>OY986043.1:83101181-85680181 GCA_963920215.1 Nineta flava | reverse complement strand
TTTTTTTTTTTCAATTTTTTAATTTTTATTTTGATATATCGTTAGTTCGTCTTTTGTTCTTGATTGTTTGCTATAAACAATTGTTTGTTCTTAATTTGTTTATTTAAAAAAAAATTAATTAAAAATATATCCTCAAGTTGGTCTGATCTGGGGTTAGTCTTGATGAGGCTGTTCGATTTAAAACCTGATCTAAGAGAATTATTAAGGACGTTCATGTGCTACGCTAAAGTCAAATGAGTACTATTAGCGAATTTCCTGAAAGGAAATAGAGCTATTAGTCCCGTACCGAAGTCAAAATTTCGCAAAAATTTCTTCAAATGTCCATCGATCCTACCTAGTAGATGTCAAAAATCACCATCTGTAAAATTTATATGTATATATCTATGGACATATATATATATATATATATATTTATATATATATATATACATATATATATATGTGTCTGTAATCACTCTAGCGGTCACAGTTTTCATTTTATCGGAATGAAATTTGGTATTTGAGGCGCTTTTGGTATTCAAAAGGTCAAGTTCGTTAATGGGTAAAATCGGACGAAGGGAAAGGGAGGTTTAGAGGGAGGGGGAAACACAAAATTTGACATATCTCCCTTAATATTCGAAAAATCGAAAAATTTATAATAAGTAAAGTTTTAGATATTAAATTTTACTGTAGTTTTGTTTCTTATCATTTTTTCTGTTACACTAATATTTACAGAAATATTGACGGTTTAAGATTGAAAACTAAATTCCTCACTATCTCTGTACACATTAGAGTTTGAGCAAAAATGATAAGGTGATGAATTGTAGCAAACATGATTTTCTACAACTTTATTCCTTACGCATTTTTTGATTTTTCTAATATTAAAAAAGATATTTTGTATTTTGTGTTTTCTTCTTTGTTTATGCCCCCATTCCCCCTTCACGTATGACATTTATTAATAAAATTGGCCTTGCAAATACTAAAATCACATACGACATTTCATTTTGATCAGACTAAAATTGTGACCGCTAGAAAGTTATTTATGTATTTTAAGGAAATTCGCTAAGTTGAAGCAGCTCCTGCGTAACGAATTTTTTTTTAATAAAATTTACTTAGGATTTAAAAAATAGTAGTAAAGTATATCAATAAATCTTACAACAATTTATAACCTTTTTTTATTTGTCCTAAAAAATATTTTAAAAGTATTTATTGTAAAATATCAATAAATGTAAATTAGAAATTGATTTGATTTGACAGATCTGACAATAAACTATGTTTTGTTATGACGTTCACAGTGTATATGGTATATGTATGTGTATATTTTGTTACTGTGCGCTGTCGCCAATTTTCACAGTGAAAAAACAAATATATAAACTGCATATTTTAAAGAATATTTAATAACATTATTTATTATGCTGTCTACTTTAATAATATAGTTATTATAATTTTAAGTACAAAAAAATTCTGTTCTCCATAAGAAGCTGTGTTAAAAGTTTGATTTTTAATCGATAATTATTCTTTGAAATGATCGTCAACAGGTTTTAAATTTTTGATGGAGGATAAGATACTGAATTGAGCTATTCAATTCACTAAAAAAAAATTTTGTGAAACACCAAACATGAATTAATCGTAAAGTTCATTAAAAATTTTCTTCTAAAAATTAGTATACTCAAAATTTCCGGCCTTTTTCTAACCTAGCACTATGTACGTCATACATTTCGAAAAAAAAAATTGTAAATATTGTTGACTAAATTAAAAGAATGACGCACGATATATTTAATGCTTAGTCGTAATGAAAATTAACGTCGTATCGTATAATGTATGCATGCAATTGAAATAAATTCAAATTTAAAAATAACCTTGTGAATTAACAACGATAACTCATCTTGAAGGTATACTTACAACACTAAAATATATTTTATGAGTACTTATGTACACTCCCGTTCAAAAAAAATTGAACTAGTAAGCGTATTCTAAGCGTATATATATATTACTAAATATATGTACAGAAACACTTAGAATATTTCAACTGGTTCAATTTTTATGAATGGGAGTGTACATAGTGTACAAAAAATGGGATAAATTGAAAGTAACCATAGTTACTTTCAACTACGCGGCGAGTATAAATACGGTGAACCGAATGAATTAGTTCTCTACCGTGTTAGGGCCGGTATGCCACAAGGCTCCATACTTGGGTCCCGCCTGTTTCTTTATTATATTAACGATATTCCGAAGGACCAAGGCAACCGAGATCTATCTTCCCGATTATCCATGCTCGAAATTTACTTCAAGTTATGGAAAAACAAAATCAACCCCGCCATAACTCAGGCAATCCTATTTTCTCGCAAGCAAAACTGCGTTTCTTACTCCCTTTAATGAAGATGTTTGAGACAGAAATCGATCAAACTGAAAGCGTTGAGTACCTGGTTGTAACCCTGGAAAGAAAGTTGAATTGGACAAAGAACGTTTCAAAGCGTCTTGACCTCGGAAACGCAACCTTTTCAGGATTATACCCACTACTAAACACTAGAAGTAAGTTGGACGAACGCTTCATATTAACGTATGCAGCTCCCATCGGGGTACACGTTGTAGCCCCCCAGCTTACAAAAATGGAACGATTCAAAAACTGATGTCTTCGATTGATTTCGAAGAAACCCGACAGATTTTCCACCGAAGAAACCATTCTCCACAAGAAACATCCATTTATTTATTACTAGCTGTACCGGGCATACCTTGCAACGAGCGCGTGCTACTTTTGTGGCCCATAGTAC
Source organism: Nineta flava (assembly GCA_963920215.1). NCBI lineage: Eukaryota > Metazoa > Arthropoda > Insecta > Neuroptera > Chrysopidae > Nineta > Nineta flava. The sequence goes on along the minus strand of OY986043.1, from coordinate 85,677,431 downwards.
AAATGGAGTCAAAAGTCAGGCTAGATAGATAGATTGTAGAGTCATAAGGTCCATTGAGATGCCTAAGGATGTGAGTGGAATGGAAGGAATTTTTGTGTATAGACTAGGAATTGGCAGGATATGCGGCTGCAGCCGACTATGATAGGAACTATGCCGATATTCATCTGCAGTTCGTGAAGGAAACTGCAGAAAACCTTCTCAAGCATAGCCGGTTATACTTCGTTCTTGTCCATACGCCGACAGTTTAGTCAATTAACCGCCCTCTTTTTTTTTTCTTAATAATTGACAAACTGCCCATGTCGGGATTCGAACCCATAACCTCTCAGTTTCCACGTAGGCACGGCCACTTTGACTGGTAAAGTCAGGCTATCATTTCAAAATTTTATTATTGTTTTGTGCCTTATTTATTCGGTTTTCGAGAAAATGTTTTGGATAAAAGTTGTTCATTATAACTATACAAACAACTTTTATTCGAAACATTTTTCCGAAATTCGAATAAATAAGGCACAAATCAATTATAAAATTTTGAAATGATAGCTCGACTTTTAAAACGGTATTTGTACACATGACGTATTTTATAAAATCTAGAAAAATAATAATAACAATATTTTTATTTACAATATGTTTTCTACGTTGAATACACGAACACAAATGATAAATAAGAGACCTTCAAATAAGAATTCTTGTCGTATATAACAGCAAAATAAAAACACTATAGTAATATTCAGTGGCGGATTTAGGTTCGATGCCGCCCTAGGGGCCCACCCATCCGATATGGCTCCTTTTTTGATTTCTGGTATAGTGATCATTATAAATAAAACATGTAATTTATGTTTATTATATTTTGTGGTTTATTTATTTATACGTAATAAGAAATTTCTTTACGAAATTTTATATTAGAATTAAGGACGTTCATGCATGAGGCTTGATAGATAAAATTTTTTTTAGTAAATAGCTCAATTCAGTAGTAAATGAATTAATTATTTTACTTTATAAGGTAAATTATACCCAAAAATACATATTTTAAACGGTTAATTCGTTAACGATCATTGAAAAAACCGGGTTCTTATAATTCCGTAAAATATCGATAATTCGAAATTTCAACACTGTAGCTCTTTTCGTTCAGAAGATATTTCGGGGTCAAATCAACTCCTAATATTTCCATAAGTAATAGCACTGTAGTGAAAAGTTCGATGTGTCCCTTAAAACTCGGCCTTACGCACTACCGTGCTCTATATAACATGCTCCTAATACTATCGGTCACAAAAGTAACGTTCTGTTTTCAAAATTTTCTAATTGATTTGTGCCTTATCTATTCGGTTTTCGAAAAAATGATGCTACGAATAAAAGTTGTTAGGATATTTATAATGAACAACTTTTATACGAAGCATTTTTTTGAAAACCGAATGAATAAGGCACAAATCAATTATAAACTCAAAGTACGCTACTTTTGTGGCCATATGTACCTAAGAAACACTGAGTATATAAAAGATGAAAGTGATTATTAATTAATAACATTTGTTTACTTTTAATATGATATAATCATTTTCTAGGGTAAATTTTTCCTTTAATAAAAATTTATTAAAAAAATAAATATTATATTTTATAATTTATTATAGACCAGAAGACCATCGTATCAAATTTATATATCATTTTTTACCACTACAGACACTTTTCAGCCGTCTAAAGTAGGAAGGGCGGGCCTTTTATATCCAATTAGACTGTGGAATCAAAGTTTTTTTTTTATAAATAATTCTTCGTTAAGATTTTTGGTTTAACCAGACTTTTACCCGTTAACCATGTCCAATTTAGAAGACTGATAAAACTAATTTTGTGATCTCCATATACATTAGTAGCTGTCCGCACAGGCTTTGCACTGAAAAAGTGTGTTTAACTATTTGTTGTCTGCAAAAAATGTTTAGTTTAAAAGTTGTTTGTTTTTATTCGATAAACATTTTTTTTATTTAAAGATTTTCTCTATCTCGCATTGTTGTTGCATGAAATGCAAACTTTTTATAGCCTTTAATCTTCAAATCTGACCGGTAGTTCCTGAAATAACGTGTTCAAACATCTAAACTCTTCAGCTTAATAATATTAGTTTAGATGTAGCAAATGGTCTATAAATTTGATACGATGGCCTTCAGATCTAATACGTATCAAAAACTGTATTATTTAATGGCTGATTTGTTTGAAAAATTTATAAAAAAACAAGTAATGTAACAACGAACTGAGTTACGAATTGTTTGAATACCCAGTATATACTGAGTTTTGTATCAATGTTCGAATTGTTAATACCTTTACTAGGTACTCCAATAGTATATGAGATGTTATGTATCTACATATGTCCGCCTTCGTTCGACAATGAATAGTATGTCATTTGCTCTTTGAGCACATTGTGTGAAAACTATTGAGTTTATAAAAAAATTTTTCAAACAAAAGTTGTTTATTTTAAAAAGAAGCAGATTTTTTGTTCTTCAATTTTTTTCTATCTCTTTCGTTTTCAAAGATGTATATTTTTCCCCTCTAACGAGGGGAGACACGTTCCAATTAACGAACTTTGCCTCACTTTTTTGCTATAGAACACACATGCAAAATTTCAGCTCGTTATATCTTTTCATTTTTGAGTTATCGTGTTCACGGCAGACAAACAGACGGACGGACGTGCGGAAATGACCGAATTAGGCCATTTTATGAACACCCATTCCCAAGCATTTATGTCAAGGATTAATATTTTTAAGCATTACAAAGTTGGGACTAAACTTAATATACCTTGTATATTTACATATACTGGGTATAAAAATACAGTTTGATAAAAAAATTAATATATTATTAATATTGTATACCTACTTTGTTTAGCCTTGTAATGTTTGATAAAAAATAAGTTTGGGGACGCCAATTTATTGTTTCTTTTTTTCTTTGTCAAAATATATATTCTTTGATTTTATAATTAAAAATATTGATATAATTTTTGGTATAAATTCAAAATATATCTATTCTTTGATTTTATTTAAAAAATTGATATAATTTCTGGTATAAACTGAAAATAATTTAATGATTTTTCCCATATTTAAATGTATATTACATGGCTGCATACTTTAATGTTGGATTGATCCGGTAAGATTCGGAAATTGATTTATTTGAGATTATAGAGTTTATTCAAATGAGTCGTTTGCTTTGATTCTTCTGATTAATGCTTTATATTACTTTATTCAATGATTCTATCAAAAATTTTAGCAGTAGCGGTATAAGGAAATGTCGATGGCTCATTGTATATTAAATTGTCCGCCATTAATTCCGTATCTAAAGCATTAAGGGAGAGGGGTTGGGGTGTCTATTAGACTGAATATTACATAATATTCAGATGTTATAAATTATTGACTTGACAAATCAGTAATTTTCAAATCAAAGTTAATTTTTTCATATCAGTATTTAATTTAATTAATAAAATTCAATGACAATGAAATTTGTCGGAGTATACGCTAAAGTCTTCTACAGTTTGTCATACGTAACCGAAAGGAATTTGGACAAACATCGTTATGTTGACGCGAAAGTATACACAAATATTAAATAAATAAAATCACTTCAACAGAAGTAATACTGTCTAAATAAATAAAAAAATTTAGAATAATATGAAAAAGTTGGCTATCACGTCACAATCGTCTTTGGTGTAGCGGAAGCATACTGGACTAGTTATCCAGAGGCCCGAGGTTCGATAAACAAATTTTAAATTGACAAATCAGGTTCGGAATACACCAAATATTAATGGTTTTGATTGATGAGTTTATTACAAGCTTTTATTTAACTTGCAATTTATGTATGTATGTATGTTCGGGTCAAATCTTGCAAGCTGAATTAGAACCACTTACTCTTATCCTACGGAGTTGAATTGTTACATGTTAGTTCAGTTCCGATGATAATGCATTTTTATGGTAAGCATGACAAGAATCGATAAGAGGAAAGGGTGGTTTAGAGGGAGGGAGAAACACGAAATTTGGTATATCTCTCTTAATATTGAAAAAATCGAAAAACACATAAGAAGTAAAGTTGTAGAAAATTAGTTTTACTATAAAAAGCTTGTTTTAAAAAATGTTTTTTTAAATAGAAACTTATTGGCAATAATATTAATTGTCTAGTGGCATAGCTTTCTTAAATGTTTAATAACTATGCTTGTGGTCATTTTGTCGATAAATATATCGGAAAATCATTACATAAAGTCTAGAAGCAAATGTCAAAAAAATTATTTGTTTTGAATAAAAATTGAAATGAAAATATTTTGACGTCAACTTTCAAAGGAAGGCTATAATGAATTTTATATATATATATATATATATATATATATATATATATATATATATATAAACATTTAATTTATATGAAAATTTAAAAAAATGTGTCATTTCTATATGTAAATGAGGGCATAATAACATTATAAAACCAGGAAAAGTATACAATGTTATTAAAATTATTATTGGCAAACAAAACTATAAAATTTTCTGTTTGTTGATGAAAATTTCGGTGGGATGGGGATATTGATGCCAACTTATTAGATTAATGATGCTAAATGATGATTATAGTTAAACCTCTCTTTATCGATTCCAAACCATGTGCCATGTGTTTAGAAGCTGCCTGTCATAAACAATCGTTTACGTTATTAGCTGAAAAATGATTTATGAAAACTCAGAATAGTTTAACTATCTAAGCAAGAATAATAGTCACGGTCTTATTCTCAGGGTGGCCACAAACCTGGAAAATCGGGAAATATCAGGGAGTTTTTTGATTATTATTTAACTAGTTATAAAATACCAACTATGACAATGTAGGTACTAAAACATAAATGAAATAAATAATAAATCATTTAAATAAACATAGTTGAACACGTCTTTTTAAATTTTATAATTTTTATACCAGTTTTAATATACCTATAATGGATAATTAAAGAATAATCAAAACCTTTAAATGTCTTAATGATACAAATAAAATTCTTAAATTAGGGAAAAGTATGACAAACCGGGAATATTATCATAAAATTTTAAAATAATTTTTTTGTGGGAAACCCTGTATTCTATCTAATAAGAATAGAGGCATCTACGTCCCTCATAGTCCCTCAGAACTACGCCTTAGAGACACCATCTAAGACTCAGACAAGCAAAGAATTTTCTTTGAGAGCTTCAGACAAAGAAGATCCAAAACTTGTGTTAGAGAATATCTTAAAATGGTGGGTTTGGAAAATGTTGGTCGTTGCAAGCTCTATGAGGAGATGTAAAAAACTCCGGAACAACTTCTAAGGTAGTGTCAATAATATCTTTTAGGAGCTTCAGACAATTAAGATTCAAAAGTTGCGTTAGAGAATACCTTAAAATGGTGGGGGTTAGAAAATGTAGATGATTGAAATTTTTATGGAGAGTTGTAGGGTGCTTCGAAACAGCTCCTAAGGTAGCGCTTATACAATAAAATACGACGCTTGGTAATATTTATGCCAGAAAAAAAAAACACTTACCATCTCTAGAATGAATCCAAATCCTCTCTAAAAGAAAATCACCCAGGGGCCAGGAATATATGTTTACATATCACCAGTGCATTAAAGAATAAAGGGTCACAATTAAAGCATTTGTAAAACTATTTATGAATCGAAAATCTCTTTGATTTTAGTAGTATTGATCAGTTTAACTGTAAAAATCGTATATTTATCCATCTAAAATAGTTAAATAGAAAATTTTGTAGGCACGGTGAAGAAAAATAAAATGTAAATAGAGAAAATATTTATGTATATAAACATATTCTTGGTTGACCTTGAACTTGGTAATAATTTTCCTCTATGCAACAAATATACTGTGAGCCTCCCAACACAACAACATATTGTATCTAACTAAACTACTAACAAGGAGCGCATTTTCACAGTTTGTTGTGAATTCTCACATACACACACACACACACACATATGATGCATATATTATGTATACATTATCATGAAAGCTTTCCCTTGCTAAATACTTAACCTATAAATGTGACTAGATATTTGTCTTCCCTCTAACTCTTATAGCGTTTCCTTTTTACTGCCCTCGAGCGGACTGAGAACACTCTAAGCATAAAATGTATGTTTGATTGACCATTATAGATTGCTCGCACTAAGTTTTTCTTTTTCGTTTGACGATAGAGATCACTCCTAGTGCGTTCCATCTTGCTCTGACTCGTAAGGTCAGAGCAATAGTGTAGTGCAATATGGCGTCGAAAAATCTACGAATGTTGACATTGTTGGAACTATTATCATGGTCAGAAAGTTCTGATGATGAAAACGTTTTAATTATAATTACAATTACAGATTGCATCATGTGTATATTATTACCTGCTTCGTTAATAATAATACAAAGTGTCATCAGTGCCATCAGATTCAATTTTATTTCTATTTTTATACTTAATAATATTTCTTTTACGCACACGGACGGACATATTTCGAAATTCAAGAATATATTATACTAGCATTACCCGTCGCGGCTTCGGCCGCAAAAATTTTGTAACGCCCTTATAACCAAGTAACATAATATTTTCTACACCATTTATATACACCACATACATACACCACTCATATCTTGCCATCTATTGTAAGTTTAATGAACTAATGTGTAGGAATATAGTTTCACTGCCATCTGTCAATGAAAATCAAAAGCTATTATTATACCATATGGTAATGTATAAAATGTATAAAATGTCTACATCCCCACTCCTGGCAGACAATGTATAACACACAGCACCTAGTCAAGCAACGAACATCTTTTACTATGCACTGATAAATTATACACCTATACATCAATAAATTATACAACTATACCTTCCTCATGAATAATTTTTATAATATGTAAGGACCAATATATACAAAAACTTGACAAATTATATACTAAAACCTTCCTCGAGAACCACTCTATCCATTGGTGAAAACAGCATGAAAATCGGTGCAGTAGTTTTTGAGTTTATCGTAAACAGGCAGACAGGCGCGGCTGTGAGACTTTATTTTATACTATGTAAGGATGTACAGTGCTAAAACTACAGTCTGATACGTAATCCAAAACAACAGATAAAATGTACAAAAGTATTTGACATTGACAGTCAACCTAATAATAAATGATCATAAACACGTTCGATTGAAAATAAAACTTATGTTGACAAAATGGAAACCCGACTTAACAAAAGAAGCACTAAAAAGTAAAAAAATAATTGCATATTCTTGTGCCAATTTTAGTTCACCAAAGCAAAAATTTTTAAATATATATGTACAATTATTGTTATTTTTGGAGGCGGTGTCAACATAGATAAATTCACATAACTTTTGGACACCGCCTCCAAAAATAACAATAATTGTACATATATATATATTTAAAAATTTTTGCTTTGGTGAACTAAAATTGGCACAAGAATATGCAATTATTTTTTTACTTTTTAGTGCTTCTTTTGTTAAGTCGGGTTTCCATTTTGTCAAAATAAGTTTTATTTCTCGCTTTTTAGTGACTTTGAAGTTCTATAACTGATTTTATTTGTCTAAATATGGGTAGACCTACTAAACGACCAACTAATTTTTAGTGAATTTTTTTATAACACTTTTTTTTTACCCGTTTTTTTTTTTTTTTTTAATTTTTAATGCATTTTTTTATAACAGATTTTCAGTTTTCTTTACAAGGAATTTGGTTTTTTTTTGTAAAATTTTTTTTTTTTGGGGTCGGTTTTTTTTTTAAGGAAAAATTTTTTTTGAAGTCGGTTTTTAAAAAAATTTTCTTATTTTCCCATTATGAATGAGTATACTTTTTCAAAAAAAAAAAAAAATTTCGCAGATATCGGTTATCACATATAAAATGAGGATTTTCCTCGATTTTCCGGAGATCCCCTCATCAGAATGCGATTTGGTGACAATGGGACCAATCGGGAATCAAACCCTTTAAAACAAAAAAAAAAAATTCAAAATCGGTTCATAAATGACGGAGTTCTGAGGTAACAAACATAAAAAAAAAAAAAAAAAAAAAAAAAAAAAAAAAAAAAAATACAGACGAATTGAGAACCATCCTCCTTTTTTGAAGTCGGGTTAAAAATGACCGCACAGTTCTCGACCACGAACTGAGGTCGTCGAGCATGACGTCATCGCAGAGTAGCTAGCATGCTCTCTCATGCTTCAAAAGAAAACGCTAAATAGCTATAGATACTAAATAGCTATGGAATAGTATGTATGTAGAGCAGTATTTCCCAACTTAAGAGAGTTGGGGCAAATCAGAGTGTGGGCTAGTTTAGACGCTAAACGAGTAGACCTCTTCTGTCATAACCATTTTGGCAAAAACAAAATCGAGATAAGAATGATTTAATATTTAATAAAAAGTCAAGAAAGCATTCTATGAAAGTTTGGCATCGCTCTAATATAATCTACGTTGGTATTACTGACTGATGACTGAAAAACGTTATCTTTGTCTGATATTTATAAACAAGTTAAGCTATATAGCTGAATCATTGAAAACAACTTATGGACTACTTCCCTAAATATTTATTATCTCTTACCCCCTATATTATCGTTCAAAATTTTGAACAAATAACCTCAGATATTGGGACCTCTGGCAAGGGGCGGAGCTTAATTTTTTAATCTACTAGTAGTAGTTACTAAGTTGTTCCCCAGAGTGCGACCGGGAAACTTGTCGGCCGAAGGATATGTCACGGGGGGTCGAGGCAGGAACAATTGACCTATTAGCTTTAGTTTATAATTTACCCACCAGATAGAGCATATTCAAATGGCAGAGTTCCCAATATAACCTGAGAATATCCTAAACGTATTTCTCTTTTTAAATTGTCGGGCTAAAGAATTTTTGTTCGCTATTGTCATAAAAATTTACAAACTCCCAGTCCTGATTTTTGTTGTTGTTGTTGTTGTAAAATTGATTTTTCGTGTTAGAATATCGTCCCGCTTAATAGGGAATATGCATGAAAATTTTTTTTCACATTTATTTTCAGAATATGAAAATACTGTTAATACTGTAATAATATTTAAAAACGAAATTAAAATCCGACAAATATCAAGGAAGCTATAAGCTTTTAAAGATTATTATCTGTCTCTTTCTTGCAAAAATACTAAAAACGGAGTTTTACGTGTATTTTAAATGGTGAAAGTGTAATATGACGTCATATAACATATCAAGAGGGCTATCACCCTCTTTGTCTAATCGGGAATTTCAATCATTCATATCTCGCTTATTTTTAAAGTTATTTAAAAAGTAATTTTACCTTGATATTTGTCAAGTAAACATGCTTCAATTCAAGTGAAAAAAAATTTTCATGCATATTCCCTATTAGTTGGCTGGAATTTTGTCAGATTCTATTTTTGTCACCTCTATGCGTGCCTTTATCATGCTATGTCGAACCAACCACTTTTTTGTCAGCCAAGGTTATTTCGACACGCAAATATTCATCTCTTTTATCAGCAAATAAATAAAATTAAATTGTTCTCACAGAAATTTAATAAATTTTGGAAGACGTATATATATAGAAGTAGAACTCGGATAATTATTCGGATCGTTTTGAACAAATAAAGGCCCTATTCAAATACAGCAGCGAGTATTGAAAAAACCCACATTCAGGATCGATTGTTTGCGAAAAAGTAAAACTTAGCTAGCCAGGAAAATCGATAGTTCGCCTTTATTTTTCATCAGTTTGTTTTCTTTATTTTTGTTTAAAAGAAATGATTCTTTTTCAAGATTTATCCAATTACCCGCATCAGGTCGTCCGGTCCCATTCTCTTTAAGACGACATTCGACATTTCGATATCGATTTTTGTTCATACCTAAAACCACCTGTATACTCTTCGAAATACACATACAGGTTGTCCGAAGGGAAAGCTTCGGGAGTGGAATCACAGTTTTATGATAAATTGCGTCTCAAACTATTTAAAATATCACAGTTTGTTGGGGCAGGCAGGAGGGATTGATGGGAGTGTGGTATATAATAGTATTTTACTATGCGCGTCTCGAATTCTCTACCGTTTAGTCTCTCCTCCTCACATAAACAACGTCATTCGTGTCCTATTCTAGTTTGAGTTTATTATTCTGACGCTGATAATATAGAACTCCCTGGCTGTGTGCTATTTGTTGGTAGTGGGAGATGTGAAATGGGGGGAGGGGGTGATATGTGTGTGATCTATATTATAACAGGTAACACAGCATCCAGCATGGGTTTGTGTATATATCGGCTGTGACGTATTTCGTATCGAATATGATGATTGTGTCTAGTTTACAATGATTGTAAAAGTTTTTATTTTATCACTAGCAAATCCCTTTGTATGTTCTTTTTAACCCGACTTCAAAAAAGGAGGATGGTTCTCAATTCGTCTGTATTTTTTTTTTTTTTTTTTTTTTTTTTTTTTTTTTATGTTTGTTACCTCAGAACTCCGGCATTTATGAACCGATTTTGAATTTTTTTTTTTTGTTTTAAAGGGTTTGATTCCCGATTGGTCCCATTGTCACTAAATCGCATTCTGATGAGGGGATCTCCGGAAAATCGAGGAAAATCCTCATTTTATATGTGATAACCGATTTCTGCGAAATTTTTTTTTTTTTTTGAAAAAGTATACTCATTCATAATGGGAAAATAAGAAAATTTTTTTAAAAACCGACTTCAAAAAAAATTTTTCCTTAAAAAAAAACCGACCCCAAAAAAAAAAAATTTTACAAAAAAAAACCAAATTCCTTGTAAAGAAAACTGAAAATCTGTTATAAAAAAATGCATTAAAAATTAAAAAAAAAAAAAAAAAACGGGTAAAAAAAAAGTGTTATAAAAAAATTCACTAAAAATTAGTTGGTCGTTTAGTAGGTCTACCCATATTTAGACAAATAAAATCAGTTATAGAACTTCAAAGTAACTAAAAAGCGAGAAATAAAACTTATTTTGACAAAATGGAAACCCGACTTAACAAAAGAAGCACTAAAAAGTAAAAAAATAATTGCATATTCTTGTGCCAATTTTAGTTCACCAAAGCAAAAATTTTTAAATATATATGTACAATTATTGTTATTTTTGGAGGCGGTGTCCAAAAGTTATGTGAATTTATCTATGTTGACACCGCCTCCAAAAATAACAATAATTGTACATATATATTTAAAAATTTTTGCTTTGGTGAACTAAAATTGGCACAAGAATATGCAATTATTTTTTTACTTTTTAGTGCTTCTTTTGTTAAGTCGGGTTTCCATTTTGTCAAAATAAGTTTTATTAATTACTGATAGTTTTTACAAGCAGGCCATAGCCCTACAAATAATATCATTTCAGATGCCAACCCTAGAACATGTTTGTGTCTTTACGCGCAATTTTAGTCTGATGGGAATGAAATTTGGTATGTGACCCGCTTTCTGTATTTGAAAGGTCAAGTTTCTTGGACAAAATTGGAGAAAGAGAAAGGAGTGCTTAGAGGAGAAGAGGGAAACACAAAATTTGGTATATCTCTCTTGGAAAAAAAATTGATTAACGTTGAAGAAGTAAAGTTATAGAAAATTAATATTTACAGAAATATTTTGTGATTTAAGATTGAAAATTAAAACTCTCTTCAGATCTCTATATACATTATTTTCTACAACTTTACTAATTAAACATTTTTCAATTTTTCTAAAATTAAGAGAGCTATTCTATATTTTATCTTTTCTTCTATCTCCAAGCATTTCATTTTCATTTTACAGCCATAGAAATTCGTGTTCAGCAAATCAAAATACACTCCCGTTCATATAAATTGAACCAGTTGAAACATTCTAAGTGTTACTGTATGTAATATATATATATATATATATATATATATATATATATATATATATATCCGTTTAGAATGTGACGTACTGGTGCAATTTTTATGAACGGGAGTATACATCAAAAATCTGTCACAGCCTTAGATAGACCTCAAACGGCTACGAAAATACTCGAGTACCCGGATTTTATTTCTATATATATATATATATATATATATATATATATATATATATATATATATATATATATATATGGACAATGTCATTGTAAAGCATACTTTAAAAGTATTCATTAAATTTAGGTACATTTCCATTTTCCAAAAGGGGTGGAAACCCCTTTTTTGTTATTTATTTATATATAAATATATAATATTCTATAATAACAGATCAATACCAATATTTTTAATAGTAAATATTCGTTAAAAATGGTTTTTCTCCTTTATGAGTGGAAAATTTTTCTTTCTTAAATTGTTCATAGTAGTACTCTTAATATTGGTTATGAAAATAATAATAATCCTATGAAAATGAAGTTAAAACTTTATTGTTAAATTAAAAATTTTTGACGTATAAATGTTACACAATCTCTCTACACAGATTAGACGTTGTATACAGAGGTTAATATGTCATTTCGACTAATTATTTAACTTGGCGTTACTTTTTAGCTCTAAAACACACGGACGTATATGCGGAAATTGACCAATTACGTCATTTTATGAACACCTTATGAATTTACTATAATCGCTGCAAAATAATCAAATATTTATTAAACACACGACACTTCCATCTTAAAAAGTTTCGCGTATACGACGTTAATAAGTTGTTGGTCAAAAACAACAAATCGAATTGACACACTTTATAGCTAAATGACCAAAATTAGTATGGATCTCATCAATTTTAGATATCGAACACAAAATGTCTATATTACATACTATATTGTAGTCTGTATATAGATGTAATAAAATTTTCCATTTTAAATAAAAACCCAAATTATGTAATTAGTGACACAACTAATGAGGCATATTTTCTATTGAAAATTATTTGTTTTTCATGGTTTTAAAGTAATAAAATAATTACTATATTTAAAATACATTCTTTACAGTTAACACAATATTGACTTCCCGCCAATTTTTTTATCTAACATTGTGAAATATTGTAGACATATGTTAGAAAATAGTTGAACCTCATACCATGCTCATACCAATAATTTTTTGAACTGTTGACCTTCAAGAAGATTTTTTTTAAAATTAAATCATTAATTTTTTTTTCAAAAATATACATTATTCATTAATTTTAATTTTGTACAATTATCTCAAAAACATGTAAAACTTGATATTAAAAATTAACTGGAGAATCATTTATATGCAGTTTATAAAAAATAAGGCATACAGTTTGCCTATAGAAATATATGATAAGGGATCCGGTTAGCAAAATGTTTATTCTTCTTTCGTAAGCAGTCGAAAATGTAGATTTTACAGCTTTGATAGTTATTGTTATGGGAGGTATAATTTGGAATTTCGTCAAATTTTATTATTACAACTTTTCTCTAAACGCAATAACAACAAGCGCGCTGAAAGAAAATTTTTTCTAACTTGGCGAAAATCGCACAAAAAAAGTACACTAGGTGTCAAAAAACGAGTTATCATTTCAAAATTTTATAATTGATTTGGGCCTTATTGAATCGGTTTTCGAAAAAATGCGTCGACAAAAAGTTGTTCATTAAACTATTCTAACAACTTTTATTCGAAACATTTCTCCATAATCCGAATAATTAAGGCACAAATTCAATTATATAAATTTTGAAATGATAGCTCGACTTTTTACCCCATTTGTACATATTTAACAGTTTTCAAAAAACGATTTCTCTCATGTTGAGAGGATGATACAGAAGATTTTTTATCTACACAAAAAAAGTTTTCAATAGCGAGTAAAACCGCAAAATTGTCCTATGTTCCCTAACACTGCCTGGTGCGCTCTTTGTGCTTTCGAGAAAAATTGTATAATAAAATTTATTATAAATTTTATTCTCTTAAAAATTGATAATTACTACCAAAACTATCCATTTGGTGTTTTTTAGGCCATAGAAACTTTAATCGAAATATTTCTTATTGGAAAAATTGGTTTTTCATTTCTGGTTCCAACATACACAAATAGAAAAGGCAATAAGAATTTATTTGAACCCAGCTAGTATTCGTTTAAATGTGAATAGAGGCAAATTATACTACTTTTATGCAATGACTATTGCCTATATTTTAAATTAACAAAAATTATCAGTAAAAAAAAAAATAAGACTATTATTACTCGGAATTTGCGCTTTGTTTTTTCTGCACAGCAATTAAAATTTTACAATAATAATCAATAATGATGTTTTTATTTTGATTTCCAATGAATTATTCTTAGATATTAATTAGTTATATATTTATTATTATAATAGTAAATTCATTATTATCATAATATTAATGAATACAATTAAATTGTTTGTTTAAATAATTAATAAATTATTTACGTTGAGAATATTTTATGCTGTAATATCGGTTTAATAATTCCATTATCATATTACAAAATTAAAAATATATATGCCTGCATATATATTTTATAGTACAATACATAGGTTCGGGTGGTGTATATTCTAGAATTTTCTATTTTAATGTGCAAGTGCAATTTAATTTATAATATAATTTTATTTGATAAAACTATAGACATATAAATATTTTTACTAGAAACGATAAGTATTCAATTACACTTTTTGTTTATACGATCACTGGAATTTTGTTTGTGATAAAAATGTAATCAAAATATCTTGAGAAACAATTTTATTTATATGAATGCAGTTCAAATGTTTAGATTTTGAAAAATCAACAAAAAAAATTTTTTAATAAAACAATACTTTAATGTTTTGCATGAAGACCTCTTCAACGTGGATGTCAAAAATGTGTTGAATATGCTTTAAATAATCATCTAGAGTTTCACCTGAGCGAATGGACAATGAAGGTTATAGATTAAGTCGGTCGCGATTTATCGATTCTTACATATGAGCAAACTCGAAATGCATTTTAAAGTTCTTGTGTTTCGTTTACAAGTTTGCGAGAGGCAATTCCAACTCAAAGAAAGGCAGGCATTTACTCTTCGATTTTTTATAATCGAAGATTCTTGTACACGCCTGAAGTATCTTTTTAAGATATCCCAGCAAGTGACTTCGAACGACAAATCTCTTTAATGTACTGTTCTTCGAGTGAAAGACAGCGAAGGCAAAACGGATATAAAATTGTCATTCGATTGTCTTTTGTTGTATCATGACCCAAAGCACGTAAAGTTTCGTTCTCAGAGCAAATTATTTTCTTATACACCCTAATCAAAGAACTTGAAAAACTCTTTCCCTCAGCAAACAGGAGAGGGACAGTTGCGAATATCCTGGAATTGTAATATTCTGGGGGTTAGAAAACTCAGTAACCATGCACCCAAGAAATGTAAAGCTTCGATCTTAGAGCAAAAATTTAAGAAGGAAAAGTTTTTCTTACGCGCGCTAATCAAAGAACTAAAAATACGCCTGCCCTCAGGAAATAAGAGGTAAAAAATAGCGAATGTCTTGGAAAATCTTGAACTATCAAATAATTATAATATTCTGGTGGTCAAAGAATTTTACTCTAGATCAGGGGAAATGGCGAAGCTTATCTGCTGAAAGACTTCAATCTGTAACTATACATTTGTATAGTCGTGATATGTCCTGGAGTCGAGGAATTTCTTAATACCATTTCGATCTAGCATCCTGTTAAAATGCCGATCAGGTTGAATAGAAATTGTTATATTCCAAAAAGCTGAGATGGGAGTAACCATAAGATTTCTATTGCGTCATAAAATTCGGGAATAATATAAGTCTATAGTTTGTGTGAACCATGATATTTTATTAGTGTTGTGCTATTGGTGGATACTATATAATCCTGTTACCATGGCAACCGGGATAATGTTGTCCTAGTTTCATTACTCTATTATAAAAACTTTATTTTTATGACGCATCTAGAAATAAAAATATTTCTATCTATATATATAATGATAAATTACATTTCCTGTAGGATAAAATTTTGTATTGTAGTAATTTAAAAGGGATTTTATTAACCAAATGTTTATTTACGTATTTTTTATGACGTCACGTTTGAAAACAAACATGTAGATTTTTATTATAGTTATAAAAACGTGAAAAATTTCCCGCCTTTTTAATTTAATTATGATTGGATACCATCAAGATAATAAATTTTCTTCATTAGAATTTTAAAAATCGCTGCAAATAATTGTACAAGGGTTTATTATTATAAATAGTAGAACTCTAATTATTCGGATTAATTGCGTTCGGACCCGATCCAGTTAATCAAATATAATTCTTTAAAAAGGGTCATTTCTTTGTGAATAATCGGTCCTGAAAAACTGTTCGGGTAATTGGAGTTCCACTGTATATTCATGGAAACTTTGATCTTGTAAAACCTTTAAACAAAAATTGAATATCATAAAATCTATCACAAAAATTACTTTTTCTTTTGAGCTGTTTAAAGAAACAACTCTTTCAAAAGATGAGAAGGAAACCGAAGGAATAGTAAAAAATTATCTTACATTCATTTTTTTCGTAAAATATTTTGGACAAAATTGAATGAAAATTTTGTTTAATGCAAATTTTTAACGTTGAAATTTTTATTTTTCCAGTGAAAGCAGTATGTTTGTATCAAAACGGCGTTTAATATTAAAAACATGTGGAACTACAACACCGCTACTATGTTTGGGCGCACTTTTACGACTTGCTGAACAAATTGCTGGATTTACTAATGTTCAGGATTTATTTTATTCACGTAAAAATTATGGTCGTCCAGAATTACAACATACACCACATCAGGCATTCGATCAAGAGGTAATTTAAATAGAAAATTCTCATTATTCCTCGAAAAACCTATATAGAATGGGGCTTGTATGCATAAAATATTTATTGTGTGCTTAACGTCAGAATACAGCTAATGGGAGATGTATTCCATAAACATTTTTATATATAATCCATCTTTTAACCATAGAACTAATTATATCTAAGACATAAACCATTCGAATATATCTATTTTATAACTTTTCCCGAACAATGGGACATTTCTGCCGATTTATCCCGACTAGTCACGATAATTATGCATCCAACTCAATATTCATGGATTTCATCCTACTTAACAAATTCGAACACCCTAGGTATCACCTTTTATTTTAAATTACAATATTAATATGTTTGATTTTGTTTGTTATTAATAGGTGGCATTATTGGATTCATTTTTCGAAAATGGTTCAGCATATTGTTTGGGTAGCATGAACAGAGATTGTTGGTATTTGTACACATTAAATCCGGCTATGATTGGACCAATTAAATCATCTACAGCATTAGAGACAAGTGTTATGTTGCCACCATTTAGTAAACAACAACAGAACGAAGATGATCGTAGTCTAATTGAACCGGATCAAACACTGGAGATATTAATGACGAATTTAGATTTGGATATTATGGCAATTTTTACACGTGATGAAAGTCAAACGGCAGCTGAAGCTACCAAGGTAATATAACTCTTTCGTAAAATCATCATTTTTTTCATACACTTAATTATTTTGGCATAAATATAAGTCCGCTTACCCGAATTGCTTCAATTTTATACCCGCTCTGTCTAGTTTCCGGAATGTTGTAGATAGATAGAAGTATATTCATTTGTAAAGAAGCCTTGAATATCGTCACAGTTTGAGTGGATCAGTCTATTTTCAAAATGACGGAGAGGAAACAAATTAATGTTTCCCCCACTTTTAATCCATTTATCATTTTATTTAAACGTGTGAAATATAACCAGTAAAATAAGTTGCCCTTCTACTTTTAAATAAGTTCCCCTTACGCGCATATAATAGTCAAAACAAATGAATTCAGTTCTAGATATATCTTGGAGTCTAAAAAGTTTATGCACTTCGACCTTATGGTCCATTGTGCTCCCCCTTCTACTTCAGAGATTCACTTCTCCCATATGTTGGCAATGGCCAGGAGCTTGCTTATCAGATCTTCCTGAAGGTTCGTATATTCGGGGTGAGATGCACCGAATATCAAAGATAATGTGGCTGGATGTTTCGTCCTTCTCGCCGCACAGTCTGCAAACAATGGATCCATTATGGAGTCATATTGTGTGTAGACGCTTCCGCAGTGGATAATGCCCGGTAATGAATCAGGTAACTTACGCAGTTGTATCCTGTTCAGCTTCAGTGCATCCAGAGATAGACTCTTGGTTGCATTCCGAAGCAGTATTTTCCCGAGTTTTTGCTGCGGTACATTTTCCCAGTGATCACGGTGTTTAGTATTTATCCACTGGCATGTTCTAACATAAAACCGTAAAATAGGGATTTTACGTAAATTACTTTTTGACATCTATAAACTATCCACCTTTGATTTGTCTAATGAATAGTTCTTAAAATTTGTTTTCTCTTAATTATAGCGTTCTGGAATTGATGAACTCATTCCAAATATGGTGATTGATGATTTCTTATTTGAACCATGTGGTTATTCGATGAATGGAATCTCAAAAACGGTAAGACTTCTGAAAAATATTCCATAATTAAAAAAATATTTATCAATACCTTTTGAAATTACTGCCATATTTAATGGTTGATGAACTCAAAACCGATCTTATATCAAAATAAAATTTTATTGTAAGTCAGTGTAATTTATTGACTCTAGTTTTTATACACCTCATGGAATATGGCAGAAATTTCTTGAAAATTTACATATTATTTTTAGTGGAATAAAATTTAGAATTTTAGGTAGAATTTATCAAAGACCAAAAAAAAAGGACTCATTTAAAAACACACACCTCTTGTAATGAAATAAATTTTTAAATAATTAAATTTATTCCTCTTTGTTTTACTAGACCGACTCAGAAGGAGAACCAGTAAGTATTAATTTGCACAAAAGACCAAAATCAAAACCAATTCCTCCTGTCAATTTATTATTAATGTTTTGAATTTTTGGTGAAATTTCCCTCTCCAATTTTAGTGGAGTTGAAGTTTTTTTTTTTTAATTGATTCGATTTTGTGAATGTTTTCAATAGTTTTTTATTTCCAGGGACATTACATGACCATACATATAACACCAGAACAAGACTTTTCGTATGTATCGTTTGAAACAAATGCTCCATTGGTCAGTTACAAGGATTTGATGAATCGCGTGTTACGTACATTCAAACCAAATGAAGCTGTCGTTACAATATTCGCAAACCAGGTTAGTTTCAACAAGAGTTACACATTTAAATATCTAATTCATGAAATTTTCATAATCAAAATTGATTAATGTAATTCTATTATCATTATAAATCATAATTCAAATCGAATTCATCAAACGTCGAATGGGAATTTTAGTCTTGTACAACGATTTAAAAAAATCTACAGAAGGACTCTCCATAAACCACACCTAACGTATTTTCCATAGTTTTTTGAAGTTATACTTCTTTTTGCGCGCTATAAGAATTCGATCAGAGTGTATTTTCAGCATACGCTGATATAACACTTGACGGATGTATCACTCGCTCGATCGATGTTACACAGTTTTCAATCCTGCTCTATTGACAGTATTTGGGAGATATTCAAGTAAAAAATGTGTTTCGTATAGTATATATACATATATTAAATGCTTAAGCGAAACAGACAATAGTCTGTCTGTAACATAAGCAGTGTGACTACACTCCGCAATAAGACTGATAAAAGAAGGATATTAGGATTACGAGCCACATTATCAATGATATCATTTTGATGGGCTCGTAAACTTTGTATATTAAATATATATATATATATATATATTGATAAACCTGGTCTGGTCTTGAAAAATTTTACTAACTCTGATTCTAAAGTAAATAATGGATTTAATGTCAGTCTTCCAAACTCTAATTTCAATGGAATAAGTGACGCTGGTTCTGTTCTACCATGATAAAATGTAGAATCATTCGTTTTAAATACAATATATAATTTTTCTATTGTAGTTTTTCAACTACTATATCATTTTATTAAACTTTTGTGTCTTAATAGTAATGTTGACCTTATTTAATATTATTTTCATGAATTATTTAAAATCAAGTATAACTTCTTACGTGCGTACATAAGTACACACACATTTTTTTTTAAATCCTGAGTACGTACCTAAACAACCAGCCAAGTAGCCGAGCGGTCTAAGGCGTCATGTCTGCGCAGTATACAGTACTTGGAAACTGGGAGGTTATGGGTTCGAATCCCGACATCGGCAGTTTGTCAATTATCAAAAAAAAAAAGGGGCGGTTGATTGACTAAACTGTCGGCGTATGGACAAGAACGAAGTAACCGGCTATGCTTGAGAAGGTTTTCTGCAGTTTCCTTCACGAACTCCAGATGAATATCGGCATAGTTCCTATCATAGTCGGCTGCAGCCGCATATCCTACCAATTCCTAGTCTACTCACAAATTCCTTCCACTTCACTCACATCCTAAGGCATCACAATGGACCTTCTGGTCGAAGTGTAGCCCGTCCAGGGCAGCCTTTACAATCTACCTCTACGTACCTAAACAAATTGGTGAGCGAATTTTTAAACACCATCCTAGATAGATAGATATATCTTGGGGTATAAAAAGTATTGCACTTCGACCTTATTATTCATTGTGCTCCCTCTTCTAATTCAGTCTGACGAGTTTCGCTTCTCCCATATCTTGACAATGAAGGTTCATATACTCGGGGTGAGATCCACCGAATATCTTGTATCTTCTGTAACCCAGAGGTTTGCAGTCAAAGATAATATGGCTGGATGTCTCCTCCTCTTCGGTACACAGTCTGCACATAATGGATCCGTTATGGAGTCCGACTGTGTGCAGATGCTTTCGCCGGTGATGAATCCGGTAACTTTCAGTAGTTGTATCTTGTTCAGGTTCAGTACATCGAGGGACAGCCTCTTGGATGCATTTCGAAACAGTATTTTCCCGAGTTTTTGCTGTGGTATATTTTCCCAGTGATCAACTCCTTGATCACCTGTAACACCATCCTATAAATATATTTTAAATCGAAAATTTCCTTATTAAAAATAATTCTTATTTATTTCATTCTCTTGCAGACATCAATGGCAGCTGAAGCACCACGTGAATTGGATAAAGTGAGTTCGTTAGGTGATTGGTTACGACGTGACATACAACACTGTCGCTTCAAACACTATGATCTCACTTACGCATTCTACAGTAAATTTCCAAGCTGAGGGTGTGCCCCCAGCCTGATTGTGTGTTACAAATGCTACTATTTTCAAAACAACAACAACCAAAATAACATCATTATTATTCTCATAATTCCAATTTCAATTATTATTTACTATTTAATTATATTTTTTATAATTATTAGTTACATTCCTATTCCAAAAAATTTCCCTTCCCTACCACCAATATCATGTGAGACTACAGCATGTTCCAGTTGTTTTGAGAACACACAATATCAGGATAAATATAATTATGTAATATTTGATAAGAAACAACAAAACCGTAGTAATAATAAAATGTGTAGCAATAGTAATAATAATAATAATAATAATATATTTGTAATTAATAATCATAGCAAAAATCCATTGCAAAATTGTCATTTGTGTTGTACAACACGGACAACAACAGATCTTTTTAATGTAGGACCATATCCAATATTGATATCGTATTGGTGGTCAATTGATCTATTATTATTGATAAATTTTATATTATTGGATACATCTTTTGAATCAGCATTGATTTTATTTTCATGGTGGCGTAATAAAATTTCATGAGTTTATTCTGTTTTAATGGTTGACAAAATATATTCAACATAAACAACAAATATACTTTCATTAGATCGCGTTTTGAATTTTGTTTGTATGTCAATTTTATTGAGTTCTGTGTCTCATACATTACATCTGTGTGTTATTTTCGTTGTTTTTTTTTTTTGGGAGATCAAGGGTGATAATAATTTGTGTACACCTATGAGGGTGGATTATTATAACTCTTAACTATACTATGTCGTTCTTTTTTACTTTTGTATTTGAAACATCTTGTTATACTGGGTACCAGAAAGTACCGTAGGGGATTGATAGGGTAGATAGAGAATACAATTCTGAGACGAAAAGTCCTCTAACATTATTTAACGTGACGTACAGGTAATTAGTTAATTATTAAAATAAGTAACCAATCAGAGGCGTGAAATAGCGGTAAGCAGGTTCTGACTCTCCCACTTCCCTATCAACCCCCTGCGGTACTTTCTAGACACCCGGTATATATCGTAGTGTCATTTGAAATCTGCTTTTTCACGAAGATCCTAAACAATTCATGAAACGTCTGCTCGTATTGTGTAAATATGAAAAGTTAGATGTAGTGTTTGGGCGATTCGTGATAAGCCCATCAAACTTCATCGGATAGTGTCTAACATAATCTGCCGTACTTTATATCGTAGTCTCATTGTGATAGCCTTTTTTCACGAAAATCTTAGACGTTTCATGCAAAAATGGGGGTATTGTTTCCATGTATAAAATTATACGTTCTTACTATGTAAGCCGAAACCAAAGACTTATTTAATTAGGCCAAATAATATTCCTTCGTTAATCGGATTAATAATATCTTCTTATTTATTCGGCTAAAATAACTTATTTTCATTTGTTTAAATGCAGGCTATTTATTTCAAACTACTAATATACAATATGCCTTTCTTTCTTTGACGTTTCACGTAACACAAAATGCTTTTTTCTCCCTTGGAAACATTACGAACCTTCATCATGTAAACTATGGCAGACACTATCCGTCGAAATAAAATGGACTATTCATGAAGGGCCCAGAGACACTAAATCTAATTTTCCATGTCTATAAAATACATCGACGTTTTATGAAATGCTCGGTATCTTCGTGAAAAAACAGATTTCATAAAGAGACCATGAAATATATTTTTTTTCTCGAATTTTTCATCAATTTTCTTTTTGAATCAAAATGTAAATATAGAAAAAGATTTGTATAATTGTTTTTCTTTGTTTAGGGCTATGTGTATTTTTATTACATTTTTCCCCAAGTGTAGTATGAATAATCCCATAAAGTAAAATATTTATGCTCTTGAAACTAAACTTATTAAAATAAGTTCAGTTTCTATAGAAGATATTTCAGTTAGAAAACTTTTCCAACAAAGAATATATTTGCTTAGGGCATTTATTAGTTCGTAATTGAACCATATAGTATTTTTCTATAATAAATTAATAATTAAATTGATGCGTATACGCTCATACGTATGCGTAAATTTTAAATGTAAGAACGATATTAAAAGAAACATATACAAATGATTAATAAAAAAAAAAAAAGAAGAGACGCGTTCTATTTCAATGTTTTAAAGGGTTTTCATTTTGTTTTTGTAAATTTTGGACCATGAAAAACCCCGACGTGTGTTTTTTTTAATTTGAGTGTGTTGTCATGACGTAAAGTGATGAAAGAAGTTACGACAACACAAAAAGAAATTTTTGAATATTATACCAGTGATTTTTATAATTGATTGTATTTTTGGAGATAATATCGCTAAATTAAAAAACAATTCGCAGAAACTGAAAATTATATATTTGTTTTAAACATTTTATGTGTTTGATGTTTGAATTCGACGCGATTATCTCTAAAAGATCAAAACTGAGTGAAAAAACTGAATATCATAATTTTTAGAATCATTTTCAAATAAAAACCAGAAAGACAAATCATAACAGCATGGCATTTTAATTAATTTAATAAAATATTATGCCGGATCACACGCATAATATATAGATTGTCAAGATCAAATCAAATTTTTTGGATTGAATATTATTGTGGATAAAGTAAATAATCTCGGAAAAGTCCACACACACACAATCAAGATATTAAATATCTTTTTTTTACAATTTTCTCGGAATATCTAAAAGTAGCGAATTTAAAAAGTGTGTTGTGTCAAAAATAAAAACATAGATAACATAGTTAAATCATAAATATTTAAGATATTTTAAAAAATATCTATGTTTAAGCTAAGATCCTATCTTTAAGCTAATTGTATCTTAAAAATAGAAAATATTTGTATCTATCTTAATAGTGTGTTTTATCTATGTACTATTATTCAATCATTACATCATTCATTATGAACGCTCATAGACTAAAACAGGGATTAAACAAAATATGTTGAGTCTTGGACTCCGGGCATGATGTGAAAACATAAACGTTAATGTCGTATTTATTGTGAGCAAATGTGATTGGTTGACAAAACACGAATAGACATCTCCTAGTTTAAGAATGCCGATGATTGCCGATTGTCACATATTCGATCGTTATAAAAAACGTGACATTGTATAATCTGAAAGTCTAATCTCGCTATAGATGTGTTCACATCAAAAATTATTGTACATTTTTAAGCTTGAAACAGTTTAGAACATTTATTCAGTTCCGTTCTTCATTATTTAACGTGTTTGGTGCTTTCCCCAATGCTAGAAAAAGTGTCAAGATAATGGAAGATCCTGATGATCGTTGAACGATTATTGTTGAGTATCATTTTTTTGTGTATTTCCTATGGAGCTGTTTGGCTTCGAACGACTGCCGGTCTAGGTGTTAACGACGATGGTACGTCTTGAATATAATCGCCAGTCTCTGACGTTTTTTTGTTGTGAAAAGATCACGTGCATTACAGCTTCTTCGTTTCGTTTTCTGACGCAAAAGATGAAATCCTTCTCGAGAAAGTGGCGAATCATTCCTCATTGTGGCAGCTATTACACACTCCTAGAAGATTCAAAGCGTGAAGGACAATATATGGGTTGAATTTGCCAATAAAGTTGGAAAACCATCTTCCATATCTTCAATCAAAAGGCATTTAAATAATCTTTTACGTCTACTCAACTAAAAACTCATTCTATTAAACATAGTTTAACAGGCAAATGGTAACCAAAGATTATCGTTCAACAATAACTGTTGAACGCGTCATCGCGTTAGTTGAACCGAGAAAAACGTACTTTATAAAACAGTCCGAGGTACTTGTGATTAACCAATGATACATTTGCATGTCCGAAATGAGCGTTCATAATATTTACATCTCAAATATTTTCCAAGTACACACTCTCGTCAAATGTATATACAAAAATTTATTATGCTTCCATGAAAATAGACTTGAAAAAAGATAATTGTTTTGCTTTAGAAATTTTATTTACAAAAATTATACATTTATTTTGAAAAAATTACTTTTGGATATTTTTTATATTTTTTTAAGTACCTTTTAGCAACAGAACCGTGTTTAAAAATTTAATATATTGGTATCATCATCACACTTAAGAGGGGGGCTTAAGTCAAATTGAAGTATACATATTTGAACTGCTTCCTCTTTTTTTTTAAATTAATTTAAATACGGTACTGTATCATGAATTGGTTCAAATAGTGCGATGAGACAAAAAGCAATTTTGTTCGAAATATAATAATATGTTGTTTCCCTCAAAATGGTGGCAGGAAATATAAGGTTGAGTCGTAAATGATCAGAAACGCGTTAGATTGAAAAAAGTGGTCACACAATTCTCGAGCAAGAACTGAAGTCGAGCATGACGTCATCGCAGAGTAGCGTGCATGCTGTCTCGTATTTCAAAAGAAAACGCTATAAGAAACATTTCATCACCTGACCCATTTTGATAGCGTGGCGTGGGAAGGTAGGGATGTATTAATAAAAGATTCAAGTAATAAATCTTTCTATCTTATTGGAATAAAATTGCTGTTTTGACTCTGCGTCTCTTGTATTTATAGATAATACATTTGAATTTATAAAACCAATGTAGTGATAACTTTTGGTCATTCCAAAATAGAATTTTCATAATGACAACAAAAAAAAAAACTCATCAATATTTAAAATAAGAATCTCAGTATTTGTTTAACCAAACTTTGCTGTATCTATGAACAAAAAAAAAATGTTAATTACTAAAAATGATTAAAAATCAATTAAATGTTATCTAAAACAAATAAATGTTAATTTGAAAAAATTTATCATATATTTAGAATAATTATATTAAAAATAAATGTATAAAAGAAAATTTAAAATATTATTGTTTTATTTATTATCAGTTGCCCCTTTATTTATAACTCTGGTAAGTATGGTCAGAGTGCGCGACGAAAACAACATCTGACGACCGCATTAAATAATGCTCTCTAACCATTGAAAGCATAGCAAATTTTTATGAAGTAGGGGCTAATAAATATAACGTATTATGTTTAAAAAAAGTAAGTATAAAATTTAGATTTTTAGCATGCCACGCGGACTCGGATTTAGTAGCTGTCACGCACGGATGCGAATGCATAAAACAAAAACTTTTTATAGTCTACGTCACTCGAGAATAATGTAGCTTCTTATCAGTGAAATAATTGTTGGAATCGGTTCAGTAGTTCCAGAGATTACCCGGAACAAACAAACATACAATTTTTATCTCTTTATATCTAGAGCACGGTAGTGCGACAGAGTTTAAGGGGTTATTGCATGTGTCATTAGTAATGATACCAATAATCTTAATTGATTTTAGCAATTATTTTTAATCAGTTATCTATTTGACCTCGAATTACGACGATAGTAAAATATTGATAATATTAGTTTGAATTTTTCTAAATGATATTATTGCACGTGTAAAATTATTTAGTTGCCCTTTTTGACATATATATGATCAAACTCACATATGTGTGGTGTTATCCAAAAAAGAGTTAACTCGCAGATGGCTGGTTTTAAGATAATCAGTAATATTATAGCTGATAAATGTAATACTACCTTAGAATTTTTTTTAAATTAGGTTTTGAACAGCTGATTAGGCTTGAATTATTTTTGCACATTGTAGGGAACAACGTTTTCTCCCACTGGGATGGGATAACATTAATTGTCATGTTTTGTAGTTTGAACGCTTTTTGCACAACACCATCCATATTTGCTTTGGAATCAGGTAAATTATATTTATGTAAGATCGAAAATTTGGAAAGTGTTAAATCTTGTCTAGGTTAAAGAACCTCCTTTGTGTATTGGTATTTAATGAAGTAGTAGTGTAGGATACTTATCGTATTTTAGACTTTTGTTCTAGTTCGTATTTTTAAGGACGTTCATGCATGAGGATTGATAGTAAATAAAAATTTTTTTCAGTGAATCGAATAGCCAGAATAACTCTATTCAGTAGTTATCCTCCCTCAAAAATTAAAACCTGTTGACGATTATTTCAAAGAGTAATTATCGATTAAAAATCAAACTTTGAACACAGCGTCTTATGAAGAATAGAATTTTTTTGTACTTAAAATTATAATAACTATATTATTAAAGTAGTCACCATAATGAATAATGTTTATAAATATTCTTTGAAATATGCATTTTATATATTTGCATTAAAAAAAATGGTGTTGACGAACGTTTGAATTAATTATTTAATAAAATTAAAACTGTTTTGTTAGGTTTGTTTTTGCCACCATATTTTGAAAACTGGCGACAGCGCACAGTAAAAAAATATACACTGTCAAATCAAGATCTGTCAAATTAAGTCAAATCAATTTCTAATTTACATTTCCTGATATTTTACAATAAATACTTTTAAAATATTTAGGACAAATGAAGGGTTGTAAATCGTTGTAAGATTATTGATATACTTTAAAACTTTTTTAAAATCCTAAATAAATTTTATTAAAGATAGTACTCATTTGACTATAGCGCATGCACGTCCTTAATACAAAATGATTGATCTAGGAATTGGGATAAATGGTTAAACTTTAATAAAATCTCTAAAAAATATATTGAATTGATGAATTCTATAATTAGAGAGTATTTATAAAACTAAATCTGCACAATTCACATTGACATTATTTACAGTTAATAAATATACACTCCCGTTCATAAAAACTGAACAATTCTAAGTGTAACTGTATATGTAATATTATACATGTATTTAGTAATATGTATACTTAGAATGTGAATTACTAGTTCTTTTTTTATGAACATAAGTGTACATTTATGAAAATATATAACAGTTGTTTGCAATTAATTAATTTTCTGTTTATGTTTATTATTAGTACTTGTAAATTGTTTAATAATTAATTTAATTAATAAGTAAATAATACTTAGTACGATTAAGATACACGCTAATAAAATTCCCATCACATCATACAGATAATATTGATACCAATTTAAGTTCACACTGTATGATCGTAAATGTGGAGCGCCTTTATGTCGGATCACGTATTCAATCCAATAAATCGCTGTATCCAGTGCAGACATTGGGCGATCATGAAATATTTCTGACAAATGTTTCATTTTCTCTGCATATCTACGAAATAAAATCCCGATAAGGTCAGATTAGGTATATATTATGTGTGTTTTGCATATTATTTTGTTCGCAATTATGGAGACCCCTAAATTAAAAGAATTTCTAGATAGTTCAGAATCGTTGGTTACCGAATTGTAAAGCCCACTACACACCAAATCCGTCAGATAATAGGTAAGCGTAAGCGTAACGATTATATGTTTTCATTCATAAAGTGAGAATGCGTGATAGAAAATGTTTATAAGTGAATATAACCTAATAAAACGTCAAAAGATTGCTATGGTTTGTGTTAAAATAAAATATAAATTATTAATCATATTTTTTTGGTTATATACTTTGAAAAAATATATAACCAAAACTGTCAAACAACCATATATAAAATTTAAATGAAGCAACTCTTTGGTTTAAATTTATAAAAGCCGAGAAGGATTGTGATTGGTTGGCCGCAATACGCAGCCGTCAGAATTCCATCCTGACGGAATTTATTGTTCTTACGTCTTACGTTCTACGGTGGCAAAATTGAGGATGGAATACTTAACTGTGCTTGGCTGATTTGGTTACGTCTTACGGTTATGTTCTTACGGACTTTTATGTGTAAAGTATATCAAATTTATGACTGCATATAAAACTCGACGTTTATTTATGAATAATCACAATTCTCAACTTGTATTTTACTTACATAGGTTCATATAAAACTTGTTTTAACGTATTTAAAACGTAATCTTTGGTTAAATCTGCATACGATAGTTTCAATGCCACACCCTTTTCAACATATTTATTAATATTTAATTCTTGATCGCCAAAGAATGGAATACCAATTATAGGTGTACCACACGCAAATGCTTCTTGTGTTCCCATCAAACCACCATGACTGATAAACACTTTTGTTTTTGGATGACCTAAAAAAACCATCACTATAAAATTATATTTTTTCGCGTAAATTACTTTTTTTTGACATCGGCCACTAGAAAAAACTGCGGGAATTAAAATATCGTTATAATCCATATAGTTCTACGGATCGATTTGGTAAAAATTGGCCATATGCCTTGTGTGCGTTTTGAGGTTTTTGGTAATTGGAACGCATCTCATGGATTGGACGAATTATGGGTTTCAACAAAAATTTATACATACATAAAATTTCTAGCTGTGGTAGCCATGCATCAAAATAAATATTTTTTGGTATTGGTGCTGGAAATTTATCTTGTTCGCCTTTCCAAATCACTGTAAACGGTAATTCGCCGAATGCGTCAAGTAATGCACGCTGTTTTTCTATTGGAAACGACTCAGTGCGTACCATTGAGCCCATACAGAAATAAATAACACCATTCTTTGCTTCATTAAAAATTTTTTCCAAATTCTAAAACAAAAACAATGAAGAATTGATGATAGATTGATGATCTAAAATGATCGCAATCAATAATTTACTGGTGGTAATTTTCCTGTTGATTTTCCAACATGAAGTCCAGCAACTTCCACAACATTTGGTGGCATCGGTCGAGGCCCATTGATACTAAAATGACTGTTCACAATCAATAAACTCGTGTTATATATCAGGCTTGGCAAAGATGGTAAATTTTTATCCAATTTTTCATGCAATATTTTTTCTGAATGGCTGAGAGTTAGATAATCATACCTAAAAAGGTGAGGATAAGCAATTAGATAAATTATTTCTATATTTTATAGATGATTTGTGTCTTATTCATTCAGGTTTTGGAAAAAAATTTTCAAATCAAAGTTGTTAGTATGTTTATAACGAACATCTTTTAACTGAAGCCAAACTCAGCGATAACTCATTTGAAGATCAACTCACATTTGTTTTATGGGACCCCCAAATTGTTTATACCTTATTACCTTCTGATTTGATCTTTACACGACCTCTAACTGACCTGTGGAAATAGCTTTAACTCATGACATGAATATGTATTTCAATGTAAAATTTTCCCTTTCAAAATCTGAGGTAAAAAACAGAAGTTCCTATTTAAAAAAAAAACACAAGTTGACTTTCATAAAACCTTGAAGGCCAAAAGTAAAGGTTACCATAAGATGTAACCCTCCGAACACAACTTTTATACGAGTCACTTTTTCCAAAAAACGCTTCCTTGACGAAATATTCAGGTAGATTGCTTCAAATGAGATACCTCTGTATACGAAATTATCGACTGTAAATAAGCACCGCTCAGGACGTCTTAAGGACTAAACATAAGGTGCTACCTGAAAACTTGCTGATTTGTATTTGCCGCCAAACAGATATCAGCAAGTTATCCTGCCGCACATTGTACACTCGTTCCACTAATTTGTGATCAATATGGCGTCCAGTAGCTACAGTATAAATCAATACACATCTCTTTTTAATTCGATAAATTAAAAAGAGATGTATACTGTAGCCAGTTGACGCCATATTGATCACAAATTGGGATAGTCGAGTGTACATCACCGTGTCGACACCGACCGATATTCGGGGAAGTGTTGTATATCATACATTGAATGAATGACGGCCCTGGTAGGTGTGCACTAGCAGATTGTTTAACGTACTGACGAGTCTGTCTCGGTACATGGATGTATGTCTAGATCTTTAGATGGTTATTTCGAAAATCGAAAGGATATGAAAAATTATTTTCATCGCCTACTATTTTGTGAGACTCTGGTCCAAACAGTCTCATTATAGAACTACACTAGAACACGATTTATCCGGATTAATTGGGACCGGACCCAATACGGATTATCAAATATCCGATTAATTGGATAAATCATGAGGTCATTTCTCAAAAACATATCTAACATTGTGAATACTGACGAAGAATGAAGATTGTCGATTTTCTCGGTTAAAAGTTTTGCTATTTTCTTAAAAAAGCAACTCTGAAAGGTGGTTTCCGATCAAAGTGATCCGGATAATTAAAGTTCCCACTATAAGTATCACGAATAAGTATTGCAAGTTGCATAAATAAATAAAAATTAATACTTACCGTAGTTTCGAGTAAACGTTTAACATGGTATTAATAAAACGTTGAAACAAGGACATATTATCCGTAAATGATAATAAATAATTTGGTATGAATGATGGATTATCGGGTATACCAAATCGATCTGTTGCCCATGGTAGAATTACACTGCTAATAACAGCAATTGAGGGTACATTAAATTTATGGGCAAACGCCAACATACAATCTGTACCAAATATTTCTGTTATAATGACATCGTATTTTTCTTTCGATTTATATAATTCTTGTACGTTCGGTTGATTTAAAACGGTTTCACATAACTCGTTGCCCGCATGTACTGCTACAAAGTCAATACACCCTAATATGGTCCACTCTGCGACCACATCAACCGTTAAATTATTTACGAATAGTGGTAAAGATCCTTGAATACTTATATCATTGTATCTATATTATTATGAAATAGAGAGAAATCTTATGAAAATTAATTTATTCTACTACCCTTTGCGTACCTTGTCACAACGTTTAGCATGTTAATAATTTTTATAATTAACATAAAAATTTTCATAAAAATTGAACAAGTATATATATATATATATATATATATATATATATATATATATATATATATATATATATATATATATATATATATATTTCTAAATATATTGGTTCAATTTTTATGAACGGGAGTGTACTTATGATCGAAGTTTTTTTTATATTGCATGATGCCTCCAACGAGTAGAGCCGCTCCGTACGGATAAAGTATTTGTGGACCTTTGCCGACGAATGTAGTAGCGCCGAGATTTTAGCTCCAGTTTAAATACGAGAGCAAGGTCAAAAGTTCTCAGCTTAACCCATAGATAGCAATGTTACAAATGAAATTATTGTTTTTTTTATGCTGGCACCTCTGATTGTTATGTGGTCTATATAACTGGACAGATTATCCCATGTTATACGCCATTAGCCAGAATTGCACCAACCGTACAAAAGCACTTTGGCAATGGAAAAATTGAGGGGTTTGAAATATGTATTGGCACTTATCTTAAAAAATCTTAAGATTATTATCATACTAACGTGTGACTAAACTGCTCTTCCTTATTCTATATACCTTGGTATTGGTTTCTTTTGAGGAAAATGTGTGAGGACATCAACTGTATGTCCTTTTTCAGCTAAACCTATCATTAATTTCTCAAACATTACCCAATGGCTTTTACCTTGAAATGGAAATAGTGCCAAAATTCGTGCACCATTATTTTCATTTATAAATAGTATTAAAAATAGTAGTATGAATTTCATTTTGCAATAAATGGCTAAAAATTAAAACAAAATATATGATAATATTTCTTCACATTAAAACGAGCGTTAAAAATAAAACGCATTAAGAACGGACGTTGTTTTGCTATTGACGTTACTGCTAGAACACACGTTGAACGTACGTCAAATAAGTTAACGCACGTTCAGCTATTTATTAAATTATATATACGCGAAACTTGCTAAGCCTTACGCCTCTGGTGGTTATATGATGTAACTAACAAAAAAACAAAATAAGAAATTAATTTACATGGCATATATGTAAATTTAATTCTGTATGAGTTTTTTTAGCAAATTTTATAATTTAATAATGTCTCGATCTTGTTCAGTGCCTTTGTGTTCACCTATAAAATAGCAAATTCAGAAATACCGTTTCATTATTTTTCAAAGCTATAGGTAAAGAAAAAATATTGATTGGAAATAAGTTGGGGTGTAAATATCCAATAGATAGGTACAAAGCGTGGAAATTGAAATTGAAAATTGATTAAACCCAATCGCAAACATACGAATGTAATATTTACTAAATTATTAATATTTCGTAAGTAACCTAAGATGTCGAATTTGTATACAGTTGCAATTTCATAATTTTGGCCACAAAACTAAATATCAAAATTATTGAAAGTATAAGTCCAAAAATTTACTAAAATGGCTACCAAATAGTAAAATATTTTTAAAAAACACACAAAGGCAATATTAATAAACATTGGCTCTATATTTAGTTTGTTAATTGGTCACTCGACGCTACCTTCTTAAAAAGTTTCGCGTATAGCAGCATGTACACATGAGCGTCTGCATAACAATAACCTTCATATTTAATTGGAACATAAATAATTGGAACGTTCAGTTTAAGCCACTACTATATTTTATCTATGGTTCAGTTCAAGCAAGGTCATACAACTGATTGAAAACATCTCGTGTGTCCTAAAATCAACGCACATTAAAATCAACCTACGTTTCGACGTTTAAATAACGTCCGTCATTTATAAAACTCGTATCCTCCTCCCGGACTTATCCCTATCCATAATTTTATTATAATATGAGACGAAAAATCAATATTTTAGATCAAATCATAACAAAATTTCCTTTCAATACTCACGCTCTCAACAAAAATTAAAACTGTGCGTTGGTATAAGAAAAACTAATGTTAAAAGTTGATATATAAATATATATAACTAGCTTAGATGAAATGCACAAGAGTCAAGACTGCACTTGAACCCGGAACATGACAATGAAAATTTTATTATAGTGATAATGATTATACAATTTAGAATAGCTACGTCATTTGACGTACTTAATAATGACAATGAATGTATTTTTAAATCAATGCAAGAAAATATTCTATAAAAGATTATACCACTTTAATTGCGCTTGATAAAATATATTGAAATATTCCAATGGATCTGCACTTAAATTTAGAATAACAATTATTGTTGACTTAAGTAAGTAATCTACAAACACTCCGAACTATAACAGTTTAAATAAAACTAACTTTAGGAAATAATGTTTAGAAATGATCTAGCAATGATCATTCTTAACATTGCAAATGACTTACACACGTATTTATTATTAGCTTTAGGCGCTACTTGGATTAATTAGACTTGAAGTGTGTACTTGTACCAGATCTTGGGCTTCAATATCTAGTCACTTTAAGAAGACTTTGTAGTGGACTCGCTACTAAATCTCATATTTAGATACCTTTGCGGAATCACTACGTATTCCCTTTGTTATTTAGATAACTATATGTTGTTACCTCAGTAACTATCAACAAACTGTTTTTGATATTATTTATAAGGAAAAATAAAGGTTGGTTTGAATCCCAAAAATCAGTCTATTTAATTTTTGCAGAAATAGATTTTAGATAATTGGAATCATCTCTTTTTACTCCAACGACTTCAATATCTAGCCCACTGACCTCTATTGGACAAATTATCCTATGTTATGTCATTAACACCAATTGAAGCACTCCTCAACTAGCTAAGGAACTAAGTTTTACTTCACGCGCCTGCGCGGCATGTATGTGTGATAAGAATGTGTGTTAGTGATTGTACCTTGGCTAGTTGAGGCTGTTAGCTATAGCGCTGTTATTTATTATTTTAAGGGCCGTTATTTCGCGTTTATACCCAAAAGCATACTCTGTCCAGTTGTATAGAGGTCAGTGATCTAACCACTCTAGTCTTGGTGTAATACATATGTCTCCAGGTAACATTTCGTAACCACTAACACATTTGTATATTCATTATTAAATATTCAGGCAAAAAAGTCCATAAGTTATACTTTTTGAGAGTTTTTTGTCTCATTTACTCCTACCACCTTAAAATAATTGTTGAATCGGGTTGTCAATAAATTTTGTACGTCTCTTAAAACAAGAAACTTTGAGGTGGCATTAAAATTTTCTTTTCCGAACAATAATACAATGGTTTAATATTATTAAGATAATAATAAACTAAAAATATAACTATCATCTTTTTAATCGTTATTTATTAAATATCTATATGTTATATATTTTTATAACGTATAAAAGAAGTTGATAAGAAAATGACTTATCAAACAATTTGAGTAACGGCCCAGTCAAAATAGATGAAATAGAATTATTACGTATAAATAGATGAAATTATTTTCGCACTACCGTGCTCTAGATAATACAGTCAAAATAAACAAAAAAAAATTCGTTACGCAGGAGCTGCTTCAACTTAGCGAATTTCCTGAAAATACATAAATTACTCAATTTTAGTCTAATCAAAATGAAATGTCGTATATGATTTTAGTATTTGCAAGGCTAATTTGATTAATAAATGACATACGTCAAGGGGAAAGGGGGGCATAAAGAAAGAAGAAAACACAAAATGTAAAATATCTCTCTTAATATTAGAACAATCGAAAAATAAATGACATACGTCAATATTTCTGTAAATATTAGGGTAACAGAAAAAATGATAAGAAACAAAATTACAGTAAAATTTAGTACCTACAACTTTACTTCTTATAAATATTTCGATTTTTCGAATAGTAAGGGAGATATGTAAAATTTTGTGTTTCCCCCTCCCTCTAAACCCCCTTTTCCGCTAGAGTGATTACAGACATATTATATATGTCCATAGATATATATATATATGTCCATAGATATATATATATATGTCCATATATATATATATATAAATTTTACAGATGGTCATTTTCGACATGGACAATTTGCAAAATTTTGAAGTCGGTACGAGACCAATAGCTCTATTTCCTTTCAGAAAATTCGCTAAAACATGGTAACTTCGGAAAACTTAGTATAGAGCTGAAAATTGGTACAGATCTTGATAAATGAAATATCAAAAGTCCCCACCAATCGATCCTACCTCTGCTAAAAATTTTATTCAAGGTACAAAACATCGGTTTTTCGCATATTTCTGCGCCAAGTACACTATAACCTCATAGATGATGCGGAAATGTGTGCATATTATGCAGAATACGACTTTTCCAACTTTTGGAATCACGATATTTTAGGAATGGTGATACGTAAGAAAAAAAAATCTGATCTATAACTTTTGCCTGACCTATTTTTACGATAACACTTACCGTTTCAGAGAAATATGCGAACAACGCGATATTTTTTACCTTTGACCTTGAATAAAATTTATTAGATCGATCGGTGGGGACTTTTGATATTTCATTTATAATAGTGTATTTATAAGTAAGACCTGATGTAATTTTTAGCTCTATACGAATTTTTCTGAAGTTACAATGTTTTTTTTGTTTATTTTGACTGGATTATATAAATATATTTATAAAAACAAATATTTGAGATTAAATAAAACAAATATTTGATATTAATGTGACATCATATATTTGCTGATGAAGAAACTGTGTTCCTAAACTAGTCAAAATAAAATTATTGTTACGAAAATCTCAAATATTTGTTTTATTCAATAGTTTTAATGGATTTTCATCAAGTAACGACCCATTCAATACAAAATAATGAATATTCATATATCGATATACACTATATATCGATAACTACAATATGTGTATATATCGATAATTACTAATATCTTAGAGCATATATTTAAGGAGTCATTAAAAAAATACTTCGTTCAAGCACTAGTCAATCTTATCTTGAAGACGTGTGCAAAATTTGAATATGATCGGTTCTGATTGCAAAGAAATTTGGTATATGAGGCGTTTTTGGTATTCAAAAGGTCAAGTTCGTTAATGGGTAAAATCGGACAAGGGAAAAAGGGGTTTAAAGGGAGGAGGAAACACAAAATTTTGCAGATCTCCCTTAATATTCGAAAAATTTATAAGAAGTAAAGTTTAGGTTCTAAGTTTTACTGTAATTTTGTTTCTTATCATTTTTTCTGTTACACTAATATTTACAGAAATATTGACGGTTTAAGATTGAATATCCTTAATATTAGAGTACACATTAGAGTTTGAGCAAAAATGATAAGGTGATGAATTGTAGCAAACATGATTTTCTACAACTTTATTCCTTACACATTTTTCGATTGTTCTAATATTAAGAGAGATATTTTACATTTTGTGTTTTCTTCTTTCTTTATGCCCCCCTTTGGCCTTGCCAATACTAAAATTATATCAGATACGACATTTCATTTTGATCAGACTAAAATTGTGACCGCTAGAGAGTGATTTATTATGTATTTTAAGGAAATTCGCTAAGTTGAAGCAGCTCCTGCGTAACGAATTTTTTTTTGCAAAGGAGTATATATTAATTTTTACTTTTTAGTTTATTAAGAACTTCTTTTTTTTTTTAAATTTATTTATTTTTATTTTAAGACTAAAAATCTCAATTTAATTTCTCACTGCACTTCCACTACTTCAAATATTTGTCAACACTTCCATCAAATTTCTATTTCAGCGAATATTTTCGAATTTCATCTTTTTAGATCGATATTAGATATACGCACGTAACATAGAACTAGTTTGCCATTATCATATTGCAAAAATTAATCAACTTCAATGAATAATTTAAAATTATCTTACCTACTTATATGATAATAAAACTCTACTAATCTCTGATAAAACTGATACCACATTAGATCTGGAAAACTAAATTAATATTAATATTTATGAAAAATCTGAAAAAAAAATTATAAATAAATATTTACTAGTTATTATATTAAGGAGGGGGCATCACTTAACAAGACCAAAAAAAAATTTTTTTTCAACGATTATATCATAATAGTAAAGGAAAATTAGAGTTAAATATCTCGAAAACTATCATAATTTCTGTTTTTCATATCCATATTTATGTCAATAATTTTAATCACCGTTTTTTACCGTTTTTTTTTTTTGAATCACCTCTTGTCCGAAATTAGTTCTGATGTCATTCAAAAAACCTCTTGTTAAATTATCCAGAGCATTTTCCATAACTTGTCTTAGAATTTCAGGTCCCAGCGCCCTCACTTCTTCTCAGATATTGGCCTTAAGCTCTTGGATAGTTCTTGGCTTATTAGCATACACCTTACCCTCTAGATAGCCCCAAAGAAAAAAATCGGGAGCCGTTAAATCGGGTGAACGCGGTGGCCAGTTAAATCAGAAAAACGCGATATTATTCGATCGCCAAAAATTTCGCGCAGAAGAGCCATAGTTGGACAAGCTGTGTGAGCTGTGGCTCCATCTTGTTGGAACCACAATTCTGGATTGTTCTCTACCTCTGACCTTAAAAAATTTTCAACCATTGCCCGGTATTGAATGCCATTCACATTAACCGTAACTTATTCCACACCATACTGCGCATCTAAGTGGGTGCATTTCGAACATGAAAGAAATTTCGATATGATATTTGTGTCTGAATAATCGAACGCTGACTTTCAAAATAAAATTGAACAGCTTTGGTTCTTTGTTCTGTGTTGAGTCTTCCCATCATAAATTTTCCAAGTTTTTCAAAATTAATTCTGAAAAAAAAGGAAAAAAAAATACGTAGACAAAAAATTTATTCACTAATTAAATCATAACGTTACTTATGCGCCACCCAATATTTTTTGTATGAAAAAATATTTCATTCAAAAGTTTGTTTTTTATAGCTGAAAAAAATGTTGGTATACGTGTTCATAAAAGGACTTATAATTCGTCGATTTCCACAAAGTTGTCCGTCCGAAAACACGATAACTCAAAAACGAAAAGAGATGGCGAACAGTAATTTTGCATATATATTTTAGAACTTAAAAGTAAGGTCAAGTTCGTGAAAGGGCAAATGTTTGGACAAAATGGACAAAACTGCCTATCTTTGAAACCGTAAGAGATAGAACAAAAATTTAAAGACAAAAAATGTTCCTTTTATAAAAAAACTTTTTTGGGTATTTTGAGTGCTTTTTTTTCATAAAGTGTTCTTTTTTGATACGTTTTTTTTCATAAATTGAGTGTATACCGGGTATATAAGCAATTAACTAAGTTAGTTGTTATTTTCACTTGTATTAGATAAATATTTTTTATATTTAAAGATTTTCTGTATCTCGCAGCCGTTAAAAAGTTCAGCTTTTAGCGTAGTTGCCACGCAACACAGATGCATGAGATGCAAACTATTTATACCCTATAACCTTCAACAATTAACGGGCTATCTAACGCAAAAAGAATTTTTCAAATCGGACTGATAGTTTCTGAGATTAACGCGTTCAAATATACAAACTCTCCAGCTTTATAATATTAGTATTGAGATCCCAGACAGGGGGCAGTGCTCTAGTTTATAATTTACCCACCAGAGAGCATATCGAGTGCTAGAGTTCCTAATAGATTTCTCGTATCACTACCTACACCTCTATTTAGAAAATTCAAGAAAAACCATAAATTTTTTGGTCCATCACAGTGACATATCCCCTTAAGTTTTAAAGTAGAAATATCCTTGAAAAACGGACTTTAATTTCATGGCTATGAGAACATATATAATAAATAGATTAACAATAAACGTTTCCTTCGCATATGATTGTGTGTTATTAAATTCCTATTATTAATGCACAATTTTTTTTTCTTATTGTGATTTCTTTTGAACAATTTACAATTAATATTCTTATCGTCTTTATACGTAAACAATAAAAATATTTGGTGTGATTAAATAATAATAACATACCTAACCTCTATTTGTGGATTTCAATGTCACCCTACAACACACTTGATTGGTTTTAACATATGGATGTGAAAAACCGAACAAAGAAATTTTCCTATATTCCGAACAAAGAATGTAGAAATCCTATACTGGTAAAGTTACTCATGACGTCTTCTTCCAAAATGGCGGCTTTAGTGAGACTACATTAAAACAATAAGTTATATTTTTCATAAAAAAAGATGAGTTTCATTAACAAAATAATAATTTTTTGTTTATTTTAATAACATATAACCGTATTAACGTATATGTAACTATCACAGTTGAGCCTCCCTACTCTGCTTCTAATTATTGCCACCAGATAACATTTATAAATTTATTTACTTATTTGTATTCTTTCGCATTCTCGAAAACGCCACTAACAATTTCGATAAAATTTTTAAAAAACAGTTTTTTTGGGGCATAAAGTAAATCTAGCTATATGAGTAGTTGAGAAGCTGTCTTAACATTACGGTGTCGATTATATTGATTCTGTTCTGCGCATACGCAGCATGGACAATGTGTCTCGTAGGATGGAGAGAATAAATATAATCGGCACCGTAAAGTCTCTGATCGTAATGTTGGGACATTCTTTACTATACCAACTGTCCATATAGTAGGAGTATTACATTTATGTGTTTACTAGGGATTGGTTGTTTTGAACACAACCAATATGTGTACCATTAAAACTATCAAAGTGCGATCATATTTAATCTGAGATGAAATGTCAGTACTAAAGATTCGACTAGAGCTCGGATTAGATGCAGTAAAAACAAAATTATTTTATTAGAAAACGAGATTAGAAATTTTTTATTTACTATCCACAGTGTGCCCGATGGGATTTCCCGTCGTCAGCTGCCACGTTTCTAACTTCAAAAATGATGCGTTTCCCATACAAGCTTTCATCCTCTATTTAACCTCCTTTTCGGGATGAATTTTCAAAAATCCTTTCTTACTGCTTACCTTAGACCCACCGGTTTAGGCCGTGCGTTGTCTATCAGTCATGATGGCAAATTGCTTCATTTATATATTTGAAGTTCATATGAGAGACTAGTATTAACATATGAGAATTCTAATATATATATATATATATATATATATATATATATATATATATATATATATATATATATATATATATATATATATATATATATATATATATATACGAGTATCTATATAGTATTCTAACACGTGTGTAATCTATAGTTAGATCTGCGACAGAACTGCTGTACCGGAATCAATATTGCAGAAAATGATATTAAAACTAACAAAATAAATACGTGAAATATATTTCTTTAAATTGCAACAATAACAAATATTGAATAAAATACTCCAAAATATAAAAAATAAACAGTAAACACAGTGATTTTCTCAAATATGCAGTTTTAAACTTCATATTTAGAACTATCTTATGATCAAACCAAAAAAAACTTGCATAACAATAAATAGAATTTGCAAAAGCATACAATCCGATCTTCAACCAGTATATAGAAAATATGACAAATTTTATTCCAAATAGACCGACTCTGAAGCATACAGATTCAATTATCCCGTGGAACACAGTGACACTAAGGTTCGCTACGCAGTTACTGAAATTATAATTAATTTTAATATTTAGTAACTTGACCAATTAATATATTTAATAATAAATTGATTTGTTGATTGTGTTAAAACCTGTATTGTATACAATATTCGAACGAAAAATTGTCCAAAAAATTTGTGAAATTATAAAATCAATAAAACACCTTACAAAAAATTAATTCTACGATGTAAATAAACCTTTGTTTATCAGTGTAGAAAACATTTAACACGAAAATGAATTGAAAACAGAATATAAGAATTAAATATGAAATATTAAAAGAAAGTGTTCGAAATGGATCATGAAAGAATACACCTAAACGAACAATATGGAAATATTGAACAACCGTTAAATACAGAACTCATACTTATGGATGAAATATGCTTAACAGAAAATGATTTGAACTTGAAACTTGAACAACAACGAGCTCATCTTAAAGACGAACGTTTTTCGGGTAAATTTTATGAAAAAATTTTTGATCAACAAAGTAATTTAACTATACCTCAACGAGTTCACAATAGAGAAAAGCAATTTTCTTGTGATGTTTGTAATAAAAGATTTAAGTATCTAACTTCTTTAAATCTACATAAACAAATTTACACGAGAGAAAACCTACATTTGTCATGTGATGTTTGTGATAAAACATTTGTTCATCGCAACGGCTACTTAAGCCATAGACTGATTCATTCTGAAGAAAACCAATTTTCATGTAATTTTTGTAATAAAACATTTAGTCATCAAGCCAATTTAGTTCAGCATCAACAATTTCATGAAAAACCTTATTCGATTCGTATTTGTGCATTTTTTATACTAGTGTTTCTTTTTTTCTTTTTTTTACTTTTACATTTTGTAGAAACAATTAAAAATTATTTTTACATCTAATAGCTAGAATGATTTACCCACTGGTATCAACTAAAAAACTCGATTTCTATTCATCTAAATCTTAAGCCTAAGACATTTATCTAATTATATAATGAATAATCAAACAATTACTTATGGGATGCATTTTCAAGATAATCTACAAAGTATCAATCTGCGAGAAAAATTTTCAACTGGAATCTTAGATCTATCACAACTTTCAGTTTTAATTCCAGAGAATTTTGTTAAGAATAATCTTGGTGAAAATAAATGGACAAAAAATTTCCTACTCGACTACTATAAGATGTAATGTTTCTGTGGCGAAAGAAATGAATTTAAGAAAAGGAACGACAAAATCAACTTCCCATAACTACTCTGGGGCATATTGACTAAATGTGATAAGGATACACATAAATTTGCACACATCGCCATAAAAGTAGCGCTCATATTTCAAAATTTTATAGTTGATTAATTTGTGCATTATTCATTTTTATC
This sequence comes from Nineta flava, assembly GCA_963920215.1. NCBI lineage: Eukaryota > Metazoa > Arthropoda > Insecta > Neuroptera > Chrysopidae > Nineta > Nineta flava. Next base: position 85,635,099 of record OY986043.1, on the reverse strand, counting down.
CAAAGCATTTTTTTCGAAAACCGAATCAATAAGGCATAAATCATTTATAAAAGTTTGAAAAATGAGCGCTACTTTTGTGGGCCATAATACCGATTCTTGCAACGCTTCCTTCCCGATCTTGCTCTTTTGCCATTTATGGGCATATTGCAATTGTGACGTCGAGAAAATGGTTACGTGACTTGCAAAAACTGATCGTTAAAAAAGACTGGAGTTTATAATATTTAAGAATAAAATTATATACTAACTTATTTCAAAATAAATTATTTTTAATTTTTTATATACCTATGTGTTTTTATTTAATAAATCCCATCTGATAAATGGCTGTATTTAGAGACAAAAAAGAACTTTAATGAGCGTCGACACGTAAATGTATATATAGGAAACACTGGCCTCATATAACTGGATAGATTATACCATATATGTAATACTCCTATATGGAGAGTTGTATAGGAAAGAATGTCCCGAGATTACGGTACTGACTATATTTATTGTCTCTCTCCTCCGAGACACATTGTCTATGTTGTGCATGCCTGGCAATTCTCTAAAATGCTCAGAAATGGTCGCTTAGAGGATAGAGAGCACGAGACACTATCTGTCTCACTTTGTCGGAACAGCTTCCACTTATAGGGGTGTCCATATAGGAGTATTGCATATATGGATTATACCATGTTACGCCATTTAATTAGGCACAGTTGCGCGGCGTTTACATGTAGTAACTATGTGTTACTGTCACATATTTCTACTACATATAAATTTTTTAGTCACGTAAACGCAATGAAACAAAATTTAGTAATTTTGATAGTTGAGGCGACTAGACAGCGCTTCAATTATGTTCGTTATTCCACGATTAGGCCCGTGAGCATACCTTTCTAGTTATATAGAGGTCAGTGATAGAAAATGTCATTTTGACGTTTAGAAAATGACATCTTCTAAACGTCAAAATGACATTTCCTAAATAAAAACAACACCTGCGCATTGAACTGCTTTTTTTCTCTAAATACAACCAAACATATATTGCATAACAATCCGATCTCTAACCAATACAAACAAATGCAAAATGTTAAATTTTGTATAAACTAGCGCCTCCAGCGTTGTAAATTGGCCCTAATGTTGCCAATGGATACTGAAATAATAATAATTAATTTTAATATTTCAATAACGTAACTTGATCACTTAATATATTTTATTAAATTTTTTTGTGGATTGTGTTAACATTGGATTACATCCAATGTTATTATAACAAAAGTTGTTGAACTTCAACCCAATCATCAGTGGAAAAAAATTTGTGAAATAGTGAATGAATAAAATCAATAAAACACATTACAAAAATGGCAAATAATTCATTTCATGATGAAAATAAACCTTTGTTTATCAGTGTGGAAAACATTAAACACGAAAATGAATTAATAATTAAAGAGGAAATCTTAGAAGAAAGTATTCCAATAGATTATGAAGAAATACACCCAATCGAACAAATTTTCACAGCCAATTATGAAGACATTAAACTTGAACAACAGTTAAATACAGAAATAATAATTAAGGAAGAAAAATTCGATGAAAATGTTTCAGAACAACAAACTCTTCTTAAAGATAACCGTTTATCATGTGATGGAGACAAACGTTTTTCATGTAATGTTTGTGATAAAATATTTCAATATGCAAGTCAATTAAATAGACATAAACAAATTCACACAAGTAAAAAACCATTTTCGTGTGATTTTTGTGATAAAACATTTATTCAACAATTCAATCTAGATCGACACAGACTAATTCATACGGGTGAAAAGCCATTTACATGTGATATTTGTAACAAAGCATTTAATGCACGAAGCACTTTGAATCAACATAAACGCATTCACACTGGTGAAAAACCATATTCATGTGATATTTGTAACAATACCTTTCGAACACAAAGCACTTTGAATCAACATAAACGTATTCACACCGGAGAAAAACCATTTTCATGTGATATTTGTAATGAATCATTTAAGCAACAAAACAGTTTAATTTGGCATAAACGAAATCACACCGGAGAAAAACCATTTTCATGTGATATTTGTAATGAATCATTTCATCAGGAAAACAGTTTAATTTGTCATAAACGAAATCACACCGAAGGAAAATCATTTTCATGTGATATTTGTGATGAAACATTTAATCGGGAAAGCATTTTAATTCAACATAAACAAATTCACATTGGAGAACAATCTTTCTCATGTGATATTTGTGGTAAAAAATTTAGTCAACAAAGACCTTTAATGCGGCATAAACGACATCACAATGTACCCAAACCATATTCATGTGATGTTTGCAATAAATTATTTATTACGCCAAGTCACTTGGTGCGACATAAACGTATTCACACGGGAGAAAAACCTTTTACGTGTGAATATTGTGATAAAACTTTTAATATGCGGAGTAATTTAACGACACATAAACAATTACACTCCGGGGAAAAACCATTTGCATGTGATATTTGCGATAAAACTTTTACGCAACAAAGCAGTTTAACGGTTCATCAACGCTATCACACGGGTGATAAACCATATGCATGTGATCTTTGCGATAAATCATTTATTATGCCCAGTTTTTTAGTGCGACATAAACGTATTCATACGGGTGAAAAACCGTTTGCATGTGATAATTGTGATAAAACATTTACGCAACAAAGCTACTTAAATATACATTTACGAATACACGCCGGGGACAAACGTTTTTCATGTGATATTTGCGAGAAAACATTTTTTATTCAAAGTAATTTAAATAAACATAAACGTCGTATTCACATGCGAGAAAAACGTTTTTCATGTGATGATTGTGATAAAGCATTTTTTAATCGTAGTGATTTGTTAAGCCATAGACGAACTCATTCCGATGAGAAACGTTTTGCATGTAATGATTGTGATAAAACCTTTTTTAATTACGCTGATTTGGTAAGTCATAGACGAACACATTCTGAACGAGCATGTGATGTTTGTGATAAAGTATTTCAATGTGAAAGTCATTTAATTCAACATAAACGTATTCATACGGGTGAGAAGCCATTTTCATGTGATATTTGTAACATGGCATTTAATTTACGAAGTACTTTGAATAAACATAAACGTCGTATTCATGCAGGAGAAAAACCATTTCCATGTGATATTTGTAATAAAATGTTTAGTCAGCAAAGCGATTTAACTCGACACAAACGGATACATGAAAAAGAGACGTTATAGTAAAACGGGTAGGACGAATGTCTTAGGTGTGATTTTTTCATTTAAGATGAAATGGAAAATCAATTTTTACCCAACAGCTATGTGTGTAATCAATAAATGTAAATTATGGTAGTACGATGACGGTACCGGTTCCTCGAATATTTTGGTAACTACGTCTCTGTATTCGCAACTACAATTCTTTACCTTCGCCAAACACTACATTACTTGGAGTTTATAAAATCAGAATTAACAAATGAAAATAACCAACTAAGATAATGGCTTAAATACCTGGTATATACTGAGTTTATGAAAAAGTTTCAAATAAAAGTTGTTTATTTTTAACAAAGGAACATTTTTCTATATTCTTATGTCTATGGAATAGTCATGTACCAATTTTAAATTGATTAATCAGAGCAATGTATTAAAAATCGTAGATCTTTGTGGAAAAAATCCAGCATTAATCATTTTTAGTAGATACCGTGATCGTACTACCTTAAATATTTAAATGTGATTTGTTAAGAAATTATTTATCTCAGTAATGATTTAGTGTTTAATAAATTTAAACTAATTTGGATAATATTAATTTAAATAAAAATAAGAAATATATCCTAAATAAGTGTACTATTTATTTTACATCTATGTACTGCATTGTTATAATAACTTTTATCGCGATAATCCTATATTGGAATATCAAAGACTTTCCAAAAAGAAAAATTAATAAAAATCGTATCTGCTGTATATTGATGCTTCTCATTGTGCTCCACCATAGACAAAAATTGTAAAAATTTGTCAATATGGTCTTTGTTTTTTATGAACTGAGCGATGAAAGTCAGTACAAGTTTTTTAGCTTCTGTTTTGTTAATTATGGATTGAAATAAGAAACCAATATGGTTTTAATAAATTGAGTTAATTATATTAAAAATATATGGGCATTTCGGGGTTCCCATCGCCCGACGTTCTCGCGTGTATTTATGATAAATGTAGCATCGAGCCATTCCCTATTAATTTCATACGTAATTTGATTTTATTACGTACTCTCTGACTTATGATGGAGGTCAGTGCATAATTTAATTTACGCATGTCATTTCTATGCGCAGTACACGTGTGAAAGGCGTACCCACTGACTTGAGTTCAATGGAATTATCCATAGACATATAAGAACACTCAAAAATTAGTCGCTTTCAATTTAGACACACAGTCGCTGTGTGTGACACAGCGCATGAGGCTTGACCGTTCTATTAGTACTCCTGCCTGACACCGTGTGCGCAGAGAGAGATACAAGGAAAACCGAGTGTAATCGCTCGTGTAAGGGCCAGTACAGTATTATTAATAAGTCTTAAGGAATTGTGGTTTAATAATTATTAATAACTAATAATAATTCAAAATAATTTTTTATTGTTCTAGCACTAACAGTTAGACGCTTTTAAACAGATTATGTTAATTTTCTCTGAAAAATGTTTATGAACACCATCTGTAAATCATGCGAAGAATTAAATTACGTTCCATTCATCGCACTTTCTCACACACAGTGTGCTTTGCTGTGTGCACACAGTGAATCACACACTCATTGGCTGTGTGTTTAATGGGGAGAGCAACCATTATTTGCGTGTGAGCAGCTTATACCAAAAATGGCGCGTTATATTTAAAAAAAAACTAAATATTAAAATGTTAATTAAGTATCAAGAAACAGTTATCAAGTACACTCAAAATTTGACAAATAAAATTATATTTCCATAGAAAAAAGGTTTTTTTTTTGTTCACCTGTCAAAAATGACTGAAATATTACGTCGATGGTTAACGAACATTTTAGGTATTGTATTAGATTTATCATCCGATACATTTGGCATCAATGCACGTGATGGACGATTAATTGCACTTATATTACATAATTATGACATAATATCAAGTGTACAATTAAGTGTAATTGTTCCAACCGATGATCCAATTGAAGCTCGACAAAATCTAAAACATATTAAAATATGGTTGAATAATATTAACATAAATTGTGATGATGCCTTGTACAATGATATCGCCGATGCAAAAAGTTCAGCGGCTGTCCAATTATTTTATCAATTGTATTTAATATTTGAAAGTCCCGAAAATTTATATGTTTTACAAAATAAACGTTTACAACAGTTTATTCCATCACAAAATACACGCTTTCAAATAGATAAAGTAAAAGATGAGCTAAAAGAAAGTATTGAGAATAATCCTCTGGCGAAGCCATTAGTCGATCAAGAAGAACTAATACAATGGTATAAAACAAAATATCAGAATATTGAAGAGAGAATTCTTAAGATACGTGAAAATTATAGAAAATTTGTTGAAGAAAAATATCTGAAGAAAAAACCGTATAAAATTAATCAAGACTTCGATTTTGCAAAGCCGCATGACACCCCAGCTGTTAGTGCCAGTGATGGTAATCGACTCGAAGATGATCAGAAGAAAATGTATCAAGAATTTTGTCAATCAATTCGAAAATTTGATTTAAATGAAATGAAAGATTACACTTACGATGAACTTTTATCACTACTTCATACGGCACAAAATACTGAATATACTCCAGAGGATGTTTTACATAAAGTTAAACAAAAATTTCGACAAATGACAACAGCTCGAAAATATAAAATGAAATTAGAATCAAAATTAATACAAGATTCATGGAATACCATCTTATCGAAACAAGAAGACGATTTTGATAGATTAATAGCCGAAAAAACCCTCAAACAATCGGAATATGAGAAACAGATAGTGACCAAATGTTTCGATGTACGAAATCAAAAGAATATTATAGCGGATAATCGTCGTCTGGTGGAGAATCTAATTGAACAACGTCGTGAAGATGAATTTAATAATGCGGTTTTGTATCGTATTGAAGAGACCCAAAACGTACAACGTTCGTACGATTTTGAGCGTGAACGTAACATACAATTACATCGTAAATTGTATGCGAAACGAAAGCAATTCCAAGCGAATTTACATTACAACACTTGTAATGATATTGTGAATGCCATTGTTGATTTGGCGCTAAAAACTGTTGATTATAAACGGGTACATCAAGAGCATGTACCAAAATTTTTATTGGATCAATGGCATCAATTATTTTTGGCGAGTCAACCATTGTATGATTATTTGGAGCATGTGGAAAGTGTGATCAATGAAACACCTGGACCTGTTGAGAAAATTACACAAATGGAATATGATCGACAAAGTCTTTTAAATGATAATGATCTCTTTGAGTATACAAATTATTTAGGACAATGGCAATTAAGGTACCATCAAATGTTATTCTATTCAAAATTCTTGGGGATGTATGTTTCAAAGGATATAGAAGGGAAGTTTGTCATTCATGCTTTTTCTCGAATACTATTCACATTTGAAAATAAGCGATAATCTATATCTGGGAGCAAAGAGTAGAAATTTGATCTAGCTTTGGTAGTAACACTATCTTTGTTTTAACAAAAGTGTTGGTAATATAAGCTTTAGGTATTTATTTACTACCGAAAAGAGTATATGGCGGTGCGATTTAACTTCTAAAGGAATATTCCAGTCACAGACGAGACAAAGCCGTATAATATCTGTATCTCAGGCTGATTTATAAGTAAAAAGAAAGCAATGTATATTTATATATGGATAAATGAATGATAATGGAGGAAATTTGGTGCACTGCTACCTCTAAGATCTATTGTGCTCCCCCATCCTAACGAGGAGTGGTCTCGTCTTAGTGCACCTCATCCAGCCCTGTTTCTTTCAGGATATACAGAATCTGGATTGGGTCTGGAATTGTAGCTCCCCTGAACGTATCTAGTAGACTCCCAAACATTTCATCTTTTGGTGTATGAGGGCTTCACAGTCTATTAGGAAGTGTGAGTTTCCTCCATTTATGCTCAAAACCTGCAGTTGCCTTCAATTCCCAAGCCTAACTTCTTAAGGTGTCCCCTGAGTTTACAATCCCCCGTAAGAAACTTCGTCAGAATCCGCAGTCTATTTTTCCAATGCAGGTTTTGTATCTTTTGACCTACCTCTCAGAACTAAACAAATTAGGCAAAAAAGGACTACATAGTTTTATTGGCCTAACTTTAGTCTCTCTTCACCAATACTATTAAGTTAGATCCCAAATACAGGTCAAGAAGCCGCGCTTGTTAAGGCGCTCTACTTGGGGCTGGGAACTGTCGGCGTATGGACAAGAACGAAGTAACCGGCTATGCTTGTGAAGGTTTTCTTCAGTTTCCTTCAGGAACTCCAGATGAATATCGGCATAGTTCCTATCAAAGTCGCCTTCAGCCGCACAACCTACCAATTCCTAGTCTACACACAAATACCTTGTCCTCCACTCCACTCACATCCCTAGGTATCACAATGGACCTTATTGTCTAAGTGTGTCCCGTCCAGGACAGCCGCTATAACCTAACCTAACCTAGAGTCCAAATAAAAGTTGTTTGAGCTCGAGGGATTTTATTTTATAATATGACCCCGTCCCATGAACTTTTATCTTAGATACACGGATGTTTAGGGGCCAATCTTTAAATCGCTAAACCATCCAAAAAATGAAAATAAAATTCATGGCAGTTGACCAACATTTCTTTGTGCATTAGCTTCTTCAAATGATTTGGCAAAAAAATTGATGATTTTTAGTTTATTATTTGAAGACAACCCAAAGGATATTGATGATAGTGTATTAAACGAAACGTACATATTACTGGGACATATTGTGCATCGATTATTATTAACCAAGTATCCAATACCAGCACGTTTATTACCACCAAAATTACCAGATTTTCGCATTGCTGCAAGTGTTACAAATATTACAGATTTGACATTAATGAGTGCGTTACGTGACTTGCTAAAACGTGCCAATGTAACAATTGTACAAATTGAGAGTGCTATCAAATATGTTCTAGAATGTTATCAAACTGCAATGTTAGGTATTGAAGATATTGAAATCAAATTCTATGATGAGACTGTCCGTTGGATAGTCTCATACACAAATGTATCAGTATCAAATGTACCAGAACGTAAGAATCGGAAGTTATCGGATAGGGCAAAGAAGATGCAAGCACAAGGTGCAGGCAAAGGCAAGAAACAAGTATCAAACTTAAAAGTGAAACCATCAAAAGCGCAAGTTGTATTTGTTGAAAAATCAACACAAACACCAAAAGTATTGCCCGAATCATTAGCAAAGGAGGATTTTACCGAAGAAGCACTTTTAGGAAAAGTAGCATATGAATCACTTGTATTAGGTAAATGAAAATTTGCAATATCCCCTCTATCATCCCTACCTATCGTTCTAGTAAGTCGTTGGTGTAGTTCAAGCAATCTAACTACAGTGAGTAATCGCTCGTTTTCGTCACCTAAGAAAAGTTGCACTTACCTTTTATTGCATCCTATCTCTTACTTACAAAATTGAAGAGTCATCTCAACTAGCCAAGGTACTAAAAACTTTATGTACTTATTACACTTTACCGCGTAGGCGCACTGAAGTAAAAGTTGGCTAATGGCATAACATGGGATAATCTGTCCAGTTATATAGAAGTCAGGGGTTCCTTTAAATAAACCAGGCCAACTAACTGTGTCAGTTCTTCCAAATTTGTATCTAACATCCTCAAATAATAAATATGTCTAAGACCTTTCAATTGCGCCAATGGAAAAACATATTAAAAAACCCTCCTTTCTTGATGCTAAGATCTAGTACTTTTTCTTTAATAAACATGGCAATAACCCCGTACCACTCACCATTTCGTTGCTGTATGAAAAATTACCTTAAGAAATTATTGAAATTTTCCAAAATCATCTCAGAGTTAGGGTGTTATAAACAATTTACGATATCAAAAAGTAAAATACGTAAACTTCAGAAAGTATTTTCTAAAAGGAATTTCTGTTCTTTAAAGGATTAAATGAGTAAATACTAAATGGTTTTTTCCTAATCAGGTAAACCAATATCCGATTGTACAATGGCTAAGATTATAATTACATATTTGAAAACGCTAGAAAATTATACAGGTTATGTATTATTGAATTATCCGCGTACATTAAAACAAGCATTGATTCTTGAACATCAAATGACAGCAAAAATACCCAAAGTTAATGATGATGTGGTGGCGTTGTCATCATTGGAGGATGTACTTCCATCTGTTGAATCTATGTTAATTAATCAATCAGATTCACAAATTCAAAAGGATCCATATAAACATAAACGTATTTCAAAATTAGTACCAAATCCAAACAGTGATATCAAAGCGTACAAAGATCCCAATCATACAACATTTTTCACTGCTTTTATTACAGGTAAGATGTATTTACAAATTTTCCCCATGGAATAAAATAGAAACTTATTAATATTTATAGCTCGTAAAGAAAAAAAAGCTGAGTATGAAAATCGTAAACCAACGGAAATGTATGAAGATGGTACCGCGTTAGATAAATTTTATACAAATGAAGGAGTTCAATATATTTTATATTATGAAAAACTTGATTTTGAAACAATCGTATATTTGGCAAAATTAATCATTGGTGATTTTTCCGTACCATTGAAAGGATCTAGAGATTTATTTGGTAGTATTTATGAAGAACTTCAACAAACGTATAATAAAAAAGGAAACAAGAAAAAAGGAGGACCTGTACTTGTCGATAATAAAAAATCGGTACCATATCACTCAAAATCAACGAGTGAAGTGACTTCATCGGAAATAACTGTAACAACAGGTAAAATTGCATTTTGGGTAGCCAAAGCAGTTCTACTTATATTTTGTTGCTACAGAACCCCCACTGAGTTCCATAACCTTTAGAAAATATAGAATCTAGAGTGAGTGTTAATAATGATAATTCTTCTCTATTTGCAGAGTTATTAGATCGTTGCCTTCGATTAGGAGATGTTCCAGAGTTTTCTCTATCTCTTTACAGAATCTACAACCACCCTCAAGCTGTCGTTTAAAATTGAAGTGTCCCACGGAAAACCTCACCAGCACACGTAATATTTTCTTTCTCAGGCTGATGGATGCTTAGCTTCTTCGTGGTAGAAGTGATCTTCTAAGTCTCAGAAGAGTTATAGTTCTATCGAGTGTACTGTACTTCTCAGCAACATGGAGGCGATGAAAGGGAATTGGTAAAATGGTAGTACCATTTTCTACGATCTACAAGTAGCTTTGTTTCTAAGACTCTTTGGAATATTTCAACAACAGGTTGCAATCTGACATTAAAGTAACAACGGAATCCGCTGCGTTGCAGTCTTTGACTTCTCATCCACGAATACGCCATGTAGAGCTGACCAACGCTCGATTGTAATTGATTGCAAGATAGGGGTTGATGTCACTTTCCAGTTAAAGTAGCGCATATTTCATTTTTCTTCGTTCTTAGATGTTCTTAGATGGAGAATAATTGTAGTTATTCTAATACGATAACCTAGATTGTTAAGTTTTTACTATGGCATACTCAAAAGATAATTGATAAGACATCGGAGCTCAGGTGATAAATTATTTAGTGGTATCTCGATCCTTAAAGCTAAGTTTAAACTCACTACCGATCCCTTTCCGCTCTAAAAAAACGTACTATTGATTCCAAGTGTTGGTTCTTTTTCAAAAATTTACAGTTGATTTGTGCCGAATTCATATAATTCCGCTTTGAAAAAAATGTTTAGAACAAAGTATTTTGAATTCGGTTCAAATCGACTACAAAAAAATAGAAAAAGGGACTGCCATTCTTTTTCACATTTGACCGTTTTCTCTTACGATTTACTGTCTTCGCTGAAGGTGACATCTTTAATCTGCAACCGCCAAATGACGAACAAAAAGAGAAAGATACAGATGAAAAGAAATTCTCACGTGCAAATATTAATCCAACAATTGGAATTGGTATTGCAACATTATGGGAGAATATGGAAAATGTTTATCTAAATGATATTAAAGAATTATTTTTTATAAAACGTGCAAATCGTGAATCAATAATGCCATATTGTACGTATGTGAAAGAACATATGAAACAATTTATAAATCGTCCGGATAATAAACAAAGTATATTACAAGCATTTCAATACTATTATAATGCAATTAATGATGATCTGCGTGATGATGGTAACATACAAGCTGAGTTACATTGTCGTGTTGACGAGCTACGCAATAGATTATGGGCGGTATGTGATGAACGTATGCGTGACGTTGAAGCCGAACGACAACGTATAATTCAATGTCATTGGGTTACCGATCAAATGATTTTATTAACAAATCTATTTATTAATTTAATGCAAATTGAATTAAATCGTTCGGCGGATACTTTACAAGTGATACAAGATTATTATGCATTAATAACAGTTGGTCGTCTGGATTTGGAAGATTTAATACCAAAAATTAAATTACAAAAAGTTGAAACTGTTCAACGGAAATTGGGATCTATGGAAAGTATACCACCAAAATATTCATATGATCGTGAACAAAGAGTTTATACCGATGTTGGACAACTTATTTATGATACAATGGTTAATATAATTATCTTTAATTTCAAGGGTAGTTTGTACACTGTAGAGACAAATTTAACTTGAGTTGACTGTTTAATTAGAAAACGCTCTATTCGACCCGAATGCCTCTATTTGGATTGGGTTAGATTATCGTGAGCATCAAAACGGAATTATTGACAGCAATCTAAGGAAACTGTTGCTAAAAGCTCTATTCAGTTTAGCAAATAGATCTGGAGGGTGCGTAGACTGTGTACATACAGAGGGTTAAAGCAATCGACAAATCTAACCAGTGAAACTGTAGGATAAAAACTCTACAACGTACAACTACCTTAATAGAAGCTATCGTATAGATTTTCTAATCATTCTAGTCGTGCAGGGTGCGTCATAATAATTTGGAAGACACACAGCCACGCAAAACATATACATTTGGCCTGGTGAACATCGTTCTTTTGATGCCGAAGAGTTTATTAGAAATGTCGAGTTGCCGATACTTTAGACAAATAGGGCGGGGTAATGATACTGAACTGATGTATTGGGATCTCTAAAAGGGGGGGGGCAGCTTAATATTTCAACCTAATTACAGTAGTTACTAAATTGCTCACCAGAGTGTATCTCAGGTGGGTTGCGCAGCAAACATAGTCATACTGGCTCTAGTATCTAATTTACCCACCAGAGAGTATATCCAAGTACTAAAGCTCCCAATAGGAGCAGTTTTAAATGTCAGACATGATTTGAATGAGTCAGACATGAATGTCAAACATCGTCATACTGGCTCTAGTTTCTAATTTACCCATCAGAGAGATAATTAAGATTAAGATAGCTTATTAAACTTATGACGGATCATTTAAACTTCAAGTAAATAGATCCTACGTTGAAATGAAAATCGTCTGACAGAAAATGATAGAAATTTTGAAACCAATGCAAGATTTTTTCCAGACATTCTTCGGATTGTTTATTCACCCACCTACCCACCGCCTCCTGAAATGTGTAATGACGAAAGTTATTTCCATCTTGTAATCAACAATCAAAATTACATGTATTGGTATAAAATAATCCCTGATAACTACACCAATTATTAAACTCCTCAACAACGAAAATCCGCTGTTCACCAGAAAAAATCCAAGAGACACACCTATATGCGTCTCTTGGAAACCTGGAAGATATATTCATGACCAAAACCAAATTATATTCAATTATACTGCTGCGGCAGGTTAAAAACCATGAGAGTATTCCACACTTAAACTTTTTCACTCTGACTAGGTACAAGTATTAATAAATGCAATCACATCCACATTTAATGACACTCCCTTTATGGAATTTATCCAAAAAAATACGCGACTTGCCTTACAACATATTGAGAATTGGAATCTTAAATTAATTGAAGCAGTACCACCTACAATAGCAACAAGTGATACTTCCCTCAAAACGTTGAATCCACCAGCATCACCTGCACCGCCTGCTAGACGAGCACTATTTGATGAAGAATCACAAGATGCATTGAATATTGAATTAAAACGTATTAAACAACGTATCAAAGCGATCGAACAGTGTGCTTACAATGATATCAAAGAACTGTTTGATTGTACGATGCAAACATTTTATACAATTTATAATAAGATTTCAACACAATACAATAGTGAGATTAAAAGTGTGAAAACTGTATGTCGATTATTTGATAAAGCGATTGAAGATCAAGTTAAAATTCAATATGAGTTAGTACTTGATAATAAAGATTTCTTAGTCTATAAGGATACATTACTGTATCCACCAAATCCAGCCAAACCGAAACCACCGATTACGGAACAATTACGTGACGGTGAATTCTCATATGAACAATTAATACAATTATTTCATATATTTTGTGATGTTGCACCGAATGGAAGTGTTCCAGAACGTGTGCTTACATTTATATTGCAAGATTTGATTTATTCAGGTAACTATTGCGAAAAGACGATGCCTTTTTTTTTTATTTTCATGATTTATTTCAGCTTAACATTGTTATGTTTTTCGGGGGTGCTAGTCCCAAAATACATGAACTAAAATGCACGTTTGTTGGTTATTCTATATTTCTTTATTCATATTTATGTACACTGTTTCCTATCGTATCTCGTTGTGAACTGCTCGCCTCTGTTCCAGTGTTGCCAGCGTGGCTTGATCGAAAGATAAGGTTGGTATGCCTGAAAAGTTACATTTTCAAACTTAAAGATACATTGTGATGATTTTGTTATTGATATACGATAAATTATTAATTTTGTGTATTATAGCTTTGTGATTTTCAAAATTAGCTTATCCATACTACTATATAAATGTGAAAGTAATTCTGTGTGTTTGCTACCTCTTCACGACTAAACGGGTAAACGGATCGTAATGAAATTTGGCAAGGAGATAGATTATATCCTGGGGAAGGACATTGGCTATCTTTTTTTTTTATATCAAAATACAATCTTGAAGGGGATGAACATTAAAAAAATACATACAGTCGAACATAGAATCTCCTCATTTTTTTTTGGAGTCGGTTAAAATTTTTGTTGATTTAATCATTTCCATAGAAAAAACTATGCTTCTAAAAAATAACTATAAAATTATTTTATTAAAATTTTGTTTCAATTTTATATTAATAGCACACTATAAATCGTTGTATATATATATATATATATAGATATATATATATATATATATAATTATACTAATTATAATAATTTGAGAAAATTTTTGTTCTCGATTTTAATAATAATCATTTTCTAGGCTAATTTCGATCCAAACAGTACGAAAATCAGGTTCATTTTAACGTCCGACCAACACATTGCGAAATTTTGCCTTCTCAATTCTTACAGTTTGGAATTTTAGCACTATGGGTCTGATACCTTGAAAACCGTTAATCGTATCGTACTTTAACCAACGCCATCGTTTTCGCTAGGTCCAAATTAGCTTAAAACCAAGTTTTTATCAAAATCGGAGACATAAAATTTTCCTCTAATTTTAGCAATTTTTTTAAGGGGTACCTTACCCCTTAGAAAAAATGTGAAAAAAGTGAAGAAAATTTTTGTTCTTGATTTTAATAATAATCATTTTCTAGGCTAATTTCGATCCAAAGAGTACGAAAATCAGGTTCATTTTAACGTCCGACCAACACATTGCGAAATTTTGCCTTCTCAATCCATACAGTTTGGAATATTAGCACTATTGGTCTGATACCTTGAAAACCGTTATTCGTATCGTATTTTAACCAACGCCATAGTTTTCGCTAGGTCCAAATTAGCTTAAAACCAAGTTTTTATGAAAATCGGAGACATAAAATTTTCCTCTAATTTTAGCAATTTTTTTAAGGGGTACCCCTTGGAAAAAATGTGAAAAAAGTGAAGAAAATTTTTGTTCTCGATTTTAATAATAATCATTTTCTAGGCTAATTTCGATCCAAACAGTACGAAAATCAGGTTCATTTTAACTTCCGACCAACACATTGCGAAATTTTGACTTCTCAATTCTTACAGTTTGGAATTTTAGCACTATGGGTCTGATACCTTGAAAACCGTTAATCGTATCGTACTTTAACCAACGCCATCGTTTTTGCTAGGCCCAAATTAGCTTAAAACGAAGATTTTATCAAAATCGGGGACATAAAATTTTCCTCCTATTTTAGCGATTTTTTTAAGGCCTTCTGGCAACACTGCTCTGTTCTCTTTGCTCCTTGTGAGTGTATGTATGTTTGTCATACATAGACAGATGTCTCTGTATACCTCATAATTCTATTATTTCAATAAAATTCCTCATCCTTCATTCAACTCTACTCGCTCTCGCTCTGATGGAATTAACACCTGTTCTTTGTGGCGAATATAAATATAGTTTCCCATTTAGCCTGTTTGAGATCCTCTTCAATTACGGAAGCCTCGTAACGTACATACTTCAATGATATTGTTTGTGGACGTTGAACTACAGTATTCAGGTACCATCCCAGTTATAAGGTTGACGTTCTGTTGATTTTTTCCCCATGAGCCAGGAGAGTAACTCTTACGGATAATTTGACTCGTCTGCAACTCACTGTTATTTTTCATTTCCTATTCATAGATTTATCCACGCAGTTATCGGGCGCGGATTTAATATGTTTTTCCGTTAGTCCGAGATATGGCTTTGACCACTTCTTCCTCTCTGATGAAACCCCAGAAAGCCGATTTTCTTACGACAAGGTTCAAGGTATACGTACAGAGTAGATGCCCAGATCTTTCATTTTCTTTCTCACAGATTTGACAGACATCATCGTTTCTTCGAAGATGTTTTTTAAGCTGACCAAATTACCATTCAAAAAGCACCTCATGTAGATAGAGATAGCGAAAGCTTATATCTGTCGACTTGTTAGGGGCTTTATGTTGAGGTCAGAGCTCCGGATTTCAAACCATCCAGAATACTGCGTTTTGTTGAGGCTGTAGATCTAGGTAATGAAGTTCTATTGTACTTAAAGACAGTGATTTAAACACCTATCTCGGAATAATGTTTCCCGTAATCATAAAGTCGTGGAATGTCACTTTTTTTTGAATAATTGCCATTATATAGATGCTGAAGATGGTTTTCCTGATTCTGTTCCATTCTTATGGAAACATGTCGATCCACCAAAAGTCACAGCAATATTATCCGACATGTTTGGTGATCCAGAATTTATTGATTGGCGTGACTTCTTAATTTATAATATGGGTTTACGTTTTCCAACGGAAAACGAAATATTAAAATTATGGATGACATATCGTTTGTATGATACACAACATAAAGAGATTGTATCCAGAAAACATTATAATTATGTACGTTTATGGTTTGAGATGGATGCAGAAACAACAGATCCACGAATTGATCATGTACAATCA
The DNA here is from genome assembly GCA_963920215.1 of Nineta flava. Taxonomy (NCBI): domain Eukaryota; kingdom Metazoa; phylum Arthropoda; class Insecta; order Neuroptera; family Chrysopidae; genus Nineta; species Nineta flava. The sequence continues at coordinate 85,618,603 of OY986043.1, read as the reverse complement.
CTAACATCGATGGTGAAAACATCTAAGACATCTAGTTTTGTACATGACGCTAAAGTATCTGAAGAGGCAGAAGCAACTACGAAAGTATCACCGAAAGAATTACGAATCAGTTTATTAAAAGATTTATTATTTCAAATGTATCAAGTTGAAATGAATTCTTTAAATTATACTGGACTTTTGTTGGCATTCTGTAAAGATGAAAATCCTGTTATGGGTCTGGTTAAAGCATTAAGTTTAACGTTAGAGTCATTAATTGGTTGGGATCCAGAATTAGGTTAGTAGCTTACAATATAATTTTTAATCTTCGGGAATCTTTAATTTCCAGTTTCAGGATTTACAACACCGGAAGATCCAGTGCTAGATTCCAAATTAATTACCCTATATAGATCGGGTAGTTATGATTGTGACTCCATATAATTGCACCTTGCAACTATATATATGGAGATTTGGCAGACAAATCTCTGGCTGGAGATTTGTCCATCCCAAATGATAGTGTCTTTTGAGAGATAGACTTTCGCATTCACACATAATGTGAATTCCGGGTTCCTCCTCTTCATGACAAAATCTGCAGAGATCATTGAGATTGACCGTTTAATGGAGCACTGGCACCCATTCTGGCTAATTCATCAGCCTTCTCGTTTCCATCGATTCCTGAATGTTCAGACACCCAGCCAATATAGTGACTTCGTTATGTTAACCTAGATTTTTCAGTGAGTCAATACACTCCAGAACAATTTTGGAGTTTATTTGTAGGCATAAGATATATTTTAAAGTATTCTGACGTTAAATACATAAATTTATAGGTGCACAACGTGAAAAACTAGATATATTAGCATGCTATAACAATGGACAAGTCAAAGATGCTGAACAAACGGGTGAATACAGTGATAGTAACTTATCAAAATATGATTGTCTTTGTGGCGATACAACGATTGTCGATTACAACAGTTCAGATCATAGGAGTAATAATGAGTCCGATTCATCGTTCAACATGATCTCACCCGACTACGACGATTCCATACCAAGTTTACAACAATACTACGATAAACCAAAATCACAACAACAGAACGGTGATTTTGAAGAACAACAACAATACTTTCAAAAACGTTCATTTATTTCAATTGCACTTGCCCATACGTATTCAGATAATCAATTAGCAATTTACAATGATCGTGTATATTTGTTACCGATTGAAGCGACAATAGTGACACTTGCAGCCGCTCTACCATGGCATATACGCATTGAATGTCTGGCAAATCAAAGTTTACGTCAATTATTGGAGAAAATTCATGCGGATTTATTTGAAACGCATACACATCGATCAATTTACGCTTACAAATTCTTACAACATCCGATTATTTTGGATATGTTAAGTACATGTTTTAAATTTCAAGCATTGTATCCACCAGATATTGTACGAAAATATTTACGACCTGAATATCAAGTCCCCAGCTCTAAATTTTAGGTTACCATGTCGAGTTGTTTTTTTTTTTGAGGGAAAATTAGGAAAGATAAAACTTTTCTTCTAATTTGTATACTTTTTTATTTATATACTTTCTTCAAATAAATATTTTTATATAATTTTTTGAAATAACAATTTTTCTTTTTTTATGTACATATTTTTTTTTGTTATGGAAATAATGTGTATATTTTGGATAGTAAAAAGGAGTGGGCGATTATTATTGAGCTCAAAATATCTTTCTAGGGAAATTTTGATTAATAAGGAATGTTTTACTACTTAATGCTTCCAGGAACTTTAAAAAATATAGTTTAAAACATATAAATTGAATAATTGTCAAATGGAGGAATCAAGACACTCATTTTAAGATTGTCCACTCACTTAGCACTCAAGAAACTAAGCTGAATTGTTTAGGGGGTACGAAGACGTTGAGAAATAAAATCACAGATAAGATTTCAAATAACGCAGTTCAAATCAAATCCTGGATAAAGCCTTCGTTTTACCTAGCAACGTAATTCAAATCTCAAAAGTAATAATAGATCTCACGGATCCCATTGATAACAGTTATTTTTTACCAGGTTTCTCCTTTTAAGTACATTCAAGCTGAAAAATCAACTGCGTAATACTGTTAGTGTCAATGAAGGCTAAACAGATTTAGAGATTCAATTTGTATCCATTATTAAACTATGAACTTGTTTAACTATCAACTTTAATCCTAGTTTGATAATGAATTGTCCGAAACATATATGTTATTAGTCTTTAATAAAAAGTGGGGTAGCAAAATCAGTTATTTTATTTATTTTTATAAAACTGAAATTACCTCCAATATAAATTAACCAATTGTCTTCATTCAGAATTATCGATTTTATAGCCCTCTGCAGACGGGGACAGTAGTAGCAGCCAGTGAAATGGCCGGACAGTTTGGCTTACACAATGGCTTCGATTACTTGGCAGCCAGTAGCCGGTTTTGTGTGAACGAGTAAGAAATGAGGAAGCAACATATAGCTTACTCATTTCTTCACATTAGTTTTATGATATTCAGTCCGAAACAAAAACGAATCGTAGTAATTTAAAATGTAAAGGTTGATATATCACAAAAGTAGTTTCTCTCTCAACATAGTCTAGCGCTCTACTAGCAGATACGTCCAATAACGAGTGCCACCAGGTCCCGTGACCATGTTACTGACCCTCTGGCATCCATTAAACTCGGACGTTGAAACGGTAGTAATCCTACTCACGAAGACAGTAGAGGAATAATTACTAGCGTGCATTTCTTGCTAGTACTACTGGTCGCCATTAGTGTCTTCGTGTGCAGGGGGATTATCCTTACTGCATCGAGTATTAATTTATGGAAATATAAGGAAAAAATTAAATAGCAATTGGTTCAAGTATAATATTTAACTAATCGTAATGGCCCTGACTTATAATTCGTATCGTTAATTAATCGTTTATGAGTTCTATTCTTCCCAAAAAAGTAGAAAATTATTCAATTTATATTGGTTACTTACCATGTTATAAAAATTTTCAAAATATTATATATTTTGAGAAGACATGATTTAAATTTTTCTTTCTTTCTCAAATAAGATACAAAATATTTTTAAATCTATTCCTAATTGGCACTAAATTTTTTTTTTTTATTACAAGCGTTTTATGATACAAACTTTCGTTTTAATTCGATTAAAAAATCGAGGCCATTTTTGAAACTTAATTCATTTGAAAATTGAACCTGAATTCAATATACAGGGTGCTTATATTAATATCAACTCGCATTTTCCAGGAAGATAAATCCTTATAGAAATAACTTTTAGTCTTAAACTTTTATTCGTATCGAAATATACCGATGTGAAATATCGTCTGGTAATCAAGTATTGATGTCATATTCACTACTATTTTTGCTATGACCCGTTCATAACCCCAAAAAATGTTTAGTACTTGTAAATATGACCTCAGTATTTGACTTCCAAATTACGACACAAATTTATAACTATAATGCCGGCTGTACACACTCGGCGAGGCAACACGAGATATAGCTAGCGCGAGAGTGAACTCACAACGCTCGGTCTGCCTTGTGTCAACTCGCCTCGCCTCGCCGCCGCTCCATTATGCCGGCTGTACACACTCGGCAAATGTGTCGGCAAGACATTCGTAAGGCGAGGAGCCGCGAGTGAAGATATGTACACTCTCGCCGAGTGTTCGGCCGGCAATACAGTTCTCGTCAGTTAACAAAATTACCGCTTTAATTGTACCCATTAATCTTAATAATAGAACACGAAAATAAATAAAAACTGAATACTTTTTTTAATTCTTTTAGCGTCCTTCATTACTCATTTGAATAATAATTATTTTTAATAGTTTAATAAAAAAATTACTACTCTGTAATTTTTAATTTAATAATGCCATTTTTCAGGTTTACCAACATAATTTCATTGACTAACTAACAAGAACTGTATTGCCGGCCGAACACTCGGCGAGAGTGTACAAAGCTCCACTCCGCGGCTCCTCGCCTTACGCGTGTCACGCCAAGTGTGTACTGCAGGCATAGAAATTCATTATTTGACTAAAATCTATCACTCTTGCAATTCAGAAACAATTATTTTAGGCCACCCTGTAAAGAATATCTCAATCAAAAATTATAATATATATATTTTTATTATATCTTAAATTATTTGAGACTAAAATATTATGACCAAAGTTTTTAATTAATAAAAAGTTAGGCCAACCATTTTCTAATTCAGAAATATTGTTACTAATACTGTGTTGTTCCCTAAAAATTTGCACGCTTATTTACTAAATTGAGATTAATAATACGAGCAAATACTTTTTTTGAGATTAATATTTGTGTTATTGAACAAAACTCATAATAGTTTATAAAAAAAAACAAAAAATGGAAGCTACTTTTCTGTTATATTTTTTTTTCTTTTTAATTATTATCAAACTTTTCGAACTAGAATTGAGTTAAGGATGAGATATGTAATTTTATTAATAATATTATAGAGATTCGCTGTTTTATAATTTTACTAGTAAATAGATTAGGGGCTTTTGTTTAAGAATACTTAAATATAAATTTAAGTCCTACTCTTGTAAATATATATATATTTATATATATATATATATTTATATATTTGTTTTAATTATAGTCTCACTTTTGTTATTATTTATCGGTTGGTTTTAGTAGTAAATCAAAAAATAAGTTTATGATTTACTTCTAGAACAAACCGTTTGCGATTTAAAATCGCACACAGATATATAGAATAAATGTTTTTTTTACCTATATTTTAATTTTAAATATATGACTCGGATCGTGCATAGTTTTTTTTTTTGGAACTTTCAAAACATATATTTACTCTCACTATATTAACAAAACGTATATTGAAACTATGCTCGAAAGATTCTAAAAGTATTTAAGTGTTTTCGAAAAGTCGTAAATATAGTATCCAGTTTGGTTCTCTTTTTTAAATTTTTACATTCCAAACGACATGAGCTTTGATAGTACCCAAATTATGTAACTAACAAGATAGGTTATATATGTAGTTTATAGCTGTGTTTAATCCACTTGCGGCTTCACGCAAGTGGATTTTTTAGTATGGCACTTTTATTGTTCTACAAAACTAAGATAAAAATAATTTAGAAAAATTTCAAATGATAAAAGGAGTAAATGAATACATTAATCCCTTTAAGGTCGAACTTTTTAATTCCAAATTAAGGTCAAAAATACTTATACAATGGATAATTTTTCAAGTAAATAGCACCATAATTAATACTTTGATATACCCCCAAAGATTTGTTTAAAAAAGATCCGGTGTCTTTGTTACACTTAAACTGCATTAAAATCAGTATTGTATAACATATAACTATTATACTTATCACTCTCTAACTACAATCATTTATATATAGTTGCATCTTACTCGTACATGTATACATCATCGTTATTGTCCGTCGTCCGCCGTGTGTCTACATGTATATGTAACAAAGACACCATATCATATAGACAGCGATAGATACACTATACATTGTTTCTAGATTGGGCGTATTTTAAAATACGGGCTGTATAATCGTTGGTACGTTTGTGCGTACCAACGATTGCGAGAATTTTTCGAAAACACTTAATTAGTCCTAATTTATAAATTTTTGATTTCCATAAATAAAATGAGAAGAAAAAAATACTAAAAATTTAATACCAACATTTCAAAAGAAATGTTTTTATCACCAATAAAGTTCTTTTTTTTACATTTAAAATCACAAAGTGCTTTTTTAGATGACATATAAAAATGGTATTTAAATTAGGAAGCGCTTTCAAAAAAGTTTAAACAAAATACGGAAGTTTTCAAACTTGCTATACAAAAATTGAACATGTTCGTAGTAAAATAGCACCCTGTGACGTAAATAGCTAATCGAATCAATATTTGAGTTAAAAAATGTGTACTCAAATGTAAATTCAATTTTGAAACTTACAACATATTACCGTTAAAATAACAATGGATTTTCATGATATGTTCATGACTCACTGTGAACCACTCAAATTTTGTATCAAATCGATAGATACCACCTTATTCAACGAGAAGACGCACTCAGAATTGATGAGAGATCGTCAAGAGCACCCCGGATTTAAAGTCAACTTGAGTTTTGTACCTAAACAAAATTATTAAGAGCGATCTACTTAAATTTTGAGAATTCGATCTTCAACATGAATTCCTGCCAACTATCGGTCAATGTATTGAAACACAAACTACATTTTCTCAAGGTTATGTAAAATGAAAGATCAAAGTACCGACAAGAAGTGTCCCTTAAAATAATTTATTAAGGTTATACACGCATTAAGTAAAGATAACGAGCTGAATTTTTAATATATTATTAATCAATAGTAAATACACATAAATTAATTTTTTTTGAGAAATCTGACGTCTAATTTCTTATGCAGGCAGTACACACTCAGCGAGACATAACGAACATGAGAGTGTACTCACAACGCTTGATCTGCCTCGTGTCGACTCGCCTTGCCTCGTCAACGCTCCGTTAAAAGTCGATTTTTTGACACGAGTCAAAGGAAACGACTGGTGAATACGACGAGCACCCTCAAGACACTTTCGTCTACATTCGATTTAACTTTTAACCGCCATTTTTAAATATTCCACTGTCAACCGCTTTAATTATACCCATTATTCTTAATAGTATAACAGGGAATATTTGTTTAATCGCACATTTATCGTGAAATTGAACTATAACTGCTAAAGACAAAACTTTAATTAAACTATCGTAAATTATGTTTTAAAAAAAGTCTTCTGACGTGTAGTTTTGAGCATATTTTGATATAAACAACGAAAAAAGTCTGTCTATCTCGATCTATCTCTTATATGGAATAGATAGTTATCTTTGTCTGTTATATATACATATATTCTTTTATCTTTCTTTAATTCGCTCTACCTTTCTCGAATCTGTGCGAATAACCTTAATTAAAAGAAATTGAGAACACTCTTTTGAGTACATATCGGTTATGACGCCATGACTTAAGCGGCAAGTTCAAGTGGCAACATAGTACTAGAGACAGATCCCACTTGTAGGGCCTGTATGGAAGACGATTAAACCTCCATACATGTTATTTGCATCTGCAGAAACCTGCAGGGTATCAGGTATAGAATGTTTGGGTCCGAAACCCTGGATCCATCAATCCTGGAAACAATCCCGGCGGAGAAGCTGTGGGTTTTCTGTGCGGCGTCTGGCCTCAACAGAATCCTATAGCTTCATCTGCTTGCAATAGCGCCTCTTACCCGGAGACGTTTCGCCTTCGGGTGACAGGTTGTCCTCAAGGAGGGCACAGAAGACCCCCTTGGTCTAGGTGCTAGGGACCCATTTGCGTTACCCCTCTTGCTAATTTTTATTATTAGTACTAGCGGCAACATTTTCAATAACTAATCGCCACAAGCTGCCGCTAGTCGCAGCACTTCAGCTATTTAAATATTCTATAGAAAAAAAAAACTATGGAGTTTTAGGCCAGCTATTATAGATATTTCATTTGAGTGCGTCTACTATGATCCGAAAAATATGATATAACTAATGAAAATCCATGTTAACAACACCATTGGATTGTTTTTTGTTTGTACAAATGATTGCCACAAACATGAATGTGGCATATGTGAGTATGTATTAAGTTTTCCAAAAAATTAAATCCGAGAGGGCGTTCCATCAGCTGGGCGCATGTAATTCAACTAATATCCATGTATATAATAAATTAAATTTAGTTCGTTTTAACGTATATTGTAAATTATTTAAACCATCTCTATAATTATGTTTTTTACCTTCAATTAACGTCTCATAACGTTTGGGATTCGCTTTCTGTTTATGATGCGATAACATTGTATATCGTGCAATATTCACCGGATACCGTGATATATGAAAATTATGAAATGCAATACGATTCGACATATCATCATCCTCGCCACCCCAACCCCAAAACATATTACTAAAACCATTAACAGTGATGAATTGTTCTCGCGTCATTGCACACACTCCACCAAAGATCATCGAGTACGGTAAACGATACTTGAACACATCCACGGCGACACTCATATGTCTCGGTTGTTCCGGACAACTGTAAATATTTCGATCATCTTCGGGCAGTAGATCAACATCGTGATATATAAAACATTGGTATTGACGATGTTTTAACGCTTCCACAAACCCAACATTCATTAACATTGCTCGATTAAATGGACCAGTACCATCCTGTTCTATAATGTATATGACGTAATCTAATTGTTGTTTCTTTAAAAATGGATGCATATGAGCTAAAAATAGGAGTAAGTGTTCAGCACGATCACGATACGGTATTATCACAGCCACTACACTTTGTGAAACACAATTTGTGGGTGAATATGCTCCACCCGGTTGTAACCATGAACCAAATTGTGTTTCTAATTCATTGATTGTTGGTACATATGTTTTATTCACTTTGATGGGTCCCTCCAAATCGGGTGATACAATCGGACAGTTTGGTATTGATGATGGATTATCAGTGAATTGTGTTAAATTTGAGCTATTATTATTATTATTATTGATTGATTGAGATTTATAATTGAGTACGGTTGAGATTAGAATACTGTTGTTGGTGGTTTTTTCTATTGAGATTGGTGCTCCTTGATAAAAACGTGGTTTTGAGATGTTGTGACTGAAACAATTTATTTTTGGAATCAATTTATTTTGTTTAGTTTATTTGTGGCCAAACGGAGGGCACAAGTTGCTTTGGTAATAGGTTAGGTTAGGTTGTAGCGGCTATCCTGGACGTGACACACTAGGATCTATTGTGATACCTAGGGATGTGTGTGGAGGACAAGGAATTTGTGTGTAGACTAGGAATTGGTAGGATGTGCGGCTGCAGCCGACTTTAATAGGAACTATGCCGATATTCATCTGGAGTTCGTGAAGGAAACTGTAGAAAACCTTCACAAGCATAGTCGGTTACTTCGTTCTTGTCCATACGCCGACAGTTTAGTCAATTAATTGCTTCTTTTTTTTTTAATAATTAACAAAGTCATAACCTTCCAGTCCCAAGTAGAGCGCCTTAACAAGCGCAGCTACTTGGCTGGTAAGATTCGGTAATAGATAGCAGATAATTTTTAGAAAATATCTGTTTGGTATTAAGAGGGCAATAAGATAATAGTATGAGTTTTATTTAGACAACGCCACAATAAGGTCAAACGAAAGTCAAATTCTAAAACAAAAAGAATTGCTGTTTAGAGTCCGTAGTCGAATAAAGAACTCCTTATATAGTTTCGTGATGCCCATGTGTATGTTGTCACACCCTGGTGGAAATAATTCTCTTAAAAAAATGAGAATAATTAAGAATAATTCTTTTAAAACTCTGAATAAAGCTTCTTGAAAGTTTTATTTCTCTGAAAATCTCTGAAGTCTGAAAAAATAAAATAAATGTTTTATAAATGATTTTAAGAGAGAAAACAAATAATATTTTCGACTCTGCCAAAAGAGTTATTCATACTTTTTCAGAGAAGTAATTAAAAAATATAAGTTTTTCAGAGTTATTCAGAACTAATTAATAAATATAAGAGTTTTACAGAGTTTCAACCCCCCCACTCCACCCTAAGCTTCCAAGCCACGGCTCGGAAAAATTCTAGAATACTAGCCACATAATACGAAATTACATTATGAAAGTTATCAAGGGAATCAAATACCTCCCTCTTAGCGGGAGAACGCATAGACCGATATTGCTCATTCTAACGAGCTTAAGGAGCCTTAACGAGCCACTTAGCTCTAATACAGACACACCAAATTTCGCTATCGTATTGACAGGCAGACAGGCGGATATGCGGAAATGGACTAATTTGGTCATTTTCAACCGTTACAAAGTCGGGACTAAACATAGGATATAAAAATTTTTAAAAATATTTACCTTCGAAAACGATTATAATGTGCGATAATACTTTCAGCATTATCGGTACCACGTCGATTCTCCAAAACAGTTCCAAATAAATATTGTAATGCAATCAATGCGATAACAATTGTTGCAAGACCTTTATAAAGGTAATTTGGTGCACCCCAAGGTACCATTATTTGTTTAAATCAATTGTAAAAACGTAATCATTCTTATTTGGGGGATGATGTTGGGACACCTCTTTCTTCTTTTTGGAGAAATGATGATGGTGTTTTTGGAGGTAAATCTTTACGTGTTTTTTTTAATTTACATTTTGAATTGTGTGAAGTATTTGTAATTGAAATCACTTGAAAAGTATAAAACATAGTACAATTAGAAATTAATTAGCTTTTACTATATGATAATTTTTATCTAATCTTTAACGCCCACATAATATAAATATATACACAAATCAAGGAATGTACAGGGTGTACTACTGGAACGTTTTTATTTGAACTGTTTTTCAGTTTTTGGTCAATCATTCACCACTTTTGATCTAACCTTTCTTTATTGTAGCACTTAAAAACGCGTGGCTCGCCATAATTACTGATTCTGAATATTGGTTGTCTCCAAAAGTTTGGATCAAATATGCCAGATATGATATGTTTAAATATAAATTTCCCAAATCATGCAGTATTTCCCAAAAAAAAGAAACAAGGAACTCGAGGATTGATTTCACAAAAATATGGGTCAGTTTTGATTTTAAAAAACTCCTAGTTGCTGGAAGAAGTATTACGTAATTTTTTTGACGTAATTTTTAACGTATAAACGAATCTGAATATTTCTTAATCATTATACGGGCCTAAATATGTTTGTAAATCCTAGCCAGCATGTAGATTTAGAGTAATGAATCTTAAATCATTTGTCAACATTTTTAAATTACATCCTGTATAATATTCTGAAAGATTTAAATTTGTTCTAATTTTTCGATAAGGTGAGTTTTCTCTACGCTATAAAAGTCAATACAATTTCCATTTTGAGCTCAAAAATATAAGTGCAACGGTTTTATTGCACCTAAAAATATTTAATCTAAATTTAAGAAAGTATTATTTTAAAATTATATGCCGCCGTAGACAAATTTAAATAAATAATCATTTGGCTAAATCAAAGCCGTGGAATACAGCAAAATTACAGAACAAAATACCGACCCAAGAACCCAACTAGTAACGTGGAAACACAAATTCAAATTAGAGGTATAGTTTGCTTAAGATTGTTAATAATTTTTGTTATACTTATGGCTTCTATCACTTTGACCATTCGACTTGGCACGTATCGAGCGATATGTGAAACCATAGGGATTCTATTGATTTATAGGTCGCTTATCGCTTTCAAAACAAACGCACAGCTGGGGAAAATTATAACATTTATAATAACGTTTACATTTATCGCTTTCTGCGTTCGTCTTGGCATTTTCGAGCTGTTTATAATAAGATAATTTCATGAAAAAACGTGTATTTTCACTTTTATTTCCATATACAGTACGCAAAAACCGCAAAACGATAAATGTAAATGCCATTAACACAAAACTTTTCAAGGCAAACTAACTTTAAACCAGTTTGTATTACTTTTCAGAGATAGTACATTTTAGGAAGATTTCATACTCATAGCAATTATATTTCCCATTTTATCCATTCGTACGGACGTTTATGAGCACTTTATAAATGCATTTTCATGGAAACGTGCGTATATTTTCAGTATATTGCAAGGTTTTAGCACTCTCGTCAAAGCGAGAGCAAAACCGACAAATGTACACACTGTCAAAGGTTCTAATGCGCCTTTAATATAATTCTAGTCAAATGATTATTTGCCTAAACACAATTTATACTTTCAAATGAAATTGATGAAAATGTTATCATTTTACAATAATTGATAACAAAGATACATTAAAATTAATCAAATATAAAAAGAAATAGATATAACTTTATACATACTCTAAACAGAGATCACATATATATTTAAAATTGTACACAAATTATTTGTTAAACTGTCATTGTTGTAAATATAAAAGTGCTTCTAACAAAACGATTAATTATAAAATTAGTTTATGCCGTATAATAAACTAAGCCATATGTCTAATGGCAAATTAAATGATTTTATGTCTATAACATGTTTTAATAAACACTTAATATGTTCGTGTCGAACAAATGGAAAGAACCTTGGAATATAAATTCAACTTAACAAGACCATCAAATTGCCAATCAGTAATTAATAAATTTTTAGAATTTACTTTCATAGATGAATGAAAAAAAAATGAATTAAGTATTCTATTTTTATGAACAATGTTATTTTAATCGATAGAAATACATAAATACCTTCATATTTTTAGGTAAACATATGAATTCGTATGAATTAAAACTTAAATGTGTTGAATTACACTTCTAATATGTTTGATTTCTACTTTATTTAAATGTATCATTTTGACATTTCTCTGATTTTAAAACACATTTGTGAGAGGAAAATTAAATAGTTTTTTTTTGAGAGGTGGTTTTTGTGTTGCACCAATTTGCAAATGTAGCTCCGCCTCACGTGCAAAATATCCATTCACTAGTTTATAAATTTACGGTAAATATTAATTCATGCGGTATCATAGATACACTCGTTTAATAGAGTTGGTGTTACATTGACGTGAAACTATAAAGATTGTTTATTTTAGTAATTTAGAGTGCAATTATGTTGAAGCTGAGCTAAAATAATAGCAGAGCCAGTGTATAGTAGAAGCTCAAACTGTAAAAATGAGTGATAACGAAGAAGAGCAAATCTTACTTTTATATCCAAGTATTATTTACTTGAATGTAGAGAAAGCAAATAATGTATACATCCTAGCCATATTGAAAAGAAAGTATTTGGGGAATCATTATTTTTATGAAGATTTAAAGCAACGCCCCAATTAGTCTGGAAAATTTCAGAAAAACTAGTACGATTTGTTTGTGTTTTTTTGGTGCTACTTCGTTCCAAAATTGGTCCAATACGAATCTATTAAGGTGATTTCTATCCTTTTTGTGGGACAAAAGGGATAGAAATCACCTTAATAGATTCGTATTGGATCAATAGTATAATAGTATCGTAATAGAAAATTGAAATATAACTAATTAATTTAAAAGTAATTATAATTTAATGTACGTTTTGTATCAGGGTTTATTGAATATATTTTAATTATATTAAAATATCGAATTTAATCGAATATCGAATTTGAAGACCTAAAATAAGCAGCATCTTATCGTTCGTCATGACCAAAGAGTGAATCAGCGCTAATGCAACGTAAATTTATTATTATGATCATCGTGTTTCTCTCTCTGTTTAGCCGTATCATATATTTGATAGATGCACTGACCTCTAAATAACTGAACAGAATATCTTACGTAACGCCATTAACCCAAATTGATGGGTTACTCAACTAGCCAAGGAATTAACTTTCGCATCAGTGTGTCTGCGTTGCATGCATGTGTGATAAAAATGTCTGTTGTAGATGTCACATGTATTTCCATACACACATAAAGTTTTAGTACCTTGGCTATTTAAGGCCGTTAGGTACAGTTATTTCACGTTTATACCCATAAGTATATTCTGCCCAGTTAAATAGAGACCATTGGATAGATGGTATACTTACTTGCTGGAGCATGCGCGTACAGTACACTGTATGTACAACTTTCTCTTTTTATTATTCGACGTGGTCTATTCTTATATGTGTTTCTCTAACGTAAACAGCTCCGACAGCTGGTTATCATTTAAAGATTGTTTTTCGAAATTTATAAGTTCTTGTTTCCATCTTTTAAGTACGTTAATTTTCTTTCGTTGTTTACGCATTCAGAATTTTTGTGTTTTAATTAATTGGTTTTTAAATTATATACCACGGATGTAAAATTTTTCCGTTTAATATACATCTATAGAGTGTGTTGCTCTATGATTTAGTTTTTGAAGTATCTGCATTCCGTATTTACATGCTTCATAATAAGAAAATTCAACGACGAATGTCAAGAAAATTAATTTAAATAATCTTAATTAATATACAGTGATTTTTATAAAGTTCAATAAAGAATTTCACGAAAATAGTTTTGGTATGAAATATTTGAAAAACTATCTAAATTTATTTATAAAACACTACTTTTATTATTATTTTTAGGTTAGAATACAAAGTTTATTTTTAAATATAAATGCGGCAACCTGACGATACAATGGAAAACCATTGGGGTGATCCAAAAAAGTATAAAAATCCAATAAAATGTATTGAAGTAAGTATAAATAAACAATTTTCTTTAATTTTTTGCATCGCAAATTTTAATGTTTTAAAATCTGATGCAATTTTCTAACATATTGATGTTACTTATTAGCTTCGGACATAATTAAATAAGAAAAAAAAAATGTTAGAGCTTAACTAGAAAATTTTAATTCTAATTTTCTCAATTTTTAGGAAAAATGGAAGTTAGTTCCAGCATTTTTACAAGTACGCGGTTTGATTAAACCCCACATCGATTCATTTAATTATTTCATAAATGTTGAAATAAAAAAAATCGTGGAAGCAAATAATAAGATCCAATGTGATGCTGATCCATTATTTTATGTTAAGTAAGTACAACTTTAATTCTTCCAAATCTAAAAGGATGCAGAGTGTCCAGAAAAAAAAATATCTATTAATAATTCCCAGATTTTACCATTCACTTCTTTAAGTTATTAACGATTTCCACAAAAATCACGGTCCAATATGCTTTTTATAAAATCTAAATATTTCTGTTTTAGATACTTGGATGTGCAAGTTGGTAAACCAGACATGGAAGAAGGTTTTGATACAACACGTAACGTAACACCCCACGAATGTCGTTTACGTGACATGACCTATGCGGCCCCGATCACTGTTAACATCGAATATACGCGTGGTACACAACGTGTTATTCGCAATGGTTTAGTTATCGGTCGTATGCCAATTATGTTACGTTCATCGAATTGTATTCTAACAAATAAAACCGAACATGAATTGGGTAAATTAAAAGAATGTCCTTTGGATCCAGGTGGTTATTTCATTGTGAAAGGACAAGAGAAAGTGATATTAATACAGGAGCAAGTACCACGTAATCGTATGATTACCGAAGAAATTGATGGAGAAATTCATTGTTCGGTGAATAGTTCAACGCATGAACGCAAGTCACGTACAACGGTATTCTCGAAGAATAAGAAATATTTTGTTGGACATAATACTTTTACAGATGTAAGGATTTTTTTACAGTTAAACTTGATTATAGCGACTCGAAGATGTTCAATATTTTTATCCCAGCTTACTATTCCATGTTACTTCAACGCCAAACGATTTTGCTACTGATTTTTCAACACCCTGTATTGGTGTAAGGATTTCGGGTCACAAAAATATTAATCCTTAACAGATTTTTATCACGTTTGTGCCATTAAGTGAGCTAGAATACTGAACAAGGATGAAATATTGAACGTCTATAGGTCACTTTAGAAGAAAAATACTAATAAATAATTTTGTATTTATAGCCTGTACCAATATCAATAGTTTTCCGAGCAATGGGTATAACAACTGATCAAGAAATCATCTCATTGATTGGTACCGATGAAGAGACCCGTATTAAGTATATGCCAACAATGGAACATTGTATTGATTTGAATATTTATACGCAGAATCAAGCGTTTGCATATTTAGGTACGAAATTAGTACCGAAACGTTATTTAACTGCATCGAACAAAGCTAAAACACCGATTGATGATGCCCGAGATGTTATTAGTCAAACAATTTTATCACATATACCTGTTGAAAATTTTAATTATCGTTTAAAAGCTATTTATTTAGCTTTAATGGTAAGTTTTTTCTTTTTTTTTTTTGGGAGATTATCCACAATGTATTTTTGATCTGTTCAAACGATTTTAAATGCCGTTTTATACAAATTTAGATGTTATCTTAATTTAAAGACGATTTTTGGGTCCAAATTAACTTAGGTATATAATGCATTTAATTCAAATCGGGAACCAAATTTTTTTGATTTTAAAGACGTTTATGCGCTACGCTAGAGTCAAATGTGTACTATCTTTAATAAAATTTATTTAGGATTTTAAAAAAAGTTGTAAAGTATATTAATAATCTAACAACGATTTATAACCTTTTTTTTTATTAGTCCTAAATATTTTAAAAGTATTTATTGTAAAATACCAGTAAATGTAAATTAGAAATTGATTTGACAGTGTATATGTATGTGTATATTTTGTTACTGTACGCTGTCGCCAGTTTTCAAAATATGGTGGCAAAAACAAACCTAACAAAACAGTTTTAATTTTATTAAATAATTAATTCAAACGTTCGTCAACATCATTTTTTTAATGCAATTATATAAACTGCATATTTCAAAGAATATTTATAAACATTATTTATTATGGTGTCTACTTTAATAATATAGTTATTATAATTTTCAGTACAAAAAAATCTGTTCTCCATAAGACGCTGTGTTAAAAGTTTGATTTTTAATCGATAATTACTCTTTGAAGTGATCGACGACAGATTTTAAATTTTTGAGAGATGATAACTACTGAATTGAGCTTATTCAATTCACTAAAAAAATATTTTTATCTACTGTCAAGCCTCATGTATGAACGTCCTTAATTTATTTTCATATCAACGACGTTGATAAAAACTCGCAAATGAAATCAATTAACCATCTTTGAATTCAATAGAACATATAATTTGAATAGATCCAATATAAATTATATTTGTTTGCAACACCCTGTACAATGTAAATTAATGTTCTAATAATCAAATTGAAATAAGAAATTTGTTCGTTTGGCCTTCTACACTTTCGTGACCCTTGCTGTAGATAATATAGAATCTAATTTTTCTGGTTTTGTTTTTTTTTTAGCTACGACGGGTAATGTGCGGTCAAGTAAATAAAAAAATGATCGATGATCGAGATTATTATGGTAATAAACGTTTGGAGTTATCTGGAATGTTGTTATCATTGATGTTTGAAGATGTTTTTAAACGATTTAATTTTGAAATCAAAGCAATGGCCGACAAATTAATACCAAAAGTTCGAGCCACACAATTTGATGTTGTCAAATATATGAGACCAGCTTTAATTACACAAACACTTGTGTTTGCAATATCAACGGTAACTATACATTATTTAAGCCCAGTTTACAAAATATCATAAGATTTTATTGTCTTAAGAACGTTCATGCGCTACGCTAGTGTCAAATGAGTACCCTCTTTAATAAAATTTAGTTAGGATTTGATAAAAAGTTGTAAAGTATGTCAATAATCTTACAACGATTTATAACCCTTTTTTTTATTTGTCTTAAATATTTTAAAAGTATTTATTGTCAAATATCAGGAAATATAAATTAGAAATTGATTTGACTTGATGTGACAGATCTGATAATCAACTATGTTGTATATTTGTGCGTATGTGTATATTTTTTACTGTGCTCTGTCGCCAGTTTTCAAAATATCGTGGCAAAAACAAACCTAATAAAACGGTTTTAATTTTATTAAATAATTAATTCAAACGTTCGTCAACACCATTTTTTTAATGCAAATATATAAACTGCATGTTTCAAAGAATATTTATAAACATTATTTATTAGGGTGTCTACTTTAATAATATAGTTATTATAATTATAAGTACAAACAAATTCTGTTCTCCATAAGACGCCGTGGTAAAAGTTTCATTTTTAATCGATAATTACTCTTTGAAATGATCGTCAACAGGTTTTTAAATTTTTGAGGTAGGATAACTACTGAATTGAGCTATTCAATTCACTATGCATGAACGTCCTTAACCACGTTTTCATTAATTTTAGAAGATATGTTTGTGTACTAATTGATTTTATTTTTAGGGTAATTGGACAATAAAACGTTTTCGTATGGAACGTAAAGGTGTCTCACAAGTGTTGTCACGTTTAAGTTATATATCAGCTTTAGGTATGATCACACGTGTTAATTCACAATTTGAAAAATCACGTAAAGTATCTGGGCCACGTTCGTTACAACCGTCACAGTTTGGTATGCTGTGTCCATCTGATACACCTGAAGGAGAGGTTAGTACAATGTAGTTTATTCGTAATTTACGTAAATTATTTGTTTTAAGTCGTAAACTGTCTATTTAACGTAATAGCTAAATTATCTATTTAAACGTAATTGAAGCATTTTTCCATTTTTATCTATAGGGCAGTTTCTAAGCAGATTAATCATTACTATTGTAGCGAAAGGGGGGTGCGTGTGATAAAGAAAATACTTGAAATGTATATTTTTGTAAACTTTATTTCACTACTTTTTGGATAACAATTACACAACTTTTAGATTCCTACTTTTGAATTGTATTAACTTTTTGATTTCAACATAAATTGTTACTGAACTAATGTTAAATTGTTACTGTACTAATGTTGAATTGTTACTGTGCTGTGAGCTGTTGTTGTCCTGCTTTATATAACTGAGTGCATGCGTTCTAATAAGGTGAGATAATCGCATCGAATATTCTTTACACTACCAGAACATACCTACAAAGCTGATCTGCTTTTATACGTGAGTATATAAAAAGAGACAAAGATATGCGTGTATAGGTAAATGTATCGTTCTGTACTGAATCGCAGGTTCAATTGCAATATTGATATTGATGGGCTAGATATGCGTATCTGCTATATGAGTGTGAGTCACTACACTATCATCCAGGGGCTACGGAACAGGACGAAGTTGACAAGGCACACAGACAATTAACCCTTCGAAGTCGTAAGGCAATAAATCTGAAATGCCGACTTATGTTTAAAACTCAAGCAAGTTTAAATCCCGAAGCACCAGCACCATAACAGGCTATCATTAGTATACAGAGGAGAATTCCCCATGACGCAGAAACTGAGTTGAGGAGTACTCACCACCTACCGCACGTCTTCCACCGTCCCTGCTATTACCCTCTGAAATCTGACATCATTTTTTAAGCCATAAATAGTTTACTAGAGCAAAGTCAAATCTAGGGTATTGTTTTTTGACATGACCGTATGTTGTTATGTATTAATGTCCTTTAATCCACTGTGGAATTCAAACACCTGAACTGATTTCATCAAGTAAGATCTCGTTGGAATCGTGATGACAGTCTGAATTTCGTCACAAAACATTTAATTTGGCGTCCGTAAGTTGCCATTTAATTAATAAATTGTTTTTTTCCAGGCATGTGGTTTAGTAAAGAATCTGGCATTAATGGCACACATTACAACAGAATCGGATGAAGCACCAATCATAAAATTTATCTACAATATTGGTGTACAAGATGTGAAATTATTAGGCGGTGAAGATATTTATAATGATGAAACATTTTTAGTATTCTTAAATGGTGGTATATTAGGTGTTGTCAAAAATTATCGTCATTTAATACGTATTGTTCGATTAATCCGTCGCATGGGTAAAATATCACCGTTTGTATCAATCTATCCGAATTTATTACATCAATGTGTGTATATTTCATCGGATGGTGGACGTTTATGTCGGCCATATATTATTGTTGAAAATGGACAACCTTTGGTCACTTCGAAGCATATTGATGAGTTAAAACGTAACGTACGCAAGTTTAATGACTTTCTAGACGATGGTAAGTATTTATGAAATATTAGAATAATAGATAATTATTGGCCAGGTTCATAGTTGTCGCTAATGGCGACAAT
The DNA here is from genome assembly GCA_963920215.1 of Nineta flava. Lineage (NCBI taxonomy): Eukaryota > Metazoa > Arthropoda > Insecta > Neuroptera > Chrysopidae > Nineta > Nineta flava. Next base: position 85,599,071 of record OY986043.1, on the reverse strand, counting down.
ACGGTGAAAATATGCAATAATTTGGGAATTGTTTATATACCAGGCGGATATATTTGATTAGTTCCTGTCTCAAATTTAGTTTATAAAAAATGGGTTTGTCGCTGGTCACGACAATTATGCACCACTAACCAATACTGTAATTTTACAGTTTTCCCCTAAAAACCTTATATGGGACCATCTGTGTGTTTTATTTTAAACACTGCTGGAGATGATCTACAGTAGAACTCCAATTATCCGACAAACCGGCCGTATTAATGTAGTTTTTGCAGCAACGAGCACTGGGAAACCCTCTTTCAGGGCTTCAAATCTTTTAACCGATGAATCGACAGTTTATATTCATTCTTCACAAATTTAGCTTTGTTTTCAGAAATAACCTTTTTTCATAATTTATCATCCGGATATTTGATTATCCGGATCGGGCCCGGTGCCAATTATTTCGAATAATTGAAGTTCTACTGAAATTACTTATCCAGAGTGCTGAGTTGCTAACCTATAATCATTAAATTTTTTAGGTTTAATTGAATATCTGGACGTAAATGAAGAAAGTGATGCATTAATTGCATGCGCCGAACCTGACATAGAAAAATTTACCACTCATCTAGAAATAGCACCTTTCACACTCTTAGGTGTTTGTGCTGGTATTATCCCGTATCCACATCACAATCAATCGCCACGTAACACCTATCAATGTGCTATGGGTAAACAAGCGATGGGTGTCGTTGGATACAATCAACAACATCGTATGGATACCCTCATGTACAACGCATTGTATCCACAAGCTCCAATGTGTAAGACAAAACCTATCGAAATGATTGGATATGATAAATTACCCGCTGGCCAGAATGCTACCGTGGCTGTGATGAGTTACAGTGGTTACGATATTGAAGATGCATTAATTATTAATAAAGCCTCAATTGATCGTGGTTTTGGACGATGTTTAGTGTTTCGCACGGAAAAATGTACGTTACGTCGATATGCAAATCAAACGTTTGATAAAATTCAAGGTCCGCTACTGGATCCAAATACAAAGAAACCAATCTGGACACATGATAATTTAGATATGGATGGGATTATTTCACCTGGTGAAAAAGTTGAACAGTATCAGGTTCTAGTCAATAAATCAATGCCGACCATATCGGTGAATCCTGGAAATGCTGCAGGCCAGCAACAGGTCGAATATAAAGATGTGCCAAGTACATATCGGAATAAAATTTCCAGTTATATTGATGATATTATGATTGCGGCCGATGAAGATGATGCCGCCTTGATTAAGATTCGTACAAGGCAAACACGTATACCACAAATTGGGGATAAGTTTAGTTCCAGGCATGGACAGAAAGGTGTTATTGGTTTGGTTGTAGATCAAGAAGATATGCCATTTAATGATGCTGGTATATGTCCGGATATTATTATGAATCCGCATGGATATCCTTCGCGGATGACTGTCGGCAAATTATTAGAATTGCTTTCTGGAAAAGCTGGTAAGTTTCATCCATTTTAATACGTACGTATGTTCTAAGAGCTGCATTAAATAATTCATCATGGTTTAATACATAAAAATTTTTTCCGAAAGTTAAATTTTTTGGTCATTTAGCCTCATTTTTACCTTGCAAATTTGCAGAACTATGTTTTATGAGTTCAATTTAAACTCAAAGTTAACTACTTTACCGCTTCTGGGAGCAGTTGGGCATCAACCTACAGTTCTGGGAACATTTCCTTTCAATTTCTAATTTCAAAATGTAATACTACACCAATTTTGAGAACTATGTTCGATAGTTTTTTTTTGTGTTCAAAACTCTACACGATGGGTAGGGGTCACCCACACTCTCCGCCTCCAATGAGACTTTTGCAAAATGCGGCTCTTGCTTTGTCAATATCATTGGAAACTTATGAGAAAAAATCACGACTATGTTCGATCAGTTCACTTTTATGTAGCTCTTAGTCTAGTATTTTACGTGAATAATATTTTTGACGTCGTAAATTTTTGTTTTTTTTTTAGGTTTAGCGGAGGGTAAATTTCATTACGGGACAGCATTTGAAGGTTCCACCGTTGAAGAAGTCAGTGAAGAATTAGCCGCACATGGTTTTAACTACTTAGGAAAAGATTTCTTCTATTCGGGTATAACTGGTGAACCATTAGAAGCATACATTTATTCGGGACCAATTTACTATCAACGCTTAAAACATATGGTCCAAGATAAAATGCATGCACGTGCTCGAGGACCACGTGATGTAATGACACGTCAACCGACTGAAGGTCGTAGTCGTGATGGTGGTTTACGTTTAGGTGAAATGGAACGTGATTGTTTAATTGGACATGGTGCTAGTATGATGTTAGTGGAACGTTTAATGACATCGAGTGATGAGTGTACCGTGGATATATGTAATGTATGCGGTCATATCGGTTACGACGGATACTGTCATTCGTGCCGTAATTCGAATAGTGTGAGTCGTGTTAAAATGCCGTATGCATTTAAATTATTGTTAACGGAGCTTCAAGCCATGAATATTACACCATGGTTAACGTTAACGAAGCATAATCGATAGTTTTGTTAAATCCTGTATATTACCGTTTTCTAGAATTTATCTATTTGTTTTGTTTTAAGTAAATTATTTTATACAGTCAAATTGTCTTTTTCTTTTCATGCAAAATTTGGTGTCTTTAAAGTGATCCTACAGTTTTTCCTTCAAAATATTGATTATTTTTGCCACCTTCTATATAATTTCAGACAAATCAAATCGTTGAATTAGCACAATTTCCGAGTGTTTTTTGGATTCAATTTACCTTATATTACTGGAAAAATGTACCGCAGCAAAAGCTATCTCATAAGGCTATCTCTCGATGCACTGAAGCTGAACAGGATGCAACTGCGGAAGGTTACCGGATTCATTACCGGGCATTATCCCCTGCGGAAGCATCTGCACACAATGGGACTACATAACGGGTCCATTTTGTGCAGATTGTGTGGGGAGGAGGAACAAACATCTAGCCACATTATCTTTGACTGCGAACATCTGAGTTACAGAAGATACAAGATATTCAGTGCATCTCACCCCTGAATATATGAACCTTCAGGAAGACCTGATAAGCAAGCTCCTGACCATTGCCAAAATATGGGAGAAGCGAGTCTCGTTAGACTGAAGTAGAAGAGGGAGCACAATGGACCATAAGGTCGAAGTGCAATACTTTTTAGACCCCTAGATATATCTATCTACCTTATATTATAAATTTCATCCAAATTGAGAGAACAAATAATTTTTCGATGCCAGATTCTTTCAAGGTTTCTTACATCTTTTAGAAGAAAATTTTCACCGATTTGAATTAAAATTAATTTATAAGGTAAGGAATCTTTTCGATTGCGTGTAAGTGTATAAAGATCTTCAATCGATGGGTATTATTTTTTTTTGTGAAAGCCTTTAAAATGTATTTACATTATTCCCTAAAGGAAATTTTTTTTGTACAGACTGTTTCAAAAAAATTTTAATATAGAGTCAGATGAAAATTAAAATAAAAATTTCAATATTCATGACCACGGAGCCAGCAGACGAACATGAATAAATATATTTTGTTTAATTATACATAATTTTTTAATAAGCTATTTTAATTATTAAAATTAGAACTAATTATCAATTTATAATTGACGTACGTTACATCCTTAATCTATAAGCTGTGTTGCTGTTTATAAATTCATAAATGTTTTTATTTCGTTGGAAATAATTATTTCCGGTTATAAATTGACTTGTTTACATCAAATATATAAAATACTTGAACTCAACCATGATAACTGGCTTATTAGTGGCTATGATTTCTGTTACTATCACGAATAAATATTTAAAAAAAATTTTAGATACGTTTTTTTTTTTATTTAAACTGTCGGTCACTATAAAAAGAAAAAGGTTTCGGGTTATATTCGTTGGAAAATGAAAGCATTTTTTATCCAATTAGGTTTTATAATAGTAACGGAATTTCATTGAAATTTATGCTAAAAACTTAGCTTAAACTAAAAAAAATTGGTAGCTTCACCCACATTAGCTAACGGGGGATGTGAAACTTCTTTAGTTCATTATTTATAAATTGTATCAGCAGTTTATTATAGTTTCACATCAAAATTAGTACAAAGGTTCATTTTTTAAATGATTTAGGCATTGTACATCACTAGAACGTTGAACAAGTTAAAAATTATACGATTTTTGAAAAAGCTCATTTTCTAATATGATATAGGCAACAATAATTACACGTAACTATGTTCTCCTAATACAAATGTTATATGTAATTTATTCCTTCTTTTCTAGCACTCAAGTCTTGTCCTCTAATTTCCTCTTTATTGCAACAACAAAATTTCAAACAGACACGTCGCATCGCTAAAGAAGTTTCAAACAGTGGGGATCCATTGTGAGTGAGAATATGCCTGTCATAGAAGAAATTTTTCAAAATGTACAATCAATAGAGAAGCCCGTGTTTTTTTTAAATTAGGTTCAGTATCACGTACTGAATGTAAATGAACAAAATCCTTACAAATTTCGACCGATATCTCTTCTAATAATTGTTTAGAAAGAAAATTATTTATTGTTAATTATGTCACTATCATTCATATTTCTTAATATACTTATTGAATTTTCATCATTATACTATGCATACCTCGTTTTTATTAACCTTGCACCCGGTAGTGCAACATTAAACGCGTTATAACTTTAAAAATATTAATTTTAGACAAAAATGTTTTAAATAAAAGTTGTAGGTAATTTGTAGCTTTAAAAGTTAAGTTATTAGCATTTTATTGTTTAAACAATTATTAGAAGAGATATCGGTCAAAAAGTCAATAAATAAATAGTAATAGTCGTATAACTCATGAACGGTAAGTAATACAAAAAAAATTATTCAACAAAAAAAAAAGAAAATCCAATTATCTACAAGAAAAGTTATTACCATTTTTGGCCTAAAGTGCACGGTAATGGAGATTTTGGCCTATATCTACAGTTTTTCTCAAAATGGTGGTACTTCCGGGGTCGAAATTTGTAAGTATTTTATTCATTTACATTCAGTACGTGATACTGAAACTAATTTTTTTTAAATAACTTCTGTAATTTAGTGCAGCGCAATATTCTCTATTGACTTTACTAATGGTTTCTGGTCAGATATCTTTCAACTGAATTCCCTACTGGAGAAAGAGATGCAATGAATGAGAGTATAGGTCTGCATGCTAAGGAGTTGAGTCTTAGTATTGAGATTTGCAGACCCTCTGTACTCTTATGCAATGCATATAAGACGGTTTTGGACGATTCATTTGCAAACGTATTGTTATTAGTATGACACAAATGTAAATAATATGATTTTCTGTGTGGCCTCCAGGTCAGATGTCTTCAATTGATTTCCTCATTAGAGAAAGAGATGCAGACGGCCTGTAAACGGCCACCAAATGAATGATTGTTATAACACAAATAATAATAATATATGATTTTCAATATTTACATTTGAATTAAAATTCATGAAATAGTTTTAAAGTGAAATAACAATAGGAATGTTATCAATTGAATTGAAAATAAAAATAAATGCTATATAATAATTATTGTTTACTATTACACATTAAAATAATTAATAATTACTCAAATGACGCAAATCATCAGAGTAGTTGTGGCGTCGACGGACTATATATATATATATATAATCGTGGAATACTGCATATCATGAATTTACGTCATTCAAATACAAATTTAGGGCAAGACGGATGATGAGGGGAGAGTTTAGAGGTGATATGGGGCGTCTAAACACCTCATAACAAAAAATATATACCTATATATACATGTATATGTATGTTTAATATATAGGTGTATATATTGACGCAAACTTGGTGTATGATTGCGACGAGGTACAATATACAAAACCATTTATTTAGGAAAATGTTCCAATTTTCACTTTTCTCTGTATATATGTATATACAGGAGGATACTAGGGTTGCCGTTTCTTAAAATATTCGGTTAAATACAATAATTGAATCAACTTCATTGAAAAATGATACACTTTTCGTTTCTGCATATTTCCTTTTCTTTTGTGGACATTCTTTCTATTTGGGGTCTGCCCCAAAGATATCTAAAGGTGTCCCATACATCATGTGTTCAAATATTCCTCAATGTGTGTTTTGATTCGGCCTTAGATAGATAGATTGTAGAGGCTGCCTTGGACGGGCTACACTTCGACCATAAGGTGCATTGTGATGCCTAAGGATGTGAGGATGTGAGTGGAGTGGAAGGAATTTGTGAGTAGACTAGAAATTGGCAGAATATGCGGCTGCAGCCGACTCTGATAGGAACTATGCCGATATTCATCTGGAGTTCGTGAAGGAAACTGCAAAGCCGGTTATTTCGTTCTTGTCCATACGCCGACAGTTTAGTCAATTAACCGCCTCTTTTTTTTATAATGGACAAACTGCCGAATGGGTCGGGATTCGAACCCATAACCTCCCAGTTTCCAAGTAGGCATATTGCGCAGACATAACGCCTTAGACCGCTCGGCTACTTGGACTGGTAAAATAAAATACGTGATTTGGCCTTAATACTCTTTTCTCCATTCACTAGTTGGAAATCCTTTGAGGAAAAAAGGTTCAAAAGTCAAGAGTAACAAAGCAGTTGGTCTGACCAAACTTGACGTGTTTTTTTTAGCTGCCAAATTTATGGTTTTCGACTTGTAAACTTTAATAAATTGTACAAAAAACTCCCAGTTCATGTTTCAAATTACACTGCGATATATTTGTTGGGTAGATATAATTATTCGTTATCTTTACACACAATTTAGTGTCTTTCACTCTTGTCTTACTTTATACGTCAAATACATACTATAGCCTTCCTAGAACGCTCCTAAGCAGTTGTCGATATTATCAACAAATATGTATTACAAATCTTAAAATAAAATATGTTTTTCAGGTAACTATAGAGAAATAGAAGATTAATCGAAACATTGTAAAGGCAATAATTGTAGATATATTTGGATCATCAAGTTTTAAGTTAAAGATATACGGCTCAAATTTCCAATGAGTACTGTTTGTTAGGATACGAAAACCATGGGTTGAGATGTCTTTGAAATGTATGTGACCACTTCAAGTTATTAATGGAATGCGTTTCTAAAATTATCACCTGCCTATACCGAAGCCTATTAACATCGAGATTATTCAAGAAAAAACGTAATATTTTAAAAATATTTTGATTAGGGTTGGTTTTTATCGAGTGGACCGACCCATACATCATATCCAAACGATCAAAAACAGTTAGAATAACATCTGCTTCTTAGAAATATCAAAGATGGTTACATTCACAGTCCTCAAGTAATAGGACATTAGAAACCGTAATACATAATTTAAGGTAATCATAAAAATTTAAATGCCTAAAAATAATAATGATGATATCCTAATAAATCTGTATGGAACGTTTCGAATGACGTTATAAAAGACCTTGATTTAGGGTGTTATCACAAATATTGACTTTGAAATTCACGTTTAAAAATAAGTAATATTTTTTTAGGGATAAAGATAATATGTTTGATACAATAATGATTATACGGTAAGATAAGATGACAATATTATTATTATAAACATCATCCAAACATGTCATTAAGTACATAGGGGTCAAATAATCAGGACACCTGTCAATCCTACAAAAATAATATTGTATAAATGTATACATATAAAGATTAGAATGCGCAGTCGGATGGAATTGTGTGACAATATACTACTGACCTCTATATATATATGGACTGATTATCATGTGCAATTTGATGCATACACCTGCGTCATAATTCAAGTGGCGGAAGAGGAAGTGACTAATATGAAACCGTACTATATATGAAAAAAACTGTGTGTGTACTTATGCACGCACGTAAGAATTTATATTTCTTTTAAAATAATTTATTAAAATAATATTAAATAAGGTCAACCCTACTACTAAAACACAAGGTAGTGAAAAACTACAATAGAAAAATCATATATTGTATCTAAAACAATTGATTCGACAATCACGGTAGAACAGAAGCAGCGTCATTTCTTCCGTTCAAATATGAGTTTGAAAGACTAGCATCACATTCATTATTTAAATTAAAATCAGAGTTAAGGAAATTTATCAAGACCAGGCCAGGTTTATCAGTATATACATTTAATATATAATGTATACGAGCCCATACAAATGATATCATTGATAATGTGGCACGTAATTCTAATATTATTATTTTATCAGAAACATGGAGTAATAATGTTGAAGACATTCCTGTACCTAATTTAAACTGTATAGTCAAACTTAAATGTTCTAATGTAAGATCTGGCGGTGTAGCTATTTACCAAGATAATAAAGATCATTCATCTTTCATTCTATAATGTATAATATTGTCTTGTCTGTCAATATTCCATAATCATATCACACACAAACAAGATTATTGTCCGCTGAAGAGTGGGGGGGTCACACAACCTATGTGACAGGCAGACTTGTCTGTTTCTGTATGATACACATTTATTACTGAATGTCTCCCAAAGACTGTATAACATCGATTTACATTAGCGTTTCGTTACATAACATTCTTTGACATCAAATGATCATTCAAAAGAGTGTATAGACGGATTCATATTTAGTTTTCGTCACTTAATTAATAGCTTTAGACTGGAGTATGCTTCAATTTGGAACACTTTCTCCTTTTACGACATAATGAACTTCAGTCCATACATAGAGGTCATTGCAATATATACAAAAACAAGGCATACACTTTGATATTCATCTGTCTCACTCAAAATAAAACTGAGGTACACAAAAGGCAAGTTGTGTCGTTGTTGTGCGCGCATTCGTTGTAAAATAAAACGTCATACAGTCAAAACATTATTACAACCATACATGTATATTGAGGGTTATGTTGAGTACGCGCACAACATAGAACGGAGAACCGAGCACAACACACTACATATATATTATATACTGACTAAAGCAGCGGGGTATTGCGGTGTACAATTTGTAAGGTCGGTGTGCGACATGAATGACCTATCATCATGAACAGAGTGAGACAACGTGAAGAACAACAAACGACCATTGCTCCCTTTAACGCGCCCAACAAACAAACAAACCGCATTCCATAGAACAAATAATACACTCTTGTTGTATTTATAAAAATAATCACATTCCATTCTCCCGCCTTTTCTTCTTGTTTTTAATAAGATGATGGGTATACTACTTAAGTACTGGACTGTTCTCAGTACATACCATCCATCCATGCTCAGTACTCAGTAGTAGTAGTACTTTATTTTTAAAGATACCCATGAGTTGATACTGCATTTGTTTTTATTAAAATACCCATAAAGTATTTATAGAATTCCTTACCAATAATTTTATGGTAAGAAGGAGTGTAAGTAAATCCGAGATGTATTAAATGTTTGTCTCATATAATTTTCACATCTAGTATATTATATTGTTATTATACGCATGCGCATCAAATGTTTACAAATATGTTTACGTTTATGATCTACCCATGCCTGCTTGTTATTTAGTTGTAAGTACAGTATAGTTACTCTACAATATACAAATGCCATGCTTTCAGAGCATGTTCACTATAATCATAATAAAACTCACAAACAAACCTACTACCATATAACGTATGTCTATAATTAATTCATGTTATTATTGGAGACCATGAAAAACTTTACTTACTGTTCATTTATTGTTTATAAAATATTCCTATCAATAATTTCTTTATAGACAGTCACTTTTTGAAGTAGACGGTCATCAATCGTAATTCATAAAGGTTGATAGAAGTATTTATTATAAGATATTCATACTGGGGAGCTATTTTAATGGCAACTGAAACAATTGCATATTCGAAGAAAAAAATATCTAAATCTCAATGGAATTCGATTTAATGTTCCCATGTCCAGATCTTTCATTTTCTAGTTATGAACCAGTTGAAATATTCTACGTGTTACTGTATGTAATATTATACATATATTCAGTAATATATACGCTTAGAATGTGATTTACTGTTTCATATATGTTAAATTTGAGTGTACATACACTGCCATTAAAAAAAATGAATCAGTTGAAACATTTTAAGTGTTACTGTATGTAATATTATACTTATATTCAGTTTTTTATACGTTTAGAATGTGACTTATTGTTTCAAATATATTAAATTTGAGTGTACATATTGTTCATTGTTCAAATTTTTATAGTCCTGTGCCGATTCTATTCACTTTTCGAAAAAATTTTGTTCTTTACAAAAATAGTAACAATTTTTGCTCAAAACATTTTTTCGAAAAGCGAATGGATTCGGTAAAAATCGCATATAAAAATTGAAACATTTTCCTAAACTTTATATAGCAAAACAGATTTAACAGTAATAATGTTGTTTGTAAAACATTCAATGACCTCCAGAATACACCATACGACTTCTCATAGACATATTATGAACAAAAATCATTCTTTCAATATGGATCAAAACAATTACGCATCAAATTCCTAAAAAACCATTCGAATATTTTCAAAATTTCCACGAAAGCAAATTAAAAGCCATTTTCATACAAACAGGGCCTGTATGTTAACTCCATGGTATTTTACCATGCATCAATGTTATGATGTTGTTTTTATTATTTTTATTACATAAACATTTATTATTATTATTATTATTGGTGAGATATGTGTGTATGAGTAAGTGAAACAGATCTATATAATATGGACAGTTAGTTAGACGGAGATACCAGATAATTATTTGTAAAATAAAATGCAATAGATAATATAATATGTATGAAAGTGAAATAAGACGAGACGACACACTATGTTTTGTTTTGAAAAGAACGCAACACACACACACACACTCACACAAAACAGCTCACTCACTCACTGTGAACGAACACAGAACCAAGTGGCGACAGACAGACGGTGCCAGACAGACGGACACACATATACAACACATACATACAATAATAACAGTTTAGATTATAATGTGAGTGAGACAAGTGGTGGTGGTCGGGATAGAAAGAGTCTTACAATATGCGCGGGGTACTGAAAGACAACAACGGTGGGCTCTAAATATGTGTATGAATTTTACTAGTGTGTATATTTATGTATGTATTTGCTTGCGTCTGGTACGCTGTGAATGTCGTATCGTGGCCTTTTGCAGCTATTTGCAGCAAACGATATGACCAGACTTACTTTATAAGCTGGCTTACGGCTGTCTACATAACTTTATTAAAATCAAAATCATTATATATTTTTTTGTTTGAATTAAACAAAAATCCCAAAAAAGAAAAAAAAAACATTAAAAATTTTTTTTTGGAACTAAATCTCAAGTGTTTGTGTGTTTTTCACGTTTTTTAATTTTTTGCTGTAACAGTGTTTTTGTTGTGACAACGTGATTAGTGTGCGTTTTTGCTAGTGTGGTTTGTTATTTTTCAATAAAATAAAACAGTGATTGATTATTTATTAAAAATAAAAACATACACAAATTTAGTGTTATAACTTTTTTAATTACGTCGTTCGAAAAAAAATAAGAGCAAAAAAAAAGTGCGTCGTAGTAAAATACTATCCGAATATAGTCGACGCTCAAAAGAATCAATATAAATGAATCGACTCTCTTCGTCTGTATGAAAACAAGGGTGGATTTCTAAATGTGTCGCAATGCATGAATGGGATTTTACTACGTACGTTTATTTTCATCGAAGCACACTCTATTGATGCAAAGTCGTATTAGGTTTTGTTTTTTTTGTATATTATGTGGTTAAAATTTCTTGAAAAAAAACGAGCATCATTATGGCGATGTCTTCAATAAAACAAACTAATAATTCATCAACACAAACAACAAATTCTGATCGTCAACAACATCATACAACAACAACAACATTACCAATTACCTCGTGTTCACAATTTGTTGGTGGTAGTGGCGTCATCAGTGGTAGTATTATAAATAATAGTTGTGTTAGTGGTGGTGGTTGTTGTAGTAATGTAAGTGGGGTGAGTGGTAGTGGTAATTTAGTTACACAATCACATACAAGTGGCAGCACTAGTACACAACAACAACAAACGGCAACAACAACAAATCATACCTCGTATTTAAAATGTGGTTTTTTACGTAAACAGAAAACGAATAAAAAGAAATTTTTTGTTTTGAAACCAGAAACATTGGATAGTCTAGCTCGTCTGGAGTATTATGATGATGAGAAGAAATGGCGTAATCATAAACAACCAAAACGTAGTATTGTATTAAAAACATGCTTTAATATTAATCGACATAAGCGTAACGATATTAAACAGAAACATGTCATCGATTTGTTTACAAAGGATGATTGTTTCTCGATTGCATTTGATAATGAAGACGAATTGGATGAATGGTTACGGCCGATGTTGTTTCTACAGCATGGCGAAGAGCTGTTAATGGATGGTGAACCACCAAAACCAACTTTTGGTATGTTGTTTTTGTTATTTGTTTAAATATGTACAAGGTGTATCAAAAATATGTTTACATTTTTATCAAAAAAAAGTTGTGATAAATATTTTAAGATAATAAATCTTTGAAATTGAGATTAGAAAAGCGAATTTTTAATTATTCTTAAAATTGGAAATGTTCCAAGGGACATATAATTTTAGAATTGATTAACAAATTTGTCTGCACGCTGTCTGAGATGAAGATGACAAAGGAGGTTGGTGAATATATCGTTGCATTATTATGGACCGCTGTACTTCCCTTTTTAGTTCAGTACGACAACTGAATTAATAATAGAGTCGTTAAATTTGATTTGACTGACAGGTATGGCTAACACCCAGTCAAATCAATCTCATTTGAGAATGTCTGAATCTATAGAATCATAAGATCATAACCTATGTTCGATTAACCTGATTTCCAATGTTCAAATTGATGGGAAGAAAAACATATTCTTAATTCTCTCGTAACAATTTAGGAGGGAAATGTTTCCGAAAGGATTTTTTTGCCTTAAAATGAATGACATGTGACTTGAGAGCTTAGGTGTTTAGACAACGAAGAAGTATTAAATCTCTCTCACTATAATGCCTGATGCTTTAAAAAGTCTCCTGATTCAAATCAATTGCTGTTTTTCGGCTGTGCTTCAAGTTTGAGACAGTGTAGTCTTTGTGAAAGAGGCTACAAGTATTCGAAGACTATGCGGTTCAAAGTTAGAAACTCAGAGCTAAGTTTTGAATCTGATCACATTTATCACAGATCCTTAAGCACGCTAGTTTTTTTATATTCAGAATTAGCCTAGAAAATGATGAATATTTCCCTCTGGATATTCTTTCTATAAAAGCAATATAGTTTCGGGATCAAACGTATCTCTTAAATTAGTCCTAAAATGAAAAACACAGAAAAGGTTTTTTATATGCGGAGAAATATTTAATTCGCTATGCAACAGTTTGAATTAAAATACTATATAGGGACTATAAATTATGCCTAAATCAAGTATCATTCTCCCAAGGATAATAACATCTAACGTTTATGAGGCGTGCTCTAATAAACTATATTTTATTTCCGGAAACAACTACTATAAAAAATGTTTCTAGATTAAAGATTTGATAAATTGAAAAAAAAATTTTGCTTTTATCTCAAAACTAACCTTGATAAGTCCTCTAAAACAAAAAGTTTGTAGGACTTATTTGTGTCATAATGTTTATTTGAGACTGATTTTCTGAATGTGTAGACTTTAACCCAATTTTTATATTGAAGTTAATTCACTTTCATAGAACGAATATTTAAAGTGATTTTTTTAATGATGGCATTAAATTTAAATAAAATTTTATGTGTGTTTTATTTATTAGTCTGAGAGTCAGGGATAAATTTTATTGATTATAAATAATAAGTAAAATTACTTTAAGGAGGTTTGTTTAGCTGAGCATGTTAAATATAAAACGTAGCTCCGATCCGAGTCAGATCAAAACGATTGTTTTTAGATTAAAACTGTGGATGGTTAATAATTTGGGAGAAAAACGGTGTCGAAAAAGAACATTCGGAATTCAAAAATCAATTAAAATTTTTATCTCCAAGATTGTATTTTGTGATGTATTTTGGAATTCAATGGTCATACTTTTCTGAAAATGAGTCAGTACATATTTGGCAAGGCGCTACACTCAAACAAATAAAACAAAAATTAAATATTGATTTGGTATTGATAATAACAACACCGCATAGTCAGAAAAGGATACCGCCAATAAAAGGGTTGGGTTCAAAACACACTTAATCCTTTAATTGATCAGTCAACTCAAATAATCCTTCAGGTACTACCTCAGTCAGATCATATAAAAGACAAAACTTTTTTAATATTATTGTGAGACACGCACCAAATTTGCAACGAGCAACATATCTCTGACTCCATATCCCAGAGATAGTTACGATTAACTTATTCATACTGATGATGACTACCTTGTAGTCGAAATACGTATTTATAAATTACAAATAATTGTTCTAGGAATTGGGGCAAAATTTTAAATTCATTTAGGTTTTTGTTATTCTGGAGCGCCGGTGTATAGGATTCTGATTCCTGGACTATATTAAAGTTCTCAATTGAAATAATATTTCTTGGAAGTCGTGAAATTTTCAATTTCTACAAATACAAAATAAATAATCCAAATAATATATATATATATATATAAATTATACTTTTATTTATCAATCCATTTACAGAAAATGACATCATTTTTGTGATTTCAAATAATAATAAGTTGTTTGTAAATATGTTTTTTTTTTAAATGAAAAATACAAATAAAAAAATTGTTCTAGATAATAGGACGCGAATAGTCATGAATTAAAATTATGATTTTGTAATCGGTGAATTATTTTTTGTTTGTAAAGTTATGGCGTCATATTTTTTATAGGTGTTGTCATTGTTTGGGAACAGGTGAAGAAAAGGTTTTTTTTATGATTACATAACACTTATCAGTTATTGTCGCGCAAACTAATTTGTATATAATCTTAAGAGTGGCGCCAATATGAAAATAGTGTTTCATTATCGTCGATTTCGATTCAATAAATTATTTCTTTAAAAAAACAAGGGGGCTTGTCGCTAAATTGTTTTCACATTTTCTCCGAAGAGGTTGGTAGACCCTTGGAAAAAATGAAAAATAATTTTTCTTCTAATATGTAAGTAAAATAATATTTTCTTATTTTAATTCGAGAAAATCGAAAGTATAATAGTTGAAAATAACAACTAATTGAAGTTAATTGCTTAAATAACCGGTATATAATGTATTTATGAAAAATGTTTCAAACCAAAGGTGTTTATTTAAAAAAAAAGGAACCTTTGTTGTTTTAAATATTTGTTTCTTCTCTTATGGTTTCAAAGATAAACAATTTTGCCCAAACATAGTCCGATTGTTTAATTAAATTAAATACTGATATGAAAAAATTAACTCGTCAACCAGGAATCGAACCTCAGGTCTCTGGATAACTAGTCCAGTATGCTTCCGCTACACCAAAGACGATTGTGACGTAGTAGCCAACTTTTTCATATTCTAATTTTTTATTTATTTAGACAGTATTACTTCTGTTGAAGTGATTTTATTTATTTAATATTTGTTTATTTGTGTATACTTTGTCCGATTGTTTGTCCGATTGTGCTTACTCACGAGCTTGAGCCAAGCAAAGCAAAAATCTCGTTCTGAAAATTAATTAGTTTGTAGCGGAAAATTAAAAATATTACTCTCTCTGGACTCATTTTAAAGAACATTATTTTTGCAACACTTTGTCTGACCTATATAAATTATAAGTGTGTATATTTATTTTTCATCTAATTAGTTTTGGCGGCGCTTTACACTTTGCCAATAATAATTAAATAAATCAAGATTTGATATCTATTTTTTTGTTGTTTTTTTTCACAAAAAATAAAAAAAAGTTTCTTTTTAAACAGACGACGACATTTCTACATATACGCGTTGTATGTTTATTTGTTTATTATAAATACTGAAGGTCGACCGACGCTTTTACTAAACTACGTTTTTATAAATCAAAAATTTTAAACGTAATAAATTCGAAAATATCTTTTTTTAACAAAACAAAAAAAAATACTTGGATACAGAAAAATTTAATTTTCATATCTACCATATAGCAATTACTAAACATAGAGCGAGAGAAAACACTGATGTAAAGTTTTATCTCTTGTTTTTACTTCAGACTTTACATCTTATTGAATGTATCAGAAAGAATAAATATAGTATAACTTCATTAGAGAGAAGCGCCTATTTAGAAGAAAAAAAATAACTTTACATCATATTGAATGTGTCAAAAGAAAGAAATGCAATATAACTCCAATTATCCGGATGAATAGGGAATATGCATGAAAATTTTTTTTCACTTGAATTGAAGCATGTTTACTTGACAAATATCAAGGTAAAATTACTTTTTAAATAACTTTAAAAATAAGCGAGATATGAATGATTGAAATTCCCGATTAGACAAAGAGGGTGATAGCCCTCTTGATATGTTATGTGACGTCATATTACACTTTCACCATTTAAAATACACGTAAAACTCCGTTTTTAGTATTTTTGCTAGAAAGAGACAGATAATAATCTTTAAAAGCTTATAGCTTCCTTGATATTTATCGGATTTTAATTTCGTTTTTAAATATCATTACAGTATTTTCATATTCTGAAAATAAATGTGAAAAAAAATTTTCATGCATATTCCCTATTAGACAAATCTTGATAAAAGATTCACATATTTCTCTCTGTTATTGCATAAAGTAGACCTTTCGAGTGCGACAGAATTTTTAAATGTGTGGCTGGAACCGCCGATCCAAAGACCTAGAGTTTATTTAATTACATATGGTTTCATATCTATGTTTTGTGAGTGTTTAATCTATATGATCATATACTTTGATTAGTAATTGTTTTCCTAAGAACAGCCAATATGATGACGCCATGACATTTTATTTTCTACTTTGTTGCGGTAAGTTAAATGTGACATTTTTAGGCACAATACCAAGTATTATTTTTGTGTGATTGAATTCTCGTTGTTACATGTGACATCATTCAAAGTATCATCATCATGAAGCAAAAATTTTTCAAACATTCAGTCATAAGTTTTAAGTCTATATCAATGTGTGGCGCTCAACTGTCCAATTCGTGTGCTATTAATAAATAAATAAAAAACAGTGTTTAACATATTTAATTATAATCATCATCATTATTGTGTTTGTCATATGATTTTAAAAGTACATTTTAGTTTTATTTTTAAAATCTAATTATAAAAGAAAATTTTTTTGAAGTTTGTTTACAAAAATTAATTTTTTTTGATGACATTACAATGACCTTAAAAAATTTTTTTTTTTTGTTATTTATTATGATGTAGTAAGCAGAGTGCACACTTGGTACTATGGTACAGAATAGTAGCGCTCATTTTTCAAAATTTTATAATTGATTTATGCCTAATTCATTTGGGTTTTTGAAAAAAAATGCTACGCATAAAAGTTGTTCATTATAAATAAATTAACAACATTTGAAACATTTTTTCAAAAACGAAATGTATTGGGGTACAAAACAATTAAACAAAATTTGAAAAATGAGCACTACTAGTGTGGTGGTCTATAGTGCAGTCACAAAATATACTATTTTGGGTGCATTTAGGTTACGGCTAGTAAATATTATGAGAAAATAATTTATCCTTAAAAAATATTTTATATATATTATTAAGTAGTGAGCAAAGTGCCCACTTGGTACAGTCACAAAGTATACTATTATGGTGCATTTAGTTACGGTCAGTAAATATCATCATGACAAAATAATTTATCTTTTAGAAAAGTGTTAGAAATTAAAAAAAATTCTAGTTCGTGTGTTTGGTTATTTCCTTGAAGATGATGATTATGAAAATATTTATGCAAATAAAAAGTTTTAAAGGAAATTTCATACAAAAATATCTCAAATTTTATTATATTTTTTGTTCATATCTTAGATAGAGTGTGTTCCTGTTACGATTGGAAAAACCCTCAATTATATGGGATTTTTTTTTGGAAAATAGGGGAATTTTTTCAAGTAACGGAAATATTTTAGGTAGTGATTAAAATAATAAAAAAAATATGTTTGAGAACAACGGAAATTCAAAAATGTGCATGATTTTGATAAAAAGGAGCTTATTTACCACATAAAAATTAAAGTTCCCCAATGATTAAAAATCAATGATACAATCACACTCTTTTCTTAAACTAAACATGCGCTAAATATCCAAAAAGAGTTCGTATTTTAGCTACCCCATATTATAGATTCGAATTATTACCTAAAGTAAAACTGATTTTGGTATTCTTTTGTGATCTCTGGCAAGGGAGGGGGGACTTAAATATTTCAATCTACTAGCACTAGTTACTAAGTTCACACCAGAGTGCGGCCATGAAACTTGTTGGCCGAAGAGTATGTCACAAAAGTTGCGGCAGGAAACATCGATCTACTAGCTTAAGTTTATAATTTAGCCACCAGAGAGCATATCCAAGTGCTAGAGTTCTCATTTCTAAGACTAGTAAAAATACTTACTAATTGTAAATCCTACAATGTTTTCTGTTTAAAACATTCAGTGTATGGTCAGCTTTACAATACAATTGCAACAAAAAATATATTAAATTAGATTTTTTTTGCACAATAACTTTTGTAAATAAATAAAAATAAAAACAATTTTTTGTTTGTTTTGTCTATCATATAATAGTTTTTTAATTTTGAAATAACTAAACATTTTTCCGCCTCTTTTTTTTTGACATATTTTTGATTGAGGTTATGTTTTCACAAAAATAAGCATCTTATTTATGGTGAGAGAAAAATGTGTATATTTTTCTAAACAAAAATTTTAATATGCAATTCTTTTTTTCTTTTCAAAATAAATAAATAAAATCATAATTTCGTTTTTGATAATAACAAGCCTTGAAATCTTTTTTTGATGAAGTATAAAAATTTTAATTTTAAACATTTAGATGTTATAATATTCTAAAATAATATGTGTGTGTTGTTTATAATTAAAAAAATTATTTTTTTACAGTTGTACAATTTTTGTTTTTTTTTTTTGTAACCTCGAAATTTTTTGTAAAGAATTATACAAATTTTTTGGCTTATTAATACTAAACAATGGGGGTCTTTATTTATTTGTATTTCTGTTTTGAGAAATTTTCGAGGTTATTTTTTTTTAATTAATGTACAAAATTTTCGAAGGATATTAAAATTCTGAAAATATTTTTATGATTATTGAGCGTTTTTATTTTTTATGTAGAGCTGTTTACCAATCATTGAAAAGACCAATCACAATGGTGATATTTTTTATTATAATCGACTTTTCAATTCATATTTTCTTGGTTGGTTCCGAAATTGGTTCGATTGAGAACAAGAAATGAAAGATATAACAGAGAGAGAGTTAGGTCCAAAGTTATAAATTGATAGAACCTTAGTCTTGGATAGATAGATAAATCTTGGGTTTTTGAATAGTATTGCACTTCCACGTTATGGTCCATTGTGCTGACTCTTCTACTTCAGCCTAACGAGGTTCGCTTCTCCTATATCTTGGCAATGGTCGGGAGCTTGTTCATCACGTTTTCCTGCAAGTTCATATATTGAGTGAAATGCACCGACGAATATCTTGCATCTGTTATCATCGAGAGATTCGCAGTTAAAGATGATGTGGCTGGATGTTTCTGCCTCCTCGCCGCACAGTCTACGCATAATGGTATCCATTGTGAAGTCCTATTGTGTGTAAATGCTTTCGTAGGTTATAAGCCAAAAGACCCTTAAACTCGGCCTTGCGCACTACAGTGCTCTAGATTCCGGTGATGAATCCGACACATTTCTGAAGTTGTACCATGTTCAGTTTGAGTGCATCGAGAGACAGCCTCTTGGATGCATTCGGAAAAGTTATTTCTCTAGTTTTTGGTATATTTTTCCAATGATCACGGTGATTCTTCAAGCTTATTTGCCAGTCTTAAGACCATATTGGTCATATCAGACTCATCAAGAGCCATCTATCTATCCTACATAGAAAGAAAAACAACCAATTCAATGATCTTAGATTGCGAAGAAAAGAAGAGCACCCCCTATCATTACTCTTGGTTGTGCAGTCGGCAAAACGTTAATCTTACCTAAGATTTTGACCAGCCGATACAAAGTGCCTGGCCTGCGAGAAAAATGACGTAGGTAGTGAAGGTCGTCATTTTCAGCGCCATATAGAAGAAAAAGATAGTTTGTAAACGAAGTATACCAGCGTTCACAAAAAAAAAATTGGATAATTTAGTAGACGGAGGAAGAACAGAAAGAGTTACCAATATGGAAATTCATCAGTTAGAAAAAAGGCTTTAGTTAGACTTACTTGACTGGCTTTGGTCTCCATTACTACTTTCATCACTAGCAACTAATTTGAGGAGAAATGTGACAATTGTGCTAGAGGTTTCGATCTAGACAACGCACTGACACTTTATAATATATGAGGTGCTGCTCAAATATATTTCTCAGAAGGTCATTCATTTTACCTTAAAAATATTGTATAGAGGTTATGTGATCTGCAGAGAGATATTCAACTGTAAAAAATAAAATGAAATATTTGCAATGATTCATTTTTAATTTAAAACAACATATTTAACACACAAACGACGCGACGACGGACGGTTCATTCACCACATTTCTCATGAGAAAAAAAAATGCAAACAAAAACGTGGTATCCGGGATCTCTCATTGAATATCTCCTTAAAAAGATTTACATGAAATTTGTCGCTTTATTTTTTTTCTGTTGAAAAAAAAACACCGGATATTTTAAACAACACACTCAGTGTGTCTGGGCGAGGTCGAATGAGCCACCAGCCATTATTGAGGGGAATAATCTTAAATAATTTTTCGAATATTATGATTCAACAAAAGAAGTATTATTTCACTTCCAATATAATATATATATACTCCCAATATAAATATTTAAACCATATATGATTCAATAAAAATTGAATGAAAATAAAATTTATTTATATTTTGTTATTGCTATTTAATGTTGTTTATGTTACCTTGTATGTATGTCTGTCTGTCTGTCTGCCTGCTTGTGTGTTTGTTATGATGGCGGCTAACTTCTTTCTCTGTTAGGCTGTTAATTTGCAATATAATATGTATGTAGAGTTTTATTACGTTTGGTATTTGGTTAACAGTTATATATATATATATGTGTGTGTGGTTGAATTTTGCTTGTTTGTAAATATTATTGCAACAAAAATTCCCCACAGAAAAATTTCTCTTCGCTATTTTGATCTCTATCTCACTCTTTTTTTGTATTGCTTGCCATCTTTCTCAACAGAAATATTTCAATACCGTTTGGTTGTTGGTGGTGTTCGTTCGCTTGCTCGCTGACTCTGCTCTGCTCTCTGTGAACAGCAAACCATGTTTGTTTTTTGTTTGTTTGTTGTTGTTGTTTCTTTAAACTTCAACAACAATTCACTGTACTCGAATCTCTGATCCCCTCTCTCTCCTCCGCGCCACGCCATGTACATATTGCATACCTCCTACGTTCCTTGATTCTGTTTTACTATTGCATGTTAATAAAGTATATTATTTACTTTGTGGAGTCAGTGATCGCCGCACTGTGGAGGGTCCCCCCAATACATTTTACAACAACAACAAAAAACTCCATAATCATTAGAAGTATCTAGTGCCTGGGAAAAACGTGATCAGTAATGGTACACATAACTCAGCAAAGACAGGTTTCTTTTATCGTACGATTTAGTTGAGCATTTAGAGAGATCTACGTTCAAGAACATTGGGAATTGTATGGAATTTCGAAAAAGGTTTTAATAAAACAAAAATTTCTTCAGAAAATAGGGAATTGAGTTGTCTTTGCACAGTTTGGTCAAATTTACTAGAATAGATTTAAAAGTAAATTTGGCAGAAGATGATATTAGGGAATGGCTATAAACTTTTCATTCCACATTTCTAAAAAATAGAAATTGTCGAATGTATCGAAATCTAGGCAATTTTCTATTTAACGTCAATCTTCAGGAGAAAAGAAAAACCATAAACTTGTAGCTGGAGATCCATAAACCAATACATGGGGTAGAAGGAGCAGGCCAACTATTTATATCAATATTATTTGTTCCATTCAAACAATATCGACGAAATCGTTTACACTCCTTCCCACTTTGCTCCTGAAAAAGAAGCCAATATATTTGCTGGCGAAGCTTAAATTGACATTGCCAGAAGCTTGTACACGTGATTGACTCTAAAAGTGGTGTAAAAAATTTTACAGTTAATTTGTGTCCAACACATTCAATTTTCGGAAAAAACGGTTTTACATCAAAACCAAATGGATTCAACCCTTACCGACGGCAAAAATATTTTTAAAAAAAGATGTCAATATGGAATCAACAGTATTTTCATTGCAGGCTTTAAAAAAGGAAGGTTAATTGAACAACATGCTAGAAATTTGCTTTTGGACCCACATCCATACAATTGAACTTCACCTATTTATGTATGGGCCCCTTTCTTTACTGTACTCAGCCACCAGCGTTGTTTGTACTCTAAGTACTGAGAGTATTTAAAACGTAAAAGAATAACATCGCATTCTTACCAATATGTTTATTATGATTATTACCCGACCATGTTGTTGTGTTGTGATGATGATGATGATGAATAGATCAACATTGTAACTAACAAGTAAGGTAACAACAAAAGTTGTATAAAAGAAGTAAAGTGTGGTAACAGTAAGCAGAGTACCACAAGTTCTATACCCACATCATACGTACAGTATCTAATACTATACAAGGTGTGTGTGTGTGTGTGTGTGTGTACTTGAAGATGATGATTATATGCGTCGACATTTATTTATACAACATCTTAGAACATGTATGCATGCATGTATGTATGTGGAGTGCAGTGCGCATTCATCAATGTAAGATTTTTCCCGCGTATTTTTTATTTTTCAAATCGTACCGTTTATAGGTATACATACACATAAAATATGTATGAGTATATAATACTAGGTATTGGATTTTTATTAGGATTTTGTTTGTAATCTTACAGGCAAGTTTGTGATAACAATATACTCAAGACTTTTATCTAAATAATGGCGCCATTTCCATCGCCAGTAGCTAAATCCTCGTATAACACATTTAAAATGTTCGTTAAGTGATTTGAATAGAAAATACAATGTTCTGATTATTCCATTTCCGACTGACTGACGCCTTTCATCACAATAACTCAAAGAGAAAATGAGCTCAAACTTATTGTGGGCAAAATCGGTTCATACTTCATTCAATAAAAAAGTCTATCTTTTAAACGGTAAGGCAGAAAGGGAATAAGTTTTTTGGTATAAAGCAATCTTTGTACTCGAGGACAGAAACCTTTTTTGTTTCCCACACCTATCTTCTTTAGAGAAACTTAAAATTCTTTAGAAAAGTCTTCAGGCTAGTTGAGATATCTGAATTCTCCTTTTCAATAAGGATCATTGATTCACCACTTCTTGTAAGGTTGATTCCTGTTAATACGTTTTCCTCTACTTTTTCATGTCTAAATATTCAGAGGAGCAGTAAAAATGCGAGGCAATAGTAAAATAATAATGATTGAAATTATCATTGTTGTTTTAACCTTAAATAATTACAACAACAACAAAAACATAATAATTATTAAAAAAATTTATTACAATGTTGAAAGAATGTATGTCAATAGAAAAAATAATAATACCATTAAATTTTAATTATTATATAAATGCAAATATTTACGAATACATTGTACTTATACAATACATATATACCTATTAATATACTACTAGAATATAATATTGGAGACTGCTTCTAAAAAAATAAAGGTATTATATTTGATGAGAAAGAAATCCATCCATCGTCTGAACACAAAAAAATGTGAGTTCGTTTAACTTATTCATCATAGAAAGAAAAAAAAGGGATATAACAAATATTATTATATTATGTTGGTGGAATAGAGATGAATAGATTACGAAGAATGTGTGTAATAGTAAATACAAGCAATAAAATTGGCGGGAAAGTAACTGAATGTGCAACTCGTGCACAAGCAAAGTTAGTTTTATAATAGTTAACTGTGTTTGAAAAATTCTCTGATTTTTTTTTTTTTAATTCTAAAAATTCTTTCACGAGGCTCGTGTAGCTGAATTTACTTAACAATTTTTAGGTTATTCCAAATTATTACAGTTCTCTTTCGTGACCACGTATTTCATATATTTTAGTAAACTGGAAATAACTTAAAATTGGTGGGTAAATTTTTTCTGGTATGATTTTTCACATCCACGTGTTTTCTTCAACCAAACATTTAATACAGAGTTGAAAAAAAAGATGGGAGTGATCTTATGTTTTCCATGATGCAATAATTGTCACTAAAAATTAACACAAATTAAAGGAAAATGTCTGGATTTTCATCTGTTAAGCACTAATAATATGAAAAATGGCAATAAGGGAAATCTTTCTAATGATAAATAGACTCCACAATGCAATGATCAGGCAAGTCGATAAGTCGGGATGCTAATAGGAATGTCTTAAGTAGTGATACAAAAAAGGCAATAAGGAAAAAAGTTTTATGATAACCGGTCTCAATAATGCAAGGATACAAGATAAATCGATATGTTAAAATCTTGACCCTTCAGGCTAATGCTAATGCTTTTACGCAGCAATATTTCTACGAATGACAATAAGGAAGAACTTATATATATATTGACATCTTAACGGACAAGCTTAAGAGATATTTCTTCATAAGGACAATTTGTAGCAGTTCGAGAGCTTACCTAGAAGAATGCAAAAAGAAAAGATTGAGGGATAGGAAATTTCAATGTAGAGGCTCCTCAAAAAATAATATTCTCAAAAAGAAACATTCACCTTTTATGAAGAATATAACCACCACAATCGCATGCTTAAGAGAGACATTTCTTTGTCATGAGAATGTATAACATTTCGAGAGCTATACCTGGAAGAATGTAAAAAAGAAGTGATTTAGAGGTAGAGAAAAAAAATTTCCAGAGCTGACAAAAGAGATCTCTAAATGGATGTACTCTAGCTACAATCTTTTCTCTATTATTAATTACTATTCTGATGGAAACTTTGTTTTAATTAAAGAGGCCCCACAAAAATTTTTAACATTTCCAAAAAGAAACATTCACCTTTTATATTATATGCGCAATAAATTTTTTTTTATACATATCAAATCAAACATCTATATAATAATTGATTGTTTACATTCGAAGAATTTAAAACGCAATAAGTTTGTTGATATATATATATATATTTGTGTATATAAAGTACAATAATTTAAATTGATTTATTTTTGTTTGTTTGTATGTGTTGGTAATATTTAATAGCAAAAAAAAAAAAATTAAACCGTTTCTTTAAAGTTCCTCGCATCGATATTGAGACGAGTTATAGCCCAAAGCCAATTACTCACACACAACAAATAGAATACAATTATTATTATTGAATGGTGTGAATGGACTTAACGTATTTTAAATGTGTATCTAATAACAATCTTCTACGTCGTCTATTCCGTCGTCCATCATTCTCTAAACCGCTCGAGATGATGATGATGATGGCCCACCAACCATACTCAGACAAAATATATAAACAGACTGACTAACTTAAAGTCCATCACCATCACACGTTGTTGTTTGTGGTTATTTTTTCTTTGATGTTTGATAGTCATCCTCTTCGTCTTCTTCTCCTGTGTGTTGTTGACGTTGTTGTTGTTCTTGTTGGTGGTGCTCTATGAAGTCGATGATTTTGTTTTTATTGCGTTGTAAGTACTTACACTATGATGGCGATGTGATCTTCGTCAAAACATATCTATCGTATTTATGTGTGTTGTGTCTGCGTCCCCATACTGTTTTTTTTTTGCTATATTTATTTATTTTGTCTGTGTTGTCTATTATTATTTGGGTTCTTTGTACTTCGGTCGATTTTTTCGTTTTTGTTTGTTTCACTTAATGATTTTTGTATAAAAAATTTTAGATATATATTTTTGTTTGTGTATAGTGTGTTTTATGTGTGTGACTTATGGCTGTAGAATATTCAGTTGGCTTTTTTGTTCTTGGAAATGGCGATAACAATTATGGAATACACTGTCTGAAGTCTCAATTTTCTTTCAGGTACTCTGCTGCACAGAAGAAGTTTACCTCTAAGAAGTGTCCTCTCTGCAAACCGACATAATCATGGCAAAAAATGATGAATGACTTATTTGTATAAATTTTCTTTGAGATAATCGAGTCTGCTTTACGTTGTTGCAGTTTTGAAAATTTTTCGTTCATTGCTGTATGAATGAATGCATTATATGCACCATCGGGGGCCTAACGAGGAGTGGTCTCGTCTTAGAGTACCTCTTCCAGCCATGTTTCTTTCAGGAAGTACAGGATCTGGATTGGGTCTACGGATTGTAGCTCCCCTGAACGTATCTGTTTGGTTCCCTGGCATTTTAATATTTTATGTATGAAGGCGTCACAGTCTATTTCCTCCATTTCTCCAAAAAACCTGAAGTTTCAGTCATTTCCCAAGTCTGGCTCCGTAAGGTGTCCCCTGAGTCCTCGTAAGAAGCCACAATATATTTTTGCTCAGGCTAATGCAGGTTTGGTATATTTTGTGGTTATAGTTCCCTAGAATGTGGTTTTCTTGGTGTATTTTTCCTTTTTAATCTCTTGATAGAAGTGATCAACCAGTTCGCAGAATGGCTCCGCACCCGTAAGAGATGCTGATTTCTGTATAGACGAAGTTTAATAGCCTCCTGCAAAACGATCGAGTCTTTCCGAAAATTGATGAATGACTGGATTATTTATAAATTTCTATTTGATGTAGCTTGTATCACGTGACTGACGTTTTTCGTTCATTACTGAGTATAAGACGTAAATATCTGCTCTTCACAAAACGACAGATGTTATATTCACATTGTTAAGATATACCTGAGATGCCTGATAACTGTCTTTCAAACTAACCATTATTAAACATCCACACCTGATTATAAAGCTTCTGAGATTGGGAATCCTTACAAAAAGATTACTATAATTTTATTTTTTTCTTCTAAACGATACTGCGCGTTACTATGTACAAGCCACACATCTTTTATTGTTTTACTTGTAAGAGTCAGCAATCAGTAATTATTTTTTTCCATTAAGAGCCACAATATTCCACTACTTCCAAAGAAATAATCAAGTTCCAAGAAAGATATTGGAGGCCTGTTGTCTGACATAAAATTCGTGATGCATTTAAACTTCTCGTATTGCATGATGCATCTTAATGGATTACTTCTATACACAAACAACTACAAAAAATCAAAACGTAAAAGTACAGTTTTCATTTGCACATTGACTAAGTAAATTACCATCATCGTAAAATACCACACACCTCCATATATATAGACGGGCTCTCCTATATAGTTCAGAGAAAAGTTGAATAGATCAAGTGAAATCGAACCAGCTCAGATTCGGTAAGCGATCAAGTACACACACTATTCAAGTAGATTGGCATAACATACCATAAATAACATAGTATATATAATGTGAAGGCAAAAAACCCCTTAAACTCGGCCTATCGCACTACCGTGCTCTAGATATTCTACGGACAATAATAATTTGTGTTTTTCGATATTTATATTTTTATTTTAAAATGGTGCTTAATAGAAGCTGTAATAACCAAGAGCTTTAGCGCCGGGAAGTTACAATAACAGAAAGTTACTACCAACTGTATGAAAAGTGACTGAACTATTAAAAATGATGTAAATAAGATAATAAGAGTTGTAAAACAGCATTTTTACGGAAATATTAAGTTCTGACAAATGAGCAATACAACAGAAAGATTGTCATTTTTGAGCGATCATTGATTGACAATCATCATTCAACAGTCTTAAATAGCAATCAAAGATTATTTTCATTCAAAATGGGCGACATCATATTTGAGTTTTCGCCATCTTGATTGTTAGCTCTAGTATATACTCCAATTTATAGATACTATTGGTGTTTGTTCCTTAGTATTATGACATCTGGTGGAAATAATTAGAAACACAGTAGTCAGGCTCAACTGTGATCGTTACATATGCGTTACTAGGGTGGTTACGTTAGTAAAATAAACAAGAACTTATTATTTTGTTCGTGAAAGTTCTTTGAATGAAAAATAAAACTAATTGTATAGCCTGACTAAAGCCGTCATTTTGAAATATGACGTCTTGAGTAACTTTACCAATAATAAAAGTCTGATTATTTTTGGTCAAATTACATTATATACCTCTCTCTAATATTTGGACTAAAAATGACGATTGTATGTTGTGTCCAAACTCTTATAGTGCTTCCACTTCAATTTGGGACATATTTTCTTTTTCTGTCATGCCATAACGTAACTGCACTTACTGCACATATATGTATAGAGGTCATTGTAAAATACAGTAACTTCTGCTAATAAATAACGTTGGAATCTTTGATTTATTACAAAATACTTACAAGAAAACATAAATAAAAAACAAAACAACATCATGCATGCATTATACTGTGCATTAAGTAAGTAAGCTCTTCTAAACACAACAAAAACAACATATGGTAAACATCCGGTATATAAAAATATTTTTATACAAGATTGTTGTTGATTGAAGCGTGTAGTTTTTATTAAAAAAAAACACAAAAACAACAACAACAAAATGAAAAGGTATTCAACTTCTTTTATAATATGTATTAGTAGTAGTAGTAAACAGAGCTCAGCCATTAACCTAACAATATAATATGTTGTGTTGTTTTTTTTTTTTCGTTCATTTAAAAACAATATGGTTGATTATATTTTTTTCTAAAAATCTGATATAAACAACAACAAACTGTTTATCTCACTCTCACTTCTTGTAATGTACTTTATGGTAAATGTGTACGAGTGAGTTGGAGAGATATAAGAAAGATATGCGCGCGCATTGTTTACACTCAAATGTGGTGTATAAAACACGTGAGTGAGCTTCGCTTGATCTTATTATTATTATTGTTATAGGTTTTTTAAAAACTAAATTTATAGTTATTTATATTTATAATATGTAGTAGTTTTGTTTTTTATTATAAAGGGACGACGAATTTTATTTATTACTAGAGCTGTTTTGTTGTGTGTCTCGTAACTACACGTAGGCGTAGAACTGTATATGTTTGTTATTGATATTTTTTCCCCCTAAAGCTTGAGAGAAGGCAAATTGGTATTAAATCTATTACGTTACAAAAAATTGTTTCTTGTGTTTCAAAGATATTTTTCTATTTTCCACGACTAAAAAAGTATATTTCTCCACGTGGCATAATTACAGTTCTCTGGTATTGGGAGCGCTCTAGTACTTAGATATGTTCCCTGGTGGGTTAGTTATAAACTAGAGCTAGAGGGTCAATGTTTCCTATCCGCCTACGAGTTTTGTGGTGCGCTCTAGATTGAAATATTAAGCACCACTCTCTGCCAGAGATGCCAATAAGGGTTATTTCCTTGTCAAATCTATTGAAATTGAAGTTACTCTCGTCGACAGAACTTCTCGTGTACTTTTGTATTTTGACTGTCTAGGTGTTCCGAAAATTCAAAGCAATCCAAGGTATAAGAGAGTATTTTTTGGAATAAAAAGGTATTTTGGAAGTTGAGTGGTCACGAAAAATAATGTTGTAAGGCACTTGTGATAACTGAAAGTATATTGAGGACGGATTAAAAGATCAGACACAGATTGAGACAAATCACGTCATGTCTGAAAGAACCACTCAGAAAATAACAAAAAAAAGTCTCACTCGAATCTCTTTCTGAACAATTTTCTTTACTTTCATACATTTGCTTTATGAGGCAGGCACCCCTTTTCAAATTGGCTAGTTTGTATCATTCTGAACAAATGTCTTCATTTTCAGAGTCTTTATCTAAAATAACCAGAATTACTTACAACATATAAAAAAAGGTTAATTTTTCTGACCTCTTTTCCATTCATTTAATGAGGGGGAATGAGTGAGAATTCCTTTAAACTCGATTAGATCGTGGCAAGACTATTGGATACAAACAACAATAATATTGGATTGTAATGTGAATTTACTTTTTGGGAGGCCTAATTTTTTTTTAACTTGTATGTATCTTCTGCGATTTCACTATATCTAAATTTGTACCACGTGGTAATAATGTTTTATTTTAACAATAGCTTTTGAGATTTTACTATATATCTCAATTTTCACCACGTGGTATTGTTTTACTAAAAAAATTAGGTTAAATCTCCAATAGACTGAACTAACACAACTACTGTTTTTAAATTACAATTACCACCGTTGTTGAATGTCGCGTCGATCACATCACTGTGTCAAACATGATAATGATCACGGACGCGTTCTCTGAAAAATAAAAATTTGCATTTTTATAAATCAACAATTTTTTTTAACTTCTTGAAGGAATGAACCTCTAAGTTTGTTATTTTATTAAAATAGTGAAAGACCACGTGGTAATAAAAAATTATAATAAAAATATTAGGTTAAATCCAATAGACAGACTATAGATAGAGAAACAACACAATACCATATTAAGTTACAACTACCACCGTTGAATGTCGCGTCGATCACTTCTTCTGATCAGACTGACTGTTGTCAAACATGATAATAATCACGGAGGACGCGTTATTTTAAAAAACATAAAAAATATTTGTTTATTTTTTTACTGAAAAAAAGAGTGTGAATAAGGAATAGAATAAATGTGGTGGTGTGGTATTTGGTGTGTATATATTAATAAAAAAAAAGAGATAGATATGTTTGTTGTAAGGGGGAAATAAAATAAAAACTACACACATATATACAAACATAACAACGACACATTAAGTAACAAACAGCCATGAACAAACAAACAAGTTCAATGTACTTCCGTATAGGTTAAGTGAATATATATATATAAAACAAATACACATAATTAAAAACATTGAACATACATATATTCACTTATTTATAAATGAAAACCATATAATAATTACTTATATTGTTTATATTTGTCTAATCTAAAACTATACTACGACGTAATTTAATTATAAACAATCCAAAAAAACAAACAACTATGAACATGTGCTTTTACTTGCTTCGTTGGAGTGGAGCAACGCGATTGTCTGGTTGGTCTGTGTGTGAGAATATATTGCTTTTTTTTCGGGGGAGGGAGGGGACATTGTTTATATTGTTTTGGGATTTAAAAATGAAGGTGAGAAGATAATTAGATTTCTTTT
The DNA here is from genome assembly GCA_963920215.1 of Nineta flava. Classification (NCBI taxonomy): domain Eukaryota; kingdom Metazoa; phylum Arthropoda; class Insecta; order Neuroptera; family Chrysopidae; genus Nineta; species Nineta flava. Next base: position 85,567,943 of record OY986043.1, on the reverse strand, counting down.
AAATTAGACATAGTCTTATCAAAAATGTTTTTTTTTTTAATTTGTTCTCAATTTTTGTTAGATGGATTACATCAGACTAATGTTTTATAATGTTGTAACTATGAAGTGGTGTTTCCTCATTTTTTATCTATTTAAGGCCTTTAGTCTTCAATTTTGGTCCTATATATTGCCTCTTGAGTCTCCAGTCATAGTTCTCATGGTTAGTGTTTTCCCGAATTCCATCAATAACTTGAAGTCTATCTGTGGTATCTTCACTATTCTTATTGAAAGATTTTGAGATATTTCTCAATATTCCGCAATATGTCTCTAGCTTTTGAGGCCTCCGTTTTTGGTAAGGGAGTTGGTTGGTATTCTCGTTGTTATTTATGCTTTAATGCCTTAGAATCTAGACCTTCATCGTGAATAGTTATCCAATAATTTGAAGCATTCTTCGGGGTATGAAATCTTTGAAAAACATATCGCCGTCTTCAGAGCAGTTTGACTACCATTATATGAATACTTTGTGCATTTCGTAGTTGGTTACCACCACTTCCATACTTACCATTAAGATCATGGTAAAAATGTCTGCCTGAAAAATAGTAGCGATCAATGAGTTGTCTATTAATGCTTAAGACGGATTAGTTAAGAAGTCCATCAGGTGAAAATTTCAGAAACAATCAGAATTTTAAAAGAACTTGTGCAATAAACCAAAATACCCTGAAACCCTCAGCTTAAAAATATTAAATAGGAAGACTATTTATGGACTTTAAACCAATCTATATTTTTTCCGATGTATTTAATAACGAAGTTTGATGGGAATTTACCCGAAAGTTTATATCTTATACCCACACGCCAAGAAGAATGGAGATACATCGAAATGATTTTGGGTAACCAACATTCAGAGTAATTGATGGATACCGGACGGATATTATGGATTAATTATGGATCCGGTAAAACTATGAACGTGCAATATTACATGTTGTAAGAAATACTACCCAAATAACTAATCTTAACAACGTGTAATACCTTATTCGGCACACAAACAAGTGAATGTACCTTTATATATATATTTTATGATTATTTTTAAACAAAATCCATGTTGAATAATTTATTTAAATAATAATAAGAAAAGAAGTTTATGGTGAATGCCCTTGGATGGGGCCCCCCCTTTTTAAATATATTATTTATATTACCAGACATCTATGTTAGTTGTGTTTATAATAATAATGTCTTAGAATATATAAAATATAATATTTATATATATATTTTTTAATTTATCGATAATCAATCTTTATCTAGATGTTAAATTTTTGTTGTCATAAAATTTAATTGATCTATTAAAATAATCGAACATTACAACGTCCTTCTTCAATGGACAATCTTTGAATGAGACTTATCATCTTAAAGACTTTTACTAAATAAGTGGATAAAATTAAGACAATTGATGGTTAGGTTGTAGCGGCTGTCCCAAACGGACACACTTAGACCGTAAGGTCCATTGTGATAACAATACATTAAGGATATGGGTGAAGGCTAAGGAATTTGTATGCAGACTAGGAATTGGTAGGTTGTGTGTGACTGCAGTCGAGTATGATAGGAACTATGTCAATATTCATCTGAAGTACGCGAAAATCGAATAGTCGGTTACTTTCGTTCTTGTCCATACGCCACCGACAGTTTAGTCAATTAACCGCCCCAATAATTTAATTTATTTGTATTGAATGGATCGTTACTTGACGAAAATCCATTATATTTGTTTTATTTAATAATTCATTTATTTGATTGACAAACTGCCACCGTTGGGAATTGAACCCGCAACTTCCCAGATCCAAGCAGAGTGCTTTTGGACACCCGGTCACTTGGACTGCTATCAATGATACTTGTTGACATCCTACTAGCAAAGTCTCTTACTCTCAATATACTTAAACGTCCACAATACAATGTTTGTCCAAATTCCATTTAGGTTATGTAAGACAGAAATAATACTGTCAAAAAAAAATAGACGAATTGAGAACCATCCTTCTTTTTGAAGTCGGGTTAAAAATAAGAATGATATGAAAAATTTGGCTCTTACGTCAGAGTCGTATTTGGTGTAGCGGTTAGCACGCTGGACTAGATATTCAGAGGCCCGATGTTCGATTCCTGGTTGACGAGTTAATTTTTTCATATCAGTATTTAATTATTTTTGCCCATTAAAGATTGATTACGCCACATCTTCAATGTAGAAGCTGTTTGTTTATTCTATAGAAATATTTCAAATGATATAAAGACTTTTACTGAGCTTTTATTCGTAAGCTAATTTGTGATTTCATTATCGTTCACATGACCTAGTAACAAATAGGAAAAACATATTGTAAGTCGTAAAATAATTAAGTCACGTTTTATGTCGTGACCGAACTTTCATCATTGTCTAATTACGACATTTTAATATATATATATATATATATAATATGGCTAACTAATAAAACTTGACATTTATAATAACATACATATTATATATATATATATATATATATATATATATATATATATATATATATATATATATATATATATATAAATTTATTAACTTATTATTTTATGTGTAATATATTTATTACATTTTAATTAATAATCTTTTCTCTCTAAGCAAGGCATAAAATTTCCTTTATGACAAACGTTAATTATTTTTGAGTCGTTACTAAGTTATTATTCAATTACCTTGACAGTTAGTTAGTTATTATTAAGTAATAAAACAAAAGTGGGTACATGAGTGTGAAGATCGATTCTGTTGGCCTGTGGCTTTTTATCATGGTCAAAGGCAGAGAATTTAACGATTAGTAGAAGGACAAAAATTCAAAGATGCCACGTAATTTAATGTTTTTTTTCGTATTTAAAGGTAAAACGTTTGAAAGGCGTTAGGCGTTGTTTAATATTTTGATATGGTTGCTATAGTAGTGAAGGGAAGTCTAAAAACCAGACAAAATCTGCACACATTGGAGAAGATATTCGCCCTCTTATGGAAAATCAAACTCATGTATAAATCGAAGTCAAATTTCTATCTCTGAAGTGTCTTATTTCACTAGGTATATTGAATTAGAGTAACTAACCAATTGAGAAAATTAAAGCAACGTAACTGAAATATGACCAGCCCAAGTTGCCGAGCGGTCTAAGGCGTTATGTCTGCGCAGTATGTCTACTTGGAAACTAGGAGGTTATGGGCTCGAATCCCGACATCGACAGTTTGTCAATTATTAAGGAAAAAAAAGGGGTCGGTTAATTGACTAAACTGTCGGCGTATGGACAAGAACGAAGTAACCAGCTATGCTTGAGAAGGTTTTCTGCAGTTTCCTTCACGAGCTCCAGATGTATATCGGCATAGTTCCTATCATAGTCGGTTGCAGCCGCATATCCTACCAAATCCTAGTCTATACACAAAAATTCCTTCCATTCCACTCACATCCTTAGGCATCACAATGGACCTTATGGTCGAAGTGTAGCCCGACCAGGACAGCCTTTACAATCTATCTACCTATTTAACTGAAATATGACCTATCTGCCGTAATGGTCTCCAAATTTGATCGAAAGTTGCACATACATTTAGTTCGCCAAGTGGTCGAATATATTCTGCATCTTCTCAGTCCTCAGTTATTATTTGCTATTATTCCGCCTATAGACTATCACTAGCTTGTTAAAATCCCTTGAGGTTTTTTTCAGTTATTACCGAGCCGAGTGGTTCTCTCCGGGAACCACAACTGTTCACCGCAATTCAGCGTTGTAACGCAGACATTCGAGGAGCTTTTTTTTTTGCTCTTGTAACGGCGTTCTTCTAATGCCCTGGGTAACGCAATCATTAAAAACACTGAAGCACCCTAACTACAAAGCACTATGACTTTTGGACACAACGCATTTCAGATTGGTTCAATGTCTTTCAAATGTGGGATGCGTGTATCTTTTGTTGTCTGTCTACAATAAAACAATATCGTGTACAAATTTTAGAGGTCATTGATAAATAAATCCTTCCAAATAAACTTTGAATAAAAAAAAAAAAAGTTGAATCGACATTATTACTGAGTTTAAACATAGGATTAAGATAATTCCAGCACTGTCTTATATAATTAGTACAAACAAATACATATACACACCTACACAACACATAGATATATTTACTATTCATATATACAAGTTAATGTAACTTTGAAATAAAAAATAATTTTAAACTTTTATATTTCGAAAACAAAACTGTAAAACGCGATTTAAAAAAAAAATTTATTTAATAAATATTTATCTTATTGTAGTTTTTTTTTTTAAATTCTGTCGAAACAGATTAATTGTGGGCGGGCATGAAGTTTTACATGCTTCTAATGAGAGAGAGTGAGAGAGAATGATAACTTTGCTATTAATTATCTTGCGTTCTAAACGGTTAAAAATTCTGAAACTATGGGATTTATTAGAAAACGTTATTTTTAGCCTGTGAAAAAAAATGAGCAAAATCTCTGTTGAAAAGTGGTTTGATGCTGGAACATCCTTAAGAAATAAATCACTTTTAAAACATTTCGCACTACTCTGTACGTTGAAAAAAACGTGATTTAGATTATTATTTGAAGTGACATTTCAATTTGAAAACAAAAATTGATGATCACAGTAAAATAATATTTATAAATATTTATTGAATAGAAAAAAAAAACAACTTAAAAATTCCATTGAGTGTGTCTCTAAATTGATAATATGTTTTTTTTTTTTACTTAAATTTAAGTAAACAATATTAATAATAAACTTTAATCAAAAATAGTAGCTCGATAAAAATAAATCATTGACAGAGAAAGACGAAATCAACCAGAGGAGTTAGTTTGATGAGTTTTTAGTCTTTCGACACTCTCTGGTCTCAATTGTGATGTTGTGTGACGTTTTTTATTTTTTACAAAGTTCGAATTTATCAGCATATTTTAAAACAAACATTTAATAAATATGTTTGATTAATTTTATTTGATGACATGTATATATATATTAATTTTTTATGGTTCCATATCAAAATGCTAAGCTCAGACAATACGGTGGGTTATCTATTATTCTAGGGAATATGCATGAAAATTTTTTTTCACATGAATTGAAGCATCTTTACTTGACAAATATCAAGGTAAAATTACTTTTTAAATAACTTTAAAAATAAGCGAGATATGAATGATTGAAATTCCCGATTAGACAAAGAGGGTGATAGCCCTCTTGATATGTTATGTGACGTCATATTACACTTTCACCATTTAAAATACACGTAAAACTCCGTTTTTAGTATTTTTGCAAGAAAGAGACAGATAATAATCTTTAAAAGCTTATAGCTTCCTTGATATTTGTCGGATTTTAATTTCGTTTTTAAATATTATTACAGTATTAACAGTATTTTCATATTCTGAAAATAAATGTGAAAAAAAATTTTCATGCATATTCCCTATTGTATCTAGAAATATACCAGTGCAAGTGGCCGAGCGGTCTAAAGCGTTATGTCTGCGCAGTTTGTCTACTTGGAAACTAGAAGGTTATAGGTTCGAATCCCGACATCGGCAGTTTGTCATTATTAAGGAAGAAAAAAAGATGGCGAAACTAAACTGGCGACGTATGGACAAGAACGAAATAACCGGCTATGCTTGAGAAGGTTTTCTGCAGTTTCCTTCACGATCTCCAGATGAATATCGGCATAGTTCCTATCGTAGTCGGCTGCAGCCGCATATCCTACCAATTCCTAGTCTATACACAAAAAATTCCTTCCACTCCACTCACATCCTTAGGCATCACAATGGACCTTATGGTCGAAGTGTAGCCCGTTCAGGGCAGCCTTTACAATCTATCTATCTATCTAGAAATATAATCTTACTATCGTCGTCCAGTCCCTAATACTGATAATGTCAAGATTATATTTAGCATTAAGAATAGGGAATATGCATGAAAATTTTTTTTCACTTGAATTGAAGCATGTTTACTTGAAAAATATCAAGGTAAAATTACTTTTTAAATAACTTTAAAAATAAGCGAGATATGAACGATTGAAATTCCCGATTAGACAAAGAGGGTGATAGCCCTCTTCATATGTTATGTGACGTCATATTACACGTTCACCATTTAAAATACACGTAAAACTCCGTTTTTAGTATTTTTGCAAGAAAGAGACAGATAATAATCTTTAAAAGCTTATAGCTTCCTTGATATTTGTCGGATTTTAATTTCGTTTTTAAATATTATTACAGTATTAACAGTATTTTCATATTCTGAAAATAAATGTGAAAAAAAATTTTCATGCATATTCCCTATTAGAAGTTTAAATACACGTATTGTTACGGAACTTTTAATGTGTGAGATCGTTTCGCTCTTGATTCTTTTTAAACAAAAATAAGTGAAAAGCATTTATTATATTGGTTATTTAACCGACACATATGTTTCTTTCATATTGCATGTTTGAATACGTTCCTTTTTTTTTAAGTAATATGCAAAGAAAATTTATGGATCGTACGTTTCTTGGTGACAATGTCAAATTAAAATCAGAACGGGATGAATACAAGACCAAAAACTGTATTTAAATAGTTTTGACCCTGACATTGCCCTTGCTTTGTTAAACATCTTGATCTTGGTATTGCCAGTATATGCGGGAAAAAAAAGGGACGGTTAATTGACTAAACTGGCGGCGTATAGACAAGAACGAAAGTAATCGTTTTTTGCAGTTTCCTTTCACAAACTCTAGATGAATATCGGTAGGGTTTCTATCAAAATCTTCTGCAGTCACACAATCTTCCAAATTCCTTGTCCTTCTACTTCTTCTACATATGGTAGTTTTGATCTTAGTCTTCAGCTGGTCGATCTTGTTATGGATCTTGATATAGAAGCAAGATTAATTTTGGCCATAAAAAAAGTAATTCTTCGCATCCCTTATCCGCTCGCAGTTCAATCTCCAATTTTTGTTATGGGATAGAATAAATTATTAGATTTTCAAATTCAGCATTGTTACCTTCTTGCCAATCAGGAAGGTTGGAACTTTCCTTGTTTCCGCCCATAATATTCATATTGGTAACTCTGAAGGGTGAATTTGAAGTGTCATTAATCAATTTGAAAGTCTATAAGCATAATATCCTCTTATACATCGACATCTACTAGGTAGGATCGATGGACATTTGAAGAAATTTTTGCAAAAATTTGAAGTCGGTACGATACCAATAGCTCTATTTCCTTTCAGGAAATTCGCTAAAATGTGCACACACAATTCACTTCTTGGATGCATTTTGGCAAACATTGACATAATACTATGTGAAACTATTGAAAGACCTTGTCACATTCAATTCATTTTGAACAATTAACAAGCATTATGTAACAAATTATTATTATTACATGAGATGAGATTTTAAACTAAACAAAAAAAAAACAACGCAAATTTTTTGTCATCAATAATATATAAGAATAAAACAATGACACTTGTTTCATGAAAATTAATTGATTTAACAACAACAACTTAACAGTTGTCTATCTGTCTGTGTATTCGTGGCATGTTACATAAATAAACATTTGTAAAAAGAGATATATCCTTGAAGCCTTTCAATAAAACACAGTTTTAAAATCTTTACGTCACGGGAATGTGTTCGACAAGTTTGAGACTTATCTGAAGTACAGTATAACAGATTTAATTACTTATTACTTAAATACCCGGTAAGAGTTATAATGGTTTTACCTCCGTTTCTGAGACACACAGTTCTATAGCAGAGACTCACCCTCATCATTAACCTTTTTTAACTTTATCTCAACAGTATATTCGTGATGTGAAGGACAAGGAAATTATATCCAGACTAGGAATTGGTAGATTGTACGGTTGGAACGGACACTTGGAAAAGAACTATGCCGATATTCTTTTGGAGGTCGTGAAGGGAAACTACAGAAAACCTTCACAAGCATAGTCGGTTACTTTGTTTTTACCCATACGTCGATCAATTACCATTAAGTATTATGAAACAATCTGCCACCCTCACGATTCGAATCCGCACAACCTTCCAGTTCCAAGCAGTGCGCGTTTGATCGCACGGTGATTTTTGACATGAACGTTCGACGTTCTGGTATATATCAAATTTTATCGATCACCCGGTACTAATTTACGAGATAATCAACGTCCAAAAAAACCTTGATTTTAGAACTTACTCCTGTAATCAAACAGAAGTTCTGCAATAGTTCGTTTTTGCCTAGAAACTTGAATTTTTGAAGATGGGTAAAACTAAAGAGAAAAATTCGTATTTGTCCACTCGCTTTCCCAAAATTGGAGCTTAAGTTGGTCCTTTCAACGTTATTCATACATAATGTAATGTTTTCTACATGGTAGTTTTAATTATACAGAATTGATAATATTATTTTGACATCAATGTTTGATAAGAGTCATCATGAATGACGATCGAACCTACGACCTCTGGCTTTCCAAATCAATGCTCTTCCAACTAAGCTACTGCGATGCCTATATTAATACAGAATAATAAGTAAACGTCGTTTGAACTTGGTCCTTTTTTTTCCATTAATATTTTTGATGGGATATCATATTAATTGTAACTCGCAACATGATACTTTGATATTTTTAGCGCCATTTAAATACACACACACACACACTTACACATTTGTGTTTGAGTCGCGGCATTCATACTGTGTGTGAGAATCGTCAAGGCCGGCCACCGGTATTCAGTGCAATAATCGAACGCGTGCGATTCGTACTATTAATCATGTTCATATTTCAAAAGAACTTTTGTTTTGAACAATTTTGAATGGAGAGTTAAATTGTTTTCTTTTTGTTACTTTGAAAGATAATTAAAACTAATAAATTTGTATTTACTACGTTTCTGTTTTTGTCAATAATAGATGGACAATTCAAAAAAGAAACGTTGGACGCATCAAGGTCGTTGTTGCAAAGCCTATCACATGATGATGATCAAAATATACAATGTAATAAAAAAAATTTCATATTATGTAAAAAATCGTTTTGTGTTTGGTAAAAGATTTGTTTGTTTCTTTGAAATCTATATAAAAATAATTATTGCAATATACTGCGCACAAAGCCGATCATGATTGTGCATTCTGTTTTAGTTATCAAATCATTTTATCGCAGGCTCTAAAATTCAGATGGATAGCGAATGTCATCTTGAATTTTTCATGACATTACCTAACCTTCTTAGAACAACCACCAGTCCAAATGGTCTAGTTGTTCAAGGCGCTCTACTCGGAACTGGAAGGTTGCTGGTTTGATTCCTAACACTGACAGTTTGTCAATTAAATTTTATTTTAAAAAGAGTAATGGGGATGTTAATTGACTTAGCTGTGGGAGTATGGACAAGAACGAAAGTAACCGGGTATGTTTTTGACGGTTTCCTGAAGTTTCCGTTCAGGAACTCTAGATGAATATCTGCATAGTTCTTATCAAAATCAGCTGCAATCGCACAACCTATCAATTCATTGTCTACATACTAATTCCTTGTCCTTTAGGGGTCGGTAAAACATGTCTAGAAAGCCCTACTTGCCAGGCTTAAACCTCCCCTCTATTCCAACTAATACCCTTAGAAAATACCCAACTCCGCATATTATTCAAATACTTTTATACAAAGCTTTACTTGGATATCATCCTTATCGGGCAGGCGGAAGAATAATTCTGCGATATTATATTATATATCCTGCTTAAACACAAATTCGATCCAGTTTCTGTTACAGATGCTAATATACAAACCCAAATATCCGCGTTCATTCTCTTTTTTGTAGCCGCGTAAAAACCAGTACGAAAAAGGTGTGCACACATCCGCGTGAAATATACTTTTGAATATTTTGTGGTCAGATAAAAATCAATGGAAAAAGTTGTTTTTTTCATAAATCTTGAATGAGTCTCATTTAGGATACTTTTTTAAGTCAAAACTCTTGAGAAATATTTAAAAATTAAGACAGCTATGTAGTTGTTCCGAATAGTAGTGCAAAAGCTTACCGTAGCGTGTGCGTGATCCTTGAAAAATTATTTGTCATCCTTGCAGTGCTAGATAGATTGTTCATCACTAGAAATGGAATTCCGAATTTTGTTGTATGCCCCTCAAAAGATATGCTCTTTACAGGCATAGGCTTTCAGTCTTTTCTAACAAAATTCTCTGATCGGTTTCTTTTCCCACCACAAGTCTTTTATCTAGTAATTTTGGCGTTGTTTTATTCTTGCCATATGTCTAAAACTTCTAAATCGCCTGAATTCGACAGTGGATTATAATTAATAAAAAAAAACACTTTTCGAGTCCTAAATTGATCTATTTCGCCTCGATAACATTCTACCTAAAGTGGATTTTTGGAGCAAACGAATCGAGAAACTTTATAAGTAATTAACCTAACTTCAAACCTAACGAAATAGATGTTGATTTATGGCGAATCTATTCGATTTCCGAAGAAAAAAAATTCTGGAAAGAAATTATAAGAACAATTGTTATTAAAAATTGACTGCAAAAATTGGAAAAAGGATTCCCATTTTAGAAGTCGCTAGTAAATGCAACCATTCGTACAAACCTCCCCCCACCCTCAATATCTTATTCTGGGAAATTTGTTGGCATCAAAATTCAGTTTCCTTTTTTTTTGTGAAAATTAAGAAGGATAAACATTTCCTTTGCCAAATCATGTTTGGCCATCCATATAAGCTAATACAATTAGTAATGTATCCGGATATAAAATAACGGAAGAACCTCCTTATTATGTAATAGGGAAATACCCGGATGTATTATAATATATAAATATTATGGCATACACTTAATTCACAACCCACATAATTTTCAATAATTCTATTTTAATGTTTTCAAATTAATCATAAATATTTATTGATACTAAATATATTTGCAAACATTTGAAAAACATTAAAAATTATTATTATTGCAAATAAAATATATGATTTAATAATAATAATAGTAATAATAAATACATTCAGAAATATTTAAAATAAAATATAAATAAAATATTAAATAATAAAATATAACGTCTAAAAAGAATTATGACTCGAAGAATATTTTTCAATGTCAGATAAAAAGTTTTTTTTTTTTTTTTTTTTATAAATAAATTGATTGTAAAACATAGCGCAGCAAACCAGCAAGCTAAGTATTTAAGTTGATGCGAACGAAAATTTTTAAATAAATTCTAAATATAAAAATATTTTATATTGAAGAAATTCATTTGCATAAAAACACGTAATATTTAAAATGATTATATTTATATAGAGGGTTTAGAGAATGTTGTAGGGAGATGATCATCCGTTGTCTGTAATAAGAGATAGAGCTTAGGAAAGAAGGGACTTGGAATACCATTCATTGGCTCAGAGCCTATCTTAGGAATTCCAAGGAGTGCATGTAAACAGGTGATCAACGAGTGGTCAAATGCTAAACACCGTGATCACTGGGAAAAAGTACCGCGGCAAGAGTTCGGGAAGGTACTGCTTCAGAGTGCAACAAAGAGGCTATCTCTTGATGCACTGAGGCTGAACTGCGGAGGGTTATCGGATTCATTACCGGGCATTATCCTCTGCGGAAGCATCTGCATACAATGGGACTCCATAACGGGTCCATTATGTGCTGGAGGAAGAAACATCCAGCCACATTATCTATGACTGCGAGCCTCTAGCAGATACAAGATATTCGGTGTATCTCACCCCGAATGGCTATTGCCAACATATGGGAGAAGCGAATCTCGTCAAGCTGAGGTAGAAGGAGGAGCACAATGGACCATAAGGTCGAAGTGCAATACTTTTTAGATTCCAAGATGTATCTATCTATCTAACCCCTTAAGAGTACACTGGAATCTTCTTTCATGATTGAATGCGGAACTCTTTGTATATATTTCTGAATATAATTATACATGCGAATATATGTACACTTGCTATTTTCTGTTGACGACGCACCAATGAATTAAGTAACAGGCTGCTGCCATCGCGTCGCGTCGTATACATACATACATACATACATACACACATACATACTTATATCTGTGAATGCGACGTGTGTTGTTGGACTACCGATCGACGTCGAAACAACGCCGTGTATGTATGTATGGATGTATGTATGTATGTATGTATGTACGTGTGTATGTATGTATTATGCTAATAATAATATTTATTACGATAATGAACTTAAGAGTGGAGTGGTAATAAAAATTTTATAATTTTTTATTATTATATAAAATATATAACGTGTTTGTAATATTATGTATTTTAAAATATTTAAATTATTTGTATATGGAGGTCATTTGACAACACTCTCTTTTGCATTTTAAATTAGGTGAATTAGTTCAGGAGCTAGATAGATAAAAACCTTTCTACTATACTGTATAGAAACGGCATCATCATTTATGTATAAAAAAAACCAAAATGTCTTACATATGATCTCTCTCTCTCTCTTTCCGTAAAAACAACAGTATTTTGATGTCTGTTAGTTTGGGGTTTTTTCTTTTTGGATGCAATCCGCCAAATTTTCTCATTATGCACTTCCTTCAACCTGATATAAGGATTTAATTTCGGAAGGTTATCAGATTCATCATCGGACATTTTCACCTATGAAAACATCTACACACAATAGGATTCCACAATGGATTATTATTATGTGCAGTATATGTGGCGAAGAGGAAGAAACATTCAGCCACATCATCTTTAACTGCGAATCTCTCGGTTACAACAGATACTTAAGATATTTGGTGCATCTCACCCCGAATGTATGAACCTTCAGGAATACGTGACAAGCAAGCTCCTAACCATTGCCAAGATATGGGAGAAGCGAATCACGCCAGGCTGAAGTAGATGGAGAGAGATATATCTATCTATCAATCTCCACTGCCTTTTTAGAAAATTGGATTAGATTAGGAGTCGTTGGAGTACCCATGTAATACGAGTCTTACCCGGAAAATCCACCTAATTGAGCAAAGACACGTTTATGGTCTATTGTATCTGTCTTTACATACACAAAGGTCTTGACTGATTTCATTATTACGGCAATGAGACACGTGTTATGTGAAGATATGTCTATCGTATCTCTCCATTCAACAAAGCCTAGGGATTTGATGAAATCAATGATCTTTTTTGGTGAAAAACCAATGGCATCCAAAGAATGTGTTAAACCCCCAACCTCTCCCTTTCTAGTTGGCGAAGTCTGCGTCTCTACTTACAGATCATAAGTTCTGCAGACTTTCTTTGCTCCAAGTGGTGGTATTTTTAAAAGGAGACTTACAACTAGTTATCCCTACTTATACACCTTAGATTCAATTCGGCTCAGAAAAATATTTTGATTTTCCGTCTTTGATGAATACCATATTTGACGAATTAATTTTCTATCGGGGTAAGATTGAAGGGAGGGGTGTAAGGATTAACTTTATATCAGTTTTTATATTTTGATTTCCTTTTGATAAATACAGTAGAAATTAACATTATACGGATTGCCAATTATCCACATGATTGTGGGCATTGGAAAACCCGATTATTTGACAAACTTCCGCTGAGAAAAAGTTGGTTTTTTTCATTCTTCGATAGTTTACACAAATTTAGGTTTTTTTAGAAATGATCTTTTTCCATTACTTATCCAATTATGCTAATATTTGATTCTCGGGTTCTGTTCTAATTAATAATAATAATACATGCAAGGGATACCACAAATGGGTCCCTAGCACCATCTATACCAACCTGTTCCAATTAACTGTACTTGGAACTATTGTATATTAAATATAAAACATAATGACGCCTAATACGTACGTCATGTTGACAAAACATTTTATACAATCTACTACAAACAGGCTTAACAGAGGATTTTAATAAAAAAAACATATTTATTGTCAACTTGAAAACAGGATATGATTTTTTTTAAATAATTCATAAGTTAAGGTAGTACCACCAGCACTGTGTTATGCAATCAGCACAACAAACTAGTTTGATTTTATTAAAAGCACAAATACATAAACACACATACACAACACATAGACACAAACACTGTTCACATATACAAAATAATGTTGATTTGAAGAAAATAAATAATTTTAAACTTTTATATTTCGAAAACAAAACGGTAACACACGATTTTCTTTTTTTTTTAAATTTATATAATAAATATTTAGCTTTACTCTCCTAATTTTTTTAAAAATTCTGTCGATTAATTTTTTAACAGATAATAGTTGGGCGGGCATGAAGTTTTACATGCTTCTAATGAGAGAGAGTGAGAGAGAATGATAACTTTGATATTAATTATCTCGCGTTCTAAACGGTCAAAAATTCTGAAACTTTGGGATTGATTAGAAAACATTATTTTTAGCCTGTGAAAAAAAAATGAGCAAAATCTGTCGAAAAGTGGTAGTAGTATGCTGGTACATCCTTAAGAGATTCGAAACAAATATAAACATTTCTTAGAAAAAAACGACAAAAATAATATTTATTAGAAACAAATTCATTATTTCAAAACAAATATAAATTGTACTTTTATATTATTATTTATTTATAATTTACTTTGAATTAAATATGAATTGTATTTATTGTGTTTTATGTATTTCAATATCAGTCGGCGGCACAATATTTGGCGCGGTAAATTTTTTTTACAATTACGGTGTGCGCGCACCAACCAGACGACGCAATTTTACTGTGACTATATACGTGTATAGTAAATAAATAAGTAAGCACTCTAGCTGCTACTGTTTTTACAAAAACACTTTTTTTTTTAATAGTAAAAACGTTGACTGTAGAGTAATAACTACTAACTAATAACACATACACAATGTCGTTGGAATGCAAATCAGTTATTTTACATAATGCCGGCATCAATCTGAATATAATGCATATGGCCGTTTTAAAATTCGATCAAGTGCATAAAGTTACTATACAGACTGTGTTGGACAGCTTTTCCTATAGTTAATAAATGTTAAATATTATTTATTACTAGCTGTCCGTCTGGTACTGTATGAAGTCAGTCAGTACACATATAAAGTCAGTCAGTTATCTCATAGCTATCCTGTATGCGTATGGTTGTTTGTTTGTCATTAAAGAGTAGGGATTTTTTGATGCACAATGCACACACTAAAATGGACTTTCGTCACATGTGTACTGACTGACTTCATACAGTACCAGACGGACAGCTAGTAATAAATAATATTTAACATTGATTTACTATAGGAAAAGCTGTCCAACATAGTCTGTATACTAGCACAATGAGTATTTCGTGAAAAAAAACTAGATATAAGAAAAATATATTAATATTAAAGTAGGTAGACAATCCGTACTACATTAATGTTGTTTTGTATATAAGTGTAAAAACTAATTTAATTGTACTATAAATAAATAATTAAATTGTTCATAACATTATTAATGGTCTTAGAATTTTTCTATCCTAATAATTTTAGGTTCAATCTATACTTATTTCTCTAATGTTCACGACTGTTTTCACATATTTCTGAACGATCTTCTTTTAAGGGGTGGAAAAAAATGCAAAAATGAATTCATGCAATAAGCTTTCATTTGACATCCAATCGAAAAAATTAGTTTTGAGCCTGAGGTTCAATGTGAAAACATAAACGTTAATATCGTATTTATTGTGAGCAATGTAATTGGATGACAAACACATAACAGGACCGATGAATGCTAAATGTCACATGGCCGATCGTTACAAAAAAACGTGACATTGTTTTATCTGAAATTTCATTTCACTTTCTTTATAAAATCTTGTATAGTCTCCTAATAGATGTTTTCACATCAAAAAATTCTTCCATTTACCGTTTCAACCACCCCCCCCCCCCCAAAAACTCACTCCATAAGTCAAAAATTCGAATTTTAAACCACATGTCCAAATTTTAAGTGTTCCGTTTTTCGAGGTACGGAATATTAAACAATGAATTTCTACCGACACAGCCTAATTTGCACAGCCTAAACCGGCGGATCTAGAAGCATGAAATTTTGCCCAAGAGTCCCATACATAACGTAGGTGAGCACTAAGAAAGAAATTTAGAAAATTCATTCCTTAAGGTGGTGGTTAATTAAAGAGGGGATGAAAGTTTTTATGGAAGTTCGTTATTTTTTAAGTTAAAAATATGGAAATTGATGTTTAGGCTTCTGTTTATGAATAAAAGTCAGGTGTATCAGCATTTTTGGAAATTCATCCCATCTATGGGGGTTAAATAGGGAATAAAAGTTTGTATGAAAGTTCTTTATTTTTGAAGTTAGAAATATGAAAATTAGTGTTTAGGCTTCTGTTTATAAATAAAAAGTCAGGTGTATCAGCATTTTTGGAAATTCATCTCCTACGATGGGTGGTAAGAGAAGTTAGTATTTAGGCCAATGGGAATTCCTATCGGACACACGGCTACTTATATTATAATTTTTGGAATTTCCTGGAATTTGATGCTATAAAATGCAACAGTTTTCATATTGATCGACGATCGACAGTATAATCTCTTAATGATGGCTAAATTTATATCGACATTAAATAAAATATCGAAATATGATTGATTCCTGCGACTGGTTTATATATATGCGAGTAGTAATAATGTTTTTGAAGAGGCATTTATGTGTATAGAGAAAATATAAGAGACACGTGGAGTCAAGGACACACGCGCGTACAACTAACTGATAACACAAATACTGTGTAAAACTGTGTGTACATAACACATACATTACAAATTACATACAATACATACATTCATGTATTTTATATTTAATAATAAAACTATTTATTTAAAAAATAAACTATATTTTGACAAAATGGAAACCCGACTTCAAAAATAAAATATTCTATAACAAAAAATGCACTAAAAAGTAAAAAAATAATTGCATATTCTTGTGCCAATTTTAGTTCACCTAAGCAAAAATTTTTAAATATATATGTACAATTATTGTTATTTTTGGAGGCGGGTGTCAGCATAGAGAAATTCACATAATTTTTGGACACCGCCTCCAAAAATAACAATAATTGTACATATATATTTAAAAATTTTTGCTTAGGTGAACTAAAATTGGCACAAGAATATGCAATTATTTTTTTACTTTTTAGTGCATTTTTTGTTATAGAATATTTTATTTTTGAAGTCGGGTTTCCATTTTGTCAAAATATAGTTTATTTCTCGCTTTTAAGTGACTCTAAAGTTCTATAACTAGTTTTATTTATCTAAATATGGGTAGACCTACTTAAACGACTAATTTTTAGTGAATTTTTTTATAACACATTTTTTTTTTACCCGGTTTTTTTTTTTTTTTAATTTTAAGAGCATTTTTTTATAACAGATTTTCAATTTTATTTACATGCATTTTGTTTTTTTTTTGTAAAAATTTTTTTTTTTGGGGTCGGTTTTTTTTTGTAAAAAAATTTTTTGAAGTCGGTTTTTAAAAAAATTTTCTTATTTTCCCATTATGAATGAGTATACCCTTTCAAAAAAAAAAAAAATTTCGCAAAAATCGGTTATCACATATAAAATGAGGATTTTCCTCGATTTTCCGGGGATCCCCTCATCAGAATGCGATTTGGTGCCAATGGGACCAATGGGAAACCAAACCCTTTAAAACAAAAAAAAAAAATTCAAAATCGGTTCATAAATGTTGGAGTTCTGAGGTGACACACATAAAAAAAAAAAAAAAAAAAAAAAAAAAAAAAAAAAAAAAAAATACAGACGAATTGAGAACCATCCTCCTTTTTTGAAGTCGGGTTAAAAAAAACAACACACACACACAATTGAGTAGCATAGCGCCATTTTATTACTATTAATATTGCGAATAACTGACATTCTGAACATTTTATTACTACAGTAAATTACACTTTATAAATATATATATGTACAAGGGTATATTAAATTTAGTCCCGACTATGCATAGGTGTTCATAAAATGATCTAATTAGTCCATTTCCGTACATCCGTCTGGCTGTCTGTCTGTAAACACGATAACTCATGTCTGTCAACTTAGCACAACAACTTTTTCAAATCGAGTTGAAAGTAGACGCCTAATTTGCCGCTATTTTGTCGTGAATTAATTGTGTAAAAAAAAATTTTGTCGCTCTTCATCCAACGGAGATATCGGGTGTTGTGCTAACTTGACAGTCAAGTTAGCGAAGCAACATTTTCCAATCGGGTCGAAAGTAGGCGCCTAATTTGCCGCTATTTTGTCGTTAATTAATTGTGTAAAAAAAAATTTTGTCGCTCTTCATCCAACGGAGAAATCGGGTGTTGTCCTAACTTGACAGTCAAGTTAGCGAAACAACTTTTTGTTTCTCAATAAAAATTTTTCAAACTAAGCTCATAATTTGCCGCTATTTTGTCGTGTATTAGTTGTGTAAAAACACATTTTGTCACTCTTCATCCAACGGAGAAATTGGGTGTTTTCAATCGCAATAAATGTATGTGATATAACGAGACTTACATATCTTTGTGGACACTGTCGATTGAACTACCACCTACATAACTTGGGGATCTCTAATGATCACACTTATAGGGCCTGTATGGAGGACGATGAAACCTCCATACATGTTATATAATGTTTGAGATAGAATGTTTGAGTCCGAAACTTTGGATCCATCAATCTTGGGGGCAATCCCGGCGGAGAAGTTGTGGGATTTCTGTGTGGCGCCTGACCTCAACAGAATCATATAGCTTCATCTGCTTAAAATGACACCTCTTGCCCGGAGGCGTCTCGCCTTCGGGTGACAGGTTGTTTGTTCTCAGGGAGGGCACGGAGAACCCCCTGGTCTAGGTGCTAGAGACCCGTATGCGGTACCCCTCATTCTGATTATTATTATTATTACATCTCTTTGTGCATGCAGAAGCTTATAACTGTCGTCTTGCTAAATATTTCTTTGTCAACCACTTCAATCACATGATCATAGTAAACCAATCACCCTATTCTTACATCTGAAGTTACATATTAAATTGTATCGAAATAGAAGTCAGGTCTATTGTGTTATAACTACATAGTTTCATAAAAAAATACTACTGCGCTTGCCCACCACGATATGCGTTATGAATAGTTGCTTGAAAAGTTACATGTGTAAAATAGGACTATGACTTTTATATTGGCAGAAATATTTACGATTTTAATATTATATCTAATACTTGTAATAATGAATATTACTACTGTCGTCATGGTAATTTAATTTAATATTTATTATGATTTATTATGATACGAGAATTTTAAATCAAATATAGGGTGTTGTTTGTTACCTTGTAAATTACGTCGCTATTTCAAACAAACTATTGCATAAGATGCAAAACAAAAATTCAATTTTTTGAGATAAATAATTTTCATTCAAAACACACACACATACAAATTTTGTAAAACTTTTATTACAAAAATCATAAAAATTATTAATGTGAAAATCAAGGTTGAGAAAATATTTATGTAGTATTCCCACCTTACCCACATCTCTCTCATCTTTCCTTGATTTTCCAATTTACTATATAAAACCGTCTTATATACACCATCAATCAAGATAAAAATTTCTTTAAAACTCCACCAACCCACTTGTAAAATTGTGTTTGTTTGATTTGATAACGAACAAAAAAAAAATCAAAATTGGTACAAAATTTTTATTTTAAGGTTGATCGGACACATGTATAGGTAAAATCAGCAATGTATAGATAAAAATCTAAATTTTTGATATGTTATTAATTGCTATAACTCATACGTATAAAATAATTTAAAATTAAATTTGACTAAGGGTTTTCATGTAATTAATTAATCATTAAAAATTGGAATTTTAACATGTTCTGAATAGCAAATGTTGAATGAACGCATACATTTTCGATAATGTTGCTCCACCTATAGATTTTATTACTTCTATAGATTATAAAGTAAAAAACCTCTACTCTTATAAATTAAAACTCGTACATTACGGTAAAATTTAAAAAAAGAAATAGTCGGATGAAGATTTTTGTAAATATTTAATTAATAAAAAGATAAAAAATTCACAAAAATTTTCGTCAAATCGTCAAAATAATCATCAAAGGACGATTATTTATTATTTTTAGTAATTAAATAATAACATAAATCCGATTTCTAGTGATGCTAGATGCTATCTAAATTGAAATAATTAATTTACAGATTATAATTTTTAATTTCTGTTAAAAAAAGTCTTTCTGTTTATTATGAAATGTACTGTACTGTCCGGTCAACCTTAATCTAATCAAAATAATCAAAAATAATATTATTATTATTTTGTACTATAGGCCACAAAAGTAGCGTTCTTTTTTCAAAATTTTTTTGTTGATTTGTACCTAATTCATTCAATTTTGGGAAAATGTTTTGAATAAAAGTTGTTAGTATATTAACAATGAAAAATTATCATTCGAAGCATTTGTTCGAAAACCACACAGTAATGTATTGCATATGTGGGCAAAGTTTGACTTCACAAGCTCTGAGTGAGAGAGATAGAGTAAATACAAGGTATCCTACCAATTATTATTATTTTCTTTTTTTAATTAAAACATTTTCTGAAAAAAATATAATAATACCAACTCTTTTTTATGGCCACTATTATACAAAGTATACAATACATTGAATACATACTCTGGATTTTTGGGCTTGTAATTTGGGGCATAAAATGTACCTTTTTAATATATTTGTGTATGAATAAATTGTAATCGTATACAACAATCCTTTTGGTAAAACCCAATGAATTTGATAACCAAATGTTTTTAATATCCATACTTTTTGATTATTGCCGACATTTATAATATAAGATTATAAGAGAGGAAATTTTTGTTAAAGAATTTATTACAAAATTCAACAGTATTTAAATAAACTATAAAATTAAATTTCATAAAACCAATGGCAATGATTTTGATTTTATTTATTATTTTTTTTGGAGTGAATTATCTAAAAACAATTCAAGCAAAAAAAAAAAAGATTATTTACAATACACACAAAAAATGTAAAAATAAATTATGCAAATCATTCAAAATGACGTTTTATGTTTTTTTTTTTTTTTTTTAAATATTTATTTATATAAATAATATTCTGTTATCAAACAAGTAACAACTAACTGAGTTAATTGTTTGAATACCCAGAATGTACTGAGTTGTATATCAAAGATTGAATTGTTAACAATTCTGCGTAACATCCGAGGTACATTTAATTACAAATTATGAGAAAACTATTGAGTTTATAAAAAAAATTTTCAAACAAAAGTAGTTTATTTTAAAAAGAAGATTTTTTGTTATAAAATTGTTTTTCTATCTCTTCCGATTTTGCCACGAACTTGACCTCACTCTTTTGCTATAGAACACATATACAAAATTTCAGCTCGTCATATCTTTTCGTTTTTGAGTTATCGTGTTCACGGACAGATGGATTAGCCTAATTGGCCGAATTAGGCGATTTTATGAACACCCATTTCTAGCATTTATGTCTAGGATTAATATTTTCAACGAACTTGACCTTACTTTTTGCTCTGGAACACACAATTACAAGTCGGGACTAAACTTAATATACCTTGTATATTTACATATACTAGGTATAAAAATAGTACCTATTCCATTAACGAACTTGACCTTACTTTTTGCTCTGGACACACAAAAAAAATTTCAGCTCGTTATCTCTTTTCGTTTTTGAGTTTTCGTATACACAGACGGACGGGCGGACGGACATTCGGAAATGGCCGATTTAGGTTGTTTTATGAATACCTTTGTGAAGCATTTTTGTCAAGGATTAATATTTTCAAGCGATACAAAGTCGGGAATAAACTTAATATACCTTGTATATTTACATATACTGGGTATAAAAATAAATAAATCGAAAGTTTTTTATATATTATTTTTTTGTAAAATTTGCAATAATAATATATTTACGAAAACAAAAAATACATTCACTCGTACATACATGCACATCATACATCATACACGGATACAACAGACAGACACACAGATACAGCAGGATACACGCACATACCTACCTACAGGTGTAAAAAAAACAAAAACAAATTTTTTATGATGAAATAATATTATTTGTATGATAGTAAAACGTTGATATCCTATAAATATTTGTTTCAATTATACGTGTATGTATATATATACCCTGTGTTCATTTGAAAAGTTTCCTCATAAATATTTTATTTGTGTTTTTTTTATACCCGGTATATATATATGCCAGGGTATATTAAGTTTAGTTCCGACGTTTTGTAACGGTTGTTTCTCTGTGAACACGATAAATCAAAAACGAAAAGAAATAGCAAACTGAAATTTCAAATGTGTGTTCTAGAGCTAAAAATTAAGGTCAAGTTCGTGAATGGGTAAAATCGGGTCATGTTTGGACAAAATGGGCAAAACTGTTGATCTTTGAAACGGTAAGAGATAGAAAAAAAATTTTAAGGGCGAATAATGTTCCTGTTTTTTAGAAATAAACAACTTTTATTTGAAACTTTTTTTCTTAAACTCAGTATATACCGGGTGTTTAAGCAATTAACAAGTTAGTTGTTTTTTTCCACTTGTTTTGTTGTAAAGCCTTTAAAACCACGACGTGATTCAATTTTATATAACTGGAAATACTTTTTTAGTTATGGGAAGCCTGAAGAAGTGTGACTACCCTGATTCAATATTTAAGTGAAAACTTTTTAAATGAACGCACGGTATATACGTATATGACGTATAAAACCTATTTACACTAAATACGTCATTAGTAACGCAATACACCTTAATTTTTGTTTACAATGATACATATTTTTTTACCTCTATACACAATAGCATGTACGCTCCTGTTCATAAAAATTGAACCAGTAAGTCACATTCTAAGCATATATATTACTAAAAATATATGTATATTGCATACAGTAACATTTGGAATGTTTCAATTGGTTTCAATTTTTGTGAACGGGAGTGTATTTCAAATCATTTTATACGTGGAATTAGTATATATTAATAAGCTACAGAGGGTAACTGACTCCCCAATAAACAGACTTCAATTTTCTCTGTCTTGGGCTACTGTCTACCATTGATCACCTGCATTCTTCTTCATCTTTTCATCGGGAAAACTTTTTTTTGTCTAGTATAATTGTATGCTGTCCAATGCGCTGTCGCTGAACTTGGCCACGCGAAAATTTATTTGATGACTCTTAGAATGTATAAAGACGACAATATATAGTACTATCGGATTTTACCAAAACTTTCGAAATTTTATAATTGATTTTAAACCAAATGTGAAGTTGGTTTAGAAAAAAATGTTTCAGATAAACGTTGTTCAATATAAATTTACGAACAACTTTTATTCGGATCATTTTCCCAAAAATCGAATGAATAAGACACAAAACCAACTAGAACATTTTGAAATAAGACCATAGTACAAAAACTGAACAGTGAACTAACCCTCTGTTTACCAAATTATAACATATGATTCATAATTAGTTCAAAAGTTAATTTTTGTTGTTTTTAATTGAAAACTCGTGACAGTTAACAACATAAACAAATATCGAGTCATATGATTTCCACAAATAATATATTTATTAAGAAAAAAAACAAGGGCCTACACAAATATGCACCAAACATCATCATCATCATCGTATCGTTGTTATTTACAATAACAACAAAAGTGAGATAACAAAATATAATATGGCTATGTATTAAATAAAGAAAACAAATATTTGTAATAGAATTTTTAGTCATCACTCAGATACATCTTCTCCGTGCGTTGTTTCATGATACATATCTTTTTCGCTTTAAGGACGTTCAAACGCTGATATAATACATTCAAAAAATTCTACAAAATCTAATATAGTACATTCAAAAATTTCTACAAAATCCAATATAGTACATTCATAAAATTCTTCAAAATCCTAAATAATGTTTATCATTTTTGATCGTTTCAGAATATTTTTTTACCGCGAAAAAGCAAAATAGTATTATCCTGATTAAAATAGCTAATAATTAATTCGAACGTTCCAAAATACTATTTTGTTAGTTCAATTAAATAAACATTTTGGATCTATGGCAAGGGGTGGTGCGTAATATTTCAACCTACTAGATGTAATTACTGAGTTGTTTACTAGAATGTGAGCACTAAACTAGTAAGTTGAAGGGTATGTCACTGGGGTTGGGGCAAGAAACATCAACCTACCTACTAGCTCTAATTTATAATTTACCCACCAGAGAACATATGCAAGTACTTGAATTTCCAATATAATTCAAAGGATACTTTATAAAAATATTTATCACAATGTCTAATTTATTATCATAGTTATTACAAGTTTAAATTTAAATAAAATTATATTTTTCATGTTGTAAATTTGATATTTAATGGTTGAGATTTTTTTCAAAATGAAAATGAATGAATTTTTTCAATGATACATGATTAAACTTGCCTGATACATGATTAAAGATTAAATGTTTCATCTGATACCAAATCTCACGAGGATTGAACGTCCTTAAATAATATTATTATGATGATGATGAAGTTGATCGGATCACATCATATCATATCAAAAGCAACATAATTTACTACCAAAGCCAGGCCCCAATGTTGTTTGTGTGTTATGTTTTATTGACAAACAAATCAACAAATATCTAAAGTCTGTTTTGTCATGTTTAGTCCGTTCGTCTATTTGGATATAATATGAATGTTTGTTACTGAGTAGTATTTATTCTAATTATTGAGTGTCACCCATCACAAAAATCGAGCGTGAATTATCCAATTTTATCATGTACAAAACCACCGTGTTTTATAACGCATTCCTCTTTGTATACGTGTACGTATTCAGTAGCATTAAAAACACTGTTCACACAATGAAATTCAAATGAAAGTTATCATGTTTTTTAAAAGCTCTTAACTTCTTATTTAATATTTCTTTATTAACCTCGTCAATCACATGGTCAAAGTATACCAATCACAATAAAGAAGATTTTACACATACACAAACAATGCACTAAATTGCATGTAAAATTACACCAAAATAGAAGCGACCTCTTATTTTGATATAACTAAAAACTTATATAAAAAAATAATTCTGCGCTTGCTCATTAAAACAATCGATTGAAGACTCATTCAAAACTTTGAAGTGTAAAAACGGGCAATCATGTTTTCAAATGTTGCAAGTGTTGTCGTGAGGTCAAATGTATGGCGTATGGACAAGCACGAAAGTAACCGGCTATACTTGCGAAGATTTTATGCTGTCACATACTCCAGATGAATATCGGCAGTCTCCATAGAAACTCCTTGTCCTTTTGGGGTCGGTAAAATCGGCCTAGAAAGGACTACTTGCCAGGCTGTGACCTCCTTTCCGCTACTACTAACTGAAAGAACGGCCGGACTTTATAAATTCGTATACATTGCAATGTTTTTTGTATAAGTTTTTTATATACTACCATGTGTGTGGTGTGTGTGACACTCTGTACATTTCTATGTATACCAATCATTGAACGACCTACCATAGCAGTAAACAAGTAAACAACATATTCAATTCTCATTGGTTTGGTATGTGCATTAATAATAGCAACAAACACAACAACATGATCATAAGCAAAGGCTTACTTACTTGTTTGTTTGCTATACATATACATATAGTATATACAATACATACACTTACACTGTGTTTACTGCTTCATAATATTATTAACTGACTAGCACTAGCTGCTTTGTGTTATTATATGTATGTATTTGTATACATATACATATACACTTGATGAAAATAACATATATATGTTATTTATTACAAAGTGGTTCAAATAAATAGGTCATTAGAGTACTAGTAGTATATTTTATTTACTAATGATATCAACATATATTTTAATGGCCAACTAATTCAACCAACCCTTTTATGTATGTTGTCACTGTTGTAAACAGTCTAGTTATTTATTTAATGGGTACTGGGTGGCCTCTTGATATGAAAAATCATACACATCTAGGATGGGAATCGAACCCACGATCTCTGACATTCTAGACCAATGCTCTATCTCTGAGCTTCCTAAGATGTTATGGCAATGGAATGATCTTTTACTATTTTTTATGTTAATTATTAACTTTGGCACACTATTAACTTTGTGTATTTACTATTTATATAATTTTTAATTGTTTGATTGTTTGTGGGGGTATGCTGCTTATTTCGTTCTGACAAAATAATGATATCTGCAAGAAATAGTGAGGGGAACGTTTGTTGATATATTAATTAACTATACAGCTGTGCGGCAAGCATCGGTTGAGAAAAAAAAGAACACGATGGGTCTCGAGACTCATCGTGATCTTTAAATTTATTAAATTACTTAAGTCAGAAACTGCCTGCAGGTCGCGTCCCCTCTATAATTTAAACTCTAGGATTTATATCCATTCCAACGGAAGTGACTAGCATTTACTTAAATGCCAAATGCATTCCACTACCATGACATCTAAGAAGCTCAGAGGCAGTGTATTGGTCTAGAATGCCAGAGATTGTGGGTTCGATTCCCATCCTATATGTAAATGATTACTTAAATGTCAAATTAAGTAAACGCTCGTCACTTTGATATAATATAACCGAAAGGCAGCCATACTAACAAATAAATATAAATAGACGCTAGTTTACAAAAAAAAAACCATTAAAAGTTATTTTTTGTGAATATTTTTTATCAACGAGAAATTTTATTTACAAAAATATATACAATTTGATAAATATATTTCATTGAATTTTTAAAAAAATATTGTGAAATATAAAATAAAATACCATTAATAATTGAATGTAAAGAGATAAATAGTATTTATTTATCGTACTTTAATTAAAGAAAATATTTTATAAAAACAACAAATGATTATTTTTTTTATTCAAATTCTTGGAATCCTCTATAATTTATTATTGGATGTGTTATTAGGCTCTGATGAATGTGTTTGTGTGTGTGTGTGTTCGTCGTGTATGGATAAAAAAAACACATACTCTCTCACGTCAATAGATTTTGTTTATATGCAGCGGTGTTGTGTTGTTTACAACTTTTTAAAATATTATTAGATGATTGAACAATAAATATAAACAAAAAATTTATTTTTATACAAAAGTCCCCTATTTATTTATTTATTATATGTAGCGGGTGTCCCTCCTCCTACATAAAAATTGTAAAGACAGTAGTAGACTCCACTGAGTAGAGTTCTCAATAATCCGGTACTTCAATATTTCGGCACGTCCAATAATCCAGCATCCTCCACCCGCGCCTGTCTCACCGCTCCATTCTCCCGATCCCTACTCCGCTAATAAAATAAAATGCTTTATTTTATTTATTATGCATTTTTCTATACAATCCAGTAATCCGAATATTCCAATAATCCGGCACCTTCTAGTTTTTAATAGTGCCGGATTAATGAGATTCTACTGAACTTACTAAAGAGTATGTAGGAATATATTAAGAAACCCTAATGCAGTGATTCTCAACCTTTTTTTTTCGTGGCACACTTGTAACGATTTCAAAATTTGACGGCACACAAAGAAAAAGATAAGTTTAAAGTTGTTTACTTACCTAAAATACACTGAGTAAAATAGTTGATAATAATTTTGAATGTAAAATAAAATAATATGTGCTACAAAAACAACAGTACGTTTATTAAGGGATTAATTACAAGTTAATAATAAGAATACTTTTAATGAGAAATTTGAGCTTGATGTTTTTGTGATAATTTCATTTATATTTGGTCGTAAAAATGACAATGCTACTCTCATATCGTCTTCTACATTTAACAGTCTCGATCTTTTTTTCATTTTTATGTTGGTTAATACTTTACTATATACATTTCTAAAAGTTGGCGGTACACAAAAGTGCCGCGGCACAGTAGTTGGGAATCACTGCCCTAATGTATTTTACCTAAATCCCAGGTTAATAAGTGTTGAATTTTGTAACAAATTCTTAGCAAAAAATCTCTCTTATGATA
The DNA here is from genome assembly GCA_963920215.1 of Nineta flava. Lineage (NCBI taxonomy): Eukaryota > Metazoa > Arthropoda > Insecta > Neuroptera > Chrysopidae > Nineta > Nineta flava. The sequence goes on along the minus strand of OY986043.1, from coordinate 85,540,160 downwards.
ATGGGATTTATCGATAAAATGACGGTAATGATCAAAGTATGTAATTTAACATTTGGTAAACATATTTGGTTTACTTGAAAAGGATTATACTTATATTAGAAGCAATATTCAGGGCATGAACCGTTTTATTTAAACATCCACGTTCACTAAACCTCTACTCCCATTAATAAGAATTAATAAAAGGCAATTTGTGTTACAAGTTTATTGGTGGTTACGATGTGTAAACTAGGCACATATGTATTGCACTAAGGTGACTAGATATTAATATAAGTCCAAGATAAGTGTTCACATTTGATATGAATGTGCTGGGAATAAATTCATTATCTAATTTGAAACGATAGTTTGGTCTAAAAATATGCTCAATAATTCTGAACCAAACTACAAACATTTAAACAAAAATCCAATTATCCCGTTACATTTCCAAAATTATTGGAGTTATCAAAATAAAACAAGTCATTTAGAATTGTGTTTTATTTTTTTAAGAACAATTAGTTTACGATAAACCTCTTTGAGTTATTTGGGAATAACGATCCTCAATTTCATGCCTGAACGGATTTCTTGTATGTTATAAGCGTTGATTTTACAATTGCAAACGTTCAAATTGCTTATATTTTGATTTGTTCTTTATCAAATTTTGAGCTTTACCAAAATTTTATACTAATATTTTTTTTTCTTTTTTGTTACAGGTATGTACCGATTCGATATCTGATTCTGAATAACCGTATTAGATCCATTTGGGTAATGTATTTAAAGTGCAATTTATCATTTTATTTCGTGTTTCAAAGTCATAGTATTGCAGTATAATATTGTAGAAATAATTAACGTAAAAATAATAATATTGCGATGACGAGGATACACCCAATATATTATGTAAAACTTCAAAAAGTATTCAAAGTTGAAAAAGTGTAAAAAATTTCTCTGGGTACGAGTTAAACTTAATTTCCCCGTACTGTTTTTGCTCAAGGACGAAAAAAAAGCATTGTGAAGACTAGAATTTTAGTTAGCTTAAAATCTTTTTTGTTCTGTCTAATGGCAAAAACGGGAAAATTGTGATACCTTACGTTTCTGGAAGTCCAGAAACCATAAAAATGTTTCCTAGAAAAAACTCGCGATATTTCGAAAAATCCGTACAATGCTTCACCATAAAGATATACACTTTATCCAATTTTTATTTTATGTGATAGGGGGTACATCCTGTAGATAATATACAATGAATAAATATATGTAAAGTATGTTCTTTGATTTCTACGAAATATTAATTTTAACCAGTAATTTTATAAAATAAATAAAAATCAATATAAAAACAGTTTTAGATATAAATAAATTGTTGTTTGCATATTAACTAACAACAATTTTTTAATGAATAGTTTTCGTAGAAGGTATCATTTTAAAATAATTAATTGACATTGTTGTTGAAATCACATTTTTTAGAATTGCTTGCTGGCGTTTACTTGCCTCGTGTTGTTGAAGTACACTAATTTGTATGTATAACGTCTGTCTATCTATATGATGATTCAATTTTCAGTAGAAACGTTTTTTTTAAATAGTTTTATACGTAAGTTGATTTCTAGAATTGTTTTGATCAAGTTTCGAAACCAGAATTTTTATAGATATGATAAAAAGTTGCCACTCCTTTATTTATCAGAAAATTTGTTGTGTACATTTTTTAAGAATTGTTTTGATCGAATTTCTTAGAATTTAATACATATTATTAATTGATTTATCTAGATAGATTCCTACATTAGAAAATCTTTCGATAGTATATTGGTCAGTTTTCCTGCGAGAGATTGGGGATCGATTCCCCACCGGAGAGTTAATCCACTATACTATAAAGCTAGAAGTGAAGCTGACTGAAACATGTATACAAACTCTAAGGCACTTCTAGACATGCTAGAAAGATGCGGTTTTTTGCATTCGACGCGAAATTGCTTGAAACCGACAGGAAAAATCGGAAAACTTTAATTTTTTCATTGCAACCCGTCGGAAAATCGGAAAAACACCCCCAAAAACCTTCTTTTACAATTCATGCAATGTTATTTTCTGTGACGCGGAGCCAAGGCCGAAGGCCGCCTTGGGGGTCAAGGGGGGTACTTCCCTTGCGAGCAGAGCGAGTGTAGCTATAAAAAGCTATAAAAATTAAATAAAAGGGAATGATTTGGACACCAAAAGTTTTCATTTTGTCTGAATATTTAATAATTAATAACAAGTTTGTTGGTAGTTACAATTTAACTCAGGGAAACATGTATTATATTTATAGGTAACCAAATATTGAATAAATCTAAGATTTAGAATTGTGTAGAATAGTATTACACTCTGATGATTTTATGATAGGACCTTTTATGATAGGATAGTCCTAGTAAATCGAATCAGTAAATCAAATCCCAAGCATATATATTTCTAAATATATGTATGATATTACATACATTTAGAACACTTAGCATGTTTCAACTGGTTCAAATTTTTATGAACGGAAGTATAATATGATAAGCTTAATATCAATGAGTAAGAAAAAAAATCCCGAAGAGGCAGACGGATACGACTCATTAAAATAGTTTGGTGCGTATGAAATTAGTTTAATATGGAAAAAAAAATTCCCCTCACTTATCTTATACTCACATACATTTTAATAATCGTGAAAATGTGCTCAATCAATCTACCACTTAATTAAGCATAAAAAAATATATAATAATAATAAATAAAAAGAAAATTTCAAAATCAAATATGTAAACTTTGGAATTACATATAATTATTTATTTATAGATAACGCATTATTAACGTAAATAGGGTTTTTCTTTTGAAAAATAATTTTATATTTATTATTACATGATATATATTACATAGATGTTGTATATTTAATCGAGATTGCTAATTTATTGATTGACTATGTTATATTATTATTTGGGATTTGTCGAAATTAAATTAACGTTCATAGTTTATGGGACGTTAAAATACAAAAGATTACTCAAGATAGTTATTTTAAAAATTCATAGATATGAGCAATTCGCTTCTCGACGAGGCAACGTGAGACATAACGAGCACGAGAGTGTACTCACAACGCTCGGTCTTCCTCGTGTCGACTCGCCTCGCCTCGTATAATCTCCATTAAAAGTCGGTTTTTTGACACGAGTCAAAGACAGCGAGTGACAAGTGCGAGCACGCTTCGTACTCTATCGTCTACGTTCGATTCAACTTCCAACCGCCATTTTTAAATATTCAACTATCAACCGTTTTAATTGTACCCATTAATCTTAATGATACAACACGAAAATAAATAAAAACTGTATAAATTTATGATTACTTTTTTATACTTATCGTGTCTGCACTCATTTGAGAATTCAATTACTCATTTGAGAAATACTCGTCGAGAATGGTATTGTCGGTTGAACATTCGGCGTGAGTGTACACAGATTCACTCGCGTCTTCTTGCCTTACGAATGTCTTGCCAAGACATTCGTCGAATGTATACTGTCAACATAAAATTATACCCTCGACAGATTGCAAGGTTTGTCTGACTGACTTTTGTCCGTTTTATAACTAAAATTCAGATGGAAATGTTTGTACCGCCATTTCATATCATTGTATAAAATTTATTTTATCATTGGAATATTAAATGCTGTTTCCGAAAGGTAAACTGTCGTAACTCCAATTTTTGAGTTAATAACTTCATTACACCTTTCGATTACACTCTTTTATTTTGGGTACAGAATGGTATGGTAAAAAATTTAGGTATATTTAAACAGTTGGACCACCCTGTATTAAATGCAACAAATAGAATATTAATTTCGGAATTTTTCCTGAGTCGTTCAAATAATACCAACCATATTATATCGTACAGCAAGTATACAGTGATCTAAATTTTGTTTAGACATCTATGATATGAAATATTAATTACAAATAATTCGCTTAAATTAAAAATGATAACAAAATAATTTTATCAAATTTTAATTTAGATTAGCAAGTGTTTATAATAATGTAAAGTACCTAGTGCGTATATATTGCACAAGACATTTTTCTATATATTTATATTGCTAATCTTTAATACCAGCCGAAGAAACGTATTAATTTTTGATGCGAAATCATTTTTCAAGTTAATAACGTGTAATCTTATCTTGAGACGGAAATATAAAGTCTCATTTGTGTGGCGTCAAAATGTGTATTTGTTAATGATATCTCGTGAATCGGTCACTCAATCGTCAAATAAACATGAAATCGGAAAGAGAAATTCTTTATCGATTTTTCCAAAGGACATCTCTTACAAAACAATGAAAAACTAACAAAAAATTCGATTTGATTGAAAATACACACAAATTTAGTTAGTTTGACGTTTTGTTGACGTACAGTTTCCGAGATATAACTTCTTTATATGATCTCGTGCCACTTTTTTTATACACTTTCAGATTTAGACACTTGGGGCGCCTCAAGTATTTAGTGTCGCATATTTAGTGACTCGAGGAAAAAAAGTTTATTTTCTACTTTTTAATTATACTAAATATAAGTCTGTTTTAATAAAAACTTTTTTTTGTAGAATTTAGTGAACCTACTATATCTATTATAGATTCCAATTTTAATAAAACATGAAATACATAATTAAAAATTAAACTCAAAAAACACGGAAATTCAGTTAGATTGATGTTTTGACGTACAGTTTCCGAGTTATCACTTTCAGATTTAAACGCTTGGGGCGTCTCTAGTTTCTGTTTATAGTCGTATATTTTGGTGGCTCGAGGAAAGAAAGTTTATTTTTTTAACCCGACTTCAAAAAGGAGGATGGTTCTCAATTCGTCTGTATTTTTTTTTAATAAATGTTTGTCACCTCAGAACTCCGTCATTTATGAACCGATTTTGAATTTTTTTTTTGTTTTTAAAAGGTTTGATTTTTTCTACTTGTTAATTAAATTAAATAAAAGTTTATTTTATCAATTTTGTAGGATTTTGTGAACCCACTATATATCTATCATAGATTCAACTCAACAACCTTAAACAATAAATAATTAATTTAAAAATAAATAATGAAAAAGTAATTGTTATCCGATTTAATTACTAAATTTTTGTATTTAATATCAGTATTTAAAGTATCAATCAGTATATTATATTTGTGATTAATATTATTTATTATTTAACAAACAACAAAAAAAAAAAACATTCCATAAATTCTTTATTTAAAATAATTCTTCTAATTAGCATGGCATGTTTAAAAATAAATATTTTATTTTTATAATTTTATATTATATATTTATTAAAAGTTTCCATAACACAAAATTATATTCATAAATATATTATTTATATATATATATATATATATAAATATATATATATATATATATATATATATATATATATATATATATATATATATATATATATATATATATATATATATATATATATATATATATATATATATATATATATATATATCTTATTCTTCAACCATATGGCATCAAAAAATTGCCCACCATGTGTTTATTGTATAAATAAATATGTGATATTAAATTATATTTCTTCGTGACAAATAATCTTTTCCAGTTTTGCAATTTCCATTAAGACATTGCAGTCGTGTGCGGTGGTAATATTAAATTTAAGTTGAAATTTTCATACCTTTCGTTATCTTCGTTCTTAAGATATCTTGTTCACCGATACACATCCATCCAGACACACATACATACACTCCCGTTCAATAAAATTGAACAGATCTGAACAGAATCAATCTCTTACAATTTTGATTATTCTTTTAGTAGATGTTTTTTACTATACTTCCATTTCTTTTTTCACACTTATTATTATATACTAGTTATCTTTGTTTATAAATGAATCATTATACATTTAGTTACAAAAGTGAGGAGTTTTATGAAATGTAAGAAAATTAACATTTCAGGTCTGTTCAATTTTATTGAATGAGAGTTTACATACATGCATAGATAGATAGATATATCTTGAGGTAGAAAATGTATTGCACTTCGACCGTATAGTCCATTGTATTCACCTTTCTACTTTAGTCTGACGAGATTCGCTTCTCCCATGTCTTGGCAATAGCCTGGGGCTTGCTGATCAGGTTTTCCTGAAGGTTCTTATTCGCAGTTAAAGATGATATGGCAGGATCTATTGTGGAGTTCTATTGTGTGCTTATGCTTTCGTAGGTGATAATGTCCGGTGATGAATCCGGTAACCTTTCAATGTTGTGTCCTGTTCAGGTTGAGTGCATTGAGGTACAGCCTCTTGGATGCATTTGGAACCAGTATTTTCCCGAGTTTTTGTTGCGGTATATCTTCCTAGTGATCACGGTGTTTAGTGTCTTTCCACTCGTTGAAGACTTGTATATGTATACATACACACAGATCCACGAATGACCCAAAATAGGGCTTTTGGTATCAGGGGATCTCAAAATATCAGTACCAATTTTCATCATCGAAAGGTATACTCGTATATACTACCACATATATTTTGCCTTGGAAAAAAAAATTGTATAAAATATCTATATGATGAAAAATTAAATGAAAAACCTTGGAATAAGATAAATATGTAAACAAAATACCTGAATTACACATTACATGTAATATATTGCTCATGGAATACATTCAACATACCTATTTCGCACAAGTTATTTCAAAATTATCTCTCTATATCCAGTTTTTCCAATAATTTCCGCATACTTAACAACACATTTTCTTTTTAATTAAATATCAGCAATAGAAGAAATCATTAATTAATCAAAGGTTTAATTTATTTGTGTGGCATTTTAATAAGACATCGATTATATAACTCTCATTTATCCAAAGGTGAATTATTAAATGTCAATTGAATGGTTTGAAAAAAACGTTACAAGCAAATAGACCCAACTAACATCCACAAACTCTTAAGACATTAGTTCAAAATAGATCCACAATCATGACGAACGTTTCTTACAAAAAGTTCTCAAAACGCTTTTCGATTCATCCATTAGTTTGCTTAATAGATTGCGCCTAAATTATTGAAAAAATTCATAAATCGTAAAAAGTGGAACAATTTGTTCCAATTAATTTTTTTTTTGTTTATTAGACGATTTGTTGGTGAAATTAGTTAACTAATTTTATTTTCTACAACTTTTATTCAGTACATTTTTTTCGAAATTTTACTACCGAGTTATTTAAGTAAACATTTCGGAGAACATTTCGTTGTTTAAAAAGAAACCATCTTCAGAGATGTAATCAACTGTTTTATTTTGTGTGTTGTGTTTAATATCAATCTAAATCGATTTATGTCTTTCTGTTAAGAATTTGTGGAAATCTTTCCTATTTTTGTACCCTTCTTTGCTTGATCTATTTTTCATAGAGATGTTTTGAAAATTAAGTCTAAAATTGAGTCTCATTAAGTCTAAAATTGATTTGCTAAAAGGGAAACGGTAGCTGATACAATCCAAGATGCAAAGGTTGAGAATTTATCAAAATATCCTTTAAAGCCAACCAAAACTTGAGATTCTGTTGTTACCCGACTACGAATGGCTATTTGTTTAGCAGTCTATGTATGCTAGTATGTTCATCTGTTCCCGTGTAGCTCCTTAATTATTTATCATATTTTGACAACTGAGGTGTCGTTAGCTTTGTCTTAGACTTCCGCGTGTCGTAGGCTATGTGACGTCATATGAAATCCAACATGGCGGATATGAGTCCCAAGTTCTTTGTTTCGCAATGTTGAGAATTTAACAAAACATCTTTTAAAGCTAACCAAAAATCAAATGTCTGGTTAACCACGCTAATTGGTTAACCACAAATTTTTAGATTGTGTTTTTCAGTTTCCCTTATTGGAAAAACCAAATATTGAGTAATCTTTCAGTATTTATATAAATAATCAAACATTTATAAGGTTGGGAGTTTATCAAAACCTCGTTTAAAGCGAACCAAAAACCAAATATCTGGTCTACTTTATCTAATTGGAAAAACCATATTTGGAGTAATCATAGTATTTACATAAATAATCAAAAATTTGCAAGGTGAGAATTCATTAAAACATCGTTTAAAGCCGACCAAAAAGCAAATGTCTGGTTTCTGACTTACCACAAATCTTTATATTGTTTTTGTAAGTTTATCTCTAATTGGAAAAACCAAACTTTGAGTAATAAATCTCTCAGTATTTAAATAAAATAATATTTATCCTTTGTGTAAAAATAAACACAAGTTCGATTCTAAAAATGGAATTACACAATTTTTTGTATTTATAAGAAATCGATTTGTGTCAAAGATTATTTATTGTAAAACCCTGAGAACACCATTGATTCTGTCTGCAGCAGTGTATATTTATTTGAAATCAACACACATAAACAAATAATACAAAATGGAAAAAACAAATTTTTAAATAAAGTTTTTTTTCCCAAGAAACATGAAGTCATTGAAACAATAAAATTAAAATACACAACAAACAACAAATAATGACGTAGTTTGACTTCTTCGGCAAAATTTACTTAACATTTTATACGATGATGTAATGTTTTTTTTTTATTTGTTCTCTTTGTGGGTACTCGAGGCGGATTCATGAATTCTTGTTAATAATATTAAAAACTTTTGTTTGAAAGATATTGTCAAAAACCAAATAGATTTCGTACAAATTGATCTCAAAAATTTTTTGAAAAGGAATACCAATACCGAATTCATATTATTTGTTGCATTACTAATTATAAAATCGTCGTGTTGACAGGAAAAAACAAGGGAAATTGTCATTCATTAAATTTTCATATTTCCTTTACAATGAAGAATATTTTATGTTTTGAAGACAAAAAATTAAAATAAATATATTAGTTACAACGACGCATGTGTAGAATATTAAGTAAGGTTAGTAAGTTTTTATTTTATTTTTAGTTATAACCGGATTTATGTTGAGATAAACTAAAAAAAAGTTGTGCATGAATGTTTTATTATTGAAATAATTTTTATTTAAGGATGTTGGGTCTCCGGGTACAGTCATATTCATAATTAATGAGTATATCCTACAATTTTTATTTTGTTCTAACGTGGTATTCAATTATACAGGTTGTTTTGAAATTCATTCAAGAAAATTATACCACGGCGTAGAGCTGCCAAAAACAAACAAAAAAGTGTAATAAAGTTTTTCGATTTGACGCTTATTTTTTAAGATATCAATTAAATAAAATCAATTAAACATTGATAAATTCAACCAATCACACAGAGCGCATAGTATAAGGAAGTGTGCCCTCAGCAGTAGAGCGTGCCGCTTTACCTTTTATAGGCTCGCAGACGGTCTCCTTACACTATGCGCTCTGTGATTGGTTGAATTTATCAATGTTTAATTGATTGTATTTAATTCACATCTTAAAAAATAAGCTTCAAATCGAAAAACTTTTTTGTATGTTTTTTGAAGCCCTACACCGTGGTATAGTTTTCTTGAATGAATTTTGGAACATCCTGTATACTTGAGAACTGACCTGAGGACGGGGCTTAAAAACATGTCTGACTATTGTGTGCAACTTGTGCACTTAACATATATGGTATAGAAAAAAAAGGGTATATGTTTTTGTTGATTTAAATTTAAGGTACATTCTTCACTGTCAAAATGTTTTTCTTATTATTTCTTATGGCCAGACTGCCATGATACATTTAATATCAAGAAAATTTCATTGGTTTTAATAGATTTTCATCAGCCAAACGATCTTAATAAAACAATACAAAATTAAAAGTTAAAAATTTTTAAACAAATATTTATGAATGGAATTAAAAAAATATATAATATTTTTATTATTATTATGATTTTTTTTTAAATAAAAAAAATAACAATTTCATTATTTTTTAATTATTATAATTATTGGGTAAATATGGAAAAGTTTCTAAGTAAACACAACTTACAATGTTAGTTATGTTTGGATTTTATTTAATAATAATTATTTATTAACATATATATATAAATTTATAAATATTGTTTTTGTTTTCAAATAATATATTTATTGTATGTTCAAAATTTTTATTATCGTCATTTATATAAAAATTCCTCTTTCCTACATACAAATTTTTAATATTCATTTTTCAAAAATATTTTTATATTAATAATGGATTTTTAATTTGACGGCGCATTTGTCCGTCATTTAACACTTACACAGATAGTAAAGAATTTTTATAAATTCTTTTGTTTTCTTTTTTTTCCGTTCTGTTTTGCTAATGGCGAAATGCTATTAATGTGGGTTTTATCGGATTATCGATTATAAATGAACAAAAAATATTTTAAGGAATTTTTGTGTTGATAAAAATTCTTCCAAACCAATGGAATATTGTTAATATTATATTACTTAATTTGAGTACAGTTCCCTACTTTAAAAATGTACCACTTATGGAATCACCTCGGTGTCAAGGACGTTTTTCTCTTATTAAAATTTAGCATAGTTGTACTATACAGTAGTTATCCAAATACAAACATGAGGTTAAAAACTCGAATTTTTTATTAAAGATTATTAAAATAAATAAAGATTATTAAAATAATCACAGAGAACTCTAGGTTTTTTTTTGAAATTATATTTCAAATTTTGCCCCTATTCCTAGAACATTTGTTTGTATTTTATAAATACGTATTTCGACTACAATGTAGTCATCATCAGTATGAATTAGCTAATCGTAACTATCTCTGGGATACGGATTCAGAGATATGTTGCTTGTTGCTAATTTGGTGCGTGTCTCACAATGATATTAAAAAAGTTCTGTCCTTTTATACGATTTGACTGAGGGTATAATCTGACTTGAGAATTGTTTGAGTTGCCTGACTACTGGATTAGGTGTGTGGAAAGCCCTACCTATTTATTGGCGGTATTCTTTGGTGACTATGCGGCGTTTGTTTTGTCACTAAAGTGAGTGTATCTATGTTAACCTTGACATTCAGGTATTGGATTTTTATTTTTGAAAATGGTTTAATTTTATTAAATCAGAATTTGGAATTGGACCTTTTTAGGATATCATCGGGCATAATTACCTATGAAAGTATCTGCGCACAATAGGACTCCACAGTGGATCCATTATCTTCCTTCTCGTCACACAATCTGACCACAATGGACCCGTTATGGAGTCCCATTGTGTGCAAATGCTTCCGCAGGGGATAAATCCCGGTACTCCAAGATAGTTCTATCTTTCTATAAATTATTATTAAATTTTTAGATAAAAATGTGATCGCATTTTAAAATAGAGATCAATAATTTTATTATTATGATATTTTAATCATGCTCGGGTCGCACACACATGCCGTAAAAGTTAATGCATGCACAAAATACTTTTATCTCGTTTATTAATAATTCTCATTTAATGAATAAAATTAATAAATAAATAAAATACAATTTATTGAAACATTTGTGATAATTAATTATCGTTTTTCTAAATGTCATCAAAAATAATAAAAACATTTAAAAAAAATATTTGATAAAAGATTATTTTATTAAATCCAGTATGAGACAAATATTATGTCTCGTAAAAAATAAAAATTATTACAGCTTGGAAAATGCTAAACCAAGTAACCTTGTCCAAATTAGGTATATATAAAAAATTGTTTATGTTATTAAAAAAAATTAATTTTTCCTGTTGCCATAAAAGAACTTGCTTTAAAAAAAACCGGCCCAGGTTATCGACCGACCAGTATGATGATGAATTCATGATCAATAAAATGACATTTGTTAAATTCTCAAAACAGTAAAAAATTTTCCGTGTATGAGATGTGATTCATGTGTCAAGAACCTTAGGGAAAGATAATTAAGAATAATAGTAGGAGCGGTGACCGTAAGAACGGTGCCCATTTTATTAGGGGACGGAACTTTCAGAAAAGACAGTGAGTATATAAAGTGAGTAGTGACTTCAGTCACTTACCGAGGTCATTTGCCTAAATATATATTATAAAGGATATTGTAAGTCCCGATTATGTCACAATTGAAAATATTGTTTGAAGAAAAAAATTATTTGGTATATGTGTTCACAAAATGACTTCATTAGTCTTTTTCCGAATGTCGGTCAATAACAACCTATAAAAACGAAGATCAATAACAAGCTGAAATTTTGTGTGTGTGCTTTAAAGCTAAAAAGTTACTTCATGGTCGTGAATAGGCAAATGTCCGGTCGATCGGTCCATGGATTCTCGTGCTATTAGAGAAAATCTCGACATTTAAAAATAAACAACATTTTTTAAATAAACAACTTTTGATTGATACTTTTTTTCATAAACTCAATAGTTTTGCCGCAACTTCAGCTGAAACATCTGTAATTACTGTAGATTTGAAAAAGAGTATCTTTAAATACATACACACTACAAGTCATATATATACAGGGTGATCTGAAATTAATTCAAGAAAACTATACCACGGTGTAGAGCTGGAAAAAACAAACAAAAAATTTTAATAAAGTTTTTCGATTTAACGCTTAGTTTTTGAGATATAATTAATTAAACATTAATAAATTCAAACATTTTGTGGGTGTCGCTACACTTATTGAGAACTCTACTTGTCGCTACTCCAGCATGGCCGGCCTACTCCACTGCTGTGACCCCACCTCCTCACACTATGTCTGTGATTGGTGGAGTAGTGTAGGGGCACCCAAAAATGCAAATGTGATTAGTTGAATTTATTATTAATGTTTAATTAATTATATCTCAAAAACTAAGCATCAAATCGAATGTACATGTGTAGAAGTAAAACAAACAGTTCATAATGAACTCAGTACATACGGGGTATTTAAACAACTAACCCTTGTTATTTATAGAAATAAAATTCACATATTACGTTAACAAAACGTGTCTCATTATACTTTTTATGAGCCTCAAATCGAAAGTGCATGTGTAGAAGTAAAACAAACAGTTCATAATGAGCCTAGTACATACGGGGTATTTAAACAACTAACTCTTGTTATTTATAGAAATAAAATTCATACAATACGTTAATAGAACGTGTCTCATTATACTTTTTATGATAATATCCATATAATATATTCACAATTTTATATGTTAATACATGCTATACAGCAATTCCTGTATAAAATGATAAAAGAAAAGCATTATATATGTTGACCAGTATATGGTATCATAAGTACTTCACATAAATAAAAAATACAATTTGGTTGTTTATTTAGCCTTGAAAACAAAACAATTTTCTTATCAAAAAAAAAAAAATTTATTTTATGTTGTTTGTGTTTCAAAAATTGATAAATAATATCAAAAAAAATGTATATTGTACAAGGTGTTTCAAGGTTAATGTGCTTAATATTTTTGTGTGTATTTTTTGATTAATAAATCAAATGCTTTTCATTATGTGATCCTGATGTGATGTGATTATCTATACTAATATTATAAAGCTGAAGACTTTGTATGTTTGAACGCGTTAATCTCCGAAACTATCAGTTTGATTTGAAAAATTCTCGAGTTGCGTTAGATTTATTCTTTTGAGGAAGGTTATAGGCTTTAAAAAGCTCATCATATGGCAGCTACGATAAAATCGTAACTTTTCAATGTTGCGAGATAGAGAAAATCTTTTAAAGACGTTCCAACACTGTGTTATATAATCAGGACAAAAAACCGGTTCGATTTGATTATAGCCCAAATACATAAACACACATATACAACACATAGACAAATACACTGTTCACATACACAAAATAAGGCTATTTTGAAGAAAAATAATAATTTTAAACTTTTATATTATCCCGCGTTCTAAACTGTCAAAAATTCTGAGACTTCGGGATTTATTAGAAAACGTTATTTTTAGGCTGTGAAAAAAAATTAACAAAATCTGTCGAAAAGTGGTGGTATGTTGGAACACCCTTAATATAAAAAAAATGTTTATCTAATAAAAATTAACAAATGTTGCGAGATAGCAATTAAAAAATTAACAAATGTAGAAATCTTTTAATATAAAAAATTGTTTATCTAATAAAAATTAACAACTTTTGTATGAAACATTTTTTCATACAACAAATATTGCAGTGCGAAGTCTATGAAGGCAGCTAGTTTTATTTACATAAGTCTAGAATACAACAGCTTTCTAAAATATTGACCATTCTTCATGAAACATTCTGTATATATTTAATGTAGTAAGTATATATATATACTTACACACATAATATTATGTATGGGTTCAGTTATTAAATATATAAAACAATCTTTTGGTCATTAAAAATTCTGACACACGCAACCTTATTAAGATCCATTTGCTTTCTTTATACACCCAATCAAATCATTTATAAATAAATTTATTTTAATTTAATTATTATTTATTATTTATTTATTTTGGTGATACAGAACAAAATATTTTATTAAAAATATTTAAATAAATTTTTATTATTAATTATTTTGTGGTGGGTATTAATTTTTGTATTTATTTATTTATAATATTAAAAATAAAATATAAATAAATGCAATCATAATATATTCAATATTATGATTATTTGAAAATTCCCGCCCATATACAAATGGCGCCAAAAGTCAAGCTATCATTTCAAAAGTTTATAATTGATCTGTGCCTTATTTATTCGGTTTCCGAAAAAACTGTTTCGGATAAAAGTTGTTCATTATAACTATACTAACAACTTTTATTCGATGCATTTTTCCGAAATCCGAATAAATAATCCGAAAATTTTGAAATGATAGCTTGAATTTTCACGCTTTTTGTTCATGTGGTATTTTTTACGAACGTTGTCCAATCGAACTTGATAAGGTTGTGATTTTCAGGAAAAAATAACCTATAGAAGACTAAAAGGTTTTAAATTAACTTAACCATCTTTCGATTCCATTCTAACGCTTATAAATATTTTTCTACCCAGCAATATTCTTCCGAAACGGAATTCGGGAATATACGAAAGATATCTGTACATATAAAATTAAATGTCCTGACTATCCGACTTACTGATATATTTTTCAGCACCCCCCCCCCCCCCCCCCCTAAACTATCTGAGATAGAAACATGAAATTTGGAAGATATGTTCCTTAAAGCGTGTGGAGGTGTAGTAAGCAAGGATTTTGCGAAAATCAATTTCTAAGAGACTGAAATTGAGGGTGAAAGTTTGTATTCCCGTTTTTTTTTTAAGTTAGAAACATGAAAATTAATAATAAGTGCTAGACAAGTAGAAATATCTTGTTATTCAGTTATAACGTTTTTACAATTATCATTTTCGCGGACGAAGCCGCAACGGGTAATGCTAGTCTATTATATAATACTAAATTAACGAACCGATTTTTATACGCTTTTTATTAGTTTCACCTGTATGTATGTATGTATGTATGTATGTAACCGACCCTTTTGGGTTCGATTTTCTCCTACTTTGAACGATCAGATTTAATTCAAATTTTGCACACCCGTCAAAGACCGATGACAATGCAATAATTCGATTAAAATATCCGATTATCCTGATTAGATTAGCCAGGATTCATCAATTTCCCAGATAAGTAACTGACTTAAAAAAAAAAAAATGTGTGTGTGTGTGCAAGTCACGCACGGTAGAAGTGAAACTTCTGAAAAGTCCCTGATTAAAAATACTTATTGAAAAGTATTGAAAAAATAAATAATAGTTTAAAAAATTATAGTTTAAAAAACTAAAAAACACGCTTTTATAGAAAATTCAACTAAAAAATGAAAAATCAATAATAGTTTAAAAAAACTAAAAAAAACACGCTTTTGTAGAAAATCCAACTAAAAAATAGAAAATAAAATTTAATAAATGTGGATTAAGAAAAGTGTAAATAAGAAACAAATGTATATTAATGGAATAACTATTGACACTATGCTGCACCTCACGCTTTTTTCCATTAATATACATTTGTTTCTTATTTACACTTTTCTTAATCCAAATTTATTAAATTTTATTTTCTATTTTTTAGTTGGATTTTCTATAAAAGCGTGTTTTTTTAGTTTTTTTAAACTATTATTTATTTAATTGATATGAGTGTATGGTGTGCATCGATACAACGTCCTTAAACAAAAGTCCATGATCCGCCCTAACTAAGTACTCGAATCAGTCATTGTAAAATTATATGCAGTATGTAACATACATATAAGTGGCGCCCGCCCGACTTATATAAACATTATAAATTATCAAACAATAAATTAATTTTTATTTATTTTTCGTAATTTTTTTTATCAAAAAAAAAAAAGTTATAAATTATTATAATTTTGTTTTTATTATAATTATTCAAATTTTTATTATAGCAATATATAGGTGCTATTTATTATAATTACATGATGATAAATATTTAGTACTCACCCAATATAAATATGATTGAGACCCAGTTGGCGTTGTACGACGAATACGTTTTATGTGTATAATATAATAATTGTCTGAAATGTCCGATGTTCTGAAAAATAATCCCAACAAGAAACACGCAACAAATTAGCAACGCTTAGCTAATTCATACAGATGATTACTACTTTGTAGTATAATTATTATCCTGAGTTAAATTTATAAATTTCCTTCCACTTTGGGTTGCGACTTTAAATGATCACTGATCTCTGAGATACTATCTCTATCTACAGTTTAAATAATTAAACTTAGATCATAATTTCCTGTTATGACGGTTTGATAGCTATACCGTATGTGTTGGAAAGTATTGCTAATAGAGAAACAATGTTAAATATTTTTTACTATAATAACTATACTAAGAAATAAAAATAGTGGGGGTACTCTTTAGAGTGTCTGTTGTGTTTGCGTGCTGGACTGTTTTGTACTGCATTAACATGTAATGAGAGGGGTTAAATATGTTCATTGTTGTCTTCTTAAGCTTAGCATTATTTGTAACAATTGAAAATTCTTTTTTTGAATATCCCTTGTTTGAAAATAAATGATAGTATTCTATTAACGGTATAACATAAAACAATAATCCACACAAATTAAAAGAAAAATAAAACCCCAAAAAGAAAAAAAAAGAAAATTCCAACAAAAAAAAAAAAGATAAACCAACGGTTCGAATATTCCTCCATTATTTGCTAGAAAATATTCGAGTCGACTGTAGAAGAAACGACTGTCTTTAGGAGAAATATCCGCACAATTGTCAACAATTCTTTGCCTTAATTGTTACAAATTTTCAGGCCTATTCCGTGAATAGATCTGTGTTTTAAGAAAACCCCACATAAAAAAGTCGTTAGAAGATAGATTTGGCGATCTGGCTGGCCACTTGAAGGTTCCAAAACTACTCTTAAGACGTTAAACACTCATAAGTGTGTTCCAGGAACAGCCATACAGATTACAGGTCTAAATTAGGAAGAGCTCTAACAGTTGGAAAAATATTATTTCGTAACAAACTCAAATATTTTTGAGAATCTAAAGATCCGTCCTATAATATGGTCACCCAATATTCCAGTCCAGACATTCAGTTTCAGTATGTATGTGTATGTATGGTTTTATCGTAAATATTTTATTTATTTATTTAACATTGATTCTCTATTAGAAATGCTTTTGAAAACGGTCTGTATATATACCTATCACAATATCGAACATATTACTGACGAGAGTTTGATGGAAAGATTTTTCATTGTAGATAGACGGATGTTATTCGTCAGGACACGACACTTCTATAAAAGAAATTCATTTCATTAAAGATTTAAACTCTTTTGAATCAAATGAAAGTCATATGATGACAGTTTTCAACGGGTTTTTTTTCTTCAGTTTTGCGTATCTTAATTAGTATATTATTTATTATATTTACCGACACCTCAATATTTTCTAATTAGTGAGGTTATGTACATATTTATGAAGTTTCTGTGATCTACTAAAAAATTATTATATTCATCTCACATGGCATGATGATGATGGGGAATTGAAACATTGTTTTGTTGTTTGTCTGTGATATCAACACGTGATCGGTAGTCACAACATGGTTTGTTTAATTCATTGTCGTAGTAGAATTGCTTTGTTTACTTATTGTATATAACACAAAAATTTAGTTCGAGGTCGTGTTCACTAATGACGAGCTTAGATAGACAGATTGTAGAGGCTGCCCTGGACTGGCTACACTTCGACCATAAGGTCCATTGTGATGCCTAAGGATGCGAGTGGAGTGGAAGAAACTTTTGTGTATAGACTAGGAATTGGTAGGACATGCGGCTGCCGCCGACTATGATAGGAACTATGCCGATATTCGTCTAGAGTTCGTGAAGGAAACTGCACAAAACCTTCTCAAACATAGCCGGTTACTTCGTTCTTGTCCATACGCCGACAGTTTAGTGAATTAACCATTAATTTTTTTTCACATTTATTTTCAGAATATGAAAATACTGTTAATACTATAATAATATTTAAAAACAAAATTAAAATCCGACAAATATCAAGGAAGCTATAAGCTTTTAAAGATTAGTATCTGTCTCTTTCTTGCAAAAATACTTAAAACGGAGTTTTACGTGTATTTTAAATGGTGAAAGTGTAATATGACGTCACATAACATACCAAGAGGGCTATCACCCTGTTTGTCTAATCGGGAATTTCAGTCATTCATATCTCGCTTATTTTTAAAGTCATTTAAAAAGTAATTTTACCTTGATGTTTGTCAAGTAAACATGCTTCATTTCAAGTGAAAAAAATTTTCATGCATATTCCCTATTACATCGTATGTATTAAGTAAAAAAAGGAAAAGAAAAATTATGACAAAATTACTCTTTTAAGATACCATAGATGTCTATATTAAACATAGATACATGACTTACTCTTTAGGATTTATATATCAGGTTCTACGGTCTTCGAATTATGTTTGCTTCTATTGAAAAGTAGATCGAGATAAAGCTATCCAAATTCAAAATAAAATATGTGATACGAACTTTTATAATCGTTACTAGCGATCTAAGTTCTGTATCAGACATCTGTGTCAAAACACATTTTTTATAAATTTTTGAAACAATAAAAGTAGGCTTTGTAAAAACTGTCAAATTCATTTCAATTCATTGAAAATATATTTTCCTTTTGGTAAAACATCAAAATTTTCTGTGTAAGATTTTATCCAATAATCACTGCGCGAATGTTTCCTCAAATAATTAATAATATCCCATTCGTTAATCATTACATCGAAAAATTCCCAAAAATGTTTTATATCGTAATGATATTTATGTTTTGTATAATTGCACGTTGGATTCAGTGTATAATCCGTGGAGAACCATCCGCAGTATCTCGAAAGGAGGAATCGAATAGATTAATGAACGACATGATTCTATCATCTTTACGCAGAGACAATGTGACCAATGGTCTGAACGATCTTACCAATGAAGAAGATAACGATTTAAATATAAGATGCCGTGGCGATGTTGGACCTTAAGAAATTTAAAAATACAACAAAAAACAACGTGAAATATATTAAGGTTGTTGTGAAGAAAATTCAATTTAATGACAGGTTCTTCAAAATTTTACAGCTTATTATTTCAATAATAAAGAATATCCTGTCAAAATTTGAAGTTGATCCTGTTTTTAGTTTTTGAGTAAAAAAATTTAAAGTTACGATTTTTAAGAGATTTTTTACATAGGGTTAAATGGACTCGTCGGTAAAAACATGAATACAAAAATCTTTATCTCGACAACCAGAAATGCCAGTGTTATGAAAAACTGTCATAATAATTATCAAAGTAAATATCTGGACCAAATTTCAAATTAATCTTGTTTTTTGTTTCTGAGATAATTTAATTTGTAGATCCAAAAATGTTCTAAATCTAGTTTCATTTTTAGTTATATTTATTTTTATCTACTTTTATTTTTAGTTGTATTTATTTTTATCTAGTTTTATTTAGTTTTATCACCATGCAACTTTTTTGAAATACATAAAAAATACATACATAATAATTAAAATATTTTGAATTATTAAAACTCTTCGAAAAAATGAAATTTAGGATTTAAGTTTTAAACAAATGTTTTTAACAAAAATTAAATTATTTGAAACGATTTAATTGCAAAATTTTTACTTATTTAGAGTTGGCAATGGATGAGATATCAATGCATTTAGTATAGGACAAACTCACTACCCCTGCTTTCCCTCACCAGTTTCACAACAACCTAAATTAAAAAAAAAATGAATATCATTTATACAGGGATGATGATTCAGTGGTAAAGACGGAATGTGTGGGTGGTATTTGGTATGTGATTGAGATTTATAACAATTTGGACATAGTGCCAAATTTAATTTGATTCATTGTTTTTGGTTATTTATAAATATTTTACATAATGTTGTCGAGAAAATTCATTTTGAAAATTTTTCCGACCCGATTAAAAATAGTATTGTGAAAGTTTGAATCTTAGCATACTAATTTTATCCAAATGGGGAATAATAAATGATTTTGTTATCCCTAAAATTTCGTTTTAATCGGAAACAATAACTCGAATTTATACGAACATCTTTTAGTCAAGAAAAGTTAAAAGAAAATTTTGACTATTTTTGTGGAGACTCGGAAATCATACTCTAAAATTTTAGTTCAATTTTATGGTAGAAATCAAATTTCTACATTCGTATTATTTCGGTACAAGATTTTTAGAAAAATTCCGTAGTCATTTCATTTCGTTTGATATTGAAAAGAATAAATTTGACGAGTATTTACGATCCATAAAACGGGTTACAAATTTTTCTATATAAAAAGATAATGATTTGTCTCATAATCCGACAAAGGCGAATTTAATATTTTATACTGCGAAAAAAAATATTCTATACAACAAAGGTCAAGGTTTCTATGAGTTCATAAATCAACTGTTATCAAAATTTCAATTATAACAAAACTAAAAATATAACAAACCAGTTAAGGTGAGATTCGAAAGATTTGAGTCAAATATGAACCACAAAAAAAATCTTACCCAGTGAGGTTAAAGGTCCGAAATCGATCCGTATGATCAAATATAATTTGTTAAATTATCCAAAAAAAGGACATTTCATTTAAAAAAAAAAGCATGTATGTCTTTATATACGCACGTAGGACGTTATACTTCTTTTTTAATAATTTATGAAAATAATATTAAGTTCAACACTTCTATTAAGACACAAAAGTTTAATAAAATCATATAGTAGTGAAAAACTACAATAGAAAAATTATATATTGTATCTAAAACCAATGAGTTTACATTTTATCGTGGTAGAATAGAACCAGCCTCACTTCTTCCGTTAAAATTAGAGTTTGAAAGACTGCCATTAAATCCATTATTTACATTAGAATCAAAGTTAGTTATATTAATCAAGACCATGTCAGGTTTATCAATATATATATTTAATATACAAAGTTTACGAGCCAATCAAAATAATATCATTGATAATGTGGTTCGTAATTATAATATTCTTCTTTTATCAGAAACATGGAGTAATAATGATGAAGATATTCCTGTTCCTAATTTCAACTTAAAATGTTCTAATGTGAGAGCTGGACTATGTAGCTATTTAACAAAATAATAACGCTCATAGTGTATAATATTGTCTTTCAATATTCAAAAATCATATCTCACACAAACGAAACTCTTGTCCACTACAGAGTGTTCGTCACACTGCTTATGTGACAGACAGACTTCTGTCTGTTTCGATTAATTATACACTACGTAAATTAAAATAGACCCAATAGCAACATTATCTATCACTGTCTATCACTGTCAGTATGCCATGATATGGTGTTAAACCACTCACACGACGGACAATAACGACGATGTATATAATACAATACGGATTATTTAAGTATGACAAAGTAAACCATATCATAGTACATTACTTATAGACAGCGATGGATACACTTTACAGTATTCCAGATTGGGTGTATTTTAAAAACAAGCTGTATAATGTACACTCCCGTTCAAAAAAAATGAACAGACTTGAAATGTTAATTATCTTACATTTCATAAAACTCCTCACTTTTGTAACTTTTATTTATAATTTTATGTATAATTTTATTTATTTATAAGCAAAGATAAGTAGTATATTTTTTAAGTGTGTAAAAAAGAAATAGAAGTATAAAATATTTTTTATTTGTATATACCGGTTGTTTAGTTTACATCTTCGCATAGTCGATCTCCCACGAGTATGAGAGAGTACATATGTATACATTAAGCAATGTGTATGAGAAGGAGGTCTTATAGGTTTGTTTTGTTATTATTATTACATGTTATAGCATACTGAAGTCTGAACAACAGAAAAAATCATTACAACTGATCTGTTCACTTAAAAAAAACCCCTACATCACACAACAGTTTAACTTTAAATAAGAAAACAAACCTATAAGATCTCCTTCTCATACACATTGCTTAATGTATACATACGTACTCTCTCATACTCGTGGGCGATCTACTATGCGAAGATGTAAACTAAACAACCGGTATACGGTGTCAGTGACAGAGTGAGAATTTAAAAAATATATGTAATGTTAATACATGTTAGTATTATATCTTACTCTTACGTTTAAAAATAAAATAAAATGTTGTATCTGTTACTACAAGAATAATCAAAATTGTGATAGACTGATTCGGTTTAGGTCTGTTTATTTTTTTTGAACGGGAGTGTATGTATCTATAAATTCTCTCTGTATACTGTGACACATTTTTTACCAAATGTGTCTCAAACACTGTGCAATAGAGTGAAATATACATCAGTCGAGTGTTATAGCAGTGATTTGTTGTATGCTGAAAATACACTCTGATCGAATTCTCATAACGCACCAACAGAAGTATTTCTTCGAAAATTTCTATTTTTAATAAAATTTTCTTTTTTTTTTAAAGTATATATACTAATATGAAAATAAATTTTGAAATTTTATCAAGAAGGAAAAATTAATGTAACGAATAAAATAAAATAAATTTTTTTTAAAGAATTTAATAACATTTTTCAATAATTTATTTTTCTTGACAATTTTTTTTCTTGTAAATTCTTTTCACTCAAAAATGTGGCACACCATATATTAATAATAAAAAATTTATTTATTCAATAATACATAATTTATTGATTAAAAATTCATTTAAACAAAATATTATGGTAAAAAAAAAATTGTGAAAAGAAATTATTATACATTTTTTTAAATTAATTATTAATAGAACTGTTGTTTTGCTGTTGATATGTTATGAAAAGTTGTTTTTCTCAAGATAATTTATAATAAAAAAAAAAACAAAAAACAAATGTGTATAATATACATTTTATCTCTTATTATAAAATAATATTTCACGCCATATATACATCCATCGCATTGCTCGAACAGTCTTTATTAATAAGATAGCTTAGCAACAAAAATAACCATACAAATTTCTTCGTTCAATTTTACCCGACTGCGAGTAGCGTGTTTCAATTTGGTTTGTCTAATTCTAATTATTCGCATTTTCGCGTCTGTTCATTAACACACGATAATTCAAAAACGAAATAAGATGAATGAGCTTGATGAAATTTCCAGATCGTGCTGTGTCATTTCAAGTTCGTGAATCTTTTTGATGTGAAACTTTTTATGCCTGGAAGTAAACTCAAAAATCTGTTAATCTGTCCTTTTTTTTTATTATTGTATTTCTGTCACTCTGTTATTATATTATAGAAGGTGTGTCTTTTATATTTTGATAGTACTGTTCAAGCAGCAATGTTACATAAAATGTGTAAATATATATTTTTTCGTAAACTCGAATAGCATGCGATGTTCATGTTACATGAGGGGAGAGAAAAGTTAATAAAGAAACGAACAAACTGACATAAGTCAAAGTCTGACGAAATGTGATTTATTGTCAAATATTTCATAAACTACTGTTTGTCTGATCTGACAGAAAACTTGTACCATGAGACATATTTGTTAAATCGATACGACCACATATTCTAGAGTCCATATCTAAAATATTTATCGATTTTTTAGGTATGCAAATGAATGCATGGAGGGCGATATTTTGAAAATTGTACACCTGTTGCTAATTTTAACTAGAGTTATCATTTTTCTTGGCTCAAAACTAGCCTAGAATATTTTTTTTGTTAAATATTTTTTCAAGAAGTATATCTGAAACTAAGGATAAACATCGGAAAATAGATAATTGCTTGCCTTAAAATTAAGTAAGTAGACTGAGTAATGAGTCGACTGCCATCTGTTAGTAACTACCAGAACAAATGTTCTGGTAGTTTTTAATTTTCAAAACGATTCGATAAACAACTTTTGAAATAAAATAATTGCGCAAAAATGCGTAAAAATTTAGCTTACGGGAATTAGTTTTTATTCGAAGGTCGTCCAATCACCGATCTCTCACATATCAAATGATTGATTGACTAATGTAAATTTTCTAACACCCTTTTTTTTTTATTATTTATTATTTAATAATTAATTATTGTTTACTTGAAAAAGTCGCAAAGAAATGTGGAAAAATCCATAAATGAAGGCGTATCCCACGATATCATAACAAGTATAAATAGTATAATAAGTAGTGTTAGGTTGTGTTGCCTTGGTATTATTTCATTGTCTTGTTATTTCATTTAGAGTGATACGATATTGTTGTTAACGGTATACACAATATAAAAAAAAAGTCCGTATTATCAAAATTTCCGCTCAACCATATTTAAATTTTTACACACACAAACAAACATATACAAAAAAAAAAACAGATTTGTATAAATAAAAATTTATAAATACTTGTACAACACAGACTGATTTAATATTGACAGACAGACGGATAGACTTGTTTTAAATAGAGGATGATCTCAAAATAAAACGGTCTAATTTTACTCTTAATCCGTACATTTAAATATTGTCAATTCCGTCTGTTGGTCTGAATTTTAACTAAATCCGAAACTAATAAGCCTATCAAGAGGTAGAGGTAGATTGTAAAGGCTGCCCTGGACGGGCTAAACTTCGACCATTAGGTCCATTGTGATGCCTAAGGATGTGAGGATGTGAGTGGAGTGGAAGGAATTTGTGAGTAGACTAGGAATTGGTAGGATATGCGGCTGCAGCCGACTATGATAGGAACTATGCCGATATTCATCTGGAGTTCGTGAAGGAAACTGCAAAAAACTTTCTCAAGCATAGCCGGTTACTTCGTTCTTGTCCATACGCCGACAATTTAGTCAATCAACCGCCCCTTTTTTTTTTCTTTTTTTTATAATTGACAAACTGACGATGTCGGGATTCGAACCCATAACCTCCCAGTTTCCAAGTAGGCATACTGCGCAGACATGATGCCTTAAACCGCTTGGCTGGTGTAGCCTATCAAAATAAAGTTGTAGATTTTCATTCAGGAATTACGATTACGTATACATTCCATTGTTCTGATGTTTAAATACAGATGGCAGCAAAGATAAGGCTAAGTCAGGTTGTAGTGGTTCTCCTGGATGAGACTCATCCTTGCGAATACTCTTTAAACCATTTGGAGCTGTTCAGATACAGCACTAGGCTTTTGACGCCGGTAGTCAAAGAATGGTTGACCTAGAAAGGTGAGTTTCGTCATAGCAAGAGCTGGGACAGTGAGAGAGGAGGTGAGATATAGATGCTAAGATTACATATACACTCATTTGTTATAGTAATTACTGACAGATGGCAGCTGGTATATTTAATTATTTGCATTTGGTATATTTTCCTGAGATGGATCACTGAAACGCTCAGTCGTGATTTGATCCGACAATTCACACAGCGCATCCTGGCGCTTTCGAAAGAAGACAATCGTTTTATCCACTAAACACAGTCAATATCATCGATACTTTGTAAGGCAATACGCTGCATTAGACAACGTTGAAACGCCGTTTTCTTTTGAGTCACCCTGTACGTTGTTGTGTAGGCACCTATTATAAAATTTATATTAATTTTTTTCATTTCATTTTGTCCTTGACTGTGTGTTGTTTGTATTAAAATTTTTTTTTTTTTTTTTGTTAAATTTATGGTATTTAATAATAATAAATAAATATGTCTACACATATTTATTTGAAAAGCAACAATTTTGTTCTTGTTGCCGATTTCGTTTAGATTGAATATATTGTTTTTTGGGTCCGTAGATTAATGTCACCACCACCTGTACATTTCAAGTGCCCGAAATAATATTAGGAGGTCTGAGGTTCGAGTCCAAGTGGTTGCAATATCCTGTTCACATTTTTAATTTATAACATGAGAGTTAATTCATTCTAAATAGATCTCGTTGTTTCAATAAACATCGCTTAAGATAGTTCTACCAGCACAGTCAGGTATAATCAGGACAAAAAACCGGCTTGCTTTTATTATAGAACAAATAGGAAACATATTAATGTTTCCCCCACTTTTAATCCATTTATCATTTTATTTATACGTGTGAAATATAACCAGTATAATAAAAGTTGCCCTTCTACTTTTAAATAAGTTCCCTTTACGCGCATATAATAGTCAAAACAAATGAATTCAGCTCTACATTTCATTATCTTTTTCACATTTTTAATCCAAAAGATTTAATTATTTGAACCTTAAATAATGCGGCTTTTTAATTCACACACATTTGAACGAATCTTTTTTCTTTTTCATCAAAACTATAATTTATTTCGAGTTGTTGCCAGAAATTATAAAAATAGTATAAATGGTGGTTTGTTGTTTTTGTTTTTTATAATCATGAATAAATCAACAAATCAAGTTTTTTTTTTTTATTAATATAAATACTAAGCAAGCAGCCAGCTTGTCGCACATATCCGTGTCTACAAAATTTTCAAATGTAAAAAAAAAACATTTGAATTTATAATTACCGTTATAAAATCCTTGATAAATATAAAAGGATCATTTATTTATGTACTGTATTGTACAACACATTTGAATTCAAACTGACCACCACAAAAAGTAGCGCTCATTTTACAAAATTTTTTTTAGGTAATTTGTTGTGTATTCATTTGAAATTAAATTTCAAATTTTGTCCCAATTCCTAGATCAATTATTTGTATTTAATAAAAACGTATTTCGACTACAAGATAGTCATCATCAGTATGAATTAGCTAATCGTAACTATCTCAGGGATATGGAGTCAGAGATATGTTGGTCGTTGCCAATTTGGTGCATGTCTCACAATAAAATTAAAAAATTTTTTTCTTTTATATGATCTGACTGAGGTAGTACCTGAAGGATTATTTGAGTTGATTGACCAATTAAAGGATTAAGTGTCCTTGCGAAATACGTATTTATAAAGTAGAAATAATTGTTCTAGGAATTGGGGCAATATTTGAAATTTATTTTCAAAACACCTAGAGTTAGTTCTCTTTGATTATTTTAACAATCTTTATAATCTTATTCATTCGGTTTTTTTTCGGAAAAGGTTTCGAACAAAAGTTCTTAGTATCTATCTATCTTTTATATATATATATATAAATCGATGTGTGTATGTATGTTCCCTATGAACTCCAAAACAGCTGGACCGATTTTGATGAAATTTTCAGGCAATTTTCAGATTAGCCCAGCTGCTGATCCTGTAAATTTTGGTAGCGATCGAAAATTTTTTTTTTTTTTTGGCAATTTTGTGTTATCTGGCTAAAGATAATAGGGAATATGCATGAAAATTTTTTTTCACATTTATTTTCAGAATATGAAAATACTGTTAATACTGTAATAATATTTAAAAACGAAATTAAAATCCGACAAATATCAAGGAAGCTATAAGCGTTTAAAGATTATTATCTGTCTCTTTCTTGCAAAAATACTAAAAACGGAGTTTTACGTGTATTTTAAATGGTGAAAGTGTAATATGACGTCACATAACATATCAAGAGGGCTATCACCCTCTT
Source organism: Nineta flava (assembly GCA_963920215.1). Classification (NCBI taxonomy): domain Eukaryota; kingdom Metazoa; phylum Arthropoda; class Insecta; order Neuroptera; family Chrysopidae; genus Nineta; species Nineta flava. Next base: position 85,512,557 of record OY986043.1, on the reverse strand, counting down.
TGTCTAATCGGGAATTTCAATCATTCATATCTCGCTTATTTTTAAAGTTATATAAAAAGTAATTTTACCTTGATATTTGTCAAGTAAACTTGCTTCAATTTAAGTGAAAAAAAATTTTCATGCATATTCCCTATTAGTGCTACCCATGAGAAGCCGGGGCGGCGGGCAGCTAGTATTTTATAATGAACATTTTTTATCCGAAGCATTTTTTTCCGAATACCGAATGAATACGAACACAAATAAATTGTAAGATATCCGTGCAAATTGAAGATGATAATTTTTCCGGACATGTGCGATGATTTTTTTATTTGAAAATTTCAATGTTATATAAAAAAATAAATAAATTTTTTATGCCTTTCTGAAATATAAAATATTGATTTTTGTTACGATTTGTCTGTATCTAAATGACAGGTGTTTTGTGACAATTTATTTAAAAACAAGTTTCTTTACCAAAAAAAAAGAAACATTCATAAGTGTTTGGGTAGAAACATGAAGAAGAAAAAACTTGAAGGTGATTAGTTGGGCCTCTTTAGGGTGTTGTCAAGCGATCAGGAATAATGCCGGATTTAAAATAATAGAATAAAATCTCTTATTTAATGAATATTTTTCTAGATGAGCATGCAATACTTGATGTGGAATACTTAAGGACTAGAGAAAAATCCAAAAATATCTCTGTCTCTTGGTACAAGGTCTCTGCCCTAAACGAATTGATGGATAAGTCTATGGACAGGAAATGGAAAGATACAGCCGGTTTGCAGACAAGCCAAACAAATGATAGTTGGGTACAATAAACCTTCTGGTTGGAGGCTCACGAGGCTGTAGGTTCAAGAGCCATCTATCATTAGATAAGAGGACAGTGGGATTTGTCCGGACTGTAACGGGTCAGATGATACGTCCTTCCATCTTCTGGCAAAATTTCCTTACAGAGCCAAAATGACGTATCTAGGCTTCGGCTCGACCGAAATAGGAAAATATGAGGTAAACAACTAAAGTAATCTTCTATTCTGTCATTTACAAAGAAGGATTCGACAACACAAGGTGTGGCAGAGGATAAAAGGGGTGGAAGGTATGGGTTAGAGGTCGGTAAAAAAGGCCTTGATCTAATCCACGACCTCTGGCATTCTAGACCAAGGCCAGAGATCGTCGGTTCAATTCCCATCCAAGATGTGTATGATTTTTCATAACAAGCACTTGATGTCAAAGAATGTTATCAATGTTCAGACCATATTACTTAAATGTCAAATTAAGTAAACGCTAGTCATTTCCCTTGGTATAATATAACCGGAAAAAAATTAGACCTTTAAATGAACGAAAAGGAATTGCCCTTGGAAGACAAGAAACTTTTCCAAAAACACCCTTTTATCATAATTTTAAAATCAGACAGTTAAATGAACCAAAAAGAAATGTCCTTGAAGAGGACAGACAAACATTTATGATTGGCAGACATAAAAATTTGATTAAAAAAATTAATTAATTTAAAACAACAACAGCAACAACAACAAAAAAAAAACTGTTTATACAAAACACAAAACAGAAATTTTATTGAAAAATTCCCCGGTGATAAATGTGTTATAAATTATATCTCAATTAAAATTACTTGTTAAAAATTGATTTCAAATTACCTAATTATTAAGAATTCTTTTATGATAATTGAAAATTAATTTGGTAATTTATAGACAAAAAAAAAAAGAATAATAAACAAGATTCCATTTTTACATTCTTTTTTTTTTGTTATATGTAATAATTTTGGTATTTTATAGTACATACTTTAATTTTTGATAGACTAAAACGTATGTACTATGGAGCACAAAAGTTGATGACATTTTTTGTCAATTTTTTAATTGATTTGTGCCTTAACAATTCGGTTTTCGAATAAATGCTTCGGATAAAAGTTGTTCATTACAAATATAGTAACAACTTTTATTTGAAAATTTTCTTCGAAAACCGAATGAATAAGGCATAAATCAATTATTTAAAAAAAATGACATTAACTTTTGTGGCCAAGTGTACATATATGTAAAAAAAAAAACAAACAAATTAATGTATGTGAGTATGTGATATATGTGAAATTTTTATATTTTTGCAATGACTCATGTTACATTCGTGTGCAAATCGATGAAATCATTTAATTATTTGTTTAATTTTTATTAATAGTTCGAAAAATTTATTTTTATACTTTAATTCCCCTCCGGTTTTTTTTTTCAGTCAAAACTATTCGGTGAATGAAAAAATGTTTCAAACAATAGTTTGTATCAATTTTTTGTTTGTAACAATAGTATGATCTAAATTTAAATATGCATGCGAACATCATGTAAATCTCAGTTAATGTTGAAATTGAAGACAGAAATAGAACTATTAAGTGAATGAAAAAATATTGCAAACAATAGTTTGTAGTTATGATCTAAATTGAAATATGAATGCGAACATCATGTACGACAGATCAGTGACTAATTCAAGTCACAACCCAAAGTGATAGGGAATTTGTTCGTATGTCGGTACAAGGGATGCAAAATTACATGAAATTAAAAGGAAAGTGATTAATACATCAATGAATTTTTTTCTTTAAATTTCAATAATGTTTATTTTGTGTTGGAAGTGATAATCACTTTCAATCAATAGATTTATAAATTTATGTCAAATTTAGGAGACGACTTTCAACTGCGTATTTAGTTAATAAATAGAATTATAGCAAATATGTCGCATAGTTCAAAGAACGGATTCTTTTGGTTCGCCATATATGTATATACCTACCGCGTAGTTAAATGAAAATGTTGAAGTATATGGGTAATCCCTAAACCAGTCCGAGTGATAGAGCTGCTAAAGATGCTGTACTCAGAGAACTGAGAGGTTGATGGTTTGATTCCTAACGGTGGTAGTTAGTTTACCAGTGTACTGTTAATTCGTTTAAAATTATCCGAAAAATTCGAGCGATAAATTGTTGTGTATTGTGTCCCAATAACCTTAAAACCATTTTATATTATTATGTAATCGAATACAAAAAAAAAAAAATCCGTATAATATTTTAATACGTATTTGAATATGAAAGTAAATTTTTTTTTTAAATATTAAACACATACAACACAACAACATACGAAAAAAAAAGAAGATTATTTACATAATTTTGTGTATTTACATAAAAAATCAGATTTTCCAGACAACACTCAACACAACAACAACGTAATATTATTACAAGAACCTAAAACTGACTGATTTGTGTTGTGTGTGTAGAACTGTAGACTATATCGAGGCTGTCAGACACATTCAAATAACAAATTTATATACCTAGAATTTAGCAGCGTTTAAAAATTAAGTGTGTTTTTATATTTGTATTTATTTTTTTATTACATAACTAAATTACAAAAAAACAAATTATGTAACAACTAACTGAGTTAATTGTTTGAATACCCAGTATATACTGTGTTGTATATCAATGTTTGAATTGTTAACAATTCTGCGTATTTGAGTTGTTCACAACACATTTATTCACAAATTATGAGGAAACTATTGACTATTATGAAAAAACATTTCAAACAAAAGTTGTTTATTTTAAAAAGATGATTTTTTATTTATTTTTTCTATCTGTTACGGTTTCAAAGATGTATACGTTTCGATTTTGCCCATTCACAAACTTGACCTTACTTTTTTGCTCTAAAACACACATAAAAAATTTCAGCTCGTTATCTCTTTTTGTTTTTGAGTTATCGGCTTCGCGGACAGACAGACACAACTATTAAGACACAAAAGTTTTATAAAATGATGCAAGCACATTTTTTGCTTCATAAAATAGGCAATGACTATTACACCATAACATGTTCTCCTAATAAAAATATGAAAAATTTATCAATTTTTGTTACATTTTTAATTTTAAAAAATTCACAATATTCTATTTTTAAAATGATATAGGCAAGCGCTATTACAAGAAAAATGTACATAAATTTGTTACACAGGAGCTACGTCAACTTAGCCAATTTTCTCAGAATAAATACAGAATATAGAATAAATTGCAATCCGGTCGGATTAAAACATTCGGATGGAAATTTCGTAACTGATATGGTTTGGGTATTTGAAAGGCCAAGTTCGTCAAGGAGAACGGAGGCTTTTAAAGGGAGGGGCCCAAATTATTTGGTAATATTAGAAAAATTCTAAAAATTTATAATAAAGTTGTAGAAAATCAACATTTCTACAACTGATAATCTAATCATTTTTTTCTAAAACCCGAATATGTAGAGTCCCCTTCCTCTTAATAACATTTTTTCTTGTCTATTTTTGTCTATTAACGGACTTGGCCCTTCAAATATGTGAATATCTGGCCTTGATTGTGAGTATCTCGTTTTACAAATGTTCAAAAAAGGTTTTTTTTTAATTCTTAAGAAAAATCATTTTTGAGTGAACTACCCCCTTAAAGAGGGTATCTTTTTTGACGATCTAGTGATAATATGAGAGCTTTATTTTGAACTACTTGGTAAAATATTATGTGATTATATAAAATAAAATTGAAATTGCGTATTTTTTACATTTGAATGGGTAATCAGACACAGATATACACTGACGTCATTTGCGACAATGTATTTTGTTTAATAATATGAAACCTACGCTTGAAAATGCAGTAGCGCGTGTATACCATTATCATCTTCATAATCGTCGCACATGCATACATTGTTGACACATTATTTATTGTATTATCGAATATCTATCTATCTATCTATAAACAAAAATTTTATTTCGATTATACATACATTCATAATTAGTATTTGATTGATTCATTTATTTGTTTATGCTTTAAAATTTAAATTATAAAATATATATATTTTCATTACAAAATATATATATCAGATATAATTATATACCACATTTTTGTTTAATTGATTCATCTGTATATCATGCAATTAACACGTGGAAAACGGGAAAATTGGTGACAGAATTATAGTTTTTATAAAATATAGACCTTAGAACGAATCTCACATTTGTTTTTTTATTTTATCTGCATATACAGGATGTTCTGAAATTCATTCATGAAAACTATACCACGGTGAAGAGCTGCAAAAAATAAACAAAAAAGTTTAATAAAGTTTTTCGATTTGACGCTTATAGTTTAAGATATAATCAATTAAACATTGATAAATTCAACCAATCACACAGAGCGCATAGTGTAAGGAGACGGAGCCGCTTACCGTCTGCGAGCCTTTAAATGGTAAAGCGCCCCGCTCAACTTCTGAGACCACGCCTCCTTACACTATGCTCTCTGTGCGATTGCTTGAATTTATCAATGTTTCATTGATTATATCTTAAAAAATAAGCGTCAAATCGAAAAGCTTTATTAAACTTTATTCTTTTTTTGCAAGCTCTACACCGTGGTATAGTTTTCTTGAATGAAAAAGAGTAAGAGTATACAAAGTTTGAACATCGTAGACTGGAGCAGCAATAATCTACGTGAGATAGACATTTTTATTGTATAAAACCTATTTTGACAAAATGGAAACCCGACTTCAAAAATCAAATATTCTATAACAAAAAATGCACTAAAAAGTAAAAAAATAATTGCATATTCTTGTGCCAATTTTAGTTTACCTAAGCATAAATTTTTAAATATATATGTACAATTATTGTTATTTTTGGAGGCGGTGTCCAAAAGTTATGTGAATTTCTCTATGCTGACACCGACTCCAAAAATAACAACAATTGTACATATATATTTTAAAAATTTTGCTTAGGTGAACTAAAATTGGCACAAGAATATGCAATTATTTTTTTACTTTTAAGTGCATTTTTGGTTATAGAATATTTGATTTTTGAAGTCGGGTTTCCGTTTTGTCAAAATAGGTTTTATACAATAAAAATATTAATATCACAATTGCATTGAGTAAATATCTTATTTCAATATAGTAATTCGTATTTCGGAACTAAGATTTTTAATTTTACTTTACTTATGTTACAGTAAATATTTTGTAAAATTACCATTATTTTTAACAGTGTATATACAAATTGACCAAATGAATACGGATGATTCGAAGTTATACAATTTTGCTTGGAAAAATTTTAATGAAAATTTAAATCATTGATAAAATTCTTTAAAAGGATACAAATAATTACTCTCTTTAAAAGGCAAGTTTACATTACAATTAATTGTAAATAATTGTACTTCATATAAATAAGTATAAATAAATGACGATTGATTTTGTTATAAATGCGTAGCGTCGTATGTTCACTCTCATTCATAAAAATTGAACCACCAGTAAGTCACATTCTAAACATATATAATACTAAATTTATGTATATATTACGTACACTAACACTTAGTATGTTTAAACTGGTTCAATTTTTATGAACGAGTGTGTATGTATTTTCACATGTGTTGTTGTTGTTGTTGTTTTAATAAAACTATGTGTACATGGTTTTTGTTTGTTTATGTTATTAGTTAGTAGTTGACAGGTGATCTAATATTATTCCACCATGATCTGATTGAAGTATATAAATTTTATTTACGCATTACAATATTTTATTTTTTATTTTGTTATGTTTGGCTGCTACCAATTGGTTCACAATAACTATCCATTCTATACCATACGGAATTACGCATTAAGAATAAAATTTAATTTTTATATATGTATTAAGTTTAGTCCCGACTTAGTAACGGTTGAAAATATTGATGGCTGAAAAAAATATTTTGATATAGGTGTTTACAAAATGACCTAATTAATCTATTTCCGCATGTCCGTTATAACGATAACTCAAAAACGAAAAGAGATAGCAAGCTAAAATTTAGTGTGTCTATGTTCTACAGCTAAAAACTAACTTCAAGCTTGTGAATGGTGAAAATCGGACCATCTTAGGAACCGTAAGAGATAGAACAAAAATTTAAGTTACTTTTTGAAAAATAAACAACTTTTGTTTGAAACTTTTTTCATAAAGTCAGTATACACCGAGTATTTAAGCAATTAACTCAGGTATAGTTGTTATTTTCACTTGTTATACCCAGTATGTGTAAATACACAAGGTATATTAAGTTTAGTCCCGACTTTGTAACGCTTGAAAATATTAATCCTTGACATAAATGCTTGGTATAAGTGTTCATAAAATGGTCTAATTCGGCTATTTCCGTATGGCCTTCCGTTTGTCCGTGAACCCGATAACTTAAGAACGAAAACAGATAACGAGCTGAAATTTTTTTTGTTCTAGAGCTAAAAAGTAAGATCAAGTTCGTTAATGGGCAAAATCGGAACATGTTTCCCCATGCTAGGGGGGGAAATATGCATCTTTGATACCGTAAGAGATAGAAAAAATATTTGTTAGCAAAAAATCTTCTTCTTTTTAAAATAAACAACTTTTGTTTGAAAAATTTTCCGTCCTTGTTTAATATTTAGCACTGAATGACATAAAATATTTCTTCAAAATAGAAGCTAGGTCTATTGTGAAATAACCACATAGTTACATCAAAAATACTACTGCGCCTGCTCACCAAATCATTCATATGAATAGTTACTTCAAAAGTTTCATGTGTAAAATAGCCCTCATGATTTTTTTCTTCAAGAAAAATCGCTTTAGTTTGTTTTTTTTGAACCACACGGTAATCTAATACCTATTCTATTGTAAAATAAAATGGATGACGTGTTGACGCATTGAGGACACATGTTATTTCAAAAAAAAAAGAAGGAAACAACGCAAAATAACAGATAAAAATTTGTTGTATTATAATAATACGTATCTATATATTGATAGTTTTGCGTTTAAAAAAATAACACACGTAAAATTTTTATTTTCAATTGAATATAATATTATTATATTGATCGTGTTCAGAACAACTAAATCCTTAGTAAACTAAGTCAGTCTGAAAAAAATTCAAACTAGCGTTACAATCTCAGTTACTTAGTATCTGTCAAATATGCTGGCAAAAAAAACTAAGTGAGGTTACTTAGTAACTTAGGCTGTTTATACACATGCAACCTTTTATGAGAGTTTTTAATTGCATGATTTGGTGCGCAAGCGCAGTTTTTGATGCATGTTTTTAGTTTGATGAAATAGAGAAGAATTCTATTTTGACGAGTTTTTTCATGAAATCTTATATGTAAGTCCTATTTTCCACATGTAACTTTTCAAGCAACTATTCATAACGAATATCGTGTTGAACAAGCGCAGTAATATTTTTTGATGAAACTATGCAGTTATAACACATAAGACCTGGTTTCTATTTCGATGCAATTTAATATGTAACTTTAGATGTAAGAATAGGGTGATTGGTTTACTATGATCATGTGACTGAAGTGGTTGACAAAGAAAAAAATATTTAGCAAGACGACAGTTATAAGCTATTAACAAAACATGCGATTGATATATTTCTGCATGTACAAAGAGATGTAAGTCTCGTTATATCACATACATTTATTGCGATTGAAAACTTTCATCAAAACTCTCATGTGTAAAAACGGGCTAACTTAATATGTAAGAGTAGTGTGTACGATGTGTTGATATCCTTGTGATTGATATATTTCAAGTGAATTCCATTGTATGCACAGCAATGTAACTCTAATTAAACAGCAATGTAAAAGTTGCATGTGTAAAAATGGGCTTACTTACTAAAAACTTAGTTGTGCTGAACACGACCAATTGGTGTGTGGTATTATATGACTCAACAATAAAAAGCTAATAACTAACTTTTTAGTAAAACGGTTTGTCCGTTTGTCTATTTGTGTCTATACTCTCTACTGTATACCGTACGTGTTGGAAAGCATTGCTAATAGAGAATCAATGTTAAATATTATTTACTATAATAATTATACACAATATGATTAATAAAGATATAAAAATAGTGGGGGTACTCTTTAGTGTGTCTGTTGTGTATACTCGCTGGACTGTTTTGTACTCAGTATACGTTAACATGTAATGAGAGTGGATTAAATATGTTCTTTGTTGTCTTCTTAAGTTTAGCATTACTTCTAACAAGTGAAAATTCTTTTTTGAATATCCCTTATTATTTGTATGTGGAATGTTTGAAAATAAATGATAGTATTCTATTAACGATATAACATAAAACTACAATCTACACAAATTAAAAGAAATATAAAACCCCAAATAGAAAAAAATATAGAATTCCGACAAAAAAAGTTAAACCAACGGTTCGAATATTCCTCCATTATTTGCTAAACAATATCCGAGTCGATTCTAGGAATCTACCCGGGTATTTTGTAGCACTTGTAGTACTCTAACAGTTGGCAAAATATTATTTCGTAACAAACTCAAATATTTTTGAGAATCTAAAGATCCGTCAATGAAAAATGGTCCTATAATATGGTCACCCAATATTCCAGTCCAGACATTCAGTTTCAGTATGTATGTGTACGTATGGTTTTATAGTAAATCTTTTATTTATTTAACATTGATTCTCTATTAGAAATGCTTTTGAAAACGGTCTGTATATATATGTATATGTGTATTTGATTAGATCTTTGTTTGTAATATTATTATTATTACTTTAAAAACACCCACTCATACGTCATCAGTTTCCGTTTACATTTGTGTTTTTTTTTTCACATTCAATTCATTCATAAATTTATGTTTTATTTGTTTGAAAATCACTGTCATATCAATTTAAAATAACTTGTATAGGCATTAGAGAGAGAGAGAGAGGTTTGATGTGTGATGTATGAATTGTATGACTGTGATTGTATGAATATACAATATTGTATACGAAGTTACGAACGACTAACAAAAATGTTTTTTTTTTATAAATAATGCTTGTAAAGGCCATTACACAATGAAAAAAAATAAGGTATAAGAGATAAGAGATAAGAAATAAGGAATAAGAAATAGCGGAATCCAGCAGATGGCAGAACCGTTGATCAATTCACAATTCAAAAATAAGGAATTAGAAATAGCAACAGAATTTCCGTCGCGGTGGATATCTGTTCCTTATTTTGCCAACCAATCACGGGATTGGCTGGCAATGTTATGCGCAGGATGTTATGCGCAGTCGACTCTCTTATCCAATATGTCAATACCATAGAGAACACCTGATCTCCAGTTACCAAATATCTGTAAAATTAAATTATTAATAATATGTCTATAAAATAAATTTATGTTTTTGACATTCGTGCACACACCAGCAGCAGGCAGTCAACCGCTATGATTGGTTAAATATTTTAGCTTATCGCCGATTGTGTTTTAGTCGCTGTGCTATTTCTTATTACTTATTTCTGATTTCTTATTCCTTATTTATTATCTTGTTCATTACCTCTACAATCTCTTATACCTTATTTTTTTCATTGTGTAATGGCCTTAATAATCATTATAATGGCAATAATAATAATATGTATAATTAGAGAATTGTATTATGTTTGTGTGTTGTACCACGCCATTCATCCATATGTGGGGGGAGTACACATCAATTGATCAAAAATTGAAACAGCGAAAGTGATTTATGTTAATCAAGAGTAATAATTTTTTTATGTGAAAAAAACTGTAGTGAGACTAATCAAGATTTTATATGGGGAGTGAAATGGAAATTTCAGATTATATAATGTCACGTGTTTTGTAACTATCGTGACAGTCGGCAATGATCGGCATTGTCACATCAATTGAAAATAAATTGGAACAGGGAAACTGATTCTATAGTGAGATTCAATGGAGGTGAAATGAAATTTCAGATTATACGTCACGTTTTTATGTAACGATCGGATATGTGACAATCGGAAATCATCGGCATTGTTACGATAAGAGATATCCATTCGTGTTTGTTAACCAATCAAATTGCTCACAATAAATACGATATTAACGTTTATGTTTCATATCATGCCTGAGCCCCCCAGACTCAAAACATTTTCTCTTTATAACCACAATGCATTTCGGGTCAGTTTAAATAGAGTACTAAAATAATGAACACAACTACACCAGGTATTGGACCGATATTATCTACAAGTAAATGAATAGCACTTGAAACTAAATACCTAAAAATTGAAATACTCAAACTATGACTTTTAAACTAACTACGCGATTTAGTTGTCATTATACACTCCCGTTCATAAAAATTGAACCAGTTATTTTACATATATTTAGTAATATATATACGCTTAGAATGTGACTTACTGGTTCAATATTTATGAACGAGAGTGTATATCATTATTACCAAATTACGAGTTAATATCTAAAGAAAAACAATTTAAGTAGTTTGTATAACTCTCACTAGTGACATGTTCCATTGTGACGGATATTTACAGCTATTAAACAGTCATAACAGGTAGTTATGACAGTGCATGCGAACATCATGTTATCCGAGTTAATACCGAAACTGTACTCTGTAAACAGAGATAGTATAGAGATCAGTGACTAATTCAAGTCACAACCCAAAGTGATTGGAAATTTGTTCGTAATTCTGTACACAAAGGATACATAACTGCATGAGATAAAACAATGATTAATATATCAAATGGAATTTTTTCTTTTAATCAATTTAGTTTTTTTGTTCTTAAATAAGTGACCTTTTTTCATATTTTATCCAAATACCCGAATAGTTTATTATCCTGGTCGAATCCAATCCCAATTAAAACGGATAATTGAAGTTCTTTTAAATGAATGATGATAGTGTGTGTAACTTTATAGGTTCAATTTATTAGATCATAACTATACCCATAATCTATTTGATTCTCATTTATCCGTTTGTTTGTCGCGTCCCTCTACCATTTCCCTGCTGACTCCTCGTCTCTCATCATAGTACTTAGACCCACATGTTAATCTCACATGATTATAATAATAATAATAATCACACTATATATATATATATATATATATATATATATACATATATATATATATATATATATGTGTGTATTATTGTTATATTGTTATGAATGAGAATAATATTAAACTAAAATTAACTACTATATAACTAATAAATAACATAAACAACGCGAACTCAACAACCTACTCAAAGGGACTTCCTTTTATAGTATTTTAGTATGACAGGACTGGATGCATGTATGGATATCCGTGTATGTATGTTTATTTGTGTATTTAAGATAGTCCGGCTGTCCTTTGAGTACTAGTAAATCAGCAATTCAATAAAACTTTTAAAATTCCTAAAAGAAGTCTTTGATAATATTAAGGATGTTATAATGTATAGTCCATTTATAAAATTCTTCAAAATCTTATATAGTACATTCATAAAAGTCCACAATAATGTTAATTATTTTTTGTCGTAAATTAAAAATTAATTTAGGCCCTTCATATCGGGTCTAACAAAAAAGATATTTAAGAAAATAAACCTGAGATTTCGGGTAATTAAGCTCTACGCCGACAGAAATAAAATTTACCCGAAATCTCTGTTGTTTTCTTAAATATCTTTTTTTTAGGCCCGTCATACCGGAATTTTATTGGATCAATCTCTTTATTAATATTTTTATTTTCTATTGCGTAGTTTTTTTTCTATTCGTCTTATTTTATTCCAAGTGAAAATTATCAAAATATGTCGACGCTCACGGGTTTCTCCATTTAAGAGCAATGCATTAAAACTCGAACTTTAACATTAAATAATTAATTCAAGACCCCCGTAATTTCCCCTCCCCCTAAAACTTTTATAATTGGTTTATATGCACTTATATTATATGCACAAAAAAAAATCAAGCCTTAATCTTTCTGAAACGTCTTCAGTGTTCGTACATCCTTAATGTACACATGGCCAGAAAAGTCAATTTTTTTAAATTTTATAATTGATTTGTGGCTTATTCATTCGCTTTTCGAAACAGATTTTCGATTAAAAGTTGTTTATATTATATATTTCTAATGAACAACTTTTATCAGAAGCTTTTTTTCGAAAACCGAATTAATAAGGCAAAAATCAATTATAAAATTTAAAAAAATGACATCAAGTTTAATCGTATATTACTATACTTTTGATTTGATCGGTAGAATTATTGAGCATGCGCAATATAATATACTTTTGAATCGTATAATATGATACTTTTGATTTGATCGGTAGAGCTATTGAGCATGCGCAATATAATATTATACTTTTGATTTGATAGGTAGAGTTATTGAGCATTCGCAAAGCACACGCTCAAATGTACACTCCTGTTCAATAAAATTGAACAGACCTGAAATGTTAATTTTCTTACATTTCATAAAACTCCTCACTTTTGTAACTCTCTGTATAATGATTAATTTATAAACAAACATAAGTAGTACATATTGTAAGTGTGAAAAAAGAAATGGAAGTATAGTAAACAACATTTACTACAAGAACAATCAAAATTGTAATTTGGTTCAGATCTGTTCAATTTTATTGAACGGGAGTGTACAATAATACTTATAAAACCCGAACAAAATCCGTAAAACGTAAATATACTTATAAATTTCAAACATAAGTGTTTCAATTTATTGAGTAATATTGTTGTCACCGCCAAATTTCATTATTATCTACGATCAAATGTATGTTGCCATAAGTGGTCATCCGTGGCCGTACTACTTTAAAATTTGTACATAATATACAATACATTCATTATAGTTATGCGTCATTTATTATATTTATATATAATTTTCAAAACACATTTAACTATATTTTATGAATGTGTGATGAATGGTGGAGATGAATGATGTCATATTTGGGGATTAAAACTGTTGATTCTGTTACACAAATGTAATAATTTCGGAACTGAAAAAATTACTGGTTTTAACTGAAAAATTACTCATTTAGAAAAGATGCTATAATATATAAAACATATATATATATATATATATATATATATATATATATATATATATATATATATATATATATATATATATATATATATATTATTAGATTTAGTATTAGTACAATCAATAGAGAATATTGCGGCTGCATTAAATTACAGGAGTGTTTTTTTTTTAATTAGGTCCAGTATCACGTACTGAATGTAAATAAACAAAATTGTTATAAATTTCAACCCCGGAAGTGCCGCCATTTTGAGAAAAACTGTATAAAACTGTAGGTATAGGCCAATATCTCTATTACCGTGCACTTTAGGCCCAAAATGGTAATAACCTTTCTTGCAGATAATTGGATTTACTATTTTTTTGGTATCACTTACCGTTTACGATTTATACGACTATTACTACTTATTTATTGACTTTTTGACCGATTGTTTGTATAAACAATCCGTAAATTTTTATTAACTTCCAATATTTTTTATTTATAAAGGATATATTTTCGTTCAAAAGATACAGCACCTAAAAAAAATTGCCTAAATTAAGCAGTAGTAATAGCACTGTAAGTGAGAAGGCCAAAAGACCCTTAAACTCGGCCTTGCGCACTACCGTGCTCTAGATTAATAACCCATTTTTTGTCAGGCTCTATATATAGTCAGCAAAATATATTAATGTAGGATTATTAACATTTTACGATGTAATATTTTTGTTAATGGTTTTGGTTTGAATAAAAACAATGAACTAATTTTTCGTTTTTTCTCTTTATTTACAGAACATGTGTGGCCGGTTGAAGTGATGGAACGTGGTTTGGGTTCACAAAGTAAAATACGCGGAGCATATCGTTTATGTTTAACTGATCAAAAATTGAGTTTGGTACCAAATGGTAATTCTAAATTAAATACGTTGGAATTTTCATTGGTGGGTATTCGACGTTGTGGCGCTTCAAATAATTTCTTATATATTGAAGTAAGTAATCTCTTTTTAAATTTAATCATTTTTGTGTCCCATTTCTTCACCGATCTAAAAAAAGAAGTTAAAAAATCGGGCATTATGTTTGACGAAGCAAGGTTGATTTTCAGACAATTTACGATAGAAAAAAAATAATTTACGTAAATTACATTATGAATTTATTTATAATCATGCTATCTAACGGCTTTATTAGTGCGATCACGTTATATCCGGTGGGTCCAGACGATTTTATTCACGCATTTTAAGAAGTTAAAGAATTTGAATACGCGCTAAAAACATATTTACGTCATCAATGGGGGCAAGATGATTTACTATGGGCCACAAATGTAGCGCTCTTTTTTTTATTAGTTTATAAGGTTAATAAGACCCAAAAAAAAATATTAAAATCCAATTGGTTTGACGATCTGATAGATAGTTTCCGAGATATGTCTTCTGCGATATCTGCTCTATGCTTTTATGTCCTCTGTGTATGATTTTAGACGATATTGAGAACAAAAATTATTTGTCTATTTTTTGAAAATACAAGTTATGGAAAAAAAGTCATCCATTTCGATTATAATCAGTTTAAATATAACCCAAAAAACATAAAAATCTAATTGATTAAACCCTCTGACGAATAGTTTCCGAGATATGCCCTATTGATGAAACGTACGTAAACTGCTCATCGGCAAACTAACCCGATTTTTAACTTCTACCTTTACCTTTTCTG
The DNA here is from genome assembly GCA_963920215.1 of Nineta flava. Taxonomy (NCBI): domain Eukaryota; kingdom Metazoa; phylum Arthropoda; class Insecta; order Neuroptera; family Chrysopidae; genus Nineta; species Nineta flava. Next base: position 85,497,208 of record OY986043.1, on the reverse strand, counting down.
AAAATATGAAATTTGTTAGGGGTTTTGGTACTAGGCCACATATAAATAGCGTTCTTTTTCAAAATTTTATAGTTGATTTGTGCCTTAGTCATTCGGTTTTTGCGAAAATGTTTCAAATAAAAATTTTTTTATAATGAACAACTTTTTCTCCCAAGCATTTTTTCTAAAACCGAATGACTAAGGCACAAATCAATTCAAAAATTTTAAAAACCAGCCAAACCAAAAACCAACTTTTATGACGTCTATTGTACACTCCCATTCAATAAAAATGAACAGACCTGAACCGAATAATCAGTCTCACAATTTTTGTTATTCTTGTAGTAAATGTATTTTACTATACTTCCATTTCTTTTTTCACACTTAAAATATATACTACTTATCTTTGTTTATAAATGAATCATTATACAGAGTCACAAAAATGAGGAGTTTTATGAAATGTAAGAAAATTAACATTTAAGGTCTGTTCATTTTTTTTGCACGGGAATGTACAAACAATTAAAACTAAATTTGTGCGTAATATTGAATTACGCAACACTTTGTTGAAACTAATCAACCTTAATCGTTTAGTAGGTAACGTGATCGTACTACCTTGAACATTTTGCACATAAAATATTTGTAAATAGGTCGGTAAACAAATTAAATAATAATTTTATTTTTTCATTCAAATATGTAATAATAATTGATAAAGAACCAATTATACTCCTCACTTACATTCTTATATTATTTATTTACTAGTTCAATGAAAGAATTTGTGTCTAATTGCACAAAACACACTACACGAAAAACAAATACAAATAAATAACAAAACAATTTGTGAAATAATAATTCTTATAAAATGGATAAAAAATAAATGTAATAATGAATACAAACAAAAAAATTGTTCATAATTTATAATCATAATAATTAAACTGTTGTTGTTATTATTATTATTATTATTATTATTTGTTTTTATTTTTAATTTTAATTCTTTTTTTTTCTATTCTTTTTAGGTGGGTCGATCTAGTGTAACGGGTGAAGGCGATATTTACATGGCCACAACAGATCCCGTCATTGCTTGTAATATGCGCGACATTATCTTACAGTTAGTATACAATATATATATTATATATCTATGTGTTATATTCTAGTATTATGAGTACAGTGTATTTGAAAAGTGTGGAGATGAGAATTATAAGCAATTCAAAATGTTGGATCGATACAGTCAGGGATGAACATATTGCAAATGCTAAATAGAAAATATATTTATGTAAAATGCTTTACAGAATGCTCGAGTGGTTTTCGGGAAATTTTTATATTTTGCGATCAAATAAGATGTGTATAATTTCTCATATACAGACTGTGTTGGAATGCTTTTCCAATAGAGAATCAATGTTAAATATTATTTATTACTGGCAGGCCGTCTGGTTACTGTGCAGAGTCAGTTCATTATTCGAATTTGTTCAATTTATTTGAAAAAATATTTGAATGATCGATCAAAATTCACTTTGATAATTACTAACCAATATTTTTTGTAACTTTGCTCGAACAGTAGTATCAAAATATAAAAGACACGCCTACTAAATAACATAATAAGAGAGTGAGATAAATTCATAATTGTATTAAATAAAAATGTGTTACATCATTGGCAAACTCATATTGTCCTATTACTAAATATGAAAAATTTTAACTTGAGAAAAATTATGTACATATATATTGTTATATGTACACTCCCATTCAATAAAATTGAACAGACCTGAAATGTTAATTTTCTTACATTTCATAAAACTCCTCATTTTTGTGACTCTCTGTATAATTATTCATATATAAACAAAGATAAGTAGTAAAAGTGTGAAAAAAAGAAATGGAAGTATAGTAAAAACAGTTAGTACAAGAATAATCAAAATTGTGAGAGACTGATTCTTCGATTCAGATCTGTTCAATTTTATTGAACGGGAGTGTACATATGTAATATTAGTACATGCAACTGAAACTGTGGTGTTCAATTCGAGATTATCTACACATTTTTTTCTTTCCTCGATGACAGTTTTTTCGTAATATCAACAATATTTGATTAGTTTTAAAGAATTTCCATTAAAAAATGATGTTAAATGAACAGAAGTGATCCAACTTTAAATAACTTTTATTTGAATCTTTTTGGTTTGACTGTCGCAACTTTTCAAACACACTGTAAATAATATACTTTTTATACTTTAATAATACTTTATTGACTTATGTTGTGTGTTGTTTACTAGTGTTTTTAATTGGTATGATATTGTGTATGTTTGAGTTTAAATTTTTAATACACTAGGTCGGTGGTAATAATACAGTGACTAGCAGCAGTGAGCGACTAGCTTACTAAAGCTGCTAGTGGCTAGTGGTGGCTACTCTGTCTCATTCACTCTGGACTGAATGTAGTATTTTATATGTATGATTATTATTGAATCATATTCATTCTTTGTTGATTATGTAATTTCCTTAAAAGAATTTTTATTACAATATTCACATTTTATCATACAATGTTTGGTTTTATTTACACTATATAAATACTCTGTTTCCTAATAAAATTTGTTTCTCATTCCTTCTCAAACTAAATATAGATCTGGATATTTAATATACTGGATATTTAAACAATTAACACAGTTAGTTATTAAAATATTTAAACGGCTGAACTCTGCTTGGTACAGATGTAAAACGTTCAAATATTGCTAGTTTAATAGTTTAAGGATATTCAAAATTCCATTAGGTAGTTATTTTTTTTCAAGTTTACACCAATGTATTACAAATTGCCTATCTTAATGATTTTTCCCAGAGAGTAAAACTAACTAGTACACGCGCTGATACAGACTTCAGTATATGCCAAATATAGAAACAATTAATGTAATTAGTTATTATAATATCTGGACGATTGAGTTATACTCGCGACAGTTGTAAAACGTTCAAATGTTGCACGACTAATAGTATGGGAGACAAAACTCCAGTATGTAGCTACTTATATATAATATCATCACACCAATGTATTACAAATTGCCTAATTTGAAAAAATTTTCAGGCAATTTCTTGTGAAAACTCGCAGAAAACGAATTTTCCTATAGATTAAAACTAGCTAAATCGACTGTTTGCCTCTGAAAACTCCTATTCTGAAAATTTTATCGAATTCGTTACAGCCGTTTTCTACGAGAACGCGATTATAAACAAATATATAAATTATGCTCGTTTAATAATAGTATGGAAAATTCTAGCACTTGGATATGCTCTCTGGTGGATAAATTATAAACTAAAGGTAGTAGGTCAATGCTTACTGCCCCGACCCTCTGTGACATATCCTTTGGCTTACAAGTTTCATGTTCGCCCTCTAGTGAACAATTTAAGAAACTACTGCTAGTAGTTTGAAGTATTAAGCTCCGCCCTATCGCCCTAAATCTTATCCCCTTCCAGAGATAAGATTTCATGTTTTGGATGTGATAGATTTATTTCTATTTTATAAATGGCATAGAGTATAAAATTGTAAAAATCTATAAATAACTCATAGTTGTTTGTGTGTGAATTAACCTTGTGATTAAAAAAAATTACAGTAATTTCTATTACTTCATTCTTGTAGTATTTATATTTATATATATATATATATATATATATATATATATATATATATATATATATATAATTTCATACTCTCTTAATGAACAAATAACTATACTTAAATACGTACTCACTTATACTGAAATTACATACTTAAAAAAATAAAAAATAAAAACGGAATTCAATATACAATTTTTTGATTTCTACAAAAAAAAATTTTTTTTTTTCACTATACTTTACCCTTTGGAGTATTCTCAAGTTCATAAAAAAACAACAAACAAACACACTAATTTTGTTTATGTGAACATTACTGTACTTAAAACCTACATAACTTTTATTTAGAAATAATAATAATTGTTATTTTATTGTGCAACAATATTTTTTTTTACCTCTATATATAAACTGCGTAGTATGTATATAAATTGAAATGTGTAAGATGGTATTTTTGCAATAGGGAATATGCATGAAAATTTTTTTTCACTTGAATTGAAGCATGTTTACTTGACAAATATCAAGGTAAAATTACTTTTTAAATAACTTTAAAAATAAGCCAGATATGAATGATTGAAATTCCTGATTAGACAAAGAGGGTGATAGCCCTCTTGATATGTTATGTGACGACCATATTATACTTTCACCATTTAAAATACACGTAAAACTCCGTTTTTAGTATTTTTGCAAGAAAGAGACAGATAATAATCTTTAAAAGCTTATAGCTTCCTTGATATTTGTCGGATTTTAATTTCGTTTTTAAATATTACAGTATTAACAGTATTTTCATATTCTGAAAACAAATGTGAAAAAAAATGCATATTCCCTATTCTCCTCATATAGTAACAACTTTGTTACTATACGCGAAAATATGTATTTGAAAATTCCATGTTTGAAGGTGTGTCTTTACATAAGATATAATTTTTGGTGCCTAACTTGTGGCACTATTATTTAAATTTCATTGGATCTTTATGTTTAGAGATTCTTTGATACAAAAAATTACATTTTTGAACTTTGTAACCATTAAAAATAGAAAAAGAGTCCTCGTTTTTATCCTACTTCCTTTTGATTGGTATACTCTGATCATGTGACTAAAGTGGTTGGCAAAGAAGGAAATAGTAAACAAGACGAGAGTTATAGCTGTTAAGAAACATACGATTGATATATTTCAAGTGAATTTCGTCGTGTGAACAGCAATGTAACTTTAGTTATATCAAATGTTTTTATTGCGATTGAAAACTTTTCATCTGTTAAAACGGGCTTATAAGAACGTCAACAAATTCTACTAATCTCTCTTTGGTTTTAGTTGTATAAAATCGGGAAAAAACAAATAAATAAGAAGTATGAAGGAAGCTTTATAGAAGTATGAATAAATAAATATGAAGCTTTCTAAAAAAAGCAGAGGAATTGATTTCCCTATGCATTCATGGAAGTCTGTGATAAATATAATTAAATACCTTTTTGACCCCTCAATATGAGATAAAGTAATGTTTTTTTATTAAGACATTTGGTATTATTACGTGGGAATTTCAAGACTGACAATGCTTTAAATACCTTGTGAAAGTGAATTATGTTTTTTGTGTGTGTATATATATAGAAGTCGTTTGAGTGTTTGACATCTTTTTTTTTTTGCATTACTATAATTGATTTCACTCACGAAATAAAATTTTTTAATTGACCGAATAATTATATTTATTTGGCATTTATGTTCCTTATTTTGTTTATAAATATTTAAATGTTTACAGTCTTTTTTTTTTTGCGAATAATTTTTATGATTCCTAAAATAGAGCTTTATTTTATCGAAATCAAATATAATTTTTGAATGAGCTTTCAAAAATAATCAACTTTTTGTTTATTGACCCAAGTTAGGAAAACTGTTTCCAATTTTCTCCCCGCTATATTTCCAGTATTTCAGTGTAAATACTCGAAAATTTTAAGCTGATTCTCCCTAGGAACTGTCTTAATCTATTAGGAACTACCAATTTTTTATATAGATTGTAAGTTTAAATAGTAAGTGTATGCGAACATCATGTATTCAGAGTTAATACTAAAACTGAACTCTGTAGACAGAGATAGTATAGAGATCAGTGACCAATTCAAGTCGCAACGCAAAGTGATAGGGAATTCGTTCGTAATTCGTTACAATTGGCTACAAAAATTGATGTTATTTTTAAAATTTTTATAGTTGATTTGTGCCTTATTCATTCAGTTTTCGAATAGAATTTGTTACTATATTTCTAATGAACAATTTTTATCCGAAGCATTTTTTCGAAAACCGAACCAATAAGCCACAATTATAAAATTTTTAAAAATAACATCAACTTTTGCAGCCAATTGTACACTCCCGTTCATAAAAATTGAACCAGTTGAAACATTCTAAGTGTTACTGTATATACGCTTAGAATGTGACTTAATAGTTCAATTTTTATGAACAAGAGTGTACAAGGGATGCAAAATTTACATGCAATTTTTGGTTCTGAGTTTATAAATTTATAAAGATTTTTGTATTATTCGTTTTTTTTTTTACAGAGCGATGTCGAACAGTAAGAAAGAAGATTTCGATGCAAAACAACGGAAACGTTCCAATTCTGATACGGATTCAGTGAAACCAGTAGGATCACGACGCCCATATAAATTTGCTGAATCGCCTGGTGGAAATGGTAAGTTTCTCATATACACATAGACACGGTTTGTTTTTTATGTACATTATTTCTTATCATAATCATTTACATTTTAAAATTATTATTAAGTATATCAAGCAAAAAGGTAATTTGATTCCCCCGTTGTCTCATTAAAAATTATTTATGAATATCCCGTGTGGCAATATCAACGCCAGACAGTCACGTTAATGTTTATGTCATCACAAAAACAAAAGTTTTGAATAAGTAATATTTTTCTTTTAATGTCTGTTGCTACTTGGTACAGAGGGTTTTTAGAATATTGAGAAGTGGCAAAATTATCATCTCGCACAGAATAGTAGACATTCCGTTAAAAATACATTGATCCATAATAATAACTATTTCTAAATTTAAAGATCCTCTTAATGTCTGTTGCTACTTGGTACAGAGAGTTTCTGGAATATTGAGAAGTGGAATAATTATATCTATTTCTAAATTCAAAGATCCTCTGCGCATAAGAATATTCTTTTGTGTTTATTTTCAAGATCTAAGCCCGATCCAGATTAATTAAGACCGAGCCCGATCTGGATATTCAAATATCCGGATAAATCATAAAAAAAGATAATTTCTTTAAAAAAAAAAGCTAAATTCGGGTATAATAATGAAGAATGAAGGCAAACTGTCGATATTCTCAGCTAAGAGTTTTGCGTTTTCGTAAATAATCGGCCCTCGTTTCCCAATACTCGCTGCTGCAAAAACCACTTGAGTACGACCTTTTTTTTCCCTCAATGCGATCCGGAAAGTTAGAATTCAGATAATTGGAATTATTTAGTAAAGATGCACATTAAAAAAAAAACAACCTAAAAATGATGCTAAAACCTCCCGCGAAAGAAAATTTACCCGCGAAAGAAAATAAAAGCAGCTTCAATATGTAGAAAAGCTCCAACCGTTATGAGTTTATTTAATTTAAAAAAAGATGTGTTTTTTACTTTTTATTTCTGTAAATATAAAGAGATAAAATAAAAAATAGTTTTGATATACACTCCCGTTCAATAAAATTGAACAGACCTGAAATGTTAATTTTCTTACATTTCATAAAACTCTTCACTTTTGTAACTCTCTGTATAATTATTCATTTATAAACTCTTTGTTTTTTTTTGATTGAAAAATAATTTGAAAATTTTGAATTGCTTGAAAAATAGTATAATCTCTGTAAAAATATTAACATCAAAGGATAATTTTTTATTAATAGAAAAGACGTATTGTGTACCGAGTTAGAAAACTAACGAATTTAGAGTGATCTTTGAATTTGTAGAACTCCTTTTTGGAATAATAATTTTTAAACTGACACTTCAATATTTTACGAACTGTCTGTATTTGAGTAGAGCTGATAAAGCGGTAAGTATTTTGTTGCAATTATTGCATAAAATGTTGATGATAAACAACAACGTTCTTGAAAATATTTATTCCAACGTATAAAGTCGTTTGATACAAGGAAGGATATCTAGGTGTACCTCTCTCTCTCTCTCCTCGTCCGTTACATCTCTCGTGCAATATGATCTGTCTGTTTATTTAACATTGATTTTGATGCAATTTTTTACGATTAGGTGTTTCCAGGAAATATTTCATTAAATTCTAGACTATCCTGCTGCTATAGAAACTAATATGTAAATCTCTGATGTATCCAATTTTCTGCAAATGTACTTTATTCTATACTTCTCCATAGGTCTGGGATGTCTGGTTCCAAAATCTTTCCATAAAAAAAAAGATGAACCAAAAACAGTACGAGTCCCTAAAACAGGACGCTTTTATATTTCGAAAGCTGAGATGTCGAATTATCATCTCATATTCATCATTTGACAAAAATGACCTCTTGCCTTCAAAGTCTTTCGTGAGCCCTTAATTTGTGTGTCCAGTTAATCTGGTCACAACTCTCACGAGGAGAAGAGCAATAACGAAGAGTTGGCAAAGTACAAAATAAACTGTAAAGACAAAACGTCTCAATTAGAGAGATACATCCTAATTCAAATCGCTAGATAGAAGTTCAAATCCTTAACGAAATCAAGGATTACCCTTGGATAAGTTCCTTTACCAAGGAAGTTAAACATTTGCACGGTATATTAACGACCTTAGTGATTTATTGAAATTTCCCTTAATAGTTTATAATCCCCAATCAGTTCGTGACAAACTCAAGGAATACCCTCGAGTAAGTTATACTCTTTTTGGCCTTGTGGAGTAGTTTGAAATGACATATCTAAGTAGACAGTTCGATAGTGATTTTAAAATTTTGCTTTGTGGTATCCAAAATCATAGTAGGTCCTTTTGACGACTATTCGATAAAGAATGTTTCCTAGATATCTTCTACAGCGCTTTGTGGTTTCCAAGATCATATTAGATCCCTTTGACGACTGTTCGATAAAGAATGTTTCCTGGATCTCTTCTACAGCGCTTTGTGGTTTCCAAGATCATATTAGGTACCTTTTGACGACTGTTCGATAAAGAAGGTTTCCTAGAGATCCTCTACAACACTTTGTGGTATCCAAAATCATATTAAATCCTTTTGACGACTGTTCGGTAAAGAATGACACCTAGACCTCTTCTCCAGCATTGCATAGTTCTACTTTCAAGAGTGAGTGAGTGAGTGAGGTATAGTACACTACAAAATAAACGACTTTGTATCAATAAAATTTTTCTGATGATCTAACGTTTCCATATTCTGATGATGACTACATTAAAATATACGCATGTTCGAAATGTAATTGGCGAACACATTATACATTCCAATTAAGAACAAACATGCAGATAATAATATCTTTTATTCAAAACAAAATGGTAATCACCTTAGAGAACGTCTAAAATATATAGAGAAAGTTCTATTCTATTTTATGCATATAAATTACTTCAATAGCAAAACAAAACCAAAAATGTTTTAGACGTCTATCTCCGATATCAAGCGACAAATAAGATCCAATTTTATTTATATTGTATAGAAAAGGGCAACAACTTTGTTTTTACCAGAAGGAAATCTCTCTATTTTTTTATTTGAAACATTTGTTTTGATTTTGTACAAAATGTTTCCAGATAATAATTGACTTTTTTGTACTTTTGAGGGTGTTTATTAGTACTTTCGGATAAAATAATAAAATAAACGTCCTGCACATGATCCATAGACATTTGGACTATCGCTGGCCGTAGCCTTTTTTTAATTTCCTTTTAGACGGTGTCTTAGCTCTCGGTCGGCACCAGATTTTTTAGGCTAGTTGAATTTCTTTCGATGCGAGTTTTCATCGGATATGTGTTTTCTATAATTCTGAACATATTTATGAGTCATATGAGACGAAATCTTTATGACTCATCTTTTGACTTATCTTTTGGTCCGCAAGCTCTGCACAATGACATCAGTATCAATGTTCTATCTAAACGCGTTTCCAGTGTTTCCACGTCACAGCAATTTATATCATTACACAAAACTAATTCGTAGCAATTCACGCGCATGCGCAGATACACAAAGAAATTATCTATATGTTGTGGGCTCTTGAACTATTGAGAACGCATTAGAGCTATAAGCGATTGAAGTCTTCGACATTATTTTATCACACAAAAAAGTTCGAACGACCACCAATGTAACGCGCGAATAGGCGTTTTCATGTCAAAATAGTTTGACCTATTCAATGGAAACCACCATTTCTTTATTGTCTTGTAAAGACAAGAATGACTCTGCCTTTAGAATCGATTCTCAGGAAAAATCTGTACAAAATTTAAAAAAATATTTCAAATAAAAAGTACCATTTCTTTCGAGTAAAATAATTAAAAAAAAAAAAAATTTGACTGTTATAGCGCCATATCTAAATAAATGGTAAGATTTTATTTCCATCCTTGAGATCAGATAGACCTCGTCGTGGATAAAATAACATGATATACCCTGATACATTGCTTCATGACACCACCACCATATTGAGATGAGTATATTGTGTGAACAACAGTTCACACAATATACTCATACAAACACAGATAATAAGTTATAAAAATGACGTTAAAAGTCGAGCTTTCATTTCAAAATTTTATAATAGATTGTGCCTTATTTATTAGGATTTCGGAAAAATGTTTCGAATAAAAGTTGTTCGTATAGATATAATGAACAACTTTTATCCGAAGCATTTTTTCGAACACCGAATCAATAAGGCACAAAATCAATTATAATTTTTTTATAAAAACTGACATCAACTTGTGTGGGTCATAGTACTTTTATAAAACGTATTTGATTATCAAAGAGAATGAACAACACACACAAACATCCAACGAATCATTTAGTATTATAATACAACTATAAGTTAGTTGGTCTTGTTTCGTCTTCTGTCTAGACGGGTGAATCGCCTACGTAGTACATTTTTAACTTTATAGACACCATTTTTGAAATATTATTATCATTTTACTACCAACTAACTAACTTAAAATAAACTAACTCATACACACACACACAAACAAACAAACATAGTATTCATTCTATATTATTATTACCAACATTAAAATTATTATTGTTGTGTTGTTGTTAAGTGCCGCCTTTTGCGCCATGTTGTATGCCTGCCTGTTTGGCTACGCGCTACGACTTACTATACAGTGTATACACTACTACCACTACCAACATAATAATATTTATTTATGTATTTTATATCTTTATCAGCATCAGCATCGTTTCATGGATACGCGATCTCACATTTCACATAATATTATTTTGTCTCTCCGTTCATCGGAGAGTTATACAGGTCACATATATTTTATTGTGACATTGTTTTTTTTTTCGCATTTTTAAATTTTGATTTGTATTTAAAAGAGTATTAATATTGTACTGGATGATTCGTTTTTAATAAGAGAGTAAGAACTGGTATTCTTTTTTTTGAATTAATTTCAATTAAGTAATCTATACTAATATTATAAAGAGGAAAGATTTGATTGTTTGTTTGCATTGTATAGGCTCCGAAACTACTGAACCGATTAAAAAAAATTCTTTCACCGTTGGGAAGCTAAACTATCCCCGGGCCACATAGGCTATATTTTCAAAAAAACTCCAATAATGTAACCCGTGGTGTAAAAAGCTGGAGGTTCCGGGAAGCCAAATAACATTTTAATTCTGATAGGGGAAGTGCCGGTAAAAATTAATAAAGTTGAATAATTCAGTAGTACGCTGTCTACACCAAAAGTGCCGGAGCAAATCTTGGAGTTCCACGGGCGACGCCGGGGAATTCAGCTAGTTATTTATAATTTTTATTAAATTATTTATATCTGGTTAAATATATTGCTACGTCACTGAGTAGAAGAGTATCCTCATTAATAGATACACCAGAGTGGTTAGCGTTGTGGAAAATCTGGAAATATCAGGGAATTTTTAAACTCTAGAAAAGCCAGAATAGAAAGCTAAAATGATAATGTTCTGATTTTTTTATTTAGAAGAACTCTCTATTTTCCTCCAGAATTATAATTAATTATTTTTGCTACCTCTTCTATATCTCGGGGGACTGGCTGGAAGGCAAACATGCTTAGCGCATGGGCCTATCAGTGCACCGCGATTCTTGCAGGAGCTGTCACAATGAGAAGGAAGGGGAAATGATAAACTACTCTGCCAATGTTCAGTACTTGCTAGAAGAAGACTGATAAACATTCTGACTGGTTAGGCATTCTTTCTTGCTGTTCTTGAACAGCTCCAAATGGTTTAGTGGCTCCCTAAAATAACCTAGACTATATCTCGTAAACTTCGTTTGGCTAATCAAATGGCGAAATAAAGATACTTTTATTCTTCGATTTGAATGAAAATTAGTTAATAGGATAAAATGGATCTAGAAGATACAAAATTGGTTTGATTTGATCAATGGTTTCCAGCATATGAACTCTCTCAAAACAGAGAATTTTAGTTTCGGTTAGGAAAAATGATTAAATAAAAACCATTTGAACACCTCTATATACGATTTTACGCCCCTTTTTATGCAATTCTAAACGGTATCTCATAAACTGCTCACTAAATAGTTAAATTAGCACGATTTTCGTATGTGTTGGATCGAATTTGCCACTCCGAAAATGAAATTTGAATTGAAATTAATTGAAAAAAAACTAAGAATACATAGTTTTTAATAATTAAGAAAAAACAGTTTTGAGACACAGATGGTATATTACCACCCACACCCCCTGTACGCATATGAATGATAAAAAATTTATTTCAAATAATTTGAATAAAAAGTTCAATCTATAGGAAATAAACATATAATATTATAATTAAATTCACTTAACATAAATTTCCATTTTTTGTTAAAAATATGACATGAACTAATGTGGCATTTATTATATGCTTATCGTGTTATTATATTTGCTTTTGCTGCTGGCCACACTTATCAAACACATGGATATTATGGCCAGTTAAATGACTAGCCCGTTTGTTCTGCCCAGCATTCTACTATAAATGGGTCGTATTTAGAACATCTAAGCTCTTAGTAAACAAAGTGAGTTAATATATTTTTTTGTCAGGACACAGATGCTAAGCAACTTAAACGCCATGTTGATTAGTAAGTGCTGCCAATTTGGTAGAACTGCTGACAAGTTAGTAAGGGTGTCCTAAGAGAACCACGCTGAACTTAGATGTTCAGAAGTAAATTTATTTAAGACTGACTGACTTACTGAGTTTACTAAGGACTTAGTTGTTCTAAACATGACCAATGTGTTGCCTTATATGTTTTTCTAATATTATTTATGTTATTTGTTTGTGACAATTTATCAAAAGGTGCTCTTTTATAAAAAACAGAAACTAGTTTCTTTTTGAACAAAGAGATCCTGTTTTGAAAACGGGAAGTAACAACACACTATGGAACAGGATGTAACATACAGGTTTTAGAGCAAGGTCCTTTTCATGAATTGTCATAAAGCTTTTTATGTTTTTTTTTTATAAATGTTTTTTTGGGGTTTCTGTATGGTATGTGTTTTTTTTTTGTTTTCTTGTTTCACAGTTTACAGTTTTGATCGGTCACTTTTGCCACCTTTATCTGCTGTTACGCCATCCGCTGCTGTTGTACAGTGGTGCGCATTGCAACGCGCAGCCGCACAACGACGTCATTCTGTATCAGGTCAGCCATCATACATAAATCTCATCATTTAAAAAAAAAAACAATATCACATCTGAAAAAATCTGACACAAACTGAAACAACGAAAATATACCCTTTTTTGCTTATTCACTTCACTTCTGTCTTCCTTATTTGTTCTTTTCTCAATCCCAATTTTTACATCTAAAGATAAAACGGCAAAAATTTGAAAGGTTTATGTCTCAGCTGTAATTTATGCAAACCTGCCGCCACATTAGTACAGATTTTTGACGTATTTAAACAAAATCCAGTCGATTTCGAAAAAACAATTGCAATATTGTCTCAATTTCTTACCGTATTCAAAATAAAATTTGAGATGAGAAAAGAAGGAGTGGACTTAAGGACAACACAAATGCACCCAATTAGAAGATGGGATAAATTTTGAAGGTTTTTTTTTATAAAGAAAAAAAGTAGTCAGCGGTTTCCGTTCCTGCGTAAAAGTATACCACCTCTCTTTTAGATTTACACGCAAAATTATACCAAAACTCTGCGTTTTTAATGTACTCCTCTGAAAGATCCCAATTCATTCCAATTTCGCAAGTGATCGAAGTATATCAAACAAAGATATTGCGTACCAATTCAACGTGGGAGATAGAAAACTGAGTTAATTGTTTAAATACACTGTATATACTTATTGATCAATGCTTGTACTGTTTATTTTACATCTATATGCACTTAGATGTATAATTTGTGTCTTTTGAATGTATTCACCAAGGTAATGTATATGTATGTATATTAATACGCATGCTTTTGCAGTCTAAAAGATATTACAGATGTTTAAACTGAAATTGCGGCAAAACTGTTGAGTTTATGAAAAAAAATATCAAACAAGAGATGTTTGTTTTTGAAAAATGGAACATTATTTGCATGTTATGTGTTTTGAGTTGCACCCAAATGTGTTTTCTACAATCAATGTTTCAAACTTGGGGGCTAAACTTATAACAACACTTATTGGGATCTCTGACAAAGGCGGAGTTTAATATTCCATGCGGTAGTTCCTAAGTTGTTCACCAAAGTGTGAATACGAAACTTGTTGGTCGAAGTGTATGTTACGGTGGTTAAGGCAAAGGAAACAACCTCCTAGCGCTAGTTTCTAACTTATCCACAAGACAGTTATATCTAAACCTAGCCTAATATGACGCGGTCACGAAATTTATTGTCCGAAGAGTATGTGACAGAGGTTAAGACAGGAAACATAGACTAGGTCTAGTTTCTAATTTATCCACAAGAGAGTAAGTCTAAGTGCTAGAACTGGTTAGGAAATATGACGCCAGAAAAATATAGATAAACTTCTGTGGGGAAATCGGAACAACTTTTGATGAAATGCAATTTTATATTTACGAAAAATAAGAACAGTATTGTAATATGAGTCATTGTCGTCTGTCTCTGTGAATCGTTGGCGACTCAGTCCAGACTATCACTCCATCATACGAACGAACCAACCAATCCATAATACACAGAACTAAAAACTATATCTTAACTTACAAAACAAAAAACAAATAATAATAATAATCTGGCTCCCTGGCATTTAGTCAACAATGATGACACAAAAGGAATGCTTTAATGTTCCGGTCTAGTTCTGTAGTACATAACATTCAGATAGATAGATAGATATACAGACATAGACACAGAAGTACTACAAATATATCACTATCATCATAATAATAATAATAATATCATTTGGGCGACAGTAATAGTTCGGTACAATGTTCCCTCGAAATCTAATTTTAAAATATTATAATTATAAATCGCGTTTTTTTTTATAAATGTTTGTATTTATATAAACAGACAAATTGTTTCATTTCTTTCAATTTTTTTTCCTTCTTTGATTCACATAACGCGAGGGGAATTATTGGATAGGAGAATTTTAGTTTCGATTAGGAAAAATGCTGAATTAAAATATAAAATAAAACAATAGGCAGGAAAAATGACAAAATATACCAAAAAATATAATTTTTGGACAAATTGATGTTTAAGCTACAAAAATATGATTGTAAACATCAGCGCACATCTGGTTTAAGAGAGATGTTCCAGCATTCCGGGCCTCCAATCAGCTCGAGGGCTGTGGTCTCGCGCTTCATACACCCTTATAGTAAAGGCGATACTGTCGGGCAGGGAAAATGACAAAAATACCTTCAGAACCTAAACGACATGCTCGAATTTTAACCCATTTACCGGTGAATTAAAATATAAAATAAAAGAATAGGCGGTACATGAGTCTAACCGTTCTTGGGTAAATACTCATGCCCAGTATCATGCAAAGGCTCTTATGAAAAGCTTCTCATGGAACAAGGCCTCTGAGCATTTACAACTAGGAAACAACCAGTTGAGGATACTTACTATTGGCCTGCTTACTGCAAACTCAATAAACAAATGCAAAAAATCAATGTCACAGAGAATAATTTCTACAGATTTTGTAATGAAGAGGAGGAAACCGGAATTCACATTCTATGTGAATGCGAAAGTCTCTCTCTCAAAAGACACTATCATTTGGGGTGGACAGATCTTTTCCAGCCAGATGAAATAATGAAGTTTCTATCAAGTTTTTATCAAGACTCCTGGAACACCTTTGAAAGAAAGGAAGTTCAATAGATCAAGTTGTCAAAACTCTTTATGACTTACTCCTGATTCGAATCGAATACTCGTAATACCACTGAATTAACCCACGAAAATGTATGCCTCGTTTATCTTTGTTAAAGAGAGTAATCGCAGATCTCCGACCAAAAGCACGTATCCTAGATGTTAGGATCAGACGTGGAGTTTGAGAGGATTTGCTTGGTTTTTTCACGTTTAATCGCCGTTTACGATAAACGATTACAGTTGTGCTATTCTTCATAAGTGGCTCCACTTCATCAGTGAAATTCTCGATGAATCGTATGCACAGAATTTTCGATCATGAATAATCATTAATCACAGGACATTAGGAGATGGACGTTTCAAGGGTTTTTCATAATCTTTTTAATACCCACTAACTTTGTCGGACTCTGTTTTAATGTTAGAACTATTCTATTATTTGTTCAGTATAGATTAAGTTGTGATACATGTGTGTATTAAAAGTTGCCTGCACAACTGTTTAAAAGTAGTTTATTTTCTATGTTTAAATAGTATTATGATAAACTCGTATAGTTCGGTATTTATTTATAACATTAGGAACGATCAAAATTTAATACCTATTAGCCTCGAAAATATAAATATTTTTATTTCATAATTAATTGTGAATTATTACTACATACGATTTCAATGTCAAATTCTTTCTGTCAAAATTATTTGATCTTTGATCATTATTGAAATTTTGTTTTTAGTTATCATTGAAAATATTTGTAGTGCTAATCTCTTTTATCGCTTTTATACTCCCCGTATAATATAAATATGGTCCCAAGTTTGTAACGGTTGGAAATCTTGATCGTGAAAACAAAATTATAGTGTAGACGTTCATAAAATGGTCGAATTCTATTCCATATCTGGGGTTTCCGTCAACATGATAATTCATAAACGAAAAGAGATAATGATCTAAAATTTCTTGAGAGTGTTCAAAATCGGTCCTTTTAAGCCAAGCCTTAGTTAAAACCAAGAAATTTTTCTTCATTAACTCAATAGTTTTGCTACAATTTCAGTTCAAACATCTGTAATCAGTTATAGACTGCAGAGGTATTCGCATAAATATAAAATACAGGTCTTCTTTTTATACATCCATACGTGTGTAGAAGTAACATAAACAGTATTCACACTGGTCAAGAATTCAAGTATTGATAACCATTTTCTCTTTGATTTCTCGTCATACATAGCTTGCTAATTTCATTGAGTAATTACTTAAATGACGAAAATAGCAAAATTTTACTTTTGCACTTTTTTCAATTAGAAAGCTTATTTTACCCAAACATTTATGTCAATGAGTAGTCAACAGTTTAATCGGCTCTATAAACTAGTTACATATTATATTGCCTTCAACCCAAAATCAAAGCTTTAAAAGACTTCCCGATTTCCTGATTTTTCCACATCCTGATCTTCCAATGTTTATGTTTCTGTGTTGTCTTGATCAACTTCTTTAAGCTGGTTGTTTTCAAAGCTTTCTTTTCCAATGTTTCTTATGTTGTTTGTTGTTGTGTTTGATTGTACATATTATATTTATAATTATTTCAGTTATATAAAGCACATTAATAATAAAAAAAACTAACCTTAAATTTAATATAATAATAATAAACTCCATGCATATTTATGTAAAAAACAAATAACCATTTCAAATTAATTATATTCCGTATATTCATGTTAACATTATGGTCATTGACTGACCTTACTTGTGTATATGGTCTACTTGATCAATTTTATTTCATGTCAAAAACAGAAACGCACTTCGTATTAATACTTTTAATGTATTCAGACATTTTTGTTATTAATTTATCGTACACATTCACATTATACATTGTGTCAATTTATAGTTTTGTCCGTTTTATTTATTATAATTTTTTTAAATCGCGTTCTACAATTGGAGTAAACATCGTAGGGATCGTAGTTTAAGTATTAACACACCATTGGGGAAATATTTTAGGAAAATTTGATTTAATAATAAGAAAAAAAATACGTTTATATCATCTAATTAAAAAATTCGCGTTGAAGTTCTGTCACCAGGACACTCTAGGCGAGAGCTCTCGATGAATGACTCGGCCAGAAATTCGTAAGATGAGGAGGCGCGAGTGAAGCTGCGTACACTCTCGCAGTGTCTCGAGGAGAGTGTTCTGCTGGCAATACAGTTCTTGTTCCATCAAACAATGAGATAGTTGTCGACGTTGCTGATTGATTAAAATCCACTTTATGTCGCGAGCGTAGACGTGAGCTTCTCATCGCGTTCACACTAGTTGTCCACTTCCTTTGACTCATGGTCAAAAAACTAGACGAGCCGACACTGAGAGTGTACTGCCGGCTTTATAAGTTTTGGCTCCTTTTTAACAAATCGTCAAATTTACACTGCCTAATTTATTCGGTTTTTGGAATATTGACTATACAATTTTGAAAAAAGGACACGACTTTTGTGGCCCGTAGTAAATTCCTTACAAAAAATACAAATCGATTTGATGGATAGTTTCCGAGATTTTCCCTCTTTATTTGTTGAAAATAATTTTAGTTGTTTGGTCAACTTCTTTTTCCTTCCGAATAATTATTGATTACTTTCATCTGAGACTATTACGAGTAGTTTTGTCATAGATACGAGACCCCAAAAATGGACTGGGTATTTATTCTCATATCTTGCCTCCTTGAAGGAATGTTGTTTTCGCTAATATATTAAACTATCCAATCGAATCTATTCGTAGCAAATATTGTGAAAGATATTGCTGTATAAATATTCGCGAAGACTTTGCCTTAAAGTACAGCCTTCTCGAATATAACCATTTGTTGACATTAACGAGAAAGACGTTATTATTTAAAATGAGTTAAACGTATTTTTTTTTTAAAGAGGGAATGCTTTCACATTGAATCTGAAGTCACAAGGTTGTAAGGGTTTTTTTTGTGTTTTCCGTTTTTAGCCGTCGTGGGTACAAACAATGGACCATTTTATAATAACCATAATGGCGTTGCAGTATCTGGTACTACACAAAATACACCATCACAGTTGCATTCAAACCATCAACGTACACATTCATTACCAGTTAGCCCCGCTGATTCTAATAATTATAGTAATAATATTGAAACCAACAATTATAATAATAATAATTATGCACCAATGTCTTCGATGGGGTTGTTGGGTTCTTCTTCTATTTCTTCTTCTACTTGTTGTAATTCATCAGCAAACACCAATAATTTCATTGCAACAATGGCACCAACAACAAGCGTTGTCACAACCAACAATAACTCACAACAACATCAGACAATCGATCAGGTCGATTGTTTTATACCGCCTAGGCGTGGCAGTATTGGAAATCGTAATACAAACAATTCGACATCGAATAAACGTCATAATCGCAGTATGTATCATCAAACAAAATATTTAAGGGGTCATCCATCAATTACGTTACACGATTACAAGGAGAGAAATCATGTTCACATAATAATACGAGGTGGCAGGGAGGGAGTAGTTATATGTTAAACTCTATTTATTAACATTATTATTACATGATCAGTAAAAATTGTTTAAATAAAGGTTGATCTTGTCTATCTCGTACCGTTTAAAAGTTAGATTTTGGATAGAGATGCCACACGAGCGCAGATTCATGGACTGCTAAATTTGAATAGCCTATACGCGAAACTTGGTAAGCCTCTGAGATCCTATGATGTAATTAACCAAAAATTCAAAATAAAAAATAAATTTAGATGGCATATATGTGAATTTAATTCTGTAAGCTTTTGTTTTTAGCAAATTTTATAATTTAATAATGTCTCGATCTAGTTCAGTGCCTTTGTCTTCAACCAATAAAAGAAATATTAATTGAAAATAAATTGGGGTATAAATCTTGAAAAGATAAGCATAAAGCGTGGAAATTGAAATTGATAAATCCATTCGCAAACATATGAAAGTAAATTCTGGCATGTGTTTAAAAGCCTATCAAAATCGGTTCGACTGTTTTAACGGGATGCGGGAGCTAGGTAGACTTATATCCAACTTCTAATACATAGGAGTGTATATATATTGTAAATTTGGAAAAGATATGACATACCAATGAAAGAGGGGAAGGCTAAAACATATGTGATAGCTTGTGATAAGGAAGAGAGACGGTAAAAAATCCATAGAATCCACGTAACGTCATTAATGGATGGTCCCCTTACAGAAGGAAATTTCATTTTCAGAGAGTGTATTGTTTATTTTTGTTTATTATTTTGTTTTGTGTTTGTCTTTTGGTTTGCATTTGTTTTTCATATTTTTTGGTTTGGAATTCACGGGTTAAGGGTTTAATTTACATCTATGTACTTACACAGTCTTGTAAACAGATCTAGATGCATACCTGAGATATGGGAGATTCCTTTTTTCGAGATCTCGCTTACTTTTCGATTAAAAGAACTCTGAGAATTCTGTATCTAGGCCTGTTTATATGTTCATGTATAATCACACATAATATATTTATCACTAACACATAATTATCGCCAAAACAAAACAATATACTTTGATTTTCTTGTTGTAATAACAGAAAACTATAGCCAGCAGCTATTTGTGTACAAGACATAATATTCTGGATGAAGTTCCGGTTTTAAATGTAAATTTGAGACTTCTACTAAAAGATGAACTCTTTGCGATGAAATTTTAGGTTAATTGTAGACGAAATATTCAATGTTCAGGGCAAATATATATATCACTAATCCTAACAATAGAACCACATGAATGGATCCGTCGAAATTTTTGATGAGCAAAGTCCAAATAGTCCTTCAGAATATAACTCATTTATAAGTTTTCCTATTATAATTCATTACTCTTCTATGTGGATAAGCATAGATATTTTAGCTCAATGTCTAAACATTGAATGTTTCGTTTAATAAAAAAACTTGGTCCCTTTTTATGCCACTTTTACATACTTATCTAACAATATATTTTAAGATATAATCAAAAATGCTTAAAAAATTCATAATTTTCTAAATGTTTTTTTTTTTTTGTTTCTTCTAGCAGGTTCTGGACTTAGTGGTACACTAAGTGGATTAATTAGTGGCGATCGTAGTGGAGGAACATTCCGTGACAATATCAGTAATTGTTTAACGGGACGTGAGCGATCTGATACATTTCCAACACGGGCACGTACAACAAGTGAAGGTCCACAATCAGCGAGCACTACAACGTCTCGAACACTTGCATCCATAGTTCATCATATTCGACCGCGATCTATGTATACACATGATGGCCCGGCAAGTCCACCATCAAATTGCTCTACAGATTCGGCGGGATCGTCATTGAGTATTGATGAAACTGATTGGGCTGGTGATGTTTGTGTACAATCATCAAATGATTGTTTAGCGTCATTATCGTCACGTTATGGGCATTCTCTGACACCGGATGAACATAATGTAATCTTCGAAGAAAATGATGAATGGGATCGGCCATCATCGCACTTATCATCGTCTTCAATACCAAAGAATTCACCAAACATTAGTTCCGGAATACATTCTGAATCACCATCGGTTACAAGTTGTGGAAGTTCACCGTTAGATGTGAATGCCGGCTACGTACCAATGTGTCCAAGTGATACTGGCTACGTACCAATGTGTCCAAGTGACACAGGGTATGTGCCAATGAATTTATCGGGATACGTTCCAATGGGTCCTGGTACCAACGATAATTATCGTGTATCTCCGGCTGCAAGTAATTGTTCAATTACATCCGGAACACCCAGCACAGATTTACGATTCTCTGAATATCATTTAGATAAAGTGACATCATACATTCCAATTGATAATTGTGAATTCGATAATGGACGACCTCTTCGAACGTATAGTGTGGGGTCGAAACCAACTCAACAACGGAACAATATTGACAGTACACAATTACATAACGATGCTTCATATCGTGTACGAGCGTTATCAGTGGGCTCACATAATAAGAAGGGTGGTATGCGACGTAATTTAAAAGCATCAAGTGCCCCAGCTCCCCTGGTGGCTGGTTCACCAATGGGGGATCTAATGGAATTAGATTTTACTCAAAACAAATCAACTACTAAATTAAATTCGACAAGAGATATGTCGTATGTGGACATGTCTGGGTCTCTTAGTGCATCCCCGAACACTAAAACGATAAATCATAGTAACTATAGTCCGTATGTCGATATGTCGGGGAAAAGTTCATCACCTAAATCACATGATGATAGCTTTAGTATATGGCGTGCTAATAATGAGACTACATCGTCTTCGAGGAGTAGCATGGCCAATGATGGATACATGGATATGAGTTATAACAAACGTAGACAAACTTTATCACAATCATCGAACGCATCCGATGACTATTTGAACATGAGTGGGGTTAATAATAATAAATCATCTGC
This sequence comes from Nineta flava, assembly GCA_963920215.1. Lineage (NCBI taxonomy): Eukaryota > Metazoa > Arthropoda > Insecta > Neuroptera > Chrysopidae > Nineta > Nineta flava. Next base: position 85,474,971 of record OY986043.1, on the reverse strand, counting down.
ATCTAGTAATAAACGTAGCAAAGATCGTCGTGATAAAGCTCGTTCAAAACCAATTGCAATACAGCCAATAAGTTCATCACCAAAGAACGGACCGCCAAATTATTTACCATTACAACAAACAACGAATCAAAGTCCAACATCACCATTTTCCACATTGCAACGTAATCGTAACCGAAAAAGTGAATCCTTAACAGCATCTACATCATCAATCACAAACCCAACCAATACAGTATTTCCAACAAGTGTATCGACAACATCTTCAACGACAACAACCTCGCAAGTTGAACGAAAGTGTCCTGTAGATGGTACAAGTGGTACAATACGTATTTATGATGACTATGCACCGATGCAAATTGGTGGTGGAACGACTACAGAACCATCCAAGACAACCACTCGGACATCATCGATACCTAACGATGATGATTACACCGAACTTGGTTTTGGTAATAAAAAAGAGCAGGAATCGGATTATGTAAACTATAATCCATCGCAGCAACAACCAAGATCGTTGCCATTAACACGTAGTGATTCAGATTATAGTGGTGATTATGCGATAATGCAACCACGCCAACCTCAACCGATTCGTAAAACATCAATGCCATTATTTAATACAATCAATTCAATTAAATATCGACAACAACCAAAAATGACAGCATCACCGATGTCACCCCAAGTCGTACAAATTGTAAAACCTGGTGCAAATATGACAAATCATCCACAATCAAGTTTTAAACCAATTACAGCAAATTTACCAAAAGTTATTGATAGTACAACCAAATCGTCAACATCACCGAAGACTGTTGATAATTTACTAACGCGGCAGCTATCTTCGTTAAATCAACAATTAGATACAACATCACCTCCTATCGAATTACTACGTGCGTGTTCAATAACAAGATCTAATGAAAACCAACAACGACGACCGAACTCTGTAAATAGTGAAATAACATCCTCTTCAACAGTTACAACTCCACGGCCATCATCTGTGTCAAGTGAATCGAGTTTATCACGATCGAGGCCCAGTTCATCGTCAAGTGACTTAAATTCATCGAGTTCAACGCTAGTTGGATCACGACCACCTTCCGTTAGTTCTGAACGTGAATTACACTATATCACATTAGAACATGAAACAAATACAGCATGTTCAAATGACTGTGGTACAAAATCTCCACGATGTTGTCATGAACAATTACCTACTGTGTCAACATCTGCAACGTGTCAGTGTTCATCAAACTGTATTAGTGTTTGTAGTGGTGTCACGACAACGTCTCCATCATCAAGTGGTGTCACAGGAACAACAACAACCACACCAGTGTATCAATATACTGCAATTGACTTTGTGGCCACTGATGGTTTAAAACAAAATACGACTACATTTTTACCAATTAAACATTGAAATTCCGCCAAAAACATTTTTAAAACAGTGAGTGACAACCAGTGAGGCTATGTTCTTCTGTCACACTCTCTGATTTTTAATAATTAAAATATAAAATTATGGCCAAAATATACCCCAAAATATATTTATTAAAACAAAACTAAAAAAGTCTGTCACATCTCAGCAAAACAAATTTGAAAAAAAAAAAATTAATTTAAATTAATTATTCCTTTTATAAATGAAATTGTACATATAAAATATTAATTTTATTTTTTAGGTTATATTAATTATTAATAGATGCATGTTCCTATTTAAAAGAGAAAACAAATGAAAAAAAGAGAAGAAAACTCTCGTTGTCTCCTTTTTTTTAAAAATAATTATTTAAAGATAAATATTTAAAATATTTAAAAAAAATATACAAACTAAACAATATTTTACCAGGAGTATGATGACGGTGATGGTCCTTCCATTAATATTAATCACTTCCCATTCTCTCCTTATTGTATTTATTATATTTTTAAAGGAATAATTAAATATGGAAGGAGACTATCAACCCCTCAAATCCTGTTGTATTTATTAATTTTGGAATAATTTTTAGCTAATTTTTTTTATATTACATCCTGCTCTGCGCGCTTGTTGAAAAAAATATAATTTTTAATTTTTGAAATAACCGTTCACTATATACATACCGTGTTTTTTGAAAAGTGATTTTAAAGGATAATTCATTTTATCTAATTTGTTTTTAAAATGTACGCATGAACAATTTTTTAGTTTGAAACTTACACACACACAAAATTTAGCATTATTGACGTGTGAATTAACCTTTAAAATTATATTCAAAAATTCATTTATAATATAATTGTTCACAATTTTTCGTTTTCATTTTCAAACTAGTATTCGAACTCACGGATATTGTAAGTAAAAAATGGTAGTAGAAGTCCAAAATCCACTATCTTTTTACGTTCCACTAGAGCGCGTTATTTGTTCAATGTTTTGAGGCTTTTTACTTTCGACAATAATGTAAAAATTAGATCGAGTTTTTAATTATGTCTATCGGCTCTATGTTCAAAACATTATCTCGAGGTATCTTTTTAGTTTTTCATAAAATTCAAACTAGTTTACATGAAGATTTCGATTAGTTTTTAAAAATTATGTGCAAATTTTTTACAAGTACTATGTTCCTATTTTTATATTAAAAGCGAGAACGTGTGTTCGGGATACTAAACCATTAATAATTTTGCCTTTAATTACTGTATCCGTGATTCGAACCATTTATACATGTGACATCTATTGGAGAAATTAAGTATTTAAACACTATTACAAATAGTGGTAGTAAATTTTCAATCTCTGAATGATGAATGTGTGCTCGATTGAAAATAATGAATACGAAATTGTGAATTAGTTCAATAATTTACGCCCCACATAAGAGGTTAAAAGAATTTTTGTTTTTTTTTTAAATAATTCGAATTTATAGCAAAAAAAATGTATACGATAATATACTCTTAATTTTACACATTTTTTCAAATTTTATTTTCGTTTTTTTTTTTATTGTTATTTTAGTATTTAACGAAAAATTTATTATACGCATTAATTATTATTAGCGCAATTTTCAAGAAAAAAATTATTTGCGTGTGTTATTTTGTTGCGTGATTCAATAATAATTTTCTTAAGATTAGGCTGAATTTTTAAATAAATTGTTGTATAGTTACACAAAATCTCGTTGATCGAATATTTGTAATGTTATTACCAAACGTTTGACACAGATATTTCTTGTAGACATTGAGCGTTTCCATCTTATCAATGAATCATAGAATCATGAATCTTTTCAATGAATCATAGCCAATATTTTGAACATATTACAATCATTTAAAATAATAAATCGATAGAGAAAAAGAAACAGATTTAGAAATTTCGAACATGTTGCAGTTGATGTTGATGCTCCTATGAGAAATACAGTTGAAATAACATTACATGCATTCTGTCTCTGGATTTTGTACCATTATATATTTTTCATTTTCAAAATGAAAAATGTTATATTGACTGAGTATAAAAACACTTTGGGCAATAGTTACCCCCTCCCTCCCCCAATTTAAAGGTCCCCCAATTAATGAAATAATTGACGACGACGATGTTATTGGAAAATTTAATTTACGCTATGCATCTATCGCGTGCGTATTAATTAGTATGAAATGCATATCTTTGGAAATTTCACACAATTTTTTTTAGAGAATATTTTGTAAATATATATATATATATATTAAATTGTTGGAAAATTGTATTTGAGAGAAAATTGTAACTTTTAAAAAGTAAATTTTTTGAATGAAAAATGTTTTTTTAAAAAGCAAAAATATTTTGTTGAAAAAAAATTTGTACATTCATTAATTTTTTTAAATTTAGTTGTGAGAAAAGAAAACTATTTCGGAAAATTTTTTACCTCTGTACGACGACGTGATTGTAGAAAATTAGTATAAAAATATTTTCAATAATTTTGAAAAGCACCTTAGTCAAAAAGCAAAAATCGTAAAGAATGATTTTTGTTATAAAATTCTGAAAAGATTCCTAAAAAAACGAAAATAATGTGCCCAAAAAATTTGTTGATTTTGTCTTTTAATTTTTCTTTTGTTTTTTTTTTTTTTTTAATGTTAAAATAGTTGGAATGAAAATCTGGAACATTTCCAGGAACCACTTTTTAAATAAGAGTATTTATTATAAAAATAAATTATATTTATAAAATAATAAAAAAAAACTACGCGTATACGTTCTGTAACCGAATACAGGAAATATGTGGAATTTTTCACACTCGATTTTCTGTCAAACATGTTATTATCGAGTGTGAAAATTGATCCACATTCGACAAAAAAAAAAAAACACTTGATAGTAGCGAAAAAGAAAATATTTAGCTTATTTTATTAGTGAAAATATATTGAAAACTAAAAGTATATTGTTATTTTTCTTACAAAAAAAAATGTTGAAAGAAAATTTTTTAAACAGCACACACACAATGCTTTTAAAAGGAAAATTAAACTTTTTGAAAATTGAAAATCAACACAAGATTTAAACCGGAGAAAAGAGCGTTCTCATGATATATATGATTCCAGAACACCAAGGTTAAGTTAGATTAGGTTGGCTGTCCTGGATGGAACACACTTAGACCATTAGGTCCATTGTGATACCAAAAGGAGCAGACCATCCTACTCCTTAAACAACAGTAGGGCTTTCACGCCAATAGACTTAAGTGAAACACTAAGAATCTCATCAATTGTTTTTTTTTTCATTCTGAAATTATAGAATGATTTTTCCCGTGAAAATACTGTTGTGTGATTTTCAATACTTTTATTAGATTTTTTAATTTATACATCAAAGAATCCAATATTTATATAGCAGCTAATTGTTACCTATGTGTTCTAATGGTGCCCATCAATTCAATTTTAAGTGGTATATTATTACGTCACAATGAAAAATGGCACCATTCAAAAAAAAAAACGAAAACTAAGTAGATAGATAAAATGACTTGGGATTCTTATCCTTAATAGAAATCAAACAAGTAATGACATTTTGTATATGGTTCTGATCTTAGCTTAATTACAGCGCTGCCTAGAGTTTAAAAATGTCATTACTTGTTGAAATATAATAGAACTTATAAATTAGAAAAGGAACACCCTACAAATGTCAACCTGACAAATTAAAATGTTACTCCTCCGTAATGTGAGGATTCTTAGGAGCCCAGTAGGCGTAATCGTGGAAACTTGTGTCTGTACCTATGAATGCTTAATCAGTCTTCCAGTAACACTTCAGGATAAATTTTCGTTGCTCGAAGATAAGGTTGCTTTATAACTAGAGAAGGTTTTAAAGAATCCTTAAACCTACTCTAGAAATAATTATTAAACAATTTTTTTGATTTTAAACCTTACGTTAATTTGCCCAATAAATAATGAATGAATGTCAGTTTGTTAGTAGTTACCGTGGTAACACAGGAAACATGTAGTGTGTACGCAAAGGTATCTAAATATGAAAGTAAATTAAGATTTAGGAGCGAATACACTATATATTTTAACCATTTTGTCAAATTTGGTTGCTAAAGTACTCAATCCTTTTTTAGGATATACCGCTTTTAAATTTTGACACAAGCATTACTTTTCTCGATGTATAAGTTCTATGTTTGAATATATCTGTGAAATTGAATAAAACATTCCGTTTTTTTTTATAATTATTATAATTCAATAGTTTTTCCATATTTTCACAATTTTCTTGTAAAATATCTAAATCTGCAAAACATATTTCAAGTCATTTTTTGTATTCAGAAAAAAAACGTTTACATTTATAACATTTGTATCAAATCTGAATTCAAAATGAAAATATTTTAATTTGAATTCACTTGCAAATTGAAATGTATCCAACTGAAAAAAAAACCTTAGTGCGGTGCTAAAGAAAATTTATAGCTAACAAAAATATACATTAAACAAAAAAAAAAATGCTTCCTGTTTGAAAAAGTAAGCTTTAAAAAGGACTTTATTTTTAAAAATGCCAAAAAAAATATCAAAAGTAACCCCACACTTTTTACAAAATACAAAAATTAAAAAAAATGAAATTTAATATTTTTAATTAAAACAGAAAAGAAAAATATTGAAAAAAAGAAAATTGTTATACAGTGCCTTTTTCTCACTGATAAATTTAAAATGCTTTCATTTTTCAACTTTCATTTTCGAAAACATACCCGAAAGAGACAGTGCAAACCGGACAGAGATAGATGAATATTCTCTCTGTGTATATTCTATACATATGCGTGTGTGTGTGACAAAGACAAAAAAACTATATGAAAATGTATTATACAAAGAAAACAAAATGAAAACTAAATATAGCAAATTTTTACGTAATGTGAACAACAATTTTAAACGTAAGCGTTTAGAAGTCATACATATGAGACGACGGACAACAGAACGGAACGATTTTTTCAAACAACAAAATTATCGTGAACTTTGTATCCATTACAATTTAGAACTAGTTTTTAAGTAGCTTAAATACAAAACAAAACAAAAAAAACATTTAGCCAAATATTTGAAGAATGATTGTTAAAAATATTTTTTAAAAAAAACTAAGCTCGTAAAAAAAATTCAAAAAAAAAAAAAAATTAAAATAAATTTATTATTATTTTGTGAACATTTTTTGTTATCAATTTTTTTGTTATGAAAATTTTCTTTTATTGAGATTCTGTTTTTTCTTTTGAACATATCAGTTTTATTTTTTTAAATTGACATACGTAATATTATAAATAAATGCTGCTTTTCACAAATTTTATTTGAGTCATTATTTGTTTTTTTCGTATTTGTATACACAGACAAAAAAAAATGTGGGTGAGAATCTCTTCTTTTATGTTCTTTATATAGTCCTTCGAACCGGATAAACTCAAGATGAAGCATTCAGTCAGTATTATTAAGAACAAGAAAGATATGAAATACTTTCGTTTGAGAAATACAAGAGTGAAAAAGACTCTCACCTATTATTTTGAAAATCATGAAAAAAAATCAGTTATGAATGTTTTCATCTGATCCAAAAAAAAAAGTATAACGTGGCAGAAAATTAAAAAAAAATATATATATTACATTAAAAAAAATTAAAATATAAAAAAAAAAACCTCAAGAAATATTTACCTCAAATAAAGAAACTTTTTGATTTGATTTCGTAAAAGTACCTGTTAATTACAAAATACTACTATAAAAAAAATCTTTTTTGTTGCTCATTTTAATAAGTATATATAAATTATTTTGAGATGAACGTTATTTTTTGAGAAAAATATGTCTACGCCTCCTCATTAAACTATATATCATAAAAGAAATCCTCTCCCATCTATCCATTCAAACAATAGCCTCAATTGAAAAAATTGCGAAAAAGAAATTCCAAATACCATTACAATACCTATCTCCAGCCTTCCCCCACCCCAATTAATAGTATATATCATATATATATATACAATTAAATAACTAAAATAATATATATATATATATATATATATATATATATAATTTTATATATATATCTATATTTTTCAGAAGAAAAATTACAAAAAAATAAAAATGCTAAAAAAATGTTTTTTGAAATAGGACTACATCTATTAGTGTAACGTCATGCACATAGGTGAGGATCAGAGATGGATAGTAACACGTAATTTGTAGTTTACGATATTGAAAAAGTAATTTACGTAAAATACGTCATGTACCATCTAAAGAACTCAGATAAAAAATTGATAGCTCAAAAACTTTTATCGACTTTTATTTCATATTAATTTCATTTTATTGAAGAACAGTGCAGCTTAGTAGGTTTTTTAACGGACATCTTGAGTTTGATTTAGTTTTTAATATAAATACAATAGATGGCTTTCAATACATGGCGTAAATTTTATGTCAGTATAACGATATCCATCGAAATATATCTTTTTTTGATCTTTGACGTGTGACGTAAACACTGTAGTCATATATTGGACAAGATGGCTGTCATCTAAAAAACAAAAGTCATTAACACAAGTGAAATGAGTTCGAATGTCACTTTTTAACAATTGAGAATAGTTGCATTATTAATTATTATCGACGAACTGAATTATTAACAATTATCAATAAAAAAAAAGATTTCTCTCTCTTTGTTTTTTGAACAAGAAATATGAAATGTTTTTTTTTTTTGGAACCAATTACTGCCATTTTGAAATAAAGTGTTCATGATTGATGAAGTGTTTTTAGACAAGTTATATTTATGCCTGATTGTATTTGAATGTGGATATTTTGAAACTGTTGTTAGTAAAAATTATTTGTAGGTTATGATTTTGCTTTTTGTTGACAGTCCCCCTCCTCTCTAATCTTGACCAAGAACAACAACTTTTATGTAAAAAACAAACAAAAAAATCGCTACTGCCCTTAACATAAACAAAATAAGCAGTGCTTTTTACACATACACAATATTATTGTGGTAGCTTTATATAAAACAAAAATGATGAGCAAAAAATGAGCTACATAATATATTATAAAACTATTAATAGTTATTTATTATTAAAAAATAAATAAAATAAAGAAAGAAAATTGAGTAACAAATATTTTGTTTCGACTGTACATCCTATTATTATTATATTAATTGTAACTAAAAATAAAAAAAATGTTTAGGTTTTAAGTAATTATGAATAAAATATTAAAATATACTTGAAGTTTTGTTGTTTCATTTTGTTACCCTTTCTTACAAGAAGCTTTCAGATATAAGTGGATATTCACTGACTTTAAACTTTCCATGCAAACGTCAATACGTAATTACTAAACCTGTAGGTCTCTAAAAGAACCACCGCCTGAGTTCGGAATCCTTACACCAGATGAATGACGCAAGTCTAGTGGAATAGCTCAATTCCATGTGGACTTATGTGGAATTCAGGTCTTATATAAAACAAAAATATTTCATTCCACCAGTTTTTGAGAAATTCTCTCTAGGAGAATAACTTCGTTTACGAATGGAGATGGACCTGAATATAGAGTTTTCAGATAGGGTAATGGACTCTAACGTGTTGAAAATTCATATAGCGACAATGGAAAAGGAAAAATGGTATACCAATAAGCCGTAAGACATAGAGAAAGACAAATTTTCGTTTGAACTTAGGTTATCCATTCCAGAAATAGAATAAAGGCCAGGTTTAGGTGCTGGTAACAGGTTACTCTGCCTTGATTAATTTCGAAATCTTCTACTCCTTATTAAGACAAATCTAAGCAAAAGGCACTTCTGAAAATGAACTTTTCACACGAATGTCATAAGAAGTAGTGAATTTCACAACAACCATTTTACCTGAAAATGGCATCATTGTTCAAGGTCTCACCAGAGGAGTCTAATCTCATTAAATTCTGGCAGGCTTTATCGGCAAATATACCGAATTACCGCCGAAAATCTGGAGTCAATCTCAAGGAATGGATAATATTAGGGTGTTTTGTCTATTAATGCATAACGTTCTTTATTCAAGATCACAGTTGTATGTACAGGTCTTGAAACTACATGCAAACTTGGATTAAAATATGAGTCGCTTATTAAAGTCAATTTGATTACGTCAATGGCGGCGCTGATGCCGCGGAGATTCTATAATGATAATGCTATGAGGTTACCCGCCTTAAAAAAAGCGTCACCATGGACAAACTAAAATTGACTTCAGTAAGCGACCCATCTTTTCTATGGAGTTTCCAGACCTGTTCATGCGATCGTGATATCGATATTTCCATAGGATATTTCACTTCATATTAATATGGATAATTTGTTTCAACCCACATTATACGAAAGTATTTATGCCGATGATGAAATTTATCTTTATGGTTTGACTGTGATCAAATTTGAAATGAAATTGAAAAGTTTCATGCACGTGATATCCGTTGGTCAAATCTAGAAATTAAAAAACAATAATTCAGGTCAATTAACAAATACATCAAATAGGCCATCGAAAATATTTCATTTTTATTAATTCAAAGAAAACAAAATTGAAATATAGCTTGCAGCTAAAAAATAAAATTAAAAAACAAACATAAGGACCATATTATGTCGTCTAATACTTGTTTGTTGGAATGCAAGTTCTATAATAAATTAAGAATCTATTCAATCTCTACCCATGATTACCAATCATTTTAATACGCTGAAGAAGAGTACCGTTATTTGTAGTTACGCTTCCATCGCATTCAACAACAGCATATTAGGCAGTCGGATATTAATGTAGTAATGAAATATCCAACAAATATAATGTAGATCGTAGCCGGAATTGAGTATGCATAAACCGTTAATTTTCTTTTTCTGGTTATTTTTAACGAAAACGCTTGTATATCAAGTTTGAAGTATTGTCTTTCTTACCGCAACACCATTTTTGGATATGCGCGAAAACACTTTTCCTCTGTACAGCATCCAATTTTCTTCACATGTTAGTCGTAGTAGTAGTGGGGAGGCCAAAACCTGGCAAGTAGGCTTGTTCATGTTACTATAGTTCAAAGGTTCCTAAAGGATTTTGCGGCCTACTAGCTCTAGTTTAAAATTTTCCCACCAGAGAGCATATTCAAGTGCTAGAGTTCCCAATACCGTTCTGGAGATATAAATTATTTTGTATAAAAACCAAAATGGCGGATATCTGATAAACTAATCGTTTCCGGGCATAAGGTCATTAAATATTTCGTATTGGCTTGGGTATGTAGATTCCAAAAATGAATAACCTGGTACGTATATACGTTACACCTTGTATACGAAGGGAAAAGAAATGCGCTCGTCGGTTTTTGTATACTCAAATCCGGTTAGTGTCTATACTACAACCCAGTTACTTAAAAACAGGTACTTACACAAATTTGTAACTTAAGTTAACAATTTAAGTAGACTCAAAGTAACACTGACCTACACATTATTACAAATTTGTTTTTTTCTAGGTCTATAGTCAACTAAACCTACGGATAACATTTGAATACTAATCTATGAACGAGTGAATCTTGTGCTAAAATAGATCGATTTAGTTTTATCATTTCCGTTTCTTTAAACCAATAAAAAATATTAAAGAAAAATCAAATAATCGTGAAATGTTAGATCTCAAAAAAGTTTTTATCATTGACCGTCGTAGCTTGAGTTTAACATAGTTTATAGTACTGGCGACTATTTAATTTGTGGTGTATTTTTTAAAAGTGAATTCAGTCCACAAAATGTGAGGAACTACAATTAGTCTCACTTTGATATTTGGAATATTCGTTATTAAAATTAAAAAATAAAATGATTGTGTTGAATCGATTGTTGTATTTTTATAGAAGTTTAATTGTTGTTACATGTGCTTGTATTGTTGTGATTGATTGCTCACCGGTTTTACCAAATTTTGATATTTGGAGTGATAATGAACATGAACAACAATTACCTATGAATCTTACAAAATTAATTCATAATTCAACACGAAAATCGAAAGGTGCGTTTTTTTTTTAAATTAATTTTCTAATGAGTAGGACTCATATTTCAAAAATTTTTAGTTGATTTGTACCTTATTCATTCGGTTTTTGGGAAAATGTTCCGAATAAAAGTTGTTAGTATTTTTATAATTAACAACTTTTATCCGAAACATTTTTTCGAAAACCAAACGAATAAGGCACAAATAAATTTTAAAATTTTGAAATATGAGCGCTACTTTTTTGGCCATGTATAGTACAGCTAGTGATCTAAAGTTGTGTGAAATATGGCGGACCACGACTGCAAATTTGTTTGGCGGTCATTTGCTTTCAAAATCGAAAATCAGACAATGAGCGCTCAACAAGGTGTGATTATAGTTCAAAAATTTAAATTCAAACAATATGAATAATAAATTGGAATGATTTATTGCTTTTAGGCAATGAAATATATTACATATCTCTTAATAGGTCAAGAAACATTTAATCAAAGTTTTGGAATTAAAAAACTTTGTTTTATGCTACTAGATCCAACATATATACAAGTAGAAAAAAAAATCGGTTACCCGAACTTTTGCGCAGTAAGGTAATTTATTTGAGCCCGCAGTTATTGGTATACAATTGTTACATCAGAATAATAATTTAGGCATATTAATAAGGTTCCAAGTTACTAAACAATAACAAGCAAATTTATTTTATAAAATTACAGTATTAAATTTTTTTCCTGTACCCGTTGACGATGAATGTATATCGAATGATCAGCGTCGACCGGGCGTATGTTTAAATCCATACGAATGTCGAATACAAAATGGATCTCCACATGGTCAGTGTGCTTTGGGCTTTGGTGTATGTTGTATATGTAAGTATTTGATAAAAATGAACTTAAGGTTCATATTGGTATGATTTTTTTTTCGTTTTTCAGTTACAGCTCAATGTGATTTAGATGTTTACAATAATATTACGTATATAGTAAGTCCTGATTTTCCAGCATTATCACGAGGACCAATAAGTTGTACACATAAAATCAAAAAAATTGATCCAGAAATTAGTCAAATACGGTTTGATTTTATTCATTTTAGTGTGGTAAGCTATGCAAATGTGTAATGCAGTCATGTAAAGTGTGTGGCCTATACAGTATATATTGTTTTGATAATCTCTTTAGGGACAACCAAATCGACAAACTGGAGTGTGTGATTCAGAAATCTTAACTATTTTTGGTGGAAATAATCGTCCATTACGGATGTGCGGTTTGAATAGTGGACAACATGGTTTGTATTTTGGATTTTCTAATAAAAATTGGCATCAAGTTTATCAAATTAGGGGAATAGCCTTTCTTAAGAAAATCATTTTCCAGGCAAATTTATATCCAAAGAAAAAGAAAATTGAGTAATTTTATAATTATTAAACTTCTAGGGGCTCATGGTTAAAATTAGTTTCCCAATTTTCGGCCTCTTTTCCAAAAAGTTAAAATCTAAATATGGCATCTAAATATGACAATATCTGAAATTTTCAGTTTACTTTGATGTGGAAAATTTAAACGAGCCATTAACTCTACAAATGAATTTTTCGAAAACAAATATAGATCGATTTTGGGAGATTAAGGTGTCGCAAATCCCATTCGATAGACGTGCACCTCTTGGATGTTTACAATATAATACAGGAACTACTGGTGAGTAATAGGTTCCTATAAAGTTTCTAGACGTATATTTTCCTAACTTAAGTTAACCATGGAGAGCTTTATTTTGTGGAATTCGAATTTTGAAGGTATTATTCGAACCATGAATTTTGCGGACAATGGACGCCATTTAGCTGATCAAGAGTACACAATATGCACACGACAAGAAGCTGGTATGTGTTCAATCACTTACGAGCCATGTGACGAAAATTCATTCCGTATTGGACAAGGTGTACAAAATCAAACAACGAATATTTTCGACGATGAAGGCTCTGGAGGTGGTGGAATACCATTATTCTATGACGAAGCAAGAATGTGTTCTGATCGCATTGTATTGCCCTGCGATTCAGAAGAATTTCTGTTACCAGGCCATGTAGCACCTGGATATTGTGATATCGCACACTGTGGTGCATCGTTATGCCCCCCTGGAGAAAGTGCCTGCCGTGTAGAATCTTCAACTACACCATTTAATATTGGTATTCAGTTTGGACCTCCTGGTACATCTGCAACGGCTCGAATGGAATCACCGGAAGATAATCTTGGAATGTGTTTAAAATATGAACAATTACCTTGTGCAGTTTGAATATAGTTTAAATGGATATTTTAAGATCTCTTTCACACGAGAATCCGCACTTGCAAATTTGTCGATTTGGTGAGCAGTTTACGAGATATCGTCTGAAATCGTATAAAGACCTCGTAAGATATTCATCAAATCAACTAGATTTTTGTGTATCCTAATTACCCTACGGCCTACATACTAATTTTCATCCAAATCGTTGAATTTTTATTTTAACTGACCACTTTGTGGTCACGACGTCTAGTACCCAAAAAGGAAACCAAGTTTAGTGTGCAGTAAAATCTTCTATGTGTAAAAGAGACATATGTAGTGTGTTTCCTGATTTGGATAAAATTCACTATTCATTGTAGATAGTGTATTCAGAAGATAGTGTTTTACGAATCCTCGTGTGAAACAGGCTTTTATACGATAAATACTTTAACAAAGTGCCAAAATAAGAAAACTATTTAATAATTTATTTATTTATTTAATATTACTATGTACAGTAATTTATAAAATATAACGAACGAATACAATATTAATTAAAAATATAAATCTAATTAGCACATTTATTCAACCTATCGAATTTATCTGAAACGTTACAGGTCTTAATTAGATAAGGGAAACGTCGATATCGTGCTCTTGTATTATAAGATGAAAATTTTTCAAAATTAAACTTTTTTCAACTACTAATATTTACATAAAATGCACATTCCAAAGGAAAAATAACGAAAATTGTCTTATAAGACCATTTGGGAAGTGTTTCTGTAAAAACAGATTACATAGACGATTGTATTTTAGTGACACGACGTTTAATCGGTACTCCCGTACGTCGATACTCAGTACGTAATGCTAAATACTCTTCTCTACATTGCTTTTTAAATCCTTCATCTTTATACCAATTGGATAAACAATCCCTTAACGCTGAATTTTGTTCACGACATTTCACAACCATTAAAATACTCGAACTTTTACAGCATTCCGTGAAAGCTTTTACTTCATCCACACATTTGGTTTCTTTAGCACGATCTCGCATCAATTTGGGTATCATTACCTCAACTTCAACTTTACGTAATGAACGATCATCGGGATCACCTATTCGGCAAACAATTTTTAGGTTAGGAAAATTTTTTACATATCATTTTTGTTGGCAATTTATATATCAATTTTCATATAAATTACGTTGCAACTTTACCAAGTCCATGTGGTCCCCCGCCAGATTGTTTGGGTAAAACTGTAAATGATTCCTCTTGTTTATCATAGATGGACGCCATATTTCTTTGAATGCCAACAACACTTTTTTACCTCCGTATACAAACCTCAAGGTAGTATTTAGTACAGAGTTTATGAGTTCTGTATCCAAAATCCAAGTTAAGCTTTCATTGGATCTTATTCGTCAACTATTAAATATTTAATCATTTCCAATTTTAAACTTTAATAATTTCTTATTAAATGGAAAAAATTTGGTGTAAACAGATACACAACCTCTATGTACGGATTTTAATCTGTATATAGACGTCTTGTGGCGTTCACACCATATTTTTAATATCGTGAATTGCAGAATTGAATCACAAAACAGATTTAAGTTGTGACGGATAAAAATTAGTTTTGTTTAAAATTTTCTTTTATAAATTAAATAAAATGTAAGTGAAACTATTAATAATTATTTTATTTATTGGAGAAAATTATTGTTTTATATTATTCGGCAAAATTGTAAAAATTTTGGTTATAATTTGCTGTTTTTTTTGTTCCCGGTTTTAGAATACAAAAAAAATGGATCGGTTACTAAGATTAGGGAGTGGAATGACTGGATTATCTCAACAACCACCACCATCTGATGCTCCGGTTGTTGATACAGCCGAACAAGTTTATATTTCATCATTGGCTTTGTTAAAAATGTTAAAACATGGTCGAGCTGGTGTTCCCATGGAAGTTATGGGTTTGATGTTGGGTGAATTTGTGGATGATTATACTGTACGAGTTATTGATGTATTTGCAATGCCCCAAACAGGTATGTATTTTTTTTCCCAATTAATGTGTAATTTTAAATGCAAATGTCGAAAACTAGTTCGCGAAGAGAACGGCCTCGAATTTATATGAAATGTTTAAAATATAATAATTTCGTATCATATTAAACACTCATTTGATATGTACCATGGGCCACAGAAGTTGTCCTTTTTTCAAAATTGTATAGTCATTTTGTGCCTTATTCATTCGGTTTTGGGACACAATGTCAGACCGAAGTAGTACTATGGGCCATAAAGTCGAAGTGCAATACTTTTTATACCCTAAGATATCTATCTACCCTATTTAATACCCTACCGCTTTCAACGGAATCTCGATGTCTCTTTTTACCCCTCATTTTGGGTACGGAATCCTAACTAAAAGAAGTGTATGCTACAAAAAGTTTCTTTTCGAACTTCCAAAGATAATTTTTGGTTCTAGGTACGGGTGTAAGTGTTGAAGCTGTAGATCCAGTATTCCAAGCAAAAATGTTAGATATGCTCAAACAAACCGGTCGACCAGAGATGGTTGTTGGATGGTACCATTCTCATCCCGGTTTCGGTTGTTGGCTTTCCGGTGTCGATATCAATACTCAACAATCATTCGAAGCATTATCCGAGCGTGCTGTTGCAGTAGTCGTCGATCCCATACAATCGGTGAAGGGTAAAGTTGTAATCGATGCATTTCGTTTAATCAATCCCAATATGATGGTTCTGGGACAGGAACCACGACAAACTACATCCAATTTGGGACATTTACAAAAACCAAGTGTACAAGCATTAATACATGGCTTAAATCGACATTATTATTCAATTAGCATAAATTATCGTAAAAATGAATTAGAACAAAAGATGTTATTGAATTTACATAAGAAATCATGGATGGATGGTCTCCAATTGGCTGATTACACCGAACATTGTAGTATAAATGAGGGCACTGTATCGGATATGTTAGATTTAGCGAAAAATTATAATAAATCGTTGGAGGAAGAGGAAAAAATGACACCCGAACAATTGGCTATTAAGAATGTGGGTAAACAAGATCCAAAACGGCATTTAGAAGAGAAAGTTGATGTTTTGATGACTACGAATATTGTACAGTGTCTTGCGGCAATGTTGGATACTGTTGTTTTTAAGTGAAATTATCATCTCTCCATTTACTTGACAAATTTTATTTATCATCTCTCTCATTAATTAATTAATTCCATAACGAAATTTATTATTTTTTTGTCTGAAAATTTTTGCACATGAATTTCAAATTTAATATTTAAGATTTCAATTTTAATAAAAAAAAAAGTATTAAAAAGAAAAAACCAGTATCCGTAGAGGGTGTTACTATAGAGCAGATATGTTAGCTTAAACGGCGAGCGTAAAAAAGAGGAAGTAATTAGAGCCTAATGTCTAATAAAAAAGACAGGTAAGTTTTTTCGTTTTTCTATAATATGTCAACGTAATGGTACAAGTTATATTTACTTTTTGTGCCACTAGCGTCGCTAGTTTTCCTTTTGCACCGAAGTGAATAAAGTATAATAAATAGGAGTGAAGTATATATTTGTCATTTTGTTACACTAATTATTAATAAATAAAAGTTTATTTTAATATCTGATTCAACAATCTTCTAAATTGATTTTAATAATTTTAATATAATTTATTTCTACTTAATTTATTTGCATTTTTCCAATTCCAACTTTACAGGTTATTATTTAATTATTCGATGTTTTATAATTATTTTATTTTTTATTGTTATGTAATGATTTTGCGAATTTTTAACTAAATCACTTCAACTAATTACTTTATTTCATTTATTAAAAAAAGTATTTTATTGGAAAAATACTTTGGCTGCAAATAATTTTTATAATACAACATAAATGCACCATGTTTTTCAATTCAAACTCGCGCCTTATACTCTCTCCACTTTTTCCGGTGTAGAAGGAACACTACTGACATCTTATTTTTGTCAATTATTTGTTTACATGGAGTTCGGACTCCTTGTCTAGTCTCCATGGTCACACGTTTCACCGCAATGGCAAGATAGGTAAAATTATTTTATTTAACGGTATTCGATGATGTCCTTTTGCTCTAAAGTAGTACCCTCTATGGAATTTAATTTTTTATTTTCTTCATTCAAACAGGATAAAATACTTGTTGCTTAAGTAGATCACATTACACCATTTTTGATAAATGTACGAACACTCGGATCGATTTTTACATAGAGCAGGATAAGTACACTTCTGCCACAAAATGTTCGGGAATTTTGCGGTTCTGGAAAAGGCAGGATAATCGGTGAATTTTAGTCTAGGTAAGGGAAAATGATAAAAATTACTTTATCATTTTTTATCATTTATACATATGTATAAACTGTATATTTCAAAGAATATAAATATTATTTATAATGGTGGCTACTTTAATAATATAGTTATTATAATTTTAAGTACAAACAAATTCTGTTCTCCATAAGACGCTGTGTTAAAAGTTTGATTTTTAATCGATAATTACTCTTTGAAATGATTGACGACAGGTTTTAAATTTTTGAGGTAGGATATCTACTGAATTGAGTTATTCAATTCACTAAAAAAAAGTTTCTAGGTACTATCAAGCCTCATGCATGAACGTCCTTAAATGTTTATATATCTCCTCTACTATTATAAAATTGTAAATATCTGTTTATTCGAGCATCACGCAAAAACTACTGGACTGATTTTGATGAAACTTTTTTCTTGTTTATGTTAAACAACTTAAACACTGGTATTAGCTAGTAAATTAATCTATTTAATTCGATGTAACTCAATTTCTGGAAAATAATTGAATTGATAATGTCATTTGTTTTTACTTCCGAATAATCATTATGTTCTTTTTAAATAAATATTTATACGATTTCAGGTGGTATCTCGTAAACTGCATACTGAAAATCGTCAAATGAATACGATTTTTGCGTTATTTAGTTCCAGATTGGGAATGAAAATTTGATTTTTTCAACGTACACACAAGTTAGAAAAACATCTCTTTGAAACAATCAAACAAAATTTGGTTGTTGAAAATAATAGGGTTATCTCTATTCTTCAGAATAATTATTAAATATTTGTATCTAAAACTGTTATTAGAAGTTTTTTTGTCATAATTGCAAGACCTCAAAAATGGTCAGGGAATTTCATGATGCCCGTATTTTAGATTAGTTTTAGAGGCAATCCTAGATGAATCGGTTATTTATCAATAAAATTTATTAGTAAAAGCTTACAAAAATTAATTTAATTTACAATTTTTATTAAATAAACTATAGTAGGTTTAAAACTATTTTGGAACAAGAGGTTCAATATAATAATAAATCTTTGTGTCATCAGTTAGTTGCACCATTTTTTTTAAGCAAGTTTTCGTTTTTTCTTATTTACGTTATATAGTAAACATTTCAAAGTATAAAATGTGTTCATAAATTATGAAACAACTGGTACGTACAAAATTGGATGTATCGTGAAAAATCTCTAAAAAGTCACGAAATAGTAAAACCTACTTCACTAGATATTCATTTAAAATTCCTCTAATAAGATAAAAAACAATTTTGATTCTTCTATATTGTGTTCTCCAGAAATTGTCAAAGCGTACCATTAGACAGAAAGTTCAATCTCAAAATTTTAAAAATAACCAAGTTAAAATGAATTCAGAGCAGTTAATTCAAATTGGTACTTTAAAATCCATTTTTAGTCGACATATATATTATTAAATCTACTACCCGATAGGCATAACCATATTCATTATCATACCATGAAATCAATTTAACAAATGTTTCGTTCAATGCTATACCAGCCTCTGCATCGAATATGCTTGAATTTGTATCGCCATTGAAGTCCGTGGATACAACTTGATCTTCCGTATAGCCCAATATACCTTTCATGTGCCCATTTGCAGCTTCTTTCATTTTCAATTTAATTTGGTCGTACGATGTTGGCGTAGCTATGCGAGCTGTTAAATCCACAACAGATACATTGCATGTGGGAACACGGAATGCCATACCAGTTACTTTACCATTTAGTTCAGGTATAACTTTACCCACAGCTTTAGCAGCTCCTGTCGCTGCTGGTATAATATTTTGTGCGGCACCGCGACCACCTCGCCAATCTTTACTTGACGGGCCATCGACAGTTTTTTGTGTCGAGGTCATTGCATGCACTGTTGTCATTAATGCTTCAATTATTGTAAAATTATCATGTAGTACTTTAACTAAAGGAGCTAAACAATTTGTTGTACAACTTGCATTCGAGACAATATCCATGGTTGGATCGTATTTATCATTGTTGACGCCCATTACAAACATTGGTGCGTCTGATGATGGTGCTGTCATTATGACTTTTTTCGCCCCAGATCGTAAATGTACTGAAGCTTTTTCGATTGTTAAAAACTGACCAGTTGCTTCTACAATATAGTCGGCACCACTTTTACCCCATGGTATTGCTGCTGGATCTAATTCATTTGTTAAGCATATCGATTTTCCTACATCAAACATTTTAATTAATTATACGTCCACGGATGTAATTACTGGAAATATTTTTGGATAAGACACACGTTAAGTTAAGTGCCGCAATAAGGACTCGACGGCATATTATGAAATCAATTTTTTGACTGTTAATGGCAGTTTTCTTCAGATGAATTGAATACATAGCAGGTTTTCGACCTCTGGCAATATTATCATTTTTTGGGTGACTGATTTTATAAGAACTCGAAAAAATGAATACAAATTTTCGATATGTCCTTTAGTTTTCGAGTAAGCAATCTTTTTTTGCTTTCATTGATTATTAAAACTAACTTTCGATATATCGAAAAATAAACAAGTTATTCAAAAATTCTTAGAATTATTTTTTGTTTGTTTTGCGTGTATTTCACATTTAAATTTTCGATATCTCGGAAACCAAATAACATCTTGAAAATTTGTATTTTTTGTTTAATTAATTAACTTAGAGAGTTTCCTAAAGAATCCATAATAAAAACTGTGGCTTTTATTATCTCTGGTAAACTGATGCTTCTATTTTCGTTTGTATGGCAATAGAAGATTAAATAAATACATACCATTAATAAATAGACAACCCCCTGCAATTTCCACACATCCTTTAAAACGGCCATGAGTAGAATCATATTTAAATATATAGACCATTTGCTCTGGTTCAGAAAATGAACTATTGATATGAACAATCTAAATTAGAGATAGTTATTATTTTCTAAACAAACAAACGATTCGATTATAGATTAATTGATTTTATTAAAAATCCAAAATTTTTTCAACTTAATTTCTCATTGAACTTTAAACTATGTTTTTGTAATGAATGATACATTTTGCCCAAGGAATTGTTACAAGCCTCTTTCAAAATGACTCAAAGGTAGCACAGGACTGCCGAACGTCCTTAAATGAGCTGGCGGAACAAATGAATGTAAACCTGATATGGGTACCAGGACACAGGGACATTCCAGGGAATTGTGAAGCCGACGAGCTTGCTAGAAATGGTACAAGGCTGTCGGACACAAGCATCAATAGGCATCCGGGAGTTCCGTTTGCGAACTGCAAGCTGCTCTCAATGAGGATATCTTAAGAAGGGCCAATCTTAGATGGAGGGAGGAAACCTTGTGTTACTACAAGTCAGATAAGGTCGGAGTACAATCTTAGGCGTTCCGAACATCTTACCTCGCTTCAAAGGGCCTCTATAAGCAAAACCGTTGCGGCTATTACAGAACACTGACTAGGCGGCAGGCAGGTTGAACGACTAGGCTTACCAGTGCATCACGGTTATTACAGGAGCTGTCACAGTGGGAGGAGAAGAAAACAATGTCTCATCTTCTCTGTCACTGTCCAGCTCTTGCCACCATGAGGAGATGGACTGATCTAAGTCAGCCTTTCTTTGACGACCTCTTCGATCTTAAGTCCGTTTTCGTCAAAGCACTCTTGCTGTTCTTAAACAGCTCCAAATGGTTCATGGAGTAGTGGCCAGGGATGGGCCAACCCACTTTTTCGGTATCACAACGGGCCCTATGGTCCAAGTGTGTCTCACCCCAGGACAGCTACTCTAACCTAACCTCTCCAAATGAAATTCTATAAATGGTCAAAGATTGTTTCCATTTACAAGCTAGAAATTTCTGAAAGATGCACCGATGTAGAGATTCAGCTTTAGTGAGACTTAGGACCACGCACTTTTATTGTATTATATTGTTCAGCCAATAATTTTCGGTGTGCCATGTTTTCAAATAAGTTTGTTGTCTTAACTACGGCATATTTAATAAATTTAAATTTTTGTGAATATACACTAACCTCGACGTCTTTTTCAAGTGCTGCTCTAGCGACTAATCGTCCAATTCGACCAAACCCATTTATCCCAATTTTTGGCATTATTCACGTACCACGTAAATTTTACACCTCTGATTCAATATTTAAATATAATTCTACTAATTTCTACAGATATTTATGAAACAAGGTTTATTTTAAAAACATTGCTATGGAATTTCTACAAACTAGATTTTTGTAGAAAAAATTTGAAGTTTTTACAACATGCAACATACACCTGTCGAAAGTTTTTAATTAGTTTAATAGCATACCTACAAATATGTTTTTAATATCGAGCCATTACTTAATAAAATTTATTAGGAAACACTTACAGAAATAAATTTAATTTACAATTTTTATTAAATAATCTAGACTTCAAATTATTTTGTAATAATAAACTATTGTGTAAATTTCTGCTGCATTTTTTATAAGCAACTTTTCGTTTTTCCCCATTTATATTAGATAGTAAACATTTCAGAGTATAAAAAATGAATTTATCCTGAATAATATTCTTTAAAATAGTCGAAACATACCATTCGACAGAAAGTGCTGTTGAAAAAATAAATGAACATAATTTCAAAAAATAATAAAGCTTTAATGTTTAATGTAGACATTAAAAAAATAACTAAATTGAACTGAATTTAGAACAGTTAATTAAAATTTGTACTTTAAAAGCCATTTTTAGTCGACATATATTTTATTAAATCCACAACACGATGGGAATAACCATATTCGTTATCATACCATGAAATCAATTTAACAAATGTTTCGTTCAATGCTATACCAGCTTCTGCATCGAATGTGCTTGAATGTGTATCACCATTGAAATCCGTGGATACAACTTGATCTTCCGTATAGCCCAATATACCTTTCATGTGTCCATTTGCAGCTTCTTTCATTTTCAATTTAATTTGGTCGTACGATGTTGGCGTAGCGATACGAGCTGTTAAATCCACAACAGATACATTGCATGTGGGCACACGGAATGCCATACCAGTTAATTTACCATTTAGATCAGGTATAACTTTACCCACAGCTTTAGCAGCTCCTGTCGATGCTGGTATAATATTTTGTGCGGCACCACGACCACCTCGCCAATCTTTACTTGATGGGCCATCAACAGTTTTTTGTGTCGCTGTGGTTGAATGCACTGTTGTCATTAATGCTTCAATTATCTTAAAATTATCATGTAGTACTTTTGCTAATGGAGCTAAACAATTTGTTGTACAACTTGCATTCGATACAATATCCATGTTTGGATCGTATTTATCATTGTTGACGCCCATCACAAACATAGGTGCGTCTGGTGATGGTGCTGATATTACAACTTTTTTTGCACCAGATTGTAAATGTCCTGATGCTTTTTCGATTGTTAAAAATACACCAGTTGATTCTACGACGTAATCAGCTCCACTTTTACCCCACGGTATTGCTGCTGGATCTTTTTCATTTGTTATGTAAATTGATTTTCCTACATCAAACATTTTGATTAATCATATACCTAAATCATTTTAAATACTTAAACGGATAAAGGCGTAAGTTTCCAACATCTGGCCATATTTTCATTTCTTGAGCGATAAGTTTTGTTGATGGATTCATTTTTTGTTTTTTGTCGTAGAGTTTGAAACTATCCAGAATAGAATCCATAATCAAAACTTCTAGCCCAAAATTGATAGTGCCTGGCACACTTCTACGATTCCTTTGCTTTTATTTTTGTTCGTATGACAATATAAGATTAGGATTAAGTAAATCTTGGCTATTAAACAAATACATACCATTAATATATAGACAGCCCCCAGTAGTATTCACACATCCTTTATAACGGCCATGAGTAGAATCATATTTGAACATATAGGCCATATATTCAGGTTGAATAAACGGATCATTGATATGAACGACCTAAATTAGACATTTTAAAAATTATTATCTAAATACCAAAATAACAACTCGATTGTAGGCTAATTTATCCTAATGGAGATCCAAATTTTTTTGCAAATAAATGTCTCGTTTTGGTAACAAATCAATCATTACATCCAAGGATTTGATACAAGTTTCTGAGCATGAAATGGTCAAAATATACTTTTTTCATTTACAAGCTAGGAGCTCCTAAAAGATAGACTGGTAAAAAGATTCCTCTGATGGGACTCGGGACAACGAATTTTTATACCATTTGGTCCAACCATATTTTAAATTAAAGTTTATTGTCATAGGTATCGTATGATTAATGGATTTCAATTAAAATGTATGAATATACACTAACCTCGACGCCCTTTTCAATTGCTGCTCTAGTAACTAACCGTCCGATTCGACCAAACCCATTAACCCCAATTTTCGGCATTTTAATGTACCATATAAATTTTACACCTCTGATCAAATATTTAAATATGATTCTACTAATTTCTAAAAATATTTATAAAACAAGATTTCTTTTAAAACATTACTATGGAATTCCTACAAACTAGATATTTGTAGAAAAAATTTCTAATTTTTACAACATGTAGCAAAATTTCATCGAAAGATTTTTTTTGTTGGAACAATTGGATAATATTTTGTAGGTTGATTTGGTAGTTGATCCAAACTTTTGGGTAATCTGTTTTGGGTACCAAGAATATATTCAAAATTAGCGCCGTTTTTTATAGCTCTCTACAGTATTTTCTAAATACTAAATAATTGTCAAAAGTATATTTTTGTTTTGAAAATGTCAAAAGTGTAGAACATAAATAGAAAAAAAATGAAATAAAAAATTTAAGGGAATTAGTAAAACATGTAATTAAACTTCTTCGGATAAGTTTCAATTGCTTGGAAATGAATAAAGTAAATAATTGGAATAATCATCAACAAAAATTATAACTATATAAGTAATTTGTTTAGGAAGAAGAAAACAATGGCCAATATATGGACACAATTGACGCAGCCTTACACGAATTAGGTATGTTAGGTTCTGTAACAGATGCACGATTGCAATATTTACAAGAGATCAGTAAATGTTCACGAATTATACAAAAAAATACACGTTATGTGACAAATGTAAGTTGCGGTTTTCGTATAAAACCAGCGTCCGATTATAATCGTGTCAAACCGTATACAGTACGTAATAAAAATCGTGAGGATCGTTTAAACGTAACGTCAGGTGGTTATCGTGAAGAACGACCACGTACACGAAGTGAGAATGCTGATGCACCACCTATAGCTGGCATAACAATTGCTCCATTCATTGTTGAGACAGTTGTCGATATGGCGATTGACTTATCTAAGAAAGCTGCATCATCATCAGCTGGTGCTGATAAGAAACGTATTGGTCTAAAAAAATCCAAATCGTTGGAAAATGTACGGATTGAGAACGATAATGCTTCGCAACCGTCACATGAAATGGAGTTTGTATCAAGTCGAATTCAACGATTAAAAATGAACGATTGAATCGTTAGAAGCAATAACCCAATTTTTTTTAGTCAAATAGCTCTTAAATTTAAGTTTTTTTTTAAAGGAAAATAGATTTTCCAGTTTTCTCATATATTTTATGCTTAAGTTTTTATAAATGGTCAAGTATTGCTGTAAATACTTTAAAAAAGTGTTATACCAATTAGAAATGTATATAACAGTCATTCACGAAGATATTTTAACTATTAAAAAAAAGGCCTTGACATATTTTGAAATATTACAAAATTTAAACTTTAATACTTTTTTCTACATACTTTGATAGAAATTTACGAAAATAAAATAATAAGTTGTTAAAATTTTTGCCTAAAAATTTGTAAATATTTTCATGAATGGCCGATTAGTTTTTTTGTTGAATAATATTATGTTAATATATGTATAGTCGTGTTTTATGAAACTTTAAATAAATGTAAGATTTTTCAAAAAAAAGTAATTTCGTCAACTGCGAGTTGAACTCGCACAAAATAGATTCCACACCCGATTAAACTCTAAATCTCCATCTCTTTTAGCGCCATCAAGCGTAGTTTTTAGTGCTCACAGACGTTTTATCCATCGAGGTAGGGCAGCAAAAGCGTGAACGCCAATAAATTGTAGGGCTATCAACTCTCCAGTTTCAGACCGGAGACTCCGGAAAAATTAAGTTTTCTCCAGATTTTTTCATTCTTATGAAAAGAAAATACTAATTATGAATAATTATTTAATTTATTATCGCGATAAATTTATTTTTATTTATAATGTTCCACCTTATTGAGCGTTATTTTGAATGTTTACGCTTGCGCATACGTACATAAAAAGCTGATAAGTTTGTCTGATTTTTGTAAATATCCTCATCGAATTATTTTTTTTTACTAATTACATACGTCAGTAAATATCTCCGGACTGATGAGATCAATCTCCGGATTTTCTAAAATTTTGAGTTGGTAACCATAATAAATTGCGCTTATAAGCGTTAGCGGTGAAAGCATGTAAGCGCCACAAAACGAATTCACCTTATTAAGTATCTACAAACAAGTTCACTAAATCCCATCTCTTTATCTTAGAAAGAGGAAAATCGAAATAAAATATAATCTTTAATGTAGGAGAATATCAGATGTAAATTACTGGGTTTGTTAAAATGGGACTTGACTAAATAATAAAAGTAGATATTTATGAAAACCCACTGAAGTTTAAATATAATTTAAACACCATGTATGTAAACAAATTGTTCAAAGTAAGAGTTCTCAAATTCCCAAATTTTTGCATTTTAGTAGAAAATTTATATAAAATATAATCTTTAATGTGTGAGAAGTAAATAAATTAGTAAATTACTCGATTTCGTGAAAATGAGACTTGACTGATTAACAAACGGTTTTCGAAAACCCGCCTTAGCTTAAATATTTTAAACGCCATAACTCCATCTATTAAACAATAGACAAATTAACACAACACTTAACCTGTCATTATCATGTCTGAATATAACTCAACATTATTGTGATTCATTTGTCAGATGATAATATTAGAACAAAAATAAGAATAAACATGGGTAACGCGTCAGCAAAACAGCCAGAAATTGAAGCAGTTCCGCAAGCAGTTTCAATTGTTGAACCGAATAAAACTGAACAAAAAAAATTAAAACCGTGTTGTGCATGTCCCGAAACAAAACGCGTTCGTGATGAATGGTAAGTTATTTAAGATTCTTCTTAAATTCTTTTTGAAATATTATGATTAAATGTTTTCCCTTTATTCCATAGTATTATCCAAAATGGAGAAGAAAAGTGTGGCGATTTAATTGAGGCACATAAAGAATGTATGCGTAAATTGGGTTTTAAAATTTAAAACAAATCATTGTTTGACGTTTAGTAATTTTATGGATTATCAGTTAGTGATAGTCCGTGTATTTTTGAAAAGTTGTTATTATTTATTTTGTGTAAATGTACTTATTATTGTAAATAAAAGTTTTCATTAAATCATTAATGATTTTTATTACGTAAATAATTAAATAAAAGTTTTATTAGGTAACTATTTTGTATGCAATTGCGCTTTTTATTCATTTTTTATTAAAGCTAACCATACACGCTTAGGTATACCGTTTGTCAACAACTTTTTTTGGATGTAAGAAAAGTGCTTAAGTGAAATTTTGTTGGTCAATTTCGACGAAATCGAGTAATTTAAATAACCGTAACGGAAAAACTATTCATTTCTAGATTAGAATTACTTAAATTTTAGATAGGTTTTAGCTCGAATCATTTTGAAAGATACCCCTGTAAATGAATAGAAAACGATCATAGCGGATAAAAACTGCCTATTTTCAAAGGTAGAAACAACATTTGATTTGTTGTGGTGATCTTATATATTTGACAATTCCCCGCCTCTTTCTGGACGATATGTTTAAAAATCCTGAGATACGAGTTAATGTTGGCTGTGTTCATAACAACTAACTCCTAAGTAAACTGACTAAGTTACTAAATATATCTAACCTAGTTTTTTTCCAGGGCATTTGAAAGATTCTAAACAACTTAAGTTAGTAAGTGCTGCCAGATTAGGTAATTTTTCCCTAAATTAAGTGAATTTAATAAAGCCTAGTAGAAAATCTATGTGATTTATTCTTAGGATTGTCGTTTTTTAAATTTTTGTATTTAAGAAATAATGCATACCATCGTGTGTGTTCATTATTTTATATCATTAAATCCACTAAAAAATCTCCCAATTTGGCAACACTGCTGACAAGTTGGTAAGTGTATCCTGATAGAAACACGCTGAACTTAGGTGTTTAGAAGTACATTTTTTTTAGACTGATTGACTTGTTTAGTTTACCGTTTTTGAGTCATTTTTTAGCTTTTTTTAAATAATATTTCTTAGCGTTATAAATTAAGGACTACTTCAAATGTAATTATAAATGTATAAGTTGTTGTTAGTGATCTGAATACGACCAATTTTTCTCATAAAACTTTTAACTAAATATTTCAAACCGTTTTTGAGTCCCGTTAGGTTTTTTTAACATTACTTCTGATCGTTACAAATCCTGGACTACTTCAAATGTAAATAAACCAAATACGAAATGCATAAGACAAAGAAAATCTATGAATGAAATCTTTAATAACATGTACTTCCGGTTTACTTCCGTGTTATTCGTTTCGTATATGGGTAACCGTCTCATGGTCATAATACAATTTCATATTGCGGTGTTATATGCGGTTGTCACGCATGCGCCATGACATGACATATTATGGGGGTATGAGTATACAATTTTTCAATTATGTGTATTATAAAATTGAACTGAATATTTAAATGAAAAACAGAAAATTAATTTAATATTGCAAAAACTAAAAAAAATAAAAATAAAAACATGAAGTCATAGAATTAAAATAAATGAATTAAAAAATTCCATCATACAGTTCAAA
This sequence comes from Nineta flava, assembly GCA_963920215.1. NCBI lineage: Eukaryota > Metazoa > Arthropoda > Insecta > Neuroptera > Chrysopidae > Nineta > Nineta flava. The sequence goes on along the minus strand of OY986043.1, from coordinate 85,446,344 downwards.
TCGAATTAAATTTCTAATTCTTATGGACATCTAAGAATTTCGATAACAATAAACACACGGAAATCATGGCAGCATCGAATGTGCCTGACGATCAACTTAGTTTTACCTGTGAAATATGTGGTGTCGAAAATTTAAGCGAAGATTCGATGCGAACGCATACCAAAGAATATCATATCGACGGACATGGATCATGTCCTTTTTGTGATTTGGCTGCTGGTAATCTTGAAGAACTTACATTGCATGTGAATCAGGTTCATCTCGATTATTTAACACCTGAAAATGAATTGTTAACATTTATCGATGAAGATAACACCCTTAGGTAAACGTTTCTTTAAAGCTTTCTTTTTTTTAGTAGAGTTTTATCCTTTCGTATATAGGTCGAACTTCCGTTGTCCTCTATGAACCCGGAAGTAAATTATATAAATCATTAGTTTAGTATGTTAAGCTGTTTCAAACTTATTTGAGATTTTTTGTAACTTTGTAACTTATTTATCATCTCCTTTTGTCCCTTGTAATTACTTTACGAAGTATAAATATATTAATTTTTTTGAGTAATACGAAATTCTCAGTTTAATTCCATCTTATCGATTAGATGTTACTTTTTGGTAGTATACTTCGGCCAGAGAACTTACTAGTGTAGATTGAGAATTCGAAATATTTTTTGTTGCCCAAAATATGTGTGTAGTGGCAAAATTCAAAATAAATAATTTTTACTAAAGTTTTCAAAAAAGGTCTATGCCAAAAAAATCTTGTTTTTCTATTAACAAATATATGCGGAAGTCAGTCATTAATTTTTGAAGAAATATTCGATGATTTTATTTCCGTACAAAAACTTCAATAATAGTAGGGCACATCGGAGTTAGATAAACCCAAAATCTTTATTGATTCTCCGCTGAAAGAAACTAAACATTTTATTAATTGGCACTCAATTTTTTAAAATTTGCCTTTCGGTTATATTATACCAACGGAAGCGACTAGCGTTTACTTAATTTGACATTTAAGTAATGTCTGAACATTGATAACATTCTTTGACATAAAATGCTTGATATGAAAACTCATACACATCTAGGGATGGGGATGGGGCATTCTATTTTCTAGAACTATTATTTTTGTAATTTTAATAAAAAAAAAATTGACTGACTCTGTAATTTTACAAAATGGACGCCGCACAGTCATGATGATACGGATGACACACACAATTGGCAACTCGATGACGATTTTGACGATGACAATAATAAAGGGGCAATCGGCGGTGCATCGGCGGCTACACACAATGGACATAATGGTGGGACAACATCATGTAACAACGTGAATGTTGGTCGTGGATATGGTGGAGGTGGTGAAGGTTCACCATATCGTTCACAATTAGCATTAAAATTAAAACATAACGCATCCGAGATGTTAGGAGGTGGCAGCGGTGCCAGTGATCATAAAGCCAGTCCAAAGAGTCCACAATTACAGTGTCCATTATGTCCACATCGTGGTGAGAATCCAGCTCGTCTTGAGGAGCATATAAATCGACAACATTTCGATCTAACATCACCAATGTTGTCGGAATCGACTAGTTCCACAACGATGACCAACAACACCACCACCACCACTGAATTAGCGTCATATCCATGTCCACTATGTGTACGCTCATTTCAAGCAGCGAGTGATTTAGAGCTGCACGTAAACATTGAACATCGTGACGTTCTTAGTCCAGGTTGTCCTCAACAAGCATCCCCTCAACAGTCATCGGTCGCTGGTGCGACAACACCCACAACCACAAGTTGTCCTGTTTGTGGAACATTTTTAGGGACAACGGATGTCGCACGTCATGTAGAAGAACATTTTCCCACCGCCAACGGAAGCGCCGCATCATCCGGTTGTGATGATTCACGACGTGATGCTCAACGAGTTCGTGAACAACATGAATTCGATCTGTTACGTGCTCAATATGGAATGGATAATCAAGGTAATTTTCGTGAACAAAGTGTTGCAAATATGCAACGCGCTGTTTACGCTGGTGAAATGAGTGTTGCTGATTATTATGAACGTCAATTAGAATTACGTGCTGCTGAAAGCTATGGTGTGGATGATGGCAGTTCAATTACAAAACATATTGTACAAAAAGTGCGGGCCATTTTGGGACCGGAATGTTTTACGTGTACCTATGTGGATCATTATGCATCCAGTTATGGCGATCGTGGATGGGGATGTGGTTATCGAAATGCTCAGATGTTGCTGTCATCATTGCTTACGCATACTGGCTATAATGATTTGTTGTATCGGAAATTATGGACACCACAGGGAGAGTTACCACCACGTACTGCAGTTCCTAGTATCTCAAGGTTACAGGTAAATTTCCATTTATTTTATTTCTTTGATAGATAGACTTATCTAAAAGGATTTAGTGAAAAATATTATTTTTAATCTACTATCAGGCCTCATGTATGAATGTCCTTAAATATGTTCAAAAAGGTATTTTACCCATACGGCTTTCCAGAATTTTTCCAGATGACAACATGTCAAATCAAATAAATAGTAAAAATAATAGCTATTAGGTACGTATTGGGGAATCAGGCAGGAGGCGGTGTTTAATATTTCAACCTACTAACAGTAATTACTAAGTTGTTAACAAGAGCGCGACTACGAAACTCGTATGCTAAAAGATAGTCACGAGGGTTGGGGCAGGAAACATCGACCTACTATCTCTAGTTTATAATTTATCCACCAGAGAGCATATCCAAGTGCAAGAGTTCCTAATTTGTCTCGTGTTGCCTAGTTCTCGTCTTATCTATTTTAATATCCCAACTCATTCTGATTTTAAAAAGTGTCAAAAGAATTATTAAAGGAGTTAGATATTTTATTATGCCAAAAAAGTAATTTACATAAATTACAGTATAATATATCATATTTATGAAGGTGCTGATTGAAGCGGCATGGGCACAAGGATTTGATTTACAAGGTTCTGAACAATTAGGCTGTCGTTTACATAATACACGTAAATGGATTGGTGCTACCGAAGTATTTACATTATTATCATCAATGCGTATCAAATGTCAATTAATTGATTTTTATCGACCAACCGGTGCGGATGGTACACATCCAGAATTATTTTCATGGGTATTAAATTATTTTCAATGTGGTAAAGATTTTCTACCGCCGCTATATTTACAACATCAAGGTCATAGTCGTACAATTATGGGTGTGGAATGTGTTCGTGATGGTGGTACAATACAATTGTTAATATTAGATCCAAGTCATTCACCACAACAGATGGCCCAACTGAATACGAATAGTACAGCGAGTCAGGGTATACGATTGTTACGGAAAGGGCCGTCTGCAATGAAAGCACGTCAATATCAATTAGTTGTTGTGGTTGGTACCATTGATTCAGAAGCACAGTATCAGGTAAGAATTCTTTCAACCCATATAGCACTGACCTCTATATAACTAGATAAATTAACCCATATTCGCCATTAGTCAGAATTGAAGCACTCCTCAACTAGCCAAGGTACGAAATTTTGTTTCAATGCGCCTGCGTAGCGTTTATGTGTAACAAGTATGTGTGGTTGTCATCGGCCAAGTAGCCGCGCTTGTTAAGGCGATTTACTTGGAACTGAGAGGTTATGGGTTCGAATCCCGACATCGGAAGTTTGTCAATTATTAGGAAAAAAGGGGCGATTAATTGACTAATCTGTCGGCGTATGGACAAGAACGAAGTAACCGGCTATGTTTGTGAAGGTTTTCTGAAGTTTCCTTCACGAACTCCAGATGAATATCGGCATAGGTCCTATTAAAGTTGGCTGCAGCCACACAACCTACCAGTTCCTAGTCTACACACAAAATTCTTTCCACTCCACTTACATCCTCACATCCTTAGGCATCACAATGAACCTTATGGACAGCCGGTACAATCTATCTATGTGTGGCTGTCCCATTTATTTCCATTACACACACTGTCTACTCTTTCAATTTTGTTAACGTTTTTTCACGTTTAAGCCCATAAGGATACTCCGTCCAGTTATATAGAGGTCAGTGAGCCATAGGTAAAATGCTATTTGTACCGCTAAAATGACCATAACGTTCATAACCAAACTATTAGAAGAGATCCAGCAAGACAGGGCAAAAAAAGAAAAAAAAATCAGCCGAAATAACATAGAAAAAATATTATCTCAGGCAGGGTGGCCCCACAGTCCTGGAAATCTAGAAAACCTGGAATAGACATGAAATTTGTTTTAGACCAGGGAAAACCTGGAAATGTCATAAAATTATGTTCAAGGTCATGGAAAATCTAATTTAGCTAACTAAAAAGTAGTTTTGGAATCTGGTAATTTCCTCAAAATCCAAAAAATGATTTTTTAATCCATCTTGGGCATATTTTATTCGATTTTGATGAAGTTTTTTTTCACCCTTACAAAATTTTAGTCAAGGAGTTCAATTTTGATAGAAAAACTGATATATCTAGAATGGAAAATCCACCCAAAAAATTGTGGTGTTCAATATAATCACTAGGAATCGATCCATAGACCACTATCTATCCAGGTCGGAGCACTTATTACGTTAAATGATTGCGTTAAAAGTCGGAAATAGAAAAATTCGTAGATTTTATCAATTTTGATTTATATTTTGTTTATTACAGCAAAGCAAAGTATTAAGAGGGATTCGTATACCACAAGATCGGTGAAATTTGAGTGACTATAAGATGAAATTTAATATCAATAAATATAATAATAACTATAATAAAAACACTAATATGATGGAATTTTTAATAAAAATCTGTAAAACGTTTCTATAAAAAAATAATTCAATTAGGATTCTCAAACAATATATTAATTAATTGACATTTAAAAAAAAAAAATTAATATTTAAAAAAAATGAAAAAAATAAATTAATATAAATAATTGCAAAGTTAATAATTGCAGAGCAGATTTAAAACAAAACTAATACAATATAGTGTTCATTATTATATACAAAGCGTACCTGGGTGAACGTGTTCCAAAATATGTGGCATTTTTGGGAGACCATTATTATATTATCAAAACAAACAAAAAATTCTCAGCTTCTTCAGCTCCCGTTATATCTTCTTCTCCTCCCGTTCATCATCATCAATTTACTTCGCAATGAAGAACTTAGTAATTAGAGAAAATACTCGAAATTGTTGATATTCTATCAAATAATCACGCCGTATTAATAATCGTAATTTATTTTTTCGAATTTGTTGGAAAATCTTACGGTTTTTGCCATATTATTAATACGACTTTGAACCCTCATATATTTTAGTCATTAGTTATTTATTTGATTTATTATCGGTGCATATTAGGGCACGATTGTTGTTTTTATAAAAAATATCGATATAAATTTTAGATGTTTTAAATAAAGTGAAACTTCTTTAGTGACGACAACAGTATGGTTCAAAGAAATGATGGCAACATGTGAAAAGAACGAAATGTATCTAAAGAGGTTTAACTTTTTATTGTGTAATATTTTTTTAAAATTTAGAATAGTGACACTTTTTTTTTGTTATAGATAGTTCGTATCTCGCTTCGAGTTCTTTCTTTAAGGTTCTCAAAAAATCGCTTTTGCTTTTGGTAGGATACGGAATTTTAAAAAGGTTGTCCATATTGCATGGAAAAGCCGGGAAAGTCAGGGATGTTTGTGAAGGCTTGCAAACTCATACGGTATTGTAACATATCGTGTGGCTATCGATTTGTAACTAGAAACAATTAGGAAAAATTGTATTCTAATATTATCTTGACCTAATATTTTATTGATTTAAAAAAAAATTGGTTTAATGTGAGAGAATTTCCTATCACAAACCGAAAGTGGTCAGATTTTGGTGACCAACCTTAAAAATCGGGAAAGTATACTTTTAACTACCATGACAAAAACTCCTTTAATATCTCATTGAATTTCGTATTTGCGACGTTATGATGTCCTTCACAAATACCGAAAAGAACCGATTGAAAGAAAAAAACGGCAAAAAGTTAAAAAAATGGCCGGGTTAAGGTCAGATAAAGTAGTATGCAAGATCAGGGAAAAACCAGAGAATATTTTTTATTTGAAAGCAATGGGTGGAGAACCTTTTAAATATGATGGGCACATTGTAAGAGCCTTAAAGAAAACCATTCGTATAAATTCAAAATTACATTTCCACTAATATTTTATTTGTTTGTAATTTTAATAGAGTAATCCAGAAATTTTTGACATACTTTTTTTCTTTATACTTATTTACAAAGATTTGTTTTTTTATTGCTCGAATTTTAAATTATTAAACATTAACACGGTTGTAAAAATTCACTCCCATTTCAAACGCGATGTGATAGGATATGACGTAATTGGTCATGGTGCTGTCAGCTATCAATGTCATAGGTACTAGATTTACGTTGTCAATATTGTTTGTTTTCCATGTTTATCGTTGACACTTGTTTATTTTAACATTGTCTGACAGTACACTGGTTAATTACGTCACGAAACATGGCGCGCTTTTCGGGAGGGTAAAAAAGTACTTTTTAAATTTAATTTGACATTTTGGAGTCGGGATAAATGGAGTAGGGGTAAACTTTAAGTTTGTAAAACAGGTTTTTAGAGGTTTTTATTTTTGACCGGATTACTCATTGTTTTTTTTTTTTTTAAATACAATAATTTTATAGTTGTGAGTAGGTGAACTTAAGTAGTAACTACTCTGTTTTTATGATTGTACACACAGAACCACGAAATATCGACACGCATCGAATATTAATATTCCCAAGAATGTATATAAATGAATTTTCTTTTATCTTTTTTTTTTTATATTTAAAAACGACTATTAAAACTGTTTCCTACACTTCACGATATATAATATATGCAAAACTAAAACAAATGAGTGCTTTTAAAAAAGGTGTGTGTCTATACTATTTAACCGTAGACACAAACCAATTTTTTTAAATTAATATTTAGTGGAATGTAAAATAAATTACACAACAACAACAAAAAATGCTGTAAATATAACTACGGGTAAAATAATTTTCCAACTTATAATTAATCTGATCACCTTCATTTATGATAAAAAGAAATAATAATAATGAGAAAATGCGATGCTTATTTTCACCATATAAATAAACAAACAAAATATTTTCAAAAATAATATAAATATAATAATATAAATAAAAAAAAACTAATGCTATTTTTACACTACATTTTTCATTTTGTTATTTGTTGAATTTTGTTATAATATTTTTATTAATAGAAAAAGAATAAAAGTGCTGTGCGCGCGGCGCGGTGCTGCTGGATTTTTAGCTTATTATTGCATTTTTTAAAAGTTGCAGGTTTTGCACTTAAAAAAAAATTATAGAAGCACAGATCATCTCATCACTATTGTAAACGATAAATATATTGGATTATGTAAAAATTGGATCATAACTTCTTCGGCGAATAAAAAAAGTTACAGTTAATTATTCATGATCTAGCAAAAATTACGTTTTTTTTATCGTCCCATAGAATCCATGGAATATATTCATTTATTATTAAAATTTCTAAAAGGATATCTAAAAATATTATGTACAATTGTCACGTAATGGTCGTGTTTAAGGTTGACCGGACAGTACCCAGCAAATCATAATAAACAAAATCACTTTTTTTAACAGAAATTAAAAATTTTAATCTGTAAATTAATTATTTAAATTTAGATAGCATCTAACATCACTAGTAATCGGATTTATGTAATTATTTAATTACTAAAAATAAAAAATAATTGTATTTTGACTCGATTCAAGTATGGCGGACGAAAATTTTCGTGAATTCTTTATCTTTTTAAATAAGATATTTACAAAACATTTCGTCAGACTTTTGGATGAATATCTGATATCGTTTGAAATTTACGGGAAAAAAATACAATGAGTTACTTTTGAACTCTGAAATTATTCGTTAATTTAGAGGAAAATTTTCAAAAGAACATTTTCACACGATGAGATTAAACATACCGTTTTTTAAATCTGAGGAATTAACTGTAACTTTAAGAAAAAATGGAAAAGAAAAATCAGTTATTTCAATTAGGTTTTAATCGTAACAAAATTATGCTTTTCAGAATTTGTAGAAATTATAAGGTGTCTTATATCAAAAGTAGACTCGAAACAAATCTTAGGCACTATAAAAATTGTAAAATGTAAATTTATTAGTTATTGCTGTCGCAACAATAAATACAGAATTTGGCAACCATTTATAATTATGGAAGTTGTTTGATAGCGAATGACCGATTAGCGAAACGTATATAACAAGTCAGTCTTTTTTAATGTTACCAAGTTATTGACATTATTTACACTTGTATTTGGATAACTACTTCTGAAGCCCGACTGCAGTTTTATATTTTTGGGCCAACTAATGAATCAATTACGGCTAGAAGAAACTGCAGTTACATTACTAGAATATACGCTCAACATTGCGACGACTTAATGGTCTATTTTTTTCCTTCTAAAACCAATTGATGATTTGTAAGTTAGAACGCTAGGTTAGAATTCATCTAGAGATTAATCTTATATTTCTTCAATATTTGGATACCTATGAGTACATGTTGCCTGAGTAACTTGGTAACTACTAACAAACTCATTATTGATTATTATGCCGGCAGTACACATTCGGCGAATGTCTCGGCAAGACATTCGTAAGGCGAGGAGCCGTGAGTAGAGCTGTGTACACTCTCGCCGAGTGTTCCGCCGGCAATACAGTTCTCGTCAGTTAATCAACGTGTCTTGGCCAGAAATTACGTTGCTATATGAGTAGTAATTTTTTTATTTAACTATTAAAAATAATTATTAATCAATTGAGTAATGACAAAAAAATGAGAATAAAAAAAGTATAAATTTATACAGTTTTTATTTATATTCGTGTTCTACTATTCAGATTAATGAGTACATTTGAATCGAATGTAGACGAGAGTACCCTTCGTGCTCGTGTCAAATGTATTAACAACTCGACTTTCTTTGACTCGTGTTAAAAAAAAACGATTTTTAATGGAGTGATGGCAAGGCGAGGCGAGTCGACACAAAGCAATCCGAGCGTTGTGGGTACACTCCGAGCGTGTACAGCCGGCACAAGAATCGAGTACATTACAATCCCATCATCTAAAGTGATCAAACTTTTGTAGTTTTCCAATAAAAAAAAAACAAGATTGACCTGTTATTATACGCAGACTCAAAACCGTAGACGACGTAGACTCAGAAACAAAATTAGTTCGAAGGCCAATAAAATGTTAAATTGTAATCATATCAAAAATTTATCATCGATTCACAAACAAACAAAAACGAATAGATTCGGTAGCTTTCCAAGCTAATCTGAAAACATTTTATATTTAAAAAATATACGAAAAAAAAAACAAACTTAAAATCAAATTCCCATGGGATTTTTAAATATCCTCAGGGTATGTTTCTAAGAAAAAACCTGTTTGTAATGACTGACACACATTTAAAATTATATTTAAAAGAAAATAACCATTTGGTGTTTGTTTGACAATAAGCAGAATAAAATTGCACCAAAAATAAACTTTTTTTTTTTGCATATTTGTTGTTATTTAACTGGCAACGCATATTTTATCCAAAATTGATCATTTCAAAACAAATAGTTTGTTACAATTTCCAATAAAGTATGCTCCATCCAGTTAATTTTTTAATTGATTACGTTTACGTTGTTAAAAAAAATATTTTGGGAGGTAAAAGCTCTTTAATTCGAATAATATATCAGTTTTCACGGTAAAAGCGCTTTCATTTGAACAATGGTTAGGTTGTAGTGGCTGTCCCGGACGAGACACTCACTTGGACCATAAGGTCAATTGTGATACCTATACGTTAAGGATATGAGTGAAGGACAAGGAATTTGTATGCAGGCTCGACTAGGAATTGGTAGATTGTGCGACTGCAGCCGACTTTGATCTATGCAGATATTAATCTGGAGTTGAAAGAAAATGCAGTTAAACGCCCTGTTAATTTTTTTTAAATTGAAAATCGATTCCCACCGTTGGGAATCGAACCTGCAACCTCCCAATTTTAAGCAGAGCGCCTTTGACCGCACGACCACTTGGACTGGAATTCGAACAATACATGTATTGAATACATGTAAGAGATAAAAATTGATTAAGGTCATACGCAGACGACGAAATGGCCTATTTGGGTAATTTCAACAGTAGACTTTCAATTATTCGGATCGCTCTGAGAGCAACCTCCACCAACTTTATCCGTAGACCTATAACGGATAATTTATATTGACATGAACGTCCTTAAATGAAGAAAGAAGACTAAGATGCATTTAATTTTATCTTAAACCTAGCTTGTGTTAGTTACGGATTTTAACACCAAACGTCGGCCACTTTGCTTTTAATTGCGAATACACTCACGATCTTTCTACAAATTGTTGTACGGCCCCATTTTTGAAAACACAATGTAAACGTAATCAATTGTTTTGAAGAATGTTTGTGCGGTGCTCTAAGGAGTTCAGAAACAAGTCTTAAAAATTAAAATTATTATCTATTTACACCACGCCTTCTGTGATAGTTGTTTCAAAATCATTTATATATATTGTCATGTTATTTAAGCTAAATTTAAAAAAAAAAAACAACAAAATATTTCTCTTTAAAACAAAGAAATTTATGTGGTGGGGGGAAAAAATTGTGTCCCACCAAAAATAAACACTTATTCATGTTTCATTGTTTTAAAATTTATTAAATTCTCTCAAAATATTATCATATAGACAAAAAAGAAAAGAAATTGTTTTTAATTTTAGATCCCTGGAGATCTTTATCCCTTTTCCAGACCTTCAGAATCCCTATTCTATGTGAGGCAAGCTTAATAGAATAACTAACTCAACATTAATCCTAAGCTTGCCTGCGATAATTCAGTGGCGGATTCACAGCAATGTAGGCAGCTGATTTTGATCTTTTACACTTAGTATAACGCCGAATAATCTTATAAATCCTTAATATTCGCATTACCTATGGATACGTTCAAGAAACTAGGTGAGTAAATCTGTAACTTCATGGGAGCGTGGTTTTCGACACACGGTCGAGCTAATTTGACAGAGAAATTATCTCATTTTTCTAAATTAATGCATCTAACACTGCAAGTGCTCGAGTTGTAGTGTCTACGTGGATGACAATATAGAACGAAAATAACGGTCCATGTCGATGCCTGACGTCATCGTGAAAATGTACCTTAAAAGGAGGGAGCGGCAATTTTGCAGCTACCTAGGCCAGCGAATTGTCTTAATCTACCCCTGCTGCCACAAGATAGCTGCCCTTAGACAAGATAGATGGATAAAAAAATTAGAATTAATTTGACGGATAATTTTTGAGTTTTTTTGGGACCAATTTATATAGATTTTTATTTAAATCGGAAATAAAATTTATTTTTCGATTTTATGCAGTTACAGTACACATTTTGGAAAAACTCGATAAACAGCATAAACAGTTTTGCCATCAACTTGAATGAAACTCATTGTACAAGGTATATATTGTCACTGTTCGTCAAATAAATGGATTTTTATGGACCCTAACGACGTTATACAGTAATTTTGACCCATATCGTTAACTTGAAACATTTCGTGTAATTTTTTGAAGAGGCATTTCTTGAAATTTAATAAAATGGATTGATTTCAGCAATTAAAAAAAGACCCCAGTTTTTATGTGAAAAATAGCATTTGGTGTCAATTTAAATAAAACTTGGACAAAAGATAAGGTTGAATTTTTTACTCAATTTCGATTTACAGAAGCTTTGAAAGTAAGTTTTTTTCCACAATTTAAAAAAAGGTTTTATTCTAAAACGAAGATAAATATCAGTTCCAAATTGTTGAACTAAATTTACATTTGCCCTAAATATTTAAAAAAAGATAAGAGGAAGTGAAAAACTTAACAATTATTAAGTTTTTCCATTATAAACGTACTAACAACTTCTATTCGAAACATTTCTTTTGAAAACCGAATGGATATTGAAATCAAATTATGGATCATTTAAAAGTTTGGAATTATTTGGGCGTATGATTTTTATGGTTCAAGAGAATATTGAAAAGTCGACACACATTAAGATGAAAAATATTTTATTTTAAAACAAAATCGGAGGCAAAAAACATTTCATGTAATGCGTTGCGTTGAAGAGACCAAACAAATCATCCATTTAAATTTTATTGAAGGCAGCAATATCAACAGATTGTACAAAATCTTCAAAATCTTGTATCTTCTCAACCAATTCATCAACAGACACTTTGTCATCTTCAACCACACACATAATTTGTAATTTATTGATACCATAACCAACTGGCACTAATTTGGATGCACCCCAAACCAAACCATCCATAATAATAGTACGTACTTGTGCCTCCATAGCTTTCATGTCAGTTTCATCATCCCATGGTTTGACATCTAAGACGATCGATGATTTTGCAATCAATACTGGTTTCTTTGATTTCTTATCGGCGTATGCTTTTAATCGTTCTTCACGGACACGTGCTGCTTCTGCATCCTCTTCTTCATCGGATCCAAATAGATCGACATCATCGTCATCATCATCTTTAGCTGGTGTTGTAGTTGGTTTAGCACCGGCTTTTAGTGGACATGCAGCAGCCGGTGAACCAGCACCGAATGCTTGCTTTTCAGCTGGCGAAAAGGATTTAATGTGATTGTACCATCTTAAGGCGTGAGATAAATTTGCTGGTGGAGCTTTTCCCAAGCTATCAAATGTTGATAAATCGGTTTGACTGGCTACATAACTATAAACAGAAAATAAATTCTATTAATTTTACTATACAGAATGTTTCAGAAGATCTCTTCCTAAATAAAACGAGAACCTGATTTCAGTACTATTTAGCAATAAACTTGTGAGATCACATTTTCAGAATTAGGGTTTTCGGAGGCAAAAAGTCGATTTAGCTAGGTTTTATCTCTGGAAAAAATAGTTTCCTATTTTAAAAAGTAGGCAACTTTTAAGACATTAGTGATTTTGGGTAAACTCGACAAAATTTATCTACTTACTGGATCTTTTCGAGATCTAATATATAAATTTTGTTACGGAATGCATCCACAAAAGTATCTTTATGCGGTCAACCTGAACAGGATACAACTTCGAAAGGTTACCGAATTTATCACCTACACACAATAGGACTCCACAATGGATCTATTAGGGTGCGGTGCAGACTATGTGGAGATGAGGAAGAAACATCCAGCCACATCGTCTTATAAAAAGCAGATAACAAATATTCGGTACATCACAACTCGAATGTATGAACCTTCGGGAAAACCTGTTAAGCAAGCTCCTGGCTCTTGCCAAGATATGGGAGAAGCGAACTTCAAATTGAAATAGAAGGGGGAGAAAATGGTCCATAAGGTCGAAGAGCAATACTATATCTATCTATGAATAAATTTTGCATAATAATATAGGTACATATAAAATTTAATCGATATTTATTTTTAACGAAAAAACAATAGAAATGACCAAGGTATGATAAAAAATGTCTCAAAACGAGACGAAAAGTGATACATTTCAATAGATTGGCTAATATCAATGAATATCGTTAATGTAAATTGCCCAATCTGGAAACATCTGAATTGAGAAAAATGCTCTAATTTTTTAATCTGCGCGTTCGTATATAATGACATACATATTATGATAGAATCATTTGGAATCATAGAATCATGCAATAAACACGTGTAAGAAAATGCCGGAAAAGATACTTGTCATTAGTCTACGGACCCTCCCTAAACGACAGCCGCTATAAGAAAAATTTGATTTGAAAAATCTTACCCATCAATATAACTTCTATCTGCTAAATATGTGTTTAATTCTTTTAATCCTTTTTCAGTTTTAACATCACCAAAAGCCATTTTTAAAATTGTTAAAATATTATTTTATTATATTAAATTAAAGCAAATTAAAGTACGGTACACACGCGGCGGCTAATGTCCAGCTTGAAAAGAAAGTTCGTGGCGTGTGAATGCAGTCACAGTATTTCATAGAATTGCGTAGGGAATTTTTATTGACTGTTCAAATAAATTGAATCCACTAGATGACGTTTTTTATTGGCAAAATGAAAATATGGTGACCGAATGACAGCTACCAAGTAACGAATTCGGAATATACCATTTTAAGTTGTAAACAATTTTGTACGTATTAATTATAAATTTTTAATTACCACTATTTCATTTCATTTTATTGTCGTTCATTTATTTGTTATATTTTTTCTATCAATTTGATTCATTTTGTAATAATTCTATGGACTGAGATTATATAATGTTTTTATTTGAATTGAGATCAATATATATTTTATCGAATTAATTTAGAATATTTGATAATAGTTTCAAAATTTTTCACTATCGTTATTTAATATCGTGGAATATTAAATTGATACAAGCAGAAAATTTGCTTCTGAAAGGTGGCCACAGACGTTCTCTTCTCTAGTACCCAAACTGATGTTACAAAATCTTGATCATAATCTGATATTAATTGCCCCCCTGAACAGTGGTGGATTTACCGGGTAGACAGCTGACTAGGACGGTAAATTTTTGATCGTTTACATCAGATATAACGCCACTTAGGTGATCCCAAATAGAATTTTTAATTTAATAACATACAATCCTGATACCATTATTGAATCATTGACAGTGAAATCATCTTATCTGCTCGAATTGCATTCTACGTGGATGACTAACAAGCGAAGAAGTTGGTCTCATTCCAACTTCTAGAGTTTTTCGGCGATGGAGTCAAAACTGGTCAAGTGATCGATCACATGGCCCATTTCGATGCCAGCGTCAAGCATCATTGTGGTTTGTGCTTTATTCATTCGGTTTTTGGGAAAATGTTTTGAATAAAAGTTGTTAGTATATTTATAATGAAAAACTTTTATTCGTAGCATTTTTTCGAAAACCGAAAGGAATAAGACACAAATCGATTATAAAATTTTGAAAAATGGACTCAACATTTGTGGTCATGTGTACTTTAAAAGAAGGTGGCAATTTTGCAGCTGGGTGAAAAATTGTCTTATTCCGCCCTTGCCTCTGAATATGTTCGAATCTCATGCCGTAGGAAAATAATATCTTTGGCTACATTTAGAACCAATTTATTGCTAATAAATTAAAACAGAAAATTGATATAAATGAATTTTAATTGTAGAAAAACATGCTAAGATTGACATTAAGTAGGGCACTTTGTGCCTCACCAAAATGTACAAACAATATTCGACCATACGCTGCAGAAGCTTCATCTAAAGCTGTACAGAAAATTGAAGTATTCATCGATGATAAACCCGTTCAAGTTGAACCCGGCACAACTGTATTACAAGCAGCCGCATTAGCCGGTATTGAAATACCACGATTCTGTTACCATGAACGATTAGCCGTTGCCGGTAATTGTCGTATGTGCTTAGTTGAAGTAGAAAAATCTCCAAAACCAGTAGCAGCATGTGCTATGCCTGTGATGAAAGGATGGCGTATAAAAACCAACTCCGATTTGACTCGTAAAGCTCGGGAAGGTGTTATGGAATTTTTATTGGTCAATCATCCATTAGATTGTCCAATTTGTGATCAAGGTGGTGAATGTGATTTGCAGGATCAATCAATGGCATTCGGATCAGATCGTTCCCGATTCACAGACATTGAATTCTCAGGGAAACGTGCTGTTGAAGATAAAGATATTGGACCATTGATTAAAACAGTTATGACACGTTGTATTCATTGTACACGCTGTATACGTTTCGCATCTGAAGTTGCCGGTGTCGATGATTTAGGAACAACTGGTCGTGGTTCCGATATGCAAGTTGGAACTTACGTTGAAAAAATGTTCCTCTCCGAATTATCTGGTAATGTAATCGATTTATGTCCGGTTGGAGCGTTAACAAGTAAACCGTACAGTTTCACCGCTCGACCATGGGAGACACGTAAAATTGAATCAATTGATGTCATGGATTCAATTGGATCAAATATTGTGGTGACTATGCGTACAAATGAAGTTCTACGCATTTTACCACGTACTAATGAAGAAGTAAACGAAGAATGGATATCTGACAAATCACGTTTCGCTTATGATGGTCTCAAGCGACAGCGATTGGTCACTCCCATGTTGAAAGATTCCAGTGGAAAATTAGTGAATACTGATTGGGAATCGGTATTATTAGCGGTTTCATCCAAATTGAAAAACTCCGCAGCTGATAGAATTGTTGGCGTTGCTGGTGGTTTAGCAGATGCCGAATCATTGGTTACCCTTAAAGATTTATTGAATAAGTTAGGATCGGAAAACTTATATACCGAAGAGTCATTCCCATTAGACGGTTCCGGTACAGATCTACGTTCATCGTATTTACTAAATGCTGGAATTGCAGGAATTGAAGAATCTGATTTAATTCTACTGATTGGAACCAATACAAGATTGGAAGCACCATTATTGAATACCCGAATACGGAAATCGTATATTCATAATGAAACGAATGTAGCCGTAATTGGACCAAAAGTTGATTTGAGCTACGAATATGAACATTTAGGTGATAGTCCAACAATTTTATCTGATTTACAATCGGGTAATCATCCATTTGCTGCAAAATTGAAGGCTGCCAAGAATCCATTGATTATTTTGGGCTCAGAGCAATTGAATCGTCCGGATGGTGGATCAATTTTAGCACATACTTTGTTAATTGCCAATAAATTATCTAGACCTGATTGGAAAGTTTTGAATATTTTACAAAAAGTTGCTGGACAAGTGGCTGCATTGGATTTAGGGTATAGCACTGGTGTTGAAAATTTAAAATCGTTAAATCCAAGCGTATTGTATTTGTTGGGAGCAGATGAGCTTGCAATTTCTAAAGAAGATTTACCGAAAGATTGTTTTGTGATTTATCAAGGTAAATTACCGTTCAAAAATAATTTCTTGGATAACTTCATCCAAAAATCACTCCTCCAGAAAAAATCACTCCTACATTTCATTAAATTTTTTTTTTTATAGGTCATCATGGAGACGCTGGTGCTGCATTAGCTGACGCAGTACTTCCTGGTGCAGCATATACCGAAAAACAAGCAACATACGTAAATACGGAAGGTCGAGCACAAGAAACATTAAAAGCAGTGACACCACCGGGTTTAGCACGTGAAGATTGGAAAATTATTCGAGCATTATCACAAATTATGGGAAAAACATTAACTTATGAAACATTAGATGAAGTACGGGATCGTTTGACAGATGTTGCTCCAAATTTAACACGATATGGTGAAGTTGAACCTGCAAACTTCTTTGATGTAGCTGCTAAATTAGCTGAGGTAAGATTTCTTTTTTTTTTGCTATAAAGAGGAAAATTGTAAGTTGATTTTACGCAATTTTTGTTTCCATACAAAATTTGTCTTTCATTTTTTCTCTGAGTTGTGTTTTCGACGAACATTACAGGTATATACAAAAGTAGTGATTTCACGACACTGTTTATTTTATTTAAAAAACGTGTTGAGCGATTTGGCTAAAAAAGTAAGACTATGTAAAAAGAATTATTGACCGTTTAATTATTGTAATAGATTGGCATTTTTGTATAATCCAAACGAACAAGTATATGAGGTACATTCAAGTCTAAAAAGTATAGACTACAATCTTTGTCTATTCATACGATTGATGTGTGTTATAAGCTAATACTTTTTAACACGATTACTTCAATGACAACTACCTTAAGGACGTTCATGTGCTACGCTAGAGTCAAATGAGTACTATCTTTAATAAAATTTATTTAGGATTTTAAAAAAGTTGTAAAGTATATCAATAATCTTGCAACGATTTATAACCTTTTTTTTATTTGTCCTAAATATTTTTAAAGTATTTATTGAAAAATATCAGTAAATGTAAATTGGAAATTGATTTGACAGATCTTGTCACAGTGTATACGTATGTGTATATTTTTTTACGGTGCGCTGTCGCTAGTTTTCAAAATATGGTGGCAAAAACAAACCTAACTATTTAATTTTATTAAATAATTAATTCAAACGTTCGTCAACACTATTTTTTTAATGCAAATATATAATCTGCATATTTCAAAGAATATTTATAAACATTATTTATTATGGTGGCTACTTTAATAATATAGTTATTATAATTTTAAATACAAAAAATTCTGTTCTCCATAAGACGTTGTGTTAAAAGTTTGATTTTTAATCGATAATTACTCTTTAAAATGATCGTCAACAGGTTTTAAATTTTTGAGGGAGGATAACTACTGAGAATTGAGCTATTGCATGAACGTCCTTATAGAATTGCCTTATGTTTGTGCTAGGTTTTTGTCCATTCGTCATAATAGAAAATTTAATGAAAATATATTTTTATAAATTGTCTACAGAAATCATTAAACAATATTGGCTCCAGTCCATTAGATGTGAAACAAAAGAATTTAGAAGACTTCTACATGACAAATTCAATCAGTCGTGCTTCACCGACAATGGCAAAATGTGTTGCGAAAGTAATTAAACAAAAAACAGCGTCTACATCGGCACCATGTTAAACATTCAATGTTAGTTTAATTTGTACATAAAGAAAAAGTTAAAAAAAAACAACAAACAAACAAACAGAAATGGCGATAGTTCTTCTTCGATTTATAATAAAAACACAAAAATTTTATCCAATAAAATATTATAATCAATGATTTATTTCAAGAACTTTTATTTTGTATAATTTATTTGTTAAAAATAAAGTCAAAACAAATTTTCATAAGTGTATTTTTTTAATAATTCCCTAACCTAACTCTCTATTCGTGATTGAAAATAATATTGCAGTGCCTTGTTTTGAACTCGCTTCAGTAATAAATAAACAGTTTGAGCTCGTAGCACCCTATATGTAATACCAGAGATTAGTAGGTAATACCTGGTAATACTCATATATGCGTAGCACTGACCTCTATATATGGATAGCTGATGCTATAGTCCGCCATTAGCACCTTTAGAGCATACACATCGCCACTCTTTACTGATGGAGGAACTAAAATGCAGCTCAATGCGCTTGCGTGCCCATGTCATGTTTTGTTTAATTTAGTTCTCACTTCAGTATTGTAAGGCGCTGTCTTCCACACAGTCTAACTCCATATTTTGAACCATAGATCATAAGTATCAGCTATCCATAGTATAGAGGTTGTAGCGGTATCGCTTCTTCATTAAATTATTATTATAATTTTGTTCATCATTTTTAGTAGTTGTTGCATAACAACTATAACTTCCCCCTATTATCACGGTTGCTTTGAATGTTAACAACCTTGATAATTTACATATTAAAATATATAATATTTCATAAATCAATTCAATAAAGATCAATTATATCTTTCACATATATTTATTATTTATTTAAATATGTAAATTATCAAGGTTGTTGACATTCAAAGCAACCGTGATAATAGGGGGAAGTTATAGTTGTTATGCAACAACTAAAAATGATGAACAAAATTATAATAATAATTTAATGAAGAAGCGATACCGCTACAAGGTCAGTGGCTCGTAGTATCAGTGTTAGAATCAAATTCATTTGCATTGGACTTTATATGCGCGTAAGGGGAACTTATTTAAAAGTAGAAGGGAAACTTTTTTAAACCATATTTTAATCATATATTTAATACTTAGTATTAAATATATGTTTCCTCCCCTTCATTTTGAAAATAGACTGATCCACTCAAACTGTGACGATATTCGAGGGTTTTACAAATGAACTTAACTCTATAGCTTTTTCTTTTGACTGCCCTCGAGAGCACTCTTAAGCATAAAATGTATGTTCGATTGACTATTATAGATTACTCGCACTGAGTTTTTTATTTTCGATTGACGGTAGAGAGCACTCCTAGTTCGCTCCGTCTTGCTCCGAAATAGTGCAGTGCAATGTGGCGTCGAAAAAACCTATGAATGTTGATATTGTTGGAACTATTATCATCGTCAGAAAGTTCTGATGAAGACGCTTTAATTATAATTACAAATTGCATCTAAAGTATCTAAAGTATTAAATTTAATAAAACAACAGATTTGGTGTAAATCCAATTATTCATACTAACAAAATCAGCTATTGTAACATTTAAACGTCCGTCCGGACCTGGTGATTGGGTACTCAACCATTCTAACATTGGTTTTAATAATTTTTCTGCACACGCTTTCTTTAAATTTGATGTTGCGTGCTTGGCAATTAATTTCCCATCTGGCGTATAAATGCATTGCGATACGTAACCGGTATTTATATCACGACTTGCTAATCCTTGATCTAATTCTTCAAACAATATCTTGCTATCTGTTGTATCTGGCCATGGTGTAGGAAATTTATCAAGATCCCAATAGGGATTTTTAATTTCGCGGGCTCGATATATTATAATTACCTAAACAAAACAAAAATTCCATATTTTGGTCGTGTTCAGATCAACTAAGTACTCAGCAACCTAAGTATGTCAGCCAGTCGGTATACATTAGCCTCAACTTGGGGAAATACGTCCCCGCCTTTCAGGCAGAAGTCTACACCAGACTGGCTTTGCGTCCGGAATAACTTGCAACGAGGTTACATAAACCAGAACGTATACATTCTCTTGGACAATCAATCTGCTCAAAAAGTCTTGTCTGCCACTGAAATGATCTCAGGGATAGTAAGAGATTACCTAGAGGGATAACTGGAACTGGCAAACCGGAATAACATTAAATTAGCAAAGATATTAACAGATACATTAGCAAAGAAAGGATTACTTTTTATAGGCCCGGAATCTATCTTAGGAATCCCAAAAACAGAATGCAAACAAATGATCAACGATTGGATAGACGTTAAGGACCGTGGTCACTGGGAAAATATATCGCAACAAAAACCCGGTAAAATACTGTGTCGGAGTAAATACTCTCGATACACTCAACCAGAACAGGATACAACTTCGTAAGGTTGCCGGATTCATTACTGGACATTATCACTTACGAAAGCATCTGCACAATGGATACACTATGCGTAAACTGTGCGGCGCGGAGGAAGAAACATCCAGCCACATCATCTTTAACTGCGAATCTCTCGGTTACAACAAATACAAAATATTCGCTGCATCTTATCCCGAATATATGAACCTTCAAGAAAACCTGATAGGCAAACTCATGGTTATTGCCAAGATATGGGAGAAGCAGTCTAACCTCGTTAGACTGAAGTAGAAGACGGAACACAATGGGCCACAAGATCGAAATATAATACTTTTCATACCACAAGATTTATCTATCTATCTAGATATACTTAATAACTTACTTAGTTGACTAAGGCCTTAGATGTTCTAAACACGACCATTATTATGATATTGTAGTTTACGTATTCTACTTGATTGACATCGTAAACTATCCCATTAACTTACCTGATATTTGTTTTGATTTGTTAAATAATCCAATGTATATTGACTAATCTCATTTGAATTATATTGTAATAAAGAATCACCAAATATCTCAGATATTCTTTCCAATAGATATTTATGATCAGTAACCTCAAATTCATAGAAATGTTGAAGATCCAATATAACAATTTCACCCGGATGTTTTGTGATAAATGTTTTTACACTTTGAAAACTGTTTGTAACATTATCACCGTATAAAGCGTGACATATGAATAATTCCGGTGTTCCAATTTTTGTAGCTAGACGATAATCTAAGTATCTACAATTTTAAAATCACACAGTGTTCAAAATTTGTACAGAAAAGTAAGTCATCCAAAAGATCAGCATGAAATATTTGCAACGGTTTATTATTCTAGGTATATTTTTTATGGCTCTGAACAATTCTGTTAACCTACCATTCAAATAAGGGAATATTCGTGATGATTCATTCTCAATGGCAGCGAATATTTCATGTTGTTCTGTGGAATCTCTGTGAATTCGTGTAGGGCTTTTTAATTGAATAAATACCGTATACCATTCTCCAATTGAGTGGTTGTATCGTCCTCTTGGGTTCTTGACCATCTTGATATAAATGCTTGTAATGGGTAGCCAATAAATGAAAGTCTTTTTAACCATTCTTCGGCATCCGGAGCACATTTTGAATTAGCGGTTATAGTATATGTTATACTATCATGACTTCCTAAATTAAATAAAAACAAGTGGGACGTCAAAACAAAGGGGAAAATTTTGTTGTCATTACAAGTATTTTTGAAATCGAATTGTTTTTCGATACTCTAATTAGTTGAGTTCTAACAAAATTATCTTCAAAATTTGGTATGTAAGGTGCTTTTGGCATTTGAAAGGCCAAGTTCGCTAATGAGCAAGGGAAACGGGGGTTTTAGAAAAGGAAGGGGAAACATATAATTTGGTAAATCTCTCTAAATACAGAAAATTTAATTTTACTAAAATTTAATTTCTTTTCATTTTTTCTGTTAGTGAAATATTTACGATTGAAAATTAACATTCTGAATATCTCAGTTCATTTGAAATGTTTCCACCTAAAACTTTTTTTAAATATACATTTTAGAAAAAAATGTTTCAAACAAAAGTTGTACAGTTTAAAAGAGGCAACTTAATGCAATAATTATATTTTTGTACCCATGTGGTATAACTTATCCCTTAAACGGTACAAGACAGGGAAAAAGTACAAAAAGTATTTATCTCATAAAAACAACTTTTGTTTGAAACTTTATTTCATACATCCCATAGTTTTGGTGTCAATACGAGGCGTAAATGTGGCATAAATTTTGTATTTACGCCAGAAATATTGGATGCATGAAAAAAAGGTTCAAACAAAAGTTGAACCGAACCTTGAATACTACAGTATTTCATATGTTTTGATTCCAATTCGTTTAGTTATTCAATAATTTGTTGGCACTATATGTGATTGCACGATTTTGATGTACAAACAAATCAGTAAAATAAAAATAAACAAACCTGGAATCGCCAGTTGAAAAAAAGGTATTGTTTTTAGATGATCTGGTAGATTACCCATCCAATTTGATAAATCACTGATTAACGACTGTGCATCCTCTGGATGGTGCAGTAGACCTGAGATTTTGTTGGATTTTGTATAGCCACAGCATGATTTAATAGATTCACAACAGGCAAACCAACAACTATCACTACTTTGATAAGTATCAGTAAATTTCGTTTTACTATTTCGTCCACTGTGCATTTTTGGAATGTATATGGCAGTTAGGATTATTAAATACGATAAGAATATTAACCAGTATATATATGATTCATTATTCCATCTTATCTTCATACTTAACATATTTCTATAATTATTTTTGTCATTATTACAATTATTTTCTTTTTTATCATTTTTGTATCGTTTAGATTTCTTTGTGTGCTAAATAATATTTGTAGATTATTTTGTTACTAAAATTTGTCAACATCATTTCTTATCTAATAAAAAGAACCCACTTAAAAATTTAAAAGATGATAAATGTCATAATTTTGTTTTGGAACAATAGCACTCCATCTGTCAAAAACGAACCGACCAAGTGCGTGTCAGGCCACGCGTAATGTAGGGTTCCGTAGCCATAATATATTTAACAGAAACATTTGTAATATTTACAAAAACAGTTGAAATGTTAATGTTTCCAATCGTTTGTGACACTTTCTATTTCGTTTGTCACTTAATAGTTACTGAGTAAATTTAATTTTTAATAAAGGGCATCCATTTAGCCCACATATAATAAAAAATGACTTTACATAGGCTTGTGGGTATCTAGTCGATCTGAAATCGTTTGTGAATTTCAAATATATTCATAAGAACGTTTTTGTCTCTGTATTTTTCGAGAAAACTTGAAAATTCGATTCCATTTTTGGTTGTTTTGACGGTTACTATATGGCGCTGTCATTTTAACAGCATGTTAATTATTACAACACTAGAGGGCATTAAAAATCAAGCACCAACGTCATCTAGTGACAATCAAAACAAGTAAAATTTGAATCGAATTTTCTCGAAAAATACGGACTCAAAAACGCAAAATAAAAATAAATGAACATATATGGAATTTATAAACGATTTCTGATCGATTGAATATCCACAGGTCTATTTTAAATTTGCTCATTTATTCAGTCATAAACAAAAACGAAAGTGTCACAAACAGGCAAAAAAGATTGAAAAAAATAATTTTTTTAAATCATGTCGTCCAAATTCGTGTTTGCTATTAGGACGAGGGTCAATATTATAATTTGTCAAGAAGGTAACTTGCTATGAGATTTATTATGATTTGTTTCTGAGAAAGTTCGGTCCTTCCTTCTGAGAAAGTTCGGTTAGTCTGGACAGCTTCTACCAGAGCTTCTACATCACCCATAATTTAAAAAAATATAAAAACAATGTATTTGAAATAGTTAGTTGAGTACTACTTGAAAATTTTAATTTTCTTTGTCTTTGTATAAACTCTAAAATGATAACAAAAAAATCGATTTTAATAAATTTATTGTTCATTATATTTTGTAATTGGATACAAGAATCATAATATATAGAATTTTCGAATGTGAATAGACACTGATTAAGTTTATTAATTTACGCTACAAACTTAAGCAATTTGAATATACAGTAATGATACATAAGTTGCCTATAAAATGAAATTATTTGAAAAGTTTTGAACAATTGAATGTTTTTGCAAATTTCGTAGTTTTCATGACAACAATTTTTGAAAATTAATAAATGTCTCTGACATGAAGATGGGATTTATCTTTCTTGTTTACATTCAAAATGTTCCAACTAAATTCCACATATTTGGGTATTCCATTCGTGGCAATACTCACCTTTAGTATAATCATATACTTATTATTTCTAGGATTTTGTAAGTAGAGATTTTTTTCTAAATCCAACAATGATATTTCAAACTTAAACTTATAATAAAATTGAAGATAGGGTAAATTCTGTATTATTGACAGCAAAAGTGGTGAATTTCCCCAAATTATTTTCGACATCTACGAATCCAACAATGAAATCTGTAATTATATATTTAAAATGTAAAAAAGATAATGCAACGATCTGGTTTCTAGTTATAGAACACAGATTATCCGGGTCATCGCTCTAATATTAAATTTACAATAATATTTAATATTTCAGTAATATGGTTAAGAAATTGTTACGTGAATCGTTACTTATGTTTTGTTTCACGTGACGGCTTACATCGATGTGGCAGAGATTACGACGATTATTTGGATGCAGGATATTGTGATCGTGGGTTTATTGATAACAATGTATGTTCATATTGTAATTGTTTAATTAATGGTTCTATTTATTGTTGTTCAAAAAAGCATAAGCTTAACATAATTTATCATTATTTGTAAGAAATTTTTGTTAATAAATAAATATAAATAATTATATATATATATATAAGGCCACATAATTAGCGCTCAGTTTTGAATGATTTGTACGTTGGGCATTCGATTTTCAAAGAAATACTTCGGGTAAAATTTGTTCATTATAAATATACTAAAAAGTTTTAATCGAAATATTTTACCCAAAACTGAATGAATAAAGCGCAAATCAAAAAAACCTTTTGAAAAATGACCGCTACTTTTGTGGCCATAAGTAACATACAAAAGTGCGATTGACACATTTTTGCATAGAATATTAAGCACAAATAAAATTAGTAAAAAAAAGTGTAAATAACAACTGTGTTAATTGTTGAAATACCCGGTATATAAATTTTCGTTTTTGAGTTTACAGATAAACGAGCGGTCAGATTATTCAGAAATGGATTAATTAGGATTATTAAATAGCTCATAATTAAAAAATAACATAATAGTAAAAGAAAATAGTTTCAGGCAAAAGTTGTAGATCATAAAACTATGGATAAATATAATGTCTTGTATGTTTTCCCTCTATTTTTAATAGTTTTTAAAATTTAAGAAATTCAGTCTAAACCATAGACATAGAATACTATGTCTATGGTCTAAACTAAATGTGCCTATGGCCATGAAGAATAGATATATTAGGAGAGCGAACGTAATGTTAAAAAAACGGTCAAGAATTGGTGTAACTATCTTTTATCAGTAGAGGTCACTGGTCTCAGTGCCGTACGGAATTTAAATGTTTAAATGTAGGCGCCAAGAAATTACTTTCATTCAGTTAATAAGAAGTCTTAGTTTTATAGATAATAAAAAATTGTTTTCGATTATCAAGTAATAATTAAATAAATATTAATAATAGAGAATTCTTAATAATTGCAATAAATTAAAAGATGAAGAATCATAGTGATAATTTTGCAATTAATAATAATAATATACAATATATGTTTACAATAACTGACATAT
This sequence comes from Nineta flava, assembly GCA_963920215.1. Classification (NCBI taxonomy): domain Eukaryota; kingdom Metazoa; phylum Arthropoda; class Insecta; order Neuroptera; family Chrysopidae; genus Nineta; species Nineta flava. The sequence goes on along the minus strand of OY986043.1, from coordinate 85,420,187 downwards.
ATTAGATAAAGGAAGAAGATCACAAAACCGGTAATTACAGACCATATTCCTTTCGTAAATGCAGACACGCATTCCTAACCTTAAACAACCTTCCACTCATAGATATATAACAGTATATCTATGCCTTCATTGTACAACATCGTCCCATTTTTTCACATTTATAAAATTAAACAATTTTTATACTTACAATTTTTATTTGTAAGATGTGATAACCGTTGATTTTAATATGTAATAATAATAATAATTCCGTACGGGCAGATTCGCACTGCCGCTAGTGGCGAAAATAATAACTATGATCTCTACACGTTTTTGAGGACACAAAAACAGACGAATTGCCTATGTCGTTCAATCTCCTAATATATCTATTCTTCATGCTATGGCCATGAAATATATCTATTCTTCATGCTATGGCCCATGAAGAATAGATATATTAGGAGAGCGAACGTAATGTTAAAAAAACGGTCAAGAATTGGTGTAACTATCTTTTATCAGTAGGGGTCACTGGTCTCAGTGCCGTACGGAATTTAAATGTTTAAATGTAGGCGCCAAGAAATCACTTTCATTCAGTTAATAAGAAGTCTTAGTTTTATAGATAATAAAAAATTGTTTTCGATTATCAAGTAATAATTAAATAAATATTAATAATAGAGAATTCTTAATAATTGCAATAAATTAAAAGATGAAGAATCATAGTGATAATTTTGCAATTAATAATAATAATATACAATATATGTTTACAATAACTGACATATATTAGATAAAGGGAGAAGATCACAAAACCGGTAATTACAGACCATATTCCTTTCGTAAATGCAGACACGCATTCCTAACCTTAAACAACCTTTCACTCATAGATATATAGCAGTATATCTATGCTTTCCCTGTACAACATCGTCCCATTTTTTCACATTTATAAAATTAAACAATTTTTATACTTACAATTTTTATTTGTAAGATATGATAACCGTTGATTTTAATATGTAATAATAATAATAATTCCGTACGGGCAGATTCGCACTGCCGCTAGTGACGAAAATAATAACTATGATCTCTACACGTTTTTGAGGACACAAAAACAGACGAATTGCCTATGTCGTTCAATCTCCTAATATATCTATTCTTCATGCTATGGCCTAAACGTGTCCCATCCGGACAGTCATTTCAACCTAACCTAACGTAAGTCTAAACTTGAATTTACTAACATATTTAGTCTATAAGAATATTATTTTGAAAATCAACATTTGGAAAATCTTTTGGCAATACACAACCATGGGTCATTGATTGAGGTTGTTGATATTTCTCTTCAAAATCGGATAATTTAGTAGAAGTTGGTTTATGTGATAGCCATTCGTGTTCCTGTTGATTAATAAATTCGATAAATTCTGATATTGTGTTACTATTCGACATTTGAGTGAATATTTCATCGGCCATCTGTGTCTTCATATTATTTTTCACAATTAACTTAAATAACATGTCTGGAATATTTTGGATATCCCCTGCAGACAGTTTTTGACGCACATTTTTGATAGCGTCACAATACATAATCGTATTTTCAAAAATATCACGTGATTTGAAGTTATTTGTTTCAATGGATTCTAATAAAGAATCCATAAAACGATCCACAATGATTGTAGATCTTATTTGAAGTTCAGTATTTGCCAAGTCATCAAAGTGCTCTTGTGGAATTGGTTTTGGTCGATATCCAGTCACTTTATTTGCAAAATATATACCCCATATTAAAAGAGCGTTTGTATCTGTACTTTGTACCCAATTATCTCCCATTTCAAGTACTGTTGGAGTTTTCGTAGGTTTGTTGTTAGAATTGGTCCAACTAGACAATAACGAAAGGACTGCAGTACTAGCTGTTTTTGCCAGACTGAGTGGCCAAAATTCTAAGCGAGTACCTTTTGAGAGTACAGATTGTGGAATAAGTTCCGATTGATGAGCCAATGCAGCAGGGAAGGAATCAATTGACGAATTAGTTTGTTCAATTTGTTCAATGTGTAAAGATCGTTCCTGACGTGGTTTTTTTGTAGGATTTGGATCTAATTCATCAATTGGACGTTTTAATGTGGCTTCTCGTATACTTTGATTTTGTTTAATCTTGTATAATATATCTCCAGATTTCCTTTCATAAACCATTGGAATTAATGTAAAACTATCTAAATTCGTAAAACTTGGCAAATTTGCCTCATATTTCGTTCCTTGGTCTTCAGCGGAGTTAAGCATTTTTTCAGCATCATTTTTGTCAGTATATTTGAGTTCCATAACGATCAATTCTTTCTCGTGATATTGATTATGAATATCTATTTCAAATTTTTGTACTAATAAATCAATTCGACCAGATTTTGCTGGATTTGATTCAACAAATACTCGATACATGTAACCAGACTCAGTGAGTGTTGGTTCTTTTTTGTTATTTAAAAACATTCCATGTAAAATAGCTTGGAAATCGGATTCACTATTTATAAAATTTGATACTTTTTTTAAGTTACCTTTTAACACTTGCATCGCTGAAGATGGGTTCGTTTCGGTACCTTTAAATAAATCCTGAACGTTGACAGGCTCTAACCGTGTATAATCCTCTAATTTTCCAGTAAATGATTTTAAATCAGATGATGACGTTTCTACACCTTGATAGTAATAGTATTTATCCTCTACCGGATTAGTAACTTCCAATTTTTCACTAACTATCCAACCATGTTTTGATCGTGTATTTAATTTAATATCAATTTTATTTACTAACATACTTGTACTATATGCAGAAGGTAACGTATTCGGAGGATTAAAACCGTCAGCATCAAATTGATAACCTAACTTTTTGGATTTACTATTTTCTAGTAAATTAATCTGTGTCCATTTATGCAAAGCTGCATCATTTACTGCAAACGAACTAAACTTCGTATTAACTGCATTGTAAAAGTAAGCATTAATGCTGGGATCTGCAAGTAACTGTCCTATAATTAGACCACGATGGTAATGATCATTCGCAGTTCCCTTTGTTTTTAAGGCCATATTCGAAATATTATAATACTGATATCGTAATATTTCTCGAATATTGTCAGCAATTGGCTTTGTTATAGTAGAAATTTCGGTGACAAACTTTTTTGGTACGGGCATATTAACATGATGCACTTCCACTTCTGACGGTTGGCTAGTGTCAATCACTATAGCTAAGCCCCGTTTTGATAAGCTCTTTATGCTAAGACTATAAAACATAGTTTTAACAAACGCAGAAGTTTTCTTAAGACCTCGTTCAAGTACTATCGGAATATCATTCCAATTATTTTTTGGCACATGAAAAACAATATTTGCATATCCTTTACCAGCAATACGATATATAAATGTATTTTCTAAATGTGATGAGATAGCTCCATACAAAAATGATGTTAAACCTGGTTTTGGGGATGTTTTTGAATCTTTTATATCAAATACTTCTGCATATTTATTATACATGTCCACTAAATCTTTGACCATTGCTTTTACATTTGTATCCATTTCAGTGATATCATCGGTTTGGCGAATTTTTGTTACTCGTGTTTCGAAATCTGCACTCAGGTTTGGATTAATTTCTTTAAATAGGACTTTTGGATCACCCTTAAAATTTGTATTATATGTATAGTGATCGGAGGTGGTAGAAACATCTTTGCCGTATAAATGATGGCCATGTTTGATGAAGAATACATGCTCTTTAATGGGATATTTGCCACCATCAGGCATCTTTAGTTTATCTGTTATCGCCTTCAATTCATCCTTATCGTAAATATTATTGAATTCATTAAATTTACTCTTTGCGGTTTTCTTTGTTTCAACAACAAATGTTTTTAATACCAAAGTTGTTTCACCGTTTACCACTGTTTTAAATGCGACTTTGAGCAATGAATGGCCCTTGCCAGAGTCCGTTTTCATATATATGTCGTCAATATTACCGCGTAAATTACTTGTAGACGAATACAATGATCCGGCGATAATTTGTGGTGTAAAATCTTTCTTATTCACATCAAACATGAACGGGGAATTTTCTAAAATTAATGCAAAATTTTCAGAGAAATCTTTTGGTTGGTGTGGATCGAATCCTTTTGGATTATTTGCACTCTTTGGTTGTATCATTTGAAAATTGTTTGTTTCTGGAATAACGTGAGTTAATGACGGCAAACCGGCATCTTTAATTTCTAATAAATGATTAAATAATCGTTGAGGATTTTCATCGTCATTGTCAATTGTTTTCGAACTGGAAGCTTTACATGTTACAGAGCCATGAAGAGCACGTCTTCGACGTCTGGCTGCTTTCCTGCAATTTAAAAAGTCAAGATCACGATCAGTATGTATTTCTTGTTGTTGTCGATGAATATCTTCAGCTGCATCTTCCCATTTTTTTAATTGTTTCGAATTTCCTTCAATTAATTTGTCAACTTGTTTTTGTAACATTTCTTTTAATTGTTTTGGCATCTTCGTTTTTCCACTTTTCCACTTTTTATATCCGGCTTGGAAAAACTCAATAATATCTTGTTTTAATGCATTTGGTAAACGTTCAAGCAATTTTGGATCAAGTTTATGGAAATTGGTCTCAATTAAGTTAAAGAATTTAGAGTTCTTTTTATTTTTGGAGATGACATCGATTATAAATCGCATATTTTTCCGTAAGGTGCGGTTTATTATTCTAGTTGGCGATAATTTAGATAAATTTTTTCTTAATGATTTTACGGCCATGGTTAGTAATTTCGATCCACTCTTCCCCAAGAAAATACCATTAAGTACTCCTTCATATGTGGCAAACGTATCAAAACGCCATTGGGTAAAATCAAAATCCCCATTAACCGAAACACCCATAAAGTAACCCATAACAACAGCTCCCGATACTTTGTACAATGGATGTTTTGGATTTTTGAGTATTGCTTTTAGTAATTGTCCCTTTGATGAGCCCACACGCACAATTTTGTTTGCTCTCCATTTTCGGAATCCTAAATGCATTTCTTTAAAATTTTGTGGTACTCCTGAACCAATATCAAAACCAGTGATTAATGCTGCATAAGTATTTGGATTTTTCCAATTCCATTCCCAAAATGCAAATTTACCTTCGTTTGACATTACACCATGAGCATATGCAACACCAATGGCTGACGAATAACTGAGTAATAAAAATTTGGTTTTAGTTAAACGACTACCCATTTGTCCAAGTCGAGTAGCAAACTTATGCATAGCTCCAACACCAGTAAATAGTCCAGTAATTAATCCCAGACCATCAAAAAATCCATGCAAGGTTGCTGGACTACTCCAGTCCCATTTTTTTGGATTGAAAGTACCATTTGCAGCAGACATCATAACATATGAACCAGTAAGGGCTAGTGCTGTCGTAATACTAACACCCAAAAGGCCACCACCGAAGAACGCAACAGAACCGCCTAATGTAACTGGTAAAAATGCACCAGATAAACCACCAAAAAACATGCCAAAATATGTACCAGGATCTTTCCAGTCCCATTTTAATGGATTCCAACGATTATTAGCAGCTGCACCACCTAAATATGCGCCAGCAATTGCACCCACAATAATAACTGCCAGTAAAAATGCAAATTCACCATCTGGATCGATTGTGGATATTGGTGAATTGCCCGCATACATGTATGGACTGAAATATTGCGACTTTGGATCCGGTTGATAAAACCGTCCAATACTTGGGTCGTATAATCGTGCATGATAGTTATACAAACCGGTTTCTTCGTCAAATTCATGACCTGTATATCGATACATGAAACTTATATCCCCGAAAGTGCGCATTGATTTACCATATGGCAAATAATCGAAAGCTGTAACCACTTCATTATCCGTAGAACGGATGATTAGTCGTACCGATCCAGCATGATCGGTAAGAACGTGATAGTATGTATCATCACGGATGAATCCGATTAAACCTCTCGGTCCATAGAAATTATATGTTAAAATTTCTTCGGTTGAATGCTCTAAATATATTTTTCGCTGATCAATTAGTACACGGCCTTTAGTATCGCGAACATATCGCGTTTCGTATTGTAATTTTCCTGTTGAATTGAAAACTTTTTTAAGGATACGTTCACCCGCAGCATCGTAATAAAATCGTAATGTTTGTCCATTGGCCATTTCAATGCGGATTGCACGTTGTGTGACCGGATGATACTCGATATGTTCAATACCTCTGTGCATTGCATGGATAATATTTCCACTTGCGTCGTGCTTTAATAGATAAATCTTTTTCGAAATTTCGATTTTATCAATTTTATTTGAATAATTTTTATATTTAATTTGATATTTATCAAAATTTGAAACGAAAAATTGATGATTCCCATTGGCATCAATTTCATACGATTCATGATCGAACGGTGTTTCACCCAAACCGTACGTAAAGTGTTGCATTAATATTTGAACAATTTTTGGAATGAATTTTGTAAATTGACTTAAAATTTTTACAAAATTATTATCTAAACATTTGATGGTAAAGTATCCGTTATTTTTTAACATTGTTCCAATTTTCTCGCCAATTTTTTTATACCAATTGAATTGTAACAACGATGATTTATCTACACCCTCCCATTTCACGAATGCATCAATAAACTCGGTTAGATTGATACTTTGCTTCGACAATGCATGCGTCATTATGAATTGTTTAATTGGTTCCAAATACAAAATATAATTTTGATCCAAACTTGCTAAGTCCGATTTTAAATCTTTATCTCTAAAGAAACTTTTACCCCGTTTACCAATTGCTGTTTTTTTATTATGTCGTTGTTGATTCTTTAAAATATAACTTGCCTCTGCTAATAATTCCCAGATTTGTTCAGATTCTTTGTTCGATAATTCAGGTATCACTTTTGCAAAACTATCGATTTGTAATGGATCAACTAAATTAGAAATATCATCCGTAAAATATTTTGCTTTAATTAATTCTTGGTGATTACCATACGAAAATTGATATCCATAATGTTTTGGTACATGTTTTTTTGCTATTATTGTTGCCAGCATTTGAGCAGTTTTACCCGTGCCACATAAAAGTGGCATTGTTGTGTCTGCATCAATTGTATACAATTTAATTGGTTGATTCTGATTGTTGAGGTACCCATTTTGTTTAAGGGCATTCAAACAGAGTTTTGTATGATTTTTAAACGGTGCCAATGAGCCCTCAGTAACTTTGAACCATCGTGGATCCGCGTGTTTTGACCAATTGTTAGTAAATTTAGTTTGCATTATAATACCATCCCCATATCCAGCTTGTCCATATCCTTTTTCCGTATAAAACATTGTCTCCGTCATATAAGGATCAGAAATTTGCTCCAGAAAACCCGGTGAATTATAGCTGTATTTGCGGGTTAAATTACTTTTACTGGAATGAAATGATTCACTAGCTAGTTCACCAGTTGAATAATAACTGAATTTCGCAGAAAATGATTTCGATGCTTTTAATTCGGTAAGTTGACCTAAACGATTGTAGGTAAAATCTAAATCCAAGTCTCCATTTTTCACTTTTGGATAACTCAATCGTTCAATTTTATCATTTTGATAACGGATTTTAATCTCCATTTGGATATCATCAATCACTGATAGCGTTTTTCGTTCAACAATTTGTTCATCCGAATTGTATCGAATCTTTTCCAAAACAGTTTCGCCATCGTCATTGTATGTAATACAATGTTTAATACGACCGCGGTATTGTGGATTTGGATGATAATCACTGTAATCCAATTGTTGGAACTTTTGTGTGTTTGGGACGTAAACACTCTCGGTATATTTGTTTAATGCTTTAATACTCAAAGTTTCATTAAAATATCCGGTCGCGGTTAATTGTTCAAGTTCGTTATGGTCAAAGTACACAATTTGATGTGTTTTTAACGTATCTGCGGATGTTTCGTTTGAAGTGACCATAAAACGTAATTTATGATTTGCATCATATAAATAATCGATTGGTCCAAAATCGGGTGTCACTTTACGTATGACTTGTCCATTTTTATTGTAAATAATGTTTGTTGCCAATAATTCTTGCCATTTTTTTTCATCCTTGGTTAATTTCTCCGGTTGATATGCAGTAATTTTTAATGCAGTTTCAACTTTTTCATGATACACTGGTGGTAAGATTTTCGTTAGTTGATTATCGCTGTTATATTCGTAGGTACTCAATAGATGGTTAAAACCCGGCACATGCACGTAAATTGCGATTTTATTACGATGCTGATCGTAAACCGTCACTTTTTCAGCACCATTCGAACTAATCTGTACACTTTGTGTGTAACCCAATTTCTTGGGAAATAAATTATCCATAAAAGCAAGTTTTGAATGTTTTGCTATCCATGTAGCACATGCACCACTTGTTGAGAATTCTGGACCAGGTAAACCTAAAATTTTCTCTTCATTTAGCGGATTATCCCAATATTCGGTACGAATAAATGCAACACCTTTATCTGCCGGATGTAGATCATCTATTTCACCGTGTAAACGATTTGTATGCCAGACAGATTTTGGATCTTTTGGATTAATATTTGTAACGAAGTTTTTACGATATACCAACAACGGCGAATCATTATCTTTGCGATGTATTCGTGATGTTTTGGCCGTAATCGCTTTACGACCTAATACATCATAAATTATTTGATTAACTAACGCCGTTCGTGGAGTCTTGAATTTAATTACTTGAATTTTCTCCCCTAGTTCATTCATATATTGGATTTCTAAATGTGGACGATTTAAGATCATGAAATCTTCAATTAAAATTTCACCTTGAGCTTCTAAAGTCAATTTTTGTTCGGATTGAATTTTAGCGAAATGTTGGTCCACTATTAAAACGCCATCAAACCATATCGCAATAAAATTTTCTTCAATCATAATAATAATTTCTCCGGATTGAGGTAACGATGTAATTTTTTGATCATTTGGTAAAGTCAATGTGGAAAAATTTTTTCCCTTAGTCAATTTCAACTGACCCAAATTACCCAGAATTAAAGCCAGATAACTATCTGTATCTTGTAGAGCGATAAAAAACCGTAGAGTATATGAATTCATATCGATTGGATTTACAGCACTTAATCGATGTGGCTTTCGATGATCTCTATGAAATAATTGCGCAGGAGTTGCAACATGCCAAGCTTTCGATGTGTCTGTTTCCCATCCACGTGTAAATGTTTCATAAGAACTTTCTTCTGGCACAAAACTTAAATAACTCGGATGTGGATTTTTGAATTGTAAACCTCGAGGCGCGGGTTCTAAACGACCGGTTTCGCTGGTGCTGATCAATTCAACAATTTTTCCATCTTGTTGAATGGTCGCAATTTTTTTATGAAAGTTATTATAAATTGTTCGCGTCACAAGACCAGTCTCATGTATTGTGGCAATTGGCAACCCAATTTTTGGGTGGTACACATATGCCTCAAAATCATGTGTTAATGGTGAGAATCGGATATGATCTAAATCAATTGTGGACTCAGATTCGATACGTAACGTTATTTGAAATTGAACATACGTTAATGATGGTAACTTCTTTTTTTTGTAATATTCGATATAATCTTGGTAAACTTTCTTGATTACTCCAAAATCAATGATTAACTCCAGATAATACCAATCGTTTGATTGTTGTTTAACTTGTCCAAAACTTGTATAAATGTTTTCGCCTTCGGTTGTACGTAAGTTCATGTTGATAATTGACGTGACTTCCTTTAATTTTAATTTTTTGATACTTCGTACCCAACAACTTGCCAAATACGATATATGTTGATCTTGAGGTTTAAATGTGCCTTCTAAACGTGAGCCATTTTTTATTTGTAAATAATTTTGACCAGTAAATGCATCGGCATGTTTAACAACATGTTTTGAATCAAATTTCCAAGACTGAATCGTTTCGTACGACTCAAAACCGTAATACGAAATCATCTCGTCTGCTGAAACATATGGACTCATATCACAAATTACAAGTTGTTCTCTTTGATCCATTAATAACATTGGATTTTTCGGTGGTTTTTCTTTTCTCTGCCTTTCGCGTCTTTTCTTTTGAGCTGCTGAAGGTTCTCGATCTTCGGGTCCATCTATGTTCGTACCTTTTGAATTATACCAACGACGAATTTTCGTTTGATCACCCGTATGAATATTCTTTGAATATATTATTTCCGACCATCCTGAGTATGTTTTATTACCACTTGGGACCAGTTTTGCCGTTTGGGTATACATTGATGTTTCCGAATTAAATTTATACGATTGATCGTATGCAGTTTTTCGTTGTAATTGATCAAGCTTTAGATTTGTTTCGCTTACAAAGTATTGCTTTTTCAGTGATATTAATGTTGCCATTGGTCGTATCAAACATTCATACGGCTCCACATTGCCTTTAACAAGTGTGGTATTTGCTTTTGTTATTAAATTTTGATAACTACTTTCGAATATTAATTGTTCATTAGTAAAAATGTGCTCTCGATCAAATGTTTTGCCATCATCTTTAAAAACTAATACTGTAACCGTATGCGAGCGTGATTGATACGCTAAATAATATGGGAATCGATTAACCATGTACCCGGGTGTGGTAATTTTAAATTCTTTTATACTTTTTCCATTTTTATATAATTTAAATGATTTTTTTTCATCATCTTGACTGACAACACGAAATTCTTTACCTAAATCGATTGTGAAATCTTTTGGTAAAGATTTTAATTCCCATTCGATACCGGTCATTTGTAAAATATCTTTATCACCGTGTTGGATGAATTCATTTGTTGTGTGCATAATTAATGATTGCCAATTAATTAGAAAATTCTCATTAAATATCTTTTGAAAATTATCTAATTTATTAATATCTTTGATATATTTATCAATTGCATCTTGTCGTAAATTTCGATTACGTATAGTCTTTTCAAATTCTTCCATTACTTTCCCGGACAAAGCAGTGACCTTTAAACGATATTTTCCGTTACGTTGAACATACGTGATATGCATGAAAGTTCCCTCATGTTCTAATTTATATAACATATCGTAAATACGTTCACGTTTAAATTCATAAGTTTGAACATTACCTACTTTATGTTGTGCATTAATCGTTACTAAATGAATTTCGGATCTTAATTGATCGTTAACAATACGAATTGTATTAATTATTACAATATTTTTTAACATTTGAAAACAGTTTGGTGTTAAATCTCTGATATACTGCTGTTTGACATCATCATTTACATCAAATTTTTGTATTGTTTCACGTGTTTGTGATATTTTCCCTGGTAAATGGTGCAATTTATCTCGATGCCATTGATTCGATTTATGATAAAACATCCATAAATTGTTGTCATCGTACACGATCACATATTTTTTATGTACAGCCAATGATTCAAATGGGAAATTATTGATGATATTTGGGTCTTTCCATAATTTGACCGTTGTATCGAATAAATGTATCGCACTATTTTCGCTGTCACCAACAGCGATTAGATTATCACCGAAGTGTATGGATACATTTTTACTGAATTTATATAAAATGGGATCTCGTGTCCATTTCTCATCTAGATATGTGAACACATATAAATTTTGATTACTCGCATTGGTAACAGATACAACAATATAGTTTTTATAAGTTTGTATCTGATAATCTTTAATTTCTTGGCCCGGACATGTCAGTGAAGTGATTTTTTCAGTCATTTCACGATTTAATATTTGTAAATGAACATAAAAGACTTTATCATAGCCCATTACAACATACTCATCGCCGTAACTAATTTTAATACGATCAGAATTCGTTCGATATGTTAAAACATTTTTTCGATCTGTTGAGATCGCGGGGAATGTCAACGTCTCATAATTGAATTGCATTACTGCGCCGTGGGCTGAATTCATTTGAGTTAATGCGTAGGTATTTAAAACTTTTTCGTATTGAAATTTAAAAACCGTTTCAGTTTCTGTATAGATTGCTTGTTCAATTGCAGTTAATAATCGTTTCTTATCAGTCACATCGTATTGAAAACGAATCGATTGTTGATAATTATCGGTATGTATTGTGTAATTACTTAAATATCGATCTTGTGTCAGCAATACAGGAAATTCAATTTTTCCATCATCATTCTTTGGATTTGAAATTGTATATTCATCTTTCGTTTTTTTCTTATAATTGAAAGTTAATTGAGTGTTAACGCCATTTCGTATTGTTTTCAAAAAAATCGCGCTATTATATGAACGATTTCCAAAGTGTGAATTATCGATCATATAATCATAGTACATTGTACGATTACGTTTTTTATCGAGATGTGCATTTAAATACCATGAGATAATTATTGGTTCCAAACCCTTTGAACTGGTTCCAACACCACGCCAATTTGGATAACTTAAACTCCATCGTAAACAATCTTTACCTTTGCTATTATTTGCTTTTCCATAAACACGTTGGTATGTTTCACCATTTAATATCCAGGTTTGAGTTGATTTATTGTATTCCAGAGTTAATTCTTCATCATCAATATCTTGTGTCAGCTCAAATTGTAGAATGGTCTCATCAATGGTCTTGGACATTAAATCTAAACGAATTGTATGGCCTTGTATGACCATGTAAAAGATTGCATCTTCTAAAAAGATGCTCCCTTGATAATCAACATAAATATAATCTTTGCCAATGGGAAAAGACCAACCAGTCCCAACTAAATCGGACGATAACACTTGACTATTATAATCCAGTTGTAGTTTTAACGGTAGTCCAGTTAATTCCAAAGTATCCACTAAAGGTATTTTCAAATCCACTTGTCCATTGGCCATATCGATAGTTTCTTTAATAAAATCCTCATCGATGTATTCAGTAAGACGTAAAATTGGTTTTTCTTCCAATTCTTTACGGGGTTCGATCGATAATTTTGTTTCAGTCGTTATTGCAGGTGCAGTAGTTGTTTTTGGAGCTTCAGTGGGTCTTTCTGTTACGGGTTCTGTTGCAATCACTCGTGCCCATTCTAAGGAACCATCCGTGGTATGAATAAAAATTGATGATTTGTTTGCAACATCGGGATTAATAATTTGGATATGTTTTCCAAAACGTTGTAGTAGCGTCAGAGATTCTGGTGCAATAAGTACATCCCATTTTCGATTTTTTACATCGAATGTGATTATCGTTAAACCTTCTTTATTTGAATATATTAAATCGTCCTGTTGATCGTTATTCATGTCCATGAATTGTAACGAGCTCGAGTACGACGATTTCCAACCTTTCTCCGATGTAAATTTAAGATTTTTATGGAGCAGTTTATAATCATTGTTTTTTGCATCGTATTGATAAACTTTTAAACCATCTGCGGTTAACGTAACAATATCTTGGAATTTTTGATTTGTTAAATTTACAAAAAATAATCGATCCGATTTTTTAATTATTCCAATTTGTGATGTTTTTAATAATTCTTTGATTGTTGCCTTAATAGATATCTGATAAAATTCTAATTCACCCGTAATTTGTTTCAATACAATCGCATCTTGATTTTCGAATTTTGTTCGATAAAATCGCGTTGTATTTGTGTGCCAATTTTTAGAAAATTGAGATTTGGATATATCTAATGGAAATAATGGATCATCTTCATCGTCTTTGAAACTATCCTTATTTATGGCATAAAAATCAATTTTCCCACGACTTGAGGATGTCATAACACCCATTGAATGTTTTTCACCGTAAAAATTCCCAATTAGATATTTGAATGTATAAGAATCGTGAAAATTACCATCCTCTTTTAATAATTTCAATCCTTTATCTTGTATTTCATATAATCGTATGCCATCAGGATGTTTTAATATTACAATATCTTTGTCAGGACGTAATCGATCGGTTATGAGCCAAGGATAACGTTTTAATGTATAATCATCCTCGGTACCAGATACTTCAAATACCTGTTTAGTCCATTTTTGTGTCCATGTTTTGGTCGATATGTTATAGTGATACCCACTTAGAGTTCGAGTTTGTCGAATACATATTTCGTTATCACGCAAATAATAAATTTCATGAACTTTCTCATTGTTGTTTAAGGATGGTATTGTTGATTTGTTGATTGTTGAAAGTTTGTACATTTTGATATTAATTTGTTGAGTTTAAATACTCCACAAATTATTGTATCCTTGTAAGGGATATTTGAGCTATATCCAACTGTTGGAATGTTACAAAATATAAAAATTAATGGATGCTCTAAGCACAGAGTTTCGAAGAATATGTGGTTTATCTCTTGGATATGGACGAATCTTAATGTCTAATCAAATACAAAATTATTAATTTGAAATCAATGTTATAATATGGAAAACATTTTCGTTGGGGATTGAACCCAAAACCTGTGGTTTATCGGGCCAGTGTTCTGTCAACTGAGCTGCCCAGATTCTAATGTTTTCCCTTGGAGTAACCTTTATTTTAATATTAAAATAAAAGCATTAGTTTTTGAATTTTAGTATTGATTTTTCTCGGTAATTTTTATTATTTTTTTACATTTTTTTATGATTTCGATTGGATTAATAGTAAAAGAAAAATTGTATTAAATAAATATTAATAAAAAATAAAAACTTTATACAAAATGATAATTTAGAATAAAAATTAAGAATTTTAATTATGAATTATCATAATTAAAATTTAATATTTTAATTGTATTTCTAGGTTTTGTTAAAAATTATAAAAATGGAATTATGTACATAATTCGAATAAACATTCAATAAGTATACTAATAAAATGCCTTAAAAATAATTATTAAATTATAACCTACATAATTTTAATTCTGAAATATCATTACGCTGCCCAGATTCTAATGTTTTCCCTTGGAGTAACCTTTATTTTAATATTAAAATAAAAGCATTAGTTTTTGAATTTTAGTATTGATTTTTCTCGGTAATTTTTATTATTTTTTTACATTTTTTTACATTTTTTTATGATTTCGATTCAATTTTTATGAACGAGAGTGTACATTATTTTTATTTTTTATTAATAATGATTTATAAACAGAAATTTTGCAAAGGTTTCGTTGGAAGAGTTACTATTTCTTATGGATCTATCCAATCCGAAAGATTGCCCACATATTCTGCATCACCCTGTATACATTTCTAAAAACACTATTAAAAAAAATCTGATTTCAAATATACAGGTCATTTTTCAAATTTGATACTTTGGTTTGTTTGGAAATTCGATAACAGTTAAAGAAAATTTCTTTTAACCCTTCTGGGTATAAAATCAATCCTATACAGTGAATCTTTGCACTTAAAATAAAAGCTTTTTAAGCGTTATTCGTTGCATACAGTTTTTTGAACGGCTTGAATAATACTTAATTTTATTCCAGCGCGACATTTAATTTAGATAAAAATTAATAATAATAAAATATTTAAAATATTTAAAATTGATATTAACTACCAAAAATGTAAAATCAACCGAAATACCGACAGATTAATAGAAAAGTTTGATTTTAGGCCGAGGTGTTTTAACTTATTTTTTTCACTACATATGCAAATAGAAAATTGGATATCCGACCTTTTACGCGACAAACCAATTTTCTTGAAGTTAATAGGCTAAATATGCAATTTACACTATTGAAATGATTACGCAAGACTCATTTTGTACACTGAAGGGTTAAAAAACACAATCAAGCAGACACCAATTGAAATAAAATTAGAGATTTTTTTAATTCTTTAGTTAATATAAAATATATTTAAATGTAGACAACTTGTACTACATTGCAGTATTAATGTTTGCATTAAGTTAATTTTAAGTTCACAACTTTTTGAATTTAGAAAATTAAAAATGATTTTTTCGAAAATTTTCGAAAGTCATTTCGAATTATCAAAAAGCAAAAATTTCGAAATCAAATTCTTTAAAAAAATTTTATATGATAAAACATCGACTTACCATTTGGAAATTTCACAAATTTAACAATTCTGAAAAATAGTAAATAATACCACAAACTAAATTGATGCAACGAGAATGAAAATACTTTTTCAAATAATTAATAAATCTTAATCACTGTCTATTTATTTCTTCGTATTCCATAATCATCCAATAAAAATGTAATAATCTTATGTTGAGGAAAAAATTAAATTAAAAACTCTTATCATTTTAAGAAATGTAAACACACAGCATTGGCGTATCTAAAAGAAGGATTTATACGGCGGCAAATGTTCAGAGGCAGAAAATTTTGATCGTTTACACTAGTATTAGTAGTAGTATTGTAGGGGAGGTGGAAGCCTGGTGACTAGGTCTTTCTAGGCTTTTTTTTTACTGACCCCTGAAGGACAAGGAATTTGTATGTAGAATAGGAGTTGTAGGTTGTGCGACTTTAACCAACTTTGATAGGAACTATTAATCTGGAGTTAGTGAAAGTTGTTACTTTCGTTCTGGTCCGTACACAGACAAGTTAGTCAATTAGTTTCCACCGTTGGGAATCGAACCCATCGCCCTCAACAGCTCGATCACTCGAATTGGTAAGCGAGGGAGTTGGTTTCATTCCAACTTCTATCGTTTTTGACTTTGGCGTCGAAACTGATCGTGTTAGCATGTTAGCAGCGTCTCGTGTTAGCATAAAAATGCACCTAAAAAAGAGGGGGTGAAAGTTTTGCAGATGTCTAGAGCAACTTAATGCAAAGATATGTACATATACATAACCAGAAAAGTAACGTTCTTTTTAAACAAATTTATGATTGATTTGTATCTAATTCATTCGGTTTTTGGAAAAATACTTCAGATAAAAGATGTTCATTATAAATATACTAACAACTTTTATTCGAAACATTTTCCCAAGAAACCGAATAAAAAAGGCACAAATCAACTATTTATTTATTTAAAAAAATAAATAACTTTTGTTTGAAAAATTTTTTCATATATCCAAAAGTTTTCACTTAAAAACAGAATGCATTCGGAAAAATAGTTTGTCTACACGCCAGCTGAAATTTCATGAGCCTATTAAAGATCAAACACATGTGTTTCTTTAAAAAAAAAAAACATTTGTTTGAGTATTTTTTTCATAAAGTCAATATTTTTGCCACCATTTGCAATTTAAACACAAAACACCTGTAGCAGACGTGACCCTATAAATATAAATACTTGGTATATAAAACAGTTTATACATCTATGCGCATGTAAAAGTAAAATACATTGTACACACAGTGATAAAGGACTCTTTATAGGTTGGATGTTTGAACAATACGTCAGTAAAATTTTATAATTTTTAGTAATTTTTCAATTTCTGTCAATGGTGTGGAATAACGTATACATACGCTCCTGAATTGAATTAAGGTTCATAATAAGCGGTTTAGTGATAAATAATGACCAAAAGTTCAAATTTAATTAATTATTAATGTAATGTAATTAGTTCATGCACTAAGAAAATTATACTATTTTTGAATTAATATTTTCCTCCTTCATATCTGAGTGATAAATTTGAGGATATTATTTAAAAAAAAATTTTATCAGAAAAAAACGGAAAAGTAATGATAAAAAAATTATTAGGAATGGAAATTATGACATAATTTTATATGGTTAAATGCAAATTCCATAAAATTGAAACTTTTCTATAGCAAAGCTAATTTTAATAAATTTTGTATCAAAATCTATTATTGTATTTGACTAAAATTTTAATTTGGTATCCTTTTAGTCTTTAATTAAGAAGTACAAACTATTCAGATTTATACCAAACTATACAATATACATAGAAGCGTATAAGTACGATTTTTGTGTCACTTAAAATTTTTAGTGTTTAATGATGAAGACATTCCTGTACCTAATTTCAACTGTCTAGTCAAATTTAAATGTTCTAATGGAAGAGCTGGCGGTGTAGCTACTTACCAAAATAATAACGATCATTCATCTTTCTATAAATTTTAATATTATCAATGATTACATTTTTATGGGCTTGTATTGTATAACGAGAAAAATATCCGTTGAAGATTACTGGTATACTTGCACTAATTGTTGGGCCGGGCCTATAAATTATGAAAATTATTAAAAAATGTTTTTTTTATAGGCAAATGTTATAACATATTGATGTATAGACTTTGCCTAAGTTTTTTTGACGTTCTTCTATAGGCAAATGTTATAACATATTGATGTATGGACTTTGCCTATGTGTTTTTTTGACAGACAAATTTTTATTTATTTAGGCAATTGTCATAACATATTGATTTATAGACTGCCTAAGTTTATTTTACAGATAAATTTTGTTTAATAGGCAATTGTTATAACATACTGATGTATAGACTTTGCTTAAGTTTTTTTGACAGAAAAATTTTCTTGTATAGGCAATTGTTATAACATATGATGTATAGACTGGCTAAGTTTTTTTGACAGACAAATTTTTCTTTTACGGGCATATTGATGTATTTAGATTCATTTAATTTGACTTTCTTGGTTGACTTATATTTTCTATCTTTTGTGGAAATCGATATTTACTTTGAAAAAAAATTCTATTTATTACTTTCATTAATTAAAGTTAGTTTTAAGCGGAGAAATTCAATAAAGACGGTTGATTAGCTCCTCAAAACCATTATAACATTATAAATACATTAATGAATTGAAGTGTACTTGTAGTTGTTGTTAAGAGATGAGAACACGTCTTGTACTTTTAAATTAATTATTAATAGGTCGGTAGCTGGTGTATGAGATCATACACGAATGATGATATCTTTTTCTCTGGTATATACGTATACTTAACGATAAATCAATTAGTGTACACAAAACATTCGCTTAATTTTTACTATACGTCAAACTAACGATCTATAATATATTCTTTTTAAAAGAATTAAGTACCTAATAGTTAATTACTGCCATCTTCATTATCTCAATAACTTGTATTTTTAATCAATATTGCTTAATTAATGAAGTATGACAATTATAAATTTACTGTTGAGACGAAAGATTCTATTTTAAAATTAACAATACGAAAAAAAAAGAATTTGGATTTTGTGTGTTCTAATGCTATAATCTCTTGTAATTCTAGATCCAAATTTTTTGAAGTTATACATCTTTTCAACATGTAACGAATCACTGATGTAGCACTGGCTCATATTAATTATTATTATTATTATTTACACATTAAAATCGTAAATATTTCTATAAATATTGAGAGTTACATAAATAAAAAATATTTTGACAAAATGGAAACCCGACTTCAAAAATCAAGTATTCTAAAACCAAAAATGCACTAAAAAGTAAAAAAATAATTGCGTATTCTTGTGTCAATTTTAGTTCACCTAAGCAAAAATTTTTAAATATATATGTACAATTATTACTATTTTTGGAGGCGGTGTCAGTCATTTTATTTATTTAAATTTTAATGTTTCACATAAAATTTGGACACCGCCTCCAAAAATAGCAATAATTGTACATATATATTTAAAAATTTTTGCTTAGGTGAACTAAAATTGACACAAGCATACGCAATTATTTTTTTACTTTTTAGTGCATTTTTGGTTTTAGAATACTTGATTTTTGAAGTCGGGTTTCCATTTTGTCAAAATATTTTTTATTTTTTTAAATTTGTAGTGCATTTTTTCATAGCAGATTTTCAGGTTTTTTAACATGCATTTTGTTTTTTTTTTTAAATTTTTTTTTGGGGTCGTTTTTTCTTTGTAGAAAATTTTTTTATTTGAAGTCGGTTTTTAAAAAAAGTTTTTTATTTTTCCATTATAAATGAGTATACCCTTTCAAACAAAAAAAAAATTTCGCAGAAATCGGTGATCACATATAAATTGAGGATTTTCCTCGATTTCCAGGGGATCCTCCCATCAGAATGCGATTTGGTGACAATAGGACCAATGGGAAATCAAACCTTTTAAAACAAAAAAAATTCAAAATCGGTTCATAAATGACGGAGTTGAGAACCATCCTCCTTTTTGAAGTCGGGTTAAAAATATATCTACACTTAATTAGGTATGATAATATAATATCTAAGTAATTACTATATTATAGTTTTAAATATCACCAAGTTGTGTTGTGTATGCTTACCAAAATTGGCAAAGACCTCTACGGCGTTGTTGCGTTCTTGAAGAATATTATTAAAATGTAAATGAATATTGTTTTATATTAAATTACATATTTCTAAAAAAAAAAAAAAAATCAAAATACAATAAATATGGTTGTTTATTGCTGAAACTATAATTGTGTAAAATTCTTATTTTTTACTGTTTAACAACCGTAGAATATATGGACCGATACCGGATGATACGACAGCTGACAGTATTTGAACGTATGGTAATATACCGCCGAGTTCTAAATCGTACCACTTAGTCGATTTGTTTCACTACAATTAAGGCTAATACCTACCTTAGCTTCAGTTCGATTTTTGCGAATTCTGTAAGAATATATAGCTATTGGTTTTGTACCGAGGAAGGAATTTCGGAAAAATTTCTTCAAATGTTCATCGAACCTATGTAGTAGATATCGAAAATAACCATCTCTAAAATTTATATAGTAGATATCAAAACTATACATCGATGTTTTTCGATTCACCGATTCATTAACATCGATGTTCTCGCAATATCGAATACTTTTAGCTTATATTATTTCATGGAGTGACAGAGATGTTATTAAATCGAATATATGATAATAATTAATTAATTATTTAATTAATTAATTTATATTATATTTATTCTTTTAATTTAAATAAAATGCTTTTTTATAATTAAATAATAGATTTTTAATTTAGAATATTTTTTTTAAATGTAACATAAAACTCTTTTAATTAATATTAACAAATTAGAATTACTATTTTAAATTTATAAAAACACGGTTGTTCAGTAACACATTGTATATTAGAGTTTTAGAAAAAATGATCAGGTAATGAACTGTAGTAAAGTTGATTTTCTACAATTTTACTACGAATACATTTTTCGTTTTTTCTAATATTAAGAGAGATATTCTATATTGTGTGTTTTTCTTCTTGTTTCCTCCTGACCTGATTCTATTCATTAACGAACTCGACCTTTCAGATATTTCTCTTTGATCAGAATGAAATTGTGACCGCTTTAATTTCTTCCTCTGAATTTATTTAACCATATGGCTATGAAACCTTAAAAACTTTTGATATAACATAAGAAATTATTCGATGTATTTATGGTTGATGAACAAATTTTCCTTCTGCTGACGTTTATAATAATTATTCGCGAGTTTGTGATTGTATAAAATAAAATTATTAATACCTAATAATTAATTATATTCTTCTCCAACAGAGAGTGAAGAAAAAAACCTTGAATTCGATAGGTCAACAAAATAAAATAAGTGATTTTAAAATGGTAATTTCGATAGCAAAAAAAAAAACACACTGTTCACAGTTGACACAACAAAGAAATCTTATAAAATTGGTGTCGTTAATTTTGCTTTTTAATATTATTATATTTTTAATATTTAAAAATCAATTGAAACAACATGTAAATTAATATCTTTTTATTAATGTTGTATGTGTCTTCTTACACGGTAGCGTTTAAATTATTCTCTCACGCGAATGAAAGAATTTTTTTTAATTACAAAAACTAAAACTCTGATAAAAATTGTTGCTATTTTTATAGGGAATAATTTTGTAATTTAAATTGTGCTTATACACTTCTTGCTCTTTTTGAAATAAGAGGTCCTTTTCTTAGAATGGTTTCATTCTGGTGTAGTTTGCAGTTCGCAAAGGGGGTACCTACACCTGGCTGTTTAGAGATGCTTGTGTCCGATATCTTTGTGCCATTTTTGTCGGGCTTGTCGGCTTTAAGATGCCCTGGAATACATTGACATTTTCCGATAGCTCATTCAGAGAAAATCGGCAGTCCTGTGCCACCTTAGAAAAGAGGTAGACCGAGTTTAGAGATTTTATCGCCACTTGGCTATCAAATGTTTAAACGGTAATCAAATGATTAATTATTAACCAAGATAGCCATTATTACTCAGTTTTAATGTTATTTTTTTCGTCAGCTATCTGATTCTGTCAAAAAAATATGGGTTCTCATTTGAATAACACAAGTTAACCTTCAAATAACCTTGAAGGCCAAAGAAACCTGAAAATCACCATATGATTCCCTCCATGAAGAAATATTTATATGCAATATGTTTTCTTCGGTACAACACAACCTCAATTGCTCTGAATTTTCTTGAAAGAAAATTCATTAAGACGCGGTCTGTAATATTCAGACCTTTTCATTTTAAATTACGATTCGTTTTTGTTTTCGGACTGAATATCAAAAGCTATATGTAGAGCTTCCTCATTTCTTCCACATTAAGTTTTTGATATTCAGTCCGAAATAAAAACGAATCATACCATCAAATAAAAAGGTCGATTGATTTTAAATAAATAAATAAATAAAAATATTCTTTGGTTATTTTTCTTCTAGTAAATTATGAATTAATTGATTATAATATTTCCTTGTGTTATTTACAAAATTGATATTGAATTCTCCCCTGTTGTGAATTGTTAATTAAATGTTAATTTTATTTTTGTTTGTTTATGATAAATAATAATTAATTAAAAACGACATTTTGTGAATTATTATATCATTCGCATATGGAACCATACAAATCTAAGTTATAAAAAAACAAAATTATTTATTTAAATTTATTGATTGATCTATGATTTATGTGATTTGTAATATGATCTTTGTTTGTTTATTTTATTCTATACGAGTGACGGAACACCCGTTGAAATTTCAACTGGATACTTTTTTTCCGCTGTTTTACAAAACCGCTAGTGGTTTTACATAACATCTCCGTTGTGTATATAGAACACCTTTTAGTGCGGGGCCCAAAAACACGCAAAACCCGACCAACTCGGGGTATGACCGATGAAGTGAAAGATTGTAGTACTCGGTTGTAATAGTTACCTTATTTAATTTCAATAATTTTTGACACTATATCTAAAATATATAGAACTAGTTAGGAAAAAGGACCTTTAGTAATGGGAATTCCATTAGCCCGATTACAATAATTCTAAGCTATGAATTTAAGACTTAAACAATATAGACTGCTAGGTACTATAAATAGTAGTATTATTAATAATAATAATGATATAAACTAAAATCTACAATCTGACGTTTCATTTCACGCTGTTTTACATGACGTCTTATTGTTGACCCGCTGCATTGATAAATGCAATACGTTTAAGCAATATTACGTGTTAAAGTTCAGTAATTATGTAAAACAGTTAAACGTAGTTCAGTTGTTTAACATAACGGAGTAGTTATGTAAAACAACTAGCGGTTTTGTAAAATAGCGGATTCGAAATCCATCTACGACATATATAAAGACTTGCTGAAA
This sequence comes from Nineta flava, assembly GCA_963920215.1. Taxonomy (NCBI): domain Eukaryota; kingdom Metazoa; phylum Arthropoda; class Insecta; order Neuroptera; family Chrysopidae; genus Nineta; species Nineta flava. The sequence continues at coordinate 85,396,984 of OY986043.1, read as the reverse complement.
AAGCTAGCGTTGTCCGGGTTTCAAAACATTATTGTGGGAAATTTTGACATTTAAAAACGTCAATTTTTTATATTTTAAATTTATTGACAAATAATTTATTTGTAAAATTTTGTTAACGCATGTGTTTCTGTAGAAACTATAAACTTTATTAGAAAAAAAAAACTATAAACTATAAACTTTATGCATTTTTATTGAAACTTGTTCATTCTTATAAGAAATGAAATATCCCATTCACTCTTATAAGATCTACACATGTTGAGATAATTCAATATCTTGAATAGTTTTTGAGATATAAGAGTTAACTGTACATCGGATATTGATGGAAATTATTTATATATACGATATTATTGATAATAAATTAATTTTGAAGTCATACAGCGCACATTACCTTTGCATCTAATTTAAAGTAATCACATGACATTTAAATTGCTTCAGAAGGTGGTATAAAATGTTTTAGAATTTTCCATCAAATTTTACAGTCTAGAGCCCAAAGCAAAGTTATTTCCGTCCGATAACACCTTCAAAATTTAAGCTTATTAAAACTTACAGTTGAATAATTGTTAAGAACAAAGAAAAGATTTTCAAAATTGGCGACGTGACAATAATCCACAAAAATATTACTTTTATACTAGGAGTTGTTACCATTTGATAAAACGAAGCAAATAAACGAATTAATATCATTCGAAATCAAAATGATGATCCAAAATTAGTGACATCACACTGGTGACTTGTTGACATCTACGCTAATAAAATTTCAAATTCGCCCCTTTTACCTAGATCAGTTTTTTGTATTATAAATACGTATTTCGACTACAATGTAGTCATCATCAGTTTAAATTAGCTAGTCGTACTTTACTCTTTGACAATTAGAAATAGATAGAAAGTCGAGATCAATAGACAAAAATAAAAATAAATAGAAAATTAACTAAATTAAAAAATACTGGATTTAAAATATGATGACAATTTCAAATATGATGACAATCTATTAAGATAATTAATCTTAATAGCCAGCAGGACTACGGTGGCAGACATTGCACTCATACATTTATAATATTGTTATCTGCCTTTCAAACATTATTTCATTCAATTAACAAGATGAGGGAACATTTTTCTAATGCCGGATCTTAGACCAAAGGTTAGAATCTATGAAAAATGTTATTCCAATTGCTCTCTACTGAATGATGTAAACAATATATGCTAAATGAATTATCATCAGGGGGTCTTGAAGGGTGACGGGTGAGTGTAGGTCCTCAACTATATTATTATACAATCTAGTAATCAAATGTACTATGGACCACAAAAGTAGGGTTCATTTTTCAAAACTGTGTAGTTGATTTGTACATTTGCCATCGATTTTTCGGAAAATGTTTTTTACGAACAAAAATTTTTTACCATATTAAGTTGTCGGGAGTTGCAACCCCTAAACCCCCCGCTAAACAACCCCAACCCAATACCCTCCAATAAAATATCCCCTCGCTAAACTACGCCAACCTAACCCAACCCATTTCGTCCTTGAAATCCTTAAAATTCAGAAATTATTTTTTTTCACTTTTAAGTAAAAAATATTGTAAATTTTTTTTTAAACATTATTAAATTGTGGGGGGTGGGTTGGTTTGTATTGTGTGGGGTTTGGTTGGGTTGGGTTACGGACGTAAAGGACGAATAGGATGTTTTCCTCCTTGGAATCACTTTCTGTAGTCTTTTCCAAATATTTCCACCCATTTTCAACCACTTTTAACGGAGGGGGCCCCCCCGTTAAAACGAATAAGATCCTATTCGTTTTTTCCTATTTTATAATGAACAAATTTTATCTGAAATATTTTTTGCGAAAACCGAATGATTGAGGCACAAAATAATTATAAATTTTCTGATAAATGAGCGATAGTTTTGTGACCGCGTGTACTTATGTTATTATCAAAAAGTATGTTTGTGTAGTATAATGTATATATATGTAAATGAAAGGCACCTTACAAATAAATGTTTACATATGTAATCTGACATGTCGTGATTATTGTTACGCTCTGTTGGTTTCCCAAACAAAACACCAAACGTAATTCTTCTTTTGCAAAACAACAACAACAACAATACTAATAAGAATAACGTATTTAAAACGTAATTTTTACACATATCATTTGATATTATAGTTATAGGCAGACGTATGTACTACTATGCGCCACAAAAGTAGAGTTTACCCAAAAGTAGGGCACCCGAAATCCAAGAATATTTATTGAATATCAAATGCACCCACTTAAATGAACAGTATGGTTGGGAATAACTTCAGAAAGGATCATTGGACCATATTTTTTCGTTCCAACAAGATGGAGCCACAGCTCACACAGCTCGTCCAATTATGGCTCTTATGCGCGAAATTTTTGGCGATCGAATAATATCACGTTTTAACTGGCCACCGCGTTCGCCCGATTTGACGGCTCCGAAAATTTATAAGAAGTAAAGTTGTAGGTACTAAGTTTTACAGTAATTTTGTCTCATATTATTTTTCTTTTACACTAATATTTACAGAAATATTTACTTAACTTAAATATAGATTTAATATCTCTGTTCACATTAGAATTTGAGAAAAATGATCGGTAAGTGAATTTTAGCAAACTTGATTTTCTACAACTTTACTCCTTATACATTTTTTGATTTTTCTAATATTAAGAGAGAGATTTTATATTTTGAATTTTCTTCTTTCTCTATGCCGTCTTTCCCCTTGACCTATGACCTATGCTATTTATTAATGATTATATATTTTTTGCAATGCACTGTTTAGATGCTTTCATTTGACCGATTTTTTTTAGATAGAATTAATGAACTGTGACTATCCTGTTCTATTTTAGCAATTACCGATAGTACCTTATATATATATATATATATATATATATATATATATACCGTGTGTGTTGGAAAGCTTTTCCAATAGAGAATCAATGTTATCAGTCAGTACATATGTAATGAGAGTGGTTTAAATATGTTCATTGAATTTTTAACTTTAGTATGTGCATCACAAAATCCCCACTCTTAAATGACAAACAAACAACCATACGTATACAGTATACCTATACACTATCCAGATGTTTGTATGCATGTTTATTGTATAGGTGTACTATACAGACTGTGTTGGAATGCTTTTCGAATAGAAAATCAATTTTCAATATTATTTTTTACTGGCAGGCCGTGTGGTTACTGTGTGGAGTTAGTCAGTACACATGTAGTCATCTCATATGTGTATGGAAGTTTGTCATTTAAGAGTGTGAACTGACTCATTGACTGTGTGTACTGACTCATTTAAGAGTGTGTACTCATTGCATGTGTATGACTGACTCCGCACAGTAACCACACGGCCTGCCAGTAATAGATAATATTTAACATTGATTTTCTATTGGAAAAGCATTCCAACACAGTCTGTATAGTTTTATAGTTAATATTTTATTTATTTATTAAATATTGATTCTCTATTAGAAATGCTTTTGAAAACGGTCTATATATATATATATATATACACATATATATATATATATATATATATACATATATATATATATATATATATATATATATATATATATATATATCATATGGTTTACAATTTATATCGTCATATAAAATCAATATTAGGAAATGCTGCAATGCACTTTACCTATCCCAATGTTATCACAGATAAAAGCTCCTACATGCAGAGAGAATACAGTTCTATAGCTATGAGCTATAGGTACAATTATCCTAGTTAGGTATCCCTTTGAACAAGCTTTTACAATCAACTATTTTTGTATTATTTTAATTATTTTAAGATAAAATTAAAAAGACGCTAATCAATTATAAAATTATGTAAAATGAACGCTACTTTTGTGTCCAAATGTGTGTATTGGTTATACAATATGACAAACTTTTATTCCCGCTTGACCCCAAACAGTCAGTGAATGTTTTCCACATTGATTTTATACCATAAATCAGTTCAATGAATTTTTTTTTTCGTTTCGTTTTAAATATTTAATTAACTAGAAATATTCATTGAATCCAATAGAAATAAATTACATTTGGTATACTATAGACCACAAAAGTAGTGTTCTTTTTTTTCAAAATTACATACTTAATTTGTGCTTTATTCATTCAGTTTTTGAAAAAATGTTTCGAATAAAAGTTGTCCATTAAAAATATACCAACAACTTTTATTCGAAACATTTTCCCAAAAAACCGAATGAATAAGGCAAAAATCTACTATACAATTTTGAATAAAAGGACGCTATTTTTGTAGGCATATTGTGTACACAACAGTAATTAGATAATTAAGATGGATCCAGTACTGTATTGTGTATAATCAGGACAAGAAACCGGGTTGCTAAACACACATACAACACATACAAATATTTATATACAAATTAATGTAATTTTGAAAGAAACAAAAATTTTAACTACTATATTTCGAAACAAAACGGAAAAACGCGAGTTTTTAATTTATTTAATAAATATTTATCTTTACTATCCTAGTTTTTTTTAAAATTCTGTCGAGTATTTTTTTAATGTATTTCCAAACTATTTTTAGGTTGTCAAGAACTTCACGAAATTCACAATATTAGTAAAATGAATGCTCAGAATTCAGCTTAATTTTTTTGAGAATTTATCCCCATGGCGTTTTTGAGAAAATCGTTATGTAAGTTGGAGACATTTAACATGCATCTTCATAAACATGGTGAAATAAAATGCACGATTCCGACTGTTTTTACTTTGAACTCTCTCAATATAATCACGGTTATTCTGAAATTCGACACATGTTTTCCTCAATTTCTTAGAAATATAAATTTTCCCTTAAAACTTTGGGAGAATGTCCATCGGGCTGTTAAGTTTTTTGATAAAATATGCGTAAAAAAGTACATTTTTTTCATGTCCGCACAAGAAGGTTATTTTTTATGGTGCAGTTGGCATTATAAGTACCGGCGCGCTGTTTGAAAGTCGTTTGAAATTATATACTAGTATATGTATGATGACTAGTATATGTATGATATGTTATGTGACGAATGGGAACACTGATGACAACGGACAGCTGTTTTCAACAACGCGCAGGATTACCAACATATTTTTTTTACGCATATAATTTTTTATAAAGTTATTTTCGCGTGGGTACCCGATCAACTGATATAGTTTGGAAATACCTTAAATACAACAGATAATAGTTGGGCGGGCATGAAGTTTTACATGCTTCTAATGAGAGAGAATGATTACTTTGTTATTAATTATCTCGCGTTCTGAAACTTCGGGTAACCTGTGAAAAAGAAATTAGCAAAATCTGTCGAAAAATGATTTCATGCTGGAACATCCTTAACGAACAAATATGGTATGGGTATTAGCAAATACAAAATTTAGCAATATTTCATGCATTTTTTTTGTCGTTTGTTTTGATTTACGTAAAGTTCAATAAACAATGATCAATTAATTCAATCATGAAACAATATCATTCGTTGTCATTGTAGCAAACAAAAAATAAAAATTGTAAGTATTTAAACCTCTAAGTAAGTTGACCAATCTTTTAAATCAAAGTGACCTTTTCAACTTTTGTCCAATAAACTGTAGAAATTTAAAGGTTATATATTTAATATTTAATTATGGTTTATTGAATGGATTTCAATAAGTATCTTAATATTTGAATAATTTTAATGACAGAGTGGTTCAAATTAATGAGCGCCTCTTCACACGTTTGTCATAATGCTGTCTAAATGTAAGAATTAGCTAACCTTTTTTTTCTTTTGAAGAATCGGAGAAAATATTAAACTGAGGTTTTAAAAAGTTATTGGGAAGCCATTTATTTTTAATGTCAATGTGTTTTTTTTCTTCAAAACTAATTGCTTACCAATAACATTTTAAAAGCTCATTCTAATGTTTTTCTCTGTTTCTTCAAAAGTACGAGAAAAGAGTTACTTAGTTCTTACATTTAGGCGGCGATATGTCATAGCATAAGTATTATGAAGGGATAAAAAATGATGATAGGGCGCAGTTCGGGTCCACGCCGTAGACTTTACGTGAAAACGTCCTGTCGCCGGCCGCTGTATTCACGATGGGCCAGCTATGTATTCGTATTGAGTCGGTTTTTAATTTCCATTTTGACGCTGCTGTAGCTCACGCATTTGTTCGGCACTGGACTGTTTAGACTCGTTGGATTTATTTTGACGTGAGCTTTTCTCTGATATGCGTTTTCTATAATTCCGAGTATATTTACGAATCATATGAGACAAAATCTTCTATAATTTTGTAATTTTCAATTTAATACCGATTTTCAATTATATTCCGCTCGTAGTAGTGCTTCGAGTCCATTTGTTTGGACCACTTGGTAATATTAAAATCATATACAAAATTAATAAAATCAATTACCTCTGACGTTTTACTTAAACATTCAAATTACTACACAAGGTAGGTTTTGTACAAAAATGGGTTTGGTACATACATTGTGTGTGCGCATGCATATGAGTGTAATTGCAAAAATCGACAGTAATTACAAAATTTTTTTACAATTTTGTAATTACTTTTGTCATAACATTTATAAAAATATGGTGTGAAACACTCATACAGGCCTCTGCCGATAAAGAGTTTTACAAATACGGCTTTAACATATACGCTAGTAAAATAGTGCGCCATCCCGTATTTTTTATTTTAAGTTATGGTTCTGTCAAAACTCAACATACGGATCCATATGTAAAAAGTCAACTTTAATTTTAACTATAAAGAAATAATTACATACAATGCCAGTGATAAAATTGATGAGTAGCTTCCAAGAAGTATAATTAGAAATTTTTAAAAAGAAACAATTTCTAAAGGTACAAAATTATGTACTAGTTTTCATGTTTCTAATATCTATGAAGAGATTGATGTCAATGATTCTCGACGAAGTTTTGGTACAGTATTCAGAGAAACACGTTTTCCACAAAAACATTTGTCACGAAGTTATTGTTGTAATTCGTTGTAATTAAGTATGTTATAAATTATAACAACAGTTTTATGTGAACATTTCAAATTAATTGTGACATTCTGATTGTAGAAGTGTGTATACGCTAGTAGTGTGTATACTGTACTAAAAATTCGCCGAGAATCATTGACATCAATCTATTCATAGACATTAGAAACATGAAAAGTAGTACATAATTTTGTACCTTTAGAAATAATTAAAAAAAATATATATATCTAAATGCATTCTTGGAAGCTGCTCATCAATATTTTAACTGGCATTGTTTCCAGTCCAGTCTAGTTTCATTGGTTCTGTGAGTTTTGACAGAACCATAACTTAAAATAAAAAACACGAGACGTATATCCGCATATAGCGTATATGCGGTTGATAACATTCTTTGACATCAAGTGCTTAATATGAAAAATCATACACAAAAATCTCGAACCCACGACTTTTGGCATTTTAGACCAAAGATCTACCGCTGAGCTGCCTGATATGTTATGGTAGTGAAATGCATATGATATTTCACTATTTACCCATGGTTAGTATGGTTACCTTTCGCTTATATGATAGCAAATAAACAAATGAATAATACATTGACATCAAGATAGTGAGAGATCATATGCATGCCACTACCTCTGGAAGTAGAGCGTTGGTCTATAATGTCAGAGGTCGTGGGTTCGATTCCCATCTAGTAAACTATTATTTCTAACTTAATAGTCCTTTTTATACTCTACGTGTTAAAAAGTAAGTCCTCAACAGTTTTATGATAAACCTTTTTTTATGTACTTGATTGTAGCGAACCAACGTCCTTAATGTCTGTATATAGAGGTAATATATGACATACTAAAGCTAATATCTGTTTATTTGCAAATAGCAACAATAAGTATTATTTCCAAATCAATTAAATTAACAATTAAAGAGAATTATATTATATTAAATTCGATGTTTTATAATCATAAAAAAACGTCATATAATATATATATATATATATATATATTTAATATAAAAAAATTATTTCGTAATTTTTCTCCTTTTTTTTCCTTTAAATCATATTGTATTTAATTTAATGTTTACAATTTGACAGATGTCAACAGAATAAGCAAACACAAAAAAAAATAAAATAAAATAAAGACAAATCAAGAAACAACACAAACTAATTTATTTGTTGCAAAATAATTATTACTAATAATAACAATACTCTAATACTTCGATTATTATTTGTGTGTAGTTGAACGACTTCAAAATATATATTTTTTAAACTGGTCAAGTGCGAGTTTGTCACACACATCGAGGATTACGTACTTAAGATCAACACGTGTAAATAACAACTACCAATTCCGAGTCTATACACAAAAATTCCTTGTCCTCCACTTACATCCTCACATCCTCACATATGGTCGAATTGTGTCCCGTCAAGGACAGCTTCTACAATCTATCTATCTAGCTATTTATGTACGTATGCGCAAGCGTAAACATTCAAAATAACGCTCAATAGCTTACTCTGTGTAAAAAGTTAGTATTGTAACGATATTATGAGCAACTTTCAATAGTGAGAACATTATAAATAATATTAAATTTCTCGCGATAATAATTTACATAACTATTCATAAAGAATTAGTATTTTCTTTTCATAAGAATCAGCAGATAATTTTTTTTAATCTGGAGTACAGAGAAAACTTATTTTTTCCGGAGTCTCCGGTCTGAAACTGGAGAGTTGGTAACCCTAGATAAGGGACGGAAAAGAGGTTGTTCATACGTAACGATTTTTTATTGTCTTTTGAAGTCGGTTATTTTGTTACTATTAAAAAGTTATACTTTTTTGTGTGTACAGAACTTTGTTTTGTTATTGACATTTGAATGGATTTTATTAGAGGTAATATTATAGGTATTAAAGGTAAGTCAAATGATTACTGCATTATATTTATATACAGCGTGTTTTTTAAATTACACCCAATCTGGAATACAGTAAAGTGAATCTATCGCTGTCTATATGTAATGTACTATGATATGGTTTACTTTGTCACACGCAAACAATCAGTACTGTATTATAACATAAATAACTATTATATTATACTTATCACTCTCTAACTACAATCATTTATATATAGTTGCATCTTACTCGTGCATGCATACATCGTCGTTTTTGTCCGTCGTCCGTCATGTGAGTGTGTAGCGGTGTCGCTTCATCATTAAATTATTATTATAATTTTGTTCTTCATTTTTTATTGTATTTCAACTATAACTTCCCTCTATTATCACGGTTGCTGTGAATGTTAACAACCTTGGTAATTTGCATATAAAAAAGAATAACATTTCATATCAAATTAATAAAGATATAATTAATACATATAAAAAATAATAACATTTCATAAATCAAATTAATAAAGATCAATTATATCTTTTTCATGTATTTATTATTTATTTAAATAATAATTTTTAATATAACAAACATCTACTTTACAAGTGTAACACCATATCATGGCATACTGTGCATAGTCAGTGATAGATGTACTACACAATGTTGCTATTGGGTGTATTTTAATTTACGTAGTGTATACTGTTTACAAACATACACACATTGTTTGAGACAATTGAATTAGTAAACTAAACATACACGATGTTTACTAATAAATTGGAGGGTAATCTTGCATAAAATATAAAACGTTTAGGTATCTACTAGCTATATGTATTCAGTGGCGGATATACCGGTTGAGCAAGGTAGGCAGGTAGCTGCTTAGGGCAGAATATATTCAGGGATGGCAAATTTTGATTGTTTTCAGTAAATATAACGCTGTTTGGGTGATCCAAAATATAATTTTTCATTTTAAAGTTTACAAGCCTGAAACAAATTCTTGAATCACTGAAAATAAACTTTTTATACCCGGTATATGTAAATATTCAAGGGTATATTAAATTTAGTCTCGACTTTGTAACGCTTTAAAATATTGATCGCAGACATAAATGTTTGGAATAGGTGTTCATAAATTGGCCTAATTTGGTCATTTCCCTTAGAAATAAGGTCCTTTTTTTAGAAATAAGCAACATTTGATTGAAACTTTTTTTTCGTAAATTCAGTATATACAGCATATTCGAGCAATTAACTCAGTTGTTATTTTCACTTGTTTTTCATAATTAACTTGTTTTTCAAAAAACTATTCAAACACATTTTCAAAAGTATGGCTTTGTAAGTGTATTTCAATAAATCTTGGGACTTCAATGCACTCACTATTTCATAATAGTTACTATTAAAAACGTTTTATAAAATAATAACTAATAAATCACTGCGGTACGCTACACCGGCTGGCTATCGGACGCATTAAATTTAATAATGAAGTCTAATGAGAGACCCATAATTGCCGTTCATGTGACCAACTCTAAACACGATTATCACTATAGAAAAATTTTTGATGTGAATGGCACCTAACCTCCGTATACAGATTACTAAACTAGAACATAGGTGGGCAAAATTGACTGCACTCAGCTCTGAGTGAGAGGTAGGAAGAGAGATAGAGTAAATACAGGGTACCTACCAATTATTATTATTTTCTTGTTTTAATTAAAACATTTTCTGAAAAAAATATAATAATACCAACAATTTTTTATGGTCACTATTATTCAAAGTATACAATACATACAATACATTGAATACATACTCTGGAATTTTGGGCTGGTAGTTTGAGGCATAAAATGTACCTTTTTAATATATTTGGGTATGAATAAAATATAAATGTTATATAAATTATAAAATATAAATCTTTTGATCTTTAACATTTATCGCTTGACAATTGTAAACCGCTTGTAAATTTTTTGATGATTTAGCTTTAGTTTAGATTTTAGAATTAGATTTTTGGAAATTCCGAATAATTTTCCTAAACTATTCATATCGGAGAACTAATAAACAATTATTTACTTGATTTAATTATTTTTTCTTAGTAGGGGGTATAGTGTCATGGGAATTTGATGACACTGGATACAAAAAAGATGCCAATGATAAAGCTGGGTGGGGGGGAGGTTTGGTAATTTGTTACTAATTTCTAAATGGTTAAATTTTACATAAAGTGGGAATACATAAAGTTGTTGTTGTAATTATTGTTATTGCTATCATCATTATTGTTGTTATTATTGTTATTATTATTGTTATTATTATGTTTTTTGGTGTATCTCTCCATATTGTAAAATATATTTTTTAAACAATAAATATTTTATAAAACTAATTCTAAATTGATTGAATAAATTATTGGGCAATAATCGGTAGGCAACCTGTATTGAAACATCGTCCCGTCTTACTTCAAAACATACCTTTTTTACTTACTCTCACCCAGCTTATGGAGAGTCGTTCGACTCCGGCGAGCCGTCTGCGCCCACCTCTGGAATACATAACCTCTTTGTAGCCTGTATACAGAGGTAATAATCATAATTCATTGTTAGGTATTAAGTAATACATGAATAAAAATTGTAGGCGTCGTAAATTATTTTATGCCTGTTAGATATTTTAGTTTTTTTTTTTTTAAATCATTTTAATTTTCAATTATAAAATATTTAATTCGAATCATAATAATTTTTTTTGAAAAAATTTTAATTGATTTATGAGAATAGCCGTCAAAATAAACTATAATTAAATCCAATTCCAACTTGGCGAAAATCACAGAAATTACAATGCACGTAATTAATATCGTGATATTAATCAAATATTTGACTTGAAAAACACCTTAAATTAGTTTCTATTTTTTTGTTTGAAACAAGTTTGTTTAAAAAATACACAAGAAATTGACCAGGATTTTTAATCCAGAAAAATTTGATTGTATTAAATAGGAAATATTAAAAAAAATGTTTCTTTGTATTAAGGATGTACGAGCACTAGATATAGTCCATTTATAAAATTCTTCAAAATCTTATATAGTACATTCATAAAAGTCCACAATTATGTTTATTATTTTTTGTCGTTAGTTAAAATTAAAATTTAATTTAGGATCGTCATACCAGGCCTAACAAAAAAAGGTCTGTAAGAAAGAAACCTGAGATTTCGGGTAATTAAGCTACCATCGACATAAATAAAATTTACCCGAAATCTCAGTTGTCTTGTTAATATCATTTTTTTAGGCCTGTCATACCGGAATTTTATTGGATCAATAACTTTATTAATATTTCTATTATCTATTGTGTAGTTTTTTTTTATTCGTCTTGTTTTATTCCAAGTGAAAATTATCAAAATATGTGTAAAAATACGGTTTTCTCCATTTAAGAGCAATGCATTAAAACTCGAACTTTAACATTAAGGAGGTTTCAGCATACCACCACGTTTCGACAGATTTTGCTCTTTTTTTTCACAGGCTAAAAATAACGTATTCTAATAAATCCCGAAGTTTCAGAATTTTTCACCGTTTAGAACGCGAGATAATTAATATCAAAGTTATCGTTCTCTCTCACTCTCTCTCATTAGAAGCATGTTAAACTTCATGCCCGCCCAACTATTATCTGTTGTATTAGCAAAAATACTGCATAGAATTTTAAAAAAAAAACTTGGAGAGTAAAGATAAATATTTATTATATAAATTTAAAAAAAAATCGTGTGTTACCGTTTTCGAAATATAAAAGTTTAAAAGTATTATTATTTTTTCAAAATTACATTATTTTGTGTATATGAACGGTGAATTTTTCTATGTGTTGTATATGCGTGTTTATGTATTTGTTCTATAATAAAATCAAACCGGTTTTTTTCCTGATTATATAACACAGTGCTGGAACGTCCTTAATTAAATAATTAATTCAAGACCCCCGGACCCACCTCCCCTAAAACTTTTATAATTGGTTTATTATATGCAATTCAACTACATGTAAACAAAAAATCAAGCCTTAATCTTTTTGAAGCTTCAGTGCTCGTACATCCTTAAATATTGAAAATATTTCTTTGTATGGAAATGATATAATATTATTTATTTATTTATATTCAAAAATTAGGTCTAGGTTGATAATGTAGTTAATCTGTATTATCTCTCTACCGGTATAAATTTTACCTTGTTTAACACCATATATATACATAATATTTATTAAAAAAATTTTTTTTTACATATATGTATTTATTAATCTTATTATTTTAAACATATTATTATTTAGATTAATCAAATAAATATTATCCCAGTAAATTTAGGCATTTATTTATAAAAAAACTCACCAATTTTAGATTTGTGTGGAGACGTTCAAAAGATATCCTGAAAAGGTACCCTTAATTTGAATAGTGGTTAGTAGTTTTTAAGGTGTAACAGGGGAAATTTTTCGATAATTATGAGTTTTTCTACGTGAATTATCATTAGGAAAATCAAATTCTACGTAAAAAATGTTCCTGAATATATAACTATGTTATGTCTGAACAGGAATTACACATTTATGGCTCGCATGTACTATTGAGTTAATTAGTATCTTATTCATTCGATTTTTGGAAAAATGTTTCAGATAAAAGTTGTCAGTATATATATAATGAACAACTTTTATCTGAAGCATTTTTTCGAAAATCGAATAAATAAGGCATGAGCATAAAATTCAAATTACAAAATTATTTCTGATAAAAATATGAACTTTTGTATCAAGCATTATCTTGTAAACGAAATAAATTAAGGTTGTTGTGAAACTGGAAGGGGTAAATAAAGGTGGGGAGTTAAAGGCATTGTTATCTCATCCATTGCCAACTCTTAATAAGCAAAAATTTTGAAATTAAATTGATTAAATAATTTAATTTTTGTAAAAAAAATATATATTTGTAAAAAAAAAATATTGTTTAAAAATTAAATCCTAAATTTCATTTTTTCGAAGAGTTTTAATAATTAAAAATATGTTTTTATGTATTTCAAAAAAGTTGCATGGTGATAAAACTAAATAAAACTAAATACAACTAGATAAAAATAAATATATCTAATAATAAAACTAGATAAAAATAAATAAGACTAAAAATATAAGTCCATAGATATATATATATATATATATATGTCCATATATATATACAGATGGTGATTTTTGACATCTTTTAGGTAGGATCGATGGACATTTGAAGAAATTTTTGCGAAAATTTGACTTCGGTACGGAACCAATAGCTCTATTTTCTTTCAGCAAATTCGCTAAAAACTAAAATTCACCGCCTAAAAAAAGTCTCCACAGCAATCCAGTTTAGTCGGGAAGTTTTTATCACCCCTTTTGCGTGTCTAATTTAACTGTACTACATATATTCATTTATTAATAACATATAATTTTATTTTTGGATATTTAATTAATTTAATATTAATTTTTATTAACGTATATAATTAAATGCGATTTTATTTTTATTCTAATCAATTAATCTTTTATTTATTTTTTTAAATCGTATAAGGTATTTAACCTTTACATATAATATTGAAAGAGAGATGTATGACCAAATTTTTTACAAATTCATGTAACTTGTAGCCTTGTTTATAAAAAAAAAAACGAATTTTTTGTTTGAAACTAATTGTATCATTTTTTGTATTACATTGGTGAGTGATTGCATAAAAGCTGTTCCCATCAGATTAGTTTGCCTTCCCAGGGGTAACATGCTGTTCAAATTTGCAATAATTTATAGATTTCAATAGTCTATTTGAAAATTTTTAGCAGTTAACTGGACCATGAAGGTTTTTTTCTCTCCAAATAATCATTGCTTAATTATATATATATACCGTCTGTTTTGGAAAGCTTTGCTAATAGAGAATCAATGATAAATATTATTTACTATAATAACTGCACAATGCTTCATAAAGAAATAAAAATAGTAGCGATACTCTATAGTAAGTAGTGTGTGTGTGTGCATACGTAATGAATAATAATATTATAAATTAAGGCAGATGTTCGTAACTTTGTCTATGTGTGTATGGTTTTATAGTAAATATTTTATTTATTTATTTAACAATGATTCCCTATTAGAAATGCTTTTGAAAACAGACTGTATTTGAAAACAGACGGTTATATATATGATGATGTTCAACATTATGCATTTAGAGAGCAAAATACATGTTTATAGATTCTGATGACGTCAACAAGTTCCAAAAATCAATTTTTTGAATAATTCAGTCAAATTCTATCCGATTATAATGAAATTTTTTTTAAAACCTAATATTTATAGGTCATATTTTTAATTTTTAATAATAGTAATTCATTAACGTTCATGCTTTTATAAGTTAAACTATTTTTTGGATTAGTACAACGGCGGACTTACATAAAAAGGCCACTTGGTAGCAAGCTCTAATCGCACCTTAACAGGTTTAAACTATTTTCTCTGTTCCATTATTATTACTGCTCTTTATCTACTAGAAATAATTTAAATATAAATGTCCCAATTTCTAGATTAACTATTGATCTAGGAATTATATGTTGTTTTTTTTTGTAAACTAGCGTGTCTAGTTATATCCATTGTTAGTAGGTATGGTTGTCTTTCGGTTATATTATACCAACAGAGATGCCTAGCACTTACTTAATTTGACCTTTAAGTGATGTGTCTGAACATTGATAACATTCTTTCATATCAAATGCTTGATATGAAAGATCATACATACATAGGATGGAAATCGAATCTACAATCTCTGGCATTCTAGACCAACGATGTGCTTCTTAGCTACCTGAGATGTTATGTATGATCTCTCGCTATCTTGATATATATATATGTATTATTAATTAGTTTATTATTTACATATTTTTTAATTGCTTTTATTCTGGCATTCCACTACCATAACACCTCTGGTAGCTCAGAGGTAGATCGTTGGTCTAGAATGCTAGATGTCGTGGGTTCGATTCCTATCCTAGATGTGTATGATTTGTTATATCAAGCATTTGATGTTAAAGAATGTTATTAATTACCCCAATAATTCCTAGATAGATAGATTGTAGAGGCTGCCCTGGACGGGCTACACTTCGGCCATAAGGTCCATTGTGATGTCTTAAGGATGTGAGGATGTGAGTGAAGTGGAAGGAATTTTTGTGTATAGACTAGGAATTTGTAGGATATGCGGCTGCAGCCGACTATGATAGGAACTATGCCGATATTCATCTGGAGTTCGTGAAGGAAACTGCAAAAATCAAGCATAGCAGGTTACTTCGTTCTTGTCCATACGCCGACAGTTTAGTCCATTAACATTTTTTTTTCTTAACAATTGACAAACTGCCGATGTCGGGATTCGAACTCATATCCTCCCAGTTTCCAAGTAGGCGTACTGCGCAGAAGTAACGCCTTAGACCGCCCGGCCACTTGGTCTGGTAATAATTCGTAGAACAATTATTGATCTAGGAATAGGGAATATGCATGAAAATTTTTTTTTCACATTTATTTTCAGAATATGAAAATATTGTTAATACTGTAATAATATTTAAAAACGAAATTAAAATCCGACAAATATCAAGGAAGCTATAAGCTTTTAAAGATTATTATCTGTCTCTTTCTTGCAAAAATACTAAAAACGGAGTTTTACGTGTATTTTAAATGGTGAAAGTGTAATATGACGTCACATAACATATCAAGAGGGCTATCACCCTCTTTGTCTAATCGGGAATTTCAATCATTCATATCTCGCTTATTTTTAAAGTTATTTAAAAAGTAATTTTACCCTGATATTTGTCAAGTAAACATGCTTCAATTCAAGTGAAAAAAAATTTTCATGCATATTCCCTATTGTGGTATAATTTTTCTTAAAAACTAACAACAATTACTTAATAAACAAAACAATATTTTATTAAGTTCTTTTATAATAAATAATTCTCCATTGATGATGAATCATCGTAATTCTTTATAATATGTTTTTTTTTATTTATATTTTTTTGTTTGTATAAAAATAAATTGAAGAAGATACACTTCTTCTTAGTTTCAAGGTCGTTTTACATACACTGTTGAACAACAACAACATCATCATCCACGCCATATCATCAGAGATAGTTGTGTTATGTTGTTTTGGTTTTGTTTGTTGTATTTATTGTGGCGGCGACATACGTCGTCCGTCTGTTAGAAACGGTGCCAACCATAACTGACTGACTGACTAAGTGGTCTTGTAACAATATTAATAAATCCAAATAAGGAACATAATAATTGCTTATAAAATTGTACTTTGTGATGATTTAAAAAAAAAAATATTTTATTATAATTATTTATTTATTTATAATAATTATTATCATTATTTAATATTATTAACACTTCCGTTATATTTTATCACGTTATAATTTGTTTCGTAATAATGCTAACGCTTAGCATAATCTTTTTACTAGCCCCGGCGGTCTCCACAGTCTTAATTTTGTTTTAAATCTTACCTGTATTATAAAAATTAACTAACTTGTGGTTTTTGTTTCAGGGATCAATAGAAGAAAATGAATATGATTAGGGTATATTGCAGAGGTATTGTTTTTGGAATGCATCGCAGAGGATTCAGAGGATTACCGGATTCATCACCGGGCATTATCACCTATGAAAGTATCTGCACACTGTGGCGTAGCGTGGGTGTCAGCCGCCTGGTGCGGAAGAAAATTTCGCCGCCCTCTTATTTAGGTATTTCAATTTAAAAGACTATAATATACAGTAATTCTAAAGAACTTTTCGGCAAGAACAGTCATTATTGTGTATTGTACAGGTTACAAATAAAAAAGTCAGATATACATATATATATATATACTGTTTATATTTTTATTGAAAAATAATATATTTGTTAGAATTAAAAACAAAACTTCTGTCTTTAACTAAAACTTTATTCGTCTACTTTTTTAAGAGCAAAGTCTTTTATTGCACTATCAATATTTATAGCATCACACACCTCTTGCTCAATAGACAAGATCGCCAGATTGGTTAGCCTTGAAGTACTGATTGTTGATCTTAAATAATTTTTAATCAATTTCAATTTTGAAAAACTTTTCTCACAGCTGGCATTGCTTATGGCAATTGTGAAGTATATTCGAAGCATTATTATAATATTGGGCAGAGTATCTTCCAGCTTGGATTTCACAATAAATTTTAATAATTCAAGTGAGTCCGTAGCAGCGACAAAAATATGAAATGGTTCAAATATTTACAAGATATTATTATTACTTTTTGTGAAATTTTGCCGCCCCCTAAAGGCGTCGCCCTCACCACGCTACGCCACTGTCTACACACATTAACTGTGTGGCGAGGAGAAGGACACATCCAGCCGTATCATCTTTTACTGCGAATCTCTCGGTTACAGCAGATACAAGATATTTGGTGCATCTCACCCGGAATGTATTACAGAGGCTCTTAAAAAAACGTAAAAGATCTTTATTTAATTTAAGATTACATAATCGTACTCATAAACTGTTTGTTGCATTGCAAAGGTAATATAATATACTGATGATGAATGGTTTTTTAAATTGTATGCGCTCTTAAGTCCACCCACAATCATTAATAAATACATAATGATGGGTCAGTAGGTCGGTAAGTACCCATGTATTGTGTTGTATGCATGTGAGTCATTAAATAATAATAATATTATTGTTATTGTGTATCTTACCTTGTATTTATTTGTTTACAAAAAGTGAAAACCTGTTGAAATGTCAATGGTACACACTTTTTATTTCAATTCATATATTTTTTGTATTTTTAATGTGAAAAGTACACTCCCGTTCAAAAAAAAATGAACAGACCTGAACCGAATCAGTCTCTGGCAATTTTGATTATTCTTGTAGTAGCAGATACAGCATTTGATTTAATTTTTACACGTAAGAGTAAGATATAACACTTAACATGTATTAACATTACATATATTGATTAAATTTTCACTTTGTCACTGACACCGTATATACAAATAAAAAATATAAATTCAGTTTATACTTCTATTTCTTTTTTACACACTTAAAAAATATACTACTTATCTTTGTTTATAAGTAAATAAAATTATACATTATACAGACACTTACAAAAGTGAGGAGTTTTATGAAATGTAAGAAAATTAACATTTCAGGTCTGTTCATTTTCTTTGAACGGGAGTGTACTTTTCTTTAAATATTTCATAGAGATTTTCTAGAGCTACTTTCCTGTAGGAATAAAAGTAATTTTGCGTTGAGAAATACATAGTAAACTTTAATACCACGAAGAGAAACGTATAGTAACTATTACTATGTCACATAGTATCCTATGATTTCCTCTACTTGGAAAGTACTGTTTTCTGGACAATATAACCAGAAAGCATTCCCAATGTTTTTCGTAAACTAAGTAGTATGGGTCAGATTCTATTATCACATAGTGTATTGGAGATATTTATAAGAGTAGAGAACATCGGACAGAGGATATTCAAGACAATTGTTTAAAGAAAAATTTATTATTTTTATTTTGTAAACAAATTTAGTTTTTTAAATCGATTATTACTTAATAATAATTTTACTTGCCTATTCAAAAAAAAAAAAACATCTATAGATATTTGTGAAGATTAAGTTATTAAAAGATCTGTGGGTCTAAATAATGGGTCTATTTTTATACGGGATTCTAAATATATAATTTGATGAATCACACAATGAATAACATAATTATGTAAGGTGTACGCTTCTGGTGTTAATAAAATACTAAAAATTGAATTGGTTTGGCGATCTTTGACAGATTGTTTCCGAGATATATCTTTTGTTACGGATTTTATGTCCTCTATGTAAGACTTTAGACGATATATGGTAAAACCGGTCATCAAATTGTCGAATGAAGGCGATTTTCGTGTTTTTTGGGTCCAATATTCCTTTTAAATTGAATTTCATTCAAATTGGGAACAAAAATAATTTTTCGATTTTTTCCCTTAAAATCGAAATAAACATCAAACATTTTTAGTGATCGATTTGGATGGTAATTAGTTTATAAGGTAAATAAGACCCAAAAAACATAAAAATCTTATTAGTTTAACGATCTGACGGATACTTTCCGAGATAGTTTCTAAGATATGGCCTTTTGATGCGAATTTATATCCTCTGTGTATGATTTTAGAAGATATTTTGAAAACCGCTGAACATATTGTTGAATGAAGACGATTTTCGTGTTTTTTGGGTCCAATTTATCTTATATATTTAATTTCATTCAAATTGCGAATAAAAATTATTTTTCGATTTAAAATGTTAGTCCTCGATTTGGATAATAATTAGTTTATATGGTAATTAAGACCCAAAAAACTTAAAAATTCAATTGGTTTGACGATTTGATGGATAGTTTCCGAGATGTGTTCCCTCTTGATGAAATGTACGTAAACTGCTCACTCGATTTTTAACTTCAAGATACTGCTGTTATTTTTTTTTATCCAAACTTTTCTCGAAAACTGAATGAATAAGCCACAAATCAATTAACAAATTTTGAAAAAAGAATGCTACTTTTGTAGTCCAAAACATGATTTGCGACAGCAAGTTCATAGAGGAGATAAAAACCTTTTTTTTTACGCAACACTTTAAAAGTAAACAGCAAAGATACAAACCTTTTTAAATATACCACTTTTTTTCCAATCTTCTCTAAAAATAAACAAATTTTATAGGGCTTTTCCAAAGAAAAAAAAAAACAAACAAATTTTCTTCAATTTTTTAATTTTTTTTTAGTAATTTTATTTTCTAATTGGATGATATAAATAATATAAAAAAACAAAATAAAAGGTTTGTGTTAAAACATAAAAGTTTTTTTTTTTTTAAATAATTGCGCGAAAAATTAATTGAAAGATGTTTCTAAGTAGATAATTAATTTGTTTCAATTAAACATGAATAATTAATTATATTAGATTGATTTTAATTTACAGTTGAGAGAGAGAGTGATAGATGATATCAAATATAATATTTTTATTATTTCTTTTTTTTTTTTTAAATGCTGGAAACCAAGTCCATAAATGTATTTTTTTAAATTTAAACTATTTAAAAATTTTGGTAACATATGAATGAATCCTTAATTATTTAATATATTTATTAATATTTTTTTACCATACGAAATTAATTAAATGCAAAATTGTGTGCCCGAAAAAATAGAACAGATTTTGCGTTATAATTCATTAAAGCTTTCTATTAAATAACATTATTTTTCTTTTCAAATTTTTCAATAGAAAATGCAAAGAAAAAACAACTTTGTTTTATTTACAAAACAACTTTTCCACAAAAAGTTTGACAGAGTTTGTCTAAAGACTAAAAAGTTAGTGTTAATCTTATTATTTTTCAAGGAAATTAAAAATGAAAATCCTTATTTTTAATGTGTTATTTATTTTTTTAATTAAATTGTTTTTAAACCTTGTCACCAACTGTAATCCTCTAATAAAAATAAATCGTACAAAATAAAATCTATATTTGGTAAAAAATAATATTTAAAATTACAATATAAATTGGGGGAATATAAATTGTTGTCCAAAAGTGATTTTTTGCTGGGCCCATCACCTGTTTCAGTAAAGCACTTATTATAATAGGAAAATATAGTTTATATGCAAATTTTGTTTAGGTCGACACGATAACTCAAAAAACGAGTTGAGATATCGAGTACAAATTTTTGTATAGATTGTTGGGTTCTAAAATGTGGTTTCAAATTTGACAGCGATGCAAAAACTTCCAATCCGTCTCCCAACACAAACTTTTTTAAATAAGTAAGAGATTTAAGAAAACGAAGATCGAATTTTGTCGAAACTTATAAGGGTTTGGGTGTTCTCAATTTTTCAAATTTTTGCAGTCGATTTGTACCGAATCCTTTTGGTTTGCGAAAAAAAAGTTTCGAATAAAAGTTGTTCGTTGAAAACATACTAACAACTTTTGTTCTGAAGAGATTTTCCGGAAATCGAATGAATTCGGCACAAATCTGTAAATTGCGCGAAATTGGTTAAACATATTTGATGAAAAATTCACTTTTGGAAACGTTTCTAGAACATTGATGAATTACAAGTGGGTAAATTGTCATAATTCAGCAATGATCGGATCCATGCGGATCCATAAAATCAGATCTAAATCAGTGTTTTTCTGTTGCTTTCATTAACATATACATTTTTTAGCCTACTAATTTTTCTAAACATCTAAAAAAATTAATTTTTTTCTTTATTTTTCTTTTTGTATAAAACTACAAAAGTGTGTCACATCATTCTAGCATAAAAATAGTTATTTTCTTTTTAAATTTTTGAATCATTTTCTTCATTTATCATTTCACAAAAAGGGAAAACGAAACTTACTTTCCAAAAAGAAAATGAAAATTGGGGGAATGATTGTATGTTTCTTTACTAAACAGTTTTGAGCGTCTTTTGCCTTACAATACTTTACAATCACTTGTCTTTTCTCTTATATAGTTACAAGTATTTTGGTCTCAGCCTTATAAATTTAAACTGCAGTCTTTTCTGAAAAAAAATGGTGTTGAATTTACTCGAAAACTTAGTAGCTGCTCGAAAGTGGAGTAATTTTAAAGTACATAAGCGATACATACGCCTCTGGTGGTCATTGATATAAACTAACAAGATGGGTATATATGTATACACTATCGGGTTTAGTCGATTTGTGCTGGATTCCTTTAGTTTTCGAAAAAATGTTTCAAATAAATGTTGTTTGCTATAAACATACTAAGAACTTTTGCTCGAAACATTTTTTCGCAAACCGAATGTATTCGACACAAATCAACTACTTATGAAGTCAATAGTAGTTTATAGCGGTTTAATTGTTGATTTGATTGATTTATTAAATTTAAACGTAAATAATGTAAATCTGACCCCAAAATGTTGAATATATTTCATGTGTAATTTGTCATACTTGTATATTATGTGCAATTACAAATATGATCTTAGGGAAGGTATTGGGGAAGCTTAGCACTTGGGTATGTTCTCAAGTGGGTAAATTATAAACTTGACCTTCTAAGCTAGAAGGTCAATGTTTCCTGGCCCAACCCTCGCGGCATATTCTTCGGCCACTAAGTTCTATGATCGCTCTATGATGAACAACTTAGTTAATTATTGCTAGTAGCTTGAATAGTAAGCTGCTAGAGAACCCAATACTTAAACCCATCTTGATAGTTCCATTACAGTTCCACATTGGCGCTGCAAGCATTTCTTCCCGATTCGAAATTTTAGAAACTGATATTTACATTTTGTTTTTTTTCAAAAATAAATTTATAAGGCTGTTTTATTTTTCAACTAAATTAATTATTTAATTAATTAATTAATATAATAATAATAATAAAATTGTAAAAAAACAAAAGAAAAAATTTATATAAATATTTAATTAATAATAATTAATTAACATTGTTTTAAAAAATTTATCTAAAAACACTAACGTATAAATTTTTTTTCATCATTTTTTTAAATTCTACAAATAATAATAATAATAATAAAACAGAATTTTAATTTTATTTAAAATTTATAGAAAATAAAGAGAGAAAAACTAGCACCATTTATTATTTTTGGGATATTTTTTAAATTTATTTTTTTGTGTGTATGTAAATTTTTTATTACCTTTTTACAGTTTTTCGTCCTAAGTAGAGATAGAGACTTATTTAGAGACACATAATATTTTAAATGAAACAGTCTATATATTTTAAGCTGCATTAAAAATCATATGGACGCCATATTTAAAGAGAGTTCATAAAAAACTGAAGGGAGAGTAGAAACCTTCTGTTACATATTTTCTGGTTGATAAAAAAACCTTTGTGAATGTCCGTTGTCGCGGAACGAGAAAATAAAATCAACTTTTATAAATCGTTGGTTTTATTCACATTCGTGAAAATAGAATCTCTCACGAGTGAATCATTTACGAGTCGTGACTGTACGCATGCATTCGACCACCCTTCAGACGAGGACATTAGTGGCGACTAGTAGTATTAGGTATTAGCAGGTAATGGCCGCTAGTAATTATCCCTCTACGGTCCTCATGTGCAGGGGTACTATCGCTTCAACGTCGAGCTACTGGTTACTGAGTTACTGGTTATTGACTCCAGAGGGCCAGTAACAGGACCACGTAACCTAATGGCAGCCATTATTGGCTTGTCTTAAATGTACTGGTCGCTAGTAGAGCACTTGTATTTCCTTTGTTGATAGAGGAACTATTTTTGTGAATTATTTAAGTGATTTTTGTGATGGTAGGTTTTAGGATTTCTTGTAACCTTCACAAGTTTACGTATCTACTTTCGTTCGAAATGTGTCCAAAATCTGAAGAAGCATCTATTAAAAACTGGCTACTGGCTGCCAAGTAATAGAATCCATTACTGTCCTAGTGTGTAAGCCTACTGTCCGGCCATTTTACTGGCTGCCACTTCTAGCCGCCAAAACTGGCCCCGCCATTACTGTCCCCGTTTTCAGAGGGCTTTATTTGTATAAAATACAGACAGTTCCACGACAGTGGACACATCGTATAATACCTTCAATATTTTTAAAACTCTCTGTACTTTTGTTTGTACAAAACTATAACGATAATTTGTATACCGTGTGTCTACATTGAAATAAAATATTATTCAATCGTTGTAATAAAAGTTTAAAGTTGTGCGCACATTTTATTTTAGAGCAACATAATTTAAAATTTTATTCAATAAAAAAATAGGCAAGATAAAAAGATTTCATATAAAAGTTGTTTGTGTTCAACTCTTTTAATATAATTCTGTGGTAGCCCGTTTATATGAGACAGGTGCTGGAATTTTGGATATTTTACCAGCATCAGTTTTGGGATCTCGCCTAGGACTAACAAATGCTGTTGGTTTTGAACTGGATTCAGAACTACTACTTCCCACACCGTCTGAAGCCACCGATGATCGTTTATCTAAATTCGATTCACTATTACCGCCTTGACTATGGACCCAAGCTGATGTAAAGTCTATACTATCTTTGTCTGACGTCAAATAGCTATATTGTTTTAAAACTTCCTTAATTTTTTCTAACATTTGTAAATCGTCTTTGGATTGTTCCGCCGACTTTAATATTTGCTCTAATAATGGACTCTTTTGTTTGGTCGGTGAGGTATTTGCACTAGATGAAATTGGCGCTGTGTTTGTGGTCTTTATACGTCGGCCGTTACTATCGTAATGGGCTCGATTCGCTGCTAAGCTAGTTCGACCAATTGTATTACGACTAAAATTATTATTTGGAGGTGAAACAGATTTTTGTGGGGCCATAAATGTATCGCTGGTTAATGATGGCCGCTGTTTCGTTTGCCGGCCACTCCATGTATTGTTCCCGGATTTATCGCCTAGCAATTTTTGTGTACTTTTTGGTGTTGTGGATTTTTTAATTGGGCTACCATTTGCGGGCGGTCTACGTTCCCCTCGCACTGATCTATATGCTAATTGTTGACGTTTGATTGGACTATCTGATGTATCACATGATTTATCTTGACTATTTGAACGACTTCGAGAGGTCGTACGTTGATCTATAGATCGACCACGAGGTTTCTGGATTATTTGTGTCTCTGGTTTACGATCATTGAAATATGCCTCGGAGAAACTAGTTTTACGCAAACCTGTATCGTTGTAGATGTCATTATCGCCATCGCTTGCCGGGTTTGTGATTGCCGTATTTTCTTCAGTTGTTTTTGATATGTCCCCATTGGTACTGCCACTGTCAGAATTATGCTGGGACGTATGCTCTGTAATCAAATTAACAGTATGTTAGCGTATATTAGCGTATAGATACAGCTCTCGAGAACTCTGATTTTAGGCCTCTTTTATTCGAATTCAGACAATATCTTGGAAACTGCTCATCAAATTATCAAATCAAGACGATTTTCGTGACTTTTGGGTCCAATTTATCTTATATATTGAATTTAATTCAAATTCGGAACAAAATTATTTTTCGATTTTTGCTATTTTTTCAAGGTACACCCCTAGGAAAAATGGAAAAAAACAGCAAAAATTTTAGTCATCGATTTGGATGGTAATTAGTTTATAAGGTAAATAAGGTCCAAAAAACTTAAAAATCCAATTGGTTTGATGATCTGACGGATAGTTTCCGAGATATCACCTCTACGATTTATGCTCTCTACGATTTTATGTCCTCTGTGTATGATTTTAGACGATATCTGGGAAACCGGTCAACAAATCGTCCAATAAAGGCGATTTTCGTATTTTTTGGGTCCAATTTACCTTGTTTAAGGAATTTCAATCAAATTGGGAACAAAAATTATTTTTAGATTTTTTGCTCTTTTTACAAGGTCCCTTAGAAAATATTGGAAAAAACACCAAAAATATTTAGTCAGCGATTTGGATGGTAATTAGTTTATAAGTTAAATATGGCCCAAAAAACTTAAAAATCCGATTGGTTTGATGATCTGGCGGAAAGTTTCCGAGATATGCCCTGTTGATACGATAGAAGATTTCAGACCAATGTCTCGATCTGAAATCAAACTGCTAAACGGTTTTTCTTAGTTTTGGATGAGAATTAGTTTAAACGACCTTTTTTTTTTGCTTGTCTTTTTTCTCGAGGTGGGGAGAGAGCTTAGAAAGGGGTACAGAGTTCAAACGGATCTAATTCATAAGTACGTAGAACTTACCTCCAAAATCTGCATCGTCATAAGAATTCTGACTAGTTAACGATAATCGATTAATTTTCGTGGAAATTTTCCCAGTTGTATCAGTCCCTGTAGAATTTTGTATCAAACCTAAACTTCTATAGCCCTCATCCGAAATCTCCGATCCATTATCACTTCCATTCTCTTGTTGACCCGGTGCGATCATCGTTGTGACTTCGCCGCCATTACTATCATCCAAAACTTGTAAAGTCGCTTCCGAAACATGATGTGGTACATTAACTTGAGCCACATTCGTGTGATCTGTCGGTTGTATTTTAATTTCAGCCACATGTTTATCATAGGAGAACAATGACGGAGTTGGACTACGGGATCGCATACGTGTCGATTGTGGCACATTCAAGTTTTTACGTATTGGAATGGGTGATCGATGATGTTTCAATGGACTCGGTGATACTGATCGCCGTGAACGATCATTCTGTATGGTTAATGAATTTTGTGGGAGTTGTGGTTGACGACGGGATGGTGTAGGTGATCGGGATCGATTTCTGGATGATAGTGTAGGTGTTAATAGATGTTGTGTGGCTTGTTGCTGTTGTTGTTGTTGTTGTTGATGTCCATTACTGCATGTCGAGGATATAGATGAACGGCGTGTCCGTGGAGGTGATCTGTAAACGTAAGTGTAAATAATATTATTAAAATTATTGTATCTTTACCTCCATATACAAGCTATAAAGTAATTATGTGTCAATAATGAAAATCCTTCATTAATCTTATTAACGAATTTCCTCCAATGGAAATGCAGCTATTGTTTTTGCACCAATGTTGGAATTTCGTAAAAATTTCTTCAAATGTCCATCGATCCTACCTATTAGATGTCAAAAATCACTATCGCTAAAATTTGTATATATATATATATATATATATATATATATATATGTACTTTTTAAAATGTCTGTGGACTCTCTAGCGGTCACAGTTTTATTCCGATTGGAATGAAATTTGGTAATTGAGTCGCTTTTGGTATTCTAAAGATCAAGTTCGTTAATGGGTAAAATCGGACAAGGGAAAAGGGGGGTTTAGAGGGAGGGGGAAACACAAAATTTGACATATCTCCCTTAATATTTGAAAAATTTATCATGAGTTAAGTTGTAGGTACTTAGTTTTACGGTAATTTTGTTTCTTATCATTTTTCTGTTACACTAATATTTACAGAAATATTTACAATTAAAGATTGAAAGTTAAAATTCCTCAATATCTCTGTACACATTAGAGGAAAAAATGATCAGGTAATGAATTATAGCAAACTTGATTTTCTACAACTTTACTCGTTATAAATTTTTCGATTGTTCCAATATTAAGAGAGATATTTTATATTTTGTGTTTTCTTCTATCATTATGTTCCCCTTTCCCCTTGACGTATGCCATTTATTAATAAAATTTGCCTTGAAAATACTAAAATGATATCTGATACGACATTTCATTTTGATCAGACTTAAATTGTAACTAGATAGTGATTTATGTATTCTATGAAATTCGCTAAGTTGACGCAGCTCCTGCGTAACTTTTTTTTAATATTCTTTTAATGAAGAATTTCCGTTTTAAGATATTTGGGAATTGCTAGATCCTACTTAGTTCATATAAATTGTAATCATAGACAGTGGTAGATTTAGGCTTCGGTCATAGACAGTGACAAATTTAGACACCTAAGGTCCGGACTTACAGGTTTGCGTTAAGTGGAGGCCAGAGGGACAGTGACCTGGTGGCAGATGTTATTCAAAGGGTCTTAATTGGGACTGATAACCAGTAGAGCACTAGACTCATGTTCCCATACATCCTCTGACTATGTGGCACTCCCCATTGATCTGGGTGCCGGGTCACAGTGGTTTCAAAGGAAACGAAAAAGCAGATACCTTAGCAAAATTTCCCTGACTGCCGTGTGTAGGGGGCTTTGTAAATTTCCCTGGCCTATTTATTGAAAAGAAAAATATTTTAGGACCTTTATTCACAGGAATATAACTTCGCAGAGAAAATTGCCTGTGCATAGAGGTAAGTATGCTGCTTTCGAATCCTGTTTTTTTTCCTTCACGTATTTTGCATGTGTGAATGAATGAGTCACCCACCCATATAATACCATGTTGGAAACAAAATAAACTGGTCTACAGTGTAAGGTTTTTTGATTTTTGGAATACAGGGTGTTTCAGTTGAAATTATGGCAAAAGTATTCAGTTTATGAAAGTGTTTAAACTTTTCATCTGTCTCTTACGGTTTTAAAGGTAAAGGTTTTCTCCTCTAGCAGGAGCGAATGAACTGATTTTGCTCATTCACGAACTTAAACACACTTTTTAGCTTTAGAACACACACACAAAATTTCAGCTCGTTTTTTGAGGTATCGTGTTGACCAGTTGGACGTACGGATATGCGGAAGTAGACTAATTAGGTCGTTTTATGAACACTAGGAATATCTTTTGGAAAATAGATAAATTATATGTAGTAAAGGTCATATTTTTTAGGTACTTGATGTGAACTTTATTAATTTCATTTTTTGGAAAAATGTTTCGAATATAAGTTGTTAGTATTTTTATAATAAAGATTATTAAAATAATCAAAGAGAACTCTAGGTTTTTTGAGATTAAATTTCAAATTTTGTCCCAAGTCCTAGAACATTTGTTTGTATTTTTATAAATACGTATTTCGACTACAATGTAGTCATCATCAGTATGAATTAGCTAATCGTAACTATCTCTGGGATATGGATTCAGAGGTATGTTGCTTGTTGCTAATTTGGTGCGTGTCTCACAATGATATTAAAAAAGTTTTGTCTTTTATATGATTTGACTGAGGATATGATCTTTCCTGAAGGACTATTTGAGTTGACTGACTAAAAGATTAGGTGTGTGAAGAACCCCACCCATTTATTGACGTTATCCTTTTGTGACTATGCAGCGTTGTTTTTTTCACTAAAGGGAGGATGTTGATCAAAGCTAACCTTGAGAGACACGCACCAAATTAGCAACAAGCAACATATCTCTGAATCCATATCCCATACTGATGATGACTACATTGTAGTCGAAATACGTATTTATAAAAATACAAACAAATGTTCTAGGAATTGGGGCAAAGTATATTTTGGGAAACCGAATGGCACTAATCGATTATAAAATTTTGAAAAAGAACGTTATTTTTCTGGTCATATACTTACGACAAATTTGAAACACCCTGTATTGAATTAACCTGATTTATTTTACACAATTTTTACATACGAGGGTTTAAAAACGTGATAATGTTATTTTTATTGTTGTTGTTGTTGTAATAATTTATATTTCAAAGCTTATTTGTGGACATTTTTTGTCACAATAAAAAAAATATTTAATTTGAATTAATATATAAAAAAAAGGGTTTATTTATTCCGTAAAGGGATGATGGTAGTTAACTTTAATTGATGTACCTTTTTAACAAAAATGATTTCCTGCGGTATAAATAAACTATTTATATATGTAAATGAAATCTTTTTATAATCGGCTTACCTTTCATACAACACCTGTGCGCCATTCAAGTCAACAGCACCCGGTCGATTCACCAGACGTGATTGTAATGCAGTACGATGTTGTGACCGGCAACGGCATGGATCATGTTTATCCAAATAATGGGATAATGTATCCCAACCGCCTCCAACACGAACCATAACATGATTACGTAAAATCTACAAACATAAATTAGAACATAGAATTAGTTTAATTCTGCTATAAGAACTGTATTCCTATCCATAAATACGGATTGTTCTAAAAATTGACTATACGAGCTTATTTGATACGGAACCAGAAAAGAAATGATGTTGGATAAAAATACAATTGCTTTTAAAACACAGGATTAACAAGTGATTCCTTAAATATCCGATAGTTTTATGGCTGAAATTGTGGCCAAAATATTTAGTTTATGATAAAAACTTTCAAACAAGGTTGTTTATTTCTAAAATAGGAACGTTTTTTTGCCTTTAAACTTTCCTTCTATCTCTTACGGTTCGTAATATGGATATTTTATCTTCTGGAGGGGAGATTTGAGTCTATTTGACATAAAATTTCACCTCGTTATTTCTTTGTGTTTGAATTATCGTTTACGGACAGACGGACATCCAGAAATGAACTAATTAGGTTACTTTACGAACACCTATATCAACATTTTTTTTTGCGGTCAATATTTTCACCTATTTCATCGGGACTAAACTTAATATACCCTTTTATATATTAATAAACATGGTTCCTAATATACATTCCTGTTCATAAAAATTGAACCAGTAAGTCACATTCAACTGGTTCAATTTTTATGAACGGGAATGTACATCGATCCGAAAATTGCAATGGAACTCAATCAAATTACTCTTTTCGAATACAGTTGGATTAATTTTAGCTGAGTACAAAGTTGACACAGCTAGAAAACATAATGGCGAAAATTTGCAATAATTCAAGGGAAAGGATTATATATCAGATGGATAAATTTGAATAGTTTATGCCACAGCTGTGATTGTCCTATGGATTCTGTAAAAATGTAGTTTTTATATATAATCCATCATCTGTTCAAATTTATCCGTCTGATATATATAAAACCTTTCCAAATAATTGCAAATTTTGGTTGTTTGCAACTAGGCAATAGTCCTTGAAATTATATACGGGAATAAAGTTTGTTTTAATATGTGATTTAGAATAATGCACCCATACAAAGCTAAAACTACTAGTCAATTCACAATTATGGGCAGGAATAAAGTTTGTTTTAATAGGCGATTTAGAATATGGCACCCAAACAAAACTAATATTACTAGTCAATTCACAATTATGGGCAGGAATATTGTTTTAATAGGGGATTTAGAATAATGCATCCAAATAAAGCTAAAACTTCTAGTCTATTCACAATTTTGGGCAGGAATAAAGTTGGGTTTTTTTCTTTTGATAAAATGTATAAAATATATTTGCGATACTTACCCGTACAAATATAAGAACTTTTGTATCACCAATACGATATTTTCCTTCTGATACACGTATCATTGGGAATTGTGTTGGACAACTGCATCGTTCAACCAAATCGCGAACCTGTAATCAATAAAACAAAACATATTTAGAATACTGTACCAAAAAAATACGGTTGAAAATACGGTTCATTTCTTTTTGAATAATCCCTTAAAAAAATTATTCTTGAATCTTTATTGAACTAACACACTTGATCGGATTTAATTTGTCTAGACACAATTACAACAACAAAATTATTTATTGATGAGAAAGTATGAGAAATTTTTACTGCGAATAAAAAAATCTATGCTCAGTCGTTATCGGAAATATTATTAGCTACATGGACACGGGACGGTACCTTAAGTGGAGATATTAAAATCATTATTTTATTGTTTAATAAATAAAATAAAGATTAAAATTATTGATATAAAGATTTTTTTTTTTGTAATTCGTAAGCAAAAAAACCAAAACTGCTTTATGAATCGCTTTCTGTCAGAGTTCATCTGATATGAGTGAAAAGGTCACTATTATTATTAAGTTTGATCACAATTATCGATACCTATATATATATATATATATATGTATATGAGAATATATATATATATATATATATATATATATATATATATATATATATGAATATATATATATATATATATATGTATATATATATATATATGTAGATGAGAAAATGAAAGTGGCTTCATTATTAATTTTACTTGTATGAATTGAAAAATTGTGTTTCATTCAATAAAAAAAAAACTTGGCATAAAATCGCAACTATCACTTTTCGTGCATAAATTATAATATGAATAAATTTTTGTTTAAAAATATTATCGATTAATTTGATTTATATATTTTTATTAAATAAATTATTTTATTTATAACAAATTACATAATAATCGTTTAGTATATGTTATTTAAATCGATTTGAATTTTTGAATGATTAATAATTCATTAATTAAAATTTTTGAAATTAAATTTACATTCATTTGCAATAAATTTGTTTTTATGTTATCAAAAGATGTAGTCGTATATGAAGTCTCCAGAAAGTCTAGAAACACTGTATAGGATATAATATAATGAGAAATGTCCAATATTAGTGTCTTTATGCATAGTAAACAGTTTCCCGTTTAGAATTTCATACGAGAACTTTTATCTCCAAATGGTGAAAGGGAAGTAGATCGTTTGGAACTTTTCCAAAAACAATATATATATATACATATATATATATATATATATATATATATATATATATATATATATATATATATATATATATATACATATATATATAAGTATATTTATCAACCCAGCTGAGTGTTCCATTAGAA
Organism: Nineta flava; assembly: GCA_963920215.1. NCBI lineage: Eukaryota > Metazoa > Arthropoda > Insecta > Neuroptera > Chrysopidae > Nineta > Nineta flava. The sequence continues at coordinate 85,364,309 of OY986043.1, read as the reverse complement.
ATTATGTGTACACTCCCATTCAAAAAAAATGAACAGACCTGAACCGAATCAGTCTCATTTTTGATTATTCTTGTAGTAAATGTTTTTCTTTACATAAATAAAAAATATAACTTCCATTTCTTTTTCACATTTAAAAAATAACCTACTTATCTTTGTTTATAAATAAATAATATACAGAGAGTTACAAAAATGAGGAGTGTTACGAAATGTAAGAAAATTAACATTTCAGGTCTGTTCATTTTTTTGAACGGGTGTGTACAAAATTAACAAACATATATTATAACTTTTAGGATAGTCAATGTTTTAATGAACATGACTGTACAGATACAACGTCCTTAATTTAATTTTAAAATAATCAAGAGCTTGTTTATTTCAGTAAATAAAAGTCCACTTGTATAACGTACGCAAGATTACATTTATTGTAAATGGTTAATAGTCAAATATTTTTAATATAAATTATTATTAATAACTATTTTAAATATTACATGAATGAATTCTTAATAATTATTGAAGAAAGTAGGTTATAATTGTCAAAAACAAAAATAAAATCAAGTGTGTATTAATAACGAAAGATGAATCACCTAAATGATGCGTAATGTATAAAGCTATGTTAAAAATGTCTTAAAGCTTTATTTGAGCATCTGAAAACTGAAAAGAAAATGTCTTAGAAAATGTTGTGAGATAATCTTGATCTCAAAGTAGTCTCTCTCTTCAAGTGAAAATGATAAATAATTACTTATTTTACTATTTACATAGATATATAAAAATACAAAGTAGTGTGTAAATATGCTATATACATATGTGCTTTTGTAATCAAGAGTAATGCAGATGTTTGAACTGAAATTATGCAAATAAAATTTGTTTATTTAAAAAAAAAAAAAAGAACCATTTTTGTTAAGATAGATATTTTCCCATTAGCCGAGAAGCACTATTTGATTTTACCCATGGACGAGCTTGAAGGTGCTTTTAAGCTTTAGAATACACACATAAAATGTCAGGTCAGTATATCCTTTCGTTTTTGAATTATTGTGTTTAGGTATAGGTGGACAGGCGGATTGAGTAAATAGTTCATTTTATGAACACTTATACCAAGATTTTTTCTGCGATCAATATTTTCACCCGTTACAAAGTTGAGACTAAACTTATAATACCCTTTTATATATTTTATACGCATACATACAACACTACATTTGTATATGAAACAAAAAAAGTTTACTGAATCCTTAAAAAATTAGTGAAATAATTTTTATTATTGATTAATCGATTAATCAGATAAAATCTAATTATAAATATTTATTTATTGATATCATTAATATGTGACTGCTTCTTACCGCATTCATTCGGTATATAAAAGCACATATAAAAGATTTCTATATTCGCAATAAATAAATATATAATACTATTAATAATAATAGCCAAATATGATTATATTACTATTTCTGTATATATATATATATATATATATATATATATATATATATATATATATATATATATATATATATATATATATATATATATATATATATATATATATATATATATATATATATATGTAATATTGATCATATTGGGGGGCAAACCGGCGGCGCCTGTCTCCGGAAAACTGTATAGGTGATATCTATGTCGGATGGAATGACTGAATTGAATGATGTTTTAACATGCGCTTGTTGTTACACCAAATAGAAAATATTCTGTTTCCTTCAAACACGGAATCATTTACAATACAAAATTCGATACGTATTTCTCACTTCTTGAATTACTTATTTATATGCCTAGTCATGTGTGTATACAGGATGTTTATGTATAAATTAACTGTGATAATTATTTTAGCAAAGAAATATTATTTTCTCTTTTCATTAATTATCAAAAGGAAAAAGTTGATTTTGAAAAATGAAGGAATTGGACAAAAAGTGAATTACATTATTACTTCTCAGCTAAAAGTTAATCATCCCTCCCTCTTAAAAGATTTGCTTCAGGTATATATATATATATATATATATATATATATATATATATATATATATATATATATATAAATATAAATATATATATATATATATATATATATATATATATATAAATATAAATATATATATATATATATATATATATATATATATATATATATATATATATATATATATATATATATATCTAAGACTTTTATACAAGACCTTTTTTGTGAATAAAATTAACTAATGAATAAATTTGATCTATTCGAGAAAAACTAATTTTCACGACTTTAAACCTTCAATAAAAATTTTGTAAAGTTACTTTTCAATAAATTGTAATCTTAATGGTTAACAATTTAGCTTTTCTACGCCGTATATCTCGAGAGCTATTGGTCCAACGTGAATTTTGTATAAGACCTATTTTGTGCAGAATTAGTTAAGAAATAAATTTAATAATGACCACTTTTAACATAAAACCAATAGTTTTTTGATAAAAACTGATTTTCACGATTTTTGACCTACAATAACTTTTTTTGCAAGCACTTTTATATTTTTATGGACATTTTATCATGATTCCATCGTGTCAAAACGAAAAGAGTTCGTTGGAAAATATCCAATTGTATTTTTTTTTTAATGTAAGCTCATTTTTATGTGTTATTTCACTGAGCTACACACATTTTGGAAAATATTATTATAGTAAATTGTTTTGTATATAAAAAATTTTTGATAACAGAAACACTTTTGGAGATTTTGGAGATATGCTGATGACCGGCAATTACAAAGCGTTTTTTTTAAGAGTAATATGTTAAAGAAAATTTCCCAAAAAAAAAGCAAAACATTTTTGAAATAGTGCTTCAATTAATTGACACTCCACATACTAATTTTTTATAATAACCTCATACCCATATTCGGCTAACTGCTTATTACAACTATGCCAAATTTTACGTGAAATAGTCTCTGAAAAAAAAAACGTCTACGATAGACACCGAACTGCCTGTAATCCGTTTTTCGAAGTACGGAAATATTTTTGTACAGAAAATGTTCGTCCATCATAAAACAAGTATATAGAAATTTCTGAAAAGGGAATTCCTAGTTGGATTACCGTTGGATTATCTATTGGATTACCGATAACTTAATCCTTGATGAATTGATCGGATATCTATCTAACTATCTATCTATCTATCTATATATATATATATATGTATATATATATATATATATATATATATATATAAATGTGAAACAGCTTCTTTTTTTTCGATGAAAATCTTATTATTAAATGGTGAAAAAAATATTTTGAGATATTTTTAAATCAGCTTAAAATACGACGCGGTATCATCATACAATTTTTCCGTTTTTCGTCGTATAAATTTCATTTTCGGTCGATAAAAAATAAAATGCGTGTTCCATTGCTATATCTAGGAGATATTAGGTATATATACATATAACCACAAAAGTTGCGTTCTTCTTACAAACTTTTTTAATTGATTTGTGTCTTATGCATTCAGTTTTCGAAAAAATGTTTCAGATAAAAGTTGTTCATTATAAATATACTAACAACTTTTATTGGAAACATTTTCTTGAAAACTGAATAAATAAAGCATAAATCAATTTTGAAGTGCTTATAAAAAACAAAGAACGCTTTTTGTTTAGCCAATAGTACAAAATTATTAAAGAAGATATACTCGAATGTGTTTCGCTTACGTCAATATAGTAATAGTTCCATTTGTTTTTCTCCTGTTTAAAAATAAAGTTGAAGTGAGTTTTTTTTTCTTGTAGTTTTTCCTTCATATAAATTATTTACAGACATACAGGAAAAAACTTTTTCATTATTATGATAAGTACTTTTGGTACCTGTGAGGAAATAATAAGGAAATGTTTTTATAGAGCCGTGTAATTCTTGGAAAATGTATTATATGAACAAAAAAAATGAAAAATAGTTTTCCATAAACAATTCTTTACTTAATATTTTATTTTTTCTAAGTTTAAAAAAATATTTAAGGTATTTCCAAACTATTATTAGGTTGTCCGGAACTTCCCGAAATTCTTGTAAAATGAATCCTCAGAAATCAGCTGAATATTTTTGAGAATTTATCACCATGGCGTTTTTGAGAAAATCGTTATGTAAGTTGGAGAAATTTAACATGCATCTTCATAAACATCGTGAAATAAAATGCACGATTCCGACGGTTTTTACTTCGAACTCTCTCAATATAGTCACGGTTGTTCTGAAATTCGACACATACTTTCCTCAATTCCTTAGAAATAGTTTTCTTTAAAATTTTTGGAGAATGATCATCGGGTTGTTAAGATTTTTGATAAAATATGCGTAAAAAAGTGCATTTTTTTCATGTCCGCAGCAGAAGGTTATTTTTTATGGTTCAGTTGGCATCATAAGTACCGGCGCGCTGTTTGAAAGTCGTTTGAAATTATATACTAGTATATGTATGATGACTAGTGTATGTATGATAAGTTATGTGACGAATGGGAACACTGACGACAACGGACAGCTGCTTTCAACAACGCGCAGGAGTACCAACATATTTTTTTACGCATATAATTTTTACCTTAAGAAATACCTTAAGAATGTTTTTTGAAATGTGGCCTGGATTTGGTACGATTCTCTCTAAAATGTATTTTACACCTATAATAAATACCATTTTAAATATTTTATTTTTATCGTATTTTTTGCTTCTTTTGAGAACTATTTTCTGGGAGAAAATTCTATCAGTACGCAAGGACACAACCCTTTAAACTCGATCAAACGCACTTCCGTGCTAATTGATAGTATTTTCAGCTTTTTCTAACAATATTGGCTAAATCTACAAAGGTCTTATGTTATGCATTTTTAAGCCTTTAGACTGCATATAGGTAAAAAATGTCGATTTTTAGCTGTTTAAGGTAGTTTATATCCGATTTTGATTAATTCAAAAATTAAATTACATTTAAATTATTCAATTTTTGAATAAAAGTAAGTTTTCGAGAACGTGAATGTGCCGTATATTTTTCATCATTTCGAATTGAATTCAGCTTGATTCAAATTTCCAACAATTAATTTTTCTTAAATCAACTATAAACAACCAGAAAATAATTTCGAAGTGTAGATGTATGTTTATATGCCGATAAAAAAGTATTTTCACAACAAAACAATATTTTATCACTTTTACTTTCGTTTTGTTGTTAGTACAAAGCACAATGAGACCTATAACTACTAACTTTTCAACTGAAATTATAACAATAGAGAGAAGATGAATATAAATATAATTCATATCAATTGTTCTTCATATATAATATAGACTAAACGAACAATTGAACTCACAACAGCCGCCTTATAAATTGTGTTTTCCTTTTATATTACACTTATTATTCGAGTACCAGTCCAAATGACCGAGCGGTCTAAGGCGTTATGTTTGCGCAGTATGCCTACTTGGAAACTGAGAGGTTATGGGTTCGAATCCCGACATCGGCAGTTTGTCAATTATTAAGAAAGAAAAAAGGGGCGGTTAATTGACTAAACTGTTGGCGTATGGATAAGCACGAAGTAACCGGCTATGCTTGAGAAGGTTTTCAGCAGTTTCCTTCACGAACTCCAGATGAATATCGGCATAGTTTCTATCATAGTCGGCTGCAGCCGCATATCCTACCAATTCCTAGTCTATATACAAAAATTCCTTCCACTCCACTCACATCCTCACATCTTCAGGCATTACAAGGGACCTTATGGTCGAAGTGTAGCCCGTCCAGGGTAGCCTCTACAATTTATCTAGTATTCGAAATATTTAGAAAATTTGTATATTATTCAGTTTTGGATATAACTTAAGTTTTTAATTTTATTGGAGGAAAAAAACATGTTTGCGTGAATCTATCAGTTTTTGCAGAAAACTGATTCGAACAACAGTGGTTTGTTGCGAAAATGTGACTAATTGGTGGTATGAGGAGGGAAATTCAATTTTTCAAAATTAATTTTTAATGTAGTTTGTCGGCATTAAGTTAGTTGTCTTTAATATTTAATTATATTTTGTATAGATGGCACCACACACTAAATATTATAATTTGACAGTTGTATTTCACATTTTGTTTTTGAACCAATAAATAATACATTGATTGGAAAATGAATTTCTGATATAATAATTACTGGCTATAATTATTGAAAAACATTGAAAAAAAAATTAATTTTTTATTACAAGGAGGAGAGGGGTATTTCTTCGTTGGGGGTTCAAATATTGTCAAAAAAGGTGAGACGTAATATGTGAACGGCCCTTTACAGCTGAACATATTTGATGAACATAAGTGTAGAAATGTTGTAGAAATAGCCTTAATAATCCATAATATGCGTTTTGTGTATAAATTCTGCCGTTGTATATATGTCTCAGATGGATTGTCGAATCCGCTGTTTTACAAAACCGCTAGTTGTTTTACATAACAACTCCGTTATGTAAAAAAACTGAACGTAGTTCAACTAAATTGTCATTGCGATACGTTTTACAAAACTGCTACCAACGTTTAGACGTAATACAGAATAGCTTATCTGTAGTCACAAAGAGCGTTTTTGATATAGGGAAATATATAGAACGCCTTTTAGTGCGGGGCCCAAAAACACTTAAAACCCGACCAACTCGGGGTATGACCGATCCAGTGAAAGATTGTAGTACTCAGTCGGTAATTATGTAAAACATATAAACGTCGTTCAGTTGTTTTACATAACGGAGTTGTTGTGTAAAACAACTAGCGGTTTTGTAAAATAGCGGATTCGACAATCTATCTGCGACATATATATATATTGTACGAAATAACTAACTGCTAGCTCTAGGAGGCTACACTGTCTGTGTTCATATACCGACTACTACAAAAACAATATGTATGTCTGTGAAAATCAATAGTACTTTCATTTTCAATTATTGTCTATATAATACTTACATACTTCAGTTGATTTTCTCAGTGAATAATAAATAAATACGTAGAAGATATATCTTTATCAGTTTGGATGCACAAAGTATATTCACAGAACAAGTATTCAATTATGTATTGAAAATATTGTTATAGAAATTGGTTTTTTATTTTATTTTGGGAATAGACGATAATATATTTACGTCTTTACTATTGATCTCTCCAAAAATGGATAATCGTATCATATTATTACTGTATTTTACCCATTGTATAAAAGGAAAGATAGTCTCTAAGCCCCTTTTTAATTTCCAATATTGTAAATTTAGAGATAAGTTGCAATATATTCTGAGAAAAGAATAATTGTTATCATACTCTGTATATTTGATCTGTTTCGACTAGCAAAATAAATCAAATTACTTGATAGCAAAACATGTAATTTGTTAATTATTTTGCAAATCATATAACTAATTAAATTTTTAAGTGAATTTTCATAATTTACTGATCAAAATGACCTAGAAACACGATTTTCAACAGAATCGGAGAGAAAATATCTTTTTCGATTTTTTTAACGGGGGTTTTTATCCTACTTTAGAATATTTGAAAAAATCGAAGAAATTTTTTTACATTCAAATTCAATGACGATTATTTTTTTAAAGGTTTTTTGGATACAAGAACAGCGAAAATTTAGTTAAATTTAATGTTAGGCTCGTTGTTTTTAAGATAAAGCATTTAAGTCAATTGTCGATTCCATGACTTTGGGTTCGAAAACGTATATTGCAAATTATTTTGAAAACCAAACAAATTTTTCAGTGAATTTTCATAATTTGTGAATCAAAATGACCTAGAAATAAGATTTTAAACAGAATCGAAGATACGTTTGAAAATGTTGAAGAAATGACCTTGAAATTCAATGACGATTATTATTTTACGGTAATTTGGACCCAAGGATAACGAAAATTTAGTCAAATTTTATCGTTAAAAACTCTATATTTTTTTTCCTCGATTTTCTTTAAAAAGGTTTTTAAAACATTTATTTCAAAAAGTGAATGAATTCGTCATAAGCTGTCCAAAAAAACCACCGCTTCAAATTGGTCCACAGGCAGGCAGGCAGACACACAGAAGCTTCAAACTTATAATACCCTTCTTTTTGCGTCGGACATTAATAAACTAAATAAAGTCCTGCGATAGACAATATTTCTTCGGTTAAAATATGTTTTTCTAGTAAAAAATGCTGGTAAATTATAAAAATATGTTAATCGTAGTTAATGTTATTCATATTTAAAGAATGAAGAAATTTCTATTTTGATTATGACTATTTGTTTAATGATATATACAATATATACAACGTATAACAATGGGCAATAAGGAACCTAAAGTCAAACTTCCTAATCGTGACAACAATAATGAATTATAACAATTATTTATTATTAAAAAAATAAATTATACTCAGTAATTTTTAGTTGTTATTTATATGAAGTATGAAAATAAGTTAAAATAAAGTGATAAAGAAAAAGGGTTCTATAGAAGCCGTCTACGAATATATACGATTCAATTTTTATAATAATTGCAGTAAAGGCTATTCAAAGATAATTGAAAAAAACCATGAAGTAAAAAAAAAAGTTTTTAAGGTAGTTCTAGCGAAAAATCACTTTTCGATAGACTTTGCTCATTTTTTTTCCACAGGCTAAAAATAAAAAAAAAACTCGACAGAATTAAAAAAAACTAGGACAGTAAAGATAAATATTTCTTAAATAAGTTTAAAAAAATCGCGTTTTACCGCTTTGTTTTGGAAGTATGATAATTAAAAATTTTTTTTTTTTCAAAATTACATTAATTTGTTTATAAATATATGTATGTGTTGTATTTGTATTTGTTCTATCACAAAAGCAAACCGGTTTTTGGTCCTTATAATACAATGTTGGAACAACTACCTTAAGTTAAAATTAACAGTTTTTCTTGTACTAAGGGCCACAAAAGTGGAGTTCTTTTTTTATAATTTTATAATAGATTTGTGCCTTATTGTTTCGGTTTTCGATAAAAAATGCTTTGTATAAAAGTTGTTACTATATTTATTATGAACAACTTTTATTCGAAGCATTTATTTGAAAACCGAATCAATAAGGCACAAATCAACAATAAATGACTACAACTTTTGTTGCCAAGTGAAACACTGAATGATTAATCATTAGTTTGTTTTAGATGAGTTCATACATTTCTGTTATCAAAACATAGACCAATAAAAAACTATGTATATTTACATACAACGATAATGATTCACCATTTTCTAATGTTTCAGTTTGTGAACAAAATCAAACATAATGAAAGCGCATAATATCCATTACATACAAAATTTAATGAGAGTCATTCATAAAACTATAAATGTACGCAACTCTTAAATCCACAACAACTATTATAAACATTTCATTTGAGTAATGAAAATGTCGTTTCATTATCATTTTAAATAGAGTCGACAGACAGATGCCATAAAAAGTAGCGCTCTTTTTCATAATTTTTTTGATTGGTTATTTTTCTTACTCTTTCGGTTTTTGCAAAAATATTTCGAAATAAAAGTTGTTAGAGAATATTGAACCGTGAAAACCTTTTATCTGAAGTATGTTTACGAAAACGGAAAGCATGAGGAACAAATTACTTATGAAATTTTGAAAAATGAGCTCTACTATTGTAGAGATGTGTACCATGTATTTACGTGTATGTACAGCCGGTTACAATATATAGCCACCAATATGGCTCTGCTAGAATAGGAGTGATTTTAAATTCAAACTTAAAATAGCAATGAGAATTACGAACGAAAGAGAATTTTACTAACCACAGAGTCATAAAATTGAGACTAGCCTAGACAAGACCGAAATAACCCGGATATGCTTGTGACGGTTTTCTGCAGTTTCCTTTCACGAACTCCAAATGGATATCGGCATAGTTCCTATAAAAAGTCGGTTGTAGCCTCACAACCTACCAATTCCTACTCTGCATATGAATTCATTGCCCTATTACTCACATCAAAAAAATGTACAGTTAAAAATTAATAAATGTTGAAAAATAATGATGTGGGTGGCCTCTGTTATGTCTCAGAAACGGAGACAACACCCCATTATCATTATCATTATTATTATTATCATAAAATTTAGGTCACATTTCCAATAATCGACATTCAAATAGTATATCTTCATAATAATATCCGAGTATACCTTCATATATTTTAAAGAATTTTAAAGGTACCACTCTTAAATTTTAGAAGTCTGAAAGCAATAAAACTACCATTCGTTTATTAATTTAAGTTTGCAGCCATATTGACGGCCATATATTGTAACCGACTGTACGTCATAAAATGATTACATTCACTTACATACAATGTTCACAATATGTTTGCGTTCATATATTTGAATAAAATGCAAAGAAGCAGTCTTGTAAAACATTATATACCATATGTGCTGGAAAGTATTGCTAATAGAGAATCAATGTTAAATATTATTGACTATAATAACTACACACAATATGCTTAATAAAGAAATAAAAATAGTGGGGTACTCTTTAGTTTTTAGTGTGTCTGTTGTGTATGCTTGCTGGACAGTTTTGTACTGCATTAACATATAATGAGAGTGGATTAAATATGTTCATTGTTGTCTTCTTAAGCTTAGCATTACGTCTAACAATTGAAAATTCTTTTTTGAATATCCCTTATTACTTGTATGTGGAATGTTTGAAACAAAATGATAGTATTCTATTAACGGTATAACATAAAACAATAATCCACACAAATTAAAAGTAAAATAAAACTCCAAAAAGAAAAAAAATAGAGTTCCGACAAAAAAAAGTTAAACTAACCGTTCGAATATTCCTCCATTATTTGCTAAACAATATCCGAGTCGATTGTAGAAATCTACCCGAGTATTTTATAACACTTGAGGAGAAATATTCGCACAATTGTCAACAATTCTTTGCCTTAATTGCTGCAAATTTTCAGGCTTATTCCGTGAATAGATCTGTGTTTTGAAAAAACCCCACAAAAAAAAAGTCGTTAGGACATAGATCTGGCGATCTGGAAGACCACTTGAAGGTTCCAAAACCACTCATAAAACGTTCTTGGAAAGTTTTTTCCAGGAACAGCCTTACTATGATGGGATTGTGTGAAGGGCAACCATCTTGTTGAAACCCTACAGATTCTAGGTCTAAATCAGGAAGAACTCTAACAGTTGGCAAAATATTATTTCGTACCAAACTCAAATATTTTTGGTAATCTAAAGATCCGTCAATGAAGGATGGTCTTATAATATGGTCATCCAATATTCCAGTTCAGACATTCAGTTTCAGAATGTATGTGTTTGTATGGTTTTATAGTAAATATTTTATTTATTTATTTAACATTGATTCTCTATTAGAAATGCTTTTGAAAACGGTCTGTATATTTTATAACTAAATAAAATCATACCATATATGTGAGAGTTGTTGATATCTATAGCGACAAGGTAACTAAAAATAACTTTATTTTATATATTGACTTGTTGTAGTCCTTAATACTTATATACCTGCATTACTTCAAAAGGATATTTTATATTTGTATTTGTAATTGTCCCAGAAATGGTCAATATTTGTGTAATCTCATATAGAAGAGTCAATATATTTTTTTAAAACGGTTTTATATTTAGCTTCACATTATATATATATTTATTTGTTGCAAACAACTTGTAATCGACTTTTCAATTATCTCCGATTTAAATGGGATACTTATGAGAACTTTATGTACACGTATTTAATATTACGAGCCCATCAAGATGATTTAATGAAATAAAATTTGAAAATAAAGGCACTTAATAGAAATTATAAATTTAATGGAAACGTTATCGGGAGGTTTCATTTATTTACTGCTTTTTATTAATTTTGATGCTAATATATTTTTCCGATGATTCTCTACCTATTAATTATGTCAACAAGATAATTTTAAGCTTTTGTCAAATATTTCAAATTGGTTCACATTTCCTAAATATAAAAGCAGTAAATTTATTTTTCAAATTAAAAAAAGTAGTAGTTATTAAACTGTACTGCTTTTATCCACTGTAAAATATAAATACTGCTTTTTTACTCTTTATTACCGGATATATTTATAGTTTGTTCAAATATTAAAGCATGTCCAAATAATAATATTAAGGATCAGTGTATGTTTGATAGAAAACTTAATTTCTTAATTTTAACGATTAATATTCATTTTATATTCACAACTTTGTAAACTATAAATGTAAACTTTGACATATTTGTATATTTCTAAACTGAGTTATTTTTATTTTGCATTACCGCGTTTTACCTTTGACAAAATAATACATATAAATAATAAAAACAGTGTTGAAAAGCAGTAATGAATGTTTTTTAGAGTATAAAGCAGAGGTGGGCAGGAGATGACTCGGCCAAGCTCTGAGTGAGAGGTAGGGAAGAGAGATAAAGTTAATACAGGGTAACCTACCAATTATTAATATTTTCTTTTTTTAATTAAAACATTTTCTGAAAAAAATATAATAATACCAAATCTTTTTTATGGTCACTATTATACAAAGTAAATAATACATACAATCATTCAATACATACTCTGGAATTTTGGGCTGGTAATTTGGGTCATAAAATGTACCTTTTTAGTATATATCATATTTGTGTATGAATAAAATAAAAATATATAAAAAATATATATAAATCTTTTGAACCTTTAAGTTTACCGCTGGACCATTGTAATAAAAGAGGGAAATTTTTGCAAAGGATAATTTAAATAGAATTATAGTTTTGGAAATTCCAAATAATTTGTCTAAATATTTTACTATTCATATCCGAGAACTAATAAAGAATTATTTACCTGATTTAATTATTTTTTCTTCGTATGGAGCATGCTCAGTATAGTGTCATGGGAATTTGATGAATTAAGTTAAATTTTACATAGTGGGAATTTGAGTTCTTCGAGTTAGTCTACTTTGAATTGAAAAAGTGAAAAGTACTTTTTGTAGTAGTGGAAATTATTTTTCGCATAATTTGTTTTTCAAAAAAAATAAAATATTGACTATACTATAGACGATACTATATAATTATTGGGCAATAATCGGTAGGCCAACCTGTATTGAAACATCGTTCCGTCTTGCTTCAAAACATACCTTCTTTACTTACTCTCACCCAGCTTATGGAGAGCCCGTAAGGCTCAGACGAGCTGTCTGTGCCCACCTCTGGTATAAAGGCAGTAAAAATCACATGTTACTGCTTTTCGATTTACAGCAATTAAAGAAAGATGATATATTATTTTAGGCATTTTGATTAATTGTAATCTAAAATCACACTTAAATGACTTTTTATGAGGTCATGCAAACATATGATTAACCGTTCAATAATTATTATGGAAAATAATACTATTAATTTAGTTAAGAATTACCAAAATCTTAGATTTCAGTTTTCACTGTTTTCACTTTTTACACTTTACTGTGTTTTACCTAAGCACGGCAGTATAGTCCAAAGATATTATTGTTTTAATAAAATATATGGACAGAAGTGGTTTTTGGTTTAGACCTTTCTTTTAATATTTTTATCTAAAAAAGGCAATTTTTTGTGAAAGAAAATATAAAAAAACAGTTAAATAGGTTTAACAGAAGTGGTATTTGGTTTAGACCTTTCTTTTAATATTTTTATCTAAAAAAATGCAATTTTTTGTGAAAGAAAATATAAAACAACAGTTAAATATGTTTAACATCGTGTTTATAACTAACATTAAACAATCTTGATAATAATTATATTAGACATTTAATATAAGCAGAAATGTTTTTCCATTCACAAATTAAATATTACAAAATCACATTTATAAAATTTAAATACATTGTAACAATTTGATTTAACCCTTTAATTACCTTAAATTTTACCTTTAATTACCTATTTAAAAAATAATGTATTGGCGAAACAGAATAATTAAATTTTACAATAAGTTTGTAGGATATATTTTTACACAACAAAGATAAAGATACACTTGCAAAAATTATAAATATTTTGATTTATTTCAATTAAATAAATATTTAATAGAAATATTTTATATTATGCAACTCTTAAACAGTTAAAAACATAATAATTTTAATATAATAATAAATATTTACACATTCAATAAAATACTGTATATATATATATATATTAAACAAAACAGAGTCAAGTAAAAATTTAAAGCTGTTTTTGTTGTGTGTAGGTTTTATAATTTCTTAAGCAAAAAAAAAAAATATCGCAGAATCTTTGTACCCATTGACACCTTCAAATAATAATAATAATACTTTAATATATTAATAATAAATAAATAAAAATACACAAGTATCAAACATTGTATATAAAATCATCATATATATAAATTTTGTTGAATATCCGATGTGCGATATACGATACTCTCAGAGATCTGGAGAATATCATAATATCTTTGTCTATTTACAAGTTATCGCGATATGAACTAATCAATTGCAGCGTATCATAATTTAACTATTTTGTATGTTACTACAAAATGACGCAAATTTTCGCTATCACGTAAAAACTACTTGACCGATTTTGATGAAATTTTTTTTGTTTAGAAGCTTATCATTAAATACTGGTATGTATTTTATCTCGCTACAAGAGATAAAATTCGAAAATTTTAATAGAAATTTGGTGGAATAGGTGATATATGTATAAAGTAGTGAGGACGAGAAATATTTGAACAATTGGAAGCGCTGGGAAATTATATTGCGGTTTTTAGTCTTAAAATGACGGGACCCGGAGATATAACAATGAGGGAAGCCGTGTGTATCAGCTAGGATGGATATAATAATATTAAATATCATCGGGTAAGACAAAAAAAACCTCAATGTAATAATTTCCCACCGCTTGGGGTAATTGTTTTATAATGTAAAAGTTTGAATAAAATAACAAATTGGAGATAGTGTTGATGTTTTAACGGGTTTTTGCATGTGGTAATATATAATATTAACAAGTTGTGGAGCAGACCATATGATTATAAGAAAAATTAATGGTCTAGAATTTAATTGTGTGGGATGATACAATACCTGAATACACAGAATACATTCATTGTGGTGTGTGTATCAGTCAGTATTGTGTTATGTTTATGTATATGGGATACCTGTGTGTCTATTACTAAACGTACACATACATATAGTACACTGTTTATAATGTTATTATTGTATATCTTGTTTATATGAACTTTTAGATTTTTAGGGTTTTGGACCGAAAAACACACTGATTCAATCATCATTCACATATTAAGAGTAGAAACAGCGGCAAACGTCGAGCTATCATTTCAAAATTCTATATAATTGATTTGTGCCTTATACTTACAACTTTAGTTCGAATTATTTTTTCGAAATCTGAATAAATATTACACCAATCAGTCAGTTATAAATCTTTGAAATGATAGCTCGACCTTTGACATATTAAGAGTGAATTATGTCTTAAGTTGTTCATAAAAATGTTTGCAGGTTATTATTTTATATCGAACCTTTAGTAGCATAGAGTTTACATGCTTAGTTAGTTCTTTTCAGTTACAAAATAGTAAGTAATAAAAACATTAATGAATGAAACTAAAATGTATAATATATAAGTTTTTTAATCAAATTGTATTATTATTGATTATCATGGACAGAGGTGTATTTAGTGCAGATTCTATATTCTAGGCAATTGTCTTCAAAAATACAAGTTTGTAGGGAATATTAGTGAATTTCCTGAAAGGAAATAGAGCTATTGGTCTTGTACCGACTTCAAAATTTTGCAAAAATTTCTTCGAATGTCCATCGATCCTACATAGTAGATGTCGAAAATCACTATCTGCAAAATTTATATATATGTTTATATATATATATATATATACATATGTATATATATATATATACATATATATATATATATATATATATATATATATACATATGTATATATATATATATATATATATATATATATATATATATATATATATATATATGTCTGTAATCGCTCTAGCGGTCCCAATTTTAATCTGATTGGAATGAAATTTGGTATTTGACGCCGTTTTTGATATTCAAAAGATTAAGTTCGTTAATGGGTAAAATCGAACAAGACGAAAGAGGGGTTTAGAGTGAGGGGGAAACACAAAATTTGACATATTAATATTCGAAAAATCGAAAAATTTATAAGAAGTAAAGTTGTAGGTACTAAGTTTTACTGTAATTTTGTTTCTTATCAATTTTCTGTTACACTAATATTTACAGAAAAATTGATGGTTTTACGAAAATTATTTTGAACTAGATATGTTAAGAAGTTTTTGAATAGTAGATAATACAGAACGGTCATTTGACCGATTTTGATTCTTTATAATAATAATAATTCCCTATAATAATAGTTTTCTTTTCTAATATAAACTAAGTATATAGGTACTTGAATCTTTGATAAGTCTATGACAATATTTTACGTAGATGTATGAACATAGAATATAGATACTTAATCCCTCCCTGTAAATGATAACAACATATAAATGAAGTGCTTTTTTCTTTTCTTTGCCATTCCCGCATTAAAAGTTTGTATTTGTTAATGTACACACATATGTATACAAACTTATAATACAAAGGTAAATAGTAGTGTATTAATAGATAATTTATATATGAATATGGCAAATTGTAACAGACAATCTGCCTCCAACTTTTTGGTTCAGGCAGTTCATAGAGTTGGTTGAAGTTGGCAGTTTAATTCAATTTATGTGTAATATATTTATTATAATATATACTTTCCTTTGCCTTTTGTAAATGGCAACAGTAAAATAGAATTAGTATATATATATATATATATATATATATATATATATATTTACGTTTTCGTTGGGATGTTAAATTACTTACAACAAAGCTATATTGACACATTATCTAACTTTGAAATTTGATTACCATAGCAACCACCTTTTACGGGTAATTGTTGTTTCAAAACAACTACTCAATATATATATATATATATATATATATATATATATATATATATATATATATATATATATATATATATATATATATATATAAGTGTTCATCAATCGAAATTAGTAGGAAAATCAGATTGTTAATACGCTTTGAAGGTTTAGAGACGTGAAAATAGCTGCGAAATTATTCGGCTAGTAGTGCGAATTTGACAGTGCGCAAGATTTAATTAATAATTTATAACATTATTTTTATGGTGTATGTAATGCTTTTTGGCAAATTTGAAAAATTTGTAATAATTAAAAAATGCAGACTACAGTTTTATAATTCAGGAGAATACTTCAACGTCTGCTTGGTAAAAATACAATCGAATATCCTTAAGTCATTTTTATAAATTAGTAGAATATTTTAAGATTTTTTCTATTTCAAATATTTTAAACGCGATATCATCTACACAATTCAGTTTAATTATTCATTATTAATCAATTTACTATTTATGTTAATAAAAAATTTATAATTAATTAGTTAAATATTTTCGTAAATACCTAAAAATGTTAAATATTTATTAAGAATTTCGTTTTACAATAAATTTTCTAGATATAAATATTAAGAAATACAACTTTAATAATTATTATTTAGGTAAATATTGTTGTTGTATTGGTTAAAGAATATTGTGTATCATATTGTTAAAGTTTATATATGTTTTAGATGTCTGATGAAGTTCCAATAAAGAGAACGAAACGTTGCTGAATTAATAATAATTTTTGCACAATTTCCTGTACATTTAATTCACGTTGTTGTTAATTTTAATAATTATAAATTAAATAAATTAAAATAATTTTTAAATTTAATTATAAATAATAAACATATAATTGGTATACTAACCATAACACTAGCCTATTGTTTTTTAATATAAAAATTCATGATCCCATCAAAATGTAATAAAATTATGTTCATCTTCATGTAATTTTATGAAATATGATATTTATCTTTTATTAAAAAATAAATATTATAATTGATCTACATTTTTTTTTTGTACAATGGGTCGTTAATATTTTATTTTCATAAAAGATCAATCTAAGTGCTTCATTATTTTTTATGCGTTAATTTTAATTATAATTTTAACTTTATTTTTTAATTCGAGTTTATTAACATCACACGTCTTGCAGTCTTTTTAATAGACTTTAAATTAATGAAGACCAATTGTTGGTAATAAAAATATTTTATTAGTCCGGAGTGCCAAAGGTTCGCAATAAATCGATTTTGATGATTCCGGCTGTATTTGAAATGGTATTCTATCAAAATGATTCGTCTGTACCCAAGAAAGTAAAATCTGACAAACGGCATTCCAAAATACAAAATATAATATAAATTTGGTGGAGGCGATGGAAAATGTGGGAAACTAAATGTGGGAATTCAACGAATCAGAATACAAAATGTTTATTTGTACTCGATACAAGATGGCTTACATTATTTCATATTATTAAATTCACCAAATTAGGGGAAAACCCCCCAATTTGGCAACACTGTTTAACTAAGGAATAAGGATTGGAGTTGTTATGAATAGGCCCTTTAAATTGAAAGAAATACCTTCTGAACCTGGCGCCAATTAGTGTATTTATAATACCATTGATTTCAAAACTGTTTGTAAAGGTAATTAATTATTGAGAGGAATGATTGATTTATTATTAAAAATTATTTTAATATTTTCTAAATATTTTTCACTTATGTATTCAATTAATTAATTTGCTAATATTATATTTCCCTTCCTATAATATTGAAGAGTGAATAATGAGTCAAAAAAGGTTAAGTATCCATTGAAGTTGAAGAGAATAAAATGAAAATTTTTAGTATATCAAATGATAAATGATATAAAAATCTATTTTGCCATTAAACAGTTAATAGCTTATTGTTTAAAATTGTTTAATATAAAAATAAAATATTTTACTTAAATTAGAGAAAGTGTATATAACAATAATATATATATATATATATATATATATATATATATATATATATATATATATATATATATATATATATATATATATATACATATATTAATTTTCCTTTATCCATTTATATATGTTACGATAAGAGAGAATAATTGGTTTACATTAATAATAAATGACCATAATAAATACTAATCAAAAAAAGGGTCATCGGGTCATTATGTTCCTTAAATACTTCAAATTTTATATTCACATACAGTTATTGGATTCTCAAGTCGAATGTTTTAAAACCCTTATTTGGTTCTGTCAAATTTGACTGAAGGATCAATTTCGAATTGAATACAAAATTTAAAGTAATTGGGGACCTTAAAAACCATTTGGATCGTCCTAATAAACTTAACTAACAAGTTTTGTCAGTAAATGTTATTTTGTAAAAACTTCTGTTTGTTTGGAAATATATATAAACAATGGCCAAAAACGTATTTGGTCATAAAAGTCCAATACTAGTTTATGCAAGTATAAAACTAAAAACCTCAATGTAATTTCACACCGCTTCCACTCTTTTAAATATTTATCGTTCCCAATTTGAAGTATTGGGAACGATAAACATTTACATATATCACCAATTCCACCAAATTTCTATTACAGCGAATATTTTCGAATTCTATCTCTCGTCCCGAGATAAAATAGCTTTTACTCATTAACTTTTACTCGAACAGTGTTTGCTCGAACAAACAAATTAACAGATATACATATTTACAATATTATTATATAGATGAGATACTAACCTATAATTATTAGTAACTATTCATACAAACTGGTAAATATAATTATTTTGTATTGAATGGGGATCGTTACTTGTTGAAAATCTATTATTAAATTTTTAAATTAAACAATTGAAATTTTCGTATTTGTTTAATTTAATAAAATTGCCATTATTACAATTTATTATTATAGAAAATATGTAGATGTTATTAATATTGACCGGTTGTAATTAATAATAGATACATTATTCCATTTAACCGCAACATATATAAAATATATGGCTTCGCTCTCAATATTCCTAATGGATAAAAATCTTCGTTTAAATAATATTTTCACTTTTAAAATTATTGTTTTAACAAACACCAAACAAGCCATACAATATAATATTAACATATTTTTTTAATTATAATATAGTAAGTATATTTATGATAAATGATTTAGTAATTAATTAATCGTCAAAATGTTTTTATACACCGCATATACATGTTTTTAAATTAAGTGATCATGTCTTTTTATATAACTTAAAGTGCTTTGAGATTCATAAATTAATGGACTTGTAATGATGCTTATTGTTAGATTTCATTTATGATTATTTTATGGGTACTTTGCGTAGATTAAGTAACTGTTCTCTATAAAGAATTATATAAAATTTTATTTATTTCCAATGAGTTTATGTTGCTTAGAAAACAAACAAGTACTTCGAAAGTACTTCACAATGAAAGTACTTCGATTAAAAAAAATCTTGTACCGTTGATTATTTAACGGGTTTTTCTTCTGGTAGATTATATTAATTAGATTAAAAATAAAATTTCACACGAATTTTTTTAATTAATTTGTATATGTATAAGTTTCATCCTGTTTTTGTTGTTATTAATAATAATTTATATATTTTACGCATAAATTTTATTAAATTTTATTTATTTGAACTGAAAGTGTAATAAACTATCGAAATTTTTATAATTGTGAGAAAAATTATTATTAACAATGTATATATACATATATATATATATATATATATATATATATATATATATATATATATATATATATATATATATATATATATATATATAAATATATTATGTTTAATTATTGTTAGTTTTAACACGTTTCATTAATTAAAATGAGTTGAACTTTATGGTAATTTTTTTATTTGACCATATCTTTCAATAATTATACGTTTTTCGAAAAAGATTTTATTCATAGATATTTTTATGTAATACTACAAATAATTAACTTTCAAAATTTTATTAATGTAGGTATTTCGATAGAAACTATAAATTATAGATATAACCGTCAGAAAACGGCTATAACATTGGAATTTTCTACTTTTTCTGAAGTCGTAAGAAAAATTAACCTAGGCACTATCACTTCTCTTATAATTACGAAAACTATTCGATTTAAGGTCAAGTTTTTTTTATGCTTCTGTTGAAAACAAGTATGTTGCATTAAGTATGGCTTAAATTTGGTTCAAGGAAGAATCCGGTTTGTTTTAGGAAGATAAGCAGTTTTTGCGATCACTTTAATATTATAAGTTCGCTACAATCAATAATTTATATGACGATGTTACGAAATGTAACATTATTTCTTTTCTGTCAAATTTGAATATTAAACGTTGATTGTTGTCTTAAAATTTGAATGTGATAGTAAAATAATTTAATTTTTCTGCTTAATAAATTGTTTCAAACTGCGTATAAGATCAAATTACATATATATTACAAAAAAAAACATATATATATATATATATATATGTATATATATATATATGTATATATATATATATATATATATATATATATATATATATATATATATATATATATATATATTTTATTATATGTATTTCTATAAATGGGAACGTCGATTAAAATTCAAGAAGAAGATACCATTTTAAATAAAATAAACCACCTACACAACTCTCCGGTGATTTTTTTAAATAGGTTTGACTGTCATCAATTTATGTATGTATGTATACCTATATGTAAGTGGCTATCATCATCGCTCATGCATGTGTATGTATATGTTTAAAATTACTCAAATACCATGATTGTTAACATTGTATAATGTTAACAATCTGAGATATATGTTTTTTTAATCTTTACTCATCGTTTAGTTTATTATTTTATACTCTAACATGATAATAAACTATTGCCATTGAATAAAAAAATTTTTTGTTACCTATCCTCACACATTTATGTTTTTCGGTTTAAAAGACGGTCAAGCCTGAAAATCGAAAATGGAATAAACTCAAAAAAATCTGTTAAAATCTGTCCTTTTTGTATTTATTGTAGTTATCTCACGCTGTTATAATATTATAGAAGGTGTGTCTTTTATATTTTAATAGTTCGGTTCGATTTTAAATGAAGTTTTATCGTAAAAAATGTGAGTTAAAGATGATAATAGAAAACTAATAATATATTTTCATAATATTTGAGTAAAATAACAATAAACAATGCTTACAAAACAATTGAATAATGAACACATATTCTTATGCAGACAATTTTTTATATATAATACAACTTTTTTTTGAAATTTTTCCCTTTTTACTGCAAACATGAAACAACTTTATACTAATTAGATGGAAATAGTAGTTGAGTTTCTTGGAGAGATTTTAAGATAGTAAACCAAAAAGATCAGTATTTTTTCTGTATACGAATCACTCACAGATTATTTCTCTTCATTATATTTACCGTAAACTGATCGAATGAAAATCCATGGAAGGATTTTCCCAAAACAAAAATCGTTATTAAAATTATGCAACATGAGTTCCCCAGACATATACACGTGATAATAAATAATAAACCCTTGTGTATATCAATTGCAGTGGTTTTTTTTACATAATAATTTTAAACATTTCTTCACTTTCACTGTGTTTCATCTGCCTGCATTTGAAAACAGAATGATAATTATAGTCTCATATACACCTGTAAAATCATCATCATAAAATTCATGAAAGCCTACTTATAATTTGAAACGTGTTAGATATGTAATAATATTTATTATTATTAATATTTACATATTGTATTTATGATTTTTTTAAAATTTGAATTATTTATTTATTATTCATATTTCATAAAAAGGTAATCAGAAAAAATATTATTTTATTTATTTTTTGTTGAAATTTATGAAATTGGTATGTACTTATAGAGATACTGGTTTAAAGTTGTCCTGACATGACATTTAGTTGTATAATTATGGTAATATTAAGTTTGTATTGCACTAGACATCCAAATATATTTGATACAAACCAGGAGATACCTTGGAATATACCAACAAGTCCTATGCTTAAACATTCCTTTTGGAAAATATTGTCTTACTGTATATCAAATGAAATTTCAATGTAAAATTTTTCAATTTTTAATGCTTACAAGAATTAAAAAAAAAAACCCCAATGCAAAATAATATGAAACATAATAAGAACTTCCCGTTTCCTCCACCAGATTTATATGTGAAATGATACTGTTAATAATATGCTTGTACATCATCTCGGAAATCAGCTGATAATTTTCAAACGACTGAATCGATTTTTATCAAATATAGTTAAAAACTACTGCAAAAAACCTGCTATCTAATAAAAACCTACGTTGAAATCGGTCCACGCGTTTGATAGCTACGATGCCAAAGGCAGATAGACAGACGCTTCAGATTTATAACGCTTCTCTTTTTGCGCAGGGTTCAAAACTAATCTAATCTTTATACGATTATTTGAATGGTGAATAATTTGTGTAAGACACGGGAACGCTGAAGGCATGATACTATCGTTGTCTTTGTCACTGTTTGTTTTACTCCGTCTTTCATCGTTCCTCTTATTTTAAAGATATTATACCTTTACGCATAATTACGTCAGTATCGTTGCTAAATTTCTTGTATCTTGTATTTATTTAAAAAAACGATAAAAAAATATCGAATTTCGTTGACAACACCGCTTTTTAATTTTGAGAATTGATTCTTCATCGGTTAAACTTCATAACTATTGTTTTAAAACATTTTATATAAAAAATAGACGCCCCCATATTCAAGCCAAAATTATTTGGAAGTATGGAAAACTGTTGTTCACAAAAAAATTGCTTGTTTCTATGAGATAAACATTTTTTGCATTTAAAACCCTTTAAATGCATTTAAAACCCGTTTAATAGATTTTTGTCTCATATACCAACATGGATGTATTGTCTCCAAAAGTAGTGTTAAAAGACCGTCATTTTTAATCGATAAAACATGTTTAGTAAAACGTTAATAAATTAAAAAATCCTTACTTGAATATAAGAAATTTCTTTAATAATTTAAGAACCAGTTCTCCAGTATGTACTATACTCGTACAACAATTCCCCCAAATTTCCATAGAATATCTAATTACATAAACCTATTTACAAAAAAAAAAAAAACATTCCAATCACATTCGATTTTAGAAAACGAAATCTATAAATCAAAGTTTCTATATATATATACAAGCAAACGAAATTAAAAATTCTTCAATCAATAAAATATTTATATGTTTGACATAATAAATTTCAAGAAAGAAATATTTAACATACAAAATACTGACAAAGTATATATATATATATATATATATATATATATATATATATATATATATATATATATATATATATATATAGCCAAATAGATTAAAAAAATGGGCATTGAATGGGCGTTATTACTCGTAAGTGTATATTATTAGAAGTTAGTCTCTTATTGACTACTCACAGATAGAAAGTCATTGATATGACCATTTAAAACGTTAAGTCACGTCAATATAAATTAGGATTCATTTTTATTATTATTTTAAACTTTGTTAGTATTATTATTATTTTTTAATTTTAAATTTTATATCATGTATACCTGAAATAATGTAATGTATCTGGTCATAGTCATATAAATATTCTCAATCTAACATTGCACATGCTCCACGTATGTATGCTATATATTATCGACTACCGTGTCCAGACTCGAGTTTTGACGACAGTAACAAATAAGTAAGATAATTTTACAAGTAAGAACTTTGTCCTAAAAGGATTATACCAATTCTTTTAATTAAATATTGATATGAAAAATTCAATGACATGTTTGTCTATATAGTATACATCAGTTCTTTCATACTATGTTATAACCTTAATGGAATACGACATTAGCATAGTATTGTGACACCTAAATATACCCAAATAATAATATGCCAATTCTTTCATTTTTTGAAATGTATATTATCATTTAAATTTGTTACGACATGAATCTTTGTCCATTGGTCTATAAGTATGTATGTATAACATTCATTGACATCAAATGTTTGATATGTAAAATCAGACACATCTAGGATGGGAATCGAACTCACGACCTCTGGCATTCTAGACTAATGCTCTACTGCTGAGCTACCTGAGATGTTATGGCAGTGGAATGCATATGATCCTTCACTATATTTGATGTCAATGCATAATTTATATGTTAATTTACTATTTATATATTTTTATTTATTTATTTTTTTCTAAACTAGCGTCTATTTATATCCATTGATAGTATGGTTTCCTCTCGGATATATTATACTAACGGAAGTGACTAGCATTTACTTAATTTGACATATAAGTATTGAGTCTGAACATTGATAACATTCTTGAAAAATCCTGAAATACCTAAAATGTGAAAGATCTGTTTGAGGCGAAATCTTTTGAGGCCAAATTTATAATACTGTTCGACTAAACGTATTTCATTTTTGGTTTACTCGGCGGCCGCATTTTAGGCAACCTTCTGTTGCCCAAAAAAAGAACTGATTTTAATTCTTAAATATCAATTTATACCTTTGCGTCAGTAAAACAATTTCATACACATTGAAATGTTAATGTATTTTGCAGGCTTTAAAGGATTGATACGTTTGGAAGTGAATATTGAACTATTTATATTGAAAACATTTGTATGTTTGTGAGTGTACCAGAAAACGATAAGAATAATAATATAAACACATATGAAATGAAATAAATAATATAATTTTTTTAAATAAAAAATTATATACTCAAAAAAGAAGGTGTTGATTGAATTTGTTTACATATACAAAAATATTTATCAATTCTTAAATATTTGTTCATTTTATAAATGTTTGTTCAATTTGTTATTAAAGATCGGATTATATGCATATACTACAATCTGGATAATGCTATGCAAAACCTTGCATGTTTCGTTAAACAATATGCAAGTTTCAATATTCGGTACAAGACAATAATTATACATTATAGAAACGAACGATAAATGATCGTTGTTATTTTGGTAAATAGCTACACCGCTAGCTCTTACATTCGAACCTTTAAATTTGACTAAACAGTTGAAATTAGCTACAGGAATGTCTTCATCATTATTACTTCATGTTTCTGATAAACGAAGAATATTGGAATTACCAGCCACAATATCAATGATATCATTTTTATGTGCTCGTAAACTTTGTATATTAAATGTATATATTGATAAACCTGGTCTTATCTTGATAAATTTCACTAACTCTGATTCTAATGTAAATAATGGATTGAATGACAATCTTTCAAACTCTAGTTTTATTGATTTTAGATACAATTTATAATTTTTCGATTGTAGTTTTTCACTACCATATCATTTTATTAAACTTTTGTGTCTTAATAGTAGTGTTGACCTTATTTAATATTATTTAAGTTATTTAAAAATAAGTATAACTTCTTACGTGCGTACATGAGGCACAATTTCAGTGTGAAGTCTGTTCGAGCAGCTAGTATATAATACGTAAGAATTTGATATACACTACGTAAATTAAAGTAGACCCAATAGCGACATTGTGTAGTGCATTTATCACTGTCTATGCACAGTATGTCATGATATGGTGTTACACTCACACGACGGACGACGGACAATAACGACGATGTATACATGCACGAGTAAGATGCAACTATATATAAATGATTGTAGTTAGAGAATGATAAGTATAATGTAATAGTTATTTATGTTATAATATAATACTGATTGTGTGACAAAGTAAACCATATCACAGTACATTACATATAGACAGCGATAGATACACTATACAGTATTCTAGATTGGGTGTATTTTAAAAAAACAAGCTGTATATAATCCAGTATATTTCGCTCGATTTAAGAGCATATTACAATATATTCACAGTTTATTACAGTGCATATAATCCGATCTCTAATTATGATGGTAAATGAGATACTCGTATGTATATCCAATATATGTACTTTAATTTAAGTAACATTAAATGAAACTTGAATAGTTATTTACATACATATGAAATTGTTTATATAAACTGGGTAAAACGCTACGTGATATGTTTCAAATTGAAATGTAATAATAATATAGTCATTATTTATTTATTAAAAATAATTTTTTGATATAAACTATAAATGGGAGTGTTTTATTTGAATTTATTGTTGTTATTATTATTATTGAATTTCCGCTTTGTATAAAACATGTATAAATATTTTTGGTTTAGAAAAATATTGTTGTATGTAGGTATACATGAATGAAATCAATAAGAAATATTCCGTTCTTATGGAAAACTCTTAAATTACTCAACTCTGAGGTTTCTTCAAAGCTAGTAAGTATAGTTGATGCCATTAAATGCATCGATGTACACTTGACCACAAAAGTTGATATCATTTTTTAAATTTTATAGTTGATTTGTGCCTTATTCATTTGGTTTTCGAAAAAAAATTTCGAATAAAAGTTGTAAGTATATTTATAATGAACAAATTTTATCCGAAGCATTTTGTCGAAAACCGAATCCATCAGGCACAAATCGATTATAAAATTTAAAAAAATGACATCAACTTTTGTCGTCTATAGTACCAGTTAGTGGCGGGCTTAAGGACGAGTCTTTTAGTTAAAACTTTTAATCTATGATATTTGACATGTTTAATCAGACTCAAAACCTCTTATCGGTCATTTGAAAAAGTTATCGACGATTAAGAATAACATTTTTACAATTGAGTTTTATCAGACAATATAATTGTTTTATACTTAAACTTACAACAACTATCTTAATAAATTAGACACTGTGATAAATATTGTTTTAAAATATTCTTTTAATTATACAGTTGATTTAATAGAATTAAAGAAAATAGTGTTAACTAACCTTAAAATTAATAATTAATTATTTTAATCAGTATATTTGAGATTAACAGTTAAAAACGAAAACAATAGCGTGCTAAAAAACTTTAACAAAATTATACAAATATACTGAAACCAAGTTTATTAAAATAATAAATATTAATTTTAATTTACGACAAAATGATAAACTTTTTTGAGGATTTTATAGAATTTTATGAAAGTACTATATTGGATTTTGTAGAATTTTATGAAAGTGCTATATTGTATTTTGTAGAATTTTACGAATGTACTATATCTAGCACATAAAAGTCTTTAAGATACATTCGAAAATGAACGAAAAAATAATACATCGATTGTGCCATAATACAGATAGGGCCGTAGATGAAGAAAAACTATAAATTCGAGGCCCATGGTTGGAAGCGCAGCCCTTTGTTTCTATTTCCAAATGTCTGTGTTAATGCGATTTTCCGAACTACTGCCACACGAAACGGTATTTTTATCAGACCTGGAAAGTTTTATCTAAAGTTTGTTTAAAGAGATGGTCACCTTCAGATTCACCTTCTCTTTGATCTTAGCGGTGCAGACTTAGTGAACGATTAGCATAAACTAAATATTTAGACGAAATAGAATACAATAGAACTTATTTAAACAAAATCAAATAAATTACCAACAATTTTTTTTAATCACAAAAATTGATTTATATTTCATTTAAATTCGACAGGGTATTATTATTAAACTTAATATTGGGTGTAGTTAATGTGACTTAATATTGGCATACGTGCGAAAATTAGTATTTATTTTAAATGTTATCAGGAATTAAAATCAATGTTATATTTGAACAAAAAAAAAAAAAACAATCACGTAGCCCTACAACATGGTGTGTAAAAACGTAACCCCATATATATTATTTCAATCTATAGAGAATTGTGTTATGTACATGAAGGGATATAACACGGACACAATTATTGTTTTCGATACATATCGGTACAATACGTATGATATCGATCTGTCGTTTAAAAACTAACCAATTGAGGGCGTATACGACATCTGTGGCGCAAAATGTCCCGACGCATATTTATACTTCAATTAAAAATCATCAAGTTTGTATTGGTCTAAGATCCGGCATTAGAAAAATCTTCCCTCATCTGTTAATTGAATGAAATAATGTTTCAAAGGCAGATAACAATATTATAAATGTATGAGTGCAATGTCTGCCATCGTAGTCCAGCTGGCTATTAAGATTAATTAATTAATTAATATGATATAGTGTCTTTGTTTAATATATTATTGTTGCTCGAACAAATATAATTGTCTCTCTCTGCGTAGAACACATTTTTTTGAAAATTTTATTACTTAAAAATTTTTTTATATAGGCTGCAAATAATTTAACTATATATTTATTATATAAAATATATTTTATAATATCACAGTAATAAAATTTTCAAAAAATGTGTTCTACGCAGAGAGAGAGACAATTATATTTGTACGAGCAACAAGCAAAGACACTATATCATATTAATTAATTTATTAATCTTAATAGCCAGCAGGACTACGGTGGCTGACATTGCACTCATACATTTATAATATTGTTATCTACCTTTTAAACATTATTTCATTCAATTAACAGATTAGGGAAGATTTTTCTAATGCCGGATCTTAGAACATATATCTCTTTACAATTTTCAATTGAAATAAATATGAAATATACACGAAATTAAATATAACATGATCATTTTTAATTTTAGTAGGTAGGTGCGCAACAACATATTGCGCAACAGATGTCTCATACGTCATCAATTAGTGGGTTTTAACTTAAGAATTATATATTACAATCTATTTACCAAAGATTTTATGATATTATGAAATCTATTAGAATTTTATTGGACCACAATTGGAACAAAATACTCAAAAACAATATCAGTGATTTTTAAATCTAGATTAAGATTATTAAAAGTAAACAAACAAAAAATAACCCGAAACAATTGAGATTAATAAAACAATTGGTATGATTAGTTAATAGCTTGTTGCCTGGCTTGGTACACACAAACTGGAAATAGTTAGTTTAATTAATAAATGCATGCAGCTACTACTACTTACTTCTTATTATAAAGTCAAGTAGCAATCAGTAAAATAAATAAAATGCTGCATTTAATTTCCTTTGTTTACAAAATTAAGGTCACTAAATTAGTATGCAATTTTATGATTATTGCTAACATATTTTTTGGTTTTAATAAATTTATATCAGTTCATTTAAAATACTGCAGTTGTGTGGTAATTAGCTTTAATTTGAAAATTGTACGCACAATGCAACTACATGAATGATTTTGAATTGTTGAATGTTAATTAGTTTCCCGTTGAACTGATTGGTGTAATAACATACAATTGAAATTAGGTACAGGCATGTTTTCATCATTATTACTCCATGTTTCTGACAATAGAAGAATGCTAGAATTACGAACCACATTATCAATGATATCATTTGTATGGACTCGTAAACTTTGTACATTAAATGTATATATTGATAAACCTGGTCTGGTCTTGATAAATTTCACTAACTCTGATTCTAATGTAAATAATAGATTTAATGCCCGTTTTTAAACTCTAATTTAATCGGAAGAAGTGACGCTGGTAATGCTCTACCATGATAATTTGTTAACTACCATAATAGGGAATATGCATGAAAATTTTTTTTCACTTGAATTGAAGCATGTTTATTTGACAAATATCAAGGTAAAATTACTTTTTAAATAACTTTAACAATAAGCGAGATATGAATGATTGAAATTCCCGATTAGACAAAGAGGGTGATAGCCCTCTTGATATGTTATGTGACGTCATATTACACTTTCACCATTTAAAATACACGTAAAACTCCGTTTTTAGTATTTTTGCAAGAAAGAGACAGATAATAATCTTTAAAAGCTTATAGCATCCTTGATACTTGTCGGATTTTAATTTCGTTTTTAAATATTATTACAGTATTAACAGTATTTTCATATTCTGAAAATAAAAGTGAAAAAAAATTTTCATGCATATTCCTTATTGTTTTTCGTCAAATAAAAAATATCGCTTATGTTCAGTTGCTAATAGTAACCATAAAAGCAAAAAGATGGTTATGGCCACATAAACGATATAAAATCATTTTGGTAGCTCAGTTGGTAGAGCACTGGTCTAGAATGCTAGAGGCTTTGGGTTCAACCCTCAAGCAAGATGTATAAAATTTTAAATTTTTCAAAACATTGTTGTCAATATAATGTTACAAATAAACAAGTGAAAATAACAACTAACTGAGTTAACTGCTAATATACCCGGTATATATTGAGTGTATGAAAAAACGGTTCTACCTAAAATTGTTTATTTTAAAAAAAGGAACATTTTTTTGTCTTTAAATTTTTGTCCTATCTCTTACGGTTTCAAAGATATATATTTTTCCCCCTAGCGGGGAAAAGGACAGTCCGATTTTGCCCATTCACGAACTTGACCATACTTTTTAGATCTAGAACATACACACAAAATTAAAGCTCATTATCTCTGTTCGTGTTTGAGTTATCGTGTTGACGCACGGATTTGCGGAAATGGACTAATTAGGTGATTTTATGAACACGTATACAGAGTCCGGACCAAACTTAAAATACCCTGGTATATCTTAATTATTGAGCTTAATCTATTTCGCTTACGAAAAAATGCTTCATACAAAAGTAGTTCATTTTGGTCAGGAAAAATTTTGTAATTTAAATGTCGTACTGTTATTCAAAAAGTTTTTTTTTCTGGTTTGTGGATTTTAATCAAAATCTGGACTTGAGTAGTGATTTGTTTAGAAAAAAAACATTCTCTATAGTGGTGAAATTAAATTTCAAAATTAAAAAAAAAAAAAATTACTTGTCAGAAGTGGGATTCGAACCCACGCCCACAGTGTGGACTGCGACCTTTTTTTTTTTTAATAAATCTTTATTCAAAAATAATTAATAATATGTACATAAAAATTCACAAAGTTACAATGCAAATAGATTTTATTTATATGTGTATAGCATAGAGGTTAATAGCACTAGGTGCTTTCATCCTCAACTTTATTTAATATTTAAATGTTAGATTACTAACTGTTTTTTTTTAAATAGTTTATTTTTTTATGATAAGTTTATTAAAAATTAGTTATATTACATGTTTGATTCATGTTGTTGTTGTTGGGGGACTGCGACCTGAACGCAGCGCCTTAGACCACTCGGCCATCCTGACATATTTTTTTCATATGTTACATCTGAAATGATTCTGAATCTATGTGTCGACTTATAGTTTCTTTTCTGGTATGAATTCGTGGAAACCGCTATGCTGATGAGTTTCTCGTTTTGATTTAGCACTAATCAATTTAAATTTTTAAAATAAGATCTTTGAAGTGCAGCATTTTATTAAATCTAAAACTATAAAATAAATAAATAATTCTCGACTAAGATTATTTTAAGATTAACATTTTTTTTAAATCTTAAAATGTTGATATATATAGTTAATAATAGTTAATAAATGAAAATGGCTATGAATGGATTAGCATTTATTTAATATTTGATTCGATATATTGTTTACACAATATTCAGAGATTTGTATTAAAAAAAATATACCTAATAGTCATGTTGTTTAGTCTATAAAGTAAAAAATTTATAAAATAACGAGAGGCCTAATATAGGAATATTTCTTTTCATTAACAATCTCATATTTGGTTTTTATTATAATTGAAAGTTCGTGAAATATTTAAGGTAGGCATATCTCAAATTTAAAGAATTTGTAGCGGTATCGCTTCTTCTTTAAATTATTATTATAATTTTGTTCATCATTTTTATCTGTTGCATAACAACTATAACTTCCCTCTATTATCACGGTTGCTTTGAATGTTAACAACCATGGTAATTTACATATTAAAATAATAACATTTCATAAATCAAATCAATAAAGATCAATTATATCTTTTATATATATTTATTTAAATAATAATATTTAATATAACAAACATCTACCTTTACAAATTCAGTAATTTTCAAATGATGTATATTATTTTTATAGATTCGATTTCGACAGGTGGGAGTATCTAAAATAGTAAATCGGTTATCAAATCGTCAAATGAACTAGATTTTCGTATTTGTATACCCGATAAAATATTTACCAGAGTATATAAAGTTTAGTCCCGACTGGTAACGTATGAAAATATTATACGTAGAAAAAAAGTTTTGATATAGGTGTTCATAAATTGACCTAATTAATCTATTTCCGTAATCCGTCTAACGCCTGTGCCTGCCTGTGAACACGATAACTAAGAAAAAAGATTGCGTGCCTAAATTTTGGCTTTTCTAGAGGTAAAAAGTAGGGAATCGTTGGTGAATGGGCAAAATCGGACAATGTTTGGGCAAAATGTGGCAAAACTGCCTATCTTTGAAACCGTAAGAGATAGAACAAAAACTTAATGACAAAAAATGTCTCTTTTTAAAAATGAACAACTTTTGTTTGAAATTTTTTTTTCATAAATTCAGTCGGGTATTTAAGCAATTAATTCATAACTTAGTTGCTATTTTCACTTGTTAATATAACTTTTTATTTCTTATTGATGGATATTTTCTCACAACTGCGTAATCTGTGTATGTGATGCTTCATCGAGATATTCGACGATATCATGAAATGAAAAAATTCTCAATAGATCACAATTAATCGATTGTATATTAAATTTAATCGATCAGAAACACTATATATAAGTGTCTATATATAAGTCTGAATATAAAGATAAAAATATATACATTGTTTAAAAATATTGAAGTTCTATATTACACCTTCAATATTTTTATAACTCTTTGTATTAATTGCGCAATACGATTTTCTCATAAAAAATATTTTTAAATGAAATGATCCGAAATTAATATTTTTTTTATTAGTGATTATCAATAAAAGTTACATATATTATACTTTATAAAAACCAATCGATACATAATCAATGTACACACAATTAATTATAGTTTATATATATGTATATATATTTAAAAAAAATTAATATTGTAATTTCATCCACTTGGTTGGATTTTTTTGGTATAAACCAACAAATATTTCACACAAGCATAAAATTCGTTGATATTTGTATATCAAACATGATCTTAAATTGTTGTTTTGAATCTAAAAATAATATCTGTGTGAATATTTGTCAATCGACAAGTGGATTGGATCAATTTCAAACAAACTTTTTGGTATAGAAATGAAAATTTGTCAATAGATTTTGTTAGGAATATGTGGAATTTTTTGTTGTTGTTAAATACTGAAAATATTATCCGTAGAATAAATTTTGATGTCTGAATTTTTGAGAATCATTTATTAATCATATATTTACGTATGATTAATTTGACATATGATCATATTTAACAAATATAATTTGTAATTTTATAATCGTAGTATTAAATAGCTATTATATATGAAATTTTCTATTATGTCTGTAAAAGTATTGATGACGACTTGTTTTAAGATGAATGTAAACAAACATAGCATTTTTTTTTTATGATGTCAAATTATATATTGTAATATGTAAAGCAATTGAAGTTGTTTGTAAACATTATTCTCAAGTAATGTAAATATTAGCTAAAAATTGAATAATTATTATTAACCCTTTTTCAAAAAAAAAAAAAAACAACTGAATAATTTTAAATAAATTTCTATTATTAGACAGTTATTAAAATTGACAATACATTTCTAATTTTTCAATGAGCTTATATAGTCGTCTATAAGTAGTCATGTAAACCTCGTTCGCTCACGTTAGCTATTTTTTTCGTTGTTTCTTAAGTAATTCATTGACGTAGATAATATTAGTTTAGGGGGGGGGGGGAAATAATTCCTCATTATTTAGTAGTGTCCTAGAATCCTACGCTACCGACATACTTCTCCAAATTGTGTCAGTTTAGGGCATTTTGGTTTGATTTTAGGGTCTTTTGAAGTCACTCAAACAAACATTCTATTTTTTTTAAATTAAATTAAATACTGATATGAAAAAGTTAACTCGTCAACCAGGAATCGAACCTCGGGTCTCTGGATAACTAGTCCAGTATGCTTCCGCTACACCAAAGACGATTGTGACGTAGTAGCCAACTTTTTCATATTATTCTAATTTTTTTTATTTTTTTTAATTTAGACAGTATTAACTTCTGTTGAAGTGATCTATTTATTTAATATTTGTTTATTTGTGTATACTTTCGCGTCAACATAACGATGTTTGTCCAAATTCTTTTCGGTTACGTATGACAATACGTAATCGTATACGTATAACCGTAATACGTATGACCTGGTTGACGAGTTAACTTTTTCATATCAGTATTTAATTTAAATAAAAAAATTCAATGACAATGAAATTTGTCGGAGTATACGCTAAAGTCTTCTACAGTTTGTCATACGTAACCGAAAGGATTTTGGACAAACATCGTTATGTTGACGCGAAAGTATACACAAATAAACAAATATTAAACATTCTATTGCTTAAAAAGCAGCTAAACTGTTTTCATATGGCATATTGAATATTAATGTCAACTGACGCAAACACGTACTTATAACGGCATTTTCAAGAGCTGAAAGCGTTAAAGCTCCCAAAACGAATACACCTTAGTAGTGAAGGTAATGGACGTTTGGGATTATTTCTGCCTATTCACAAATTAATGCGATCCTATATTAATAATACAATAATTTAAGGATGCTTGAGAATTGATATTCGATAAAACTTTGGATCCTAGAATTTTGGCAAATTTAATCATATTGATTTTATAAACATCTTATTGATCATTTGATAAAGTTATCAATGATTTAAAATCAAATTTTTAATATATAATTGTTTAGATATAAATTTGTAACACCTATGTTAATAAATTAGACACTGTGATAAATATTGTTAAAAAATATACTTTAAAGTTTAGTTCATTAAAATGTTATTAAAAAAAAATTTAAATTTTAAGTTTCGACAAAAAAAATGATCAATTGGATTTGTAGGAATTTGTAGAATTTTATGAATGTATTTACTATATTGGATTTTGTAGATCTTTATGAATGTACTAAATATATCTAGAAAATGACCATTCTTAAATCAATTAAAAATCATATTTCTTGATCTGTTTATATTAATTTTAAATCAATTGACATTTGAATTGAATTAAGAATGTTTTTGGGCGGT
This sequence comes from Nineta flava, assembly GCA_963920215.1. Lineage (NCBI taxonomy): Eukaryota > Metazoa > Arthropoda > Insecta > Neuroptera > Chrysopidae > Nineta > Nineta flava. The sequence goes on along the minus strand of OY986043.1, from coordinate 85,328,560 downwards.
TATAAAATTGAATTAAAATTCATTTGTGACCTATTTTTCTATTATCAAAGGTTAAAGTCAATTGTTATTTTGTATATTAAAATATTCAATTATACTATCAAAAAAAACCAGGGGCACAATATATGTATAATGCAATAATTTAATAATTTATGTAAATTTATTTTTGATATATACAAATTAGAATATGATATATAAAATTCATGAAGGTTAATTTCTTTCAATAAAAATTGTCAATAATAATAAATAAAAATGAAATAATTTTATTTGATATTTAATAAAAATCTGATTAGCATTTGTATATGAACAAAATTTTGTTGCGGTTATTAACCTTCTTTTAGGACAAAGTGGCTTAGAAAATATTTTATTCTTTTAGAATTATTAAAATTTGGCATTAATTCCAAATGGGGTAATTGAGAATTGTGAGTTTAAATAATTGGTACACAAAAATATATACTATAACATCACAAAGTGGCGACCTTTTATCAAAATTTTCCAGTTGATTTGTTGTCCGGATTTATTCGGGTTTCGAAAATGACTGTAATCTTTTTTTCTTATATGATCAATATAATTTTAAGGTAGTTCCAGATACATATACACACATAAACAACAAATACATATATTTATATACAAATTAATGTAATTTTGAAAGAACGAAAATTTTAAACTATTATATTGCGAAAATAATAAACGTGATTTAAAAAAAATTATTTAAGAAATATTTATCTTTACTCTCCTAGTTTGTTTGTTTTTTAATTCTGTCGAGTATTTTTTTTAATACAAGAGATAATAGTTGGGCGGGCATGGAGTTTTACATGCTTCTAATGAGAGAGAATGATTACTTTGGTATTAATTATCTCGCGTTCTAAACTGTCAAAAATTCTGAAACATCGGGATTTATTAGAAAACGTTATTTATAGTCAGTGAAAAAATAGAGCAAAATCTGTCTATAAGTGATTTTATACTGAACTACCTTAATGTAGGTACCCGATTCTAGGCAGCGTAGTACAGTACATATATCCTTGAGTTACCTTGTAACTACCAATACATTGTTATTGAATTTCGACAATAAAATAACTATTGATTTAAAGTCTATAAATTCTTTATTTCTTAATCTTTTTCTCAGACTGTGTTTAAGTCGTATATACCAGGATATCTTATATATTCCTACATATAATTCCTTATATATTTCTCATCCAAAAGCCACTATGGCGGACAACATACGACAATTATTAACTTTTTATGCACAATTTAAATTAAAAAAATTCTTGATTTGTTTTTAAGTTGAATATTGAGATGTTCTAGCAAATATTACAAAAATATTTACCTAAGCACCAAGATATTATTATTGAAGTAATATTTACAATTTTTATAAATAATTTTTTTCCATATATTTTTTCTGTCCGTTGTAATGTAAATGTTTATTTAATAACTATACTTCTATGTACACTCTAACTACTTAAATTAAATCCAAATTTAGCAATTCACAATATGTGTGTGGTTTGCAAATATTTATCCAAATAATTATTTGCAGAAGCGAACTAAAATCAACTAGGTATATAATTTCATATTTTTTTAACACTTTTTTAATTTTTACTAGATTTCAATAAAATTACAGGGTGTTTTCTAAGTATGTAATACAAATTTAAAAGCATTTTTCTTGAGTAAATAGTATGGAAAACAAATTCGTTACGTACCTAGGGCCGAATTTTCTCAGAGCAAGGACTCATAAGGAATTTTAAATTAGATTAACATGCCAACATTCATAATATCAATTATTATAGCAGATATTTCTATAAATATCAGTTTTACAGAAAATTTGGAACATCTGGCTACTTGCATTTAACTAATTTTTGAGAGAGATATTCCAGATTTTTTGTTCCTCTCGTTCCCCTTAATCGATTTTGTCCATTGACGAGCTTGGCAAACACCCCCAAAAGTACTTTGCATACCAAATTACTTTCCGATCGAAATCATTTTAAAATCGTTTTTATTAATATCACAATATTTATCATTTGCCTATTATTTTCGCCAAACTGAAAAGAATTCCCTTCTTTCTATAGCGCGGCACTTTTTTGAAATAGTTATTCTGTATTGAGTTTTTGATGTGGAAACATCTATAGCGAGACTATATAAAATTTTATATGGGGAGTAAAATGAAATTTCCGATTATACAATGTGACGATCGGCGGATGTAACGATTGCTTATGTGACAGTCGGCAATCATCGGCATTGTTAAGATATGAGACAATCTATTCGTGTTTGTCAACGAATCACATTACTCACAATACATACGACATTAACTATTTTTCTCGTATTAGTAAGTAGATTCAATTTTTTTTATTTAAAGTGTACACTCCCGTTCAACAAAATTGAACAGGTCTGAAATGTTAATTTTCTTACATTTCATAAAACTCCTCACTTTTGTAACTCTCTGTATAATGATTTATTTATAAACAAAGATAAGCAGTATATATTTTAACTATGAAAAAAGAAATGGAAGTATAGTAAAAAACATTTACTACAAGAATAATCAAAATTGAGAGAGACTGATTCGGTTCAGATCTGTTCAATTTTGTTGAACGGGAGTGTACATTAAAGTATGTTCTTCAATTTAAATAAAACTTTTCATCAAATAAACATATTTTCTGCAGAAGTGAAGAAAATTCTTTGTAGTGTAAATTACCATCAATAAATTTCTCTTATCTCTTCCTTTAACACTTCGCTGAATATCCAAGCAACCAGCGTATATAATGCGATTCATCTCTACCTATATGTGGTTTTGTATGAATGAATAATATCCTGGCTATTAACATCATATTAACGTTTTATAATACTTTTACAGTCTAACCTCTTTATAACTTGCTCATCAATGAACGGATACCTATTAGAGTCAGTTTCAATATTAACTTTAAACAATTGATTTTTTAACATTTTTTGACATCAAATGCTTGATATGAAAAATCATACACATCTAGGGATGGGGATCGAACCCACGACCTCTGGCATTCTAGACCAATGCTCTACCTAGTTTATAAAAAAACAATTTGAAAAATATGTTAATAGTAAATAAACAAAAATTAATAATACAAGGACATCAAAAATGATAGTGAGGGATCATATGCATAGTACTACCATAACATCTAAGGTAGCTCAGTTGGTAGAGCATTGGTCTAGAATGCCAGAGGTCGTGGGTTTGATCCCCATCCCTAGATGTGTATGATTTTTCATATCAAGCATTTGATGTCAAAAAATGTTATCAATGTTCAGGCATATTACTTAAATGTCAAAGTAAGTAAACGCTAGTCGCTTCCGTTGGTATAATATAACCGAAAAGCAACCATACTATCAATGGAAATAAATAGGCGCTAGTTTACAAAAAAACAATTTGAAAAATTGATTTTTTACTATTTACTAAACTTAGATGTACGATTTTATACCCGCTTTTGTACGAATTCATACAATAGTAAGCCAGATGGTATTTATAAAATTAACTCAGTTAGTTTTTATTTTGACTTTTTTTTAAATCTAAGACAACCATTAAACGTAGCAATGGTAAACATTTCTATTCATAATTATGAGATACCCAATAATGATCCCGTAAGGGAATCGGGGAAAAATAAACGAATTTCGTAACAGGCCATTGCAACGACTACCGTGATTGATAATATACGTTTAAATCATAATACTTATTAACTGTTATACATCAGTTTCACTGTATTTATTCTCATCATTACACATCTATTTAAATACATATACTAACACCGTGGAGTGCGTATCTTCTGTTTTTATATAATAGATTCCATGTTTCTTTGATGCTGAATGGAAGATATCTTCATTATAAAATTACAACACCGTTAAAAAACGTACTACTTATATTTACATGTAAAAAGTGTTTAAAAAAAACAGAAGAAATTATTCATAATATTCATTAAAAAATTTTGTAAAAGAAGATATTGCCTGTAATCAACACCGTTAACAGATAAAAATATATCCCATTTACGTCTATATAACCGCTAAAAGCTTCGTTAAACTATGTATAGTAATCTGTAATAATTACACGGTTTTCTAGACCGCTTGAGTTTTTTTAATTATTATGTTAAATATTTCTTTTTTTTTTACCTACCCCGGAGAATACGATCTACACTTTTCAATTACATTTTTTTACGAATTATAAACGTAATATTAATTATTCTATTTTTTCCGGTTCCGTAGCCAAACATAAACCCTTATATAGACTGCTTATGTTATAAAGTTGAGAATTTGATATGGTCTTTGAAAAGTATTGAGAGTATGTTATGAACACTTTTTCGCTACAAAAAACCGTTTACGATATATATATTAAGCTTTAAAGTGGCAATTTTTGTTTACGAGTCTTTACTCCTTACCAGATAAATCGCTGTTTTTGAAAATCTGATTCAAATGATAGTAAGTATGGATTTTTGGACGAACATTGACGGGTTCTATTGAGCAAATTAATTGACGAATGGACAAGTGCTCCTAAGTATTCCATTTTTTTAGGAATAGTATTATATTGCCAGTTATTCTGTTCGTAATTTGTGGAAATCTTTATCATTTTTTGTCTCCCCTTATTGTTTGATTTAATAGGAGATAAAGGCTAAATTTTAATCATGTTCCTTGTGTCCATAAGTAACAAGAAATTTATCAACTGATTAAAACCATACATAGCTTTCGCACGCTCAAACCAAAATTGAGAATTATGTTCGAAGTCAATCAAAAATTCTACCTTAAATAATCGTTGTTGACTAGTGTGAAAATTGAGAAAAAGGATTGTTGAAAAAAGAAATATAGAATATTGCTTAAATGTCAAATTAAGTAAACGCATGCCAGAGATCCAGATTTTGGACTGTTCTAAAAAAAATACTTTCCTTGAGGAAAATCAGTGATGGGTAGAAATATTCAAAGCTCTGGAGTTAAAAACTTGAATATCTCATTCCGTGTCCATCAATTACAGCTTCAACATTGATTATTTATGACATATTTAAATTAACAGAAAATAAATGATCTATGACAGAATTAATATCAATAAATAATAATCAATAAACATATTAAGTCATTTTTTATTATAGATTTATTTATTCAACCTTTTTTTTTTTTTATTGTATAATAAATCTTGAATTTATAACAATATAATAATAATATTGATAAATGATTTCTAGTATTGTTTAAACAAATTTAAGGAAAAAAAATGTATACCTGTATTGACATTCATCAAATCAAATCAAATATGATTGAAATTTATTCAAAGTAGAAAAAAAAAATCTTGACAGACAAGAAACTTGCATATGGTCTGTTTGTATATGAATGAAGATTAATGATTTCATAATTTTTCAATGTTATTTAATATATATTTTTATATAATTTTTTATTGATAAAAAAAATGGTATCGAGGTAACTGGTTATCACGAAAACAATATTATTAAGGTATTTCTAAACTATTACTAGTTAACTATTATTAAGAACTTCACGAAATTTACAATATTAGTAAAATGCATCCTCAGAAATCAGCTGAATTTTTGTGATAATTTATCCCGAATGGCGTTTTTGAGAAAATCGTTACGTAAGTTTAAGGAGAAATTTAACATGCATTTTCATAAACATGGTGAAATAAAATGCACGATTCCGACTGGTTTTACTTCGAACTCTCTCAATATAGTCACCGTTGTTCTGAAATTCGACACATACTTTCCTCAATTCCTTAGAAACATCTTTTAATACACTCAAAACTCGTTTTGGTATAAAGACACGGGTAAAGCTGCGTTACCGATTAGTATAATAATAAATTGATCTTATTTCTCCCAGCGCATGGACTATAACATTAAATACTATTAAAAATATTTATATGATTTTCTAATTTAAATGATGCGTATTAACACAAATGGACTTTAAATCGATTAATTAAATTTTGTTTATTACCAATTAATTACAAAATTAAATTAATCAATTTTTAAATGATTTCTAGTATGTTAATTATTTTTTGATAAATTTGATAATTTCTTTTACAATATATATATATATATATATATATATATATATATATATATATATATATATATATATATATATATCATTTATTGCAAAATATTTACTATTATTTTAATTTTTTTTAATGGACGATAATGTCGTCCGTGAAATTTTTATTTTGATAAAAATTCTACTTGAAATGACAAAAACATGGGTAATGTATTTTTTTTTGTACACATTTTATCAAAAATGGTTTCAAGGTTTTGAATAGTTATTTTTCAAAATTATTAATTAATTCACCTTGAAAATTTGGTTATTTTTACCGACGAAAGAATGAAGTACTCACGCATAACTTTTTACAAAGTAATCCGATTTTGATAGTTCTTTTTTGTTGGATAGGGTATACTTCAAATTTGGTCCCATAATAATTTTAAAAAACACTTTCAAATTTTAGCCACAAAAAAATAAAACTTCCCAGCGCTTCCACTAAAGAACAAATATCATAATTATATTATATATGAACATATATAATATATTATATATGTTCCTATATTATATATGTTCTGTGTGTAAACACTATTTGAATGCAATCAATATCTTTGCGCAATTTGAATGATTATTTAACCAACGAAAAAAACGAAGGAGGTTTCTATAGTCAGCTCCTATATTTTTTTTGTGTATGACCACGCATAACTGTTTACAGAGTAATCCGATTTCGATAATTCTTTTTTCATTGGATAGGGTATATTTCGAAATTGGTGCCATATAAATTTGAAAATTTCACCCCTAAGGGTAGAAAAATAGGGAATGGTCGATTGTTCACCACCAAACTTTCATCTGTGAACCGATTCTGTTGAAACTTGACGTAGTTCTACTGACACTATAAGCCACAAAAAAATAAGAAATAAAAACTTTTTAACAAAAAATCGAACCGACGAAAGAAGAAAGTAACTGAAATGCAAAAAATAATGACTTAGTAACAAAAAATTAAACCTTCGAAAAAAGAAAGGAAAAAATAAAAAAGTAACTTTTTAGTCTAAGTCCTACACTAATGTAAATACCTAAATAATTTTGAGTCGTTATACACATTTTTTATTAGAAAACATTTAAAGTAATTTTTATTAATACAGTTACCAATGAAATATTAATAATTTGGCTCAATTTAGTAAACATACATGTAACTCATTGATGGTTGCACAGAAGTTTTATTTCTATCTCTCTTACTTTTACGCGTCGTCAAAATATAAATTCTACTGAAATCAAATCACACAGAGCACACATTTGACCCTAGTGGTGTATCTGTGTTACTACTTAAGAAACACCCCATATATAATTAGGAATGTCTTAATACTTTGTATATAAATAATACTTATGTAATAATACTTTGTATATAAAATAAAAATTAAATATTTTCTATATTATTATTGTACATGAAATCAATGTTTCATTATTAATTAATGATTAACAATCAATTATAATTAATTTTCATAACATTAATAGTTATTTATTACAATTTAGAATATTGATATTTTTTTTAATAGTCTCAGGTGTGATTATAGAAAAATTATAAAATAATTGGGAGCGGTACTGCGGATAAGAATAAAATATATTACTTAGTAATTCGCTAAGTTGATTCAATCATTTTATTTATTACGAATTAAGTAGACAAAAAACAAGGACCATTAATTATTGCTTTCGTAATAATTATTGTATTGTTTTTCGTATTAGGTTGAAAACACAAAGTGTAGTTCTTAATAATTAGCATATTAACGTTATTACAGTCTTGTTGAATTTATGGACGCACGTAAGAAGTTATACCTCATTTTAAATAATTTATTAAAATAGTATTAAATAAGATCCAACACTAATTGAAACTTCAATACACGTAAATGTCGATTTAATTTGTACTTTTGTATATAGTAATATATACATTTTTCATTTTAGATGATTTGTGCCGAATCCATTAAGCTATCGAAAAAATGTTTAGGAAATCATTTGCTGGTAATTTTATAATGAATAACTTTTATTCTAAACATTTTTTTCGAAAACCAAATGAATTCAGCACAAATCAATCAGGCACTACTAATGAAATCGACAATTTAATAAATAAAAGCTATTTTATTTATATTTTTCTACTTATTCATCGAGGATTCAGTCTATTCGTATTATTGAATCAATAAATTGAATTGCGTCTTATGTTTTTCATAAACTCTCTAGAGTTGCAATTGCAAACTCTAATTGTAATCTCTTAGAGGTATGAAAGAGAAATATTAATATTGAATTATTACTATATTATTTGTATATAAAAACATAGTCATTTAAAATAATTTGATTTCAATTTTATGATATGTGTATGTACACTCCTGTTCCATAAAAATTGAATCACCAGTAAGTCACATGCTATGCGTATTAATTACTAAATATATATATATATATATATATATATATATATATATAACATACAAAAAAACTTAGAATGGTCAACTGGTTCAATTTTTATGACCGGCAGTGTATGTATATAAAGTTTATAATAATAATATTTATGACTAGTTAAAACATTAATTAACACATTCAGAAAATATTTAATAGTTAATAAACTATATTTTATTTGCTAAAAAAACTGAAAAAAACTACAGATTAAATCACTTCTAAAGAACACTATAAATTCTAACTATTAGAGTCATATATTATTATAGTTTTTGATTAGACATTAATGTTTAATTGACATGCGAATTTACAACAAAGATTGGATTGTAAATTACGGGAATTTCAATTCGGAAGAAAAATACAGTAGTTATTACAGCGGTTTTATAGTAGAATTTATGATTACTTGAATTTTTTTTGAAATAGCTACACCTCAAACATTAGAAAATTTATATGCGACTATACAGTTGAAATTAGGTACAGGAATGTCTTCATCATTATTACACCAGGTTTCTGATAAATGAGGAATGCTAGAATTATGAGCTACATTTTTATGGGCAATCAATGATATCATTTTTATGGGCTCGTAAACTTTCTGTATTGAATGTATATATTGATAAACCTGAACTGGTCTTGATAAATTGCATTAACTATGATTCTAATGTAAATAATGGATTTAATACCAGTCTTTCAAACTATAATTTTAACGGAACAAGTGACGCTGGTTCTATTCTATCATGATAAAATGTAGAATCATTAGTATAGATACAATATATCATTTATTCGATTGTAGTTTTTCACTACTATATCCATCCATGTATTAAACTTTTGTGTCTTAAGAGTAGTCTTGACCTTATTTAATATTATTTTTATAAATTATTTAAAAAGAAGTATAACCAATTACGTGCGTACATAAGTACACACATAATTTTTTCTTTAAGATTGAAAAAAAAAAATTTTTAGAAAAGATTTGCGATTCTAAAATGATATATTTGCAGCGACTGAATAAAATATACTTTTAAAATTCCACCAATTAAAGGTTAATGACTCTTATAATTAAAAAGCTAATCTTAATTAAAACATAAGTTTAAGTTATTTTTGTTCAAAAATAAGAAAATTTTGTGTATTTCATAATCAAATTTAACAATATTTTAATACTAAAAATTTATGTAATAATCGGAACTAACTAGCACTTATAATAAAAATTTAGACATAAATAATTCAATAAATGTCCAAATAAATATTAATAAACATTCTTTATTTGTTTATTTATATTAGTGTTTTTATATATTTTTTTTGAAATAACGGTACAAAAATATGTTTGATATTATCCGTTTATAATAAAAATTATTACATTATCATAAACAATATATTACACAAATGTTATTAATATTCATAATTTAACAAAAATAATTTAATTAGATTTTTATTATTTAAATGCATATTTTATTTTACGTTTATATAAATCTTTATTTATACCTATGTGGAATGTAGCGAAAAAACTAGGCCCTATAGATTTCATAGTAATTCAATTATTAGTTATAATAATTACTGATCGGTGAGAAATCAATCAAGATCAGGTCAGGTTAATCAATATATATATATACATTTAATGTATACTCCCGTTCAATAAAATTGAACAAATCTGAATCGAATCAGTCTCTCACAATTTTGATTGTTCTTGTAGTAAATGTTGTTTACAATACTTCCATTTCTTTTTTCACACTTAAAATATATACTAGTTATCTTTATTTCTAAATGAATAATTATAAAGAGAGTTACAAAAGTGAGGAGTTTTATGAAATGTAAGAAAATTAATATTTCAGGTCTGTTCAATTTTATTGAACGGTAGTGTACCTACAAAATTTATGAGCCCATAAAAATGATATATCATTGATAATGTAGCTCGTAATTCATATTCATATCTTTTATCAGACGCATGGAGCAATAATGATGAAGACATTCTTGTACCAAATTTCAACTGTATAGTCAATTTTAAATGATCTAATGTAAAACCTAGCGGTGTAGCTATTTACCAAAATAAAAACGATCATACATTTTTCTATAATGTATAATATTTTGGGAGGGGGGGGTCACTTTCTTTGCGTATGTGACAGGCAGACTTCTGTTTGTTTCGCGCTTAAGCATAAATATATATATATATATATATATATATATATATATATATATATATATATATATATATATATATATATATACACTCCCGTTCAATAAAATTGAACAGGCCTGAAATGTTAATTTTCTTACATTTCATAAAACTCCTCACTTTTGTTACTCTCTGTATAGTTATTCATTTATAAACAAAGATAAGTAGTATATATTAGTATTTTTATAAAGCACAGGGAACTCCACAGAACTACTTCACATTAACAATCAATATTAAACGATCTGAATAGAAGAAGTTTGAAATGACGATTGTTTTTATTCATTTTGAATTACAAGAGCTAACCGAACAAATATTTGACACAATGATTTCGAACCATTGCGCGCTTTTTCTATTGAATATATATTTTGATCACTTTATACAATAAATGCGGTTTTATAAACACAACGTTTTTTTTTTGTTTTTTTTTTTAAATAGAAGAAATAATTTATGATTACATTACTTTCTTATCGTAAATAAATTTTATAGACAAATAAGGAAATGTTTTTCTGTTTGTTACAATCGGAATATTAAAAATGACCTCGACACATAATAAAAATATTTGTACAAAAAAAAAAAATAAAAATAAAAAATTGACATCTCACTTCACAGAGACAAATATTTTGTAGTAATTATGTAATTTAATTACCGTTAATTCAAACCACACAAATACAATGTAGAAATTTGTCTTGAAGTCAATTTTTTATTATCATCGTTTTTATTCGAGTTGTCAAACAAGGAGAGTTTCTGAGCTGTTTATAATGCTGTGACACAATAGCATTAAGACCTTTTCGCAAGAATTTACGGGGATTTACTTTGAAGACTATAAACTTCATGGAACTAATCATACTGAAATAAACAACTCCATGAGTACATGCTATTTTGTGTTTTGGTAAATGGATTTAGTAAGGCTGAATTCACTTGGATGTCAATTCATAAAACAATTGCCTAAAAGATCAATCCAAGTAGTTGTTTTACTATCAAACAATCGAAAATCAAATTTTCAGAGCTACATTTTCAAACATTGGAATAATTTTGAGAATGTATTTGATGTTCGGGGTGTCATGATGTCAAACTGTACTGGAAAACGCGCATTTTCGAAAATGAAAATTATAAATATATGCTTCGAACTACAATGGCACAGTACCGCCTGTCAAAGTTAATTCTACTTAGTATTGAAAGTGATTTACTGCAAGAGTTGGATTTCTTGTTGTAAAAAGCTCGCAAAATTCCATTCGCCATTCCTTTTGCCTTAATATAATTGATTGGAAAACTGTATAAAAGAAATTTTTTCGTCTGGTTTCAAAAATTATTCGGTGGGTCTTCACTTCTTCGTTATCCCAGGTCATCCAAACCTTTTAAATCCGGCTTTGTATAAAACACTTCCGTGGCGACAAGCTTTTGGTTATACCGTGTGTGTTGGAAAGAGAATCAATGTTAAATATTATTTATTACTATAATAACTTCACATTGCTCCATAAAGAAATAAAAATAGTGGGGGTACTCTGCAGTGTGTGTGTTGTTTACATGCTAGTTGGTTGTGTGGCTACTGTGAGAAGTCAGTCAGTACTGCAGAAACATGTAATGAGAGTGGGTTAAATATGTCCATTATTTTCTTAACTTTAGTATGTGCATCACAAAATCCCCACTCTTAAATGATAAACAAACACCATACGCATACAGTATACACTATCCAGATGTTTGTATGTATGTGTATTGTATAGTTTTATAGTTAATATTTTTTTAAATTTATTTAACATTGATTCTGTATTAGAAATGCTTTCGAAAACAGCCTGTATATTATATAGGTTATAGCAAATTTTACATAACAGTGGGTAAAAGTATTATTGGCGATTACGATAGGCGATATAACTTATAGTGACCATCTGGATACGAATTTGTGACACTTGTTCGTATTTTGTAGTCTTTTTTTCATGTTGTCAGCTTAAAACCTTGTCTTACTATCTAGGCTTTGACCTTTAAAATAACTATGTATATAGGGCCGCTGTTACTTTTGAAACTCATATGCCAAATTAAAAAAGGTTATAACTATAAATTTGACACAAAAGATATCGAAATTACATGATTTTTTTTTGCAATCATTCAAAATAAAATTATATAGTTTAGAGCTAGGTGTGTCTGTTATTATATTATTATGTCGCGCTAATAAAAAATGTCTGTTATGAATTTTATTTAAATAAATTTATATTGTTTTTTGAAAAATATGTATCGGTATTAAATAATATTATTAAATTCTACCTACTTTTTAATTGTATTACAACAATTAATATTAACAATATATAATATTATACAAGGTGAGTCGGAAGGAATGGACCAAACTTCAGGAGTGTGAAGTTTAAACACGTGAAAATAATGTTCTTATGTGATTTTCATTTTTTGTTTTCATAAACGTAAAACAACTGTCACAATTCATTGAAACATTATTAGAACAACAATGTTGTGAATTGTTACAAGGGTTTTAAGGACGTTCATGCATGAGGCTTGATAGTAGAAAATTTTTTTAGTGAATTGAATAGCACAATTAAATTATTATACTCCCTCAAAAATTAAAAACCTGTTCACGATCATTTCAAAGAATAATTATCGATTAAAAATCAAACTTTTAACACAGCGTCTTATGGAGAACAGAATTTGTTAGTACTTAAAATTATAATAACTATATTATTAAAGTAGACACCATAATATATAATGTATATAAATATTCTTTGAAATATGCAGTTAATATAATTGCATTAAAAAAATGATGTTGACGAATGTTTGAATTAATTTTTTAATAAAATTGAAATTGTTTTGTTAGGTTTGTTTTTGCCACCATATTTTGAAAACTGGCGACAGCGCACAGTAAAAAAATATACATATACACATATACAGTGTCAAATAAATTTCTAATTTACATTTACTGATATTTTACAATAAATACTTTTAAAATATTTAGGACAAATAAAAATAGGTTATAAATCGTTGTAAGATAATTGATATACTTTACAACTTTTTTTAAAATCCTAAATAAATTTTATTAAAGATAGTACACATTTGACTCTCTAGCGTAGAACATCCTTAATGAACATCCTTAATGAACATGAACATCCTTAAATCACCAATTTTGAATACTGTAGAACACAAGATAAAATTTTTGAATTACGCTAAAATAAATGAAAATCGGATAAGATAATATGAGTTTTCTTTTTGGCATTATTTTCACGTTTATAATACACTTCTGAAGTTTGATCCGTTCCTCTCGACTCATCCTGTATATGTAACAAGATTTGTTTACTTAACATACAAATAATACAGTTTACCATAGCAAAACCCATAAATCAAGATTTATCTTTGAATTGTTGTTGTATTTTTTTTTACACTTTGAAACGAAAAAAACCTTGAAATACTTCACATATTTTTGATGTCTGTATGCAAATTTTGTAAAATAAATTTCACCGCACTCTAATTAATATTCTATATACATTTTGTTTGTTGTACGGAAATACACACCTGGAGATATTTCAGCTCGTTATCTCTTTTCAATTTTGAGCTAAGGACAGCCATTCAAATTTTTTGGTACAGTAATTTTTATTGTACCAAAAATTTGTTTGACGATTAATATTTCGAACCGGTACAAATTTAATTTAAACTAGCGTCTATTTATACCCATGGGTGCCTTTCGGTTATAATATACCAACGGAAGTGACTAGCATTTGACATCATGAGAAAATCATATGCATTCCACTACCATAACATGAGATGTTTAGAATGCCAGAGGTCGTGGGTTCGATTCCCATCCTGTGTATGATTTTTCATATCAAGCATTTGATATCAAAGAATGTTATCAATGTTCAGAAAAATTACTTAAATGTCAAATTAAGTAAATGCTAGTCACTCCCATTGGTATATTATACCTGGAAGGCCACCATACTCACAATGGATAAATGGAGGCTAGTTTACAAATAAAACAATTAAAAATATGTAAATAGTAAAGAAATAAATTAATAATACGTTGACATCAAGATAGTGAGAAATTATGTGCCTTCCACTACCATAACAGCTAGTAGCTCAGAGGCAGCGTACTGGTCTAGATAACCAGAGGTCGTGGGTTCGATTCCCAAAATTGATGTGTATTCTTTTTCATATCAAACATTTGTTGTCGCAAAGAAGGTTAAAATTTTATCATGTCCTTATATATCTGATATATGGTTCGGATATTGTTGACCTAGTAATTACAGTGTAACATATATATTAGCATATCATAAAAGTATATCACGATTTATCAGTTTGGATGGTATTGTATGACGGCAATGTTAATAAGGCGTATATTATTCAATTTCAATTTCCTAAACATGCAATACTATTTGTAAAATTTGCTTTCATGCGGTGAGTTAATTAATTATTCAATAAAATGTTTGATAAAAATATGTTTTAATTAGAAACATGAAAATTAATATCTGAATCAAATATGGGGAAATATTCATTTGATATAGATCCATCTACGATTTATATAGGTAAAATACGCTAACTAATTTTAATTAATTGATTTTCAATTATCAGAAAATCATATCACATTATTGACACGCCTATTTAATTTATATAATTTTTTAATTAATATACGAGTTTTATCAAATTTTGTTAACGGTAATTTTACACTTAATTATAGATCACATCTTCCCAAAATTTGCGTAATATTGTTTTGTTTTTATAATTGAAAATTTTAATGAGCATAAAAAAATCGATCAAGTGTGTATGAATCCACGTATAATCACGTAGTTATGTTTTGTCAAACATTCAAAATCGATCTAATGGATCATTTGAAAACGTTATCAATGATTAAAAAAACAATTTTTAATAAGGAGTCTTAGTAGAAACTAGAATTTTTATACCCAGCAAAATCGGAACGTGATTCCCTCCGCCAGGGAGGAAAATATACATCTTTGAAACTGTAAGAGATACAACAAAAATCTTCTTCTTGTTAAAATAAAGAACTTTTGTTTGAAAATTCAATAAATTCAAAATTAAATAAATTCATAAACTCAATAGTTTTCTCATAATTTGTGAATAAATGTTCCTCGGAAAGCGAATTGTTAACAATTCAATCATTGATATACAACTTAGTATATACTGGGTATTCAAACAATTAACTCAGTTTAAATTTGCATATTTAAATTTTTAACAACTATGTTAATAAATTAGACACTGTAATAAATATCAGAGTCGTCCTATCAGAGTCATTGTACTTGAAAATGCTTCGTGCATAATTTGCTGAGTATAAAGATGCTTACAGCTTTTGTTCGAAAATTTATTACGGCTATGCATGATAAATTTGTACTCTCTAAATCAATTTATTATACAAAAATTTGTCGATCAAGTGTGTGTGTATAAATAAAAATAAATAAGGGTTCTGTATATTTAAAAAATAAACTGAATAAAATGAAAAATTCGAAAACTAAAATACCACTTACCATTTCATCGAGGCTCTTCAAATCATTGGTGACAATTTGTGGCTGTGGTCCATATACCATAATTACTGGTGGCTGTTCATGCTCATCTTCGCTATCATCTGAATCACATTGTTCGTTTGTGCCAATATTTGCTGCGCGCTGTTCTTGTGCAATTTCACGATCAATTTGTCGTTCCATTTGTACCAACATTGGTGCTAACATACCAAATCTAGTTTTCAAAAAAATTAAAAAAATTGTTAAATTTACTCCAAATCATTTATAGGAAGATTGATAGGTTTAAGACAAAGATGGATTTTTAAGACAGTTTGGACTTTGTTTATTTTTTTAGAATGGTCGAGAGCTCTAATTATCCGGTTTAATTGGGACCGGATCCGATCCGTACGGTCATTTATGCGGATAATTGAATAAATATCATGAAAAGGGTAATTTCTTAAAAACAAAGGACTGATGAAGAATGCAGATATACCGTCGATTTTCTAGGCAAAAAATTTTGCTTTTTCGCAAATAATCGACCCTGAAAGAGGGTTCCCAAGGCTAGTTCATGATCTGGATAGCTGGAATTCGGGGTTCGATTCTACCCGAAATCATTTCATGAAGAAAACTTTAAACAAATTTTGCAAATTTTGGAGAGTTTTATTTTTATTTTTGACTTGCGAATGCTCAAAAATGGGTTAATTAAACAGACGTTATGAACCATTGCTCTTCCACCATTTTTATTATGTAATTAGAATTTCAAATTGTTGCATATTTAAAGATTAAATACTTGGACATTAAGTTATATTACAATTATCATGGTTCTGTAGGTAAAATCAAGGACCCTTAAAATAAATAATAATTCAATGTATGAATAAAAAACAATACTTACTTAGCACCTTTTCTGGCCACTTCCAATAGACATAAAATCACATGTTTCTCATTTTTACGTAATATTAAATCATCTGTTTCAAATAATAAACATTCATATATTCCCAAATATTTACGACACCAGTGTATAAAATTTGATACATTATCACGTGCAAAAAATGTACCAGGCTTTGCCGTTTGTAAATAATGTACATCAGCCATTGTGCTGATTGGTACGGCTAAACTTGTTGTCGTTGAACGTGTCATTAGTTTTCTGGCTTGTCTTCGTGCCACATATTCGGAGGCGGCTTTCTTTACAAGATTTGCATGCTGTAACAAAAAGAGAAAAAAATTTAGTTAAATAATAACAATCTTTGGTAGCATTCAAAAATATATTATTAAAGCCAGGAACAGCCAAAAAAAATTTCGACTTCTTAATCTGACGGCATTCTTTTCTCCCATATCTTGTCAATAGCCAGGACCTTGCTTATCAGGTTTTCCTGAAAATTCATATATTCGGGGTGAGATGCACCGAATATCTTGTATCTGCTGTAACAGAGAGATTTGCAGTTAAAGATAATGTGACTGGATGTCTGTTCTTCCTCCTCGACGCACAGTCTGCACATAATGGATCCATTGTGGAGTCCTGTTGTGTGCAGATGCATTCGGTGATAAATCCTGGTCATGTTAAGTGTGTGGTGGAGTCGGAACTAAATTTCAATATAATCTAGTTTATTAGACATCTTTGCATTTTCAACTACATTCTCCCCAAGTTACCACGGTAATGGTTATTGTTTATTACTTTGGTAACTAACAACAAATACATTCTGACATTCATTCTACGAATTGATTTAATAAAATTGATTTATTACACCCACTCGTTTGATCACATGTCTACATGCTAGCTTTGGAATTCCTAAAATAGGTTCTAGGGCTGAAAGGTATTCTGAGTCCCTTCTTTGAACAGTCTAAACAAAAGTTTCATTTAATTAATGACACCAGTCCAAGTGGCGAGCGTTCTAAGGCGTTATTTCCGCGCAGTATGCCTACTTTGAAACTGGGAGGTTATGGGTTCAAATCCCGGCATCAGTTTGTCAATTATTAAGAAAAAAAAGGGGGCGGTTAATTGACTAAACTGTCGGCGTATGGACAAGAATGAAGTAACTGGCTATGTTTGAGAAGGTTTACTGCAGCTTCCTTCACGAACTCCAGGTGAATATCGACATACATCCTATCAAAGTCGGCTGCAGCCGCATATCCTACCAATTCCTAGTCTATACACAAAAATTCCTTCCACTCCACTCACATCCTCACATCCTTAGGCATCACAATGGACATTATGGTCGAAGTGTAGCCCGTCCAGGGTAGCCTCTACAATCTATCTATCTAATTAATGACAGCGGCCTATCTACAATTATTTATACTGATTTGTTTTAAAATGGTAGTTTGCCTTCAGACAGGTTTTGATTCCAACACAAAGGTAAAGAACACTTCAAATTAATTGATTTTTAATCTGGTTTGAAAAAAAAGAGTTTTGTATGTGGGCTTACAAAACTAACTCGCACTAAATACACGAGATGATGAATTAACATTAATTCAGTAGAAGTATTTTTTTTTTTACTCACCAAAAATTATTATGGTTTATTGACAACATTGACAACAGTAATTAATAAAATTGAAATATAAATTTTTTATTTAGAAATCTATACATGTTGATGGTTGAGACTGTTGATGTGTTCAATTAAGTATGTGAATTATTAGTTTCTTTGATTGGAATTGCATTTTAATATCTGATTGGCTAAATATTTTTATAACTCTAACAGCTGGTAAATATATGATGCATCCAATCAATTTAATGAGATTTATTAGTTGAAGATTATTAATTGGCAGCTGTCATAACTATAAACAAAAAATTATAAAAAGAGACAGCCGGAAAAACACTAAAACTCGACTATAAAACGTTTGAAAGTATATATTGGCTTAAGGCATCTTGCCACTAATGCTCCTATCCTAGGTATTTATTGAGCTTTAAAGTTATGTACATTGTTATAGCCGATTTGTGCCGAATCTATTCGATTAACCAAAAAATGATTTACTTAGATGACTTTAGATCGCTATGATCGATTGTATGATCTGCGAAGGATATAATTTTCTGGAGCATCCGATGAAAATTTTTACGAAATGGATTCATTGGTACATACTCAATAGCTATGAATGAATGATAATGGGGGAATTTGGTGCGATCTACAAAATCTATTGTGCTTCAGGAAGTACAGAATCTGGATTCGATCCAAGGATAGCTCCCCGTATCTGGCAATCTCCCAGACATTTTATTATTTTGTATAGAAGGGCGTTGCAGTCTATTTGAGGTCTTTCGGAGTTTCTTCCATTTCTCCACAAATCCAGCAGATGTCTGCATTTCCCAAGCATTGCTTCCTAAAGTGTCCCCTGAGTCTACAATGCCCCGTAAGTAACCTCATTAGTAGCCGCAGTCTATTTTCACTCAGACCAAAGCAGGTTTGGTATATTTGCGGCGTTTAAAGTTCCCAGAAGATTCTTGGCCGACCTGAGCCCCGGAAAGTTCTTCCAGAGCGTTGCTCTCTAAATTTTTTCTTCCTTTATGATCACCTCTTGACAAAATTGGTCACCCAGTCTACAGAATGGCACCGGCCCTGTAAGGGATGCCGAAGCTTCCTTCCTCGAAAGACTATCCGCTATGTCATTAACTTCTATCCTACTATTTTTATAGTAGCTTAACTATTTTTATAGAATGTCCCAGAAAATTATGTCCTTTGCTAATTTTTGGCATCCTTGGAATTGTTTTAACCCAATTTAAAATTATTTTAAAAATCTTTTCCATGTACAGAATTTACTCTGCCCATAGTCTTATGATATCCAAAGTGATGTCCACAAAAACGAACTAATAGTACATAGTTAAACGTTTGATTGTATAATTTTCTAAAATTCATGCATTCATTTCACCTTCAATACAATCCGAACTCTTTGTACTCCGGGTGTAAATATTATAAATGCATATATTGTATTACTGAAATTAATAATAATTTAACATTTAAAATATACAATTATTATAAAAACCAATACAAAATGCAATAATACCATTTTATTTAATATAAATAATAATTATTAAAATAAAATATAAAAAAATTACTACAGCAGAAAGACATAAGGTGATTGAACTGTAAGTAAATAATATAATTCTTTTTCAAAAATGTATTGAATACAAGCGAGTTTAATAGTATGAACAATTGTTAATTGTTTGTACGCATGTTTATACATAAATTTAACCCTTTTTTTATTTTATTAATTGTTTATAAAAATTTATTGTATATGCTATTTAGTTTTATGTTAAATTATTATGTTGTTCGGAATAGGTATAGAAACATATTACAAAAGAATTCTAATACAAGCATTTAACTAAGGATGTAAGTTTCTTTTAAAATGGTCATTTGAATTCAGTTTAAAAATGAATATTAATCAAGCGTTAATTATGTATTGTTTGTGGGCTTCTAATTTTGTGAAATTCAAATTTTTATAAGTAAAACACTTAATGCAAATCTAGTGTTTGTATTTATTTAGGTGTAGCTTGCTTGCAATAGATCTTGGACTTCAATCGCCTTTTTGTGCAATACATATGTCGCTTGACTTTGCGTACCCACCAACAAACTTTGTATTCATTTAACGATTGGCAAAAATAAAGTTTCATTTAAAGTTCATAAATTGTCTTTTTATTTCATATTTTTTAACTGACGTTTCAGATTGAATATATATTTTGTGGACACAAGATAGATAAATAGATAAATCATCGACCTTATGGCCCATTGTATCACCCCTTTCTACTTCAGGCTGACAAGGTTCGCTTCTCGCATACCATAAAAACAGCCTAGAGCTTGCTTAACAGGTTTTCCTGAAGGTTTTAAATTTTCTGGTTGAAAATTTTTTGGACACAAAATGTACTTTTAAAAAGCTTACGATAGGCTACGCTTAAATATGAAATATTTCAAGTATAGCAATTAAAAGTCAGCTATTTAAACATCCTAAAATTAAGTGTCATCCCTTAATTTTGTTGAAAATGGTGGATGAAAGTGAAAGGGACTTTATGTGAAATTCTAATTAACGTACGAAAATTTTTGGAGCGGTAAAACATTTGGTCATTGTTTTGTTCTTTGATGATTTCTAGGTGTAATGTACACGATCTAAATCGATTAAATACATGTCCGTTATACAGATGTGTATAATAAACTCTAAAAATATATAGTATTACTAAACCGGTTACATATTGGTGAGAATTATGGCTATATAAATCAAATCACAAATCAGTAGCTTCGACTAAAATCATTATTTTAAAAAAAATCTTTGGATCACAGCATGTGATTCTATTTTGTGCTAAAACTATTATTAATCATTAATTATGGTAATTAATTTTAAATTAAATTTATCAACAAATTTTACCTCTATATATATATTTATATATATATATATATATATATTTTCAGGATTGATGGATATAAGCAATCAAGAAAAAGAATTAAATGAATTTGGAACCATAGACAATATTTATCGAAATATGAAAAACATTTCAAAGGTATTGTTTTGTTTCTTAGATAAAAGATGATGAACCGGATATATTTTTTATCAATTAGATGGAAATATTTCGCTAAAAACTTTGCAAAAACCTAGCGCATTTGAAATTTTTTCATATGTCGATACATCAATTCAAATTTCGAAAATAAATAAATACTTTTTCAACCATGGATTGTTAAATATTCAATTTCAATGCGATAAATCTTTTGATTTTTGAGTATAATATCAATCCTTCGTAGAAAGAACATATTACGTGAATAACCTCTATAAGCAACATATGTATATGGAGGTTGAATGGCAATTTGCACCAAATGTTTTACTATATACAACATCCCGGTTTGAATATAATAAAACAACAAAAATTTTAGTTTTTTAAATATTTGTGAATTACTGTCTAATTTCACTATCAACGTAATTAAAATATTAACATTTTAATTACTGTTTTAAAAAAATGCGAAAATTTGTATTTATTCTCTAAATCTGATAGTGAGAAATTTTTTTCTTGAACTCTTAAAAGAATTCTCATTTTTTTAGTGCCCTATCTGTTTACAAGGGGTATTCAAAGTATATAGAAGGTGCCATTTTTTGGACATCAAATGCTTGATATGAAAAATCATACACATCTAGGGACGGGGACCATGCTAACAATGGACACAATAACAAGGGACCATACTAACAATGGAAATAAATAGACGTTAGTTTACAAAAAACAATTTAAAAATATATATAGAAGGTGTTCAGAAAAATAGCGCAAAAAATTATTACAGAACTCATCAAAGTATGAAAGTCCTGAGATTTACAATAAAAATCCGTTTCTCTTGAATACGATTGCTTCAAGGACGTTAGATCACTTTGTCAAAAAATACTTCAAATCAATGAAAAATTGTTGACATTAATATTTAATAAAACGAATTTTCATAAAGTGTTGGGAAGAAAAATGTTGCCTTGTCGATAAGAATATTTGCTAAAATATGCACACAAAGTTTCCGTTCGCATTGATCAAAAGATATATTTGGTTAAAAAAATAAAAGTTTGTAAATAAAATAATCGTATTAATTCGAGGTTATGATTAGAAAATGAATACTCACTATAAAATGTATGTTAACGAAAGTTTTGGTACAGAACCCTAAGGATTGTCCAAAATAAATGTTTAATGATCCAAAAAATAAATGCAAATATGTTAGAACGAGATTAGTTTAAAAAAATATGTAGGTATATTAGTTTGTTTTTTCATAAAATGAAATTTGAATTTCCGATGTACTTAAAAAAAAAATATGTTAAGCAATTATAAATTTAATTAATAGTGATTAGTTAAATGAAGTTTAATGTTACAAAAAATTGTTCTTGCCATAATCAATAATTAAATCAATATATACTTGATAAACACTTATTTTGGTATATCAGCCCACAATTTGTTTTTTTTTTTTTTTCAATGTCATTTTAATTATAACGTTTTTGATTTTTTCAGTAAGTGAGACAATATTTTTTTTCTATAATTTTTAATAATTATATCCGTGTCGTTTAATACTAACAAGATGATCTATTTGGTTTAAAATTAAATTGATAGTAGTTTCTTTTATAATAAAATCCAGTGTTTTGAAATTTTGTATGTAAATTTTTTCTCTGCAATTCATACGGCACCCAGATACTGTCTTGGGCGATTAAAATGGAACGCACGGCATATTATATTAGACCAAGAAACTAGGATGGAGATTTCAACAAATTTTCCATTCTCAATTAGTTACCGTAAAAAGTCGGATGGTTTATGAAATGATTAACAATTTTTAAGGTATTTCCAAACTATTTTTAGGTTGTCAAGAACTACACGAAATTCATAATATTAGTAAAATGAATCCTCAGAAATCAGCTGAATTTTTTTGAGAATTTATCACCATGGCGTTTTTGAGAAAATCGTCATGTAAGTTGGAGAAATTTAACATGCATGTTCATAAACATGGTGAAATAAGATGCACGATTCCGACTTTTTTTTACTTCGAACTCTCTCAATATAGTCACGGTTGTTCTGAAATTCGATACATACTTTCCTCAATTCCTTAGAATCATTTTTCCTTAAAACTTTGGGAGAATGACTATCGGGTTTTTGATAAAATATGCGTAAAAAAGTGCATTTTTTACATGTTCGCAGCGGAAGGTTATTTTTTATAGTTCAGTTGGCATCATGAGTACCGGCGCACTGTTTGAAAGTCGTTTGAAATTATATACTAGTATATGTATGATGACTAGTATATGTATGATATGTTATGTGACGAATGGGAACACTGACGACAACGGGCAGCTGTTTTCAACAGCTAGAGTACCAACATAATTTTTTGACGCATATAACTTTTTATACAGTTCTTTTCGCGCGGGTACCCATTCAACTGATACAGTTTGAAAATACCTTAAAAATAAAAAAGAATAAACGAATTCTGGATAAACAAACGTTCTTGTTTATAAGAAGATTCGTTGAAAATAATAGCTAACAAATTTATTCTAATTTGTACAAGTTATGGATTATTTTGGATCATAAACTTTTGTGATGATATAACATTGGATAACATATAAATTCAAAGTAGGTGTATTTCTCCCTTCCAAAATCACATGTATAGACACACTGTATAAGATAAAGTATTAATATAATATTTATTAAATAGATTATATCACATTGTATTTATTATAAAACTATACCGATTATAATTAATTATATATATTTTGTATTAAATTTATTTTTATTTTCTAAAACTGTAACATTAGTGTTTTATATTAATAAGAGGACAATAATAATTATATCACCATTTATAGAAAGAAACGATTATTATTTATGGCACAATAGATCTACTTCTAATTTGATTGACGTCACCTCACTTGTTAGTTGATGACTTATGAGTGAATTTTCAAGGAAAATTAGTTTCACATTATAATGATTTTTTATATATTATATGGTATTAAATAATAAAATTATAGCGGATGTCTCAAACAAGAAGTATGTATACACCATTTATTTTCTTACACGAAGGGGATCTGTTTAAGTATTTCGAAAAACGGAACCCTTATGGATCACGTAGTTGGCTATTTGTCCCAGACGTTCTTTTCAGAGACTATTTCACGAAAATGATTAAAATATGGTATTCTTATAATATGAAGTCGCCCAAATGCGGACAGGAGGTTTAAAATTCGAAGGGAGTAGTTTTGGGGATTGAAACGGTAAATTTAAATAAAAGTTTTGCTCAATATTATTGATTGGGTTGTTAATTAACCTTTTGAAGTACTCTTTCAAGAGTGTATAATAAATTTTTTGTATTTAATTTTCTTTAAGGGGTTAGTTTTTTGGGTTTCATTCACCTTGATCAGAACTGAAATCATACAACTCAGAACTGTATAAATTGTGAAGCGAATATTTCAACCCTAAAAAATGGAGAACAATTTTTGATATCCGATTTTGATAAAAAATTTATTTTAGGCAAATTTGGACATAGCGAAAACGATTGTGCTGGTTAAAATTCGATACGATTAACGGTTTTGAATATACCCGAGTCGTGAGGGTTAAATTCATGATTGTATGAATTGAGAAGCGAATATTTTGAAATGTGTTGGCCGGACGTTAAAATGAACCTGATTTTCGTACAGTTTGGGTCAAGATTACCCTAGAAAATGATTATTATTAAAATCCAGAACAAAATTTTTATTCACCTTTATCGCAGTTTTTCTAAGTACCCCTTAATAAAATCGCTAAAATTCGAGAAAAATTTTTTGTCTCCGATTTTGATAAAAACTTCGTTTTAAGCTATTTTGGACCTAGCAAAAATGATGGCGTTGGTTAAAATACGATACGTTTAACGGTTTTCAAAATATCAGGCCCATGGTGCTAAAATTCAAAACTGTATGAATTGAAAAGCGAATATTTCGAAATGTGTTAGTCGGACGTTAAAATGAACCTGATTTTCGTACAGTTTGGGTCAAGATTACCCAAGAAAATAAAATTTTTGTTCAATTTTTTCGCATTTTTTCTAAGTTGTACCCTTAATAAAATCGCTAAAATTCGTGAAAAATTTTTTGCTCCGATTTTGATAAAAACTTCGTTTTAAGTTAATTTGGACCTAGCGAAAACGACGGAGTTGGTTAAAATATGATACGATTTAGAATAACAAGCCTATGATGGTAAAATTGAAAACTGTATGAATTAAGAAGCGAATAATTTGAAAAGCGTATGTTGTACGTTAAAATGAAGCTGATTTTCGTACTGTATGGGTCAAAATTATCCTTGAAAATGGATTTTTAATAAAATTCAGATTAAATATTTTTCGATTTTTTTTTTAAGAATTGAGTTTCGAATATAGTAATGGCGGATATACATTTATGTGAGCGAAGTGGCAGTTACACATCTAGTTTAAAATACACAGAACTTGATAACAATTAAAACATTTTTGTTTAAACACCTTATATTCTAATTGTTTATGTGTGTTTGTAAACAGAATTAATGAAATTTATTATGTGAAAACTTATAAAATAAAATTATGTGGCGCCTAAATGATTATATATATATATATATATATATATATATATATATATATATATATATATATATATATATTATATATGTATAATGTCAATTTAATTTTCTCATTGAATGGAAATGATTTTCATTGTTTATTCAATTATGAAAATCTTTAATCAACGTCAAATTGAATATGATTGTGCTGATAAATTTCCTTATATGTAATATATGATTTTAAAATAATGTATGTGTGCCTCGTGGCTGGCTGTGTACGTGAAATTTATATATTAACATATGTTATTAATTTATACAAAAAATACTCACACAACCTTTAAAATTTTGTAACATGAGCAGAAACTTCAAGGAAACTTGATGGAAAATTGAAAAAAAAAAATTACTGACAATAACATAATAAAAGTTTAATCTCTAGCCAGATGAAATCAATAAGCTATCGCTGAGGAATATCCTAACGTTTATTAAGACCACAGGTCGACTCCTGGAACACCTTTAAAGGAAAGCAGATACAATAGATTGAGTTAATCGCCATAATAAAGCTCTTTATAAGACTCGAATCTACTTTTAAGAATCCTGACTCGAACCTAATCTAATCTAATAATACAATTTTAGAAAAAAGGACCAATGCTCAAAGGAAGACTTTCGTTGTAATTTCGTTGGGGAAGCATCTGCACACAATGGGACGGGTCCATAACGGGTCCATTATGTGCAGATTGTCTAGCCAGGAGGAATCCAGCCACATTTGTTGCTCGAACAAATATAATTGTCTCTCTCTCTTTTTAATAAATAAATTCATTTAATAAATATATAATTAAATTATTTGCAGCCTAAATAAAAAAATTTTTAAGTAATAAAATTGTGTTCTGCGCAGAGAGAGAGAGACAATTATATTTGTTCGAGCAACAAACAAAGACACTATATCATATTAATTGATTAATTAATTAATCTTAATAGCCAGCAGGACTACGTTGGCAGACATTGCACTCATACATTTATAATATTGTTATCTGCCTTTTAAACATTATTTCAATCAATTAATAGATGAGGGAAGATTTTTCTAATGCCGGATCTTAGACCAATATATAATGTATTTGGCTAAAAACTAATCTTATTATTTTGCTATATAATGAACACGAATTTGTAAGAGTGAGTCAAAATAAAAATTTCAAATCGACTGTGCGTCAGAGTTTTATCCAGCATTTTCGTGTATATTCGTATACTGCACAATAAATCTATTAGTATACATAAAACATTCGGCCTAAATTTTTATATTTTACAACTTCCGCGATCGTTTTAAATAAGAATAAGACGAGCTTATTTTGTATGAGAAAACCACAACATATAAATAAATCAGATAAGATTTACATCAGATTTATTAATTACCTGAGATTATAAAATAATTTTTATTTGAAAACTATTTATAATCGCATTGCATTGCATGCTAGTAGATGATGTGAAGAGAATTAATGCGATAAAAATGACACAATATAAATAATATTAAAAAAACATAATTATTAATAATAATATAATCTTTGTTTCAGGCAATATTTAAAAAACATTAATTTTGACACTGATGAAATTTTAAAGATAGCAGGCAAGCAAGCATTCATTGCTTGTGTATTAATTTTGTACAGTTGAACCTCAATAACGTAAAAATCTCTATAAATTAAAATTTTTTTATTAATTCCCTTCCCCTCAGAACCCTAAACCTCTTTTACTTAAAATACGAAGCCTCTATAACAGTGATTCTCAACCACTGTGCCACGGAACTTTTGTGTACCACCAAATTCTTAAAGTGTGCCGCCAAATTTTAGAAATGTAACGTAATTAAGTGATCGAGACTGTTAAATGTAGAAGACGATATGAGAGTAGCATTGACATTTTTACGACCAAATATAAATGAAATTATCAAAAAACATCAAGCTTGAGTTTCTCATTAAAAGTATTCTTATTATTAACTTGTAATGAATCCCTTAATAAACGTACTGTTGTTTTTGTAGTACATATTATTTTATTTTACACTCAAAATTATGATCATAAACTATTTTACACAGTGTATTATAGGTTAAGTAAACAACTTTTAAACTTATCTTTTTTTTTGCGTGCCGTCAAATTTTGAAATCGTTAAAAGTGTGCCGTGACAAAAAAAAAATTGAGAATCACTGACTCTATAACTTAGACGAATAATTTGGGTATTGGACGTCTATAAAAAAAAAGCCAATAAAAAAGCATGTATGACTGCAGAACTCTTAAAAAAAATGGCTTATAAAAACAGACAAACAAATAGCTTCTACAAAAAACCTCAATAAGTAAAATTATGAACCATTAAAGGTCTTCAAGTTATCGAGGTTCTACTGTATATGAATCTTTTTGGTAACATTATGATTTTATAAGATAAATCTTTTTGATAGAACTTTCCATTTTTTTAATCTGTTTTAATTATTTTTGAGGATCCGTACGTCAAAAGGAGAATACTCGCTTTTGTCCGACGTTACAAACGTTTGAACAAGAATAGTTTTTTCGTACTATGGGCTTCAAAAGTAGCGTTTTTTTTTCTAAATTTTTAAGTTGATTTGCGCCTTATTTATCTGGTTTTTGGAAAAATGATTTGAATAACAGTTGTCAGTACTTTCTTAGCGGTTAGCGGTTGAGTTAACGGTTTCTTTATAATGAAAAAATTTAACCAGAAGCAAATTTTTGAATACTAAAAGAATAAGGTACAATATAAAACTTATAAAACTTGAAAAAAGAATGCTATTTTGGTGGCCACGAGTACCATATATTGTTTGAAAAGGCTACTCTTGCAGATTTCAAAAATATTTTTTCCTTATTTCTGGTCAATTGGCTATAGCTATGCTGTGTATTGATCATCTCAAGATTCCTTTTGAGTATGAGATATTTCACCGTAAAGCATAGTAATATTTCCAATGCTTTTCATGAACTGAGTTCTATGTCATATAGTAATAGTTACTATATCTTGAATTCTATACCTTTTCTTTGTAAAATAAAGTAATATTTATTACACATATTTTTTGTCTATCGCACATATTGTTTATCACTCTCTCTTTGATCTTCCAGGCTTCTACGGGATAAATTTCTGTAAAAACAGTTTTCAGGACTAATTGATATTGAGTTATATAGATAGCAGAAAAACTGACGTTTTTTCATGAATCTCATATTTGAAGAAATAATAAATGTTTTTGTGTTACCTAAACAAGACTTCTCTCTTACTTATTAATAAAGTTTTGGTACGGAACCCTGATTGTGTCAGCTCGATTCACTCTTGACTGAAAATTTTTAATCTTTATTATTTTTTTATTGATTTAACGTGAGTACGTTTTCTTAAGTTGGAGTCAATAATATTAATGCTCTGCTATCTTCCGGCAGGAATATAAATTATATTTATTTAGTTTTAATATATCTATTGTTCTAGTTTAAATCGAGACATTTAAAAAAAAATTTATTGTGGTAATTTTTTTGTAATTTGTTTCAAAACACTTTTTGTGTTTGTTTTAAGTGTGTGAACCCATTTTGTTTACATAAAATATTATTTATTTCCGTTTTTGTGTTTCATCGGAAGTTTTAATAAATATTTTATTAATAGTTTTTTACGAGTTTTATTTCTTAGTGTTGGAAATTTTGCGGTTATAATTTTAGTCCGATCAAAATGAAATTTCTTATCTGATATGTTTTTAGTAATTGGAAAAGCCCATTTCGTTAATGAGTCGAATTGGTCAAGGAGAAAGAGAAGCTTACAGAAAGAATGTGTAAGTCGTAAACTTGTAGAAGATCAACTTTAATGCAATCCATTACCTGGTCATTTTTTCTAAAACTCTAATTTATACAGAGATATTTAGGATTTTGATTTTCTATTACTTTATTTCTTTATTGATTTGAAATTTATTGATTTTTTCTATATTAAGAGATATATAGGTACCAAATTCCCCGGTTCCTCTAAACTTCCCCCATTTTTTCTTGCCCAATTTTGCTCATTAAAGAACTGAGACTTTTAAATACCAAAAGCACTTCAAATACCAAATTTCATTCCGATCGGATTAAAACTGTGACCGCTAGACTGCATATAGGCATGTAGCTTTACCATGTACATATATTGAGCAAAGTACTCTACAAATTCACTTTTAAAATAATAAATAATAATTCCACATTTTAAATTGGTAACGGAAATAAAAATTAAATATAAATAAATTTTAAATATAATTTATTAAATTCATATGCTTAATAAACTATGTCGTCGCGTTCGCAACGAATAGAATATCTTTTCCCGCACTGGTTATAGGCCGGTCTTAATATTCTCACATTAATTATAATTAACTCATATATATATATATATATATATATATATATATATATATCACAATCGATGAACGAATGAAATTGATTAATATAGTTTTTATTAAATTAATGAATAGCTATCTGAAAAATTAAATCAAGTCAATAAAATGATTATAATTAATTTTAAATGAACTCAAATATGATGTTTTTAGTTAGCTTTCTATCTGACAAAAAAAAACAATTTATATATTTGTGTGGTTCTAATTTGATGTAATTATGACGGTGATTAAAACAGTTTTTGCGAAAATAATTTGCATGTACCAAAAAATTTATAAATGGTAAATATTTTATAAAACAGATCTTCAGGGTGGTCAGTTGTTTTTCTGATAATCTATAAAAAATTTATTATAGATTAACAATTTATTTAATTGTTAAATACCTGTATATACAGAATTCAGTACCAGTGCGAGAACTGTTTATTTTTCTTCAATACACACATACCGGTATAGGATTATGATTTGTGGTGTATATATCAAAGGACTACATACATTTATAGCAAACGTGCGCTTGTGTCA
This sequence comes from Nineta flava, assembly GCA_963920215.1. NCBI lineage: Eukaryota > Metazoa > Arthropoda > Insecta > Neuroptera > Chrysopidae > Nineta > Nineta flava. The sequence continues at coordinate 85,297,699 of OY986043.1, read as the reverse complement.
TTTAAAGAAGTCTCACAGGTAGGTTTTCTATGACTAAAAGAGTAAATTTTCAGGTCTATAAAAGTAAATTCCATCGTGGTTTTAATGGCTTTATAAGTGTCACGGAGTGTTATTCATAATTCCCAGACAAGCAGTATTCCATCTTCCGTTTTACAATTATATACACATTCAATAAACTACAGAATCTATACTTTCGAAATAGCTCCCGGTAAAGTTATAGATATTGTACAACAAAGGTCAAACATTTCATGGACTTAAAAAATAATAAAATATATACTAAACATTACTAAATTATTTTAATTAATACTAAAAAACAAATGTTTTATGAATTTTATCAACGATTTTATTTAAACTACAGCAGGTAGGTATGTTAGTAATTAATTTTATATATAAGAATAATATATTTACAATTATTTAACAAAATAGAAAAAACCTTTCATTGGTATTTATTTATTAATTGTAAATATTTATTACGGTTTACCTTTGATATGTAAATTATTAGATATATATATTTATGTGTACAATACAATTCAATAATATAGATAGTAAACTGCATATGAATTGGGTAAAATATTTCGATTGTTTTAGGCGACAAGTATACTTAAATTAAAATATCAAATATATATATATATATATATATATATATATATACATAAATCGATGTGTGTATGTATGTTCCCTATGGACTCCAAAACGGCTGGACAACAGAAATTCCTTTGAACTTGTAAAGGTAGAAGATAGTTATATTAACTAATTATTATTTAAATAAATAATAAATATGTATGAAAGATATAATTGATCTTTATTGATTTGATTTATGAAATATTATATTTTTATTTATATGTATATTACCATGGTTGTAAACATTCAAAGCAACCGTGATAATAGAGGGAAGTTATAGTTGTTATGCAACAAATAAAAATGATGAACAAAATTATAATAATAATTTAATGAAGAAGCGATACCGCTACAAACTTAATAATGAGAACTTTGTTTTTCCTTTGAACTTTGAACTCGACTGTCTCTTATAGAGTTACAGATAAGTAGCAGTCTCACTTATAGAGGTCCACGCACAGATATCTGAGTGTATATCGCTAATTAACCTCTATGAGTGAGAAATGTCACTCCTGTACCTATATAACCTATGAACACGGGTTATTGAGAAACCTCCATAAGCGAAACGGAGATGACGGTCCCTTCTTGGGCTCTCACTTATCCAGGTTTGACTGTATTTAGAGATTAAAATTAGTGCATCGTCCGAAAAAGTTACTGGCTCTAAAAAGTTTCATTTTTTTTGAGCTAAAGTGTACATTTATTAGTTAAAGTCAAGTGTAATTATAGAAACAATATTTTTATTTATCTAATTAACAGGTATATGGATATTTAATTTTTTTAAATTAAAATACTTTTTATATTATAATTTAATCATCAGATTGGACTCTTGAAAACAATCTTTATGTAAATATATATATTCTCTTTAGAGTTAAAAAGCCACTTATAATTTGTTATGCAAATATTAACATTGGTCTCGTTAATTGATTTTTCAAGTTTTGATTATATTTTATATATTATTTAATGCTCATATGCTTTTAAAGTTGTAAATATTATTTTACAATCTTGTTACACTAATATGTAAAATGTCCTTTCACGTTCTTAATATTATTATGTCCTGAGATAAACAACAACTGCTTATTAATTTAGTCGGTATATTAGTGAACATTTTATATAAAAGATATAAAAAATTATTAATTACAGGTCATTACAAAGTACCCATTTGCAATGCATTAATAGCTTACTTACATATAGACTTGTGTGTTTTGCTAGTCGATTACATTTTATTATCGAAAAATATGTTTTAACTTGTTGTAAACAATTTTTCTAAAAGCAAATGAATTCGGCACCCAAATAAAATGTCAAGAGAAGATGAGGACGACCCAAGACTACATGTAGAAGTACAGTGAAAAGAGAAGGCAATGGCTCAGAACAGAGTGAGGTGGAGATAGTTTTTGGCAGCCCTACGTCCCTCAAGAGATTGAAAAACATTATTATTATTTTAAAACAAGTGTAAAATTTTGAATAAAGAGTACCACTTTATACCAATAATAATAATAATGTCATTCAATCTCTTGAGGGACGTATAAGGTTGCCACAAACTATTTCCACCTATCACTGAGCCATTGCCTTTATTTCGCTTCCGGTTTGCCTTTCCTCAGCAACTTCTCTTTTCACAGTACTAGAAATAATGAATGTTTTTGAGTATCAATAATTTCAAGGCTTCAAAGAGCATGTACACAATTTTTGTCAATATTTGTCAAATTTTATTGAACTGGGTTGTAGCTTCTGTTATTATTTGGTGAATTTATTAAAAATAATAGGTTTTTTCTATACTAAAAACATATTTCTTATCACAAAATTAATTCTATAATATTATTTAAATTCGACACTAATTCAAGGTTCTTTATGATACAAAAGAAATTTTCTTATCAAGTAATTATTTTGTTTAAAATATCTATTCTCAATCCAAGGTCTTTTTATCATAATCCATGCTTTTTTTAAAATTTATTCTTCTCACGTTGTGCAATTCACAGGAAGTTCGTTACGTAGGAGCTGCGTCAACTGCTGCAAATTTCCTCAGAATATGAATACATTATTTCTTATTTGGAAATAGATCTTAATTGAGTTTTATTAATGTTCATAACGGCCTGTGACGGCTAGAGTGAGTATAGACATTTAAATATAAACAAATGTATTTTCTATGTATTTGTATACTCTTCAGTGGTCACAATTTCACTTCGAATATATTGATTTATCTGTTATGCTTTTGGCATTTGCAAGATCAAGTTCAATAATGAGTATAATCGGTCAAGGGGTGTAGGGAGCTTGAGAAAGAAGAAAACACAAAATATAGAATATCTTCGCATAACATAAGAACAAATTTACAAGAAGTAAAGTTGTAGAAAATCAACTTTACTACAAATCATTGCCTGATCATCTCACAGAAATTCAGGATTTTAATGTTCAATCTTTAATCGTAAATATTAGAGTAACAGAAAAAAAATAATCAAATACTAAATTGTCATAAAATAATATTAAGAGAGATATATCTTATTTTGTGTTTCCCCAAAAATTCGCTAATATTATATAAAATTCGTTTCCACTTTTTAGACCAACAAATAATCCATCTTTCTTAAGTTGGGATTTAAAATAAAAATATTAAGACGAAAAATATATATTGTCAGCAAAATTATTTGTAAACCATGAAAAATAATCAGTAACAAATCGAAATAAATGATTTCCTTGCGGTGTTTTTTGACCACCTCAAACAACTATATATAATTAATGATTTTAATTTAAGTTTTTCTGCAACATTTTTTAAATGTGTGAGTTAATAATTTATTTAATATAAAAATTTTAAACCATAAATTTTGCACAGTTAAAATATTCTTCACATATGAATATATTAATTTATTTATAAAAATATTATTATTGGCGAGATCATTTTTCATTGCAAAATTAATCATTGTCAAAAATATAATTAATTCAATTTATTTAGTAATCAATAAAACAAAAAATATTTTTAAAAAGTTATATATATATATATATATATATATATATATATATATATATATATATAATATAAGTAGCTAATGCATTCAGCATGTATTATCGGGTTTATCTAAGATCATTTATCTTATTTTAATATATTGATTACCATTACATATGAATATTTTGAAAACTATTTAAGTAGTAATTGATTTGTCGTGCTAAGAACTGATTATTTTTAATGGACATTTTGTTTTTTAAATAATGTTCCAACAGAAATATTGAATACAATATTTTGTTGTAAAAATTTTGTTTTTATTGATTAAGCTGAAAATTTTTAATAAATTTTATGAATAAATCTCACTTGATGATTTGATTGATAGTTAGTGACAGTTACTTTTATAGAAAAAATGATTCACAAATATTCAGATTCCATTGGAAAAGATCCAGGTCAAGATCCAGGAAAAGAAGACTCCAGGTCATTTTGAATTACGAATTTTAAAACTGTGAATAGTAGCGCTATTGAGTTTTTCGCCAAAAAGGCTATTTAATTTTGAGTAAAACTGTTTACTACTAATTTTTTTTAGATAAATAATATTAGAGTGTAGCCCCAAAATGATACCATTTGATGACCTACCCTACTAGGTCATGTTGCCGCGGAATCAGTGTATATAAAGGGGAAGATTATTTTAAAATAAACTGCATCTTAATGGATATCTCTTAAAAGCAGGTGTTTTAAAGAGAAATAACATTTATTTTTCGAATATTTCTGAGATTCGAGTAAATTAAAATTTTTATTTCCATAAAAAATAAAAGACTTTTTTCACCTTTCTCACACGTTTTCGGAAGTCTTATTTCTGTCTTTTGACAGAAATATGGTTCCATAAAAAAAAGCCTGAAACTTCAGCATTTACATGTACACTCCAGTTCATAAAAATTGAGCCAGTAAGACGCCGTCTACGCGTGTATATATAAGTAAATATATTACATATAGTAACACTTAGAATGTTGTAACTGGTTCAATTTCTATGAACGGGAGTGTACATACTTCTATGTAGACATTACAAAGAATCTGCCAGTCTTTCAGAAGATTTCTAACCAAAAAGAATTTCTCATATTTCAATTTTTCTTCGAGGTTATAAGCTGTTATTTAGGACAAAAACTGATTCTATCCTCAAAAAGGTGAGATAAACATTATTTTACGACTTGTTTCCAAATGCCAAGTTCCATGCTAACCTTTGCTTGAGACTGAACCTATGATTTCTTTAAGCTAAGGAACCGTACTATATATGGGAATATGCAAAAACTACATATTTGCGGATGATTAATATTATTGCCTCCAAGATTATTATTATTTCTCTGGTAAACAATTATTTATGTTAGGGATTCTAGTCACAGCCTATAAATAAATGATAACTTATTATAGGTTATATATATCGTTTTTAATTATAAAATAACCTTTTAACCATTTATAATTATAGTAATAAAATAATCAATTTATGTACTATTTCTTATGTATTTTATGTAATTGCAAATACGAGATACACCTTAATAGACCGGTTCATAAAGGCCGGCACAATCCGCACAAAATTCTGGGCCTTAAAAGTATGTTTTGATCATCTTTAGTGGACTTTATTGACCGCCGAAAATTATGTATATATGAACATTTTTAACAGTATTATAATTCGATTTGTGTCGAATTCAATCAGTGTTCGAAAAAATCTTTCAAACTAAAATTGTAACATGTGTTAAAATTAATAAATTTAGCAACATAAAACTTATGTTGACAAAATGGAAACCCGACTTAACAAAAGAAGCACTAAAAAGTAAAAAAATAATTGCATATTCTTGTGCCAATTTTAGTTCACCAAAGCAAAAAATTTTAAATATATATGTACAATTATTGTTATTTTTGGAGGCGGTGTCAACAAAGATAAATTCACATAACTTTTGGACACCGCCTCCAAAAATAACAATAATTGTACATATATATTTAAAAATTTTTGCTTTGGTGAACTAAAATTGGCACAAGAATATGCAATTATTTTTTTACTTTTTAGTGCTTCTTTTGTTAAGTCGGGTTTCCATTTTGTCAAAATAAGTTTTATTTCTCGCTTTTTAGTGACTTTGAAGTTCTATAACTGATTTTATTTGTCTAAATATGGGTAGACCTACTAAACGACCAACTAATTTTTAGTGAATTTTTTTATAACACTTTTTTTTTACCCGTTTTTTTTTTTTTTTTAAATTTTTAATGCATTTTTTTATAACAGATTTTCAGTTTTCTTTACAAGGAATTTGGTTTTTTTTTGTAAAATTTTTTTTTTTTGGGGTCGGTTTTTTTTTTAAGGAAAAATTTTTTTTGAAGTCGGTTTTTAAAAAAATTTTCTTATTTTCCCATTATGAATGAGTATACTTTTTCAAAAAAAAAAAAAAATTTCGCAGAAATCGGTTATCACATATAAAATGAGGATTTTCCTCGATTTTCCGGAGATCCCCTCATCAGAATGCGATTTGGTGACAATGGGACCAATCGGGAATCAAACCCTTTAAAACAAAAAAAAAAAATTCAAAATCGGTTCATAAATGCCGGAGTTCTGAGGTAACAAACATAAAAAAAAAAAAAAAAAAAAAAAAAAAAAAAAAAAAAAAATACAGACGAATTGAGAACCATCCTCCTTTTTTGAAGTCGGGTTAAAAAGAGTTAAAAGCGTTAATTTTACTTAAAACTTGATTAATTCTTTGGAAAAAATCATTTTACTCCCTCTTTCATCTCCCTAAATTGATCTCCTGTTATACCACCACTTTGCCTACACGGCCGATTTTAATGAGTAGGATTCAGTGAATGTGTTTTACCAATTTTTATTGCTTGAAATAGTCACTTAGCATCCGTACTAAAAGTTCGTATTTTATTTCGCATATTCTCACAAGAACTTGACAGTTGGTGAATAAATATAATAATTAGTTTTATTATTGTTGGATAATAATCACAAATGACCTAAAAATATCTCATATCTTATTACAAAAAATCTCATATCTTATTACAGAACAAACAAAAATTTCCTACTGAAATTTACAAATCGAAAAACAAATTGAAAAATACAAAAAAATTTCTTTGTTTCAGGGGGAATTTTTCTTGATATAGATAAAGAGATATTTTTTTTTTGCAATCTTATCTAGATAAATAGATAAAGTATAAAATTTCACGTGGTTATAAAAACAAAAAATATCGACTAGTTTTTTTTCTTAAGGTGTGAAGTATATTAAAAATCATTTCTCATAAGAAGAGATATAGTTTTGTAAATATCATTGAACATAAGAACTGTTTTATGGAAATTATGTTTACACATGTACAAATTGTACACAACTATAGAAGTATTACATAACAAAATGGGTATAGAAAATATTAAATATTCCTTATTATTAAAAAAGTCCTTATTTCAAGAATAAAGGAAAGGCGATTAAAAAATATCCCAAGCAACCACAATTTAAATAAAAGAAAACACGATTGGTTGAGAATTCTTAAATGTCCAAACGTACTTTCGATTCAAGGTATTTTTGAGCCAAATTTGTTTAATTTTCGTAAAAAATGTTTAGAACAAACGTTGTTAGTTTTATTAAAACAAACAATTTTTACTTGAACCATTTTTTCGAAATTCAAATGGATTCAACACAAATTGACTGCAAAAATTTTACAAAAGAAATCTCTTGGAATTTTACAAACTATTTCAGCCTCAAATTTAGATTTCGTTTCATAATCAATTAATTTGAATTTATTTGCACAAAGTTAAAAATAAAGAAATTTTCAAAGTATACATTTTTATTGTTTTAATAGGACAGCATAGAGATTGCAATGCGTTTAATAGTTTCGTTCATATAGTCTATATTATGTTTCCACATCATTGTTACATAACATATTACTTTACAGATACACTTTGTACATAATATAATAAAATAATTTATATAAACTAATCAAATACATTAGAAGATAAAATAAAAATTATTTATATATATATATATATATATATATATATATATATATATATATATATATATATATATATATATATATATATATATATATATATATATAATGAATAATTGTAATAGATTTTTATCGAATTTTATATAAATCTATAATTTACAATAAAATATATGATTTTTTTGTATATAAATTACTTTTTATTATTAATAAATATATTAATTCACACTATAGTGTGTACTTAGATCTATACACTGATAGAAGGAATTTCTCTGCACAAGAATATATTTTCTTCAAAATATTTGCTTCAATAAAGAAACTCTTGTTTTCATTCAAGACTACGCAGTCGAACAAAAAAACATGTGTTAGTTGAGCGAAGAAACTAAAATTGTTGAACGGTGTTTAAAATTCTTTAGAGTTCGTTAGTCTTAGCCTAAGAGAGACTTTCTTAGTCAAAAACTCTTGTGATTCTTTATTCAAGAATTAAATTCTTGTAAAAAAAACTATTATTATTATTAAAAATAAATAAAAAACGCAAGAAGAGACAGTTTATGCAGCTTCTTAAACTGAAGTATATATATATATACAGGATGAGTCAAACCAAGTGGATAATAGCACACACCTCTACTTCCTTCCACGATTCTCTCATTTTTCTACAACATCCAATAGAAAACAATATATTATAACAAAACAAAGACCACCCAAAGACATGATATAATTCACAACCAAAACATCTGCGCACAAAAATAAAGTAGGCGGGCTCCTTTCCAAATTCAAAATAATCAAATCCGGGAACGTAAGCAGCGGTGTGCAAAAAAAATTTAATTTGAATGATTAGGGAAGCAGAAAACTTATTAAATATTTGTTCCCAGTCAACAAGTTTTAGCTTACTATATGTTATATGCATGCATTAACAGTTGTCTTCAAATATCAACAGCGTGTGATTCATGCATTCATTTAATGACTTATATAATAACAATTAGCCCAGTCAATTTACTAAATAAATCACCAAATAAAAAAAAAACTTATATTCTATATTTTGAAATTAGTCAAAATTATCTTTGGCCCTTCCTATTGAACATATCCAAAAAAAGACCCATAAGGGAGGGGGCTGCGCAATAGGCTGCCATTTTTAATTTTAGGACCTTTCTTATGGGTTTTTCCTCAATATCTCAAAAAATCTCAACTTTTTCATAACCACTTTTACTTATAATATGAAAGCTCATTGAATTTCCTACAAAAACGCACAAAAAATTTTTCCTTGCTTTAACCGTTTGGGGAATATATAGATGTATAAGCAGAAGTCCAGAAAGTCTAGTTTACGAGGGGAGAAAATCGCTTCTGAAAGTTCTTTTTCTTATTTCAAATAACTAATTAATAATAACTAAACATACTGAAATAACTCAAACATTAAACAAAAACAAAACATAAACTACACCTTTAGTGGGGGGAAAGAAGTGACGTCTGGTTTGATTTTCCTGGCTGAGTACTGGAATCAATTATGTCAAAAGGCGTTTATTGTCTTCATGGTGGGGGGAGCCCCGTACAATGCCAGAAACATTTCATCATCAGCACCTTCAGGCAGGAAGGTGCTCTGGTCTGCTGGTTGGGCTGTAAAACAGTTTAACTATTTTTATTTTTCATGGTTGTATGTAGCTGAAGTACTGTCACATCCTGAAAAAGCATGTAAAAATAAAACTGTTTCCCTAAGGAATGAGGGAACTTGTTCTGTTTATACATCTATATATCCCCCAAACGGTTAAAGCTAGAAAAAACTTTTTGTACGTTTTTTGTAGGAAATTCGCGCAGTTTCACCCCCCATATGGGTCTTTTGGATATGTTCAAGAGGAAGACCCAAAGAAAATGTTAACTAATTTTAAAATATAGAATATAAGTTTTATTTTTATTTGGTGATTTTTTTAGTAAATTGACTAGACTAATTGTGATTTTAGTGTTGAAAAAAAAACAAACAAAAATAGATTTATATTATTACTATGCTTGCCTAGTATTTCAGGGGCGAATCAAGAAATTTTTCACAGGGGGCGCATATATACAAATATGATATATTGTATATGGTAAGTTGTACCTTAAGGACGTTCCAGCACTGTGTTATATAATCAGGACAAAGAACCGGTTTGATTATATTATAGCACAAACACATAAACACACATACACAACACAAAGACAAATACACTGTTCACATATACAAAATAATGTTGTTTTGAAGAAAATAAATAAATTTAAACTTTTATATTTCGAAAACAAAACGGTAACACACGATTTAAAAAAACATTTATATAATAAATATTTAGCTTTACTCTCCTAGTTTTTTTTTTTTTTAAATTCTGTCGAGTATTTTTTCTAATACCACAGATAATAGTTGGGCGGGCATGAAGAATTTCTATATTCGCCCCTGGAGTTTTTGAGAATCATAGCATTTGTCATAAAAATATATTATTGTTTTTAATAAGTATTATTATGTTAATAACAAGTATTTAATAAGTTTTCTGCTTCCCAAATCATTCAAATTAAATTTTTTTTGCCCACCGCTGCTTACGTTCCCGGATTTGATTATTTTGAATTTGGAAAGGAGCCCGCCTACTTTATTTTTGTGCGCAGATGTTTTGGTTGTGAATTAAATCATGTCTTTGGGTGGTCTTTGTTTTGTTATAATATATTGTATTCTATTGGATGTTGTAGAAAAATGAGAGAATCGTGAAAGGAAGTGGAGGTATGTGCGATTATCCACTTGGTTCGACTCACCCTGTATATTTAACTGAAATATATTTAACTGAAGTATTATAGCATTACTTCTTTCAAAGGTTTCATTTGTTTGGATTAAAAAAGCAAGAGTCAGTTTATCTTTAGTTAAGATAATTTTCTCAAGTCAAAACTATAGATCTCAAGATACTTATTTACAAATATATATTATCTTCCCTATATATGAGAGTCAGAAATTAATGGTTTAAAAATTTTTTTCTTACCACCAAGGAATTACTTCGATCAGTGTACTGAACTTTAAGTATAGAATTTATTTTGTGTTTAATTACACAACAATGCATGTATGTGTGTATGTACTCCTTAGTTATTTATATGTATAACCATGTTCAAAATAAACGATACAACGTAAGAATTAAAAAAAAGTAAGCAATTGCAATTTCTTTATAACTCTTTCACAACTCTATAATACTTTGAAATCAATTTTTCATTGATCTAAATATGCTGGTTCCATATATCTTGCTTTTGTAGTAATCGCTTTGTTACTTTGTATGCAGCTTTGAATCATCAGCTACATTTTAGAACCTGTTCGAATTTAACAAGAAATCCTGGTATAACGAATTTAAACATAATTGAATAAGAATGGCTATTGAATACTAATTTGTGGACTTTATTTTTAGCCTCAATATTTAGTAATCAATAAATAAGTTTGTTGATGGTTACCAAGATGACGATTACTAAAGGCGTCTAGATTTTAGGATTTCATTGTAGACAATAATGAATTTTGACGTTGAACAATATGACGCCACAAATTGGAACATTAACGTTTGAAGTTTATATTAGTATTTGTGAACTTAATTGTTGGCTTTGTTCGGGTTTTATAAGCATTTTTGTACTATAGCGGGTGCTTTATACATGCTCAATAACTCTGCAGATCAAATCAAAGTATATACTATTCGGTTAAACCTTTTTTTAAAACAATTTTATTAAATTTTTCGTGCATTAATATGTTTATTTTATTCTATACTCAAAGGACGTTTTTTTGTTTGGTCTAAAAGAACAGAATGATCTGTTTTATTAGATTATCCCAATACATGTGTGTTTACAGTTGTTTCAGTTTTTCAAATATTTATTGTACTATAAATATATACAGGTATGTAGGTAGAGTATGATTAAAAATGAAGATGTGTTTCGATATCTAATGTACAAACAACATGTTGTGATTTTAGTATCTTATCACGATTTATCAATAATACATATAATTATTATTTTAAAAACATATTAAAAAACATTATTAGATTATGTGTGATTATTATCAGAAAATAATAATCACTTTTTGTTTTTACTTTCTTTAGAGAATTCTCTTTTTAAGTCACATTTCCCCTCAGTCACTAACAAGTTACTATATAAACCTAATTTTATATTATAAATTTTGAAGAAAAAAAATAAAACAATAAGGAAATGTTTTTTTTATAAATTATAATATTTTAAAATTTCATGTGAATTTAAATATTATTTGAATGGAGTCCCACAAAATTATGGTTTTGGATATTCATTGAAATGACCTTCTAAGGCAGACTTTCCGCAACCTGCCTATCGCGGCGTGACTTTAAGTCTATCTTTCTGTCATCCAAAAAAATATATTTATTTTGACAAAATATCATTTTGCGCAAAAATTAACGCAGGTTAGATTTGGTTACGTTGTAGCGGTTATCCTGGATGAGACACATTTTGACCGTAAGGTCCATTGTGATACCGAAATGAGGATAGCCCACCCTTGCCTCCTTAAATCCTTTGGAACTGTTCAGACACAGCAATAGGGCTTCGACGCCGGCAGGCTGTTAAGTCAGAGATTCGTCAAAGAATGCTTGCCCAAAAGGGTGATTCTATTCATAGAAAGAGCTGGGCTCCTCCACACAGTGGTTGCCCCGAGCAACAGTCGTAGCACACTGGTAGTCCTCGACGTTCTGCATGTCTGCCGCCTGTATTTATTTTGGTTTTTTAGGTATATTTTGACTTTCGATATATATAAATTAGCGCCATTGTTACTGGTTCTGCCGTGTACTACGATCTTCACCAGTTTTACAAGCTTGAGGGTGACATGTATTGATAATCAAGAGCTCCCGGGTAATGGGATGCTTTGGGGTACAGTTAAAAAAGGCCATTAATGAACACGAATACCATTCTATCTGCTATCTCGACCCCTTAAAACTCATATATTCACTATAAAGTAAAATTCGAACATTTGGAAAAGATTTTTTGAAAGTCCTCGATTTTTTTGTTCGTTAAAATCGTTCGTTAAAATCACGTTAGGCACATCCCGCAAAATCGACGCGGTTGATATCCCTAGCCCTAATCTAGGATATCTTGATCGGTCAAAAAATCAATATACGTGATCTAATATAGAGAATTTCGACTGCATCACGAAGTTCATGTGTTTCGCATTGAAACTATCCATTACTTTGATCAAAGTTTTGTACTATTGTAGCGTTGAATGGTAGCGATCAACGCACAAATGTAGCGTTGATTTGTACCTTAATCATTTGATTTTTGGAAAATATTTTCGAATACGAGTTGTTAGTATCTTTATAAAGAACAATTTTTATTCAAAGCATTTTCTCGAAAACTCAATAAATATGTCAATTATAAAATGTAATTATATGTAGACCAATAAAGTTTTGGGGGTAATTCATTCTTTCAAGAATCAAACAGCGCAATCAAACATCGATCGCATAAATTGAACATAAAATATTATCCTTAAGCATATTTAAACAAATTTAATAATTATCTACAAAGTAAATAAACATTTAAAATATTCATTTCACAAAATTAATGATTAAATTATTTCGAAAATCGTAACTAATTCAATATAGAAAATAAAAATAATAATTTGTTTATTTAAACACCTGTTTTTACAAATAATAAACAAAACCATTAAAAATAAGTAATTTTTCATCAAAGTAATTTTTACCTATATATACATAAAACTCTACTAAAAAATCTATTAACCCAGTTTAAGTAATTTACCTATATTATATATTTTCTACAATATTTATATTAAACAATTACAGACTGTTTTCTGAATAAATTCGTTTTGTTGCACTTTCGAAAAATTTATTACCCATAGCAGGCTAAGTAAATCGACAATATATTTATCAAAGAGAAGGAAAAAAAAACAATAATAACTATTAGTGCAACAATGTATGTGTAGTTAGAATTGAAATGATTGTTTGATGGTTTTAATATCATCGTAAAATGTTTATATATTGTTGATAATATTATACTGTGGAATAAACATATTTCCTATAAGTACACCTACTTGGAAGTATGCCTACTTGGAAACTGGGAGGTTATGGGTTCGAATCCCAACATCCGCAGTTTGTCAATTATTAGGAAAAAAAGGGGCGGTTAATAATAAACCTTATTTTGACAAAATGGAAACCCGACTTCAAAAATCAAATATTCTATAACAAAAAATGCACTAAAAAGTAAAAAATAATTGCATATTCTTGTGCCAATTTTAGTTCACCTAAGCAAAAATTTTTAAATATATATGTACAATTATTGTTATTTTTGGAGGCGGTGTCCAAAAGTTATGTGAATTTCGCTATGCTGACACCGACTCCAAAAATAACAATAATTGTACATATATATTTAAAAATTTTTGCTTAGGTGAACTAAAATTGGCACAAGAGTATGCAATTATTTTTTACTTTTTATTGCATTTTTTGTTATAGAATATTTGAATTTGAAGTCGGGTTTCCATTTTGTCAAATTGAGGTTTATTATACATGTATATTTTGATGAAAGTCTTTAATCAATTGTTTTACTGAGCATGCGCAGAATTATTTTTTGATGTAAGCTTTTAGTTATGCCACAATAGAGACGGCTGCTAATTTGATGAAAATTTACATGTAAGTCAGTTTGCATATGAAGAAAATTTTTGTTTGCATATGTATAAAATATCCTTTTAATGTGATTTGCATACTTTGATCACATATGTGACTGACGAGGTTGACAAAAAAAAAATATATAGCCAAAAATCACTCTGAAAGTTTGTTATATTCAATATTTTGTGACATCTTGTACAGTTCAATATAAATTTAAACAGAATTGCCTTTCACAGAGAGAATTATCGATTATATATTTTTTATATTTTTTAAATTGCTCTTTGTGAGTTTAGTAAGGTATTTTCTTTTATAACTAGCGAAGTTTATTATGATGTTTGAACACAAAGTTTCTAGAAAATTCGATACTTTGCCGTTATCCGGATAAATTTATGAATCGATTAGAATTCCCATGCGACATAACATTCAATGAGATAAAAGTGTAAAAGGCATATATTGACTGCACAATAATTTTATACCGAAAAACAGGGCCAAGCAAAACCACAATTTAAAAAAATGTTGTAATTGAAATTTACTCAAGTCGTTTGTGTTTTTCTTCTTTACAAAATTTTAGCTCAGTAGCTGTAGTGGCTGCCGAGAAAAACAGGGCTGTGCCAGTGTTCTCGAAACAATAAACGATAGGCGTTAAGATTAATTCTAGTTAGATTTGATGGTGATCATATGTAGGACCTCCATCCCCCCAGTAAATCCTAGTAGGTAGGATCGATGGACATTTAAATAAATTTTTGAGAAATCGAACAATGACAAAGATTTGTTTTTCTAAAGATGGAAAATTTCTTAAAAAGTGTAAGTGATGATTTAAATTAGTAATTATATGAGTTTACAAAATATTTGAAATGTTTTTATAAATTATTTTATTTAAACATAAAAAACGTACATATTTGCAACTGTAATGACCAATCATAAAAAAAAATACTGATAAAAAATATTTAAAATGAAAATACAAACATAATTAAAATACGGTAGCTTTTAAAATATTTATTAAACTTTTAAAAATAGTTTTTAGGTAATAATAAATATTTTATTATTTTATTACTTTTATTTTAAATAATAGAATATATAAATACGAGTAGCTTAGGAAAATAGTATTTAATTTTAACTATGAAAATTTTTAACAAAAAATTTAGTACCACACAGTAAGTAATCTGGGACCACAAAACCTCTCTACTGGAGACAGAAATTCAGTAATGGAAATGTTATGCGAAATTCATAGACTATTAGAAATAGTCTATAGACTCATAGCCCCAGATTATTGGAACAAACTTTTGGTCATTTTTTAGTTCTGATAAGCTACGCAAATTTTACGACTCTTAAATCAAAATCGTATAAAAATGGAATATTACGAAAACTATCCATTAAATCGTGAAATTTACTGGATTTTTGTGTTTAATGGGTTCATTTTACTTTAAAAAAACTACACGACCCAACACGTTTCGAACATGATATGATGAATATTGCATAATATGCTTAAGTAAGACTTATATAGTATTATAAGTAACAATATAATATAATATCTAATTATAATTTAATTATTTTATAAGTTGATGATGTTAAAATTAATTAGTATAATTCATGTAATTATAAATGTAATGTAATAAAAAACATAAAAACATTAAAAAAATGCAATTTTAATTAATAAACGCATATGTTATGATGTTTTATATTATGTTATTATATATTACATAAAATAATGTCTACCGTCTCTCTAACATAATAAATTCAACGAGGCTATTCACAACTCCAACAAGTTACAATAATATTATTATTAACTTCCTTATTGGTTAATAATAATATTTGAAGAGAACAAAACCTGGCCAAGTGTGATTCGGACCATGCACTATGAAGGGTCCCGTAGTAATATATCTTTTTTATTATTTACTTCTTGAAGAAGTAATATAAGAAAATATAAGTAATATAAGACTGTACACATTTGTCAGTTTTCTATTATTTTCGCCCAGAGTAAATTCGTCTCGACGCTGAAGTAATTTACAGATATAGGTAATAATGCATGCTACTAAAAACTCTTTAAGCCGCTCGTAAAAGGATCTGTTTTAGCTAGCCTTACACGCATAATCCTTCACACGCATAGCGGTCAAGAAAGTATTCCTTCTTTATAAAAATAAAGATCAAATATAGTCGGACAGATGGTAGGTACATGTTTTGAATACGGAACCCTAAAAAAAATAACATTTTTTATTAATTAATAATTAATGTTATATCAAAATAATGATGATAATACTCGCTTGTAATATATATAATTGTGTAATAATTTGGATGTAATTTTTTATCTTTTTATTTAATTTGTAAAAATCATTGAAAGTAAAAGTTTATAAAGTTGTGAAATAAAAATAATCATTGCTTACAAAATGATAAGAAAAAAATTTGGTGTGAATCAGACCCACACAGGCAACGTGTCTGTATATAGAGCTGGTAATGTTTTGTAAATCGAAATCTTGTCGTTACATATTCGAACGGAAATTAAAATAACCGCGTTACTTATATATTAAGATACAATAAACTTCTGGTGCTAATCATACCCATAACTTACATGAGGTCGCATGTAGTCCTCTGGTCACACAAAAATTTATGCTTCACTGCTAAATTATTTTCTTTAGTAGGTATTTAATATTTTACTTGAAAAGTACGTGAGGTATTTGAATTGGGATAAACCCGGTGGATTATTTGATGAAGAATTATCGTGTAATCGAAAATATTTCCACAATATTGTATATTGTTTCAATATGAAATACGAACTTGCACAATTGGCAAAATACAAACTTGGGAACATGTTTCGAAAATGACATATGATATATTTTTGAGTATTTATAAAATTTCTTATTCTTGAAATAAAATGTAAATAGATTAAGATCAAAATTCGTATGACCTCTGGCAAGGTAAAATTAAAAAAAAATTATTTTATGACTTGTAATATTTGCAAAGCACGTAACTGATATTTAAAATAACAAAAAAATTTAAATAAAGATGTTATAAACACCATAAAAAAAATATCGTAGTACTATCGGCTTCATAAATGGCATCAAATTTTTGTAGACAATTTGTTCTGAATCCATTTAGTTTTCGAAAAAATGTTTCGAATAAAAAATTGTTCGATATAAAAATATTCACAACTTTT
Source organism: Nineta flava (assembly GCA_963920215.1). Lineage (NCBI taxonomy): Eukaryota > Metazoa > Arthropoda > Insecta > Neuroptera > Chrysopidae > Nineta > Nineta flava. The sequence goes on along the minus strand of OY986043.1, from coordinate 85,280,415 downwards.
TATCTTGCCATATTTTTGGAAAATCGAATGGGTCCGGCAAAAATTTTGAAAATATATACACAGTTTATGAAACTAATTGTACTATGTACTATTCTGTTTTTGGGAAAATATTTCGAATAAAAGTTGTTAATACATTTAAAATGAACAACTTTTATCCGAAGCATTTTTTCGAAAACCGCAATAATACGTCACATACTAAGTAATTTTGAATAAATGAGCGCTTTTTTTGTGGCCAATAGTACCTGCGCCGATCTATAAAAAGAATTCCCTAAAAAACAAACAAATAAACTAGTTAAAAATTGAAACTTAAAACTAAAATAATAACAATAAATGATAATAATCTTTTTATTATTATTTTTATTTAAAAAAAAATTTTTTGTTTGTTCGTTTGTGTCTCATTAAAAATTTCGATCACGCAAAAATACTGCGCCAAACCACATTTTTAAAAACAAGTTTTATTTTTATAATAAAATGCTCACAACAAAAGTCGAAACATATTTTAGTGGTGTTTTAAGGCAGTTTTATTGTGCACAGACAACAATATATAGTATATAGTAAGTATAATGGGTCCATAAGTATTATTGTATTTTGTAACTGACCTCAAATAAGTAGGAGGTTCTCAGGGGATGGACAAGAAATACAAAATTCGATATCGAGAAACTCAAATTGTCGAATAAAAAGGTAAAAACTGACATATATAAATATAGTTAGATCATTATTACAGACAAATACTTCGACTTGCAAAAAGCGTCAATTAACATCAATCGATACTCAATAGCATTTAGTCAATCGATACTCAATACTACTTATGCTGATTGATTGCACTTAGCGAACGTACTATCTTTTGTCCAAAAAATCCACAATATTTCACAATATATAAATATTGATCGAATTACAATTTTGGATTTTCTATAGTAAGTTCATTGTCACATTTTTGTCAATTAAAATTAATTAATGGGCCGTTAATTGACTAGAATCTTGGCCTTTTGCACAAGAGCGAATGTAACCGGCTATGCTGGTGAAGATTTTCTGTAGTTGTCTTCACGGACTTCAGATGAATATCGACATAGTTCCTATCAAAGTCGGTAGCAGAATTTCGAGTAGTAAATCTAATGAATAATATGTGAGAAGTTTCATAATTTCAGTGAAAAAGTTTTTTTTCCAGAAATGATTTGATACAAATTTGGAAGAATCCAACCATAAATTTAGATGAGATACTACAAACATATTTTGTTGAATACGGTGAGTAAAAATATGTTAATAAATAAAATAGTTCTGGATATTTGAGATTTTTTCCCCAAATGTTCGATATAAATTTATAATAATTACAAAATATATTTATTACGAAATTACTTACTGCTTTATTTGTAAATATTCGAATAAATTTTTGTGAATTTCAAACTGAATACTGACCTGTAAAAAAAAAGAAAAATTATTAATATTATTCAATTTTGTTATTTTTTGTAAACATGAAAATCATTAAATTGCATATGGTAAACGAAAATTTCAGTTTTATTTATCACTAGTTTATACTCGCATCTTCGCACGCGTTTTATTATTATATCTCCTGCTCCCGTCATTTTAAGACTGAATTCCCACAATGTAATTTCCCACCGCGTCCACTACTTCAAATATTTATCATTCCCATCGCTTCCAATACTTCATATTTTTATCTACACTTCCACCAAATTTCAATTTCAGTTAATATTGCCGAATTGTATCTCTCGGAGCAAAATAAAATACCAATTTTTAAGTCTAATCATAATCTTTTAAATAAAAGAAGTTTCATCAATATCAATCCAGTAGTTTTTGGCGTATTATAATAGTAGAGAAGATGTTTTATCGGCGCTTCCACCAACAAATGAAAATAAATAAATAAAAACAATGTCAAAATTTGGAAAATAAATCCCCACAAAAATATTACAAATAATTTATATTTTTATATTTGATTTTATGAAGTCGATTCTATTTATTAATGTATTTCTAAAAAGTTGTAATTTTCGTAGATGGTAATATAATTGTTCGATTGTCGTCGATTGTAGGTTTAATAATACAAGAAACCTATTACTACCTTTCCATGATCGGTGGTCAAAAATTTATAAATAGAATTACAACCAAAATAAATTTATGTATCTGATTGTGTTTCAATTTCTTGTTCTGTTTTTTTTTGTTTTGTTTATTGTTTGTACTTATTGAATGCACTTGTGTGAAAATAAAAGTATGACTCATTATTATTTGTTCATATAAAATGTTTCTAAATAAAGTTTGTTAATAGGATAGATTTAATTCTGTAGGCTCTAAAGCATCTCCTATCTAGAATGTGGTAGTGATAATTCGAAATTTAGTTGTAAGGTTGAATCTAAAATATTCCAATGTGTAGATAGAAAGATAGATTGTAGAGGCTGTGAATGATAGATGTCTAAGGATGTGAATGGAGTAGTGGAAGGAATTTTTATGTATAAACTAGGAATGGGTAGAATATGCGGCTGCAGCCGACTATGATAGAAACTATGCCGATATTCATCTGGAGTTCGTGAAGGAAACTGCAGAAAACCTTCTCAAGCATAGCCGGTTACTTCGTTCTTGTCCATACGCCGACAGTTAAGTCAATTAACCGCCCCCTTTTTTTTTTCTTAAAAATTGACAAACTGCCGATGTCGGGATTCGAACCCATAACCTCCCAGTTTCCAAGTAGGCAAACTGCGCAGACATAACGCTTAAACCGATCGGCCACATGGACTGATTTCCAATATGTAAATTTACAAAGAAAATAAAAATAAATTTGAATTATTTCAATTTGAAAAATCGACAAAATCAATCAGAAATTTGTTGTTATCGATTTGAATAGAACTCATTATAGGGAACTCTAGTACTAAGATCTACTCTCTGGTGCGTAAATTATAAACAAGAGCTAGTAGGTAGATGTTTTTAGCCCCAATCCCCGTGACAAGTTTCGTGGAGTCAAAAAAATCCTCGAATATATTATTCCATGGTTCCATAACAATGCATTTTTCTTGTATAGTTAAATCATTTGTATAAATTTCAAAACAAACAAAATAATTCAAAATAATTTTGATGATTACAATTATAATTCAAAATTCCATGGTCATTTATTTATAAATATTAAAGTATTTCAAGGTAACAGCCACAATGTCCTTCACGTGTTATTTAATCGGTCGTATCGGTAATCGCTCAAAAAATTTACTTTTGAAGAAATAAATTACATCTTTTAAAAACAAACTTATATTTAATTCGTTATGACCATACAGATTAAAGTTTTTAATAAACACCGTGTGTCTTGAGATCCGCCGCTATCTATTCAGAATAAAATTATTCCGCCATCAGATCGAATTGTTACAGAAACCACAGAATGAAACAAAACGATTTGGTCAAAGAAATTCTCAATTATATATATATATAAGGCATGTATGTTAGTGTATATAATCGTGAATGGGTAAAATCGGTCCATGCATCTCTCCACATAGTTCAATCTTTTAAATCAAAGTAAGATTAAAATTAAAGTAAGAGATAGACGATCATTTATCTTTCGTTCTTGTATAATATTTTCTTTCAATGTCCAAAAATCATACACAAACAAAATTACTGAATCGTGAGCACACTGCCTATGTGGCAGACAGACTTGTCTGTTTCTTTGTTTTTTTATATATACATTTGGTCTGAACAGCGATCTACATCAGTCGAGTGTTATATTATCGTTTCGTTACATGCTGCAAATAAACTCAAATCGGATTATCATAATACGCCAAAACAAGTATAACATCAAAAACTAACTCGCCTGAATTAATTTACAAAACATTTTCGGCGGATATCTAACCAAGTCCCATAAAAAAACCATGTATCGTATAAGTGATAAGAAATTATTTTAGAATACGTAATAAATTGAATATACGAAATTATGGAGGCGGATATCTAGCCACCGTCTTTTAAAAAAATACATCTTTCATAAATTTGGATTAAAGATATAAAAAAACAAGTAATGTAACAACTAACTAAGTTAATTGTTTGAATACCCAGTATATACTGAGTTTGTATATCAATGTTTGAACAATTCTTCAAATTCAAAGTTTAGAAGATATGCGCTTTTATTTCTGTCGGAACTAAACTTAATATACCTTGTATATTTACAAAAATACTGGGTATAAAAATAGTATGTATGGATGCTTCAACTTTGAGCACAAATTATGAGAAAACTATTGAGTTTATGAAAAAAATTTTCAGCAAAAAGTTATTTCGATTTTAAGGAGTAGAAGATTTTTTGTTAACAAATTTTTTTTCTATCTCTTACGGTTTCAAAGATATAAATTTTCCCCCTTAGCGGGGAGAAACTCGTTCCGATTTTGCCCATTAATAAAGTTGACCTTACTTTTTTGCTCTATATTCTATAACACATACAAAATTTTCAGCTCGTTATCTCTTTTCGTTTTTGAGTTATCGGCTTCACGGACAGACAGACGGACGGACATGCGAAAATGGGTTAATTAGGTAATTATATGAAACACCAATAACAAAAATTTTTCTGCGAACAATATTTTCAAGCGTTACACAGTCGGAACTAAACTTAATATACCTTGTATATTTACAAATGTACTGGGTATAAAAATGGAAAGTAAAAAAAATGACATAAACACCACCCAAGAGTGAGGCATTTAAATCTCTTTTAATTGACAAATTATTTTAAATATATTTTACTAAATATAGAACTTAATTAGTCATAGTCAATTATAAAATTTTTTTTAAATGTATACACAACAGAAAACACTGTCTGTATTATCTGCGGATAAAAATAAAATCTGTTTCATCTGTTCTTGAACGGTATAATAATTAATCTTTAACTTGAAAAATGTCAATTAAAATCGATTAAGTAACCACAAACATATAAATGCTGTCTGTGGTAAACTATATTTTATTTGTAATTATTACCTGTGTGGTTAAAACGATTTACTTCAAGATGGTTTAATAGTTTTTTTTTGTTCTTTGGTCTAGTTATTGAAAGAATTGATTAATTAAGGTAATACAAGCTTGGTAAAAGATTAATCGATTTTGAAAATTTATGGATAGATCATAAGAGAGATTTTTTTGAAATATTTATTTTTCGAAAAAGATTTAAGCTTAAAATTGACACATTTTGACTATTTTTTCTGAAATAGGGAAAATATAGTAAAATTTATCAATAAAATAAGTATTTAGTAAATTAGAAAATTAAAACTCGGCTGTGGACAATTATTTTGTTTGTGTGTGGTATGATTTTTGGATATTGAAAGACAAGACAATATAGAACGAAAGATGAATGATCAATATTATTTTGGTAAATAGCCACACCACCAGCTAGAACATTATAAGATATAAATTTTACTATACAGTTGAAATTAGGTACAGGAATGTCCTCATCATTATAGCTCCATGTTTCTTATAAAAGAAGAATATTAGAATTACAAGCCACTTTATCAATATACCATTTTTATTTCACTAACTCCGATTCTAATGTAAATAATGGACTTAATACCCAGCCTTTCAAACTATAATTTTATAACGGAAGAAGTGACGCTGGTGCTGTTCTACCATGATAAAATGTAGAATCATTGGTTTTAGATACAATATATAATTTTTTATTGTAGTTTTTACTATATCATTTTATTAAACGTTTGTGTCTTAATAGTTGTGTTGACCTTATTTAATATTATTTTAATAAATTATTTAGTATAACTTCTTACGTGCGTACACTTCCAATATAACTCAATATATGTATAATATTACATACAGCAACATTTTAGAAAGTCTCAACTGTTTCATTTTTTATGAACGGAAGTGTACATAAGTACACACACGCACTTTTTTTAAAATGATGATAAATTATGGTATTTCTTGACTAGTAAATTTAAAACGAAATTAATTAATAGATAAATTGATTACCTGAGGGATTATATTTTTATGAGATAACTCCTTACTTAAAAGCGTAATCCTACGGAATGATTAAAAATGTTTAAAAATTCCCAGACACTACATAAAACAAACTAAATAAATATCTGTGACGTTTTATTTTCAAATTTTTAGCATGTGACGAATCCATTGAGCTTCTGACAAAACGTTTCTAATAAAAGTATGTTCGAAAAATTTAAAATCACTTACGAAGCCGATAAGCATGAAAACTGTGCAAAATGTTAGGAAATCTTATTGTATACTTTCTTGAAGACTTGATATGAGTTGTTAAATTAAATTCCAGTTCCGATATCAGCTCCTAATCTCATTTAACTATTAATTAACCATCGTATTTGAACCAAATATTTGTTTTTGGAAATAATCTCCGATTTAATAAAATTATAAATTTAGCTTACTGGCACAGCGCGGTAACAAAAACAAACTTGAAAAATATAATCAGTTCACAATTGAAAGGGAAAAAAAGTTATCTTAATAAATAATTCAGCAAGAATATTCTTCTTAACAAAAAAAAAAAAAAAATCTCATTAATTCTAGACAGTAATTGCAGCTTCAAAATGTCAAGTGAATACTTAAAACATCATTGATGATATATTCTGATCAGATGTTGACTTTTAATATATAATTAATGCTGTACATGGACTTGGTAAAATCAATTCTTTACAACATATGAAACCGTAGATGACACGTCGCGGCGCCACCATTTATTTTATTACTTTACTGATTGTATTTTAAAAGACACTCAATCTGCAAACAATGTATAGTGTATCTATCGCTAGAAGTATATTCATTTGTAAAGAAGCCTCGAATATCGTCACAGTTTGAGTGGATCAGTCTATTTTCAAAATGACGGGGAGGAAACATATTAATGTTTCCCCCACTTGTAATCCATTTATCATTTTATTTAAACGTGTGAAATATGAACAGTATAATAAGTTGTCCTTCTACTTTTAAATAAGTTCCCCTTACGCGCATATAATCGTCAAAACAAATGAATTCAGCTCTATCTATATGCCTTGTACAATGTTATGGTGTCTTTGATACACTTAAACTGCATTAAAATTATTATTGTATAACATATAACTATAGTATGATAACTATATATACGTATACAATAATTTTTTGAAAAAAATCTGACAAAGAGTTTTTATATAATTAATCATTAAAAATTGGAATTTTAACATATTGTGAATAGCAAATGTTGAATGAACGCATACATTTTCGATAATGTTGCTCCACCTTCTATAGATTAAAAAGTAAAAAACCTCTACTTTTAAAAATTAAATCTCGAACATTACGTTAAAATTAAAAAAAAAATAGTCTGACGAAGAGTTTTGAAAATATCTTAATTAAAAAGATAAAAAATTCACGATAATTTTCGCCCGCCATACTTGAATTGTAATAAATAATTACAATAATATTTCTAGTAATTAAATAATTACATAAATCCGATTACTAGTGATGTTAGATGCTATCTAAATTTAAATAATTGAATTACAGATTAAAATTTTTAATTTTTGTTAAAAAAAGTGTTTCTGTTTATTATGATTTGCTGGGTACTGTCCGTTCAACCTTAAGATTAATTTAATTGACCAACGCTTCCACCAAATTTTTTTTTTCTTTAAATATTTTCGTATTCCATTAAGAGTTCATCTAGAGTAATGATTTATCAATCAGAATTGTATATATTTGCAAATATTTAGCCTAAAGGAATAAATTTGAGTTCAAATTTTGGCCAGACTTATACATTTTAAATTAAAGAAAGGTTATTACAAAAGGTCTTCCGTCAAAAGTTTTGTCTATATCGTCATTGCAAAAAAATATAATGTAAGAATGCTAAAGTTATTCAGACAACGACAGTAATTATCGAGAGAAATGTGAGAAAAATTCGCTAATCTTAGACTGCTAATACATTTTTGTTGCAGCTAATAAAGTAATTATTTGTGGTACGTGGATAAAATATAATAAAGCTAGTTTTTATATTCGATTTGAGCAAACATAAAAATAAAAAAAAAGGTTCATTTAAACATTCTAAACATCAAATTACAATTTATAAAAATCTATTATTAGAAGTCAGTTCCAATAATATAAACAAATACTAATAATTGATTGTAAATAGCTCACATGAACTATACAAAGAACTATAGGTAGTCAGCTAATAGTACGGTTCTTTAACTAAAGAAAACGGACTGCTTTGGATCCCATCACAAAGAAAATGTGAAAATTAGCTTGTCGTATACGTACTTTAGTATAAATATTGGAACAAAATTCTAAAACTAACAAATTCCTACCTACCCAAAAATCATAATTTTTTCTTATTTAAGTAGCTATTATAGCAAAACTATCTATCATAAATTAAATTTTCAAATTTGAATGTTTCACTTAATAGGGTAGTTTTTCCTCTATGATGAACTCTAAACTTTTAATGCATACCTCCATAAGAAGTTACAAAGGATTCAACCTCAAAGTGACTATAGAATCCACCGGCTGAGATTCGGAATCCCCAATTCGTATGAGCCAATTCTAACAGCCTCTTTTTACACGTGTAAGTGTTGATGAAAGTTTTCAATCGGATGAAAAACAGTTCTCACATTGACAAAGTATACCAATCACAAGAAAGGAGATACCACCCATATGCAAACAGTGAATCAAGGTAAATGTAAAATTGTATCAAAATAGAAGTCGTTCCTATTTTGATAAAACTAAAAACTTACATAACAAAATTATACTGCGCTTGTTCAGTAAAAAAATCGATTAAAGCCGTTTATAAAAAAATTCGTTACGCAGGAGCTGCTTCAACTTAGCGAATTTCCTTAAAATACATAAATCACTTTCTAGCGGTCACAATTTTAGTCTGATCAAAATGAAATGTCGTTTATGACTTTAGTATTTGCATGGCCTATTTTATTTATAAATGACATACGTCAAGGGGGAATGGGTGCATAAGGAAAGAAGAAAACACAAAATATAAAATATCTCTCTTAATCTTAGAACAATCGAAAAATGCGTAAGAAATAAAGTTGTAGAAAATCATGTTTGCTACAATTCATCACCTTATCATTTTTGCTCAAACTCTAATGTGTACAGAGATATTGAAGAATTTAATTTTCAATCTTAAACCGTCAATATTTCTGTAAATATTAGGGTAACAGAAAAAATGATATGAAACAAAATTACAGTAAAACTTAATACCTTTACTTCTTAAACTTTACTTCTTATAAAATTTTCGATTTTTCGAATATTAAGGGAGATATGTCAAATTTAGTGTTTCCCCTCCCCTCTAAACCCCCCTTTCCCCTTGTTCGATTTTACCCATTAACGAACTTGAGCTTTTGAATACGAAAAGCGCTTCAAATACCAAATTTCATTCCAATCAGATCAAAATTGTGACCGCTAGAGTGATTACAGACATATATATAGATAATATATATATATATATATATATATATATATATATATATATATATATATATATATATATATATATATATATATGTATATATATGTATGTATATGTATGTATATGTCCATAGATATATATATATATAAATTTTACAGATGGTGATTTTCGACATCTACTAGGTAGGATCGATGGACATTTGCAAAAATTTTTGCAAAATTTTGAAGTTGGTACGAGATCAATAGTATTTATTTTCTTTCAGGAAATTCGCTAAAAACATACCAGTGTAAAAAGGGGCATAGAATTATTCAACTCAATATGAACCTTGTACCTTGTAACTGCAATACCATAAGTCTGCCAGCTTCCTAGAACTTAGACTAAATGAAGGAATCGTACTATTAACAGACAAACGCAACCGCGCAGCAAAACTAAGCTAACTTAGTTTTGCTAAGTATGGTATTTTGTATTATAAATTGATTTTAAATAAAATAACATGTTTGTTTTTCTATTCAATTTATATATATATATATATATATATATATATATATATATATATATATATATATATATATATATATATATATAAACAATTTTTATTTATCTTTTTTTATTCATGACAATACTTTTTATGGTCGAACAACAATACTAAAAAAAAAAACACTCATATAAACATTGCTAACTAAGCTGCTATTAACTCTAGCTAGCACCACTCTGTATATGTTGTTTGTTGGGAGCACATTGTCCAATATCTCTGTATTTGGTAATAATTATTTATTGAATTGTGAATAGAAATTGTAAAAGTGGTTCGAGGTAGGTTGATTTAACACAACATATCCAACACACAGATCTAGTGTAAAGGTCGCCTGCCGTGGTGTGTACTTTATTTGTTTATGTTATGTAGGTACAAGGAAGATGATCATGTTCATGAATGGTCATATGTTAAATTAGAACGGGGTCAGTAGCTATTGGCATGAATATAAAAATAGTATATATTTTTCTTTTAGATATGTGTATCTTTGAGTGTTATTACGTTAAATATGGTTTCCAGCGGTAATGATAATTTGTAAAAACGTATCGGTATATTGTAGCCAAAAATTTACTGGTGCAATGTTAGGCAAAAATCATTAAAAAATACCATAAACTTTTTTAGATTTGAATCTGCTTGCAATGCTAATTTACCCGGTCAAATAATAATTTTATCTCTTTAAAAATAAACGTGGAGATTTTCCAATGCAATTATCTTCGTTTTGGCACTATGAAAACATGACAAATAGTCCTTAAAACTTATTAAAATAAATTTTTTTTCGGTCAAAAGTCGTGAAAATTAGTTTTTCTCGAATAGGGGTCAATACAGAATCCATTAATTGTTTGCTAAAATTTTTGAAACATAGAGGGTCTAGAATCGAAACTTCTATCAACTGTAAATTTATTCTCAAAATTATTATACAGACCGTCTTTGGATTATGGGGAAGAAAAACTGATAATAGCTTCATTTGAAGTTCTTCATGAAAGTAAATTGGATTATTTTTCACAAACATACAGATATTGTATATTAGATTGGATTAGGGAAAACTGAACATATGTTTTTAATTCTAGCTCTTAAAAGTGAATAATAAAGACTAGGGCATAGATTAAAGTATATTAAATTTCATGGTAAAATTTAAAGAATATTTTCAACAACGGTAACAAATCATCTTGTACAATTGAAAATTCACTTGACAAAACATGAAAAAAAAACTCGTTTTTTTCTCTCTACTGTTTGGAATCGGAACTAAATATTATAAATATAAATCATGGATTCTTTACAAATTTCAATTTAAATAACATATTTACATTTATCAATCTCTTGACTAGTTCAATATGAGAAATTCTTATAGTAAAGAAGAAAAAAAAAACTGGATTTATCAAAGATAAGATATTTTATTTCTTGTCATTTCTATAAAAATTTGTATGCAAATTTGATATATACAAACAGACATGTTTAACATAACCTAAATTTAAATTTTTATAATTAATAATATCTCTAATACTTTAATAAAAATACGTTTTTACTATAGTCTATGTACTCAAACAAATTTTATCTAATTTCCTGTTATAAATAAATGAGCATGTTTTTTCTGTAATAAACCACATAATTTTAATCCATATTATGTAGTTAAATAGATCCGACCAAAAGCAAACATATGAGAGGGACAAAGTTTTCACATACAAAAAGTAGTGATATCCCAGCTGATATTAAAGCTGATGATATCCAAACAAAACTGTTCGGCTTTAAAAATAGTAAAATCTATGTAAGGGTCCAAGTTTTTCAACAAAAGTAAGAAAATGATTCGTATATATTGTGTAAGTTTCTCAGGTGCAGGATATTTCATATTTTACTTGTACGCGTACGTACCTTCAGATGATGGGTTTCAGACGCTACGTTTTAAATTTGAGCTTCATAGCTATTTTGGTTCCTGACATACAGTGGCCTACAAGCCGTCTCTAATCCTTCCTGCCAAGCATAGTATAGTACTGGTTAGACTTGGCCCGACGCACTACCGTGCTATGTGATAAAGTTTTTATAAAAAAATAAATATTAAAAAAATAACTCATCTTTATTTTGTTGTTATAAAAATATATCATTTGGCGCCAGTTAAATAATCTTTCATTTAAATTGAAAATCATATCTTAACAAGTCATTGACTAATATTTAAACATTAAAAAGTTATTTTTATTATCAAAGTCTTTGATCCCAATGGATAACTTGCGTTTGTATTAAGTGTTGCCTCTATAATTGGCATTTGTTCGTTAGCACTATGACATCTGATGGCAATAATTAGAAATAGAGTAATCAGGCTCAACAGTGACAGTTACATATGCCTTACTAAGGTTGCATTAATAAAATAAACAAAAAATGATTATTTTGTTAATGGAACTCATCTGTTTTTAAATGAATTGCATAAATGTAGCCTGGCTAAAGCCGCCATTTTGGAATATGACGTCATGAGTAACTATAAAGAATGCATAATACGACTCAATATAGGTAAGATTGAAAGTAATGTTTTTCACTGGGCTCACAATCTGTAATAATGATACTTCATCACAAGAAATTTTGTGTAAGCGTCGATAAATATTTGAAGTAGTGGCAACGGTGGGAAATTACATTGAAATGTAAGAGTTGGAGATATAAAGTAAAATTCGAGCAAAGTCGGGTATATTGTCGGGTATTTGCTTGTTAAATATAATCGTCAAACATATTTTATAATTTACAATAATTGCCAAATAAAATTTTATTCAATTGATTAAAATAATTTGACGCCCTCCGCGTCTGTCTGTCCGCTAACTCCTTTTAAACCACGCAACGGATTTTGAAACGGTTGTCACTATCAAGTAGATAATTTTTTCCGAAAAATTTATATGTATAGTACATCCTAATTAAAATTTCCGTGCGAAGCCGGACCGGATGGCTAGTTTCTTAAAAAATATATCGTTTCTACATCCCTGTATTTAATTCTGCTGTTAGTTATTTGTAAATAAATTTAAGATTATAGATAGATTTCACTTTACCAAAAGCCGGCCGGAGAGAGAGAGAGAGAGAGTTCAAGTATACGAGGGCGGGACCGATAAAATATAATTTTTTTTCTAATTAATATTATATCAATAACCGTTTATGTTATGCCCATTACATATGTACCATAATTAAGAAATGATCATTTAGGCCTCTGTCTTACCTTAAACGGTAACCATATAAAATATGATTATAAGTAGATCTCGTGCAAATTTTAGAAATTCACAATATACCTATCTATAAAAATTAATAACTACTTAATTTTTCCATAAATGTCCACTTAGATCTATCTATTTAACAGAAAATATAACTGTTAAAATATATAAAAAAATTATTAAAATTTCATATTTGGTTAATAAGTATAATCTTGATAAAAAAAATTGAACATATACAAAAAAAAAAACGTTTGTGTGTACATATGTACGCACGTAAGAAGTTATACTTCTTTTTGAATAATTTACTAAAATAATATTAAATAAGGTCAACACTGCTATTAAGACACAAAAGTTTAATAAAATGATATAGTAGTGAAAAACTACAATAGAAAAATTATATATTGTATCTAAAACCAATACATTCTACATTTTATCATGGTAGAGCAGAGCTAGCGTCCATTCTTCCATTAAAATTACAAGTTAAAAGACATTAAATCCATTATTTACATTAGAATCAGAGTTAGTGAAATTTATCAAGACCAGGTCAGATTTATCAATACATACATTTAATAGACAAAGTTTACGAGCTCATAAAAATGATATCATTCATAATGTGGCTCATAATTCTAATATTCTTCTTTTATCAGAAACATGGAATAATAATAATGAAGACATTCCTGTACCTAATTTCAATTGTATAGTCAAATCACTTCAAAAACATGAATAGCAATATATTAGATCTGTTAGTCACAAATTATTTAACATCAATTCAATTTTTTCTTAATTTGAAAATTAAAAGACCAACCAAAAAAAAAACACATGGTCGTCATTTCATTTCACCACACCCGAAAAATATATATTTAAATTAGTGATTTTTGTTGCAAAAAAAATAAAAAATTCACTTGTAGGTAGTTTTTTAGTGTTTTTCAAGTTTATAAAATTTAAGTATTATTGAAAAATTTTTATATACCTTAAAAAAAAAAATATATATATATATATATATATATATATAATTATTGCGAAAAAAATAAATATTACATGTGACTCACTTTAAAAAAATATAATAATAATAAACTAAAAATAAAATTTATTTTGACGAATATGGAAATGTCCTAATTTTTCACCCAAACTAATAAAATTGTATATTTTTTATGAAAGTAAAAATAATAATAAATGTTATTGTAGACTTTATTTAGGCATTTCATTCAACTTACCAAGCATAAGAGTCGTTTAAAACAACAACATATCTAAAAACAATTTATGAGTTCATGACATTGAATTTTTAATTATAAAACATTCTCATTTATTTGTTTATTTATTATTCAATCATAATAACCAGTGACGTAGCTTAATAGAGGACAGATCTAAGTTATACTTATTTATTTATTTGATTGAAAACATTAGATTAGATTAGAATAGAATTAGGATTAAGTCTTATAAAGAGCTTTTATACCGCGACAAATTTGATCTATTGTACCTCTATGTCTTCAAAGGTTTTCCTGGAGTCCAATTGTCTTCACAGAGGGATTATATTTCAAATTTTGCCCCTATTCCTAGAACATTTGTTTGTATTTTATAAATACGTATTTCGACTACAATGTAGTCATCATCAGTATGAATTAGCTAATCGTGTGACCACAGGCCCCAAATTAGCAACAAGCAACATATCTCTGAACCCATATCCCAGAGATAGTTACGATTAGCTAATTCATACTGATGATGACTACATTGTAGTCGAAATACGTATTTATAAAATACAAACAAATGTTCTAGGAATAAGGGCAAAATTTGAAATATAATTTCAAAAAAACCTAGAGTTTTCTTTGATTATTTTAATAATCTTTATTCACAGAGGGAGATCTGTCACACACTTTTCGCAGTATTTGCGGCCCCAATAACTCGTCGAATGTTGATTTCCAAATGTTCAATTGTCTCTGGTTTATTGGCGTAGACAAGTGACTTTACATAATCCCAAAGAAAATAATCCAATGGGGTTAAATCACACGATCTTGGTGGCCAATTAACAGGACCATTACGTGAAATTATTGAAACTTTCAACAATTTGCAATTATGAATTTATGAAAATTATGAAAATTTCAACAATTTGCAAGCGTTGCTCTGATGTACGTCTATCGACGATGAAATGACAAACCAAACTAAACAAAAAGCAACTATCAGCTGTTAAATCGGTTATCAAATGAAGCAGTGTTACCAACCCAAAGTTGTGAATCTCTAAAAAAACATCCATTACAACCCATTTACATAGATAACAAATTATATAACTATAAAATTTCAAATTCGTCCCCTTTACCTAGATCAGTTTTTTGTATTATAAATACGTATTTCGACTACAATATAGTCATCATCAGTATAAATTAGCTAGTCGTACTTTACTCTTTGACAATTAGAGATAAATATAAAGTCGAGATCAACAGACAAAAATAAAAATAAATAGAAAATTAACTAAATTAGAATATACTAGATTTAAAATATAATAAATTTTAAATTATATTGAAATTGCTCTTGTTAAAATTTCCTTCATTCACATTTGTTCCTGTTAATTTTACTCTTATTAAAATTACTCTTATATTGTCGCAGGATATGTTACTTGTTACTAATTTGGTGACATTTTCATTTCATTCATAACATTTTGGTGAAAATGTCACCAAATTAGTTAATTTTCTATTTATTTTTATTTTTGTCTGTTGATCTCGACTTTATATCTATCTCTAATTGTCAAAGAGTAAAGTATGACTAGCTAATTTATACTGATGATGACTACATTGTAGTCGAAATACGTATTTATAATACAAAAAACTGATTCAGGTAAAGGGGACGAATTTGAAATTTTATTTCAAAAACCTAGAGTTCTCACTAATTATCATTCGATAATATAATGTATATAACTATACATAAAAGTATTATGCTATGATGTGATTATTATTAAATATATATCCCATGTCGTAGGTCGCCTAGAGAATATTTGTAAACACGCTACTGCTAATTATCATAACTTGATTAAATATGTAAATCCTATTTATTTGTTTTGTTTTAAATACCTTCTTAGATTGGATTTGTAACGACTTTCATATAAATGCAAGGTTGATATAACCTTGATACTTTTTTTGGACATCTTTGGTAATACTTTCTTTAAATGTATATATGTTTTCTATTCAGATTTAATCCGAAACCTTGTGTTCAAAAACTATCAAACAAGGCATTCATAAAGCTTTACATAAAGTTCAGCTTAAGATAATGAAAATTTATCCAAACAAACTAATGGATCAGTTTTGGTAATGATTCAAATACGATTTTAGTTTTTATGAATGAAACTAACTTGTAATGCGATCTCAAGTAAGGTTTAAGTGGTCTTAGGCCTTTTTGAACTCTGGCACTAGGTTTCTCTTAAGGCTTTGGTTGTTTAGTTAAAGAGTATTAGGTGTTTGATACTTTTACTCATTTTCATGGTATTGATACGGGAGAAGAATGGGATCTCGTAATGGGTATTGAAAAAACTATAGAGTCTGAATACTACTAATCTAAAACTTAGCGACTTTTTTTGGCGTAAAATAAAGTAATTGCATTTTCTTGTGCATTTTATCCGTTTTTTTTTTAAATAAAAGATAGGATAAATTTTCTGTGGATATATTTCTACAATAAGACAAAATCGATTCTGTGCATGGAAAATATTTTCAAAATAATGGTAAATTTAGTCAATATCATCAATTTTCAAAGCTTTTGTTCATCTGTCTGTCACGTCAAAACGGTGGAACCGATTTTGTGATGAGATTTTCACCAGATGACTAATTATTTGACTGGAGGCTATACAAATTTTGCATTTTATGTATCCATGACATTTGGCAACTACGCCCAAAACCCAATTTTTAAACGGTTTGAGATTGTGCAACTAGCTGAAGCCGTACAGATAAACTACAAAAAATAATCATTTTGTATATTCTATATATAAAAAATAACAGGTTCCATTTTCTGTACAGTTTTCCTTTATTCTGGGCCGCTTAAGTCTTCAACGAGTTTTACCATTTCGTAGTAAAATCATTTCTAATTTCAAGTGAAGGTTTTTATTAATTAAATAATTTTTAAAAAAATAAATCGAATTTAATTAATAACAAACTAATAATTAATGGAATTACATCATTGAAAGAAGATTCACTGACTGTTTTAAATAAAAATTTTATGTTGTTGTTTTTTTTTTTTTTTGATTTTTTTTCTTTACATCATATTGAATGGTTATAAAAAAAAACAACTAATATACTTAATAATAGTAATTCATGTATTATAATTAATAATATATGGAGAACATATATATATTTTAATAATGTAGTATTCTAGATGGCCGTGAAAAATGTAACACTTGACATGATACCATAAATGGAAATACGGTTGTTTCAGTCGATCTGTCACAGTGAAAGTGGTTTCACTGTTGATTCTCTTCACGGGCGTTGTTTCTAGTATAAAGCCAAGCGCACACAAATCATTTGTTTATGTGTATTATAGTATTTAATATTATTTATATTACACACATCAGAATGTTGTATCTTGTGTTTTATTTTTTAATGTATTATTAACTTGCGGCAACCGAGGAGTTATATTAATGTAGTTCTTTGTAACAATTACCTTAGAGATTTTTTTATTATTTGTTCTTAACTTCTTATTTAATCAATGTTAAGTAATTGTTCTGACTTTTTTATCTCGTTTGATTGTAGAAATAGGCCACCAACTGTGACATTTATGTATTGTTTTTAACCCGACTTCAAAAAGGAGGATGGTTCTCAATTTGACTGTTTTTTTTTTTTTTTTTACCTCAGAACTTCGTCATTTATGAACCGATTTTGAACATTTTGTTTTTGTTTTAAAGGGTTTGATTTCAGATTGGTCTCATTGTCACCAAATCACATTCTGGTGAGGGGATCCCCTGGAAATCGAGGAAAAACCTCATTTTATATGTGATAACCGATTTTTGCGAATTTTTATTTTTTTTTGAAAGGATATACTCATTTATAATGGGAAAATAAGAAAATTTTTTTAAAAACCGACTTCAAAAAAATTTTTACAAAATAAAACCGAAAAAAAAAAAACAAAATGCATGTAAAAAAACTGAAAATCTGTTAATGCACTAAAAATTTAAAAAAAAGTTATAAAGAAATGCACTAAAAGTTAGTAGGTCGATTAGTTGGTCTACCCATATTTAGACAAATAAAATAAGTTATAGAACTTCAAAGTCACGAAAAAGCGAGAAATAAAACCTATTTTGACAAAATGGAAACCCGACTTCAAAAATCAAATATTCTATAACAAAAAATGCACTAAAAAGTAAAAAAATAATTGCATATTCTTGTGCCAATTTTAGATCTAGAATGCCAGAGGTCGTAGGTTCGATTCCCATCCTAGATATGTGTATGATATTTCATATCGAGTATTTCATGTCAAAGAATGTTATAAAACTAAGACATTAATTGCAGTTGTGAATATGAAATCTTATCAAATGATTTAATATTACATAATCTATTATTATTATTATTAATATTATTATTATAACAATATGTAATAAAGGTGTGTCCTCTCCTCTGATTGAGTAGTGAGGTTCGTTCTACACACGCATATTACATATAATTATTCAATTTATCTATCTATCTATCTATCATTATAAACAGATAAAATATAATTATATTATCTATCTCTCAATAAAATTAATATAATCCGTTGAGATACATCAATTCTTACAATAATATTATTAAATTCAACAGCAGGTATAACCTTTCACTTTTATTCGTATAATAATATAAACGTGCTTGTGAATTTTAATTGTAAAATTTTATTGTACTTCGGTTCAAATACCTACAAGTCTCTTTATTTATATATAAATATATGTATAGTAATTAATATTTATTGTGTTTTTTTCAAGTTCAAAAAAGGGCAATTCTCTAATCGGTACAAGTAGCCGAGCGGTCTAAGGCGTTATGCCTGCGCAGTATGCCTACTTGGAAACTGGGAGGTTATGGGTTCGAATCCCGACATCGGCAGTTTGTCAATTATGAAGAAGAAACAAAACGGCGGTTAATTGACTAAACTGTCGGCGTATGGACAAGAACGAAGTAACCGGCTATGCTTGCGAAGCTTTTCTACAGTTTTCTTTACGAACACCAGATGAATATCGGCATAGTTCATATCACACAAAATTCCTTCCACTCCATTCACATCCTCACATCCTTTGGCATCACAATGGACCTTATGGTCGAAGTGTGGCCCGTCCAGTGTAGCCGCTACAATCTACTTATCTATCTAATCGTTAAAAATGGGTATTATTGTGAAAAACGATTCTACTGTATATGTTGTGAGCGTTAAGTTTGTAGTGGACTCGCTACTAAATCTTAATTTATTTTCATAATTAGATACCTTTACGAACACATTACATATGCCCTTTGTTATTTCGGTAACTATATGTTGTTATTTCAGAAATTATCAACAACCTATTGTGAGATTCTTTATTAGGCAAAATAAAGTTTGGTTTCAACTCTAAATCAGTCTTTAATTAATTTCTTTTAGAATAGGATTTTAGATCTAATTGGACGACTCACTAAAAATCTGGATAAACATAAAAAAGTCATTATTGACTGGGTGCTTGGATATTCAGGAATCGATGGAAACGAGGAGGCTTATGATTTAGCCAGAATGGGTGCTAGTGCTCTACTAAAGGACCCAGAACCGTTTCTTGGAGTGCCGAAGAAGCACCATAAATATATACAATAAAAAAATTGGTGGTACACGAGTCAAACCGTCCTTGGGTAAATACTTATGGCCAAGTTCATGCAAAGCCTCTTATAAATTTTCTCATGAAAAAAGGCCTCTGAGTGTTTACAACTGGGAAAAACCAATTTAGGATACTTACTGGTCATTGCAAACTCAATAAACATGTGCACAAAATCAATATCACAGTGGATGATCGCTGTAGATTCTGCCATGAAGAAGAGGAAACCCAAATTCACATTTTGTGAGAATGCGAAAACATTTTGTGAGAATGCGAGATCTCTCTCAAAAAAACACTATCATTTAAGATGGATAGATATTCAGCCAGATAAAATCAATGAAGTGCCAAGAGATATCGTAAGGTTTATCAAGACTATCGGACTCCTGGAACACCTTTGAAGGAAAGGAAGTACAAAAATTACTCCTGATTCGTATCTAATCAATCCACTGGATATCGTTTTTTTAATTTTGGGAGCATCACCAGATGTAAGCATGAACATTTTAGTTTAGATAAAATATTCCCCGCGATAGCTATTTTGAACGATACGTTCAAAACAACATTATTGACACCCACTATTTTGTACAGCTCCTAATAAGATCACGATTAAATAATCTTATATAGATTGACTATATCCGTTTTAAACATAAATGCATTCAAATCGAAACATTGACATAAATTAATTTCAAAACAATTACAAAATCAAAACACATAAATTTTAGAGATAACTGTAACAGAAATATGATTGAAAAAACCTTCATCTGTTCGTATTGCAATAGCAAGCAAACAATTCATGATTGTAATTACAAAATATAATTTCAAAAAAAAAACAACAACAACTAAAAAGATAATTAATTACAGGTTCATTGATGCAAAACATTGTGTTGTGAATAAAAACCAACAAACTATATCATGTACTGTAGGTACTATGTACCACAAAAGTCGTGTCCTTTTGGAACGAAGTTCTTTAAGGGTCGATCCGCACTATAGTGCCGATCACGGTTTGATCTCGATCTGGTAGAATGATATCAAGCTAAGAAACAATGTGTGTATTCATACTATCGGTCACAGTCAAGTCCCGGTCCAATCACACTGCAGTCACGAAGAATAAAAATATTTTGGAGTGTGATCGAACTTGTAACGGCAGTTGAATGATAATGTGAATACTCTCTGTTCCCGGTTCAATCAGCTATTACCCACTGAAATGTATGTTAACGCTTAATATTATCAGACTGAGATCAGACCGAGAACGAACCGTGATCGGCATTATAATGTGAATATGAACTTGATAATATTTTACCAGACCGAGATCGGACCGAGAACGAACCGTGATCGGCACTATAGTGTGAATCGACCCTAACACGGCTTACGGGTGGTGTGACTAGATAGAAATCATCACGTAACAAATAGTATGTACACACTAGATAGAATCAAATTAGTTTGTATTGGACTTTATATGCGCGTAAGGGGAACTTAATTAAAAGTAGAAGGGCAACTTATTTAAACCATATTTTAGTCATATATTTAATACTTAGTATTAAATATATGTTTCCTCCCCTTCATTTTGAAAAAAGACTGATCCACTCAAACTGTGACGATATTCGAGAGTTCTTTACAAATGCATTTAACTCTACATACATTCATAAGAGAATGGTGGCTTGTAAAATCTTACACTCCTCGCACTAGTGACCAGCCCCGGATCTACGATTTTTTCGCCCCGGGGCAGAAACTTGATAGTGGCGCCCCCTCTCTCCAGCGTTTGAGATAAATTGTTAAAAAAAACTCACAAATATATGATGGGTTGCATTTTTTGTGACCGGGAGAATGAATAATTAATGTTTTAAAATCAAATGAATAATTGATATAACAACGTGCGCTGGATACTAGTCTCTTTGTGAAATATATTATGATTTTGGCGCCCCCTGAAAGAGCCGCCCGGGGCAGATGCCCCAATTCCCCCCCCCCCACCCTAGATCCCGGGCTGCTAATGACATGTTAACATCTACGCTAATAAATACTTTATACATTTTTGTCCAAAATCTTACACTCCTGGCACTAGTGACAAGTTGACATCTAGGCTACTAAATACTTTATTAATATATATTTTTCGCAGTAATTAATATTATTAACGAAATTTTCAAATAAATCCTTGATGTTTAAAACTCATTATTACAGTTGATATCAATTTATTATTCATTATACAAATTAAAATATACAGATTTTAATTCGAATTACATTCGGAATTGAAGAAAAAGTGTAAGGAACTTCATTCCTAACGAGAGTCCTCCGACCGTACCCACTTTCTTATCAAAATTCTATAGTCGTTTTATAATATTATGTTCATTGGATTTTTGGGAAAATTTTTCGAATAACAGTTATTTATTATATATTTACTAACAACTTTTATTCGTAAACATTTTCCCAAAAACCGAATGAAAAAAGCACCAAATGTCGAAATACAATTTTGAAAAAATGGAGAGGCGAATTTTGCGACCCATAGTATAATATTATATAAATTAATTAATTTGTATGTAATTAAGAGCAATTTATTTATAAGTAATGTCTTATAAGTAATGTATAATAAGTAGAAAGAAAACAATGTAATTAAATCTAATAAATAAAAATAAAAATATAATAAATAATATAATGTTATCATTCTATTTGTAGTATTACTATATGGTGGTCAAACATATTATTAAATATGATTAGAGATATATGATTATTATGTAACATTTAATATAATCATATTATCTTATAATTGAGTGAGTATTCTTTATTAAGTATATGAGATTATTATACACAGAGATAGCGACCATTGCGACCAACATCTTGTATAACTTGTTAATAAGAGTTATACTTTGATTAAGTATAGTTATACTTTGATTCAGTTAATTACATTTATACATTTAAACATTATCAATTTTAAAAATGTTGTCCATTTTTAGCGAATTTCCTTAAAGGAAATAGAGCTATTGGTCTCGTACCAACTTCAAAATTATGCAAAAATTTCTTCAAATGGAGCTAAACAGTCGTTCGAGTAGATGACGAAAATCACCATCTGTAAAATTTATATATATATATGTGTGTCTGTAATCGTTCAACCGGTCACAATTTTAATCTAATTGGAATGAAATTTGGTATTTGAGGCACTTTTAGTATTCAAAAGGTCAAGTTCGTTAATGGGTAAAATCGGACAAGGGGAAAGGGGGGGGGGGTCATAATGTTCCTACAGTTAATATCCTTTGAAGGTGGACCACGTTACACATATTACCTTGCCTTCATGCCAATCTTATTTCAAATAGAAATAGGTAGGCAAAATGGTTTTTAGGAAAATTTGTTAAGCGCTATAAAAATAAATTATATACCCCAAACTATACAAGTGCCGTATTGTGAAAATATTTTAAGCTTTTTTTTGCCACGATTATTTTTGTTTCGATTTCGGAGGAGAGGGGAGACACTCCGTATTTTTATGCTATTTTCATTGCAAAATATAATTTAAAGAGACAATTAAGACAACTTAATTTTCTTTTCTAGACATATAGTTAGGTACTGTGGAGTTAATAAAAAATGAACTCCATTGAAATTGTTTGTAACACCTAGACCATAACAATTCTCCAAAATTTATTAGGTCTTCCATAGTTATTAAAATACGATAATAATTCTGAAGGAATTTATACTTTTCTTAAAAGTTCATAAAAATTTTGTTCGTTTTAAAGGGACCATTCTCTAGTTTTAATTTTTTATATCTCTTGCTGTTTCCGAGATAAATTCAATATTTCAGAGCATCAAACCAGAAATTTAAATACAAAAAGTTTAATGAAGTAGTAAAAACTTTTCAAAATAAATCGAATCTTATAAACTTAACTTTCAGAATTTGAAACGCAACTTGAAAAAACGCAACTCGTTGCCTTAGCTACTGTATTAAAACTATATATATATATATATATATATATATATATATATATATATATATATATATATATATTTTGAGCAGAATTGGTTGGTTCGTTGAGCAGTTTTCGTTTTTATAGCAAAACTGTGTACCTCTTCTTTTGTCCGAGCAAAATTAAAAACATTTTATTGCTCTTGCGTATGTAGACATATTTGCATAAACATATTTTGTAGCTTGTATAAATCTATATATATATACAATTTTAAGTAATATACTCAATTGCCCGCCATAAAATAATATTGAGTAAGGTTTTGACCTTATAACAATTTAAAAAAATATGACGTAGTATTTTTTATAAACTAACTTAAAGTAATAAATTAAAAATTTTAACACTTTTCTAAATAACAATTTTAGCTCCTTATATGTAAGCAAAAATTTCGTAAAGAATAAAAAAAAACCAATTAATAATCACTTTTAGATCTAAAAATGGTATTTTTTAATTTTATTGACTAATTTTGTTTTTTTTTCATTGAAAGATAGACCAATGAACTACATACAATTCCACATGTATAAAGCGATTTAGTATAGGTATTTGGAAACCTATTATTAAGTCTAATAACACTTTTTTTTTATAAATAATAATAATATTATTTATATGTCTAGTCGTTAAATTAATAACTATTTATTAAAAAAAAAAAGAAAAAAAATTTACATACCTTGACCTAGCCCATAATAAATCAAAAATGGTAAAAAAACAAACTACTTTATGCATCGTAAAATAATTTATAGGTTGTGAAATAAAAATTAAAAGTCAATGATCGATCGACGTTACGTATTTGATTTACGTGGAAATTGATTTAGGGATATTTTAAATTTTAGGGGTAGACTCAGTGCCTATTTTAGAAATTCCAAGGACTGCATGTAAACAGGTGATCAACGAGTGGTCAAATGCTAAACACCGTGATCACTGGGAAAAAGTACTTCGGGAAAATACTGCTTCAGAGTACAACCAAGAGGCTCTCTCTCGATACACTGAAGCTGAAGAGGTTGCAACTGTGGAGGGTTAGCGGATTCATTACCAGGCATCATCCCCTGCGGAAGCATCTGTACACAATGGGACTCCATAACGGGTCCATTATGTGCAGATTGTGTGGCAAGGAGGAAGAAACATCCAGCAACATAATCTTTGACTGCGAACCTGTAGATTACTGCAGATACAGGATATTCGGTGCATCTCATCCCCGAATACATAAACCTTCAGGAGGACCTGATAAGCAAGCTCCAGGCTATTGCCAACATATGGGAGAAGCGAATCTCGTCGGACTAAAGTAGAAGGGGGCAGCACAATGGGCCCTAAGGTCGAAGTGCTATACTTTTTAGACCCCAAGACGAATCAATCAATCAATCAAAATAAACAGAAGAAGAACGGATAAAGAATTTCTTGTTCAAATATGTTTTGTATTAACTTTTCTTTAACTTTCGTAATTTTTCGTCGTATTTTGATAAAATATTTTTGTTTATTTTCTTATTTTGTTGATTTCACATACCAAAAATTTTTGTACAATGATAAATCAGCATTTAATTCACATAAATTACAAAAGCAGACGGAAGATTCTCTCAGTGTCACTGCTACTAAATTTAAATTTCAAAAAGTTTCTGATATGGTCATAAATTTAAACGTGTTTTGGTATTTAATATTCAATAGATAAATATATTATATTTAAATACCCAATATAATAAATATTATTCTGTCCTATTTTTAAAGTACCTTCTATGTACTGTTGTACATATGGCCACAAAAGTAGCGTTCTTTTCTCAAAATTTTATAATTGATGGGTGACTTATTCATTTGCTTTTCAAAAACAAATGGTTTGGATAAAAGTTATCCATTATAAATATACTTACAACTTTCATTCGAAACATTTTCCCAAATACCAAATTATTATCGTACAAATCCACATACAATTAATTAATATTAATATGATATCATCAAAAGGACTCTGAATGAAAAAATTAATTAACTTATCCGGGAGGACACGAACCCTGGATCATTGGATATCGGGTCCAATTAATTAATTCAATGACTTGTTAATCAATATAGTAAACGCTTGTCCTTCCATACTTTTATCTTCGTAATCGTACTAGGGATTGATATTGATATTGAAAATTCCAGCTAAGAGAGAGACTCTATCTGGCGTTATAAAAAAGAACCATTGGTGAATGTAATAAACAAATAAAACATATTAACTTGTATATGATGTGTGCATTTTTACAAGCTTTTATTTAACTTGCAATGTATGTATGTATGTATGTATGTTCTGGTCAAATCTTTCAAGCTGAATTAGAACCACTTCCTCTTATCCTACGGAGTTGAATTTTTACATGTTGGTTCAGTTCCGAAGACAATGCATTTTAATGGTAAGCATGACAAGAATCTACAAGGATAAAAGGGGGTTTAGTGGTAGGGGGAAACACAAAATTTGGTATATTTCTCTTAATATTAACAAAATCGAAAAACATATAAGAAGTAAAGTTATAGAAAATTAGTTTTACTATAAAAAGCTTGTTTTTAAAAATGTTTTTTTAATAGAAACTTATTCATTATCAAAATCGTTTATTTTATTTTAGAATGTCTGCAAATTATAGTGTACCGAACTGCTGTAAATCTTCATTTAAAATTAATTATGATATTAGTTTCAATAAATTTCCAAACTGTCCAGAAAAAGTAAAATTAAAAAGATGTTTTCGAGGGCATTTATAATATTTTAGTAAAATCATTTAACTAATGATAAATATGAAACCAAAAATATAAATATTCAATCAAAAAAAGATTAATAACTGCTTGAAATTTTACCTGAAAAGTCTAAAAACGTCGTAAACTCTTTGACACAGCACGTTTAAATAATCTAGTTTATAACTGTAAAATATTCTAGTTTTTTCCACCTTGACGCTACGATCTTAATATAAAATAATATGTTTGCCTCTAAAATAGTTAAAAAAACTGACGCTACTTTTGGGGCCTATAGTACATTAAAATATTTTATACTGTCACCCAACTTTACAGAAATTTGGCTTAATGCCAAACTACCGACGATACATGTCTTAGAAATTATATATACAATGAGAAATTATATGGCGCCATACTAAAACTCTACTATGGGTATTTATTTGTAATTTGTTGGCATTTGTTGTAGTTGTTGAGAGGGTGGGGGTGTTTACAACAGAGGAATTATTTCAAGCACAAAATAGTGGAAATACTATTCGAACAAAAGGTGTAGTCGAGTATCACCTTCTTACACAATGTGTAAGTGGAAATTGAAGAAAACTATAAAAAGTAGAACATTTAACCTAAATTATAGTTAATATACTCTATTATACAGTGTGTTCAAGAAAGTTTTTAAAAAAAAAGGCAAGAATAAAAGTTGTTTTGTTCGGAGGAATTACTGATATTCGTCTTGACGTTCGCCTTCAAGAGATTATTTGAAGGTCAACTTGTGTTTTTCAATTGAGAGCCTATTTTATATAGTTCTTAAGACTTTGGCGCGTTCTGAGAATCCGATTAGAGCGTATTTCCAGCATGTATCGAATTGCTGGTACAACACTCAACTGATGTAACAGACTAAACAGACAAGTAAGTCTGTCACATAAATGACTCCGCTCTTCAGCGGACAATAATTGCGTGTGTGCTATGGTTTATGCATATTGAAAGACAAGACAATATTATATATTATAGAAATTTGACTATACAGTTGAAATTAGGTTCAGGAATGTCTTCATCATTATTACTCCATGCTTCTGACAAAAGAAGACTATTAGAATTATGAGCCACATTAACAATGATATAATTTTTATGGGATCGTAAACTTTGTATATTAAATGTATATACCTGATAAATTTCACTACCTCTGATTCAAATGTAAATAATGGATTTAATTCCTGCAGTCTTTCAAAGTCTAATTTTAACGTAAGAAGTGAAGTGTTCTACCATCATAAAATGTAGAATCATTGGTTTCAGATAGAATATATAATTTATTATATCATTTTATTAAACTTTTGTGTCTTTAAAGTAGTGTTTAATTCAGTTTTTTCGAATAAAAGTTATTCGAAATGAATAGAATATTATGAATAAAGTAACTATACTTTTATCCGAAGCATTTTTTTTCGAAAACCGAATGAATATGGCACTAATCAATTATAAAATTTTTGAAAAAACAACTTTTATGAGCATATGGACAATTAAACCATTTTGTGGTGTTATTGATTTTTTTTTAAAATAAAAAAAAGAGTATTTATACCTACAAAATTCTATAACACGGGCCACGGCTCAGAATTATGCCGCATTAGACCGTACTAATCACTACCGGATACATAAAAATTTTACAACACACAAAAAATAAGCCACCTTGAACACTATTTAACATATAAAATCGTTAAAACCTCTTTTCAATTAATATTATAATGTCGATTAATCATATATTAATTAATTAAAATCGATTAAATAAACATAAAAATCAATTATGTATGCCATATTAAAAAAATATATTTACACAAAACTTTTCTTTTCGTTTAATCATAAATATATCGTCTTTTAAAAAAAACATACTTTTAACTATAATTAGCAATTAACAATTGAGATTGTGCGTGTTTTTAAAAGACAAGCAGGCAGTTAAATTTTATTATCGTTTATGTTTAATTTTCAATGATTGATTATAACCAAATACAGTCAATTGTGATGATGATTGACGGAGTCTTTAATTATAAAAAAAAAAACAAACAGAAATAACCGTCAACACAATATTTATAACGTAATAGGCATGTTGACTGCAAATTAGTCCGAGAGTCGAGGAATTAATTTAAGGTGTATTCGTTTTGGTTATTAATGCTCATCTTTGCATCATTTTTATCAGCATGTGTATGCTGAAAAAGCGCGCTAATGGTTTACTTTCACGATACACACCACCATGAAGAATAGATATATTAGGAGAGCGAACGTAATGTTAAAAAAACGGTCAAGAATTGGTGTAACTATCTTTTATTAGTAGAGGTCACTGGTCTCAGTGCCGTACGGAATTTAAATGTTTAAATGTAGGCGCCAAGAAATCACTTTCATTCACTTAATAAGAAGTCTTAGTTTTATAGATAATAAAAAAATGTTTTCGATTATCAAGTAATAATTAAATAAATATTAATAATAGAGAATTCTTAATAATCTGCAATAAATTAAAAGATGAAAAATCATAGTGATAATTGCAATTAATAATAATATACAAATATATGTTTACAATACTAACATATATTAGATAAAGAAAGAAGATGACAAAATCGGTAATTACAGACCATATTCCTTTCGTAAATGCAGACACGCATTCCTAACCTTAAACAACCTTCCACTCATAGATATATAACAGTATATCTATACTTTCCCTGTACAACATCGTCCCATTTTTTCACATTTATAAAATTAAACAATTTTTATACTTACAATTTTTATTTGTAAGATGCGATAACCGTTGATTTTAATATGTAATAATAATAATAATTCCGTACGGGTATATTCGCACTGCCGCTAGTGGCGAAAATAATAACTATGATCTCTACACGTTTTTGAGGACGAAAAAACAGACGAATTGCCTATGTCGTTCAATCTCCTATTTATCTATTCTTCATGCACACCACGCTCACAAACGGTTTATCTTTTTTTTTACGATCAATATTCAAAGTTGGAATTAAACTTAATATACCCTGGTATATATTATATACCGGGTATAAAAATCGCCCTCAGAGAGGACCAGAATTGCTCGTATAACTGTTTAACACAGTCAAGGTATACCTTGAGTCTGGCGCCTTAGACCGCTGTTAAAAATCAACAGCAAATTTGCAAAATATGCTACTTGGATAAAATTTGAAAGCTATTCGAATTAAATTGTTGTCTCCCGTGCTAGACGTAAGTAATAATAGCTGACTGCATATTTATAATAAGAAGTAAATTTTAAAAAAATGTATTTTAATAAAATAATAATGAGGTCTTTTATTCTATATCTGTTTCAGGTTTCAGTTTTATTCTATATCTGTATTTTTATTAATTTTTTCTGTATTTTTAAAAGAAATATTTTATTGAACAATAGGAATTTTTCTTTTAACAGAAGTTAGCGGTTCCTTTTTCGAATTTAGTTCAATTCCATGTTGGTTAGAGTTCTCACGATTAAGATTTATTAAATGTTCAATACAATTTTTAAATATAATAATAAAAATTATTTTCAAAAACATTTCCCCATTTTGGTGACTGACTCATAGCAAAATGGGCTTCAATTCCAAA
Source organism: Nineta flava (assembly GCA_963920215.1). Lineage (NCBI taxonomy): Eukaryota > Metazoa > Arthropoda > Insecta > Neuroptera > Chrysopidae > Nineta > Nineta flava. Next base: position 85,250,384 of record OY986043.1, on the reverse strand, counting down.
TGGTTTTATATATGTAGGACAATTACGGTAAATTCTAACAAATATTTTGGAATATACCAAGATATCCTGGTATATTATATGCTAGAACCTATGATATTAAAAAGTTATGAACTGTAAATCAATGTGTTTTATATATATTTTTCAAATAAGGTAGTTCCATCATTGTATTGTATAATCAGGACAAAAAACCGGTTTGCTTTTATTCTAGATCAAATACAAATACACACATACATATATTTATAAATAAATTAATGTAATTTTGAAAGAAAAAAAAATTTTAATGTATCATATTTATCTTTACTGTCCTTTTTTTAATTTTGTCGAGTTTTTTTTTTCAATTCAACAGATAATAGTTGGGCAGACAAGTTTTACATGCGTCTAATGAGAGAGAAATTCTGAAACTTCGAGATTTATTAGAAAACGTTATTTTTACCCTGGGAAAATGAGCAAAATCTGTCGAAAAGTGATTTCATGCTGGAAATACCTTAATGTCAATACACAAGTAGTTCATTGATGAATACGAAGAGTACCCTGGCGACGCACGTATTGTTCCAAAGGCGAATAAATATTGAAGTCACAGTACGTACAAATGCTGTTATGATTATTTTGTCAGCAATGTTAGATATGTAAATTTTTACACATCTCGGCTGGGGATTGAACCCAAGACCTCTGGCCTTCCAGATCAGTGCTCAGACCAACAAAGCTACCCCGATGTCTCATTCTTTATTCACATGTGTATACAGTTAAATCAATTAAATAATTACGAATATTTGATTATAAAAAGTTCCTATAGCTACCTACCGACCGAATAACTTCTACACACATCATTGACCTTGTATGCATATAAAACTCATTAAAACCTACTCGTTTGGAACCTTTAAAGTTTAAAATGGTTACATATTTCAACAGATAAATAATAACACACACCCAAGTATGTACATATAATGAATGCAATGCATTTCAATTGTTTTGAATAATAAATTTTAGTCAAAACTTCGTTCGGTTGACTAAACACTAAAATGATTCTTTAGAATTCAATCACAAGTAATACCCATATAACATAACATAACTGTTTATAATGTTTTAATTTATCACACGCTTCCAGACATACATGTATGTAAACATACATACAGAGAATTCGTGAAATATTTACAATGGAAATACCTTTAATAATTGATTTTATTGTATTAAATATATGCCTACTTGGAAACTAGGAAACATATATTTAATACTAAGTATTAAATATATGATTAAAATATGGTTTAAATAAATTGCCCTTCTACTTTTAAATAAGTTCCCCTTACGCGCATATAAAGTTCAATACAAATGAATTTGATTCTACCACGTGACTTTTTTTAAAAATATCTTATTATTTTGTAACGATTTTAGCGTAAATTTTTGTACTTGATACATTTAATCATTTGGATAATTAGTTTTGTGGCCAAAGTTATTAAATTGCACCTGTATACAAATTCGACATTTTAGGTTGGTTAGTAAATATTAATAATTTAGTAAATACAACTTTCATATGTTTACGAATGGGTTCATCAATCAATCAATATTCAATTTCAATTTTCACGCTTTGTGTCTATCATTTAGATATTTACAACCCAACTTATTTTCAATCAAGATTTTTTCTTTACTTATGGCTTTGGAAAATAACGAAACAGAATTTCTGGGTTTGTTATTTTATAGGATGAACATAAAGGCACTGAACAAGATCGAGACATTATTAAGGTTGTTATGAAGTAAATTCAATTTAATGACAGGTTGTTTCAAATTTTGACAGCTTATTATTTCAATAATAAAGAATATCCTGTCAAAGTTTGAACTTGATCCTGTTTTTAGTTTTTGAGTAAGAAAATGTTAAAGTTACGATTTTTACATAGCATAAATGGACTCGGCGGTAAAAACATGAATACAAAAATCAATATCTCTACCACCAGATATGTCAGGTTTATGAAAAACTGTCAAATTGTCAAACTGTCTAAATAATATCAAAGTCTTATAAATACCTGGACTAAATTTCAAAACAATCCTGTTTTTGGTTTCTGAGATAATTAAATTTATAGATCGAAAAATGGTACTAAAGCTACTTTTGTTTTAGATTGTCATAGTCGGTTTGGCAACGTCAGTGTAATTAAAATTAAATAATTATTAATAAATAATAATAATAATAATAATTAAATTAAATAATAATTTTTTTATAATAATTTTATGAACAATTAATTTAAAAAATCATCTAACGTGGTTAGAATTTATGTATTTTGAGTTACACGAACTTTATTATTAATGTTGGTTAATTTACCCCCACCACGTACATAACAAATTATTCTCTGGTTTGGGTTTTTTATTAGTTGCATCAATCAACTACCAGAGGCGTAGCACTTAGCAGGCAGGTTTTACGAATTTCAAGGAACACTTATACAAGTCAAATGTATTTGAAACAAGATATTCACTAAACTCGAATGCACCTTTCAACACTTATTCTTTCAAGTAAATTCCCCATTTAATATTTTTCGAACTTTCAGTATATTTTTATATATTATGTATATTTTTATGTATTAAGTAATTATTATGTATTTAGAAAACTTGTTTTTATTGAAGTAATTCACAACTTGTATACGCACTTAACAACTGAAATATAATATTAAGTGATTTTGATATGATTATTAAACGATATAATGGCTAAGCATTATGATCATTAATTATTAATAATAATATTATTATTAACAGTAGAGTATGATTAAAATCACATATAAAATGCAGTTTTTTTTTCGTGAGGTAAATTACGCGTAGGTGAAGTGGTATAATACAAAATTTTGAAATAACAGTTCAATTATTTTTTGTTATATTAATTAATTAATTACAGAAATTATTCATTTAAAAAATTATTATATGTGCACTTACTTGAGCTGAAAATTAGATATTATGGCAATTGAAATGAATTTTGAAATTGATTACTGACCTATAAATAAAGGAAAAAAATTAAATTAGTAACAGAATTGTGGTGTAAAAATAGTGATTTAAATAGAATCACAAAACCTCTATATACCGTCTGTTTTGGAAAGCTTTGTTAATAGAGAATCAATGTTAAATATTATTTACTATAGTAATTACACAATGCTTCATAAAGAAATAAAAATAGTGGGGGTACTCTGTAGTCTGTGTGTGCATACGTAATGAATAATAATATTATAAATTAAATGGGCAGCATTAAATCCTCACTTTTAAATGGCATCAATCAAACATCATGCCACAAGCAGCCAGATGTTTATAAGTATGTGGATGTATGTATGGTTCTATAGTAAATATTTTATTTATTTATTGAACATTGATTCCCTATTAGAAATGCTTTTGAAAACAGACTGTATAATCTATATTTATTTAGTTATCAAAAAACGACGAAAAGTATTTAACGAAGATCTTTTTATGGGATAACCGATTTTTTGAATCAATTCTCTGAATAATTTGGAAAAGAATCGATCATTTTTCATCGAATCCATCAAAGACGCTAATAATGAGGATATGAATCGGTTTTCGAGAAAGTCTAAAAACACTAAAAATCATTCGTTAGTGTAATTTCGTTATTTATGATCATTTCTCGGATACATGATTCATCTCAAATATTACTCCAAATTTGCAAATTATTACCCAAATATACGATTACAGGACCTCTATAAATATTTATAGTTAAAGTAGTATGTGCATAGAGATATCAAAAGAGCACAGGAGTGCTCTCAGAAATAACAACACGTAGCGTTAATATGTAATACCAAACAGCATGTAATTATTATACAAAATAAAGCCATTTAGAATTATTGTTTTAATGCTAAATATGCGAAATATGGAATGCAGAAATAAGGAAATACAAATATTTATCTCTGTAATCACAAAAACAAATCTTACTAAAAACATCATCATACGTATAAACATTTGTTATTTTTGCAAAATGATGCATTATAATATTATTAACATTTTTGTGCGTACTTGAATAGTACAGTTGAATGTATTAAAAATGTACCAACCTGAATGAATTTATGATCAGAATGGATCCCAAACTATTTTTAAAAGGGTGCATTTATCAACAATATTTTTTATACAACTTTATTTAGAAACACACAATCAATTTTTGTTTGGAATTTTAATAAATATTATGAAAAATTCAATGGATTTTTGAAACAATGCTGAGACACTTTTTGGACAATCTCAGATGGCTCATGACAGGGCACGTCAATGTGGTCCAAGGTCTTGGGCATTATTGAAAGATATAAACAATAGCATCTCATAAACGTTCTTGTTCTGTTTGTCTGTAAAATTAAATCCAGATGACACTTTGGACTTTCACTTTAGACGGTGAGTTGTAGGCATATAATTTTAGGCTCTTTGAATACGGTTTCCTAAAAACAAACAATTTTCAATAAAATTAAATGAAAATAAGTTCATTTACCTGTCGTGTACTTCATCTCGGTTAGCAATAATACAAAGAATTTGCAGCAGGTAATAATAATATTCTTAAGTGCACAGCTTTAACAAGCACAAATAAAACAAATCATTTGCATCTTCTCCATAATAAATAAAATAATTTTATTTATTATCAAATATGTTTTATGCCTTTTTGACAATATTCAGAACGAATGAGCAAAGGGATATACAGTATAACCTCGATATAAAAACTCTGAAGGAGATTAGAAAATATTCGTTATACTAAGTAATTTGTTTCAATGAGATTTGTATTAGAGGTTTGGTTGATCTAAGATTCTTTCTTCGCAAGGTAAGCAAACTTAAAAAAAAGTAAAACACATTGTTATGAATGTAATTTAATATTTATTTAAAAACACAATATGAAAAATTGACACAAATGCATATATATAACGATTTCCTAACAAATTCTTAGAAATCCCCTAGAACTGGCCTAGTAAAAGTTAATGCCAATTATACCTTTACAATACGAATAACTTTTGTAAAAACCTCTTTATAACATAAATAGAATACTTTACCCTTTGCATAAAGTATTCTACTTTATGCAGAGGGTAATTATACTTTCTATTTATGTTTTGCAATGACTCAAAAATCGTTACAACGAGGTTTTTACAAAAGTTATTCGTAATATAAAGGTATTATATTTTGCATTAACTCTTACGGCCAGTTCTAGGAAATTTTTAAGAATTTGTTGAATCGAGGAAATTGTTATAATGAGGGTTCGTTATACTAAGGTTACACTGTATTTAAAAAGCAAATATATAAATGATTAGTTCCTCGTCATTATTGACTATAGGATAGAGGACATTAAGTTTTTTAAACAAATTGTGCATTCACTTATGTCTTATTGACAATAATGTTAAGTGAAATGTCTTCTTTGAAAAACAAATCAGAGACAGCAGCTTTATGGTTATAGTTAGTTGTTTTATCGCTGTTGTGACTTGTTGTGTGTATAGTGGCATTTCATAAGAATTTTAATGAATGAAATACAGAAAGTTGTTGCATGATTTTAATTTTATTGATTGTGTATATATATGTTAAAATTTACCCACGCATATCTTAAGGTTATACGCGCGCCTTAACGCAAAGTAAAGATAACAAGCTGACTTTTTAATATGTTATTAATTAATAGTAAAAACACATAAGTTTTTGAGAGATATCTGACGTCTAGTTTCTTAGGAATTAGTTTTCATTGGAATTCAATACGTAGTAGATAAGGAATTTCTGTTTAATCGCATATTTATCATAAAATTGAACTATAAGTGCTGAAGATAAAAATTTAAAAAATTGTGCATGTCAGCTCCGACCCGCGCTAAAGTTTACTCCTATAAGTTATTTAATTTTGAAATACCTGCTTTGATGGCGCTAACATGAATTCATTTATAATAATTTTATAGTTATTTTTTAGAAGCTAACATTTAATATACAATTCAAAATATTATTTAAATTTCTGTTAACAATTTATAAAAAATTTTTTTTTCTTAAAATAAATTAATGACCTACGAAAAAGGAAAATTTATTGTGAAATCAATCTGAAAAGATATTTTAAAACATCATAAATTCAAATTGAATATCATTTAAAGCCCCCGGTATGAAAATTGGATGGATATATATACAAAGATTTGGATTTTATAATTCCGCTTAAACCATATCCAAAAAAGCTATTCAAAACTATTTAGCATCATTATTTTATGATACTATATTTTGGTACGAAAACTTAAGCATAAGAAATAATTTTCCTTTTCGAAAAGGTTTATTGGCGTATACCTTCTATGGAAATTAAATTGGAGATATCATGTTCACATAGACATTCAAATATCCGCATCGCTAAAAATCCGATGAAAACTCGGCATTCGAATTCCAGTCTATAACTTTATTATGAAATACATCACAATAATTAAAGGAATCTGTCCGTTTGATGAATTTAATCGAATCAATCAATTCTTGAAGCAATATTAATCGAAAAAAACATGTTTTATTATTTCGATGTTACCTTCGTTTCACATAAAACAAAACAAAATATTATTATTGTAAAAATTGACATAGACATTTAGACGCCATATGAAAGAAAATCAATGGTACTATCGGCCACAAAAGTACTGTTCAATTTTACAAAATTTTGTACTTGATTTGTGCCTTATTCATTCGGTTTTCAAAAAAATGCTTCGAATAAATGTTGTTCATTATAAATATATTAACAATTTCTATTTGAACTATTTTCCCTGAATCCAAAAGAATAGGGCACAAATCACGTATAAAATTTTGAAAAAACGAACGCTATTTTTATGGCCCATAGTACGATAACCTCGACTATTCTATAAGGTTGTTTCAAATACAGAAGCTTGTACGCGTTTTAATGTTGGAAAATTGTTATTTCCAGGTAAAATATTTCATCTGCGTATGAAGGATATGGAAAATATCAAGCTGGATGATATATCATTTAATTTTCATTTTACTTGAAAAGTTTTTTCAATTTTCTTTTTTTTCTGTATTTTGAAGGAATTTTATATTAAAATACATTTCTGGATATGGAAATGGATTAGTTGTTTTTTTTTGAATGAAGAAACTTTTAATAATGTTTTGAGAAATAGGTTATGATAAATTGTTTTTAAGGAAATTTGCATGTTGCAAGGATATTGTATCAGTTCGAATCCAATGCTATAAGCATGCCACGAAAATAGTTTATATATACAGTATTTTATGGCTCTGAGGGCAATAAAATTCTCATTCATTTTACTATTGAAAGTTTGAATTTAAAATCATGCTTGTTCTAGCCACCATATTGATGACCATTTAATGTCTATGAGTGTACAAATCGAGTAGAATTTTTGTAGGCCATAGTTTACTGAAACCTTCCTAGAAGTATACAGATATGTTTACCAGTCTAAGTGGCCGAGCGGTGTCTGCGAGCGGCGTAAGGCGTTATGTCTGCCAGTATGCCTACTTGGCTACTGGGGGGTTATGGGTTCGAATCCCAACATCGGCAGTTCCTACCAATTCCTAGCCTATACACAAAAATTCCTTCCACTCACATCCTCATCCATTACATCCTCACATCCTTATTCATCACAATGGACCTTATGGTCCAAGTGTAGCCCGCCCAAGGCAGTCTCTACAATCTATCTATCTATACAGATATGTTTACACATTAATAAAAAAAATTTTTTTAGTCGGTCAAGTGTGATAAAATTATAATAATAGGTCATATAAAGAGGTCAATCTTATCAACTTGAATATGGTATTTGGGTCAATTAAAAATTAAACAAGTCACAAAAAAAAAGTAAACTACAATAGGGATTTCCTGTTTACAAAAAATTAGTGTGATAAATATTTTATTAAAATTATTTATAATTATATAGATTTAAATCCATAATGCCACACTTTTATTATTGATTATATTCACTTTCAAATTTCACAAAATTTGTGTAAATTGAATATCGATATCTATCCGATATCCGATTTAATATAAAATACGATTTGAATATCAGGAGAGAATTTAATTTCAAAATTGAAAACAAATACAAATTCATTTAATTTATTTCAGTGTATAATTATTTATATATAAAAATTAATTTATTTATGTGTTAACAAATTTATTAACAAGTTTCGGATATTATTTATTAAAATTTATTAAAAAAAAACTGGGATCAAATGTGTTGAATATATTATTAACTATAGAAGAACCATCAATTTATGGTTTTTTTCAAGCGATTATAACGTAAAAAAATTAAATAAAACTGCTGAAATACCTGGTAAACACTGAGTTTATTATCAATGATCTCGAACTGTTTATTTTACTTTTTACACAAATGTGTAAAAATACAAAGTAGTGTATAATGGTATTGTATATATATATATGCGGTTTTGTAACCAAGATTAATTTGAGATATTTGAACTGAAATTGTGGCAAAACTTTTCAGGTTATGAACAAAAAATTTTCAAACAAAAGTTTTTTATTATATATAAAAATGAATATTTTTTGCCTATTAAAAAAACTTCTGCTTTATCTCTCACGGGTTTGTAATGTTTTCGTTTTTGAGCTATCGTATTGGCAGACGGTAAAGACAGACGGACAGACTTTCGGAAATGGACTAATTAGATTATTTTATGAACATCAATACCAAAAACTTTTTTCTGCGATTAATATTTTCAAGTTTAATGTTAAGTTAAAAAAATTTAATTAAAATTTTTAATTTACAAGATATTTCATAATTTCGTAATAAATGTTTTATTTTGACGAAGTATAGTTTCGCAATCACAGTTTGCTCGTTCAGAAAATATACAACAACGACAATGAGTTCAATACTAACTATTTACGATATTTCATAGAATTTTAGCAATTTTCACCCATTTTGACGAAATGCTCCTATACATTTTTCTAATAGATACATGCTTACGTATATCATATGTAGATTCGGGTTGACTCGGGGAAAATTTTCGGTTTTTGGGAAAATAGTTCGACTAAAAGTGGTTAGTATATTCATAATGACCAACTTTTATTCAAAGCATTTTTTCGAAAACCGAATGAATAGGGCACAAATTAATTATAAAATTTTGAAAAATTAGCATTATTTTTGTTCACTTAAACAACTGTCGAAGTACGTACGTACGATTATTCAGAATGAATAATCTTGCGTAATTAGAAAGAAACTTTTATTAAAAAAATGAGTGAATACATCTTAGACATGAGAAAAGATAATTGATAAAAACTTAACGACTTTAAAATATAGTTAATATAATTTATTCAATTTATGAACGTTGCTTCCCATATCGTCTTATGATAATTATTGAAGAGGAAAAAGTAATTTATTTTACGATCACAAATTAAATTATCTTTTAACAAAAAAACACATAAAATATACTTTTATTTGTTACTGCTTATTGATGTATAACATTATTAAAATGTTCAATTTATATGAAAAACAACATATTAACAACCGCATGTTAATATATTAAACAACACATCTAATATATTAAATTGAAGTGTATAATTATTTAGATTATATTTTCAATAGAGAGGCAAGACCCTTTTCTCATTTTATATATTATATGGATTTAATAAATTATTTGATATTTACTATTCACGTCCGTCAAACTACTGAATGCATTCAATCATTCATCATTTAAAATGTGCTTCTACATTAATTATTGGAATCACAATTCTTTTTTAAGGTAGTCCAGACATGGTTAAGGGAGTTCCAGCACTGTCTTATATAATCAGGACAAAAAACCGGTTTGCTTTTATAATAGAACAAATACATATAAACGCATACACAACACATACATTCATATACAAATTAATGTAATTTTGAAATAAAATATAAAAAAATTTTAACTATTGTAGTTCGAAAACAAAACGGTAAAACGCGATTTTTTTACTTCTATAGTACCTATCCTAGTTTTTAGCGAATTTGCTCCAAAGGAAATGCAGCTATTGTTTTTGCACCAATGTTGGAATTTCGTAAAAATTTCTTCAAAAAAATACATATGTACTTTTTTTAAATGTCTGTGGACTCTCTAGCGGTCACAGTTTTATTCCCATTGGAATGAAATTTGGTATTTGAGTCGCTTTTGGTATTCTAAAGGTCAAGTTCGTTAATGGGTAAAATCGGACGAGAGGAAAAGGGATTTAGAGGGAGGGGAAAAAACAAAATTTTACTATCTCCCTTAATATTTGAAAAATCGAAAAATTTATCAGGAGTTAAGTTGTAGGTAGTAAGTTTTACTGTAATTTTGTTTCTTATCATTTTTCTGTTACACTAATATTTACAGAAATATTTACAATTAAAGATTGAAAATTTAAAATTCTAAATATATCTGTTCACATTAGAGTTTGAGAAAAATGTTCAAGTAATGACTTGTAGCAAACTTGATTTTCTACAACTTTACTCCTTATACATTTTCCGATTATTCTAATATTAAGAGAGATATTTAATATTTTGTGTTTGTTTGATACGAATACATGAAATATATTTTATTGTAAAAAATTTTGATTGTCGTTTCCATAGTAACTATAAACTATAATCGTTATATAACATTGTTCTATTTTGGCTATAAATAAATTTAATTTTTGCAAATACTAAAGTCATATCAGATATTATATTTCATTTTGATCACACTTAAATTAGGACCGCTAGAGAGTGATTTATATATTCTAAGGAAATTCGCTAAGTTGACGCAGCTCCTGGGTAACGATTTTTTTTCTTTTTTAATTCTGTCGAATTTTTTTTTTTTAAATACAACAGATAATAGTCGGGCGGGCATGAAGTTTTACATTCTTCTAATGAGAGAGAATGATTACTTTAATTATCTCACGTTCTAAACGGTCAAAAATTCTGAAACTTCGAGATTCATTAGAAAACGTAATTTTTAGCCTGTGAAAAAAAATGAGTCGAAAAGTGATTTCATGCTGGACTTTTTCTAAGACTTCTCATTTGGCTACCGTTATACTATTAGCTCTAAAAATGGCGTTTCTTTAACAAACTTTTGCAGTCAATGTGCGTTGAATCTATTTGGTTTTCGAAAAAATATTTCAAATAAAAGTTGCTCGTTAATAAACTACCAATTAAATGGAATGGATTCATCACAATTCAACAGTAAAATTATGAAATAGGAGCGCCATTTATGGAGCCGATAATAAGGAATTCAAGAATTTGTCGCTTGTTAATTTAGAAATTTTGAGCCATTCTGGTCAATCAAGTGCACGCACTTTCGGCCTCGAAACTAAAAAAAAAAATGGAGATTATGAATAACCAAACCAATTTAAAATGTATTCAATAGCTTTGTGAAAAGATATTCAAAAAATAAACAATATTCAAATACAAAGTGTCGAACCGTAGACTTTCATATTTGTGGTACAGAACCATAAATATTGTTAATAAATATCAATAAAAATTTCTATGAACTTTAATATCCAAACAATAAATTTAAAAAAAAATACAAATAAACAATACTACTTGTATTTTGATAGAGAACAATTGTACACATACATACAATATATTCATATAACAATACTCTTAATATTAATCGATTTTGATCTAATCAAATATAATTTAAGTAATGTAATTGTTATAATCAACTTAGAAGCGTATTTGTATATATTATGTATATATTTTTTTCATTAAGTATTTTATTATATTCAAGTACAAAGGTCATTTATAATAATAATTGTATATATATATATATATATATATATATATATATATATATATATATATATATATATATATATATATATATATATATATATATATCAAGTACTTATTGGAACAATGAAATATATAAATATGTGTTTAGTTTAATTCTTTCTAATATGGGTATACTGGTTTTTAATTTACCTCCATGTAAAGACGACAATGTAGTATGTATTAAAGAGGTTTTGTTTTCGATGTTTAAATTTTATTGAATGTTTATATTAAGAAGTCCTCTGATACACTAGGACTGATGCAACATACAAGAATTACGTCAAGTCAAGACGAGGTAATGAATTTTATATTATATTAAGGAAATGACAATATCAACGTATACTGCCGTGCTTACCAGTTCAAGTGGTCGAGCAGTCTAAGCCGTTATGTTTGTGCAGTATGCCTACTTGGAAACTGGGGGGTTATGGGTTCGAATTCTGACATCGGCAGTTTGTCAATTATTAAGAAAAAAAAAGGGCGGTTAATTGACTAAACTCTCTGCGTATGAACAAGAACGGAGTAACCGGCTATGTTTGAGAAGGTTTTCTGCAGTTTCCTTCATGAACTCCAGATGAATATCGGCATAGTACCTATCATAGTCTTTAATTGTTGTTAATCGAAATGTAATTTACTGCTTTTATACTCTGTACAACATGAATTACTGCTGTTTTTATTATTTATATGTATTATTTTGTGAAAGGTAAAACGCAATAAGGCATAATAAAATAAGTAAGGTTAGAAATATGGAAATAGAAATATGTCAAAGTTTATATTTAAAGTTTACAAAGTTTACAAACTATGTTATGATCATAAAATGAATATTAATCTTGTATTGAATCATTTCATTTTTTATATCTAAGGGAGGAATTGTGTTCCGAAACTAGTTCAAATAGTTTTTATGAAAATTTCAAATATTTGTTTTATTTAATAAATATTAATCTGTAAAATTAAGAATTTAAATATTTGTTTCAAACAAACAACTTACACCTCTAATATTATTTTTTGGACAAACTTTAATATTTAAGTCAAACTATAATCATTACAGGTAATTAAGAGTAAAAAAGCAGTAATATTTTTTACTTGTTAAAAGCAGTACAGTTTGAAAACTACTGTTTTTTTCCTTAAAAACATAAAACGCTTACATTGCATAAACTGTACCACTATTTATAATCGTTGACATATGTTTCAGGCTATTTTAGGATCATATTCAAAACAAAACTGTTGTTTTGAAAATAGTCAATACAATAGACTGAAACATGTCAACAAACAAACAGTCGTATTTTTATACATATTAAGATGTAATGAAATTTCCAAACTGTCTTTCCCATATTCAATTGTGTGGCATTGCATCATAGCCTGTGTATGGAGGTCGTATTGCGTCGTATAGCACATATATTTAAAAAAAACAAAACATATACTACATAATGAATATAAAGGCATTAAATCAATTGATTTATATTGTTGACAGGAAACCAAAAATAAATAATAAACGACTACTGTTGTTGTTCATGCGGTTTGAATATTGTGTTGTATGAAAACCCGCCTAATTTATATTGTTTTATGATTTTGTTTTATATTATATTATGGTTTCAAATTAAAATATTATTAATAAATTTATTTCTAAATTATAGGTTTGGTACAAATTGGAGTAGTAAACTTGGGTGTCTGTGCCTTTAGGATGCAGATTCATACGCAACAAAAGATACCAAAGTGTATGTATGGCTGGCTCTATTAAGGGGGTTCCAGCATAAAATCACTTTTTGACAGATTTTGCTAATTTTTTTTCACAGGGTAAAAGTAACGTTTTCTAATAAATCCCGAAGTTTCAGAATTATGCTCTGTCATTCTCTCTCATTAGAAGCATGTAAAACTTCATGCCCGCCCAACTATTATCTTTTGTATTAAAAAAAATACTCGGAACAGAATTTGAATTAAAAAAACTAGGATAGTAAAGATAAATATTTATTAAACAAATTTTTTTTTAAATAAATCGCGTTTTACCATTTTGTTTTCGAAATATAATAGTTCGAAATTTTTTAGGTAGCGTTAAATTAACATTTAACGTTTCTAGAAACATGAATGAAAAAAAGCCTAAAATTTGATTTCCTAAAAAACTAAAATGCATGCCTTTGTTACCAAGTAACGCACTAAAAAGAAAAAATAATAGTTGAAAAGTTAATATTAAAAGCGTGGGATGGATTTTGATGAAAATTTAGTTTGAAATGGTTTAATTCCAACACAAAGCTCTCCACGATTGATTGTACAATTGTATACTTAATTATTTTTATCTTACCAATGAAAGCATCTATATGATTAAATACTGATATGAAAAATTAACCCCTCCACCAGGAATCGAACCTCGAGCATCTATATGAGTTTATTTTTATATCTGCGGCTCCCGTCATTTTAAGACTAAAAACTGCAATGTAATTTTCCACCGCTTCCACTACTGTGATCATTTATTGTTCCCATCGCTTCCACCACTTCAAATATTTATCGGCACTTCCAAAAAACATAAACTATTTCAACGATTATTTTCAAATGCTATCTGTCGTAGCGAGATATAGAGAATAAAAATATATTAAATTAATAAATTTGATTTGACGTAAATTAAAACAAATAAAAACAAATTATAAACATTTTTTGATTAAATTCAATCAATCAATCCATTTAATTAAGAGTAAGTATAGTTTAATAACCTTAACAGAAAATAAATTTTATTCCACCTATGGTAATATAGCATCAAATTAAACGCTAATAACTTATATATAAAAATATATGAATTTATCTTCAATGTCTGGCTGTTTATTAAAACAGTTTATTAAAAAAATTATAGTAATTCAAAAACTTGACCATGAACTTCTTCATTTAATAACAAACCAAACAAATTCTTGCATTAAAAGCGCATGTCAATCAATGCCACCAAACATCATAATTTATACGTAAGATTTTTTTGTATATACATGTGATATTTCCGAGAACCAAAAATATTTTAGTTGTTCCGGCAATTTTCAACTCGCGCTATATCTGATCCACTGTGTATACTGGCAGTTTGATTCTCCTAATAGGGAATATGCATGAAAATTTTTTTTCACTTGAATTGAAGCATGTTTGCTTGACAAATATCAAGGTAAAATTACTTTTTAAATAACTTTAAAAATAAGCGAGATATGAATGATTGAAATTCCCGATTAGACAAAGAGGGTGATAGCCCTCTTGATATGTTATATGACGTCATATTACACTTTCACGATTTAAAATACACGTAAAACTCCGTTTTTATTATTTTTGCAAGAAAGAGACAGATAATAATCTTTAAAAGCTTATAGCTTCCTTGATATTTGTCGGATTTTAATTTCGTTTTTAAATATTATTACAGTATTAACAGAATTTTCATATTCTGAAAATAAATGTGAAAAAAAATGTTCATGCAGATTCCCTATTCGGAGTGAATGATTTCCTAGCATGAAGTAATTCAGTTTGTAAGTTTCACTCTGTGGTGAGTCACTCAAAATCCTTAATTTTCTAGCTGAATCACCCAACGATCATCAAAATTTCTAGACCACTTATAGGAGAATATCAGAAAACCTTCTTCTTCGTTTTTGTTTATTTAATTAAAAATATTCTAATTAAATATTAGCATAGCACAAAAAAGTGTTATCCTATCAAAAACACAAATGAAAAAAGGACCAAGTTCTCACGCATTCTCCGAAAAAAGTGATATCTACGTGAGGGCCGCATGAAAACGAGCGGATAGACTTTAAGCACCATGATCACTGGGAAAATACACCGCAACAAAACCTCGAGAAAATACTGTTTCGGAATGCATCCAAGACGCCGTCAGCCTGAACAGAATACAACTTCGAATGGTTACCAAATTTATCACCAAGCATTATCACCTACGAAAGCATCAGCACAGAATAGAAGCCCACAATGAATCCATTATGTACAGACTGTCCGGCGAGGTATAAGAAACATTAAGCCACATCATCTTCAACTGCGAATCTCTCGGTTACAGCAGATAAACGATATTCGGTGCATCTCACCCCGAATATATGAACCTTCATGAAAACCTGATAAGCAAGTTCCTAGCAATAAGATAGATAGATAGATTGCAGAGGCGGCCCTCGACGGGCTACACTTCGACCATAAGATCCATTGTGATGCCTAAGGATGTGAAGATGTGAGTGGAGTGGAAGGAATTTTTGTGTATAGACTAGGAATTGGTAGGATATGCGGCTGCAACCGACTATGATAGGAACTATGCCGATATTCATCTGGAGTTCGTGAAGGAAACCGTAGAAAATCTTCTCAAGCATAGCCGGTTACTGCATTCTTGTCCATACAAGTTCCTAGCTATTGCCAAAATATGGATCTTCACGAAAATATCACTACTTTCTTCGACGAAAATTTGACCCTTATTATTCTTACGTTTTTGATGAGATGTCTATAACACATCGAAATGTAGCGCTTTGTCAAAAATATTCTAAAGTTAACATTTGTATTTTAAGAACGGCAAAATTCATTGGATCATTAGATATTGATGTGATCCCATTTTTCTCTGGTACGGAATACTAAAACTATTACTCGCCATTAAGATTTTCACCTTATATTTTTATGCACTAGACATAAAAGCAATAAAATTGCACATAAGTGCGTTAAAAGCAATTGAACGGTGAAAATACATAATGCATCATTTTTATACGGTTTTCAAAACCTAAGAAGTACCTATTTTCCCAGACAACAGGGGTTGGAAAACTGTTTTACTATAAAGGTAGTACAACTTAAACCAATGTATTAAACATATTTAAATGGTTGTCTTTTGAATAATTTCCCTTCACTGGTTATAAAAGTACGGAAATATTTATTATATACAAAAGATTTTCTTTTTAAATTTAAATATTTTCAACATAATATAAAACTGCACGCACCCATTTTCTTTGGAAACATAACCAAATTTTAATATATACAAAAGAGGGTGAATCTGACATTATGGGATTTAATTGATTGACTGATGAGAACAATGTAATCTTTTTTTCTGAAGTTTATGTCTATTGTAAAAAAAAAAAAGAATCTGTTAAGTATGATTCGATACGAATACAATTGAGGTTCTATAGGTATGTTTTAAATTTTATATTAGTTTATGAAAATTTATGAATCCCTAGCAAATTTCTGATATTAGAATCAGAGTTAGTGAAATTTATCAAGACCTGGTCAGGTTTATTAATATAAACATGTAATATGTAAAGTTTATGAGCCCATAACAATGATATCATTGGATAATGTGGTTCATAATTCTAATATTCTTCTTTTATCAGAAACATGGAGTGTAATAATGATGAAGACATTCTTGTACCTAATTTCAACTGTATGGGTAAATTAAAGTGCTCGAATGTAAGAGCTGGCGGTGTATCTATTAAAATTCTACAGAAATTCGTTACGCAGGAGCTGCGTCAACTTAGCGAATTTCCTTAGAATACATAAATCACTCTCTAGTGGTCATAATTTTAGTGTGATCAAAATGAAATATAATATCTGATTTGACTTTAGTATTTGCAAAAATTAAATTTATTAATAGCCAAAATAGAACAATGTTGTATAACGATTATAGTTTATAGTTACTATGGAAACGACTATCAAAATTTTTTACAATAAAATATATTTCATATATTCGTATCAAACAAACATAAAATATTAAATATCTCTCTTAATATTAGAATAATCGAAAAATGTATAAGGAGTAAAGTTGTAGAAAATCAAGTTTGCTACCATTCATTACATGATCATTTTTCTCAAACTGTAATGTGTACAGAGATATTTAGAATTTTAACTTTCAATTTTTAATTGTAAATATTTCTGTAAATATTAGTGTAACAGAAAAATGATAAGAAACAAAATTACAGTAAAACTCAGTATCTACAACTTAACTCCTGATAAATTTTTCGATTTTTCAAATATTAAGAGAGATAGTCAAATTTTGTGTTTTTCCCTCCCTCTAAATCCCCTTTCCAATCGCCCGATTTTACCCATTAACGAACTTGACCTTTAGAATATCAAAAGTTACTCAAATACCAAATTTCATTCCAATCGGAATACAACTGTGACCGCTAGAGAGTCCACAGACATTTAAAAAAAGTAAATATGTTGTATATATATATGTATATATATATATATACATATATACAAATTTTAGCGATAGTGATTTTTAACATTGGTGCAAAAACAATAGCTGCATTTCCTTTGGAGGAAATTCGCTAATAATAACGATCTTTCTAGAATGTATAATTTTGTCTTGTATTTGAATATGCAAAAATTATATCACACACAAACAAAATTACAGTCCACTGCATAGTGTAGTCACACTGCTTATGTAACAGATAGAGAGACTTGCCGCTATTTCGCTTAAACATATAAAGTATGTATATAAAAATTTTAAACGTTTACTGTTATATGGCACACATTTTTTACTGATTGTCTCCCAAACACTGTGCAATAGAGCAGGATAGAAATCAGTTTTACTTCGAGCCGAATAGTATATCCGCAATTCGTTACATGCTGAAAATACAGTCTGATCAAATTCTCAAAACGCGCCGAAAAAAATATAACTTAAAACAATTGTGTTTAATCAGAAGACCATGTTAATAACTTTGGGTTCTATTAATTGGTAAAATTACGCGAATACCTTCTACCCTAGAAAATAATTGTTTTCTTTTTCCAATACTTAAAAAAAAATTATGCTATCGCTCCTATTTCAAAACAATCATGAGGAGCGAAAATACAATAAAGCAATAAATGTTTTCGTATTTTGTTATCAATAAAAAGGATCTACAAAACAATTTCCATTAATAAACAGTAGCAAAAAATCAGGTCTAACCTACAAACAAATGTAGAATAACACAAAAAAAATACACCTTCTTTTACTAAATGTCTGTCTGTATGCACCATGATAATCAAATGACCAGGATCTTTTCCACACACGTTGCAGTGTTTTTATCCATTGTATACATGCTCATATATATAAGAGAACATTGTTTTTTAAGGTAGTTGTGTCGTGCTAATAGGCATAATTATAGAATGTTCCAAATTTTTGCACACTTATTAATGGTATTATTTATACACTCACACTTAAATCATTTGAAATCGATTGATCGTCTCAAACTCGAGAAAAACTTAATTGAAGTTCGATTAATTAACATGGGGAGCAATGGAGACAACCAGTGCCGAATTAACAACTGGGTGGGCCTATAGGCACATTTCTTGTGGGGGCCTTGTTAAGGGCGGGGAAAATAAGTCATTTTCATTTCTAATTTTTTCATTTCTCACGAAGCAATATATGATGAATAGAGATTCATACTAGTCGGTTAGGTATTTTCAGTCGGTAAAAAAAATGTCTTTATTAGCTACATATCTACCTTAATAGTACTTAACGGTATTATAATTATTGAAAATAATTATTAACGCCAATGCTCGAAAGAATTCTTTCAAAAGTATTGTTTGTAAATACTTCATTGTTTTTAATAATATTTTTTTATTCGCTTCGCAGTTAATCACAATTTTTTTCAAAGTTGTGGAGGCCCCCGATTATGTGGAAGCCCCTAGGCCATGCCTAGTTGGCCTAGTCTATAATCCGACACTGGAGACAACCCATTTTAAGCACGATTTCTACCAGTTTTTTATTTTTAATAAAAAAAAAAAGGCACTTAAGAATCTTTTTTTTAAAATAGCTATAAATTATTGAATTTTTTCTGCGTATTTAAAGATAAAAATGAGAATTATTTACCGTCTCGTTGTTAGGTAGTATTTGTATATACATATAGACAAATATCATATGTGTAACGTGTCTACCGGTACAGTCTTGGACAAAAATGTTGACTTATTATGTGATACGTTCCATCACTGTTACATATACGCTCCACAACTTTTTGACAATATTGTATCAGGACTACGAAGTGTACAGCTGACTATGATAGGTACTATGCCGATATTCATCTAGATTTCGTAAAGGAAACTGCAGAAACCTTCTCAAGCAGAGCCGGTTACTTCGTTCTTGTCCATACGCCGACAGTTTAGTCAATTACCCGCCTCTTTTTTTTTCTTAATAATTGACAAACTGCCGATGTCGGGATTCGAACCCATAACCTCCCGGTTTCCAAGTAGACATACTGCGCAGACATAACGCCTTAAAACGCTCGGCCATTTGGACTGGTAAGACAACTACCTTAACATACATTAGCGGTAGGTAGGTAAGCAGCAGACATGGTTGGTGTAGGTACTTACTTTTAAGAGTATATATTACTTATATGTAAAAAGTATGCTAAGTAATTATTTAATTATCTTTCTTATATCAGTTGTATTATTATTATTATTTATATTAAATATACATATTTAAAAGAAAAAAAATATTTTATTTAAAAGAGGGTCACTATTACTTTACATACTATTATTATTATTATTATTTATAAATGAGATGAAACACCCGTTGAAAAATCCTTTTTTTTAATTGAAATATTCCACACTTTTGTTGTGATAAAAGAAAAGCTTTCATTTCAAAATTACAGCTATTATTAGCGAATTTCCTCCAAAGGAAATGCAGCTATTGTTTTTGCATCAATGTTCGAATTTCGTAAAAATTTCTTCAAATGTCCATCGATCCTACCTATTAGATGTTAAAAATCACTATCGCTAAAATATGTATATATATATATATATATATATATATATATATATATATATATATATATATACATATATAAATATACAACATATATACTTGTTTTAAATGTCTGTGGACTCTCTAGCGGTCACAGTTGTATTCCGATTAGAATGAAATTTGGTATTTGAGTCGCTTTTGGTATTCTAAAGGTCAAGTTCGTTAATGGATAAAATCGGAAAAGGGGGGTTTAGAGAGAGGGGGAAACACAAAATTTGGTATATCTCCCTTAATAATTGAAAAATATAAAAATTTATCAGGAGTTAAGTTGTAGGTACTAAGTTTTACTGTAATTTTGTTTCTTATCATTTTTTGTTACACTAATATTTACAGAAATATTTACAATTAAAGATTGTTAAGTTAAAATTCTAAATCTCTCTGGACACATTAGAGTTTGAGAAAAATGATCAATTAATTAATGGTAGCAAACTTGATTTTCTACAACTTTTCTCCTAATACATTTTTCGATTATTCTAATATTAAGAGAGATATTTAATATTTTGTGTTTGTTTGATACGAAAACATGAAATATATTTTATTGTAAAAAATTTGATTGTCGTTTCCATAGTAACGATAAACTATAATCGTTATACAACATCGTTCTATTTTGGCTATTAATAAATTTAATTTTTGCAAACACTAAAGTCATATCAGATATTATATTTCATTTTGATCACACTAAAATTATGACCGCTAGAGAGTGATTTATGTATTCTAAGGAAATTCGCTAAGTTGACGCAGCTCCTGCGAAACGAATTTTTTTTTAATTGTATAGTCATTTTGTGCCTCATTCATGCGGTTTTTGGGAAACTATTTCCAATAAAGGTTGTTATTATATTTGTATTGAATAACTATTATTCGAAAAATTTTTCCAAAAATCAAGCACAAAATGAATATACAATTTTGAGCAATAAAGGGCACAACTTCTACGTGTCCATTGTACATTGTACATTGAACATTGCAAATTCAAGACCATTATATTTTATATAAACATAAAAGATAATAATTGTTCTTATTTTACTCATGTATATGAGTAAAATGGTTTTGTTGTTATCGACAACAAAAAAATAAAATAATAAAACATAATTTTATGTATATTACATATATATTTATGAATATATTAAGTGTATTGCTTACGGCATCTAGCTAGCTAGCTAGCTAGGCTATCGTGTGTGAATATCGATCAGTATGTGCTAGATTCGATTTTTAAGATTCTAAAAAAAAAAAGAGAAAAAAAACCATATGGGTGCGCTTTAGACCACACAGTCGAAACGATTGGCAATCTTATAATCATATACGAATGAGGAATCAGACATACCATAAGATTATTTTCAAACATGTAAATGAAAACATCATTACAACTTTCTTAAGTTTGCCTAGTGTTGCGTTGTAGGTCCGTAGAACCCACATATCAAACTACGTGGGTTCAAATCTCTCCAGAGTCTAAATGATTTACTTTATCCATGCAAAGAATATTAAGGCTGTCCAGCACGAAATCACTTTTCGACAGATTTTGTTCATTTTTTTTCACAGACTAAAAATAACGTTTTCAAATAAATCCTGAAGTTTCAGAATTTATGACCGTTTAGAACGCGAGATAATTAATAACAAAGTAATCATTCTCTCTTATTAGAACCGTGTAAAACTTCATGCCCGCCCAAATATTATCTGTATAGTAAAAAAAATTCTACAGAATTTAAAAAAAAAACTAGGATAGTAAAGATAAATATTTATTAAATAAATTAAATTTAAAAGAATCGCGTTTTATCGGTTTGTTTTCGAAATATAAAAGTTTCCAATTATTTTGTATTTCAAAATTATATTAATTTGTATATATGAATAGTGAATATATCTATGTGTTGTGTATGTATGTACATGTATTTGTTCTATAATAAAAGCAAATGGGTTTTTTGTTCTGATTATATAAGACAGTGCTGAAACTACCTTAAGATTTATTGAAATTTTTTTTTTGAGTCATACTGTATATAATAATTAGTTAACAAAGTCAATAATTCAAGAAATCAAATTTCATTACAATGGGAATAAAATTGTGACCGCTAGAGAGTCCACAGACATTTAAAAAAGTACATATGTTGTATATATATATATATATATATATATATATATATATATATATATATACAAATTAATTAATTTTTAATATCTAATAGGTAGGATCGATGGGCATTTGAAGAAATTCCAACATTGGTGCAAAAACAATAGCTGCATTTCCTTTGGAGGAAATTCGCTAATAATGTTATAATAAATCCTGAATTTCAGAATTTTGACCGTTTATAAAGCCACATAATTAATAACAAAGTAATCATTCTCTCTCATTAGAAGCATGTAAAACTTTATGAAACTACTTTCTGTTGTATTTAAAAAAAATACTGGACAGAATAAATATAAAAAAAACTAGGACAGTAAAGATAAATATTTCTTAAATAAATTTTTTTTTTAAATCGCCGTTTTACATTTTGTTTTCAAAATATGATAATTTTAAAGTTTTTTTTCTTTCAAAATTACATTAATTTGTATATAAATATATATATGTGTGTATTTGTATCTGATTATACAATACAATGCTGGAACTACCTTAAGTTATTTTATTAAGTTTTTTTATTCTTTAATTTTAATTTTAAAAAGTAAAAGTATCTGGATCATATAATTAATTTTAAAATAAATTGATTCAAATTTTTATCATCGCTAGTTTACATACAAAAGTAATTACACACATTATTTTTATCTGATGTGTCTACATGATTGTCACCCATTCATAATAAATAAGTGACATACATGTTGTATGTATGCATGTAAACAAAACCGTATTGTATGTGTGTATACGTACGCATGCATATGTATGTATGTAGCTAATGTTAATTCTCTTGATGGTGACACCGGAAACAATACATATTAATAAATATAACTTAAAGCTATTCATCTATCATCTACATTTTATATAAGACAAACGACTGACTATAATAATAATTATGCAGCTAATATTTATTTATTTACATATAAATAGAAAACCCGTTGAAAACTCTACCTAAAATACGCGACCTTATACTTTTTTAATAAATCAAATTATAGTTCCTTTAAGAGTCCAAATGAGTAATATCTTTAATAAAATATATTTAGGATTTTAATAAAGTTGTAAAGTATATCAATAATCTTACAACGATTTATAACCTTTTTTATTTGTCCTATATATTTTTAAAGTATTTATTGTAAAATATCAGTAAATATAAATTAGAAATTGATTTGACTGGATTTGACAGTGTATATGTGTGTGTATATTGGTTTTACTGTGCGCTGTCGCCAGTTTTCAAAATATGGTGACAAAAACAAACCTTGCAAAACAGTTTTAATTTTATTAAATAATTAATTCAAACGTTCGTTAACACCATTTTTTTAATGCAATTATATAAACTGCATATTTCAAAGAATATTTATAAGCATTATTTATTATGGTGCCTACTTTAATAATTAAGTACAAAAAAAATATGTCCCCTAGACGCTGTGGTAAAAGTTTGATTTTTAATCGATAATTACTCTTTGAAATGATCGTCAACAAATTTTAAATTTGTGAGGGAGGATAACTATATAATTGAGCTGAGCTATTCAATTCACTAAAAATAATTTGTATCTACTTTCAAGCCTCATACATGACCGTCCTTAAGAAAAAAAGCTAAAAGCTATTTTCTTCTTACAGGATAAAAATGTATCTTGTTAATAAACAGCTAAGTACAGTAAATGGACATAAATGATGTTCACAATGGCGGATTGTGACCACCGTATATTAATTTATGAAATCTAGTATAGAGAGGTTTTATCATGCCCCTTGTATCCACTAACTATAATTCCCCTTTAAGATATTGCAATGTACTCGTTTCTAAATCTACGATTTCTTCAATCTTTGGATACCTATGAGTACAGTACATGTTTCCCTGAGTTACATGTAACTACCAACAAACTCATTTATTCAATATAAACGTTTGGTTGATAGTCCAAATCATTGTCTTTTATTGAATAATGAGTATGTTGGTAGTTACAAAGTAGCTCAGAGAAACATGCACTATACTCATAGGTATCCAAATATATTGAAGAAATCTATGATTAAAATTAATCTCTAGATGAATTTGTAGCGGTATCGCTTCTTCATTAAATTATTATTATAATTTTGTTCATCATTTTTATCTGTTGCATAACAACTATAACTTCCCTCTATTATCACGGTTGCTTTGAATGTTAACAACCATGGTAATTTACATATTAAAAATAATAACATTTCATAAATCAAATCAATAAAGATCAATTATATCTTTTATATATATTTATTATTTATTTAAATAATAATTATTTAATATAACTATTATATACCTTTACAAATTCTAACCATGCGTTCCAGAGATCCATCTTGTTCTAGAGATCGAACAATATCTAGAGATCCACCTGCGCATACATAGTTTTAATTTTCCAAATTTTTTTGGCCAGAGGATGAACGACAGGGGGCAGAGAATATTTATGAAAATTTTATTTGTTTGTATTTAATAACTCAAACCACGTAATATGGCTACCTGTAAGTGTATATGCAAAATAACAACTAATTTTAATATTACATATAATTTATGAATAAAATTACATTACTTATTATGGCTAGAATATTTTATAAAGTGGCCATTAGACACATCTTATTCTGATCCCTGTTTACAGTTCAAGGTCAGTGGTCTATCTTACTAGGATGTTTGTGAGACAAATATTGTTTTAACACCTTAGGAAGTGTTTTGATTTATCGAATATTTGGAATTGAAAACTCAATATCACGAAATATATAATTCACACAGTTAAATAAACCCGATTTTTGTAATTTTTAGGTTTAAATAATCTTTAAACATGAAATTTGTCAAAATCGGACATACAAATTTTTTTCCTTTTTTTTTGAATTTTTTCAAAGGGGTACCCCTTAAAAAAATCGTAAAAATTCGACACACATTTTTTTTCTCCAATTATTATAAAAACTTTGTTTTTGGCTAATTTCGACCCACTGAAAACGATTCTGATGGTAAAAATACGATCTGAAGTTTAGTTCTTAAGATATACAATTCCGTCATAGTTAGTGTGTCGATTTAACGAATAATCGGAATTGAAGACTCAATATCACGAAATATGTAAATCGAACACTTAAATAAACCCGATTTTTGTAATTTTTAGGTTTAAATAATCTTTAAACATGAAATTTGTCAAAATCGGACATACAAATTTTTTTCCTTTTTTTTGAATTTTTTCAAAAGGGTACCCCTTAAAAAAATCGTAAAAATTCGACACACATTTTTTTTCTCCAATTATTATAAAAACTTTGTTTTAGGCTAATTTGGGCCCACTGAAAACGATTCTGATGGTAAAAATCCGATCTGAGGTTTAGTTCTTAAGATATACAATTCTGTCATAGTTAGTGTTTTGATTTATCGAATAATCGGAATTGAAGACTCAATATCACGAAATATGTAAATCGAATACTTAAATAAACCCGATTTTTGTAATTTTTAGGTTAAAATAATCTTTAAACATGATATTTGTCAAAATCGGACATAAAAATGTTTTTCCTTTTTTTTGAATTTATTCAAAGGGTACCCCTTAAAAAAATCGTAAAAATTCGACAAAAATTTTTTTGCTCCAATTATTACAAAAACTTTGGTTTAAGCTTATATGGACCCACTGAAAACGATTATGAAGGTATAAATGCGATGTGAGTTAAGATTCTTTAGATATCCCACCCCTTACAGTGCTAAAATTAAGTTTTATAATACTTGGAAACCAAATCAATATGTCGTAACACATAAGGCGGTCGCTACCCTTTGGTTTCGATGTACCCGAATATTTTTTCTTCTAGGAATCGTTTTTGGAAACAATGATCCGAATCAAAGATGCTATATTTGGAAGGCAACTTGTAGAGACCTTGAATTTGATCTTAACTTAGGTGTTCAGGGTTATTTGAATATCAACTTATATTTTCAAACAAGCACCTTTGTTTTTGACCTCAGATGCTGACAACAAATTTTACTTAGAAATACATAATCATGTGACCCATAATTATATCATGAGTCACAAGTACCTCCACAGATCATTTAAAGATCGTGTAAACGTCAAATAAGAAGGGACGATCAATTTAAACGATCAATTTAAACAGTTTAGGGGATTCTATATAGAAAACATGATTTTACTTTCGAATTACTTTTTAAAGCCAACAACTTAAATTCAAACTACTCCCCACTAAAATGTATTACATTCTAATTTGATTTTTCTACGACTCCCAAATAACTTATGGATGTAGTTTTGACCTATGATAAAAATCACTTTTGCTTATGGTTATGATTTATGGATTTATGGCTAACGTTTAGATAAAAATTATACGAAGACTTTAGGTCCAACATTACAAACTTAAAGATATCAGAACTAAAAAACACTCATAATAAGCCTTATAATCAGATGGTGTTTACAAAAAAGAGTTAACCCACAGAAGGGTGGTTTTGAGATAAATGCCTTCAAAATCAGTAATACGATAGCTGGTAAATGTAATACTACCTTAGAATTTTTATTTTATTAGGTTTAGAATAGCTGATTGGACTTCATTTTTCACATTGTAGGGAACAACGTTTTCTCCCACTTAAATGGGATAACTCTAATTTTCATGTTTTGTGGGTTGAACGCTTTTTTGGAAAACACCATCCAATTAATAATAAGTCTATTTTGTATAAGCTTCTGCATGTTCATATTACGGACATGACATTAAAACCGGACACGTTTCCATTTTAAGTCAAATAATTATTACCCATTCATAGCCTAAACAATTTTTGTCTTTATATAATGCTTTAAACGTATACACTCAAAAACGCTACGTATATAAT
Organism: Nineta flava; assembly: GCA_963920215.1. Taxonomy (NCBI): domain Eukaryota; kingdom Metazoa; phylum Arthropoda; class Insecta; order Neuroptera; family Chrysopidae; genus Nineta; species Nineta flava. Next base: position 85,223,103 of record OY986043.1, on the reverse strand, counting down.
TTAAAATCACAACAAAAGTTGTAATAGATATGTAATCTTATTAGAGGTATACATTTGGCCACAAAAGTTGAAGCCTCTTTTTTTACAATTTTATAGTTAATTTGTGCCTTAATCATTCGGTTTTCGAAAAAAAAATTTCAAATAAAAGTTGTGACTATATTTTTAATGAACAACTTTTATCCGAAGCTTTTTCTCGATAAACGAATCAATAAGGCACAAATCAGTTATAACATTTTAAAAACTAACATCCACTTTTGACGCATCTTGTACTACAGAGATATCTGTGTGTGTTTTTTAACACTTTTAAAGAAACCATATAATTTACTTGTAGTCAAATGTAAACTAATTTCTTAATTCCTTTATAATAAATAATAATGCCTTCAGCTGACGATATAATAATCAAAAACAGTTTTGTTTTTTTTTCACTTTGAATAGATACTCGATGGCGATTAATTGATTTAATAAAAAACACAAATTTTCACACTATAATTATTATTATTTGAGAGAGATATTACAACTCCAATTTATAATAGTTTTTGGTCCGTATGAAATCAAAAGATTATAGTATTAAATTAAGTCGTGATAATTTGTTTTTTTGTTTAATAATAATAATTGTTTTTTTTTTTTTTTATTAATAAAATCTCAAAAACTTTATACCGCTTATTATTAATATTTTGTTGTATTTATGGCGGATAAAGTCGTCATAATTTTTTTTATTTATTGGTGTTTTGTAAAAGTACTCATTTATTATTTGCCAAAAAAAAAACACCGAAAAATATGTAATTAACCTTATTAGAGACAGGGTTTTGTATATTATGAGTACTACTTTACCGATCGGTAATAGATTTTTTGAAACATCTATATATATATATATATATATAGGGTGGCGCATAAGTAACGTTATAATTTAATTAGTGAATAAATTTTTTGTTTACGTTTTTTTTTTCAGAATTAATTTTGAAAAACTTGGGATATTTATGATGGAAAGACTCAACACAGAACAAAGCACCAAAGTTGTTCAATTTTATTTTGAAAGTCAGCAGTCGATTATTCAGACACAAAGATCATATCGAAATTTCTCTCATGTTCCGACAATTTATCGATAGGTTTTGCGTTTTCGGCAACATGGAGCTGTCTGTGATCTTCCGCGTGCTGAAAGACCTGGTACAGTTGTAAATGATGTGAACATTGCTCGGGTGCAAATAAATGTTGAGGAAAACCCCAAAACTTCCACCAGGCGACGTTCTCAGCAGTTGGTGATGTCTAGACGGTCTTTGCAAAGAATTATACATACGTTAAACCTTTTCCCATATAAGATTCAATTGATTCACGACTTAAAACCAAATGATGCACAAATACGCATTCATTAAATAAATCATAACGTTACTTATGTGCCACCCTTTATATAAAAAAAGGAAATATGTTGTGTGTGTGTGTTTGTCCGAATTGTTTGGAGAAAACTATAAGAGATATCGAAATAATGATAAGAGTTAACCCTACGTAAATTTTCCTGACGACTCCAGAAAAACGATCAAAAGTTCAAAATTCAAACCGTTCCACAGTTATAGCCGTTTACTTTCGGCTACAACGATTTTTGATGGCGAAATCTCTCATATAATTGATAGTTTCTATAGAAATACCAGCATCAACAAAAAATTTGGGATGTAAATTATTTGTCAATAAATTTAAAATATAAAACAATTGACGTTTTAAATTGTAAGGCTTGACATTGAAACTGGTAAAATGGTCAAAATATGGCCACAGATGTATTGTCTTAAAGATATCAATAGAATGTTGAAATATGAGTTAAAATTTTGAAATCGAAATATTTCAAAATTATATAGCTACCTCTATGAGGCAAAAAAAAGGTTCAGAGCACTGGCAGTAATTTAATTTAGTCTCCAAATACCAGGTAAAAAATTTTTGCAGAACAGGAATAAACCCTGAAGGAATAATAAATGTATTATTGAAAATATCTCAACAATTTTATTAAATATAAAATTTTTATGAACATTTTTTCTATAGAAGAAACGAAATAAGAAAAAACGAAATAATAAAATATTTATTTTTATTAAGAGAAGTAAAAACACCACATTATAGTCGGGAATATTTCGTACATATTTTCGTTAGTGATGCTGCGAGACGAGAGGAGCATGTCTCTTGTATTGTATCGACTTGTAAAAGTTTTCAATCGACACGGATCGTTTTTGTAGTTGAAGATTTTCTTGAAAAATAAATTTAAAAAAATCATTTTTTGTACTTAAGCAACAGTAATTATAACTATTGAGATGTTGAGATCTCTAATACGAAATCGAAAATTTAGACAAATTTAAATCATTACCACTCGAAATTATTTGCTGCTTTGTGATTTACAGCTTGAAAATCTATATAGATTGAAAGAGAGTATTATAATCTATCTCTCGAATATTATTCGAAAATCAGGATTCTAATTTTCATCTCGTGTCGTTTCTCACGGCATCACTAATTTTCGTAACGACCTTGTAAAAACATGGTCGAAAAAAGTTATTGATATTTTTTACATGAAGTAATAGTTTTGTACTTTACCGAATTTTGGAAACCATCGAAAACGATCTTACAGATCTGCCTCTGTCGACAATCCTACGAAGACTGGACCTATTTAAAAACCCTCCATTAATATTTCTCAACAATCAACGTATTACGCGATCAGTTAGACTGAAATACCCATCTAAACCTCCGAACTATTACAGAAATACACTCTTCAATATACTGGGGCTATTAAATTTTTAATTAAATAAACATTATTGATTTTATTTTGCAATGACCTAAAAATTGACATTTATTATTTGATAAAAAATAAAATATTATTCATAAAAAATACAAAAATCAATTGATAAGAAAACATATAAATACCAATTAATATTAATATTCCATAAACAATATTATTTTTATGTAATAAAATATTTTTAAATTCATTAATTTTAATTTAATTTTGTTTTTTATTATTAATTAAAAACATTTTTCTATTACGCAAAAAAATATATATATTGTATTAATTTTAAAATATTAAATAATGTCTTGTTATATAAAATGATATGCAAATAAATAAATTTGAATATTGATATATTTTACATTTACATAGAAATGAATTAAGTTGCTAATATCAAATATAGTACGTACGCACATAGATAGGACGTAAGTACCCGGTATACATGCTTTTACGTGTTTTGTTTGACGTATACGCGGTGTTTTTATTGTTTTATCATACTTTTTTGCAGAAAATTTCCATAAAAATATGGATTTTGTACGTATTTCTACTATTAGTTTAGTCATCATCAGTATGAATTAGCTAATCGTAACTATCTCTGGGATATGGAGTCAGAGATATGTTGCTCGTTGCTAATTTAATCGCATTTAAAACTACTGAAATCGATACAAAACCCAAGAGAATTAAATGCATACGAAAGTATCTACATACACAAATTTAAAAAAAAAAAACAGATAATGAATTTAGACAAGAACCCAATTCCAAATTCTGATTTAATAAAATTAAACCATGCCCAAAATTTAATACCTGAATATCAAGGTTAGCTTCGATCAACACCCTCACCTTATTGACAATAACAACACCGCATGATCAGAAAAGGATACCGCCAATAAATGGGTTGGGTTGATCACACACTTAATCCCTTAATTGGTCAGTCAACTCAAATAATCCTTCAGGTACTATTTCAGTAAGATCATATAAAAGGCAAAACTTGTTTAATATTATTGTGAGACACGCACCAGATTAGCACCGAGCAACATATCTCTGACTCCATATCCCAGAGATAATACGATTAGCTAATTCATACTGATGATGACTACTTTGTAGTCGAAATACGTATTTATAAAATACAAATAATTGTACTAGGAATTATGACAAAATTGGAAATTTAATTACTTACAGAATTTAATTTACATATATGCCATGTAAATTTCTTTTGTTTTTTTTTTGTTTGTTAATTATATTATATGACCACCAGAGGCGCATAACGCTTAGTAAGTTTCGCGTTAAGATGTATTAAGCGTTTCATTTCTATATAGATATATTTATGATCTGAATTGGATCGTATATTAATATTTTACGTTTCATTAGTTTATAAATGGATTAATGATAAATAACAATATTAAATTATAAATAATAAATTTATAATAAATTCAATAAATAATAAAACTGATATTTAATATCGACATATAATATTATTATACACATAGTTATATTATGTTATTTTTATTGATAATTATGTTGTAGAAAAAATTATTATTTATGCAAATTTATAATTAGGAAATATATATTTACAACTATTATTAAATAATTATGGTTTTTTTTTCTTCAATTTTAATCATTAGCTATAGAGTACTATTATTTTTTTTAAATGTATTTATTATTTATTTATATATTGACTTGTGTGTGTATGTGTATTTTTATGGTTTTTTTTTTGTTTTTAAATTTTATGGTTTGTTTGAAATCGATTTAGTTTGGTGGGTGGTTTTCATGAATTTATATAAATTATATAGATTATTTAGATCCGGTCAAATGTCATTCATAAATTATAAATATTTATTTAATTACTATTTATCTTTTTTATTTTGTAAGTTTAATTTATTGGTGATTTCAAATCATTTTATATAGGAATGGACTGAATATGCAAGGAATTTGCAAGGGAATTTCCACCATTGAATAACGGACACCCCACCCCCGGAAGGAGTGTTTTTTTTTTAAATCGCTAAGAATAAACAAATATCTCAAAATTCAAACTACATTTTTTTTAAGTTATAATTCTTTTGGCACGTTATGAGAAACTGATCAGAGTGTATTTTCAGGATATAATGAATCGCTGATATAAAACTCGACTGATGTAGCACTTGCTCGATCGATGTTACACAGTTTTCTATCCTGCTCCGTTGCACAGTGCTTTTTAGGACGACTAAATTTATATATACATGCATATAAGATGCTTACGGAAACAGACAACGAGGAAGTCTGTCACATAAGTAACCTCACTCTTCAGTGGACAATAATTTTGTATGTGACATTATTTTTGGATTGAAAGACCAGACAATATTAAACATTATAGAACGGAAGATAAATGATCGTTATTATTTTGGTAAATGCTACACCACCAGGTTGAAATTAGGTACAGGAATGTGTTCATCATTATGACTCCATATTTTTGATAAAGAAGAATATTAGAATTACCAACCACATTATCCATGATATTATTTTTATCTGCTCGTAAACTGTGTATATTAAATGTATAGATTGATAAACCTGGCCTGGTCTTGATAAATTTCACTACCTCTGATTCTAATGTAAATAATGGGTTTAATGCCAGTCTTTTAAACTCTAATATTAACGCAACTGGTTTTAGATGAAATATATAAATTTTCTGACATAGTATTTCACTACTATATCATTTCATTAGAATTTTTTTGTCATAATAGTAGCGTTGATTAAATATATAGTTTCTAAATAAAATGTAAATCAAAAAATTGTAAATGACATGAACAAGGTTTAAATATCCCGATCCCACTTAAAATAAAATTAAATATCACTTATGTGTGTATAAATGTTATATCAAACAAAAAGAAACCTCTCATTGCATCCCTAAATAAATGTAATTCTAAGTTCTAAAAATAGTTTTTCTTACAAGTACTTATGTATAACAGACCAGACATTAAGTATGTGTATATATATATATATATATATATATATATATATATATATATATATATATATATATATATATATATATAGTGCATATATATATATGCACTACGTAAATTAAAATAGACCCAATAGCAACATTGCAGTGTATCTATCACTGTCTATGCACAGTATGCCATGATATGGTGTTACACTCACGGACGAACAATAACGACGATGTATACATGCATGAGTAAGACGCAACTATATATAAATGATTTCAGTTAGAGAGTGATAAGTATAATATAATAGTTATTTATGTTATAATACAATACGGATTGTTTAAGTGTGACAAAGTAAACCATATCATAGTACATTGCATACAGACAGCGATAGATACTCTATACAGGGTAGTGATTCTGTAACTGAAACCTGGTGAAAATACTAAATGTGAGCACTTCTCTTGATTCCGTAACTTTCACCATAGTGAAAATGTGAGCCATCTCACGTGAGTTTGTTCGTCAAGGAATTTCTTAACGTATACGTGGAACAAAGAGAGAAAGGAAAGAAGTAGAGTGAGAGAGAAATAATCGATGGCTTAAAACAACGAATGGTAATGTCCATGAAGAATAGATAAATATTCTTCATGGCAATGCCAAAGAATGTATATATGTATTCTTTGGTTATCTAACTACCTCCGCAATCTACCTCGTCCAAAGTCGGGGTGGGCGCGCATGAAATTTAAGATTATTTGCTTTTGTTTATCAGTCACATTCATGTTAAAAAATTGAAATATTGAAAAATTAAACAATCAAAGCAAAGCTATTTATTTTTACACGGATGCCAATGTCAAACACTACTATATTCATAGAGATAACAACTATATATTATCTATGATCCAAATCATCTCACGCAGTAATTTCGTATTTTCACTACAACCTTACAGAATCAGGCGAGTAAATTCACGTGAGATGAAAATGCGAGAAGTGAGCAGGCTTACTTAAAATACAGAATCGGGTACCAGTATTCTAGATTGGGTGTATTTTAAAAAACAAGCTGTATATCTGTATATATATATAAATATGAAGTGTGGTGGGTTCTGACAGACGTAATCACAGACACAATGTTGTTGAAAGTCATTGTACAGGAATGACGACGGTATGTTTGTGTTATATAGGATTTACTAAATATCATTGCAATGCGTGACAAATTACACGAGGGGTTCTTCTCTTCAAATAATATGCAATTTAATATATTGTGTACGACGGCCAGAGCTCTAGCTAGACAAGCTGTCAAAAAAATATTTTGTATCTTAACAGATAGCATACAACCAGTTATTTTAAAAAATATGTTTGGAAGTCATAATTAGTTACAGACATATCAGAAAAATCAAATATGGTGTCTGTTTAGTTTTAATTTGTCAAATTCGCGTATATATATATACAGTGTGTCTACTTAAGTTGGTTCCATATGGAAAACTTTTTTATTATAAGGTTTACGAAAAAAAGTTATTCTTTATAAAAATCTCTGCATTCGAAAATATTAATATTCAGCTATTCACTTTTGACATCGAATGTATAGGATGTCTAAAAATTTAAAAAGTTCGATAAGAATGTTTTGACCACTTCAATTTTAAATTAAATTTTGTATATTTTTGTTCTAAATGTAGACCATATAGAACAGATTATACGGGAAACGGTTCAAGAAATTACTCCCGAGATATGTAGGAGTGGATTTAAAGAATTTTGTAAGAGAACAATTACATGTATGGAACGCGAAGGTGGATACGTTGAGGCAAAAACGAACTGAAGATAACTGTTGTTACTTACTTCAACAATAATAATTGTATTTGTAATGTAATGTATGAAAAATAAATTTTCTGTTATCATTATTTTGTTACATATCATTCATTCATTAAATGTTTCAAATCAGCAAATAAACATTTGAAGTACGATTACTGGTTAATTAGAATAACAGATAACGTGTTTTATAAGTAGGATTTGCAAAATTTAATTTAAAATTGAAGTGGAAAAAAAAATTCCTATCGAACTATTTCAATTTTTGCACATCCTGTACATTCGATGTCAAAAGTAAATAGCTGAATGTTAATATTTTCGAAAGCAGAGATTTTTATAAAGGATAACTTTATTTCGTAAACCTTATAATAAAAAAGTTTTCCATATCGAGCCAACTTAAGTAGACACACTGTATATATATATATATATATATATAATGTCTCCAATCAAATATTTCATTACAACGTCAAAGAATGAATATGGCCGTTTTAGATTTTTGAACTGATTTTGCGTCGAGATGGGATCTACAATTTTTTGGAATCGACTCATAGTGATAGTAAAAGTTTTTGAGAAGTAAAATGTTTTTTGTGTCTGTGATGGGTGTGAGAAAAATATTTTCTCTTCGCATACGAGACGATTTGCGGGGAATGTAGTCATAAGTAGTGCTCATTTTTTTAAATTTTATAAATATATTTTCACTATAAATCTATTTGTTAACAACTTTTATTTGAAACATTTTCCCAAAAACCGAATGCATAAGACACAAACCAACTATAAAATTTTGAAAAATGACCGCTAATTTTATGTGACAAATTTAGACGGACCCAATTCGCCTGTATTTCTCCAAAACTAGCTTACTTCAGTTTACAATTCCTCATGACAAATCACGTTGGGTATCCAACCGTGAAGAATCGTTACTTACCTGGATTCCGGAAGTCTCGTTTGACATCTTCCCTCTTTCTGAATTTTCCGCATTAGAAGTAATCATCTGCGACGCAGAATGTCTTTAAACTCGAAATTGATGAAAGATTTACTCCGGCTGATAAGAGAGGAAATAATATTCCTTTCTTTGTCACGCAAAGCAATAATACAGCGTAAGAAAAATATTCGAAATCGAAAATTTACCTTTTCCATTGACATAAAAAAGTCATAAATTGACCTTGAAAGATATGATATGAAGAATCCCATTTAAAAGAAACCAATTATTATTTTCTGGTATTACAAAAGGTTGCAAAAATTTTTTGTTTTTTTTTGTTTTAATAAATCATACAATTCGAGGGTTTTTCAAAAAATATATAAATGTCAGCAGATATTTTTTTGTCAACTTGTGCGGTCATCATGATATCATTCGATGGTTTCTATTGATTTTTTTTCTCGTACGAATTCTTTTATACATCTAAAAACAATAATATTTTTTTTACCAGTCAACAAGGAAGTCTCTTCTACATAAAATATATTATTTGTGTCAAGAGGTGTGTCGTGTATGTTTCGAGTGTACCTATAGATAAACATCGAGGACTCTTGTATAGTAGAAATTTCTAACTTTACTTCGGCTATTATCTTTTGTGAATCGATGTTGACAATGTGTACGGTTTTATCAACGTTGTTTAATCTATACATAAAACAAAAATAAACGGTTTAATCCACATATAAGGGATGATACAATCCTGTCTAGCTTAAAAGCTTACTTATTAATTTTATAGACCATGCCATACATTTACCGTATCATAGACCCAAAAGTATGGAATGGAGTCTCAAATAGGGTGTAAAAAATACTTTTGAATGGCCATTCAAATTATTATTTTCGGTACCTTTTCACTGAATCTTCGCAGAATTTAAAAATAGGTCAAAATTGAAGGGAAAAATTATTTCTATGAATATTTCTATGAGTGCATGTACTTTGATATTGCGAAAATGCGTCGAATAGCTCATAAATACTTCCAAGGAAATTATAATATTATAAGGTAGACCAAAAATCAAGGAAATCTAATTTACGTTTCTAATATGGGTTTGAAGAATCTAATTATTTTCCTGTATAGAAAAAATAAACATTTCTCATCAAAACAAAAATTTAATTCGACCACAAACTTCTAAAACAATTAATAAATAAACTTTAGTGGCACATTTAATTTTTTGTAAAAAAAAACAAATTTTCACACCTTCTCGCAATTTTAATTATCAAACGACCTTGCAAAATTTTCTACCCATCATCTGCCAATTATAAATATATAAAAATGATTAAAATTCTTCATATTTATAGATATATATCCGGCATTGCATAGTGTATAATCGTGTTATAAAATTAGTTATTAGATAAATTATTATGATTATAAAAATAAAAAAATTGTGTGAATGCCACACAACCTCTATACACTGACACTAGTCTGTATATAGAAGTTGTATGGCTATTCAAACAAGATTTTTTTCCTCGTACATTTAAATAGCTTAAAAGTTAGGTTGAATTGTTTTATATTGCAAAATAATTATTTTTTAACGATCGTGGACTTTGAGCTTACGAGCTTTTTCAACTCTCTCTTGAACCAAATATAACGGAACGGAAAAAACTACGTCACAATGAAAAGTAAAAATAGTTTTTATATCAATAATGAATGCAAAATAGAGCTTTTGTTTAAAACCGTTAATACAGAACAGAACAAGAAGTTCGAGTAATTTCAAAAAACTGAGAATAATCGCTGGAGTAAAAAAAATGTTCACAAAATGGAAACCCGACTTCAAAAATCAAATATTCTAAAACAAAAAATGCACTAAAAAGTAAAAAAATAATTGCATATTCTTGTGCCAATTTTAGTTCACCTAAGCAAAAATTTTTAAATATATATGTACAATTATTGTTATTTTTGGAGTCGGTGTCAGCAAAGCGAAATAAATGACGAATTGAGAACCATCCTCCTTTTTGAAGTCGGGTTAAAAATCAATAGATTCATTAGAGCAATAATACAAAACTTAATTATGAGTTGGATCTCGTTTATATGGAAAATCCATTAGTTTAATAAAACTTTAGTAGTATATTTTTATAAAATCTTTGATCTTTGAGAAAATATTTTTTTAAATTTTCTAAGAAAGTTTCATAGGTTGTAGTTTAGGTTTAACAATTATTTTAAATATGTATTTTAATCCAATAATACTCTAAGCTCTTAAAATCGTCGTACACTATACGGAAACAAGTAGAAATTCAACAAGGTGTCTACGAAAACTTCTTTGTTCACATACAGACTTCGAACACAAAACCTCCATATTACAAATTACGTAACGTTGTATATAGAAGTGAAAAGTAAAAAAAATTATGATTATTATAATTAATTAAAATATGTAAATAATTATATTTTAATAATATTACATCATTTAACGTGTGCATCAGCTGTCCATGAATTTATAATAAATGTTATCCAAGTCTAAACTCTATTGTTATATGGCAAAAATATATGAAAAAAAAACTTGCCAAGTAAGTATCGGGTCAAATACAATGTAGGGTTTCGTAGTAAACACAGCGAAATGCGTACTTTTAGTGAAAACTCCATACGATTGAACTGTAAAAAAACGTGCCCATAAAGGACGATCAAAACTAATGAAGAAATGAGACAAAGGAAATGTTATCCATGTGAGTTCCACTTTGAGTCGATGGTACATTTAGTGTAAAAATCCCACCCCTTAAAAATATACATTTTAAAATACAAAGTTATTTTTCTATGAACTTGTTACATACCCAACTACAAGTTTTGGTCAACTTTTAGTCCAAAACTAGTAGGTTCCATATAGTATTGCGAGTTTTTTTTCGATATTCAAAAGCAGCGATTTTGCTGGTACGAGGATAAGAATACAAAACTCTAAAAAAATGACCATTTTAAAGGTAACTAATTCGTAATCGGATACGTGTAACGAAAAAGTGTTCATGACATAACCCCAATACTTTTAAAAGGTCCTTTCAACGATACCCTACAAGATGGGATATACGAATAAGAAGAAATTCATCCTCAATTTACATCAAAGAAAAGTACCCCAACAAAATTTGAACGCCAAATTTCAACTTTGTGAGTAAAACTACTAGAGCTTGAAGACGGATATGTCGAAATTATAAAGGATTCCTGATTTGACTACGGAACCTAAAGAAATTTTAAAAAAATTGGTGATAATTCGAAACCAGTTATTAATATACAAATATGATATTTATATTTGGTTCTATAAATAGATTTTTTTAATGCTCTTTGCAATTTTCACAGAAATGCATATTAAATTAAAAACCATCAATACAAATTGATTTTTAATAATGCGAATAAATTAAATTAAAATTTTGTGTAATATATATATATATATATATATATATATATATACTTAAATATAAAATGAAGGTGTACACATATATTTGATTAAAAACGGGTTGTATTTTCAATTCAAAAATATGATATCAAGAATATATTTAAAAATAATTGTGGACTGTATATTTGAGATTTTTTCCCATAGGTTTAAATATATCCGTGTTGTAAATTAATTCGATCAAAATTTGCATTTTTTCAACAATAAATTATTAATTATTTTACTTACTGCCATTATTTGTGAAATATTGGATTGAATTCCAAACTTTTGTTTGAAGAAGTTTGATTTTTTGTTTGAAGAAGTTCAAACTGAATACTGACCTGCAAATAAAGAAAAAAATTATTAATACCAAGGATTTTCTTTTTTATCATTTTTGAACATTGTTATCATTTTCCCTGACTTTTCCAGAATCTCATAGTAACCTGATGTTTTTATGGTTTTCTAGATCACCCAATAATATTTAGCTTCGATAATATTTTTATTTACGATTTTTAAGTCATATTTCCATTATCCGTCTCATTTTGCGCGAAAAAAAACAAGGTCTTTCAGGGTCAATTAGTTGCAAAAGAGCAAAATTCTTTCGTCGAGAAAATTTCAAATTTGGTTTTTTTCATGATTTGTCAATTCAGATATTTGATTACCGTTTCCAGTTTATATTCAATAAATCAATGACATAATTTATGAATTCAGCAAACGTCGAATATGGCAAATGTATATATGTATATACATATATATATATATATATATATATATATATATATATATATATATATATATCTATATATATATATACATATATATATTTATATGTATATGTATATATATATGTATATATGTGTGTATATGTATATGTTTATATATATATATATATATATATATATATATATATATATATATATATATATATATATATTTATATTTATATATATATATATCATTCATGCCCACTTAAAAATATTATAATTTTATTTCCAATACTAAATTTATTAAACAAAAATTATGAATCAATCATTAAAATTATTTTTACGAGATAAAAAAAAGTATTAGAATCATTATTGAATCACCAACAAATCATACCACAAACAAAATTTATAAAAAAAAAATATGACGTTTTATAAATACTTTGAATGACATGTAAAATTCCAACCACGTTATATATTGTTTGTTGATATAATATAATAGCGATTACTGTTTAATCATTAACTTCCGGTATAAATTCCAATATGAATATTATATATAATCTAACAAATATATCTAATATGGAAAATTTGTTAATTTTTACTTTTACAAAAGGATTTATCTTGAAGTATTGATCATGTCAGAAACAGACATTGGAAAAAGTAAGTGAAAATAACTACCAACTGAGTTAATGGTTTAAATACTCGGCACATATACGGAATTTATGACAGAGAAAAAAGTGTATATATACTTATGCACGTCTTTTTAAATAATTTATTAAAAAAATATTAAATAAGGTCAATATTACTATTAAGACATAAAAGTTTAATAAAATGATATAGTAGTGAAAAACTACAATCGAAAAATTATATATTTTCAATGATTCTATATTTTATCATGGTAGAACAGAACCACCGTTAGTTCTTATCTTCAAATTACAATTTGGAAGACTGACATTAAATTCATTATTTACATTAGAATCAGAGTTAATGAAATTTATCAAAGCTAGACCATTTACAAACTTTACGAGCCCATAAAAATGATGGCTTGTAGTTCTAATATTCTTCTTTTATCAGAAACATAGAGTAATAATGATGAAGACATTCATGTACCTAATTTCTACTGTATACTCAAATTGAAATGTTCTAATGCAAAAGTTGCTGGTGTAGCAATTTACCAAAATAACAAAGATGTCTGAAGAAAGTCTGTGAAGAAAGTTTTTCATAAATATAACTATAAAAATGCAATTAATGTGTTGAGTAAAAAAAGAAGAGCATAAAATTAACTACAAAAAATTCTCACTTTTGCCTTTTAATTGCCTTTTAGTGGAGCTTTTTATGAGTTTTATAAGTTCAATTTTCTTAGAAACGATAAAATAATTACTTACTTTTATAAGAAGACAGTTTTCCAATGTGTTTTTTTCAATCAAAATTCCATGTTATTTGTATAAAAAGCTTGAGGGTATTCGATTAAACGTTTTCTGTTAAAAGTAGTTCATTTTCTACGCGTGTGATTCATATGTTTACTTTATTATACAATATCCTTTTAGTTGATATACATATGTACGAGATTTAATTTTAAAAAAATTATTAAGAATTATGAATGTTTTTAATCAAGTTATTAATATACAGAGGGTTTCAGGAGGGATGGTCTAAATCAGTGATTCTCAACCACTGTGCCGCGCAAATTCTTAAAGTGTGCCGCCAAATTTTAGAAATGTATATAGTAAAGTATTAACCAACATAAAAACGAAAAAAAGATCGAGACTGTTAAATGTAGAAGACGATATGAGAGTAGCATTGTCATTTTTACGACCAAATATAAATGAAATTATCAAAAAACATGAAGCTCAAATTTCTCATTAAAAGTATTCTTATTATTAACTTGTAATGAATCCCCTTAATAAACGTACTGTTGTTTTTGTAGTACATATTATTTTATTTTACATTCAAAATTATTATCATAAACTATTTTACACAGTGTATTATAGGTAAGTAAACAACTTTTACACTTTTCTTTTTCTTTGTGTGCCGTCAAACTTTGAAATCGTTAAAATTGTGCCGCGACAAAGAAAAGGTTGAGAATCACTAGTCTAAATATTTAAAGAGTCTGTAGGCAATATAAACATGAAATTTCATATAAACATTGTTCTAGAAACCATTCAATTTTGAAATATAGTTCCAGGAAAGTAATAACAGAGAAGCTGGCCTTTATTCGTTAATAGAATTATATCAAACATCTAGAATCGTTTTCATCAAAATATTAAAAAAAGCTCATAAGAACTGCATCCGACATTTTTTGTTTGATGTCAGTTTTTCCGAGATACAGATTTCTTACGAAAAAATATTTTGAACGTTTTGTATCTTGAAAACGAAAGAAATCCGGATCCCACTTCATACGAACGTTTTTCTTTTCATATTTGGACGAATTTTACCAATTCTATAATATATTTTCACAGAAGAAAAACTGACACCCATAGTACAATTTGAACACATAGTACTATAATACACGATAATCTGTGTTTTTTTTTCTATTCGCGGATTTGCCATATAAATATATTTTCGTGGTATCGATTATGTTACCAAAAGATATGGAAAAATAAACGAAATCAAATTGATTCTCTATCTTTTTCATTTTCTTCAATATTGACACCTGAAACATCCTATATATTAAAATGTCTCTATTTAATAATTTATATATATATTTATATATATATATATATATATATATATATATATATATATATATATATATATATATATATATATATATATATATATATGTAATATTAAATAATTATATTAAAGTAATATTTATTATTATGTATATTCAGAATTATATTATATAGTACTTAAAAGTATGTCATCAGTATTTATGATTTAATAATTTTAATCTAAATAATAATTATTTTTATACACTTCATTTTCAAATGTATATATATACGTCATTAGAATTTTTAATTAGAACACTCCATAGATTTTTTAAACTGAAATTCGTCATAGTTTGCTCTAATTATTAATACATATGCGGTCAAAATACGATGAATTTTAGTTATTGGTGTTTCAGCAGATTTTTAGGTCAAGGTTGTTTGACTCCATGTTATACAGAATAGCTACTGTATACTGTTTAGGAAAACTATTAGATACACTTCAGTTCATAAATATTGAACCAGTAAGTCACATTCTAAGCGTATATAGATTATAGATAAAAATCTGAATTTTTGATACGTTATTAATTGCTAACTCATACGTATTAAATAATATTTTGTAAAAAATTTGACGAAGTGTTTTGATGTGTTTAATCATTATAAATTAGAATTTTAACATGTTGTGAACAGCAAATGTTGAATGAACGCATACATTTTCGATAATGTTGCTCCACCTTCTATAGATTTAAAAGGAAGAAACTTGTATTTTTATAAATTAAATCTCGTACATAAGTCTTAATATGGTCAAATTATAAAGTAAAATTTATTTTCTATAGGATGGCGCATAAGTAACGTTATGATTTAATTAGTTAATAAATTTTTTGTTTACGTATTTTTTATTTATTTATTTATTTTGAGAAAAAACCTGGGAAATTTATGATGGAAACACTCAGCACAGAACAAATCACCAAAGTTGTTCAATTTTATTTTGAAAGTCAGCATTCGATTATTCAGACACAAAGATCATATCGAAATTTCTTTCATGTTCCGACAATTTACCGATTGGTTCAGCGTTTTCGGTAACATGGGGCTTTCTGTGATATTCCGCGTGCTGGAAGACCTGGTACAGTTCTAAATGATGTGAACATTGCTCGGGTGCAAATAAATGTTGAGGAAAACACCGAAACTTCCACCAGGCGACGTTCTCAGCAGTTGGTGATGTCTAGGCGGTCTTTGCAAAGAATTTTACATACGTTACACCGTTTCCCATACAAGATTCAATTGGTTCACGAGTTAAAACCAAATGATGCACAAATACGCAAACATTAAATAAATCATAACGTTACTTATGCGCCAGCCTATACATAAAACGACAAATATTTGAAATAGTGGGGAATTACATTGAGGTTAGCCGAAGATATAATTACATTTATAAAACCGTACAAAGTCTATAAATAAACCATTCAATTTATCAGAATTAATTTCATTCGAATTTAAATAAACCAATTTATATATTTCTTGCAATCGATTATGTATTTTTCATAAAAATAATCAATAAAATTCACAATAAAAGTATAAATTCCAATGTTTCTGATTGTGATTTTATATACTTTTATTTTTACTTGAAATTTATAACTCTCTTTATGAAAACATGATACGGCGCGGCGGGCGCGGTGTTCTTCAATTGAAAGGAAATCATTATTACATCGTTAATAAATTTTAAGCAGTTTATTATTTTGTAAATTTTATTTAAAGTTTGTGTTGTCGTTCACTGTCATTGCGCGCGATGACGATGACGCAAATTAATTTACAAGAATGGACAGTTAGATTTTTTACAAAGACTACGTGATTAAATTATTAAAATTTTGTAATAAACAAAAGTATATACTTATAAAATATGTTTTTAATTCAAGATATATATAGGATTTGTAATTAAATAAAATCTATATAGATGATTTTTAAAACAAAACATTATTTGTATTTCTTGCAAACTCTTATGCGGCTATTACGGTACAGCTTGTACAATTAATTCAGCCCATGAATCATGACCACAAAAAAGTGCAATTTTTGAATGATATCATTGATAATGTGAATCGTAATTCTAATATTCTTCTTATATCAGAAACATGTAGTAATAATGATAAAGACATTCCTGTACCTAATTTCAACTGTATAGTCCAATTGAATGAATGGTTATAATGTAAGATCTGGCGGTGTAGATATTTACCAAAGTAATAACGAAGTATGAATTTTCGTTCTATAATGTATAATATTGTCCAGTCTTTCAATATACAAAAATTATATCACAATAAAAATTTTTTTACAAAAAAACAAAACCCGACTTCAAAAGAGGATCTAAAAAATTTGCTATGAAACAATGCACTAAAAAGTCAAAAATAATTGCGTTATTTATTTACTTCAATTTACTTATAAATATCCATTTTTTTTCAAATCAAATATTTTTATTTTTGGAGTTGGTGCCAGCCAAGGTTAACAAACATTTAATTTTTCAAACTACAAAGCATGTCATAATCGACAGTAGATGCGGCTAGCACCAACACCTTTTTACTTTTTAGTGCATTGTTTTTCATAGCAGATATTTTTTAGATCCTCTTTTGGAGTCGGGTTTTGTTTTTTTGTAAACAAATTTTTATTTTTTACTTTTTAGTGTCTTTTTTTATAGCACTTTTTTCTATCCTTTTTTTTTGTGAAATTTTTAGTGCATTTTTTCATAGCAGATTTTCAGATTTTTTTCATAGCAGATTTTATGCGTTTTATTTTTTTTTTGTAAAAATTTTTTTAATTTGAAGTCGGTTGTTAAAAAAACTTTCTTATTTTTCCATTATGAATGAGTATACCCTTTCAAGCAAACAAAAAATTTTCGCAGAAATCGGTGATCACATATAAAATGAGGATTTTCCTCGATTTCCAGGGGATCCGCTCATCAGAATGCGATTTGGTGACAATGGAACCAATCTGAAATCAAACCCTTTAAAATAAAACAAAAATTCCAAATCGGTTAATAAATGACGGAGTTCTGAGGTAACAAACATTAAAAAAAAAAATTCACACGAATTGATAACCCTCTCCTTTTTTGAAGTCGGGTTAAAAAACAAAAATAATTTTCCACTGCAGAGTGGTAGTCACACTACTTATGTGACAGGCGGACTTCTGCAAGCTACTTCCAGATATAATAGAGACGTATTTTAAAAACAACCTGTATTATTTAAAGTGATAAGAATTAAACTTTCCATTTAATAATAAAATTCAATTGAAGTGTGGTGTATTCATTATGTGTGTTTTTTTTTTGTTAATCCAAATGTGTCAACCTTGTTACCAAGTATCAATATATTATATATATATATCAATATATAGGTACACAACATAGACTGATAATGATAATTAGTTTGTTTCGATTACGAACTATATGTCAACACTTATGTCCAAGCTCTCAATTAAACAGGTTTTATCCAAAAATATTGATAAATCACTGATATATTGAATATCAATATAAAAGCCATAATTTGATTAAGATAAAATTATGACAAATAATATGATAAAACTGCTAAAATTGAACGATGTTCAAGTTTGGTTTTGGAATGTGAATTAAGCGTAATAGAGAAAAATTAATAATTTTACAGGTTTTTGTTGTTTTTCGATATTAAATAAACAAAATATCAAATTTGAACCAATTCTGATGAATATCCAGTAAAAAAACCGATCTCAAACTAAAAACTGGTATTAACAGAATCGTAGATTATGTTAAACATACGATTAACATAATCGTAGATTATGTTAAAAATATAGCCAAAGTAATCGGACGTATAGTTTTAGAGATGTTTTGATACGTACAGCAAAAAAATCGTAAAATATATCTATCATCTGTACAATTATATTATCAAATTTTAAATTTAGTTAATCATATTTATTCTTTATATAACTATAAAAACACATAAATGAGTGAATTGCTTCATTATCCGGGAATATACTTCATTATCATTGTGTAAACGGTCCATTTTAGTATTTCAGATGAAATTATTGCAAAACTATTCAGTTATGAAAAAAGGTGTTATTATATTCTATATATTACGGTTTCAACGATGGATATTGACCCCCCCCCCACCCAAGCCATGTAATAAATTGTCTCAACTACCTTAAACCATCAAAACTTATTTCAAGAAAATTTAATTCTTAATACATTTCTAACGCGTGTAATATTTTAGTCATTTTTGTTATTTTTACATAATTTGGTCAAATTTTGTTATTTTTCATGAAATTTCATTAAAATTAATGTTCCATTATAATGTTCAAAAAAAAAAAACACAAAAATTTAAAAAAAAAAAAAAAACTTTTTGTTAAATGAAAGTAACAACAAACTTGACTACTTCTTTCTGGTAGACAAGTCTATTAATTAATGTCATATTCACATATGTAATAACTATTTTAAATGTCCTTTAAACAAGTTATAAAATAGAATATTAAAGGTAGGACCACTTTTTGCATACCTACATACAAAAATTTTATAAAATATATATATAAGTATAACTGTTTATTTAATACTGTAATCAGGTCCGTATCCAAATCACGATTTTCATCATTAACCTTAACAGATATATTTCCTGTTAAAAACATAATAATCTATCAGAGACGTGTAAAATAAATTACAAAGTATAAAGTAATTTTTTTTTAAAGTTCTCGTCCTAATAATTTGTTTGTGAACAGAGTAAAGGATGTTTGGGAGGTATACCAAAATTTTACGAAACGAACGAAAATGTAGTAGACTGTTCCTAACTTAATGCTGCTTAGGCTACTATGAAAATTTCAAAACGATTTACTAAGCCGTTTAAGAGTTTTATATAAATTTAAAAAAAAAACTGTAATTTAACATGGAGAGTGTTCTTATGGAGATTTTGTCACTTAATAGATTAAATTCGTTTCAATTACCATTAAAAAAGCTACAAAGCGTCCCAAATTTTCAAATTATATAACTTGAAATCTATAGAAATAATTTTGCATATTTAACTAACATTCATTAAACGGTTGTTGAGAAAAAAATTCTAAATATAAATAGAAATAGAAATAAAAACAAAATATATCTTTGTCACTTATACGTACACTCTCATTCAAAAAAAAATGAACAGACCTGAACCGAATCAGTCCCTTACAATTTTGATTATTCTTGTAGTAAATGTTTTTGTTTACATAAATTGTTTACATAAATAAAAAATATAAAAACTCTCATTTCTTTTTTAACATTTAAAAAATATACTACTTATCTTTGCTTATAAATAAATCATATACAGAGAGTTACAAAAGTGAGAAGTTTTATGAAATGAAAGAAAATTAACATTTCAGGTCTGTTCATTTTTTTTGAACGGGAGTGAACATAGTATAATAGAAAAAATATATTTGTTTTCGTTGATTTCAATTAAAGGTACATTCACTGTCAAAAGTTAGTTAGTTAATTTTTCATACTATTTGTTAATTTTTATTTAATTCAACATTACTTGCAAAATTTTTGATTTTATTTTAAATTCCATATATTGCGTTTAGTGTTGACACTATTTATTATGCTACAAAAGGTCGATTTACAAATATCGAAGACGATATTCTCCAGCAAATTTTCTTGGAACTATGGATAAAAAGGATAAAAAAGACATCGTATTTTTTAGACTACGACCATGAAACAAAATAGATAACATAAAACAAACAAATATGACAAATTTAATTATTAAAAATAATAATCTATTTTATTACATTTAATAAAACAACTGCCTTCACAGTGCTTCTAAATAAGGTTGGTCCACCGGTAGCTGATGCGAATATCTCAACTCAAAAAATTTGATTTATCAACTTTTAATAAGTTCATGATTTATTTTTGAAACATATAAATCTGACATATTAAGTATTAAAAAAAAGTATATGTGTACATATGTACGCACGTAAGAAGTTATACTTCTTTTTAAATAATTTATAAAAATAATATTAAATAAGGTCAACACTACTGTTAAGACACAAAAGTTTAATGGAATGATAAAGAAGTGAAAAACTACAATAGAAAAATTATTTGTTGTATCTAAAACCAATGATGCTACATTAGATCATGATAGAATCGTACATTACAATTTGAAAGACTAGCGTTAAATTCATTATTTACATTAGAATCAGAGTTAGTGAAATTTATCAAGATCGCAGGTCAGGTTTATCAATATATACATTTAATATACAAAGTTTGCGAGTCCATAAAAATGATATCATTGATAATGTAGCTCGAAATTCCAATATTCTTCTTTTATCAGAAACATGGAGTCATAATGATGAAGACATTCCTGTATCTAATTTCAACTGCATAGTCAAATAACAATGTTGATGCAATGGTGGTGTAGCTATTTACCAAAATAATACAGACAGACTTCTTTGTGTTTCGCTAAAGCATATATTTTTTAGGGAATATCTCGCAAACACGGTACAATCCACCCGGATAGAAATCGGTGTATCATCGATTGAGCGAGTGATACATCCGTCGAATGTTATATCAGCCATTCGTTACATGCTGAAAATACACTCTGATCGGATTCTCATAAAGCACGAAAATAAGTATAACTTCAAAAATAATTACAGGTGTAACAGTTTCAGAAACACTGGTCTGAACATATATCAATAACACAACAACAACAAAACAGTAATATAATAAAAATCATTCATGTTTTGCATATACTCACTCGTATGTTACTAAAACGCCCAAACAGTTTGTCACAAATCATAATCAGCGCGAACAAAGGTTGTTTGATTAAGTTGTTAAAAACTATTTTTTTTGTTCTAGATTAATTTAAATTAAATTTTAATAAATATTTATGAATATTTTAGATTTTTCTTTAAATTATATATTTATTTATTTATTTAAATATTTAAAACATATTCAATGGAATTTCCTGAATAAATACGTAATTTAAATTATATATATATATACTCGTATATAATATATATAATATATATATATATATATATATATATATATATATATATATATATATATAAACAATTGATTAAGCCATCCCAATCCTTAATTTGACATTATTTTATTAATAAATTTATTCACAACGTTTCAGCTAATAATTTTAGCCCTCATCAGGTGATGTCAATTATCAATTGAAAAATGTCAATAAAACAATAAATTGAATATTATAAAGAAATACAATAACATAACTACTAGAAATCAGCCTACCCGAAAACATAAGGGCTTAAGGACTTTAAATATAAGGGCTAAAATAATATATTTTTTTAAATGAAGAAATAAACAATATGAGGGCTAAAATTATTAGCTGAAACGTTGTAAATAAATTTATTAATAAAATAATTTCAAATTAAGGATTGGGGGATGGCTTAATCAATTATTATTATACAAAATTACCAATCTTGCTATCATTACTTTATAAAAATATACATATATATATATATATATATATATATATATATATATATATATATATTTATATTTATATTATTCGAATTAATCATTTCCTTTAAATAAAAAATATTTCTTCCTTTTCTGTTCTGTGAGTTGAGAAACAATAACAATAGAAAGGAAATTATTATTTTAAATTTTAATTAATATATTTATGTATACACCATTAATAATTAATATTAATAATAATAATGCTATATTAAAATTGTTTTAGAATTAAATTTTAATATACAAATATCATGAAATATTTGATGTATAAACTCTGTAAGGAAATGGGAACATTTTGTTTAAAGACCTTGTGGTATTTCCTATACAAAAAGTGTGAAAGTTATAGATTTTAACTTAACGGAAAGGCTTAAGGACGTTGGATCATGATTTTTTCGTTGCATCGACCGGTAACGTGCCATCAAAAACGATGGAAATTCTTTAAAATCAACTTGAAATATATGGTTAATATTAACAAACCATAATCAGTTAAATTTTATACATAGCGTTCAAGAAAAAATCTATATTATTGTTTCATCAAATTCATAGATATACAGAGCTTTTTTACTTTGTGGAATTCAATTATAAAGTTTTAAAGAAATAAAATATTCGATATTATATTTGCTATTTTGTATTTTATTTAAAATATTTTAAGAACTGTAACATGTTTCGGCTAATATAGTCATCTTTGAACTGTTCAAAAATGGTTATAATAATATTGAAATATTAAATTTTAAAAAGAGTACACTATTTATTGTCGCTATGTATACATCGATAGCGTAAAATTTATGCTTCATTTGTGACAACAGAAGTGAAAGCAAAACTCTAGACATTGAAGAGAAACGCATGAATAGTCTTAAATAATGGAGTAAACATAATCATAGAAAATATCGTAAAAATGATGGCCAATTGTTTTGGCATCGCAGATGAAAAAACAACGTCCTTTCAGCGATATAAATCATATCTCTTGCGTATGAAAAATCCTATCCTGATGTCTGTAACGTAGGGTATAAATCTTTTTCTAATTATTTTTACATTTATTATGTAATTACTATAGTCGAATAACCTTAAGATTTTTATAAGGTAATTGTATAAATTTATATACAAAATGCATTTACTCAATCATAATAAAATAAAATATTTATTATTTTAATTTCAAATAAATATAAATACAACAGATTTATTGCATATAAAATAATGATTTTATTATTTTTTATGGAACCGAAAACCCGTTGATATATCGAAGATACCATGTTATTGATCCAAACAATCGTCATATATTTGGGACTCTTTTACCCAGTAGGGTATACCATAATTAATAAAAATATCTGATGGACTCGTTTGTTACAAGATTTAGCAACAATTAATGCCCTAATTTCTAGATTAGTTATTTGTAATATTAGATAGTGGTATTTCAACTACAAAGTAGTCATCATCAGCGTGAATTATATAATCGTTATTATTCTTTGGGAACGATATGTTACCCGTCCATAATTTGATGATTGTCCGTATAGAATTTCATCTTTCTAGGTCTTATATGTATTTTCCGACATGTTATTGGACATCGAACATTCATGAAGGTTGAGATATGATATAATCTGCTTGCATTCATTACCTATATATATTTCTACAATATATATGATTGCAGAAGGAGATTCACCTCGCCTTAATAGTTATTCACATTAAGTATATAGAAAGATTTCACTTTTTTTTTTTTTGCTTGTGTGTTTATGCTATATGGTTCGTTTAATAAAATTATTTATAATAAATACAAAAATAAAAATTAAAAATGTTATGTAATAGTTTTATTAGTAATATCAAAACAGAAAACCTACATCATATCTCAATCATTGGACTCATTCGTGTTTATACACATTACACACAAAAAGTTTGTTGTAGAAATTTTTAGCAAATTAATTCAAAATAATTGTATTGCAAACCTCACATAACTTCTATATATATATATATATATATATATATATATATATATATATATATATATATATATATATATATCGTGTGTGTTGACATCTTTATATACCGTGTGTGTTGGCAAGCTTTTCCAATAAAGAATCAATGTTAACAATTATTTATTACTGGCTGTCCGTGTAGTTACTGTATGAAGTCAGTCAGTACTCATGTAATGAGAGTCATCTCATACATACAAACATCTCAAACTATACTGTATGCGTATGGTTGTTTGTTTGTCATTTAAGAGTGGGGATTTTTTTATTGACCTTCACGATTTTTAATTTCAATAATTATTTTTGGATTTAATATTTATTGAGTTTCTCTTCTTTTAGATTATAATAAATACTTGGAAGTTTCGATATGGAGCGATACAAGAGCCTGCAGAAAGGATAAATATCGTAACTTTTTATTTAGAAAATGGAAGAAGCTGTATTTCTAATCAGAGAAACTATCGACGATATTTTAATGCCAGAAAGGGTTTTTAATGAAAGAAAGGGTTTATACAAGCCACAATGCTTGGAACAACTACGAATATTAGATGAGAGATTTTGAGGGTATCGCAATGAAACTTTACGAAAGGTCATGGAAGATGTGCTGGTAAATGCTCATAGTTTTCAGCGCAATAGAGGACATCATTTGATAAAAATCATATTTCGTAAATAGTTGGAAAATAACTTCAAGAAACACACTTTATATTATGAATTGCAAAATATAAATTTACTTAACCTCTCATTTTTTTTTTTTAATTTAAAAAAGTTTTTAAACTTTTACGCCACCTTGTAAATAAAGTGAAATATTCATGTAAATGACAAATAATATTTAATATTTAAGCGTAATGTATATTTTAAAAGCTAATATGTCTGATGCGAAGTAAATTTGGAGAAAATATCCAAGAAACTAATCTTCACAAGCTACTGAAAGAATTCGAGACCAAATTTTTTTTAAGAATAAAAAAAAACTTCTCGAGTTAATTCTCATTTTGTATTCTATTCTTCCTGTGACTAATTCATCCAGAAGCTTAATTTTCAAGTTACATAGTCGTATAATGCGAGTTGAAAGTTCTATTGTGAGATTCCTCTTCTTTATTAAACCTGGTCTGGATCCCCACACCAGGCCCGAGTCCATGATGATACCTATGATTTTACCTAGGTTTAGTTGCCTAACTTCATTAGGTAAGCTCCATCTAGAACTCTCCATAAAAGGCTGAACTTTTATGGGCGACAGCCAGACAGGAGCATTGTAGACGACCCGCTATTTAGTCTAACTATGAAATTTGAATGTTTTAGGTTTTTTCACAGACAAGTAAAATTAGAAAAAATTCTCAGGAAAATATCAAATTTTGTTGATTTGAAACTCTTAAAAAGAATTCGAGAAGTTGAATTAAATTATATTTTTCCTGGGGCTATTTTATTTACAAGTGATTCAAAACTTAAGTAACTGTTAACTTGAATGTTGTAGCTCTTTCGGTTTTCGAGATATCGTATTCACACACGAACACAGCATACCAAAGCATCTCGATTTTGAGATCGAATCCATAAACTTTATATATATACTAGATTGTAGTTGTTACATATAGAGGTAAAAATCGTCGATTCTCTGAACATGAGAAAGGTCATTTGATTAGAAGATTAATTATTTATATATACAAAAAAAAAGTAAATTTTAATCGCATTGATCCGTATCACTATAATTTATGTTGAAATTGTTGAAGCATTTCTTATCTAAATTAACCAAAAAAAAAAACATGATTATTTTAATTTGTTAAATTTGTAGTCAGATATTAAGATAATTGCGCCATAAAATGGAAATATAATCGTAGTATCTCACAAACATTCGACCCTTTTTCTTGTCAATTATATTCCATGAAATATCGGTTTTTTGACCCTTTCCATTTCGATTTTTGTAAAAATTTAGAAAAAACTCATTGAAATCGGAGCAGGATTATTTTACCATACGAAAAAAAGTTCTGGAAGTTTTTTATAGGAAATTTTATTATATCTACAAATTTTATAATAATTAATTTTACGATAAAAGATTCACTAACTTATAGCCGCAGCTATAAGTTAGCGTTTTATTATTATATCGCGTTTTATTATTATATCCACGGTTCCCGTATTTTAAAACTAAATACCGCAATGTAATTTCCCACCGCTTCCACTATTTTAAATATTTATCGTTCCCGTCGCTGCCACAACTTCAAATATTTATCGACACTTCCACAAAATTACTATTTTAGCGAATTTTTTCGTATTCTATCTTTCATAGCGGGATAAAATACATACTGGTTTTTAAGTTTACTCATAGCTATTATACAAAAAAGGTAGTATCAAAATCAGTCCACTAATTTTTTGCCTGATGCTCGAACATACAAATATTCCATAACAAACGTGTGATGCTCGAACAACCTTATATTCAATCCATATCAGGACAATTTTAACTGAATTCTCGGTGTTAAAATTATCAACCCCAAAAGTATGATTACGTTGCTGACAAACAAAAATTAAAATGGAAGAAAAGTAAATCTCCTTTTTTTTCAACAAGCAAATATGAGATAAAAAATGTTGATAGACGCAATTTAGTACTAAACAAAATTTTTGTGTCATATCTCTCGAATATCGTCATGCGTAAACAAGATTATTCTCTCAAATACAGTCTGTAGAATTTTTCGTTTCCAAGAAAATTTGTCACCAACTCAAGTACCAATTTAAATCACACATTAATTGATAAAAATTTAAAACGCATTAAAGATAAATTAAATTTTGTTGCATTGTAGTTAAATATTTTCAACAGCCTTCATCAATTTATATAAAAGTGAATTGAATTGGCGACACATTTGTCACACGTTCCTTAATCATGTCTGACAAAGATCATTATATAAAAAAAAAACTGTAAAAAAAAAAGCAAATATACTATTTTTCAAATTCCATAAACTTGTATAATTATTAAACTGTTAATGACTGTAATAATTATTAAAACAATCATTGGCAATATATTTTTAACTGCATCACATAAATTATTGTTTTTTTTAAGGTAGTTCGCACACGATAACTATTCACACGATATAATTTTTTAGTAGCTCATAATATAAAATTTTGAAATATTACATTTGAATTTTCACTGTAAAGTAAATAATATATAGTTTTGTTCTGAAGGAAAATCAGATAAAAAATTGACACATTTTGACAGAAAACAGTTAGATTTACTTGCATAGTTGTTACAGGGCAAGCTAACAAAAGTATGTTTAAAAAACGGTGTTATCGTATAGTTTGTGGTGGTAATTGTTTATGTACGCACGCAAGAAGTTATACTTCTTTTTAAATAATTTATTAAAATAATATTAAATACAATACAATTATTAAGACACAAAAGTATAATAAAATGATATAGTAGGGAAAATCTACAATTGAAAAATTATAAATAAATCCATTATTTACATTCGAATCAGAGTTAGTGAATTTGATCAAGACCAGGTTTATATATATGTATATATATATAAATATATAAAGCTGAAAATTCACTCTGATCGAATTCTTATAACGTGCCAAAAGAAATATAACATCAAAAATTTGCTCACGCCTACGAAATCGTATATTCATTTAAATTCAGTGATCGTACTGCCTTAACTGCATCCATCCGAGTTAATGTTTTAAAATGAATGACAAATGCGTTTATTCAACTATATGTTAATTAATAATACAGATAATAATTAATCAAAATAAAATGCATTTTGCAATATTCAATTAATTAAAAATAATTAATTTTAATTAATTGAAAAAAATGTGTATGTAATTTTACCCTTAAAATAATATTCAAATTTCAAAAAATATATAAATTGGTATATTTAGTTTCAGGTTTTAGTAAACAGAATTTTTAACGATAATATACGAGCCTTGAACGGAAATTGCCCTTAGGGTAAAGTAATTTTAAATTGAAATTGTTTAAAAATGTATATTTAATAAAATATCACAAAATAGTGGCTCTCAATCACCGCATTTCTCTTTACACGGTGAAAGATACTTAAAAACACAAAAGATAGAGTTAAACAATTACAAAAAAACCAAAGCATCGTATTAACTGTACGTTTTTCTTCAGCTCTTCAAACGTATCAATTAGATGTCAAATGTTAATTTTTCATGTTTGAATGCACACATTGTAAGAAAAAAGCATTGAAAAACAAATGGAAAAAAATAAGTGATTAATTTGTGTACATATTGTACACTCCCGTTCATAAAAATTGAACCAGTTGAAACATTATAAATGTAACTATTACTTATATTATACATATATTTTTTAATATACAGGGATGCTCTGAAATTCATTCAAGAACTAAACTATACCACAGTGTAGAGCTGGAAAAAACAAACAAAAAAGTTTAATAAAGTTTTTCGATTTGGCGCTTAGTTTTTGAGATATAATTAATTAAACATTAATAAATTCAACAATTTTGTGGGTCCCGCTACACTTATTGAGAACTCTGATTGTCGCTACTCTAGCGTGGCCGCTCTACTCCACTACTGTGGCCCCACCTCCTTGCACTATGTGCTCTATGATTGGTGGAGTATAGTGTAGCGATACCCAGAAATGCAAATGTGATTTTTTGTTTGTTTTTTTCCGCTCTACACCGTGGTATAGTTTGCTTGAATTAATTTCAGGACACCTATATATATATATATATATATATATATATATATATATATATATATATATATAATATATATATATATATATATAATATATAATATAATATATATATATAATATATAATATATATATATATATATATATATATATATTTATATATATATATATTTATATATACATACACGCTTAGAATGTGACTTACTGGTTCAATTTTTATGAACGGGAGTGTACATAAATAAATACTTTTAAAAACGAATAACTGTAAACTAACGTGCGTGATTTACAGAGAACAATATGTATAAATAATAAAGAATATGATATGATGTATGTTGAAAATATAACATGTCTTTTTTACAACAATATGAAATGTATTTTTTTTTCAATTGTATTTATGAAGGAAGAATATTTTTGTTCTCTATTGTTAAATAAAGTATTATAAAATCTAATTATGTATACAAATATAACGCCATTTTTGAGAGATATTTTTTTGTATAAATTGTGTGGTTTGTACAAAAATTATCATATTAATGTATTCATAGAACACGTGATCAATAGATATTTTTTTTAAACTCGGAGATTTTTATTCGAATTTATACATGATGTCCGATTTTTTAAACGAATATGGCATGTACTCATAGCCATAAATCTGGCTACACTTCGACCATAAGGTCCATTGTGATGCCTAAGGATGTGAGGATGTGGGTGGAGTGGAAGGAATTTTGTGTATAGACTAGGACGTAGGATATGCGGCTGCAGCCGACTTTGGTAGGAACTATGCCGATAACTGCAGAAAACCTTCTCAAGCATAACCGGTTACTCCATCTTGTCCATACGCCGACAGTTTAGTCAATTAACCGCCCCCTTTTTTTTTCTGCCGATGTCGGGATTCGAACCCATAACCTCCCAGTTTCCAAGTAGGCATACTGCACAGACATTACGCCTAAGACAGCTCGGCCACTTGGACTGATATTTAAACAATTAAGTCAGTTATAAACTTTTTTACATTTCATATTTTTAAATTATTCTTAAACGTAATTTATTCACCTCTGAAAGGTTTCTGGTGAAAAACAATATATACAAAAAATTTAATAAGATCATTGAACCAATTATCAGATTAAATACTCTAAAACTCTAAATTCTCCAAATTTTACGTTTGTGTCAACAACGCCTAGACAACTTCTTATATAATATTTATTTATTTTTTTATATACAGAGTGTTCTGAAATTCTTTCAAGAACACTATACCACGGTGTAGAGCTACAAAAAACAAACAAAAAAGTTTAATAAAGTTTTTCGATTTGACGCTTATTTTTTAAGATATAATCAATTAAACATTAATAAATTTAACCAATCACAAAGCGCATAGTGTAAGGAGTAGTGACCCCGCTTCGGTATAACTGAATGTTGATAGTAAAATTGTTTAAATTAATTCAAGTGCGTCAGAATTACTTTAACAATATCAAATATACTACTCCGCCTCCTTACACTATGCGCTCTGCGATTGGTAGAATTTATCAATGTTTAATTGATTATATCTTAAAAAATAAGCGTCAAATCGAAAAACTTTATTCAACTTTTTTGTTTGTTTTTTGCAGCTTTACACAGTGGTATAGTTTTTTTGATTGAATTTCAGAACAGCCTGTATATACATATAATTTTTTTAATTGAAATACCAAACATATTTTTCATTTCAAATAAATATATTTAAAAAAAAAAAAAACTATGACAATTTTTATAAAGACGTTTTAATATCACATATGTCAAACAACATTTAATACAATCTTACTCATGTATTAAAAGTTTTTAATCTTGTTTTATTTTATTTATTTTTTTGTATATGTATTTAATTTTATTATTACATTAACTCTTTATGTATCATCTATCTCATAGTTTTATCACTTAACATTATCTTCTATGTACAGAAAGAATATTTATCACATTTACATTACTGAGAGACGACGAACGACAATGTTGTCTATTTTGATAGCGTCCGTCCACCACCAGTTAGCTGCTCTAGCAGTAAAATAAAATTGGTGATGAAAAATATTCCAAAGACATGTTTGACATTCATTATTTGAATTGTTAACAATCCGAACTAGTGATGAACAACTATTTTATTTTATTGCATATCTATTTCTATTTATCTGTTGTCATTTAAAGAATGGAGATCTACCATAGACTTATAAAATATTTTTAAGATAAATAGTAAAAACAGATGAATGATGTATAAGATGGTAATTGGTTACAAGTTACACATGACGTCATATTCCAAAATGGCGGGTTTAATCAGGCTACATGCCAACAATCAGTTATATTTTTTATTAAAAAAAATGAGTTTCATAAACAAAATAATAATTTTTTATTTATTTTTTGAAACGTAACTGTAGTAACGCATATGTAACTATCACAGTTAAACCTGACTAATCTAATTATTGCCACTAGACGTCATAGTCCTAAGGAACAAACATTACTAGTGAATCAAAATATAAAAATAGTTTGATTTGAATAGTTTTGAATAGAGGATAATTTTAAAACTTGACGATGAACCCCACTTCCCCACCAGGTTCTTTAATCATAGAAAAAAAGTCTAATAAGAAATAAAAAGTAGAAAAAAAATTTTTCTCCGAATCATTAAATATGTGATTATTATGAATAATCGCTTGGAGCGTTCAGATTTTAAATGTTCGTCCAAGCTTCAAGAGCGCAACTCTAAGCATTGGCTTGTCTTTTGTCTAATATTATTAATTCGGGAAAAAATTTATTTTCTACTTTTTAATTAAATTTAATAAAAGTTTGTTTTTAAAAACAAATGTTTAATTCTAATTATTTTCTACTTATTTCCCACCGCTTCCACTACTCCAAATATTTATCAACTCTTCTACCAAATTTCTATTTCAAGGAATATTTATTTTTTCAAGGAATTTCATATATACAGAACGATATTTAATATACTGTATGGTATCATCACGTGACTTATAACTAGTCACTAAACTATATATAACTAGACTTATAACTAGTCGATTACACATATTTTCTTAACCATACATTTGGTAAAAGCTTGTAAAAAACAATTTTCATGAATATTTAACTATTTAAACACGTTTTAAATATCACGTGATTGGGTGTAATTTAAAACAGTTCTAATTATGAAAAATGTATAATTTAATTATTAATTATTAATAGACACGAATACGGAACTATTTTTTTTCTCATGCAATTATATACTATATGATATCTTCTTCCGTTTAACATATTTTAAAAGTCTATTATTTTTGTATCTTATATAAAACTGTAATTTATTAGTCTAAACGAATTAAATAACAATAGACTTGTAATCTATTCTTCTACAATTAAATTACAAGTTTTTTTTTAATATAAATTCTACTTTTGAAAATCAGAATATAATATAAATCAAGTTGCGCACGTAAGTCATTCTTGTGTTTAAGGCTCGATTACATTGAGCGAGTTTACGAGCCACTTGCTGGCGACATATTGTAAACTATCTGCGAGTATATCTTTACTCGTTACTGGCTGGCCTGTGGGATTGTTAGCTAGTAAACTATCCGTGTGTCATCATAGTGAAATAGCTGCGATTAACTCGGTGGTTCCTGGTTTCAGTGTCTACAAAATGAAATTCCACAATATTATTGAGGTAATCCCACCATGAAATCACTTTTCGACAGATTTTGATCATTTTTTTCACAGGCTAAAAATAACGTTTTCTAATAAATTCCGAAGTTTCAGAATTTTTGACCGTTTAGAACGCGAGATAATTAATAGCAAAGTAATCACTCTCTCTCATTAGAAGCATGTAAAACTTCATGCCCGGCCAACTATTTTCTGTTGTAATTAAAAAATACTTACTACAATTTTATAAAAAACTAGGAGAGTAAAGATAAATATTTATTAAATAAATTTTTTTTTTAAATCGCGTTTAACCGTTTTGTTTTCGAAATATAATAGTTAAAAATTTTTTTTCTTCTAAAATTACATTAATTTATATATAAATATATGTATGGTAGTATATATGTGTATATATATATTTGTTCTATATCAAAAGCAAGCCAGTTTTTTGTCCTGGTTATACAAGACAATGCTGGAACTACCTTAACGTTCCACTTCATTTTAACACCCAGAAATATTCAGGGAAACCAAAAAAATAACAAGATCAACATCTTCACAACACGTGGCATACTAGTTGGCTACTGGACGAGTGACATGTTTTGTACGTCATCATCACTATCCCACCGACTTGTAAACTCGCTTAATGTAATCGAGCCAAAGGCCCAATTACACCTGCCAAGTATTCGGCCGAGACAGCGCACTCGGCCGAGTAAGCCGCAATGTAATCGATCGAAACAGTACTCGGCCAAGCGACGGGCGAGTGATTTTAGGCGAGTCAGTGAATAGAACCATGTTCTATTTTCTCGGCTGAGTAGGAACCCCCCACCACTCATCCACTCGGTCGTTCGCCACTCGCCCTCCCACTCGGCCAGTGTAATCACGTTTGCGGCTGGCGAGTGCCCGTGTTCTATTGCAACTTTCTTATCATTATCCATTATCAGACAATTATTGTCCCTCTTTCTTTCAATTTGTTTTGTTTTTGTTGACAACTGTCTCGCCCTGACCA
Organism: Nineta flava; assembly: GCA_963920215.1. Lineage (NCBI taxonomy): Eukaryota > Metazoa > Arthropoda > Insecta > Neuroptera > Chrysopidae > Nineta > Nineta flava. Next base: position 85,189,290 of record OY986043.1, on the reverse strand, counting down.
GCTGGAATGTAATCACCTACTCGCCGCATCGAAGTACTCGTCCGAGCTACTAGGTAGGTGTAATTGGGCCTTTATTAAGAGAAGCTTAGCTGACATTAAAATGAATGCATAACAAATTTCTTGTAACTCTCTTTTGTTCTTTTTTCTGCAACGAAGAAATGTCAAGGATTTTTTTTCAATCTAAAAATAGGTTAGAAAATCATCATCGCATCTTTTAAATATAACTGCACAATTCTTATTATGTTAATAGCATCGTTCAGTTGCTGTTGTTGTTGATTCGATGCTCTAGTAGTATAATGTTGAATAAAGTAAGATTTATTTTCTACAATAATTCCTACTTAAACAAAGAAATTCCATAGTAATTTATTTCATTACCAAGGTTGAGAAAATTAAAGTGTTTCTTCGTTTTATTGACATAATTTAAATTAATAAAATTCTTTAAATTGTTTTTCTTAACGAGTTTAACGATTACTATCTACGCATTTTCAAACAAGGTCGATCTGGAACTTCGAAACCAGACAATTCGAATATATTTGAAGTTTACAAAATGTAAAAAAGACTAATCAAATTTTGAAAATGTAATTAAAAAACACTTCTATAAATAATTTGTCCTTCTATAAATATTAAGTTTTGTTCTGATCACTCGGGCACAGCTTTTGTGAGTTCACGAACATAAATAGCTACTTATCAGCGCTTGATTCAGTGACTTAAAGATTTTTCTATACTTCAGGTTCTATGTAGATATTATACATTTTATATATGACTCCCGGCAGTACACTCTCGGCACGGCACGGCGGGACGTAACGAATGGGAAACAGTATTCACGGCGTTTGGTCTGTATCGTGTCGACCTGCACTCCATTTCAAGTCGGTTTTTTTAATTACAAGTCAACGTTGATTTTAGCCAATCAGCAATGTCTACAACAATCTCTTTCATTGACTAACCGGGAACTGTATTGGCGGTAACTGCTCAGTGAGACACGGCGAATGTATACTCAACTCCACTTGCATTACGAATATCTCGCCGAATTCTCAGCGAGACATTATACTGTGAGCCACAAAAGTAGCGCTACTTGATATGTACCTTATTCATTCGGTGGTTTTTGGGGAAGTATTTCGCAGAAAATAGTATATTTAAAATGAACTTTTGTTTGAAGAGGTTTTTGAGAAAAAGTTTCGTATAAAAGTTGTAAATATATAATTTGTACTAGATTGCTGTATACATATATCATGAACTAGGTAGCTTTATATTCTAGTTGATCTGAAATCTGCTGTCTTAAGACCAGAAAATTTTTGAAAGGGCAGAGTTTTTTTTCAGCTAATTTATTATAATTAGTTAAAATCAACCGGGCCCCGTAAATAGAATTTCAAACATATTACCAAATAATGGAAGAGAATTAGCTCCGATTTATATCCATTGTTAGTGTGGTTGCCTTTAGGTTATATTATACCAACGGAAGCGACTAGCGGTTAACTTAATTTGACATTTAAGTAATATGTCTGATAACATTGATAACATTCTTTGTCATCAAATGCTTGATTTGAAAAATGATACATATCTATGATAAGGGTCGAACCCAGGACCTCTCTAGCATGCTAGACCAATGTTCTACCACTAATGAGCTACCTTAGATTTTATGGTATCTTTTTTGAGGTGTTATTCATTTTTGTTAATTAATTTCATACTAATTCAAAATATCAAACATATTTCGTTGCGATCGATAGTAATGTGATCGACTAAATATTTTATCACATTTCTTTTTTATTAGTATTGGCATATATTCTGTTCCAAGACCACATAATTTGGGTTTGCTAGTTGAGTAATGAATATCTCTACATCTTATCTGTCTATGTAGCGATATATTAGTGGTAATAAAATTCTATCTCAATATATGTGGACAGTAAGAGGAAATTGTGCAACAATACACCGGATATTAATGTTTGTATGTACACTCTCCTCCAGTCCATAGGGTGCTCGATCTTTTTAATATAAAAATAAAATAAAAGTACGCCTCTAAAACATTTTATGAAAGACATTTATATAAACTTTGATATTAAATGCATCATCATGTATGTCTTCAATCAGTTTCCTTATTTGTAGAAAGTATATATATATATATATATATATATATATATATATATATATATATATATATTACATGTAATATATATTGAAATTACACTATTGGTTTTATTGGGTTATGCAAATAATTTAGGTTTATTACTTTTTATATCCTTTATACAGGGTGAATCGAACCAGGTGCATAATAGCACACGCCTCCACTTCCTTCCATGATCCTCCCATTTTCCAACAACATCCAATAGAACCACTCCTGTTAGGGAGATAGTCTATTCATAACACAAATACCATCCTATATGCTATATACCAGCTCAGACGGACATGGCACTCTTCTTGTGATGCATCCCTGCAACGTACAAGTCAACTGCAAATAAAATTAGAGTGGGGGCCACTAGCACACATCAACATAAGAACACCATGTCCGTTCAAGCCAACACACAACATACAAAACAACATTTTTATTATGAACAGACCGTCTACCTAACAAAAAGTACTCCACTATTGGATGTGGATGGAAAATGGGAAGATCATGAAAGAAACTGGAGGCGTGTGCTATTATGCACCTGATTCGATTCACACTGTATATTAAACAGGCTTTCATTGTCAAAATAGCCATTAGGATACCAAATTTACAACAATGTTTAAATGAGTTGAAGATTATTCGTTATGCGTTGAATGACATTTCCAAATGTTTTCAATTTAATTTATTCTGTATATAATATAGTTGCATTGTGCAGCTTTGGACACGTGGAAATATATCCAAATCCAAATAAATAAGGCATAAATCAATTATAAAATTTGTAAATGATATCTCGATTTTTGACGCTGTATACCTTTAAAAACTGCAACTGAACACATTATCGGAATCCTTGACATGCATAGAATGTATTATAATGTACTCTAATATATATTTCCACGTGTACAAAGCTGCACAATACAACTAGTGCACAGAATAAATTAAATGGAAAACATTTGGAAATGTCATTCAACGCGTAACGAGTAAAATAATAACGAACTAACAAACAATATTGTCAATTAAAATTTAAATGAATAAGCATCTTGTTTATTGGTTTTAATTTGAAACAGGAAATATAATTGACAACATGTATACGGATTACGAACGTTACTTGAAATGAGACAGATAGATACACAGGGGAGAGATACACACTGAGATATACAGAGCATTGTTTTCACTATTTGAAGTGTAGTATGTTTATAAACAAACATATGTTTTTTTGTTTCTTAATTAAATTTAAATTAAGGAAGTTCCAGCACTACTTTGTATAATCAGGATAAAAAAACGGTTTGCTTTTATTATAGAACAAATACATATATAAACACGTACACAACACATACATATATTTATATACAAATTTTGAAATTCAACCATTTTATGGGTATCGCTACACTTATTAATATTTATTATTATTATTGCATTTATATATCGCCCCCACCTCCTTACACTATGCTCTCTGTGATTGGTGGAGTAGGGCGGCCACAGTTGATCATGCTAATCATAAATGTAGCGACACCCGCAAAAATTTAAAAATGCAAATGTGATTGGTTGAATTTATTATTAATGTTCAATTAATTATATCTTAAAAACTAAGCGTCAAATCGAAAAACATTATTAAACTTTTTTGTTTGTTTTTTCCAGCTCTACATCGTGGTATAGTTTTCTTGAATGAATTTCAGAACACTCTGTATACCGTGTATATAAAAATTCCAAATTTTTTTTTACATACAAGTGATATTAGTTAATATGTCAATTTTCATAATGAAACCGGTGACAGATAAAATTTATCTGTTTGTATCAAAGCAATGACAACTTCAGACACATAGTTGTTGTTTTGTCATGTTTGAAATATTATTAACCTTTCTCCTTGAACACACATACAACAAATCCAGTAAATAAATAAACAACCAGGCAGGTATGATTCAGAAATGTGTGTTGTGTAAGGACAAGGATATCATTTTATATAATAATTGTAACCTATTATGTTATAAATTATTGCGATCAGTATTACAAGGTTCTTCGACATATATGGTTAAAATGCAAGAAAAAAACAAGGCAGTGCAGCACTGAGAAGAGACACTTTTTTAATCAATCATTTCAATTAATTGATTTATCTCAATGCTAATTTAACAAAAATAACATTGAGGTGATTTGAAATGAATCGTCGTTTTGAGAATTTCAGAATGATTTATACAAAAAAAAAATCATTTAAAAACAAATGTTAATTTTTAGTGTCCAGAGTATAAAAAAAGCAGATACAGCTAATAAAATTAAGTTAGCTGCTAAGTAATTTGCAGCTACTAAAATTGTCCGCATTGACGTAAATACATTAATTTTGAAACCAAATACAAATTATGTCATATTTCCAATTATATATTTGTTTTAAATGTACCGATTAATAAACACGAATAGCTAATTAGATAGCTATTAGTGACCGACCATATGTGCGAATGTCATCATTGAACAGACGAATCGAACACCATAATTAATTTTAATAAATACTTTTCATTGTTAGCTACAAAGTTGCGCGGATGTTTGAAAGACTGGCTCTATTTTGCATATATACCTTCAATGTCTGTTGAAAAAACCGTATGTCTATTCATGGATTAAATACATGACTTTTTTTTAATTTTAATTAGTTGTGAAAATATGAAATCATACATAAAAAATTATTATAATATGTATATAAAAAAAATATGAATCATCATAATCGAATATTTCCTTGAACGATATAAACATTTCAAGGAAATTTCAAGTTATATAGATCAAATGAATAATTAAACTACCATTTTTATTTCTACTATTCTAGAAATTATAACCAGAAAGTTAAATCAATATTATACGGTGATATCATTGTATATGTTATAGTTTATTTTTTATACTAATAATATTCTAAATTCTTTTGTTTCGTATATTCTATAAATTCTATCACCAAATAGGTGACGAATAATAATTACTGATTTAAATTGTGATAAACGAATTTAAACTGATGATGACAACTTTGTAGTCGAAATATGGATAAATATAAAATATAAATTTGATCTAGGAATTGGAATATTGAGATTTTGATATATCGTTATTAGGACAACAAATAATACATCTGATAATGTAGTAGTCGCGAAGGCCTATACATTAGTGGGGAGGCCAACGCCTGGCAAGTAGGCCGTTCTAGGCCTTTTTTTACCGACCCTTAATCAACCCATCCACTTAACCTATTCTGTCCTCTGCCACATTTGGTTCGTTCCCTCCAGCCCCGTGTTCGTTGCCAAACCTACCCGTCCTTTTAAACAAAAAGGAGCTTTATCTCGAAAATTATCCGTCAAATCGTCAAACCAAGTAGATTTTTCTGTTTTATGGGTCCAATTTACTTTATAGACTAATTTCCATTCAAATCGATAACTAAAAATTTATCCAAGTTTTTTCGATTTTTTCTAAGGGGTATACCTTGAAAAAATTGCTTAAAATCGAAAAAAAAATTTTGTTCTCGATTTGAATAAAATTCATTTTATAAAGTATATGGAACCCAAACAACACGAAAATCGCGTTCATTTGACAATTTTCGGAGCGGTTTGCAAGATATCTTCTGAAATCGTATTAAAGATGGCATAAAATCGTAAAAATAGGTCATATCTCGAAAACTAGCTATCAAATCGCCAAACTAAGTAGATTTTTGTTATTTTTGGGTCCCATTTACCTTATAAACTAGTTTTCTTTCAAATCGAGGACTACAAATTTTTCTCAGTTTTTTCAATTTTTTCTAAGGGGTATACCTTGAAAAAATCGCGTTAAATCGAGAAAAAATTTTTGTTCTCGATTTGAATAAAATTCATTTTATAAAGTAAATTGAACCCAAACAGCACGAAAATCGCGTTCAATTGACGATTTTCGGAGCAGTTTGCAAGATATGGTCTGAAATCGAATTAAAGATGGTATAAAATCGTAAAAATAGGCCATATCTCGAAAACTAGCTATCATATCGCCAAACTAAGTAGATTTTTGTTATTTTTGGGACCCATTTACCTTATAAACTAATTTTCTTTCAAATCGATGACTACAAATTTTTCTTAGTTTTTTCGATTTTTTCTAAGGGATATACCTTGAAAAAATCGCGTTAAATCGAAAAAAAAAATTTTTCTCGATTTGAATAAAATTCATTTTATAAAGTAAATTGAACACAAACAACACGAAAATCGCGTTCATTTGACGATTTGGTAAGTGATTTACGAAAAATTGTCAAAAATCGTATCGTATAACGCTACGTTTCCCTCGGTACGACTAGTCGCTCGAAGCAAAACAACTTATAGAAAATACATATAAATAGTGCTCAACGGCTATCATTAAACGATCATCGACAGAATCACACCGAGGAAAGTGTATTTTACAAGGGGATATTAAATCGTATACAGAAGGAATATCTCAGAAACTATTTGGTTGAGCCTCCAATCTTCAAACCAAATGATTTTCGATCTTATTTTAGTTACAAATTATCTCATAAACTTTTAGAAGATTATAACGCCATGTCAACCACATAATTGCATCTGGTATCAATCATCCGTTATAGTTTATCAATAATCTGAAAAGCAGTCTGTAAATATGCAAACAAATTATCATGACGTATGAGATAAGATTGGAATACAATGAATATAAAAAATCAACTATATATTTATTTGAACCCTAGTATTTTCAATAGTAGCTTTTACCAATACATACACACTACATGTTGCTAAGAGAAACAACCTCGTTGGTTTGTTTTCTGTTCTCGTACAAAAGTCGACGTATTGTACACGTCATTTTTCGCGTAATAACATGATGAAAAGCACTAAACTATACGCGCACGCAACAGATGAAAAATGTTTCTAGATTACAAGATGAATCATATTAATAAAGGAAATTTATGGCTTTTGGTATAATTCATGGTTATTTTTAAATTACTTTTTTGTTTTGTTTCAAGAACCCTGTAGTTCTACATTCGTTCCTTTTATGGAATAACTTCCAAATGTAATTATTTTGTCGTAGGATTTATTACGAGGAAAGAAACATTTATGAAACAATAACTAGATTTATGGGAAAGATATCATTTTGTACTTTGAAAATAAATGCTTCTGATCAAAAATTTAAGGAGGTAGAGAAATCTTTTAGACCAAAATTGGCAATTAAAAAGAATTGCTTAAAATTAAAAATTTTTTGCAATTCACTTGGCATTGAGTACAGATTTTTTTTAGTTTAAAAGTAGAGACATTTGTCCAAACAAAAATCTTATACTTCAATACAATAAGGTTTGGTTGACTCTGAGAGGATCCAGAATCTAAACTATATACACTCCCGTTCAATAAAATTGAACAGACCTGAAATGTTAATTTTCTTACATTTCATAAAACTTCTCACTTTTGTAACTCTCTGTATAATCATTCATTTATAAACAAAGATAAGTAATATATATTTTAAGTGTGAAAAAAGAAATGGTAAAAAATATTTACTACAAAAATAATCAAAATTGTGACAGACTGATTTGGTTCAGATCTGTTCAATTTTATTGAACGGGAGTGTACATATATATACATTTTTGACAAAAACAGTCGACACTCCCATTAAAACACTATTTAAAGCCCAAATTACAGTAGTTATAACTATAGACATCGAAAAATCTATGTCATGACTCCGTCTGAAATTTAATCCTAGACCCATGGCTGATTTGAGTTATTTAAAAATCCAAAATACTCAAAAAATAACCACTTATACCACAATACTCGAAACATTTCACATACTTTATTTCTTGAAGAAAGGGAAAATGAAACTCTGGGATCCAATTGTTCGCCCATATTATCCACCAAGTTTATATGAAAATTGAATAAAACTTTCCCGAGGCGATATTTTGTAAGTTAAAACTTCAAGGATGTTCACATTCCTGAAATAATCTATTTAAATCTGTGTATTATTTATGAAATGTAATATTTCATCCCAGAAAAATGTAGGAATCCCTTCCAAAGAAGCTAGTTAATTTACTATAAAAATACGATCATATAGAGTTCATTTGTAAAAAACCCTTGAATATCGTCACAGTTTGAGTGGATCAGTCTATGTTCAAAATGAAGGGGAGGAAACATATATATTCAATACTAAGTATTAAATATATGATTAAAATATGGTTTAAATAAGTTGCCCTTCTACTTTTAAATAAGTTCCCCTTGTTATGACTATTTGGTTCATCTTGTACCAGCCATGAAAAGCAATTTTCTACGATTAGATGTACCATCACGACTGCATAGCTTCATTACTGGTTGATTAAATATATGTGAAACAGAAAGAAAAACCTCAAAGATGGGGAGAAAAGATTGGGTTGTATATCGTCTGCAAAACATGTAACTATAAATGTTTTTATTTCTCGCATTAGCATAAATCGATACAAGACGTAGACAACTGCATTGGATATACAAGCTACGATTATTGTACGCGACACAATGTGCGTTAAATAGAGTTTTCCACACACACAAAAAGTAAAACGGAAAGAGCTTATGAAAATAAGAAATAAAGCTTATATGAATATATATTCAGAAGAGCTTTGTTTTCCAGATGTAGACCCAGTGGCAAATAATTTGTGGCTTCTATTTTTGGAATCAGTCTACCACTACCATAACATCTCAGGTAGCTCAGCAGCAGAGCATTGGTCTAGAATGCCAAGGGTCGTGGGTTCGATCTCCATCCCTAGATTTGTATGATTTTTCATATCAAGGATTTGATGGCAAAGAATGTTATCATTGTTCACACATATTACTTAAATGTGTAATTAAGTAAACGCTAGTCACTTCCGTTGGTATAATATAACCGAAAGGTAACTATACTATCAATGGATATAAATAGACGCTAGTTTACAAAAAATAATTAATAAAATATGTAAACAGTAAATAAACAAATCAATAATACATTGGCATCAAAAGATAGTGAAAGATCATATGCATTCCACTACCATAACATCTCAGATTGCTCAGCGGTAGTGAATTGATCTAGAATGCCAGAGGTCGCGGGTTTTAGGGATCTAGGGTGGGAATCTACCCTATATATGTGTATGATTTTTCATATCAAGCATTTGATGTCAAAGAATGCCATTTTCTATAATTCAAATCTTTTCATGTTGATTATCTTTCGATTATTTTCCCAAAGATCCTGTAACATTGGCAAATTTTTAATGTTTTTAGTATAACTACCTTGTATTTTCAAAGGTTAAAAAAATTCAATTTACAATAATATGAACCCATTTAAGGGCACAACTATTTCGACCTATGGGCCTCATGTTTTATGTTTTTGTTTGCATCCATAAATGGGTGCAATAAATCATAAACATTGTAATATGCGTTGAAACGTCTCTATTTACATACATTTAGTAAAAATAAAAAAACGGAAATAATGATCATATTTAATAGGATAGATTTGTCACATTTCCGCCGGATATATCATAAATTGCAATAACGACAACGCCTCCTGCTTGCTTGCTTATAAATAATATTATTATGTCTTGATTATAATGCGGAATATTACTTAAGATATATTTATTACTTAAGTTCTATTGTTTTTAATTTTTTTTAAGTACAGTGTGTGCAACATCATATCACTATAAATTTACAAATCGAAAATATGTCTCCCAGAAACATTAACTTTCTTACCCCCAGAAGTAATTATAATACATACGAATTCATGTTTAATGTCTATTGTTTTTAACCAGCTAAGTAGCTGCGCTTGCTAAGGCGTTGTGTGTACTTGGGACTGGAAGGTTATAGGTTCGAATCCCGACATCGTCAGTTTGTCAATTATTTAAAAAAGGGGCGGTTAATTGACAAAACTGTCGGCGTATGGACAAGAACGAAGAAACCGGCTATGCTTGTGAAGGTTTTCTGCAGTTTCCTTCACGAACTCCAGATGAGTATCGGCATAGTTCCTATCAAAGTCGGCTGCAGCCGCACATCCTACCTAGTCTAAACACAGAATTCCTTGCCCTCCATTCAAATCCTCACATCCTTAGGCAGCACACAGAACAGTATCTCTACAGTACAGTTTGTGTAACATATCACTATAAATTTACAAATTGGAAATATTTACCCCCACCCCACCCCAAAATTAACTTTCTTACGCCAGAAGTATGATATATACCAGAAATTCACGTTTAATGCGCAATAAGTTTAACAAATTGGTTTAAAGTACTTTTTCAGCGGCAAGTAGAGTTGTGACAAAATTCGTGGATAAATTCCATGGAAATTATCACCAAAATCTTACAGAGAATGGGATACAGACATTGAGACACTTCAGATCACTTCAATGATCAGTTGTGAAAATCTGTCGTACAGCCTTGAAGTATATTTTCCACAACAGATCACTGGACTAATAAATACAAGCCAATAGTTACAATTTACAACAGAGTTCCATAATCTCTCTATAGGTGAGTCCAGGGAAAGAGGTGTTTATTCTAACAAAGAACTGACAATCGTATCGAAAGCTGATTGACTTTACGAAAGATTGTTGTATATCATGAAGGTTTCAGCACAATCTGCAAAATCGAACACAATCTGAGTACCCTACCCGTACAGGTAGTTAAATTAGTTGGTATTCTTTACTCATTTCCATTGTATCCTCTCAGAAACAGAACTAAGAGCAGACGTTGAGCTTGACACTGTGAGCTTGATGTCAACGAAGCCATTTCGACACATATCTCCACATAACAATCAAACTGAATTCATCCGTCCTCAATGATTGGGGAATCAATCTATGAACATACGTAATCTATGATCTAGGTAACTTAGTTGATATCGATTTCTCGTCCAGTATATTCAATTATCACCAGACAAAGACACGTATTTCCTATAAGCGAATTAAAATAAAGTTCAGCATCAGTTGAAAATAACAAAATTAAAGAATGTCAATTTCCAATCGGAAAGAGAATATTAACCACCGCTTTCTCCATTTGTAAATTCTCCGTAAATGATTACAAACGAAGTATAGTAAAACAAAACAAACAATACTTTTTGTCAGGTTATTGTTACAACTAATTGATTATTAATTAGCAATTAATTTGTAATACATAAAACTTGGTAGTTTACACTTTCTGCGTATCTATTATATTTAAATTACTTACCTATTATTAATTATTAAGAATAATAATAGGTATAAGAATATTTATTATTGATACATTATTATTATTTTACAATAAACAATCAATTATTTATTCTCTTTTTGTAACAAAAATTTCTTTTCAATTTATTTTTTTAAATTGTATTCTGTTAGGAATTGCATTTTGTTGTTTTGTTGATTTTCTAATAAAATAACAATTCATTAATCAATCGTTTTATAGTTTTTATTTTAAGGAAAGTTATTTTTATTCGCAAAGAAAGCTATGCAAATTTTCACTTCCCAATTTAATTGTTTTGTTAATTTTCATATGATTGCCTTTCTACACAATAAGCTTATTAAATACTTTGTGTAAAGAAATTCGTGGAATTGTCTCCAAGTTCTTCAAAAATTAATATTATGTCATAAAGCACCGTAGTTCGTTAGGGCAAGTTTACCATCTATTGTTAGAGATCCACAGAACTTATGAAATATATAAAAGATGTAAGGTACCCGATCAGGTAGCGAATTAAGACGTACAAACATTTTTCCTTGGATAAATAATAGATAATAAAATTTTCAAAAAATGTGTTCTACACAGAGAGAGAGACAATTATATTTGTTCGAGCAACAAACAAAGACACTATATCATATTAATTAATTAATATTAATAGCCAGCAGGACTACGGTGGCAGACATTGCACTCATACATTTATAATATTGTTATCTGTCTTTTAAACATAATTTCATTCAATTAACAGATGAGGGTAGATTTTTCTAATGCCGGATCTTAGACCATTAGATTTTATAATTAAGTCAAAATCATATGTGATGTGATGATTCTCTTCGTCGGAAAAAACAATATGAAACTCGCTAAATAAATAATAATAAAACCAACACACCTATTTGAATAATAAAATGACATTTATTTTAGAGTTTTGAGTTAAGTTTCCGGTGTATATAATAAGTAGAAGAAAACAATACACAAATCAAGTGAGCTCGCTAACTGTTCATTGCAGTCACATGTATAACTGTTTTTTAAAAAGAACAAAAGAAAACAAATAATAATAAAAATACGATCTCATGTGATTATGATGACTAATTAATTAATAGTTTTGCGTGTTAATTTGTGACTACTTATTTAATTTAAATTAGTTTAAAATCTTTTTCAAAAATAACTATTTACTGTTTTTTTTTTTCTTCAAGAAATAAAAACCACATATTTAAATTGTAATGAAAGAGATCTTGGTAAAAACAATGGGAAAAAATTATGATTGTAGGTTGGTCCAACAGTTAGATTAAAATATAATTAACTTGTAAATATAGTCAAATTATCATAATAAAATTATGCTATAAGAGATAACTGAAACATACAAACTGTAAATAAGTTTCTATTAAAAAAAAACATGTTTTAATACAAGCTTTTTACAATAAAACTAATTTTCTACAATTTTACTTCTTATGTGTTTTTCGATTTTTTTCAATATTAAGAGAGATATACCAAATTTTGTGTTTCCAAACTTACACCCAAGGATGGAGTTGATATTGAATCGACCATTATTTTATGTTTATCACATAAATGAACATTTACTGAGTATATTTTTCTTTTTCTTAACGGTTGATGTAATCGATAATAATTATTGGATTAGAATGGAAAATAAATTCGTAAGTCTATATGCAAAAGAATTTCAATGAAAGTTTTATATATTGTGTGCAGTGTTTCCGCTGTTAAATGAAAGTTACTATGTGTAAGAAAATTTTCAGGAAACTTTCACACATCGTAGTTTTCACAGTCAATGGTATGAATTTAATCAATTTCTTCCGTTTCCGCAGGAATAAATCTGAATAATAATTCAATTTCAGAAAAAACAAATTATTTAGTATACAATCATTTATATGAGTGAAAAAATTCGACATGTACACTCCCGTTCAAAAAAAATGGAACCCGTTTGTCACATTTTAAGCGTATATATTACTCAATATATGTATAATATTAGTTGGTGTAGGTGTTCGTAAAATGAATTAACTAATCCATTTCCGTCAAGATGTCCGTCCGTAAACACGATAACTCAAATCGAAAAATATAGAGAACTGAAATTTATGTGTTTTCTAGAGCTAAACAGTAAAGGTTAAGTTCGTGAATGGGAAAAATCGGACCATATTTAGGCAAAATAGGCAAAACTGTCTATCTTTGAAATCGTAAGAGATAGAACAAAAATTTAAAGATAAAAAAGTCCCTCTTTTAAAAATAATCAACTTTTGTTTGAAACTTTTTGTCATAACTTCAGTATATACCGGGTATTCAGGCAATTAACTCAGTTAGTTGTTATTTTCATTTGTTTTTAAATCGAATATTTTTTATGTCAATTGTAATTTGTTTTAATTACAGGTTTATAAAACAACAAGAAACCCAGGAGAAAGCCACAAACAAATCAAAACAAACAAATACTATGTATAACAAATAATTGTTTAAAAGTAATCAAAAACAAGAAGTCGTTAGTTTACAACAAAAAAAGGTTAAAATAAAAACTACTGATGCAGTTAAACATAAAATTTATGATACGATAATAAAATATATACAAATTTGTTTTTTAATGATAATTTCATATGCATTCAGGTAAGATCATAAATTAAATATCAACATTATGTTTATGTTTTTATGTAGATGATATTAAATGTATATACAGTTTGTTTTTTAAAATACACCCAATTTGGAATACTGTATAGTGTATCTTTCGCTGTCTATATGTAATGTACTATGATATGGTTTACTTTGTCACACTTAAACAATCAGTATTGTAGTATAACATAAATAACTATTATATTATACTTATCACTCTCTAACTACAATCATTTATACATAGTTTCATCTTACTCGTGCATGTATACATCGTCGTTATTGTCCGTCGTCTGTCGTGTGAGTGTAACATCATATCATGGCATACTGTGCATAGACAGTGATAGATGCGCTACCCAGAGGTGGGCGCAGACGGCTCGCCGGAGTCGAACGACTCTCCAAAATTTACAAGCGGTAAATGTAAAAGATCGAAATATTTATATTTTATAATTTATATAACATTTATATTTTATTCATACCCAAATATATTAAAAAGTTACATTTTATGCCCCAAATTACCAACCCAAAATTCCAGAGTATGTATTCAATGTATTTTATGTATTGTATACTTTGAATAATAGTGACCATAAAAAATAGTTGGTATTATTATATTTTTTTCAGAAAATGTTTTAATTAAAAAAAGAAAATAATAATAATTGGTAGGATACCCTATATTTACTCTATCTCTCTTCCTACCTCTCACTCAGAGCTGAGTGCAGTCAAGGTCTGCCCACCTATGCACTACACAATGTTGCTATTGCGGGTCTATTTTCATTTACGTAGTGTATATATTATGTATAAACAGACAGACCATGTAATATGTAACACTGATATAATAATAATATAAAATGTAATAACAAAATTAAAGTTTTGTTGTTTGTAGTAATATTTTAATTAAAGATTATTATTATTATTTAACTATCTATCTATGCTTTAAATAAACATTTTACTATTTACATTTATTTATTTATACACTGATATGTATAGAAAATGAAACACATACATACCCATATGAACAACACATACATACTCATATTAACATTTTTGACCGTACTAAAAAATTTTCTAGCAGCAGGAAAATTACATACAAAATAAATAACAGTTTTTTCTCTACTATTTGATACTAAAACCGAAATTTTTGCTAATGCCGTTCTCAAATGAGAGTCCATTTTTTAGAAACTCCAACATATATTGAAATTTTATTAAAAATTTTGACCGTACTATGCCAAAAAAAATTTCTAGCAGCAGAAAATTAAATACATACATATTAAAGAACAGTTTATTCTCTACCATTTGATACTAAAACCGAATTTTGTTAGAAAAAAACCTACATTACCGACATACTTTATCAAATTGTCAGTTTAGGCGTATTGTTTTTATTTTAGGGGCTAATTGAAGTCACTTATACCAATATTCTATTGCATGAATATTTTTAATGGTGTTCCATTTTTTCAATTGATCAGTATCTACCGATCTACCGATTCCAATATGTAATATATAATAGATATATTATATACACTTACATGACATGATGATATACCTAATAAATTCAATTTCTTCTTTATTATTTAAATTAAATATTGTCTAATATACTTCTTTTTTTTTAATTTAGAAGAACAGTAAAGAAAGTTCATGAAATATTGAACGTGGAATTCTCAATTATAGTGTTGAAACAAATTAAATTTAAAGAGTTTTTATAAATTTAGTATGTAATTATTACTAAATTTGGGTCGTAATTTTCAAATTTTTGGTTATATATGTTAAAAAGAACGAGTTTTCACTTCCAAATGTTTGAAAATAACAACAAACTTAAGTTAATTACGTCGTGTTGTTTGACGGACGGATATGCAGAAAAGGACTAATAATGTCATTTTAATGAATAGCCATACCAAAAATTTTATTATACAATCAATATTTTCAACCGTTACAAACTCCGGACTGTACTTAATATATCCTGGTATATCCTGGTCACCAATCCAAGTAGCCGAGCGGTCTAAGGCGTTATGTCTGCGGAGTATGCGTACTTGGAAACTAGGAGGTTATAGGTTTGAATCCCGACATCGGCAGTTTGTCAATTATATAAAAAAAAGAGGGCTGTAAATTGACTAAACTGTCGGCGTATGGACAAGAACGAAGTAACCGGCTATGCTTGAGAAGGTTTTCTGCAGTTTCCTTCACGAACTCCAGATGAATATCGGCAGAGTTCCTATCAGAGTCGGCTGTAGCCGCATATCCTCCCAATTCCTAGTCTAATCACAAATTCCTTCCACTCCACTCACATCTTCACATCCCTAGGCATCACAATGGACCTTACGGTCGAAGTGTAGCCCGTCCAGGGCAGCCTCTACAATCTATCTATCTATACCCTGGTATATATTATATATACCGGGTATAAAAATGAAAATATACAATTCCCACTATAATTAGTAAATATTACTATATATTACTATATAATTAAGTTATTTAATTCTTTATTAATATGTATAATGAGATATAATTTCACCTTTAATATTTTATAAACTCTCTGTACAAATTTTGATTAAGTGTTTCTAAATTAAATAATTTATTAGACTACATCCTCATAAGTATTTGTTTCTAATGTAAGATTTAAGAACCGGTAGGTAGGATGATTTTTTTTTTTATTACTTCTAATAAAGAAAATTTATAAACCCACGAATCGATACCATAATTAATAAATCATAAAAACATGGATGTGTATAGTAAAATGAAGAAATAATCAATTTCGAACCTCAGTCATAACGGAATATATAACGGAAGAAGAAAATCTTAAAGCGAGCGTGTTTCTCGCGTCTCTGTTATAGTAGTGGAATGCTTATGATTTCTCACTATCTTAATGTCAATGTATTATTAATATGTTTAGTTACTATTTACATATATTAAATTTTTTTGTTTTTTTGTAAACTTACATTTATTTTCCCATTGTTAGTATTCAGTGTTCGCCTTTCGGTTATGTTATACCAACAGAAGTGACTAGCGTTTACATAATTTGACACTTAAGTATTATGTCTGAACAATGATCACATTCTTTGACATCAAATGCTTGATGTGAAAAATCATACACATCTACGATGGAAATCGAAGCCATGAACTCTGGCATTCTAGACCAACGCTCTTCCAC
The DNA here is from genome assembly GCA_963920215.1 of Nineta flava. NCBI lineage: Eukaryota > Metazoa > Arthropoda > Insecta > Neuroptera > Chrysopidae > Nineta > Nineta flava. The sequence goes on along the minus strand of OY986043.1, from coordinate 85,172,346 downwards.
TGGACTACCTGAGATGTTATGGTAGTGGAACACATATGATATTTCACATATGGCATATGTTTATTTACAATATATGTTTATTTACTATATATGATCTATTAGCATAATTTCACTTTTTTTTACACAATAAGACTAAAATATATATTTAACAAAAAAACAATAAATTATAATTACATTTTTAATTATGGTATTTATAATATTATTGTATGAATTCCCTTTCTCAAATCACATCCAACAAACATGACTCTCTCAACAAATAATTGTAATTTGCATTATTTTAGACCTAATTACTGCAGTCATCAATAAAGTAATTTATTTATTTATTTAAATATAATAAAATTAATAATAATATGTTTTTTTTTTAAAGAAAATATTTAATTTTAATTATCTATTTACTTTTCTCAGGATGTAGTTGTTAATTCTTCGTGAAGAGATCAACTTCACACACTTAATTATTAAAAATTAAGTTCATTTAGATTTTTAAAATAAAGAAAACTTTCTATATATATATATATATATATATTTGTTTTTGTTTAAAACAAGTGGTGTAATTAAAATTATTAAGTATACACACTTTTTTAACCGGCTACTTGAAATCTGTTTAAAAATAATATTATAATTGCGTACTCAAACAATTGACTCTTGGCTCAAACAATTGTGCGTGTGTTTAACAATATTAAACATATTATTAAATTAAAAACACAATATTAAAACAAATTGCTCCAAATTATAATTAGTGGAAACTATCATACAAGATAGATATTAGTGGAAATTTTCATGTAAATTTGTATTTATAAGAGAAAAATTCGGTTATTATTGATAGCAAACATGTAAATAAATAGCGTAATTTTTTTAATTGAAAAATCAGACAATATTATATATTATAGAAAGATGAATGATCGTTATTTTTTTGGTAAACATTAGAACATTTAAATTTGACTATACAGTTAAAATAAGGTACAAGAATGTCTTCATCATTATTACTTCATGTTCCTGAATCAATTCCTGAAAGTTATTTAATTCTACACCCACAAACTTCACTTCCTTATCTATTACGTATCGCAAATGAAAGACACTCAATATTTAATTTGCTTCTAAATTTAATTAATAAAATTTAATTACATACATGGATTATAAAATGAATCATTCACATCCACAACAGAAAATAAACACGCATTCTAATGAATGTTTACGCCATATGAATATCACACAATCATTTAAATGACGTTTTGTTGATAATTATCAGTCCCTAACAGTCGTCTTGTTATTATGCAACCGCATATACAGAAGACATTTACTGATTATATTAATAATTATTATATTTTAGGTAAATTATTAAAAAATTGTTTGTTGCATGTTCAGAATTGGGTAATTCATTTGTATATAAAAAAATTTTACAAAGCAGTGTGTTTGTTGTGTGTGTACTTATGTACGCACGTAAGAAGTTTTACTAATAATATTAAATAAGGTCAACACTACTCTTAAGACACAAAAGTATAATAAAATGATATAGTAGTGATTAACTACAATAGAAAAATTATATATTGTATCTAAAACTAATGATTCTACATTTTATCATGGTAAAACAGAACCTGTGTCATTTCTTCCGGTAAAATTAGAATTTGAAAGACGGGCATTAAATCCATTATTTACATTAGAATCAGAGTTAGTGAAATTTATCAAGACCATGCCAGGTTTATCAATATATTCATTTAATATACAAAGTTTACGAGCCTATAAAATGATATCATTTATAATGTGGCTCGGAATTCTAATATTCTTTTATCAGAAACAAGGAGTCATAATGATGAAGACATTCCTGTATCTAATTTCAACTGTATAGTCAAATTTAAATGTTATAATGTAAGTAGCTGGCAGTGTAGCTATATTTATTTAAATGTAGAAAATTATAACGATTATTCATCTTTATATATTATATAATTTTGTCTTGTATTTCAATATCCAAAAATCATATCACACAAAAGCAAATGTGACACACTTATGTGACGGACAGACTTTTGTCTGTTTCCCTTAAACATATAAATGTTTGTATATGTAAATTTTGGCTATATACTGTATGACAACAAATTTTAAACTTGATGTACAGCCTTATTCGGGTATTTGAAAAATAGTGATTGCAATTTTCTTCTGTGTATCAGAAATTATGTGTGTAGTGGGCGATAACTAGAATTAATATTTCTGGACTGGCGTCAAAAAATTCAATAAAATTTAATTCACATTAAATTATTGTTATAAGTATTAAAGAATTTAACTTCAAAAAATTATGTTGTAAATCTGAGGCAATAACAAATATACAATTAATATAATTACGGAAATTAGTGATTTTGTAAACATTGAAAATATATTTTAACGTTTATTTTTATATATACATATATATATACATATACATATATATATATATATATATATATATATATATATATATATATATATATATATATATATATATATATATATATATATATATATATATTTCATCTAAGTACTTTAAGTTTAAAATAACGTTTCAATTACAAAAAAAAAACCGTAGGTAAATATTAAAAAATTAGTTAAAACTACTAAATTGTTTTTAATGAGTTATTAAAATACATTTGATGTTTCATCATACCTAATAGTAATTATTTTATTACTGCTTAGAAATAATATTAAGAGAGTTCCAGCATGAAACCACTTTTCGACAGATATGTCTCTATTTTTCACAGGCTAAAAATAACGTTTTCTAATAAATCCCGAAGTTTCAGAATTTTTGACCGTTTAGAATGCGAGATAGTTAATAACAAAGTAATCATTCTCTCTCATTAGAAACATGTAAAACTTCATGCCCCTCAACTATTATATGTTGTATTAACAAAAATACTCGACAGAATTTAAAAAAAAAACTAGGATAGTAAAGATAAATATTTATTAAATAAATTTTTTTTAAATAATCGCGTGTTACCGTTTTGTTTTCGAAATGTAATAGTTTAGGATAGGATTTTTTTTTCAAAATAACATTTTTTGTATATAGATATATTTATGTGTTGTGTATGTATATATATTTGTTCTTTAATTAACGCAAACCGGTTTTTTGTCCTGTTTATACAAGACAGTGCTGGAACTCCCTTAAACATTGTACCTTACTGCATGTAGTAGAGAAATCTTTTTTTTTATTAAGTTTAATATCTTCATGTGTTTACTAAAAACATGCATATTGAAAGAATTACAGAATGTAACGGAGATGACAGTCGTCCTATTATAATCCTAATCGACAGAATATTTCCAAAAAATTTCAGAGCATGTACGAAATCTTATTTATGGTTTAAATTAAAAAACTGTTGAATACACGATTTAAAATTTTTTGTTTATTAAACGCGATTGGTAAAAAATTACTTTTTCAAGCGCAATTTAGAGCTCCGAGAGCTCTACAACTCTGAATCAATACGTTTATAATACATTTTGAATTATTTATTAACAACTTTTTTATTTTAAAGTTTTTTTTTAAATGGTTTTTATCGATTTTTTTCAACAGTTTAAAGTAGTTCCGGCCACGGAAAAATATACGGTTAAATGATAATAGATTTATATAGTAATCAGTACTTGAAACATTTTTGTGGATAATGTTGGAAAAGAATATTTCTTACCGAGATAAAGGTGAAATAAATATGTTTTTAAAACAACATTCAACACGTAATAATCTTATGGGAACAAATATTTGATCTAGACAATTATGAAATTTGACGGTGAACTTAACAATATTACTCAACAAAATTGGAACATTAACGTTTTAAATTTATTAAGTATTTTTGCCGGTTTTGTTCGGGTTTCATAAGTATTTTTGTGCTTTACGAGTGCATTGCGCATGCTCAATAACTCTACTGATCAAATCAAAGTATATATTATGCGATTAAACGTCTTTTAATTCATTTTATTCACATAATTTTACATTTTTTTATCATAGTTTTCTTTTAGGAATTTGTATTTTTATAAAGTTGTATTTAATTGTTTATTGACTATATTCAAAAGTAGGCCGGACTACTTTAAAAAGAACAACACTGTCTAATTGACAAATGCCTTTCTGTTAAGAATCTGTGAAAATCTCGATACTAGTTCCTGGTTTGGTGTATACAGATATACAGTAATTCCTATATAACATTACTTACTGTCTATATTTTTTCCTAGAGCATCCTGTATAATAATTTGTACAGGGACATTAATTATAATAAAATCTATTTAACAATATAAGTATTATAATAATTAACGTTTATATATATATATATATATATATATATATATATATATATATATATATCTTTGAGTCATTAAAATCGTTCATATAATTAATTTAAATAACAAATATAGAAATTTGATTTTTCTATATAGCCGACAAGGTCATCTAATTTTGTCTTCAATACTTTATTTATGGTTGTTTTTTTTTGGTTTTTTTCTTTTAAAAACATAATATGCAAAATAAATCTGTGAAGTATTAATTATTAGTCACTAGTGCTAGGTTTATATAAGGAAGTCGAGTTATTTTAACACCTTTTTACCTAAAACCTTGAATAAATGTTTTAAAATGTAACTTAAAACTTTGAATTCAAGATAAAAATCTTTTGTAATCAACAAAACTTTATTATTGTGGTTTGAAAATTATCACCGATTTAGATCAAACAAGGAAGCGAAAAAAAGGGATAATATTTCCAAAGATTTCTAACAGAAAAGTATTGATCCAAAAAAAAAACCAGAGTGATGTCAGAATAACATCTAAACAAGTGAAAATAACAACTAACCGATTTAATTACTTAAGTATCCTGTATTTACTAAGTTATTCTTCTTTTAACACGTATACAGATGTATAAAAATAGTGTATAAAGGTGCTGTATGTATATCAATTTGGTTTTGTTATCCAGAATAATTACAGATGATTCAACTGAAATTATGAGGAAACAATTCAGTTTAGGAAGAAATGTTTCAAACGAAAGTTGTTTATCTTATAAAAAGCACCTTTTTTATACTTTTCCTTTATCTTTTAAGGTTTTAAAGGTAGAGATTTTCCTCTATAGCGGGAGAACCTATGGACCGATTTTACTCTTCCTCGAACTTTTCAACATAAAATTTTGTTCATTATTTCTTTTCGATATTGAACTATCATGTTGACAGATAGACGAACATTCGGAAATGGACAAATGTAGTCATTTTATGAACTCCTATACCAAAGTTTTTATTCTGTGACCAAACTTCCAACCGCTACAAAGTCGAGGCTAAAATTAAAATATCCTTGTATGAATTATAAATACACCGGGTATAAAAAAAGCACCTCTGAGAAAATCTTTAAAAAAATCACTTAAAACATAAATAAATACCTCAAAATCGAAGTATTTCTAGCTTTCCATAAATAATTCGAAATAAATTAAAATTTCGAAAAAAATGTATTGACTAAAATTTATTTCGAAAAACCTCCCGAACCCTTTTCCGTTTAGTAATTCGTTTGCTCGATAAACGCAACCAATACACAAATTTCAGTTTGAGTCTCGACTCCGCGACTAAAATTTATATCAATTAATTAAAAATCACCAAAAATTAATGAACTTGTTTAAAATTGATTAATAATGCAAAATATTTGTATAATGTTTTATATAAAATACACAGAATCGACCTTCAAAAAATTAGTATAACCTTAAAAGTTATCGTGAGAAAGTTTTATTGCACTCAATATATCAATATCAATAAATTCATTGACTGAAATTGGACAGAATGGAAAAATACACAATTTTTCAGAAGGACACCGCACACTGCAATTACTCATAACACCATTTTCTACAAAAATTTTCTGCAATACAGTACGACCCCGTTAAGCCAGACTATTACCCGCTGCACTAGTTTAACGGGGTCCGGTCATAATATACAGGTTGTCTCCAATGTAGTAAGTACAAAAAATTTAATGAACAAAATGTTGATAAACAGACGAAACGCGTGATCGGAGCACATGGTGCCATATGATTGGTTCATTTGATAATTTGGACCTTTAATAAATACAAGTTTCAGAACATTCGTATGCGAATTGTTATTTACGGACATCATTTTTGTGGTCCATCAATTCGATTGTTTGTTTGATTCGTTTTTAAATATTTATTTTTAGTTTTTATTGTTATATTTGTTGTTGTTATTATTTTTATTTTGTTTCCATTCGTTATATTCAGATTTATAACAAAATAATATGAATAAAAAACGAAAAAGGATAGAACAATGCCGGTCTGTTTTCGCACTTGTTCACTGTGTTCAGTGAAAGTATTTGTTATTGTCGATGGACTTTGTGGATTAAGTATATCAGGGTTTTTGGTTCTCAGAGTGCTTTCGTTTTTCAAAATTTTATTTTATTTTCAATCCATTTTCTATCGTCTAGAAAAATTAATTATTGTGTTGTTTCGGCATATTTTATTTTTTTTAACCACTTTTGAACATTTCCTAAATTTTCCGAATTAATTTACTCTGTTTTTTCGGTAAAATAATTTTAATTGTTTGATTTAGCTTAAAAATCTTTACCCGCAAAGCTAACAAACTAGGATTAGATTTAGGCGAGGAAAAACAGGGTGATCACAAATATCGCAAAATGACTTTTCCAGGTTTTTCATGACTACAAAAATTGTATAGCGTTAGTAATATCGGAAAAAATATTAGTTTCGGAAAAAATATGCCTGAGCAGATAAAGTGATGGATAAAATACATTTTTCCAATTTTTTAGGTATAAAATTCAAGTAACCGAAATACACGTCAGTCTCCAGATTCACTCAACTCGTATTAACGGGATCAAACTGTATTTGATTGCACTGTTTTTTTATTGTTATTATAATAATATAATAAAATGTTAAAATATATTGATTGAAAAATTTGTACAATCAAAAAAAAAAACAAACAATCAATAAATAACTTGCATGCGAAATCGTTGATCCAAGGCCATAACAATAGTTTTTTTAAATTATTTATGTATACATTAATAAATTTTTATAAGCGCAAAAAAATGTATATTTTGTGGTACAAGCAAGTGTGAATGAAGAAATTATTATAAACATTCATTATGGGTCCGTGTAACTGTAACTTGGTCCTTCATAAATATTTGGAAAAAATACTAAGTAGTCATGCTAAAAACCACCATCATTTTCGCAATGTTAGGAATTTGGTAAAAAAGATCCCATTAAAATGACAAATGGTTTTTCTGTCAGTTCTTGCAAACCTCATCCAACTCAACATGGTGTGCATTTTAGTTCGATAACTATAAAAGCAAACGTTTAGTTACAGTAAACTTTCGTACCAAATCAATTTGGGCTTTTGTGGGGATGATTGAAATTTATTCTCAATCTATCTAGCAAAAACTATACAAAATTTAGACTATTGTATAAAAATTTGACCGAAATGGATTTCCTTAGAACTTTGTTAATTGAGTATAAAATGAAATCCATTCAATATTTAGCCTATAAACTTACTAATCGAATATTTCCATAAAGTACGTCCTAATATACTTACATTACAATCAAATATTTGAATAACATTTGGCAAAACTTTTGAAAATTGATTGAATCACTCACCTGAAAAGAAAAAATACTGATATTAGTAGGATTCCAGAAAAGAAAAATTTTGTTATTAAATTACTTAATTATTTGCTACTGAATCCTTAAATACAGTGTTAAAAAAAAGCATATTAATAATAAAATTGAAAGAATTTTATATGTCAACATTAACAAATCTTACATTCACATAAAGCAAAACACTCTTAGTCACATTTTTTCTCAGGTAGTTATAATATATTCAACTCGCCCACAATTTGTTTAAATTTCATACATACACGTTAGTCCGGCCACGGATCCATTTATGTTTGAATGATAATAGATTTTTTGGTAATCAAATACTTCGAACATATTTATTAACAATGGTGGAAAAAGAAGGCTTCTAAAATCTAAATAATTATGTTTTTAAAACGGCAACATTTAACACGCAACCTTATGGGAACAAATATTTAATCGTATAGATAATTATGAAATTTAACGGTGAATTTAATAACAATATTACTTAACAAATTGGAACGTTTGAAATTTATACTTTTATAAGTATTTTATGCTTTACCAGTTTTGTTCGTATTTTGGTGCTTTTGTGGGTGCTTTGCGCATGCTCATTATCTCTACTGATCAAATCAAAGTATAAGATATGTGATTAAACTTTTTAAACTATTTTATTAAATTTATTGTACACTCCCGTTCAATAAAATTGAACAGACCTGAAATGTTAATTTTCTTACATTTCATAAAACTCCTCACTTTTGTAACTCTCTGTATATTATTTATTTATAAACAAAGATAAGTTGTATATTTTTTAAACGTGAAAAAAGAAATGTTACTCAACAAATTGGAACATGAACGTTTGAAATTGATATTTTTATTAGTATTTTTATGCTTTACCAGTTTTGTGCCTATTTTGGTGCTTTTGTGGGTGCTTTACGCATTCTTATTAACTCTACTGATCAAATCAAAGTATAACTTATGTGATTAAACTTTTTTGTAAACTATTTTATTAAATTTATTGTACACTCCCGTTCAAAAAAAATGAACAGACCTGAAATGTTAAATTTCTTACATTTCATAAAACTCCTCAATTTTGTAACTCTCTGTATATTATTTATTTGTAAACAAAGATAAGTAGTATATTTTTTAAATGCGAAAAAAGAAATGGAAGTTTTTTACAAGAATAATCAAAATTGTAAGAGACTGATTCGGTTCAGGTCTGTTCATTTTTTTTGAACGGGAGTGTACATTAATATCATCAAAGTTTTCTTTTAAAAATATAAAAAATATTTATTTTATTAAGTTTTATTTTATTTCTGTTTTGAATACAGTACTCAAAAGACGGCGACCAGACTATCTTTAAAAATCATCATTTTATTACAAAATTGTAAATATATTATTCATATGTTATAAAAATAAAGATGTGGGTGAAGATTATTATCATCAATTGTACTATTATTAAAATATTTTCAAGTAATCTGCACAGGGGTGTATCACATTAATATTTATACAAAAATTTGTGAAAATTTATACACATGTTTAAATCATTTCAATTTGTTCTAATTAAAATATAAAAAAAAGAAACGTTTTCTTATGATAAAAACATTAAACTCGAATTAATTTTTTATTTATCGTTTAGTTTTATCAAAAATAATATGACCCTGATTGATGATTCACTCGCACAAGTTTAAAAATAAATCATCTGATATATATTTTCTTTTATACATTGATGTTCGAAAATCTATACTATTATATAACGCAAATATAAATTATATAATATTGTGAACTAAACAACACTGTATAACTTATGTGTAATACCATCTTATTTAAATACTGTTGTAAACAAGAATAGAAAAAAATTTATAATATGTTTATAATAATACGCACAATTATTTTAAATTATTTTAAAAGTGAAAAATGTTTCTCGCGAAATCTTGGGATGCGTCGAGTATTAAAATCACAAAAATCTAATTGACTTAAAAGATAGTTACCGAGGCATTACCTTTTTTTATACAAGCTTGAGTATTGTCGAACATGTTTTTAAATTTTATTTTTGTTATTTTAATTTAATAATCCTTGCTATTAATTTATGTTTGACAGTAACTTAAAGACCCTGAAGAAGATCCAATAAAGCACCGAAACGTTAATTAAGTAATAATCAAATCAAATTTAAGGTTTATATAGAGTACATGAAATAAATCAATTACTTAGAACAAACATATTTTTATTGACAAATTTAAATAATTATGTTTTTAAAATGGCATTGAACGGGAGAACATGAAACAAAACAATTAATAATTGTACAAATATTTGGTTCTGGAAGTAATTTAACCGAGAATTAAATTCTCTAATACTGGAAAAATCCTGTAATTAGATTATCCCTGATATTAACTATAATGAATATTTTATATGAAAAAATTACCTAATCTGTCATGAATCGAACCCTGGGCCCCTGGATGATTAGCTTGTTGAGCCGCTTTTTTCATATCATTGACAGTATTACTTTGAAATCAATTACTAACTTTCTATTCCAATATATTATTTTTGTGTATACTTAAACATCACACTATTACACTAATGTCAATCTCATTGAAATAATTAATTAACATTAATATGAAAAATTAACTTCTTCACCAGGAATCAAACCCTGGATCACTGAATATCGCACCTAGTGCGCTAATCTGTAACTAAATATATAGATAGTCCCTTCACTGTCACTATAAACGATTTCCACTGTAGTTAAATGAAATAAAATTACAAAAAAATATTACTCATATAAGAAATTAAGAGGTGTTACAAAACTGAATATAAAAAAGGATGTTTCACGTTTTGAATTTTTTTAATAATCATATATAATAAATAAATATTTAATAAATCATAAATTAAATCCTTGAATTAGAGAGAGAATGAATAATTGCGTAAATAATTTAATTTTTTTTCTTTTTTAATTATGAAAAATTATTAAGAATAAATTTAGTGTTAAAAATAATTATACGAAATTTTTTTATAATATTACAAAAAAATTTTTTTTATTATTGTTATAATAAAATTTCTATTGATAAGAATCAATCGTTTTGGAGAAAAACGACAAAATTTCTTACTTTTGGCGGAGACATTACACCCCAAAAAGTCTTCGTGATAAAAAACTTATTTATATAATTTGGATGGTCTAGCCCTTTGTGATCTCGATATGTGGTATTCACAGACGGATCAAAAAACAATAATGGCATCTTTTTGGTATCAAAGCATCCCAAAAACGAGGTGAATTAAAGACCATATTTTATATTTACATTAAATTTTCTAATTAAATATTGATATGAAAAAATTAACTCATCTACCAGGAATTGAAGATTCCTGGACCTCTGATTTTTAAGCCCAGTGTGCTAACCATTACACCACGGATTACTGTGCTAAATGGATCAATTTTTTCATTTCATTGACAGTATGATTGCGTAGTTTTAACATCAACTTATTATTCCACATATTATTATTTGTGCATACTTTGGCGTCACAATACTAATGTCAATTTCCATTACGGTTTCGTACGACATAGTATGAAAGAACTCTTAACATGTTTGACTATACAGCATACGCTAAACTAACTATTTACATTAGTGTAAAAATTCATAATTTATAAGTTTATCCAAAACAAAGTCGTGTAATTTACCTAATTGCAATTTTTTAGAAGATATTACCACATATAAACCAAATTGGTTAATAAACACATAAATTCGTATAAACGTCCAGAGAATAAATGTTCTTAAAAAGTGTTTTTTTTTTCATTTTCAATAACAGCGTGACATATTTTCCACCAGACTCATCATAGTTTTTCTAAACTTCTAAATTGACATTTACATGTTTACAAAGTGATTTAAAAAAAACCCCCCATGACATTTAAAGTACATTTTTACATAACCTAACAAAATTTACATGAAAAACACAGTTACTTAACAAGAAAAGAATGAAAAAAAACACAATTTATGCATTGTATTTTTCTTTCATGTTTAGTATTTCTTTGTGTTTGCACGGAACTAACTTTAAAAAAAAAACCATTGATATAAATATTTGGGGCGAAATAAATTCCGCACTTTGTTCACTGCAATAACCATTCTTGTTGTGTAAATTCCGCACTTTTTTTACCATTATCTAAGTATATATTTTATATATCACAATTTTAATAACAAAGATAATGAAACGGTTCTCACGTTTTGCTTCCTCCTACCTCTATGTCTTCCTTCCCCTTTCTTTTAAAACCGTCCCAGTGATCGAGCTGTTAAAGGCGCTCTGTTGGGAACTAGGAAGTTGCTGGTTCGATTCTCATTTGATTTTAAAAAATCAAAAGAAAATGAGGTGGTTAATTGACTAAACCTTCGGCGTATGGACAAGAACGAAAGTAACCGGCTATTCTTGTGAAGGTTTTTGGCCGTTTCCTTTCACAAACTCCAGATGAATATCGGTATAGGATCTATCAAAGTCGGTTGCATTCGCACAACCTACTAATTTCTAGTCTACATACAAATTCCGCCTCCTATAGGAGTCGGTAAAAAAGGCTGAGAAATGCCTACTTGCCATGCTTGTACTTCCCATACGCTACTACTACTAGTAAGCCCCCATTTCTCCTTGACCAATTTTGCCCATTAACGAACTTGGCCTTTCAAATACTAACCCAATACCCTATTTCATTCCGTTCGCGTACATACACGTATAGTTAAATAAACACTTCGATGAACATTAGGAGCAATTTTTCCGAAATTCATGCATCGGTACAAAACCAATAGCCAAACCAATGTACTCCAATTTTAACAAGAAAATCCATGTAATCGCTACAGTTTGCGTATCACATCTAGATATATGGATCAAAATATCCCGAAACCCTTATATTCTAGACCATTATAATAGTCTAAAAACATATCTGCATGATTAAAGGCTCCTGCATACATATATTTTTTTTAATATTCGTATAATAGGGAATATGCATGAAAATTTTTTTTCACTTGAATTGAAGTATGTTTACTTGACAAATATCAAGGTAAAATTACTTTTTAAATAACTTTAAAAATAAGCGAGATATGAATGATTAAAATTCCCGATTAGACAAAGAGGGTGATAGCCCTCTTGATATGTTATGTGACGTCATATTACACTTTCACCATTTAAAATACACGTAAAACTCCGTTTTTAGTATTTTTGCAAGAAAGAGACAGATAATAATCTTTAAAAGCTTATAGCTTCCTTGATATTTGTCGGATTTTAATTTCGTTTTTAAATATTATTATAGTATTAACAGTATTTTCATATTCTGAAAATAAATGTGAAAAAAAATTTTCTTGCATATTCCCTATTCTCAATTTTATGACGGTAAAAAAGTGCGGAATTTACTCACGCAGAAACATTTCACACACACACACACAAAAATAGATAAATATATTTTTAAAGTAATTCGTGTTTTTACTTAAAGTAATTCGTCTTAACGGTAAAAAAAAATACATAAATTGATGTCACCAATCAATATAACAACAATTTTTTGCAGTAATTATCTATCATTACTTGAACGCTAAATAAAAAAAATTAATAAGTAGAAGAATTAAATTAATTAGAACTAAAACATTAAATATAATTGAAAATTAAATCATTTGCGCTTGCAAATAAACAATTAATTAAAAAAATAAAATAAAATAAAATAAAAAGATTATTTATTATTATAAACAACAGATTTTTACACTACTAAATTCGTAGAATTAATTATAAAAGAATATTCTATATCTATTATATTAATTTCTTTTCATAATTTATGCTATTTTTAATTAATAGTTTTTAATTTATTATATATAAATTTATATGAACTCAATCGATGATGAATCGTAGGTTTATAATGTAGGTAAGTATGGTATTTTTAATTGCTTATATTAAATAGAATAAATAAGTGGAAAACATATTTTGCGTAATATTAACCCCTTTTAATAGGGTTAGTGGTGCCATGGGTAATGATTATATTGAAACGACACAAGACGACAGTCAAGACGACATTAAATATTTGGATATTTACATATACTGGGTATAAAAATACAGATATACTTGAAATTTACATAAGAAAACCATTTAACAAATCCATATTTAATTAATATTATAATTCATATAATCAATCTTTCGACAACTGCAACATGTAATGGCTTCAGTTATAAAACTGCATAATAAATAAAAATTAAATTAAATAATATATTTTATAATTGACTTTTTATTTTTATTTTAAATATTTATTAAGTGTTGAAATAGTAATTAATTTATGGTCAATAATATAAGTACTTGAAATGATATCGGTATTAAAGACAATGAATGATATTTAATAAAATATAAATAAAATGCGCTGCACTCTCAATAATAATAATAATAATAATAATAATGATTTTAACTGAAATTAAATTGTAACTTGACTTTTGAAACAACAACTTTAAGTTGTTCTTCAATAATATTCACTGACTTAAGGATATTCGTTTCATTCTAAGACGAGAATATTGACATTTTGATGTTTTTTTAAATTCTACATTTTTTAGAAATCTGTTGCGATTTTATACCGATGTTACGATTTTACAAAAATAATAAAATATTTCTTCCAAAAAAAAGTGAAAATAATAACTAACGGAGGTAATTACTTAAATCCCCGGTATGTACTGATTTTGTGAAACAGTTTCAAACAGAAGTTGTTTATTTTTAATAAAGTAAAAGTTTTGTGATTTCAAAGGTGGATATGCCCCACCCTCACCCCCGTTATCTTGACCTTATTTTTTAGATCTAGAACATAAAGATACACATACTTTCAGCTATCTTTTTCCGTTTTTGAGTTAGATAGATAGATAGATTGTAGAGGTTGCCCTGGACGGGCTACACTTCGACCCTAAGGTCCATTGTGATGCCTAAGGATGTGAGGATGTGAGTGGAGTGAAAGGAATTTTTGTGGATAGATTAGGAATTGGTATGATATACGCCTGCAGCCGACTATGATAGGAACTATGCCGATATTCATCTGGAGTTCGTGAAGGAAACTGCAGAAAACCTTCTCAAGCATAGCCGGTTTCTTCGTTCTTGTCCATACGCCGACAGTTTAGTCAATTAACCGCCCCCTTTTTTTCCTAATAATTGACAAACTGCCGATGTCGGGATTCGAACCCATAACCTACCAGTTTCCAAGTAGGCACACTGCACAGCATAACGCCTTAGACCGGTCGTTTCTGAGTTAACGTGTGTACAGATGGTTAAAAGGATAGTCGGGCTGACTGTTGTGGAATCGAACTAATCGGTCTTTTTATGAACACCTATACCAAGCATTTCTTTCTGCAACATTTTTAACTGTTACAAAGTCGGGACTAAACTTAACATACCTTTGTATAAATGTCTATACCGGGTATAAAAAGTAGGTTGTGTTTGTGTAAATATGTCACAAAATCATGAGATCGTCGAAAATATGACGAAGAAGATTCCATACAAACGTATTCAAACAAATTTGACTTCCATAGGTAAAATTTTTTCCACTGAAATGTAATTAAGTTTTTTACAAAAATATTTTGTTTATTTAAGATAAACTAATTCTTAATCTAAATATAACATAATTTTTTGAGCTTTAAAAATAAATCCAACAGTCTCGATCTTTGGATTTTCATATCTGTTGTAGAAAAATCCGTTCGGCAACCCCTTAATAAACATTATTCATTGAATGACTCACCATTAATAATCATAATAATAATATTATTATTATAAACAGTAATGGAATTATTAAATGGTAATACACTATTTATAAGAATATGTAGCGTGCTACACTGCCGACTGCCATAGCAGCAAAGAACGAGCCACCATAGTACGAGTATTTTATCTACATAGACAAAAAAGGTATGATCCAATAAAAACATATGTATCAGTAATAATAATGTTTATATATAAGGCAAGTGGAAATCATAAATTTTATATTATTTATATACCGTACGTTTAGTTTACATCTTCGCATAGCAGATCTCCCACGAGTATGAGAGAGTACATATGTATACATTAAGCAATGTGTATGAGAAGGAGGTCTTATAGGTTTGTTTTGTTACTGTTGTGTTGTGTAACATGCATAAAAAAGGCGTTACGCAGGAGCTGCGTCAACTTAGCGAATTTCCTTAGAGTACATAAATCACTCTCTAGTCACAATTTAAGTCTGATCAAAATGAAATATCGTATCTGATATCATTTTAGTATTTTCAAGGTCGATTTTATTAATAAATGGCATACGTCAAGGGGAAAGGGGAGCATAAAGATAGAAGAAAACACAAAATATAAAATATCTCTCTTAATATTGGAACAATCGAAAAATGCATAACGAGTAAAGTTGTAGAAAATCAAGTTTGCTGTAAATCTAATGTGTACAGAGATATTTAGATCTTTAACTTTCAATCTTTAATTGTAAATATTTCTGTAAATATTAGTGTAACAGAAAAGTGATAAGAAACAAAACTACAGTAAAAATGAATTCCTGATAAATTTTTCGATTTTTCAAATATTTAGGGAGATATACCAAATTTTTACCATTCCCCTTGTCCGATTTTACCCATTAAATGAACGAACTGGCCCTAAAAATACCAAAAGCGCCTCAAATACCAAATTTCATTGCAATCGGAATAAAACTGTGAGCACTAGAGAGTGCACAGACACATAAAAGTATATATATATATATATATATATATACATAGGTAGGATCGATGGAAATTTGAAGAAATTTTTACGAAATTCCAACATTGGTGCAAAAACAATAGCTGCATTTCTTTTGGAGGAAATTCGCTAAAAAAATACAACTGCGCTGGTTCACCAAATCGTTCGCATGAATACTTATATCTGAAGTTACATGTGTAAAAACGGGCATAGAACAACTGCGCTACTACTTGAGTTTCCTTATAAGAGCATACAATATATTTAAAAACTTACATACAATATATTTAAAAAAGATCATCACCATAAATCATTTTAATGATTACAAATTAACAAGTTGAAATTTATTTTTTTTAATAAAAGTTTACCACACGACAGACACATTATTTTGTTAATGAAATCAATAAAAATTAATATCAAATTTGCATGTCATACCTTTAAACTTATACTTACAATTTGATTGTATTTGTGTTAAAGATGTACGAACACTGAAGCTTCAAAAAGATTAAGGCTTGATTTTTTGGTTACATGTATTTGAAGTGCATATAAATCAATTATAAAAGTGTTAGAGGGGGTTACGGGGGGTCTTTAATTAATTATTTAAGTTCGAGTTTAATGCATTGCTCTTATGTAGAAAACCATATTTTTACGGATATTTTGATAATTTTCACTTGGAATAAAATAAGACGAATAAAAAAAAATTCGTTACGCAGGAGCTGCTTCAACTTAGCGAATTTCCATAAAATACATAAATCACTTTCTAGCGGTCAAAATTTTAGTCTGATCAAAATGAAATGTTGTATATGATTTTAGTATTTGCAAGGCTAATTTTATTAATAAATGTCATACGTGAAGGGGAAATGGGGGCATAAAGAAAGAAGAAAACACAAAATACAAAATATCTCTTTTAATATTAGAACAATCTAAAAACGCGTAAGGAATAAAGTTGTAGAAAATCATGTTTGCTACAATTCATCACTCATCATTTTTGCTCAAACTCTAATGTGTACAGAGATAGTGAGGAATTTAGTTTTCAATCTTAAACCGTCAATATTTCTGTAAATATTAGTGTAACAGAAAAAATGATAAGAAACAAAACTACAGTAAAACTTTACTTCTTATAAGTTTTTCGATTTTTCGAATATTAAGGGAGATTTGTCAAATTTTGTGTTTCCCCCTCCCTCTAAACCCCCCCTTTCCCCTAGTCCGATTTTACCCATTAACGAACTTGATCTTTTGAATAACAAAAGCGTTTCAAATACCAAATTTCATTCCGATAAAATTAAAACTGTGACCACTAGAGTGATTACAGACATATATATATATATATATATATATATATATATATATATATATATATATATATATATATATATGTATATATATATATTTTTGACATCTACTAGATAGGATCGATGGACATTTGAAGAAATTTTTGCGAAATTTTACTTCGGTACGTGACCAATAGCTCTATTTCCTTTCAGGAAAATCGCTACAAACTACATAATAGAAAATAGAAATATTAATAAAGAGATTGATCCAATAAAATTCCGGTATGACGGACCTTAAAAAAAAGATATTTAAGAAAACAACTGAGATTTCGGGTAAATTTTATTTCTGTCGGCGGTAGCTTAATTACCCGATATAACTTACGACAGAAAATAATAAACATTATTGTGGACTTTTATGAACTATATAAGATTTTGAAGAATTTTATAAATATAAGTATAATTTATATAGTTTTATAATAAGTGCTCGTACATCCTTAACTAATCATACAAGGTTAATATTTTATGGAAACAAAAAAAATTGCCAACAGGCTTTCTAAAATAATAATAATTAAAAAAGAAACTATCTCCTTGTAATTCATAATATTATTATTCAAATAGATATTTGAATGTCGTTTTTTCTTTTTTGTTGTATTGATCTAATTGAGAGGGCGTTAGTTCAAACAGTTGTTTTTTTTTTTTTAATGAATGAAATTAATTATTTCATTTATTATTTTTCATTACTTAAAGTTAATTAAGATCAATAATTTAAATTGAAGTTGCATTTCTTCAAAATCAATTGGTCGATGAATTATTTGATCGTAGGTTTAATTAGATTATACAGTTATAATTTAACGGATACCAGTCCAAGTGGCCGAGCGGTTTATGGCGTCATGTCTGCGCAGTATGCCTACTTCGAAACTGGAAGGTTATGGGTTCGAATCCCGACATTGGCAGTTTGTCAATTATTAAGAAAAAAAAAGGGGCGGTTAATTGACTAAACTGTCGGCGTATGGACAAGAACGAAGTAACCGGCTATGCTGGAGAAGGTTTTCTGCAGTTTCCTTCACGAACTCCAGATGAATATCGGCATAGTTCCTATCATAGTCGGCGACAGCCGCATATCCTACCAATTTCTAGTCTATACACAAAAATTCCTTCCACTCACATCCTCACATCCTTAGGCATCACAATGGACCTTATGGTCGACGTGTAGCCCGTCCTGGCCGCTATAATTTTCATCTACATCTATAATTTAACGGAGATAAGGTTTTTTCGTATTTTTGTACGATTTATCTAACGCTACTGTTGAAAATGATGTTCGTATTGGCAACATTATAAGTACGTGTAAGCGTCAGTTGACATCAATATCCAATATGATGGATGAAAATAGTTTAGCTGTTTTTTAAGCAATAGAATGTTTGTTTGAGTGACTTCAAAAGCCTCTAAAATCAAAACAAAACACATTAAACTGACAATTTGATAAAGTATGTTGGTACTGTAAGTTTTTTCTAACAAGATTTTCCAACAATAAAAAAATTCGTTACGCAGGAGCTGCTTCAACTTAGCGAATTTCCTTAGAATACTGCATAAATCACTTTCTAGCGGTCACAATTTTAGTCTGATCAAAATGAAATGTCGTATCTGATATGATTTTAGTATTTGCAAAGTCAATTTTATTAATAAATGACATGTGTCAAGCGGAAAGGGGGGCATAAAGAAAGAAGAAAACAAAATATAAAATATATCTCTTAATATTAGAACAATCGAAAAATGCGTAAGGAATAAAGTTGTAGAAAATCAAGTTTGCTACAATTCATCACCATATCATTTTTGCTCCAACTCTAATGCGTACAGAGATATTAAGGAATTTAATTTTCAATCTTAAATCGTCAATATTTCTGTAAATATTAGTGTAACAGAAACAATGATAAGAAACAAAATTACAATAAAATTTAGTTCCTACAACTTTACTTTCCTCGAATATTAAGGGAGATATGTCAAATTTTGTGTTTCCCCTTCCCTCTAAACATCCCTTTACCCTTGTCCGATTTTACCCATTAACGAACTTGACCTTTTGAATACCAAAACCGCCTCAAATACCAAATTTTATTCCAATCAGATTAAAATTGTGACCGCTAGAGCGATTACAAACACATGTAAATTAGGTACACTCCCAGTCATAAAAATTGAACCACCAGTCAGTCAAATTCTAAGCGTATATATTACTAAATAAATGTATAATATTACATACAGAAAAAAACACTGAGAATATTTTAACTGATTCAATACTTATGAACGGGAGTGTATATTAACTGGCCATTATAATTATAAGTGTATTAAAATAAAATAATCTCTATTTCTACTCAAATAAACACTTCAAATAAGTAATAATCTAATAATAATTATTACACACAGTTGATAAAAAAGAAAAATACTATTAATTTCGTTTTAATAATATTTCCCGATGTCTCATTCACTCTGTAGACTGTACAGACACACGTCATCAATTCAAATAATTTGTACCAAAAATAATAAGACACCGATTTAATATCATGTTTTACTAGGGCAACAAAAATAAAATATATGAGTCTTCTCGTTTAAATCATTATAGTCCAGCAGCTGTGGTATACGATAAATTACACTAATGCTTTGTGCAAACGAATAGTTTTATCGTGAAGGATAACGTTCATACGAAGTCATTGTCAAACCATCCCGAAACGTATCACACCGGTGTAGCGAACAGCTTCGTAAATGTCTTGTGAAAAAAAAAAGTACTAATGAAAAACTCAAGCTTGATCTATGAAAGCTCGAATATAAATGGTATAGTTTTGCTACAAATTATCTAAAGGACCCCACACACTGATCAAAAGTTCTCATGGTCACACGCTCGAAAAATGGATAGTGTTCCATTTATGGAGTTTGGAAAGTCAATTTTTCACGAAGAATATCGAGGGTCCATTCAACGCATCTTTGCTAGTTTTCAACTGTGTCGCTGATTTTGAATCTCATTTCGAAAGTAAGATTTGGGAGCTGCCAATAGCACTGTCAACTTGCTATATTTTCCGGAACAGAACTATCAACATATACACAAGGGGTTTTTTTGGGTAGCTAATTTCAAATTCGGTGTCAGAAGTGGCATTTGCCAATTGGCAGCTGCCAATAGCTGTATCAAATCGCCGTACTTTCTAGAACAGTATTATCGGGTTGTATACACGGTGGTTTTTGGAATGTCGAGCTCCTGTTCCGGTAAATATGATATATATGTTGATACTCCTGTTCCGGCAAATATATCGATTAAAGCTTATTTCTCGGGTGATCGTGAACTACTAGTTAGGGTTCAAAACCATCGGTACAAAACCAATACTCCACGACAACCCCACGGGTGTACACTCCCGTTTAAAAAAAATGAACAGACCTGAAATGTTAATTATCTTACATTTCATAAAACTCCTCACTTTTGTAACTCTCTGTATAATGTATAATTTTATTTATTTATAAACAAAGATAAGTAGTATATTTTTTAAATGTGTAAAAAAGAAATAGAACTATAAACTGAATTTATATATTTTTTATTTGTGTATACGGTGTCAGTGAATTTAAAAAATATATGTAATGTTAATGTGTTAAGTGTTATATCTTACTTAGGTATAAAAATTAAATAAAATGTTGTATCTGTTACTACAAGAATAATCCAAATTGTGAGAGACTGATTTGGTTCAGGTCTGTTCATTTTTTTTTGAACGGGAGTGTACATAAACAATTCTCCGACTACCAGCTGCCGTTCTATGAAATAGTTGAATCTTATTTATTTATAAACTACAAACAATTAAATGTGTACAAAAAAAAAGTTTGTTCTAAATTTCACGGTTTTTTTTTTTTAAATAATAAGTAAAAATAATTTTTATAAACATGAAGGTCGTTTTACATAAAACACATGAAATAATTCTCTGATATTTTGTTATATAATGTTTAGTTTTTTTTTTTTTTTATTTAATTGTATATTAAGGAATTTATTCACCAAGTATGAAGTATCTATCATTACCAAAAAAGACAACTCATTACACCTGAAAATGAGTTTTTATTAATTTGAAACTCATCATCAGTGTATTTTGTCCAAGGTCTAGGCTAATCAACTATATATTTATCTGTAGATTTAAGTATGATGTTATAGCGCTCATTATCGACTGATACAGATTTTAACATCACCAGTGTCTCTTTAATTCAGTCAATTTGAGCCGTGTATAATAGAGAATATGCATGAAAATTTTTTTTCACTTGAATTGAAGCATGTTTACTTGACAAATATCAATGAAAATATTAATAAATATTAATTACTTTTTAAATAACTTTAAAAATAAGCGAGATATGAATGATTGAAATTCCCGATTAGACAAAGAGGGTGATAGCCCTCTTGATATGTTATGTGACGTCATATTACACTTTCACCATTTAAAATACACGTAAAACTCCGTTTCTAGTGTTTTTGTAAGAAAGAGACAGATAATAATCCTTAAAAGCTTATAGCTTCCTTGATATTTGTCGGATTTTAATTTCGTTTTTAAATATTATTACAGTATTAACAGTATTTTCATAATCTGAAAATAAATGTGAAAAAAAATTTTCATGCATATTCCCTATTGTCGTATGGATTTAAAAGCTTGCAAATAAACATAAATTTTTTTATGGAATTCGAAGATATGTGTCAAAATAAAAATCCAGGTTTTGCGATAAATTAGATTAATTTGTTCAGTTTTATATAAATAGTATGTATAAATTAAATCGAAAATAATAGATATCGATAAAATTGACCATAAAATCGGATAAAAATTGGGTATGATATACAAAAAAAAAACAATTTTTTGAACTTGATGACGTCATTAAGACCCATAAAAATAATTTTTGATCTATCCTAGTCAAATATGAAATTCGATGAAATTCTTTTTCAGATCTACTAAAATTGAGCCAATGAATCTGTTTCTTGTATGAAAAAACGGTGTTATATGAAAAAGATTCCGAAATCGAGAAAGTTTCGATTCACAGTTATAAAAATGAAAGCCTCTTACTAAACATAGTATGAATCAAAAAAAATTTCATTAAAATCGAATAAAATTTGGGTATGATACGCATAAAAACAATATTTTGAACTTGATGACGTCATTAAGATCCATAAAAATGATTTTTCTTCTGTCATAGTCAAAGTTTAGCCGATTTCGATGAAATTTTTTTTCAACTCTACTAAAATTTACCAAAGAAATCCAGTTTTTATATGATAAAATGTTTGAAACTATTGTAGATTCCGAAATCGGGAAACGATTTCGATATTGTATCTCAATATCGGACATATCTGGCGAATTGACATGCGTAAAGTTGTAGAACATTTCTGTAAGTTATAATTTACAAAAATATTAATAAAAAATTTGACTATACATTTTCACTATATGCATTTATAATTTTAGTTCTAAAATCAAGATGTCTTGATATCTTTTTGTCTTATTATATACATCTTTCTCTGTCAACATGAGTAAAGTAACTCGCTTAGTGTACGTACTATGTACCACAAAAGTAAATGTCATTTTTTTAAATTGTATGATTGATTGAAAAAATGCTTCGGATAAAAGTTGTTCATTATAGTAACAACTTTTATTCGAAAATTTTTTTCGAAAACCGAATTATTAAGGCGAAAATCAAATATAAAATTTAAAAAATTACATCAACATTTGTGACCAAGTACACCTACCTTCTACGTGCCGATTTTTTTATAAGATTTAGATTCATGTAAATTTTATTGGACAATTTTTCTATACCACTATGTATACTTTTTGTGTAAAACTCATAATAAACGTCAAATGTTTTTATTACAATTTTTAATAAATTTAATTTATAAATTGCGGAAAAGAATTTTTATTAGACATAATAATATAATAGATAAATAGGCACCATACACCTCTTTTTTTTTGCATAATTTTTTTTGTTATCTATTATTATTTTGACAATATGATTCATATATTCTAGATAAATACGATATTTACGTAAAAAAAAAAAAAAAAGTAAATATTTTTGACCTCAAAACAACTACACTAAAATAATTAGTATTAAAGAAGGGAAACTTGTTTAACAAGAATTCATCAAACACAACAATAGGCAATGGACTCTGGTCTGGTAATGGTTATGATTAAAAATTTTAATTTATGTGTGTGTGTATTTGCTAAAAAATCACACATCGTTTTGTTGTTTTTTGGTTGTTGTATCAGAAGAGGGGTCAATAACTCTTTTGTTTTAGGTAAATGTGGATTTTTACAAAATTTTTCATGTGGGGACCTAATCTGGTTTTTTTTATCATATACGTTTTATCAATTTTGAGAACGCATTTGTAAACTAAAATTATACGATTACAAGTATTTGAATGTTCATTTGAGCGTGCATACAGTGGGCACTGCCATAAAGCTTGTATTGTGAATGACGTGTGCAAACTATTATGCCGACAGTACACACTCGGTGAAAGCACTCGGTGAGACATTCGTAAGGCGAGGAGCCACGGCGGAGCTGTGTACAATCTCACCGAGTGTTCGGCCGTCAATACAGTTCTCGTCAGTTAGTCAACGTGGCTTGGCCAGAAATTACGTTGGTATACCTGAAAAATGACATTTTTAAATTAAAAATTACAGAATAGCATGTATTTATTAATACTACATATATGCGGAGTAGTAATTGTTTGATTAAACTATTAAAAATAATTATTATTCAAATGCGTAATGACATTATAAGAATAAAAAACGTATTCATAAATTTATACAGTTTTTATTTATTTTCGTGTTCTACTCTATTAAGATTAATGGGTACAATTAAACCGGTTGAAAATATTAAAAAATGGCGGTTGAAAGTTGAATCGAATGTAGACGAGAGTGTCCTTTGTACTTGTGTCAAAAGCAGTCACCACTCGCCTTTCAGGAAATTCGCTAATAAGATTCGGTGAGCCTCACAGAATACATTAAGATTAGTCCTGACTTTGCAATGCTTGAAAATATTGATCACAGACATTAATTTTTGGAAAAAGTGTTCATAAAATAGTCTAATTCGGCCATTTGCGCATGTCTGCATGTATTATAAAGTTAAAAAGTAAGGTCAAGTTCGTGACTGGGCAAAATGGGCAAAACTGCCCATATTTGAAACCGTAAGACATAGAACAAAAATGTTATGACAAAAAATGTTCCTTTTGTAATGTAAAGGTATATAATAGTTATAATAAATAATTATTATTTAAATAAATAATAAATATATGTGAAAGATATAATTGATCTTTATTGATTTGATTTATGAAATATTATTTATATTTATATGTAAATTACTATGGTTGTAAACATTCAAAGCAACCGTGATAATAGAAGGAAGTTATAGTTGTTATGCAACAGATAAAAGTGATGAACAAAATTATAATAATAATTAAATGAAGAAGCGATACCGCTACAGTAAAAACAACTTTTGTTATAAACTTTTTTTACATAAATTCAGGGTATACTTGAGTATTTAAGCAAGTCCGTTAGTTGTTATTTTCACTTGTTTAATTTAAAACTAATGGAGCCAACCTGAAGTTAATGGCCCCAAAAAAATAGAATAATTTATAGCCCACAGATAATCATTTCTGTGTAAATTTTTCCTTAATGAAGTTGTTTATTCAAAATAAATACTAATTTCAGAAATATATATGGTCCGATTTCATGTCGGACAGTAATTCGAATATTATTTTATAACAAACTTAATATGGTTGAAAAGTTGTACTAAACTTGACTTGCTAAATACATATAAATTTTTATATCGATTTTTTGTTCATATTGTAATAAAAAAGTTAAAAATTATTAATATAACTATATATTTAAACGATCAATTACTCTCCGTTTATAACAGTTTAACACGCTACATCGTTTGAGGTTTTATGTTTTTATGTAGTAAAGACCACTGAAACAATATTATTTTTTTATAGAAAATTTACGATATAGTTTCATGCCAAAAAAAGTCTAGTCATTTGAAATTTATTCACATTGTAAAAACGATTCATCAGAAATAATGATCGTTTTTATTTTGTGTTATAAGATAAGCCCTCATCAAATTGGATATCTTATAGGTTGCTTGGAACCGCAAATTTTTTTTTTATCGATTCATCTTGACGTCCTTAATATGACCCTAAATTATTACGGTCCGACTCGTGACGGAAAGGTAAGTTGGGTCAAAATTTAATTTGTTTATAACAAAAAAGCGTTTTTTCTTAATAACTTTTTTAAAACTAAAAATTTTAAAAATGACATAGAATATTATTCAATTCTATATAAAAAGAGAAAACAAACGAGCCCATGAACATTAAAATCGGTTCATTAGAATTCGAGGAAAAAATTCCCAAAGTTTGAAAAACGCAAAAAATTTATTTAACAATGGCAAAGTATGCCTTTTATATGTTAAAAATAATGTGCTCTATTTTAGCCCTTAAAAAAAATTATGCACCCAACAATTAATTAAATATCGGGTCACCGATTTTTATAAATAAAAAGGGTGCATTCCATTTTAGATGAATAAATTTTTTTATTAATGAAAGGTCTTAAAAATATCTATAAAATGAAAAAGAAAATTCTTTTTTTAACTGTATTTTTACCCATTATTTTTCAATTTGTTTATAACGCGCTATAAACAAATTAAAAAAAAAAAACAGTTAAGAGATGAAAATAAATTTAATTTTCTTTTAACTTATAGACTTTTTATAGACCTTCAATTTAAAAAAAAAATATTCCGATACGTTAACTTTTTAGAGAGTTATCAAATTAATATTTTTTAGGTTTTATAAGGCTTAATCGAAAGCTTAAGGTTAAAACTAATTTGACTCTGTTAAGATTCTTAGACTTATTAACCCGACTTCAAAAAAGGAGGATGGTTCTCAATTCGTCTGTATTTTTTTTTTTTTTTTTTTTTTTTTTTTTTATGTTTGTTACCTCAGAACTCCGGCATTTATGAACCGATTTTGAATTTTTTTTTTTTTGTTTTAAAGGGTTTGATTCCCGATTGGTCCCATTGTCACCAAATCGCATTCTGATGAGGGGATCTCCGGAAAATCGAGGAAAATCCTCATTTTATATGTGATAACCGATTTCTGCGAAATTTTTTTTTTTTTTTGAAAAAGTATACTCATTCATAATGGGAAAATAAGAAAATTTTTTTAAAAACCGACTTCAAAAAAAATTTTTCCTTAAAAAAAAAACCGACCCCAAAAAAAAAAAATTTTACAAAAAAAAACCAAATTCCTTGTAAAGAAAACTGAAAATCTGTTATAAAAAAATGCATTAAAAATTAAAAAAAAGAAAAAAAACGGGTAAAAAAAAAGTGTTATAAAAAAATTCACTAAAAATTAGTTGGTCGTTTAGTAGGTCTACCCATATTTAGACAAATAAAATCAGTTATAGAACTTCAAAGTCACTAAAAAGCGAGAAATAAAACTTATTTTGACAAAATGGAAACCCGACTTAACAAAAGAAGCACTAAAAAGTAAAAAAATAATTGCATATTCTTGTGCCAATTTTAGTTCACCAAAGCAAAAATTTTTAAATATATATGTACAATTATTGTTATTTTTGGAGGCGGTGTCCAAAAGTTATGTGAATTTATCTATGTTGACACCGCCTCCAAAAATAACAATAATTGTACATATATATTTAAAAATTTTTGCTTTGGTGAACTAAAATTGGCACAAGAATATGCAATTATTTTTTTACTTTTTAGTGCTTCTTTTGTTAAGTCGGGTTTCCATTTTGTCAAAATAAGTTTTATTTCCTACCAACACGACAATCGTGTTAACGACACTGGGTAGGTACACGACACACGGGTTTTAAAAGCAACGAGATGTTTCACATTAGGCCGACATCGTATCGTAAATTTTTTACCGACAGACGACAGTCGGGCAACCGCTAGGGGTACCGACAACTCTCAGTACTGTGTCCGACTGTCGTATCGTTTGCGGCTAGCCAGGCCAGTGTACTGGAGGTTTAAACAAATGGAGCGCGTCACTTCTACCCAACATCGATACCATCGTATACTAGTCTGCACTTTTCCTTCTTCCAGTGCAACGGGCGGAATACATTACCTAAATGAAATGTTCTGGCGTTGAATTGTGTTTTCGATCCGTGCGAGAACATTTATACGAAAATAGTTAAAAAATTTATCTTCATATTTTCACCTCAAAAAAAAACATTGAATGAGCCCACCCATAAAAAATCATATAAACCCACATAAATCCATTGCATCCTATTTTTCCTCCTTTTTCTAAACGTCTATAATACAATCGGCCAAAGTAGAACTTCAGTTATGCAAAGTGTAATTATATCCAGATCTGTAAAATAGTAGAAAACTATCCCTATAGTGAAGTTAATGTTGATGTCGAGCTTTATTCAACTTTAATAGAGAAAATACAACTTTTAATTAGTAACTGAAATGTTAATATGTGGTTTTATCCATCATGTATCATCTACACAATTTTGCCTCAAAGCTTTTATTGTCTGACGTATTATATATATATATATATATATATATATATATATATATATATAAATTTCTGTACTGTATAATAAAAAAGCTCTGTATAAAAAACGAATAGAGAAAAGGCTTTCTTTAATAATTATTTCACATAAGTAATCATACACTGTCGTCACATTTTAGTAGAGCTGGTAGAGCTGTGTTCATTTGTATTGAACCCTCGAATATTGTGACAGTTTGAGTGGATCAGTCTATTTTCCAAAATAAAGAGAAGGAAACATATGATTGTTTTCCCCCACTTTTAGACCATTTGTCATTTTATTTAGAGGTGTGGAATATAATCAGTGATTACCAACAAGTGTATCGTGGTGTTATATACAGTACGACAACTAGAATTAGCCAATAATTCAAATGTAATGAACCTTATATGCACGTAAGGGGAAATATTTAAAACTAGAAAGGCAACTTATTTTAATCATGACCATTACTTGTAGGAGAAATTTTATAGAGATTTTATCTCAGAATCATAATAAGCAAAAAAAGAATGTAAAATATTTCTCAGTAAAAAGATATCAGACAATAACAGTAATATATCATGGCAATTAAATAATAAAAAAGACAAAATATGTATAATTAAAAATAAATTTATTTCGGCATTTTTCTCTGTATTAAAAGGGCAAATAGTTTTGTTACCATTAAATTACAATGCCCTTTCTTATTTTCCATTTGAAATTTGTATAATATTGCTACGCCTACTATAATAAAAATAATTAATGAAGACCTACACTTATATTTTTAGATCAATAGAGAGAGAGACACATATATATATATATATATATATATATATATATATATATATATATATATATATATATATATATATAACAATATAAACTTATAACAAAACTATTTTCTTGGCAATTGAAAAAAGCTAAAATAATATTCAGGTATAGAGTAATATCATATATTCATCTTTATTTATTAATATTAAGTAATTAATAATACATAAACCAAATTTTATGAACTATACAACATATTATTAAACAACAGTAAATTGTGATCAATTGTCCTACTGTATATAATACCACGATTCACTTGTTGGTTATCACTGATTATATTTCACACCTCTAACCAAAATGAAAAATGGGCTTAAAGTGGGGGCAAACATTCATATATTTCTTATGAACTATACAGTATACAACATATTATTAAAAACAGTAAATTGTGGTCAATTGTCCTACTGTATGTAATACCACGATACACTTGTTGGTTATCACCGATAATATTTCACACCTCTAACCAAAATGAAAAATGGGCTTAAAGCGGGGCAAACATTCATATGTTCTCTCCGTTTATTTTGAAAACAGACTAATCCACTCAAACTGTGACAATATTCGAGGGTTCAATACAAATGAGCACAGTTCTACTTACATACAATTATTCCAAACCCAACAGCAACAAAAAAACGATGTCTACCTTTATATTACAACGATGTATGATGTCTGTGTGTGCTATAACAATTATTCTTTGTTTCTAATGAAGTTACTAGAGTTTTAGTTTTTAGATTTGTTTTTGTTTTTTGTAAATAATACGTAACCGGCGTTGGCAAAATATATTTATAAGTCCTTAAAAATATTTAAATGAATACTTTTCTTCTTTTGTTTTACTTATTTTCGAATACAACTTTCCCTATTAACTAATAAACCTTACACATGTAAACAAAATGTACACAATGAAGATGCAATTAAAATTTCTGCATAATATAAATTTCTGCATATACAAGGTGTAACTGAGCAACCGTGTTTTTATAAATTTAAAATAATAATTCTAACTAGTCAAAGTCAAGTAGCCGAGCGGTCTAAGGTGTTATGTCTGCGCAGTATGCCTACTTGGAAACTGGGAGGTTATGGGTTCGAATCCCGACATCGGCAGTTTGTCAATTATTAAGAAAAAAAAGGGGGCGGTTAATTGATTAAACTGTCGGCGTATTGACAAGAACGAAGTAACCGGTTATACTTGAGAAGG
This sequence comes from Nineta flava, assembly GCA_963920215.1. Lineage (NCBI taxonomy): Eukaryota > Metazoa > Arthropoda > Insecta > Neuroptera > Chrysopidae > Nineta > Nineta flava. The sequence goes on along the minus strand of OY986043.1, from coordinate 85,142,315 downwards.
TTTTCTGCAGTTTCCTTCAAGAACTCCAGATGAATATCGGCATAGTTCCTATCATAGTCGGCTGCAGTCGCATATCCTACCAATTCCTATTCTATATACAAACATTCCTTCCACTCCACTCACATCCTCACATCCTTAGGCATCACAATGGACCTTATGGTCGAAGTGTAGCCCGTCCAGGGCAGCCTCCACAATCTATCTATCTATCTAAATAAAAGAATAAATATAATATAATTTGAAAATGCAATAATTAAATAAAAACACGGTTGCTGAGTTACACCTTGTATATATGTGTGTGTATTAGTCGCTTGTATGTGCTGTAACCGAGCGATTCGCAGGAAAATATGATGTGGCTGGATGTTTCCTCCTCCTCGCCCCACAAGCTGCTCATAATGGATCCACTGTGAAGTCCTAGTGTGAACAGATACTTTCACAGGTGATAATGTCCGGTGATGAATCCGATAACCTTCAGCTGTATCCTGTTCAAGTTGAGTACATCGAGGAATAGCCTCTTGGATGTATTTCGAAACAGTATTTTCCCAGTAATCTTGGTGTTTATTAGTGAAGATGCATAATATAATGCGTACGCATTTTAGTTTTAGTTTATATTTTACATAACTAATATTTTTTCTTCAAAAACTAAACTAAATCGATTAAATTCGATTTTTTTTACTAACAAAATTTCGTAGCATTGTCAGACCCTAAAATAAAATCGATTACTATTCCAAGTTTTCCAAGATTTTCAGGTGTGTGACCACTCTGGCTGAATTTAAATCAAACATTCTGTATAAATAATAAAACTGTTTTACAACAAGAGATGATGAATTAACGGGTTATTTATTATTATTATTTTAAAATAAAAATAAAAAGAAGTGAATAGTGATTTGCGGTTCGCGGCATATTTCATTATCACATCATAATAACATGATTATTATACAACAACAATAAAAGTGAATCTTATAACAATTCATCTTGACAGTGCAGATTTCATCAATGAGATGCTGCCTTTTTTAATCTTTTACTTTACAAATTACAAATATAGCTGTGCTCGTTTGTATTGAACCCTCGAATATTGTTACAGGTTGAGTGGATCAGTCTATTTTCAAAATAACGGGAAGTCCACTTTAAGTCCATTTGTTATTTTAGTTAGAATATAATCAGTGATAACCGACAAGTGTATCGTGGTGTTATTATATACAGTAGGACAATTGATCACAATTTACAGTTGTTAATAATATGTTGTATAATTTATAAAATTTGATTTATGATATTATTAATTACTTAATATTAATAAATAAAGATGAATATATGATATTACTCTATGCCTGAATATTCTTTTAGCTTTTTTTAATTGCCAAGAAAATAGTTTTGTTATAAGTTTATATTGTTATATATATATATATATATATATATATATATATATATATATATATATATATATATATATATATATATATATATGTATATATATATATTCTTTTATCATTTAATTACAATGCACTTTCTTATTTTCCATTTGAAATTTGTATAATATTGCTACGCCTACTATAATAAAAATAATTAATGAAGACCAATACTTATATTTTTAGATCAATAGAGAGAGACTTATATAAAAATATAAGTATTGGTCTTCATTAATTATTTTTATTATAGTAGGCGTAGCAATATTATACAAATTTCAAATGGAAAATAAGAAGGGGCATTGTAATTAAATGATAAAAGAACCCTCGAATATTGTCACAGTTTGAGTGGATCAGTCTATTTTCAGAATAAACGGAAGGAAACATATGAATGTTTCCCTCCACTTTAAGTCCATTTGTTATTTTAGTTAGAAGTGTGAAATATATTGAATGTTAACCAACAAATGCCACTGATCTCAATTTACTATTGTTTATATATAATAGTATAGTTTGGTTTATGTATTATGAATTACTTAATATTAATAAATAAAGATGAATATATGATATTACTCTATACCTAAATAAAATAGTCAATAAAATAGTTTTTTTATTTGGTCGAAAATTGGTCAAAAGTTTACTGTTATAGACGAAACAATCTAAATTTCTTAGCGCGAGTTAACGCTATTACAGTGATGAAAATTGAGGAGTCAATTTTCAAAGATTTAGGGATGTATGTATTTAAGCTCGTCAATATATGATAATGGACTCGTGTGTAAATCGTTTGCAACATTTGTTTTAATGGCCACAAGGTATTATAGTGTTCCAATAAATATATAATAATTCTAATAAATATTTAAATATACGTGATACAAATGATAATCTCAATGATTTGAGTAAAATTGGAAATATTTGATTCGCCTCTGGGGGTTTAATTTTATATCAAACACGAGATTAGAATTCATTTCCAATAATAGATAATTATAATTCGCAATTTCAAAATGCCAATATTTAAAATTTCCCCCATTTCCATGGAAATTATTTAAAACACTTTCGGCATTTTTAATACCGAAAGTTCTTAACAAATTGGAAGAAGAAGTTATAAAGAGATGTCTTTGATTCTGAATGAATCAATCCTAAGAATAAACTGTGTGTTTCTACGATGTACGTTTTTTAAGCCTTTAAGGACGTAAATTTTCATTAAAATTGTGTTAAAACTCAAATTTGCTACAATAACAAATTCTTTGATAACTTTTTTTCATATCTTCTCAGTAAATTTAAATCTCATCAAAAACATAAATTTAAAAAGTTTTCGCATTCATTTTTCGAAAAATTTAATGGTATTTAGGGGGACCCAGTCATTGCAAGGTTTACCTTAGTAGCTATTTAATATATTACTTGGCACGTTTATATATAATGTGTTATAAAATATTTGTATAGTCGTCAGGTAAAATATGCAATAGCTACGAAAGGAAAATCTTGCATTGGCCTTTACCTAAATAGCACTACAATTGGTCCAAGATTCGATACCTGGTAGGTGAGTTAATTTGGTCATATCAATTAATAAAGTTCAATGACGCCTTAGTCTTTATATATAGTACACACTTGTTCTTTCATACTTATGTCCTCGTAGCCGTAATGGATATTAACGTTTGAGTATACACAAATAATAATATGATTTAATTATCTCTTTCTAATCTCTACGAATTTCATTCAATATGGAAAGATTAATTTGAGATTTTCCTATTTTCTAGCCAAATTTTATTGTCATTATGAACAATTTATAAAAAAACCGATTATCAATAATTGCTCTTAATCAAAAATTAATTCTAATATAAAATAATACCAAAAAAATGTAACTGATGAATCAAAATTATGATTAAGTCAACCTTCAATATTTCTTTAACTTTCCGTACAACGTTTTATAAACAGCTGATCAAGTGTATAGACTCGTTTTTATGAATATTTTTAAAGAAAATTTTATACAATTATTGTTAATTTAGAATGGGTTTTTTTTTCTTATAGATCATAAAAATTTTTATACGAAAATTAGTTTTCGAAAATTTTTCAAACAAACATTAAATATCAAAGAAAGAGAATTAGATAAAATTCTTAGTTAATTATAAGTTTTCAGTTAAATTCATAAAAATGTGACTCAAACATTTCTAATCTCAACATCCAACACAATATGACTAATAAAAAATTATATTCACATTTTTACAACTTTATTTACAAAACATTAAAAATATTTGCATACGGGTTACGTGGAAAGTTGTGCGATCTTTTCATATTTTATAAAACCACTTGGGACCTCAAAGTGAATGTCAAAAGATCTTTCATTGTTGAAAATTATATTTTTTTGGTCATATCTCAAAAACGAATCTTTTTTGTATCTGCCAACATGCTTTTAGTAGATCAATTTATATGTAAACAAATCTAAGAAGTATTTACACCCAATTTTAATTCACATTATCGAATTAACATTACTTCGAATAAAAGTTGTTCATTCTAAATATACTAACAACTTTTATTCGAAACATTTTCCCAAAAACCGAATTAATAAAGCACAATTGAGCGCTAATTTTGCAGCCTATAGTACACTTGGTCACAAAAGTTGATGTCATTTTTTAAATTTTATAGTTGATTTGTGCTTTATTCATTCGGTTTTCGAAAAAAATTTCAAATGAAAGTTGTTACTATAGTTCTAATGAACAACTTTTATCCGAAGCATTTTTTTCGAAAATCGAATCAATAAGGCACAAATAAAATTTTTAATAATAACATCAACTTTTGTGGTCCATAATACTATCGATCATAAGAGAATTCGAAAATATGGTGCAAATTTTGGAAATTTGTGTAACCAAAAATAAAAATTTACACGCTTTTGTTAGTAACGCACTGAAAAGCAATAAAATATTTCCTTTTTCTAAAATAATATTTATTTTCATTCCCGAAAAAATCTCTTATATCCAGCATCCATACATCAAAAATGGGAACACTTGAGAAATTTTTCCCCATATTTTTTGAATGCAAAATCATATTCGTTCAAAAAAAAATTTTTTTCATAGAACTTAAACTCACCTTACAAAGTACAACACCCGTATCAATACGATCCATAAAATTATCCACATTGATCCCTAATTCTGGATACAGTGTATGCAACCATTCAGCTAAATCTTCTTTCATTGCATACAAATACTCTTCACTAGATTTAAATGGCCTAAATGGCCGAGCCTCTAATAATACAGCCATATTTTTCGTTTAAGTCAGGGGCACTTTCCAAAAGAAAAAAAAAACAAACAAAACAGAAAAATAACTAACAAAAAATCACTTCAGTTTTTCTTTTTCTTCAATTCATGACACTGTCAAAAAAAAATGCATTTTGTTGTGTGTGCATGTGCAAAAATTGCGATGAAAATATGGTCGTGTCGTCGTAATTAACGACCCCTTTGCAGGAGGTACACTAAAATACTGTTTTGTGTATAATACGATTCGACCATACAACCAACACTAACTACACTGACTGTTATTTGGAATTGCGTTTAGAAGATTATCGACCGCGCGAGAACATGTGAGTACGGAGATGATGGAGCATGTGTTTATTGTATTTTATTTGTACGGAGTATTTTGTGCGGACTGTATTAAAGCAAGCGCGATACTAACTGACAGTCAGCATGACATTACTGCGGCTTATTTGTTATGATGTTAAATCGGATCGAACTAAACTCGCGATATACTCGTGTGGTGGGTTACGACTTTATACGATGTTTGATTATATTATATATATATATATATATATATATATATATATATATATATATATATATATATATATATATATATATATATATATATATATATATATATATATATATATATATATATATATATATTTATTTATTTATTAGGAGTTCATATACATATTATTCACATATTTATCAAGGTAAAGATACCTATATAGGTATGCATATATATATTATTTAAAATTGAAAGTGTGAATTAAACTTACTTGTGTGTATAGTAAGCATTGTTTTGAATAATCATTGATCGTAATCTAATCAAAGTTTGTCATTTTAAAATTAAGTATTTCATTTTATTTATTTATTTTTTGGATATTTTATCCTTAAATTACGAATATAGGATAAAATAAAACAAACTTAAACTAATTGTCGCAAATACTACCACCTAGTGGTGAATATAATAATTAGGTTTGTTCAACTGTTTTTAAAAGCTGTCAGTCGTGCATCATATTTTCATAGAGATAATATAGAGTAGGCAAGAAATAGCTCTATCTGCAGCTATCTTAGGGACAACTTTTGACTCAGCTTGCCTACTCATTATCTCTATGCATATTTTACCCTTGCGAAGCTTGCAACTTTTTTTTCTCTAATTTCTATAGATTATTTCAAAAATTTTCAAAAAATGTTTTCTACGCAGAGAGAGAGACAATTATATTTGTTCGAGCAACAAACAAAGACACTATATCATATTAATTAATTAATTAATATTAATAGCCAGCAGGACTACGGTGGCAGACATTGCACTCATACATGTATAATATTGTTATCTGCCTTTTAAACATTATTTCATTCAATTAACAGATGAGGGAAGATTTTTCTAATGCCGGATCTTAGACCATAAACATGATAACTCAAAAACGAAATATAAATGCGATTATATTATTATTATTCATTTTTATTTATGCCATCTAAATCATAGATATAGTATTACATGTAAATTTATTTATTTTTTTTTGTTATTTTGTTAGTTTCATCATATGACCACTAGAGACGTAACGCTTAGCAAGAGTTTCGCGTATAGATTCTAGTTTTTTCCGGAGAATATGGTAGCTGTAATTTTATACACTGAAGTACAAAATAAATGTACCACCAGCATTTACATATGAGATATAATCATGAATAATACTTTTTGCGCATTTTTTATTCAAAATTATATACATAATCATCATCATACAGTCGAGATCTTGAATTAAATATAAATGGTCCTAATTTTGCGATTAATGTCCAGGAATTGGTAAATACCATAGGAAAACCTAGTTGGCATCTTTACTTCGATATTATGATATAACACCCCAATAAGACAGTGATATTTTGAATCTAAATTATTGCCCAATCTAATAAGTAAGATTAGTATTAGTAAGGTTGAGTGGGGTTCGATATACATTGGACCTTACTAAATAATGAACCTTACTAAAAGTACAATGGATATTAACGTCACTAAGATTTTGCAGTCAGTAATCCGTATTTCTGAAAACTCAGTTTAAAATTTTAAACCAACTTCCGAATATGTTAGAAAGATTTTTGAAATTGAATTAACATATGCAGCTGTTCGAAGATCGAGACATAAATTTAATTCTTCTGCTGTTTTCATAATAGCCTTACCAGAACATTCCATAGTGGAAGCCAAGCCAGAATGAACAATATCTTTTTCTGATGCACCAGCGATTCGAGCTTCGAATTCTTTCGATGGTGTTATTGGAATTTCACCACCTCCTTGTTTACAAAAACGCCTCTCAAGTGATTCTTGTACTGAATTTAAAAGATGATAATTTGAATCTCTTTCATATTTAAAAGTTAAACGTCCATAGGAAACATGATTCAAATTTTTTAACCATTCAAAAAATGAGACGGTCACCCCACCTGCGTTCACAAACAAATCGGGAATTGTTAAAATGTTTTTTTTCAATAAAATTTCATCAGCAGCTGGTGTTGTGGGACCATTAGCAGCCTCTACAACCATTTTACATTTCAGTTTATCTGCATTTTCTATATTAATAACTAATTCAGTGGCTGCTGGCATAAATATATCACATTCCCTATACATTAACTCCTCGCCAGGAACTTCTTCAGTTCCTGGAAAACCTTGTATACTCCCATTAGCAAATTTATATTCATCTAATTTTATAGGATCAATACCGTTCTCGGAATAGATGCCACCATGCCTGTCCAATACACCAATCAATTTCGCACCAGCACGACAAAAATATCGGCTTCCATGAAAGCCTACATTACCAAATCCTTGTACAATGAAAGTTTTATCAGGCCAACCAGTTTTTAAACCTATTTGACTCATATATTTTTCATTTTCAATAAAATGTGTCGTTCCATTAAAAACTCCACGTCCGGTTGCTGGTGTTCGACCATGAATACCGCCTTGATTAATTGGTTTACCAGTGCAGCATGCATGAGCATTAATATCTCCATGACCTACGGTTTTCTCGTAAGTGTCAGCTAACCACGTCATTTCCCGTTCACTGGTTCCCATGTCAGGAGCGGGTACATCTAATGATGGTGACAAATATCCTTTTTTAGCTAATTCTAAAGCAAATCTACGCGTAATTTGTTCCAGTTCATAAACTGAATATTTTTTTGGATCAATTATAATACCAGCTTTAGCCCCTCCAAAAGGTACATCCACACATGAACATTTAAAAGTCATTAACGCTGCTAACGCTTTGACCTCATCACGAGAAACATTTTTATCAAACCGCATACCACCTTTGGCTGGCAAACGATGTGTGCTATGTTGAGCACGAAAACCTCGTATCATCTCATAATCACCGGAATCACGACGAAGTGGGAAATTCAATTCTAAGATGGATCTACAAGGTTGCATTAACATGATAATCCCTTTAAACTTCTTCTTTTTATCTTCAATAGGAATTTTATCACGCATTTCACTTATCAATTTATCTTCGGCTGTCTTACACGCCTTATGAAAAAAGTACTCAATCATCTCAAAGAAATTTGGATTTGATTTCGTTGGCAAATCTTTTAAGCGTTCTGGTATTTGATGATCACCAGAATTTCGTGTAAAGATTTGTCCCCCAAGAACAGATAACATTTTTGATGTCATGTTTTGTTCTTTTGAATAGCATGTTGTTGTTGTTAAATAATGTTTTGGTATCCGTTTAACACAAAACATTTTCCATTTGTTTATATATTTTGAACCCAAAAAAATATTTTATCGAAAATTTGATGTTACATGCTAGTCCTATAAATTTGACAATTATGAAAAAATTTGTAAAGGTGCATGGCCTACTATAGGACTGTTCGATTGTCTACTTCATATTATAGACCAGGCAATAAAGTGGAAAAAAACGAAAATATTTATACAATTTCTTAACAGAAATATTTTATTAATCTTAAATTATGTTCACAAATCAAAAATAGCATTCCAGGGAGACTGTTTTTAAACAAATCACTAAAAACCTACACCCCAAATTTCTCATTTATAACTCGAAAAATATTGGTTGAATATATTCATGCAGCTACTTTTTATTAGTCCAACTATTGATTATGAAAAATTAATTTTTATATTTTTACTTAACAATGAGGATGAGAAAACTATGGATATTTACAAATCTACGACCGCCATCTTTATTTTAAGCCTTGCAGTGGTCCAAAAACATACAAACATCACCAAGCGGTTAGAATAGTTACCTTATTTAATTCCTTAGTAGTTATAATCGCCATTGCTTAGAAATTACAGCTTAATATAATGATATTAAGTGGGAAAACCTTTTCTTATGCAAATAGCCGGACGAATAAAAATATATTATTAGTCCGGTAGCCGAATGTATAGCCCCTTCGTTCAAAACAATTTTTCGAAAAGTCCCGAAGTTTTGATCCGTTGTAAAAATTTGTTTACAAGTTGGTTCAATTGTTAATAATTTAAAGAATCAGAGATATTTTTAACTGTTTTCAACGATATATGAATAATGTCTTTCTGTTGGGGGTCATAAATAAGTTACGGCACCCACCATAATCCGTAAGTAGATGGTTCAAGATTTTGTCCATTTTTTTCAAGATGGTGGTCATATAAGATAAAGCCTTCAATTCTGAAAACCTAGTTTTACGAGAATTAATACATAAAAATAAAATTTTAGGCTAACCAAAACACACTACAATTATAAATCTAATTAGTGTCCATAAATTTAGGTGTCCATAAAGTTAGGCAAACATCATTCATGTATATGCTATAAAGCTTGCCTATATTACAAAATTATTCAGTTTTTTATAGTTAGGCTCCGTATACTACACGTTTGTGTTTACTTGTTATAAGTTTTAATAATCTTAAAAATAATCTATAATATAAATTTAATATACATTTACTTTTGATTATTCCATATTTTTGTATCAAACATATATTTATTTATAAGTATTACAGCTAAGTGCACAAGAGATTATCCTCTCATCCTTTTTAGTCGTCTATTTTTCTGAAAATTTGATAAAAATAACTAGCTTTTAATAGAAATATTTAAACTATGCTGTGCTGTGAGATACAATGTTAATAAACCAATCCAGCTTCCGCATATGTTTGGAAGATTTTTGAAATTGAATTAACATATGCAGCCGTTCGCAAATCGAGACATAAATCCAATTCTTCTGCTGTTTTCATAATAGCGTTACCTGATCGTTCCATGGTATAGGCCAAACCAGAATGAACAATATCTTTTTCTGATGCACCAGCGATTCGAGCTTCGAATTCTTTCGATGGTGTTATTGGAATTTCACCACCTCCTTGTTTACAAAAACGCCTCTCAAGTGATTCTTGTACTGAATTTAAAAGATGATAATTTGAGTCTCTTTCATATTTAAAAGTTAAACGTCCATAGGAAACATGATTCAAATTTTTTAACCATTCAAAAAATGAGACGGTCACGCCACCTGCGTTCACAAACAAATCGGGAATCGTTAAAATGTTTTTTTTCAATAAAATTTCATCAGCAGCTGGTGTTGTGGGACCATTAGCAGCCTCTACAACCATTTTACATTTCAGTTTATCTGCATTCTCTTTATTAATAGTTAATTCAACGGCTGCTGGCATGAAAATATCACATTCTCTATACATTAACTCCTCACCAGGAACCTCTTCAGTTCCTGGAAAACCTTTTATACTACCACTGGTACTTTTATATTCGTCTAGTTTTATAGGATCAATACCGTCCTTCGAATAAATGGAAACATCTCTTTCCATTACACCAATACATTTAGCTCCGTTGCGGCAAAAATATCGGCTTCCATGAAAGCCTACATTACCAAATCCTTGTACAATGAAAGTTTTATCAGGCCAACCAGTTTTTAAACCTATTTGACTCATATATTTTTCATTTTCAATAAAATGGGTCGTTCCATTAAAAACTCCACGTCCGGTTGCTGGTGTTCGACCATGAATACCGCCTTGATTTATTGGTTTACCAGTGCAGCATGCATGAGCATTAATATCTCCATGACCTACGGTTTTCTCGTAAGTGTCAGCTAACCACGTCATTTCCCGTTCACCGGTGCCCATGTCAGGAGCGGGTACATCTAGAGATGGTGACAAGTATCCTTTTTTAGCTAATTCTAAAGCAAATCTACGCGTAATTTGTTCCAGTTCATAAACTGAATATTTTTTTGGATCAATTATAATACCAGCTTTAGCCCCTCCAAAAGGTACATCCACACATGAACATTTAAATGTCATTAACGCTGCTAACGCTTTGACCTCATCACGAGAAACATTTTTATCAAACCGCATACCACCTTTGGCTGGCAAACGATGTGTGCTATGTTGAGCACGAAAACCTCGTATCATCTCATAATCACCAGAATCTCGACGAAGTGGGAAATTCAATTCTAAGATGGATCTACAAGGTTGCATTAACATGATAATCCCTTTAAATTTCTTTTTTTTATCTTCAATAGGAATTTTATCACGCATTTCACTTATCAATTTATCTTCGGCTGTCTTACACGCCTTATGAAAAAAGTACTCAACCATCTCAAAGAAATTTGGATTTGATTTCGTTGGCAAGTCTTTTAGGCGTTCTGGTATTTGATGATCACCATAATTTCGTCTAAAGATTTGTCCCCCAAGAACAGATAACATTTTTGATGTCATGTTTTGTTCTTTTGAACAGCATTTAGTTCTTGTTAAATATTGTTTTGGTATTCGTTTAACACAAAACATTTTCAAAATGTTTATCTATTTTATAGCCAAAAATATATTTTATCGAAAATTAGATGTAAATATATAAATAGTTCCTAGTAAAATTTTTACATATTATAAAGAAAAAAAACAAATAGGATTTTTTACTTAGTATATTTCTATAGTAACTATAAAAATTTAGAAATTTGATTTGATAACAAAATCTTGTTTATAATTCTTTACAATCCACTGACCTCCACTATTTCATGGATGGAGATCAGTGTTACAAACATATCTAGAGCACGGTAATGCGACAGGCCGAGTTTAAGGGGTTTTTGACCATCGTGCTTACAGTGCTATTACTAGTTAAATATATTCGAATAAAATAAACTAAGCTTTTCGTTGAGGCAATTCAATTCCAAATGCTACATATACATCTACATGCACTCCCGTTCATAATAAATGAACCAGTTAAAACATTCTAAGTGTTACCGTATGTAATATTATACAATATGCTAAGTGTCACTATATAATATTATATAAATATTCAGTAATACGCTTAGAATGTGATTTACTAATTCAAATATATTGAATGGGAATGTACATATTTCACATTAGATAGATCTTTATAAAAGAAACTGACTTACTATCTTTTCTGCTAAAAATTTAATATTTTATGTTGAATTATATGTACTTAATTGGATTGTCACGTGACATACACGTGTACAAAATTTCTAAGCTTTAACTCAATGAGAACTTAGTCCAAATTTTGATTGCAAGAATTGTTGATTTGTATTTTATATTTAAATATATATATTTGTATTTGTGTCATTTGTGCCATCCATCGATAGTTTCATATAACTAAAAACCGGTTCATTTGGCGCATGTATATTTTTGTTATAAACTGAATAAATAACTATTCTTTTTCGTTTACGAGTTTAACAGAACAACATCTTAACAAGAATGTCCCTACAGAGCCAGAATGAAGTACCATTTCTTCGGCTAAACCGAAATGGAAGAATCTGAGATAAAACACCTAACCAACGAACTCAGGGCTAGTGGAAACGAACCAGGTATGATTGAGGATAGAAGAGGTTGAGGGAATTGGTTTCTTAGGGGTCGATAAAAAAGACCTACTTACCAGACTTTGGCCTCTCCTCCACTACTACTACAAACTAACAGGTGAAGTTAAATAAAACCTTGTAAAAAATGAAAGTTGGCGATTTTCAAACAAAAAAGATTTATTAAAAATAATGTAAATATAACATAAAAACAATTATTTACAAAACTCTTTAAAAATGTTTTAACGATGTAAAAAAAAACCGTTGTAAAATAGATTTGATCGATAAAATTACCCTAATTGATAACTGACCCTTTTGATCACGACGTCTGGTGGTAAAAAAGGAACCAAATTTAGTGTGCAATATTATGGTCTTTGCATATAAAAGAGAAAATGTCCGAATTGTTTGGAGAAAACTATAGGAGATAGCGAAATAATGATGAGAAAAGATTTTTTACAACTCCAGAAAAACGATCAGAAGTTCAAAATTCCAAACCGTTCCAAAGTTATAGCCGGTCCAGATCTCTAATATAGTTTATATAATTTCTATAGAAATACGTACTGTTCAAACTGTTCAAATTTAGGCAAAATAATTTGTTTGACATAAATAAAAACACACATATTGGATTACTCTTCCAGCTGCACATAATAAAACGCTATGTTTTTTAAGACCACTCCTACCCTTCATGTCAGTTCTCAATGTGTATACAGTCGTGTTTACTAATGTAAATATCGTTCAGCATAATGGATTGTTTCGAATACAACCTCGACCATAATCAATATAATTATCATCCATTCCAATCGCGTATGATGTTTATCACTTAAGTGTGATGATAACAATTCAATTAATTCAAAACAATGATTCAATTTTTCATTCATTACCTAGAAACAAAATTTATTTTTCTAAAAAATACTTGAATTACAATATTAGAACATCAAATATAAGAAACGGTTGGGATGCAGTCACGCATGATAAAATATGAACTATTAGTTGGCGCACTACACTCACGATACAAGATTAATGGCAATGCGTGTCGTAAGCCCGCTACAATTTGAACAAACAAATAATTATACCCGTTATCTCGCTTTGATTAAGTGAAATTATTTAAACCATTTTAAGTACCCTGCAAATCACAATAAACAGAAACCCTCATTTAACAGAAATTAAAAATTTTAATCTGTAAATTAATTATTTAAATTTAGATAGCATCTAACATCACTAGTAATCGGATTTATGTAATTATTTAACTACTGAAAATAATAAATAATCGTCTTTTGACTCTATTCAAATATGGCGGACGAAAATTTTCGTGGAATTTTTTATCTTTTTAATTAAGATATTTACAAAACTCTTCGTCAGACGATTTCTTTTTAATTTTAACGTAATGTACGAGATTTAATTTATAAAAGTAGTAGACGTTTTTTACTTTTTAATCTATAGAAGGTGGAGCAACATTATCGAAAATGTATGCGTTCATTCAACATTTGCTATTCACAACATGTTAAAATTCCAATTTTTAATGATGAATTACATGAAAACCCTTCGTGTTTTTTTTCAAAAGATTATTTTATACGTATGAGTTAGTAATTATATACATTGTCGATTTTACCTATACATGTGTCCGATCCACGTTAAAATAGCTAAATACAACAATTATTTTATTTTAAATGTAAAATGATTTTTCATTTTAATAGCGTTTTCTTTTCAAGCACGAGCGAGCATGCTCGCTACTCTGTGATGACGTCCTGCTAGACCTCATTTCTTGCTCGAGAATTATGCGGCCATTTTTTGCAATCGAACGTGTTTATGATCATTTATTATTAGGTTGCCCGTCAGTGTCAAATACTTTGTACATTTTAGCTGTTGTTTTGGATTACTTATCAGACTGTAGCACTGTCAGTACTGTACATATAATATATTCTTTGATTTCTAAATATACCCGTTCGTGTGCGTAAAAGAAATATTATTAAGTAAAAATGGGAATAAAATTGAATCTGATGGCAATACACTTTGTACTATTATTAACGGAAGGTAATAATATACACATGTCTTCATCATCAAAACTTTCTGAATGATAATAGTTTCAACAATAGCAACATTCGTTGAATTTTCGACGCCATATTACACTGCCATATTGGTCTGTCCTTACTAGTTAGAGCATGACGGAGCGCACTACGAGTGCTCTTTATCGTCAATCGATAACGAAAAACTCAGTGCGAACAACTTAGAGTGCTCTTAGTGTGCACGAGAGCAGTCAAAAGAAAACGCTATAAGTTATCGAAAATTATAATCACCTTTGTTCGTCTTGGTATACTGAAATAATTACACGTTTGTGAATATAATACTTCTAATTGATCACGATCCCAATAAAAATCCGGTGTATCCAATAGATCTGAACTTAAATTAATCAAATGACGTAATGCAAATAATTCACCATGTTTACGCAATACATCGTCTTGTGTCATCGATATTTTATTGCCTCTTTTTAAATCTTCTGTTACAAATGCAATTGATTCCACATATCGATCTAATGATGCTTCCCACATACCTAATTTCACTGATAAGGCCATTGCATTTGAAAATGCATATTTTTCATTTGATAAAACATCACCTTCTCGATCTTTTAATAAAATAAAATCACCATTATCTATATAACATGGCCTACAAACATAAAAACATGAATTAGAATAGTCGGAACATTTTGACGCAAAAACGTCTATTTGCTCGTTACACTGGTGGTCAGTCGAACATTCTTGTGTGACGAAATACCATCAGGTTGAGCCCACAACAGATAGAACATGTCTTTACGTATCTGTGTCGCGCTGTATTTGTTTTTCCTATGATGTCATCGTACCAGTGTGGGCGCATGCGCGTGAATGGTTTTGAATTAGCTTTGTGTAAAGATATAAAATGGTGTAGCGTGGAAACGCGTTTAGCTAGGACATTGATTCGGGTCTTATTGTGAAGAGCTTGCGGAGCACTCTTAGGAGGCCAAGTAAAACAATACAAATATTCGCCGTAATATAAGTGAAAATTGGTATTAAATTAAAAATTACAAAAATTCTAATAACTTTTCTCAAAAAATGTTTTGAAAACCGCAAGGATTAACCTAAAACTTTCGAACACCTCACTGCGTGTTAGAAATACACTACTGTGAAATATGTGAAAAAAAATTATTATAAAATCTAAACAATTAAAATCCATGTAAATCGGCAAAAAAGAAAAATTTCAAACTTGTGTTCAGAGACTTTTATCAGAAAGGGTCAAAGAATAGACGAGAGAATGGAATAATTTTCCTCAGGTTGTATAAAAATTGGCCGAAACCCAATAGCCATAAGATATAGAAGCATATTGAAAGATTTCGAGACTATAGCAACAAATTAGGTCCGGAAAAGACTATCGAAGATACTGCTAATATATTTATTACCTGTCATTTGTAGCATATCTATAATCCATAATTTCTGCCTCTTGCTGCACAAGTAATTCCCCGTACCGATCTTGTTCATACGGTTTAATTAAATTTAACAAATTACTACTTTCCAACTCCCCAACATTCCATAATACAATTGTGCCTTCCCGAAAGAAAAATATTTCCCGTGGTTCATCTTCAACTGGATACTTAGCGGTAGCATGTATAACATTAATCTCCGAATCATTTCGATTTACAAATATTTTTGGCTCATACAAATCTTGTTTAAGTAATCCTTGAAATAATCGTTCTAATTTATATTCTTCAGCTGTGGCATAAGCAACGGCCGAAAATACACCGGCTGGTTTTGGTTCATCATCGTCTAAGGCTGTACGTTTTTTACGAATTGGTCGTTTTTTCATTTGTAACGCTGAAATGTTTTCGTGTATCCCTTTCATGGAAGACAGTTTTGATTTGAATATGTTCGGAGAACTTAACGAAGTTTTGGATTTAAATGCAGTTGGTGATTTAAATGTACTATAGTTGGACTTAAAATAAAATAATATCTTAGCATCGTGAACTGTTACTTGTTTTGTAATCTGCGTTAACACATTTCGTGTAATACTTAAAAACGTAAAATTCATTTTTCACTTAACCTTAAAAACCTAAAAATGTAAATCGTTATTATTTAGTTTAATTAATTAATTAAAACAAGTTAAAATCGTACCTTTCTAAATAAATTTTCTGTAAATAGTTTAAAGTTTTATATCATTTTCAGTAAAAAATTTCTTTTCAATGATTAACATTTAATTGAAACACAAATTTACATAATTTATGTTTCGTCTAGCATAACAATTATTACATGAATTGATTTAAAAATCGTGCATGATTCACGCTAGTGTCACAGGTAGTGAATTACATAAGTTTTCCGGATTAAAAATAACAATTGATTTTTTTAGAAATTAAGATAATGTACAGTGAAAAAAAAATTTTGATATATCTCTTTGCTGCGCTTAAAAGTAGCGCTCGTTTTTCAATATTTTATACTTGACAAGGCCGTGTGCCCGGTGATATTTCCCATCGGCAACTAAGTTCCAAGTTTCTAAAAATAACGCATTTCCCATACAAGCTTTCGACCCTTATTTGACCCTTTTAGGGAATGAATTGTCAAAAATCCTTTCTAATAGTGCTCACTTACGTTATATAAGGAACTCCTATGCAAAATTGCATGCTTCTAAATACACCGGTTTAGGCTGAGCGTTGTTTCAGTACTAATCTCTGGTTTCAGTCATGTCAGTAGATTAGTGCCTTATTAATTCGGTTTTTGGGAAAATGTTACGAATAAAAGTTGTTAGAATATTTATAGTGAACAACTTTTATTTGAAGCATTTTCTCTAAAACCAAATGAGTAAGACACAAATCAATTATAATTTTTAAAAATGAGCGCTACTTTTTGTGGCCATGTGCAACAATCCCAAAAATCTCCTATGCATTACTATTTCTGTCACCACCACCCCTCCCTACCGTAAATTGAGTGAAAAATGAGTTTTCATCGAATCGAAAATATTTTTAAGGTCCCTAATCAATTCACCTATATGTGTATGTGGATAAGATATCTCACTAACCAAAAGCACTAAAGCATTCATAATTAAGTTTTATACTTCCTACGGATGAAAATAAACTTTTTGGCGAAAAATTCCTTCTGAAATGAGACTTATTTACTAGCAAGCTTTATGGATAAAATTGTGTTAATTTGTGAATTTCATTGAATGCTATTGGAGATTGCCTTTATTATATATTCTGTGATAATTAAATTCCAAAGTTCATGGTCCAGAATTTATTTGTAAACAGAGAAAATCATAACATATCATGTGAATGCAACTTTCGAACTTCATATAAACATTTACAAATAACTACAAATCCGTGAATATTATGAGTTTTAACTATCCAATAATGAGTAATACTCGTAGTCAAGTTATTCAATTATACAAAACTGTAAGTTTCAATTTTGTTCGAAAAATTATGTATTCATTTTCTAAATATTTGTGATCTAATTTTCAGCTATTACACTTAGGAAAAGATTATCCAACTGGTTTTGAACCATTTCGAAAAAAATTACACAACGCATTTTTAAGAAATAAAGATGAAACTGATCCTAAAAAGATTGAGAAACAAATTGCTCTCGGACAGTATGTGGTAAAAGAAATTGAGGCCTTATATATGCTAAAAAAATATCGTACGTTGAAGCGCAGATACTATGATGATCAATAAAATAAGTCTAATTTATTAATATTGTTGTAAATATCTGTAATATACTTAATTAGCAAATAAATAATTAATAATTCAATTCTCATTTAACATTATTTCCAATATTTTTACAAATCCAAAAAATTAATTTTATATTGACTATAAGTCTATGGTTTTTGACAGATCATAAACCTAACCTCAAGTTAGTAGTAATCAAAATGAGGCTAACATTAGCTCTTTTAAGGAAAAAAATGCCTAATGGGCATATTTTTCGAGGTAAATATCGAATAGTGCCACCAACAACTGGAAAACATATAGCTCAAAAAAGAATTGATTATGAAATTGAAGAAAAAAACATGTTATATTTGAGACATCCTTATTTAACACCCGTAAGTATCTGTTTCAAACAAATGAAAAAAAAAGAAAACTTAGGCATTTTGAAACAAATGAAAAATTAAGAAACAACTCCATAGATCGTGGTGGGCAAATATTGCGCGATCGGAGATATAATCGCGCCTATTCACTGGACGCGATATCTTTAAGTCACCTATTATTTAACAGAGATAATAATGCATATTGACTAATTCCAATTAGAATTGACAGCTAAATATTCCTGACTCTGATGATGTCATGTGTTGGTTTCAGTTGCATAACGTCACTCATAGCTTAAGCTTTTTCAAGGTGGTTTTAAATACTTGAACCTTGTGTATTGATTTTCTTTCAGGAACAATCATTTGGACATGCCAAAGCACTTGGAAAGGATGAGAAACGTATGGAACGCTTAAAAGCAGCACGATTAGAAGATTACTTCAAAAAACCTCATGTACGTTTAGAAGATCGATTGGCACATTTAAGGGTGACGGATTCATGGGAATAAAATAATATTTTATTTGTTAATATTCTTTCTGTATTATAGTTTCAAAATTTATAATAAATAACTAAAAATTAAAATATCAAAAAATATATCAAATACTGTTATTTTATTTTAAAATATGAATTATTTGTGTTTTTTTACACTGTGCAAGTTTTACGAAATTACACTTGTATCATATTCTTATCCCCTAAAAGTGAAAAATAACTCGTAATAATATTCGCTCCAGAATAGTTACGTATACAAAATTCACAATGCTACACTACAATTAGCATGTTGAACACGACGACACACTTCGATGTAAAATCAGTGTTATAATAAATGGAGAGTAAGCTGGTGGCCAGAATTTTGTATTTTCATGATATTAAAAGGCGTTAGTATAAATTAAAATTTAGCATAGTAATCGAATGAGCATTTCATAATCACAGAGCCTTAAACCAATAAGGTGTGGTCACATTTCCAATAAATGAAATTAAAATGTGACCACATTTTATGGTTCTGTGGCCATAAAATGCTCGTTCGATTACTATTTTAAGCTTGAATTTATACCAACATCTAAAATGATAATGAAAATATAAATTCTGGCCGCCATTTTACTCACCATAAATTAATGCTGATCACTGATCTCTCATATATGTAATCTCTATACAACTGGGCAGAGTCAGTGTTACCAACATTAAATTCCAGCTCAGAAATACATGTGACAGCCACACATACATAGGTACATGCGCTGAAGCAAAAATTAGTACCCTGACTAGTTGAGGAACGCTTCAATTCGGATTAATGGCGTAATAAGGAACAATCTGTCCAGTTATATAGAGGATGTCAGTGATGCTGATTGTAAGTACCAATCAGTATTTGGTTTGTCGAGTCATCAGTTAAAATTCTTCGAAATAAGTTCAACGGATCAACGCTGGTTTGAAAAACGCTTTTACAGAAAGCAGAGATTTTCATTATTAAGTCGCTTTGTGTATGGCTAGCTAGTTAATAAATGCCGAAATTACGTATTTCCGGCATTTCATATATCTTATAACATCTATATAAAAAATTAGTAACACATTTTATAATTGGTTTTTTTTTTTGTAAACTAGCGTCTATTTATCCATTGATATTATGGTTGCCTTTCGGTTATATTATACCAACGGAAGTGACTAGCGTTTACTTAATTTGACATTTAAGACATATGTCTGAACATTGACAACATTCTATGATATCAAATGCTTGATATGAAAAAGCACATACATCTAGGATGGGAATCGAACCCACGACCTCTGGCAGCTCGTTGGGTTCGATTCCCATCATAGATGTATATAATTTTTTATATCAAGCGTTTGATGTCAAAGAATGACATTTTATAATAGTTCTTAATGTTACCAATGTTTATCAGGAGAAATCCTACGAAAAATTTCTTCGTATAAATGTTTCTAAATACAAATTCGTAACGTTTTCTTTAATTTTCACATAATTGAATAAAAATGATAAATCAAATATCCTATAAGAATCCTTTTTAAAAAAATATGACTCGAAATGAATTCAAACATAAGCAAGAGGAAAAGATTAAAAATTCCTCAAGCCAGACATTAGTAACTTATTCTAATCGAATTAAATTCTGAATATCGGTAATAAATATCTTTAAATTCAACATTTAAGTAACTAACAGATTATATTCGAAGTTATAATCATACATCTAATTGGACCATCCAAAAGGATCTTTAAGTATATCATTTTTATTCAATTGTTTCCCTTGTGCAGATATTTCTGCAAATTTAGCAACAATTGGATCCCTATTACAACTTGCTACACCGATGACCTTATCATCTTTGAAATAAAACACAACAAATTTTAATTCTTTTAGATCACCTTCCACTTTCAAATCATCATGTCTACCATATCCAGAGTATCGAATCGATTTACCAAATACCATCATCCAAAAGAATGGGACTGATTTACTTTCAGTAGCTTTACCCACCATATTTAACGCAGCAATTTTACCATGATACGATGCTAAACCAATATGTCCAATTGCTGCAGGTTCATTGTTATTTGAGTATACAGGAGCGTATGCAATATCCCCACCAGCATATACTCCAGATACATTAGTTTCCATAAATTTATTCACTGGAATTGTTCCATTACTTCGGATTTCAATACCACTTTCTTTGAGGAAATCTGTGTTGAATGTGGAACCGATACCAGCTATGCATACATCTGCTTTCAAAGTCGAGCCATCATTTAATTCAACAGAAATTAAATTGCTATCAGATCCAATGAATTTTTTAATACTGTTCTTCATTACGAAATGTACTCCCTTCTCTTCAAATAGTTCTTTTAATCTAGCTCCAACTGGTTGACCGAATACATTTTCTAAAGGTACGGAATCATTACCGATTAGCGTTACTTTAGCTACTTTACCAACACAGTATGCAGCTGCTTCGAGTCCTATGAAACCAGAACCAAGAATAACAACTTCATTTTCAGGTTTAATCAACGTGCGTATTCCAAATGTATCATCGAAACTGCGTAGAGTGAAAATATTCTTTAAATTGTTGCCTTCAATACTGGGTTGTCGGGCAGCTGCACCAGTGGCAACAAAACATTTTGTATAATTAATTTTTTCACCATTACTTAGACTCACAACTTTATCTTTACTATTTAAGGCAGTAGCTTCGACATTAGTTAAAATATCAATACCCGCATCTTTATAAAATTCTGGTGTACGAAACTGTAATTTTTCAATTTCCGCATCCAATTGTTTCGATAACTTAATTCGATCATATGGAAGATACTTTTCCTTACAAATCATCTTAATATTTCCTGTAAATCCTTCTTTCCGTATGGTTTCCGCACATATCGCAGCCGATGGACCTCCACCAATTACAACATACGTATTATCTGATGCTCCTGCATTTTTACTTGCAAACATCCTTATCCGTTTGGATGTTTTCAATTCATTTAGTTTTCCACGAACTCGAACATTACCATTTTCTACGGTTACATCATAACATGGTACAGAATCTAATCCAGGAAAATCTTCGATATCACCAGTTTTTATGTTGAAACAAGCTCCATGCCATGGACAACGTACACGGCCATCACCAAGTGCCCCATTATTTAAGGGGGCACCATAATGTGTACACTTATTTCCTATTGCACTTAAAACACCATTTTGTTTGATTAGAAGAATTTTCCCTTCTCCTAAATCAAATGTTTTCATTTCATTTTCTTTGATATCACTTTCTTGGCATACCACACTTTCAATATAATCTTCTGTACATGAAGTCATCTTCGATGGATTTGTAAGACCTACAGAAAATAATAAAAATATAAATAATTTTTTCGTCTTTATATTAGAAATTTTTTTGTAAGAATTAATGATAAAAATAATTGGTTTACCAAAAAACCACAACGATATCGTAAAGAGATATAACAAAAATAGATCGTATTTCCGTAAACAAGTTTTCTTATCATAAAAGTGACAACTATTTATTTAACAGCTGTATGGCATCAGTAAATCAATAAAATTAATTTTAATGGTAACAATGAAACTCAAATATATGTACAAACCACAATTTTCCGCTGATTTTTTCGGTGAAAATGATTTACAGTTTGATGAACCCATCGTATGGAAATTGTATAAAATTGATTGATAATAATTACTGAATGAACTATTTTGCTTTTGCAATAAACTAATACTATTTAATATAAAACTGAAACTGCGCCTTTGTAGAACCATGTATAATAATTTGTTTAATAAGAACAGGTGAAAGGATTTTCCTCGTATTTACTTAGCTATATTTGTTAAATTATGAGTAATAAAAAACACTTGGGTATATTCAAGGTTATTATTTTAACATGGGTCTAATTCAAAAGTTATTTAAAACATGAATTGAATATGTAATAATCATTATATTTATATCAGAAATGAACTGAATTAATTGGTATTGATTAGAAAAACCGGCTGGTTTTTCACGATTTTATACACACAAAAAAATGTTTCTATTGAGGTTAATAAAAATTCCTAATAGTTCTCAAAATATAATTTTTTCCTAAATTTATTACGCCAATTGTTTACAATTTGTACTTTAAACCCAACATTTGTTTAATATATGGATTATCCGTATCACGCCAAGATTAGTTTCATTTCATTGAAAAGTTTTATCAGTTGTACGTATATTGTATTCTTTGGTTGTGCTAGAAAAATTCCAAAATAAATATTTAACATTTTATAATATCTGCATATATTACTCTGCGTTTGGACAATATAAATATAAAATTAACACCTTGGATGTTTTATTGGGTAAAAAGTTTTTTTTGCATACACTCGAATGCAAGAAAAATAATCCGACATTTAGTAATTATAAACAAAAAGTCAAATTATTTTACACGATTTAGATTGGTTTTGTAAAACTTTGTAATCGATTTGTGCCGAATCCATTTGGTTTTCGAATAAATATCTCAAATAAATGTTGTTAACTAACAACTTTCATTCAAAATATTTTCATAAAAACCGAATAAATAAAGTACAAATCAATTAAAAAATTTTGGAAAATGAGCGCTACTTTTGTGGCCTATATTACTTACATGATTATGAGAATTATCTCAAATGGAACTTCAGTTGCAAAAGTTTTCAACTACAAGCGTTAGATAGTAGTTCAATAAGTACCCAGAATGGCGCTAATAGACAATTAGACTAATCTCTGATTAGACTTAAATGAGATTATGACTAGAATATAGAGATACGATTTTAGACAACGGTATACCAGTGAATCATAATTTTACGAATGAAGGCGGCCACAATTATGATGAAGCCATAACTAGTGAGCTCTGGTGAGACTATTCAGTTGTACAGTGGCCAACAAGTGCAAAAAATCCTTAAATGTGAAAACTATAATCATTTAAAAATTTTAGAGTCAAATATAAAAACTATTGGCTCGAAATACGTTGTTCGTCAAATAGATTTATACAGAGGACTTAATATTGATATACAACTGACTTTTTTATACACGGAGATAGCTCTCCTTACCTCTATTTATGTTTGCTCCTTATGACGATGACATTGGTGGCAATCATTAGAAACAAAGTAGTCAGGTCCAACTGTGATAGTTACATATGTGTTACTAGCTCTGACCTTCACTATATAAGACGGTGGAGGTCAGTGGTTACTAGAGTTACGTTAATAAAACAAACAAAAAATTATTATTTTGTTAATGAAACTCATCTTTTTTATGAAAAATATAATTGTTTAAATGTAGCCTGACTCAAAACGCCATTTTGTAATATGACGTCATGAGTAACTGAACCAATAGTAAAATGTAGGTATACTTATCGTACAATCATAAACAACTATTTAAGATGTAGTTAGGTTCTATTTTATTGAACAGTTCTGTACATTTTATGTACTTATCTCAAATTACTTTAGGGAGGCGGAAATTGTTTATACAATAATTAATTATAGTTTAAGAATACAAATTAAATTTTAAGTATCATTTTATCAGAGCTAATATTTTGATTACTAATAATCATAAAAATATTTTAAAAACAAGTGGAGAGGCAGAGGGGAATTACCTTATAAATTTTCACCTGATAAAAAACCTTGAGAATGTATGTCATTGTTATATTTATATGAAATTTTTGCACATATTTCCTAATGAATGCTGTCATAGCCAATTACCAATAACATCCTTGTACCCAGGGATGGGAAATGTATATTGAAAAGTCTTTTTCCATTTAGATTAATATTAGATTAAGATTCGAAACAGGAGCAAGTCTTATAAAGGATTTTTGTACCACGACCAATTTGATCTATTGTACCTCCATTCCTTCAAAGGTCTCCCAGGAGTCATATGGCCTTGATGAACGTTGGATATCCCTATTGGCGACACCTAATTGATTTCATCTGGCTGGAGATCTGTCCACCCCAAAAGATATAGTGTCTTTTGAAATTGAGACTTTCGCATTCACAAAGAATATTACAAGCTTAATACATGCAATATAAACGATACTTTCGGGCAACAATTGTTTCTCAAATCCTTTACACTGCAAAATCAACATTTCCATAGTTACTTGAAGATGAATTACTGTAAACTATTTGATATTTTATTAAATACGTTTGAAGAATCAAAACAATTTGATCTCTAATTTCAAATATACATATTCTAATTTACATTATAAAGATCATTTAACCATTTCCATTTTAAATAAGTTCAAAAAAGGGATCTACCCAACCCTACTTGTACACCTGTGATATTTAAAAGAATTACATTAAATATTTATTGAAAATTGGGATTTTTAAAAACACTAATTTTCTTTTGCTATTTAAAATTTGTTTATTTGAATGCTAGATTTTAATAATTATTAAGTGTAAATATTTACTAATTACTTTTATTATTTATACAGGTTGTTCTCCAGAATAACTTTTTCAACAATGCTTGGAAATTACTGATAATCAAATGCTGAGCCCCAAATTTACTGTTTTTTTTCTTTTTTATCAATAAAAATCTGTAGATTAAGGAATTAGGAATTAGTTCCAGTTTTCTCAATCCATTTTAATACTGCTTCATTTGAATGCTAAATACATTTCTGTTGCTTCATTTTAATACTAAATGAAGCAGCAGAAAATGTCACCTCCGTACTTGTATAAATTATTCTGAGGCACCCGGTATAAATTTTTCGATACAATAAGTAAATAAATTTATTTAATAACAAAAATAATTTCTTAAAAAGCTAAATTCTAATATCTTTCCTGAACCGATTTAATTAAATTAACATAACTTAAAATTTTCGAATAATAACTTTAATTTTTTTTTTCAATCGAAAAATAAAAAAAATGTTTTTGTTCCCCCCAAAATAATTTGATACCAAATTTTCTTATTTGACGTCACAATACTGCCTTGACTGTCTTGTACATCATTATTGAGAACTCTAGCACTTGGATATGCCTTTTGGGGGATAAATTATAAACTAGAGTTAGTAGGTCGATGTTAGCTGCCCTAACCCCCCTGACATACCCTTCGGTTTACAAGTTTTGTGGTCGCTCTCTGGTGAACAACTTAGCAACTATTGTTAGAAAGTTGAAATATTAAGCTCTGCCCCCTACCAGAGATCCCAATACGATGTTATGTAAAAATCAAGAAGGATCTGTACTGCCGACTTCTCTCGGTAGAGGCTCCATAGTATACATTTGACTATATATGTAACCATATATTAAAATGCTGTTTGACGTTCGTTTCACCGAAGTTACGATCTTTACGGCTTTGATACGCATACGTTAAATAGAGTAAAACAGTTAAGGCCATTAGGGTAGGCAAGCTCAACATCGTTTGAATTAATTCAAATCGTAAAGAACGTAGCTCCAATGCTTGGTAACGTAAGAGTTCACGTTTGCGCAAACTCTTTACTCCTCACTCATTTGTGTGAGCTCTTTACGTTCACAAATATTTGGTAAAACGAACGTAGTTCTGCCTGCCTCTGAGCTTTGCATCAGTTTCTCTATTCACCACGTGATTTAAAGTTTAAAATTTCACCGTTTCATAATTTAATTATATATGGCCATGATCACGTGAGCTTGAATTCCTTTTTAAATTAACGTCTTTTATACGTTTCCCTCCTTTTCTAGATTTGAAACAATAATGATAATCACGAAACAATCGAATGGTTAGTCAATATTTTCTTTCTTCACTTTCTAAATATTTTAATTCAGCCTTTTTTTTTATAAACAAGAAACTATTGAATGACATCCCAATACCTAGAATCTGTTCCTTCCAATTTAAAGACATTCGAGGTTACGTAGTCTTGAATTTAATATTTCGGACTATTTTTTTCTGTCGTCCTCACCTAAATATTTCAATTTAGTTTTTTTTCTAATAAGAAACAATTGAATGGTATTCCATTATTCTGACCCCTTACGTTCATTTTGCAGGCGTTTGTGGTCACACGATTTTGAGTTAATTTTCATCCGAAATTTTTAATAATCACACTATTTTTTGTTTGTTTGTCGTTCTCGCCAGAATTTTTTAATTCAGAGTTTTTGTTTAAAACAAGAAACAATTGAATGTTCATTCCAGTAGAAACCTATCACGTCCATTGTGGAAGCGTTTGAGGTCACATTGTTTCCAGTTTTCACTTCAACTCCGAGTTGTTTTCTTTGTTAAATATGCTGAGTTAAAATCTACGTTTTTTATTAAAATTTAGAACAAAAAATTTAAAATCCCATAAAATGCATTCCAGTTTCCATGAAATTAATTCCGGCATCCATCATATCTGCATTATGCATTTCAATGTGTTCATCCAAGGTAGATTTACCCAGAAATTCCATTTGACAAATTGAACATTGATAGGATTCACGTTCAAGATGTTCCGATGCGATATGTTTTGTTAACTCAGATTTTTGTAAAAATTTTCGTTGGCATATATCACACTGATATGGTTCCTTACCAACATGGCGTCGTTCATGTTCCACCAAATGTGATTTACGGAAAAATACTTTTTCACAAATGGAACATGTAAATTGTTTCGCTCCTGTATGCCGATTTTCATGTTCGCGTAAATGTGACGCCCGCGTTAGTACTTTTTCACAGAAACGACATTTAAATACCCCCGTATCTG
The DNA here is from genome assembly GCA_963920215.1 of Nineta flava. Classification (NCBI taxonomy): domain Eukaryota; kingdom Metazoa; phylum Arthropoda; class Insecta; order Neuroptera; family Chrysopidae; genus Nineta; species Nineta flava. Next base: position 85,114,793 of record OY986043.1, on the reverse strand, counting down.
GTCCCACGTCATTCTTATGCAGTTTTTCATGTGCATCTAAATTACCTTGTTTGCTAAATGTTTTTAAACAAATGCCACATTGAAACACTTTGTAATGTGTTTCCGTATGGCGTTGTAATTTGCCTTCACTTGAAAATGCCTTAGTGCACACTTCACAAATATGCGAATCAGCATGAATTTGTTCATGCTTTTTAAGCACAGCTTTTTCCCAAAACCGTTTATCGCATATCGTACATTGAAATGATTTTTCACCGGTGTGTATCGTTTCATGCCGTTTTAATTCGTCTCTTCGTAAAAATGTTTTATCGCATTGCTCGCATTTATACGCTTTTTCACCGGTGTGGATTCTCTCATGTTTCTTAATATCAGATTTCTGGGAGCACCTTTTATCACAATAACTGCATTTGAATGGTTTTTCACCGGTATGTATGGCGTCATGTTGTTGCAAATGAGATTTTCGCGTGAAGTCACGATCACAAAGATTACATTTGAACGGTCTCTCACCGGTATGTACTTTTTCATGATTTTTTAAATTTGATCTTTGACTAAACGATTTATCACAAAAATCACAAGCGAACGGTCTCTCGCCGGTGTGCGTTCGTTGATGATCAATTAGTGTCGATCGTTGAGAAAATGATTGGTCACAATCATCACACTTAAAAGGTCGTTCACCTGTATGTGATTTTGCATGAGCTAAAAACTCCACACGACTTCGATAAATTTTATCACAAAATTTACATTTGTATCCGTCCCATTTTTGCATATCGGATGATGCATCCAAACTATCTTCTGATATGTTATTAATTGGATCAGCATTTTCTTCAGTATAGAACATTTCAGTTTCATCTTCAGGTAAAAAAATTACTTCTTGCTTGTAATTCGGTTCGGATTCATCCATGTCGTCTTTAATTTCAATTGTGGTATGCAAATCGGTCATTTTTTCGGTGTCAAAATTAAAAGTGGAAAAATTACTTAAAAATCAATACAAGAGTAGCCAGGGGCTGGACCAAACTACATCAATTGTCACTTGTCAAACAAATTCCATTCGTGTCAAATTATGGCCGATTTACATAAACAGAAGCACATTTCATTGTTTTTTTTATAAATTTTTAAACCTAACCTCAGATTTTATACAATTTTATAATTTAATAATGTCTTCGGATTCTTCATCCGAAGATGGAAATATTACAAAACTCCAAGAGGCTTTGGATACTTCATTTATAAATAATACTATGTACTCGAATTTAAATAAAGATGTAACGAAAAAGAATCCTGAACAAAATCGTATGGGCGATACAGGTAAACTGCAAACGAAATCTGCATTCTGGAATCCCATTTTTCTACGTATATGTAGAAATTTACAAAGAACTGGGTACATAATATTTGGATCTAGGATTCTGCAATTCCAAACCGTTATGTAACAAACTCCAAAGGCGAAGCTTAGAACGCAAAATTTACGCGTAAAGAGGGCACATGGGCTTACAGATCTAGATACTATGAACTCGATAAAAATTATTTCTTAGTTTGTTATTATTATTGTTATATGTTTTAGAAACAGCCCAAAAGCAAATTTCACTTCGACCGGACAAAAAATGCGAACAAGACGAATTTAATATGCTAAATGTTACACCACAATTTCAAAGCTTTGTAGCCAAAAATCTAAGAAAACTCCTAGATAAGGAAATAGATTTATACACCAGTCAAAATGAAACGAAAGCAACAGATAACAATTCTGATGGTATTAAATTATTTTCAAATTCGTCTGTGATTCTAAAAGATAACGAAAATTACGATCCAGAAATTTTTACGAAAAAACGGAAAAAAACAGTACATGAAAATGATACAGATTTAGATGAAAAAATTAAAAGTATAGTAGTTTCGTCTGAGGACATTTATTCGAAAAAAGATACTTTATTTTGGTCGAAACGTACAAAACGAAAACCTTTTGTTTATAAGAAATTGTCGAATGGGAAATTAGAATTAGTTGAATAAAAATTTTCTATCTAAAAACTTGTTCTTATTTTTTATATTCACTTTAAGGCAATAAAAATTGAAATTTTCTAAATCAAGCGCATAAGCGATAAGTTAGGACCCTGATTAAAACATTCTTGGCTACATAATTGGCCGTAAATAAAATCCAAAAGCGATTAACAACCCTTACGAACCAGCGACGTAGAACTTCAAATTCTTCAGGTTACTTTCCGTGCAAGGTAATAGATAGAAGATGTTTAATGAAGTATGATTCAGTTAGCTGTTTTTGGATTCTTTCAAAGCTGTTTCGATTTTTGGTTCTATCAAGGATCAAATATTCAGAAATACGTAAGTCGGACGTTTCAATGGACATGCTTTTCGTAAACTATGGGTCAAAATTACGTAACAAACGGATTTTTATTAAAATCGAGAATACAAATTTTTTTCAGTTTTTTCGTATTTTTTTCAAAGGGGTACCCCTTAAAAAAAACGCAAAAATTCTAAAAAATTAAAATGTCTTCTATTTCGATAAAAACTTTGTATTAGGCTAATCTAGACCTAGAAAAAAAGATACCGTTGATTAAAATTCGTTTCGATTTACAGTTCTCTAGTTATCAGCCTAAGAGCACTAAATTCAAAAATCATAAGAATCAAGGACCAATTATCTTGAAATACGTAGGTCGGGCGTTCAAATAGACATGATTTTCGGAAATTATGGGTCAAAATTACTTTGGAAATCGATTTTTATTAAAATCGAAAACACAAATTTTTTTCAGTTTTTTCGTATTTTTTCAAAGGGGTACCCCTTAAAAAAAACGCGAAAATTCTAAAAAATTAAAATGTCTTCTATTTCGATAAAAACTTTGTTTTAAGCTAATCTAGATCTAGAAAAAACGATACCGTTGATTAAAATTTGTTATGATTTACAGTTCTCAAGATATCAGTCTTAGAGTACTAAATTTTAATAGTATCCAGCTTTCGCTTACTTTTATTTTTGGGATAAATTGGTATAAGTAAATTTCTTTATGGAAAACTATTTAAATTAAGTTTGATTCGATTTCATTGAACAAAGTTGTACTTTTCAAAATAACTTTATTTTAATAAAAACATTTACAGGACTACTTTTTCCATAGAAAATGTTTAAGATGGTTCAGTTTTTACATGATGAACTTTTTCCATAGAAAATGTTTGAGATAATTCAGTAATATTTGCATGTTGAAGTTTTTCCATAGAAAATGTTTCAGATGGTTCAGTTTTAATATGAACTTTTTCCGTAGAAAATGTGTGAGATGGTTCATTTAAATTCGCATGATAAACTCTTTCATGTTTATTTAACTCATACTGTTCCCAAAAACTTTTATCACATACAATACACTGAAATAATTTGACACCAGTATGCACAATAATTTCATGACGGCGTAATTCTTTGCTACGTAAAAATACTTGATCACATAAACAACATTTATATGGTTTTTCGCCCGTATGAAGTCGTTCATGTTTTTTTAAATCAGACTTTTGGGAACATCGTCTATCACAAACACTACACTTGTACGGTTTCTCACCGGTGTGAATCACATTATGCTGCTGTAAAATTGCTTTTCGCGTGAATTCTTTATTGCATAAATTACACTTGAAGGGTCGTTCGCCAGTATGCACTTTTTCATGATTCTTTAAATTTGATTTCTGGTTAAATGATCGATCACAAAAGTCACATGTAAATGGTTTTTCACCTGTGTGAATTCGTTGATGATCAATTAACGTAGATCGTTTTAAAAATGTTTCATTGCACAAATTACATTTATGAGGCCGGGCGGCTTTATGCGTTCTTGCATGAACTAATAAATCTCCACGTCTTGAATAAGTTTGAACGCAAAATTTACACTTAAATATTCCACCCTCCGGAAAATTAATACTATCTTCTGTTAGGTCATATGTAGGATCACAATATTCTTCCGAATAAAATTCATCACTTTTTTTTTCTTCTAAAAAAATCACTTCGTGATGGAAATTTGATTCGGATTCTATTATTTCGTCTTTAATTTTTATTTCTGGATGTACTTTATTCATTTTCGAATAGTTTTCTTTAGAAAAGAAAATAGGTTAGAGCATTATTCGATTGGGTGACTTACTTGACTCGAAGCGCATTTTACTTTTTCTAAAATATAAACAAGAGATAATTTTAACAACTAGATTTTTTCTGTAGCTCCACACGTAGAATTGCATTAAACAAAAATTATTTGCTCTGTATAGAGCTCATTTAATATAACAGAGGCGTCGAAAACTACTGAACCGATTTTGATTAAACTTAGGTTAGTTTTCAAGTGGTTACAATTGTGTAGATTGTTGAAAAAATCGATTGTTCTATCAAATGACCCTATGAAAGCTTTTGGCTATCAACGCTCTATTTTTAAAATATAAGACTTTTACGTGGCACGTATATCAAGTCTTGAGAGAAAACCGTACTATATTAGCAAAAAATGTTATTTCTAAACTAAAAATTATCTCTAGATATCAATTCATAAAAACTTGTTTTTTTGTTCTACTTCAAAAATTTCTGTTTCTGTCTGGCCACGAATATACGTTTGCATGTTCCACGATAAAATGTCTACACAAATTTTTTCCTATAAATTAGACGAATAAGTAGAAAAATTGGCTTAGATGCCTTTTTGCCATGTTGTCAGGGAGGAAATTGATGCCATACTTTCTTAAACGAAATTTTTGTACCAATTGCAAACAAATGGAATTTTTCTGTAGAAAATTCAAACATTTTTTTTAGAAGTAAATTTTTAAAAGGTACAGTTTCCGAGAATTTTTACACCGAAGCGGAGCCCCCAGGAACGTCGGTACGGCCCTGCTCCTTGAACAAACTTTAGCTAACAATAAGCTAAAAAAATTAAAAAACCAATGAATTAAATCAAAATAACATAAAATTTAAATCCATTTTAATATAAATGTTTCAGTTACATAATTTTAGATATTCGAAATATTTAGCTCAAAAATCTACCTTACCTTAAAATATCATCGACTTACAAAGTTTTGTTTTTAATAGATAGCAAATACATTTTTTTCTCTGTAAATTTAATACACATTTCCTTTTAATACAGCCTTACTCATAATTAAATTAAACGTCTTCTTCACTTCATAACAAATAATTTGATTTGCTTCAACATCCAAATGCGTGTTTAACGACGCTTGCGATTTACTGACACGTCCAAGTAACATCAATAAATTGATGACATCTTCAATTAATGGAGGAAATGCTTCACATATTCGTACTAACGATTGCAGTATTGATAAAAACAATTCTGTTCTTGTATCAATCGGCAAAACTAGAAAAAGAAATATTCAATTTTAATCTAATTTTGGGAGTCTATGGAAAATACAGTTGTCTTAACAGATTTTGACACTCTTTACTCAGGATCTTGAATTCGTATGATATCTACAAAGTGTGATACCATTAGTCAAATTTATTTTTACACATTTTACGTAAATTACTTTTTTGACGTGACCATTACTTACAGTTTATAGGCTGGCTTCAATAAACGTCCGCAAATCAGTGTCAAAATCTGTTTACAAGACTGCAATGGAAAAATACCTCCTAATAAAGTTGATAACGTATTTACGGCTAGTCTCGATACTGACAATGCTTTTGGTAACGCATACTGTACGGCAAGATGTGAAATTAAATCAACTGCAAAAATTTGTTTCTCCAAAGACGGTTGACTAAGTAATTCCGGTATAAAATCTAAACAAATATGCATTGATGGTATCCCGGACACTGTAACATACAGTAAATCGCGAGGATATCCTTGAAAATGTACCAATTTCGCTAGAGATGGATCCGCAATAAATACTTGATGTAAATATGAACAAATTAAACTACGTATTTCACGCAGAGCATATATTTGTCCAGGTTTCATACGATCTTCGTCAATTTCCATACATGCTTCCAGTAAAATTTGTACAGCTGCACTTTCTTGTGTAGCAACCAGAGCTGTTTTTAACTCTTCGCGTTCAGATTCAGAGATGGTTGGATGGCCAGATTTATCGGAATTCGATTCGTCTAATAAATGTCGTGATAATTGACTGCGTGATGCAGCCAACGATGCTTGTAAAACTCGGAGAACAATTGTCAAAATTGGTGCACATCGGAATACACGAATATCACATCGTAGCACTTGTAACGGATCGACCATAATATTACGTTGTGTAATCATTAAATTTTGTAAGTATGAATTATCATGAAGCGCATTTATGGACATTATCCACAAACATCGTGGTAAAACCGTATTTAATCGTAGCCAAACTTGTTTGTATAATTCCTGAACGTAACGCGGAATATCGCCTAAGGTGTGTTTAAAGAAACTGGTAAAAATTTCTGCTAATGGCCAAATATCTATAGGTTTTTTCTTCAGCATTTTTTTCAAAATTGTACATATTTTCAGTGGACATGTTTCAATTTGTTCGAACGCCTCAATTAGACTATGCTTTGAAATATGAATTTTATTATGATCATCCGAATAATTCTCGTCAACATTTATCCAATCGTCTACCAACGAGAGATGAGGGAAATGTGTGGCTAAAAGCCTTAGTAATGGACTAAATATTCCTGCATAACTTCCTTGATCCTTTTGCGCCTGTTGCAACAAATATTTAATTGGCAGTTCACTTAGGAATTCCGTACTGTAAATTTTAATTTTTCGCTCGTGCGATAAATTATGCGCATTTGTTAAACGTACATCTTCGTACAGCAACAAATAGTACAATAGCAATAACTGAGCGGTTAAACTCGGTTTTAGAGATGTCATATCTTCAATATTCCGAAGATCTGCATCCATTTCGGTTATACTATAAATTCTCTTTTTCGAATCAAAATATTCACCAAAGACAGAATTTTGAAAGACATGTCGTATTTCCGATTCACTCATTGGTTCATTTGTATGTTCTGATGATGCCCCTTTGGCATTTGGAATTAAAATCGAATTTACGTAAACTTCAATTAATAATGGTAAAACGGGATGAAGGGGGCATGTAGATTCGCATATCTGTCGATAAATCCAATTTTTTATTGGAACCTTATGCTTGGAAAACGCTCGAGATTTTAAGAGTTGATAAATACAGTGTACAGGTAAAAATCCTGGAAGATTTGCGTTCAAATTTGGTGATACCGGTACTTTAACTGCATGTGAGGCCACAACCTGAAATGAAATTTTATAAATTAATCGAAGGAGGTACCAAGTCTTCGGCTCAACTGAAATGGGGGAATCTGAGGTAAAAAGGACTAGAAAGGCTTAATTTCCAGGCTTCGGCCTCACCTCTACTACTCTATAAATTGATTAAGGATAACAATGGGCTTTAATAAATTATTTTTTACCTGTTCTGTAAATATTTCTTGGGTAAAAATCTGCTTCATACGTGTCATATTATTTGGACGTATTGGTACTTTCATTCCCAGTGTTGAGCAAACTAAATCACAAATTGCGCTCAATTGGTTGCTATGAAAATGTATAGCCATCAAAAGAAGCATTTCGCCAAATGATGCTGTTACTCCACTTGCACTAAAATTTTCAATTAAGTTTAGACCTCACCCGGTGATTTCAAGAATTTCGATTTAAATAAAAGAAACTTACCACTCGAAGTAAGCTTCTTCCTTGACAAGCCATTGTACCCATTCAATACCTTTGCGTTCATGATCTGGTTGAGATGCCAAAGCTGGACATGCTAATAGCATGCATAAACCGATAGATACAAATCGTACTCCTGCAGGTGTAGCTGGAGGACGTGATGTTAGTAATTGAATGATGTAATTAACTTCATCTTCTTGAAACCTAAATTTATATTATCAATTAAATTGGTATTTTAAATGCGTATTTACATTTAAATTGTCATTTTAAATGCATATTAACATTTAAATTACCAATTTAAATGCATATTAATATTTAAATTGACATTTTAAATGCATAGTAACATTTAAATTGGCATTTTAAAAGCATATTAACATTTAAATTGTTATTTTAAATGCATATTAACATTTAAATTGGCATTTCAAATGCATATTAACATTTTAATTGGCATTTTAAATGCATATTAATATTTGAATTGACATTTTAAAGGCAAAGTGACATTTAAATTTAAAAACTTACTTGATACCAGCAATTCCACGCAAAGCACAATATAATCGTAATAATGCAGACGCTTGCACCACATGGCTCTCTGGTAAATGAACTCCATTCGACATATTGATAATATTCTGTAATCGTTTTAGAAGTTCATCTCGAAGTTGTTGTAAGGCTACATGACATTCACCTTTCCGTTTCTGTCCCGTACGTACAAACAGCGTGAACCAATTGCGTACGACTTGATCATTACTAAGTAGTAATCCAGAAATAAAAGCAACAACATCACTTTCACTATCCAGATCTTCATGAAGACTAAGTGTAACTGCTAATGCTGGCAAACGACTTAGTTCGGCGCATTTTTGACGAACAGCTAAGGCGTAACCGGGATTCATTTGGCATAATGCCAGTAGAGCTTGCATTCTCATTTTACCGCACATTTCGTCATTATCGGATTTTTGGATTAAGCTTGTACAAACTAGAATAATTTTAAAAAAATGTGGTCTTAATATATAATTTTAATGAGGGAATTTCTCTATTTTCTGGTTTAGAAAATCTAACTCGAACTTACCTTCACGAAAACAGTAGGGAAAATTCGCGACTACCCAACTGATAACAGTGGGTCCATTTTTTACATGTAACAAAGTTTCTACAATATCTTGTATATGCAAAATCGATGGTAATTCAGCCAATGCAATACAAATAACGTCCGATATTTCCCCTAAATATACCGTATTATCAAACAAATCGCTATGTTTGATCAAAAATTCTGAATTTCTATTTTGAACATTCTCATATATTTGGGATTGAATAAACAATAATTCACTTAAAACTAATCGCAATCGTCTAGGTGAGTCACTTCTTTCGAATTCTAATGCCAAACCCGTAGAAAGATTTTCGATTAAGATTGAATCCTTTTGCGTACTACCTAATTTTTGTCTCAATTGTTGTTCTTTTCGTACATCGATTTCTAACATATGAAAATCGATCGATAATAGAGCAACGATTGAGTTAACAAGCTCAATCCCAGATAATAGAGTCAAAATTTCCTTGCGTTCATTAGAACATTGCCGTGTTGAATCTTGGGGTGATATTAAACTCATTCGAACCAAACACGGTAATATCGGACGGATTTCTCGCTGAGAACATTTCGATAACTCTTCCACATCAATATTTTGTAATGCTTTAAAAATTCGTGCCGTTACTTTTTGATTCATTTTTCGTACATAGTTTTTCCACGACAGATCCGGTGTTTACATTAATTTTTTTAGGTTATATTTTAATGTCACACGCATATGACAATCACGATTTTGTAGGCAAAAAATGTGTCAAATCAAAATTTTGTAAAATGACAATCATAAACTTCGAAATCAATTCGGGCAAACGTAGAATCGATCACTTTAGTTTAAATTTTCATAAATGTTCGTGTGTAAATAATACAGAGAATCGTAAAGTATGTGAAATTCAAAATAATTTCAAATGTCTATCGTTACGGCGAAGTGATTCTGGAGATTTTATCCATAAAAAAGTACCTACGAAATTAAAGAAAGTACCAGTTTTACGTATTGATGGTTATTTATTAAGTTTACTTGTAAATGAATTAATTATTTCGAAACAGTTTCGAAGAAGTTTTGTACATAAATATGAAAAATTTTTGAAAGATTCTTGCTGTCAGGAAAAAGTTAAAATACACGTGTATCTACAATCACCGAATAGTGAATTTATAGATCATAAATGGTAAGAGAAAATGCTTCAATTAATATTACGAGCCTTCATTTATATAATATATATTTCGTTATTGCCGACTTCTGAAGTCCGAATACTCGTTCTATCTAAAAAGTAGGAAGAGAATGGAGGAGCGGAGGGGGGGGGCTTGGAGTATAAAAAAACATGTAGCTCAAGATTTTGTTTAAAGAATTATTAATATCCCTTAGAAAATATGAAGAGAATTCTGAAATTTTAAATTCCCTATCCGATTAAGCAATTACGTTCTCTTATGTATCAAGGCGCTAAAATCTCCCAATAGAGCTCTAGCGTTTTCTTCGGCTCCTTATAAATCCTGCAGCTGCCAGAACTCTACGAAATAAACAAAAACTCCTACTAGTATTATAAATGTGAAAGTTTGGATGTTTGTTACTTAATCAAGTATAAACGGCTGAACCGATTTTGATGCGGTTTTCACCGGATCCGCATCCGTGGCGCGTTTTACAGTGGCTGTCCGGGTGGGACACACTTAGTCCATGAGATGACCCATTATGATACCTGAAAAAAAGGGGACCATTCCACAAGGAGCTACTATTCCTTGAACTATTTGAAGCTGTTCAAGAACAGTAGAAGCGATTTGATGTCGGCAGATTTTATTTCGCAGAGGTCATCCAAGAATAGATGACTCAAGTGTGTCAGTTCTCATAGCAAGGGCTGGACAGTAACAGAGAAGGTGAGTCATCGTTTCATCTTCCTACTCATTGTGACAGTTCCTGCAATTGTCGTGGTGCATTGGCCCAAGCGTTTAGCATGTTTGTCTTCCAGTCAGTGCCCTTAAAGAGCAACACTTGAGTTAGATTTTTAAATCAAACCATTTTTTTTCTATTTTCAGGAATGAAAAACTGACTTTACTATGTTTGGAACGGCAAGAATTAGATTTCACAATGTCATGGCTGTCAACATTAGGCGGTGCTTTTTCAGCTTTAGGTGATCATTTTATAAATTGTGCTGAAATTGCTGGTAAAATATCCGTGCAACAATTCAAATTAGCTATGCGTATTGGTGATCCATTAACGGTTGCTCGATGTAAATTATATCTTAGTTTAAGTTTAGTACAACGAGAAAAATTTCGTTTGGCAAAATATATCATTTTGGAACAGTTTAATTTAGCAAAAACTAATACAATTATTGATTATCGACTAACTAATATGTGTAAAGGTATATGGGCTAAATTAAAATATGAATTGAAAATTTATAAATTAGGTAAATTAAATAAAAAAGGTCGAAATTCGTTGGTTAGAATTTAATAAAATTTTGTTTTTTTTTAAAATCTGTTTTGTTTTTTTATTTGAAACTTTTTCCTTAATTTAATTGTTGTTTAAAGAACGAAGAAAGTTTCAGTAGATTTCGAATGAACAAAAATATTATCTCAAAATACTACAAGACTTGTTAGGTTGTAATTCATGTGTGAGACTTGATACCCCATTATCGATCATTTGTAAAAGTTCTCTGCTCAGAACTGGGATTTTGCTGGTTCGATTCCCAACACTGGTACCTTGCCAATTAAATTATAATATACAAACAAAATTAATGGGGCGGTAATTGATTAAACTGACGACGTATGGACAAAAACGAAAGTAACCGGCTATGCTTGTGAAGATTTTCTGCAGTTTCCTTACCTCCAGATGTATATCGGCATCGTTCCTATCAAAGTCGGCTGCAGTCGCACAACCTACTAATTCCTAGCCTACTCGTTTTCTTTCAGGAGTCGGTAAAAAGCCCTATAAAGGTCTACTTGCCAAGCTTCGACCTCCTCTCCGCTACTACTACTACTGCTAACGATTAAAAATCAAATTTTTAACATTGTTTTATGGGAAAATATAATTTTTATATTTAAACTTGTAACAACTATGTTAATAAATAAGACACTGTGATTTACTATGGAAATAACGGAGTTGTTATAATTTTTTGGGGGATGTATATGATACTGGTCATTCAAACTACAAGTAGAACTCCAATTATCCGGATGAATTAGGACCGAATTAAATCCGGATAAATGGATAAATAATAAAAAAAGATCATTTTTAAAAGTTTTGCTTTTTGACACTGAAAGAGGGTTTCTCAATAATCTCTGCTGCAAAAATCACCTGAATACGACCTTTTTTTGTCAAACCGTTTAGAATAATTGGAGTTCTACTGTATTGGGATCTCTAGCAATATCTCAACCTACTAGCAGTAGTTATTAAGTTATTCACCAGAGTGCGACAAGAAACACGTAGGATGAATGGTATATCACGGGGGTTGAGTCTGGAAACATTGTTTTACTAGCTCTAGTTTATAATTTACCCACAATGCAGAGACCATAACCAAGTGCTAGAGTTCCCATTACTAAGTCTAGTAAAGTTGTAAATCCCACAATGTTCCCCGTTTAACAATCAGTGTGCTAGAGTTCCCATTATTCATAATTCCTAGCTACTAATCTAAATTAAAATAAACAATTCTTGAACAAATATGTATTTCAAATCTACCAACTTACAAAACAGTACAAAAATGTAAAATTATACAAATGACTCAACATTTATTTGCCGGTCCGGTTTAAATTAAAAACCTTTTGTCAAAAGTGTTTTCAGTCAACAAAATAATCTTGTATAAAAGATATTTGTTATAGATCTTTGACTAAACCGGAAAAACTTAAAAGGTCACATTTTATTACGTACAGTCGTGCTTTTCTATTTTTTGGGCAGTTTTGTCTTCCATCCACCTCCTGTAATAGACTATAAAGTTGCATTATTTCGTTATAGAAAGGTAAATGTATAATAAATCGAAAAAAAAATAGAAATATTCGGTAGAAATTGATATTCAAACGTTTCTATAATAATGATAAAATTAATCATATCTGATTTCCTCATTGGCTGAGGGAAATCTCTATTTTTTATCAATTTTAAAAATGGCAATAGTTCCCTTCCCGTTTTAATAAACGTTTCTTATTTATAAAGGTTTTAATTAAATTTTTATAGCGTTCATGTACACTCCCGTTCAATAAAATTGAACAGATCTGAAATGTTAATTTTCGTACATGTCATAAAACTCGTCACTTTTGTAACTCTCTGTATAATTATTCATTTATAAACAAAGATAACTAGTATATATTTTAAGTGTGAAAAAAGAAATGGAAGTTTAGTAAACAACATTTACCACAAGAATAATCAAAATTGTGAGAGACTGATTCGATTCAGATCTGTTCAATTTTATTGAACGGGAGTATACAAAATCAGATTTGTCTTAGGAGCGCCGTCAATTTTGTAGTCTATGGTTTGAGTTTACAAGAAGGAGGGTAGAAGTAAGGAGAACTATCTCATATGGAATTTCAGTCGCAAGTGTCAAATCTAAAAGGGTTGAATAGTGGTTCAATAAGTTGCCAGAATAGCGTTAGTAGGCTATTGTATAGATGACATATGGAGTTAGCCCTTCTTACCTATGTCTTCCATAGTTTATAATAACTAGATACTGGGCTCTTAGGGACCGTCTATATAGGGGGGGGGGGGGGTGTGTGTGTGTAAATGTGTGCCTTATCGTGGCATGGGGGAGGATGTCAAATAATCACACAATCAAATCTTGATCACTGAAAATACGAGTTTACACTGATTTAATGAACGGCATGTGAATAGCTGCATTCGATTAGTGATTTCGGCTGAATAGTATATAAGTCTCTGATCATATTACTTATCAAACGCCATTTTAATGATCGCTTTTGAAATTTGATCACCTACTGCATTTCGATCAGAGATCATAATTAATAATCTCAAATCAAATAATTTGGAAAATCTGGTAAAAAAACAACCTGCATTAACAAAATTTTGGTAAAATAATTATTTGCCAATGAATTGAAAATATAAAAGAAACTTGCTCTGAACTTACTTGTCAGAGTAAGATGAAGCGCACTAGGAGTGCTCTCTATCGTCAATCGAAAAACTCAGTGCGAGCAATCTATAATGGTCAATCGAACATACATTTTATGCTTTGAGTGCTCTCAGTGCGCACGAGGGAAGTCAAAAGGAAACGCTATTAGTTACTCGATGAATGTTAACTAGTAAAATAAACAGGGCAACAATGTAGGATATGATAGGAAGCAAAAGGATTTAAAATAATATAAAAAGCGTACATAAAAGTAGCATAATTCCAGATTTATTTTGATTTTTTTTGTGTGTTTTTGTTAAATACGATACAAGATGTTTGTTTTGTTTATCATCAAAATGTGTTTTTCTTAATCATTTTTTTATATTTTTTTAAAGTTTGTAATAAAAACGCATTAAATGCTTAGCTTAATCAGTACGTTTTTATAGTGTTTGTTTCTTTTTAAATTTTCACTTATAAATTACTTTTTTGTAATATTTATATATATAATTAAAATGTACATTTGTACTTTCAATTGGCAAGTGTACCCATTGGATCCCATGCTGGTAATACAATTGGTGGTTTATTTTGCACATCTAAAACTTCTTTTGATACATATTTTTTATCAACAACCAATTCAAATACAAATTCTTTGAACCAGTTACCAGTCATCATAAAATAACCTTTTTCGCCGCGATCTTCACCCCATGAATTTTCAACACGGAATTTTGTTATTTCTTTACCCTAAAAATGAAAATTATAATCGAAAATTAGTTTACTCGTTCTCTTCCCAACGCGTTTTTAATTAGGTTATGTTTGGAAATAAATTTAGGAAGTTCTTTTTATTCATTTGGTGTTGTATTAGTCTGAAATGGAAAACTTTCTATCATCGAAAATTTTCTCTCAGGACACACTAAACTGTCAACAGTGTTGTCGAATTGGGGGATTTTCCTCTAATTTAGTGGATTTAATAACATGAAATAATGCATGTCGTCATGTTTCGACTAGAAATAAATATAAGATCTCTAAAGATTTTAAATGATTAAACTTGTGATAAATTACTGTAAATAGTTCGTTTTTCCTTCTCTTTTCCTTTAATTGCTGTTTAAATCCCCAATATGTTGAAGTTTTCCACTGATGTAGAAACCATAATGTTCTAGGAATTTTTGTGGAAGGATTATCTAAGGGCTAAATATATAATACCCGCATATATACACAAGCAATACCACAAACAGCAAAATAAAATATACGACTTTTGCACCGACCTTAAAAGATACGCCTGTAAATACCATAGCATGGGACATCATTGATTCGCCATACAATAAACGGTCTGCTTTGGACATTCCTAATTGTATATCGGTACCAAACACCAATTTAAAATCATGTCTGAAATAGAAAAATTCAAGATGAAATTGGTCTTTGGAATTGATTGCAACAAAACTCTATACATACATTTCTAGATCTTCAATACCCGGTTTTGATGCTAATCGTTTAACTACTTCACAGCCAAACCAAACAGCTTCACCATTTTTAATACTTTCTGCAGCTAATTTCATTAATAATTCAATTGGTTGATTATTGTAGACAATTGGTCGCCCACCAACAACATTACCCAATAAATCTATAGTATACGCTTCACCGAATTTATTATTCTCTCGTGGATCATTTACAAGACAAATCTTTGAAAGAAAAACAAAATTAGTCATGTCAAAAGTTATGCGATACTTTAAACCACAAGCAGCTGTAGAATAATAATTAGCAAGAGGGGTACCGCAAATGGGGTCCTACATGCTGAAAATACCCTTCCATGAAGGACTGTTCAGTTGTTACTCTCGGAGGTCATATAGAAATTTTAATCTACAATAATTTCAACTTAACAGGCCATGCAGAGGTTTTAAAAATGTATCATGTCATTTTATAATATTTATTCCCTAAGGATAGAATATATGGATGTAAATATGACTCTGTATGTCTGACGGTCATTGAACAACTAACAAAATATCAAAGATGTCTCAAAAAGTTCTACAACTGCTCAATGTATCCGAACAAAATTTTGAACATACTTTATCATCCACATTATAAACAGGTTTAACATATTTGGTATAAAATTCTAAAGGTGTAATCGGTCCAATTGATTGATAATTTTTGCTTTTATCATAATATTCCCATGTAAATGTATCATTAGGAATGCCTAAACATATCCCAACAACTCGATAAACCGTAGACATTTGTTTATCAATTTTCGCTTGTAATTCTTCATCGGTGCTGTCATTAGCAGCCATATCACGTAAATCTTTTGCAAATTCTCGTAACTAAAAAAAGAAATACACAAATAATTTTAAAATAGTACTCTTTTAAAAATTTTTTAAATCCGTCCCATGACCTCTTTCATGCAATATTTTCTTAAGAAGGAACTGTGTTTCTAAAACTACTCTTACGTTTTACTTAATAATTAAGGATTAGATTTTCCGTTCCATAATTTTCAACCCGTAATATTTTCGCTATTTTTATCGTTAAAAAAAGTTAGTGGTGATTACATTTTGAGGAAATTTGGAAGAGTTATTTTTGAAAGAAATTGTAATTTAAAGAAATAATTTCGATGTTTTAAATAATAATGATAGCCGTGTCCCGTTAGAATATACGACTGTAAATAAAAAACTGACCTTCTTAAGTTTTAACTTTACTTTTCACTTTAAGCAGCCAACTAGCCAATAAAAATATAAAGTATCAATTATTTTAATGGGATTAGATTAAAAAATTTATACTTACTTTGCTCTTTAAAATTGCATTTAATCGCACACTTTGTTCACAGCTGAAAGTTTCTGGAAAACATTTCTTTGGTATTAACCCATGTTTATTAATTAAATTCACCAACATGTCCCATTGTCCACCATCGGAAATGGGATCATTTAAAAGGAATGAAACTAATCTACCATCGATCGGTTCATTACGTTTGGCCGTTTCAACAATATTATTTAAAAAAAAGTTACTACGTTCTATTTTATCCCAAAAGAATAAATACGCTTGGGAGAATTCAAATTCATCTATATTTAAACTTTTCATTAATGGTATACGCATACAATTTAATGCAGCAAATAACCAACATCTTCCAGAATTTTTTTGATTTGTAACAGGTTTACCTTCACTTTCCACCTATGCCAATTAAGTAATTTAAAAAAAAAACAAATTTTTAATTTAAAATTAACACACAAAAAAAAAAGTGTTTACCTTGTGTTGAAATATATGTAAAGGTTGTTCGACTTGTTTTCGTACTAAACATACATCGAATGGATCTATTCGGGAACAAACATTTTGCGCTAAGACGTTCTTTGAATCTTGATAAAATGTTGAACGATATTTGTCTAAAATTTCTTTTGTTAATGCAGCTGTAAAAAGATATTGTGTTTCGGTATCAAATGAAGTCATTTTTTTTAATGTATGCAATCTGAATTTCGTGATGAATAAGTAATTTTTTAATTAAATGGTTTTAAATACATATTTTTTTGTTTTCTTTCAAGTTGTGTTTTTTTATGTTGTTAAAAAAAATACTCCTATTTTTAGCATGATTTTTTTTTTGGAATGCCAAATTTCATGGCATAGTTTACTTGATATTAAAAACAAATTTATTGCAAAAAAAAACTGAATAAAAATTTTTAACACTTACTAGCCTCCATTTTTAACAATTTACTAATAATGAATGATGTGTATGAATTCTGCAGTGCGCATGGATTCCTTTTAGGCCGGTATTACACTTCACAAGATCAGATAAAATATTTTATCATTTTTTTATACCCGATATAAGTATATGATATATGTATACCAGGGTATATGAAATGTAGTCCCAACTTTGTAACGATTGAAAATAATGATCGTAGAAAAGTATAGATGTTCATAAAATGACGTAATTAGTACATTACCACATATCTATCCGCCCGTCAGTCCGTCTGTCTGTCATCAAGATAACTCAAAAACGAAAAGAGATAATCAGCTGAACTTTTGTGTGTGTGTTTTAGAGCTAAAAAGTAAGGTCGAGTTCGTAAATGGCCAAATTAAGGGGGTAAATATTCATCTTTGAAACCGTAATATATAGAACAGACATTTAAAGACAACAAGTGTTCCTTTTTGATAAATAAACAACTTTTCTTTGCAACTTTTTTCATAAACTCTATATATACCGGGTATTTAAGCAATAAACTCAATTAGTTGTTATTTTCACTTGTTTTAATGAAAGTTTTGTATATGATAGGTGACAAAAAACTATTTGTCCTATACGCGAAATTTAAGATGCAATGTTTGTATTTTCAATAATTTTGATATTTAGTTTTTTGACCAAGAGTATTAAATTGCAACTGTTTACAAATTCGACATTTTAGGTTAGTTAGCAAATATTATTTTCATATGTTTGCGAATGGGTTTATCAATTTTCAATTTCAATTTCACCCACGGTTCGTGCCTTACTTATAAAGATTTATATCTCAGATTATTTTCAAATAATATTGTTTCTTAATACAGCTTTGGAAAATAATGAAACAAAATTTCTGGGTAAATTCTTCTTTTTTAAAATGTAATATCAAGCTATTATACTATCCAACATCTTTGACTAAGAATTTGGATTAAAAATTTTTTATAAAATATTGTGTAATACCGGCCTAACATTTTTGCAATTTCATATGAAATGTAAGTACCGTGTCATAATAATATTTTAAACATTACGTGACATGCACACGCACCTTAAAAAGTTAACAAAAAATTTTTGTAATAGTTTTCATTTTATTTTATGATTATTTTGAAATAATTTCTTTTTATTACTCAGTTTTCAAAAAATCATTAGACCTTGAATAATCTTCTCACTTTATTTGATTTGAAATGCATTTAATTAACACTCAATTGTAAATAATGTACTTTGACTATAATTATACTGATTATGTATATTTCTTAGAATGTAAATAAAAATAATTTGCATATATAATTAAATACGTCTCGTTATCTGTGGTATTCTGATTATCAGTTAAAAGTATATATAATTTTAATTTGATAACAAAATGCGTACAAAATGAAATGATAAATAAAAAACTTACTTTAGTACAGTTATTTTAGACAAAAATTCGGACAAAGCTCGAAAATTTTGCTATAACAGATTTGTAATCTTTTGAAACCTGTATTGCGTAATCTATAACAATCCTTTTAACAACTCTTTAAGGGTTCTCAAGGTCAAAGGTAAGAAAAATCAGTTTTTTTTATGGATGTATAAAAATATGACTAATGTATATGGCACGGTAACTATTAAATTTTACAAAAATTAGTTTTGCTCTAACTCAGTCTAATTTTACACGATTTTATTAAACCTAGTATGTAATTATACTAAATTTGAGTCATATTTTCCAAATTTGACTTTAAATTTAATGTTTCTGTTATGGCGCCAGAGATTGTGGTTGCTTAGTCCATATATCTCAGAAACGGTGAATTCTATATTAAGTATATAATACCAGATGAAAAGGATGACCCAAAAATAGTAGGATTAAAAAAAAATTTCATCGAAATCGGATTAAATTTGACCAAGATATCGATTTTTGTACTTGGTGACGTCATTAAATTGTATATAAAAATTGATTTTGCTCCAACCCAGTCAAATTTTAACCGATTTTAATAAACCTAGTATGTAATTATACTAAATTTGAGTCATATTTTCCAAACTTTATATTAAATTTAATGTAGCTATCATGGCGGCAGAGATTGTGGGTGCCTAGTCTATACATCTCAGTATATACCAGAAATAAAAAGGTTGACCCCAAAATAGTACTAAAAAAATTTCAACGAAATCGGATAAAATGTAACCAAGATATTAAAAAAATCGATATTTTGTACTTAGTGACGTCATGAAATTCTAAAAAAAATTAAACTTTTATCAAATTTAAATAAGCTTATTCAATTTAAAAAAAAACTTACCTTCTTTGGCTTTCTATACAGAGCTATAGATGTGCTCACGAAAATATTTATTGTGTATTTGTATCTTAATTCGCGCCCAATACATTGTGCCTTTATCACGGATGTTTGAAAGTGAAAAAATTATAAATTTTTGATTATGTGGGTAAAAAGTACTAACATTAGCGAAATTCGGGTATGCAAAACTTTTATTTTTATTTTTTGAAAAACAAAACACATTTTAATGGTTTTCCCCTGATAAGCTCAGCTTAGTTTATAATTAATTCTTAGAACGGAAATGATTAGCCAATATTGTAAATTTTAATAAAAATTCAATTGGTTTAATGAAACTTGAGGTCAGATTTACTTGATCAGAGCTTCAAGTTTTTTCTAGAACTACTTCGAATTAAATCTGTGTTATAGATAAATGTGGAAAGCGTAGGTTTATTTATGGCAAATAATTATATAAATGTTAAAAAATAATACAATAGTATACCCATAATTCGAATTAATTGGAACCGAATCCAATCCGGATAGCCAAATTTCCAGATAACTGGATAAATTATGAGAAAAGGCCCTTTCTTTAAAAAAAAACCTAAATTTGTGTATACTGATCAAGAATTAAGATAAACTGTCGATTTTCTGGGCTAAGTTTTGAAATTTTAAAATTTTCGAAAAATGAGCGTTACTCTTGTACCCCTAAGTATTTATGCATTATCAAAACTATTGGGCGTAAATTTAAAAGGTTGAAAAAAAAAATTCAAATAAATTTTACAATATACTTTTATAATTTTATTCATTTTTAAAGTTTTTGAAATATTTTGTTTCTTTTAGTTTTTACAAAATTTCTAAAATCACTATAATAATGTAATATCTATTGCCTATATTTACCATCATTTTCTTTTTTTAAATATATTATGTATTTTTGAAAAAATATAATTAAATTAAAATCTTTAATAAAACAAGTTTCTTTTTTTTTGTTTTCAATAAATTTAATGAATGTAAAATATTAAAAAAAATTAATCGATAAAAAATAATATATATTTCGATAATAATTTTACATATCTCTTTGTATGAGGAAAATATATATTTTGACTAGATAAAAAATTATTTTATTATTTGGAATAATTTAAATGCCAAATTGTTTTGTGGCTTGGATGTTAAAAATCTTCGCTTCCATAAGGAAATTAAATAAATTATTTGAATGGTATTGTTATGATATTTAAATTCCTAAGCGTATTACGTAGAACTCACTTTAAAATGTTTTTGTAGAGAAGAATGGCCATTTTAAAAATGATTTATTAAGATTGGGATGCAAAATTATTTTGTAGACTGTGAAGAAAATATAAATATACGGTTTTTGGCACAAGTGAAGAGAGATATCTATATTCTATAAGTACTATAGTTTATTTTTGTTAGGCAACTGTTGATGCGTTAACGTATAACAAGTTGTTATATAATCAAAATGGTATTAAAAAATTACGAAAATATAATAGGGTGAATATTGGGAGTTCAGTAAGATACTTGACCGTAAATTTTCTCGATTTGTCGAATTAAAAAAAAAGATTGACCCGTTAGTCACTTTATTGGTCACTAAATTCGAAAATATTATTATTAAAAACAGCACTAAACAGTATTTTAGAATGACATTAGTAAAATTTACGTGTTATATAATCAAAAAAACTTGGACCCAGTAAATCTACAAAATTGTCTTATATAAGTGTAATACTTCTAGCAAGAATAAATATCTATTTGAACAATGTTTTCGTTAATTTGTATCTTTATGTTTTCGCTCCATGCATATTTGTCGCAACTAGCAACACAACGATAAAAGTTTCTATTAATGGTAGCATTGGTAGCAGAGTTTATTTATCAGATTTATGTTTCAATTGTACTTTGATGTATGATTAAAAGATGGGATTTTATATTAATCCATCTTTTAGATAAACTGAGTGCCGCAGCATAATTCTTCCAAATTTGTGACTTCTGATATACAAACTTGGAGACATAAACAAAGCGAATAGATGTATTGTTTTTTTTTTCAGTTAAAATCTTCTTGACTAAAATTATTGTGCAATATGTATTTAAAAAAAAGTTTTACGACAACTTTTCGTTGTTTGAAAAACTTCCCCTGTGCCATAATTATAATTTTTATAATTTAATAAATCATTTAAAATGTTTCAAAAGAGGAAAAATGTCTTTTCTTATAAATATATATATATATATATATATATATATATATATATATATATATATATATATATATATATATATATATATATATATATTAAAATTTAATATTTCTCTCGTAATTTAAAAACATATATTTTGATTTCTACAATTTTTTTTAATAATTCTGTGATAATTATATTTGTTTTGCAAAGTTTTAAAATATTTTAGGCAGTTCAATCGATTGAAATTCTGTTAATGAATATTTTTCAGGAATTTTTTGTCAGTGAGTCACATCACATTTTTTTCTATTTTAACGACAATTTAAGACAAATATTTGTTTCATATTATAACAGATCTAAGTAATGGATATCACCATAGAAATAATTTTTATTTCGAATATATTCGAGACATTTTCTTAACGCAAAGGGGGAATGGGAAATTTTTTATCATTCTAGTTGGATAAATATATGCAGTGATTTGATCACATGTATATATATACTACATGCAGATATTGTATACTACATGCAGATATTTTATTAAACTTTTGTGTCTTAATAGTAATGTTGACCTTTATTTAAAAAAAAGTATAACTTCTTATGTGCATCTAGACCAAGCACCTAGACCAAGGGGTCCTCTGTGCCCTATGTGCGTACATAAGAACACACACACTTTTTATTTTTTATTTTCTCTTTTTGACTGATTTTACATATAATTCTTCATGCTAATCTTTTTTACCTCGAAAATCCATTCGAAAATCAATTCATTCTTGGTGGAAAAACTATGGAATCAAAACATAAAATTATCCAACTAGGTTGTATAAAAAACCCCTGGACCCGTATAATATATTATTTACGGAAAAAAATTCGTATAGAATTTTGAAAAGTTCATATCGACGTTTGAATTATCGAATTATCTAAGTAAGTTTATTGATTACAAATCTGTTTTAAGTATACTTTTCGTGCCGGGGTTTTCTTTTCTTTTGTAATTTGTGTTGTTTTTTTTTTTAGAATTTTTGAATATTTAATATATATTGTCGTTCACAAATTCTATATTGTGTGTATAATGTAGAATTCTATTATGATTCCAAAAAAACAAATTGGAATTATACAGTTTCGATGAATTGAATTAAATATTTATTTGGAAATGTTTAAAGTTTATTTTGATAAATAAGAATAATAATTTTTTTTTTCGAGAAATTAACAAATTTAATCCCTATATTTTTTTTGTTCATTTATATAAGTAAACAGAATGATTTTTGGGGTAAATATGAACAACTTTGGGGACTAACTTTAAAATTTATCGATACATTGAAATATAGTAAATTTTTCAATAATGTTAAAAAATGTTTTAAATCATCAATTTTATCTCTCTAAAGTTACACGAAGCCGACTGTATGAAGAGATTCAAATTTCGAAATTTTCTTCGATTATATTCGTTTAAGAATATCCACCTTCCATAAAAAAATCGGTATAATCATATTAAACCGATTCTATTCCGTTATTTAATCGAAATAAATGATAATAATTGTTGACTATCTGGTCATATCTTCAATAGGATTTAATCAAAGATTACCAGCCAAGTAGCCGAGCGGTACTACGCGCTTTGTCTACTTGGGGACTTGGAGGTTATGAGTTCGAATCCCGACATCGGCAGTTTGTCAATTATTTAAAAAAAAGGGGTGGTTAATTGAGTACACTGTCGGCGTATGGACAATAACGAAGTAACCGGTTATGCTTGTGAAGGTTTTCTGCAGTTTCCTTCACGAACTCCAGATGAATATCGGCATAGTTTCTATCAAAGTCGGCTGCAGCCGCACAACCTGCTAATTCCTAGTCTACACACAAAATTCTTTCCACTTCACTCACATCCTTACATCCTTAGGCATCACAATGGACCTTATGGTCGAAGTGTGTCCCGTCCAGGACAGCCGCTACAATCTATCTATCTAATTAAAGATTGCATCGTAATAAATCGGAATGAATCGGTTAATAATCGGAATTGATCGGAATAAATCGGATAATATTCGGATATTTATAAAAATGATATCGAAAATGATGTATCTGAATTGGAAAATTACGATTAATTTCCATAGTGCATTTTTCAAATCGAATTTGATAAATTTTTTAAAAATTTATTGACAATAAATTTTTGTATCGAAATTAAGTTTAAAAAATCAGCCCCAATAAGTGGTTTGCATACACCGAAAATCATTCTATCGAAGTAGATAATTTGGACATAGTATATTTACAAGTAAATAAATTTTATTAGGTACATGTCTTTGGATTAAGAAATTTTTTAGCACTTACAGAGGTTGAATGCGTTTGGGGCAGTCAGGGTCCGTTGATGAGCGCTTAATATGCGCGTCTCATCCAGGAAACATACCGAACGTTAGACCGTGAACGCACCAAATCATTCAAACCTAAGACTTAATAATAAATAAATTAAAAAAACAAAAAAAACTTAACAAAATTTGTTTTGCATAAAACTTAGACACTACTTTCGCCTCGACCTATTTTTGTTATTGGATAAACATATTTTTTTCTTCGTACATAACTCGGCGAAGTTTTTTCCGCTGTACTACTTAAACCACTTAACAACGGTAGAGATTCATTTTTGGAAAAACATTGTTCATCGATAGGTTTTTGTCGTTTTGTCACTGCCGTTTTGACATTATTCGATTGTTCGCTTTTCTTTGGACTCCGCCTGGGCAGTAAGAACCAACGATCCGTTTTTTTACTCAATTTTTTCTCATAACTCTCCTCCGATTGCGTTGTATTTTTTGGATCAATTACCGAATATTTTTCAATTGATTCAATATTGAAATTTTGTTTGGGTTTTTCGCTATTTGTTGCAGCTGGAGGGCATTCTTTAATTATTGACTTTAAATCGAAAAAGGATCGTGAATCTGTTTGGATCATACTTGGATCTAAATTCACAATTTGTGGATTAAAACTAACGCTTTTTGTTTCACATGGTGTTTTACAAATTGATCCCGAATCAACGGATGGACTATTTTTCACAACTTCCGGTTGTTTAACTAAATTAAATTGCATCATGGACCGATTTTCCGGATCGAGTGTTAAGTCAATTGCAAAATTTGATATTGTATCTTGATCAATTTGTGGGGATGTTGGGGACATTATTTGTGGAGAGAATGGTGAGACACGATCCGGTAATCGTGATGAGATTATATTATCTGGACTGTAAACGGTCGTAGATATTTGGGGTTTATGTATATGAACAGGTACATGCAGTTTTTCCATTGTGACCGTTGATAAATTGTACGGATTTAATTGTGTTTTTAATGGTAAATTTAGATTATCCGGTTTTGGAGAGATATCTGTGAAAAAATTTTGATCGAAATGTGTTTCCATATATACGGTGGATGTCGATTTTGTAGATTTTTTCACACTTTCTGGACTTGATTTTGTACTAATTGGTATTTCACTCGATGTGGAGAAACTTTTTTCATTTGCATCGAATACACAATCAGTATGATCGTAATTTTGGCAACATGTTCTTTTGAAATTAATTCTATTTACAATGGTACTTCCTGTGGGCGTATGCAAATTGATATCCGATTCATATTTACATGGACAATTTGGACAACCACTGTTACAGATTTTATGATCGTGGCCCGTAATAATACAATGTTTCCAATGATTGATAATTGGTTCATCTAAAATATTTTCCGCTGAGGCATAACTGTCCGTTTCTGTACTTGTATTTATAAAACCTAAATCGTTCATTTTATTTTGCAAAAATGAGGATTTTGTAGTACAATCGTTTTTATTCGAACAACACTTAATCGCACTCGATGCCGATTCATAACTTAAATCACCCGAAGAGTCTGTTCTCGAACTATCGTTTTGTGAGGGACACCGTAATATCATTGAAGTTCTACCTAATTTTTGAAAATATCGTACACTTTTTAGGTCGTCCGCACATGTTGATAAATTGCCGGCGA
The DNA here is from genome assembly GCA_963920215.1 of Nineta flava. Classification (NCBI taxonomy): domain Eukaryota; kingdom Metazoa; phylum Arthropoda; class Insecta; order Neuroptera; family Chrysopidae; genus Nineta; species Nineta flava. The sequence goes on along the minus strand of OY986043.1, from coordinate 85,089,047 downwards.
TTTTCGGGGTACGTCGCATTACTGTTGGAGTTCGTAGCTCGTAACTAGTACTTATCACTTCTGTTAAATTTGTTTTATCACCGAACATTACACCAAAGCTTGCACGTGAACTGATACTGGACACTTCACTTAAACTTTCTGGACTTGCGAGCGGTGCCAGACCAAACCAGTCATCGTGTATTAAATCAATTCGACCACCATTATCTAAGCTCGAAACTTTCGCACGTAGTTTCAATTTTTCAGGATTCGTGTTCATGTACGGTGTACTGTGGTAGCTTTTAAATTTATAAGCTCTATCGTATTTTGCGTTATTTCGATGGTTGTTAAAAATTGGCGCTGTACTACCTGGGGCGGAATTTTTTCGCGTGAGTCCATCATGAACATGTATATCTGTTGCACCAATAGGAATTTGCCAACTTTGTGGTGACGTCACTAAACTTGTACAGCCCCCAGGATGTGGTTGATTATTCCAACTTGGTGATCGACTATGTATATCGGGGTATAATATAGAACTCAATTGGATTGGTGAAATTTTTGATGGGTAATAACTTCCGGTTTGAGATGAATTCACACTGGAATTTTGGTATACTTCAACTGTTGGACTTTGTAGACTGGTAAAACTTGTTTCAAGACATAATCGGTGCGGAGGCATAGGAGATGATCCGAATAGCAGTTGACATTGTTCTTGATCCATTGGTTCTGTGGATGTTATCGAATTTGATGTTTGTCGTTGTGGTTTTCTTGGCCCAAATGTAGTTATAACCTATAGTGTCGCAAAAACAAACAAAAAATTCAAAAATTATGTATAATTTTCTTGGAATAATATTTTATTAATATAGAGGGAAAATAGTTTGATGAGATTTATATAGCTAAGCTTTAAGAAAATTTTGCCATTATTACCGAGCGCGTATTTAGAAAGTGTAAAAAAGCGAAAAGAGTTTTAAGAAATAATAATAAATATGTTTAAAAATATTTACGATTTAATTTTGTGTTCGTTTTTTTTTTTGGATAAATGTATCAAAAAAGTTTTTATTTGAAATATTTTACAAAAGATTTGTTATCCCCAAAATGGTGACTATCGTAACAGTAAAACTTCGATTGTCGTTCCTCGAAACCAAGATAGCAATATATGAACTCTTGATGAATACCTAAAGAGTTCTTATTTATGATTTGGACGTCACATAAAAAATCTTTAAGAAGTTCAATGCGCTACAGGACTTTTGAGGAATTCTTTTTTCTGACTTCATAAATAAGAATTCTTTAAGAGCTCTTAATTTGGAGTTCTTAAAAATGACAACTTGAAGAAGTCATTATTGGACTTCTGTAAGAAATCTTTCAAAAAAGATTTCGTGTAGAAGTCTTCCTGAATTGGATTCTGTCTGGGAGACTACACCTGTGTCGAGCTGGTAATATCTTGAGAACTCTAAATCAAATCGTATTTTTACTAACTTGTTGGGCTCAAACAAATTTTTAGCCAAAATTAAAGAAAAACAATTTGTGCTTTTTCTAAGATACTAAATGCTATAAAGAGACCGAAGATATTAGATCTTAAGGTCCCTAGGTTTAATGATTTTGAATTTTAGTACCATGGGCTGAGAATCTATAATATTCATAAATTGGATTGTGAAAAATTCAAAGGATCATCGTAGAATGCAAAAGTTTTACTATCACAACAATCTTTTATTCCTTAAGTGCTCCCAACAAAGTTTACATATTTAGAAAGAAATCTGCTGAAGAGGAAAGTATGGCATTTGAAATATACAACTGTATGGAATAATTTTGGATGTATTGAAATTATATATTAAAATAATGACTTTTAGATGATGAATACAAATATATCATGCGGATAATATTATGTAAATTTAGCTACACGCATGCTCACTTAAATTTCAAACTACTTGGTGCAAATACAAAAATAAATTAAAATATATCAATACTTGATTACGATTTGGTGAAATCTTTGGTGCACATTAATTAAAAACCATTCCCAACAAAAATTTTGGATGCGCAAACATTTTCAAATTGGAAGTAGCTTCTATAGGTTTAAGCTAATTTTTAAGAGTCTATATGCGGCAAATTTACTTCTACATACTTTGTCAGATAATATTCTTAAAATTGCTCGAAGCCTGCGATATTGAGTTATATATTATAGATAATCCAAACAAATATAAGAATTCAATTTCGGAATGTAAGTTAAAAAGCTGAATTTTTGCCGGCTAAAATGTCCGCGAGTCAAGATATTAAAGGTTGAAGGTAATGAAAAACGATTTCAAAATCATAAAATTCTCTACAAATTTCTCGGCATATTCTATGGATTGAGAGCAGATCAGAGGACATTTTCGAGCGACCATTTTGTGCAATTAATGAATTTCTATTTTTGAGTATGTTGGAAGTAGACTTGTCACGGAAGTAAACTTGAGTTCTTGGACTATTTGAATACAGTTCCCAATAAAACTATAACAATTCCAAATGGATGCAAAATAAATTGAAGGAATTTGGTAACTTAAAGTCTAAAACTCTTGTAGGTATCTGTCTCTAAGAACTTCGTGAAGTTCAGTCGGTGTGTGTTAAGTTTTAGGATAATTGATTTGAAATGTACGTCATAAAAGTTACTTTGTTAAATGAATTTCTTGTAAATGCCAAAAAAAACAGAGGCTCCCCCCTTAAAAGTAGTAAAATTTCATATTCTTTGGTTCACATTTAAATAACACAGACATGCAAAAAAACTGAGAAGAACATTATTGAAAATTTTTGCTGAAAGGAGGGGCTTATGACATCGGATCGATTAACTTTCATCAGTAACGGGGGCCCCTTGATTCAATCGATGAGGTTTTTAATATACTTGTGGAAGTTTGAGCAACAGCACGGGTAAAATACTGCCTATTATTAGCAGAAATTAATTGGGATCATGGCCGACTACAGCGCTATCGTGTCACTGATGCATATAATCGATCTTATAACCATCATTATCCAAAATTTCGGTTGGCAATGTATTTTGCCTATATGCAATACTCCTATATGGACAGTTTCTATAAGTGGCAGCTGTCCCAACATTAAGGTGCCGATTATATTGATTCTTTCCATCCTCCGAGACACACCCTAATGTTGGGGCATTATTTCCTATACCAACTGACCATATAGGAGCATTACATATGTGGTATTTTGATAGTTTTTGCATGAAGAGAGATAGAAAACTGATAAAAACGAGTATTTAATTTGTAGGTTAGGGATTCCTCAAATATGCCGATTGTGCCATTACAAAATAGACCTATATGAGATAAACTTTTTTGGTTTGTTCTATTTGATAATAAAATTCTCCAAATGCGTAGTTAATCGGTAGGGCTTAGTTTTTGGTATTTCAGCCACAATTTCTAAAAATTTTAAAAGTTATGACTACTAACCAATTTTGGTTTCTGGCTACTTTTTTAAAATCAAAATATGTTGTAATTCGAAAATTTTTGGTTGATTAGAATTTTTCGAAATTCACAAGGAAAATATTTCAATTTTCATGCATCCTTCAAAAAAATTGGATTTTAAAATAATAGAAAATAAAAAAACGTTCCACAGAAAATATTTCGTAATTTGTGCACCAAAGAGATAAACTTCAAAGAAAGAAATATATATATAAAATGCTCAATCGTGATAATGCAATTTCGTGGTTTTGATATTTATTGTTCTTTGTTTTTATTTTTATTTTTCGGGAAAAAAATGAATGGAAATGAATTGAACGGACCAGTACCTGGTGTCATGAGGCGCCTCACAAAGTCGTGGCGAGGGGGGCGCCAACACCTCTCTCGCATGTTCTTTCCAATGCATTACCTATATGTAATATAAATCACAACAATATTAAAAGTTTGGCCAATTTTGTTTTAGCGAATTTCCTCTACCAGGAAATAGAGCTAGTGTTGTTGTACCGATGGCAAAATTTCTTCAAACATCCATCGATCCTTCCTAGTAGATGTCAAAAATGATCATCTTTAAAATTTATATAATTGCATATAAAGCCATATAGCTATTGGTAAAGTTACTTATGACGTCTTATTCCAAAATGGCGGCTTTAGTCAGGCTACATTTTAACAATTAGTTATATTTATCCATAAAAAAAAGATGAGTTTCATTAATAAAATAATAATATTTTGTTTATTTTATTAACGTAACCCTAGTAACGCATATATATGTAGCTATCACAATTGAGCCTGACTATTCTGTTTCTAATTATTGTCACCAGATGGCATAGTCCTAAAGAACAAACACCAATAGATAATATATGTGTCTGTGACTCCTGTAGCGCTCGCAGTTTTAATCCGATTCGAATATAATTTGGTATGTAAAGTGCTTTTGGCATTTGAAAGGCCAAGTTCTTTAGTGGGCAAAATCGGACCAGGAAAAATGGAAGTTCAAAGAGAAGGGAAACAGAAAATTTGATACATCTCTCCTAGTATTGAAAAAAATCGAAAAACGTATAAGAATTATAGAAAATTAATTGCACTACAATTTGGTTTAGAAAAAATGATCAGGTGTTGAATTGTAGCAAAGTTGATTTTCTACGACTTTACTTCTTATTCATTCATCCTATATTTTGTGTTTTCTTCTGACTGTAAGACTTCCCACTTTCCCCTAGATTGATTCTTCTTATTAACAAACTTGGCTTTTCAAATACCAAAAGCATATCAGATACGAAATATTATTTTGATCGGACCTAAAATTGGGACCGCTAGAGAGTAACCAAATACATAGAAAATATATTTATATATTTATGAGTGTCTGTAAATTAATAGGATAAATGTTAATTAAGATCTATTTCCAAAAAAGAAGGGATGTCTGTTTGTTCTGAGGAAATTCGCTAAGTTGACGCAGCTTCTGCGTAACGAATTGTTTGTTTTTTTTATTAAAAATTAATTTTGTATTTAATTTTTTTTTTGTATTTTATTATTGTTGCTTTTGTTGATTCGACTTAATAAGCCGATTTTAATGACTTTTTAATGCTTTTGTTTTTATCATTATTTTGTTCGTTTTTTTTTTATTACATATGAACGCTATATATATTATATGTTGGTTTTATGTACATGAGAAAGCATGCATTATTATAATGCATATGATGTTTTACAAAAAGGCTGTAATTAAGAATAAATTAAAATAATTGTACTCTTTATATGCTCTGAAGTAACAACATGCAAAGTATGATTAAAATTATATAGGGTGCAACGAAAAAAAAGTGTTTTCATATTTCAAGTGGAGTGTTAAGTATTCATCAAAGTTTAGGTTTTCTTACACTTAACCACAAAACTAGCGTTTTTTTTGCAAAATTTTATAGATAATTTGTGTCTTATTCATTCGGTTTTTGGGAAAAGGTTTCGAATAAAAGTTATTAGTATATTTTTTAATGAATAACTTTTAAACGAATCCATTTTTCGAAAACCGAATGAATATGGCTCAAATCAACTATAAAATTTTGAAATATGTATGTTTTGTATTAGTAAGATTAAGATCAAGGTAATAGGGTCTCACAAAAATCTTACTATTGCAAACTTTTGGAAGAGGGACTGGATCGTCCTTAAAATTTGCTAAAATCTACGTAATTATGAATAGAACCCCCCCCCCCCCCAAAAGTACACTAAACCAGTAGATAGTGACTACTATTAAAAGTGGAGGTATATTATTAAAAATTTTCATGCCGATTTGTGCCGAATTTCGTCAGTTTTCGAAAAAATGTTTTGACTAAAAGTTGTTCCTTATTAAAATACATACAATTTTTTATTGCTACACCTCCACCCCCAATTCCAACATTATAAATTTAAAGTAACTTCTCTGGCGATGATTTATTAATCAATGCCGAAAGCACTAAGGAGATTACACGCCATTTTTTCTAAATTTAAATACGCCACCGTACCTACCGCAAAATTTTTAATTAGATGGAAAAAACGACGTTTCAAAGAAAATATCGGGCAAATGAATCATTTCAGGATTTTTACTCAAGATTATTTTCGAACACAAAATATTTTACAGACCTGTGATAGTAAAAAATGATTTATCTCCCCTCAAAGCATGATCACCTTTTTTTTTGTTACATCCTGTATAATCCGATTGTGTGTTTTTTCTATTGTTTAAACGTTTATAATTATTTTTATGGAGAAAAAAAAAGTTTTTATTTGTTTAACTTTGTAGAAAGATGTGCAATCGAAATTAATTCTGTAGTAACTAGATTTACACTAAGGGTTTGAGTTAAGGACGTTCATGCATGAGGCTTGATAGTATATAAAAATTTTTTTTTAGTGAATTGAATAGCTCAATTATGCAATTATCCTTCCTCAAAAATTTAAAACCTGTTGACGATCATTTCAAAGAGTAATTATCGATTAAAAATCAAACTTTTAACACAGCGTCTTATGGAGAACATAATTTTTTTCTACATACAATTATAATAACTACATTATTAAAGTAGACACCATAATAAATAATGTTTAGAAATATTCTTTGAACAATGCCGTTTATATATTTGCATTAAAAAAATGATGTTGACGAACGTTTGAATTAATTATTTAATAAAGTTAAAACTGTTAGGTTTGTTTTTGCATATTTTGAAAACTGGCGACAGCGCACCGTAAAAAAATACACACATACACACAAATATACAACATAGTTTATTGTCAGATCTGTCAAATCAAGTCAAATAAATTTCTAATTTACATTTCCTGATATTTTACAATAAATACTTTTAAAATATTTAGGACAAATAAACAAAGGTTATTAATCGTTGTAAGATTATTGATATAGCGTAGCACATGAACGTCCTTAAACGAAGTTAATAAAACTATAATGGAAAAACTTTTTTTTTACATTTTTGTATCTTACAAAATATCGCGTTGCTAATTTTTGAGGTAGAATGTTTGAATTTCAAAAATTTCTTCATCATTCTAATATGTTTTAGAATATTCTATATTTGCGTCCTATAAAAAGAATATTTGCCGGTATTTTGAGTGTCACATTATTTTATTCAAATTCAGAGGGATTGTACTGTAGGGGGAGGGGGTTCGTTAAACGAAATTTGTAGGCATTTGAAACCTTTTGGCGCTATGAAATTATATGATTTTGCACTAAAAATGAATCATGTTTATGAATCATAAACGCCAAAAGTATGAAGTTTGGATGTTGTGGTAGTTTCTGAAGTATGAACAAATCAAAGCCGAAGATTTGAATATGAAGCTATTAAATAAACTGGTATATTGTTTCTATATGAAAAATTTGATCGCCAGAAAAAGACAAATGTCTGTTATATGTTTCTTCGGTAATTGAAAAATGGAAACTGAACAGATAACTTTAAAAAAAAAATGTTAAGAATCCTAAACTGGATACTAAGCCTTAAAGGCTTGATAAATTCTAAAGCCTACATTTAAAAACTCATTTCTTGACTCATAAAATTGGATAAAAAATTCAAATTCATGGCCTAAATTCGTCATACAAAGTTCTTCTATTCTTCTGAAAAACTTTTTTTTATGTGTAGGCAACTTTTAATACGTTCATGTAAAACTATTGCTAAAATTAAAAATAAAATATAAGCAAAAATTGTTGGATTATTATCATAAAGCTGTAATATTGCAAGAGATTGTTAACTTTAGGTAGATGTTTTTTTTTGGATACTATGAGGAAACCACACTACTTGAGAGGAAGTGGAGAATATTTGCGTAAAATTCCTATTCAAAAAATTCCTATAGAGAAACTAATTAAAAATTATAACGAAATAACAAATTTATTAAAAATAAAAATTACAAAATTATTTTACATAAATTATTCAACTAAAAATAAAAGAAAAGAAAAAGAAGACTGAATAAAAAAATTACATTAAAAAACGTTTCCAATATAAAAATTAATTACGAAATTACGTTTTCTGTTTTCGATGAACTCTTTCTTAAATATTGCAAAAATACATCTGCACTATTTTGTGTATAAAATAAAGAATATTATATAAAATTAATTGAGTTTTATACAGAAATTATTATTAATTCTTCATTTTTGTACGGTATTTATACGGTAGTTGCGGGTAGTTTCATAATTTATGCCCCCTTTTTTTTATAAAATCACCCTTAAAATCACTTCAACGGTTTAGAGTGAATTTTTGTTCTTAATAAAATATCATTTTTCTAGGTATCTATATCTAGAAATCTAAGTATCTATTTTAAGATCAGGTGTTGGGTAGAGACTATAAAAACAAGTCGAAAACAATTCATGGTAGTGATTTTATTATTTAAATCACTTCAATCCAAGTCCAATAATACTATTTTAAGAGTTTCTTTGACATTAAATGTTCGATATGAAAAATTATACACATTTAGGATGGGAATCAAACCCAGGACCTCTGGCATTCTAGAGCAATGCTCGGCTTCTAAGCTACCTGATATGTTATGGTAGTGGAATGCATATGATATCTCACTATCTTGATGTCAATGTATCATAGGCATTCCACAAACTTCTCAAGTAGCTCAAAGGCGTTGGTCTGCAATGCCAGAGGTCCTGGGTTCCATTCCCATCCTATAAGATGTATATCGATAGCCTGTGTTGATATTATTAGGAATTAATAAACTTATCTTCTGAGTAAAATTGTTTGAAAAAAGCTGAAAAAAACACACTAGGAAAAAATGTTTGGGAATCGACAATCTCCGTCAAACTTTTAAAGAAAGTTTGATTTTTTGCAATTTTAACTATGAATCTTATTATATAAAGCTGCCCGCATAGGTTTGCCCTGAAATTGTGCCGAAACTATTTCTTGCAAGAAAAAATGTTCCATACAAAAGTTGTTTGATTTTATTAGATACACATTTTTTATATTTAAAGATTTTCTCTATTTCATACTGTTTAAAACTTAGCGTTTTATCGTAGCTGCCACGCGACCCAGATGTATGGAATGCAAATTTTCCTCAATAAATGGACTATCTAACGCAAAAAGAATTTTTCAAATCGGACCTCGGTAGATCCAAACTATCTCTACTATCTTAACAACCTGAATGGGTTATTGTCAAGAAATTTTTGAAAAACTCCATTTCAGGTTACATTTTTCAAGCTAGCCGCCGATGCTCTGCTAATCTTAGACGATGGTGAACTGATTTTAGAGTACTATTATTGGACCTAAACTTATTGTGAGATAATGAAAATCATTGGATGCGGTAGAGTTGGTAGAACTATCTCTACGAATTGAAATACCCAGCATCTGACCTATATTTTCTAAGAGTAATTAATTTAAATAAAAGAGCATTGCATCGCACTAGACAACATCATGCATTTTGTACAGAATATAAAATAAATCATATTTATTTACAAAAAGTAAAAAATAAAATAATATTACGTATTTTTTTTAAGAATAGCTAATTTTCAACTACTATGGATTTTCGTTTATTCGTTCAACAACTATCGAATTTATATCCTATCTATTGGTATATTCGTTGTCATTTTTAAATAGCTTAGAAAATGAGCCTACTTCTTAGGACTTATGGGTTTTTGATGTGAAACATTTATTGCGGCGTGTTAGACCGACTGTTGGCCCGACGACGTTATCTCGCCACACGATCAATAAGTTGTTCATAGTTGATATGACATATAACAAATAAGTTTAAAAATATGTTCATAGATGGCGGTACATATACAGACTCAAAAACTCATTCATAGGTGGCAATGCATATTTTCTATACAAAATAGTTAATAAAACTAATAATAGTTTAAGTAACTGATTGAAAGGATTGAGCCGTCTCAATTTTTAATTATTTAATTTTTTGATATTAAATTAATATGTAGTTTTTAAATAAAGAATAATTTTTTTCTTTAAATTTTTTTCTTTTGCCATATTTATTTCCTTTAATAAACCATTCTTTCATGAATATTTTCTATACAAAATAGTTTCAATGTTTCACATCTGCAAGGCGTCGTCGCGACGGCTTAATTTTTTTTTCGGATGCAGATTTAAGCTAGTTTAAGGAAACTAATTGACAAATCGAAAAATGTTGTTTTGTAGGAAATTTTCTATTCTACTTTTAGTCACTGTATTTTTTTCGAAATTTTCATACAATGCATGAAAAACTTTTCAAATTTGGGAGATTTGTTTATGTTTTTAGTGATTTATTTCAAAAAAATCACTTTCTAGAAGTACTCTTTTTGATATTTTAGATCTGACATCATTTTAGACCTATATTTTGAATAATGCCTTTCTGTTGGCATAATATGTGGGAAACTTTGCAGTTTTTAACCTCTCCCTGTTTGGTCTATACAATAATTCGTGAGAAAGAATTTTGATGTGACTTTTTCCAACTACAAAAAAAACTAAATTCATGGAAAAGATTGGATTTGGAATTATAATTTGCTGCACTAATAATTGCAAATCTTTGAAATTTATTACTACCAGGAATTTCGTAGGTAATTATTTTAACTAGTCTTGTTTTCTGGTGCATGTTAAGACATAAACTTACTAAATTTTGTGCAATAATGAATATTAGTTGAGACATTAGCTATTAATAAAAAATGTAGGTACTGTACAATCAAAAGCAAATAAATTGAACCAGTTGAAACAAACAGACATTATATATATATGTTCAATAATACATATGCTTAGAAGAATGTGATTTACTGATTCAAATTTATTGCATTGGAGTGTACAAAACAATGTATGAGTGTAAATTTTATAAGTGCAAAAATAAAATGTTGTGTGTTATTTTGAACCATCACCATGTGATATCATTTTAGAGGTTGGAAAAATCCCTTTTACCTTAAAATTTTCTCTCATCCATTGTTGTAAAAAACTAAATAATCTCATTGTTTACATGATCAACAATACAACTATATTATATAAATAATATAAATAAATATATATACAACAATGCTTTTATTTTCAATTTACAAAAATACCAAGTTTTATGGAAAATAATCAAAAAATGCTCAGTAAAATATTTACACTTTTGGATAAAAAGTTATAGTTCTCAATCCGTTAACGTTCGATTGAGAACGTTCCATTTAAAAACAAATGTAATTAATTTCCAGGAATTGACGATAGTGAAAATAACTTCATAAAAGTCAATCGGAAATATTTTAATACTTTCTTAATACATTTCGTTCAGTTTTCTGTTGGCCTAAAAAAAATACTATAAAAGAGTAAGAAAAACCGACCAAGTGTGTGTCGGATCACGCGCAGTGTAGGGTTCCGTAGTTAAGTTCAATTGAGAACGTTCGTTAGTGGAAATAAATTCATAAAAGCCAATCGGAAATATTTTAATACTTTCTTAATACATGTCGTTCAGTTTTCTGTTGGCCTAAAAAATACTGGTAAGTGTAAGTGTAAGAAAAACCGACCAAGCGTTTGTCGAATCACGCGCAGTGTAGGGTTCCGTAGTCAGTACAGCTAGTTTGGCTATACGGACCCAACTGCATGCCATTGTGTTTAGTTCTATCAAAAATGATAACTTTTTAAGCTTAATTTGTCGTAAACGGATCTCTGTATCGACAAAGAATATTCAACGATACTCTACAACAAGGGGTATACAAAAAAATACACCCCCAATTTATATGTAAGGGAGGTACCCTAAAAAAGTTTGTCTAACTTTGTAGGTCTTATACGTATGATAAATTCTCGTGATAGATCATAGACTTCAATATTAAGACATCTTTAATACAATAAATATATCGCCAGGTTACACGCCGTAATCACCAACAAACTTGTATTGATTATTAAATATTCAAGCAAAATAAAAGTTTAGTTGAAAGCCCACAAATTGTCCATTTTATTTAATGTTTATTAGAAATAATTTTAGGTTGAATATATCAGGATATCTTAATATATTCCAACACATTGGTTCTAATACCGGGAATCGAATCCGAGGTTTCTGGGTGAAAGCTTAACAATCAAGTAATAACATTAACAGTCGAATAAAACGACTGGGACATTCAGAAAGATATATGGCGAAATTATATCAGGATCCTGGTTTATCTGCGGAGCCCTAAAAATCGCCAGTAAGTGGCTATGTTTACAATTGGTTAGATTTCGTAGCTAACGAACAAGATGATGGTTGTTTTCCATAATATTCGATTCAGTGATTAGATTTCCTTTACAAAATGTGTTTCACAGATCCGAAGCATTCTCAAAATGCTGCATAACGGAATCTCTGGTAGGGGTGGAGCTTAATATTTCCACCTACTTGTAGTAGTTTCTAAGTTGTTCACTAAAGTCTGAATACGAAATTTTTAACGGTATATCCCAAGTGCTGGAGTTCCTAATTTGGACTTTATTGTACCGCTTTTAAGTATTTTCTTTATCTTTAAAAATTATTTACTGTCATAAATTTCTAAGAATTGACAATAATGAAAATAACAACAAATAAATATAATTACTAATTTTTGATTATTTTCCATAAAATTTCAATAATACAATTAAATACAATATGTATTAATAATCATTTTTCAAAAGCATTTGCAATAATTATTGCAATGATTGTAATTTTACGAAGTAGCAAAAAAAATTTGCGCGTAATACGCGATTAAAATACAATCGATTTCTTGCTCTTTTTATTATGATTATTAATACACAAAAATTTTCTAATTAATTACGTTATGTGCAATTTTACATTTAATTAATATTTAACTATTTGTTTTGTATGCACAAGCGCTTTGATGTGTTTTTCGATTGTTTACGTGTTACAGAAGCGAATTGTTTTACTATTGTAAAAAATTAAAGCAAGCAATTTCTTTAAAAAAAAAAAGAAGCGTGTTTCAAGTTGGGTGTTAGTGCCTTTTTGGAAAACGATTTTGTTATAAGCCTTTTATATTAAGATGGTATACTTTTTTATATATATGATATCTCACTATTTTTTAAGGGCTAGGGATCATAAGACCCAGAGAAAATTGTGGTGGCTCTTTCCCTCCCAAATAAAATATTATTCTACTCAAAGCGTCCTTAGTGTCGTAGCTATGACGAGAGTTTTCTCCACCCACACGTCAGTGTATGAACAGTTTTAGAATTGCAGAATTGATTTTGATGTGAAAATTTCAGATCTCCCATAATTTCAAAATTTATTTATTTTATTCTCGAATGAGTTGCCACGAGATGATAATTATATCTTGGGTTAATTTTGTGGGTTTATTTCTCAGCACGCCTCGTTCAGTATGTGCCAATCGTAGAAACTGTTCACGCTCTCGTCGAAAAACGGACAAATTTCGTATCGTATAGTTTCGATTATCGCCTTCAACACCGAAAAAATAGCGGAAAATAGTTTTAGCAACACATACTCGAAAATTATGTTTTGCAGGTTTTTCGCATCGTTTCGATTTTATTCCAGATCAGAAAACGATGTTCATCCCGAAATTCTCGTTTCTAGCAGCAAACGCAAGACACTACTGATGTGCTAATTTTTATGCTTATAAGATTGCAGAAACTTGAAATTCAAAGAGCAAATGAGCAAACTATGAAATTTTAATTTTAATTGTTTTTGAAACTAGAAAATGTGGATTTGAAACTAGAACAGATTATGTTAAAGGATTCTATTGAACTTCAGCGTATTAGGAATGTCTAAGTGTACATTTACAATTGTCTCGACAGTTTGGCGGAGTTATATATGCCAACAATCGGGCTTTGCACCATCTTTTATAAAGGAAATTGGTTCGATACAGTTATGTTCATTAAAAAAATATTCTATCCTAAAATTTGTATCATAGACTCTCAAAATACACTCTCAAAATCTCTTGCGAAATAATCCGTTGGATCGATAAATGTACTTATATATAATTTTGGTAAAATTTTTCATGTGAAACATCTAATTCGGCGGGTTAGACAGGCTGTTGGCCTGGCGACGCTCGTCACGAAGTTGTTCATAAGTGACATTACATACAACAAATCAGTTTTAAAAAGTTGCCCATAGATGGCATTAGGTTCAACTCACTATAGAAAATAGGTTCGATGTTTCACTTCTACTAGGCGACCCGTGACGGCTCAATTTTTATTTTTTATCGAATAGATCTCTAATTTGGAAATTTTTGTGCATATTTTAGCATATTATGTTTATTATACTGTCAAAAAGTTGTGGAGCGTATGCGTATAGCAACTGACTTTACCGATAGACACGTTACACATACAAATACTACCTAACCCATATATATATTTATAAAATGCTTCATTTCGCGTTGTTATAACTAAACAATGAGACGGTCAATAATTCTCGTTTTTTTTTAAATACGCAGAAAAAACCCAATAATTTACAGATATTTAAGAAAAAAGATTTTTAAGTGTCGTTTTTTTATTAAAAAAAAACTGGTAAAACTACTGCTTAAAATGGGTCGTCCCAATTGCTAGCCATGTTAATTATTCGAACTTCAATTAAGTTTTTCTCGAGTTTGAGGCAGTCAATTGATTTCAAAGTGTAAGTGTGAGTATACCGTGTGTGTTGGAAAGCTTTTCCAATAGAGAATCAATGTTAAATATTATTTATTACTGGCTGGCCATGTTGTTACTGTATGAAGTCAGTCAGTACACATGTAATGAGAGTGGGTTAAAAATGTTTATCGAATTCTTAACTTTAGTATGTGCATCACTCTTAAATGACAAACAAACAACCACTCTCATTACATGTGTACTGACTGACATCACACAGTAACCACACGGCCAGCCATTAATAAATAATATTTAACATTTATTCTCTATTGGAAAAGCTTTCCAACACACACCGTATAATAATACCCTTAATAAGTGTGCAAAAATTTGGAACATTCTATAAAATTATGACCATTCGCACGACACAACTACCTTATTAACCTAACCAATATTTCATTGATTTTAAAGAAATTGCTATCGTTTTTATATTTTGATCTGTTTGTGTTTGTTGAAAGTAAAACCGGATATTTTAACAATAGATCTAAATTCGCTCCTGTACAACAATATCATTTTCAATCGATAGTGCAGGATTATCAACACCAAGAACAGCAGCAGCCGATACAACAGTCACATGATCAATATTATTCGATAGATGTATAATAGATATTGGTGCATTATTATTATTATTATTATTGATACTATTATTATCTGATGATGTTAATGATCGATTGATATTATTATTATTATTATTAGAATTATTACTATTATTGATAATATTATTACTACAATTAACATGCCCATTATCCTGTTTACTTTTATGATTATTTGCATTTATATTATTATTTGTTTTTGGTAATACAATGGAATGAAGACATACCTTATTCAATGCTTCCAATACCGTATCGGGCATATGATCTTGAATCATTACCGGTGATATTAATACTTCATCATAATCGGTATTCTCGGCCCAGACTGCTTGATAAACCGGTTCTTTTTTCGATAATGCTTGTCTGTTTTAAAATCGGGAAAAGAGAAAAAATGCATAAAATTAATTCAATGTCTATTTTTATTAAATTCTAAGAAAAAGAGAAAAAAATTGTACGTAAGGTGTAGGTGTAGAAATACATTGATAAACTTTCGGAACAAGTTCTTCACATTACAATTAGAAAAAAAAATTCCATATAAACATGAAATTTACGGAGAAATAACGAAAAAAATCTTTTTCTCATAAATAAGATAAGCATTAAAAACGCCCGAGATCGATTGTCAAAATAAGAGAAAAAGTTTGTATGAGCTTCCTCTCACTTTCTGGAAGAATATCCGTTCAGAATCAAAATGAGGACTATAAGATACTTTTTCGTTTCAGATTGATTCAATTTTATTGAACGGGAGTGTACCTAACCTTTGGCTCGACTGAAATGGGGAACCTGTGGTAAAACAACTGAAGTGGAGCGCTATCCTCTCTTTTGCAAAGAGGACGGGTAGGTTTGACTACGACCGCAGGACTTGAGGAAACTTACCAGGTGTGGTCAAGAATAGAAGTAAAGGGGATGGTTTCTCAAGGGTCGGTAAGTTATAAAAGTAAATTATACATCACTTCGTAATGTAGGTGATGAATGAATAGTCCATTGTCAGTCTTTTATCTCGATTCTAAATATTGTCTGGAATTACAGTGTATAAGGAATGCCCATATACTACGTCTCAACAAATACAATCGATCCTACATGTTGAATACATTTATGATTTTATTTTCTTGACTACTTTCGTGTAGTTTTATCTCAACAATGAAGTATTTTCGGATCCATGTTTATATGAAGTTTTCATGTTTTGGTTTGAGGAATTCGCGCCCAAAGATTTTGAAACAGGCTATAGAAATCGGAATAGTTTTAAATAAATTATTCGTTTTGGGTGGAAAAATTGTTTTTGCAAATATTTCTATGTCTCTGTTTCCCAAGTGTAGGCTTTCAATTCAATTTAAAAACATAACAAAATTTTGGAAAAAAGCTATTTCACAATAGACATTGTTCAATTTTGCCTTAGATGGACTATTCATTAGACGAAGAAATAATTTTGCAAAAACTATTTTTCGATTTTCATGCTTGATTTTCGATCAATATTTTTGAAGAGGAAACAAAATCAAATTATGAAAATAATAGATATTTCATTATTAACTACCACATTCCTCAATTTAGTATACAAGTTATGCTATATATCATAACATTCATGTATATAAAGTTGCATAACAAAATAAATTAATAACAAAATTCCAATAAAATAATAATTTATTCAATAATTGAATTATCGTTAATCGATTGATCGATTTTTTAAATGAATGCTGATTAGTAGCGAACGTAATTCAATTACTTTAATGAAAATTTTTTATAACTTTATAACCGAATGCAAAAAAAGAGGCAGAATCTCAAAATTGGATTGGATCTAATTTTTAAACAATATTTGTTCACGATTATCTCTTATAGAAAGTATGTATTTATCGATTTCGATGATTCTGGTTTTATTTGAAAGAGAATACAACCAAAATCATACCCAGAAAAGTAAATAAATAAATTTGTAGGAAAACATAAAATTAACTTCAAACAAACTAAAAAGCAAAATGGATTATTTAATGAAATACTCTTATCCGTAATTTGTGTATGAAAAGTTATCTTTTGAAGTCGGTGCCAGAGAGTAACTATACGATTGGTGATCAAAATTTAATTGCTCATAAGGAAATTCTTGAATTTTTTTTAAGAGGTTGAAAAATCTTCAAAAAACATCAATAAGATGGAGTTGGGTGTCAGAAAGGAAATTCTTGATAGGAGTGCTCTATTATAAATAGTGTTTTATTTTTGCAGTTATACTTCTTTAGGCGCGTTTTATATGTGCCATGCTTCCTATACACCATGAAGTACAAGCTAAATTCACTGTGGTACGAGTAATAGATAATAGGTGTCTTTTAAAGACACTAGTATGTAACATCAATAAACTGACTATTTAAAAAATTTTTTTCGATTAAAAGTTGTTAGTATATGCATAATGAACAACTTTTATTCGAAGCTATTTTTCGAAAACCGAATAGATAGATAGATATATCTTGGGGTATAAAAAGTATTGCACTTCGACATTATGATCCGTTGTGCTCCCCTTTCTACTTCAGTCTGACAAGATTCGCTTCTCTCGTATCTGGGCAATGGCCAGGACCTTGCTTATCAGGTTTTCCTGAAGGATCATATATTCGGTGTGAGATGCACCGAATATCTTGTATTTTCTGTAATTAAGAGATTCGCAGTTAATGATGATGTAGCTTGATATTTCTTCCTCCTCGCTGCATAGTCTGCACATAATAGACCCATTGTGGAGTCCTATTGCCAAATTCTCCAAATCAATTATAAAATTTTGGAAAATAAGCACTACTTTGGCCAAGTACATATACATTAAAAAATTTAAAGATATTTGCATATATTTAATTTATAAATAGTCACGCCAAAGAAGTATAACTGCTAACACGCGTCCACTTTTTTTTCTTTTTATGTCATTTGAAGTAGGTTTTATGTTGTTTTTTTTTTATCGATATTAACATAGAATTATTTTATCCAATAGGAAAATTTCTAAATAAAATTAGATTATAATACCATGTTTACGATTAGACACAAACACAAGAAGTTAGAGGGTACTCATTTTCATTTTCTTGAAATGAATTACGATATTTTATCATGCAAAGCTAAAAATATATACAATGAATAGGAGAAGGACAAACAGATTGTAACTTATTGTTTTAGATAATATGTATACGAAAATGGTTTTTATATAATCAGATAAATAGGTATCATCTATTTATTATTATAGCGCGAGAATTAATTATAAATATTACGATTTATGTAACAAGAATAAATGTACTAACGTTTTATTGAACGTTAGAGAAAAGAAATCACACCTTTTGTGTACTGAGTGTTTCATATATAAATGTGTTATGTAATATACACTGATGTTGATATCAAAACTCAGAGTGCTAACAACAAGTGTGTCAAATAAATTGAGTTTTATATTCAATTATCATCCTTCTAGTGTTTGAAAAATCATCTCCATACACAAATTTTCCGGAAAATGACGTAATATTTTTCAAATTTGCCAATAAAGCTTGCCTCTCTATTATAGATTCTGAAAATTAAACACCAGAAATAGAAAACCCAAAACCAAGAAAATTCCCTAAAATAGGGTAAAAATGTTCGAAAAATTGATTTTTGATCAATCTTACGGATATGCAATTATACGGACCCCGTATTTGAAATGCAATTGAATTGATCTCTTATAATTGAATTTGAATTAAACTCGTAATAGAATTATTCTTTTATTGGTTTCCCCGACTTTCGAAAATCTGTTCGGATAAGTTTATTCGGTTAAATTTTGTACTCATAGACGACCCATATTCTACCTCATTGGTTTTGAGAATCTTCCCTCGATTTTTCATGAAAAGATTCGTATTATGAATGTCACGTAGTTTCAAAGCAAAGTGCTCATTTACTTTTGGGCCGAGAATTTCCTGAAGCTGTGTTAACCCTTAAAATGTTGATAGAAATCAAATTTGAATTAAAACTTGTGAGGATAGCTGCTCAGAGGGGCATTTCCTGAACTCTAGGATTCACATTAGATATAATTCTGGGTACTACGAAATGTGAGATTATTTACTCATTCTACGGTCGAGATCATAAGTAAAAAATTATGTCCAACAGAAGCTTAACATAAAATCCGTTTAGAAATATAGATATCTGTGGTAATATTACGTAACATATTTATATATGGATACATCCCGTATATAGAAATAAAAATAATTATTAAACGGAGAAAAAATAAATATAAATTCACAATCACAATATTCATAAGAAATATATATAAATAAAAAGATTTGGGTGAATATTTTTTTAGGCACATACCTCCAACGGCTCTCGTATTTAGCTCTGAAAAAATATGTACACATCATTGTTGAAAAAAGCATTTGCGGCTCAAAAGTAAAAACAAATTAATAAAAATAGCGATTAATAAAATTTTATTGTGTTTAGTCTTATTTGAGATCAAAATTTTTGGCTGAAATTAATGAATTTTTGAAGCAGTACAAAAAGCTAATGCATAAATTAAGGTTAATATTGTATGTTAATTTTTGGGATATAGTTTGATATATTTTTGGGTCTTCAAAATTCTTATGGTTTATCACGGAGTATCCTACCTTTGAAGTTCTTCATTGGTAGGTAAGCAATCCTGCTCAGTAACAAAAATACTCGGAATGACGTAACTTTTTAGGAATTCCATAAAAAAAAAGATAAAATTCGATGTATGTGTAAACGAAACTAATATTTCGATTTGTATACAATCTTCATCAGTCTCATACCATTAAAAATTACCCAAAGTTCTAACTTTTTTGAAATACTCCCCAAATATTATATCAAACCATATTTAAAACAGTGATTAACAAAAAAAAATCTGTCTCAACATTTAAAATTATTGGATCCATTGATAAAAATCACTTACTCTGAGCTACTTGGATGATGTCGAACTATATGAATAATTCGGCCCGGAGGATACAACGGTCGATGTAGAGTTAATGCAATCGATGAATCGGATGGATGTATACCTTTTGTTCGGGCAGTATCTTTGTCCAATTGATATTCATCAATCCGTTCCCCACCAGTTTTTAGTGTTACGGCACTGGTTGGCATTGGAGCACAACCGCAACAAACAACGCTACACATTATTGTCTTCCACTAGAAAATTTGGGAAAAATATGACATGGAATTAATTTTTGAAGATAGATAGATAGATAGATATGACAAATTTTGTGTTTCCCCCTCCTTTTAACCCCCCCCCCCTTTCTCCTTTTCCGATTTTACCCATTTACGAACTTGAACTTTAGAATTCCAAAAGCGCCTCAAATACCAAATTTCATTCCGATAAAATGAAAGCTGTTGGAGAATAATTTTTTTTAGTACTCCACTGTTTAAAATTTATTATTATTTTGTTTTCATATTTTTATTATTCAAAAAATAATAATTTATATAATTATTGGTTTATGCGAGTTGAGAATTTACATAATTTCAACAAACATTTACTTAGATCGGATATGACTTGCGTATATCCAAGCTTACTTCGATATTTCCGCACATATTTCAAATCAGTTACAAAAAGTACTTGTCTCAAGACAGTTACTAAAATTAGTTGGCTCAGTACAGTTACTAAAAGTAGTTGTCTCACATGAATTAATCAGATGGTATTTTGAATTTTTATTTCTTCAATTTACAAATTGAATATTTATTATGGATTGTGCTGAAGTATCGAATAGGCGAATTAATGGTTTCTATCTGATTGTATCTAAGTATATTTTTTTTGTATAATTTATTTAATTCACCATTCCGAAACTTGTGGTTTTTCAAACTTGCACATTTCAATACACATTCTATACACATTTTGGCTGTACAATTTATGTATTTTATGTGAATATGCAATGACTTTTTCAATTTATAACTATATTGTTTTGTATACGCTTGGTATTTTTGGCCTTGTAGTTTTTCTTTACAGAAGCGTAAAGTCCCCTTTATATACAACTATGTATCTGAATTAAATTTGTAGTGTATATTTATATTTTTGCAAATCAGACATATTTGAACTTTTTTTTACTGTAATGTCGTTTTTTTTTATATACGATATTCCTTTTTACTACAGTTCAATCTAGTACATATTCATGTAATTTTTTTTATAACTTGTACAACCAAACTTAGTATTTTAAGGATAGTTATACTATCAACATATTAAATGAAAAATTATTTATTTCAAATATATTTTATTTTTACATATATTTTGTTTTGTTCTTTTTTTGTACTTTTTTTTATTTTCAGTATTTCTGATTCGAATCACTAGTCGATAACTTAGACACTTACTGGATAGTAAAGATCTTACTACCTCAATATTATCTTTTTTAATGGGCCCAGCTTTTATTGAAAGACTTTTGGTTCAACGTGTTATTTTTTTTATATTTACGTGTATCGCGTTAGCACCGATCGTTTTCCAATTTTCATAATTCCACATACAATACTCTGCTTTGGATTTTTTTTTCTAAAGTACCGTATATTTAGTTTTCATTATTTTTTTTAAAAAAATACATCATAATACCTCTTTTAATTAAAATTACTAAATTAACTTAATTTCATATTTATGAAATTAATTGATAATTCAATTATTTTCAATAAAGTGTTTAGTTTTTTTTTTAAACTAAACACTTTTAATTATTTTTTTTTTTTAAATACACACTGTGACCACTAGAGTGATTACAAGCATATATATATATATATATCAATTTTACAGATGGTGATTTTTGACATTTACTAGGTAGGATCGATGGACATTTGAAGAAATTTTTGCAATATTCTGAAGTCGGTACGAAACCAATTTCCTTTTTCCTATTTCGTTTCCTTAAACCTATTTCCTTTTAAAGTGAAGTGAATGTTTTATATTTTATCACTTTCTTGAAGTTAGGAACGAAATACGATCTATCAATTCCATATTCGGATACTTTTAGAGAAAATGATTTTAATTTGATATAAAATGACTGAAACACTCAGTACTTCAAAATATTGAACAATATAAAAACCGGAAATGTATTAATTACTACAAATATATCAAATGTGGTAATCTTTAGCAACTAACAAACTAGAAAATTTCTAATTAAAATACAACCTATTTAAAGAAAAGAAAAGCTTTTATTGTTGTTGAAAAACATAATATTTATACCCCGGAGCCGCCATGTTGATTTATGATACTAAAAATTACTATAAAGCCAAGGGAGAATATTCATTATATTTGGGTGAAAAAAAAACTATTTCAGACGATAATTACATAGATTATTATCACTAGAGCTGACTTGAGCTGTCTGGCTGGCCTGTTCGGTTGCGTGATAATTTTTTAATTTAATTTAAAGTCACGATATAATTAAAATTATAATATGAAAAATTGTACAAAAAGTTTCGATAATATTGAAGGTAGAAACTTTCATTCACAGTTTTCATTTTATCGGAATGAAATTTAGTACATAAGGCGCTTTTGCTATTCAACAGGTCAAGTTCTTTAATGGGTAAAATCGGATAAGAAGAAAGGGGGGTTTAAAGGGAGGGGGAAACACAAAATTTGACATATCTCCCTTAATATTCGAAAAATCGAAAAATTTATAAGATGTAAAGTTGTAGGTAATAAGTTTTACTGTAATTTTGTTTCTTATCATTTTTTCTGGTACACTAATATTTACAGAAATATTGACGGTTTAATATTGACAATTAAATTCCTTAATATCTCTGTACACATTAGAGTTTGAGGAAAAATGATAAGGTGATGAATTGTAGCAAACTTGATTTTCTACAACTTTATACCTTACGCATTTTTCGATTGTTCTAATATTAAGAGAGATATTTTATATTTTGTGTTTTCTTCTTTCTTTATAAACAACGAGCTGAAATTTTCTATGTGTATTCTAGAGCAAATAAGTAAGGTAAAATTCGTGAATGGGCAAAATTGGACCATGTTTGGGTAAAATTAACAGAACTGCCCATCTTTGAAATCGTAAAAGATAGAACAAAAATGTAAAGACAAAAAATGTTCCTTTTTAAAAAATAAACAACTTTTGTTATAAACTTTTTTACATAAATTGCAGGATACACCAGATATTTAAGCAATTAACTCAATTAAGTTAGTTGTTATTTTCATTTGTTTTAATAAAATTTAATGACCATGCCTCCTTCAATAGTGTACAAATTCATTGCACCATTATGGTTGATTGGACGAAGGATGATGTTAAATGAATACATAATTATATAGTAAACGGACGTTACCACCTTGCTAGCGCCTAACTTTGATTATATGAATATTTTAGTTTATAATTAATGTTTTAACCATATATAAATACTTCATCATACCTTAGGATCAACACTACGTTGGATAGCATTAATGAGATCAGCACGTAGACTCTCCATCTGATGAAGGCCAATACGTGGTACAACATCTTTACCAACGACAACTGATATAGTAAATTCTTTACTATATTGTACGGCTGGCATACTGTGGAAGGAAAATAAAAACTATAATTATATTGAAGAGAGAAAATGTCAACGCAAGTGATCGGGTTGTTGTTACTGTTGTTATATAAATTTTAATGATGTAGACATTTAATAATGAGATGTTTTAGGTAAAATGGGATCGTATCGCAGCCAGAATTCACTTGGAAACTGAAATATCATTTAAAAACTGATCAAGAGTGGCTTGGTCGAACAATACTGCATAGGAAAGAAAAATGAAACGTTATTCCATGGCCAAAAAATAGATCGTCCGAAGAAATTTTAACAAGAGCAATTTCAATATAATTTAAAATTTATTATATTTTAAATCGAGTATATATTTTAATCTAGTTAATTTTCTATTTATTTTTTGTCTGTTGATCTCGACTTTATAACTATCTCTAATTGTCAAAGAGTAAAGTACGACTAGCTAATTTATACTGATGATGACTACATTGTAGTCGAAATACGTATTTATAATACAAAAAACTGATCTAGGTAAAGGGGACGAATTTGAAATTTTATTTCAAAAACCTAGAGTTCTCACTAATTATCATTCGATAATATAACGTTTAATATTTATCCAATTATCCGGATATTTGATTATCCAGATTATATGTCTTCGGTCCTAATTAATCCGTATAATTGGAGTTCTACCGTATATAGAAGGTTTATTAAAGAAGGTAAAAAACAAAAAAATAAATGTAATAAATTTTTGAACCTTAATAATCCACCTGGCGGTGAAAAGCTAAAACATTGTAAATCTGGATACGCCTGACGTAATAATATGGCAAGTATACTAGCAGTACCAGCTCCCAGAGAATGTCCAACCAATACTAAACCAAATTCTAATGTGCCGCGTGCTGGATCACGTTGTCGTGCTTGTTGTAAAATTTCTTCGCTAATTAATTTATCACGTATATATTCAGCAGCATTTACCATTCCCTTATGGCCCAGCCAATCTTCACGCGGTGGATTTATTGGTAATACTTCACCTTCAGCATTTAAATCTGTTAATATATCCTGGAAACAAACAGAAAAACCATAAAATTTATAAATTTACTATTACTATTGTAGTACACTCAAATTCAAAAGAAATGATTCAATCGGAAAAATATTCAAAATAAAAAACCTTAACTTTTTGTAATAAGTAGTATATATGGATGGTGTTATGCAAAAAGCTTTCAACCCACAAAACATGAAAAATAAAGTTACGTTGTTCCCAACAATGTGCAAAAATGATTCAAGCCCAATCAGCTGTTCAAAACCTAATAAAATAAAAGTTCTAAGGTAGTATTATTACATTTATCAGCTATCATATTACTGATTTTGAAGCCAGTTATCTCAAAACCAGCCATCAGTGGGGTAACTCTTTTTTGCATAACACCACACATATATAGAAAAGAGTTTGTAAAGATTGGAAATACTCATAGTAGAAAAAAAAATTGAAATATGTGCTAATCAGCTGAAATTTCTAGCGCGCGTTCTGGTAATTAAAAGATAGAAGACATTTTGAAAGGAATCTACAAAAAACAACAAACTAAATAAGTTTTTATCTTTTTAAATTTGAGTGCACTTGTCTGATATATCTAGGACCACTTTTCTGATTTATGTTGCTTGTATTTTATTGAATAGAATTGTACAATGAACTATTTGAAAAAGTACCTTCATACTGGATGTTCCACGAATACTGATCACAATTTTTTTCTTATCATAGTCAACAGCCACGAAAAATGGTGTTTCACCAACGTCAACATGAAATGTAGCATATGTGACGTCAACATCGCCACCTTCAACCATTCGTTGTAATGCGGCATAATTACATTGACAACAATTATCTTCAACAATTGTTGTATTTGATTTGGGACGTCCAAAACATGGGAAACAGGAACACCTAGTAGTACCAAGAAAGAAATTTTATTGATGAAAAATTGATGCATATACAAGTATGATTTTATATGGGGAGTGAAATGAAATTTCAGATTATACCGTCACGTTTTCATTGTAACGATCGGCAATCATCGGCGTTTATGTTTTAAATAGGAATTATGTGTTTAAATAGGAATTATAGGAATGGCCAAATTCGGCCATTTCCGCATATCCATCCGTTTGTTCGTCTGCCCGTCTGTCCGATAACACGATAACTCAAAAACGGAAAGAGATAACGAGCTGAAATTTTGTGTGTGTGTTCTAGAGCTAAAAAGTAAGGTCAAGTTCCTATTGGACAATGTTTGGGCAAAATGAAGAAAACTATCCAACTTTGATACCGTACGACATAGAACAAATATGTAACGACATAAAATGTTCCTTTTTTAAAAATAAACAACTTTTGTTATAAACTTTTTTACATAAATTTAGTATATACCGGATATTAAAGCAATTAACTCAGTTGATATTTCCACTTGTTATCTCATATTTAATATATAAAATACCCAATAATTATTAGCCCATAATTTTGTAACATACTTTATACATATAATTTTGTTGTTAATATCGAATTGATAATAGAATTGATTGTATTTGATATTTTGACATGCACTTGGAACAATTAATAATCAATAAAAAATTAATAATTAATCAATTATATAGTTATTAAAAATAATAATTTATTGTAATACGGTTTATAATTATATATATTCTTACATAGTATAAAATAAAGTCCCCCAGCCGCGCCTGTCTGTCTGTTCGCGATTTACTCAAAAACTACTGCACCGATTTTCATGCTGTTTTCACCAATGGATAGAGTGGTTCTCGAGGAAGGTTTTAGTGTATAATGTCAAGTTTTTGTATAAATTGGTCATTAAATAATATAAAAAATGTAAAGTTGTATAATTTATTGATGTATAGGTGTATAATTTATCAGTGCATAGTAACAGATGTTTGTTGCTTTAGGTGCTGTGTGTTATACATTATCTCCCAGGAGTGGGGATGTAGACATTTTGACTGTTATTTATATAAGCATGCAACAGACAGCAGTCAGTCTGTATAAAGTGATTGATATGTAACAGTGTATCATATTTTAATACAGTCCATTATTCATATTTGTTTGGATTTCTATTCACATAGTGAATCATTTTAAAATTTATATTAAGTTAGTTTTTTTTGTAGTAATATGCATAGATAGCGATGCATACAACAAATACGTTTTAAAATTTTTCTTATAGATGGCAGTATACACAACATGAGTACTTCAAAAATTTTGTCAATAGGTGGCAATGCATACAACAAATGTATTAAATGCAATTTATCAGTCCTTGACGGGAGAAAATATCATGTTACTTGGTTATAAGGGCGTTAAAAAATTTTTGCGGGCGAAGCCGCGACAGGTAATGCTATTATGTATAACGAGGAAAGATGATTGATTTTTTGTATGTTACAATTTAACTCAAAAACGACTCAACCAATTTTACCGAAAGCTACATGTCCTCGGAGTAACATAGGCTGTTTTATATTTTCTGTAAAGAACCCGTGCGAAGCCGGGGCGGGTCAGCTAGTGTAGTATATAACAGACAAAAACCCCTTAAACTCGGCCCGTCGCACACCGATCTCTTGATTCATATTTATTGCATGCATGTAATTGATATGGGTACAATGCATGTACTCTAACGAATTATGGAATATGTATTATTATTATTAATTATTATTCAATTATTCATTTCTGAAAGTACTTGAAATATTTACAATATCATTTGTTTTTAAGGTAGTTGACGTGATACAATATTGTCAAAAAATTGTGGAGCGTATGCGTATAGTAAGAGTGAACGAACGTATCGCATAATAAGCCATAATTTTAGTCCAAGACTGTACCGGTAGACACGTTACACATACGATACTTGTCAATACGTATACTGAGTATATTTTTAAAATACATCCAACCTGCAAACAATGTATAGTGTATCTATCGCTGTCTATATGCAGTGTCTATATGATATTTGCGTTGTTATAACTAAACAATGAGATGGTCAATAATTATAGTTTTTTTTAATACGCAGAAAAAATCCAATAATTTATAGCTTGTTTTTTAAAAGATTCTTAAGTATCGTTTTTTTATTCAAATAAAAAACTGTATAGAAATACTGCTTAAAATGGGTAGCCTCCATGTTAATTAAACGAACTTAAATTAAGTTTTTCTCGAGTTTCAGACGATCAATCGATTTCAAATTTTTAGTGTGAGTATATAATATAATACCCTTAATAAATGTGCAAAAATTAGCACGACACAACTACCGTAACTTATTTATTCATTCACAAAAGGAAAATTAAATTATCATTAAATATAAAATTGTCAGCATTTTTCCCGTTTTTTTTAAAAATATTTATAGTTAATAATAAATAAGCACTCTTTTTGTGGACCATAGCTACTTTTCAAACGGCATTAATAAATTTAATACTAATGTATAACAGTTTTCTTATAAGGTATATTTCAAAAGTTTCATGAAACTTAAACCCCTTATTAAATATATTATTACATATAAGTTATATTCAAGTCTTTATATAGGGTATTATGGAGAGAAAGTTTAGGTTTAGTTTTCCACATATATGGAAATGTAAGTCAAGCAGATATGAATAGCTGTACTTACGATAAGGTTTACAAACTATTCACGTTGTTGTATCGAAGTTTTTAACCGATTCAAGCGTGGTGGTGCAAACTTCATAAAATGATTGAAAACTTTTCGAAATTATTTGAGCGTATTATTTAAAGGTTAACCGTTTGAAAGAAAAACTATTTAAATTTTATGTAATATTTTCATCTAGAATTTACGTCGATACTTAAGGACGTTCATGTGCTACGACACTAGAATCAAATAAGTACTATCTTTAATAAAATTTATTTAGGATTTAAAAAAAAATTGTAAAGTATATCCAATAATCTTACAACGATTTATAACCTCTTTTTATTTGTCCTAAATATTTTAAAAGTATTAAATGTAAATTGATTTGACTTGATTTGACAATAAACTATGTTTTGTTATGACGTTCACAGTGTATATGTATGTGCATAGTTTTTTTACTGTGCGCTGTCGCCAGTTTTCAAAATATGGTGGTAGAAACAAACAGTTCTAAGCAAACAGATCGTTTTAAACCGCTGCGCCATAACATCTATCACGCCCCAATTTTCAACAAATTTGCCCTAATCTATTCCACGATGGCCTAATCAATTGAAATATTTTCAAGAAATAAAAAGATCTTGGTTCTGAAAACAATTTCCTTAATCGGGACTAAAACTTTTCAAGAATCTCAAAATTTTGGTGACGTTTTTAATAGTTTTTTAGGTTACTTAAAAAAGAATCAATACCATTTTGTGTATATATATTTTACTCCAATGTTGACTATACTGTATATAGAGGTCTGTGAGTATTCTAATTTTGGACTTACCTTATTTTCATGCATAGTTGACATAGACCAGTGGATGAATATGTCATAAGAAATACTGGCCAACCATAGGCACCAAGGGCATAATGCATATAATGTATAACATTTTGGAAAAGATCCAGATCTTGTGGATCATTTAATCGTAAAAATTGTGTGCGCGGAGTTACAGCAACACCAGATAGGAACTCATATGTATCATTTTTTTTCTATAAAGATCAATGGAACAAAAACATTAGTTTTTCTTGGATGCAAGGACCTCAAAATATTCTTATGGAAATTGAGTTTTGGTTAAAGTGACTGAAACTTTGGAAAACGCTAGTTTGGAAGGTCAAGATTCGGATTTAAACCATTTTTTGTGTGCGTGTTAAGGAAATTCGTAATTCGTCCTTAAAACGTTTGCGTTAAGGACGAATCTGTTGTCCGATCTTGACCTATACAGGTCATAAACTTGATTTATGAAGGTCGCATCCATGACAACTTTTCATTGACACCTTCTAAACTAGCATTTCCCAGAGTTTCAGTCCAAGAAATCCAAGAAAATTGCTGGGTCTTTTCTCAAAAATGAGAAAACTTACCTCTTTAACAATCGCTTCACGTTCAATTTTTTGAAATTTTCTTAATAATACTAAACCGGCTACAACATCACTAGGAACTACATCTAAGTCTCGGAAAAAATCACTTAATAATTTTGCAATATCAGCGAAACTATTACGATTACGATCGGATGGTCGCATACAACAAAATAACAAGCGACATCGTTGATCCCAGCTATCTTGATAGGCTCGTATCACTTTTCTGAAAACAAAAACACAAAAGAAATTATAGGAAAATCGAAAGCAGAACAAAAAACGGGGTTATCATGAAAAATCTAAACTAATATATGCAGTGGCGTAGCGTGGGTGTCAGCCGCCCGAGGCGGAAGAAGATTTTGCCGGCCTATTATTTAGGTATTTCAATGTTTTACAATATAATAATCACATTTCTTACAAAAATTCTTACACGAATACCACTTACATTGATATAACAGGTATAGAACACTTATGATTATACCT
The DNA here is from genome assembly GCA_963920215.1 of Nineta flava. Lineage (NCBI taxonomy): Eukaryota > Metazoa > Arthropoda > Insecta > Neuroptera > Chrysopidae > Nineta > Nineta flava. The sequence continues at coordinate 85,059,201 of OY986043.1, read as the reverse complement.
TGACAATCAACAAGATTAAGTTATTAGCAAATTGAATATAAATCGCAAATCGACTTGCAATTAGAATAAGAACGATACTGTTAATATTTATATTTTTATTGAAAAATAATATACTTGTTAGAATTAAAAACAAAACTTCTGTCTTTAACTAAAACTTTATTCGTCTACTTTTCTTAGGAGCAAAGTCTTTTATTGCAATATCAAAATATGAAATGGTTTAAATATTTATAAGATATTATTATTATTTATTGTGAAATTTTGCTGCTCCCTAAAGGTGCCGCCCCCACTACGCTACGCCACCGAATATATGGTATGAAGAATATATATGTGGAGAAGTAGCCGAGCTTTATATGTATGAGCTTTATTCAAAGGCTTTCAAAAAAAAAAGCTGTTAAATTGATTGTTAGTTGGTCAAATGTAAAGGTACATTTTCACGATAAAGAAATATTATTTTAAGCATGTTATTTTGAGTATATATCGTGAGTATATACGTCACGATACTATGTTAATGTCAATATTCAGTACGGTTACGAAGACATAAGTATGAAAGGACAAACGTATACTATACAGACTAAACGTTATTTTCATTCAAGCTGAACCTTGGACCTATGGATATCTCGCTAACCAATACACCATGGATGATCAGTTTCAATAACATGTTAGTCTATATATTATACGCTTGTTCTTTTACACTTGTGTCTTCGTAACCATACTGGAGATGGTATGTTAAGCTTACATTCCCATCTTACTGATTTCAAAGTATATCCCAAATTTTTTTGGTCATTCTGGTAGATTTTCTTCAGTCAAGAGTTCTATGCAACAAAATTAGCATGATCTGTGTCGATTAATGAATTTGGGGGAAATCTATACGTTCAATATTTACAATTTGATAGTATGAATATACCTTTAGTTTTTACTATGGAAATTTTATGGGATAGAGTTTTTTTTTTCTATCAGAATGAAATTGATGTTGAAGCTCAAAGAATCAAACGAAACACTTTCAGTTTTGTAATGTCTAGCAAATGAGATCAAAGATATTTGTTATATATGGTAAGTGTCCTTTACAAAGGATAACAAGCCTTATATATACTTTTACATTATAGAAATCAGTTATATTTATGAAGAGAAAAAAAAGTACACTTTTTCTGCTCAGGGTTCCGTATACTTTTAAGGGTGGTTCTATTCGTATATTAACATTATAGTTTTTTGTGGATATCTTCAAGTTTTCGAGTTCTTCTTGAAATGCAGGATCATTCGCTGTTAACCCTTCTGTGTATAAAATTGTTGACTGACGCCAACGTATAAAGTATGGCTAAGAATAAAAGCTTCTCTAAGTGTAGAATATTGTAAAAAAAGTATATGTAATATGCAAAGTACTGAAAATCAATACATAAGTAAAATATCAATAAACAATGCCTGCAAAAATGTGAAGAATGCTCATAATTTTTACTAATAAAATTTTTGTAAAATCTATTACAAAATGTTTCTTATGAATATTTTATTTGTCTATAATAGAAGTATATTTTTACATTCTCCCCTTTCTACGGGGAAGCATGAAAGTTTTTCTATGGGGAACTCTCCTACAAATGTCATATGTTCTTAATACCAGAAGTTCGGTATTTTTGGGAAACTAATCCATAGACTTTTTTTTCTTCATTATTTAAGAGATTTATTAATAAAGTTATAGAAGCATATTTCTAAAAAAAAAAGTTGGCAATAAAAATATACAATATAAATTATTGAATGAAGCCTATTTTATACATCAAAGGGTTAAATTTGACGTAAAAGTTAAAGGATTTGTATTTTGAAATATAATTTCCCAAATTTTTGTCCACCATTAAAAGTATGTAATAATTTTCTGCCTATAAATACCATTGGGAACGAATTTTACGGGGAGAAATATTAATTGAAAAAACCTTCTAATTAACCATATTCGTGTATTGAAACGACTCCATCTTGGTATTGCACTGTGTGTATTCCCAAAATATAAATTTTTATTTCAGGAATTATTTATGTAGTTAAAAGAAAAACAATTATTAATAATTTTACCTTTGTCTCCAATTACGATGAGTACTACCGCTACGCTTATATTGAAAACGTGATTCAGATTCACGCATTGAACGTTGATACTGTTTCATTTTAACCCATGAGCGGCCAGCCGCATCATATGTACACCAAACGGTTATCAGGACACTTAATAATATACACCAGTTACAAATTACTAGTCCTGTAACAAAAAAAAAATTATAAAATGTATTGATAAGCACAAATTAGGACTATCTACAAGACCATGCCAAAAGATATCCACACCCATTTTTACGACACACTATTTTGGGAAACTCCGATTAAACAAATGAGATTTTTGTACATATTAAGGCAATTTTTATAATCTGGGAGCCAATGATGATGAGCTTTGTACTCCATAGACATTGTACCCCATAGGCATTGATGAGCTTTCTTATAAGCTTGACTATTTTAGCTAGATCATAATAAAACGGATACATTATGACGTATGAAGTTCATCACTGTCTCCTGGGTTTTCAAAATGAAAATTTGTTTAAAAAACCCTGAAGCGTTTGATAAATTCAGTGGATTATTTATTACGAAAATTTGCTGTACAACAAAGTTTTGAAGTAATTAAGGGGGTACCTACACATAGTAGATTTTTCATTGACCGATAGTTCATCCGTAATCGATCGGTAAACCGATCAATATTTTATTATGAAACTTAGCCTTAAACTTGTAGCATGATATCGAATCAACTATTGACCGTTTAATTGAATAAAATTTCACTTATTTCTCCTGCCCCACCATGGCAACGACCATGGCAACGATAGCTGGAAACTTGTGGTCTGGCCCGCAGGGACGTAGCTACCGCCGTATCAATTATACGTGATAAGCAAAAGATGCTAAGCCCCGACGTGCGTAAGCAAAAATTGAGAGTGTATATTTAATTTGAATTGCTTGTAAAAATTTTGGAAAAAGTGACAAATAGATAATTATGATGAATATTTCTTTTAATTTTATGCAAACATTTTTTTTCTTTTGTGAGAAATCTATACCCTTCATAAGGGCCCCCAAACAAATTTTTATGCGGGGCCCCGCCAAGGCACGCTACGCCACTGGGTCTGGGTACTATTTTCAATAAACAATATTGCCGGGTGTAACATTTACAAATTTATAGCCCGGAAATCAATAAAAATATGTACAACAAAAAGTTTAAAAACATCACGAATTTTTTATTGAACATTTTTTATTCATACACAGTATCTATTATCTTAATAAAATCATCACTGCGAATCGGTAAACGAATGGGACATAATTTATTTTGTTGTTCCATCTGGAGTATCTTTCTTTTTATGCCTATCATCCTCCATCATTATCGACATGCATTTATTAGGTTCCTTTAAAAAAAAAAATAACTTAAGTGTTATTTATTTTAACACCCTATGAAAAAAAATTCAAATATTTGATTACCTTCTCAAGGAGACATATGCCAGGACTATCATTAGGCTCACAAGTTAAATTCAATTCATAATAACATGGTGAACAGTCGGGACAGGTCGGGGAACAACGGTATAGTCCGTTCTCGAAACGAGAGCAAATACAACGCGTTTTACTACGCATTAAAGTTATACTAAAATCTAATAATACCATACTGGAGACGATTAGTAGTGTAAATAATATTGGTTCTAAATTGTCGGCAATCAAATCCAAAAAATACCCGAAAACTAATTCTAAAATATCCATTTTTTCCCCTTGAACTCTGAATGTAGTCTGAATTTCATTTCTCTAAATTGTTAGAATTTTTTTTTTCGAAATTGTGTGTCAAATATTTATACTTTGTAATTTGAATCGAATGTGACAAAATCCGAGGGTTTGTAATTTACGAACGTTTCATAGCAACGATATATTTTAAGCTGCTATGATTTTATTAGCCTTTTTCCTCTGAAGATTTAAAAAAAATCCAACAGAGGGCAGTACTAGTGGGGGGGGGGGGACACATGTTTTGATTTTCTCATTGACAGCAACGTTAAGCAACGTCATAACTCGGTAAAAAATTAATTTTTTTAAATTGTTCATATGATCGACTCGGTGCAAGAATACCGACATCGGCCGGAACATCGCCATATTCGAACGTTCGACGCTCGTAGGTTTGAACAACGGACACATAATGTGACGAACCATCAAACGTCCAACGTTGCAAGATATTCGTAGTATCGTATAAAACAGGCTTTAGATTTGATCTGATTATCTGATTGAATATTGGAATATTTTCCAAGTTTTTCATAAATTATTCGAAATGTATGATTTTAGGGGTATGTTTTTATGTTTTTAGGTTTTTTCTTTTTTAAACCAAACACTATGGATGTTACGAATTAGTGGGAATTCAGATTCTAATTTCTTCCTTGATCTATAAAGTTAGGAGAGATAATTTTATAGAATCCAGACCATCGAAAGCTGAATGCCTTGTAATTAAGAAAAAAATAAAAAGTTTTTAAAAGTACAACCTTGACATTTCTTTGTTATATCCGGTATATGTCAATATACAAGGGTATATTAAGTTTAGTCACGACTTTATAACGCTTGAAGCTTGAGTATTGATTTTTAGCACGATGGGTCTGATCTCTTGGAAATCGTTAATCGTATCATACTTTAATCAACGCCATCGATTTCGCTAGGTCCAAATTAGCTTATAACGAAGTATATATCAAAGTCGGGGACAAAAAATTTTGTTAAATTTTTGTGATTTTTTTAAGGGGTACCCCTTTGAAAAAATGCGAAAAAAGTGAAGAAAATTTTTGCTCTCGTTTTTAATAATAATCATTTTCTAGGGTAATTTTGACCCAAACACAACGAAAATCAGGTTCATTTTAACGTCTGACCAACACATTTCAAAATTTTCCCTTCTCAATTCATACAGTTTTGATGTTTTACACGATGGGTCTGATCTCTTGAAAACCGTTAATCGTATCATATTTTAATGATCGCCATCGATTTCGCTAGGTCCAAATTAGCTCATAACGAAGTATTTATCAAAATCGGGGACAAAAAAATTTTGTTCAATTTTTCTTGTATTATCAAAGAAAAAACTCCGATGTATAATCAAAATTACTCTCCGATAGATTCAAGAGTCAAGATGATTACCTTATTAAGCTCACGTAGAGCATCGTAATCATCGTCCTCATCACAGCTCAATTTCAGCTCACAATCTGATCCTCCAAATAGATCTCCCTTTCTTTTCTCTTTTTTCTCACCAGTTTCTCCTTCTTCATCACTACTATCCCCGGCACCTTCTTTATCTGAAGACATTGCCATCTTTTTACGAACTAATTCTACTCCAAAATCAATCAATACAAACATGGATATGATAAATCCACTAAATAAAACTGCATCTAAATTATCACTCCAGAAATCTAAGAATGCTTCACGAATATCTATCCACAGGTCCGCGAACATTTTTTTTTCAACATATAAAATTTACTGTTTGGGATCCTTTGCTCATTTAAGATTAGTTTGGATTACATTGTCTGGATTGTGTACTGAAATCTTTGATTAATTCTTAGAATTTTATACCATAAATTTTCGAAAATGTCATAAAAAATACTATTTATTTATAAAAAGTGAGAAGTTCATAAGTTCAGAACGTTGTTTCCTGGTAACGATATTAGATTTAATGACATGTCTATTCTCATGCTAGCGTGACAATAGTGAGGCCTCTTGCACGCAGATTAAATATAAGAACTAATAGGAGGTATATTTTCAGGTATATTTCTGTAAAAGTAATAATAATAGTGTCCAGAATTTTAAATTGGAAATATTTGTACGATTGTAATTGTACCAAAATGAAATTGTGAAATGTACAAAACGTTATCAGGTAATACATCATCGTCAAGCATGTTATGTAGCTGTACTCGTAGAATGAGGATGTGAAAACTGATAAAAAACAAGTGTTTGGTTGCTGTTTGATACATGTGAAAATTTTATATATCTTTGTCACAAAGGGTCGGAAAAACAACCAAACGAGTTTACTAACTAAAAACGAGGGTAGAGAAAATTGATTGTACATGAACGTCGAAATGGGAAATTGGTCAATATTCTTAAATGTCTATTTAGTTTATGAATTGTCTATGTGCTCAATAATTTGTATAATTTGTCAATTCAAAAATATTTTTATAGTTTTAGGTTTTTCCAATATTATTAGATCTTATTTACAAATGTTTATGTTTAGAACCTGAAAATGTTTACTTTGTTGCTGCAGTATGTAAAAATTGTTCAATTCATTTTTAATTCTGAAGAAGGAACTGTGTGCCGAAACTAGTCAAATAAAATTATTTTACGAAAATTTCAAATATTTGTTTGATTTAATAATTATGAATTGTCCATTCAAAAATATAAGTCAAAGAAATTCTTCATAAGAGTGATTATTGCTATTAGCCTCTTATGTTTGATAAACATAATGTATTTTGTTCATTTTTATAGAAGCATTATTAACATTGCTCAATTTAAACCCATTTATATAAAGCGATATCCATATAGTATTCCAATATATAAAATCATTATTTGCGAAATAGTGGTACAAACATTACCATCAAGCACCTGAACAAACAAAACGGACTTAGTCAGTTTATGTCATAGACTTTTTAAGTAAATAGACTGTTGGATTGTCTACAGATTGACCGATTTCCCCCTGTTGGCGTCGACAAATAATACACCTACATACAAATACACTTTTATTTACAAAGTATTTTACTCTTTAATGTATAACTTAAAAAACATGAATTGAACATTAATCTGTTCAAAAAAGAAATTGCAACAACCAAATGACATTAACAAATATCAAAGAGAGAAAGAGGGTGAGTGGTGGGAAGGAGATTCAGGGAAGGGAAGGCGATTTTTATTTTTCCAATTTTATATTTATTTTCTTTTAATGGAAAATTATTCAATGTGAATTGTAACATTTGTTTGAATGATAGTAATAATATATTTTAGTGATGGAAGTTTATATAACAAGTGTTTTACGGTCTTTACTTTTTTACATATCATTTAAATCTAATCAACTTTGATAGAAAGCTTTGCACAAGGTTTTTTGATTGTAAAAATAAAAAGAATCAGCAGCTTGACCAGCGACTTGGAAAACTTTGACGGCCTGCATATGTCAGAGAATTTTGAGATTTTGTGAGGTTGTGGAAAAATTAAGGGATAGTTAAGGAATTTTAATCGCGGTCAAGGAAACTGATAATAATACCATCAGAACAGAAATGTTTGCAAATAAATTAATGTTTTTAATTTGATGTAACGCTTTAGATTATCAGTATTTCCTTTAAAAAAGTTATTTATTATTTTTGCCAATTTAAAACGCTTCCCAAACCATCAAATTAACACGACTCGTTTTTTTATGGTATAAATTATTTTATACTTTCATACACAAATCGGGTAAAAATATTATTTTTCGATTTTTTTTGGTGATAAGTATTGGCCATAAGGGCGTTCTATTTTCAAAATTTTATAATTGATTTCCGTCTTTACAGACTTTTATAACGCCATTTCAATTGCTATCCTATAGAAAACACCGATTTAAGAGTTATAGAAAAACGGTTGCATTTAGGACGAAAATAGGTCTTTTTCAAAGATCTTGGTTTTTTAAATTTAAGGTAGTTCAGCACTGTCTTGTATAATCAGGACAAAAAACCGGTTTGCTTTTATTTTAGAACAAATACATATACACAACACATATTTATAGACAAATTAATGTAATTTTGAAAGAAAAAAAAACATTAAACTATTATATTTCATAAACAAAACGGTAAAACGCGATTATTTTAAAAATTTATCTTTACTCTCCAAGTTTTTTTTTTAAATTCTGCCGAGTATTTTTTTTAATACAACAGATAATAATTGGGCGGGCATGAAGTTTTACATGTTTCTAATGATTACTTGGTATTAATTATCTCGCGTTCTAAACATTCAAAAATTCAGAACCTTTGGGATTTATTAGAAAACGTTATTTCTAGCCTGTGCAAAAAAAATGATCAAAATCTGTCGAAAAATGATTTCATGCTGGACTATTTTTTAAACTAGATATCGACGCTTACCTCCATATCTTTGCCGTGATTTGTTTCCCGATTATGTTTATATTATATTTTTTCCCAATAACTTAACAAAGCCTAATAATTCTATAGACATTTATAATGTATTGACTGACTATATACAGACTATTGAATATCGTTTTCTTAAATTGAAGTAAAATGAAAGACCGTATAACATGACCGATCCGGGTAAAATGGTAAATAGGTCACTGCTATATATAATTCAACAGAAAAGATAGAAGATATTATTACATTAGTTTTCCTTTTTTTTTTTTATTTTTAGGATTTTGATGTAGAAAAATATTTCGTAAAGCAGTCAAATCCGATGGGATTTTGTTTACAGCATTACATTTGATCCGTTCGTTATGAAATAGCTTATACTATTTCATTGGTATTAAAGGATATTATATCTAATTGTATATAAGGCTGATAGTTATACCATTGCTGCATCAATTTGGTACAGAGAGTATATTATATTTTGAGAGTGGTTTTGTGTGTCGAATTTGAAACAAGTTAGTTTGTAATTGTTTTTTTTTTTTTTTTTTTGTAAACTAGCGTCTGTTTATATTCATTGTGAGTTTATGGTTGCCTTTCGGTTATAAGTAATATGTCTGAATATTGATAACATTCTTTGACATGAAATTCTTAATATAGAAAAATCATAAACATCTAAGATGGGAATCGAACCCATGTCCTCTGCCATGCTAAACCAACACATTTGATAGATCAGCGACAGAGCGTTGGTCTAGAATGTTAGAGGTCGTGGGATCGATTCCCATCCTAGATGTATATGGTTTTTCATATCAAGCATTTAATGTCAAATAATTTTTTGCCTATTTATTAGACCGGAATCTCAAAAAAAGTGGGCGCTAAAAACGGTTTTAGATATTCTTTGCTGTCTAGGATGATTTCCGCATGGCCAAAAATTGCACGATAACTTTGGTGGTATTATGAAATCCATTTCGTGACAGACATGTATGGTACCATAAACTGTTTTGACATAAGATTTGTTGTGACCAAAAGTGTGACCCATTGGATGCTATTCATATTTTAACTGGCCATTAAAGTGGACTGAAACATTAAAGTGCACAGAAATATCAGCGGTCCTGTATGTATTTAAAGTGCCAGTTAAAATTATTTTTCCTCCTTTTTTATGATAGGAAATTTGTTTCTTGAATTTGTTTTTTGAAGTTATACTTCCTTAGGCATGATTTATATTTTTGTACAAATTCTAGTTTTACCCGCGCAACATTGCTACATCATGAAAATAGCTGTCAAAAAGAGTAAAGCTAGTATATTTTATATTTAGGAATAATAGTTAACAGATGCCATGTACAAACAGCAGAGATTTATAAACAATAATATCTAGTTAATCAGCTTTTAAAATAGTTTCTCATGTCAATGAAGTGTTACGGCTAACACGCGTACATATGTACACAAATACGTTTTATTTTAGTTTAATCATGAAATGAACGGTAGTTTACATAAAACTAACGATTTATAATAGTAATTTTATTATGGAAGATTTTCGTTTCTGTGCTAAAAAATTCAGGTTTTTTTCTTCCGTTATACACTTCTGTAAGTCACTTCTGGAAGTGACTTAGATGTAGGTATCACTCTAAATACCCAAAGTCGGGGATCGGGGATAGAGGTGCCGCAGCAATTCGGGTAAAGAGTAGTAGTTCGATTTGGAACGAAATGTTTTTTCGACGGGATTTAAACATTCATTATTCCTAAAATAATATATGCAAAGCTTTAGAATAATAATCGTGCAACGAAAATAAGGAGTATATTAAAAGATTTAGACAGTATATCTCATTTGCCTTCGGCAATTTGTTAAATTATTATTTTTTTATCTTGCTGCTGTATACGAGTCAAATATTTTTCCATACAAATTTTTATGGAAAGTTTGTTGTTTGTTTGTGAAAAATGAATATTTTGTTTGTTTTCCATTTTCTTTAATACATATTTGTTTGATTTTTTAGTATAGGAAAAATAATTATGTTTGATATTTTTTGTAATATAATGAAAGATTGTATATCAAAATATCAAAAGTATTATTTTTTTTACGGTAAATTGAGTAATTAGATTGACTGATTTTGATTGACAGCAGAAAATATTGTACATTAAGGGAGTTCCAGCACTGTATTGTATAATCAGGACAAAAAACCGGTTATAATAAATATCTAACTTTGCTCTCCTAGTTTTTTTTTTAAATTCTGTCGAGTATTTTTTTTAATACAACAGATAATAGTTGGGCGGGTATAAAGTTTTATATGCTTTTAATGAGAGAGAGTGAGAGAGAATGATAACTTTGATATTAATTATCTCGCGTTTTTAATGGTCAGAAATTCTGAAACTTCGGGATTTATTAGAAAACGTTCTTTTTAGCCTGTGAAAAAAAAATGAGTAAAATCTGTCGAAAAGTGATTTTATGCTGGAGCTAGCCTAAAGCACTCTTTAAAGCACAAACAAATCAAACGCACGTTTGTTTGTTAATATCCAAGAAAAAATTTTGACAGGAGAGTTTGTTAAAATGTCTCTCAATGGTATATTTGAGCTAATTTGGACAGTGAGAATTCTAGAGAAGAGTTCTGTAGTTTGTTAGTAATTTAACAAACTTTCCGTATTGATTTAAATTCGATATTTGATTTTATACTAATTTTATGATGAATGAATTCCACGATGAATTATATCACTGAAATCTAATTAGTAGTTTATTAAATCAATCAGAATTTGATACTTTTGTTTGCCTCCAGGGATTCAGAAATTTATCGATTTAACGAGATATCGAGTTAAATAACTTGAAGCAACGGTATAGTGAGTTTAGTCCAAAGTATATTTATATAGTCGATTTGTACCGAATGCTTTTAGTGTTCGAAAAACATAACGAACTAAAGTTAATCCTTATAAAAATACAGTGATTTTTCTTGAAAAATGATTATCAAAATTTTAATTTAATTTTTTTGAGTTCTGTTTTTGATTGGCCTTTTTATAACGACGGTGATCAGTCAAAAAAATTTTCAACTGGATTAATATTGCTATAAAATAAAGATTTAGATAAGTATAGGTAATAACTGAGTTTTTTTTGAAATCTTCAAATCAATGGACTACATAATATAGATTGTAAGATAAATAAATTTTTATATTTTCAAGTAAATTATAAACAACATCCCCTAAATATGTATTGAAATGAAATAATTATGTAATATTTTTTAGTGTATTCTCTAATACAAAAATAATAAAATCCTTACGTTCAAATTTCCTCATATTAAGGTGAAACTTTTATATACACCACTTGAAAAAGTAATAGCTTCAAATGGATAGAGGAACCTCTTGAAATTGAAGTATATTCAGCTCTGTTTATACCGGGTGTACACTAAGATATAACAAAAATCAGTCCAAGGGGCCGAGCGGTCTAAGACGTTATGTCTGCGCAGTATGCTTACTTGGAAACTGAGAGGTTATGGGTTCGAATCCCGACATCGGCAGTTTGTCAATTATTAAGAAAAGAAATAGGGTGGTTAATTAACTAAACTGTCGGCGTATGGACAAGAATGAATTAACCGGCCATGCTTGAGAAGGTTTTCTGCAGTTTCATTCACGAACTCCAGATGAATATCGGCATAGTTCCTAACATAGTCGGCTGCAGCCACATATCCTAGCAATTCCTAGTCTATACACAAAAATTCCTTCCACGCCACTCACATTCTCACATCTTTATGCATCACAAGGGACCTTATGGTCGAAGTGTAGCCCGTCCAGGGCTGATGCTTACCAGTAAGATGCTTATAATGATTGAAACGAACGACATTTTCAAGAGTAACGCAAGCGTTTATAAGCCAAAATGAACGAAATTTTGCTTATAGACGTGAGCGCTTAAAGCGTGTAAGCGCTCAAAACGAATACACCCTTAGGCGTATTTTTTTTGGAGCTATGAGGTAATTGAGGATCTATGTTCGAGATATTCAACTCAAAATGTAATTTAGATATTTGAATATAATATATTTTGTATGCAAATTTAGTCATTATACACTCTTGTTAAAAAAAAATGCACTAGTTGAAACATTCTAAGTATTATCGTATGTAATCTTGTACATATATTCAGTAATAAAGTGACTTACTGTTTCAAATATATTGAATTTGCGTGTACATCTGATCGTTTTTATTACGCACAAAATAACAACCATTGCTGATTATAAATAAAACATACTGTATTTTTGTAATATATTGAATATAAGAAAATATTACTTTTTATTCAACTATGTACACAAAAGAGTGTATAAAAATCCTGTTATAGATCCTTCGCCCCATTCCTGTAAACATTCTAGCATATTAATGTATTCACATCCTTAAATAAATACCCCCTCACATATATTCGATTGATGATGGCAGTAAATATTTTCTGTATTTGATGTATGTAGGTACAAATGGCATCAAAAGTCAAGCTATCATTTTAAACTATTATACTTAATTTGTATACCATATTTATTCAGATTTCGGAAAAATGTTTCGAATAAAAGTTGTTAGTATAGTTATAATGAATAACTTTTATATGAAGCATTTTCTCGAAAACACAATCAATAAGGAAGGCACAAATATAAAATTTTGAAATAATAGCCCTACTTTTGACACTAATTGTACATGTAGTAACTCTATATATTAGACTCTTACCCTATTTTTCAATCTTTCAAATAGAGTCAGTTGTAACGTTACATAGCGTATACGTAGGTGGTAGAAGCTCTTAAATTTATAAGATTTATCGAGAATGCATGCATAGAAGAAGGAATCGTAAGTAAACGACTATTGTGTACTTGCTAGAAAAAAAGTTCAAGCAAATGTGCATTGTAATTCATTTTAAAGCAGTCCTTAAAAAGTACACTCCGGTTCATAGAAATTGAATCAGTAAGTCACATTCTAAGCGTTTTTAATACTAAATATATGTGTAAAATACTACATATAGTAACATTTAGAATGTTTCAACTGGATCAATTTTTATGAACGGAAGTGCTCATACATAAAAACGGAATATGATCCACGTAATATTCTTTGCCCGAAAAGTACTTAAAGTTACATGAACATTTGTGTATCGAATGGGTGTAACGGTTAGCACACAATAAAATTCAATGGCAGTCTCTATATTATACGCTTGTTCTTTCATCCTTATGTCTTCGTCACCGTAATGAAAATTGACATTGGTATTATATATAGTACTATGACGTTTAAGTATACACAAATAGTAACATGTGAAATATAATTTACTAGAATTTAAAACTTCCCGCTCCACAAATTATATTGTTTATAATTGACATCTAGGACACCCTGAAGGGTGTCGGAAATTCTGTATGTATGGTCTATAGAGAATTTCGATGGCATTATGAAATCCAACAATTAAGGGCCTCTTGTATATTCCTAACAGAAAGACATTAGTCAAAATTGGTTCAGAATAATGTCAAGATAGGTTCTGAATAATATTGGTTGAATTTATTAATGTTTAATTAATTATATCTCAAAAACTAAGCGTCAAATCGGTTAACTTTTTTGAACTTTTTTGTTTGTTTTTTTGCAGTTTTACACCGTGGTATAGTTTTCTTGAATGAATTTCAGAACATCTTGAATGAATTTCAGAACATCCTGTATATATATATTTTCTAAAATGTAATACTCTTAATATGATGAATGTTAAGCGATTCGTGTTCAATTGCAATTGAATAAAAAAAAAAAATTTTAATAAAGAAAAATGAAAATGCCCTTAGAATCACCATTCTTCAATCGTTCCCTTATAATGAGAAAATATATATGTATACTGCACAGAGCTCGTTTAGAATAGGAGGTACTATAACTGTATTAGATTTTTTTTTTCAATTATCATTTAACTGGAAAATATGATGAAAAAATAAATAAAAGGAAAATGCTTACATAAATAAATTTTTTCATTTCAATAGAAGAGTATAGAGTAGACAGGAATAAGCCGTGATAATTTGATGATGAATAAATTGTTAATTATGAATCCTTAATTAATTTTTATTGTATCTGAGGGAAAAAAATTCCGTGGAAAATTGATTTGTGATCTCTTTCTAACATTGTTGGAGAAAACGGCAGAAAATGATTTGTGAAATTGTTTTGTTCCAAACTATCGCAATATGTAAGAGTTTCTAATCTAACTTCAATAAGTCCTTGAAATTTTCACTTATAATTTTCATTTCCGATTTCTATCCATCGTAAATTATATTTCAAAATGACCTTATAGGTAGGATAGGTAGGATGGTATAGGTGTTCATAAAATGATCTTATTAATCCATTGCCGCAAAGTTGCCCGTCCGTCCGAAAACACGAAAATTCAAAAACGAAAAAAAATAGCGAGCGGAAATTGTGATTGTGTGTTCTATAGCTAAAAAGCAAGGTCAAGTTCGGAATGGACAAATTCAGTCCATGTTTGGGCAAAATGGGTAAAACTGGTTATCATTGAAACCGTAAGAGATAGAACAAAAATTTAACGACAAAAAATGTTCCTCTTTTAAAAATAGAGTTTTGTTTTTAAATAAAATAAAAATAGTTTTATTGCGATTTTATGCCACTTTTTGGCTCAACCTGTACTTTTACTAGAGTAAACTTTGTTGATATAAAATATTATATAAAAGTGTTCTAGGAATTTTTTCCTCTTTGATAATATGTAAATTCTGAGAATCACTGTAAATTGTAATAGCAATATTGACTAATGAAGCTAATTTTATAAAAAATCAAGTACTTTTTATGAGCAACATAAGAGAAGGCAAACAATATGAATTCTCTGTTAAAAAAAAGAATATTCTAATTGGACATGATTGATTTCTAGTATATGTAGTGATGCCGCGTGGACGAGTGTAGCATGTCTCTTGTATTGTATTGACTTGTTTTCTTTAGTATATATATATATATATATATATATATATATATAAATATATATACATATATATATATATATATAATATATATATGTATATAAATATATATACATATATATATATAATATATATATGTATAATATATATATATATATATATATATATATATATATATATATATATATATATATATATATATATATATACTAAAGAAAACAAGTCAATACAATACAAGAGACATGCTACACTCGTCCACGCGGCATCACTACATATACTAGAAATCAATCATGTCCAATTAGAATATTCTTTTTTTTAACAGAGAATTCATATTGTTTGCCTTCTCTTATGTTGCTCATAAAAAGTACTATATATGTACTTTTATGTGTCTGTGGACTCTTTAGCGGTCACAATTTTATTCCGATTGGAATGAAATTTGGTATTTGAAACGCTTTTGGTATTTTAAAAGTCAAGTTCGTTAATGGGTAAAATCGGACAAGGGGAAAGGGGGGTTTAGAGGAAGGGGGGAACACAAAATTTGGCATATCTCCCTTAATATTTAAAAAAAAGAAAAATTTATCAGGAGTTAAGTTGTAGGTACTTAGTTTTACTATAATTTTGTTTCTTATCATTTTGCTGTTACACTAATATTTACAGAAATATTAACTTTAAAAGAATGAAAGTTAAAATTCTAAATATCTCTGTACACATTAGAGTTTGGAAAAAATGATAAGGTATTGAATTATAGCAAACTTGATTTTCTACAACTTTACTCGTTATACATTTTTCGATTGTTCCAATATTAAGAGAGATATTTTATATTTTGTGTTTTCTTCAATCTTTATGCCCCTCTTTCCCCTTGACGTGTGCCATTTATTAATAAAATTGGCCTTGAAAATACTAAAATGATATCAGATACAACATTTCATTTTGATCAGACTTAAATTGTGACTAGAGATATTTATGTATTCTAAAGGCAAAAGCCATAAACATATATGGAACTTGATATTAAATTAAAACTAACATAAATAGTATATGATATAGACTTACCTAAAATTGTTTCTTTTGCCCGGTCAATTGGACAATCTTTATAATAATGGACAATCCATAAGACGCCCACAACAAGCCATATTAATTCGATAGCCATAATTACTAAAACAAATAAATAAAAAAAAAACATTGAAAGTTGATGAATTGCCAAAAATAGAGTTATATGTTAAAATTATAGATATAAATCATTTACTGGTAACAAAGTCGAAGGTCAATGATTAAAATCCTAGTGATTACGTTGCTTTTCTTTAAGATAGATTGTAGAGGCTGCCCTGGACAGGCTACTCTTCGACCATATGGTCCATTGTGATGCCTTAGGATGTCAGGATGTGAGTGGAGTGGAAGGAACTTTTGTGTGTAGACTAAGAATTGGTAGGATGTGCGCCTGCAACCGACTCTGATAGGAACTATGCCGATATTCATCCGGACTTCGTGATGGAAACTGCAGAAAACCTTCACAAGCTTAGCCGGTTATTTTGCTTTTGTCCATACGTCCTCAGTTTAGTCAATTAAGCGCCCCCCTTTTTTTTTTTAATTGACAATAGTTTTTCTTTTACTGTTTCAATCGAAATAACGTATTATGGTCCACGAAAGTAGCACTCATTTTCCAAAAATTTGATTGTTGATTTGTACCTTATTCGTTCGGATTTTGAGGAAAGGTGAATTATAAAATTTTGAAAAATGAGCGCTACCCTTTGTGGTCATAGGTACAATAATTGTTATAGATTCTTGCAGATTATCCCTTACCTATTATAACCGTTTGTTTGGAATTTTTAAGTTCAGATTCCCTGTACAAATTACTCCCATGTTAAAAATTAAATATAGAGTTGCAACCAATCATTACATTACATATTAGATAACAGACCCCACTCCCGATATAATAGAATGGTCAATAGCTCATGGATCGAATCTGTAATGTAATCCAGACTAACCCAAACCAAACGTTTACTGTTTGCCTGAATATGCAACAATGAATATACAATTTGTAAGTAGCTACGAGGTAACTCAGGGAAACGTGTAGTGTACTCATAGATATCCAAATATTTGATTTAGAAATGAGTGCATTACAAATCTAAGTGATAGGTAGATAGTTTTTTTCACGCTTAGATTTGTAATTAAAGAGAAAGTGAAAATAAATAAGTTGACTTTCATTAAGTTTCATCTGTGTCTCATCATGTTTGTTTCCATAATTAAAATAATAAATACATGACTTTGGCGTGGTGGTATTATACAGCCTTTAAAGCTTTAAGTGATCAATTGTCGGAAAACATTTAATGTTAATCAGAGAAAGAATGTCTCCTTTGTCTCTTTTCAAATCAAATTTTCATTGAAACAAATTTGTATGACACGACAAATATGCATTACTACGTTTTATTATCTCTGCAGTTGACAGTATTATTGTTATGTTTTCCATGGAAATATATGTATATATATATATATATATATATATATATATATATATATATATATATATATATATATATATATATATATATATATATATATATATAAAATACGGAAGTTTTGTGGTATACAGCTTGCATAAAAATATTATTTTATGTTAGTATTGATGTAAGAATCGTATATTTTGATTCAAATTCCTTGCGCTTCCACCATAATTACATTATATCACATATTGGTAGCAGTGTTGTCAAATTAGAGAACTTTCCTCTAATTTAGTGGTTTTAATTACATGAAATAAAGCATGCCAGATCTATTCTTGGGATTGTGGTATTTTAAAACTTTGTTGCTTGTTACTAATTTGGTGAGACACACGCCAAATTAGCAACAAGTAACATATCTCTGACTCGATACCCCCTCCCTACCTTGTAGTTGAAATACGTATTTATAAAATACAAATAAATGTTCTAGGAATTGGGACAAAATTTGAAACGTAAGAAGACAAAATGTTTAAATATGGTATCGATTATATACAGTGTTTTCTTTTGAAAAGTTTCCACCTTAATATTTTTACAACTTCGCATTTTAGAGAAGAAGGTTTCAATCAAAAGTTGCTTGTGTTTGAACAATGACCATAAAGGATCGAAACATATGTCACACTTGTTTTATTTTTTTTTAATTCAACTTAAAAAATTAAAATGTTCCACAAAGTAAAGCTTCAAACCATACAAAAAAACAAGTTTCTTAGTTTAAAGAAGGAAACATAATGCAATAATTGTACTGTTATTACATGCATCCGTGCCGCATGGTATTACCTATGGCGTTTTGAAAGAATGTTGTCCATTCAATAGCCATCTTTTTGATCCGCATCTAAGCCATTTTTAGTCCATATTTAAGTATCATTAAAAGTTCACATCTTTTAAACGGTACAAAAGAGTGAAAATCTTTAAACTTATAAAATGTTTATCTCATAAAAACAAACAACTTTTGCTTCACAGACATAGTATGGACTTTGGACTTAAATAAAGCTCCGAAACGAATAGTGTATAATAATATTTTTGTGTCATTTGTAAATATAATGTATAAGTTTTGTGGTATATATATATATAATTTATATATAATGTATAATATAATATTGTTCAGTAGGTATATATATTTAGTTTCTAACTTGTATTTTGTAACAAGACTACTCTACATTTTAAGTTTGTAAGTTTAAAATTTTGAATACATCATTTTAATGATGAACATTGTTAATGTTTAACAAAATGTTAAATATTTATTTTAACATTATATATATATATATATATATATATATATATATATATATATATATATATATAATATATATAATATACGTCAAACATTTACATTTTCACAATCATTTTATCAATTGTATGGTATACATACTTATATTGCCGTGCTTAGGTAAAAAGCAGTAAAGTGTAAAAAATGAAAACAGAGAAAACTGAAATCTAAGTTTTTTGATATTTCTAAACTAAATTAATAATATTATTTTCCATAAGAATTATTAAACGACTAATAATAGGTTACGTAACGTCATGAAAAATCATCTAAGTGTGATTTTAAATCACAATTAATCAAAACGCCTTAAATATGAAATCATCTGTCTTTAATTGTTGTAAATCGAAAAGCAGTAATATGTGATTTACTGCCTTTATATTCTGTAAAACATGAATTACGGCTTTTCTTCACTGTTTTTATTATTTATATGTATTATTTTACCAAAGGTAAAACGCAGTAATATAGAATAAAAATAAGCGTGGCTAGAAATATGTGAATATGTCAAAGTTTCCATTTACAAAGTTTTCAAAGTGTACAAACTTTGTTATGTTCATAAAATGAATTAAAATTTTTCTTTCAAACATACACTTATCTCTACTATTATTATTTGGACAAACTATAATCATAGCAGGTAATAAAGAGTAAAAAAGCCGTACAGTTTGAAACATACTATATTTTTTACTTTGAAAAATAAATTGACAGCTTTTGTATTAAGGAAATGTAACCAATTTGAAATATTTAACAAAGTTGAAAAATGATTATCTTGTTGAAATAATGATTCATTGATATTTAGAGAATCATTGAAAAAAATCTATTAGTATCAAAATTAATAAAAAGCCAGTAAATGAAGTTTTTTTTGTCAATTTTTTGCTTACCATTCTTCAATTATTGTTTTTATATAATAACCAATAACAATTTTTATAATTCCAAGAATAAATTATTAGATAATTCCGGTATACGGGATACAAATATCAAAAAGGGCTTTTCGGATAAATTTATAAAAAATATTATACATTTATTTGACATTATTTATATATTTTAACTGTGTTTCATTCAATTTTGATATATTTTATAAAAAAAAAATATAGTTTGAATTTTTATGTTCAATTTTGTTTCACCAAATTCAAACCTATTAACTATAATCCAATCCCTATATATGTAGAAATATCCTTACCCTGAATAGAAAAACCAGGTACAAAATACGTGATTATTATTATATCCGGTATATAATATATACCAGGAGTATATTAGAAAAGTTAACTTTGTAACGGTTGCAAATAATGATCGCAGAAAAAATTTTTGGTATGGGATTTTCATCGAATGACCCTGTTAGTCCGGATTTCTTCAAATCTATTCGTCTGCCCGTCTTTAAACGTGATAACATAAAAACGGAAAGAGATAGCGAGCTAAAATTTGTTTGTTTGTTCTAGAGCGAAAAAGGAAAGTCATGTTCGTTAATAGGCAAAATCGAACCATGTTTGTGAAAATGGGAAAAATTGTCCATCCTTAAAGCCGTAAGAGATAGAAAAAAAATAGAACATAAATTCAGTATGTACCAGGTATTTCAGCAATTCGCTCAGTTATTTGTTATTTTCACTTGTTTTAATTCTATAAATGAAAATTTATAAGCAAACCTAGAAATTCGAATTTATTAGAAGTATTTGGGTATTTAGTATTTGAGTTTTTTGTATCCAAATTTGTCATTAAATATTAGTTAGAAAGGTAAAATAAAATAATCCAGAATTGTTCAGTTATATAAATTCATAATTAATAAGATGTTAAAAGATTGACGGAAAGAGGGCTGTTAGATAATCACTATATCCTCTTAACGATATTAGTTTTTTGGAGTATTTATAAGGGTAATATGTAACCCGTTTTTTCCCCTACATTTTATCCTTTTAACACAAACTTATTTAGAACTGCAGAATCATTGTAAATCCATTAATTTCGTACATAGATAATAAAAAGTATGTTTATATCGTTTGTTTAACGTATTTAATGTGAATCGATGACTTTCAATTTGTTGGTATATTCAATCATGAAGCTTAGACATTTTAATTATGCCTGTATGCGTTCTAAACGTCATAGTCCATAGTACAGCACGGTTTCTTAATGATTAGTAATAGGCAAAATGTCAGTAGCTTTCTTTCGACGAGACGCCAAACTTTTCTCTCCCGAAAATTCTCGATGATATTACATACAGTAACACTTAGTATGTTTCAATTGGTTCAATTTTTATGAACAGGAGTGTATATTAAATAGGTAACTTAATTTCATTTGATATTGATATGAAAAGAATTAACCCATTCATCAAGTATCAAACCCCAGACCTCTAGATTTCACGCCCAGTGTGCTGTCATAGAAAGCCAATGACATGTTAATCTATATAGTACGCTTGTTCTATTATACATATGTCTTTGTACCCGTAATGAATATTGACAGTCGTATAGTACTGTGACGTTTAAGTAAACACAAATAATAATATGCATTATAATTCCTTTCACTGAGATTACTCCCTTTATCTATATAGTGTCTATCATTTCTAATCAATCATTCTGTATATTATATATTCATTAATACTGGCAAACAATTATTTTGAATAGTACTAATTAAAAATCGAACAAATTGTATAGATTAATTAAAAAAATGGTCTATACTATAACTAACTAATGATAGTGCATTGATGATGATGATGATGATGTCGAACGAACGATCGATGGACTAACTCCATTAAAATTATTGAGTAGACGTTTGAATACATTATGAATTCATTTATATGTTAGATAGTAAGTGTATATGTATTTATTAATGGTAGTATACATACATATATGTATATATATATATATATATATATATATATATATATATATATATATATATATATATATACAGGGTGAATCGAACCAGTCGCATAATAGCACACGCCTCCACTTCCTTCCATGACGTTTGAATACATTATGTATTCATTTATATAATAGGTAGTAACTGTATATGTAATTATTAATTAAGTATACATACACATATATATATATATATATATATATATATATATATATATATATATATATATATATAGTGAATCGAACCAGCCGCATAATAGCACACGCCTCCACTTCCTTCCATGACGTTTGAATACATTATGTACTCATTTATATATTAGTTAGTGACTGTATATGTATATATTAATGGTAGTGCATGGCACTCTTATACTGATGAATATCAAATCATTACCAATGTAACTATGTAGGGAGTTAGATGTATTACGCATCAAATTGCATTACTTAAGTATAATTAGAGTAGGATTCACAAGCACACAAGCCAACACACAACATACAAAACAACATTTGTATTATGAACAGACCGTCTTCCTAACAAAAAGTACTCCATTAATGGATGTTGTTGGAAAATGGGAGGATCATGAAGTGAAGGCATGTGCTATTATGTAACTGGTTCGATTCACCCTATATATATATATATATAAACCATTGATATAAAATGAAAAAAAAAACACAAATATTATTATGTGTATAAATTTATATACATTTTTTTAATTATATATTATTATTGGCAACTTGCCATTTCAATTGAATAAAATATCTAGTATCTCACGACTTCTATATACAGGATGCATTATGAATAGAGAGGTTATATGGTATGTCAAACCAAATTTCATAATATTCTTATTATTAAGATTATAAAATTTCTTTTCCATATTTAGAAGATATATTTAAGGTATATTTTATCCGATCAAAAACAAAATTGTGAAAGGTAAAAAGTTTTCGCATGCAAAACGTATTGATATTTTGGCGTATGGACAAGAACGAAGTAACCGGCTATGCTTGTGAAGGTTTTCTGCAGTTTCCTTCACGAAGTCCAGATGAATATCGGCGTAGTCCCATCAGAGTCGGCTGCAGCCGCACATCCTACCAATTCCTAGTCTACACACAAAAATTCCTTCCACTCCACTTACATCCTTACATCCTTAGGCATCACAATGGACCTTATTGTCGAAGTGTAGTCCGTCCTCTACAACCTACCTATATATTTATCTTCCATAATATAATTTGTTGGTGATTTGTAACTTTGGAAAATTCGGATGTTAATGTTTGATGTTAAGTTTTATGTTTAAATTCCTCCACAATCAATATGTTTCTATATGAAAGTTATTTAAAAAAAAAAAACTAACACTTTTCATACTATCGAATGTATTTTAAATTGTAGTATTGATATTATATTGAAAAATGATTAATTTGTTTGAGTTTTTATTTGTGTTTTTTTGTTTGTTTTGTTTTATAAAATAAAATGGTTTTTAATAAAAATTTTCAATTGCTTTTAATGGAAAACACATAAAAAAAATTTGTATGAGTCACACGCTTTTTATAATTAGCTATATTATTTTTATATTAGTGCTAATGTATAAAAGTTATATTTGCTTATTTTGCAAATATCAATTATTTTCAAAAATAATACTTTAATTTCCCATAGTTTTTCCAAACATCAATCTCTAAATTTTCTCTCTAATTTCTAAATGATGTGAATATTGCTCGGGTGCAAGCAAGTGTTGAGGAAAACCTCGAAACTTCCAGCAGGCGACATTCTCAGCAGTTGGTTGTGTCTAGGCGGTCTTTGCAAAGACTTTTACATACGTTTCATCTTTTCCCATATAAGATTAAAGGTTTACAAGTTAAAACCAAATGATGCACAAATATGCATTTAGTAAATAAATCATAACGTTACTTATGCGCCACTCTTTACAATTAACAATTACTAACTTTTTTCAATTTTTATTTCATGTAAAACTTCTTCTCTAAAGCTGTCAGTCCTTTACTTGCTAGCTACAAGCATACATCAAAGTTGCATATAAATGTATACCGTACGTTTAGTTTACATCTTCGCATAACAGATCTCCCACGAGTATGAGAGAGTACATATGTATACATTAAGCAATGTGTATGAGAAGGAGGTCTTAAAGGTTTGTTTCCTACTGTTGTGTGTTGTATGTGCCTGTATAAATTTTAGAGAGTGGGGATTTTTTGTTGAATACAAATATTATTAATTGTTTTGATAATATGCAATCATTACTATGTGAATGCTTTTGGAAAATACGTGTTTGTGTATGTTATTTATTCGTATTATTACATCAATGGGTTATTATTACACAAAAGAAGAAAAAGTGCAAATTGTTAAATGGTACTTTTCCGGACATTCCGCACAGGAATGAGTCAATTTATTTATTGTGGCATTTGAAGGTAGACAATCACCAACCACTCGAACAGTTATGAATATTATTCACTGTTTTGAAAAATTTGCTTGTTTATCAAACCTATAAGACCTCCTTCTCATACACATTCCTTAATGTATACATATGTACTCTCTCATACTCGTGGGAGATCTGCCATGCAAAGATGTAAACTAAACGTACGGTATAATGATTTTTTAAAAGTATAAAACTTTATAATTATGCGACAATTGCTGGTTTTAAGTAAAAACTACATAGTATATGTATATTTGTATATATATATATATATATATATATATATATATATATATATATATATATATATATATATATATATATATATGTATATATATATACTATGTAGTTTTTCTTAGAAATATGCACATAGTAATTAAACAAACATGTCTCGAATATTCAATAAAATTTTGTAACAACTTTATCGGACAAAAACTGATATATTATTAAAAAATTGAATGTAAAAGTTTTATCAAGAAAATTTTATAATTTATTCCATTTATTTTAAAACACTAGAGAGATAAAATTTTAAAATTATATATGTATGAACTATATATTTGTACAAGTTACATTCATCATTATTTTAAAAGCTTTTCATGCGATGTAACCTTATAATCAAAATAATTGAAACTATCGTAATAGTAGTAATGTCAAGTCCTAAAAATAGGGGATGTCAGAAATAGTTTTGAGAATGATTTGAAATGGCCATCTACATCGTCTCAATTATTTTATCAACCACGATTAATAATTTCTGTCATGATCATTTAGGAAATATTCGAACGACGTTTATGCAGAACTAGAGGTAAATTACTATACCTGTTAAGGAGAAGAGTATCGGCACTTCATACACAACAGAAACCCGTGCCGAATCCTTGAACACTGGGATGGCAGAAGAGGATCAATGAGAGTTAGAAAAGCTAGAGATCTTTTCGGAAATTTTAATCGAAGAAAATTATACGGATTAAACGGGATAAGGATTACAATAAGGCTTATCTCAAACTGATTAAAGTCTCGCATGGTAGATTTTATGAAACCGCCGAAAAATTCGATGAATCATATGTACAAAATTATCGGCTCTGATTAAAGGATAACGACTGTGTAAAGATTATCAAATATAATCAAGGAGAATTCGAGGGTTTTGAAACAGCGACTGGTCCGAGTTTACGAGCACTTAAAGACGCTCGGGACTGGAAGGTTGCTGGTTCTCGGGACTGGGAGGTTGCTGGCAAACTGCCTCCGCTGGGAGTGAAAGTTAGATTTCAAAAAAAAATAATATAACGGCTAATTGACTAAACTGTCGGTGTATGGATCAAAACGAAAGTAACCGGCTATACTTACTTGTGAAGGTTTTCTGTATAGTTGCTATCAAGATCGGCTGCAGCCGCACAACCTACAAATTCTAAATCTACACACAAATTCCTTGTCCTTTAGGGGTCGGTAAAAAAGGCCCAAAAGCCTACTTGCCCGGCTTCGACTTATCTCCGCTACTGCTCCTAAAGGCTGTATAAAGATTATCAACTGTAATCAACGAGAATTCTCGGTTTTTCAAACTTTTTCCCCATTCCTAGATCAATTATTTATATTTTATAAATACGTCGATTACAAACTAGTCATCTTAAGTTTGAATTACCTTATTTTAATTAATTTCCTACAATAATTTTCAAATTCTCCTGCGTGCCTCAAATTATACAGTATTGCATATTATATCTAAAAGTATGGTTTCTTGTTCCTAAATAATATACGATTGAACCAATTTATTTGAACCAGTGTGTACCATAGATTATATAAAACATACCATATTTTTTGTCTAGATTATATATTTTATTTCTCTCTGATGATGTTGTTGCTATGTGCTATTTGTGCTTGCTATCTTGCACATGTTGCTCCACTTGTATATTTTATTTGTGAACTATGAACTTTTGAGAACAAAATAAGCTTAGCGCTCGCTACTCGCTAGTAGCACAAAGCAACACATCAACACACACTGCACAAGGTAGAATAAGGTAAAATATATAGGGCATATATTTATTTATTCATAAAAAAAAAAACTGAAATTTTATTTTAGATAAATTATTATCTCTATCTGTTTTTTAATGGCATTAATTTTTCATGATATTCTCTGCAACCGAAGTGAACGGCAACCGAACGAGAATGGACGAGAACGTTCAGAAAATAAATGTGAAATTTATGTGGAAAAACTTTTTGATATCATAAAATATTATACGTATAGCGTTTTTGTACGTACGTGTTTGTGACTGTGAAAATATGGTTTAAACTTTCGCATAGATAAATGTATTTTTCACTCACTAATATTTTTTGATCCATTTCTCATTGTATCGATTTTGAAATTTTTTAAAGGTATGAAATTTTGTTGAAAGCAATATGGGAATACAACTAACGTTCTTTTTTCAAAATTTTATAATTGATTTGTACCTTATTATTTTGGTTTTCGAAAAAGAGTTTTAGATAAAAGTTGTTCATTATAAACATATTAACAACTTTTATTCGAAAGATTTTTCCAAAAAACCAAATGAATAAGGAAGATCAACAAAAAAATATTGAAAAATGAGCGACTTTTATTGTATCATATGATATCTTCTGGCGGATTTCATGATGGAATTTAACCGTACCCAGAAATACCATGAAATTTTTTAGTTATAAAAATAATTTAAAACTAAAATATCCGCTTTTTTATGTCAAAATTCAACTTTAATGCCAAGACAGTGGCGGATCCAGGAGAATAGCCAAAAAGATGATGATTCCCTCCCATCAAAAGAAAACAAATTCTTTATATTTGTACATTTTTTGTAAAGTTTATGGCAAAAAAGGCCTAGAAAGCATTACTGGGTTAAATTCATCTTCTCCTTCACTACTATGACCCGCTGACGTGAAGGCGAGGCTTAAAAAACATGGCGGACGATTGTGTGCATCGAACGAGTTATACGGTATACGTATAATATTTTATGGTATCAAAAATTTTTTCCAGATAGTTATAAATTTCACATTTATTTTCTATCCATTTGTTTAAATTCAGTAATCATATTTATTTTAATCAGTTTATGTCAAATAATTTATTTCCAAACTTTTGTTATTGCAGGTATTCCTATAGAAACTATATTATCTGGGTGACCTATAGCTTTGGAAAGGTTTGGAGCGGAGTCGTAAGACAAATATACCTAGAGTCTTCTCTCATCGTTATTTCACTACATCCTATAGTTTATATGTAGAAGATTATACAGCACACTGAACTTGGTTTCGTTTTTGGCCACCAGGCGTCGTGACTAAAGTGGCCAGTTATCAATAGTATCAGAGAAGTCTATGTAATCCAAAATTAACGAGGGCTGTTATTTCGTATTTGTTTTTTTTGCCGTTTAAGTGAGACAAGTCTTGTTAAACAATAAAAAAAGCTGTTATTAAACAATTAAAAGCTAATTATTTTATCGATTATTTGCCTTAAGCAACGTCCTCCAAACTTTCGTTGCATATTTTGAACTCATTTATGAAATTAGTCTCTGTACAATCACTATATATATATATGCAAAGTTTCGATACTACAAAAAGAATGAAAACAGACTTCCGTAACTTGTTAACTAGAAAACAAGTCTTAATATAAAATATTCATTTCGAAATGTCAAGGGATATTTTCATACAGAAACGGAACAACAGACGTTAAACGAATATTTTATTATTACACAAGAAGTTTTACCTGTAGTAGCGTGAATTAGTAGTAAATATTCTATATCTCCTCTAAAGCATGTAAATCTACCGGAACAAGCTCAAACGCCTCCAGGTTGAGGTAGGTTGAGTATGCTATTTATATATATTTTAAAATAGTAGTACTACTACTATTATAATACAATTCAAATTAATAATTCATTTAGTATTTTATACATTTTACAATTTTGAAGCTTCACATAAAATAATATTATATTTATATATATCATATGCAACTGTTTGTACACAATCCACATACAGGTTGCATATAACCCATAATATAGTGGTTTTTCATTATTTACTAAACATAATAATAGATAGAATACATAACGTTTTGTATAATTTATAATATGTATGTAAATATTTTAATTCCCTTTGTTTTAATAATTCTGAATATTCTACCATTTATTTTACAATTTGTATGTACACAGATGATTTCAAAAAAAGTGATCTATCCGTAAAATTAATGATAATTAGAAACCCAAACGTTTTATACCCATGTTATGAACTTGATGAAGTCGAGAAGTGAAATAATAAGTGAGTTTGTGGAGTAATAAAGATTTCTTAACTTAGATTTTGTTAACCTTTGATTACTGACAAAAGTAAACGTAGTTCATTCATCCATGTGGTAGGTAGCCGACCTACACGGCGTGGGTGAATGCTTAACAAAAATTTATAAATTTGTTAATTAAAAGTGATTATAGCATGATCACAAAATATACACTCCCGTTCATAAAAATTGAACCAGTTAAAGACTCTCACCTATGACATGTTCTATTGTAATAGGTATAATATATAGTTATGAACACATCGAAGCAGGTAGTTATGATCTACTTGTAAGTTTAAATAATGAGTGTAAGTGAACGTCATGCATTCAGAGTTTAAACTGCAACTGAACTCTATAAACAGAGATTATAGTGATCAGTGACTAATTCAAGTCATAACACAAAGTGAAGAGAATTTGTTCGCAAGTCGGTACAAGGGATGCAAAACAATATGAAATAAAACGATGATAAATATATCAAATGAAATGTACACTCCAGTTCATAAAATTTGAACTAATAAGTCACATTCTAAGTGTATATATTACTAAATATATGTATAATATTACATTCAAAATGTATTCAACTTATTCAATT
Source organism: Nineta flava (assembly GCA_963920215.1). Taxonomy (NCBI): domain Eukaryota; kingdom Metazoa; phylum Arthropoda; class Insecta; order Neuroptera; family Chrysopidae; genus Nineta; species Nineta flava. Next base: position 85,030,370 of record OY986043.1, on the reverse strand, counting down.
TTTATGAACGGGAGTGTATATGCAAGGTATTTATACCATTAACTGAATAAGTTTTTACATTTCTTATTTGTCATTTAAGTTGGTTCAATTATACTGAATAGTATTGAATTGCATATATAAATTCCTCTCATAATATGTAAAGCTCTCAGTTGTGCATTCATTGAAATTAATATAATAATTGAATGACATTTAAAAGCCATATCCGCGTTTTATTAAAATAATTGAATACCGCACACACACACTCACACACAGACCATGAGCTTACGGTGAAGCTTTCAAAAAGAACAGAGAGAAATAATTAAATTCATATATATATATATATATATATATATATATATATATATATAGATCAAGTAAATAATTTCTAAATAGATTTTTTTCAGTAGGCGGTAATATTTCTTTTATTGCGTGAAGATAATATTTTTATGAAATATCACATCTCAAATGGTTTTTGATGACAGATTTATCGATTTTGTAATAAAAAAGCATACACAATTTAATGAAAATATATGAAAAAAGTTCTTTTGATATTTTGGGAGAGCGTCGTAAATGTAAAGAGAACATTAAGAGCAGTGATTCTCAACCGTTTTTTTTTGTCGCGGCACACTTTAAACGATTTCAAAATATGACGGCACACAAAGAAAAAGATAAGTTTAAAAGTTGTTTACTAACCTATAATACACTGTGTAAAATAGTTTATGATAATAATTTTGAATGTAAAATAAAATAATATGTACTACAAAAACAACAGTACGTTTATTAAGGGGATTAATTACAAGTTAATAATTAGAATACATTTAATGAGAAATTTGAGCTTGATGTATTTTGATAATTTCATTTATATTTGATCGTAAAAATGACAAGATTACTCTCGTTATGTTGGTTAATACTTTATTATTTACATTTCTAAAATTTGGCGGCACACAAAAGTGCCGCGGCATAGTGATTGAGAATGACTGATTTACAGTATCATTTTATGTACACTCCCGTTCATAAAAATTGAACCAAACCACAAATCAATTTAAAAATTTAAAAACATGACATCAACTTTTGTGGCCAAGTGTACAATGTGTACAATATAAAGTACTGAATACATTATTTCACATGAATAAGAAGATAATATATACATAGAAAAATAACAACTTACCTAATCTTACATAAAGTAAATATTGCATGGATGATCTCGCACCCGTATCTAAAATACTTCCTCTTAAGGCAACAATACTGATTACTAGCTCTAGTAGTAATGATAATCCTAGAACTCCTAAGTATGCTAACGTATATTCCCATAAATAGAGTATACATGTTTCTTTTAAGTTAAATTCCACTAAAAATAGTAATGCTGCCAATATAATTATCCTGAAACAAAACAAAAAAATCACATTAGTTTGATTAAAATGTTATATATATATATATATATATATATATATATATATATATATATATATATATATATATATATATATATATATATATAGATTAATGGAGGAAAATCGATTAGTTTGTTTTTCATTCGAAGTAAATGTTATTGTGTCACAATAACCTTTTTATGATAATATACTAATTGTGTTATAGAAATTAATATGCCATTACACTTTACAAGCATACCGTACCAAAATGGGAGGCCTGATCATGAAATTAAATTTTAAAATACACATATTTTTAGAGAAAATATTGTAACCATGTTGAATTTTTTGACTGATCCTAGAAAGCTACTTTAACGTACTAAAATTTATGGTTTTTTGCAAAAATATAATCATTTTTAATTACAACTCTAATTGTAGAAAATTGAAAAAATACATTTAAAAAAACTTTCGAAAAATGCTGAAAATCGGTCCATATCGACACAAAAATTGAAATAATGTTCAAAATATTACAATTAGATATAAATAATTTGTCTACAACTTTCTAAATTTATAAATTTTCTAAATTTATTTATTGACAAGATATATCGTTTTAGTTGGAACTCTAGCCGTTGAAACAATTGTTATTTGTCAGTAGAAAAATGGAATTTAATCGTACCACCAAATGTATATAACACTCCAAAGTCCACAAGTCCACATTTTAGAAATTTCGTTTTTAGTTTCTAATATTTAACTTTTAGCAAATTTTGCCAGTGGTACATATAGCCTTTTATATCCTCTTCTTAAGAATTACGGAATAATAAACTTTGAATGGCTTTGAAACTTTGAATGGAATATCCCCATGAGTACATGGGGATATTTTGTGTTCAAAAATTCATTCAAAAATTTCATTATATTTAAGTCTTATATCTTAGCTTCTATCTTATGTATAAATTTATATTTCACGTGTAGAATCCAAAAATTATCATTGAGAAATCTGTTTTGTTTTTTAAGAAAATAGGTTCTTAAGATCAAGTTGTGTCAAAATAAAAATTTTAGGACAATAATTGATTTGCCAAAATAAAAATTTTGACGAAAAAATTAATGTAAAAACCAGTCCTCAGGATTATAATTTTGAGCCAAATTGTTTTTTGTGTTTATAACATTAATGTATTTCGCATTTTATTTATTTAGCATGTTTTGTTGTTGACAGGCGCTATTAATTCCACGAATGAAAATTTTCATAATCGACGTTAAGTTCTATGAAATAATCTTTGACGGTTTATAGTATTGCTGATATATTCTTCATAAATATGATTAAAAAGTAACTTTAAAATATGTCTTAAGTGTTCAACATGACGACGACTAAATTATGGCCGGAAAATCGCAAGTTAATCTGTTTTGTTATATTAACTCCAGAATTCTTCAAGTGTTCCACCAGAGGAAAAGTTCGAAGTACCTGATGTAAGATATTAAAAAAAATTGAAAAATAAAATATCACTCCCTTAAAATGTAGTTTTCAGTTCATTTGTTTTTCAAACGCCTTTTTCTAGAACAAACTACTTACATAAAAAAAACCGATTCTAATTAAATATACTTAATTAAATCTAATTAAAAGTATGTTTAATTAGTAAAATGAATAAGTTAATAAAATATGATGCTAGTTTGAATAGCAACACAGCCAGGTAATAAAAATATATGTTCTATTTTTTTCAACTAAAGTTATTGTTGTTGTAGTTCGACCTTTATTAAAACTATACTATACTACGCCGCAGTGTTTTATACTTAGTAGCATCATCTCCATCATAACGTGGGTAGGTTTATATAGTTTTGAATGGATGTCTTCTTCATGATGTACGGTAGAAACATCATTAAAAACAAAGTTGTTAACAATCAGAAAGTGTGGTGGTATTGTAAATATTGTATATTGTGAGCTACGTATGTATACATTTGTTTTTGTTGTCAGAGGTACGATTTGTAAAGGTCATTTCTCACTATTTATATCGCTATGGGATCATAGATTGACAAAAATTGAACAGTCAAAAAAAAATTGAACGGGACGCCTAGTAGATGTGAAACTATTTTGCATTCCCACCTATGAATGAGTTTTTGAACCTGTATATGTACTGCCATCTATGAGCAACTTTTTAAAACTGATTTGTTATATGTAATGTTGCCTAATGAACAACTTGTTGAACTAGTGCGTGGCGAGCGTCACCAGGTCAACAGCTGGCCTAACCCGCCGCATTATATGTTTCACATCAATAATCCGTTCTATATAACAAATGGATAGGGAAGTTATTTTAATGGATCTGAAAATCGAAATAACCTCCACCATTTTTATATGTTGTAAATTAAATGTATTTCACAGCGTTTTCACCAAAAAAATACGATAGCTTAAGTCAAATAAACCTTGTGAAATATCAACATTAAACCTCATTCTTTTTTCAAAATTTTATAGTTGATTTATGGCTTGTTCATTTGGTTTTTGGGAAAATGTTTCGAATAAATGTTATTAGTTTGTTCACGCAATAAATACCTATTATTCGAAGTAGTTATGCGAAAACCGAATGAATAAGGCAAAAATCAATTATAACAATTTTCGAAAAAGATCGAGAGTTTTGTGCGCATGTCTACAAGTTAGATTGTTGTTTGGCAAACTTTATGGGATGGTTATGCCTTTTTATTTAAACTTGCATTACTTATATGTATTAAAAAACAAGGAAAAATTGAAAGGTTTACATTTATGATGCTATTTGTATGATACTTGTGCCAATCAATAATGATCAATCATCTGCGATAAGACCACTCATTTCAATGAGTTTTTTGAAATTATTAATCTAAAGGTACATTCTTTGATATTAAATGTTTGGTATGAAAAATCAAACATATTTAGGATGAGAATCGAACCCTAGACCTTTGACATTCTAGACTAATGCTCCGCCTCTGAGTTACGAGATGTTGGTGGAATGCATATGATTTTTCACTATCTTGATGTCGATGGATTATTAACTTTAGTTTTTTACTATTTACATATTTTTTAATTGTTTTTTTTCCCTGTAAACTAGCGTCTATTTATATCCATTTTTAGTATGGTCGACTTTCGGTTATATTATACCAAAGGATAGCTTGTTTACTTAATTTGACATTTAAGTAATATGTCTGAATATTGATAACATTCTTTGGCATCAAATAATCTAAATGTACCTTTAGAATATACATAATGGTATTAACACTCAAACTGTATCTGGCATCATGTCGAGCACAGGTATAGTGTAGTATGTTTTCTTGTTGCTTTTCTATTACAGATATATATATATATATATATATATATATATATATATATATATATATATATATATATATATATATATATATATACCGTGTGTGTTGGAAAGCTATTCCAATAGAGAATCAATGTTAAATATTATTTATTACTGTCTGGCCGTATGGTTATTGTGTGAAGTCAGTCAGTACACATGTAATGAGAGTGGGTTAAATATGTTCATTGAATTCTTAACTTTAGTATGTGCATCACAAAATCCCTAATCTTAAATGACAAACAAATAACCATACGCATACAGCATACCTATATACTATCCAGATGTTTGTATGTATGAGATGACTCTCATTACATGTGTACTGACTGACTTCATACAGTAACCACATGGCCAGCCAGTAATAAATAATATTTAACATTGATTCTCTATAAGAAAAGCTTTCCAACACACGGTATATATATATATATATATATATATATATATATATATATATATATATATATATATATATATATATATATAATTATATATATAGTAGCAATATATCGGAGTAATTATATTTTTAACTAAGTGCTCAGTTTAGTATCCAAACTGTGTTGTTATTATTATTATCGTCTCAGTAGGTCGTGAGGTTAGTTCTTATGTGAAGGTGTGTATAAAGTAGACATCTAACTAACCTTCTTCACAATGTTCTAGATTTACATGGTTTCGTAGATAATAGAGATATTTAACTACATTACTTCAAGAAAAGTGTAAATTGAAGGAAAATATAGAACAAAATTAAGGTAATCATAACGTATAGTTTTTATCGCATGTAAATATTTATTTAAATATGTAAAAATTATGGGAGCATATAGTCCCACAAAATACTTGATGTCCAAAACGGTTTTGCATATCTTTTGAAATAGCCATCAAAGATGTCATTATTCACAATCAAAATTGTTCTATCGAAAATTTCGACTGTATCATGGAATTCATAACAGGACGCCAGTGAGACTGTTGGCAGTGGACACTACTCTATATCGGAATTGCTTCTTAACTATTTCGGCATCCGATTATCCCAGCTTTAGAGTATAAATGGCAGTATGGGTTTCCTAATTTGGAATGATAGACATTTATTTAACTTTGACTGATGTGGTGGAAAGGCTGTGAATTAAAATTGAACCACAATATATAAAAATGGTGGAGACGCAATGAAATTGAGTCATTTTTTAAGATTTTCTCTATATATTTTTAGATTATGGATTTGTTCAAAGTATTCTAAATAGCAAAATTCTATCTACAGCAGTATTGAAAAATTCAAACAAGTAAACAGAGCAACTAACTGAGTCAATTACTTAAAAAGTAGCCGGTATATACTAAGTTTATGAAAACAATTTCAAACAAAAGTTGTTTAGTTTTAAAAAAAAGAACATTTTTGTCGTAAATTTTGTTTCAAAGAGGGATATTTTCTCCCTTATCGTATTTCCAAACAGAGAGATGGACGGATAAGGGGACATAGACTAATTAGGTCATTTTATGAACACCCATGCGAAAAATTTGTTTCTGCGATGAATATTTTCAACCGGTACAAAGTCCGGACTAAACTTAGTATACTCTTCTACATATTATATATACCGGATATAAAAACTATTGCCCGCCGTGTTTCAAAAACGACACGTTTAATGAAAATTCAATTTCATTAAACAAAACAGGACCAAATACTTTTTTAGACACTTTCTTGCCTACCTAATTTTCATTTAAATCAGGTTTTACGTATACAAATAGTTTTGTGAGATCGGTTAAATATCGATTTCGAAATCAACCAACTCAACCAACAATTTTCAAAAAAAAATTTCGTATTTTTATCAACGTAAGCGGGAAATAAACCACCATTATTTAATCCACATATTATGTCTATGTTTAGAATAAACTATTTTTTTTTGTTTGTTGGTAAGTTGAGTGACCCTTCAAAATCCATTAAACCCGAGGGTGTAATAAACTAGATAATATATCCACTATTTCCACACCCTCCTGCACTCTTTCTCTCTCTCTCTCCTTCTTTATGCCAATAGTAAACGCATTGTACGCGTACTATGTAGGTGTGTGAGAACTGCTTCTAAGGGAATATCGATGTGTATAAATATTATGGTCTTCATCTCTTTACAAGATGTAATTGTCAGTTTATATGGCAAAAAAAACAGCTACCGTATATCAATCTTATTGCATTATCTTCTGGCTCTTTTGTCAATAAATATTTATATTAAGGTTCAAATACATGATATAGTTTCTCAAAAGACTGTTTAGTTGTTTTATATCTGTATTTAATAACAATACGTTGTAAAATCAACGGTACAATCATAGATTTTTATCCGACCATGGAGGGTTATGTGTTTAGCAATCTATGCCTAGATATCTTTTAGCATGACATTTTTTCCCGTGTAACTCCTAAGCTATTTATCATATTTTGACAAATGAGGTGTCGCTAGGTTTGTCTTAGAGTTCCACGTGTCATAGTATATGTGATGTCAAAGTAAATGCAACATGGCGGACATGATTTGCATAAATACGCTAACCAAAAAAAATTTCACAAGTCTATCGAGTTTGGTACCAAATGAATACATAAACTACATATCATATTCTGGAAAATGGTGTATCGTTAGGTTCGTCTTAGAGATTCGCGTGTCATAGGCTATGTGATGTCAAATTAAATGCAACATGGCGGGAATGACTTGCTTAAATATGCCAACCAACAAAAAAATAATTTCATAAATACATCGAATTGGATATCAAATGAATGGTTTTAATTCACAGATTTTGAAAATGTATAATTTATTACCAGACTACGGATGTTTATGCTTTTAGCAGTCTGTATGTTTGTTAATAAGTTCAACTGTTCCAGTGTAGGTACTAAACTATTCCTCATATTTTGACAAATGCAGTGTCACAAGGTTCCTCTTAGAGTGCCGCATGTCATAGGTTATGTGACGTCATATTAAATCCAACATGGAAAATTTGAGTAAATATGCTAACCACCAAAAAAATAATTTATAAATGTATCGAGTTTGGTTTTAATTCACAGATTCTTGATATTATACTAAAAAGTTTTTAATAAATAAGTTTAAAAAACTAAAGCTCAACTATACGATAAAAGCACAAAACAAGTTTGAAGAGCTTTGTCAATATTTCTGGTAATCGAAGGCAGGGAGTTGCGCATGGCAGTTGGGCCTTTGACTGCGAGACATATTTCAAAGGCGCTTCAAACTTATTTCATGCATTTTTCGTAGTCCGATTTTATTCAGTTTTTTAAATTTATTTATTAATAAAATCTTCATGCGGTTTTAGGCAGCTTTTTTGAAATAAGATTATGCAAAATTTTAACAGATCTTTTTGAGATATTTTTGCATAGAAATTCGAAATTATAGAAATTCCAGTCACTTATATAATTAACAGTGCCAATGTCTTAAACTATTAATAGATATGGAACAACAATTTTTTTCCAACTAACCGGGAATTATTATTCATCATTTTAGACGCTAAGGCAAGACAAAACAATAAACTAATATATATGAAATTCCTCTTTGGCTTCCGAGTATCAATCGATTATTTACAAAATGTATTATTATGAATTCAAGAGAGAATATATTCGTTGTCAAACTTTTTCAAACTGGTCCACTGTTAGATATAATATGGGTCGCTCTCAATATGAAACGTTGAATAATTTAGTAAGAAAATAAATATTTTATTTTATATAAATGGAATTCCAAAAATAGGTTATAATGTGAGCTCGTATTGGTTATACTTTATGCAGGATAATACAGGATAAATATGTTTTTAGATTATTAAAAACAATAAAGAAGAGGTTTTAAATAAAATTTTTAATATTCATTGAAGTTAGCTCCAGAAAGTTTAATCCGATTTTAAAATATCAACATTTATTAAATTTAACCCAGTTTTATTTATTTATTTATTGCAGTAAAACTGTGTTTTATTTTTTGTATTTTTCGATATTTTAACTTCAAAGATTAGGTAAATGCTTTGGATGTCAATATTAGTAGACGATATTTCAACTATTTATTTACTAGCGTTACCCGTCGCAGCTTCACCCGCAAAAATTATGTAAAGCTCTTATAATCAAGTAACATAATATTTTCTCCCGTTTCAAGGACTGAGTGTCTTGAAACGCTGCTATACGTATTTATTTATATTTTTATAGGATATTGTGAGGGTACATGGTTTCATCTCGCCCAGGTCCGGCACGTTGGCCATAACCTTCTTCCCAATCAAGCCCGGCACGCACCGATCCTCAGAACCAATCCTTATCCCGAAGTTACGGATGTAATTTGCCGACTTCCCTTACCTACATTAATCTACATTAATCGACTAAGATGAATTTCCCGGCGTTGTCCGTGGGAAGCAACTCTTTTATCCCGACGTAGGAAATGAAAAGTCACTTCTGGAGTCTATAGTGTCTACTTAATTATTCAATGTTTTTTTCCCACCGCTTCCGCTAATGTTATTTTCCTTCTCAGAACCTCAACCAAATTTTATAATTCGGTAATAACTTGACTACAGCTTCAGCTATCGGATCCTAGAATATATATAAACCATCATAAGACAAAACATATTTATTGTGTCAATATGACCTCAATGGTCAAGTCGTTCAGAAGTTACACGCTTTTTTATGTATAAAGATTACATTCAACTGATTTTTTTCCGACTTCTTCAACTTCATCGTCATTTCAGTCAATTTACACAAAACCTCAATGAAATATACACTGAAACCTTCCTCATGAATCACTCCATCCATTGGTGAAAACTGTATGAAAATCCGTTGGGTAGTTTTTGAGTTTACCGCGTACAGGCAGACAGACGCGGCTGAGGGACTTTTTTTTAATACATACGAGAAAGAAAGTATATATATTTTATATATACGAAAAATATTTATATATACTCGCAAAGAAGGAATAGAGATATTTTGAATTTAAGGGATGAACAATTTTTAAAATGAAAATTATGATTTTGTATACAAATCGCATAAGATTGTCTTTTATTGACATTTTCTTGAGAATATACCAACAAAAAAAAAAAACGAAAAGAAAAACTCTTCAATCTTCGTTCTATAAACGAAATTACAAAATATTATTTCTCACATATGTAATGTAAAACCGTATACATATAGATTCGTTATGGTTCATATACACATACATGGATATATGTATCAACATTACATAACCTCAACTGAATAAGATATCCGTTTTACCCAGCTTTACATTCCCTTTTTTTTCTTCTTCGGCTTAAGTAGAAGCTAGTTTTATGTTATGTCATACATTTTTTTTAGGAAGTCACCATAAAGTTGGCACTTTGAATAGGGTATAAAAAATTGTGTATTTTACAGATATATATATATATAATATATATATACATTATTTATCTATATATATATATATATATATACATATATATATATATATATAATATATATAATATATGTATATATATATATATATAATATATATATATATATATATATATATTATATATATATATATATACATATATTATATATTATATATATATATATATATGTATATATATATATATATATATATATATATATGTATATATATATATATATATATATATATATGTATATATATATAAATAAATAATGTATATATATACATATATACATTACATACATATATACATATATATATATATACATATATATATATATATATATATATATATATATATGTATATATATATATATATATATATATGTATATATATATATATATATATATATATATATATATATATGTATATATATATATATATATATATATTTCGAATATTACCGTCTGTCTGTATGGACATTTAATAGTATTTCATAACTGTTTTGTCTTCGAGACTATATCGTTTTCTATTCAATTGGTTAACAGTTGTCTATGTACGAGTAGGAGAAACATTTCTATCTCCAGACTGTAGGAATATATTAAGATATCCTGGTTCAGTATTATTATGATTATATTGATACTTGGGAAAGAGGTACCACCCACAAACATAAACATTTTTCACATATCAGTATGTGTGTAAACATAAGCGTCACACATGTCAATTTCCTTTAAGCTTACATTGGCATATTATGAAAGTCGCCTAGGTCGCCTCAGTACAATACGTATGTTGCCAGGCTTCGTAACTACCAATAAACTTTGAATTTATTATTAACTAGGTAAAATTAAAGTTTGGTTTCAAGTCTAATAAATTGTCTTAAATACCTAAAAATAAAATACCTAAAAAAATTATGTATTGGAATAATTCTGAAATTTAATTATATTAAATAAAATATATAAAATCAAAAATTATAAATTAACAAAAAAAAAGTTACCAGCGAATTGAATGTCGATTCTATAAATTCTATAATAATAACTTGATTTTTAGATTTGTCATGAAATATAGCAAGGATGATCCAATAGCCGCCGCATGAATACAAACAGATTCTTTTATATAATATTAATGTGTCTTTGTTTTGAGGCATATCAGTGGCACCATCACCAATTTCATTTTTAATCAATATAAAAGAAAAACAAAGCCATTACTGTGTTTTTAATAAATATTATAAAATAAATAAAAATATAAAATTACAACAAATTATTTAAATTAATAAAATTTTGTGTTAAATTGTCAGTTAGTTGTGTACGTGACAAAACTCGATATTCATTTGTTTTTATTATTATGTACTTGGTTGGGTGATGTAGGCCAAATAAACAAGAACCCTTATTTTTTTACCCATAACGAATAAGTTTAAATATAATTTTTTGTTGTTGGTAAAAAATATTACCTTTGTATCAAATTTTTTCCACCACTTGATATATAAATCATTTTTAACCCCCGATGCAAAAAGAGGGGTGTTCTTAGATTGAAGAAAATGTGTGTCTGTCTGTTGCATCGTAGCTCTTAAACACGTGGACCGATTTGAATGCAGCCAATTTTTATTAGATATTTCTTTGTAGTTTATCTTCTTTATGTTTGATAGAATTCGGTATAGTCGTTTGAAAATTATCAGCTCTTTTCCATGTTGATGTATATTATTATCATTATCAGTTTACTTATAAATTTGGTGGAGGCAACGGGAAGTTCTTATTATGTTTCATATTATTGCATTGGGTTTTTTTTAATAATTTTAATTATAATTGTGTAATGAAAAAATATGTGACAATGAAGTATCAAATTACAATAACTTTTTCGATGAATAATTTTTGATAAATGTGTTGCTGTTTAATTAAATTTAGAGGTAAACAAAAATATTATTCTTCATAAATTGTTTTTTGAAAAAGTAATAAGAAAAGTTTTTTAAAAATATTTTTGATAAATTTTCTTTTATGAAATTGATAAAATATTTGTTTTATTATTAAAATAAAAGATTTAGAGACACAGAGTTGGTACTATCACTGTTCCATTGACATTTTTAAACGTTGTGCTATGATTACACTTCTTATGACCCAGTTTTGCACGTACACTCCCGTTAAAAAAAATGAACAGGACTGAAATGTTAAGTGTCTTACATTTCATAAAACTCGTCACTTTTGTAACTCTCTGTATAATGTATAATTTTATTTATTTATAAACAAAGATAAGTAGTAAATTTTTTATGTGTGTAAAAAAGAAATGGATTTCACGTATAAAAATTAAATAAAATGTTGTATCTGCTAATACAAGAATAATCAAAATTGTGAGAGACTGATTTGGTTCAGGTCTGTTCATTTTTTTTGAACGGGAGTGTACTTGCTACTACTCAAATTTTGTAAGAAAGAGTAGTTTACTAGTGAACGAAGCAAATAAATTTTTGAGTTTGGGATACAAAATGTTAAACCTAAATTATATGGTATTCGTGAGTGTGAAATCCAGATTTTGATTGAAATCAACAAGCCGGAAGTGGCACTTTATTCTTGGCATTTTTTTGGATTTGGAAATTTTTTTTAAAACACTCCTGACAAAAAAACTTTTGTATCAAGTATTTTTTAGTAAACAAAATAAATTTTACTTAATTTAAACTCAATAAATTTAGATACTTTCGTTCAAATTCAATTTTGATAGTAAATAAACATCATTATGTGTGTATATATTCTATTATAATGTTGTGTTCAATGATATGAATATAGTGATCGTGTGTTTTACATCAGTTTTTTTCAAAATCAACAACTATTTCACTTGTTTTCAAGATTTTCATCAGCTTTGACCCAACGTCCTTCATAAAGAATCTATCTATCTTTTTCTTCTTATGAAACGGAAATATTTCAAATATGATAAAAAATTGTTTTAAATTTATATTTTCAAAGCGTATAATAAAGAAATTCGAAATTTTATCTTTACCAAAAAGATCAAGATAAAGTTTAAACGATACTTTGTATCTCAATAATAATGACACTGTCAAAGCTTTTAACTAATTATTTTTTGTTTCTGAAGACACAAGCCTCAACAAGCTTGACATGTTTCTTTGAAGTCTTTAGAGCTTTAAATAATTGTAACTTTTCTCGAAAGAATATTTTTCAAATCGATAGAATAAATAATTTTTTAATTCCTTTTTTTCACGACATTTAAATAGATGAACAAAAATTATATTTTCACTTGCTCTTAACATGTTCTTACCATTGATAAAACAACTATTTTCTGTGGATGAAAATTGAAACCCATTAATTCATCCGGCTTAAATATGTTACTCCTCAAGAAATCAAACCCACTTATGTCTACAATTTAAGTCTTTAATATGACTACAGAAAAAAAAGCACAATTCGGATTCGCACCGTCGTATTTTCGTGAAAACGTACTGTACATGATCCGAGTTTGGACGCTGGTCACTGTATGACCGATGCACCAGCTACTTAATCGCTTTGCTTTTTTTTCATTTCCTTTTTGACGTTTACCACTGATATTCGTTTTCAATAATCTTCAATTTATTTGTGATTTTCAATTTAATACCGATTTTCACTTATATTCCGGCGAATATTTTTATTGCCTCAATTTGCTTCCTAGTAGTGCTTCGCAAGCTCTTCACAATGACCCTCGTCAATGTCCTAGTTAAACGCGTTTCCATTCTACATCATCTTTATAACTTTACACAAAGCTAACCTGTAACCATTGACGCGCATGCGCCTAAACTGGTACGATGACGTCATAGACAAAACAAATACAGCGCGACAGAAACGTAAAGGCATTTATGTCTGCGCAGTATGCCTACTTGGAAACTGGGAGGTTATGGGTTCGAATCCCGATTAAGAAAAAACAAGGGGTGGTTAATTGACTAAACTGTCGGCATATGGACAAGAACGAAGTAACCGGCTATGCTTGAGAAGGTTTTCTGCAGTTTCCTTCACGAACTCCAGATGAATATCGGCATAGTTCCTATCATAGTCGGCTGCAGTCGCATATCCTACCAATTCCTAGCCTATACACAAAAATGCCTTCCACTCCACTCATATCCTCTCATCCTTAGGTATCACAATGCATCTTATGGTCGAAGTACAGCCCGTCCAGGGCAGCCTCTACAATCTATCTATCTATCAACGTAAAGGCAAAATCTATCCGTTGGGGGCTGAATCATTGCAAAGGTTTTATTAGTCTCGAAGTTATTAGTGATTGGAATCTGTCTGTATTTCGTCATACAAGAATGTTCGAGTAACCAACAATGTAACGAGAAAATTGACATTTTTTTACATTGTGTGGAAAAAAAAGGTTACGAATTTAATCTTATTTCGTGGTCAGTTTACTTAACAAATTTTATTACTCTGATATTTTATGAAGTTGCCATCGTGTATGAAGTGGCCATCATAGTATGTACATCATTCCTTATATGAATTTAATACAAAGTAAGAAAAAAAACCAAACATCTAATGAAACTTCATATAAATTTTATGGACAAATATTTTTACGATGCCAAAATGTTTATACGTTTTTCTTATCAGACGTAACATACTACATTTTATGGAGATTTGACCAATGCTATGTTGAAATAGAATTAACTTTTATTTTATGAAAAATACGTTTTAGTTGGTACAGATATTGGATACTGTTTACTTAAAAAATAATTATCCTCACACTTCTGGAAAAATTTCTACCTAAAATGTGATAGTCATTGCAACTGAATACACTTAGTCCAGACTATCGTCAGTTTTATTGATACTGTTTACTTAAAAAATAATTATCCTCATACTTCTGGTCAAATAAACTTGTTCCAGACCGTCAGTTTAGCAATTTATTGAAGAAGTGTATTATTTAGATATCACAACTATTAACCTAAATATTTGTAACAATTTTTCCCAGTCAAAAATATACAAAAAACATGTATGAGCTACGTAGACTAAGGAAATTTTCACAGAGAACGGAATTCTAATAAATATGAAATAAAATTACCTTTATGAAATTAAATTATATTAACATCGTAAATCGAATTAGAGAACAATGGTCAGGAAATTCATTTTCCACTCACGTAAAATATATTCATTTTACCAACATTAGGAGAGATGTTCCAAATTTTACGTTGCCCCCCGCTATAAACTATCCGTTCTTTTGGCCGATTTTGTCCACTAATGAACTTCTAAATAAAAAAAAACGTTGTATTCCGAACTTTATATAGCGTACAGACATTTTTGGTGGAAGGTCTGTGAAGTATGATAGTTCAGTATATTATATAACAATATATTATATATACATGTTGGAAGCGCAAAGTAATTTTAATAGTAACATCAAGTTACTTTGCGCGTCCACCATTTATATATATTGAAATATCATACTTCACAGCGCTTCCAAAGTACATATATACTGAAATATCATAGTTCACAGCGCTTCCAACATTTATATATACTGAAATATTATATTACACAGCGCTTCCAACATTTATTTATATTCAAGTATCATGCTTCACAGCGCTTCCACCATAAATATACAATGATTCAATGTTCTCTCTGCTGTGTAACAAATGAATCTTCTTACAAAGTTTCGATACCATTTTTAAACTGTACTGCTTAAACAATTAATATTTAAGGAAAATGATTGAATCATATGGTTTTTTGGGGTCCAGACACAAATGGTACAAAAAGAAACCTTTATGGTGGTGGTTTTTCTATCTTATGTATATTATCATCAAATAATTTCAAACATCAAAGGGTTAAATATGTATTATTTTATGATAATTATAATTTTTCATAAATTTCCAATAATTAATTTAATTGCTTGTTATTTTGTTGTTAATGAGTTTTATTTATTTAATTTTTCAAATTTATAATATATTTAATTTACATAACTTATATATTATATATTCAATAAATTGGAATTGAACAAGGATGACAAACCTCCCCATTCCCGTGTCTTCCATTCCAAACAAACACACACACTCCATTTAATATTAATAATGATTGTGGATATTGAAATATTAAATTAAATTTGCTATAATGCAAAATAAATTGTTCATCAATATTATTAATTGTATATTTACATGATTATACAATGTTTATTATCAAAATATTTGTTAATACACAATATAAAATCATATTAATTCAATAACTAATTATTTACATATTTAATTAAATTTTAGGAGCTTTATTTGTATATGTGTGTAAGGGGATTGCTTATTAATAGAAAGGCTTGTTGTTAAAATTTACTAATTTAATATGTAATCAGTTTAAAATGGGTGATAAAACCAAAAGTGTACATCTCATGTTTTAGTTTTATATAATTAAGATTTTACTTTTATTACCTCGTGATTTACTCTCAATTTTTAGTCCATTTGAGATTATTTTTGTCTCAAATGGAGTAATGAGTTATCCCAGGACTAGAGAATGAATTACAATCGTGTTATAAAACTCTCGAGAATGATTTGTGTTGCCCCTTCTTTTATTTTGTTTTAGAAATCCTAAAATATGAGTTTTTTATTTGTTTTGAATAATATTTATTAAGTTACAAGTTGAGGCATGTATGAAACAAATTTCCTAAACATACATTTACACTCAATTTCACCCCTCTTAAAGGTTGAATTTCAAAAAATCGATTAAAGTGCTTCTTCACATCTTTTAAGGAATACATCTTCTATATTTTTATCTTCCACGGTTTCGGCTGTGTGTTGTCTTGTCAGTTAGTCAGTTAAGGAATTGCTATATTATATATAAATAATGTTTTCACCACATAAATTTGCTCAAGGAAAACATTTTTGTTTGTAAACTACAGCTGTTTAGTCTGAGATCAATTGTATTACAAAAAAACTCTTTTCTAAGGTCCATATTATTCCAGTATAATAGTAATAAAGTTTAATTCAACCAAAATAGATCAATCTTCCTCGTTCATGTACGCGAAAACTATAACATTGATTTTCTAGTGTGTTAAAAAGCCTGTATTGAGAGAAACGTATCAAAGAAATTTTCATTAATATATAGTTTAAACACAATCATTGTTTTACGCTTTGATAAAAAGCGATTCAAGTTTTTCATTATTTTCTTTATTAGAAAGTTTTCCCACGTTATTCTCTACAAAGAGACGATTTAACAGTGACGTTTACCACATTTTCTTAATTGGAACTACTAGTATGCATCTTTATTGAAAACTATATAAATTTGTACAAGGTGTTTCATGACACTCGATCGAAAACTTGAGATTGCAACTATTAGTTATAATTTTACGAAGTTTATAGGTTTATACTTCGTAAAATAAATTCGTTGTTTGATGAATTGAGTTTTTAGAAACAATGATTGAGTATGTTGAAACACTTGGTATAATTCAATAGAATAGAAAATATGAAAATTGTATTGCAGAATATTGTTATTAGAAAAGTTTAATGTCTTAGAAAATAATATTGATGCGATAATATTTAAATAAACGTCGAATAATATCTTAACAGATAATTAATTTTATAAATGTTTCTATTGAACGGTTTTATATAGTTTCAGGTTATTTGCGCATTCAGGTTGATATGTTTGATTCAAAATCTTTCTCGCTTCCATTTTTAAGGTAATTCGACCAATTCTCATGAAACTTTGAACTCGTAATATATAATATAAGTATCATTTGTTCATTTTTTTCAAAAGAGAGTTCTTTTTTCAAAACTTCATAGTTTATATCATATGAAAAAATGTTTTGAACAAAGTTTTTTTACGATGAGACATTTTTCGAATAACATATGGTTTGGGATCATTAAGAGATAATGAAAAAATATTGCCACTTTTGTGGCTATGTATAGAATGTAAAAGCTAGAGAATATTATTAAGGATCCGATTGAAATAAAATCGTGATGCTATGTTTAGTTATAAGAAAATTTTCTTTTATTGGAAGTTTGTAGTACCAGAATTTTGATTATCTTCTTGGATTCAAACGGTTTTTAAACAGACCCTACAATTTTATTTGAATTTGATTTGAAGTTCTGGATGGTTTAATGCATCATTGAGTTCGATTAACACATCATTGATTGTACCATAAAAAAGTTTTACCATCAATTAAAATAATAGTGTCAACTTGTAAATAGTCCAATAAAAGTTTTATTTAAATGTCATTCCAAATAATAGAATCGATGACCTATTTGATTTTCTACTTAACTGGGCTGTTATGCTATTGTTCTATGACCGTGAAAATTTTGTTTTTATTTAAAAGTTGTGATGTGATTTTCAACGAGTTGAATGAAGTGTTGTTTACATCATATTTTTGTTGGAATGTTTCCAGAATAGTTTTTGAATAAGTCAGTATTTTTCACTTAACAAGGTCGTTGCGAAGATCGATATTTGTATGAAAGTATGATTTGTACCAAAAAAAAAAAGAAGCTTTTTACTTTTAATACAAATTCTGATTTTTACATTTCCATAATTACATACAATCATTTTATGGCTCGATAAAAATGGGAGAAATGTCAGATTATTGTTTTTTTTGCACTTAGTAGATTAATGTGTTTTCTTTAGTCAGATCGAATTTATTTGTAACAGAATATATGTTGAGTTTTCACTGAACGTTTTAATGTTCGCTAATTCCAAAAAAAAAATCATCATTGCGGTCTGAACATATCGAAGTGCGTCGATGTCAACACGATATCTCTAAAACAAACGCCGCTAAAAAACAAACATTTTAATTAAGAAGGTGATAAAAATAGATTTTTGCATAAGATTATTAATTTCTTACCGAAACCACTCCCAGATATGCCTCGTCAACGCAACGAACGTTCATTGAATATTCACGTAACTCGTCATACTGATAAACAAATTTGATATTGATGAAAAAACCTGATAAAATACATGTAGCCGATAAAATCGTATAAAATCATGTTCATTTGACTATTTGGTGAACAGTTGTCGAGATATTCTCCGGAGTTTTATAAAAGGGGGCATGAAATCGAATAAAACGGACATTTTTCGGAAAATACCCGTGAAAACTTCAATATGATTTTAGTGTTTTTTGAATTGAGCTAAATCGAAGACTTTTTGTGAATTTTTCGGGTTTTTTTGCCGAATTTTGTTTTATTTTCATTTTTTTGCTTTGAGTATAAATAAGTCTTAATACCAAATAATGTCGACAATGTTTGCATTTAATATTATTTGTCAACAACAAGCTACAAAATTGTTGAATAATTTTTTAAAATAATAATTTGAGAATTATTGAATTAAAAATGTAAAAATTTTATCCGGAAATTTTAATATTTATGTTTGAACACATTATTTAAAATATACTTTTTATTATTCTATCAATGAGAAATAAAAAAAAAATTCAATATATATGAATATTTATTTGTTTATATGTCAATAATTATTAATTTAAATACATAATTACTATATTGTTTCAAATAAATTCAAATATATATATATATATATATATATAAATGTTTATTAAATTAAATTTTCGAATGAATTTATTATTATTTCGTAGTACACTAAATGTAATGTTTGTAGTGAAAATAAATAAACAAAACATACCAAAACGAATAATAATACGAATAACGATGCCATATCACGTTGGAATATTAATACTATTTTAATCCTATCTAGGTAGGAGGATCTATATGTGTATGTGGAATAACTATGATCTATTAGATCAGTTACAAAATATATCAAATGGAAATGGTCGTCGAACATACAATTTAATGAACACTTATAACTTAAAATGTTTATATTTGTAATCTAGTTTTTAACGACTTTTCTTTCTTAGATTAGATAGATTGAAGAGGCTTTCCTGGACGGGCTGCACTTCGACCATAATGTCCATTGTGATGCCTAAGGATGTGAGGATGAAAGTGGAGTAGAAGGAATTTTTTTGTATAGACTAGGAATCGGTAGGATATGAGGCTGCAGCCGACTATGATAGGAACTATGCCGATGTTCATTTGGAATTCGAAAAGGAAACTGCAGAAAACCATCTCAAGCATAGCCGGTTACTTCGATCTTGTCAATACGCAGACAGTTTAGTCAATTAAGTGCCCCTTTTTTTTCTTAATAATTGACAAACTGCCGATGTTGGGATTCGAACCCCTAACCTCCAAGTTTCCAAGTAGGCAGACTACGCCGACATAACGCCTTAGACAGCTCGGCCACTTGGTAATTCTTTCTTAAGAATGGTAATTCTTTCTTAAGAAAAAGTATCGATGAAACGGTTTCTCAATAATTCTAAAGGAGGGACTAATAAAATCTTTATTTAGTATTTTATATTTTTATACTCTGTATACAATATATACCAGGATATATTAAGTTTAGTCCCGACTTTGTAACGGTTGAAAATAATAATCTCAGAAAAAAATTTTGGTATAGGTGTTCATGAAATGACCTAACTAGTTCATTTGCGCATTTCCATCCGCCCGAAAACACGATAACTCAAAAATGAAAAGAGGTAGCTAGCTGAAATATCGTATGTATGTTCTAAAGCTAAAAAGTAAGGCCAAATTCGTGAATGGGCAAAATTGGACCATGTGTCAGCAAAATGGACAAAACTTTCCATCTTTGAAACCGAAAGAGATAGAACAAATTTTATAAACAAAAAAAAAAGTTTCTTTTTTAAAAAGAAACTACATTTTTTTTGAACTTCTTTTCATATATTTAGTATATAACGGATATTTAGCCAATTGACTCAGTTAGATGTTATTTTCACTTGTTTATTTTAAAAACTGAGTCGATTTATATCAACTAGTACAGAATATAAATGCCAATATATACTTTTAAATAGAGCTTTAGGTAGAATTTTCTATACTCTACATTCACTTCAACTGGAAACTTTTAACAGTATATAATGTATATATCATCTATTTATTCACCTACCTACCTATCTACTTGTGAATTGAAAATAGAAGAAAATGAGAAAAATCAACACAAAAGGTAATAAATATTTCATGTGTAAAACTAGTTGTAATGTACTCAATATACGAAAGTTTTCCGATAGAGAGAGATCTAGATACCTCGGAATACTTTAATGTATACGTTTTAAAGAGTACCCTATTTATATACCGTGTGTTTATTAAACTACACCCAATCTGGAAACAATGTATGTATCTATCGCTGTCCATATACAGTGCACCATGATACGGTGCACTCTGTTACTCACAGGCATTTGTAGAATGCAAAATGTAGAATATGTACTCATTGATATGTACATCACTGTCTGTGCACAGTGAGCGATGATGTGGACTGCTTTGTTCAACCGAAACAAAGCCTCTACAAATGTCTTAAATGTCTTGAAATGTCTCTGAATTTGGGTGTAACAGAGTGCACCGTATCATGGTGCGCTGCATATGGACAGTGATAGATGCACTACACAATGTTCCTATTGGGTCTATAGACATATATATATATATATATATATATATATATATATATATATATATATATATATATATATATATATATATATACATATATATATATATATATATCCTCCTAGCTCCAAGCAGAGCGTCTTTCACCGCACGGTCACTTGGATTGATAAAGGAATTCGTAATTAACGCTTTTTGTGATCGAAAATTCTGTTCATTCACATAAGACTAAGCAAGTAAGGAAGACCAAAAAACAGGAAATATTTGTATAAATTCTATTACTATAGAATTATCTGGAAATCTATGGATTTGGTAATTATGGCATAAAGATTAGATTAATAGTCCAAACCCGGTATATTTATTTCCGCCAAAATATTGCAGTTGCGTGTGACAACAATATTAAACTGAAGTTTTAAGTTTCATACCTTCCGCTATCTCGGATCTTCAGATATCTTTTATTCACAGACAAATCATCTATCAAGCCTTACAAACATTCATACACACAGATTCACCAATTGCCAAAAAATGGTTTTTTTGGTATTAGGGAACCTCAAAACGTAAAGATTTTGGTAAAATCTCCATATCAGCATCCCCAAACAATACTTCAATATTCTACGTATATAGAGATTATTATGAGATTATGTTTTGAATACAATATTAATTTATCTTTCGTCCATTTTGAAAAACTTATAAACAATCCATTAATAATAAAATTACAAAGGAGAAAAATGTTATGAAAATAATTAATTATTTAGAATGATTCCAGAAAAAATAAATTTGTTTGTAGAAATATATTCAAATAATTATCTTACCTTTATACTTTTTTTAATGAAGAATAATTACCAAATCAGTGAAAAAAGGATATATATATTTTCGGTGATATGTATTGTTTGATATTATATAGAGGTGATTCATAAGTCTTTTTACAAAAAAACTATATATTTAACTCAAAATTAAAAAAGCAAAAATACAGTTGGTTTAACATTTTGATGGATAGATTCTGGAACACGCTGTACTCGCTGCACCACGGAAAGTGGCCTCATAATTAGAATTGGATGTGGGTGAGTTAGTAACCTTTATTATAATAAACTAATTCGGTAACCTTCCACAGTTGCATCCTGTTCATCTTTAGTGCATCGAGAGAATCCGAAGCAGTATTTTCCCGAGCGTTTACTACGGTATATTTTTCCAGTGATCATGGTTTTAAGCATTCATACACTCGTTGATCACCGGTTTACATGCAGTCTTTGGAATTCCTAAAATAAGCTCTGGGCCTATGAAGGGTATTCCGGCGGAAGTGACTATTTTTTACTTAATTTGCGAGATAAGTAATATGTCTGAACAACCCATGATCTCTTGTATTTCATATCGAATGCTTGGTATGATATACAAGAGGTCATGGGTTCGATTCTCATCCTAGTTGTCTATGATTTTTCATATTAAGCATTTGATGTCAAACATTAAAGGTAAACCTAAGCTTAAAACATCATTTTCTTGTTTTTAAAAACATAAGGGAGTTCCGGCACTGTCTTCTATCTTCAGGGCCAAAAACCAGTTTGTTTTTATTATAGAACAAATACATATAAACACATACACATACACAACACATACATATATTCATATACAAATTAATGTAATTTTGAAAGATAGAAAAAATTTAAACTGTTATATTTCGAAAATAAAACGGTAAATCGCGATATTAAAAAAAAAAAATCTATTTAATAAATATTTATCTTTACTGTCCTAGTTGTTTTTAAAATTCTGTTGAGTACTTTGGGACAGATAATAGTTGGGCGGGTATGAAGTTTTACATGCTTCTAATGAGAGAGAATGATTACTTTGTTATTAATTATCTCGCGTTCTAAACGGTCAAAACTCACTGAAACTTCGGAATTAATTAGAAAACGTTTGTTTTACGAGATCTCAAAAATTTTTATTTTTGCCGTAATCAAGGAACTCCATAGTAAAATTTTGATCGCTCTATCCATCCTGATAGCAGTGTGCATAGTGTGTTCTTGTACAAAACACGCGTTCCGAAAATTGAATGATCATCGTATCAATTGATGATTTCGTAAAATTTTGTGTGTTATCAATGAATTAATAAAACATGCACATGTTAGCCGCGCAAACACGCAATCTTACTAGTATATTTATAATTCATAACACGGAACACTATATTACGTTCAATTCATTCAACTCTTATTAAGGAACAGTAGAAGAATTGAATAGGAATAACAAAAACAAAAAATATTATTTATTGTGTGGGTATACAAACAAACAATTCATCCTACATAGAGTACTAAAAGCTCATTCATGTCAGCCACCACAATCACAAATAATATTGTACACCGTTAATCATTGATAAAGTTCATATATATCATATATAATTCACGGTACAAATTATATACGTATATATATATACAGAGTGTTCTAAAATTTATTCAAGAAAAGTATACCACGGTGTAAAGATGGACAAAACAAACAAAAAAATATAATAAAGTTTTTCGATTTGATGCTTAGTTTTTGAGATATAATTTATTAAACATTAATAAATTCAACCATTTTGTGAGTGACGCTACACTTATTGAGAATTCTGATTGTCGCTACTCTAGCATGGCCGCTCTACTTCACTAGTGTGGCCCCACCTCTTTACACTATGCGCTCTGTGATTGGTCTGGAGCGACAGCCAAAAATGCAAATGTGATAAGTTGAATTTATTATTAATGTTTAATAAATTATATCTTGTCAAAGCGTCAAATCGAAAAACTTTATTAAACTTTTTTGTTCGTTTTTTCCAGCTCTACACCGGAGTATAGTTTTCTTCTATAGTTTTCCAGCTCTACACTGCTGGCTACAGTCGAAATTTGGTACAAGAATGTCTTCATCATAATTACTCCATGTTTGTGATAAAAGACGAATATTAGAATTATGAGTCTCATTATCAATGATATCATTTTTATGGGCTCGTAAACTTTGTATATTAAATAAATATATTGATATATGTGGCTTGATTTTGATAAATTTCACTAACTCTTATTCTAATATAAGTAATGGATTTAATGCCATCTCTTTCAAACCCAAATTTAACGGAAGAAGTGACGCTGGTTCTGTTCTAGCATATATGATAAAATGTAGAGTATTTAAGCAATTAATTCAGTTAGTTGTTTTTGTTTAATATCCCCTTGTAAATAAAAATATGCAGTGGAAATTTTCCAATGTTTTAATTAAATTATAGAATGTAATTTTTCCTCTTTATAAAATATTAATCGAATATTAAAAAATAATTAACTACATACATATTACATAAATGTAATGACTTCGTATATATGAAACATCGTTCGAATACTTTATATTTATTAATTTATTCGAAAAACATTAAAACATATCTAAACTATCTATCTGAAGTCTCTATCTATTTTAATGTATAAAATAATGAATATTTTTTAATTACAAACAATTAAAAATTAATTTACTAGATTATAATAAAATTAATTATTATTCTTATTAAACGTAATTATTATTCGACGAAGATTCTGAAGATAACATTTTTTTATCTTTCTTTTCCTATAAAGATAAAAGCTGGTTCGTTCAAATGAAGTTTTTTTATACATGGTACAAATTAAATAGTAAGATTATATTAAAATCGCATAGATATTAAGTTTGTTCGAGCAAAATTAATAATTTGCTCTATCAGTTCGATATCTTTCACAATTTCTCCAATACTTTGTGTCTATGACGGTGCATTTTCAAAATCTACAAGCAATAATTTCTCATTTTATCTCAAATTTAAAAATTAGTCCCTAATTTAGAATCACCTACTGTAGTCCACAGTACAGCACGGTTTTTTTTTTAATGATTAGTAACAGGTTAAATTTTTGCCAGTAGCTTCCTTTCGCCAAGACGCCCAACTTTTCTCTCGCGAAAATTCTCAATGATAGTGACTAACGAAGCGCGTAAGAGAGTAACTTTTGTTTGTTTGACGATAGCAAAAATTTGATCAGTAACAGTTAATTTGTTAGTTAAATTGAGAGATAACGTAATAAAGACTTCAAAAAACTTGTGTCCTACAAAATGGATGATGTGACAGGCAGGTCCTTCACTCCGAACATGTTCAAATAACGGGGTATACATAGTTATTAGTAACAAGCTGATTTTTACGTTGTTAATTCATATTGGTATGTATAATTTGATGGCCATTTTGTCCTACAAATTTAGTGGTTCAATTTCCCAGTCCTACGCTCTGAACATAAGTTTCTAATTAGCAATTTTGAGGTCAAATTTTCGATTCCTCATTGGGGCTATGTTATATCGTTTTACAGTTTCTCCGAAATGTGGCCTTTGCATTCTCCATTAGAAATACCCGAAATTATAGTTCAAATATGATAACTATGACCCCAATATAGAACTATTTCATACAAGTTTATTAAAACTACAACCATCGGACCATTCTTTGAGAAAATTGTTAATCTAGCGGCCTGCAGCGAAAAAAGAAACGTTGGAAAAATTGACTGATGTGGATTGTTGACATGAAGTCCTCAGTTTAATCACAATTTTCTCAGAATGAATATTCGATAACATTTCGTAAAATATGATATTAGTTTTATATTTATATAGTAAATCAATAATTATTAAACATCGAGTTCAAAGTGGAGGCGTCGGTTTTATAGAGTAGTGCCCTAGTGTCGTAGTGTTTATGTTAGTGTTGTATATATTTCGATTTATTTTATATTTTCAAATTAAATATAGTGGAAATGAAGCGTGTCTCTACGAGGAGAGTATATCGTGTGTCGTCTTCTTCGGCACTATCTTTCTACATAGCTCTTCTCTGTGTTAAATAACCTACTTTCATTAATTCGAACGAAAACCATTTAGATAATTTATAGACCATAAATTTTAATATCAATTCTATTACACTTACAATATAAATCTTTCTTACACACATATATAAATAAAACTATTTGTTGTTCATTATATTTATGTACAGGGTGTTCCAGAAGGATGGTGAAAACTTAAGGAATCGGGGTATGAATGATCCAGAGAGAAATATTGAACAAAATGCATAATATTTTGAATTATAATAGATATAAGAACTTTCTTTAAAGAACATTCTTTTAAATCAAAATGCTTGATACGAAAACACTCATGACATCTCAGGTAGCTCAAATAGCTCAGAGACAGATCGTTGGTCTAGAATGCCGAAAGTCGTTGGTTCGATTCCTATCCTAGATGTATATGGTTTTTCATATCAAGCATTTTGATGTCAAAGAATGTTATCAATATTCATACATATTAAAATGTCAAATTAGGTAAACGCCAGTCATTTCTCTTGGTATAACTGCATTCAATAGGATCTTCCACATTTAAAACTTAAACGCCTCAAGCTTTTATTTATAATCACATATTGGCGAAAAAATGTATTTTCTACTTTTTAGTTCATAAAATAAAGTCTTGTTAAATAAAAAAATTTATATATATTATTTTTACTTTTTCGCCTTTCAAAATTGTTAAATTTAGATGTTTATGAACAATAAAATCTTGCTAAAAGTTGTTTTCCTTTCTTGCAAATCAATTAGAGAGATAAGAGTACGGTTAGTGAATGTAAAAATAATTAAAACATTCAACCACACAACACAAAGTAAGATTAAGATGGAATATATAGGTGGAGTCAATATATGTCTCTCTTTGTGTGTTAACAAAACGAACATGGTTTTTGAAAATAAACTATTAATTAAGATTCTATGCGTGTACGAATTTATGGTCAAAGTCCGATATTTGGATAACTTCCAGGTGCTTGTAGCCAATAATAGTTTTATTGAAAATTAGTTACACCAGATTACCATTTGCACTACATTACTATATAATTCACTTAGAAATAGAAATAGTTAGACTTAGAAATAACTCGACAAAAAGATCCACGAAAAAATTTGGCTCGTTTTCTTACAATTGGTATAAAAGTATAGCAATCCGATGTCTCCAAGGTATACTTTATGTATGTGTACTATGTGTAATTTGTTGAAATACGCTTTATCAAGCATCTTAGTGAGAAAAACGGACAAATCAGGCAGAACTTTATGGTAAGTTATTATATGCTACAACATAATTACTATATACTGAGTAACAAAATACAATTAGTGTATTATAAAAACATTCTAAAGAAGATGTCTCAACCTCCTCATAGGATGAGGCTAACAATTCAAAAATGTATAAAAAAATCACAAAAATAGAAAGTATTTGATTTTAACATTTTAAACTAGTTTTGCCTAAAGAATTCACAATTTTAATAATTTTATGTCTCTGACGCCGTACATGTGCGAGATATTTGTAGAATTAATTTTAAACTGCTTTTCATTTTGTGCAGATAATTCTTTGTTTGTTTTCAGGTTTTCGTTACGCTTAATTATCATTTTACATTTGTAATTTTACTTCCTGCAAAACCAGAAACTTTTCTGTATCTACTGATAATTAATTCTAATCACTGATTTTCAAAACAATATTATTTAAACGAAAGATGAAACATAAATAAATAAAATATAAGAATATATTTGAGGATATATTGCGGGAAAGAATTTTTGAAGAAAAACTAGTTCATATAATATTTATGAAAAAAGTAAAATTGTTTAACTCAATATTTTTGGTGTTGTGAAAAACATATTCTTTTTCTATTTATAGAAAAATATGTGAGAAAATTCTTTCACCCTTCAAAAAAATATTGTATTCCCAAACATTAAATATATTTTCCAATGTAAATGGAATTTATGAATAAAATATGCGCATGTTACGCAATAAAGTTTACTTTTCTTCTATGTTAAAAGTAAACATTTTTCAAAGTATGAATATGACATAAAATATTTTAACAAAATCAAATATTTTTATATCTATATATACAGGATGTCTCATCATTTTAATCAGTACACCTGAACATTTCTTCTAGGAACATCATTTAAAACGGTTTTAAAATGATTAGTTATTATTCATTAGTTATACTTTCTTCCTCAGCTATCGCATTCTGTCAAAAATTTTCTCGAACGTATGAAATTTCGAGACTAACAACATTAATTCAAAGCTTCCGATTAAAAATAAATACATTGTAAAAAGGAGTAAATATTGAGAAATTTACTTATTTGCTTGCACTAAAGATCACAAAGGTTTAATTATAATTGATAATAAAAATGTCAAGACTATTGCCATAATTAAAACCATTAATTTTTATTTATTATATGGGTTTTTAACCTAATATAAAAAAAAAACATGTATATATATATATATATATGAAATGGTTATAATTGTGTCAGTTTATATTAGCTACAACAAATGTAGAAATATATAAACAAGACTATGCTGTAAATGGTTCAGTAGCACAGATGCACAATATTCTAGAAATTGACTTTTCAAAATTTTATCCAACGGACACCGATCTAAAAAGCTAGAATACCGAAATAAAATCTCTGATTTGGTCGAATTATGACTTATTCATCCACACGTTGATCACCTGTTTACATGCAGTCATTGGAACTCCTAAAATAGGCTCTGGGCCTATAAAGGGTATTTCGACGTCCTTCTTTGCAATAATAAACTACGAAATGTGGTTCATATTAGGGTCAAATTATAAGTTATTTTCAATGTTCTTTGGTTAAAATTAGATGCAATCTCATTGATTCTGAGCAAACATTAAAGAACTGTTTCTTCTGCCAAAAACAAATCTGAAAATGCCAAGGAGGGCCCATTAAACGATTAAAAATAAAATAGCAAATAGTCCGACAAAAAAAAGGGTCCCCAATGTTCTTTAGAGCCAGAGTATTTTTGTGGTAAACAAGATGGTTGCTACCGCAGGCAGTAAGAAAAAGCCTGACACCAACAAAGATACCTTCTGATGTATTTTCAAAGTTAGCAAAGGCACTTAGCCTTTATCAAAGTTAATTTCCAAGGCAAGCAAAGAAACATGCCGATTACCTCCGCATTCTGGATGGTTCATCAATATTTCTATACGAACTTCAGTTACTATCACAGCTATGAATATTTAACCAAACAAAAAGCAACAACAGCAGATTGTTGCTGTAATATACAGTCTGTTTTCAAAAGCATTTCTAATAGATAAATAAATAAATAAAATATTTACTATAAAACCATACATACACACACATACTTACAAACATCTGGTTGCTTGTGGTATGAGGCTTGATTGATGTCATTTAAGATTGGGGGATAAGTGATGTCCACTTAATTTATAATATTATTATACATTACGTATACACACACACACACTACAGACTACAGAGTACCCCCACTATTTTTATTTCTTTATGAAGCATTGTGTTGTTACTATAGTAAATAATATTTAACATTGATTCTCTATTAGCAAAGCTTTTCAAAACAGACGGTATATTACAGCAACATATACGCACACATTTATAGCGTAAATAGCATGAGTGTAATAATATCTCGACATAAAATAAAATATAATAATGTATACGATCGTTTTGGGAATCATGTTTATGTATACGACTCTCGTAAATACTTCTATAACATTTTACTTCATAGCATTTCAACATGTAGTTACGAACAGATAGATACATTGTTGACTAGCTTTACCGAATAATGTTACGAAGTAATTGCATTCGTTTAGTACGATTTGGCGTACTTGGTGGGGATTAGACGATTTCGTGTGTGCGCCATAAAAAAAGTTAAATTTATTTCATATTTTGGTATTTATTTTATCTGAAGACTTTGGTTGGAAACTTTCGACGTGTGCTTAAGAACATTTAACGAAACCCCGCGATGTCGTTTAATCGAACGATTGGCAGGAAAAAGTGTTTCAATGGTGATATAAGTAGGCTAAGAATGAATTTGAATCCACGAAAGTTTTGAGTTGATATGATCGTTTAGAAGAAGAACCCTATAAAAACACTTGCCGAAATTTTGTTTTATTATTTTTTGTAATAAGCTACAGGATTCTATTCTGATAGATAATGAATCGACAAAAAAATAAACATCAAAATTGGCCCCTGTAGAGAGTCCCCTCATGTGCAAGCTTGGCAACAAAAATCCAGGTGATTTTTTTTTTAAGTTTATAATTCATTTCTGTTTAATTCATTCGGTTTTCGAAAAAAATTTTCTAATAAAAGTTGTTACCATTTTTATAATGAACCACTTTTAGCCGAAACATTTTTTTTGAAAACCGAATCAATAAGGCACAAATCAATTATACAAACTTAAAAAAATGACATGGACATCCGTGGCCTATAGTAGTACAATGACTGATCAAAAGCTGTATAGAAAATGTCGGTAGATATATTCACTAAGAAGCACATTCAACAGCCAATGAGCATTCAGTAGGGTAAGGCCATAATTTTCTAAACTTTATTGCTTTTAAGTATCTGTTACGAATGAGCACTTAAATTTTAAGTAATAATTTTTATTCGTACGACAAATAATTGACTATATTTATCCTAATATGTCTTATTTATTAATTTTTATTATACTTGACCTAAAAACAAACAAAAAAGTCCATATAATTCATAAGAAAAAAAATTGCCTGGAATACGGAGAAGTACTTAAAATAGAAGTTTTATGTTGTGTAAAGTTTTTGTCAAATAAAAATATTTTTATGATGTTTATAACTTAACGGATTTGATTTATTTCGCACATAAAACCATGATATGGATCACAGAAAAGGTTTTGAATAAAATAATATTAAAATGTTGTTATTTCGATTTGGAACCAAATTTTTATATGTCATATATGTAAATTTTTACGTACGTAAAGTTTTCAAACGTAAAAATATTCAAATGTTACAATATTTGTTACACATTCATATTTTAATGGTTAAAAAAAAAATTTAATTCGTGCAAAAACTTCGAAATTAGAGACGTTATAGTGCCGTAGCGGTTTTCGGGATCTGACAAAACAATTTGAAAGACTGGAATAATTAGATCAACCAAAGAATCAGCACCGGAATATCCACAACTTTCTCATAAAAAAGGTATTAGATTGTACTCCATTGTGATGCCTAAGGATGTGAGGATGTGAGTGGAATGGAAGAAATTTTTGTGTATAGACTAGGAATCGGTAGGATAGGCGGCTGCAGCCGACTATGATAGGAACTATGCCGATATTCATCTGGAGTTCGTGAAGGAAACTGCAGAGAACCTTCTCAAGCATAGCCGGTTACTTCGCTCTTGTCCATACGCCGACAGTTTAGCCAATTAACCACCCGTTTTTTTTTCTTTTTTTTTAACCTCCTAGTTTTCAAGAAGGCATACTGCGCAGACATAGCGCCTTAGACCGCTCGGCCACTTGGACTGGTATACAAAGGTATTAGTCAAGATATGATTCGCTATTGAAATTAGGTATTTTGATTGATGACTATCTATTAGAAATTGGCGGAAAAATGTCCCTTTTTTTGTCCTCCTTTGTTTATCTGTCACATAGGCAGTGTGACCACGCTTCAATGGACAATAATTTTGTTTGTGTGTGATATAATTTTGGATATTCAAAGACAAGACAATATTATCATTATAGAACGAAAGATGAATGATCGTTATTATTTAGGTAAATAGCTACATCGCCAGCTTTTACATTTGATCATTTTAATTTGACTGTGTGGTTGAAATTAGGTACAGGAATGTCTTCATCATTATTACTCCATGTTTCTGATAAAAGAAGAATATTAGAATAAACGAGTCACATTATCAATGGCATCATTTTTATGGGCTCGTAAACTTTGTATATTAAATGTATGTATTGATAAATCTGACCTGAACTTAATAAATTTCACTAATTCTGATTCAAATGTAAATAATGAATTTAATGCCAAAATCTAATTTGAACGTAAGAAGTGACGCTGGTTCTGTTCTACCATAATAGAATGTAGAATCATTGGTTTTAGATAAAATATATAATTTCTCGAGTGTAGTTTTACACTACTATATCAGTTTATTAAACTTTTGTGTCTTTGTAGTAGTGTTAACTTTATCTAATATTATTTTAATAAATTATTTAAAAAGAATTATAACTTCTTACGTGCGTATATAAGTACACACACGCTTTTTTGTTTGTTTATACAAAACGATTTTATTCGTACAACATATAAAATTCAATTTTTAATGTTTTTTTTTTTTTTTTCAGATAATAAAAATAAAAATCACATAAAAAAACTAATAAATATTAGAAATAAAATATTTGATTGTGTGCAGAAGCTTTTTGTATACTATATTTATTTCACTTTTTTTTTTATTATAATTTATTTCATCTGGTGGCTAGTCGGAAGCTTTGAAGTACATTCGAAATAAAAAGAATTGAACCAATCTGACATATTTCTTGATCTGAATTTCTGTTGGTTTTACCCATAGGAATGTGTACCTCAAAGGTAATGGTTGATACTAAGGAATACACGCTTAAGTGGAGTGTACGATGTATTATTGATTTTCTAATATTTTGTTTAAGACTACTGAACACTAGGGGGTGCGCTCCACCCCAACGATTTTGCTTATCGTTGTTCTTATTCTAGTAGATAAACAGTTGAAAATGGACATTGTAGCGGCGACTCTTAGTTCTTAGTAACATGGGCCACATAAGTTGTGTCCTTTTTTCTGAATTGTATACTCATTTTGTGCCTTAAGCGTTCAGCATTTGGGAAAATGTTTCGAGTAAAAGTTGTTCATTAAAAATATGCCTTTAATTCAAAACATTTTCCCAAAAACCGAAGAAAGCACAAAATTAGTATTAAAGTTTGAAAACTTCTGTGGCTCATAATATCAAGTACACGTGAGAGTCATTGACGACACACATGAGGCGTCAGTTGAACTCGGAATCTGCTCCTGAAAACAGTGTTTGTTTTGGTTGGGGTGGATGAAACCCATGTGCACCATTTCATTTTTAGAATTTTTTTCTCGAAATTTGTTTCAACTAGTTACAATGAGAAATATCATTAAACAAATATTTTATTTCAGAAGTTTTAGTAAACATTCTCAATTTTTTCTGCTGCAATTTTGAGACTAATGTGTCGTATAGTAAGGCTGTGTTTGATACTGTATAAGCACATTACACATGAAAGTCGTTCGCTTAAAACCGTTATAGCTTCAAATATTTTTACCATAAGTGTACCATTAGTGTATTATATAGTTATAATATATTCGTCATACTAAAAATGTATAAATTTATATACAGGCTGTTCTGAAATTCAATCAGGAAAACTTTAACACGGTGTAAAGCTAGAAAAAACAAACGATGCTTACTTTTTGAGATATAATTAATTAAACATTATTCATAAATTCAACCAATCACATTTTCATTTGGATGTCGCAACTCTAGCATGCTCTACTGTGGCTGCCCTACTCCACCAATTACAGAGCGCATAGTGTAATGAGGTGGGGTCACAGTAGTGAAGTAGGGCAGCCACAGTAGAGCATGCTAAGTAGCGAAACCCAAATGCAAATGTGATTGGTTGAATTTATTAATGTTTAATAAATTATATCTCAAAAACCATGCGTCAAATCGAAAAACTTTATTAAACTGTTTTGTTTGTTTTTTTGCAGCTTTACATCGTGGTATAGTTTTCCTTAATGAATTTCAGAACATCCTATATATATATATATATATATATATATATATAGATATATATATATATATATATATATATATATATATATATATATATATATGAATGTATATATATATGTGTGTGTGTGTGTTTGTGTGGTTTCATTTCATAAAAGACAAAAACCTTGACTTACTTATTTTCTATAGAAACATAAAAGTCTCACACCCCATTACTATATATATATATATATATATATATATATATATATAGTAATGGGGTGTGAGACTTTTATGTTATATATATATATATATATATATATATATATATATATATATACATAGGATATAAAATCCATCGTATATATAATATTAAAGCACAGTTTGTAAAAGCTTTTTATTCGTGATCATGCTGTGTGTAATAATCGTATTTCTAACTGTGAATAAGAACGAGTACGAGAACGATATAGAATATTATTATTGTCATCGAGATGTGATTTAAAAACTGATATATTCAAGACAACAAATCATTAATTTATTTTTATTCAATGCAAAAATTTTTAAATAATTTAATAAAAAATGTAATAATTAACAAGATTACTTGTTTAAATACCATCTTTTTACAGTTTCTGAGTTCTACATCCGTGTCTTTGATACTGATTGAATTATGTTAATCATATATCACAACACGATATACTACTAGATAACAAAAAATAACACAAGATAAGACATGAGAACACAAGATAATCCAAAATAACACAGAAGATCACAAACTAACACAAAATATCACAAAACAGTACAAGAAAACACAAGTTAATCCGAAATTAACACAATATAACATAAAAGAACCTAATATAACACAAAACATACAAGATAACACAAGATAACACGATATAAAGAACACAAAAGAACATAATATAACACAAAACAATACAAGATAACACAAGATAACCCAAATTAACACAAGATAACACGATATAATGAAGAAAAACACAAAAGAACATAATATAACACAAAACAATACAAGATAACCCAAATTAACACAAGATATCGAAGATGTTCACAAAAGAACATTAGATAAGACAAAACAATAGACGATACCATGATATACCACTAGATAGCACACGATAACACAAGATAATCCAAATTAACAAAAGATAACACAAGATACTTGGAAATAACACAATATAATACGATATATATCACAAGATAACACTTAATATATTTGGAAGCGTTTAAGAGATTTAATTGATTTTAAAATCAAAAAATGTTCCTTTTAAATCAAACACCTTGCACCTACCTTGCTTTACTGTTTGATACAAATTACTCTTGATTTCAAAAGTATATAGCGAGTTTTATAAGCTGCTTTGTATTTTGTATCAAATCTGACTATAGAATCTGACACATAATTGATTTATAATTGTAATTAACTATACTATTCATATAACGTATAATTAATTATTAATAACACGTATTATTAATCACATAATTTCACCATTATAATCAATCAATAGATTTCCCCAAATAAAATGATGATTAATAATGATGTCATATATATTTACCTATATACAGTCTGTTTTAAAAAGCATTTCTAATAGTAAGTGAATAAATAAAATATTTACTATAAAACCATACATACATACGTACACATACTTACAAACATCTGACTGCTTGTGGATGATGTTAATTGATGTTTGTTTGATGCCATTTAAGAGTGGGGATTTAGTGATGCCCACTTAATTTATAATATTATTATTCATTACGTATGCGCACACATACACACTACAGACTACAGAGTACCTCCACTATTTATATTTCTTTATGAAGCATTGTGTAATTAATATAGTAAATAATATGTAACATTGATTCTCTATTAGAAAAGCTGTCCAAAACAGACGGTATATACTCGTATATATACATAATAATTGCATTTGGGAAAATTAGTTTCATTTAGTTTTCGGTTAGTTTAATTTGTTGGGTTAAATTATATTCCACAAACGCTCTACAAATTTAAAAGTTTATTCTACAAACAATTAATAAATTCAGTATTTTGGGCAACTAAAGTAGCCGCTCATTTGACAAAATTTTATAGTTGATTTGTAAAACTTATTCATTCAGGTGTTTGGGAAAATGTTTCGAATTACAGTTGTTATGTAATGAATAAATTTTATCCGAAGTATATTTTCGAAAATTGCACAAAACAATTATAAAATTTTACAAACTAACATCAACTTTTGAAGCCTATTATACAATAATCACATTTTCGTTGGATTTGATAAACTTAATCCTTGTATAGGCGTCATCGAATTAGATTTTGTGAAACGATTCGTTTGGAACTGTGAATATATACATCTCATAATTTATTTGAATAAATTTTAAGAAATATAAATTTCTTAAAAACATATAATCTGTATCTATAGATAGAGACATTATCCAAGATTACATCAAGTAATCCAAGTTTATCATAAATTTTCATACTGATTAAAAAAAATAAATATAAATCTTTCTTAAATTTTAATTTTGTTTCAAAAATCTATCTCATTTCAATTTTTTAAATTTTATACAGGATGAGTTAAAAGTCATGGATTTTTTTGAAAGGGTAGATAGGGAATGAAATTGTAAGATGAAAAGTCCTTGGATATTTCACCGTTAATTAGATATAAATTAAATAAAGTAACCAATTAGAGAAGCGCATTTTTTGCACTGATCAAATCAATTGCAATTTAGAGTAATTTTCAACTTTTCGGTAAGTAAATTGATGGTTTTCAAGATATTGCATTTTTGAGGTCCTAAAAAACTATCCTGACTATCTTTATGATAATCCCAGAAATAATATTTTTTAAACAAATTTTTTAAAGAACTTTTACACTACTGTATCAATCGACTCGGTGGCATTCGACGTCAAATGCCGCCGTAAAATTTCAACGTAAGATATCTCATAAAAATTAAGTAATTCAGTTAACTATATTTTTCGGAAAAAAAAAAGATCTCTGCTATAAAAACTACCGGATTCGAAACACATAAGATTGACTCGCTCTACGGTAGTGGTCGGCTGCGTTCTTTGCCCACGATGTCTTATTCCGTCAACGCACCTCTCTAATTGGTTACTTTATTTAATTAATATCTAATTAACGGTGGATCAGGTGCAAAAATGTCCATGGACTTTTCATCTTAGAATTTCATTCCCTATCCACCCTTTTTTGAAAAACTCCATGACTTTTAACTCACTCTGTATAAGGAAATGAGTTTATGGAAGGAATATATTTGTCCTGCTCTAAAAAAAAAACAGTAGAAAACATATCCTAACAGAATTGTAGTCACGAAATACAATAAAATATTCTGGAGAAGAAAGGACGAGTCTTTGTTTAATAATGAATGTTCGTACATCTCTTTTTAACAATAGCAGAAAATGTATACAATGGATATAGGAATTTGGACTGTTGGCAACAGAGTCGTAGGCAGTGATTTTAATTGTAGCTCCTCAATGTCAAGAAATTGCCAGCCAAGTAGCCGCGCCTATAAAGGCGTCGTGTGAACTAAGAACTGGGAGGTTATGGGTTCGAACGGTTAATTGACTAAACTGTCGGCGTATGGACAAGGATGAAGTAACCGGCTATGCTTGTGAAGCTGTAGTATATTTTGTCGTAGCCGTAGTATATTTATTCCCGAATAGATAACGTTATGCACCTAATTCAAAGGAAGAATAATTTATATAAAAATACACATAAGACTTACGCCTAGATACCGGTATTTCGATTGCAACGCAATCATCATCAGCAGGCAAATTCCGTATAACACATTATAGAAACAAAATTAAGCCTAAAACAAACAAATGTAATATGTATGTCTCAAATCGAAGTCAACAAAAATTTTAATTTAATTTTTGAAATTGAAATAAAATTCCCAATTCCAGAAGTTACGTACTATCGTTACCATAGCAACTAAAACTATATATCATACACACAGCTCACACAGCCTATACCTACCATTGCTTGCTTAAATAATGCTTGAACCTATAGTTGTATTGTGTATATTATATTATTCCTGTTTTCCATTTCTATTCATGGGGATTTATTTCATAGAATTATACGTTAGAACAACAACAACAAAAATATCCAAGGAGATTGTGGTGGGGTGGACAATGCATACACAATATGTTGATAACAATAATATAATATATTGCTTTCTTATCAATGTCATCGCAATCATATTTGCGGAAAATTTCTATATTATCGAGAATCTATATTTATATAATAAAAAAATATATATACCAATATAATTTATATGTTTTTTTTTTGTGTACAAAAGCTCTAAGTTTACAAATAAAAAACATATGTTGATCAAATTTTCTTTGTGGTAGATAGATAAATAGATTGTATCGGCTGCTTTGGACGGGCTACACTTCGACCATAAGGTCCATTGTGATGACTAAGGATATGGGGATGTGAGTGGAGTGGAAGGAATTTATGTGTATAAACTAGGAATTGGTAGGATATGGGGCTGCAGCCGACTATGATAGAAACTATGTCGATATTCATATGAAAATATGTTCGTAAAGGAAACTGCACAAAACCTTCTCAAACATAGCCGGTTACTTTGTTCTTGTCCATACGCCGACAGTTTAGTTAATTAACCGCCCCCTTTTTTTTTCTTAATAATTGACAAACTGCCAATGTCGGGATTCGAACCCATAACCTCCCAGTTTCCAAGTACGCATACTGCGCAGATATAATGCCTTAGACCGCTCGGCCACTTGGACTGGTCTTCTTTGTGGTAACTTTTATGATTCATTTTTTTGGTTTAACATTTAATGAAGTTCATGCATGAGGCTTGATAGTAGATACAAATTATTTTTTAGAAATAATTGCAGCGTCTTATGGAGAACAGAATTCTTTTGTACTTAAAATTATAATAACTATATTATTAAAGTAGACACCATGACAAACAATTGTTTATAAATATTGTTTGGAGTATGCAATTTATATAATTGCATTAAAAAAATGGTGTTGACGAACGTTTGCATTAATTATTTAATAAAATTAATACTGTTTTGTGAGGTTTTGTTTTTGCCACCATATTTTGAAAACTTGCGACAGCGCACAGTAAAAAAATATATACATACATATACACATATGCACGTGAACTTTATGACACAACATAGTTTATTGTCAGATCTGTCAAATAAATTCAAATCAATTTCTATTTTACATTTACTGATATTTTACAATAAATACTTTAAAAATATTTAGGACATATAAAAGAAGGTTATTAATCGTTTGATTATTGATATACTTTATTTTTTTTAAATCCTAAATAAATTTTATTAAAGATAGTACTCATTTGACTGTAGCGTAGCACATGAAGGTCCTTAAACGGACAATTTTGATTTGACAAAGTTTTGCCCTTATTGAGAGACCCAGTTTTCTAATAAGGCCCACAATCAAGGTATTTAAAATTATCATTTTTACCATAGAAACATAATAAATTGTGATGATTTTTCTCAAACATTGGTTGCATAAATCATCAATGTTTATCAAATTTCTATTTATTTTTATATATTACGCAATTTTTCGTTTTTATAGTCATTTTGCAAAAAGTGGACACCAATACCGTATTTAGTGTATGTCGAAACCTGTCAAAAATTCAAAAGCAAGCCTTTTTCTGGATCTAAACAGTTTGGTACTATCGTTATGTACCTAACCAGAATGAAGAATAATTGAATAAAATTATTGGAATTTTAAAACAATCGGTGATTATTTTTGGATCTCCCTGTACATTAGTCGTGATGTATTTTTAGCCTAAGTGTGAAAACAAGTCATTTTCTAACAAATAAATAAAAACTTTTCAACATGTAATTAAGTTTTCTTTCTTCTCAGCTTATGCCCCAGCCGTTTGTCTTGAACAATTAATCGATTGTCAATAAATAGAATTAGATAAATGCATTTGATAGCAATAAAAGTACCAACTAACTAATAAACTAAACACAAACTAACTATTTTCGGATTTACTTTAGTTTAATATTGGCACTTGATTGACATATTGTTGTGGTACGCTGGAACCCTCTTCAACAAGTTTTATTTCAACCCAAAATTTTGTCTGAGTTCTCAAACTTTGTTAATAATATTTATTTATATGTTTATAATAATAAAATTTATACGATAAGAAAGCATGAAAAAAGATGTCGGCAGAATTAGAAATCTATTATCCACATAAAATGTAACAACTTTTTATACCCGGTATATATAAATATACAAGGTATATTAAGTTTGATCACGACTATTTAACGCTTGAAAAAATTAATCGCATGCTTGAATGTTTAACATAGGTGTTCATAAAATGGCTTAATGCGGCCATTTCCGCATGTCCGTCCGTCTGCCCGTAAAGATGATAACTATAATGTGTTCTAGAGGTAAAAACTAAGGTCAAGTTCGTGAATAGGCAAAAATCGGACCATGTTCGGGCAAAATGGGAAAAGCTGCCTATCTTTGAAACCGTAAAACATACAACAAAAATGTACGGACAAAAATGTTTAAAACAACTTTTGTTTTAAACCTTTTTTATATAAATTCAGGATATACCGGTTATCTAAGCAATTAACTCAGTTAGTTGATATTTTCACTTGTTTCCTTAGGGTTTTTGTTAGCAGTTCTAAATTTTGGTACAAACAAGGCAACAACTATATTTTGTAACACGCTAATTAGCTTGCTTTGATGCCATGCCCTTCTGGTAACAATACTCGAAGCTGATACCATCAGAGGTCAGTTTATGCCACTGAAATTACAAATGTAATAATGAAAATATCTTATTCGATAAAGTTATCTTAGTTGCTTTTTTGAAAACTAGCGTCGTGCTGTTCATTGTTAGTATGGTTGTCTTTCGGTTATATTATACCAATGGAAGTGACTGACGCGTTTACTTAATTTGACAATTTAAGTAATATGTCTGAACTTTGATAACAAATGCTTGATATGAAAAATCATATTAGCCAGTCAGCTATATAAAAATGAAATCGTCATGGAATTGGTGGAAGCGGCGATAAAATATTTTTAAGGTAAATCCGTTTACCATTAACTATAACGTATGTAAATTACTTTTTTTGGAAATATTATTTTTTAATAAATTATGCAAAATGTCATTGTTATAAATATTTAAAATAAGAAAATATTTTAATTAATTAACTCATAAGGTAATAATGGTGGGTGGGGGGGGGGTATATAGGTAGGGATCAAACAGAAAAAAAGGGATATGGAAACAGATTGCTATCATTTATCATTAAGTTTTTCGCTTAATATAGAAATTGAAGAGACAAAATTTCAATTCGTTATATTTCAATAGGATTTTATAATTATTTTTTATTAAAATATAAAATATCAGCATTATGTAAAATTATAAATTACATGAAAAATACGAGTAGGTACTATATATTATTCATCTTCCAGCATTCCGAATCATATTTTGTTATTTGTGTTAAAGGTTGTGTAATTTGGCTACGGTACGGCTCATGATAATATTGTCGAATAAATGCTTTTTTATGAGAAACATTTACTCATTAGTAATAATCATAATAATTTTTATAGGCTCCGTTTTTAACAAGACATTGTACAGAACATGCCTTATAAAGCAGATTGGGCAAATGGTACGCAGCTTTGACTGACTTCATAAGGAACTATTCCAATATTAACTTCCTAAAAATATGTACAAATATTAGATAAATGTTCGGTAAACTGCGCTTATAAAATTCGATCTGTGTTTTAGCATTTTCTTGCAAAATTTGTAAACTTATTTTACATTTCATAAATTCAAACATGGACATTTTGCCAAAAGTGATGCAATAATTTTCTACCATTTTTTTGTATTAAACACACAAAGAAAAATTTTAAATTTAAAATAATTACAATTCATTTATGACGACGGAACCTCGAGATAGATGAGATTGTATTACACTTAATCGATATTTGTTGTTATTTTAAATATTATATAAACTTCTAAAAGGATTAAATTACATAATATAAGGATAATTAAAACGTGTGTTTGTTAAAAATAAAATTAACATTATTGTGAAACGAGGATAATATGCCAAGAGTGTCGAAAGGGTTTTTATTTCGCAAAGGTTCTGTTTGTATTTATAAGACTATAAATGTGAATAAGACTTAATGCAAGTGAAAATTTGTTGAAATACAATTGTAAATGTATAATTATTTGTTCTCGAATTTTTCACCATACTTAAACGAAACAAAGAATATTCAGAGTATTCCGAAATAAAAATATATTTCCTATTTATTTTTCATTTTTCTTTAAAGTAATTTAATAAAATTTGTAAAATGTATTACTTCGATGAAATTTTATTTTAATGATTGAGCTGGAATTAATTTTATAAAGAAAATTTATGACAATCTTCTTTTTATGAATAAAATACACAACGGGTGGGTGGGTGTTTCATCTACATTCGTTTCCTTGTATATTAAACGATATGTGGTCTCCTATATGTTTCGAGAACCCCTCATATATAAACTCATCAATATATGATTTATTTATGTATGTAAATGGCATAATTCTCCGTATGATATTTATGTTCACGGCTGTTTAAGACTTCCATGGTATAGAATTCAAAATGCCCAAATATTTGTTTAAACTAAATTTTGAATGTATTAAACCGGGATTTTGATGGAATGTTGACTGAATCGTAAAAAATTTTGCAATAAATGACAAATTTTGTATACGAGAAAAATTTTTACTGTATGTATTAATTATAGGCGTTTAATTAGACTCTTCAAAGGCTTCTGTGATTCAAATACCATGGATTGCTCGTTAATAAGTCGAGGTTTGCTCATGATATTAAATATAAATAAATAAATGTTGTCTCGTTTGTGAGTAGACTAAAAATTTGAGAGCGAATTTATACAGATATATTTTGTGGAAGTTATATGATGCAGTAGAATTAAGTCATTAAATTTAGTTTCATTTGCTATAAGATTTACTACGAACTATAGAATGCGTAATATTACAATTATAATCGAAACAATACTCTGATTATTATTGCCAAAAAGGCAGTAAAGTCATTTATTAATAAGAAGGGGAATTTTCATTTCATCATCAGAAAGATATTTGTATTTTCAGATGTGAATTAAATATTTGTGGTAATGTTTGCAACAAACAAATATAATTTTTTTAAAGAATTTTGAGAGATCTTGATACAAACCATTTGGACACATCTGTTTGTTTTCAAATATTTTTCATTTAATTATTTGCATTTCTTTCGTCGGAACTGTCTTCATTGAACTTCATTGAACAAAAAGCTTAAACCATTAATTTTGACTATCAGTATATTTTACTTGGGGATTTCCAAATTTTGTTACAAAATTACGCAATTTTTGTTTTTTAGTGTATTACCTAAAATATATTTGAATCTGAATATTTAAGTTCTTTTTATATGATCTGTCATAGTGTAGTATCAAGTTTCATTTGTTTCTATATATATATTCTTGAATAATCAAATATCTTATAATAAAGTC
This sequence comes from Nineta flava, assembly GCA_963920215.1. Taxonomy (NCBI): domain Eukaryota; kingdom Metazoa; phylum Arthropoda; class Insecta; order Neuroptera; family Chrysopidae; genus Nineta; species Nineta flava. The sequence continues at coordinate 84,986,953 of OY986043.1, read as the reverse complement.
ATCAATCATTTTCAAAAAGTTTTCGTAAGAAAAATATTATTAATTAAATTTTGTTTTTTTCTAAAGCATATGATATAATTTTTTTTCGTATATCACAAACATAACCACAAATTACTTTTGAAGTATTGTCAGATATCATCAAACGTATAAGAAATTATTTGAGAAATAAAATTATTTTCTTTTAACGGGAAAAAGAAATTTTTCTTTTTGACAAATTTTTTCATATATATATATATATATATATATATATATTTATATATATAATATATATATATATATAATATATTTTTCCCATTAGAAAAATTGAAAGAAAAAGTTATGAAGTGTATACTTAAACTCCTGTGGTGTACTTGACAAAATCAAGTTTGTTTTTCGTTTGTCGTTTGATAAAATTCTGTAGAATGTTCCTAAAAGTTTCCATTCAAGAGCAACCAATAAAAATCTAATCAAACTCTTAACTCAAAAATTCCTTCAGTTTGACATAAACAAGATACTTTTTATATCAAGGTTTGTATGGGGCAAGGAATTAAATGAACGAAAACATATCAAATTAAAACAAAATCGAATAAAATTTTAATTTAATTTGAGACAAATTTTATGTTATTTAAGAATCATGGTTATAAAAATAATTATCGAAAAAAAACATTTACAAGTCAAGCATCAATTAAAACTGGATTTTCGTTTTCATTGTATCCAAATTATTGAAATTGGATGACAAATTATTGTTCTCGTTTTGGAAGAACTTTGCCAAATAATCCATAAAATTTGACAACTAGAAAAATCCGCGCTTAAAAGTTTAATACGATTTATGATTTTTACAGTAATTAGCTATACATATTTACGAATCCAAAACTTTGGATCTAGAAGGTCCAAATAACTAACGGAAGGAATTTTCATTGAATTTAACGAAACAAATATGTTCTTAGTTTTTTAGACTGTTATAAAATACCTAGAAAATCAGGAAAAAAATATTTGTCTTCGATTTTGTTAATAATCAATTTTCTGGCCCAGTTTGATTCAAATTATGGTTTTAAAGCAAATAAACTACACACAATTTTTATTTAGATGGACTAGATCTACTAGCAAATCTTAAGACTACAGGGTCATGTGATAAACGTACATTCATGGACAAAGCGAAATATGGAAAAGTTGGAGGAGATAAAACAAATATAAGACGATGATTATTCAAGAGCAAAACCTTGAAACAAGGCTACTCAACTTTTCTACAAATGTAGACTAGCTAACAAATCGTACTTTTTTTTAGGGCATTGCATGTTTATTTAATTTTTGGTGGAGGCGCTGAGAATTATTAGCAATAATTGTATTCCCGCAAGATATTTGAATTGAGTAACATTTATGTTAAAATAACTAGCTCCATAAAGAAAACGGACAAATTATACACATACTCGAAATTTAACAAGAAAATTTAACTTTTTTTAGAAACCACAAAATGGTCGTTAACAATCTTACCGTGTCTCTTTATTTAATAAGTAAATAAAACAAAAGAGATTCAAGATCTTTAAAAAATTAATTAACTACTCATAGCCCCCCCCCCCCCCTTAAAAACTTGAACCACTCAAAGCAGCAGGAAAGTGACCAAACCAAAGAGAACAAATATATCTACTAGAAACACATCAAGACAACACATTAACCAATCCTCCTTCGAATTTATATATATATATATATATATATATATATATATATATATATATATATGTATATATATATGTATATTATATTAACTGCTTTAAGTATTTGCTGTTGGTCGTAGTCACCACACAAACAGAACACCAGAGAACTCTTTTTGTGTGCTGGTGTGTGTTGGGAAAAGTTGGTCCTGGGCTCTTGCTCTTATAGTGAAAATGTGCTGGAGTCATGTAGTAGCAAAGTAATCGGATAACATCGGACAAAAAGACAAGGAAGAAGAATGATATCTTTATATCATTTATACATACATATATATATATATATATATATATATATATATATATAATGTATATAAGTCTCATGATTATATAGGTTAGTGTTTATTTAACTTCTATACTGGTCTCTGCGATCTGGAATATGTAACAAAGTATACTTGATAATATAAGTTGATCTATTACCTTCAATTCAAAATAATCAGCAATTCGAATAAAGAACGAATCCTCTTACATCTGTTTTTTCTCTCTATAATTTTGAGATATTGGACAATTTTTCGCCCTCCTCATAATAAGTTTGCAGACATGGTGAGAGATCGGAATATCAAATTAATCTAAAGTTTTCTTATTTGGTAGAACGACATTAGAAGACAGTACCTCTAAACTTATTGAAGTGGAACTTGCCATTGTTTGCAAGAGAGCATGCACCACAAAGTTATTTTGAAGAAAGATCTTGGGCAAAACTACTTCAGTCAAAATGACAGATATGAGAACACGATTTACATGAAAAATTTCAATTAACCTAAATTCTAAGAGTAATTATTTTTTACTATAAATACGCATTTCGACAATAAAATAGTCCGAAGCTAATCATAATTACATTCAGGGCAGATTTTTACTGTCATTCATTTTTTGACAGTTTCATTTAATTAGTGTCGATAAAACATCTTCCCAGAGAATAAGTACGGATCACTAACTTTCTGATGATGATGACTTATTTATAATTGAAATACGTATTCATTATAAAAAAAAGCATCTCTTTGCTTGAGAAAAACGTTTACAACTGGATTAAAGTAAATTACACAGATTTTGGAGATGATTCTAAAGGAAACGCCGAAAGGTACGTTTGTCAAGACAATCTCCATAATTGATGTGAGTGTTACTTTTTAATATTTAATAAAGAAAGTTTTAAAAATACTTCCAAGCACTTTTTTCTAATTTGATGACGTAAGATCGTTCTGCCATCTCAAAAATTTTCAAATTATAATCATTTTATTTTTAGTAGCATTATTGTATTCTTCCATGATGCACGAAATTTAACAGATTTTGGATACAACTCTATATAAAACGCAAAAAGCAGTTTGTCACGGAAATCTCCACATTTGTATTGACATTAACATAGGTACAAAATTGCTGTTTCCTGTTAAATGGTCGTTCTCATCACCTCAAATATTTCCTACCTTTAATCAATCAACTTGTATTTTTGTGGCATTTATAAAAAAAAAAAATCTTCTGTTCAAACAATACTATATATATATATATATATATATATATATATATATATATATATATATATATATATATATTCTATTTTTATTGGACGAATGTTTTTGTCTTCCCAGAAGAAAATATATTGTGGATTTTCTGTCTAAACAACAATAAACTTTCTCTCTCCTATCTTTCTCGTAAATGACAAAATATGAAGAAGCATATCATAGAATAAGTAGCTGTGCTTTCTGTAGCTTTTCGTTTTATATTTATGTAGCTTAATATTTCGTTACATAGTGACATAAGCAACTTATATATACAGAGGAGTCAAAATTCATGGAGTTTATTGAAAGGGTGATTAGAGGATGAAATTCTAAGATGAAGAGTCCCTGGACATTTTTGCGGCTGACCCACCGTTAATTAGATATTAATTAAATAAAGTAACCAATTAGAGAACCGCGTTAATGGAATAAGAAATAGTGGGAAATGAACGCAGCGGCAGCTTCATTATAGCTGCAAACAACATTGTTCGTTAAAAAATTTCAGCAACGAATCACCAATAATTTAGCTCACTAAAATATTGAAAAAAATTATACTTAAGAATTTATTATTATGTTTTTTGTACTGATCAAATCAATTGCAATAGGGAATATGCATGAAAATTTTTTTTCGCTTGAATTGAAGCATGTTTACTTGACAAATATCAAGGTAAAATTACTTTTTAAATAACTTTAAAAATAAGCGAGATATGATTGATTGAAATTCCCGATTAGACAAAGAGGGTGATAGCCTTCTTGATATGTTATGTGACGTCATATTACACTTTCATCATTTAAAATACACGTAAAACTCCGTTTTTAGTATTTTTGCAAGAAAGAGACAGATAATAATCTTTAAAAGCTTATAGCTTTCTTGATATTTGTCGGATTTTAATTTCGTTTTTAAATATTATTACAGTATTAACAGTATTTTCATATTCTGAAAATAAATGTGAAAAAAAATTTTCATGCATATTCCCTATTTAGACTTATTTTCAACTTTTCGTTAAATAAATTGAAGGTTTTGATTTCAGTCCGATTATCGAAAACTGAGTTTTTATAAGATCTTGAATTTTTGAGGTCCTAAAAAACTATCCTGACTATCTATATGATAATCCCAAAAATATTTTTTAAAGACTTTGTACACTACTGGACCGATCGATGCTGCCGTAAAATTTCATCGTAAGAAATCTAATAAAAACTGAATAATTCAATTAATTAGATTTTTCGGAAAAAAAAGAGGTAAACTATAAAAACTCTCTCTGCTGACGTTGCGCGTTAATTCCCCATCATTTCTTTTTCCGTTAACGCGTTTCTTTTATTGGTTACTTTATTTAATTAATATCTAATTAACCGTGGTTCAGGTGCATAAATGTCCATGGACTTTTCATCTTAGAATTTAATCCCCTACTTGTTCAAAAAACTCCATGACTTTTGACTCATCATATATATATATATATATATATATATATATATATATATATATATATATATATATATATATATATATATATATATATATATATATATATATATATATATATATATATATACTGAATATACTATATATATATATATATATATACTGAATATACTATATATATATATATGTATGTATATATATATATATATATATAAATACGTCTTCTGGAATATAAATTTTTGTTATACTTGGTGTATACACTTTAATTCCAAAAAAAATGTTTATTGAATTATTTATTATTTTTGGTTCGAAGCAAGCTTATTTCTTTAACATTTTGTGTGAGAGACTACATAGAACTAGAAAATAATGAGATAAAATGTAACCTTTTTTACGATGTCATATTCGTCACTGTTTGCGTTTTTCTAGTCAACCGGATATTTATTTCTTTACAACAGATAGTAGTTTGTCAATAATTTGTAAACATAACTTTATATCAAATACAAATAATCTTTTTTACGGGCTACGGTAAAAAAGGCAAGTTCTTAGAAATATTATATCGAAAATATTTAAATCATCGCTTGCAAATGAAGAATGGGCAGTGATTTCTTTTCTAAGGTAGGTCACTCGTAAAATCAGACGGACTTTGGAGCAAAATTGCGTATCTTTGAAATCGTAAGAGATAGAACAATAATTCAACGACAAAAAATGTTCCTCTTTTAAAAATAAACAACTTTTATTTGAAAACTTTTTTTACAATACCTTGTTGTTTATATTTTTGATCGATTGTGAAGCGAAATAATCAAAGTAGAGATTCTTCTACATAATTCTTTCAAAAACAAACATTTTCTAAAGTTGATAAAAATTAATTATAACGCGCGGTTGAAGTAAAACTTCTTAGGTGAAGTGACAGTTGATGTTATGATTAAATCATAAATTAATAGGTCATGATCAAATTTGATCGTTAAATAATGAAATTATTAAAAACTATTTACAATACTTTAATTACTTACATATCAATACTTCAGTTACTTAAACGTTACATTAAAATACAAAACGAGTCTTAAGAAATTGCACTTCATAAACGTTTTACTAAGGAAGTATATGTGTTTGTCAAACGTAATAATTTGCCATTGTAACACCAAAAATAATAAATAATCACCGTCAACTCAAGTCTTGCATATAACATATAGTATATTGTAGCATAAATGTTAAAACACTAAATGTGTTATAATAGATTTGTTTAGTTGGCATTTAACTGTAATAAATAATGTTAGCATACTCAATTTTATACTTTTTGCTTTAACTGCCCGGATTTACCGTTGTCAGAATTTTCTTACTTTTAAATCAATTTGATAGTTGGGGTTTTTTGTTCTTTTGATAATTTGATAAAAACTTGGTCTCAATAAGCTCGGCATCGCCAAATCACAGTATTTATTATTAAAAAAATTAATCTAAATACCAGGAAAAACAGAAGAATCAAAAAAATCGGTCTTACTTGATTAATTCAATCCATATAAATCAATTGTAATAAATGAGAATTGCCCAAACTAGACCTTTAGAGATAAATCTTTTTTATACCATTCACAAAGAATCTATTATTATCTTTCTACAAAAAATGCGGTAATATATTTGATTATTATTATATACGTTCTCATTATTTTCATTAACACTTGAATGAGTTTTATCATTTAGTATCCAACTCGTACCCTACATACCTCGGGATAAATCAAGGACAATACGACGATATTGTTATCAACAACTGTATTTATGTAGGTACCCAACTGATATACATACATACGTATTTGTTCAAATTGAATTTTCGCCCTTAGTTTAAAACTAGAAGGGAAATTCAATACATTTGTTTATTTATTTTCATGTTTGTTGAAAATTCAATTAAACAATATTTTAATTAAACCAAATATAATTTTACTGATTTTATAATGATATTATACGATACAGAAAGTTTTTAGAAAATTGAAAATGGAATTAAATTTAATTTTAGAAATTAATTAATTGATATTATCTATACATAAACAGAGATTGGCAAGGACTTCTCTTTTTAAATGTCAAGGACTTTTTAGATTTTAGAAAAATACTGCAATATCAGGTCAGGAGAAATTATAAAATATCTTCAGAATCTAAATGATGAATACTATCAAAACTAATTTCGGAATGGTCGTTTGTAGTGGAAGATTTCAAAAATGGTCAGGGTTAATAGTTTTTCCAGTAATCAAGTAGTCCTGATAAGCAAGCTCCTGGCTATTAGCAACATATGAGAGAAGCGAATCTCATCGGACTCATCGGAGAAGTCGAAGTGCAATAGTTTTTAGACCCCAAGATAAATCAATCATGATTGATTGATTGATCAGGTAGTCAGGAAATCTTATAACACCATTTCGATTACCACTCTGATACTGAATAGGGATATTTTTTTCGAAAATCTATGATCCTCACTGTGGCCAATATTTTCGAACACCATTTGTCTTCAATTATAACAAAAAAATTTGTTTTGATCTGACTATATTTTGAAGGCAGAACAAAAAAACCGAACCTGAAAAAAATAAGATTGCCGTCAAGTGATCTGGAAAATTAATACTTCATGAAAGAAGATTTTTATTGTACACATTTATCTTTTTTATTATCTCTACTTTGTGGACATCTAATTTTGAAGTGAAAATTTGTTATCGATAAAAAAATGTGTGTGACTTTTAAACCGGAAAATACGGAAATTAAAAACACTTAAACCCTTTCGAAAGAATAGATAAAACAGATGTGGATAGATGAATTGATTTTTTTTTGTCCTTTTTAATTACCAACATTATCCCTAATTAGGATTGGAGATTACATTTAGTACAAATTGATACTTATACAGTAACATGTAAATGTGTCTAATAGTTACCTAAGAATATTATCGAATGCAATTATCCTATGAAGCGTGTACCTTATTCGAAACTTCTAACAATGGTTCAGGGTAAACATATAAATGGTAGAATACATTAAAAAAGTTCTCATTTTTTTATATCTTTAATCCACTTATGTTTATTTCAGAATTAGTTTTGCTTGGTTTCATTTTATGTTTTTTGTGTATACATACAATTTGTATCTTTATATAATGTACACTCCTATTCAAAAATACTTGATGAGTCTAATAAGTTGATATACCAGTGGCCGAGTGGTTATCAAATTTCAACATTACAGTTTCCAGGATATTTAACCCTAAAAAACAGGGCTCCCGCTAATGTTATTTTGCTTCCCAGAACCTCCACCAAATTATATAATTTATTAAGAACTTGACTACAACCAATATGACCTCTATCGATCAAATTGTTCAGAATTTCCACGCTTTCTAACAAACGCACCAACGATTATATGTATGTATAAAGATTACGAGAAAATGAAGAAAAAATTACAAACTTTGACATTTCTGTAAGGAAACTATTTAAATCCAATACATAAAGAAACTGTTTTTCCATAAAATTCGTTGATGAAAATGCTTTTAAAGTTTTTGAGAACTTATTAAAGATACACCCCATATACATAAATAATATATTGTATATTTTCTGGACAAAACAAATATATTGTGTCAATACATAACCACAATTGGTTAGGTTGTTCAGAATTTACACGCTTTTTAAAAAACGCACCAACGATTATATATATATATATATATATATATATATATATATATATATATATAAAGATTATGATATATATAAATATTATATATATAAAGATTATGATAAAAAGAAGGAAAAATTATAAACATTGACATTTCGATAAGGAAACTGTTTAAACTTAAAAATAACTTTTCTTATCATAAAATTAGTTGATGAACATGCTTTTAAAGTTTTTAAGAACTTATTAAAGACACACCCCATATATATATGAATAATATATTGTATATTTTCTGGTATACAGTTGAAAATATTGATTTTTCTTTTTAATAATAATAATAAAAATAAGAATGCGGCGACGAAAAATCATAGCATATTGTATGTAGAATACCATAAAAATAAAAACAGAGATAATCATTTTACACTCATACTTACTTTTGCCGGTCGTATGTGTGTCTGTGTGCATGAACTTTGTTCATTTGTTTTTGTAAAGCTTGCTTGGTTGCTTAGTTGTCTGTCTGGTCTGATTGATAAACAAACAAGAACTGAATAAATTCTATCATAATATACCGTACGTGTTGGAAAACATTGCTAATAGAGAATCAATGTTATTGCTGGAATGTTTTGTACTGCATTAACATGTAATGAGAGTGAGTTAAATGTGTTCATTGTTGTTTTCTTAACCTAAGCATTACATCTAACAATTGAAAATTCTTTTTTGAATATCCCTTATTATTTGAATGTGGAATGTTTGAAAATAAATGACAAAAAAAAATGTTAAAACAACGGTTCGAATATTCCTCCATTATTTGCTAAACAATATCCAAGTCGATTGTAGAAATCTACCCGGGTATTTTTTAGCACTTGAGGAGAAATATTCGCACAATTGTCAACAATTCTTTGCCTTAATTGTTGCAAATTTTCAGGCCTATTCTGCGAATAGATCTATGTTTTGAGAAAACCCCACAAAAAAGTTGTTAGGAGATAGATCTGGCGGTCTGGCTGGCCGCTTGAAGGTTCCAAAACCACTCATAAGACGTTCCTGGAAAGTTTGTTCCAGGAACAGCATTACTATCATGGCATTGTGTGCAGGGCAACCATCTTGTTGGAACCATACAGATTCCATGTCTAAAATATGAAGAGCTCTAACAGTTGGCAATATATTATTTCGTAACAAACTCAAATATTTTTGAGAATCTAAAGATCCGTCAATAAAGAATGGTCCAATAATATGGTCACCCAATATTCCAGTCCAGACATCCAGTTTCAGTATGTATGTGTGTGTATGGTTTTATAGTAAATATTTTATTTATTTAACATGGATTCTCTATTAGAAATGCTTTTGAAAACGGTCTGCATAATTTGTAGTCTATACGAATAGAATGTTGGTTCAAAATTCACTTTTTAAATAAACATTTTGTGGAAAATATTTTAGCTGACAAAAGTTTTTTCGTAAGTAAAAATCACTGTCGATTGTTTGAAGTCGATTCAAGAAAGAGAATTGTGTGATAATATATAGTTTTACGAAATGTAAAATGTACATTTTCTATTCGAAGCCTCTAAACAGAATGATTCCGTAGTAAGTGAAAGTAAAATTTTATATTCTAAAAATTGTTATTGGTTTGCTTGTCATTGGTTTTTCTTGTTGTTTTATAGTGAATTTGTGTTCAATCCAATAGATTTTCAAAAAAATGTCTCGAATAGAAAAAGTATGTCATACAAATATTAACAATTTATGATCAAAACATTTTTTTTCGAAAATCGAATATATTTGGCACTATGAAATTTTGAAAAAAGAACGCCGTGTCTTTTTCGACGATGTGTACAAGTATAACCACTTTCTAACTTTCTTCAAAATGTATCGACTTTGCTCCGATGAATTTATATGAATTTATATAATGATTATTAAGATAATCAAAAAGAACTGTAGGTTTTTTGAAATTAAATTTCAATTTTTGCCCCGATTCCGAGAACAATTATTTATATTTTATAAATACGAATTTCGACCACAAAGTGGTCATCATCACTATGATTTAGCTCATCGAAACTATCTCCGAGATATGGATTTAAAATATGTTACTCGCTGCTCACTTGATGCGTGGGTGAAATTTAAATGAATTTATACGTAATCTTAGCTGCCATCTGTCATTGACTACCACATCAAAAGAATGTATAACCATAATAGAAATTTACATTATTATTGTATTGTTACGCTTAAGTATATACAAATAATAAAATATTTTATACGTATATTTTTTTTTCTCGAAAACGAGTTTTGTGGGTTAAAATTAAATAATAACGCAATTATTATTCAAAACGATACTTTCGACTTTAATGAAATCTTCATATACTATGAATAATTCAAAGACAAAACCGTTAAAAGAAACGTCTGGTTTACAGTTCTCCATACATGAATGGAATTATCGGAAAAACCTATAACATTTATCTCCATTTTTGATGTATATACAGTGTATGTATATACAGGTAGAACTGTGTAATAGCTACTATCGAATTACTTTCGATATAGTAATAAATGACGGTATTAAAGATTCAAAACGCATTAAAACAGTAATAAACTCTACTTGTAAAATATTAGGTCACGACTAATGTTTCAGGTGTAAAATAGAAGTAAGTGGGTTCTACTACACAATTCAGTTACAGTGAAACTGATCTATAACACAACATTCAAGATACCAAACAGTTTAACAGAATCAAAAAAAGCACGTTAAAATCAAATTTAATATTTAGAAATAGCGCTAATTGTTTAGTAACTGATTTTACTAATCGTTATAGAGAGTGTTTTCTATATGCAAAATCTGTAGTGTTTAAGATAGTCCTTTGAGAATAATCAAATCAGGAATTAAATAAAACTTTATAGAAACATTTTTATATTTTAACATTCGATAAAGAAATTATCAGATTTTCAAGTAAGCTTTTACTTTAGCCAATGATTTGTTCTCGAATTCGAAGAGTTAGTTTTTTTGTGTTTTACCAAATCAAATATACAACCAAATTTGATATGATTAGTTATATTATTATTTTTGTTTGTGCTTAATTTAATTTTTTTTCTTTTCTTTAAAAAAAAACGAGCGTGTCATTTCAATTATAAAACATTTAGTATAACCTTTTGCTAATATATTTTTTTTGTTTTTGTCGAGTATCGGAATCATTTGCAGGTTCGGGCAGCGCTCCTTTGAGGTATAAAGAGAGCCAAGATACCGCGACATCGTTATAGATTAAACTATTTGTTATAGAGAATGTATAATGTATATCCCAAAATATTTGTAAGAAAAGATCAAATTTAACATTAACTTTTTAAGGCAATTGTCGACAATGTACGAATGATTTTATTGAAACTCAAAGTTCACGTACTTGTTATAGAGAGTGTTTACTGTACTATACATATATACATAATTCACCACTATGTATCCCCAGTAATACATGAATACATTTTGTATATTTATAGAATTCTGTGTGACTAGTCAAGTTTGAAATACATTTTATCATTATATTGTACTAAGTACTAAGGACCACAAAAGTAGCGCTCATTTTTCGCAATTCTATAATTGATTTTAGGCCTTATTTATTCGAATTTGGAAAAAAATACTTCAATTAAAAGTTTGTCCATTATAAATATATATATACTAAAACCTTGTATTCGAAACCTTTTCCCAAAAGCCGAATGTATAAGGCACAAAGCAACTAAAAACTTTTGATAGTCACTGAAGTGGTCGCTAGTACTATCAACTCCATAATCAGTGATGCTTCTTGTTCAAAATTTTCCAGTTGATTTGTACCTAATCCTTTGGCTTCGACACAAATATTTCGAATAAATTTATAAAAATACTAACAACTTCTGTCCTGAATATGTTTACGAAAAATCAAATGGATTTGGCATAAATCAACTATAACATTTTTTTTTTAAAATGAACGGAACTTTTGAAGTTGATAGTACCGACATATATAAACCCTTACACTTACACCCTTTGTCGTCCTTTTACACACCACTTTTACACCACTATGAACCCTCCCACATCGTGTTTTTTGGTCAATACACACATAAATTATAATGGGTTAAATTAGTATGTTTCCATTTCTCTACACATACCCACAATTTCTGACATACAGGAATTACGACTGAATTTAAATGTTAAAGAAAGAAACGATACGATAATATTGATTTCACTTTTATTTATTTTTCTTTGTATTTCGAAAATTCGGTCAAATCATCTATATACACAGGGTGGGTCAAAAGTCATGGAGTTTTTTGAAAGGGTGGATAGAGACTGAAATTCTAAGATGAAGAGTCCTTGGACATTTTTGTATCTTGATTCACCGTTAATTAGATATTAGTTAAATAAAGTAACCAATTGGAAATGCACGTTAACGGAATTGGTGCTGAATGAACGCTCGGCAGCAGAGATACGTGAGGGGAGCGAGCTCTCAATTCAATGAAAATTGAATGATTCATTATACCTGAAAACTACATTTTTCGTTAAAAAATTTATAAGCAACGAATCGCCAATAATTTAGCTCACTAAAATATTGAAAATAATTATTAAGAAGAATTTATTAATGTTTTTTGTACTGGTAAAATCAATTGCAATTTAGACTAATTTTCAACTTTTTGTTAAATAAATTGAAGGTTTTCAAATTTTTGAGGTCTTAAAAACTCTCCTGACCATCTTAATTATAATCCCAAAAATATTTTTTTAAAGAATTTTACACTACTGTACCGATCGATTCCAGAATCTAATCAGCTCTTAACTTTAAAAAAACAACGTCAAATGCCGCCGTAAAATTCCATCGTAGGAAATCTAATAAAAACTGAATAATTCAGTTAATTTGATTTTTCGGAAAAAAGGTAAATTTTTTTCCAAAATATTTTAAAATTTTACTCTAAAAACTGTACCGAATTTGAAATGCATAAGGTTGACTCGCTCTACGTTAGCGATGGAGAGAACACGCTCCCCTCACGTATCAATGCGACCGCTGCGTTAATTTCCCACCATATCTTTTTCCGTTAACGCGTTTCTCGAATTAGTTATTTAGAATTATTAGGTTTATTTAGGTTTATTTAATAAATATCTAATTAACCATGGGTCAGGTGCAAAAATGTCCAAGGACTTTTGATCTTAGGATTTCTTCCCCTATCCACCCTTTCAAAAAATTCCATGACTTTTGACTCACCCTGTATATATATATATATATTGTGTATAGCTCTCTAGCTCTTCAATAAAAGACAATATTGGATTTGAGACAAGACAACTATTTCAGATTCAATATTGAGGTCAGTCACCAGTGACAATATAATTGTATTTCTGTTCAATGGTTACTGGATACATTGACTTTGGGAGTGACGTTTGCGTGTCGAGAAAATTTTTGATATATTATTTTTTATATTCTATACTTTTGTCATGTAAATTTGGGAGATAACGTTTTAGGATCAGGTTTTATGTCCTAAGCGTTTTATTTTTCTGTTCTATCTAAAAAATATCTGACATTTCGATATATCATTTTAGTAAAATCCATGTATTTTTTAAAATATAAATTAAAAGGATAGTGCAACCACCAAAGGGGATTCGAACCTTCAACCCCGCCTATGCGACTATGCGACCGGGTACGTTTACCAGTTACACCATCGTTATTGAGTATATATTTTTATTTGTAAGGGAATTTTTTTGGTACTATTGTTGATTTGGTAAGGAATTTTTTTAATTTGACACGATTTACGTCGTTTTTCTCAAGCTTCTATCTTCCGTTTAAATCTTCTTTGCAGTTGTTTGCCTATCAAGTAATAGAAATACCTCATCTGTTGTGGAGATATCAAGTGAAATCGTATTCAAGGGAGTATTTCTGGGAAAGTTTATCTCAACCAATTCGATTTTTGTAAATCATGGATCCTTATTTTACCCCAAATCGATGACTACAAATTTGTATGGTTTTCTGCCGAGAATATTTGGCGATTATTTGAGCGATTTACATGATATCGTCTGAGATGGTTTAAATGGAGGCATAAATTCGTATAAAGAGTACATCTCGGAAACTATTCGTTAAATATTTATCTAAATGATTTCGATGATATTCACTTTAGGAGAGAACCCAAAAATGTAAAAATTCGTGGTAATTTGACGATTTGACGATTATCGTATAAAATATACTAAAAATCGTATTGATAGGACTTATCTCCGAAACTATCCGTTATATTGTCAAACCAATTGGAATTTTATACTCTAAATCTTAGTTTTATTCAATAATTACTAACTGATTATTAGATAATTAGATATTAGAATTGATTATTAGATATTCAGGTAAAAAAAATATTTGATTGAAATCCTAAATTACTGGCTATTTATTTAATAATTGTAGGACAGCTTTCAGGATATCCTGGTTCCTACACCATCCCAAACGTGCGTCCTGATTAACCGTCACTGAAACATATACTACCTGTGTTTCTCTGACTCAAGGCATTATTTTTTCTCATTACAAATATATAGCTCAAACATGTAGTGAACTTTTTCAATTTTTTTTAAATCTAAATATTATTTCATTTTAATTTAAGTGTGTCTGACAAGGGTTAAAACAAATTTTTGCGAGACTTTGTACTAATATTTACAGTAATAAATTGTTTCAATACTTAAGGACGTTCATGGTTGGATTTTCAGAAGTTGTAAAGTATGTTAGGGTTTTTTAAAAGTTTTTAAAAGTATAAATATTTTTAAAGTATTTATTGAAAAATATCAGGAAATGTAAATTAGAAATTGATTTTACTTGATTTGACAATAAACTATGTTTTGTTATGACATTCACAGTGTATAATTGTATATGTATGTGTATATTTTTTTACTGTGCGCTGTCGCCAGTTTTCAAAATATGGTGGCAAAAACAAACCTAACAAAACAGTTTTAATTTTATTAAATAATTAATTCGAACGTTTATCATCACCATTTGCTCAAAGGAAAAACATTACTTATTATGGTGGCTACTTTAATAATATAGTTATTATAATTTTAAGTACAAAAAAATTCTGTGCTCCATAAGACACTGTTTTAATTGTTTGATTTTTAATTAATAATTACTCTTTGAAATGATCGTCAACAGGTTTGAAATTTTTGAGGTAGGATAACTACTGAATTGACCTATTCAATTCACTAAAAAAAAAATTTGTATCTACTATCAAGCCTCATGTATGAACGTCCTTAATGTATATTTTCACCGGCATCATAATGGTAATAAAATTTATAAAAGTAAATGAAAAGTTTTTATTGCTACCATCTCACGTAAAAGTTTTAGTGAAAAATAATTTTCTTCAAAAATATTATAAAAAAAGAAAAGAAAGTAGATAAACAAACTTTCGTAATTATATTAAAATATATAATATAAAATATCAAATTAATTTTTATTTATTGTGTATCAAGCTCAGACATTTTCATTGAATTAAAAACAATTTTCTTTTTTATTATAAAATCTTTTTTTTCTAGACAAAATAAAATATATGATTTATTTTCATTTTATTTTTTTTGATAAATTGTTTTTGATATTTTTACCAAGGACAATTTTTTCAATACATGTTCAATACAATTTTTCATGATTTCTGAGAACATGGTTTTATTAAAAAAAAAATTAAGCCGTCGCGACGACGCCTGGCAGATGTGAAACATCGAAATTATTTGGATAGAAAATATTCATGAAAGGATGGTTTATTAAAAGAAATAAATACGGCATAATTTAGATTTCAGATTTTTTTTAAAGAAAAAAATTATTCTTTATTTAAAAAATACATATTAATTTAATACCAAAAAAATTTAAATTTAATAATTTCTTAAAAATTGAGACGCCTCAATTCTTTCAATCAGTTACTTAAAGTATTATTATTATTATTAACTATTTTGTATAGAAAACAAGCATTGCCACCTATATATGAGTTTTTGAACCTGTATATGTGACGTCATTTATGAGCATATTTTTAAAACTGATTTGTTATATGTAATATCATCTATGAACAACTTGTTGATCGCGTGGCGAGAAAATTTCTCAGGCCGTTGACAGGTAACAAATGGTCTAATTCGCCGCAATAAATGTTTCACGTCAAAAACTAAAATATAATAGAAAAATGTAGAAAAATTTCATATTTTCAATTGATAAGTTAAAATCTACCATGGGACCAACAAATATATTATTTATTTTCATTTCATTTTTAATAAATATTAATTGTTTTTAATATTTTTTTCAATCGAAAAGTTTTTCAATGCATGCAATTTTTGCAATGATTTCCGAGAACCTAGTTTTTATTAAAAATTTCAAATTTTCCATTAATAAGTTAATATCTCCCTTTTCGATGCACCTTTTCAAATCAAACATCTTGTGTCCGTTCTTTTTGGAATAATATATTTCAAGATGTACCAAAAACCAAAATATATAAACCAGAGGTATTAAAAATTATATTTAGTTAGTAATTTTACAGAAAATGTCATTTGAAGTACCATTTTTCATTTGATGACCTAATTTTCTCTTACCAGGTATTGTGGTTAACACAATACCCACAAGAAGTTGTTTATGGAAGGAGGGATGTCATGGTTTAAAGCATCCCTCCTTCGTTACTAGTGTACAATAAATAAATACCCTTGTCTAGACATTTAATTTTGTTACGACAACCATTATATTTATGATAGATCTTTTTTTCTATTGGTTTTAGTGCCATTCTCTAGTACAAAATGCACATAGCAATTATTTTTATAGCAGAATAACAGTTAGTTTGGTCGCTTCGAAGTTAGTATTTTCTATGTGGAAAATAAGCATTTGATAAAGTGTTCTTTAATACTAGGGATTTATTTTCAATTTACATACTTTTACAGGCGTTCGTAATCAATTTTAATTGTTATTTATTTTTGAAAAAAAAAACCAGACGTTTTACAATATAATTGTAATAAAAGCCGTCTGAATAACCTTGAAAACGTTCAAGAAATTTTGAAACGGTCATACCAGGACATTAAAAGGTCTGGTAAAATGATTAGATTAGATTAAAATTAGGAGTAAATCTTATAAAGAGCTTTTGTACAGCGACCATAATTTGATCTATTGAATCGCTCTTCCGTCAAACGTGTTCCAGTAGTCCTATAATCTTGGTAAACGTTAGGATATCTTTTGATGACACTTCATTGATTTAATTTGGCTGGAGATCTGTCCATCCTAAATGAAAGTCTTTTGAGAGAGTGGTTTTCGCATTCACATATAATTTTTATTCTGGTTTTCTCCTCTTCATGACAAAATATGCAGAGATCGTTCCCTGTGAGATACCATCCAAGTGATTGAGCAGTCTAAGACGTTATGTCCACTTGGAACTGGGAGGTTGTGCGTTCGAATCCCGACATTGGCAGTTTGTCAATTATTAAGAAAAAAAAGGCGGTTAATTGAACTTTCGGCGTATGGACAAGAACGAAGTAACCGGTTATGCTTGGAAAGGTTTTCTGCAGTTTCGTTCATGAACTCGGGATGAATACATCCTCAACTCACATCCTCAGATCCTAAGGCATCACAATGGACCTTATGGTCGAAGTGTAGCCCGTTCAGGGCAGTCGCTACAATCTATCAATCTATCCCTGTGAGATTGATTTTGTACGAATGGTTAATGAGTTTGCGTGGCCAAAGTATCCTCAGTTGGATAATTCCTAGTTATAAACGCTCAGAGGTCTTTTTCCATGAGAAGCTTTTTATGAGAGCTTTTGCATAATCCTGGCCATGAGTATTTGCCCTTGAACGCTTGGACTCGTGTACCGCCCATTGAGTTCTGGACTGTTTAGTGGAGCGCTAGCATCCATTGTTTGGAACTTTTTCATAAATTCTAAATATTCCGGGTGTTTAAGCAATTAACTCAGTTAGTTGTTATTTTCACTTGTTTTTTCTGACATTTCTTCTCGAAACTCTTGGCACAATTTTAGATGTCTAAACGAGAGAGAGAGAGAGATATGTCTCTCTATTAAGACCATGAAGTCTCTGAAACGAAGGTAAAACCCCATTTATTTACTTACTTTTTTTACAAAACCACTGTAAATATTAGACTATCAAAATATAATTATTGAGAACTCTGGTGAAACTGTCACCAAATTAGCAACAAATAACATATCCTGAGACAATATAAGAGTAATTTTAATAAGAGTGATGTTAACAAGAGTAAATCGAATGAAAGCAATTTTAACAAGAGTAATTTCAATAAAATTTTAATTTATTTTATTTAATTTTTTTTAAATTATTATTTTTGTCTATTGATCTCTTTTTTCTATCTATTTCTAATTGTCAAAGAGTAAATTACGACTAGCTAATTTATACTGATGATGTCTACTTTGTAGTCGAACTACGTATTTATAATACAAAAACTGGATCTAGGTATTGGGGCGAATTTGAAATTTTATTTAAAACCACTGTCGTAATAATGTAATTTAATATTATTATTATTTGTAATTGGTAGACCACTAAAAGTATTAAAATGTTAAATCTAAACAAAATAATCTTCGCATGTAAACTATGTAAACTTAACTCTATCTGTCTCAGTTTGTCTCTATCACTCTCTCTCTCTCTCTCTGACAATGAATATATAAAATAAGTAAAACAATTTAAATTAAAATTTCCACGATTAATCTAATTTTCCATACATCCTCGAAACACAGAAAGTACATGGCAGAGAAGACAGGATATAAACTTTTGCGGTTAAAATTATAATTATTATTATTATTATGATTATTTATGATGTGTATATACAAACAAATTGTATATACAGGGTGGCAAGGAAAGAATACGCCAAACTTGGATAGGGGTAATGGAAGACGTAAACAGTAGTAGGTTTTGGAAAAATTTTGGAGATTTTAATTCCGATGTCACCGTTTTGTCAATTGCTTCTAAAATTGACATATATTAAGATTTTTTTTAATATAACACAATAAATATGCGTTCCATCATCCAGTATAACAGTCCTAAAAATACATCCCCATGTGCTTGTTAATTCTTGTCGTAAACCTAACATAGACAATTGACTTGTAGTATACAGCGTTTTTTTAAAAATACACCCAATCTGAAATACTGTATAGTGTATCTATCGCTGTCTATATGTAATATACTATTGGTCTAAGATCCGGCATTAGAAAACCTTCCCTCATCTGTTAATTGAATGAAATAATTTTTAAAAGACAGATAACAATATTATAAATGTAGGAGTGCAATGTCTGCCACCGTAGTCCTGCTGCCTATATCATATTAATTAATTAATTAATTAATATGATATAGTGTCTTTGTTTGTTGCTCGAACAAATATATTTGTCTCTCTCTCTGCGTAGAACACATTTTTTGAAAATTTTATTACTTAAAAATTTTTTTATATGGGCTGCAAATAATTTAATTATATATTTATTATATATAATATATTTTATAATATCACAGTAATAATATTTTCAAAAAATGTGTTCTACGTAGAGAGAGAGACAAATATATTTGTTCGAGCAACAAACAAAGACACTATATCATATTAATTAATTAATTAATTAATATGATATAGGCAGCAGGACTACGGTGGCAGACATTTCACTCCCACATTTATAATATTGTTATCTGCCTTTTAAAAATTATCTCATTCAATTAACAGATGAGGGAAGGTTTTCACTAATGCCGGATCTTAGACCATATGATATGGTTTACTTTGTCACACTTAAACAATCAGTATTGTATTAAAACATAAATAACTATTATATTATACTTATCACTCCCTAACTACAATCATTTATATATAGTTGCATCTTACTGGTGCATGTATACATCGTCGTTATTTTCCGTCGTCCGTCGTGTAAGTGTAACACCATATCATGGCATACTGTGCATAGACAGTGATAGATGCACTACACAATGTTGCTATTGGGTCTATTTTAATTTACGTAGTGTATAATACATAGTTATGAATAATATATATTATTGTTAGTGTTGTTTTGTGTAAAATTCTGTTTAAAAACAATTAAAATTCATTATTATTTTATAGTTTTATAGATCAATAAGTCATATTCCTGAGTGCTGCCAATTATTATTGGTTTAATTTTTATTGGTCCCGTACCGAAGTCAAAATTTCGCAAAAATTTCTTCAAATATCCATCGATCATATCTAGTAGATGTCAAAAATCACCATCTGTAAAATTTATATATATATATCTATGGACATATATATATATATATATATATATATATATATATATATATATATATATATATATATATTTATATATATATATATATGTCTGTAATCACTCTAGCGGTCACAGTTTTCATTTTATCGGAATGAAATTTGGTATTTGAAGCGCTTTTGGTATTCAAAAGGTCAAGTTCGTTAATGGGTAAAATCGGACCAGGGGAAAGGGGGGTTTAAAGGGAAGGGGAAACACAAAATTTGAAATATTTCCCTTAATATTCGAAAAATCGAAAAATTTATAAGAAGTAAAGTTTTAGGTATTAAATTTTACTGTAGTTTTGTTTCTTATCATTTTTTCTGTTACACTAATATTTACAGAAATATTGACGGTTTAAGATTGAAAACTAAATTCCTCACTATCTCTGTACACATTAGAGTTTTAGCAAAAATGATAAGATGATGAATTGTAGTAAACATGATTTTCTACAACTTTATTCCTTACACATTTTTTGATTGTTCTAATATAAAAGCGATATTTTGTGTTTTCTTCTTTCTTTATGACCCCATTTCCCCTTCACGTATGACATTTATTAATAAAATTGGCCTTGCAAATACTAAAATCATATACGACATTTCATTTTGATCAGACTAAAATTGTGACCGCTAGAAAGTGATTTATGTATTTTAAGGAAATTCGCTAAGTTGAAGCAACTCCTGCGTAGCGAATTTTATTTTATTTTTTTGTGTATTTTCAGAGAAACTTGTACGCTGTTAATTTAAATATCATCCTACCATCTGTTGTGTAAATATTGAATTATTAAGTTCTGTTTTAAAAATAATGAATGCATACCTAGTGGAAACAAATTAGAGAAAAAATTTGTATTTATTCTTTTATCTAAATATCTTTATGAATGATTCTACGCACATTTTGGCACATACTTTCTCTTCCACTCTGTGCAATTATACCACACAATAAATTATAGGAACTAGGGTACTAGGGAAACTAGGTAGAAGGTAGAACTGTGTGTGTAACCTTTTCAAATAAAATGTGTATATACTGAAAATGTATCATCTATATAAAATATATTATTCATATTTATATATGGTGGTTCAGGGATGCTTAAATACACTACCGTTTAACAAAATTTAACAAAAACTGTTCCATCTCTATCGAACACTTCCTAATGTTCAGTGTAGGTAAACTTTTGAACCTTTTTTGTTCATTCTAACATACATTTTGATCCATAAATAATAAAAATTCACATAAAAATTTGACTAGTGATATGGTTTTCAAAATAATTACCTATACACGTTTTCGAACCCGAAGTAATGAAATCGACAAGTGAGTTACATGTTATATCGTGAAAACTACAAGTCTAGCATTAAATTTAAATAAATTTTCGTTGTCCTTGGGTTCAAATTATCTTGAAAAAATTATTATTATTAAATTTGAAGACAAAAAATTTCCTCGATTAAAAAAAATTTTATTAAGGGGTGCCCCTTAATAAAAATCGAGAAAATCGAAACAAAATTTTGGTCTTCGAGTCTGCTGAAAATCGAGTTTCTAGGTCATTTTGATCCATAAATTATAAAAATTGACATAAAAATTTGACTAGTGATATGGTTTTCAAAATAATTACCTATACACGTTTTCGAACCCGAAGTAATGAAATCGACAAGTGAGTTACATGTTATATCTTGAAAACTACAAGCCTAGCATTAAATTTAAATAAATTTTCGTTATCCTTGGGTTCAAATTACCTTAAAAAATAATTATTATTAAATTTGAAGACAAAAAATTTCCTCGATTTTTTCAAATTTTATTAAGGGGTACCCCTTAGAAAAATCCAAGAAATTCGAAACAAAATTTTGGTCTTCGATTTTGCTGAAAATCGTGTTTCTAGGTCATTTTGATCCGGAAATTATAAAAATTCACATAAAAATTTGACTAGTGATATGGTTTTCAAAATAATTACTTATACACGTTTTCGAACCCGAAGTAATGAAATCGACAAGTGAGTTTTACATGTTATATCTTAAAAACTACACGTCTAGCATTAAATTTGAATAAATTTTCGTTGTCCTTGGGTTCAAATTACCTTGAAAAAATAATTATTATTAAATTTGAAGACAAAAAATTTCCTCGATTTTTTCAAATTTTATTAAGGGGTACCCTTAGAAAAATTCAAGAAATTCGAAACAAAATTTTGGTCTTCGATTCTGCTGAAAATCGTGTTTCTAGGTCATTTTGATCCAGAAACTATGAAAATCCACTTAAAAATTTGGTTAGTGATACGGTTTTCAAACAATTAGCTGTATACGTTTTCGAAACCGAATTCATGGAATCGACAAGTAAGTTACATGTTATATCTTGAACACTACAAGTCGAGCATTAAATTTGACAAAATTTTCGTTATCCTTGGATGCAAATTACCTTAAAAGAATAATTGTAATTAAATTTAAAAATGAAAATATTTTGACGAATTTTTAGAATTTTTCTTTCTCTTAAAGAAATTGAGTAAATCGAAAAAGTGTGTATTAATTTTTTTTGGCGTAGATTCTATTTTTTTTTTCAAATCAATTTCTCTAAATTTTATAACTTTCCAATCAGGATAAAACATTTTAGTAAAGTAATTGGTAGAATCGGAGATGAATACTTTTCCTTTTATACCGTTTTTTATCTATGTACATAGATGATAGCTGAACATCTTATGTATACTCAAACTTTTATTGACAGATAAACCATTCATTGTGGTAGAATTAAATAAATGATAGAAACAATTCTCCATTCGTAAACTGTTGAAAGAGAATTGTGAAAATTTCTTCTTCATTTCAAAAACAAAATCATTTTTAAATAAATGTATTTTCAATATATAAAAACAAAACGAATGTTTTTTCTTCAATACAAAATCAATATAATAATATATCTGTCAAAACCATTATAGATAATTTATAAAATATTTTTTTCTCCTTCATGTTTTAAAGTATAAGCTCTTCAAAAAACATACATTCATCCCCTTTGTCTGTATATATTGACAATCATTTAGAGAAGATTTATTTAAAAAAAATAAATCTATTATTTCCTTCAAAAACAATCAGAATTATTGTTATCATCCATCGTTGTCAATAAATTTTATGAAATTATTGAAATTTAATTTTAATTAACGTTATTGAATTCCAAATATATGTCACATATATTTGTTTAAAGTGTTTCTGTTATACAGAGTGGTGGGGATATAACCTGTCAAATTTCGGAAAATATATACAAATCATCAAAATTACATATTACATTAAGGTTTCACCGAGGCTACGAGGTAACCTCGCCTCGCTTCGGTCCTCGGTTACGAGGCACGAAGCGAGGCGAGGCGAGGTTCAAAATTTTAATCCTCGTTACTAACCGAGGCGAGGCGAGGTATATCGTCACAAAAAGAGAGAGAGATTTTCTGCGTCATTGATTTTTTTGTAAACGCTCGGAGGTCTTTTTTTATGATAAACTTTTTATGAGAGCCTTTGCATAATCTTGACCATGCGTATTTTACCCAAGAACAGTTGGACTCTTGTACTGCCCATTCTTTTATTTATTTGTCTATTGTACTTTTCGGCACTCCAAGAAACGGCTACTGGACCGTTTAGTGAAGCACTAGCACCCATTTTGGCTAATTCATCAGCCTTCTCATTTCACTCGATTCTTGAATGTCTACGCACCCAACCAATAGTGCCAATTTGTTACATTTTGTGTATAACTGAGACATATTATGTTATCTATTAGTGAAAATACCAACCAATATCTTTTAATTGACATAATATGCTATCTGCTGGAGAATTGATTAACTGTAATTACCACTTTGGTGTAGACATTAAAGTACACTTTGAACGAAAATATAAAACGTGTTTTTGGAGAATAATTTTTTTTAATACTCCACTGTATAAAAATTTATTATTGATATTTTTTCATTTTTTTTATTATTCAAAGAATTTATATAATTATTGCCTTATGCTAGTTGAGAATTTGCATAGTTTCAACAGGCATTTGCTTAGATTAGAAATAACTTGCGTATATACAAGCTTACTTTAATATTTCAGCACATATTTAAAATCAGTTTGAATTAATACTTCTTTCAGTTCAGTTACAGAAGGTACTTCGCTCAGTCTAATTACCAAAAGTATTTCTCTCAGTAGAGTCACACAAAAAAATAGTTACAAAAATTAGTTGATGGTATTTAAAAATTTTATTTCTTCAATTTACAAGTTGAATATTTTTTTATGGATTGTGCTGAAATATCGAATGGGCGAATTAATGGTTTCTATCTGATTGTATCTAAGTATATTTTTTTTTGTATAATTTATTTAATTCACTATTCAAAAACTTGTGGTCTCTCAAACTTGTAACAATTCAATACACATTCAATACACACTTTTGGTGTACAATTTATATTTTATGTGAATATGCATTGACGTTTTCAATTTATATCTATATTGTTTGTATACGCTTGGTTTTTTTTTGGCCGTGTATTTTTTCTTTACAGAAGCGTAATGTCTCTTTATATATACAAGTATGTATCTGAATTAAATTTGTAATCCATATTTATATTTTGCAAATCAGACATATTTGAACATATTTTTTTTTACTGTAGTTTTCTTTTACTATAATTCTATTTAGCACATATTCACGTAATCTTTGTTTTAATAACTTGTACAACCAATGTTAGTGTTCTAAGGATAGTTGTACTATCAATGTATTACATTAGAAATTATTTATTTCAAATATATATTTTATTTTAAAATATATTTGTTTTGTTCCCGTTTTGTACCTTTTATTTTTTTTTTAGATTCGAATCACTTGTCGATAACTAAGACACTTACTGGATAGTAAAGATCTTACTACCTCTATATTATCTTTTTAAATGGGCCCAGCTTTTATTGAAAGACTTTCGGTTCAACGTGTTATCTTTTTTTATATTTACGTGTATGGCGTTAGGACCGATCGTTTTCCTAATTTTCATAATTCCACATACAATACTCTGCTTTGGATTTTTTTTCTAAAGTACCGTATATTTAGTTTTCATTATTTTTTTTAAAAATACATCATAATAATTTTTAATTAAAATTACTATATTAACTTAATTTCATACTTTATGAAAATAATTGATAATTCGATTATTTTCTATTCGGTGTTTAGTTTTTTATAAAGTGTGGTATATTTTTACATACACACTTAATTCAATTATTTTCTATAAAGTGTTTAGTTTTTTTTTTAAAAACTAAACACCGAATTTTTTTCTAAATATTTTTTACATACACATATGGAAGCAGAGCAAATATCCATATGTGTCTTTTGTTTTCTATAGTTTTCACAAAGCTCGACTTGTGATTCTGAAATTCTTTTTGAAAGTTGAAATGATTATAATTTTTTCTTTATATTTATACATTTATATCTTTTACATTTTCTTTAATTCTATAATTATATTTAACTTAGTACTAATTTTTTTTCTCTTTCTTCTATTTTGTTTGTGGTTTAAATTTTCATTATGCCGAGAACAACTCGTAATACACCAGGTACCCCAGGAGATGACGATCCTCCAGCTTCACCAGATGACTTATTCATCACGCCTCATCAAGTATCAGCGGTTAACTTAGCGGCTATAACTACGCAGATGCAGACTACAGCTCAACAGTTCCATGCGTCAGTGCTGCACGTTTCGGATGTACAGCAACAAATACAACATCAAAGCAAACAGATAAGTAGCATTACCGATGCCTTGGCAACAATTACAACTACTCTATCAAGTAATAGCACTGGTTCAGATCAATTAACTTCAAATTTTAGTTTTTTTGCAAAACCGAGTATTGATTCCTTTATAAATAAAATCACTATTCTGGACATTTCGGTTCCAGAAAATATTATACAGTTTATTGTCGATACTCAACATTTAGTTGATATTAATTTTTTACCTATAGACGTTCTTTTGAAATCTTTAATCAATAGGTGTGCTTCGAACGCACAAACATTTTGGTCTACTTGTTTGGCTGACTCTTTGTCTTGGCAAAATATTAAACATAATTTATTACAAGTTTATATTCCACCTTTGACTAAACAGATATTAATTGATAGATTAGTCCGGCGAAATCAACCTGACACTGAAAAATTTTCGACATTTGTTCCTTCAATAATAAAATTCGCGAACATCCTACTTAATGATTCATCTGAATCTGAAATCATACAAATTATTTTTGCTCATGCCAATAATTCTGTACTATCTATTCTTGGTTTATATCAAATTCCCGATACTTATAAAGATTTGTATCAACTAATCACTAAAATTGAGGAAATTCAAGCGCGAATAACTACAACACCCGTCAGTGTAAACGTTACTCCAATTCAAAATACGCATAATGACTCTAAATTTTTTTGTACCTTCTGTAAAGGTACTAATCACAATTTTAAATATTGTTTTAAAAGAAAGAAGGATAATATAAATGTTAGTACTACGGTTCCAAAAAACTCGCAATAGACCCCAAGTTTCTTATTAATGATATTATTTTAAATTATACTATTTTACCTCTACAAACCATTTTCATTCAAGGTTATCCTTTATTAACACTTTTTGATTCCGGTGCTACTGTTAATGCTATTAAAACTGCGACTTTTAACAAGTTAAAAGCTAACAATAGAAACATCGTCACCGAATCAATTGATAAAACTATTTCTTTGCCGGGAAATAATTTTTTAAAATGTAATTTAACTGCGAAACTTCATTTTAAATTGGCTAATTTTTCATGGACTCAAACTTTTTTTATAGTAGATTCATTACCGTTTGAGGTAATTTTAGGTGTTGCCACACTTAAAAATTGCAACATCATTTTGGACTTCTTTAAGTCGACGATCAAATTTTATTTTCATCCTAATGTTGAAATACCGTTTTCGGGTTTTTGTAATAATAATCGAATTATTAATACCATTGTCGAAGCGAAAGTAAATCTTAATAGCAAACAAACCAAAGTGTTGCAAACACTTCTTCAAAACTTTAAATCGATTTTTTCTGACATTCCTGGTCTTGCCAAGGGTTTTGAATATAAAATTAAGTTAATCGATAACATTCCGGTTTGTAAAGCTCCTTACTATCTGGCACCCGATAAAGCCAAACTTTTGGACGAGCATGTTCAAGAGCTTGTTACACAAGGGGTACTTTCTCCTTCGAACTCTAATTATAGCTCACCCGTCTTCTTTGTTAAAAAGAAAGACGATTCTTATCGGTTAGTCGCTGACTATAGGTTTGTTAACAAACATATAGAGTTTGATCCGATGAGTTCAGCCAGTATGGCTCATATTTTCGCTAGCTTAGGTAATTCGAAAGTATTTACACTCCTCGACATGAAATCCAGTTTTCATCAGATAAAATTATCAGATGACTCGAAACATGTCACCGCGATCGTCACACAATATGGTCTGTTTGAGTACAATACCATGCCTTTCGGGCTAAAGGTGGCTAGTCAATCATTAGCTCGTTTTTTAAATTCCAGTCTCGCAGAATTTCGTCATAAATTTCTTCTTATTTATTATGACGATTTAATTGTACATTCACCCGACATTGAATCACATTTAAATCACCTGAATCTCTTGTTCACTAAAATAAAGTCTATCGGTATCACTATTAATCCTTCTAAGGCTCGATTTTGTATGTCGAGGGTACGTTTGTTGGGTAGCGTAATATCCGCTGAGGGACGCTTTATAGACCCTATTAAGGTGCAAGCAATCAATGACATGCCAACTCCAAAAAACGTCAAAGAAGTTATGCGTCTAGTTGGGGCTGCGGCTTTTTACTCCCGCTATATTCCCATGTTCAGTCAGATTGTAGCTCCGTTAAACGATTTAAAAAGGAAAGGTGTAAGGTTCAAAATTACTAAGGTTCATCTTGATGCAATCTCTACTTTAAAAAAATCTTTAGTAAGTGCGCCTGTCTTAAAACATCCTAATTTTGACAAACCTTTTGTGCTACAAACTGACGGATCAGCTACTGGTCTGGGCGCGGTATTACTTCAAAAGTATGATGACGGTTTGCACCCCATTATGTACTGTTCTCGAAAATTGAATCCAGCCGAATTAAAATATAACAGTCATGAATTAGAACTTCTCGCAGTAGTGACGGCCCTAGATAAATTTAAAGATTTTTTAACCGACCGCAAATTTACTCTACAGACTGATTGCAGGTCGTTATTGTGGATTTTTAATACCCCCAATAAATTTAATAAATTATCTAGGTGGATCCTTAAAATTTCGAGATATGACTTTACCCCGGAACATATTAAGGGCAAATTGAACAATATGGCCGATTTTCTATCTAGGTTATACGAAACCGACCATTTAATAGTGAACAAATTTACTGATTCAAATCAAGATTCAGGCAAAAATTTCGTTAAAGTTAAAGAGTTGCATAGCAATGATCCAGGTTATGCAAACCTTTTAAAAAAGATAACCAATACTTTGGATCAAACTGACTTAGAATCGGTGAATGAAGAAATCAGGAACAATGCGCAACTGAACTTTATTAACGTTTTAGCTAATACAAATTTTGATTACCTTTCTGTTAAAAACGAGCAACGTAACTCTCCCGAATGTAAAATCATTTATCAAAACCTTAAGGCTCAGATGAATGTCCCTAATTTTTGCATAAAGGATGGGTTAATTTATAAGTTCGTCGGAAGGAATCGACTAAAACGTATATTTTTACCAGATAATTTACTCGATTACGTTCTTCGATATTATCATGATTCCAAGTATGCTGCGCATAATTCAGTAATTAAAACATTCCGTGAAATTAGTAAAATATTTTACTACAAAAACCTCTATGCAAAGGTAAGGGACTATGTCAGAACCTGTAAAGTGTGCCAGGCTATAAGGCCATATACACGTAACGATAGGGTTCAGTTGAGTAGTTCCGTGCCGGAGTATACCCTACATACTTTGTACGTCGACTTTATCGGTCCTATTATTAGATCAAGTGAAGGTTTTAAGTATATTTTTTCTGTTGTAGATGGATTTTCAAAATTTGCTTTCGCCTTTCCATGTAAAAGGCAGACCAGTGACGTTGCCATTTCACTGATACAGAAGATTTTCCTGCAAAACGGATATCCGACGGTTGTTGTAGCCGACAACGGACCAGCCTTTGCGTCGATCAAGTGGAAAACCTTCTTATTTAATAATGGTATTAGAGCTGCCTACTGTTCGAGCTATACACCATCTTCGAACAAGAGCGAGTGCCTCAATCGACAGATAAAATATAATTTAGGATGCATTCTCAAAGAATATTCTGTACAACATAAAAATTGGTCTAAGTTTTTGAGTTTTGTAATTTTCAATTACAATAACTCCTACAAAAATACAATCGACTCAACACCAGCTGAAGTTTATTTTGGTAGAAAGTTAATGACGCCGTTTGTGATTATAAACGAATTAACTGAGTTAATCACGAGTTCTGCTAAACCATCACAAGCACATATACAAGATGCGTTAAAGATTGCTCACCAACAACGAGTCAACCAAACTTTAAATAAACCAACGCTGTCTAAATATAAAGTGGGTCAATTGGTCATGGTTAAAAACTTGGCCCCGAATATGAACAAGAATATCGCACCTAAATTCGCTTCAAAATTCAATGGACCGTACAAAATAATAAAGTTCACTACACCAACTTCAGTTAGGCTAAAAGCTCCAAAATCTAATAAGAAAACCTTCGGCATGTCGATATACAACATTCGGCCATACTATCTCAGAGGATATCAAGGGAATGGTAACGTTACTGCATCCTAACTAAACATCTAAATGTATTTGAATCTTCACGTCTAATCCACATTTGTAAGATTTTTTATTCATCTATTCATGTCATTCTTGGTTTAATATTTTCCAATTAGCATGTCGCTAATTTTTTTGGCCCCCTGGAGTGGAGAATAATTTTTTTTAATACTCCACTGTATAAAAATTTATTATTGATATTTTTTCATTTTTTTTATTATTCAAAGAATTTATATAATTATTGCCTTATGCTAGTTGAGAATTTGCATAGTTTCAACAGGCATTTGCTTAGATTAGAAATAACTTGCGTATATACAAGCTTACTTTAATATTTCAGCACATATTTAAAATCAGTTTGAATTAATACTTCTTTCAGTTCAGTTACAGAAGGTACTTCGCTCAGTCTAATTACCAAAAGTATTTCTCTCAGTAGAGTCACACAAAAAAATAGTTACAAAAATTAGTTGATGGTATTTAAAAATTTTATTTCTTCAATTTACAAGTTGAATATTTTTTTATGGATTGTGCTGAAATATCGAATGGGCGAATTAATGGTTTCTATCTGATTGTATCTAAGTATATTTTTTTTTGTATAATTTATTTAATTCACTATTCAAAAACTTGTGGTCTCTCAAACTTGTAACAATTCAATACACATTCAATACACACTTTTGGTGTACAATTTATATTTTATGTGAATATGCATTGACGTTTTCAATTTATATCTATATTGTTTGTATACGCTTGGTTTTTTTTTGGCCGTGTATTTTTTCTTTACAGAAGCGTAATGTCTCTTTATATATACAAGTATGTATCTGAATTAAATTTGTAATCCATATTTATATTTTGCAAATCAGACATATTTGAACATATTTTTTTTTACTGTAGTTTTCTTTTACTATAATTCTATTTAGCACATATTCACGTAATCTTTGTTTTAATAACTTGTACAACCAATGTTAGTGTTCTAAGGATAGTTGTACTATCAATGTATTACATTAGAAATTATTTATTTCAAATATATATTTTATTTTAAAATATATTTGTTTTGTTCCCGTTTTGTACCTTTTATTTTTTTTTTAGATTCGAATCACTTGTCGATAACTAAGACACTTACTGGATAGTAAAGATCTTACTACCTCTATATTATCTTTTTAAATGGGCCCAGCTTTTATTGAAAGACTTTCGGTTCAACGTGTTATCTTTTTTTATATTTACGTGTATGGCGTTAGGACCGATCGTTTTCCTAATTTTCATAATTCCACATACAATACTCTGCTTTGGATTTTTTTTCTAAAGTACCGTATATTTAGTTTTCATTATTTTTTTTAAAAATACATCATAATAATTTTTAATTAAAATTACTATATTAACTTAATTTCATACTTTATGAAAATAATTGATAATTCAATTATTTTCTATTCGGTGTTTAGTTTTTTATAAAGTGTGGTATATTTTTACATACACACTTAATTCAATTATTTTCTATAAAGTGTTTAGTTTTTTTTTTAAAAACTAAACACCGAATTTTTTTTTTAAATTAAACCCTAATTCAAATTTTTTACATACACATTTTAAGAAGTATAACTTCAAAAATGTAACGGGTGATCACTGGGGTAAATTAAACAGTGAAGTGCACACACCTTGTCAAGTGATTAAAATGGAAGAATTTAAACCTCATGATAGATTTCTATCCGGACCTGAGTGTTTTCATCAATGTTTATGTCAGAAGCCAACAAGGGAATAGTATGAAAAAGGGGTCACACTTTTTTTTGGACGGTAGTGTGTACAATTCACCGGCTACTCTAATATCAACTTCAACATACATATGAACACATACACATATATAAATACATATATAGTCAAGTTATATTATCGTGTTTATAATGATAAGAGTCATCAAAATTTAATATTATATAATATTACCAACAAAACATGGCCGTCAAAACATTCTTGATAAGCATTATAATGTTATATATATGTTAGTATAATAGTTATTATGTATAAACATTTATTTATACAACATTCAGTTACGTAATTATGGAGAGGATAATCTTATGAAGGGATCTCATTTAGTCGAGTCATTCAGTCGATTTATATATGAAAAGTTTCTTCAAATATTCACTACGACCGGAGTATTTATTCGATTTATGGACTCCAGTATAACCCCGATTATATTGAAACAATATTCTATTTTTGAAGGGCCTGTAATGCACTCGATTAGGTTTTCTTGGGACTTTTATTCCTTACAGACCCATAAAAAGACCGCTACAATCAATTGAAATGATGTATTGAATGGGAAATCGTTTTTGACGAAAATCCATTGCAATTATTAAATGAAACAAATATTTGAAATTTTTCGTAAGAATATTATTATTTTGACTATTGTTTCGGAAACACAGTTCCTTCTTCAAAAGATATATAATAATAGTAATTATATATTTTTTTAAATTGTTTTTGTTAACTAGCGTCTATTTGTATTCATTGTTAGTATGGTTGCCTTTCGGTTATATTATACTAACGAAACACTGGCGTTTACTTACTTTGACAGTTAAGTAATATGTCTGAACATTGATAGTAGGTAGAACAATGGTCTAGAATACTAGAGGTCGTAGGTTCGATTCCCATCCTAGTAGAGGCGGATTAATATTTTTGGCGCCCTAGGCTAGATGAAAGTTGCCGCTCCTCTAGATTTGGAATTTGAATGTGCAAAAAGAATAACTTTAAGAGAATATAATTTTATTTTATACGGGATACTCAAAAGCCCAAAATAGTTTTTGAGAAATAAATTGAATAGAAATAAATTTTTGTACCTTTCTGCAAATAGTTGTACTTTAAATACTACTTATATATTAATTTTTCAATATTATTTATGTACCTGCCATTCATGTAAGTCAGTTTCTACCTGTATCATAATTGCCACAAAAAATCGATTTTTTTTCGTTACATGAATCTAAAATTTTTTGCCGATTCCAAATTTGCCGCCCCTGAAAATTTGCCGCTCTAGGCCATGGCCTAGTGGGCCTATACCCAAATCTGCCTCTGGATCTTAGATGTGTATGATTTTTCATATCAAGCATTTGATATCAAAGATTGTAATTATATTTATGTTTTAATTTCTGAAGAAGGAGCTGTGCTGTCCACACATGCGTACTGAAATTATGCCCAAACTATTTGTGTATGGAAAAATGGTTCATACAATGATATCAAAATTAGTAATTAATGCGTTTTTTATCATTGTAAAATGGATAAAATACAGTTCCCGTAATTATCTATTAAAAGACTACCGATAGAAACATGCCATTACATGTCATTATAATAAAAGATTATAAGGACATGTAATCAAAGTGTGTTGATAATTTTTCACTGAATGGAAACAAAACCATCCTGTTAGTTAATTATAATGTCTTAAAGCGATTTGTGTAAAAAATTTCTTTGAAAAAAGCTGTGATGAACGACAAAGAGCCTCAAGCTTTTATAATTAACTATTTTAATCAAAGAAGCTTCTTCTTTTACTAAATAAACATTTTTAAAGACTAAAATATCAATTTAATTTAATAACGGTTCCAACATTTACTGACACTTCCAGCAAATTGTTATTTCGATATTTTCGAATTCTATCATGAAGTTGTAGGAATAAATCAAGATGTCCACATAGATATCCTGATATATTCAATCTAAAATCTGAACTAATAAAAGTATATTAAACAGACAGATTTATAAAATTTAAACCAATCTTTATTTTTGCTTATTTAATAATGAATACAAAGCTTGTTTACAAAGTGTAACCTACGGATTGGAGTCCACGATTGAGCACAAAAAATTTCCGCTCGATAGAAAGTGAGTTAAAATTTGAATACAAATTTTAAACCGAAAAGCTCGTAAATAAAACGTCAACATTGCTCCGGAAATATGTCTAGAAGCGATAGTATTTATAAAAATATAAAAAACATTTCATGTGATCAAGAATCTCGAAATGCTTTTTTGAGAAATATAAGATGATAAAAGAGGTAATGAAGATTTATTTTTCTTGAAAATAAAACACTGCACTGAGTTCAGGTTCAAACGAACCGATTTTCATATATTAAGGAATAATATCATCTCTTAAGTTTACGAAACATGATTTTGCAATACCTTGTTTATGTGTTGCAATACCTTGTATTGCAGCGTAATCTTGTACCTCTGGAATTGAATTCTAGATACGCCACTGATACATTTTCTAAACAAATATAAATAATAATAATTCTAACCGACTTAAAAATATATACAAATAATAGAGATTTATTTGATGCCATTGAAAATTCGTACATAAATTTTGTTAACACAAAAATATTTAAATGTTATTTTCATACCACCACAAAACAAAAAAATACCAAAAAACATTTGGTACAGAATTTACTATGAAAATTCTTGATGGTAAAAAGAAAATTTATGACAGGAGGGCAATTTAATATAGCATGTAATATTTTTAATGTTTTATTCGTCGGAAAAGCTGTTTTATGGTACATTAATCACAAATTTCCTGTTTACGCAATTTTGGGCCAATTAAATCAAAAACTATTTTTTAAATAAATAATTATTTTAATAAACTAAAATTAGAAACCAAGCTAAATTTGTCCACATACGTTACTAAACGATGAAAAATTATCCTTTAACTAAAAATTAACTATACAAACACATTTGAAGTTAAACGGTTTTATTGTATAATCGATAATGTACACTCCCGTTCATAAAAATTGAACCAATATATGTATAATATTCCAGACAGTAACACTTATAATATTTCAATTTATATGAACGGGAGTGTACTTAAAGTTAGACAGTGACAAATCTTACGTTTCTGAAATCTTAGTTTGACTACAGATATTTCGAGAGTGATATAAAGAAAACGATAAAGATTATGAAAGATGTCCTAAGAAAACTTCTGGTTTCTGAAATAAAATTACAAACGTTTCGATCAGTTATTATTGTAGGGCGAAAGCTAAATTAGTAACGAGTTACACATCTCCCTCTGAAGAATTATAACGATTTGCTATTTAGTCCGATGATGACTACTTTGTAGTCGAAATACGACATCTATCTAATAGAAATAACTGATCTAGGAATTGCGGTAAATTTTTATATCAAAATTATGGTTTATCTGTAATCTGTTTTAAGGAGATATAAAGCAAAATTCTTGAATGAACTTATACCAGAGTGAAAAAAACCAGACTATTAGGCTAATATGTATAATTTGCCGATGGCAAAACTACTATCGTTTCTAAGTGAAAATTAATGTATGCATCGTCACATATATGCACATACATGTGTCAACATATTATTAGTCTCGACTGCATTCGCCCCAAGGTTCTAGACATTTCTAACAACATGATGTTTTTTCATTTCTTGAATAGACGACATTTAAACAGAAATTATTTTCTCAGTTTCGAATGAATAGATTCTACCATTTTTTCTTTTCTATATAAATACAAAAACCAACATATTATCTTTAAATGGTTTTTGCGAAATCAGAGTCCATTAACGGCTGAACAAAGAATACAGTTGGATTCTTGTAGGATATATCGATTTAAAAATATCTCTTTGAGAAATCTATTTATTATAGTTTCTCAGCCTTTTAGGTGTTCTGGACCTTTTGAAAAAATTGAGAAAAAGTTGTACCTCTAATTCCGATGAAAACGTCATTTAAGGGCAATTACGCTCAAATAATATGATAAAAATTCCACCCGTTTCAAAAAATCGATGTTTTTGATACTAAAAATAGGTATATCTTAAACCCAGCTAATCAGTCGTGATTTTTAATAGCACCATTGGTTTTTTTTGGGTCCTAATTACCTTTTAACAACTATTTTATCAAAATCGAAGATACAAAATTTTTCTCGATTTTGTTAAGGTATACCCCTTAGAAAAATTGACACAAATTTTTTGGTACTGATTTGGATAAAATCTTCATGTAAGAGTAATTGGGGGCCAAGAAATACGATGGAAAGATTAAAAATGTTATCGGATTCATAGATTTAAAAAAAAAACTCGTATTCCAAGAATCAGACAACGATGAAATCATGAATACTTAACACCGTTGGATTTTTTTTGGGAGTTATCTTAAGAATTTAGGGTACATCAATAAACCACAAACATTTTAGGATCTCAAAGATGAAATACGACACATTATTGATGGTATTTCATATATCATTCAATTTAACATTGAAGTGGAATATATACACACATGATAAAAAATGCTTGATACAAAAGTTGTTCAAATTTTTGTAAGGAATAATTTTGTAATTTAAATTTGATTCTCTATACCGTACTGTGTTTTGAGAAAAATTACAAAAACAACAAAAAAATCCAAGAGTCAAGTGCCACTTCCAGCTTATGGATTTCTATACAAATCTGGATTATGCATCCACGCAATGCAATAATATCTGAGTTTAAAAATTATAAAGAGTAAAAAAGTGTATTCTTAAAAAACAAAAATATCAACTTATTTTGGAATCTAGAGCACGGTAGTGCGCAAGG
This sequence comes from Nineta flava, assembly GCA_963920215.1. Taxonomy (NCBI): domain Eukaryota; kingdom Metazoa; phylum Arthropoda; class Insecta; order Neuroptera; family Chrysopidae; genus Nineta; species Nineta flava. Next base: position 84,950,281 of record OY986043.1, on the reverse strand, counting down.
CCGATTTTATTTTTTATACATAGAGTAAAAAATACCACAAAATACAACACGTTTGATAAATATTTGTATGCATCCAATGTGATTGTTTATTTTGTTTAGATTGTTTTTTTTGACAAAGAAAAAACAATCTAAAATTGTGTTTTGATGTCATTGAATTCGATGAATATTTTTCAACAACATAATCGTCATTGAAATCATCATATTATGTAACATATTTTTATGTAAATAAATATTTCATGACTTATTTGTTTTTTTGTTTCGCCCGCATCAAAATATTGTAATAATAATACCATCAGTTTATTATTACAAGCTATTTTTAAACATGTATTATTTATTAAACTCAAGAGAACATACCCGTTGAAATATTAATGATACACAAACAAAGGCAAACGTTTTAATATTAACAATAATCTTCATTAGTTATTTTCTTTAACAATCTTTTCTCTGGCAGTACAAGGGAGTCTCTACATTGAACTCGCACGGCTTGCAAAGAGCAGCCTTCGGCCTTGGCTCATAGGATAGAAGAGGGTTTACTGATTGAATGGGGCAAATAAATGAAAGTTAAGGGACGCGTAGATATAGACCGTGATCCATAAGAAATTATCTCAGTACTAATCGTAGTGCTCCTATGGGAACCGCATAGGACGCTATTGGCAAGAATAGCCGGTGCATGATAAAATGGAAAACCTATTATTTTTAAATATATGATATTTTAAAAAAGGACAATCTTATTATTTGTTATGTGTGCATTCATAGAAATGACTACCAATTTTTGTAAACAGCAATTTTTAGTTACTATTAGTTTTCCTGAAATACTCCAGATTGTACTTCTATTCCTAATTGGGCATCGAACATTCAACGAAATTATAGATATTATTCATTACGTTTCACAATAAAATAATAATAAAATTTTCACTTCTGTTGATTAATCAATTATTGACAATTATTGGACATCGACATTGGACATTTAACGAAATTATACAATTATGATATTTATCAATTATGTTTTACAGTATTATCCATTAATTATGAAATTTTTACTTTTGTTGATTAATGAATCAACTATCCAGAGTTAATTATTTGATTTATTGAATAATGACAATATTAAGACTTTATTTAACATTATGGCCACAAAAGTGTCCTTTTTTTTTACAAAATTTTATAATTTATTTGGGATAAAAATTGTTCATTATATATATATACTAACAACTTTAGTTCGAAACATTTTTCCAAAAACCGAATGAATAAGGCACAAATCACAATTGTAAAATATTTTAAAACGGACGGTACTTTTGTGATCCATGGTACCATGGGCAACAAAAGCAGCACTCATTTTTTAGTTGATCAGTACCTTATTCATTCTTGTTTTTTTTTTTTTTGGGAAAATATTTCGAATAAAATATTTTAGTATATTTAAAATGAACAACTTTTATTTGGAGCATTTTTTCGAAAACCGAGTAAAGCACAAATTACCAGTTCAAGTGACCGAGCAGTCTAAGGCATTATGTCGGGTTCGAATCCCGATATCGGCTGTTTGTCAAATATAAGGAAGAAAAGGGGCGATTAATTGACTACACTGTCGGCGTATGGACAAGAACGAAGTAACCGCGTATGCTTGAGAAGGTTTTCTGCAGTTTCCTTCACGAACTCCAGAGTCGGCTGTAGCCACACATCCTACCTAGCCTACAAACAAAAATTCCTTCCACTCCACTCACATCCTCACATCCTTACAATCTATCTATCTATAACATCCAGCCTCTACAATCTATCTATCCATAACACAAATTATCAATAAATTTTGAAAAAAGAACGCTACTTTTGAAGCTCATTGTACTACCATTATACGTTTATATAACATCACTAGCTAGTACCTTTGTTTAATATTTAAATGGTAATTTATTAGTAATAATATTTATTTGATATATTTCAATACCTATTTAATTCTAACTAATAATACGATGATTTATTGTCTAATGTTTACAAAATTCTGCTGAATTTAATACAAATCAATACTGCTAAATAATGCAAAATAGCTGTAATCATGCTTAGATTTGCATATTTAATATAGTTGTGTAAGATTGTAAAATTAATTTGTACAGTTTTATTACAAAATATTTGTTTTATCCACAATTTCCTGAATAGTCAAATTGGTGTGATATAATATGGTGGAAATCGAAATAATATAACGAAATTCCTTTGCTTTTCCCTGATTATTCTCTGACTATATGAAAAATTTCGAACCGTTTTTGAGGTCTCTAATTATGCCGAAAAACAAAAGTTCTCTTAATATTTAGTCCTTTTACATAAAAATAATTAATGCTTATCCTACACCACAATAGTCGAAATAAAATTGGATATTCGAAAATCAATTTAAAACATGTTATTGAAAAATTCCTGTATTCGATTATTATAATGTAATCGTCGTCAGTGGCTAAATTATCGTATAAAACACATTAAAGAATAATCTTATGAAAAACAAGGTCTTAGACATATCAAACTTTTCGCATATTCAAGAAGTTAAAAATTAATAATGGTTGAAAAATAATGATGTGGGTGTCCTCTGTTATAAACCGTGGTGTCTCAGAAACGGAGGAGAAACCCCATTATTAATATTATTATTTTCAAGGAGGTATTTGATGGGTGGGAATGATCATTTTATTATTTAATACACGTTTTTATAAAAAAAAAAGCCATTTCGTATCAAGGTTCATATCTTCGAATTTTCTTTGCACGTCTTTATAAGTATGACCTGCAAATCTTGTAACCTATTTTTCATCCACTTCTAATTTTCGCATCGATTTAAAACTGGAAAACGAAAATATGGCATAAATAAAATATGGTGGAAGAACCACGCTTTAAAGATATTTTTAATTTTTTTGTTTTTAGTGCGTTATCTACTAATATAAAAGTGAGAATTTTATATTTTAAACACGCATTTTTCTATTCAGATTTGAATAAAAATATTTTCTCATTGAAATTAAAAATAAAATTTTAGAATCATTAATTATTATTATTAATCATTTGACATTTTTTTCTTGTAAATTATTTTATTTGTTCAAGAATTCCAATGTCAACGATGTAAACTACACGGAGAGAAATGTACAGTAAACATAATTATCACTAATATCAATATAAAGATTATTCAGATAATCAAAAAGAACTCTGGGTTTTTTGAAATTAAATTTCAAATTTTGCCCCAATTCCTAGAATAATTATTTGTATTTTATAAATACGTATTTCGACTACAAAGTAGTCATCCACAGTATGAATTAGCTAATCGGTACTATCTCCGGATATGGAGTCAAAGATATGTTACTCGTTGCTAATTTTGTGCGTGTCTCACATTGATTTTAAAAAAGCTGTGTTTTTTATATGATCAAACTGAGATATTACCTAAGGGATTACTTGAGTGAACTGACCAATTAAAGGATTAAGTGTGTGATGATGTGATGAACCCTACCCGTCGATTGGCGGTGATCCTTTTATGACCATTCGGTCTTGTTATTGTCAATAGCGTTAGGGTGTTATTCGCAGCTAACAACCTTGACATTCAGGTATTAATTTTAAAAATGGTTTAAATTTATTAAATCATAATTTGGAATTGGGCCATTATCTAAATTCATGGTTTGTTTTCTTAATTTGTGTATGTAAATACTTTCGTATGCATCAAATTCTATGGGGTTTTGTACCGATTTTAGTAGTTGTACTTTGTAGTCGAAATACGTATTTATAAAATACAAATAATTGTTCTAGAAGTTGTGGCAAAATTAAAAATTTAATTTCCTAATACCTATTTCACTAAGTAACTATTATTATCTCATACAGTGCTTCGAAAAAATGCCATGGAAATATTACTATCCTCTGTAAATTGATTATCTCTGAAGATCCTGTGTTGTTTTAGAGATTATCACCATGCTACATAGTAATAATGCATTTAATACATTTACCTGGACTGAGGGAGTACTTGGAGTACTATAGTAACATTTATAATAATTTTCTATTCGTGATTATAATTTTTACGATACATTTGTCTCCGTGTAGTCAAATATATAAAATCGCAATAGTATAATATCGTTTGTATATAAAATGTTACCTGATAATTTGTGAATATTTATAAATATAAATTAAACATAATATACATTACATGGAAATATTTTCAGTTGAATTTAGCGCAACCGTATGTAAATTTTCTATAAATATTTTCAAAATAAAATGTATGTTATCTTTACAAAATGCTTTTTAATTTACAGCAGTAGCTGATATATATATATATATTTATGAATATTTATTTATACACCGTGTAACTGAGCAACCGTATTTTTATTTAATTATTGTATTTTTAAATTATATTTATTCTTTTAATTTAAATACAATACTTTTTTATAATTAAATAATAGATTTTTAATTTAGAATACACGTTAAATTTTAGTTTCGAAAATTCATTGACAAACAATCTTAGAGATAAAGGCGAAGACTTATTACTTCTCCCATTCCATTACTAAAATTGTTGTTTTTAGTAACTACTAGCGGTTATTTAGTGCTTATATTTTAAAATACTCGATAAAAATTATAATTTATACAAAAACCGTTTATTGTAACGCACATCGAGGCGACCGTGTTTGATAACACGGGCTATTAGTATGTTATATATGCAATGCATGCAATTTCCCACTAAAATCGTTTTCGAAACCACTAATCTAAAACCACACAATAGTTCATTTTACATAACCATAATATTTTATTACTGACCAATATTGTATTGGTTATTGGGTTTTATTACCAATTTTAACAAGAAATAACTAACTGGAGTTAATTGTTAAAAAAATCGACTATATATACTGTTTTTTATTAGTGTATGTACTGTTAATTTTACTTCGCCCAACGCACATAGATTTGTATAAGAATATTACTTGTGGTGGATAGATTAAGGTACTAGACTTAGATAGATAAATAGATTGTAAAGGCTGACCTGGACGGGCTTATTAAAATAATCAAAGAGAACTTTAGGTTTTTTTGAAATTATATTTCAAATTTTGCCCCTATTCCTAGAACATTTGTTTGTATTTTATAAATACGTATTTCGACTACAATGTAGTCATCATCAGTATGAATTAGCTAATCGTAACTATCTCTGGGATATGGATTCAGAGATATGGTGCCTGTGTCACAATGATATTAAAAAATTCTGTCCTTTTATACGATTTGGCTGAGGGTATAATCTGACTTGAGGATTATTTAACTGACTACTGGATTAGGTGTGTGGAAAGCCCAACCGATTTATTGGCGGTATTCTTTGGTGACTATGCGGCGTTTGTTTTGTCACTAAAGTGAGTGTACCTACGTTAACCTTGACATTTAGGTATTGGATTTTTATTTTTATTTTTGAAAATGGTTTAATTTTTTTAAATCAGAATTTGGAATTGGGCCATTGTCTAAATTCATTATCTGTTTTCTCAATTTGTATATGTAGATGCTTTCGTATGCATCAAATTCTGTGGGGTTTTGTACCGATTTAAGTAGTTTTAGATTCGATTTATCAATTTTATGGTTGTTCTTAATAACGTGCGCCGCTATACACGATTTTTTTTTTCATGTGAAATTTGGGAGAACCGAAAAATCGTGTATAGCGGCGCACGTTATTGAGAACAACCATAAAATTGATAAATCGAATCTAAAACTACTTAAATCGGTACAAAACCCCACAGAATTAGATTCATACGAAAGCATCTACATATACAAATTGAGAAAACAGATAGTGAATTTAGACAATAGCCCAATTCCAAATTCTGATTTAATAAAATTAACCGCCTCTTTTTTTCTTAATAATTGATAAACTGCCGATGTCGGGATTCGAACCCATAACCCCCAAGTTTCCAAGTATGCATACTGGACGCTCGGCTACTTGGACTGGTGTTCGACACGATACGAGTTCTTGAAACTGACGACAAACTCTCACTACCGGAATTATTTTTTGCCGTCATATGTTACAAAGTAAATATGTTATTAACTTCTTAGTGTTTATAATTGTGGATATCTTAAACATTTTTACGATTATTATCGTATTGCGTGTTACATTTTCAGTACAATGAAAGTATCTAATTAAAAACTAAACACAACATATTTACTCTTTGCATGCATGACTTTACAGATTAATTCAGAATTTTTTCTTATTTTTCGTATAGAAAATTTATGAACACGGAATAACTTTAGTGAAAACAATGAACTTCTAATATAAGTAGCTACGATAAAGTTTCGAAAATTACCTCACTTTCTATAATATAAATGATTTCGGCCACAAGGACATAGTAACAAAGGTAGAACTAGCATCTATTCATATCCATTGTTAGTATGGTTGCCTTTCGGTTATATTATCCCGACGGAAGTGACTAGCGTTTACTTAGTTAAACATTTAACATTCTTTGTCATAAATTAATTCCCACTTTCTTAGATAGATAATTTATAAGATCCATTGTGATTCCTAAGGATGTGTGGATGTGAGTGGAGTGGAAGGAATTTTTGTGTATAGACTAGGAATTGGTAGGATATGCGGCTGCAGCCGACTATGATAGGAACTATGCCGATATTCATCTGGAGTTCGTGAAGGAAACTGCAGAAAACCTTCTCAAGCATAGCCGGTTACTTCTTTCTTGTCCATACGACGATAGCTTAGTCAATCAACCCCTTTTTTCGTAATAATTGACAAACTGCCGATGTCGGTATTCGAACCATAACCTCCCAGTTTCCAAGTAGGCATACTGCGCAGACATGTCAGACATATTACTTAAATGTGAAATTAAGTGAGCACTAGTCACTTCCTTTGTTATAATATAACCGAAAGGTAACCATACTAACAAGGAATATAAATAGAAGCAAGTTTACAAAAAATAATTAATTTCGACGATTAATTAATAAATATTACGTTTCTCTTTGGGAATATTATTTATGGGGTTGCCAAAAACTGTTTTCACTCAACAACGGTATAGGTAAAGGTTCAAATTAGATTTTGTTTGTGGTAAAAATTTATATACTCCGAGTTTGTTCAAAATGTTTCACAGGAAACTTAACATTGTAATAGTTTTATCAATCATTCAGTTTTGAGGTTTTCGTATACATTTTCAATGGTTACAACAATATGACTTTGTTATATATTGAAACAGAATAGCGTATACAAAAATTGACGACACATGGAAGAGTGACTGGTATTGAGCTCGTAATATCACGAGCATTCTTATCATTCTCGCTTTCTTCAAGCAATATTGAGGCGCATTGAAGTCATTTTATACCCGATTGACTGATTAATACTGATTGATAATAGACGGTCTAAAGGTTGTTTAAATTTCTGAAGCGGCTGATAGTGACAATACTTACTTTCAGCTTTCGTTTCTGTCGAATGTTTTCAAATACCATCTTTAACCTTTAAATCGAATATTATAGAATTCCCCCCTCCCCATCATGCTTGATAAGAGTCACGGCACTGCGGAAATGGCCAAACGTATTAAACGCTTAGGTGTATATATATATACACCTATATATATATATATATATATATATATATATATATATATATATATATATATATATATATATATAGAGAGAGAGAGAGAGAGAGAGATATCTTGAGGTATGAAAAGTATTGCACTTCGACCTTATGGCCCATTGTGGTTCTCCTTCTGCTTCATTCGGACGAGGTTCGCTCCCATACCTTGGCAATACTCAGGAGCTTGCTTATCAGGTTTTCCTGAAGTTTCATGTATTCGGGATGAGATGCATTGAATATATTGTATTTGCTGTAATCGAGAGATTACCAGTTCAAGATGATGTGGCTAGATGTTTCTGCACATGATGGGTCACATTGTGCAATTCTACTGTGTGTAGGTGCTATCGTAGGTGATAATATCCGCTAATGAAGTCGGTAGTCTTTCGAATTTTTATGCTGTTCAGTTTGAGTCCATCGAGGATCAGACTCTGAGATGCATTCTTTAACAGTGTTTTCCCAAGTTTTTGGCTGCGATATATTTTCCTAGTGATCACGGTGTTTAAAGCAATTAAAGCCTTTAGAGTAGTTAAAAAGTTATTGATTTATAAGCATATGATACATTTTTTTGAACATCACGGTACACATATCAAATATATTTACACTAATGTACAGTGTTTAGTAACAGTTAAAACGAAACTTGATGTATTTTCCGTGTTGTATATGTAGTTAGTATTTAACTCAGGACATTGGGCATGGAATAAAATGGATAATTTGCATACAATATTATATTTAGGTAGAGCTACAAAGTCTACCTATCTATAGATACCGTTTATGTTACCAATGTAGGATATTTAAATATAACATCCCACAACCACCCACATTTCTACAAGTCGGCGTGGTAAGGGTTAAATCTATTTAATTTACATATATATATATATATATATATATATATATATATATATATATATATATATATATATATATATATATATATATGACTCAGTGAGTACCACCGTTGCACGTTACCCCAGAATATATGGTGTCTACTCTGTTTAACATTATTAAGGTATAATATAATTTCTGCTACGGCAATATAACTAGAGCCCTGTTGTTGAACGCGACAAGGGTGGTTTTAGTTATTTTTTAAAGGGAAAGTAAAAAATAGTACGTTTTATTGTGTAAATACTATAAATTTTAACACAGGGAGAATAAAATAAAATGTCTATGTAGAAAAAGTATCATAAAAATAGTTGCCAATGGGTAATAAAGTCTCATGTGACTTTCACCAAATATTGAAGGAGGAATTCACATTAATTGTAGAAGAATTTACGGATAGAATTTATTTCGAACACGCTGTAACTAGGTTGATTTTTTTAAACTAACGTTATAAATTCGTCTAGGTAGTCGATTTTCTCCTACTATTTTTAAGTGTCAAATAATACCAGTCCAAGTGGCCGAGCGGTCTAAGGCGTTATGTCTGCGCTGTATGCAGTACTTGGAAACTTGGAGGTTATGGGTTCAAATCCCGACATCGGCAGGTTGTCAACTATTAGGGGAAAAAAGTGGCGGTTAATTGATTAAACTGTCGGACAAGAACGAAGTAACCGGCTGTGCATGAGAAGGTTTTCTGCAGTTTCCTTCACGAACTCCAGATGAATATCGGCATATTTCTTATCATAGTCGGCTGCAGCCGCACATCTTACCTGTTCCTAGTAAATGCACAAAATTCCTTCCACTTCACTCACATCCTCACATCCTTAGGCATCACAATGGAACTTATGGTCGAAGTGTAGCCCGTCCAGGGCAGCCTCTACAATCTATCTATCTATCTATCTGATAGGCGGATATTTATGAACACTTATACCAAATAATTTTTTCTCTGATCAATATTTTTAACAGTTATAAAATTAGGACTACTTATAATATCCTTAAGTATATTATACACGGTATAAAAATAGATGTCAATAAGATTTACAAAAAGGACTATAAATTTGAAACAAAAATTTAATTAAAAAAATTGTCCTTGAATTATTTGCCGATATATTCAATTAAATGTTCTTTAAAAAAAATGACGATATATCTTTGTAGATCACCCTACAATACAATCATGTACAATCGTTATTTAAAACATAATAAAATCAAAAATAATGAACAGAGACCACCCACCACATCCCTCTATATACAATATTCATCGTGTATATAGATAGATATAGATGACTTTTCATAATGGTGTACAATGGAGAACAAAAGTGTCAAACTTTTTTCAATACATTATTTTAATTAATTATTTAAAAAGTAGTATAACTTCTTATGTGCGTACAATGAGTACAACCACACTTTTTTTTTCTCGAAAAACCAATAGATAAGGTACAAAATTATAGAATTTAGTGAAAAGTTCCCTACTTTTGTGATCCACAGTCATTTTGTTGATGACTTTTCATAACGGTGTACAATGGAGATAAAAGTGTGATTCTTTTTTCAATACTTTATAGCTGATTTATGCCGAATCCATTCGGTTTTCGAAAAAATGTTTCGAATAAAATTTGTTAGTATGTTTATAATAAACAACTTTTATTATAAACATTTTTTTTTGAAAACCGATTGGGTACAAATAAACTGTAAAATTTTGAATAAAGTACGCCACTCTTATTCGCGATAGTACCCATAGCCAGAAGAGTAGCGTTCAGTCGCTCGATCAGTGTAACACGGATTTCTATCCTGCTGTATTGCACAATGCTTGGGAGCCAGTCAGATATATGGACAAAATTTATATATACATACATTATATCCTTAAACCAAACAGACCGAAAGCTATCTGACACATAAGCAGTGTGCCTACACTCTGCAATGATATTATTTTTGGGTATTAGAATAGCAAGACAATATTAAACATTATACAGTTGAAATTAGTTACAGGAATGTCTTCATCATTCTTACTTCATGTTTCTGATAAAAGAAGAATATAAGAATTACGAGTCACATTATCAATGGCATCATTTTTATGGGCTCATAAACTTTGTTTATTAAATGTATATATTGATAAACTTGGCCTGGTCTTGATAAATTTCACTCTGATTCTAATGTAAATAATGGATTTCATGTCAGTTTTTCAAACTCTAATTTTAACGGTAGAAGTGACGCTGATTTTGTTCTACCATGATCAAATATAGACTCATTGGGTTTTGGATACAATATATAATTTTTCGTTTGTAGTTTTTCACTACTATATCATTTTATTTAACTTTTGTGTCTTATTATTATTATATTTAATATTATTTTAGTAAATTATTTAAAAAGTGTAACTTCTTACGTGCGTACATAAGCACACAAACACACACATTTTTTCAAAGTTTATAAAGTTTGGAAAAAGTTCCCTACTTTTGTGACCCACAGTATCTAATATACTTATACATCCAATGTTTAATGTCTCATTAAACTCATTGATCGAACTTCAATGTGGATGCTACAATATGTGTGTTTATTTTAATTGACATTGCTCGTTCATCGGTGAGTTTTAGCTCATCATTGAGCTCTCTAAAATGTACATTCTATACAACTAGTATATATCTCTCCCCCTAAATTTCAAACTGGATACGATGTCATTCATGCGATAACTCTAAATAGAGATTATTACTAAATGTGTTACATTGTGTGGCATTCACAAAATGCGTATTCAAGCTAAAAAATTAATGATTATTAGGATATTTGAAACAACAAAATGTATTTTCATGTATGAGTAAAAGATTATTCGGTCAGAAATCGATTTTCGAACACTGAAGTCAATATTTAACTCGATTGAATGGCTCAGATTATAAACAAATTTAATTAAAAGCGTAACTTAAACTAATTTTGAAGTGAAAAATTACACAGCTGCTGGGAATCGAAAAACGGACGTCTTACATGTAAGACTGTAAGCTCGATTTCGAAGGAAAAGCAGATATCTTTGCAAAGAAAGGAGTCAGAATATCTTTTATAGGCCCAGAGCCTAGTTTAGGAATTCCAAAGACTGCATGCAAAAAGGTGATCAACTCAGCTACAGCAGATACAAGATATTCAGTGAATCTCACCCCGAATATACGAACCTTCAGCATAGCTCCTTAAAAATAGACAACTTTGAAGATTATATTATCGAATGATAATTAGTGAGAACTCTAGGTTTTTGAAATAAAATTTCAAAATCGCGCTCTTTACCTAGATCATAATAAGTATATAAGCAGCGTAAAACCAATAAAGATTGTGAAATGGTCACCAAATTAGCAACAAGTAACATATCCTGAGACAATATAAGAGTAATTTTAATAAGAGTAAAGTTAACAGGAATAAATGTGAAGAAAAAAATTTTAACAAGAGTAATTTCAACATATTTTAAAATTTATTATATTTTAAATCTAGTATATTTTAATTTAGTTAATTTTCTTTTCATTGTTATTTTTGTCTATTGATCTCGACTTTCTATCTACTTCTAATTGTCAAAGAGTAACTTACGACTAGCTAATTTATACTGACGATGACTACATTGTAGTCGAAATACGTATTTATAATACAAAAAACTTGTCTGGAAAAGGGGGAAAATTTGAATTTTTATTATAAACAACTTTGGTTTGAAACTTTTTTTCATAAGCTGAATAGATTTACCACAATTTTAGCTCAAAAACTAAAATAAACAGTTCACGCATTAATAATGAACTCAATATATACTGGATATTTTAGCAAAAACAACTCACTTGATTGTTTTTTTTTACTTGTTTCTATTATTTTCCAATTGTATTCATTTTTGTTTTGTTGTATATTTAGTTAGAATTTCATTTTGATACATATTGCCGTAATATAGTCAATACCAAGAGTACATTCAATGAAAACCACAAATTTTACACTTTATTTCACAAACTTGTACACTTGTACACACACAAACTTATTCCGATATCCGAATAAGTAATGCACAAATCAATTATACAGTTTTGAAATGATAGCTCGACTTTTGACGTCATTTGTACATGTCGAGTCAATTTCATTGGAGTGAAAAACAAACCGTAACTTATGTTTGTATAAACATCGCCAAAAATTAGTTTTCATTCGCAATATGTTTGCAGTAAATAACCATAGAGAAAAAATGTATATGTGATAGGCTCTGCGGCTGTCTGTCGGAATTGTTTGTGTATTTTTTCAATTCACATCGATCGATCTATTGTGAATGTCCACATAAAATACGAGCATACGTGCGGAAATCACATACGTTTTAGATTGAAAGATTTATTAAAGCAAGTGTAGTGTAATCAATTGGTATTTTATTTCAACAATTGTTTCAGTTTTATTTATAAACCTCACAATTACCTGTTTTAATAAAACAGAAAAATTCATTCGCAATAAAAAATACGCTACAAATGATTACACAAGGGTTTATTATTTGATCCAAGCTCTCAAAAACATATTCACTCTTAAAAAGAGTTATGTCTGCGCTGTATGCAGTACTTGGAAACTTGGAGGTTATGGGTTCAAATCCCGACATCGGCAGGTTGTCAACTATTAGGGGAAAAAAGTGGCGGTTAATTGATTAAACTGTCGGACAAGAACGAAGTAACCGGCTGTGCATGAGAAGGTTTTCTGCAGTTTCCTTCACGAACTCCAGATGAATATCGGCATATTTCTTATCATAGTCGGCTGCAGCCGCACATCTTACCTGTTCCTAGTAAATGCACAAAATTCCTTCCACTTCACTCACATCCTCACATCCTTAGGCATCACAATGGAACTTATGGTCGAAGTGTAGCCCGTCCAGGGCAGCCTCTACAATCTATCTATCTATCTATCTGATAGGCGGATATTTATGAACACTTATACCAAATAATTTTTTCTCTGATCAATATTTTTAACAGTTATAAAATTAGGACTACTTATAATATCCTTAAGTATATTATACACGGTATAAAAATAGATGTCAATAAGATTTACAAAAAGGACTATAAATTTGAAACAAAAATTTAATTAAAAAAATTGTCCTTGAATTATTTGCCGATATATTCAATTAAATGTTCTTTAAAAAAAATGACGATATATCTTTGTAGATCACCCTACAATACAATCATGTACAATCGTTATTTAAAACATAATAAAATCAAAAATAATGAACAGAGACCACCCACCACATCCCTCTATATACAATATTCATCGTGTATATAGATAGATATAGATGACTTTTCATAATGGTGTACAATGGAGAACAAAAGTGTCAAACTTTTTTCAATACATTATTTTAATTAATTATTTAAAAAGTAGTATAACTTCTTATGTGCGTACAATGAGTACAACCACACTTTTTTTTTCTCGAAAAACCAATAGATAAGGTACAAAATTATAGAATTTAGTGAAAAGTTCCCTACTTTTGTGATCCACAGTCATTTTGTTGATGACTTTTCATAACGGTGTACAATGGAGATAAAAGTGTGATTCTTTTTTCAATACTTTATAGCTGATTTATGCCGAATCCATTCGGTTTTCGAAAAAATGTTTCGAATAAAATTTGTTAGTATGTTTATAATAAACAACTTTTATTATAAACATTTTTTTTTGAAAACCGATTGGGTACAAATAAACTGTAAAATTTTGAATAAAGTACGCCACTCTTATTCGCGATAGTACCCATAGCCAGAAGAGTAGCGTTCAGTCGCTCGATCAGTGTAACACGGATTTCTATCCTGCTGTATTGCACAATGCTTGGGAGCCAGTCAGATATATGGACAAAATTTATATATACATACATTATATCCTTAAACCAAACAGACCGAAAGCTATCTGACACATAAGCAGTGTGCCTACACTCTGCAATGATATTATTTTTGGGTATTAGAATAGCAAGACAATATTAAACATTATACAGTTGAAATTAGTTACAGGAATGTCTTCATCATTCTTACTTCATGTTTCTGATAAAAGAAGAATATAAGAATTACGAGTCACATTATCAATGGCATCATTTTTATGGGCTCATAAACTTTGTTTATTAAATGTATATATTGATAAACTTGGCCTGGTCTTGATAAATTTCACTCTGATTCTAATGTAAATAATGGATTTCATGTCAGTTTTTCAAACTCTAATTTTAACGGTAGAAGTGACGCTGATTTTGTTCTACCATGATCAAATATAGACTCATTGGGTTTTGGATACAATATATAATTTTTCGTTTGTAGTTTTTCACTACTATATCATTTTATTTAACTTTTGTGTCTTATTATTATTATATTTAATATTATTTTAGTAAATTATTTAAAAAGTGTAACTTCTTACGTGCGTACATAAGCACACAAACACACACATTTTTTCAAAGTTTATAAAGTTTGGAAAAAGTTCCCTACTTTTGTGACCCACAGTATCTAATATACTTATACATCCAATGTTTAATGTCTCATTAAACTCATTGATCGAACTTCAATGTGGATGCTACAATATGTGTGTTTATTTTAATTGACATTGCTCGTTCATCGGTGAGTTTTAGCTCATCATTGAGCTCTCTAAAATGTACATTCTATACAACTAGTATATATCTCTCCCCCTAAATTTCAAACTGGATACGATGTCATTCATGCGATAACTCTAAATAGAGATTATTACTAAATGTGTTACATTGTGTGGCATTCACAAAATGCGTATTCAAGCTAAAAAATTAATGATTATTAGGATATTTGAAACAACAAAATGTATTTTCATGTATGAGTAAAAGATTATTCGGTCAGAAATCGATTTTCGAACACTGAAGTCAATATTTAACTCGATTGAATGGCTCAGATTATAAACAAATTTAATTAAAAGCGTAACTTAAACTAATTTTGAAGTGAAAAATTACACAGCTGCTGGGAATCGAAAAACGGACGTCTTACATGTAAGACTGTAAGCTCGATTTCGAAGGAAAAGCAGATATCTTTGCAAAGAAAGGAGTCAGAATATCTTTTATAGGCCCAGAGCCTAGTTTAGGAATTCCAAAGACTGCATGCAAAAAGGTGATCAACTCAGCTACAGCAGATACAAGATATTCAGTGAATCTCACCCCGAATATACGAACCTTCAGCATAGCTCCTTAAAAATAGACAACTTTGAAGATTATATTATCGAATGATAATTAGTGAGAACTCTAGGTTTTTGAAATAAAATTTCAAAATCGCGCTCTTTACCTAGATCATAATAAGTATATAAGCAGCGTAAAACCAATAAAGATTGTGAAATGGTCACCAAATTAGCAACAAGTAACATATCCTGAGACAATATAAGAGTAATTTTAATAAGAGTAAAGTTAACAGGAATAAATGTGAAGAAAAAAATTTTAACAAGAGTAATTTCAACATATTTTAAAATTTATTATATTTTAAATCTAGTATATTTTAATTTAGTTAATTTTCTTTTCATTGTTATTTTTGTCTATTGATCTCGACTTTCTATCTACTTCTAATTGTCAAAGAGTAACTTACGACTAGCTAATTTATACTGACGATGACTACATTGTAGTCGAAATACGTATTTATAATACAAAAAACTTGTCTGGAAAAGGGGGAAAATTTGAATTTTTATTATAAACAACTTTGGTTTGAAACTTTTTTTCATAAGCTGAATAGATTTACCACAATTTTAGCTCAAAAACTAAAATAAACAGTTCACGCATTAATAATGAACTCAATATATACTGGATATTTTAGCAAAAACAACTCACTTGATTGTTTTTTTTTACTTGTTTCTATTATTTTCCAATTGTATTCATTTTTGTTTTGTTGTATATTTAGTTAGAATTTCATTTTGATACATATTGCCGTAATATA
Organism: Nineta flava; assembly: GCA_963920215.1. Lineage (NCBI taxonomy): Eukaryota > Metazoa > Arthropoda > Insecta > Neuroptera > Chrysopidae > Nineta > Nineta flava. The sequence goes on along the minus strand of OY986043.1, from coordinate 84,934,000 downwards.
GTCAATACCAAGAGTACATTCAATGAAAACCACAAATTTTACACTTTATTTCACAAACTTGTACACTTGTACACACACAAACTTATTCCGATATCCGAATAAGTAATGCACAAATCAATTATACAGTTTTGAAATGATAGCTCGACTTTTGACGTCATTTGTACATGTCGAGTCAATTTCATTGGAGTGAAAAACAAACCGTAACTTATGTTTGTATAAACATCGCCAAAAATTAGTTTTCATTCGCAATATGTTTGCAGTAAATAACCATAGAGAAAAAATGTATATGTGATAGGCTCTGCGGCTGTCTGTCGGAATTGTTTGTGTATTTTTTCAATTCACATCGATCGATCTATTGTGAATGTCCACATAAAATACGAGCATACGTGCGGAAATCACATACGTTTTAGATTGAAAGATTTATTAAAGCAAGTGTAGTGTAATCAATTGGTATTTTATTTCAACAATTGTTTCAGTTTTATTTATAAACCTCACAATTACCTGTTTTAATAAAACAGAAAAATTCATTCGCAATAAAAAATACGCTACAAATGATTACACAAGGGTTTATTATTTGATCCAAGCTCTCAAAAACATATTCACTCTTAAAAAGTGTTGATTAAATGAAATATAGACACAATTAGTAAAAATAACAACTAACTGAGTTAATTGCTTAAATACTCGCAGTATATACTGAGTTTATGAAAAAAAGTTTCAAACAAAAGTTGTTTAATTTAAAAAAAGGAACATTTTTTGTCGTTAAATTTATTTTCTATCTCTTATAGTTTCAAAAATGATATTTTTTTGGGGGGTGCTTCCCCTGCCAGGGGAATTTGTCTCATTCACGAATTTTACCTTACGATTAGGCCTAAAACACATACAATTTCAGCACGTTATCTCTTTTCGTTTTTTAGTAATCATGCGAAGAATATTGGGAACTTTGAAGCACTTGGATATGCCGTCTGGTGGGTAAATTATAAACTGAGGCTTGTAGGACGATGATTGCTCCCTTACCTCGCTGACATACCCTCAGCCTACAAGATTCGTATTCGGACTCAGGAGAACAACTTAGTAACTACTGCTAGTAGGTTGAAATATTAGGCTCTGTCCCCTGCCATGGATCCCAATACTAATTCAGTCTTTTTATAAGTAATTTTGTTAATGTAGCTATTTCTATAGAAACCATAAATTTTATTAAAGATCCTAGCTGTCAAAAAACGGCTATAACTTTGGAACGGTTTGTAATTTTGGACTTTTTCTCGTAAGAAAAATTTACCTAGGGTCTTCTCTTATCATTATTTCGTTATCTCCTATAGTTTTCTCCAAACAATTCGGACGAACACATGCACAACATATTTCCCATACAAATATGTACACACCCGTTTAAAAAAAATGAACAGACCTGAAAAGATAATTTTCTTACATTTCATAAAACTCGGAGTGTATATATAAATATATACAAAGGCAACAAATTCTTAATTTTTAGACACGCTATATTTATGACATACACAAGAGCATATTAGTCCTAACATTGTTACGGTTGTAAAAATAACTGAATTATTATTGGGATCTTTGGTAAGGGTAACATTGCAGGTGTAGATTATATGAAAACTCAATCAACAAATCTACGTAAAATATATCAATGCAACAAAATTCAAAACATTTTTTCTACATGATTGCAGTGGTAAACATGAATTACAACCAAAAACACCAACAATTTATGGAAATACTGAACTCAATAATACCTATAGTAAATAATTAAATCATAAATCAAAATAATAATTAAAATTTTTAATTACACTGTAGGTACGGAATATTTTTACGGAACGTTTGATATAATATTAATAACTTTATATAAACAACAACAAAAAATATTTATGATTGACAATAATAATAATAATTGGTATATAAAATAACTATATGAGTGAGTGAGTACTATATCTGAATTATTAATTATTTAACTACTATTATTCGAGATATATCTCGTAAATAACGAAATGAAATCGACACATAAAATAATATTATATTCCTCAGATATTGTATTTATGATAATGTACAGAATGTCTCAAAATAAACTAACATTTTTATCCTCGGTATATATAATATACCATCTGTTTAGTTTACATCTTCGTATCATATATCCCACGAGTATGAGAGAGTACATATGTATACATTAAGCAATGTGTATGAGAAGGATGTCTTATAGGTTTGATAAACAAGAATATTTTTCAAAATAGTGAATAATATTCATAACGAGTATGAGAGAGTACATATGTATACATTTAGCAATGCGTATGAGAAGGAGGTCTTATAGGTTTGATAAACAAGAATATTTTTCAAAATAGTGAATAATATTCATAACGAGTATGAGAGAGTACATATGTATACATTTAGCAATGTGTATGAGAAGGAGGTCTTATAGGTTTGAGTGGTTGGTGACCACTCGAACAGTTATGAAAAATATGCTTGTTCATCAAACATATACAAGACCTCCTTCTCATACACATTGCTTAATGTATATGTACATATGTACTCTCTCATACTCGTGGGATCTATGATACGAAGATGTAAATTAAACATAGTGTATATAAGGATACTATAAGTTTAGTTCCGACTTTGTAACGGTTGAAAATTTTTATCGCATAAATAAATTCTTGGTATAGGTGTTCATAAATAACCTATAGGTGTTCATTTCCGCCTGCGCGCCTGTCTATCCGTGAATTCGATAACTCAAAAACAAAAAGAGCCTCGATAACTCAAAAACGAAAAGAGATAACGAGCTGAAACTTTGTGAGATATAAAACGTGAGATCAAGTCCATGAATAGGCAAAATCAGAGCGAGCGGGAATCCAGTTTGATTCACTTTCGGTCTGATTTTTCCGGGAAAATTCTGATACAATATTTATAAAAAATATTTGCCCATACTTTCTAATAAGCAAACCAACTTTTGACTTTTTAGTACTTAACTGAAAATAACCACTGAAAGAGGAGAGATGCAGACCACTTTTGATACATTGTTTAACAAACGATTCACTTTTAAAAAACGATAAGAGTGCTGTATTTTTTGAGGTTTATCATAATTTGATAGTTCAAAGTGAAATGTTAAATTACATAGTCTTTAAAAGGGAATTAGATATAGGGACCATGTTTAATGTATCCACTTTAAAATAATACACGAAAAATTTCTCGGGAGAGTCTCAGATCTTACACATACATGATCCTTGAATTGAAATAAACTACAGTTGTGGACTATATTACTTCAATATCATCTCAGGAAGCAAAGATTGGAAAGCAATGAGGAATCGACAGGGAAACGCCTACAGATTGGGAGCTTCCCATTATGTCTATGTAAATTACTATTGCTAGATGAGATTATGTTCTTTTGCAGTTTTTCTTTCGAAGTATAAGTTATGTTATACTAACGGAGGAGTCTATTATTTACGTAATTTGACAATTAAGTAATTAGCCTGAACATTTGTAACATTATTTTGACATCAAAGTTTTGATATGAAAAATCTTACACATCTTGACTCGATATAGAACCCAAGACCAACTGAGCTCTGCCAACTAAGCTACCCAGATTATGCTATGGTACAACATGTATAATTTCTCACTATCTGATGTTCTTGTATTTTTATTATTTATTATTTGACTATTTACGTATATTTAACTGTTTTTGTAAACTTTTTGTAAATTGACGAATCTACGAAGCAACTCCTACAGTTCTCCGAAGTTCTGAAACATAAAATGGTAAGTTTCTTCGTTGCCTACCAGTTATGCCAGAGTAAATTAGTATATCTAGATGAGATTATGTTCTTTTTCTTTCGAGGTATAAGTATATAATCCATGTTTCGTGACATCCGGTAAATCCAGAGATATATATTTATTACATTTATTTATATAAAATAACCTATAAAATAGTATATAAATTGTAATTTAGAATATTCTAAGAACACCTGTGACTGATATTTTATATTATCACTACACTATACTATCTCCAATACATATATATATATATATATATATATATATATATATATATATATATATATATATATACAGAGTGTTCTGTATAGGGTATTCAATCAATCACAGAGCGCATAGTGTAAGAAGGCGGAGCCACAGTAGTGGAGTAGGCCTTTAAAAATCGGTATTTATGTACTTTGGTACATCACATAACCTAGGTGGTTTAGAGTGGCTAAGAGTGATGCCAATATCCGATCATATAAACAATTTTTTTTACGTATTCTTGCGTTTTTACTACGTCCGGCCTTCTAAAATCAATATATACATTAAGTTCGCTGATGGCTTCGATATTTGAAAATAAGTTTATTCGATCGTTTTGCCAAAATTGCCTCTCTTACGTTTTAATGGTAAACATTTTCTAATATTTACTTAACTCTCTCTTATCGCCTGCGAGCCATTAAATGGTAAAGCACCCAGCTCTACTGCTGAGGCCACGCCACCTTACATTATACGCTCTGTGATTGGTTGAAGTTATTAATGTTTAATTGATTATATCTCAAAAACTAAGCGTCAAATCGGAAAACTTAATTAATTTTTTTGCTCTACGCCGTACTATAGTTGTCCGGAATGAATTTCACACCCTATATATATATATATATATATATATATATATATATATATATATATATATATATATATATATATATATATATGTGTGTGTGTGTTTTGTAGAAAATTTAATTACGAAATTCACTTTGTTGTCGTTTATTTATTCAATAATGACAATAATAATAAAAAAACACACGTAACAAAGATGTATACAAAACTTAATTATTTTTGTTATATTCGACAAACAAATGATGTTACATAAAATATTTAACATTATTACCTACAAGTGTTAGGGTATGTAAACCATACAAAATCAGGAGGGTTTTTTTTAATGAATTTTTGTATGTTTTTGTTCCAGAAGAAAAAATGTTCATTAATTATTTAGAGAAAAAAATGTTAAGAAATTAGAAAAGTTTATTAACCAGATGCAAGGGTGTATCTAATTGTTTTGTGGTTCCGCAGTGACGGATTTACCGGGTAGTCAAGGTAGGCTGTTGCCTACCGGGCTTTAAATGTTCAAGGTTGTTCTACTTAAAAATGTATACTAAAAAGAAGGGGACAGAAATTTTCCACTGCCTAGAGCTACGCAATGTCTTAATCATCCCTTTGTGGTATTTAAGAGTGAATTTGAAAGTTATTAAAAATGCAACTGTTTTAATTAGAAGAACAGTTATTAAAGATTATTAAAGTAATCAAAGAGATCACCAGGTTTTTTGAAATTACATTTCAAATTTTGCCCCAATTCCTAGAACATTTGTTTGTATATTTTACAAATACGTAAAAAACTATCAAATCGGAAGTGTTGTGTTGTTCTTGTAGTTGTGTTGTGTTGTTTATTTCTTGTAGTTGATCTTTGTTTTAAACTTACCTCAATTACAACATTATAAAAATTAGTATTATTTGTTGAGCTATTTTGGCTTGGTGCTTCTCTTAAAACAGTACCAAAAATTCACCGAGAATCATTGACATAAATCTCTTCATACACATTAAAAACGTGAAATTGTACTTCTAATTGTACTTCTTGAAAGCCGCTCATAAATTTTTTTACCGACATTGTATGGAATTATTCCTTGATCGTTAGAATTAAAGTTGACATTTTACATATCTATCCGTATGTTTACTAGTTTTGACGGAACCAGTATTTAAATTAAAAAATATGAGACGGCGCAGAGGTCGACCGTCAAAAATACTTCACTAGCATATAGTTTACTCATTTCTTTGCGTTGATTATTCTACATTTTGTCCGAAACAAAAATGAATCATAATTTGAAATGAAAAGATCTATTATAAAATTTGGAAAAATGAACGCTACTTTTGTGGTCCATAGTATACAAAGTATGTGTTTTCGCTTACATAATAATATAAATGTGCTACCAGCTAGCATTTATTTTTGATAAATATTCCTATCACATATTATTTATGTACCGTACACCACCCATGTCATTGCAGACGTGGAGTGTTGATGTTGTTGTGAATGTAGAAGTGTACATACAATGAAAATGTGCTCTAGTAATAGCAGGGTAAACATTTTCATACACATTATTATTTAAATTATATTGGTATAGTCCTGTGACCCTTTTTGTTTGTTGATTCAAACGTGCTGTTATATTTCTCGGTATATACCAGGAGACTCCCATTTAATGTTAGGTATTGTAAAAAATGAAATTAGTTTAATTTTCCTCGTTTTAATTTAGTTGAAAAAGTATCGAAAATGAGTAGAAAGTCTGTCTAATCCATTTTACTGGAACAATCCGACAAATCGTCAATTTAACTGCCTTTATTTTCCAAATCATAAACATTTTTTCCAAAAAACATTATTATCAAATGACGCCGACAAGTAAACAAGTCTGAATATGCGCTCATAAGTCGAAACCTCTATAACTCATATTATTTGACGTCTCCCATGAAGTTCGATTTATCGAGGTTCTACTGTTTCGGCTATGTTTGTAGCTGAAATGTCGACAAGTCCTAGAATGTCTTCATAATTCGAAACATCTATAACTTGAATTATTTGACGTATCCCTTGGAGTTCACGGTACTGAGGTACAACCAGAACTGCTATGTTTGTAGTTATGTCAACCAATTGTTCGAAAATACCAGGAAGGATAAACAAACTATTATCGGTATCTCTTTTTATATTCTATTCCTGTTTTTGTTTACGGAAAATGTATGAAAATTTAGTTTCACTTTTGTAGAAAAAGGGTTACGAAATGTAGAAATATTATGTTTATCTTACAAATTTAGGAAATAATCCTTTTTATACTTTGAAAATAATTTATTTCTTTTTGTTTTGTTTAAAACACAAATAAAAAACACAAATGAAAAAAGCTAGTAACTGAGTTAGTTGATTAAATATCCTGTATATACTGTTTTGACAATTGCGCTGTAGAAACATTATGTTTATCTTACAAATAGTCGTTTTAACAACTCGATTTTTGTGCTTGTCGGATCCAATTTAAATCAATTTTCATTCAAATTGACTACCAAATTTTTTTTATGTTTGTAGGTTTTAGATCAAATATACCAGAATATCTTTGTATATTCCAACAATTGTAATACCAGAATTGTTTCTCGAAGTTTATGCAAAGATTTACGATTACGCAGTTGTGGACATCAACATATAGATGATGAAATATAGACAAAGGCTAAGCCAATATAATCTAGACTATCATAGAGTGCTAGACAAGTACTATATTATTAAATGTACGGTAGAATACTAAACTATATCTATTTATATAAATATACAGAATAAAATGGAGAGAGTATATGATGATGTACAGACAAACAAACACACAAACAAACAGAGTAGACTCTGTATCTTTGTGCAAAACTTTGATTAAAGTAGGTTTACGACGACGCCGAAGACAATTTTCACCCTAGAAAGTAGATAGATGATGGTTTTAGATATACAATATGTATTACAAACAAAACTATCATCATCTAAGCTTCCACTGTAATAAACGAACGGTATCTACCTCTATCTATATATTTTATATATTCACTTTACTTTTATACAAACAAGAAAAATATAAACGTACTTACAACTACACTGTTTAAGAATTCTGAATCAATAAAGTTAGCAAAAGTAAGCATGAGTAAGTATGAGTTTTTTGATGTGAAAACATCTATAGCGAGGCTATGCAAGTATGATTTCGTATGGAGTGTGAAAGGAAATTTCAGATTCGGTTACGCTATCATAGGTAACAATCGGCAAACATCGGTATTCGTGTTCAAAAGGGAATATATATGTATACAGGCAATGATATATACTTATAAGTATAAGTATATTTTATGTATCTTTGTATATAGGATATGTTTTCACATCACATCACATTACTAATCCTTGCCGAGAAATGTATAAAAGTTGGCATGCCCGCCTGTCCTTCTGTTAATAATTCAACAAATTTAGAGACAAAAGATTCCTTTTTTTTTTTAAATAAACAAGTTATGTTTGAAACTTTTTTCATTAGTTCAGTAACGGTTATAATTTGACATTTAAGTAATATGTCTGAACATTGGTAGCTCCTTGACATCAATACTCCTTAAATCCTGATGGAGAGACAACAATAGATCATTCGTGAGGAATATTTTCCATTGCCTATGTCAGTGTAAGATAAACATTGAGTCTTGGTTAACTTTATTGATGCATTTCAAGAATATTTGTTGCGTTAATATATCATAGACTCATCTATTTTAGAACGTTATATTACAAATACTACCCCCACCCATTACATTTACTACTGTACTCAATTTACTGTTGACTGCAATAACATTAAAGATTCTAAATGCGAATAGTTTTATGTTTGGACAAAACAACAGCAGCTCACAACATAAACACATAGAAAAGGAAAAATAATATTTCTAGTATAAATTACTAAAAAACTACTACAATAAAACCTCGATAAGTCCAAAAAAAAATCCTCATTTCTTTCCCTTCAACCTCCCCAAATCCTCCATTACTCGAAATATAACCCCTCTATAATTCGAAACAATGAATATTCCCCTAAACAGAACAACTTTTTCCCTCAAATAACTCGAATAAATTTTATTTGACCTCTAGAAGTAATTCATGTTTGGTTTTATTACCTCTTTATCTTGAAACTTATAAATTAATAGCGTCTTTAATTCGAATAAAAAATTGGTACCGAATGTCCTCATAATTCGAAACCTCTATAACTCGAATTATTTGACGTTTCCCTTGAAATTCGACTTACCCAGGTTTTACTGTATCTGCTATGTTTGTAGTTATGTCCAGAATTTAAAAAATGTGGCCTTTAATGTATAGCATAAACATTTTTCCTCAGAAAGAATTCCGGTTCTTATTATCAAATGACGCCGACAAGTCAGAAAATGTTATCATAAGTCCAAATCTCTATAACTGGCATTATTTGACGTCTCCCTTGAAGTTCCACAATACCGAGGTTCTACTGTATCTGCAATGTTTGTAGTAATGTCAACGAATTGTTTGAAAATACCAGGAAGGATAAAGAAACTATTATCGTCATCTCCTTTTATATTCTATTCCTGTTTTTGTTTACGGAAAATGTAGCTAAAATTTAATTTTCATTTTCGTAAAAAGATTACGAGATGTAAGAAATATTGTTTATCTCTAAAACTAAGGAAATTATCCTTTCTATTCTTTGTTTTGTTTAAAACAAAGAATTGAAAAAAACTAGTAACTGAGTTATTTGAATAAATATCCTGGATATACTGAGGTTAATTGTCACTGCGTGAACTGTTTATTTTATTTTTATACACAGATACAAATACAAAGTAATGTTTGAAGGTGGTACATACATATTTGCTGTTCCAATCAAGAGTAATAATTACAGATGTTTGAGGTAAAATTGTGGCAAAACTATTCAATGGATGAAAAAAAGTATTAACCAAAAGTTGTTTATTTTAAGAAAATAAATATTTTTTGTCTTTATACTGTTCCTCTATCTGTTACGGTTTTAAATGTAGAGATTCTCCTCCATAGCGGGAAAACGTCTAGACTGATTTTGTCCATTCAACTTAACAATTTTTATCTTTAGGACACAAAGTTTTAGCTCGTTATCTCTATATTCCGTTTTATAGTTATCGTGACAGACGGACATGCGGGAATAAACTAATTAGGTCATTTTATGAACCATTACAAAAGCGGAACTAAACTTATAATACCTTGTATATATTAATATACTGGGTATAAAAAACATGATTCTATTAATTTGTTAACAAATTCTTGTTTTTTTGTATGTGTATTATACTGGCAGAATACCATTTTGATACACATTAGCTGTACAGTCAATTATTATCAAATAAAAACGTCCTAATAATAAATTAATAAAACCAGTAGTAATAGAGTAATCAATATTCTTCAAATGTCTTGTATCAGATAATCAATCAGCTTTTAAAAATGAAAAATGAACTATACAATCATTTTAATCAAAAAGTTTTCTGATAAAAATCATCAACATCAAACTTAGTTTATCAACAATATATAGATAGGTGTTTCAAATCTCAATATAATAATGAAAATGGTTTTAATCTTCAATAATACTTTTCACCTTCTTCTTTTATATCCTTTCTATACCGGATAAAGGAGATCAATATATATATATATATATATATATATATATATATATATTGATCTCCTTTATCCGATATATATATATATATATATATATATATATATATATATATATATATTGAACCATACCATCTAATAAAGGTATTAAATCATCTTAAAGATAGTTCATAAAATACTACAGGTAGAAAACCATCTTAAAACATATTTAATGTGAAAACGATCAACCAATCTTTGGGAGAGACATTTAGTAAAAATCATTCAATACATAGGCAAAGTTATATATACATACATTATATGCTTAAACGAAACAGACAGAAGTCTGTCTGTCACATAAGCAGTGTGAGACTACACTCTGCAGTAGACAATAATTTTGTTTGTATGTAATAAGATTTTTGAACATTGAGATCCAAGATATTATAGAAAGATGAATAATCGTTATTAGGTACAGGAATGTCTTCATCATTATTACTCTAAGTTCCCGATAACAGAAGAATATTAGAATTATGAGCCACATTATCAATGATATCATTTTTATGGGCTCGTAAACTTTGTATATTAAATGTTTATATTGATAAACCTGGTCTGATCTTTAAAAATTTCACTAACTCTGATTCTAATGTAAATAATGGATTAAATGACAGTCTTTCAAACTTTAATTTTAACGAAAGAAGTGACGCTGGTCCTGTTCTACCATGATAAAATGTAGAATCATTCGTTTTTTGGATACAATATATAATTATTCTATTGTAGTTTTTCACTACTATATCATTTTATTTAACTTTTGTGTCTTAATAGCCATGTTAATCTTATATAATATTATTTAAAAAGAAGTATATCTTCTTATGTGCATACATAAATACACACGCACTTAAAGAAAATTTAAATGGAATACTGCAGATTATGTTTCACTTTCAATTTTTTTGAAACTTTCCATATTAATACATTAATATGCTTAACACGATGGATCAAACCTAGGAAATACTTGGAAAACTTTGTAATAATCTCATTCTAAAAGATCTTTCTCCTCTTTGTCACACCCACAAACACACACACACACACAAACATAAACAGTATTTACAAGGGTTGTACAACTACTTGATACCATTAGAACTATTACTCTTTTTGTAAGGGTGGTGGGTTTTTGTGATAACCATATATATATCTCCATATATTATGTGTATGCAGCAACACAACTACTATACACTCAAACCCCATAGACATAGAAAATCATACAGAGAAAACTTTTTAAGGACGTTCATTTGCTACTACGCTACGCTAGAATCAAATGAGTACGATCTGTAATAAAATATATTTAGGATTTTTAAAAAGTTGTAAAGTATATGAATCATCTTACAACGATTTAAAACCTTTTTTTATTTGTAAATTAGAAATTGATATGACTTAATGTGACGGATCTAACAAGAAACGATGTTGCGTATTTGTGTATATGTGTATATTTTTTTACTGTGCGCCAGTTTTGAAAATATGGTGGCAAAAACAAACCTAACAAAAGAGTTTTAATTTTATTAAATAATTAATTCAAACGTTCGTCAACACCATTTTTTTAATGCAATTATATGTAGATTTCAAACTGCATATTTCAAAGAATATTTATAAACATTATTTATTATGGTGGCTACTTTAATAATATAGATATAATAATTTTAAGTACAAAAAAGTTCTGTTCTCCATAAGACAAGATAATAATTACTCTTTGAAATGATCGTCAACAGGTTTTACATTTTTGAGGAAGGATGACTACTGAATTGAGCTAATCAATTCCCTAAAAAAAAATTTTGGAGTTTACTCCTTAAGAATGGATTTTCTTGTAAGGCGCCCGGTATGAAAAAAATATGAAGAGTAAAATTTAGTGATCGAATGACCTCGTTACGTTTTTTGTGCGAAACCTCTCTTGCGCACTTTTTAGTAATATGTGTGTATAACTTGTATACTTCAGTCGGTCAGTCAGTCAGTCAGCTTCATGTCTAGCTGTATAGTATATTAGATACTTGTGTGCTGCCGACGTACACAGGGTATGCTGCGAGACAGCTGACGCATATGTATATATGTGTATATACCTATACATTACATATATAAATATTCATATATAAATATTCAATATAAATATTATATATAAATTCAAGCAAATTTATAGAAAGATATGTTTTTCTAGCTCCAATATGATATCGGTCTTTTTTTTAGTCTAGTAAGTCTTTTTTTCTGTATCTGTTCAAAGACAATCGTTCTTAAGGAGTAAACTTTAGTCGAGCGTCGGAGCTGACACACACACTTTTTTTATCTACAATCAAGCCTCATGCATGAACGTCCTTAACCGCCACAATCATCCACCATCCACCCACAACACAGCTACTACAGTCACCGCAATTCATATTCACAATATCAAGCAGTAACTAACCCTAAGCCATCTACAGATAATTTATAAGTTACTAAAAGGGATGGATAAAAACGATAGTAGTATACACACGCAAAAAAAAACCGCTTCAAAAACATGAACGTTATAATGTCACATGTGTCCCTGTGTCCCTATGTGTCTGTGTGTCTCTCTGTTATATAATGTACGACACATATTGCTGTTGCTTGCTGTGCTTTGGTAGAGCTTGATGTAGTTACAAGCTCATAACAAAACGTTATGTGTTTCAATAAATATTTAAACAATCTCGTAAAGAATTTTTTTGATTAGTTCTTTTTTTTTTGGTTTAGAGTTTTCTTTATTTAGGGTTCTGTAACTATGAATTCTTTAAGCGCAGAGTTGTATTATTTTTATTTTCCCTTTTTATTTTCGTTTCGATTTATTTTACATTCGTTTGTAAATTGAAACTAAAATTAATTTCCATAACAAATGAAAATAACAACTAATTAAGTTCAAGCTTAAATAATACCCGATATATAAAAAATAAACGGAGAAAAAATATATATATATACACCCGGTATAATTCGGAGAAAATTTTGTGTGTGTGTTCTAGAGTTAAAAAATATGGTTCTAAGTTCGTGACTAGGCAAAATCGGACTATGCTTCCCTCCGCCATTGGGGAAATATCCATCTTTGAAACCGGAAGAGGTACAACAAAAATTTATAGATAAAAATGTTTATTTAAAAAAATAAATAAACTTTATTTTATCCTTTTGGTCACAAACTTGCGTAAGGATGAATATTTTCAAGCGTTACAAAGTCGGGACTAAACTTAATATACCTTGTATATTTACATATACTGGATATATGTAAATATACATAGATTTTTTCTTAAATTTAAAATAAATAATATTTATAAGGATATCCTTTATCCTTTGTCGTCTCATATCACAAAGTCTTAAAAACTACGAAGCTGGCATGTCGTGTGAAGGATCATTTTCAGAAAAACTAAACTTTAAAGAGCTTTTAATGAAATGAGGTGTTTTTTTTAAATAAAACTACGTTAGAATATCCCTAAATGCATAAAAAATAATGGGGTTGCCTTTCTGCAAAATTTCAGTTTTGTGTGTAGCATTGATTCTACTATAAAAAAAAACTTTTTCTAAATTTCCATACCTTAAATAATAAATTAAATATTGATATGAAAAAATTAACTCACCCACCAGGCATCAAACCCTGGATTTCTAGTCCAATTTGCTAACTGTTACACCACGGATGACTCTGATAAATGAATCAATTTTTTCTATATCATATTTTTTTCATATTCTTAAATATTTGATTTTTCATTTCTCATATAAAATACAGAAAACGATATTTATTTCGATTACATTACATGGTTACAAAATTTACGAGCCATATATAAGTAAATATGAGAAGAATATTGCCAAGAAACAACATTTTCACAAGATGTTGCTCGTGTATGTGTGTTCATAATTCCATATATGTAAATAAAATAATGTTTTGTTTTTTATTTATTTTCAACTTATAATGCCAACCAAGTGAAGTTGCAGTAAAACTAAGTGCATCTCATCTCATGTTTATAACTTATTCTGTACACATATATTTCTGTAGATGTGCCGTAGTCAAATACCTACGAGGCAAAATCGTAGAATGTTATGATAATAACCAATACACGAATTTAGATAATACTCGGAAAATAAATGCTCAAAACTAGTTCTAAGCAAATAAGTTTGTTAATTATATTCTTATATGTGATGTTGGATGCTCAAAATTATTTCCAAGTCTTATTATATGGTTTCCCTTGTATGTAGGTTTTCCTTTTGACGTGAATACGTCTTTAAATTGGCTTCCATAGTGGGAGGCTGAGACAGAAACTGATGATATGTTACAGTTTGGTGTTGCAACCAGTCCAAGTAGCCGAGCGGTCTAAGGCGTTATGTCTGCGCAGTATGCATACTTGGAAACTGGGAGGTTATGGGTTCGAATCCCGACATCGGCAGATTGGCAATTATTAAGAAAAAAAAGGCACGAACTCCAGATAAATATCGGCATAGTTCCTATCAGAGTCGGCTGCATATCCTACCAATTCCTAGTCTACTCACAAATTCCATCCACTCCACTCACATCCACACATCCTTAGGATGGACCTTATGGTCGAAGTGTAGTCTATCCAGGACACCCTCTACATGGCTGCCTCTAATCTATCTATCTTGGTGTTGCAGCTACAAATCTAACATCTACATCAAAAATTTAATTACACCATTCGATAGATAAAGGATCGAAGAATTCGTTACGCTAAGTGACGACTGTGACGCATTGTGCGCGGCTATTTTGAGGTAGTTTCGCTGTATCATATAATGTCTGTTTAGCCTACATTTTTTTCTCTCAGTATGCATATAATACGCTCTTTAATATTAAATTGTATAATAAGCAATTTGATTAATCGATTTTAATTTCCAACGCATCAAATTGTTTGTCTTGTTAATTCCTAAAAATGGTTCCTTTACTTTTTTTCTGTCAAATTCACAGTTTCGTCAAAAACCTCTATTTTCCGTTTAGCCAACTTTGAACGCGTGGCAAAAAACATGGGTGGTGAATTGGTGGTTAGAAAATAGTTGATCTTCATCTGGGCTATCAGCCCTAACAAGAATATGCAATTCGCAAATATTACGGAGAAGTGTCATGCAAATCTACCCATTTCTTGGCCTATAAGTAGATTATTCCTTTTGAGCATTTTTTGTCAGAAAGTATCCAAATTGAAATATTGCCGTTACATTTGGATATACACCAAATGTTTCTCATATTATGCATGATGCATGCTTTGCTTGCTAGCATCATCATATTTCTGTCGTAGCAAGTACGTAAACGAAGTATAAAATGTAACAGATGGCTGTTCATTTTCATGCCAGAATAATTATAATAAATTTGTTAACAAAAATTTATGATCACATTATTATTGTTGTTCGTATTATTTTCTTAATTTGTTTTTAAATGGTTATTGTTTTTGGCTGGCAAATTTTTGTGTTGTACGGTGATCAATCACATAGTCAACGAGATTTATGTGTCGAAATTTTGATACTATTTCATTTATAGAACATAAACATTCGTTTCCGTATATTAGCCTGTAACCGTAGTTATTGGTTCATTGACCCAATTTTATCAAAACCGGTACACACAATTCCTTGCACTTATTAGAGCTTAAATTTCGAATACCATCACATTTAAACAATTTTAACTATTTTTTTTCTCAATATTTTTAAAAAAAATTCGAAAAAAGGGGTTTTTGGCGACTTTGAAGGGCTGTTTCTCAGAAACTGCCCATTAGGATCGGATGGCATTTTTTTTACAACATATAGTGGTACCAATAAATAAGCTCACTAATTTTGGAGCGGTTACCTCATAACTTTTTTTTTTCTAAATTCGCGAGTGCGAAAACGGCCCGCGTGTTTCGGATGGCAAAAAATAACATTCGTTTCCGCATATTAGCGTGTGATCGTATAGTTATTGGTTTATTCACTTTAATTATTCGTTAAAGTTAATTAATAATTCCGGACAGTCACTTACTTGGAAATCCTGGGAACCCCGGAATAGTTACGGAATTTATTTTATGTCAGGAAAAAGCTGGACGTATCATGAAATTTTGTTCGTGGTCATGAGAAATCTAATTGCTATAAAGTAGTTTTAGAAGAAAAAAAATTAGTGACGTAAAATATCCACTAAAATTAAATTGCGTGCGCATTACAATATGTCTATTCAGACACCTAAGATAGATATCTTAAATAATTCAGAAACCTTTTTGTAATCGCGTTTCCGAAACCGGCTTAAACGATTTCATCAAGATTTCAGAATTGAAGTTCTTGAGAAAAATTTTTTTTCTTCCAGGTTTTCACAAACAAGATTTTTTATGGTAGGCAACTTGTATGACACTAATGTGATTATGTTGTATATACGCCACCCGAAAGTAGATACTCATTGGAGATTCAATATATGTCTCTATATACACTCCCGTTCAATAAAACTGAACCAATCTGAAATGTTAGTTTTCTTACATTTCACAAAACTCCTCACTTTTTTAACTCTCTGTATATTATTTATTTATAAACAAAGATAAGTAGTATATTTTTTTAATGTGAAAAAAGAAATGGAAGTTTTATATTTTTTATTTATGTAAACTATCAGTGATAGAGTAAGAATATGTAGTGTAAATACATGTTACGTGTTATTATCTCCTTTTTACGTATAAAAATAAAATAAAATGTTGTATCTGTCAAAAACATTTACTACAAGAATAATCAAAATTCGACAGAGACTAATTCGGTTCAGGTCGGTTCAATTTTATTGAACGGGAGAGTACTTAAAGAGAAATATGTCGTGTGTGTATGTTTGCCCGAATTGTTTGGATTTAGGAGATAGCGAAATAATGATGAGAGTAAACCCTACGTAAAATTTCTTTACCACTCAAAATCGGCTACATCTCTAATATATTTTATAGTTTCTATAGAAATACCTGCATTAATAAAATTGTGGAAATAAATTATTTATCAAGAATTTAAAAATTAAAAAAAAAATATTGATGCTTAGAAATATGCAAAATTTACAAAAAAAGAAAAAAAAGTTATTTGACCTAAATTTTTCTGCCCCAGATATGAATAAAAATTCTAACACAAGTAGGTACTTATTGAAAAAAAGTTAACTATGCTAATTACACAGTCAGTATACTCATTTAATTTTTATCATATTTTAAAAAAAAAGCCATAATTAAAAACTGTATATACGTAAAACATAAATAATTATATGTCTATCATAAAAATTAGATTAGAATTTTGTGT
Organism: Nineta flava; assembly: GCA_963920215.1. Taxonomy (NCBI): domain Eukaryota; kingdom Metazoa; phylum Arthropoda; class Insecta; order Neuroptera; family Chrysopidae; genus Nineta; species Nineta flava. The sequence goes on along the minus strand of OY986043.1, from coordinate 84,916,632 downwards.
CGTCAGTCAGATTGCAAGCGAATATGGAATATATGAAGACAATTAAAAATGAAAAGTACAAATATAAAATTTTTTTACGATAAGTGGTAATAATTAAATTATGATGACATAAGAGTTGTTGTTACTTATGGTATTTAATGGTTACTTTGGTGTCTGCTATATATATATATATATATATATATATATATTGTTTTTGTTTGTTTATATTAAGATAAGCGAATTATTATGATTGTTATAGCTACTGTGTTCATTATAAGCTATAGAATAATATTAAATTTTATTATAAATAATTAAATAATATTGTAACAAGAGATAAGGTTGGTAACTTGAGTGTGAATGGAATCAAACACGCAAATATATTCAATATAAATTTATTTTTATCTGTAGAAATGGTCTTTCTTTATTACGAAGAATCTACTTCAAAACTGGCTTACAACTTTATTCTATGGGACTCAAAAGTAGTACTCATTCTGCAAAATTTTTTAATTGACTTGTATCTTGTTGTTAATTTTATCCAGGATCCAAAGACTGGCCTGTTTGTGCATTAGTGGATCCATGAGCAGTACACCTACAGCAGCCATGGATGCCATACTAGGACTGATTCCGCTAAGCATTGTAATAATAACTAGAGCGAGATCCAGCGCCTATAGACTGTCTTGCAATAATAACTGGATTAATAAAAATCAGATTGGAGATGCTAAGATCGTGGCAACATCAATCATCTCAGACCTTGTTTTTGAAATGGGCACAGATATGCTTCCCAAAATATACCCCTTCTCAAAACCTTTCACTGTAGTCTGTGATAGGGACATGTGGACGGAAGGAGAACCACCCTATCTCAAGAAAGGAATTGTCTGGTATACAAACGGGTCCAAAACTGAAGAAGGGATCGAGGCGGGAATCTACGGTGAAAGACCTAAAGCAAACATAAGCCTAAACTTTGGGTTACAGCAGATACAGGATATTCGATGCATGTCACCCCGAATATATGAACCTTCAGAAAGATCTGATAAGCAAGCTCCTGGCTATTGTCAACATATGGGAGAAGCGAATCTCGTCGAACTGAAGTAGAAGGAGAAGCACACTGGATCATAAGGTCGAAGTGCAATACTTTTTTAGACCCCAAGATGTATCTATCTATCTATTATGGTAATTTGGTTTTTTGGGAAAATGTTTTGATTAAAATTTGTGACTATATTTATAATGAACAACTTTTATTAGAAGCATTTTTTTCGAAAACCGAATGAATTCGGCACAAATCATTTATAACACTTTGAAAAAATGAACGGCATACTGCTTATACTGTGATACAAGTTTTATTGTTTGAAATACTTGAACTCAACAAACATTCATTTTCGTATATGAATACATATTTATTTTAAATGTTTAAAAATAAACAGAAAAGTGTACAATAAACTTTCGCTCTCAATTTAAGTGTATATGCATTTTGGCAAGGTTTCATGACCTGTTTCAGTCGAATGTTGTGAAAGGAAAATAACAATTTCCTCTGAATCTATTTCACAGATATTCATATTATAATTTTTCAATTGGCTATACTTTTATTGATTCTATTGATTTTGATATTAGAAATATTTGTACAGTTCCAGTCGGTACAAATCGGTAGATAATTTTTGTGTCTATTTTTACAGCGTCTGTTTTAGACAGCTTTGCTAATAGAGAATCAATGTTAAATATAATTTACTATAATAATTACACAATGCTTCATAAAGAAATAAAAATAGTGGGGGTACTCTGTAGTCTGTAGTGTGAGTGTGCACATGTAATGAATAATAATATTATAAATTAAGTGGACTTTACTAAATCCCCACTCTTAAATGACATCAAACAAACATCAATTTACATCATCCATAAGCAGTCAGATGTTTGTAAGTGTGTGTATGTATGTATGGTTTTATAGTAAATATTTTATTTTTTTATTTACTATTAGAAATGCTTTTGAAAACAGACTGTATATTAAATATCTATATCCATTTAAACATAGGTAGTCAAACAATTTGATTTATTGTATTAGAAATGTTTGTACAGATAACGACTGTACACATCCGTAGACAGTTTATTATTTAATTATCAATCAAACCAAATGTTATTATCAATATTTTAAATATTTATTAATGATGTTCACATTATGTTTTCAACATTCAATATTACGGATTTCCACTCATATAAATTATATTTTCACAACGATTTATAAAAAGAGAATTACCCTTGAGAGTATTTTAGTTAATTTTCAGTAATACAAACTAAACTTTTTGTCATAAGTTAGGTATTCTAAGTGTCAATTTTTTAGTTCTGAAGTTTTCCCCTTCAACGAGATTAGCAACCCTCACTCTTAGGTTGGAGAATATATAAGCAATTAGTTCCTTGCTGATTTCTTGTTTTTTTCCAGTTTTTCGAAAAAATTGGATGTTTCAATATCAGAAATCTAACCCTTCCTGAGTTTTGCGCCTGAACTTTGATAACGAAAAATTGATGCTTTATTTGTGAAAGCGAAACTCTATACGCTAGGGTAAAAAAAGAGTAGGCAGCATATAATTATTCCCATTCCAAATTTGTTGAGTTTTCGTCCATTTATCCGTTCGAAAAACAGGTACTCAGTTCTCGTTCGGGGAGAATGGAGGGTAGATGTACTCAAAAAAAAAATGAAAATAACTAATTGGTGAGCTAGAAATTTTTCAGTTTAGAATATCATTACTCCAAAACAATAATCTTAATTTTTTTTTTGGAGTATTCTTTAAGCTTTATACTGAACCATTTATCCCGTAAAATTCGAAATAACCATTGCAGGAGGAAAACGCCAAAACTTAATAATAACGTCTTGCACAGCTAATTAATAAGAAATTAAGTGTAGTTTAAATTTCGCAACGTCTAAATCATTTTTTCGATTGGTTTTTAATCCACAAATTCTTCTCACTTATAAAATATGTCATAAAAATGTATTTTTAGTAACTGAAATCGATAAAAGAATCGTCTGATTTTTTTAAATTATTTGATAACAGTTTTAAAATAAGTTATCTAATTTATCACTAATGCAGGAAATTCAATATCAAATTGAAAAAAAAAAACAACCACAAATCAAGGATATTCGATTAAACAGACGTCTTAAAGATAACCTTGCTTGAACCAGGTCAAGTAGTCACAAATTAGGAGACGTCAATATTTTGTTACAGAATTTTCCGGAGAGTATAGAAAAAAAAAATATTGACTCCCGAGAGCTGGGAAAAGTACCGGAAAACAATACTTTCAGAGATTTAATGACCTACATACTGGCCCCGCCAATCAATTATGAACCCATTATATGTACGACTAACTAGAGTTCACTGTCACTAAACCGATGTAATGTATTTTTAATTAATATAAATCCAATTATAAATTAAATTAAGGTAGTTCCAGCATTGTCTTGTATAATCAGGACAAAAAACCGGTTTGCTTTTATTATAGAACAAATACATATACACATATTATATATACTAACATACACTCCCGTTCAATAATTTGAACAGATCTGAAGCGAATCAGGCTCTCACAATTTTGCTTATTCTTGTAGTAAATGTTTTATACTATACTTCCATTTCTTTTTAAACACTTAAAATATATATTACTCTTCTTTGTTTATAAATAAATCATTATACAGAGAGTTAAAAAGTGAGGAGTTTTATGAAATGTAAGAAAATTAACATTTCAGGTCTGTTCAATTTTATTGAACGGGAGTGTACATATATTTATATACAAATTTACGTAATTTTGAAAGAAAAAAAAATTTTTTAATTATTATATTTCGAAAACAAAACGGTAAAACGCGATTTAAAAAAAAATTCACTTAAGAAATATTTATCTTTACTGTCCAATTTTTTTTTTTAAACTCAGTCGAGTATTTCTTTTAATAATTGGGCGGGCATGAAGTTTTACATGCTTCTAAAGAGAGAGAATGATTAATTTGCTATTAATTAACTCGCATTCTAAACGGTCAAAAATTCTGAAGCTTCAGGATTTATTAGAAAACGTAATTTTTATTCTGTGAAAAAAATGAGCAAAATCAGTCGAAAAGTGAGATTTTATGCTGGAACTATCTTAATTAAAACTGCCAGCCGTGATTTATAAAATATTATACTAAAAAGTTTATTGAATTATTAGTTTTTTATGTTCAAATAAAACGATAGTATCTCCTGTAGTAACCTTGTTGAAGGTACAAAATCTGGTGTGAAACACTCAAACGACATCTATACCCAGAGTTTAACAAATGCCTTTGGGCGTATGTCATTGAGTTGAACATTTGAATAGAATATATACCCAGATATTGGTATTTATTTATGTATCAAAATTTAATTTGAACGAAAGAAAAATTATTGAGCTTAATTTATTCGTTTACCAAAAAAATGCGTAATGCAAAAGTTGTTCAAATTTTTTTCGGGAACAATTTTCTAATTTAAATTTTTTACTCTTTGTCGTACTGTTTTCATGAAAATTTCCAAAAACCAACAAAATGCCAAGAAGAGCCTTACTTTTGTGACCCGTGGTACACTTGGCCACAAAAGTTCATGTCATTTTTTTAAATTTTATAGTTGATTTGTGTCTTATTCATTCGGTTTTCGGAAAAACGTTTCGAATAAAAGTTGTTACTATATTTCTAATGAACAAATTTTAGTCGAAGCATTTTTTCGGAAACCGCATCAATAGAGCACAAATCAATTATACAATTATTTAAAATGACATCAACTTTTATGATCCATAGTACATAGTTTAAAAAAGCTGAGTCGGAAACGTTTTCGAGAAATTCTAAACATTTTTACACATAAATGCACGCAGAAAATTTATTCGAGAAAATATAATCGAATAGATTCTTTTTGGCAGGAAAACCAAATTACATATCAAAATATATTTCTTCAATATTAATAACCTCCAATAATAATAAAAAAAATATGTACATAAAATTTAAAATAAATCGAATTTCCGTTTCCTTTTTGACTTATTATTTATACAGAAAAAAGCAAAAGCCTCAAGCAAAATTTATGTAAAATCATCAATATTTTTCCAATGTACGAAAACAAAATATGCATAAACTGGGGGAAAAACGAAAATTGTATATTTAATATAATTTGAATATATTTTTAACAAAAAAAAAAAAAAAACTGGCAAATGAAGAAAATGGAAATACGAAGAGAAAGGAAGTCGTGGAGAGAATAAAACGAATAAGTGAATGTAAATATTTAATCGATTATTCAAAATGTATTTTTCTCTTTTTCTTCGTTACGATGAACAAATAATATACTCACTTTTTGTCAAATGTCATCATCTACTTAGAATATTCGATGTTCGAATGTATAATCTTGAAACAGGCAGCAGCCATGAATTGATAAAAAGTGAAAACACAATAGAAAAAACATTAAGAAGTGGATGTTATTCTTTTTAATGTCGAAATCAAAAACAATAACATTCCTTTTTATGAGTTTATTACGTACAATTTTATTTTTCTACAAGCATTTGTAGAATATTTATCAAATTGATTGTTTTGCAATTTAGAATACATTGTATATGCAAATTGAAAATTTACGTACTGGCAAATTTTGAACATGGAAAATACTTTCAAAAGAAAGGTTCTATATCTCACAAACAATCACTCCTACGAGAAATACCTCCGGGTCTACTTTGTGTTAATTTGTCTCAGCTACAACATATTAATGAACGTTTATTGTCGAAAATTTTGTAGTTAATACACCCCTTCCCCCCTTTCCAAAAAAATTTACTACCATCTGGATAAAATCGCATCAAAGTTGATCTTTCATAGATTGCCACAAAACATTTTATCTATAACACCTTCTTATCTATATCTGTAAGAATGCGCAGAAGGTGACGACGCATTAATGTCTCCTACGTCATCACATAGATAGTCAATTGTTGAAAAACGAATTACAAAAATATGAGGGAAAATTAATTGAAAGATAAATAAAATAAATTTATAACATTAATTTTAAAATTTAATTTTCAATGAACAGACCTGCAACATTATTTCATCAGTAACAAATTGTCGATAGAAAATAGAAAATGGGGAAAAAATTTCGACTTACCAAATTAAATGGACACAAAATAAAAATACACCAGGTACCACTAAATCGTCAGATCCAACGGACCAACGTCTTCGAAACACAACAATACCCGGCATATTTTCAACTGTTTATTTAATTTTTCTATTTTTTCGATTTAAATTTTTCACAATAACAACAACAACATTTTCTTCATTAAATCATTCACATCACATTGAAAATAGAAACACTAATTTAGAACCGCATCGTACACACTTCAAATTACACACTGTGTCACATTTTCAAGGAAAACGTCATGTTTTTGTCAGAATTTATCAGTCACCACTTCTTATGTTATTAAAATATGATTTCAGTTTTGGAATTTATGAAACATAATTCTTGAATTTCAGGAAACATTTTTTTTGTGATTTATAATAATTTGGGGAGAGTTTCACAATTTTTAATGAACACACGCGTTTTTATTAAATACATGATGATGTTTCATATGGAAATTTTGTTGAAGTGAATAATCTGAAACAAAAATAAAAGTTACTTAATTTTTTGCAATAAATTTTTGATCATTTTTATACTGATCTTATCAGTTTACAAATTAAATGTAACAAGATCAGTATGTAAAAGGTTCAGTAGACAAATAAAATAATACAGGTTTATTTTTGTTATATACTTCTTTGTTATACACTTCTTTGTTCTTTAGTTATACTTCTTTTGGCGTTTAAGAGAATTCGATCAGAGTGTATTTTCAGCATGAAACAAAACACTGATGTTACTCAGTTTTCTATCGTGCTCTGTTGCACAGTGTTTGAGATATATTCAGTAACAAAAATGTGCATAATATAGTATACAGCGAAACAGACAAGTCTGTCTGACACATAGGCAGTGTGACCACACTTCAGACGCCCGATTTGTATTTGTTCGAAAAATACGAAAATTGTTCTCATTTGACGATTTGGAGAGCGATTTTGGGATGCGAATACCGTCCGAAATCTTAAACGATTTCTATAAGGGTTTAAATCTGTATTCGTAGAACCATATTAGGCAATACTTAAAGAGCATTATGGGTTTGAATACGTATAAAAAATATTAGATTCATTCTGTTTGTATATGTAGTGCATGATCTTTTTACAAGAAAAGTGCAGAAAGTTAATATCAAGAAAAAGATATATTTTTGAGAATCGAATATTTTAAAAGTATTTGTCGTTAAAATGGACCAGATTTACGTACTGTTGCGGGCAAAAGTATCCGAAACAATGATCTCTTTTTAAAATTGACAACAAACAAAAAATTTAAATTTTTACCCCATATAAAAATTGATAAAATTGATGAAAATTATTTTATCTCCAATTTTGATAAAAACTTTATTTTAGACGCATTTGAACTCACTGAAAACGATACTGTTGATTAGAATGCGATCCGAATTTATGCGGTTCTCAAGATTTTAGCTCACAGTGGTAAAAGGTTTTTTTTTTGGATCAGAACCCTAATAAAATCAGTAATTTTGTTATCATTGTTTTAATTTTCTTTGAACGTGATAAACATTTTATAATATTGATTGATTTTCAAAATCAACTTGAGAATAAATTGATATAGAAAGCGACTTCATTATTTATTAATATCAAACATTAAGTAGCAGGTGGGATTAACAAAATATGTTATCTTTTATTATCCTTGTTAATTTGAAATGGATTTGATCTGGGTATTATATGCAAATGTACTGAATAATTTATTGTTCCTTTCAATAGTTCTCCTTTCAAATAATTTTAATTTGATATTATTATAAATATTGGGCAAACCCAAATACATATTAATAATCACATGAACAGATTAGACTATTGGATTTTTATGTTAAGATCGCAGCGCCGCTGTGACAAAACTAGAAATCCTTCACAGTTGTAAACAAGATTATTTTAACCTGTTGTGTAGTAGAGTTTACGACGTTTTTAGATTTAGTTATATATTCGGTATTTATCATTAGTTAAAATATTTTACCAGATAAAATATTATAAATGTACCCCAAAGTTTTTTAATTTTGCTTTTTCTGAACATTTTGCAAATTTATGGAAACCATAATTTATTCTTATTGAAGATTTACAGTTCGGTGAACAACAGTTTGCAGACATTATAGAATAAAATAAATGATTTTTATAATGAAAAATGCACAATTCATATTCATCAATAAATATGTTTTATTTACGTATTTTGACTACAAAGTAGTCATCGTTAGTATGAATTAGCTAATCGTCACTATCTCCGGGATATGGAGTCAAAGAACTCGTTGCTAATTTGGTGCATGTCTCAAAATGATTTTAAAAAAGTGTTGTCTGTTATATGATCAGGTTGAGGGATTACCTAAGTGATTACTTGAGTTAACTGACCAATTAAATGATTAAGTGTGTGATGAACGCAACCCAACCCACTGCGTCGACTGGCGGTAATCCTTTACTGACCATATGGTCTTGTTATTGTCAATAGCGTTAGGGAGTTATTCGCAGCTAACCTTGACATTCAGGTTTTAACTTTGAAAATGGCATAATTTTATTAAATTAGAATTTGGAATTGGCTTATTTTCTAAATTCATGATTTGTTTTCTTAGTTTGTGTATATTAAATACTTTCGTATGCATCTAATCTGCGGAATTTTGTACCGATTTCTATTAGCTAATTCATACTGATGATGACAAATTTCTAGTCGAAATATGTATTTATAAAGTACAAATAATTGTTCTACGTCAGTGATTCTCAACCTTTTTTTTTGTCGCGGCACGCTTTTAACGATTTCAAAATTTGGCAACCCACAAAGAAAAAGATAAGTTTAAAAGTTGTTTACTTACCTATAACACACTGTGTAAAATAGTTTATGATAATAATTGGAATGTAAAATAAAATAATATGTACTACAAAAACAACAGTACGTTTATTATGGGATTCATTACAAGTTAATAATGAGAATACTTTTTATGATAAATTTGAACTTGATGTTTTTTGATAATTTCATTTATATTTGGTCGTAAAAATGACAATGTCACTCTCATATCATATCGTCTTCAACATTTAATAGTCTCGATCTTTTTTTCGTTTTTATGTTGGTTAATACTTTACTATATACATTTCTAAAATTTGGCAGCACACTTTAAGAATTTGGGGGCACACAAAAGTGCCGCGGCACAGTGGTTGAGAATCTTTATATATATTTTATTTGTTTGTTTACATTCACCAAATGGTACAAATTTTTTAATGTTTCAAATCGTTAAAATTGACTAGTTTATATCGATAAATGAACGATCTCAAACAAATGACAATTGATAAACTTTTCTTTGGCAAAACATGGTCATTCTTTAATCCTAGCTCACCACATATGCAACAGGGGTGAAATAAAAAAGTAATAAAATTTTACAATTATTTCACCGTCATTTTAATCGACTATTTTTTATTACTTTTTTTATTTTCATAAGTAATTTTGAACATTATTAATCTCTGCTCATTCATCTATAATATTCTTCGTAAGTCAATTTAATGTTGTTCGGTGCTACCATGGGGGGGGGGGGGTTACAATTTAAGGGTTAAACAGTAGAAAACAATTTAGATTTTTATTACACATTTTCACTGTTGACATTATTATTATTCGTATATTATGTGGCATATCAAAACTATACCATGCTGAGAAAATAAATGGAAAATTTTATTACTACTAGCAACTTGTGTGCGATAATGGGTTTTTAAATTTAACCTCTATATACATAAATTATGGAGGTATTGATAGATAGATTGATAGATAGATTGTAGAGGCTGCCCTGGACAGGCTACACTTCGACCATAAGGTCAATTATGATGCCTAACGATGTGAGGATGTGAGTGCAGTGGAGGGAATTTGTGTATATAGACTAGGAATTGGTAGGATATGCGGCTGCAGCGGACTATGATAGGAACTACGCCGATATTTATCTGGAGTTCGTGAAAGAAACTGTAGAAAACATTCTCAAGCATAGCCGGTTATTTCGTTATTGTCCATACGCCAACAGATTAGTCAATTAACCGCCTCTTGTTTTTTTTCTTAATAATTGACAAACTGCCGATATCGGGATTCCATAACCTTCCAGTTTCCAAGTAGGCATACTGCGCAGACATAACGCCTTAGACCGCTCGGCCACTTGGACTAGAATTATGTGTGTATATATTCTATTCCACTGTTGAATTGAACGGTATATTATGTTAAAGCCATTTGTTTTACTCTGTATATAGTGATCGCGTGAGTGTTTCACACCAGCTGTTTTTTTTTCGAATATATAATTAAAATATTCATCCATTATTTGATATTTACTGTAAAAATTTATATCGTAAATTTATGCGAAATTTTTATGTTATTTTTTTTTTGTAAAAATTTTTCTTGAATAATAAAGCGACAATTTTTTATGAAAATAACTAACGCTTTACGAAAGCTATGTGACTGGAATGTACAGGGAAAAATAATTTAAGTTAATGATGTGCCCATTAATAATTATATATGTTTTGGTTCGTTAAATATTTCACTATTTTGTATTTAATGATGTTGTTGCTTGATGTTGCATTTATACAGGGAGTTTATACAACAATAAAGCTAAGATAGAATCAAATAAATGACCATTATGCCAAAATAAATAAGCTACAGAGCCAGATCTTACATTAGAACTTTCCAATTTGACTATACAGTTGAAATTAGGTACAGGAATGTCTTCATCATAATTACTCCATGTTTCTGATAAAAGAAGAATATTAGAATTACATATACCACACATAACAATATCATTTTTTTGGGCTCGTAAACTTTGTATATTACATGTATAGAGATTGATAAATCTGGCTTGGTCTTGATAAATTTCACTAATTCTGATTTTAATGTAAATAATGGATTTAATGCCCGTCTTTCTAACTCTAATTGTAACGGAAGAAGTGACGCTGGTTCTGTTCTACCATGATGTAAATGTAGAATCATTGGTTTTAAATACATATTTAAAAGAAGTATAGTTTCTTACGCGCGTACATAAGTAAACACACTTTTTTGTAGTTGTATATATTGCAACAAATAATGTTTAATCTTATTCTCGAAGTAGAAAGACCTGGGCTAAATTTTCTGTGGCCTACAAATTTTTTGTTTATATTGTTACGTACTCGCCCGCCCGTACTGAGGCGGTCTTCGGTCTTGGCTCCACGTCACAGAAAATAACATTGCATGAATTGTAAAAAAAGTTTGGGGGGAGGTGTTTTCCGATTATCCAGGGGGTTGCAATGAAAAAATTGAAGTTTGTCCTATTTTTCCCGTCGGTTTCAAGTAATTTCGCGTCTAATGTAAAAAACCGCATCTTTCTAGCTTGTCTAGAAGTGCCTTGTGTCAGCTTTACTTGGGGCTATATATTACGAGTAAATTAGACAAAACACTCATAGAAACCACCTCGGTGTTTGTCAGATTCAGACGTTTTTCTGAGAGGGAAAACGGGAAATGAAAATTTTTCAGGTATATTATATATAAATTGGATGCTTTTTGAAGCTCTATTTCAAAAATGTATTCATTTTTTTATGTTGTGGTTTAAGTACTTCACAATAAATTCTTGATTTGAAGAATTTTCATCAATTATTAACCAGAGTGGAGAAAATATGAATGTAAAATACATGAAAATATGGAAATTATTAAAGGGATAACTTTTTCCTATATAACGATGAAACATGCAATAAAATATATAGCCTTATGAAATATAATTCCCATTAGATCCTCAATTTTCATACTCTTTCCTTGACCATTGAATATAATAATAATAGTTTTTTAAAGAATTTTATTACATTGAAAAACAAGAAAATGTGGAAGACGAATGTTAAATACATGAAAATATGAAAATTATTATTTATTAGTTTTTAACATAAAATAAATAATACGATCTCTCTTCGATGATAATATTTCAAAAATTTCATATATTAAATTTTAATAATCATTTTCTTCTGTTAAATAATGTTAATGTTATTCTGTGTATTTTCTTAGAAGAATGTTTAATATGTTTAATATAGAATAAGATTTTATCGACCCACTTTTATTATTATTATGATGTTTCATCGAAAATTCTGTGAGCAATTTTTTCACGATTTATTAATATTAATTATAATCCTTTTTAATTCTTTCTCTTATAATAAGTTATACAGAACACGTTTTGGCTTTGGCTGCGACTTCATAAAGACATATCCCAATTTGAACCTTAGCGTTTCTTTGGGAAACAATTGAAAACCTTAGACGAGGACACCCATAATAGGCCATAATTCGGCCTTGAATAGGAAATATATATAAAAATATTCGTAACTTCCAAGTACAGATATTTGTGCCTTTTTCATTCGGTTTTCGAAAAAAATGGTTCGAATAAAAGTTGGTCATTATAATTATATTAACAACTTTTATTCGAAACATTTTCCCAAAAACCGAATGAATACAGCCACAAATCAACGAAACAATTTTGAACGAAGAAAGTTACTTTTATTAAAATATTAAATATTAATTTAATTTTGTCAATTTACCCAATATGAATTTCAATAAATTACAACCCAATCAGCTGAAGAGTCAAATATAAAAAGTATAATATCTATACATAAGATAAAATGTTTACACAAATATAGATACATATTACAGAGCAATTTGTAAATCATTAAATTAAGCGCAGTAAGTGGTTACCTAAGTCCGCGAACTCACAAAAACTGTGCCTATAGGGATCAGAGCAAAACCTCATACAAAGATATAGATAAATATTCAGTAAATGTTTCTGAATTACAATTTCAAATTTGATCTGTCTTTTTCGAATATTCTATTAGTAGTTTTACAACTTGCACCTACACATCTTATAAATTCGAATAGCCTGGTTTCGTGGCCTCGGATAAGCAAAATATCGGATATTATTGGTTTAAAATATAGTTTCAACTCCTAAATTTTATTTCGACAACCCTAAGTATAAGAACAAAACTGTTCGTTAAAAAGTTATTCACCCAATAATCTTTTTTACGACAAACCTCAAATGGAAAATAATATAACTTTGTTAATTCATTAGTAATGAACTTTGTCCCCGAATATTTAAACATTTCTAACAAACAAAAAAAAGTTGAATAAACTGCTCTTCTGTAAATATTAAAGTCGTGTTGCTAATAATATAGCAAAAAATGATGCTAATTAGTTCTCCAAAGTTGTCGAAAAGTTTTAAACATAAAAAGAGTAGGTACTGTATGTATGTATGTGCTTCACTTATTTGAACATTTTCATGTTCATACAAGCAGAATTGCTGATATAACTAGAGTGAAAATTATTATATCAAATTACACTCTTTATATACATAAATTAACTCATCAAATACAGTGTATTTGTAAAATAATGAAAGTGCTAATTATCTCCAAAACTTTATTATTTGGATTCCGGATGTTCCAGCATACAACCACTTTTCGACAGATTTGCTCATTTTTTTGTCACAGGCTAAAAATAACGTTTTCTAATAAATCCCGAATTCAGAATTTTTGACCGTTTAGAACGCGAGATAATTAATAGCAAAGTAATCATTCTCACTCACTATCTCTCTCATAAGAAGTATGTAAAACTTCATGCCCGCCAAACTATCATCTGTTGTATGAAAAAAAAAACTCAACAGAATTCAAAAAAAACTAGAATAGTAAAGATAAACATTTATTAAATAAATTTAAAATCAAAAAAATCAGTGTTAGGTGCATTGTAATTTACGAAAATAGATTTTTTGACATCGCAAACTGTCGAAACATTGAAATAAGTTTTACAGGTGATAAAATCATCTCAAAACAAGTACAAAAGTTTGGCATATAGTTTCGGGAAATCTTAAGAAATATGAGAAAAGTTCCATGAATATATAATTTTCATCTCCTTTTCAACAAGTCGTAACACGTTAAACAACTTCATATGAAGATGTTTTTATATTTTCATGGATACTATAAAAAAAAGAAAGTTTTATTGTTATTATCACTTGATTTTTCTTCTGTTTAACTTTTTTGGCATGATTTTCCCAATCACTCTGTATCTTATTTTGATATCCTTTATAATTCTATCTTCAATATTTTAGAATCTCTTTGTAATTTGTACGAGATACGAATATTTTTTAATGGGAAAACTTATTATACTTCTATAATTATCATATTTACATAAACAATTTTTAAATGAAAATTATTTGTATTTTATGTTTTTTTTTTTAAATAAAAATTGTGCTTTTATGAAAAAATAATAAAAAAAACATAAAGAAAAATCGAGCAACAAAACCATCCAGTATTTTATAATATGAGAAAAGTTTTTTTTTTTATAATTTATTACATTTATATTTTAATTTTTTTATCATTAATAATGATAATGGTCTTCGAGTTTACAAAATAAATATTGAAAAAATAAAAAAATAATTGTATAACGTCTTCTTAATGTTGTTCAATTGAAGGTACCATATTGAACCCCAGACTAATACAATCTATATGAATAGGCTAGTTACCATTTTTTTGAAATGAGTGTTAGGGCGAATCCACACTTTAATGTCAATCACGGTTCGTTCTCGGTCCGATCGATTATATTTATATTATTATACTCGATTCGACCGGAACTTGACAGTTATTACGGATAGTATGAATGCCCACATTGTTTCTTACTTGATAACGAACCGTGATCGGCATTATAGTGTGGATTTACTCTTACGCTATTTGAAATGTGCTAAGATTGTTAAAAATTTAATATGCATTTTATAAAACCATTTAAAATACACAAAAACTCTATAATTAGTTCTCCAAAGTTGTCGAAAAGTTCCTCTTTTCGGCAACTTTTTATATTTTGATTTTTATGTAAGCACTAAAAAGCAGTCCGACATTCTTTGATATGAAAAATCATGCACCTATAGCATGGGAATCGAACCCATGATTTCTGGCGTTCTAGACCAACGTTCTGCTTCTGAGCTACCTGAGATGTTATGGTAGTGGAATGTATATGATCTCTCCACTATCTTCAAGTCAATGTATTATTAATTTGTTTCTTTACTATTTACATATTTTTTAATTGTTTTTTTTTTTTTTTTTTTGTAAACTAGCGTCTATTTATCCATTGTTAGTAAGGTTCCCTTTCGATTATATTATTCCACCGGAAGTACGTCGGGTGCATTTAATTAATTTACAAATTAAAATTTTTAATTTCTGTTAAAGAAAGTGTTTCTGTTTATTATGATTTGCTGGGTACTGGACGGTCAACCATAATTGAACCAAATTTGTAGTATTTCCCTATCTAACAAAGAATTGAATTTTGGATGTTAAACATTAGGACATTTTTATCGTTTTATAGACATTTTGTATGTGCAGAGAAAATTACCCTTTATTATATATGTTGAAGATAAAAACTTAATAAATTTTTAATAACGATAAAAGAAAACTTTCAAGAAAAACCTTAAACTACTTCATGTTTATAATGCTATAAGAAGCATAAGAGCCTGTTAACACTAACCATTCAGCTTGTCCAGTCAAGTATAATAGTTATGACATAATAATACATACGTACATACATACATACACACACATCTTATATATTGTTATAATCAGTTGAAGGATTCATGATTCTCTACAATCTAAAACCAAAAAAAATAAAACCATCTCGACTATTATACCGTCTGTTTTGGAATGCTTTGGTAATAGAGAATCAATGTTAAATATTAATTTACTATAATAATTACACAATGCTTCATAAACAAATAAAAATAGTGGGGGTACTCTGTAGTGTGCGTGTGTGTGTATACGTAATAAATAATAATATTATAAATTAGGTGTGCATCACTAAATCCCCACTCTTGAATGACATCAATCAAACATCATACCACAAGTAAGTAGTATAAGTATAATAAATAAAGTTATGTGTATGTATGTATGGTTTTATAGTAAATATTTTATTACAGGCATAGTTAAAGCAATGGCACGTCAAATTTGGACGGAGAGGCAACCGATGTCGAGTGGTAATCTGGGTTTGAAGTGATACTGAACCTTCTCGTACCGTCCGAATGACCCGCAATGGACGGGGTGAAGATAAGGAGGGGTGTCCAACGTAAAATTTTTTGACGAGGCAACCGGATGAAAATGCGGTTGCTTTGAACCCTATTTATATATGTTTATACCCTATTTATATAATAACATTTTTTTGCCATCCAAAACACGCGGGCCGTTTTCGCACTCGCGAATTTAGATTATCTGACAACCGCTACAAAATGGCTGAGCTTATTTATTGGTACCACTATATGTTGATCATGATGGGTAGTTTCTGAGAAACAACCATGCAAAGTCGCCAAAAAACCCTTTTTTTCGAATTTTTTAAACAATAATGGAAAAAAATAGTTAAAATTGTTTAAATCGGATGGCGTTCGAAATTTAAGCTCTAATAAGTGCAAGGAATTGTGTGTATCAATGCCATCCGGTTTTGATAAAATGACAGAAGTTCAGAAAATGTTTCTTTTTGGATGTGTTCTACAGTTCAAATGCAAAACTATTTCTTTGTTTATAATTTCTACTTTAATTTTAACAGAAACACTTGATTGAATTTTAAAAAAACCCGGTATATACTGGATATTTCTCGTAAGTGCTCCGTAAGTAGTGTCATTTCTTGTTAATTATAAATTTGAGTACACCATACAAACAATACTGAATTCCTTCCTTCACTTTTTGATTCTGATAGAATGTATTTTTTTTGCATCCGTGTATACCTCTCATTATAATAATATGTAAAGTACAAATATGTGGGAAAAATTTTCTTAACACCTAGCTCTAGAGCATATATGTAGGGAAAAGTGAAAGAAAAAACAAGTAATGTAACAACTAACTGAGTTAATTGTTTGAATACCCAGTATATACTGAGTTGTATATAAATGTTCAAATTCTTAACACCTTTACTGGGTCTATATATGTCCTCCTTCGTACTACTATAAATAGTATGTCATTTGCTCTTTGAGCACAAGTTATGAGAAAACTATTGAGTTTATAAAAAAAAAATTCAAGCAAAAGTTGTTTATTTTAAAAAGAAAAAGATTTTGTATTATTAAATTTTTATTCTATCCCTTACGGTTTCAAAGACATATATTCTCCCCCTCCCCTCCTAGCAGGGGAAACACGTTCCGATTTTGGCCATTAACGAACTTGACCTAACTTTTTTGCTATAGAATACATAAAAAAATTTCAGTTCGTTATCTCTTTTCGTCTTTGAGTTATCGAGTTCACAGACGGACGGACATGCGGAAATGGCCATTTTATGAACACATATACCATGCATTTATGTCAAGGATTAATTAAAATATTTTCAAACTGTTTTTTTGTAAACTAGCGTCCATTTATTTCCATTGTTAGTATGGTTGCCTTTAGGTTATATTATACCAACGGAAGCGACTAGCGTTTACTTACTTTGACATTTAAGTAATATGTCTGAACATTGATAACATTTTTTGACATCAAATGCTTGATATGAAAAATCATACACATCTAGGGATGGGGATCGAACCCACGACCTCTGGCATTCTAGACCAATGCTCTACCAACTGAGCTACCTTAGACGTTATGGTAGTACTATGCATACGATCTTTCACTATCATATTTGATGCCATTGTATTATTAATTTTTGTTTATTTACTATTTACATATTTTCAAATTGTTTTTTTGTAAACTAGCGTCTATTTATTTCTATTGTTAGTATGGTTGCCTTTCGGTTATATTATACCAACGGAAGCGACTAGCGTTTACTTACTTTAACATTTAAGTAATATGTCTGAACATTGATAACATTTTTTGGTAGAGCATTGGTCTAGAATGCCAGAGGTCGTGGGTTCGATCCCCATCCCTAGATGAGTATGATTTTTCATATCAAGCATTTGGTGTCAAAAAATGTTATCAAGGATTAATATTTTCAAGCGTTACAAATTCGGGACTATACTTAATATACCTTGTATATTTACATATACTGGGTATACAAATTGTGAATTTTCATTTTATTTAATGTAGTAGAATAATAAAAGATGACAGCTCGTTATCAATGTCTTCTTCTACTTATGCCTTCTATATACATGGTGTGACGTAATTGTGTATGTATGTTATGTCATTTGTAACCTAACGATGGTGCATATTATATGTTCATGGGCGGCTATTGTGTAACATCTTTATTGCCCTTGCACTGATCAAAACTTCTAAATCAGTGATTTTGAAAAAAATGAACGTTGGATGAATATAATTTTCCGTGTATTTAGTGGTTGGCTAGTTAAGAGCACAGTTTGGGAAGAGTTCTAACACCAATGTCAAATTCAAAAGCTACTGCATGCTTGGTACTCAGTAATGATGCTTAGACTGGTTTTCTTTCAGCCTAATAGCATGGAAAATGTGAGTAAAAACTCTTGTTACATAAATTTGCTAATAATCTGCTGCTAGGTAATTTTTACATTAAATTAGAGTGATATTGGGACCACCAGCACTTGGATATGTTCTCTGGTGGGTAATTTATAAACTAGATCTAGCAGATCAATGTTTTCTGCCTCAACCTCCGTGATAAACTCCCGGCCTGCAAGTTTCGTGGTCGCACTCTGGTGAACGACTTAAAATCTATAACTAGTAGGTTAAAATATTAGGCTCTGCCACTGCCAGGGATCCCAATATTATTTATTCATATGATGTTACGGTCTGTTACCATTATCGTTGGGAATATACCGAGATATTCTGGTATAATATCAGAATTATACCAGATTATGTAGGTATATTCCGAACAGCTTGGTAGCAGAGCGTAACCTGGTATAAATAAAAAATAAGTAATAATGAAAATATTGACACGTTAGCTTATGTCATCCAAAGCTTGGTTAGAAGAACCGTTAGGTCGGATAGCTAAAAAGCTGTGATTCGAGTCTTGGTGCAGTATGTGAATATTTTCAAAACCATTTCAATAATAGTATCTGTCTGTATACCAGTCCGAGTGATCCAGTTGTTTAGGGCACTCTTGTCAGAACTTGCTGATTAGATTCCCGACGGTGGCAATTTTTCAAGTAAATGGGGCGATTAATTGATTAAATTGTCGGCGTTTGGACAAGAACGAAAGTAACCGGCTGTGCTTGTGAAGGTTTTCTACAGTTTCCTTCCACAAACTCCAGATGAATTGAATATCGGCATAGTTCCTATCAAAATCGACTGCAGTCGTACACAAACTACCAAATCTCTGCCTACATACAAATTCCTCGTACTTAAGAGGTCAGTAAAAAAGGCCTAGAAAGCCTTCGCTACTACTTGGCTGAACGAACGTAAGATCGGATAGCAAAAAGTCCGTGGATCGAGCCAAGGTGGATGTAATTTTTCCCATATATTAGAGATAGATTATAGAGGCTGTCCTGAACGGGCTACACTTCGACCATATGGTCTATTGTGATGCCTAAGGATGTGAGGATGTGAGAAGGAATTTTTGTGTATAGACTAGGAATTGGTAGGATATGCGGCTGCAGTCTACTATGATAGGAACTATGCCGATATTCATCTAGAGTTCGTGAAGGAAACTGCAGAAAACCATCTCAAGCATAGCCGGTTACTTCGTTTTTATCTATACGCCGACAGTTTAGTCAATTAACCGCCCTCTTTTTTTTCTTAATAATCTGCCGATGTCGGGATTCGAACCCATAACCTCTAAGTTCCAAGTAGGCATGCTGCGAAGACATAACGCCTTAGACCGCTCGGCCACTTGGACTGGTAATTTTTCCCATACGATCTTTCTGTTCACAGAAAAAGGCATACAAAAATAATAAAAAACCGCCTATGGTTTAAAATCATATATTATAACAATGTTCCTTACAATATTTCTTCTAATACTCTATTCGATCTAGTTAACATAATAACAATGGTACTATAAAGTCGAGATACTTTTTTGTGATAGACGCAGAGATAAGTAAACGAATATTATTATTAAGTTTGTGTCAAAAAAACATAAAAATGTGATGGCAATCTCACTCTCTCTCTCTATATCTTAATAATACATTTCATCAACACACACTCAGCTGAGAAAATAATCATAATAATATGAAGAGATTTCATTACCCCAATTTTTCTCCAAACTTAATATCTTTTAATTTATTTTTATTACTTTGTGATTGTTAATTTCCTCTTATCTTGTGTCGTGTCTCGTTTGTTGTTTGCAATGTGAATAGTAAATATAAGAGAATTTCGATAAATATATAGATAGCATTTCTCGATATTATTGGAGAATAAGAACATTATTTTTTTTTTTTCATTAAACTTTTCCAAATATATATTTTTGTTATTGAATATCTGATGTCTTCTATCGGAAATACCAAAATAATCAAAATAAAATTCTTAACAGAATTATGTGCATCACATAATTCTTAATAGAATATTTCCTAGAGTCCTGGATTTCTTAACAAGATAATTGCTTACCCAAAAATTACCGCCTTTGAAACTCGTATAATACGTTTTTTTGACGTTCTAATGGGCATAAATATAGAATGTTCCAAATTTTTGCACACTTATTAAGGGTATTGTTATACGCTCACACTTAAAATTTGAAACCGATTAACCATCTCAAACTCAACTGAAGTTCGAATGATTAACATGGGGAACAATGGACACGATCTATTTTAAGCAGTATTTCTACCATTTTTTTAATTTTTAATAAAAAAACGACACATAAGAACCTGTAAAAAATTGCCAAAAATTATTGTTTTGTTCTGCGCAATTATTGACCGTCTCATTGTTTAGTTATAACAATGCAAAGTGAAGTATTTTATAAATAAATATACGTGTCGGCATGCTGAACAGATACAACTTGACAACACTGTACGTCACTATACGTTGTATAGTGTCAATATACTACATGTAAACAAACAGTATATCAACTGGCGGAATATAAGCGACGTTGCCGGATTGCAACTTATAAAAATGTTAAGTAATTTTTGTAGATACATATAGACAAGTATCGTATGTGTAACGTGTCAACCGGTACAGTCTTGGACGTTCCACAACTTTTTGACAATATTGTATTATGGCAATTACCTTAATTACTCTGTTTCTATGAACACAAGAAAAACAAGGTTTATTCTTTCTGCATATAAAGTATATAAATTGTTTGGTCCACAATGAAATTGTAGAAAAACTTTGGTAACACAGTTTTCAACAGTTATTATTATTAATCGATGCAGAGTTTGAAATAGATATTCATGAAAAGTTGCAAACTAGCGACAATTGATCAGGATGATATTTGAACAATAAATATAGAAACTTTAATTTCGATAAATATATGCGCTGCTATCGATATACGAATATTATATTACTTTTAATCAAACTTTATGATAGTTTTATTAAAAATAAATAAAACTGTTGAGTACAGACAAAAATATCCATTATTCTTTTTGTAAGAGATTTGGTACAGTAAATTTTTTAATAAAAGTCTTCTAATAAGCAGGGCCAAAATTTAAAAATAAATAAATTTATGCACTGACCGACCGTGACTCTTATGCTAAAACAGATCGGTTTTGTTTTATCGTTTCGGATTTTTGTATATTTTTCCCATGGCGTTTTCGTAGTCCAAAATCGCCGATCTCTTTTAAAATAAACTTTACAAACCTATACATATGCACTCAGTTTTTATCTCAAAATTGTATGTTATTTTTTAAGTACCTAAAGCTTTATGGTCTTGGGCACTCGTGGTCCCTCATAAGCGATAATCGGTTTTTAATAAGTTTAATCAATATTTTCAGTACATGAAAAACCAATTGTTGTAATTCTCATTTATTTAATTAAAATTTTTATTGATTAATAAATACGTAGGGCCTACACGATCTTTAACAATATCATAAATATTTAATTAATATATTTTCACATAAAATCATAGATTATAAAATATTTCAAATTATTACTATACTAATTAAAAACGATTTAATTATTACAAAAATACAAATTAAAAAAAGGAAAAAAAACGGACAAAAGATGTAAAATATATTATTTTCTATTATTATTATTTTTTTCATTTATAGTGCTTTATTGTAAAAAAAAAAAATTATAATGAACAAGAACAATACTTTTTTATTTGCAAAAATAATTGTATTAAAATCTACACACACAGAACACATAATGGAACTTTATTAAAAGTATATTTTAATGCGCTATAGTTGAAATTTCTATTATAATTTTTATTGTTTTATGAAATAAAACGAGTGAATAGTATTTTATTTAAGGTAGTACGAACACGATACGTACTAATTAATATCATTTGGACTACTTTTTTATATGTGAAATATATGCTATGTAGTAGTTCCTTATTAAAATTTAAAAAAATACGAAATATATATACACACAAATATATATATATATATATATATATATATATATATATATATACATATATATATATATATATATAAATATATATATATATATATATATATAAACATATATATATATATATATATATATATATATATATATATATATATATATATATGTATAAATATATAAATGGACTTATTTATTTGTTTAAAAAACATTTTATTTTCCTCTTAGTAAATATCCGTTAAACTGCTTATTTATTATTTTAACATTAAAATTTAGTACAAAATTGTTTTAATACCTTGCTCTCCATCCCCCATCAATGAGAATGTGTATAAATATAGATGGAAAATCTAGAAAGTAAATGTAAATCCAATATGTATGTCTTTATATATGGTTTTTTTTTCGAGCATTGAAAAGTATCATAAAAATATATTCGATATATTCTTTCAACATTTTGTTTAATCATGAAAACAGAAAAAAAAGCTTTTAAATGTTTTACAAAAAAAAAACAACATATTTGTTTTGTAAACAAACAATAATCAATACTTGAAGTTTTCAGAGAGAAATTGTTTAATTGATGTACAGTGTCTTCCAATCTTTTCAATAATTTTCCGGTAATGATGACAAAAGTAATGTTCTTTTTACAAAATATTACAATTAATTTCTGTCTTATTTATTCGGTTTTTATTATAAATATACTCTTTCATTATAAACAACTGTGATTTGAAACATTTTCTCAAAAACCAGATGATTAAGGCACAAATCAATTTTAAAATATAGTACAAAACTTGTGTTTTGGACTTTGGAACAATCAAACAAGTATTTTTGTCTTTAAAATTGATGTGTATTATTTTTTAAGGTAATTTTGACCCAAAGATAACGAAAATTTAGTTAAATGCAATGCCAGACTTGGAGTTTTCAAGATATAGCATGTAAATCACTTGTCGATTCCATGACTTCGGTTTCGAAAACGTTAATAGCTAATTATTTTGATAACCATATAACTTACCAAATTTTTAAGAGGATTTTCATAATTTAATAATGGATCATAATAAAATGGCATAAAAACACGCTGCGAGAGATAGAATTCCAAAATATTCGCTGTAAGAGAAATTTGGTGGAAGTTTCGATAAATATTTGAAGTAGTGGAAAATTACAGTGAGGGTTTTGGTCTAAAATTAAAATTATTTCTTCATTGGCTTTATACTACCTTCATTACTTATATTCCGTTGTCTCTTAGTGTTGCGTTGTTCCAAATTAAAAGAAATTTGAAAAGAAAGACACTGTAATCAAACCATATCATATTATTCCTATGAGGGTGATTTTTTTAAATATATTTACTAACGATGTTGAAAATTATAATAATTCATAATAATTATAATAATATATAAGTTTTTGGCATTAAGCCTATTATTTTTGATATTTCATTCATCAAGAATAATAAATTGTAAACATTTCAAATTCTCCGACTAAAGTAAATAATATTTTATTAGTCCTTTGTTTTTGTCTGTTTTTTTTTTTTTTTTTTTATGAGAGATTTGATGCCATTAAAAAACGAATGTGTGAATTTAAATGTGGAAGAAAAAAATATATATGTATATAATAATATTTATGCTCCAATTGTAAAATAAACAAACTGTATAAATCATTTTGTAAGTGGTATTTTTATTAAGACAGAAGAAATGAAAAAAAATTTTTATGACTTTTGTTGCTTTTACGGTTTTATCAAGAAATTTATTTTGGTTTTTTCCTCTTCAGTTTTCCAATCCATTTATCAGAAACTATTTACTTCGAACAATTTATATAAATATTCTACGACGTCTCAAACTAAATTTTAAATGTACTACCAAATTTTATTCGAAACACGTTCCCAAAAGCCGAAAATGAATAAGATACAAAATAACTTCAAAAAAAATTTAAAAAGTGAGCAACTAATTTTGTGACCCTTTGTACAATTCTGGTTTCCCAAGTGAAATTGGACAAATAAAAGAGAGAGTAGGATATGCAACTATGGCTGACTGCAAACAGAACTGTCCTAGTAACAACCGTAATGCTCCGATGGGAAACTATAGAAAGGTAAAGGCAAGGATAGCCGGCATCTAATATAATATCAAATATCTTTACATAAGTATACAAAATATGAGGCTCAAAATGTTTCAAATAAAATAGATCATTTTAAAATAAATCAGGCAATTTTTTCAGGATTAATTTTATTAAAAGTTAGTATCTAGTCAGCTGAAGAGTCAAATGCAAAAAGTATAATATCTATACATAAGACAAGATGTATAATCAAGTTACATGTAAGAACAATTTGTGAGTCACTGACTGTATCAAACGCAATAAATAGTTACCCATGTCAACGAATTTTTAAAAACTGTGCCCAGGGGTCAGAGCACAACCTTATCCAAGGAATAGGGACACATATTCAGTAAAAGTTTCTTTATTACAGTTACAATCTCTCTATATATAAACGAGAAATATATATTGTGTGTGTGTGTTTTTTTGCCCGAATTGTTAAGGAAAAACTATAGAAGATAGCGAAATTATGATAAGAAAAGGCTCTAGATAAATTTTTTTTACGACTCCAGAAGATCAAAATTCCAATTCGTTCCAAAGTTATAGCCAGTTTTTGACGGAAATAATGTTTTATGACGACTACAGATCTCTAATATAATTTATAGTTTCTATAGAAATAACTGCATTAACAAAATTTTGGAAATAAATTATTTGTCAATTATTATTATTACATTATTATAGTTGTTCATGTATTCTCAATTTGCATAATTAGATCAATTTACATTAAGTAAAACTTTACAAGTCATTTAAAACAGTTTTAATTGTCAATTAGACTTTGTTTTATTTGATGTGAGCTTTATTTAGTAACATGAGTAATGACTTTGTATAAAATTTAGGTCTTTGAACATTCTATGTAACGAATTATTCGTATGGATCATTAAAATCAATTGAAATGTGATGCGAAAATTTTGTTTATAAATTACGAAATATTTTCGTTTAGAAATCAACGTAACATATTAAATACAAATTAATTGCTTCGTTTTAAACAAAATTTTTGTTTATTTTATGAAATACTTTGATGTTTTCATTAAACAATTTGACGACATCAAATAACAAAAATAAATTTGGAATGGTACTATACATTTGGCCACAAAAGTTGAAGTTATTTTTTATAATTTTATACTTGATTTGTGCCGTATTCATTCGGTTTTCGAAAAAAAATTTCAAATAAAAGTTGTAACTATATTTTTAATGAACAACTTTTATTCGAAGCATTTTTTCGATAACCGAATCAATAAGACACAAATCAATTATAAAATTTAAAAAAATGTCATCTACTTTTGTGGTTCATTGTACATATGACTACAAAAGTGGTGTTGTTTTTTCAAAACAACTTTTATTAGAAATATTTTTCCAAAAAACCGAATTAATAAGGCACAAATCAACTATAAAATTTTGAACGCTTGGGGCATATAGTACTTGTGGCTTCCCATATTTCTCAGCTTCGCCACCATATCTCTAATTATTATTAACAAGCAGTATCGAATCGTTTCATTAAACTAGAAGTGCGTTGAAATTAACTTCCTAGAATATAGATACACTAGATTGAAAAAAAGTAAAATAAAGTATACGCCAGTTCTCTCGCATTTGTCTTACATATAATCTAAATGGAATTTGACAAGTATTATATTTGACAACAAAAGTAATACTATCAATGATATGAAAAACTTGGCTCTTACGTCAGAGTCGTCTTTGGTATAGCGGTAAGTACGCTAGCCTAGATATCCAGAAGGCCGAGGTTCGATTCCTGATTAACGACTTAATTTTTAATTTCTAATTCGGAAAAGTTACCAGAAATAATTTTTATTAGAAAAATGAAAATTTATATAATATGACTCGAAAGTCTTAAAAAATATATTGTTTTCCCCAATGAGGTGTAGGGCGAAGAAATTTCCGAATAGAATATCCGTTCCGGACCTGTCTCCTTTAGGGACTGTAGCACAATCGGGATCGTGCATCTAGTGTAATATAGATTTCAAAAATTGTGTCAAATTTTACTAAAATAGGATAATTTTGATAAATTTTTGATTACATTTAAATTTAATATCAAAATGTATGTAGGCGCGTCCTGATTAAAACCAATTATTGTAGTAATAATTTTTTGTAGATAGTTCTCATACGTAATCAATTTTGATTGACTGAAGTTGATGTTAATTAAGATTAGACACAATTAATAGATAAAATTATTAAAAATTATTAATTGATATTAAAAAAGTTCATAAATCAAAGTCAACAATTGTTTAACCAAATATACTTAGTTACGTACAAAATATCTATTATGCAATAATCGAACGACTACTGTCTAGAGGTTGCTTCTAAATATCTAAATGATCAGGTAATGAATTTTTATCAAGTTGATTTTCTACAACTTATTCATTTTTCGATTTTTCTAACATTAAGAAAGATGTTAGAAAAGTGAGACAGTAAAAATATTAGCCGGAATATAAGTGAAAAGCCGGTATTAAATTGAAAGTTAAAACAAATTGAAGATTTTATCTTATATGACTGTGTAAATACACTCGGAGTTATAGAAAACGCATATCAAAGCTCATGTCGAAAGGAATCTAACGAGCCTATAAAGTTCAGTGCTGAACAAATGCAAGAGCTACGACAAAGGAAATGAAAAAACGGCGCTGGTCCATCGGGCATACAGCATTCCAAACGTTTATTGTTCATGTGCAGGGCGTGCTCACAAAAAATCTACGGCACCGACCCGAACTGCACCTTTTTCTTTTTTGTTCTCCCTTAGGTCAATTTTGTGGTAAAAATATTAACATTTCAAAATCGCAAATTAAACGATTTCTATATTTAAAAAAAACATATGGTCTAAGATCCGGCATTAGAAAAACCTTCCCTCATCTGTTAATTGATTGAAATATTATTGAAAACGCTTATTGCAATATAAACAATTTGGCAATGTAATGTCTGCCAGGGTAGTTCTGCTGCAATTAGCAATAATTAACTTTTTTTTAATACCTTGTAGAGAGAGAGAGAGAGAGACTATTGCATTATTCCACGTAACAAACAAGGAAATATATGATTCATGCGTATGTAGAGTGTACTCCATTTATCTTGAACTCTGCATTCTTTATACAATACCACTATTAGTATAAATACACTTATAAATGGAGTACACTCTACATACACATGAATCATATACTTTCCTTGTTTGTTACGTGGAATAATGCAATAGTGTCTCTTTCTCTACAAGGTATATTTTAAAAAAATTCTATTATTTTAAAATTTTCTTCTACAGGCTGCAATTGATTTTAATGGATTTTAAAATGGCTGCCAGTTATGGATGTATTCTAATTATACTAAATTTTTAATTGAGCTAAATATTTTTCAATTAACATATGAGGGAAGTAAATTAAGTTTACTTTAAGTTTGAACACCTGGCTGCAGGTAACCGTAGCAGTAATAAGCAGCGCTGCCTGCTATTATAAGATTTGTCGTATCGTATACTATGTTATTTAACAAGCGAAATTCTATTAACACGTGATGGATTTAATTATAAAAAAATAAATTTTTTATTAATTAATTAATGTTAATTGCAGCAGAACTACCCTGGCAGACATTACATTGCCCAAATTGTTTACATTGCAATAAGCGTTTTCAATAATATTTCAATCAATTAATAGATGTGGGAAAGTTTTTCTAATGCCGGATCTTAGACCAATAATAAACTTTACAAATACATTCAATTATATTTTTATTTGAAACAATGTTAAACGTATTCGTTAAACAAAACTCACAACACATATAGTCGTACATATATATACGAAACCAATATGCAATTATCGTAAATGTACAAATGCAGTTTGCAGTTGTATAACGACAACTAGTTTAGCATAAACCATGTTCACACTTCATTTGCACTGGAACATAAAAAAGAGTATTAAAAAAATTGAATGTCAGGTACGACTAGTATAAATTAAATGTTTTATTTAACGATACAGGTATACTAATTTAATTCGAACGAGTCATCGAATGAGTATGTACACTCCCGTTCAAAAAAAAAATGAGCAGACCTGAACCAAATTAGTCTCTCACAATTATGATTATTCTTGTAGTAACAGATACAACATTTTATTTTATTTTTATACATAAGAATAAGATATAACACTTAGCATGTATTAACATAACATATATTTTTTAAATTCTCACTCTATCACTGAATTCAGTGTATACTTCCATTTCTTTTTTACACACTTAAAAAATATACTACTTATCTTTGTTTATAAATAAATAAAATTATACGTTATACAGAGAGTTACAAAAGTGTGGAGTTTTATGAAATATAAGATAATTAACATTTCAGGTCTGTTCATTTTTTTTTGAACGGGAGTGTATGTTATCGATTATTGGAAACTGGTAAGCATGGTTCCTTGGAAGATAGACATATGCTATCGCGGATTTTTCTGTAGACCTTTTAAAGACCTACCAGGACGACAGACTGTGAACAGAATTGATCCTGCCTAGAGTATATTAAGGAGACAATGGAAGTAGAATGTCCAATCAAATAAAATTTGTTCAATCAGATACCAACAAAATAGTGGATGTTTTAGATATACCTTGGAACAGTTGAAACCGGTCATCTAGGGCACGATGATATTGTAGCGGTAAAGCATCTAAAAACAATTATACTTTCTTTTAGAAACCATTGCTCCTCAACTATATCCTCCCCAAGTTATCACGGTAATTGTTATTGTTTGTTACCTTGGTAACTATCAACAAATATAATTTGACATTCGTTCAATATTTTCGATAAAGATAATTTATATCTTTCAACTTGTCTTCTATTCTATTAAATGTATTATGATTACTAATTATTTCATCTATCATCTTACAATATCAAGAAATCCAATATATGAGGTTACCCAAAAGCGTGGTTTTTATGAATTAGTACTAAGACATACTAGATGGTCATCACATATCAAAGGAAATCCGAAATCATTTTGATCCCCCAATATTTTATGTGTGTGAACTCTAATAGAGAATTCCACTTCATTATTTTACAAACCCCTTGTACTTTAAATAAATACAAACATGGATAGAGAAATTTAGTGACAATATGAAATATGCCATGAGTGTAATATAAAATTTATTGCTTCAAGCTGCTGTCAATCCGAATAAATGACATGAAATTTTATTATGCATTAAATTTTTCGTACGAATTGTTCCATAAACTGATTTTGTCTATCTCACAATATAAATGAATCTGAATTAGTTAACACAAAATGGGAGAGCATAAATTTCATCGAAGATAATAATGAAATTTGACTAACATAAATTTTAGAACAATAAACTATGGCTAAACATGTTTTAAACTTTTTGAACTACATATTATCTGCAACGAATCGAAATGGAACTCCAAAACTCAACTATACAATCCACAGCTTTGAGTATATCCATCACTTTTTAAATGTGGAATTCTAAGGTAGTTTTTGCAATACGTAATTTATTACAAAAATTTCCATTTATTAATTAAAAAACTTTTGGCGAAGGTTAAAAAAAAAAAGTAATAAAAACAAAATTAACATTATGCAACTTTTTAAACACACTGTAGAATCCAGGTCAGTTTTAATTAATATTATTATTATTATTATTCGTCTCTTCTCTTGCGTCAGTAAAACTACACGAATGCATAACATTTTTTTTGTTGCTACAGTGTACAGTTTTTTTCTGGTATAGCTTCTATCTAGCTACTAGCTAGCTATATGCTGACTGTATTTTTTTTGACATACATGTAGTGTTAAACCTATGAACTGTTTTTTTTACACATGGGAAATTTAGAAATAATACTCGCTTTTTTATATAATACTGTGGTATCGGGCGATTTAATAGCTTTTATGCAAACTTAATGTAGAGTATTGAAAAAGAGCGTTTCGCGTCACGTTGGCCGCCAAATGTAGAAATATATCAATATACCCTGGTATATTCGACCTAAAACCTATAGGTTAATAAGGATTATTAATCGAATACAATTTGTGGACTTAATAAATCAATATTTATTTTTAACCTCAATATTTAATCATGAATATACAAGTTTGTTGATCGTTACGAAGTGTAACCAAGATGTAGTTACCGTCCAAGTGGCCGAGCGTTCTAAGGCGTTATGCCTGAGGCGTTGTGTCTACTTGGAATTGGGAGGTTATGGGTTCGAATCCCGACATCGGCAGTTTGTCAATTATTAAGAAAGAAAAAAACGGCGGTTAATTGAATTGTTTTGCAACCTAGAACACAAAGTTTGATTAACAAATCGTTTTCAATCAACCTGTACTGATTGATATTGTTTTTATACGTGAGAATAGTTAAACAAACTTTCATACGGATAATATTTTTTTATTTTAGTTTTAATAAATAATTTACTTTTTTTTCTTTTTGTTTTTTTGTTATTTTATGAAAACATTATTATTGTTCTGAACCATAAAATATATATCAAACAATAAATGCAGTAAATAAATTAATTAATTAACAGGAATATGATTAATAACATAGAGTTAGAAAAAAAAAAATTTATAAAAATTCCACATTTTACACTGTCAAGGTATACTATAGGCCAGTGATTCTCAACCTTTTTTTTGTCGCGGCACACTTTTAACGATTTCAAAATTTGACGGCACCCAAAGAAAAAGATAAGTTTAAAAGTTGTTTCCTTACCGATAACACACTGTGTAAAATAGTTTATGATAATAATTTTGAATGTAAAATAAAATAATATTATGTACTACAAAAACAACAGTACGTTTATTAAGGGATTACAAGTTAATTACAAGTTAATAATTATAATACTTTTAATGAGAAATTTGAGCTTGATGTTTTTTGATAATTTCATTTATATTTGGTCGTAAAAATGACAATGCTACTCTCATATCGTCTTGTACATTTAACAGTCTCGATCTTTTTTTTGTTTTTATGTTGGTTAATACTTTACTACATACATTTTTAAAATTTTGCGGCACACTAAAGTGCCGCGGCATAGTGATTGAGAATCACTGTTAGACATTTATATTGAGAATCACTGTTAGTACAACTTCTATCCGAAGTATTTTTTTCAAAAAATGAACGAATAAGGCACAAATCAATTATAAAATTTGGAAAAATTAGCCCTACTTTTCTGGATATGTGTACACAAGAGTTGAGTAAATTTTTGGTATAGTCAAAGAACGAATAAAGATTAATTTATTATTGGGTAGACCAAAACTGTAATTAAACGATAAATTGATTGAAAGATTTTTTATAAGTTGAAACGTTTTACCACAATTTCGACTCAAACATCTGTCATTACTGTAGACTACAGAAACATATGTATTGTAGCAAAAACGGTTTATATAATGCAGGGTTTAGGATGTTGCAATTTTTTATGTTGAGTTCTTTTTTTGAACTTTGTCTGTACGTAATATAAAAAAAAAAAACAAGATTATAACGCGAATATTATATACATGGTAAAAATTAATTATTTCATTCACTTTTTTTTTAATATTAACATTGACACCAAAAATTCTGTATAATGAACTTTTTGTGCCAAACAAATCGAAAAAACTAAACATAATTTTTTTAATTTCAAAATCACTGTCAATATTAACTTTAAAAAAATAAAAAAAGTGAATGGCTAGTTGGCTAATTGACTAACAATCCTATTTTGTAGATATTTATTTAAAATAATTATATATTAGTAAATATTATGTAATAATAAAAAATAATATTTGGTAAATTTAGTACAAACTTTGAATGAAATCGACAATTGTTTGTAGTTTTAATCTAAAATGCTTCAAGCAAAAAATATAAAACATTATTATTTAATATAGCAGTTAAGTATAATAAAACTGCACATTTGTACAATCACTGATCAGAAGTTGTATGGAAAATGGCGATATATATATATATATATATATATATATATATATATATATATATATTCACTTTGGGTTAGAGCCATAATTTTTGTTAATGGTTATTATTTATGTCCTCTTATTGTCCATGTTAGTATGGAGTATGAATAGATACATTCATTCAAAAAATACAATTATCTTGTCTATTGAAAGTAAAGAGCTATAAAATAATTAATTGCCCTGTACCCTTTTAACGGCTCATTTTCAGAGGAATGAAATTAAAAGTGAACATATATATTTACTGTCATTTTCCATTTAACTTTTGATAAGTGATTGTACATATTATTATGTTAGTTTATAAAATTTAAAATGTGATTCTTATTAAAGACATATTATTCTACATATGTTTTTGGAGAAACGTTTTTATTGTGTACCAGATGTATTATATGTACTACATACTATGGGCCACAAAAATCGCGCTCGGTTTTCAATTTTATTGTTGATTTTTGCCCTATTTTTTGAAAAACTAAATTTTATTTGTAGCATTTTTTCCGAAAAGCGAATAAATATGGGGCAAATCAATAGTAAAATTTTGAAAAATGAGCGCTACATTCGTGACGCTCTATGGTATTATCGACTGTAGTGATCCGTGATGCATATTATTCAAATTTTTTCAGACAATTATTTGGTGACTCCAATATTGTTTTCTCATTCACGTTTCAAATAAAAGTTGTCCTTTTTACTAACAACTCTTGTTATAAACATTTTTTGAAACAACTTAAGACATACAGTTGGTTGTTACGACAGAGTCGTCTTTGGTGTAGCGGTAAGCACGCTGGACTAGATATCCAGAGGCCCGAGGTTCGATCCCTGATGGACGAGTTAATTTTTTCATATCAGTATTTAATTTTTTTTTAAATCCAATGATATTGGTCTATAAAGCATACACTAGTCTTCTACAGCTTGTCTTACGTAACCGAAATGGAATTTGGACAAACATCGTATTATTGACGCTTACGTATACACAAATAAATATGTGTGTAGCTTAAGACATATTCAGTAGAATTGAAACGGTGAGATTAATAATATGAGAATGCACTTTTTGTTGATCGTTGAATAAGATATTACTTAAGTAATGAATTCCATTAATTAATTAAATTAAATGGGTTCACATATGGTAGACTGTTCTGTTCTGAAAAAAAATATAGAAATAAAAAACATCTTATGTGTGTACTTAATTCAAAGCGGAAGTACTATTATGATGTATAATATTATTGTCTATATATATATATATATATATATATATATATTGCTTAATCTACAATGAACTATAACGTAAGCATTATATTGTTTTAAAATAAACATTTTATTTATGTAGGAAGAAAAAACCAGATAAAAATAGAAATGGCTTATTTAAAACTCGGTTATTCGAGTCCAAAAACCTTTTAATTTTGTAGAAAAATATTTACATACTGTGTAATTAACTATTGTTTAAAAAAGAATATTAACTTTCATCAGATAGAATTTTTATTTAAGTTTTTTCAAAGTCTCCATGAATACATTTTTAAAATTAATGTACTAAAATTTTGCCTAATCTATTTAATCGACTTTCGAAAAAATGTTTCGTATTAAAGTTGTTCATTATAAAAATACTAACAATTTTTGTTCAAATTTCAGTACAAATTTCAGAAATGTAATTAAAACTTATTTTTTATTTGAAACATTTTTTTTGAAATTATACAAAAAATTAAATAATTTTTAAGGAAGGAACTATATAAATTGTAAAATAATTCTCACTTATACATGTGGCAAATATTTTAATCCTAATGTAGTAAGCAGGAATTACTAGCACATATAAGGATTCGTTAAAATATCTAGGATATTCCACTAATTTAGTGTGTATGAGTTTATAAGGATTCTTTTTCTAGCATTTGTGGTATGCAAAAAATGTGTATGTGTAAATTATGTACAGTCAACGCCAAAAGTTGAACTAAATTTTAAAAAATTTATAATTGACTTGTGCCTTATTTATTCGGTTTTCGAAAAAATGCTTCGAATAAAAGTTGTTCATTATAACTATACTAACAACTTTTATTCGAAACATTTTTCCGAAATCCAAATAAATAAGGCACAAATCAATTATAAAATTTTTTTTAATTTTAGCTCGTCTTTTGGCGTTGTATGTACCTACATTTTATAATTCGAATTTATAATTAATTGTGAATAATTGCTTTCAAGATAAATATTGCTACTAAAAATTTTGTTACTAATTTCAAAGATATATTATACAACATTTAATTTCAAACCTAATTAAAATTTTAATAAAATATTAAATGATTTTATACAGAGGGTTATAAAAATATTGTAGGTTGAAATTAGGAAGGTATTACGATGAAATTCGTTTAATATACTTCATGCAGTAGGACAAACCCCACCCTCCACTGAATCCCAGGACATGCACGAATCGAGAGGAATGAGATAGCGAATGATAAGGCGAGCAAGGGAGTATCGACATCCCTTACAAGGCCGGAGCCTATTTTGGGAATTCCAAGGACTGCATGTAAACAGGTGATCAACGAGTGGTCAAATGCTTACAAACAGCTTATACACAGATATTTTATCATTTTATTGATCATGAATAATCATTTTTATTATTTAATTAAAAATTTAAATGCTGAATTCCAAGATTAGCTACTTAGATCAAGCTTCAACAATATTTGGCACACATTTTCTACATTACTTACAATTCTGTTCATTTTCACCTACAATATTTTATGAACTGCCTGTAATTTGTACACAGATTAATTAATTGATTTTCAATGGGATTATTTAAAGTTGCCAAAATTTATTTTTATAAACAATAATCTTCTGTATATATTAATAGACTTATATTCGAAACCAGTGATTATTATTCAATTTGGCACAATACAAATATGTTTTCGAGATGTTGGTTGTATGATTCAGTTTCTTTTTTTCTGTTGCATTGGAATCGAAGCCATATATACAAAAGAAGCACATTACTGAAAGCACATGATTTATACTATTCATATATTAAATAAATTCAGCGTGTGATTTTTAACTAAACAAAATTTGTATTAATTATACCATAAATATTATTTGTTACGGTGATTATTATTATCTTGAAATATTTTAACTTTTTATACAACCTACAGCCCTCGTTGTAGACCGGAATTACGCTGGACACAGAAGCTATAAATTATATATTCGATTGACAAACGATTTTGACGTTTTGGATACTGTGATGCCAAAAAAATAATGTCCATTAAGCTAGCAGAGCAACCTGAGCAGAACACAATTGTCTCATAAAAAGATGCTAATTAAATGCTAATTAAATGCCCTAATTAAAAATAAAATGCCCTTTGCTGTACTGTGTTACCGCATGCTCTGCTAGCTTAATATTAAGCTAGCAGAGCAATTTAAAAAAAATCAATTAATTATATTGTATTTAATATCAAATTATTAAGCAAATTAAATGCTTTTAGTAAAAATTAAATGCTCTTAGTTGTACTGTGTAACCTCAGGCTCTGCTAGCTTACCATTAAGCTAGCAGAGCATGCGGTTACACGATACAACAAAGAGCAGTTAATTTTTAATTAGAGCACTTCATTAGCATTAAATTAGCATAATAATTTGATATTAAATACAATACAATTAATTGATTTATAAATATTGCTCTGCTGGTTGAGCTAGCAGAGCATGCGGAAACACAGTACAACAGAGAGCATTTAATTTTTAATTAGAGCAGTTAATTAGCATTTATGTTGCTCTGCTAGCTTAATGGATATAAAAAAATTACATCACTTTGAATTCTAACACGTGTATAGGTAATTATTTTTAAAGCCATAATTCGAATCGAATTATTTTTTTAAAGCGATTTTTCATACAAGTATAATTTTCAACAAAATTGAAAGCAAATATTTTTTACCGATTAAGGATTTTTCTCGATGATTTTGTAGTACTAAAATTTTGTTTACAAATTTTATACCTGTATATTCACGAAAAAACGATTTCCCGGAGTTCAAGGAGAATTATTTCAATGGGTTAGTTGAACCCAAGAAAACCGAAAATCTAGTCCAAACTGATGCTAGACTAATTGTTTCCAAAATATAACTTATACTATGGCTACAAGAGTCGAATAGCAAGCTAATTAACCGTTACTGATCAAATTTTTGCTATCGTCAAACAAACAAGTTAGTCTCTTACGCACTTCGTTAGTCACTATCATCAGAGAATTTTCACAAGAGAAAAGTTGGGCGTCGAAAGGAAGCTACTGACAAAAATTTAACCTGTTACTAATCATTTAAAAAAACCGTGCTGTACACTGTGGACTATAATACTTCTACCACTTTCCCGATTGTACATATTAAATGTTGACATGAACTTTTTAAATTATCGCTTCCTGTGAAATGACATAACATTTTTCTGAAACATCCTATATACAAATGAAACTAATATCCTTTCGAATAGATACACAATTTATTTTAGACACGTTTGCTCGTTAATATTATTCCTTCCGTATGTGTAAAATTAAGTCTTCCGAAGCTTTAGCAGACAGACAGACAGACAGACAGTTTCGTCAAGTGTGTTGTATCAAATTTAATAAATATAAATCTGTTTCAAATCTGTGAATATTTATCGTCTTATAAGTAATGTGAAATTCTCATCTTTTCTCACATTTTCACCCGTTTGTTAATAGCATCTTTAAATCAAACGTTAAAATATCATTTATCATTTATATAAATTTGCGCACAGGATAACATAATAATTTATAGTTATATGATTTTTAACGCGAGGGCGATAAAGGAAAAACTTGACGATAAATTATCTTAAAACAGTTGCTTTAACATTTATACACGGTGGCGCAAAGTACCTTCACAATTTTTAATTTCAATAATTCTTTCTGGAATTAAAATTTATTATTTAGAGTTTCTCTTTTTTAGATTATAGTGAATACTAGGAAGTTTCGATATGGAGCGGTACCAGAGCCTGAAAAAAGTATAAATATCGTACCTTTTTAATTGGAAAACGGAAGAAACTTTATTTCTACTCAGAGAAACAATCGACGATATTTTAATGTCAGATATGCTCCTTCTAACTATACGATATTGCAGATTATTTTCTTTGGGGTTATTTGAAAGTACGGGTTTATGTAAACAAGCCGCAATGCTTGGAACCACTTAGAATATTAGGCGAGAGATGTTGGAGATATCTCAAGAAATTTTACGAAAGGTCATGGAAGATGTGCTGAGAAGAACTCAAAGGAGTGTAAAGGTTAAATTAAATAATTATTATTTAAATAAATAATA
Source organism: Nineta flava (assembly GCA_963920215.1). NCBI lineage: Eukaryota > Metazoa > Arthropoda > Insecta > Neuroptera > Chrysopidae > Nineta > Nineta flava. Next base: position 84,879,013 of record OY986043.1, on the reverse strand, counting down.
AATATGTATAAAAGATATATTTGGTCTTTATTGATTTGATTTATGAAATGTTATTGTTATTATTTCAATATGTAAATTACCATGGTTGTTAACATTCAAAGTAACCGTGATAATAGAGGGAAGTTATAGTTGTTATGCAACAGATAAAAATGATGAACAAAATTATAATAATAATTTAATGAAGAAGCGATACCGCTACAGGAGAAAGAGCCCAAGGACTGCATGCAAATAGGTGATCAACAAGTGGTCAAATGCTAAACACCGTGATCACTGGGAAAAAGTACCGCGGCAAGAGCTCGGGAAGGTACAGCTTCAGAGGCTGAACAGCACGCAACTGCGGAAGGTTACCGGATTCATTACCGGGCATTATCCTGCACACAATCATCTGCACACAATGGGACTCTATAACGGGTCCATTATGTGCAGATTGTGTGGCGAGGAGGAAGAAACATCCAACCACATAATCTTTGACTGCGAACCTCTAGGTTACAGCAGATACAGGATATTCGGTGCATCTCACCCCGACTATGAACCTTCGGAAGGGCCTGATAAGCAAGCTCCAGGCTATTGCCAACATATGGGAGATGCGAATCTCGTCGGATTGAGGTAGAAGGGGGAGCACAATGGACCATAAGGTCGAAGTACAATAGTTTTTAGACCCCAAGATGAATCAATCAATCAATACATTGTTGGAATAGTTTTAATAATAAAAAAGTATTCGCGTTGCAATCTCACTCACTGTTGTAAGACAATAATTAATAATTTCCTGATAATACAACTAGAAAACAAAACAATAAAACCATATTTTATATTAATAATGTCTGAAGTATACGTCGATTGTTACGCGGAAACCATTAAAATAGATAAACTATAATATTATGTACTTGATAGATTGTCATAGATGTTTATACTGAATCTAGATCAACAACAACTTAAAACAAAAGTAGATTAGATTAGATTCGACTCAGGAGCAAGATAGCATAGAAAACTAAATATTCTTATTTATTTGTAGGTACACCACCGAGCTGATTATTAGCGAACCGAACTTCAAAAGGAAAAAAAGAAGAATGGCGCAGTTCAAATCCGTGCCTATAATGGTACAATGACGTCACAGGCAAAAGTTCATATAAGAATTCTTCCAGTTACGATAACTTCGGTTATTAAAATCACTGGATGACTTCTTTCGATTACCATGATAATAGGCCCAAAGTTTTGGATAACACAACTTTACGAATAGTCTTGTTTTTACATCACATTCAATTGCAACAAGCAACTCTGCGCAGGACAATAATTTACGAAGCCAAGCGAACTCTAAGTTTTGTATAAACATCTATGTATTGATACAGGATTGATATAAAGTACTTGCAATATATTATTATACTGGTTACAATAAAGTTTTGTATTGTTTTAAAATGTGTTAAATATATACAGTCTGTTTTCAACAGCATTTCTAATAGGGAATCAATGTTAAATAAATAAATAAAATATTTACTAACCATAAATACACATACTTACATGCTGCTTGTGGGATCATGTTTGTTTGATGTCATTTAAAAGTGGGGATTTAGTGATGCACACTAATTTATATTATTATTAATCATTACGTATGTGAACTTAATAAACGTCAATTTTTTTTCCAGGAACGACTTATGAGTGATTTTGGAACCTTCAAGTGACCAGCCAGATCGCCAGATCTATCTCCTAACGACTATTTTTTTTTCTGTGGGGTTTTCTCAAAACACAGATCTATTCGCGGAATAGGCCTGAAAATTTGCAACAATTAAGGCAAAGAATTGTTGACACTTGTGCGAATATTTATCCTCAAGTGCTAGAAAATACCCGGGTAGATTTCTACAATCGACTCGGATATTGTTTAGCAAATAATGGAGGAATATTCGAACCGTTAGTATAACTTTTTTTTTTTGGCGGAATTCTATTAATTTTTCTTTTTGGGAATTTATTTTTCTTTTAAATTATGTGGATTATTGTTTTATGTTATACCATTAATAGAATACTATCATTTATTTTCAAACATACAAATAATAAGGGATATTCAAAAAAGAATTTTCAATTGTTAGAAGTAATGGTAAGCTTAAGAAGACAACAATGAATATATTTAAACCACTCTCATTAGATGTTTCTGCAGTACTGACTTTACACAGCAGTCAGCATCAGCCAGCATTATGTACACAACACATACATTACAGAGTACCCCCACCATTTTTATTTCTTTATTAAGCATATTGTGTATACTGTATAGTTATTATAGTAAATAATATTTAACATTGATTCTCTATTAGCAAAGCGTTCCAACACACACGGTATATTAAGATGTCTGTTGAATAATAAATTATATCTGAAGTACTTACTGAATTGTACGGGTATATTTCAATTGTTTAAAGAATTTTGTTAGGGTTCTGTAGATAAAAACACTAGCTCCAATTCACACGACGAAATTTACGTTGTTTTAACAAATTAACAGAATAAATTCGGTAATCATGATCAAATCGACCGTACTGGGAAGTTCTTGATGTAGATGCCCAGTCACGATTATTTTATTTACATAATATATAATTAAGCTAAGCGCGAACACCAAAAAATAAACGCTGACCTTTGCAATCTTAATTGAAGTGTTATTTTTAAGAGGCCTATAATATATGATTTCCGTAATATAGTCAAAAAGTTGTAAAACTAGTGGTTTAAAGATATTTTAAAATTAATTCAAGGCAATAGGAAATTTTTTCTCTATAAAATTACAGATTCCGTGTTTGCGTCGTTTGACAACTTTACACTAGATAAAATAATGCATAAGTGATTCAAAGAATCACTTGATTTATTAAAGATTATAAATATGAATGGCCTTGAAACAGGCCACATTTTTCATGTCTGCAATAATATAATTTATTCAACAATATGGTTATTTATACAAATGAATTATTTATTACAAAAAAAAAGATATATATATATATATATGTATATATATATATATATATATATATATATATATATATATATATATATATAATAGTTTATTTTTTTCTGTAAATTTAACTTTTTGACACAAATCTCTTGTTACTTTTAATCTGAATGACTTCCGTGTTTACATAAAATAACAAAACAAAAAATTACCTTCAGATTTTGATATAATTAATTTGCCTTTAGTGTCAGGCACTAAGGTTCAAATTGAGTTGAAATATTCAATTAAGCTTGCCTCACATGCAATGAATCTTAACCGGTGGTTCTTTTAGGAGGCTTACAACTTGCACTATACCATTGGAAAACAAAGATTTTCAGATGCATGGTCGATGCATCTGATGATGTTTTCTTCTGAATCTTTAAAGAAATTAAATACTCGAAATGAAAAGTAATAAGCATCTTGGATGGTGTACAATCCATTTGTTTAAAAAGAGTAATCCAATTGTTTACATTCAGTATTCATATTCATCTTAATTAATTTAATTTATGTCAAACAATAATTTTTTTTTTGTATTTTACAACAGTTGCAAACGTCTTTTTTTTTGTATTTTAAATTTATGGACAAATCATTAATTTCCAAAATTTTGTGAATGCAGGTATTTCTATAGAAACTACTAACTATATTAAAGATCTGGGTCGGCTTCAATTTTGAAGTGATCAGAAAACAGCTATAACATTTGAACGGTTTGGAATTTTTGAACTGATCGTTTTGAACTGGAGTTCGTATGTCGTTCTCTCATCATTATTTCGTTATCTCCCATAGTTTTCTACGATCAATTCGGACAAATACACAACTTATTTCCCTATTATATATAGAAGATTATACTGCACACTAAATTATCATTAAACGTGCCATAATTTAATGCCACCAAGTATAAAAAACTTTGCGAAGCATGGTCAACCTCCAGCCGTATCGTGAAACTCTAGATTCTAACGCTAATTAAATTTCCCGTGGTTGCTTGTAACCAGGGAATAGTCTTTTCGTATTATAATGGAAACTGTATTTTCGTATTAAAAGATAGAACAATATTTTATGAACATGCGTGTACAACATAATCATGAATCTTTACATCAAATATATTCCACATAGAAACTTATTACGTAATTAACTTAATTTAAATGGATAGAAAATATACAAATATCCCAAAGGACCTTTTTCATAATGGTTATATTTGATAATTTCTGTCTCTTAATTGAGATGGGATTAATTATTAATGTTGAAAGTATTTTGTTTGTTATTTTTTTATATAGAAAACATTTTTTTTTTTTACTTAGAAATAAGATACTTAAAGACACTTAAAAGGTAAAGACTATTTACAGTCTTATGTTGTCTAATATTCTCGAAGGAATAATATTTATTGATGGTTGATAATAAAATAGTATATAGAAAAGTTTTTCATTTCGAATCCTTTTCCGTACTAATCAATAAATAAATAAAGTAAATTCTTAAGAGACTCAATTATTGAGGCAGGTATATATTCTGGAGCGTCGACATCTTTGGAGTTTTACTAAGGAGTTTTACTAAGACGTTTTTTGTAGTTGCATATTGGCAAGTTTGCTCACAGGCAAATTTGCAAGCTTGGACATAAGCAACAAAAAATATTATGTATACTCACATCTTAAAGGGATGCAAAATGGATTTTACCCTGACGAAAGCAAGACTGCAGAACTCCCTTGGTAGCCCTTGAGAATGCGGATGGCTGAAATGAAGGGAGGCAACACCTGGGAATCTCTGGTAGAATCAGATGCCTTGGACTATAACGCCCCATTGCGGTGGAAATTTTATTTAGCAGCACCCCAATGCCAATACTTTCTAAAGGAAATGGGAATAAATGTAGTAGTTTAGATTTAAACTTTTCAATGCAAGAAAGTCTTCTGTTTTATCTCGTCTCGCAATTTTTAGACTCATTTAGTCGCCTATATCGAGAAGAAAAACTGTTTTCGATCTCGTAAAGAAGAAAACAACTTCTCGAGAATTATTTTTCCTGTTTCGTCTCAATTTTAATCACCATAAAAAATCTAAACTCTAATCTCGACTCTCGTTTTCTTTTAAATAAAACTGGAATAACAAACAGAAATTTCTCATAATTTGGGTAGAACTGAGATTTGAGCTACTGAGCCCCCAATAAATAATATACGATCATAGGTTATCGAATAAAGTTGATATGTAAGCACTTGTTGTATCGCTTTACAATATTGAATAAAAGTTTTTCAATTTTAAAGTTTTTGTTCAAAAAATATTCTTATATTTTAGAACCTTAATAGCAAACTTCGCTTTCGTATAATATTTTCTTTATTTTTGTTTTATTAATTTTATGGAATACTTGCTTATATCCGCAGCTTCGGTCGCGTTTTATTGTTATATCTCCCGGTTCTCGTCATTTTAAAACTAAAAACCTCAATGTAATTTCTCAACACTTTCCTTAATTTAACGACACTTTCTCCAAATTTCTATTACAGCGATTGTTTTCGAATTCTATCACTCGTAGCGAGATAAAATTAAGTCTGATTATAAGTTTTTAAACAAAACAAAAAAAACATCAAAATCGACCTAGTAGTTTTTGCGTGATGCTCGAAGAAACAAACATGTGGATGTTCGATTACCATGTTCAATCAAACTGGAATCAAAAGGAAATCCTTTTAATGTATGTTACAACCGAGATACGAAGCATTTATCAGAATTTCTTTTTATCATTAATTTCATAAAATTCCCCATCATAAATATTGTTTTATTATGCAACAATAATCTCAAATTGATAAAAAGAAAACTTCCTAGGCAAACCTAGGATCAACGTTTACAAATATCGTTTCAACAAATTTCACAGATTTCGAAGCGTCAATCCTTAAACCAGAGCTTTGTTGCTCTGACAGATGTTGCTTGCATTTAAGGGCAAGAAATTCTAAGGTCTTGCGACAAAAAAATTCCTGCGATTTTGGTTGAAGAATTGTGAATTTTAGAGCTGGATGATGCAAGCTTCGCGACTAACAACAATTGAATTTTCTACCCAAAATTCAGCAAAATGGACTTGTGAGTAATTAAAGTTTTAGCAAAGCTAACTGTTTAGGTAATTGTAGTAATGATTGGCCAGAAATTAATTATCTTGAGAAGGAGGCTTTTTCTCGAACAGGCTTTATATCCGTAAAGAGTAGAGATATTGTTTCAACCAGCGGAATAAAGCAACATATTTTAAGAAAAATCTAAGGATTTGTTAAGAATCTGCATTTTGTTAAAGACTATTGAGCTGCTAGGGGAAGTCAAAATAGAACTGTCAAAAGCCTTGGGTCTCATTCCACTAATTAAATTTCTCCATCACGCTAAAAATCTACAAAACACGTACGATTGTTAGCAAAAATAGAACTATCAAAAAGCTTAAATAAAGCCTTTATGATTTCAATAGAAACTAGTATTGTATGCTTCAAAGCTTTGTTAAATTTGAAAATTCTCATTTGTCCCTCTAACAAAACATTTTAATATTTCCTATTTTCAGACAGAAACTTTCAAAAGCTCATTATGCAATAAATAATTCAATTCTATTTAGAAATATTTGGACAAAAGCTCTCCCCCTCTTAAAAACATCAAATATTTAAATGAAATTTATAATAAAACAAAACATTTTAACAAAAAACATATAACCAACTTCAAAACGCAGTCTCTAACAATGAACAATTATTTTAATCATTCATAAACATAATAATTCAGGTCCAAGTGCAATACTTTTTAGACCCCAAGATGTATCTTTCTATCTATCTAACATAATAATTCCATGGACAAGAAGTATAGCGAAGAAAATATGGATGTTCTCTTCGCACCGACTTTATGAGATTTTTGAGCATGGAGCATTGTCAAATTAAGATTTTTGTGATTCATAAGCTGTCATCATAAAGATTCCTTTTTATCTTTTCCGAAACAGACCCCTAAAAATCGAACATAGAGTTGGTCAGATTTTACTTCTAAAGAAGCGTTTACAGCCTTTTTTAAATCTAGTATGCAAATTTTTCGGATACATCCATGTCTATGACAACAATACAATCGCTTGTAAATAGATTCAACAACAATGAATATATGTCCGCAGTGTGCCACCAAATTTAAATGGTACCGATTAATGAGTATATCAAGGACTCCAAGTATATTGGATCCGGACTTGATCCGGATAATTGGATAAATCATAAAACCAGGCCATTTATTTTTTTAAACAGAAGTTAAATTTGGGTATATTAATGAAGAATGAAGACAAACTGTCTAGTTTCTTCGCTAAAAGTTGTGCTTTTTTGAAAATATTCGGCCCTGAAAGAGGGTTTCAAAATGCTCGTTGTTGTGAAAATGAAAATTTCTTCGTTTAAAATAACAAATCATCAAAATTGGTTAACATAAACCTAAATACAGGTACATGACACTGAAACAGATTCCTTCCTTGTTTCGTCGGTTAAAATCCTTAAAATATGGGACACCAAAGTGTAATTTATAAATATATAGAGTACTAAAACATAGGAACCCCGCAGCACTCTTTATTTTTAATACAAAACAAAACTTTTTCCTATATCGCGAATCCATTGAGTGTCCTTCAAAAAAATGAATCACAAGGGCATTGTTTAAAAAAATAAGTATAATAGCAATGCAGTATATATGACACTGAAACTCTGTTAGTGTCCTCCGTCATCCTATATACCTAATATTCTTAGGCACATCATCAACAACAATGGAAATCTATAACATAATAATTTCCACTACAAACCTACATATTTTTCCCGATGTGACTAATGAAACGTGAAAAATTTTAATCAATATTACAAAAAAAATACAAAAATAATACTCACTGCTAAAAAATAAAAAATATATTATATACCCCCATTTTTTCCATTCGGGAAAAAAAATCACACTGAAAAAAATCACTGCAACACTTAAAAAACAGCAAAAAAAATATCACATTAAGAATTCACAATAATTAAAAAACATTAAAAACGGTTGTTTTTTTTTTAAATTATTTTAATTGTTTGATTTGTAGTACACAAGAATCACCACGTACTTGAACACTTGAATGTTTGTTAGTAAGACTATAATTCACGACTGATATACCGTGCCGTAACACAACATCTTTGAACCCTCGACGGCAAACGAACAATTCTACCGTTTTCATGTTTTACGTACATCGTTCCAAAATCCATTTGAATTTCCCCTTTAATACATTGTATATACATACATACACATGGCGTTCGAAATCTCTCGCTCTATCCAGCGTCGATTGTAGAGAGTTGGTGGTATGTATATATGGTATATAGTTATATAGTCACGACGACGCACTAAGGCGTCGAGACGGATGCTTTGTTTGTTATGATTGAGTGAATGGATGGTAGCATGTAACGACGATAGCCGAGAATCAAATATTACATCATCAAAAATGTACACGTGCCGCAATTATATAATTTTTGACGAAAAAGTCACTATATACTATTGAAAAGTCAATTTGAAGATTTCCTTAGACCCATTGACCTTTGATATTTACCCAATATAGTTGCATTTGACCTAAACGTTTCAAGGCTGCTAAGATTACAATTATTACAATTCATTAACAAGTAATCAATTTTGGTTGTAATTAAAATTTTATTTAAAAAAGACTAGAAAAATATTTTAATCAATTAAAATTGCATTGTTAACAATAAACCAATTATAATAGCACTGCTACGCCGTCTATATATGAACCTGACTGTACTACATTTGATAGTTAACTAGCTGAATAATTTAATTTATTGTCAGCAGATAGCGCTTTAAACAATAATTCCTATTTCCTTGCATTTCTTGACTTGTGAAGCTAGCACGCGATCCTATAATTTTTTGATAATTAATATACCAAACAATTGCCTCTTATTTGCTCCTAATTGCTCGGTGTGTCCCATATAGAGGCCGATACAAACTATATAAAATTGCTAGTACCGTTAGTGTACGTACTGACATCTATGAGCACAGTTTTAACAAAAAATTTAATTCATTTGGAATATGCAATGTTAACTGTCAACTGTCAATGATAACTGTTCTTTGAACTGTCTATTTACAAATTTTTGAACATTATACGCATATTTTTACTGTCATCTATGGTCAGAAGTTTAAAACTCATTTGTCATATGCGCTGACATCTATGAACTGATTTTTGAACCTAATTTGGTATCTTCCTGCATTTATGGACAAAATTGTAAACTCATTTATTATATGCACTGTCATCTATGAGCAAATTTCTAAATCGGACTTGTTATGTACAATTCCATTTATTCATGATGAATTGAATGAAAAAATTTTTGAACTTGTTTTAGTGTATGTATTGCCATTTAATGAAGAATTTTCTAAACCCTTTTGTTTGCTATGCAACTATGGGCAAATTATTGAACCTCATTGATGCATGCACTGTCATCTATATGCCATCACATGTTTCTATAGTGCTGTCGTTCGATAATCCGTATATAAAGTGAGGGAGAAACTTACCTCTTTTTTCTAAATTTTTGGTCTAAGAAAGAAATATGAACGTTACATGGTTCACGCTCCATACATTAAAGCCGAAGAATGATTTGTGAACTGTCGAACGTTGTCATTGACCTCTATATATGGATAGCTGATACTATAGTTCGCCATTAGCGCCTTTAGAGCATACACATCGCCACTCTATACTAAAGGAGGAACTAAAACGCAGATGCACTGCGCTTGCGTGTCTATGTCATGTTTCGTTTAATTTAGTTCTCATATCGTAATACTACACTATTGCTACAGTATTACGGCGCTATCTTCGACAGAGTCATACTATATTTTGAACTTTTATCTTTTGAAAATGTCGAAAAAAAGTAATGATCCAGAATTTATAAAAGCATTCATTGAATTGTACAAACTAAATCCATGTCTATGGCAAATCAAACATAGCGATTATACGAATAAAGTGGTGAAACAAGAAGCCTATGTAAAATTAGTCAGCTTATATGGAGCCGTCGAACCGAATGCAACAATTGGTATGGTGAAACAAAAGATAAATAATTTACGTAGCACGTTTCGTAAGGAATTGAGAAAAGTGAGGAAAAGTAAACCTGATGCGATACATAATCCATCGTTATGGTATTACAATTTGTTATCATTTACGGCTGATCAGGAGGAATTTAAACAGGATTCGTCGAATTCGAATGATGATGACAATACTTTCGATGAAACCGAAGATATAAAGGTAATTTAATTAAATTTGTAATCGTTCAAACCATTAAATTAATGCGGAAACGTATGCTTTTCATTTTCAATTTTTTTTAAATGTGGGATAAGTCACACGGTACCGCGTGATAATAATTATTCCCGTTTTTCACCTGAAATAGTATTTTACTCGGAAGGCTACGTACTATGGGCCACAAAAGCAGTGCTCTTTTATCTTAAAATTTTATAGTAATTTATGGGCAAAACTTTTTCGCACCCAGACGGGTTCACGGGTACGGGTCCACGGGCCCACGGGTTACGGGTTTTGTTACTATATCTTCACGGGTCCACGGGTTCGCGGGTCTAGTGAAAAATAATTCACGGGTCAAGGATTCACGGGCCGCCTGTTTCGGTTCGACGGCCAATCACGGGTCCACGGGTTCACGGGTTCACGGACCAAAAAATTGTTTCGTCAAATTTTTCGCGGGTCAAGAACCAGTTGATTGTGAGAATAAATGCATGCATAGGTTATAATTCGAATAACTTCGTCGCGCCTCTGCCGTACATTTATAAGGTTGGCAGCGCGCTGATATGAATGAATGCAATAGCGTAAAGGCTTTGCATGCACCTTTTTTTGTTTTAAATTTTAATTTGTGTATGCAAGATTGATGAAAACAATTGTTCATAAAGTAGTCAATCAAGAATATTTCAAAAATTATTTGCGATGCGAGTAAAATTTTTTTAAATAGCTAAAATCATGTATATATTGTATTGTTTTTGTATTTTGTATATATTGTGAAATACATCCATTTTATCGTACAACTAATTTTTATATGTTTTATTATTCTGAACCCTATATAATAATATTTTCATATATCACATCTTTCTGTGTCAGTAGTAATTTTTGTACAATCACATGGGCACTTTGGTAACGTTTACATAACATTAGATTATAACATATGAAACAAATTGTATAAATCCAATTATATCGCATGAGCACATCAAATCAACGAAGAAAAATAAATATTGTCCCTATTAAAGTGGATATTTCGGAGGATCACATTTTTTTCATAAAGTAAAACAAGTGCAAGTATTTATACAATTTGTTTCATATGTTATAATCTAATGTTATGTAAACGTTACCAAAGTGTCCATGTGATTGTACAAAAATTACTACTGACACAGAAAGATGTGATATATGAAAATATTATTATATAGGGTTCAGAATAATAAAACATATAAAAATTAGTTGTACGATAAAATGGATGTATTTCACAATATATACAAAATACAAAAGCAATACAATATATACATGATTTTAGCTATTTAAAAAAATTTTACTCGCATCGCAAATAATTTTTGAAATATTCTTGATTGACTACTTTATGAACAATTGTTTTCATCAATCTTGCATACACAAATTAAAATTTAAAACAAAAAAAGGTGCATGCAAAGCCTTTACGCTATTGCATTCATTCATATCAGCGCGCTGCCAACCTTATAAATGTACGGCAGAGGCGCGACGAAGTTATTCGAATTATAACCTATGCATGCATTTATTCTCACAATCAACTGGTCCTTGACCCGCGAAAAATTTGACGAAACAATTTTTTGGTCCGTGAACCCGTGAACCCGTGGACCCGTGATTGGCCGTCGAACCGAAACAGGCGGCCCGTGAATCCGTGACCCGTGAATTATTTTTCACTAGACCCGCGAACCCGTGAAGATATAGTAACAAAACCCGTAACCCGTGGGCCCGTGGACCCGTACCCGTGAACCCGTCTGGGTGCGAAAAAGTTTTGCCTAATTTATGCTTTATTAATTTTTGGGAAAATGTTTCGATTAATTATTATATTTATAATTATATTATATTTATTATGCTAGTATATTTATAATGAACATTTTTTATCCGAAAATCGAATGAATAAGGCACAAATTAATCAATTTTAAAAAAGAGCGCTACTTGGGCTTTCTTTACAGTGTACAAAGATTATTATTACGCTAGGGTGTGATGAGTCTTTTATCTCAATACAGTAACGAAAATAAAGAATAATATTCCATTTAATGACATATTGACTTAAATGACGTCATTAAATATATTTAAATCACGTGATAAAATAGAATTTTTCTTTACAGGACATGTGCAACGATTTTCCATTACCACTTTTTTGCAGTGTAGGTGCATTTAGCCCATCGCCAAGTAATTGTAGTACATTAATTGAAGGACCCATATCTCGAGGATCAGATACCGCTTCGATAGAACTTCAAAATGAAGTATCACTAAATTTAACTTCAGATGATAATGATTTAAATAATGGTGTTTCGGATACGTCGAAAAAACGTCAAATTACCAGAGAAATTGAAAGGATAGATAAATTTGGTTATATTGCATATAAACAACTAGAACAAATGAATGAAATGCAACGGAATCAAGCGGAAAATTTAATAAATATAATTTTGAACTATGGATTGAAAAATCAATTGAATGCGAATACTTGTGTTTCCATTGGTGATCCTGAATATATTAATACTGAAACATATACGTAATATTCTGACCTCCAAAACGAAAATATGTTGTTGAACATGAAAAATAAGTTGCAAAAGACTTCGTTTTAAATAGACTGATCCTATATTCGTTTTTCGTATATATGAAAGACATCCCCTAGGTGTAATTTTTAATTCTAAAAATATTTTTAATAAAACTTCGTGTTATTTATTTAAAATTTCTCTGTATATTGAGGAAGAAAGCGTTTTCAAATTATTACTAAGTTAATGAAAACTGACAAAACAAGGAATTGGGTATTGATACCACAGGTAGCAAGAAACAACATGGAACTAGATCTGTTCTGTAGAGGCCAAGATATAGTAAGCTTCTCAAAAGCATGACATATCGAATGAATATGTGATGTTGAAAATAATGGAAAAGAAAATGTAACTCCGAAAAAAAGATATTTTGGACAAGGATCTAAAAGTCTTGGGCATACGTGAATCGGAAGCGCTACAGAACTAACTAACTAACACAAAAAAAGGAATGCTATCAATATAAAAAATAAACTATATCAACAAATTTTTAAATATTTAAAAAGTGAATTTAATTTAACCTTTTTAATAAAATTATACTTTAACTGCAGTCGAATATCCCCAATTCTAAATGTTGTTTAAACTTTGATGTTCCTAACAAAAATATTGCCTAATTTTTTGTTTAGCATTGTATGAAATCTCTATTTTCTTAACACTTTTCCACAGGGTTCTATCTTCCAGTTTGAAATTTTTCTATATGTATATACTTAAAAATTTACACTCATTGATAATCAAAAAATTGTTCCAAAATTGTTTATAGAAATAATAATTATTGACTTGTGTCCCACAAATTAGTGCGTGTAAAAAAGCTTTTTGTATAAACCTTTGACAAGGCCTTCAAGGACGTCTCTTATTCACCACGCGACCTCAGTGGCCCACTGGAAAGGCTCTTTCGGAAATCACACGGACGTTAGTGGTTTGATTTCTTGATTGCGCCCAAATTCTATCTTATACACAAAATTTACAACCGTAAATAAGCACCAAGATTAAGGCCTACTAGATGGTCACAACCAAAATCATTTTTTAAATTCGTTATTTTATGGGACTGGTTAAATTTTGTTTCAATAAGACCTCAATTTCGTTGGTCATAGATTGTAAATTTAAGATATAGCTATATTATTAAAAACCAACCATTATTTTGTATTTAAAATAGCCAAATCTAAATTATTTCTTATTTAAATTTAAACGAAATATTTATTTTTAATGTGGGCCTTCACGAAAGTTGTGCTCAGTTATAACTTTAATCCTTAAATGGAAAGAAAGTCGATATAATTACGATTTCATTCGAGTTCCCAATAATACTTTCCTCGAGATCCTTGATTATCCTCGTTTTAGATCCTATTCATGATACTTTGTATGTAAAATGACAAATACTTTCGTTACTCTTTTTGTCAGAAATTTCAAAGGATCTTGATTTCCCTAACAAATCTAATAATCTCCACTCCGTTATGATCGGTACTTAAAAGAATCGAAGGGAGAATTTGAAACAAACGCTGCGTCCCAATAATCTGAGCTTTTTTGACGAATGATCGAAGAAAATATCCCCTATCTTAGCTCTTTAGTCTGCGTCTAGTATTAGACCTTATAAGTGGTCTTGTGTAAGTGTTTTTTCCCAATAGAAACTTGATGTTCTGGCTTAGAATATCCTTAGTCTAAATTTAGAACGACTATTTTGACGAATATTCAATAAAAACTTACCATTTCTAAAGCCTGCCTTCATTCCCCATCTAGGACGATAGAAATTACGTAAGATTCCGATGTCCCACAAAAGTGGGTCAATCTGGAGATGATTGATTATCCCGTAGCTAGTATGCGATTACTTTTTTTTCGTCGCTCTTACAGCCCACCCCCTAATATTTTCAAAAAACAAACGCCTGATATTTTAATACCAAAATTACTTCTTGAAAAAAACTTGTTATAAATTCGAGGCTATTTCACAGCTCATTACCATTTGCCGTGATTGGCTGAAGCCTTAAAAACAAAGAACTGTAATTTATTGTCTGTATATTTAAGAGTTTAAAAAAATGTTAAAAAATTATAAAAACTTGTTGGTTTCAAAAAATAAAAAGTCAAAAGAAAGTTTTTTTTTTTAATGTATATTTTTTATTCAAAATATAATAACCCTTATTTGATATATATTGATATAAGCAATACAACAGTTAGTTGAACTGACAACAAATTTTAACATATTCAAAACCATATCCCACCCACATCATTATCATTTGTACACATTTGTTTTAATTTACATACACGTCTCAGCATCATTATTAATTCTATTATAGTACCTAATTTTTTTTTAAAATATTAAAACTATAAATTTCAGTCTTAAAATCTATTTTTTGTTTTAAATTCTGTTTTTGATATTTATAGTTTTCTGTTTTATCATCCAACCAACCGTCTTCTTCAACTTAGCAAATATATTAAAATTTGTTGTTTTTCTTTTTTTACCATTTTTTGTTCTTTTTTCTTTTTATAAAATATAGCCATAATGTGATGGCGGCAAGTACCTGTTTTTCTTCTTTACTATTTTAGGTCAATGTTTAACTCATCCGAAGAATTTACGAACTTGAGTTAAATATTGACGTTTAACAAAACATAGTTTTTCTTATTTAAATAGTTTTTTTTTTTTAAATTTTTGTTTAAATAAAAAACATTGACAGATGATTTGAAAGAGAAAGTGAGGGGAAACGTTTAGTTTAGTTTTTTTTTGTTTTGGAAAGTACAAAAAATTAAAAGCAAAATTTGTTTACTTTCGTAGGTTTAATTCACAATATTTCTAGGTTGTTTTGAAATTTGAACGGTAGACAAAAAGTTCCGAGGGTAGAGACAAGGAAAATTATCTCATATGGGACTTTAGTTTGTCCTAGTGAAAGGGTTAATTGAATATGTATTCAGAATGATACTAGTAATCCATAATGGTTAGATGTATTGGGTTTTTATGTAAAGATTGCAGCGCCGCGGTGGCAAAACTAGAAATTCTTCACAGTTGTAAACAAGGTAATTTTAATGTGTTATGGAATAGAGTTTATGACGTTTTTAGACTTTTCAGAAAAAATTTCAAGCAGTTATTAATAGTTTTTTATTTAATATTTATATTTTTGGTTTAATATTTATCATTAGTTAAAATATTTGACTAAAATATTATAAATGTCCTCCAAAATATATTTTTAGTTTTACTGCGCTCAAGTTGAACGCTGAAACCATCGGATAAGAACCATGTGAGTACCCGAATAATTTAAAAAACTATATAAAATTAACCGTTCTGACTGTTTATTATTGATTTTAAAAACCGGAAAATATTGTGAATAATACTCGAATTGTTTTTTCCACAGCATTTCAAAATATTGTTTTCTATAAATTTTTTGCTCTATTTGGCCCCAATACTAAAACTACCTATTGTTTGGTTTATTTCGTTCATTTGTATTATATAGAAAAATTGTTAGTTTAATTTTACTATCTATAGTGAAGCAATATTTTCTTTATTTTTGTCCATTTTTAATATATTCGCGACTAGTAATTTAAAATTTTATATACCCAAAAAAATGAAAATTCCTTAATAAATAGAAAACAATATTCCTACATGAATTGAAATATTTTAACTTAAAATAATTGTTTTTTGTTTTATACAATCTGGCAAGAAAAAAGCTGCTATATTTATTTTAATTAATATATATTAAAATTTCATTCATAAAATCACAGTAAAAATATTTACATAAATATTTTTTTTTTTTGGGAAATATTTGTTATATTTTATCATAGAAAAATTACTTTTTTGTGGTTATGTTATAATATTTTTTTTATTATTGGTTCTTAATATTTCGTTGCATAGTTTTTTTTTAATAAAAATTTTTTTCCTACTAAATAAATTTGTTTATAAATTAATTTTTTTTGGAAAATATATCAAATATTTCACAATAATAATAATAAGTTCCTTAATTTACAAATATAACCACACTTCAACATTTTTTACACAACAAATTTGAACAAAAAGAAAAACCTTAATACTAAAAAGTAAGAGGAGGAAAATTGTGCAAAAAATATTGAGCTTTTTTTTATTTTTCTTTTGTATCTAATATTTTTTAGTTTTACCTGTCAAATTTTAGTTTATAGTATACATTCTTAATTCACACGCTTTTCATAATTTTTGAAAATTATTTTTATAGTTTTTTTGCTTTTTACAAAATTTAAAATATTGAACGAAAAATGTCTTGATTTATTACGCCCTAGCAATAAATAAATATGTACTTTTTTATGCTTTGTAAAGTTTTTAATTTGAACAAATGAGAACTCTCTCAAAAAATATACTACAAGGGCTGCGTTCTACTTGGACGCTTATACGCTTACCATAGATAATATATTGGGATTACAATTGATGACATCAATGAAACGATATTTATAATGTTTAAGCGCTTAAGCGTTCAAATGGAATGCTCTCTAAAAAGAATCCAGTTGTATTCATAGGATCCATTGATTTCTTTTAGTAGTATAAGTTTTAAGTCATGTCATTTTGTTTAGCATCTCGAAAATAGAATTAGGCTTTCATTTTTCCTTGGAATATAACTTTGGAACCGTATACAAATATTAAATCACGTTTTTTGACAGTTTTTTTTTTAAATAAATAAAATGAATTCCAACAAAATAGAACCAAAATATTTAAGCCAAAATAAAAAATGATGAACATCTTTTTTCTTTTTCTACACAATCAATTCCGCTCAGTATCAAAGTGTTGCATCACAGTAACAAGCTGCTTAATAATTTGTTTTCTCTTAAATTTATTTATTTTTTTCCACTAAAACAACTCTATTTTCTCTTTTAAATTATATACTTTGGAAAATAACAAAAATATAAGAAAAAATTCAGTACTATTTCAATTTTTCAATTTAGCACCTTTAGAATTTGTTTCATTTGTAGTTTCAGAATTGAATTAGAAATGAAGGTGGTTTAATTGTAGAAAGCCAATAAGCTTCGTTGTATTTTTAGAATTATTTTATACATTATTGAAAGCTGCCAAACAGTTCTAGAACTACAAATAAAACAAATTCAACATCTTCATTACAGTACTGAATTTATTTCTAATTTTTTTGAAGTTAATTTGTTTTTTTATTTCAAAACGTATTGTACTTTTTTTGTTTTTAAATTTCTCCGGAATAATTTTTTCTTTTTAATTTTTCATAATAATTCCTAGCTACCAACTTATTTGTTATTTTTAGTTGCACCATTCTTTTAAAATATTTATTTTTTATTTAAATATTTATATATTTTCTTTCTTGTTAAAATATTTTTTGTCCCACATAGATTTGTTTCTCAAAAAGCAGCATAGCTTTTTTTTTATCATACAGAAGGTTTTCTATCAGAATGTTATATTTGATTTTAAACACGGTCGATATGATTTTAAACATGTGGGAAGACTTCAATTCACCCTCGATGGTGGCGGTCTTCCAATGTCGATGCTTTTTCTTTAAACTACCATTGCTATCACTTATAGGTTATGTTTAGAACTGTCAAATATACGACTATGAAATAAAATGATTATAAACACGGTTGATTTTATTTTAAACATTTGGGAAGACTTCAATTCACCCACGACGGTGGCGGTCTTCTAGTGGTGATATTTTTTCTTTAAACTACAATTGCTATCACTTATAGGTTATGTTTAGAACTGTCAAATACACGACCATGAAATAAAATGTTGTCGTAACATTTGATAGAAAAACTACTCAATTTTTCCACAAAAAAAAAATTAAAATATTTCTTGAGGTAATTACATTTTTCTTTAAATATTTTTTTTTCATTTGTTTAAAATAATTTTTTCTTCATCACTACATCATTTTCCATTTTCATTCACAATCTCTCATTATTTTATTTATTTATTTACATTCAGTCAAAAACAAAATAATTAATTTAATTAAAAAAATAATTACTAATTAAAAAATAAAACAATTAAAGGAAAATTATTAAGAAAATACTGATTGACTGATATTTGTTTTTAAACAGTAGTAGAATAATTCAATATTTGACACAAATAGCATTTTCAAAATTTTTTTCATGTAATACATTATGTACAATTCGTTTACAACTTTTATGTTTAACTTATCATTTAGAGATTTTTCTTATTTTCACTTAAAATATACTTCTTTTTTTTGTTATATTCCTAATGTTTTTTTTCCACTTCAAACGTTATTTTAATGTTTTTTTTTTGGGTGTGTTTATTTTTTTATCTTTTTAAGCTCAAAATTATTTATAAACTTAGGAACGATATTATGTCCTTAAGTTACTAAAATGTGCTAAATTAAATATGTCAGTTTTAATTTCAATAATTTTTTTATTTGTTCAAGATTGTTTCTTTTGCATAGGATCAAAACTGTAGGAGATATTTTCAAAGTCTATAATTTTCCCTTTGGTTTTAATTTAGGTACGATGATTTCCACGAAAATCATTCTATACATTTTAATTAAAATTCGCTGCTGCTCTAGCTCATACTAAAACTTCTGTTGAGTGCCGGCATCGTGCAAGATTTTAAAAGACCTAGACTTAAAATTATAGGTTTAATTTTTAGTACTCAATGGAACTTGGATTTAAACTAGAAGTTTTAATTGTACACCATTTGGAAAAAAGATGTAATCTGCACGAAGTAATTTCATAAGTCCTTTGCTGGAAGTGAAGGATGGAATCTGCACTACTAGAATGAGGAGGGGACAGTCAACCATTGATTCTAAAGCAGCGCTCTTTAAATTCGTTCTGATGCTAATAAATTTTTGATAATTATATTCAAAACGTCTTTCAGTTTTAGACAGTAAGAGACACTTATTTCAAATGGAAATGTGTCGACGAATCTTGAAAGACACCCTTTGAAGTGAGATATGCCATTTTTAGCTTGACTGAAATCACAGAGCCGTAAAATAACCAATTTATCTCTCATAGGTATATAGAATTGGCATATCATTCACCGATATCCTCGCTGAGGAGGCTGGGAGGATACTCTAATGAGTATAAGGCGAGGGAAATCAATTTCTCTAAAAGAAGAAATAATAAAATGATCTTACAAGACTGATCAGAACTTTCCGTTCGCTGCTATAACTAATAATACATCGATCTTCCCTCCCTCCCTCCGTATCTGACTCATTCAGGAAGGTTTGAATCTTATTTTATATTCTACCCGGCTTTGAGAACATTTTATGACATTATAAATATTACATAACCTAAAAACTTTTCACATTTGTACATTTTGACAATTGCCATCGAACATAACCTAACAATTTTGACATTTGCATCAAGAAATCTTTTAATATATATTATTTTAAGTACAAAATAAAACCGACATATTCTTCTTTTATTTATTTGTTTGGTAAAATTTGATTTGAAAACCAAAACTCAAAAAACCAGTGTGCATCAAACAACATTTATAGTTTTTTTTTGTCTTAATAATATTTATACACAATAATTCAAAAAAAACAATATCGATAATTACAAAATTAAAAATGAAGGAAGTAGTTATTTTTTTATTTTTTATTTTGTGTTTTGATTTTTCTTTTTAATGTTTCTTTCTATAAATTCTACAACGCATTTCAGTCCTGATGATAAAAACATTTATAAAATTGACTACATCTTGTATTTTTTTTTGTGTTTTTGTTTATTTCTACCCCCGCAATGTTGATAAATATATATATATATATATATATATATATATATATATATATATATATATATATATATATATATATATATATATATATATATATATATTATATATAATTTTTTTGTTTTAAATAGTTTTTATTATATATATACGCATATTTCACTAAGAAGTCTCTTTTTTTCTGAATTTTTCTTGATAAAAACATTATGTGTGTTTGTGTGTGTGTATGTGTGTAAAATATTATCGATCAATTTGTTGTTTTTTTTTTGCTTTTGTTTTTGGGTATGTTTTTAGGTTTTTTTTTGTTGTTTTGTTTTTAGTTTTACTTAATACTTACAATAAGGAATATTGAAGCTCAATTTTTTTAATCATCTTATAACTATTGTTATTAGAACTGAACATATTAAAAATACTAAAATTGATGATGTTAGTTTTGTTGCGTTGCCGGTCAGACCATCGGCATCAGCACATGTACCTGAAAAATGAAAATATTTTTCAATTAAGATAACTGGTCAAGTTCGTATCGAAGAAGCATTAATTTAAGAGTGCCGAAGCATGTATTAAATTAAGCTTGTTGGTCATTTGTCAGAAATACATGGTTGGCAAAGGGGGTGCACATATTATGAACGACGTTAGGAGCTTAACTATCAGGAAATATTCACCTCCTATAGGCTTAGTTATAAGCTTGTAACATTCAAAGGGATCCGTTTTTTAATTTTATTTTGCTACGGAACCCTAGAAAATCACACTAGAGTTTATTAGTACATTCAGGCATTTAAGGTGGAAAGTTCTTACCTTTTTTACGACTTTTTATTAATCATTAAAAAATCTCCTGTCCTGTAAACTTTTAAGAAAAAGTTAAGTTTTAAAAATATTGGTTTTTCAGAAACTATTTTACCAAATGGAAATTTTTTATATTGCTTGGGTTTAAGGACTAAATGATCCAGTTGCCGATCCGACTATTATAAGGGAGGAGGATTTTGCAGTTAGAGAGGTAGATTCCGAATTGGCCACCGCTAACAGCCACTGCTAACAGCAGCTTTCAAATGAAATTTCCTATTTAGCAAAGCACTACAAACGTCATTTATAGCATATAATTAAACAGACCATAGAGCTACAGTCATGTCTAGATAAACAGCAAACACTAAAATATTACAGGCATGTCCATAAAAAGTGCTCCAAGTATTCTCATCACGCTCGATGAGAATATGCAAGATATAGTTTCCCATTTCTATTTCCTGATATATTTTGTCTCGCATTATCTGGGTCGTAAACGAGTCGATAATTGTCGTATACAAGTCAAAGAGATTCCGTACAATCTCTTGTCAAAATGCGAGTGATTCACATTCTTGGTTTCAAGCTATCACCAAAAAAACGGGATGAAACAAATTATTATTTAAATTAGTTATCAAAGTACGATCATTTTATTTGAATTCAATTGTACATATGCGCCAAACTTGATTGGGATAAAATCGATGTGAATATAAAAAGTAATGGCTTACCGTTAGTGGTTAAATTCATTGTCCACGCATGTTTAATGCCATAATTATTACTTGTTAATCTATGACAATTATCAGCAATGGCAGTTAAACGTAATGGACCACCTTTTGGTAGACCACCGTCACCTAAACCAGTCTTGATGCCAGGTGTTTGTGACATACCATAATTTGGATTAGTTGTACCAGCCACATATAACGAATTATGTGATAATTCACTTGGTTTATTTGGAAAATTGTATATAAAACAGTAGCGATGTGGATCTGTTGATTTACGATTATCGGCAATCGGTGATGCTATTAAATAGCTTGTACCATTTTCTTCCCACGATCCATGACATGAATACGCTATAAAAAATCGGCAAAACAAATTGCATTAAAATTTGTATTTTCTAAAATGGTTTTGTTCAACTTACATGATGTAAATTGTGCTGAAGATTGTGGACCACATGATGATTTTTGTTCCATAATTTCAGGGGATCCACCACAACCGACGGAGAGTGATTCATATTTGGGTGATGTACAATCTTGTTTCGAAAACTGTGAGTTGTCTGAATCTGTACAAAAAAAAGGTGTTTTAGAAAAATGAGTTTAAATATTTGTTGTGGAAAAAGTTTTGGATGACTTACTGATATTTTGTCGCCTCTTACGTTTTTCACCAAACGATGCTGAATTAACCACTGTGTAGCGACCCAAATGTGGACATTTCTTTGGATGTAATGACGTAGCTAATAGACAAATATATTGTAAAATTAATTTTTGTATAGGGGAAAGTTTTATTTAAAATTTTTTTTGGACTTACTTATTAGAGTCGTGAATGGTGTAGTAATTGGATCGAAATTTCGGCATGCATCGTCAGGATTTTCCTCAATAGTTGCTAGAAATTAGTAAAAAAGAAAAATTAAAATATAGTTTTAAAAAAATTGAATTTTTTTTTTACTATAAAGTACAAAATGTTTTTAAGAAATTACATTTAAAATTGTTTACTCTGAACAATCATTGAACACTCTGTATTTATTGGATATCTTGCGTTCCAGGGTAAAGTATTATCATCGAATGTATATCAGATAAGCAAGGGGCACTTCTTGTCATTTCACACAACCTAGTGTAAACGTAGATGATGTTTCAATACATTGACCGATAGATGGGTGAATTGAACGTATTAGTATTTAAATAAAAATACCAATTTTTACCAAGTATTTGCATTCAAATGATTTTATACAAGTTTGATATTATTTTATTTATTTCTTTTCAAATTTAATTAACATTTTCTTATGTATATTTGTAAATCGATTAATTATATTAATTTTTTATCAAACTAAATATTGCCTGCCATCTATCGGTAAACGTATTGAAACAAAATCCACACTTCTTAAGGTAATGTGCAATGACTTCAACAAAACGAATGAGTTGTACTACTTGATATTTTAAATAAGAATTTTTTGGGATTTTACGCTTTCCCAATTATTTAAAATTATCCCTTATGTCAAAAATTAATAACTGTGGTCGGGTAAAAAAAAAAAAAAACTTTAGTGAAACATTTAATCAACTTTTTCTAAATCAAATAAAAATCTGAATAATAAGAATTTTCCATAGACTCGATGCGATAGTTAAAATGTATATAAAACAATTTTTCACGTTTTCTTTACTTTTAAGTTGAGGAGAATATTTAATGAGAAATTTTTAAATAAATATTAAAATTTCAAATACTTACTTGATTGTTGAACTTCAATAACATTACTGTCGCGTTTATAAAACACCATACAAACATGTCCGCTTTTACTGTATAGGGAAAAAGAGAAGAAAAAAAATTGGTTATAATTTAATAAATAATCAAGACTCTATATGAGTTAAGAACAAACTATGGCGCTTTATTATCATATGATAAAATAATAAGTCTCTCTTTGCGAAACGATTTGCATAATAATTCTGATCTACAGTAGAACTGCGTAAACGTTAAGTTGAATATGTATTAGTAGTAGCAAAAGGCTTTTTTAATCGACCCCTAAGAAACCCTTAACCTCTTCTGTCGTCTACCACACCTGGTTCGATTCCTCTAGTCCTGTGTTCGTTGGTTCGTTGTCGAACTTACACTTGACTTGTTTTGCCTCAACTTTCCCATTTTGGTTGAGCCGAAGGCAAGGTGCTTCATTCTGCCTCTGTAAGCATATTCTGCCAGAAGATGAAAAGGTGTATCATCCGCCCCGTTACAGTTCGGGCAGATCGGCCTGTTCTCCAATATCATAAGGAATAGATGCCTTTTGAGCTTGCAGTGACCAGTAACTACCTCAACCAAGAGGTTTATCTCTTTCCGGTTTTTGCCAATCAGCCAAATTGTTCTCGCGGTATTATATCCAGCTATCATTTGTTTTGCTTGTCTGCATTGGAAGAAGAAAATGTCGATCTATTGGAAATTGAGATTGTCGGAGATTGATTGATTTTCTCTGACATTTAAGCAAATATTCAAGTGCTGAGCTCTAACGCAGTTTCAGAGTGTCTAGACAAGATTAAAAACCATGGCTAGACAAGCTGAGAAAACAGAATATTTAGAGATAGACGAAACATCCGGTAGTCTGGAAAGGAAGGGGGCATTGCTTCTGGTAATCATAGATGCTTCTCGGAATATCAGACCGTTTTTGTTGCTTAGAATATAGCTGCGAACAGCTCTAACACGAAGGTCACCTCCCAGGGCTTTTAGAGACACAAGAAATCATCTTATTATATTCTATAATAATTATTTTATCTCGATTAACGAGGTTCTACTATATTCTTTGTGGTATATTTTTTTTCTTAGAAAAGTATTTTTACAGTGTTTAAATAAAAATTAGAAAGGACATTCTTCTCGAATAATTCATTTATACAATTTACTTGTTTTAGTTCCTCGGGGTACTTTGCTAGCGAAAAGTTTTAATAATGGAAATTTCTAGAACGTAACTAATTATTTTGAAAACCATGATTCGCTACAAATTCTCTCGATTTTTCAAAATTGCTAAAAACTTTAATGTGATTTATGATTTTCAAAATAATCATTCAATTTCAAAGGATCTGGGATTAGTGCGTTATTTCTATTGTTGTCATTTCTGATAAATTTATTTGGTATACAAAAGAATTTGAAATTATTTTATCCTCGTCGCCAATTCAATTCAATTGAAAATGAGTATACTTTTTTGCATACTACATTTAAGATTTGTTTTATTTTAAGTCAAATAACAAACAAGTAATGTAACAACTAACTGAGTTAACTGTTTGAATACCCAGTATATACTGAGTTGTATATCAGTGATTGAATTGTTAACAATTCTGCGTATTCGAATTGTTAACAATTCGCTTTCCGAGGAACATTTAATCCATAAATTATGAGAAAACTATTGAGTGTATGAAAAAAAATTTCAAATAAAATTGTTTATTTTAAAGAGAAGCCGATTTTTTGTTAACAAATTTTTTTTCTATCTCTTACGGTTTCAAAGACGTATATTTCCCCCCTTCTTAGCGGGTGGAAACACGTTCCGATTATGTCCATTAACGAACTTGACCTTACTTTTTTGCTCTAGAACACACAAAAAATTTTCAGCTCGTTATCTCTTTTCGTTTTTGAGTTATCGGTTTCACGGACAGACGGGCAGACGGACGGACATGCCGAATTAGAGCATTTTATGAATACCTTTATGAAGCATTTTTGTCAAGGATTAATATTTTCAAGTGTTACAAAGTCGGGACTAAACTTAATATACCTTGTATATTTACATATACAGAGTATAAAAATGCATTACGCAGGAGCTGCTTCAACTTAGCGAATTTCCTTAGAATACATAAATGACTCTCTAGCGGTCACAATTTTAGTCTGATCAAAATGAAATGCCGTTTATGATTTTAGTATTTGCAAGTCCAATTTTATTAATAAATGACATACGTCAAGGGGAAATGGAGGCATAAAGAAAGAAGAAAACACGAAATAAAAACTGTTTCACTTAATATTAGAACAATCAAAAAATGTGTAAGGAATAAAGTTGTAGAAAATCATGTTTGCTACAATTCATCACCTTATCATTTTTGCTCAAACTCTAATGTGTACAGAGATATTAAGGAATTTAATTTTCAATCTTAAACCGTCAATATTTCTGTAAATATTAGTGTAACAGAAAAAATGATCAGAAACAAATTTACAGCAAAATTTAGTACCTACAACTTTACTTCTTATAAATTTTTCGATTTTTCAAATATTAAGGGACATATGTCAAATTTTGTGTTTCCCCCTCCCTTTAAACCCCCCTTTCCCCTTGTTCGATTTTACACATTAACGAACTTGACCTTTTGAATACCAAAAGCGCCTCAAATACTAAATCTCATTCCGATAAAATGAAAACTGTGACCGCTAG
Source organism: Nineta flava (assembly GCA_963920215.1). Classification (NCBI taxonomy): domain Eukaryota; kingdom Metazoa; phylum Arthropoda; class Insecta; order Neuroptera; family Chrysopidae; genus Nineta; species Nineta flava. Next base: position 84,852,793 of record OY986043.1, on the reverse strand, counting down.
AGTGATTACAGACATATATATATATATATATATATATATATATATATATATATATATATATATATATATATATATGTCCATAGATATATATATATATATATATATATAAATTTTAAGATGGTGATTTTTGACATCTACTAGGTAGGATCGATGGATATTTGAAGAAATTTTTGCAAAATTTTGACTTCGGTACGGGGCCAATAGCTCTATTTCCTTTCAGGAAATTCGCTAAAAAAATAAAGGTACATACCATCCAGCTGTAACATGTGCAACAATCTGTACTTTTTTCTTCTCCAAAGCTTGTAATATACTGTGGCATATTAACCGAACTGTTCCCCCTTCTCCAGCTAAATGGGCTGCATGTAAATTATGATGATTGTGTTGTTGTAATGATGCCGTATGTGCCGTATGAAATGGTTCACCAATATCATCATCTAAAGCTCCTGGTGCATTATTACTATATAATGGTGCACCATATGGTAATGCTGATCCATAACTTGCACTTGCACCACCACCAACACCACCGGTTCCAACTCCTGCCCCTCCACTACCATGTCGATATTCATCACTTTTCTTTACTTTTAGTGTTGCATTACGTAACGAAAATTGATATGATAGACGATGATCTAAACTATGCCATGTGTGATGTTCGGTCAACCAAACGGGGAAACGACATCGATTGTGATGGTCATCAACTGCAAAAAGTAATGAAAGAATAATTATTAGCAAATACCTTAAAGAAATTGATTTAAAGTTTTTAAATTTTTTTTATAGTTGATTTCTGCCTTATACATTCGGTTTTCGCAACAATGTTTCTGATAAAAGTTGTTCATTATAAATATACCAACAACTTTTATTCGAAATATTTTCCGAAAAACTCGAATAATTAAGGTACAAATCAACTAAAATTTTTGACCCATAGTACTTGTAAAGTAGATATTTGTTATATTAAATAATTATCATTTTAAATAAATAATAAATATATATAAAAGATATAATTGATCTTTATTAATTAAAATTGATCTTTTTAATTTGATTTATGAAATGTTATTATTTTAATATGTAAATTACCAAGGTTGTTAACATTCACAGCAACCGTGATAATAGAGGGAAGTTATAGTTGAAATGCAACATATAAAAAATGAAGAACAAAATTATTATAATAATTTAATGATGAAGCGACACCGCTACATACTCTCAAATTGACTGATCTGAAAGGTTCGTCCACTAAGATGCGATCTTATTTGATCAATTTCAAAATATGATTTACTTTTCTGAACAAAATATCAAAAAATTGTTGTAAATAAATGGTTTAGTCAAAATCCAATATGTTTGTGGACTTGAATGAAGTTAGACCAAAAATTGAATGTCCACAAAACAGAAGTTAATGCCCATTCCTGGAAATTTATTACGATTTATCTGATCGCATTGGAACAAACACATAAATCTCAGCTTGTACGATAGTAAAAGTTATTTTATTTTAGATATATAACTCCTATCTTAACAAAGCCGAGGATTGCCGACTGTCACATAACCAATCGTTACAAAAAACGTGAGATTGTATAATCTGAAATTTTCTTTCACTCCCCATATAAAATCTTGTAATCTCGCTATAAATGTTTTCACATCAAACATTTTATCTATGCTAATATTATGGTAAATCTTATTTTGAGATGTGCCAACTCTGTAATTAAGTTAGAGGGCTCACCTTTTGAGACAATAAGGATTGGACAACGTATTTTTCGTATGGGACCTAAAATAATATAGTCGATTTTGCGGCACACACTAATATACACCGTGTAACTTAGCAACCATGTTTTTATATACTTAAAATAAAATTTCTAATTTGTTATATTAGTGAAAAGAGTTTTATGTTAAGAATAAATATTATATAATTTAAAAATACAATAATTAAATAAAAACACGGTTTCTCAGTTACACGGTGTATATATATAAATTTTTCTCCTCTGTTTGTCATCCGATTTTCTTTTTTGTTTTGTTAAGTAACTATTGACGAACTTGAGTGTTATCAATAAATTTTTGAAATGCAATAAATATGTTTTCCTGAAATTTTCAATAATGATTATGGTCGAATCTCGACCAATGGGGCAAACACTAGTATATATAAATATATATGTATGTATTTTTAAACAAAAAGTTTTAACAGTTTTAAAATTGGTGTAATAAAAATTTTTATATTAAAGAAAACTACTGGTTTTTCACAAATTAAATTTATTTTAATAGTAGCAGTGGTTTTTAGTAAGTACTATATTTTTTCCAGTCGTCAGAAAGAACTATGATTCAAAGATTTATTACTAGTTTTATATTACTTCTATATTACATATTCTCAGGAGCGTATATCAACTTAAACTAAGATATTCTGGTCTTGAAAGAAATGTATTTCTGTCCCTTGGATATATCCTCTGGTGGGTAAATTAATTATGTTACCTGCACGAACCCCCGTGACATACCCTTCGGCCTACATGTTTCGTGGTCGAAATCTGGTGAACAAATTAGTTTACAACTAGAAAAAAACCCATTGAGGATACTTAATCTCGTAAGGATGATCTTTAAAGATTTTGTCATGAAGAGGAGGAAACTGGAATTCACATTCTGGGTGAATGCGAAAGTCTCTCTCAAAAGACACTATCATTTGGTATGGACAGATTTCCCGCCAGAAGAAATCAACGAGGTGACGCCAAGAGATATCCTCAGGTTTATCAAGACCATAAGAATCCTGGAACATCTTTGAAGGAAAGAAAGTACAAGAGATCAAATTGGTCGCGGTACACAAGCTCTTTATAAGACTTACTCGTTGATTCGAATCTAATCTAATCTAGTAACTACTACTAGCCGGTTGAAGTATTAAGCTCCGCCCCCTGTCAGAGATCTAAATACAACAGTTTTTCCAGTACGGTAATACCTCGACTTACGCTACCCCGGCTTACGCGAACTCGGAGCTACGCGATTTTAAAATCTCGCCGATTCTTACCTAATAGATGATAAAAATGACCATCGTTAAAATTTTTATATATGTACAATAATACACCCACTTACACGAATTCAACTTACGACGCGGGGTTATCCCTCAGTCGCACCTATCGCGTAAGTTGGGGGCTATTACTGTATTTCAAAAAGATAAAGCATTGTGTATATACCGCGACACGCTCAATCTACCGATTGGCCAAGTAAATAGGCCAAAAATATCACTGATTCTCATAACAGAATAACAATTGCATTCAAACATGGATTCTAGATTTCATTTTATTTTTTGCATGTTTGATTAGCAGAAAATGGTAAACTTATCTTATTCTACCAAAGCGAATGGATATTCTCTGAATACGCATCTGAATATGTAATATCCGTTTAAAAACTTCTGAAACCCTTCTTGTTGAAAGAGTAGTGTATATATATACAGGATGTTCTGAAATTCTTTCAGGCAAACTATACCACCGTGTTGTAATGCTGCAAAAAACAAACCAAAAAAAATGTAATAAAGTTTTTCGATTTGACGCTTAGTTTTTGAGATATAATTAATTAAACATTAATAAATTCAACCAATCACATTTACATTTTTGAATTTTTACGGGTGTCGCTACACTTATTGAGTGAACTCTGATTAACGCTACTCTAGCATGGTCTACTTTGGCCACCCGACTCCACTACTGAAGCCTCCGCCTCCTTTGCACTATGCGCTCTGTGATTGGTGGAGTAGCTTTATTAAACATGTTTGTTTGTATTTTGAAGCTTTACACTGTGGTACATTTTTCTGGAATGAATTTCAGAGAACATCCTGTATTTATAATGAAAATAAAACATTTATGAAATGTGACCTCAATTATAATATGTTTTTAAAGGTTTGTGTCATAAATAATATATTATTTCTTTCATTATATAAAAATGTAATTTTACAATCGTCAACAATTTTTCAGAAACAATAAGGATATTTTAATGTGTTGTTTTGTGTTGGTTGGTTAGTGGTTAGAGGAGACGGACTGGACTGACTGACTTGTGTTTGAAATTGTTATATAACACAAACATTGAAGAAAATATGACCATTAACTTTATCGACACTATATCTTAGAATTATTATATATTTCTAGATGGTATTTTTATGAAATACATATTTTACCACAAATAAGAATTTTTAATTTTGAAATTTACTTTTTTTACGGGATTCAAAATATATTTTGTTCTGTGAATTTTTTAGTCAATCTTTTTTAAATACACCATAATTACAGCCCTGTGTTATTAATATTATAAAGATTTTTAGTTTAATTATAATTTAAAAAAATCGAGCGTGTGTGTACTTATGTACGCACGTAAGAAGTTACTCTTTTTAAAAAATAATTTATTAAACTAACACTAATATTATTAAGACACAAAAGTTTAATAAAATGATGATAGTAGTGAAAAACTACAATAGAAAAATTATATATTGTATCTAAAACCAATGATTCTACATTTTATCATGGTAGAACAGAACCAACGTCACTACTTCCGTTCAAATTAGAGTTTGAAAGACTGACATTCAATCCATTATTTACATTAGAATTAGAGTTAGTGAAATTTATCAATACTAGGTTAGGTTTATCAATATATACATTTAATACACAAAGTTTACGAGCCCATAAAAATGATAGCATTGATATTGTGGCTCGTAATTCTAATATCTTCTTTTATCAGAAACATGGAGTAATAATGATGAAAACATTCCTGTACCTAATTTCCACTGTGTAGTCAAATTTACATGTTCGAATGTAAGAGCTGGCTGTGTAGCTATTTACCAAAATAATAACGATCTCCTGTATGTATATATAAATTTAGTCTTTCTACTGTATATGATTCTCATTTTTTACATTGTACACTCCCGTTCAATAAAATTGAACAGACTTGAAATGTTAATTTTCTTACATTTCATAAAGCTCCTCACTTTTGTAACTCTCTGTATAATGATTCATTTATAAACAATGATAAGTAGTATATTTTTTAAGTGTGAAAAAAGAAATGGAAGTATAGTAAAAAACATTTACTACAAGAATAATCAAAATTGTGAGAGACTGATTCGATTTAGATCTGTTCAATTTCATTGAACGGAAGTGTTCTATAGAGCATGATAGAAAACTGTGTAACATCGATCAAACGAGTGCTACTACTGGTACATCAGTCGAGTATTATTATATCAGGGATATGATATACCACAGCCCATAAATGTTAATGTTCAAAACATTTTTACTATTATTCTTCTGGAGAAACTAATATTTTAACAACTTCGAATAAGATCCTTATATATATACGAATTAAAAATAAAACTAAACTATAGAATTAAAAACTCATAACTTTTCGTTGATATATATATATATAACATATCCATATAAAGGATATGGAAAACTCGATATACCGTCGTTTTCATAAAAGAAAATAAACTGTACATAAATTTTATAATCTTAATAAAACTATTAAATACGTTTTTATAAAATAAACAGTTCATTGGTTCATTTGCTTTTTGCTTGCTATATTTCTATTATTATATTTCTATGTTGCAATTTAAGGAACAGAAAAAACAACCAGGTTTGTTTTTATGGCATTCAATAAAAAACAGTTGTAGTGAGTGTGGTTGAGGAGGAATTTTTATGAATTTCCGTGACTTTTTCGCGATTGTAAAAATCTATTTAAATAACATATCCTGTTTGATGTAATACCATATTTTTTTTTTTAAAAACTGAAAACAAAATAATAATAGCCTTTTTAAGGTGGTTCCAGCATAAAATCACTTTTTGACAGATTTTGATCATTTTTTTTTCATAGACTAAAAATAACGTTTTCTAGTAAATTCCGAAGTTTCAGAATTTTTGACCGTTTTATTTTGACCGCGAGATAGTTAATAACAAAGTAATCATTTTCTCTCATTAGAAGCATGTAAAACATCATGCCCGCCCGCAAACTATTATCTGTTGTATTGAAAACAATACTCGACAGAATTTACATAAACAAACTACGGCAGTAAAAATAAATATTTCTTAAATAAATTAAAAAAAAAAATCGTGTTTTACCGTTTTGTTTTCGAAATATGATAATTTAACATTTTTCTTTTCTTTCAAAATTACATTAATTTGTATATACATAAATGTATGTGTGTAGTATATATGCATTTGCATTTGTTCAATAATAAAAGCAAACCGGTTTTTGTTCTGATTATACAAGACAATGCTGGAGCTATCTTAAGTATAAAAAGCTTGGTCGAGAGTCGACTAATAATTTATTTTTATTGGTAATAACTTTATTTTTGTATGATAACACAAAATAATATATATATATCAGAATTGTATATGTGATTTGATTAAATGTTCGATGTCCGGTATCCGTATCTCAAAAACTATCCATATGTCAAAAACGGGAGTTTTTAAAAAAAAGATATATATATATATATAGGGAAAAATCAATCTATAGAGTGTCAATTTATCAGTGGGAGAGGAACAAAACTGTATAATATATTGTGAAGAATAATTTCTCTGTTTTGAATTTTGCGTCTAACGTTAAATCGCGTGAGAATAATTTTTAGAGAAAAATTGTACACAAGAAAGCTGGAAAAAACTGGATACACTGGTGAAAATTCAGCCCATTAAGAACACATTATCTTTGTTTTATGCAGGCAGCAAGCTTTTATCGAATTTTCTTTTTTACATCCATTTGAGGTCTCTTGAGTTTCAACTACGGACATATATCCCAACTTTAATTCGTTGGGAATGAAATTTGATATGTGAAACGTTTTCAATACTTGAAAGATCAAGTTTGTCAATGAGTAAAATCGGCCCAGAATATGAGAGCTTAGAGGAAGAGGAAATATATTTAAAAAAAGTAATAATACTTTATTTCACAATTTGAAATAATTAACTGCTTTAAAAAATCATTAATCTTTATAATTAAAAAAAAATTTACCCAAAGTAGAAGCCAGCAAACCCAGGCATCCTGGATAGCAGCAGTCAGCCTTGGTACCTATTACCTACACTAATTGGCTGATAGAATTTGTGATGCAATTTATAATAGATATGCTGCGACGAAACTTTAATTTTTTTGTGAGTTTTTTTCTCGGAATTGCCTGGTTAGTGCACATTCTATACTTTCACAATCACACGCCTTTTTGGGGGTACTACAATTCCCATCCCGAAGTCAATTTCCCAGGTCGTGAAGTCCCCTTGTTAGTAAATTGAGATAATATGTATGCATTTTTTTTAGTAAGGAATAACCAATTTTTTCCTCTAGGATATAAAAATTCAAAGCTTCCGTAGAACAAAAGTGTAGAAAGCTTGGATCCAGAAAAAAGCTATTATTGATTTTTCAACGGTTTTGCCGTTTTATTTTTTTAATATAAATCAATAATAACTGTAATGGTTATAAAAACTTATTGATAACATTTCATTATTATGGAATTTCCCTCTGTTTTCTTTTTTTAATTTTTATAAGGGAATAAATGGAATGTTATCAGAAAATATAATAAATATGTTTTAGATATCATAAAAATCACTTTATTATATTCTTTCAAGTTTTGATTTAAAAAAAATCTCTATAATTACATTATATTCTTTGGCATTTTCTCCAAAAATACTAGTGATATCGACGTGAGAGTCTAGTCCTTTCAAAGTTTTCCTTAGTAGTTCTTTAATGCGAGATCTTGACTCTTTCTTCGAGTTTATATTTCAATAATAATATCTGGGCTATCGATTTCTGCTCGGGACAAAGCTAAAAGTTGTAAAACATTCAGCTAGATAAACGTTCAAAAAGATCGAGTAAGTAGCTAAGTTTTGGTTATACAATATAATGACAACCTTGTATTACAAGTTGCCTATTTTAACAAAAAGTTTAACGCAATTGCTTTGCTTTTGAAAAACTAAAAAAAGAAAGTTTTTCCCAGAGATTAATTCGAATTTTTGCTTCAGAAGACCAATATTCTGAGAATTTTATCGAAATTGTGTGAGCCGTTATGACTAGGTGCTCATCACCTCGAAGACAGCTAGTATACCATGGAGCTGAGGTACAGGGATGAAACTATAGCTGCAAAACAATTCGGGTAAGAATAAGTAAAAAGATATGGAATTTGTTGAGGCACTATTGGTGTTTGTTCATTACGGCTATGACATCTGGTGTAAATAATTAGAAACAGAGTAGTTGGGCTCAACTGTGATAGATAAAAATGCATTACTAGGGTCACGTTAGTAAAATGAACAAAAATCTATTATTTTGTTAATGAAACTGTTGAAATGTAGCCTTATTAAAGTCGCCATATTGGAATATGACGTCATGGGTAACTTTACTAATACATATGGCTATAACTGGACTAAAATATAACAGTTATAAGGTACTATAATGTGGCTCTACCTATTATTGCATGAATTGTGAATAGTTAATAATAGTTAATAACAAAATTTTTCCAAAAACTATACAAAATATATTTAGCAATTATTAATGGATTGTAGTTTATAATAATCATAATAATAATAATAATACTCTTTAAAATATTATAATAATAAAAACATTAAAATATTTCTATAATACCATATTTAACATTAATTAAACATTAATACCTAATCAGTTAAATGGAAAATAATTATTCATTTACATATTCGGTGAAGTGGGGGGTTATTGTGGGGTGGGGAGGAGGGAAGTGTGTAATATATGAACAGAGAGGGATGAATGATGTTTATGAATGATGGCGGGATAACAACAATATAATATAATTCAATAATATAGTATATTGTATGTATTGATTTTAATTAACTGTAGGTATTTAATATAGGGATAACAAACTATTTAGTTTTACAAAGGTAGCAAACTATACAAATTGTATAATAATGTACAAAAGATGTACCGTCGATTTATAGCTCTCGACTGTATGCATAATGTCAATTGTAAAATTTCAATCAGAAAAAATTGAACATATCTGCAAGAAAGCATAGATAAAAAGAGTCTCAAACTTTGTAGGATCTTAGTTTTAGTCGATTTGTACCGAATCAATTTAGTTTTCGCAAAAATGTTTCGAATAAAAGTTATTCCCTATAAAATTCATAACAACTTTTATTTGAAAAATTTTCTCGAAAACCGAATGGATTTGGCTGAAATCGACTATCTACTTGTGCAAATGTCATGCAAGTAATGTAACTAACTATAACTGCATATTTGTATTTCATTAGGACATGTACTGTTTATTTTACTTATACACACACACATAAATGTATATACCAAAGTAGTGTATGTAAACTTCTACGGATAATTTTGCAATCAATAAGTAATTAAACAGTTGTTTATGCTGAAATTGTATCAAAACTATTGAGTTTAAGAAAAAATGTTTCGATCAAAAGTTGTTTGTTTTTAGAAAAGGAACATTTATTGTGTGTAACTTTTTTTAAATCTCTTATGGTTTAAAAGATTTTTGTTGGAGAATGATACATTCCACTGCTGCAATGAGTCTTGTTTTCAAGTTTAATGACAAGAAGTACTTGGCTATTAAGATAGATACGGTCAAAATGAATAATTTATACCACAAAAGTGAATAAAATATAAAATAAATAATATCATCCGTACCATACATAGATAAAAGAACCTGTTCGGTCGCAAATGATTTTAGATTGGTTCAACTATTTTTACATTTAAGTGTACCCACATATGTGTACGTATGTATGTAACATTTATTATAAACTAATCTCTTGCATTTATAATAATATGAGTTTCTATATATACATATATCTATATATAGGTTGTTGAAAAATTTGTCCTGGTATGGTCTGATTTGTCCTGGTATGGCCAAATATCTCGGAAACAAAGAGTTAGAGGAAATTGCCAAAGTATGAAAATTTTTACGAAGGTCTATATAGGATGACCTTGAAGTTTTGATGACTTCCAAGAAGTATTTTTATGTCAAATACAGTTTTATAATTTCCAGAGATGGTTGGATATTAAAACAACTCGGGATTTTGAATAAAGCCTTCCTGGACATGTTTTAAAAGGTTGTACCGGAAGTTTTTGAACAGCCTGTATAATATAATGCATATTACATAAACCTCTGACATTGTTGTTGCTACAATACTAATTGATTATATTAATATGTCTGTCTATAAAATACCTTTACCCATTCCATTGCTGTCGATTATATATGTAGAGAATTTAAGCGCCCTCTATAATTAGTCGTGAGCCTAACATTACTAATTATAATAGTTAATGTAATAAAATATACAAATACCTTACAGGAATTTATTAGTATTTGGATACAAAAGTAAATCTTTATAATAAAATACAGGGGAATCGTAATACATTACCAAGAGTTAACGATAATGGAAATAATAAACAAAGAACTATACATAGTATTTTCAATGTTTATTGTTCTAAAGTCGAAAATGTAACAGAAAAATGATAATTCGAACACTTTTCATGATTGATGTAATAAGAATTCAAAATAATAAAAGAAATATACTGGATTTTTTTCTTCCGTATATAATGGGAAGACACATGAATTGCTTTTCTGGTGGGAATTAAATTGATTCTCAAATTCTGCCGATATAAATTGTTTCATATAAGAACCTAATGGCACTTGACAGATTCTGTTTGCTTGGATCTGTAGAATCCGAAAATAAATAGCCAGGCCTGAGTATTTACGATACATTTTGTGTATTCTCAGTGTTTCTTAAAATATAAGGAACGTGAAATAAGATGAAATTTTATATAATTCTAAAATTTTGATTGAACATCAATTTGATACCCTTAAGGCTCCGCCTTCAAGGCGGGTACTTTTGTGTATCTCCCCACCATAATCATATACGAATACACACTGTATCTAGAGCACGGAAGTGCGACAGGCGGAGTTTATAATCAAAGAACAAATTATAATTATGCATTTTTATAAGAATTTAGATTATGTGTAATATATTCCGAACTTGTTTCGAAATTGTTGAGTTCCGTTTGAATCATGCTGTACGATTGGACAATTAAAATTTGGAACAAATGTATATCTACAATATTAGTATATGATATATAAAAATAAATAAAAACATATGAGTTATTTAATATAAAATCATTATTCTATTATATACATAATTATTATTTCCTGGAAAGATTACAGAAATATTGTATACAATTATTATTAAAAATAGATCAATCAAATTGATTGACAATTTATTTTAAATAGACCATTTGTATATATATATATATATATATATATATATATATATATATATATATATATATATTTATAATTGAAGGTATCGGAGCATTATTAAATGAAAACATAAAAATTTATATCCATATAAATATTGTATATCGACATTATTTTGTATTGCAAATCGAACTAAACTATCACCATTAGCAAATAGAATGTATTCAATTCATAATTTAGAATGGTTGAAATAGATGTCTATTGTTTTAAATATTCAATAGAAAAAAGTAGTTTAGAAGAGGAGGTCAAAGCCAGGAAAATAAATCTATCTAGACTTCTACATCTGTCATTGACTACCAATTATTCTTCCTTTATTTGGAAAATGCACCTCTAATTTTGATAAAGGAATCGACCATCGTTTTTAAGAAGGTTGTAATAGTTCATATTAATGAAGAATCAGCTTTCGGATGTGCTTGTAAAGTAGATGTTTGTTATATTAAAAAATTATTATTTAAATAAATAATAAATACATGTAAAAGATATAATTGATCTTTATTAATTAAAATTGATATTTTTAATTTCATTTATGAACTGTTATTATTTTTATGTGTAAATTACCAAGGTTGTTAACATTCACAGCAACCGTGATAATAGAGGGATGTTATAGTTGAAATGCAACAGATAAAAATGAAGAACAAAATTATAATAATAATTTAATGATGAAGCGACACCGCTACATGCTCTGCGCAGAAAGTGATTTATCTTATCTAGAAGCTTAAAGTGCCTAAAAGGTTAACGTTCTCCTAACTTTAATCAACAAACCAGGCTCTTAAGATGCAACCTATCATCAATTTGGCTTCAAATGGACTGCAGTGTATCCTTCTAATTCGAAGGTGGACGAAATCTACTAGCTTGATACGCCGAGATGCCTTCCTTGAAGGATTAAGTCATCAGTAGCTAGCATCTATGACATAGTATTTCAAAACATCCCAGGCGAATGGGACATTTTTTATCTTTCATAGTTCTTCCACCGATCTGTGGACACAATGTTGCTAAGAAGAGTCTAGGGTCAAAATCAGGTCTAACTTGTAAATCGAGTTTAAAGATTTGTACGATAATCGTTCTTGATGGTTTATAAATAATAATGTCCTTTGTATTAAATCGAACAAAATCGTTAAAAAAAACAGTTTAATGATGTTTGGTATATAAATTATTATTTTTTATTTACACTTTTAAACATTATCATTACAATTTATATCGAAATATATCGAATCTATACGATTACAGACAGACTGAAAAACACTTTACTGCAAAATTGTCAATACCATTAACTGATAATACTTAGTTATTATACGACTAAACTTATTGACATGTGATTTGTTAAATAAATAACTAAAAAAAGTTGATCATTATCAAGATAGAGAGACTCATATATGATGATTATTATTTTTTGTTATCATATAAAACATATCGAAATAAAAGTTAGTTATTAGTTTGTGTACAACTGGTATATACTGCAGTTCAATAATAAGGGAAAAGTATCAATTAAATCCATCAAATATGTATAACAGTAGATGACGTTTTATGTCAGTATAAATATTATCTATATCCATATTTCTAATGTACAAGTTTTTCAATTGACTTGAAAAAAAAAACATTACAAAAACACGTATCAAATTCGACATCGATAATGATTTCTATATATAGATTCAAGTTGATATTTATAAAAAAATATTAGAAAAATATACAAATTACTTCAATTGTTAAGGTAGTTCGGTCTTCCTTCGAGTATAGTCAATATTTTTTTAATATTTTAATAAATTTAATCAAATAGTTAAAAAAAAGTTTAATTGCATAATACATACTCTGATTTATTGATCAAAAGAGTTATTGAGTATACGCAAAACACTCGAAAAAGCACAATAATATACTTATAAAACCCAAACGAAACCGGCTAGGAACATAAATACTTAGAAATATATCAGTTCCAAACGTTAATATTCAAATTTGTTGAGTAATAATCCTTAGTCCCTAGTCCAATTTCATTATTATTTATGATCAAATATGTTTTCATAAGGTCACGTGTTAGAATTTTAAAAACATAATTATTTAAATTTTACCGCGGTAAGAGGCCTTTTTCCCCCCATTATATATATATACACACACATATATATATATATATATATATATATATATATAAATATATATAAATATATTTATATATATATATATATATATATATATATATATATATATATATATGTGTATATATATGTATATATATAGCCGAGTAGCCGCGCTGTAAAGGCGTTGTGTGTATTTGGAACTGGGAGGTTATGGGTTCGACTCCCGACATCGGCAGTTTGTCAATTATTAAAAAATAGGGGGGGGGGTGGTCAATTGACTAAACTGTCGGCGTATGGATAAGGACGAAGTAACCGGCTAGGCTTGTGAAGGTTTTTTGAAGTTTCCTTCACGAACTCCAGATGAGTATCGGCATAGTTCCCATCAAAGTCGGCTGCAGCCGCACATCCTACCAATTCCTAGTCTACACACATAATTCCTTGTTCTCCACTCACATCCTAACATCCTTAGGCATCACAATGAACCATATGGTCGAAGTGTGTCCCGTCCAGGACAGCCTCTAAAATCTTTCTATCTAGTAAAATGGCACCTGAATGAATATTTTACCTAAAACACAATGCTATACTTACTTCAGTAAATATAAATAAAGATCATTTTTTCGATTTTTTTTACAAGTTTTTAATTTGTTTTCTAATGTAATAAGCGATGAATATAATGTTTCATGTTTTGAAATCGGTTCTATATTTTTGTTAAAAACATATAGAAAAAGAAAATAAACATTATATAATATAGAAAAGTTAGGGATGTATAAAGTAAATTATATAATTAGGAAAATGTTTTTATCAAAATTTTTGTTGTTACATAATGATTATTAGTTACCAAAAATAACTATTTTATTATATTTAAAAGTTTAGTCTCTTAATGTCACTTGTTTAGTTAGTTTTGTAAATTTGTTTTTACAATATTATTAATTTAAAAATAGTTTATGCCTGCGTTAGAATACGCATAAAATATGGTTATGTAGGTTTGTTATTGGGTTTATAATATTAATTCTATCGAATTTAAAGTTGTAAACAGTTCACGACTAAGTTTAAGTTTCTGAGAAAAAAATTCTTAAGATTATTATTGGTAATTTATGAAAATAATAAAATAATTAATATTTAATATTTAATGAATTTCATAAAGGAAATTTCTCAAGAAAAAATGAACTATTTTCATTCATATAGTGATAGAAATAAACTTTTTGAAATTAACGAAGTTAATATAGAAATTATATTTTGACTTCTTGAAGGGTAAATATCTTTCAATACATCATGTATCTCGAAGTTTCTGAGTTCTATCACTTGACGAGAATTTATTGTTTATTGACTTTTCATAAAACAGTGTTCAAAAAATTTCTGTACGGTTAAATATCTTCAAAACGAAGAAAAAAAAGTTAATGAAACAAAATTTCCTTATTTGACATCAAATGCTTGATATGAAAATCATACACATCTAGAGATCTAGATGGAAAATGTTATCAATGCTCAGGCATATTACTTAAATGCCCAATAAATAAACGCTAGTCGCTTCCGTTGGTATAACATAACCGAAAGGCAACCATACTAACAATGGAAATAAATAGACGCTAGTTTACAAAAAACAATTAAAAAAATATGTGAAACAAAATTTGTTGACAAAAGTTGAAGGAAAACCACGATGGTTTATAAATTACCTTTTTCCACAATTCATATTGTTGGCAGAGTTTGAATGACCTGTACGTTACATTTAGACGTGAAAATACACTTTCCTGGAAAAATATAATATTCAGAGATGGCTGATATTTTCGAGACCAACGTGTATAGAAAACACACTTTTCGATTCAAATCACATTATAGATAGTATATAATCCAATTTTATAATAACAAATTTGAATACTACGCGACTATTAAAGAGTTAAAAATAAATTTCGATTATGATTTTAATTCAAAAAAAAAAAAATTAAATTAATAAAATCAATTCTGTTTTTTTTTTGTGAATACAAACCCTATTATTACTTTTATAATAAAAAATTAAAAGCTTTAAACAAAATTTTAATAGCTTTTTTCTATAAATATATACATACACACACACACACACACATATATATATATATATATATATATATATATATATATATATATATATATATATATATTTGAAAATATGTTATAATATAATTTACGATTAATAAATATTTTTCGATATAGTTAGTTTTTCTTATCGGTAATAATAACAATTTAAGATAAAAGATTAGAAACATTATAAAAATAATCATAAAATTCATTATTCTATATTTTGATAATACATGGACGGGACGGACAAATAAAAATACAAGTTTTGTGTGTTATTATTGATGTTCGAAGACGACAAACAACAGAAATTTTTATAATATTTAAAAGTTTTTCCTTTTCCATCTATCTATAGAGAAAAATATAGAGTGAAAAACCCCAAAGAAAAAAAAACTCTCTTCGAAAACTATAAACGAAGGAAACTTCTTGTTTGTAATGATATAATATTTTTGTGGCTTTTATAATATATATATATATATATATATATATATATATATATATATATATATATATATATATATATATATATATATATATATATATATATATATATATATTATAAATTATTTTACGATTAAAGTTTTTCTACACGATTGCACAATTTTATGTTTTTTCAAACAAGTTTAGTGGTAGTCTTGTAGAACGTAGCAAAGGTGTCCCAGAAAAAGTTCTTAAAACAAAATAGATTTTATAATAATAATAATAATAAATAGTTTTTGAAGAATAAATACATCTCAAGGGTGTATTTTTATTTTTGTAAAATAAATTGTTTCTCTGTGAAAAGTTTCCCATATACAGTGCTATTATTATTATTGTTATTGAATATCATATTTTTATTGATTAAGTTCGATTATTTGTTGTCAATTTTAAAAGAAAATCAATTTTTTCGAAGATATTCCTTCTATAGGCGTACTGTTTTTTTTTTATATTTCGAGTGTAATTTTAACAAGCGAGGTCAATATATCTTTCATCCATGAAGTCATCTGTCAAATAGAGTTAATTGGCTCTGTTATACACAAGTTAAGTTCACTCTTGTAAGAATAATAGTTAATAGATGCCATTTAATAAACAATTTTTTAGCGACAACTTGTTTATGTAGTTAAGTTGATCATTGTAAATATTCGAAGAACTTTTATTCGAAACATTTTCATAAGATAAAAATCAACTAAAAAATTTTGCTGGTCCACAGTACAGGAAAAAAATTATAGATATTCTAACCATTCAGTTATCAACATTTAAGTCTATACCAGTGATTCTCAACCATTTTTTTTATCGCGGCACACTTTTAACGATTTCAAAATTTGACGGCACACAAAGAAAAGATAAGTTTAAAAGTTGTTTACTTACCCATAATACACTGTGTTAAATAGTTTATGATAATAATTTTGTAATGTAAAATAAAATAATATGTACTACAAAAACAACAGTACGTTTATTAAGGGATTCATTACAAGTTAATAATTAGAATACATTTAATGAGAAATTTGAGCTTGATGTTTTTTGATAATTTCATTTATATTTGGTCGTAAAAATGACAATGCTACTCTCATATCGTCTTCTACATTTAACAGTATCGATCTTTTTTTCGTTTTTATGTTGTTAATACATTACTATATACATTTATAAAATTTGGTGACACACAAAAGTGCCGTGGCACAGTGGTTGAGAATCACTGGTTTAGACGTAATCACATTTTCAATATTTAAGAAACTCCCTGTAAAATAATTGATATAAAACAAAAATCCCTAAAGGTTTTTTTTTTTTTTATAAATACAATCAAAGAAACAAATTACTAACCTGTTGTTAATTTCATTGTTTTTGAACCTTCCAATGCATTTTGTAATCCCGAACATGTTGCATCACCCGATTGTGCAATATTATATCGTATACCACCACCACTATGATGTCCACCATTAGCACCACCAACACCCCCGGTACCCGGATGATTGACACGTTCATATATAAAACAACGATATTGATCCTCATCGCTGGCATGTGATGAACGTCGATCCTGTTGCAAGACACGTCCGACCATATATCGTGTACTGCCTTCACGCCATACCGCCAAACATATGAGTTCCTCAACTGTAAATAATAAATTTGATATAACAAAAATGATAATTGTTTTAGAACAAGTGGAAAATAACAATTGAATGAGTTAATTGCTTAACTACCCTATATGTACTGATATTAGGAAATAAAGTTTCAAACAAAAGTTGTTTATTGTCTATCGCTTACGGTTTCAAAGATGGATATTTTCCAGGTCAACACTACTAATAAGACACAAAAGTTTAATAAAATGATGTGGTAGTGAAAAACTATCATAGAAAATATATATATTGTATCTAAAACCAATTCTGATAGAACTGAACCAGTTAATATTAGAGTTTGAAAGACTGACATTAAATCCACATTATTTATATTTGAATCAGAGCTAGTGAAATTGATGAATACCAGGTCAGGTGTATCATTATATACATTTAATATACAAAGTTTACGAGCACATAAAAAATGATATCATTAATAATATAGCTCGTAATTCGAATATATTTCTTTTAACAGAAACATGTAGTTATAATGATGAAGACATTCCAGAACCTAATTTCAACTATATAGTTAAATTTAAATTCTGGCGGTGTAGCTATTTAATGTATAATATTGTCGTTTCTTTCAATAATCCAAAAAATCACACACAAACAAAATGATTTCCTACTGCAGAGTGTAGTCACACTGCTTATGTGACAGACAGACTTCTGTCTGTTTCGCTTGAGCATAAAATGTATGTATTTATAAATTTTGTCTATATACTGTGTGACACACATTCTTTACTGAATGTTTCTCAAACATTGTACTGTACATTGATCGAGTCAGTGCTACATCAATCGAGTATTACATCAGCAATTCGTTACATGCTGAAAATACATTCTGATCCGATTCTCATAACGCGTCAAAAGAAGTATAACTCTAAAAAATTATTTCATTTGTTTCATAGCTTTTTTTATTAACCGCAATATGATCGTTACTTTCACTTATTTTCTTACAATAATAAAAATTATTTATATTATCAAAAATATCTCTACTATAAAAGGTAATATTACCTTATTATCAAGGTTAAATAAATACTCGAAAGTCAATAGAGGTAGGTAGACTTAGGTATATTATTACCTTACAATAGAATATGATCTATTAATATTAAATTTCACAAATATAACCATATTTACCCTAATACAACCCTCTTATTAAATTATTATTCTATTGACCTTAAGGACGTTCATGTGCTATGCTAGTAGTCAAATGAGTACTATCTTTAGTAAAATTTATTTAGGATTTAAAAAAAATTGTAAAGTATATCAGTAATCTTACAACGATTTATAAGCTTTTTTTTTATTTGCCGTAAGTATTTCTTGTCAAATATCAGTAATTGTAAATTAGAAATTGATTTGACTTGATGTGGCAGTTTACTGTCAAAACTATGTTGTGTATTTGTGTGTATGTGTATATTTTTTTACTGTGCGCTGTCGCCAGTTTTCATAATATGGTGGCAAAAACAAACCTAACAACAAAGTTTTAATTTTATTACATAATTAATTCAAATGTTCGTCAACACCAGTTTTTTAATGCAATTATATAAACTGTATATTTCAAAGAATATTTATAAAGATTATTTATTATGGTTTCTACTTTAATAATATAGTTATTATAATTTGAAGTACAAAAAAATTCTGTTCTCCACAAGACGCTGTGTTAAAGTTTGATTTTTAATCGATAATTACTCTTCGAAATGATCGTCAATAGGTGCTCAATTTTTGAGGGAGGATAACTACTGAATTGAGCTATTCAATTCACTAAAAAAAATTTTTTAATCTACTATTAAACCTCATGCATGAACGCCCTTGAGGACGTACCAGCACAGTGTTATGCAATCTGCACAACAAACCGGTTTGATGCACAAACACATAAACACACATACACAATACATAGACAAATACATTGTTCACATATACAAAATAATGTTGATTTGAAGAAAATAAATAAATTTAAACTTTTAAATTTCGAAAACAAAACGGTAACACACGATTTTTTTTTTACTTTATATAATAAATATTTAGCTTTACTCTCCTAGTTTTTTTTTTTAAATTCTGTCAATTATTTTTTCTAATACAACAGATAATAATTGGACGGGCATGAAGTTTAACATGCTTCTAATGAGAGAGAGTAAGATAGAATTATAATTTTGATACTAATTATCTCGCGTTCTAAACGGTCAAAAATTCTGAAACTTCGAGATTTATTAGAAAAAATTATTTTTAGCCTGTGAAAAAAAAATGAGCAAAATCTGTCGAAAAGTGGTAGTATGCTGGAACATCCTTAAGTAATATGAAGATGACTTCTACGAATAACTAACTGATGTTTAGTCATATAGTTAGTTGTATTGTAGATAGTAGTATACTCGTAGTAATAGCTTATGACTGACTAGTGAGTGACTAGTAGAACATCTAACTCTAGCTATCTAGTCAACGAACCAGATACATACATAATAACTAGAAGATGAAATAACCATCATCATGCATACTTGCTGCTATCTATAGAAGGATGTGTTATTGATTGTGTGATATACGAGTATGTATGTATGTATGTATGTATGTATGTATGCATGTTATATTGAGTTGGTGGTAGGTTTGGGAGTACACACTAGGTGAATACGATAGGAGAAAACGAGATTATTCATCATGTTATGTAGAGTAGGAACTTATTAGTCTGTTAAGTTAGGTATGTCGTTCCTAGAAAGAACTCATTGGAAAATCCGTAGTAAGCGTCTTGATCTCAGTCAAAATATCCCAAGACAAAATATCCCCGGGACAAAATATATCCAGACAAAATATCCCAATTACAAAATATCCCCCGAGATAATATATTTTGATAATGAAAGAAAAAAAAATACCTCGAGTTGTTCGGGTTTGCCTGTTTTTGGGCGCTCGCACTTATATTTGTGTGTACTATATGTTTCAAATATCGTGGCAAAAACTAATTAAATTAAATAAGGTAATTATTACAACCGAGTACTACAATCTTTCACTTCATCGGTCATACCGCGAGTTGGTCGGGTTTGCGTGATTTTGGGCCCCGCACTAAAAGGCGTTCTATATATTTGAGATATTGTATCTGATCCCGAAATAAAATAAAATCGCACCTACACAAAAACTATCGTTGAATGATGGGATTTATTGAATTATAAGCAAAAAGATTGAATGTATAAAAATATTCTTATCGGCGCTTCCACCATTTCAAAGTAAAAATTGTCTAACATTTATGTTTGTTGATCTCAAAAACTACCCGACTTGTGTAAAATATTCAGATTAACAAAAGGGTCTTATAGTGGATTGGAATGGATTTTCAATTGCTTTTCCGGGTCGATTACAATGATTGAAAATAGTGTGATTTTGAGCTATTTTCATGATTAAAACTTCGTAGATCTTTGTAAACAGATACTTGATATATCTTGATGCATTATAGTACACACAGTTGCAGGTATGAGGCAGAATGTAGATAGATAACAGTTAGTTTATAGTGTATATTATATATATATATATATATATATATATATATATATATATATATATATATATATATATATATATATATATAACGTATGCTAACATACTCGCAACCTTTTTTGTATTATTAAATCAATCTAATCGAATGAATTCAAATTTTATATATTATAACAAGTAAAGCATATTATAATAGTTATAGGTTTTATGTAATATCATATCTGTGTCTGATACAAGGTGTCCTTAGAATCACTATTTCAGACATTCGAAGTTTGATAAATCTATATTAAACAACTCTAAATTCGTACAAACTTCCGCTCGTTTTGTATGTAAAAGTGGACCCAGGTTATTATATTATATGATAAGGTCGTGATAGTTTGCACTTTGTCTTTATTAAGGATGTTCTCCAGCATACTACCACTTTTCGACAGATTTTCCTCAAAATTTCATAGGCTAAAAATAATGTTTTCTAATAAATCCCGAAGTTTCAGAATTTTTGACCGTTTAGAACGCGAGATAATTATTATCAAAGTTATCATTCTCTCTCTCATTAGAAGTATGTACAACTTCATACCACCCCAACTATTATCTGTTGTATTAGAAAAAATACTCGACAGAATTTAAAAAAAAAAACTAGTAGAGTAAAGATAAATATTTATTCCATAAATTAAAAAAAAATAATCGTGTGTTACCGTTTTGTTTTCGAAATATAAAAGTATAAATATTTATTTTCTTCAACATAACATTATTTTGTATATGTGAACAGTGTTTTTGTCTATGTGTTGTATATGTGTGTTTATGTATTTGTGCTATTAGAAAATCATTGTTGTACTAATTGCATAACACAGTGCTGGAACGTCCTTAAAAGGAAAAGTAGAAAACTGTACTGATTTTAGTATAATGTAACTCCAAAATCATTAAAACATATTTTTATCACAGCAAATTTGACTGATTTGATATCTAATTTCTATATGCATTGAGCCATTTGTTACGAAAATGTTTCTGTATCGAAACATAAGGCTCGTTTAAAATCACGAGGACACATTTGATGCTTAGCTTATTTGTATAAATACTATGAAGTATTAATATAGGACTTTGAATAAGACTAATGTGAATTAGGTTTATCATTTTTATTTATAGAAGAGGAAAAAATATCCAGGAATATGATTTTATTATCGCTGAAATTTTAAAGATAAATACCGTAAATATCAAGCCATAGGATATTTGACAGATTTTTCTTTAATTTCAAATATTAAAAACTGAGGTAACATTAAAATTAAATGCGTAGGTTAGATTTAGGTTGTAGCGGGTGTCCTGAACTGAACACACTTATACCATAAGGCCTATTGTGATACCTAGGGATGCGAGTAGAGGACAAGAAATTAGTGTGTAGACTAGATAGGAACTATGCCGATATTAACTAGAGTTCGTGAAGGAAACTGCAGAAAGCCTTCACAAGCCAGTCGGTTACTTCGTTCTTGTCCATACGCCGACAGTTTATTCAATCAACCGCCCTTTTTTTTAATAATTGACAAACTGCCGATGTCGGGATTCGAACCCATACCCTACCATTCCCAAGTAGAACGCGTTAACAAGCGCGGCTACTTGACCATTTGTATATAAGCGTCAATGAGTTTGTGTAATCATTTTCAAAAAATATGAAATATATAATATTTTCCAGAAGTTGTCATCAAACAAGTAATTTAGTAATTTTGAGACATTCTGTATATATCATGTATGATATTGAAAAAAATAAACCAATAGCAAATGCTGATATACTTTGCTGTGGTTATAACAACATTCTGTCTACTCCTCGATCGAGTAGTTTTTTTTGTGTGCATGTTTCAATAAAATAACTTGAGCTTGATTTTGTATATGTTTCTAAATTTTGTCGAAAAACATAGAATATGTTTTTTCTATACTAGATAGATAATACGAATTTTAATAATATATTCGATAATTTATCGTGATGAAAATAAACTCATGAGAGCCATAGAATTTGATTAACATTATTTGATGATAATCTTACACTTTAAGTTAGTCTAGAAACCACGGTTGTATTCAACTTTTTCTTAACGGTTTTAACAAGTAAGTATGCGGGTAAGAAATAGGAGAAAATATTGTAATCAATAAAATAAAAAAAAAAAAACCGATAAAGCTTGTGAATAAGCAAAATCGGTTCATGAAATCACCTCTACAAAAATAACTTTAAAACCTTGAAAGATAGAGGAAAAGTTTGAATACAGAAAATGCTCATTTTTTATAAATAAACTTTTGATAGAAACTTTTTTTTCATAAAATCAATTACTTGTAGATTCCAGAAGAGTATTTTGAAAAGTAGTTTTATATATCTTGGTATATAAAACACAAATAATGTTTGAATACATGTTTGCGGGTGTAGAAATAAACTAAACTGTATATTCACTAATAAACCACTCGGAATATACATGATATTTAAACAATGAGCTCAGTTAATTGATCTTGTATTATATCTTGTTTAAAGTTGAATTTCAAGGAGTTTTCTTTTATTCGAAAACCATATAGATTCGGCATAAATCGACAATGAAATTTCGACATATGAAGCAAAAGTTGAACAAGTGCAAGTCTCTATAAAATTGGCCATTATTTAAAAATAATGGAAAAAAAATATTTTAATGATTTGAAACAAAATCCTAAATTTTTTAAGTAAATGTATATTCAAATAAAAAAAAAAATCATTGTAAAAATTTTCACTTTGTTGTCTCCTCTGAGCGAATAATTACGCGTTATTCAATAGTCTTGATAAAAATAGATTCTGTTTCTTTATTTTTTTTACAAATTTAACTATTTTAGCATCCCCGTCCCCTCATTACATACAGAGAAATTGTCTCGACAGTATATATATGTTCATTAAAATAATTGCGGTTTTTTTTGTTGTTGTTGTGAAAAATAAAACAAGAAAGTAATTCACTCTTGTGAATATATAATATTTTCCTACACACATTTTTTTATTTTATTTCAAATCGATACCTCAAAAAAAAAACAATACTATAGAATTTCATTTAATAGTGTAACCATGACAACCTCAAACACATGGTTTCGGAATAAATAATAAAAAAAAAAACACAAAATGGATTACTATTCATCAATCATATAAGTTACTTCTCCCACACACACACACACACACACACGCCTAAATTATATCGAGGAAAATATATCGAGATATGATAACTACAATGCCAAAATAGATTGGTAAAGAACAGAATTATTATGTATAATATAAAAAAAGTATTTTAAATATATAGTTTCATTTTTATATTCATAGTATTCCAATTTGACAAAAGTTTTTGAGGGTGCTTTTTTTCAAGGTACCCTTTTACAACCAGTCCAAGTGGCCGAGCGGTCTAAGGCGTTATGTCTAAGCAGTATGCATACTTGGAAACTGGGAGGTTATGGGTTCGAATCCCGACATCGGCAGTTTGTCAATTAGAAAGAAAAAAAAAGGGGCAGTTAATTGACTAAACTGACGGCGTATGGATAAGAACGATGTAACCGGCTATGCTTGAGAAGGTTTTCTGCAGTTTCCTTCACGAACTCCAGATGAATATCGTCATAGTTCCTATCATAGTCGGCTGTAGCCGCATATCCTACCAATTCCTAGTCTATACACAAAAATAGATGACCTTTTTATAAGGTATCTCGTTAACTGCTAAAGTACCTCCATACAAAAGAAGAGGAAATAACAACCTACAAGGTTCACAATTACTAAACGATGTGAATTTTTATTTTGCTTACATATAGCGAATTTCTTTCTTTATTCACCTTACACATGTGAACAAAACGAACAATACAAGAAAATGACTAAGGCGGTTGGATATGATTTACTAACTGGCTAGAATTTAAGACTGATGACACAGTAAGATGTATCGATTCTCAATCTATAAAATTTTTGGAAACAAGATGCTTTGGAATGCTATGGATATAAATCTAAACTAGATATATTTAGAAAAAAATATGACAATTTCGAAGAGTGTTATTTGAATGTGTTTAAGATAGCAACCAAAAAAAAAATTTAGAATCGTCATTTAAGTGCTTTTTTTTCAATGGATCATAAAACTTTCTCCTTCGAGTCATTTCACTTAACCTTTTTTCTACTAAAAAAATTTAATTTAACTAAAAGCTATCACTAATAATAGTTTTAGCTTTTTTTTTAGAAAAAAAAAACCTGACTGCTAATCACACAAAATATATTTGTAAACAATTGAATAGGTGAATCCGTAATTTCGGTCTTCATAATTTTAAACGCTTAAACATCTATTAAAAAATTCGATGAGACCACGGATCATTGTAGAATGCCTGTAAATATACATTCCATAAAGATAATTTATTTCATTCGAGCTCGATAAACTTTTTGAAAAACTATATATATATATATATACAGGATGTTTTGAAATTCATTCAAGAAAAGTATACCACAGTGTAGAGTTGCAAAAAAACAAACAAAAAAGTTTAATAAAGTTTTTCGATTTGATGCTTATTTTTTAAGATATAATCAATTAAACATTGATAAATTTAACCAATCACAGAGAGCAGAGTACAAAGTGTCAGGAGGCGGGCTCACAGTAGTGGAGTAGGGCGCATTATCTTTTAAAGGCTTGCAGACGGTAAGAGATAGATAGAGCATCCTAGAGTAGTGACAATCAGAGTTCTCAATAAGTGTAGCGACACCCGCGAAAATTCAAAAATGCCAAAACCAAATAAATAGTACTTTAGTGTTTTAACTTGATAACTGTGTAGACTAAACCTTTTAAAATTTATAGTTCTCAGTTGCACATCACCACATTGGCTAGAGGGTCAATGTTAGCCTTACACTATGTGCTCTGTGATTGGTTGAATTTATTAATGTTTAATTGATTATATCTCAAAACCTAAGTGTCAAATCGAAAAACTATTAAAATTTTTGTTTGTTTTTTGTAGCTGTATACCGTGGTATAGTTTTCCTGAATGAATTTCAGAACACTCTGTATAATATATATATACGTATATATATATATATACGTATATATATATATATATATATATATATATATATATATATATATATATATATATACATATTTCTGTGGAAATATTCAGTTTTTTAAGTTGCCATAAAAATTTTTATACACCGTAATAAAACTAGAAAAAAGAACGTCGAATTTTTATGCCTATGTTTCGGTTATTATATGAATTTTTTCTACATAAATAAACACATTAAATGGGTTTTAACAACACATATTTTGAATTTATTGATTTTCTTTAAATATTATCATCATCAAAATGAGAAAAATTACCCGTTGAAAACATTAACGGGGTACACATTTTTTCGACCAATCCTCTAATCATCAAAAAAATTATTTGACAAATTACTGCAATTGTTGGGAACTTAAAAAGTTATTTTTCCTTAAGAGTTATTTTCAACTTAGATCAGAACTATCCGCTATGATGGTTTGATAACTAAATTAATTAACCAACCCATTGCCATGGAAGATGTCACTGACGAGAGTTTTGATAATCAATAATTACAACCACAACTATGTTTTGTGGTTTAGTTAAACAAAATTAGTGTCATTATTTCAATTTTGGGGTATTTAGCTTAAGGACGTTCATGTGCTATGCTAGAGTCAAAAGAGTAATATCTTTAATAAAGTTTATCAATATTTTACTGTATTTAAGTATTTATTGTAAAATATCAGGAAATGTAAATTAGAAATTGATTTGACTTGATGTAACAGATTTGACAATAAACTATGCTGTATATTTGTGTGTATATGAATATTTTTTTACTGTGCACTGTCGCCAGTTTGCAAAATATGGTGGCAAAAACAAATCTAACAAGAAAGTTTTAATTTTATTAAATAATTAATTCAAACGTTCGTCAACACCATTTTTTTAATGCAATTATATAAACTGCATATTTCAAAGAATATTTATAAACATAATTTATTATGGTGACTACGTTAATAATATAGTTATTATAATTTGAAGTACAAAAAATTCTGTTCTCCATAAGACGCTGTGTTAAAAGTTTGATTTGTATCGATAATTACTCTTTGAAATGATCGTTGAAATGAACTCTTTGAAATGAACAGGTTTTAAATTTTTGAGGGAGGATAACTACTGAATTGAGCTATTCAATTCAGTAAAAAAATTTCTTTAATCAACTATTAGGCCTCATGCATGAATATTATCTACAAATATTCATTGCTATTGTATATAGGATATGTTTTCACATCATGCCTAGATTCCTAGACTCAAAACTTCTATGCAATTTATGTCGTAAAGTTTTTAAATCCTTTTAGAGATCAGACATTTACACATAGAATATTTAACGAAATTATAAAATATGATAATGTAAATGTTCAAATTCATTTTCACATTAACAACACTTTATACAACAAAAATAAAGTGCCTATCACAAGATACACGGGCCGATAATCACCTCACTTGACATATTGTGTAGAAATTGTAAGATAGGAATCACTAGTATATTCGAAAGAGTACATATCGACATTTTTAGCTGATGTGTCAACTTTTTATTTTTTACTTTAAAATACACTTGACATTCAATGTTTTAAAATTGAATTTTATTGTAGGAGAAAAAAAGAACTGACAGGATCTTCTATTTTTAAAGATGCTCTCTTCTTTCAATGTACAAAAATACCTCTGGTGATACCGTCACCAAATTAGTAACAAGTAACATATCCTGGGACAATATAAGAGTAATTTTAATAAGAGTAAAATTAACAGGAACAAATGTGAATGAAGAAATTTTAACAAGAGCAATTTCAATATAATTTAAAATTTATTATATTTTAAATCTAGTATATATTTTAATCTAGTTAATTTTCTATTTATTTTTTGTCTGTTGATCTCGACTTTATAACTATCTCTAATTGTCAAAGAGTAAAGTACGACTAGCTAATTTATACTGATGATGGCTACATTGCAGTCGAAATACGTATTTATAATACAAAAAACTGATCTAGGTAAAGGGGACGAATTTGAAATTTTATTTCAAAAACCTAGAGTTCTCACTAATTATCATTCGATAATATAACGTTTAAAAATACCTCTGATGATTTAATCTATTATATTAAATTCTACACCAACTGGGTTAATTGTTTAAATACCTTGTGCGAGTTTTTTTATCAATGCACTTCTCAACACGTTTATCGAAAACAGGTTTAAACACAATGGATTGTTTTAAAACAGAAATTACATTTAAAATTTTGCCCCAATACCTAGAACATTTGTTTGTATTTTATAAATACGTATTTCGACTACAATGTAGTCATCATCAGTATGCATTAGCTAATTGTAACTATCTCTGGGATATGGATTCAGAGATATCCATATATCCAGTTGCTTGTTGCTAATTTGGTGCGTGTCTCACAATGAAATTAAAAAAATTCTGACTTGAGGTTTATTTGAGTTAACTGACTAACAGATTAGGTGTGTGAAAAACTCTACCTATTTATTGTCGGTATCCTTTTGTGACTATCGAAGTGTGGGTATCGAAGCCAACCTTGATATTCAGGTATTAGATTTTATTTTTTTTGAAAATGGTTTAATTTTATTAAATCAGAATTTGGAATTGGGCCATTGTCTAAATTCATTATCTGTTTTCTCAATTTGTATATGTAGATACTTTCATATGCATCTAATTCTTTGGGGTTCAAACTTTTCTTTTAGCTATTACGATTTCAAAGGTAGGTATTTTCTTTCTAGTGAGTGAAGAGGGAAGCATGGAGATTTTTCCCATTCACGAGATCGAAATCACTTTTCAGCTAAATAATATGCTCAAGATATTTCGGGGTTTATTGTTTTTTTTCGCTTTTGAGTTCTGGTGTTGACAGATAGACAAATTTCTTCTTCGATTAATATTTCAAATTGTTAGAAACTTGACACTAAACTTGTAATAATATAAAAATGTTATCCAATAGGATTCGAACCATACATCTCCATGTAGCCGAGGTGGTGCTTTTACTAATTAAGCTATGGTATTTAACAAACTAATTATTCTTTGGTGAACTAAAGTCTAAATACTAAATATTAGTAAAATCCAAAACGGTTATTAATATTTGTTTTTGGGATATCGAAATGGTTTTAGGTATTAAGTCAAATATTCCCTCTAAAACATTTTAAAAGTGGTGTCAAACTTTAATATTTCATCTAAATTTGATAGATTTAAGGAGGAACGGAAAAAAACGAATCAGATTCTACACCCTTCGAAGCTACAAACCGGAGAAGGCATCTTTTCTAATTTTGAAAAACATAAAAACAACACTTACCAGTACTCTCTGCAGCGCGGACATCAGGGCATGCCTGATATTTCAATATGAGTCGTGAATCATCTGTACAACTTTCGGCACGTGACGGTGGATTTGCACAATCACCCTGTCCACGATTATACGTGAACGTAAATGGTGCCCCCTTAAATGGACACTCTTCTGGCTCAGCTTTTGGTTCGGAACGAAACATTGAATATAATGGGGCATCCCCAGTTATACCATAACATGTTTCTTGTAATGAACCTTTTGCACCACAATATGCTGTAATTAAATTATGATTGTGTTAAGAATATATTTCTAGGGGGCTTAAAGGGCACAGGAAATACGGTAGACTTACTTTCTTTGTACTGTAGAACACTAGGATGTTGTAAATTGATAACGATACAACGATAGCAATCATCGACTCTGAAACAGAAATAAAAATTTTAAAAATTTGTTAAGTCTGTATTGAACCACATTCGATGGGGTTCATTGGGTTTAATGAGGTGAAAAATATCCAAGCAACAGAGTTTGCTATATCCCTTGTCTTGTTATTGAGAATAAAATAAATTAGTCAACTTTTAAAATGGAATTAAACAAAATAAAAATCGTAAAGGTGCTTGATTTTATCTATAGGTACAAAAAACAAACTATAAATAAATATACTTACATATCATGAATTAAAAATTTATCTTTATCCTTTTCAATACATTGCCCCTTGGTGGTAATAAACGTTGAATTTATCCTTATTTTGGATTGTGCACCAGATTGGAACCATAAACCAGCCCATTCTGGTGGGAATTCACAACCAGCCGTTGAACTACCCATTACAGCAGCTGTAACAAAAAAAGAGGAAAATATTAGACCAATAACATCATAAAATTAACAACAAATAATTTAAGATATAGAAATCAATGGTTTTTTGGTGGAAGCGTCGTGCACCGATTGATAAAACTATATCAAATTAGTTTTAAAGATTGGTGGCGACGGGAAATGAATCAAAGAAAATGTATTACAGTTTTCTCGAATAGAAAAACTGGTTCCAATATATATAATTTGACCAAAATTTGAACCTAGATCTGATTTATTTTAATCTAGTTTATTTGTTAAATAACAAAAAAACAAATTATCTAATTTTGAGTCCAGAAACTTTCTTGTTACTTTTTTAAAAGCTTTTTTTTTGTTCTTGAAGTAACATGAACTCAACATTAAAATATATAGTCAAAAGTCTAGAATAAAATGTGTATATAAATACGATAAAGATAGTCTTAATGATGGTCTACGATAAAAGGAGATGGAGAATTGTAGAGAGGAAATATGTCGCCGGGATTTATCCTATAAATTAAGTTGCTTTGCCAAGAACATTTGTAAGTGGTAACACAGATTATATATAAGTAATATATTGTATACATTGAACGGTTCTTGTCTTGTTTATATTCGCATTCATTTTCTCAACAAAATACACTCATTTTATATTGTAGTTTATTTAATCATATTAAGAAATATGATTATTGAAACAAGAAACACGACAGAGTTTATTGTCTAAATTCTCTTTCTATACTGAGTTCAGTATCTGTGTGAGTACTGTCTTCTATCTCTTATGGTCAAAAAGATTTATTTATTTTTGTTGGCGAAAGATAAACTTTAATGTAGTTCTTCACGAGTAAGTTATGCTCAAAATGAATAATATATATATATAGATATATACAGGGTAACCCCGATATTTCAAGAACCGCTAGGAATATATATATATATATATATATATATATAAATATATATATATATATATATATATATATACAAATATATATATACATATATATATATATGTATATATATATATATAAATATATATATATATATATATATATATATATATATAAATATATATATATATATATATATACGTGCGGTTGAGATAAAATCTTGGACTACTGGATTTTGCGTCCAGAGCGCTAACCATTTCACCACAGGCGATCTGCTTGATGAGTCGTTTTTCATATCATTGAAAGTGTTAAGTCAAGCACTAACTTTGAAGTCAACTACTAACTTCAACGTGTATCCTTAAACGGCATAATACTATCCCAATTTTCAGTACGGTTAAAAAGATATAAGGATGCAAGGACAAGCGTATACTATACAGACTAACACGTCTTTGAATTTATTAACTAATATTAATATAATAAAATTAACTAAACCATCAGAGATCAGAGACTCCTGGACCTCTGGATATAACATGCCGTCAAATGTACACAAATAATATGTTATGCCTTAAAAAATTATCTTAATCATTAAATTCTTTAATAATTTTAATAAATGAGCTCCTTTAAATATAATTTAATAAAAATTTTTTACCATAATAATTCATTATTATTATTTGAATAATACGACTTTCAAAATACCGTATAATTTATTGAAAATAAAATAAAATATATATGAAAAAAATAATAAAATAAATATATACACACAAACTAAAATAAAATCATTCACTTTCAATATGTCTATCTTTATCTTCATCTTGTAGAAGGCGATAGGGCGTGAGAGAGTTCGAAAAACGGGAAGAAGCTTATAGGTAAGCAAAGCACCAAGGAAGCATAGGTACAGGTAAAATATTATATATATATATATATATATATATATATATATATATGTATATATACATATATATATATATATATATATATATATATATATATATATGTATGAATACATATATACATATATATATATATATATATATATATATTTATATATATACATATATATATATATATATATATATATGTATATATACAGGATGTCCGTAAGTAGTCGAGTTCCATAAGAAGGTAGGTAGAGAGTACGTTTTGGAACGAAAAGTCCTGAGACTTTTTTTTTATTTTTTCATATTATTTGCGCACTGTTAATTAATTATTAATTAATTAAGGGAACTAGGTTGAAACCAAAGAATAGCTAGTATCTATGTGTCCCAAAGCTACTATGAATTTTATCTGTCGCTCGTATCCACAGAAACAGGAAAGTAAAATTTAAGGGGTGGGATCTTTGTTTTATGGGAGTGCATGTCTTTCGATTTTCTAAAAATTGATAATTCTAAAAATTTAATCATTGCATTATTAAAAAAATTAATCAATAAAATAATTTTTTTAATGCACTTTTGAGAAAACTTTATAATTTAACGAATTGAATTTGCGTTTTTTTTTTAAAAGTTATTATTAAAACAATTTATTACATTTTTCAAAAAATAAAAAAACTTAATTAATGCCAGTTTCAAGGAATTAATATTTGAAAAATTTAAGCAATATTGTTCCAAAAATTGATAATAAAATCAAAAATGAATTATAAAAAAATTGCGCTTTTTGCAACTTTGGTTTCGACCTAGTTTCCATAATTAATAAATAATTAATTAACGGTGCGCGACTAATAAAAAAATGTCTCAGAACTTTTCGTTCCAAAATCGTACCCTCTACCTACCCTCTTATTGAACTCGACTAGTTATGGATAACCCTGTATATATATAGAAATATTTGTATATGTCTCGCTACTTTAAATTTATTATTTGTAGGCAATCTAGATTAATGACTATGATTACACCACTGTGTTATATTACTACCAACACACTGATGTGAGAGACACCTGGGTCCCATAGCTGATACACTATTACATGATATTATGAGGTTATGGTAGTGTATAGTAGTGTAATACTATGCGATATACAACTATGTATACATGATGATAGTGTACACATGGTTATGTATTGTTGGTGTGAAAAAATACATGGAAACAGCTTATACGGTATGGATATTTGTACGGTTCATGTGAAGACTGGAAAAAATTGAACCTATGTCAATGGAAAATTAGTAGAATATGTCCATAATAGTTTCATATTAAATACTACTTTGAAGGACATGGAAATTAGCTCTCACGATATTCGAATCTAGAGTATTGATAAGTTTGAAGGTCAGTTGTGAATAATTTCGCACACAATACGTGAGATTTAGTACCCCCCCCCCCCTCACAAAGAATATATGATTGTGAGTGTATATGATATTTCATATCAAAAAAGTTACCTATGTTCAGACTTATGACTTAAATGTCAATTTAAGTAACCGCAAGTCACTTCCGTTAGTATTACATAACCGTAAATCAAGAGAACTAACAACGGTGGATAGACGCTATTGACAATTTAACAATTGGTTAATAATCATTAAATGGTGATAAAATTTAAAAGATAATAAGATCATAAGTTTTGGCATAACAAGAAGATTCTGTCAGATTGAGAACCCTATTTTTTTTTAGAAAGCTATGTGTTTAGGTTTCCAGAGTCGTATTATATAACAACCTCGCAATTATGTGTGATTATGTTTAGCCTTCACAAATTATTAGAGGCAAATTTAAATTTAGTATTTATATTGTGTATCAGTTTTTTTAATAATATATAATAAACTCTTTGTTTCCATAGCGCATCAAGTTTGCCATTTGGAATCCACTTAAAATAATGTTTTAGATTGAATTTCTATATTTCTTGATCAAAACTTTCAAAATAGGCTGAGGTAAATTTTGCGTAATTCAACAAAATAATCAACAAAACTGGATTTACAGGAAAGTTGCGCAAGGGAAATTCTTTTGAGTAATTACATTTCAAATTTTTCCCCAATTCCTAGAACATTCATATGTATTTTATAAATACGTATTTCGACTACAATGTAGTCATCATCAGTATAAATTAGCTAATCGTAACTATCTCTGGGATATGGATTCAGAGATATGTTGCTTGTTGCTAATTTGGTGCGTGTCTCACAATGTTATTAAAAAAGTTCTGTCTTTTAACCGGAGGATTATTTGAGTTGACTGACTAAAGGATTAGGTGTGTGAAGAACCCCATCTATTTATTGACGGTATCCTTTTGTGACTATGCGGCGTTGTTTTTGTCACTAAAGTGAGGGCATCGCAGCTAACCTTGATATTTAGGTATTAGATCATTGAAAATGGTTTCTCAATTTATGTATGTAATCTTTATTAATATGTTTTGAATAGTTAACTTCAAATTTTTTGAATTTAAATGTACACATTGTTTGAATTGCTTGGAGCTTGGTACTACACTACTATTGGTACAATACTGTTCCTTCTTTGTGTTAAACAACAACAACTAGGCAACCCCCCAACAGGGTACAGAAAATATCCCACTGTGATCCAATACAATAATAATGTATGTATGCATGCATGGAAGTTCTGGCATTTATAATGCGCCGCGTTTTTTTAAGCTATATATTATTATGCTGCTTGATAGATAAAAAAAAAAGAATAAACATTCCGTTGTTTTTTGCTTACATAAATGACAGGCAAGCCATCATTTATATATGCATAAAAATACTGTTTACAACCTATCATCAAATATAATTAACATATTTTTTTGCCACAATTTACGCTGATATAGATGTTTTGCTTGAACAACATTAAAATGTCCAGAGTGTTGTTGTATACCGACATGACTTTAATGATTTGAGTAATTCCATAAGGTTTTTTTTTATTAAAAAATATCTTTTTTTAAATTTACATTGAATTATATTGGTTATATATTTCATACATCTTTGTTACATATAATAATAATTTGATACCTTGCAAACACTCTTTACCGAATCAAACACGCGGTTTTTTAACGCGAATTGACGTGGTTTCCATCCGAATGTTCTGTGACAACGAAATAATTTCGTTTTTTGAGGTCTCGTAATTGTGACAATAAGAAAACTACTTTCAATTACTTTTAAGAGCGCGATTTTTTGATAAAAATAAAAGTGGATTATGCAATTCTTAAATAGTATCAAAACTTGGTCAGACGCACTACTGTGCTATATCATCATATACAGAATCAAATCGTTACGCTATTAGATTTTTTGGATTCAATTTAGCGTCATTAAAATCGATGAATAAAATTTATTTGCGATTTTTTTCGATTTTTCTAATTTGTGTCTACGATTTAGGTAAAAAAACATATATATAAATAGATTTGACCCAAAAAGACTAAAAACATGATTATTTGACGATTCAATCATGTCTCATGTTTATTGGATGGTTATATGTAAGTGGTTTATAAAAAACCGACTAATAAATCGTCTTAAAGGTCAGAAGTAATTGAAAATAATTCAGGAAAACGATACGATCTAATCAATTCAACTCGCAGATTCAATACTTAAATCCATAAAATTAAATGATCATTTTGATTCTGAAGAAATTTTAAGGATAACTTAATAATTATTTTAATCAGCATAATTGAAACTATTTTGGAATATTTTAAAACCAACAGCAACAGAGCGCTTAAAAGATACATACGAGTAGTTAAGCAAAATATGAAATAAGCATATCCCGGAAATACGTTCCGATTAGCTAATTCATACTGATGATGATTACATTGTAGTCGAAATACGTATTTCTAAAATACAAACAATTGTTCTAGGAATTGGGCAACAAAATTTGAAATTTAATTTCTTATAGGAAGCATATGTCCAATATTTTTTTTTCTTTCTAAATTTTGACATTTCAAAACGTCAATTTTTTATATTTTAAATTTATTTCCAAAATTTTGTGAATGCAGACATATAGAAACAGACTATAGAAATTATAAACTATATTAAAGATCTACCCATCAGAAAACGGTTATAACATTTGGATGGTTTGGAATTTTCGACTTCTGAAAATTTACCTAGAGTCTTCACTTATCATTATTACGAATTTTATGAATGTACTTTATGTAGTATATTAACAAGATTAACAGCTTTGTTCGTATTAGTAAAAGGAACCGTTGAACATCCTGTACAAATAAATAAAAACTCTCGAACTCCTAGAATCAATATATATGAACACAGAATCTACAATTGAAAACTCAAGCAATCTTCTTGTTTGTATATATTTTTAAATTATATACATATAAATAAATTTGTATATAGATTTGCTTTGTGATTATATTCTATGCTGGCTCAGCTCAGCCAGCATAGAATATATATATATATATATAAAATATATATATATATATAAAATATATATATATATATATATATATATAAAATATATATATATATATATATATATATATATATATATATATATATATATATATATATATATATATATATATATATATAAATGGTATATAGTTTTTTATTTATTTGTATTTATGGTGTATGTAAGAATGGTAATTTACTGAGATTATAAAAAATACAAATATATAATACAAATACAACGGAACTTTTTCATTACTACCAAACACAAATCAATGTATACAATATTGAAAAATAATTTTCAATTTCATGTAAATAAATTAATTTCTTTGATAGTTTTTCATTTTGTTTTGTTTTTGTTGCTTTTGTAAATTTTAAAATAACAAGAAAATATATAACAAGCCGTAGGGTGGATTTGTTTCTGAGTGTAACCCATGAGGTCCCACACGATTAACATCCCAGTATTTATATAATAAAGATTATTAAGATGAACAAAAAGAACAAAAGAGAAATCAAAGAGAACAAAATTGAAAATTAAATTTCCAATTTTGAACCAATTCCTAGAACAAGTGTTTGCATTTTACTTTTCTTGCGACAACAAAGATGTCATCATCAGTATGATTAGCTAGCTAAGGCGTTATGTCTGCGCAGTATGCCTACTTGGAAACTGGGAGGTTATGGGTTCGAATCCGGACATCGGCAGTTTGCCAATTATTAAGAAAAAAAGGGGCGGTTAATGTACTAAACTGTCGACGTATGCACAAGAACGAAGCAACCGGCTATGCTTGAGAAGGTTTTCTGCAGTTTCCTTCAAGACCTTCAGATGAATATCGGCATAGTTCCTATCATAGTCGGCTGCAGCCGCATATCCTACCCATTCCTAGTCTATACACAAAAATTCCTTCCACTCACATACTCACATCCTTAGGCATCACAATGGACCTTATGGTCGAAGTGTAGCCTATCTATGATTAGCGTAACTATATCCCGTAACTATCTCCGGGATATGGAGTCAAAGATATGTTACTCATTGATAACACGGTGCGTGCTCAGAAATAATTGTTCTAGCAATTGGGGCAAAATTTGTATGCCATTATTTGTTTATTTCTTTCCGAATACTTTTCGTAAATTTGTAACGGTGGGATATTTCAACAATGTTTTGCGAATTTGTTTCAGTGAAACACTTCAATTGCTGTTGACCCAATCAAATAAGGATTTATCCTTGGTATGAAAGCTGAATAAGCTAAAAATTTTGCATAGACCATTTTTTTGACATCTAAATAGTGTCTATGTCCTAAGATATTTAAGGTCGCGAAAACAGTTTTTTGCTAATTTATCCTTTGCCATGCGTCAAATCATGTTTAAAGTCAATATGAAACTTGAAGAGCATAAAATTCTCGATAATTTATGTATTGGTAATTTTTTTTAAATTCATTTACCGTTTTTGAGTTATCATGTAGATAATGGGATTTTATTGAAATACTTATGATGGAAGCCACGCCATCTATGGATGTGACACAACATGTGTGCTGTTTAAAAAAAGTAAATAACAAATTATAGAAACGATTCAAAAACATCCTGACTTGTACAATGAACAGCAAAAGTGACGTTCTTGAAAATTTTACCGTGGATTTGTGCCGAATTCATTCGATTTTCAAAACATTTATAATATAAGCTGTTAGTATTTTTATAGTGAACAACTTTTATTCTAAGCATTTTTTCGAAACACAAATGGATATTGCCAGATATCAAACCCTGGACATCCGGATTTGAGGACCAGCGTGCTTTCTGTTAAACCATCTTCGACACGAATTTTTTCATCTAACATATTATTATTTGTGTATAGTTAAACGTCATAATACTATACCAATAATATTTATCATTATTATTACTCGTTTGATGTTTACTGAATCATCCAGTACTTCGATTGTAAATTAATGTTAAGTAGTACAGATTTAAATATGCAAAATTTAAAAAAATTAATATATTTCCTTTTGAACAAAAAAAAAAAAAGAAGAAGAAAAAAATAAAGCAAAATTAATTTTTTATTTAAAATTAAGACAAAAATAATTATATTTTAATAGGTGGATAATTTACAGTAAATAAAACATAATTATCTTTTAAAATTACCATCATTATTTTTTTCTTTTTTTGTATATATATATATTCAAAAAGAAAAATTTATTAGGCTTCTTCGTAAGTATTAAGTACATTGTGTTCCATCTTTGTTGCACATCTTTTATACGCCCATATGAATTTTCTTTTTTTTTTTTTTGAGAGAGAAAATAAGATAATTCAATGTCATTATGTGTAAGATTTTCTTCATGTTTTTTTGTTGTTGTTGTTTTTGTATCGTTATTTATTCAAATGAATAATAATTAAATAATAAATGGTACGTTAGACGACGGGAGAGACAAAAAGAGACAAAAATTTGCAATTAAAATGTCTTTAAGTAAAAAAAAAAAGAAAAACGACGAAGAAATTTTCCTTAATCAAATAATAATAAAACAAAGTAGAAAAACTTTGATGCTCTATATTTTCTTTTTTAGTGAATATTTAAAAATAAATAATAAATATAATTAATTAAAAATTATTTATCTTATAATCTTTATATATATATATATATATATAATATTTGTATATAAGTTGTATAATTAAAAATGTCTTCAAAAATAATATACATATTCGGCAGGATTCAGTACAATAGATACAAACCTCGGGTACTCAAATGATCCGACTAATAGGATTGATTTGACTGTCTAGTGGTTAAGCTGTCGAAGAAGGCGTTCTGCTCGGAACTGGGAAGTTGCTGGTGCGTTTCCCAACAGTAGCAGTTTGTCAATTAAATTAATTAGAACAAAAAAAATTAACGGGACTGTTAATTCACTAATAATTCACTATAATACCTAGCCTGTAATCAAATCTTAATTTATAGATATCACAATGGACCTTATGGTCTAAGTGTGTCCCAACAATATCACTGAATATCCGAAATAATTAATACGGACGTATAAGGATTAATACACATGCAAATTAAGTACATTGAGCATTTCCTTTTTCATGAGAGTTCCTTCCCTATCCCACCCAAAGCATAAATGCAAAAAGGGCAAACAGTTCTTCCAATAGGGATATTTGCTAGCCAGGTTTACGTATAACGAATGATGAAAATATTTGACAAAATATAGTTTGCCAAGTAAAACATAATATTCCTACTAAGAACTTCTTTGGCTACTAAATTGCGAGAATTTGGTTCTTATAACATTAACGCTTTTGATCGGACATCACTTCTTTTTAAAAGTACGATTTATAGATTATGTTCCTTTAATCGTGTCCTACATTTCTACCAAATATAAAGTTTTTAGCTGTTCTAGAAATGGACTAGAAGTTTTCGTGATCATCGAATACTATGTGCCCAATTAGGTGTCAGGATGTAAATTAGAACTGTCAATACACCCTACCAGATGTCCAGACTGCGAGTATACCCCGGAGCTAAGATACACAGGTACCAAAATAGCGACAAAGAAAGTCGGGTAAAGAGTATTTCTGTGACTTGAAACTAGATAAGTATTGCCGACTAAATCTAGACAGTGGAATAATATTAAATTTCAAATTTTGCCCCAATTCCTAGAACAATTATTTGTATCTTATAAATACGTATTTCGACTACAAGGTAGTCATCTTCAGTATGAATTAGCTAATCGTAAATATCTCTGGGATGTCGTATACCTAAAGCAATACCTGTTTAATACCTGAATATCAAGGTTAGCTTCGATCAACACCCTTCACCTTTTTGACAATAACAACACCGCATATTCTGAAAAGGATACGGCCAATAAATGAGTTGGGCTCTTCACATACAGTCAACTCAAAGTCAAGATCATATAAAAGACAAAAATTTTTTAATATCATTGCGAGACACGCACGAAATTAGCAACGAGCAACATATATCTGATTCCATATCCCAGAGATAGTTACGACTAGGTAATTCATACTGATGATGACTACCTTGTAGTCGAAATACGTTCTCTTTGAAACCTAGAGTTCTCTTTGATTATTTTAATAATCTATATAGTGGAATAATAAGTTAAAAAATCATGGTTTCAAGTTTGGATGGGCTTCTGTGGAGCATAACAATATATTTTAGAACAGCAGACGACTGCTATATATAAATATCGAACCATTTGCGTTTTATATACACCCATTTTAATCATTTTTATTAATATAAAACAGTCGACCATTGGGAATGAATTATATAAGAAAATTCTTTGGTCCTCGAAGACCCATAAGTTGTAAAACTGTGGTTTATTATTATTAAGGCATAGAGAGGAATACACACAAATTATTCTTAAATACTTCTTAAAGATATATATATATATATATATATATTTAAAGAATGGAGAATATTCTCTCCGCATTAATAAAGAAAGTTTTGTTACGTATTTTTTTTCTTTTCGCTTTTTTTTGGTAAATTAATATTTTGTTATTTGTTTTTGAGGATTTTATTTCGAGTCACGATTTATTTATTACTTAACGTTTTGTTGGAAAAGAAACAACAAAAAAATAAAAACTGAAAACCACATTAAAACAAAATAATAATTTTGTTTTATTAATACCACAAAGTGAAAAGTTTCATGAAGGGTAACAACTATTATGTAACAACTAATATCTATTATGTATATATTATATTTATTTATTACAACATACAAATGTATATCACATACAATTATATACGGGATGTTACGAAATGTTTGGACAAAATGGAAGAACATTCATAGAAAAAATTTATTCAAAAATATTTTATTAAAATAAAAATAGGTAGCTTAGTTGATAGAACATTGGTGTAGAATGCCAGAGGTCGTGAATTCGATCCCCATCCCTACATATATATTATTTTTAATGTTAGAGGCAGGATCAGACATATAAACTTGAGTTTCTCTCTTAATATTAGTAAAATGAAAAAATTAATCATTAGTAAAGTTGTAGTTACTAAATTTTACTAGAATGTAAAATAAAATAATATGTACTACAAAAACAACAGTACGTTTATTAAGGGATTAATTACCTGTTAATAATTAGAATACTTTTAATGAGAAATTTGAGCTTGATGTTTTTTGATAATTTCATTTATAATTGGTCGTAAAAATGACAATGCTACTCTCATATCGTCTTCTACATTTAACAGTCTCGATCTTTTTTTTCGTTTTTATGTTGATTAATACTTTACTATTTACATTTCTAAATTTTGGCGGCACACTTGAGAATTTGAGCCTGACCACTCTGTTTTTAATTATTGCCACCAGATGTCATAGTCCTAAGGAATAAAACACCAATATTGGATATTACAATTATATCCGGTGATGGATATTCATTCAGACTCCTTTATCATAGAAATTTTATCTAGTCTGCATTGCTCCTGCGTGACAAATCTTTTATACTATAATATTTGATATCATCATTCTGGACCAAATTTATGTTATTACATATTAAGAAAATTAACTTCTACTAAGTTTATGATGTCTTGAATATTGATGATATTTTCAGGTGTTTGAGATAATCATCCTATATATCTGAACTATAAATAGACCACATAAAATTATATATAATGTCTTTGTATAATATGTATAATAAGTATCATATATATATATATATATATATATATATATATATATATATATATATATATATATATATATATAATATAAAAACAATTAATGTCATATATATTTTGGTAAGATTGTCGTATAGTTAAAACATAATTTTAACTATTTAGTTTTAATATTTAATAACTTTCTTCTTCTTACTTCTTGTTTTATATATATCTAGGTATATATATATATATATATATATATATATATATATATATATATATATATATATATATATATATATATATATATATATATATATAGTTTTAGAATGATAGAGGTATTAAAATTACCTCTAGTTATAAGTTACCTGTCTCTTTATTTGACTTTCTATTTTAATTTAGTATGTTTTTGAGTTATAAAAGTTTATATTACTAATTTTTTTAATTAGCCAATTTGTCTCGAACATTTGTAAAATTTATATTCCATTCAAATTACTATATTTAACAAAATCTTTCATGATATCAAATGTTTCGGATTCATCCTTTTTACAATATTATTACAATTAACCTTTATTTTTTTTTGTACTATTTGAATATGATTTAATTTAATTAAATTTTGTTATAAAAAAACAATATTCACAAAGGATTTGTTTTTTGGTTAGAAGTTTATTTTGGATATGTTCTTTTTTATGTATCCCTTAGGATATACAAAGTTTTTAGAATATTCAATTAATTAGTTGTTAAAATTTTACTTTTGTTTAATTTGCTATTATTTCAAGGTAGACA
Organism: Nineta flava; assembly: GCA_963920215.1. Lineage (NCBI taxonomy): Eukaryota > Metazoa > Arthropoda > Insecta > Neuroptera > Chrysopidae > Nineta > Nineta flava. The sequence goes on along the minus strand of OY986043.1, from coordinate 84,810,267 downwards.
AACATAAAAAAATCTAATCTAATGATTTGAAGGATAGTTTTTGAGATATCATAGGTATAAGATTTTATGCACCCTTCAATACGATTTCAGACTATATATCGTAATGTGCTGGCCAATTCGACAAATTTATTTTCATGTATTTTAAATAATTGTACATAGGAATCCTGTATGTGTGTCATATATATTCACACTTAACAGAAAAAAATTCAATTTTCATTTATAATTCAAGTTTATTAAATTAAATTAACTAAATTCACATTTAATTTCCATCTTAGAGAAACATTGTTTAGTTTTGCTTGAATTATTAGTGGAGTAAAATTATATTCGATATTGGAAAATTATTCAATTTAAAAGTGTAATAACCATAAATGATGTTTAATTGATGGAATTTCTATGAGGCAATATTTATTATTTCAAGTGGACTACTTTTTAAGAAATACTTGTACTTAACTTGTAATTACTAATATTTAAGGGAGTTTATTTTCATTTACAATCATATAATGGGGGAAACTTTTATATTTAAGGGAGCATATAATATACACAAGGGTATTTGATAACTTTGTGCTCTTAATTTGAAACTATTAGACATTTAGATTGTAGAAGAAAATTGTGACTATATTTATATGAAATACAATGCTAATTCAAAATTTTTTTCAAGAACATCGTATTGTCAAATGTTATTGAAGCAAGAATACAGAACTATATAGTCCACAGTATCCCACGGTTTTTTTTAATGATTAGTAACAGGCTAAATTTTTGTCAGTAGCTTCCTTTCGACGAGACGCCCAACTTTCAGAAAAATCGTTCAGAAATTGAGAAATTGGTGTTGATTATCAAACTATTCGGATAGAAAATTTACAGCGCGATTTTATTGTGATAAACCATTAAATTAGTTTTAACAGTTATACACAAAACAACCTTAGAGTAGTAATACGGGTTGCTTTTTCCAAAAAATTTTTGTCTAATACTAAGCCGTATTTTTATACATGTGGTAGAATAACGGCATTGATAAAGAACGCAACTTAGTATAAATAAAGTATTTAAACAATTTACTTTGCGTTTTAGCTGATTTTTATTTCTTTGTAATCATCAAAACTATAAATAAAATATTTCAATAAATAATAAATATTGTCAAATACTAAACAATAATATTTTTTGTTTGTTAGTTAAATAAAATAGGGCCAGACGATTTCACATTAAAAATGAATAAGATTTTTCATGTATATTTGAATATTGTTTGTTGTACCTGAAGCGATCGAGGCAATTTAATATCAAAACAAAACATAACATAGGTAATGTTTTACATTAAAATCACAAACAAAATATTCAAACAACAAATTTATTCATTGAAATATAGACATATTGTAACGGGAGTATAGATAAAACATTTTTAATCAATTATAATTTTTAATAACTTGATAAAATATTATTTGTCTTTAAAAACAGTTTTTATAGATGGACAGATACGCCCACTTGACCGTCAGTCTGTCGATACGTCAGTTCGATAACTCAAAAAAGGCGTTACGCAGGAGCTGCGTCAACTTAGCGTCAACTTATTTCCTTAGAATTCATAAATCACTCTCTAGTCACAATTTAAGTCTGATCAAAATGAAATGTCACATCTGATATCATTTTTGTATTTTCAAGGCCAATTTTATTAATAAATGGCATACGTCAAGGGGAAAGGGGGGCATAAAGATAGAAGAAAACACAAAATATTAAATATCTCTCTTAATATTGGAACAATGGAAAAATGTATAACGAGTAAAGTTGTAGAAAATAAAGTTTGCTACAATTCATCACCTTATAATTTTTCTCAAACTCTAATGTGAACAGAGATATTTAGAATTTTAACTTGAATCTTTAATAGTAGATATTTCTGTTAACATTAGTGTAACAGAAAAATGATAAGAAACCAAATTACGACAAAACTAAGTATCTACAACTTAACTCGTGATAAATTTTTCGATTTTTCAAATATTAAGGGAGATATGTCAAATTATGTGTTTTCCCCTCCCTCTAAACCTCCTTTCCCCTTGTCCAGTTTAACCCATTAACGAACTTGATCTTTTGAATACCAAAAGCGCCTCATATACCAAATTTCATTCCAATCGGATTAAAACTGAGACCACTAGAGAGTCCACAGACACATAAACTTATATGTACATATATACAGAGGTAGTGTGAGTATATCAAACACATTTTTTTTGGACTACAAACAAAAAAACGAACGATTGTCGAAAATAAATATTATATAATATTTAACAAATAATATTGAAAAAAAAGTTTTTGTATGTTATTTTTAATACACTGGAAAAGAGAATGATAAATTTAGAACATTGATTATGAATGAAAAATTTCAAACAAACAATTCTAGAGATACATAACTCAACCCTCTCCCTCACCTCTTTTTTGTGTAGGACACCCACACACACAGACATGTAACTTCCACATTTTGTGTTGTTTATATTTCAATTTAAATATATAAAAGTTTGAATCAATATTAAGTTTTTATTTATTCATCAATAATATAAATTTTTATATTTATCCATGTATATATATATATATATATATATATATATATATATATATATATATATATATATATATATATATATATATATATATATATATATATATATATATATAGTCGGGCTTTCTCTAAGTACCTAGGAAAAATTGAAATGAAAAATTTAAATAATAGAAAAAAAAACTAGAGGTTATTGTTTAAATATATAGCGCGCATCATATTCTTTATTTATTTATTTATGAATAATATTGAAAGTTTTATAGTTCTATGAAAAATATTCAAATAATAGATAAACGGAAATTGTTTATATTATTGGCAATCAACAATAAAACAGAGATTCTCCAATTTATATACTAACTATAGTGGCTCGTTACGAATGCACGGATTTTATTGGATAACGATGAACACACTATTGGTCAAAATAGCCTTGTAAATAATTTATTATTTGTCAACTAATTTTGAAAGATAGAAATGGTTATTGTGGGTCTACCTTAATTTTTATTAGATGAACATATGCTAGCGTGGGTCTGCCCCAAAGCTTTTTACGACTTGATTACAAAATATCGAGATTTATTTTCTATCCTAAAATTTAATAGGATCAAATATACCTTTCCGGGAAAACATTTTCTATATGATGGTGAAGTTTAGAAGAAGTAAGCGAACAGACAGGCAAGCGCGGATAGCAAATTTGTTTGAAGAAGTTATGGTATAGAAAAAAAAATTTTGAGCCTGGGACTCAGGCATGATGTGAAAACATAACCTACCAGTGGAAAAACCCGGCGTTGCCCAGGCTTCAACCATAATTTTGACATTTTAAAACGTCAATTTTTTTATATTTTAAATTTATTGATAAATAATTTATTTCCAAAATATTGTTGATGCCGATATTTCTATAGAAACTAAATATTATATTAAAAATCTAGCCATCATTAAACGTTATGTTCATATACAATTCCTATTAAAACACGAATGCTGAGGATGTTTTCACATCAAAAAGTTCCTGATGTATTCCCGTAATTAGGGCCTAGTAAATATGGAAAATAATTTTCTTAATCAAGGTTACTGGTTACTGGTTTTTTGGTTCCTAATTTTCATTTAAATCAATGACAAAAATTTGAATGTGAATAACTTTTACAAATGCATTTTTGAGGAATCGATTGAAATCGAATATATGGAGGTAATTTCTTGAAGTTTATCCATTTGCTCGTCAAATGATCTGAATTTTTTGGACATATTTCAATTTCGAAATGGTAGTTTTGATTTTGAATGAAGTCTCTATATAAGGTAAACTGGATCTAAAGAAACATAACCAAAACGTGCAGAAAGAATCTTTCCCCTTTGAGCATCTATAAGTAAAATAGGCTCAAAACTACTGAGGCTAGTCAAAGCACATAATAAAAAAAGCACATAACAAAAACGACTTAATAACCAATCATTGTTCAAATCGATATGAAACAATTCGATTTATAAAAGTATATATCGAACAATACAACAATAAACATAATAAAAACTCATAATTGTTGACAGCCGCGTTCAAATAACAAACAAAACAAAGAAAAACTATGGAAAATATAATATCATCATCATCATCATCATCATATCTACAGAGGAAAATATATACGGGAAAAATAAATTTTTTTAAATAAAACTTTAGAGGTAACAATAAAAAAAAAAAACAAAAAACAAACACAACCCGGTTAGTTTGTGTGCATATACTACCAACAAACAACACAACGAGAGGGAAAAAAAAGTAATAACAAAAATATGGTCAAGCAAACATTTAAGTCCATTTCACATTTAAAATGTGGTAACCATTATCACAGACATATATCCCGATGAAAGTAGAGATGAAACACGCGGGGAACGAGATTCACTAATACATACACAAACCATTGCATCCATACTCGGGCCCTATCATCATCACACTACACCATCCTACTCAATCCATTGGATTCATTGCACAAAATAGTGCAAATAACCAGAGAGTTTTGTTCATAGATGGGGCTTATGGTGTTGTGGTATAATACTTATTTGTGTAGGGTTATTCGTTTAAGTTAATACACTTCAGTTCAATTTTGATAACACTGTCTAATTTCTAAATAGATTTTATTATATATTTATAGTAGAAAATATTAACGAGTATTCGTTATAGATAGTGGAGATTCCATTTCTTGATGATTGTGGCAATACTTTGAGTTTAAATATCAGAGGTTTGCGTCTTGCTGAGATTGCTAGAGCTATGCCAAGCGATTTCAAGTACTTGCCCAAAAATGGCAGAGTTACCTATCTATTTTTGTAAGATAATGTTCAAATTCACGCAAGTCACCTACTTGTCAAAGAGTTTATTGAAAAGGAGCAACAAGGAATTATAAGGTCTTCTGCGGATGGCCATTTCATGGTCGTTAAGTTTAATAAAATGCTATGTCACCAAATATTTAAGAAAATTAACCGCTTGACCGATATTAAATTACCTTAAAGTACCGCGAAACAAAAGTTTTTTTGAAAACAAAAGAATCTTTTTCAATTTCAATGATACTCGGGAACTTTATCGTCTATTCTCCTCGGCAAAAGAAGTTCAATAGTCATCATAGCAAACTATGGTTACCATCATTTTAGTACCCCCAATACAAAGCTATACATACCTCTTCAAAAGCGTTATTTAGAAACGCAATTTAGAGTTAGAATAGCTGAATTTGGCTAACTGATTTTCGGTAATACAACGATAAATAGCCATTCTCAAAAGTTGGAAAATACCAAAAATTGTTTCTAGCATAGACTTTTGATAGCATTTGCATTGCATATTTTAATCAAAATTTCTTAACCAAAGATTGAGGAACAATTTCAATATTGGTTAAAGTTTATTTCGATAGCTTCGCCCGGAAGTGATTCTCAATCACTGTGCCGCGGCACTTCTGCGTGCCGCCAAATTCTTAAAGTATATTTCCAAATTTTAGAAATGCATATAGTAAAGTATTAACCAACATAAAAACGAAAAAACGATCGAGACTGTTAAATATAGAAGACGATATGAGAGTAGCATTGTCATTTTTACAAGCAAATATAAATGAAATTATCAAAAAACATCAAGCACAAATTTCTCGTTAAAAATATTCTTATTATTAACTTGTAATTAATCCCCTTGATCAACGAACTGTTGTTTTTGTAGTACATATTATTTTATTTTACATTCAAAATAATTATCATAAACTATTTTACACAGTGTATTATAGGTTAAGTAAACAACTTTTAAACTTATCTTTTTCTTTGTGTGCCGTCAAATTTTGAAATCGTTAAAAGTGTGCCGCGACAAAAACAGAAGGTAGAGAATCACTGGGCCTTAGCGTGTAAAAAAACAAAATCATCCATTATTTATCCATGCGAGTATGTTATGCACATTAAATACTTTCGAGTTTCGAAAGACGAGAGTATGAGTTTTATAAAACGGAACACAACGATACAAAGTGAATAAAACACAGAATGAAGTGTTATCGATTTTACCATTAGCAGTCGTCGGAAAGAGCTTCCTCTTATTGCCGTTAGAATGAGCTACCGTATACATATACATATTTGCGTTATATGTGTCGTCACAAAATGATAATCGTCATCATGTATGTGATATTCAGATGGCTTTTTATCGTGTCACGGTTGATGATGGCTTGCTAGTGCTTCTGCTTCAATGTTGTTGGTAGAAAAGAACATACAGAAATTAGCTTCTCTTATATATATATATATATATATATATAAAAGTGTGAATAGAAAACTTCTAATATCGTCATCAACACTAACATTCATTCCTCTATGGTCATAATAACAGCGATTAGAGCACATGTGTGGTGTAATTTTGTACTAAATATTGAGTGTAAATATTGGGTATTTTTAATGTAGTTTTGTGTGTGAAGTTAAAGTTTTATTGAAGTTGGTTTGTCTATGATGACACGAGAAGAAATATAGAACACAGACGAGAAAATACTTTTTACGAGTATTATAGGTCATGCTTCGTGCATTTATTATACATTTAAAACAGACAACAAAGTTGAAACTTCGATAAAGCTCGCGTAAAACTGAATGATGGTACAAATACGATATAACTTTTTTTTTTTAGAGATTATTTAGTTTAAGATATCATTTTTTTTTAAATTATAGAATAGAAATTTAGTATATGTTTATGGAACTAATATATTTGAGGATGTCTAATATTCTTCCATTTGTAACGATTTATTTTTAAGGTTTGCGAATTATACAACAGTTGAACAGTTGACAATTTTCTACACACATGGACAGACCGTTCATTTAGAAATCGATTGGTTTTATACTAAAAATTATGAATCCAGAAAATTATGATTGGTTTCTAATTGAATTTACGGAAATGTCTCGAATTCGAGATGATACAGAGTAATTTAAGAACTACCACAATACTCGAAACATAATAAAAACGGATAACTATATACTTTGATTATAACGTGATCATCGTCAGTAGGTAAGCAAATCGCATAACACATAAAAAATTTGAAACAAAATTACGGGTACAAAATCTTAAAGCTCACTAAATTCGAAAAATAAAGGACGAGAGAGGCTATATCTACTATAAATAACATGGGTTATGTGATATTACTCTCAATGATATGAATTTATCATACTCAGAGGTGGGATAAGAGTCCAAGAAAACCAGCGACCATCTGTTAAGGGTGGTACTCATCATAATATAATGACTATAATCATTTTGTCAAGAGTCTACCGGGTTATGAAAAATTTCTACGTAACCTTTAATGATACAGTTTTAATTCACCACTTATCAAATAATTTATCGAATCTAATTTTTTGGATAAAAGTTTCATATAAATACTAGTTGTAATATTTTGTCACTAATAAACTCGTACAACTACAAATTTTGTACAAATTGTGTGCACAGGGTGGCACACAAAAAATATGCGTAGTCCTACTAGAAGAATATTTCGTTAGTCAATATTTGTTTAAACAAACATTATCCTGTGTCAATTTTAAGTTATTGATTTGACCAGATCATTTAAGCTGTGATTTGTGATAACAATATTACATTCTATCATATATATGTATTAGTTCAATCGTTGATAAAGTTAAGAAGTACTAATTTTTTTAAACAAAAATATAGTTTCCCATTTATGGAACACAAGATTGATCCTATGCCAAGAAAATAAATAATCTGGTGTGAATTTTTCTTACATCCTTACAAAGACCAGAAAAAAAAGAGTAACTGTAACAATTTTCCGAAAAATATGTTTTCTATGAGAAAAACAATGCTTATACTTTTTGGTACGACACTCTGTATGTAGATGTAATAATTTATATATGTTTTTGTAAAAGCATTTAACTTATTAGTTCATTAAAATGTCAAAAACATTATTTAAAATAAAAAATATATATATGAGTATATTGTACACCTCGTTTGTTGCTACTAACTAACTAGCTAGCTAGCTAGGTAACTATACATGTTGTAGTACATAGTACGTAGTACACCTCTCTATCTCATTCCTCTCTGGTATATAAAAATGAAAAATGTTGTTTTGAAATTTTTGTGTGTAAAAAAGTTTTTAATTTGAAACTTTTTGTTTTTGTTGTTGTTGTTGTTGTTGTTAGAAATTTCATACAATATCCCCCACCCCCATGATATTAATCTGCAACCAATGTTCCAAACAAATTTTTAAATACAAAAATTTTATTAATGGTTTATATTAATCAAGTTGACAAAATTAGTTCATGTTTTTGTAAAAGTATGTTAAAATAAATATTAATTTAAAAAAAAAAAAAATCAACTACAATGATTGTTTTTCAACCAAATTAACTTTTTTTGTAAAAAATTAAAGCATTTTATCCCCTATTGTGGTACTTCTTTGAAATCATAGTTTAACGCACTTTGCTTTGAAATTAACAGTGGCTAAAATATCCTTTATTTGTATGGAAATACGGTTTTCTCCTTTATATTACATATTCAGTGAAGATGTATTGAGTCCTATTTTAAAATTTTTACCATGAAGAGTTAAATCAATAATTCGAGTTCGGAATTTGATTCAAGTTTACCTTATTTTCTTTTTCAGGATATTGGTTTACCCTGCCAAAAATAATGGACATTCTTAAAATGAAATATTGTTGATATTAAAGCAATAGAAAACCCATTTAAGTTTTAAAATGTTTAGGAAGTTGTTGAGGAAGAAAACTCCCTGCTACGGCCCCTATTACTAACCAACTAAACGCGATCTTATGGAGAATATAAAATAATATTTCAGAAAAAAATGAAGATATCTCAGTGAATATTTTTAGTGGGTAAATATGCCCACAAATTTGCCTAAATTTCAAGGTGTGTTCGTTTAAAGACATTTTTCATCTTTAGATTTCATTACAGCTTAAGTAATTTTATATAAATATTTCTTAAATTAAATAAATATTCGAAATTTTCGTAAATATATTTATATTTGTGACTATAGTTTCGGATATCCAGTTCCTTCTTCAGGGAAAATAAGAAAAATAATTTAATATTTCAATATTAATTCATTTAAAAAAACTTGAAAGTTTTCCGTATTATATCATAGCATAAAATTAGTAAACCACAAGGATAGATAAGTCTATATAAAATGTTTTCAAACCTTCTGAACTTGTGGATTTCATGTCTATGTGCCCTCTTGATTAATATCGGGGTAAAAACTATTTCACTTCAACCCTATGGTCCGATGTGGTCCCCCTTCTACCTCAGTCTGACGAAACTCGCTTCTCCCATATGTTGGCAATAGCCTGGAGCTTGCTTATCAGGTGCTCTCGAAGGTTCATATATTCGGGGTGAGATGCACCGAATATCCTGTATCTGCTGTAACCCAGAGGTTCGCAATCAAAGATTATGTGGCTGGATGTTTCTTCCTCCTCGCCACACAATCTGCACATAATGGAGCCGTTATGGAGTCCCATTGTGTGCAGATGCTTCCGCATGGGATAATGCCCGGTAATGAACCCGGTAACCCTTCGCAGTTGCATCCTGTTCAGCTTCAGTGCATCGAGAGATAACCTCTTTGTTGCACTCTGAAGCAGTACCTTCCCGAGCTCTTACCGCGGTACTTTTGCCCAGTGATCACGGTGGTTAGCATTTGACCACTCGTTGATCACTTGTTTACACGCAGTCTTTGGAATTCCTAAAATAGGCTCTGGGCCTATGAATGGCATTCCGACTCCCTTCTTTGCTAAGGTATCCGCTTTTTCATTTCCTTCGAAACCACTGTGACCCGGCACCCAGATCAATTTAACATTGTTCCGTTTTGCCAGTTTCAGAAGTTCCTCCAGACAATCCTTGACTACCCTTGAGGTGATCTCAATTCCAGACAAGGCTTTTAAAGCAGCTTGACTGTCCGACAGAATACATACGTTCGCAAACCGTGGCGTCCGACTTGTGCTTGGAAGCCGTGGCATATTTCCCCAAGTTGAGGCTTACGTTTGTTTTTGGTCTCTCACCGTAGATTCCCGCCCCATAAGCCCTCTTATTATATATGATAAAAGTTGTTCTAGTCAAATGTTCATGTACCTGAATGTATTTTACACTTTGAACGAATGTAAATAACGCCATTCATCGTATCTATATACATATTCGTAAAGGGTCATAATTTTTATTACTAGTATGTATTTGAAAATATATACGAGTATATATATATATATATATATATATATATATATATATATATATATATATATATATATATCGAACTAACACAGCCCCAATGTTACTTTGTCATCATGCAAAGCACAAAAAACGGAAGTTGTTGAATTTTATGGCGCGTCAAGTAACTAATGTAATCATTAACCTACAAACCAAACAATGCAAAAATGGCCAAACATCACAAAATCACATCACTTACATAAAATGTATACTGTAGTTTTTTTTATATTCCGTTTGTACCATGTGATTCAGGAATAGTGGGCATACCAAATAGATTAGAAAATGACCCATTTTCATTGAAATGAATATAAACATTAAAGAATCTGAAACATTTTAATTCTTATCAACCGTTAGGACGGCTCGTTAGTTTTGAAGACAATCATTTTGTAATAAATTTTCTTGACTAAGGTTTCAATTGCCTTTTTAGAGGAAAATATGCTGCCCTTTCGCATTGAATTTGGAGCCAGACACTAAATTTAATTAAGATCAAAAAATTAATTCAGACGTATCATAAAACCTTTCTTCCGCTTTCGGTATCACAGAAGTACTTTATGATTCAAAAAAATCGAATCGGAATTAAATGGCGGAAGAAAAATGTAAACTTTTAACGTATTATATGGCTCCGTTCCACGAAATGAATTCCTTAATGAAAGCGCTTGTTAATCAATGCCGAAAGATTATTCATTTGTTCCTCATTTAATTTGGCGATTAATTCTATACCAATTCTTGGCATATATTGAGAAATCATTTTTTATTATACAATTGACCAAAATTTCTTTAACTAGCCACTTATTGATATTACTCGTACACCCTGTATATGAGCACACATTTATAAAAGTATAACAATAATCCTGGTGAATATAATGGTTTTATGGGAATCTATCCAGGGTTTTATATACACAAAACCTATACAGATTATACCACAATGAAGAAGGAAGAGCTGGTCTCTCTGGTTTTTTTATATTTATTATAATAAATAAATAAATAAAATAAATATAAATAAATAAATAAAACAAATCTATATCAGAATAAAATACATTATCAGTGTACCTCACATATAGTGAAGGCAAAAGCGTCATCATTGTCGCAGAGTAAGAACTTCGTTTAACAATAGATAATGCAAGCCGATGATAACATATATAAACCATATTTTGACAAAATGGAAACCCGACTTCAAAAATCAAATATTCTATAACAAAAAATGCACTAAAAAGTATAAAAATAATATATTCTTGTGCCAATTTTAGTTAACCTAAGCAAAAATTTTTAAATATATATGTACAATTATTGTTATTTTTTGAGTCGGTGTCACCGCCTCCAAAAATAACAATAATTGTACATATATATTTAAAAAATTTTGCTTAGGTTAACTAAAATTGGCACAAGAATATATTATTTTTATACTTTTTAGTGCAGTCGGGTTTCCATTTTGTCAAAATATGGTTTATTTCTCGCTTTTTAGTGACTTTGAAGTTCTATAACTGGTTTTATTTGTCTAAATATGGGTAGACCTACTAAACGACCTATTAATTTTTAGTGCATATTTTTATAACACATTTTTTTTACCCGTTTTTTGTTTTTTTTTTTTTAGTGCATTTTTGATAACATATTGCATGTTTTTTTTACATGCATTTTGTTTTTTTTTTTGTAAACATTTTTTTTTTTGGGGTCGGTTTTTTTTTGTAAAAAATTTTTTTGAAGTCGGTTTTTAAAAAAGTTATCTTATTTTCCCATTATGAATGAGTATACCCTTTCAAAAAAAAAAAATCGCAGAAATCGGTTATCACATATAAAATAAAGATTTTCCTCGATTTCCCGGGGTGCTTCGGATAAAAGTTGTTTCAATTTTTTTTCGAAAGTTGTTAATATTATAATATTTTATTTACTAGTGATTAAATAAAGTCTGATTTATATGCATATTTAAATAGTTGATTTTTTAACGGGTTATTTTTTATCATACACAAAATTTTTCATTTTTTGAAACGATCAAACACTTGATTAAATATTTTTCTATACAAAACAAATTAGTATGAAATTTTTATATTTCGGATATGTGCTATAAATTTTTTCGTAAAATGATCTTCATTATTGAAGTATGTTTTCACAGTAATAAATATTAATTATGTTTGAAAAAATAAAATTATATATATATATATATATATATATATATATATATATATATATATATATATATATATATATATATATATATATATATATATGTGTGTGTTATTCGATTCTGTCTAAAAAACATGGGTTTCCACTTGAAAAACACAAACAAAACATGTGATGTTTTAAATGATCTTGCATTCCTAAAGTAAGAATAACGAGATTCCTCCCTCTGACCGGAAAGTCCCCCTCTTTTATATAGGTATTTTTGTTTTTAAAAAAACCGCATCTTTTAAGAAATATTATGGTGCATTGTTTAAAATGTGATATAATGATATACAGCTTGTATTTAAAAATACACCCAATCTGCAAACAATGTAAAGTGCATCTATCATTGTCTATGCGCCAGTATACCATGATATTGATCTAAAATACTGATCTAATGACAAATGTCTGTGGTGAGAACGTATCAAACCCGTCTTCAATTTCAATGCAGAACAAAGTAAACCATATCATAGTACACTACATATAGCGATAGATACAATCAGTATATAATATCATATGTCATCAATTCGATCAAATACATTTCAAAAATCTTAAAAATAAATCTCAAAAAAAAAAACGGAGTTCATTTATCAAAAGAGATGAAGTAAATTTAAATAAAAAACAAACACAAATTGATTTTATTTTCATACAATACAAAAGAAAAAAAATCGTTTAATCAAATTTTATTCAATTTACCAATAAATAAAGATAAGTAAAAAAAAAAAAAAAACAATTTATAAGACCACATATTGGTCCGATATTGTTTCACATCAAAGAAATAAAAATTGTATTATCGTGATGGTATGGTATTATGTGGCTTTTACAAATGTGAATGACCCAAGAATGACCATATTATTATCATATAGACAACTTTAAATTGTTTTCAATTATACTAAAATATATCTAAAACAAAAAACAAAAAATATGTATATGTATATATATATATATATATATATATATATAAATATATATATATATATACATATATATATATATATATACATATATATGTATGTATATACATATATATATATATATATATATATATATATATATACATATATATAAATATATATATATATATATATATATATATATATATATATATATATAGATATATATATATATATAAAACAAAAAGAAACTATTAGAGAATTTATTATCTAAACATCAGACAAAGACAATCAAACACAGACAAAGACACAGTCACACACAAACAGAAGTGTATAGTGTTTTTGTTTTTGTTTTTCACAAACACAAAAAGCAATCAATTGGTTTTTCCAATTTTATAAATGTATATTGTGTGTATCGTTATACAATTTATAATAATTATAAAAACATTTGTACTTACAAAGCAATAAAAACGTAACATATTGTAGTACAGGATGTGTTTGAGCAGAACAGACCGAACTATAGAAGGTTCCTCTCTCTACGTTCGGAATGAATATTTATTTGCAATCGTATGAAAGGAAACAAATCTTCGTCTTGTAAACAGACTACATCTCGGAAATTATCATTCAAAACCTCGAATAAATACGAATAAATAATTTACCTTATTTTCATTCAAATTGATGACAAAAATTTTTTTGTTATCGATTTGAATAACATTTTGTATATAACAAAAATTCGACCCGAAAAACATGAAAATCGTATTTTTTTTGACGATTTGGTGAACAGTTTTTGAGTTATCCACTAAAATTGTATAAAAGGGAACAAGTTATCTTGTAAACAGGCTACATCTTGGAAACTATTCGTCAAATCTTCAAATAAATTCGATTTTTGTTTTTTTTTAGATTCAATATACCTTATAAACAAATTTTCATATAGCTCGATGAGAAAATTTTTGTAAAAATTGAAAAAATCGCAAAAATTGAGAAAAGTTTTTTGTTCACGATTTTATTAAAATTTTGTATATAACATAAATTGGACCCAAAAAACACGAAAATCGTATTTATTTGACGATTTGGTGAACAGTTTACAAGCTATGGTCTGAAATTGTATAAAAGGGAACAAATTATCTTGTAGACAAAAGATATCTCGGAAACTATCCATCAAATCCTTAAATAAATGTGATTTTTGAATTTTTAAGGTTCAATTTACCTTGTAAACAAATTTCTATTCAAATCAATGACATAAAAAATTTTGTGACTTTTAAAATTTTTTCTAGGGTATACCTTAAAAAATAGCAAAAATTGAGAAAAGTTTTTTGTTCACGATTTTATTAAAATTTTGTATATTACATAAATTGGACCCAAAAAACACGAAAATCGTATTTATTTGACGATTTGGTGAACAGTTTACAAGCTATGGTCTGAAATTGTATAAAAGGGAACAAATTATCTTGTAGACAAAAGATATCTCGGAAACTATCCATCAAATCCTTAAATAAATGTGATTTTTGAATTATTAAGGTTCAATTTACCTTGTAAACAATTTTCTATTCAAATCAATGAGAAAAAAATTTTGTGACTTTTAAAAATCGAGCAAAATTTGTTGTTCTCAATTTTATTGAAATTTTGTATACAACATAATTTGTCGTATTCTTTTAACGATTTGAAGAATACACAAATAATAATAATTGTTTATGTAATATATGAAGCTTGTTTTTTCCCTACAATCTCATAAAATATAAATAGTAAATACACTTGATATACAAGTCTATAATGAATATAATTCACGTGCTGTGAATGCAATTTTAACTGATTATTATTATTGTGTGTTTATATGTTGTTGTTATGTCTATGCATAGTACTTACTCCTTACTACCTTTATAGTAGTAAGTACTAGGTTCTCTCTAGTATCGGTTAGGTGTGCATAGAACTAGTTGTAAAACAAACTCTAAAAACACGATATAATTTTATTTATTTATTTGTATTTTTATTTATTTTTTATTATTATTTAGATTCGACATAAGCATATGTACACTCTACACTGCTGACTGCTTTCGCTATGTCTGCTAGGGTAATTTTCTCTTCTATGTTTTTTTTGTTTGAACGTAGCTAGCTAGCTAGCAGCATAGCATAGTTAACTAAATAATATTTGTTCATATAAAATGTTATTTATTTACTTGTTTCAATAACTTTGTATATATATATATATATATACATTTTTTGTACAGAAAAATAAGTTTTTTATTGAAATATATTGTAAAATTTTAAATCAATAATTAATTAATATATACATAATAATTCTTTGCTTTATTAATGAATTTATTTATTACATCAAAGAATCAATTACAGTTTTTGTTTTATATATTTGAAAAAAATAAATTGAAAACATAAATGTTTATATACCCTGTGTATATGTAATAAATTAAAAGACAGTAGTTACTTCCGTTGGTATAATATAGTCGATCATGCCAACAATGGATATAAATAGAGACTAGTTTACAGAAAACAAGTAATAAATATGTAAATAGTAAATAAACAAATTAATAATACAACAACAAAATAAAAAATCTCTAGTAGCTCAGAGGTTGAGCATTGGTCTGAATGCCAGAGTTCGTGGGTTCGATTTCCATCTTAGATGGGTCTGATTTTTCCGACTAGATGGGTATGATGGAAATGACCGACTGCCTGCCCATCTGCAAGATAATAAGCTTGAAGGTTTTCTAGATTTAATAATTGATTTCAAGTTCGTGAATGTGATCGCTAGATTGCGAAATGAAATTATGTAGAAATTTGCAGTATTAATAAAATCTTTGACTGATCTTTGATATGCTGTCGAAAGCTTCAAATATATTCAGGGATTGGGTAGAGATGTTTGAAATTGAATTTGAATGTGCTATCATTTAATAAGTATTTTATATTTGAAATTGAACGAATTTTTTATTCGATGTTTAAACTTGTTATAATAGGTTTATTTTAGTTAGCAGCTTTGCAGTTGTAGTCTAAATTTTGATAAAAATTTGTTTGTCCCGACAATCCCAGATAAAAACACCGATATTCACCAATCCCTCGGTGGTACTTGGCTAAATTATACGTTTTGAATGTTGTAGCGATTTTTTTAACTCAAATATTTCCATACATTAATCGTACAGTAATCGTAGCTAAATTGAAAGAACGTCGACCCGAATAGTCAAAGGTGTTTGATTCGAATACAGCTGTCCATTTACTCATTCACATTTTTCATTTATAATATAAAATGGTTTAGTGAAATAGTGGACAATTCGCTGTTTCAAGTATTAAGTTTTCAGACTTTTCTTGTACTATCAACTGGTACACATTTTTCAAAATTTGTGCCAAATACATTCGGTTTTCGAAAAAATATATTTAGAACAAGAGTTGTTAGTATTTCTATAAAGAAACAAATTTTATTTAATACAATTTTTTCGAAAACTATATAGATTCGGCACAACATCCTTAATGTAGTTCATAGTCTTGAATATTCCTATTAAGCCCACGAAAAACTAATTTTATTAATTTGAGAAAATCACCCGACGAACTCTATTTTTTATACCCAAATTTTATTTCTTTTATAAAAAAAAAATAAAATTAACCGTATTATAATAATAAATTTAAATATTCGTCGAAATTCGATAAGATAATAAAACCCACATTAATTTACATTTCAACCACATTATATAGAGTGGATATAAAAAAAAAACAACCACTCGAACATATCTATTCTATCTACTAACTACCTACCTACCTACCTTCATCTTGTTAGTAATCAAGTAAGCTAAAACGTTCAAGTGCGCTCGTAATATTAGTTAGTAGTGACTCTAATACCTCTGTCTTTTCAATTAAATAGATACCATAAATAGGTAAAGACAAATTGATGATGATATAACCTGATACGGACTTACTACAGTACATGAATGTAAATGCTAGTAGTACTCTAGTATATCTATATATATATATATATATAAACTATAGTCTAGTAATATTTAGTAATAGAATCTAATACATGTATGCATGCATGTATGTACTTGTAATGTACCTCCTAAATGCTATTCATGCAAATGTCGAGAACATTCTCTAACACAAAACCGCACATAATTAAGGTACAATTGTATAAACTATATGTTGTACTAATGTCTATGTATGTATGTATGTATGTGTGTTTGTATGTTGTCTACATATACAATTATATATTAGTAGATAACGTGATTTTAAAATCACTTCACAACGTGTGGTGGATCTGGATCTTATATAGGCAATATCTTAAAAGATTCAAGCGCCGTCTTGGTCAAACATGGAATTACTAGGATAAGTCAATGATGGTACGTAACTTCTTCACGTAGAAGCTACGTAGGCTGAGAGAATTATTTCAAATAATATTAAACATTACGATAGTTTTTATAAAATTAAAACAACAATACTTGACTATGTTCTACCATATTTTTATTTATTGTTTACATTGTTTGAAAATGACCGAACAGGAACGAAACATGTTACATGTTTTTGTTAGTAATTAATAAAAAATAACATCTGATGGAACATTGTCAAGTATTATTGTTCCAAACCGTATAAAAATTGCTATAGTATATCTATAAGAACATTAAAATTACATAATATATGATCACGTGATAAATTCTAGTCAAATATATTTTCTACGAAATATATTCAAATATATTTCCAGCTATTAGGTAGGATTGATGGGCATTTCAAAAAATTTAAAGAAATCGAAATGGCTGAATTTTCCGAAGATGAAAAGTAGATGATGTACACAATAATTTGTGCCGTATTTATTGGATTTTCGAAAAAATGCTTCGAGTAAAGTTTGTTCATTATAAATATTGTAACAACTTTTATTTCAAACTTTTTTCCAAAAACTGAATGAATAAAGCACAAATCAACTAAAATTTTTTGAAAAATGATAGCCCTTTTGTAGCCCGGATAAATATTGAATGTAATCAAAACTACATACTTTTTGAAACTTTCAAAGCGATACGGCTAATAGAGAATTGGGTCAAAATCAACGGTCTAAGAATTTATTACAGACACCGAGACAGCAAAAAAGCTTAAAATAGAAATCTATTTTTTGTTAAAATCACTCATTTATTACCATTTAAACAAAATAAATAAAAAAAAACGGATGAATCTAAAATCAGAATTGTTTTTGTATAATTCAAAATATAATATTAAAAAATCGATAATATTTACATTGATTTTTGTATTAAGATAATTTGTTTGACCTATTTATGTATTCTATCGCACTATATATTTGATCAAATGAACCTCATTCCCATTAATAATATTATCTCCCTCCATTAATTATAAAACAATTAAACTACAATTTCATTATACAAAAAAAAACAAACAATTACTTTATACCGACACATATATTTTGATTATAATTAGTGTTACTACCATACATACATACACGTCTATAGAATATTAAAATGATAAAAATCACTAGTAATTAAGAAAAAAAATCGCCAGTAATTTATCAAGTGTGAGACATATATTTACTATAATGGTTCCATCTGAGTAAGTGTCCTTTCAAAAGACATACACACGTAATCTTACTAAATCTTCGAGAACCTAAAACTATGATTGAAAATTACATAAGACAAAAAAATGGCATAATTTTGAATTTTGTAGACTTTTGTGAACCTATTATATCTATTAACCCAAGAGCTTTAATTTAAGGTTGTTATGAAGAAAATTCAATTTAATGGCAGGTTTTTCAAAATTTGTTAGCTTATTATTTTAATAATAAAGAATATCCTGTCAAAGTTTGAACTTGATTCTACTTTTAGTTTTTGAGTAAAAAAATGTTAAAGTTACGATTTTAATAGATTTATACATAGCTTAAATGGACTCGACGGTATAAACATTAATACAAAAATCTATATCTCGACCACCAGAAATGTCTGGCTTATGAAAAACTGTCATAATAATTATCAAAGTCTTGTAAATATCTGGACCAAATTTCAAAACAATCCTATTTTTGGTTTCTGGTTTCTTTCACTTTTATTTTAGATTGTCACAGTAGGTTTGACAAGGTCAGTGTAATTAAAATTAAATAAATAATTATTAATAAAAACTTAAATAAAAAATAATAATTAAATTAATATTAAAATTATTTTTTTAAATTTTTAATATTTTTTTTAAAATTATTATTTTATTTGATAGTAATTTTATTAATAATTAATTTAAAAAATCTTCTAACGTGGTTAGAATTCGTGTATTTTGAGTTACACGAACTTTACCATTAATTTTGGTTGATTTGCCCCAGGTACTTTCATAATAACCTTAAAATGTTATAAAAATCTAAAAAAAATAGATATCACCTGAAATAAATCACTCGTCCGTCCCTGCGTCTAGACTCAGATAATTATTTTACAGGCAGGTACTAAATTCCAATTACAGTAATGAGTTTTATATTAAAACAAACACCGTTCTCAGGTGACAAAACATTCTGTTCAACAAAGGTGGCTACTAGTAATTTTATTGACGGAATCCTTACACCATAAATAAATAACCTAATAAAGTTATTAACCAACCACAAAGAGAAATAAAATAGAAATTATGTTTAATATAAAAATAAAGAGCATTGGCTATTAAGCTGGTGGGCTTCTGATTGGTGTTGAGTATGCAATATCCAGTAAGCGTATTTTTTTGAAGCGTGTAAAGAGAAGTCTTTGAAATGAATGAAAGTGTCACTGTTTCCGATTGAAGTTATAAACTGTTTTACTTCCCATCACTTTTTCCTAAGATGCAAAAACATAATATATTCAATTAATTTCACGTTTTGATTACATACTGTCTAAAAGTATGTGTCGTTATTACCGAGGAAGGAGAGAGTATTCGCTCCTTACTCCCAAAATTATACAAAAAAATCAATATTTTGGTCGATATAAAATTCGGAAGACCAAACACTGTCACAACAAAAAATGAATCCTTCACAGAAATTTTAATTGATAACAATACTTTTTATTTTCTACATTATCTCCAGAGTATTTAATGAAAATCGATTCTATTGCACTCATAGACCAGAATAGAGTTTGTCAACATGTGTATGGGTTTGTCCTTCGGCCCAACATCTACGTCACGGGACCAATTCAGTCCAAAATGCATATCTAATCGTATCAAAACAATCTCTTAGTAGTACTTCTTTTAATTTTCTAAAATAAGAAAAATAGACTTGTTAATGTTTTTTTTTTTTTTTGAAACATGAGAAAGTCAGTTTGTTCGAAAAGCGGGAAAGTTTGAAGAGTTACCAAAATAGTCATTTGTTTTGATTGCAGCGAATTTTAAGAATGAAAGTTTTAATGTATTAATATATTAATCCAATGTTTGGCCCACTTTAAATTAACAAATAAATATAAATCTTGGGTAAAATTTCCAAATGTGATATTTCAGAATTGTAACTTCGTTAATTATTTGTGTATCTCTACAAAAGATGATACCCCTAGAGGTAGAGGTAGATTGTAAAGGCTGCCCTGGACGGGCTACACTTCGACCATAAGGTCCATTGTGATGCCTTTGGATGTGAGGATGTGAGTGGAGTGGAAGGAATTTGAGTGAGTAGACTAAGAGTTGGTTGGATATGCGGCTGCAGCCGACTATGATAGGAACTATGCCAATATTCATCTGGAGTTCGTGAAGGAAACTGCAGAAAACCTTCTCAAGCATAGCCGGTTACTTCGTTCTTGTCCATACGCCGACAGTTTAGTCAATCAACCACCCCTTTTTTTATTATTTTTATAATTTACAAACTGCCGATGTCGGGATTCGAACCCATAACCAGTTTCCAAGTACTGCATACTGCGCAGACATGACGTCTTAGACCGCTCTATTCTATCTACTAACTACCTACCTACCTACCTTCATCTTGTTAGTAATCAAGTAAGCTAAAACGTTCAAGTGCGCTCGTAATATTAGTTAGTAGTGACTCTAATACCTCTGTCTTTTCAATTAAATAGATACCATAAATAGGTAAAGACAAATTGATGATGATATAACCTGATACGGACTTACTACAGTACATGAATGTAAATGCTAGTAGTACTCTAGTATATCTATATATATATATATATATAAACTATAGTCTAGTAATATTTAGTAATAGAATCTAATACATGTATGCATGCATGTATGTACTTGTAATGTACCTCCTAAATGCTATTCATGCAAATGTCGAGAACATTCTCTAACACAAAACCGCACATAATTAAGGTACAATTGTATAAACTATATGTTGTACTAATGTCTATGTATGTATGTATGTATGTGTGTTTGTATGTTGTCTACATATACAATTATATATTAGTAGATAACGTGATTTTAAAATCACTTCACAACGTGTGGTGGATCTGGATCTTATATAGGCAATATCTTAAAAGATTCAAGCGCCGTCTTGGTCAAACATGGAATTACTAGGATAAGTCAATGATGGTACGTAACTTCTTCACGTAGAAGCTACGTAGGCTGAGAGAATTATTTCAAATAATATTAAACATTACGATAGTTTTTATAAAATTAAAACAACAATACTTGACTATGTTCTACCATATTTTTATTTATTGTTTACATTGTTTGAAAATGACCGAACAGGAACGAAACATGTTACATGTTTTTGTTAGTAATTAATAAAAAATAACATCTGATGGAACATTGTCAAGTATTATTGTTCCAAACCGTATAAAAATTGCTATAGTATATCTATAAGAACATTAAAATTACATAATATATGATCACGTGATAAATTCTAGTCAAATATATTTTCTACGAAATATATTCAAATATATTTCCAGCTATTAGGTAGGATTGATGGGCATTTCAAAAAATTTAAAGAAATCGAAATGGCTGAATTTTCCGAAGATGAAAAGTAGATGATGTACACAATAATTTGTGCCGTATTTATTGGATTTTCGAAAAAATGCTTCGAGTAAAGTTTGTTCATTATAAATATTGTAACAACTTTTATTTCAAACTTTTTTCCAAAAACTGAATGAATAAAGCACAAATCAACTAAAATTTTTTGAAAAATGATAGCCCTTTTGTAGCCCGGATAAATATTGAATGTAATCAAAACTACATACTTTTTGAAACTTTCAAAGCGATACGGCTAATAGAGAATTGGGTCAAAATCAACGGTCTAAGAATTTATTACAGACACCGAGACAGCAAAAAAGCTTAAAATAGAAATCTATTTTTTGTTAAAATCACTCATTTATTACCATTTAAACAAAATAAATAAAAAAAAACGGATGAATCTAAAATCAGAATTGTTTTTGTATAATTCAAAATATAATATTAAAAAATCGATAATATTTACATTGATTTTTGTATTAAGATAATTTGTTTGACCTATTTATGTATTCTATCGCACTATATATTTGATCAAATGAACCTCATTCCCATTAATAATATTATCTCCCTCCATTAATTATAAAACAATTAAACTACAATTTCATTATACAAAAAAAAACAAACAATTACTTTATACCGACACATATATTTTGATTATAATTAGTGTTACTACCATACATACATACACGTCTATAGAATATTAAAATGATAAAAATCACTAGTAATTAAGAAAAAAAATCGCCAGTAATTTATCAAGTGTGAGACATATATTTACTATAATGGTTCCATCTGAGTAAGTGTCCTTTCAAAAGACATACACACGTAATCTTACTAAATCTTCGAGAACCTAAAACTATGATTGAAAATTACATAAGACAAAAAAATGGCATAATTTTGAATTTTGTAGACTTTTGTGAACCTATTATATCTATTAACCCAAGAGCTTTAATTTAAGGTTGTTATGAAGAAAATTCAATTTAATGGCAGGTTTTTCAAAATTTGTTAGCTTATTATTTTAATAATAAAGAATATCCTGTCAAAGTTTGAACTTGATTCTACTTTTAGTTTTTGAGTAAAAAAATGTTAAAGTTACGATTTTAATAGATTTATACATAGCTTAAATGGACTCGACGGTATAAACATTAATACAAAAATCTATATCTCGACCACCAGAAATGTCTGGCTTATGAAAAACTGTCATAATAATTATCAAAGTCTTGTAAATATCTGGACCAAATTTCAAAACAATCCTATTTTTGGTTTCTGGTTTCTTTCACTTTTATTTTAGATTGTCACAGTAGGTTTGACAAGGTCAGTGTAATTAAAATTAAATAAATAATTATTAATAAAAACTTAAATAAAAAATAATAATTAAATTAATATTAAAATTATTTTTTTAAATTTTTAATATTTTTTTTAAAATTATTATTTTATTTGATAGTAATTTTATTAATAATTAATTTAAAAAATCTTCTAACGTGGTTAGAATTCGTGTATTTTGAGTTACACGAACTTTACCATTAATTTTGGTTGATTTGCCCCAGGTACTTTCATAATAACCTTAAAATGTTATAAAAATCTAAAAAAAATAGATATCACCTGAAATAAATCACTCGTCCGTCCCTGCGTCTAGACTCAGATAATTATTTTACAGGCAGGTACTAAATTCCAATTACAGTAATGAGTTTTATATTAAAACAAACACCGTTCTCAGGTGACAAAACATTCTGTTCAACAAAGGTGGCTACTAGTAATTTTATTGACGGAATCCTTACACCATAAATAAATAACCTAATAAAGTTATTAACCAACCACAAAGAGAAATAAAATAGAAATTATGTTTAATATAAAAATAAAGAGCATTGGCTATTAAGCTGGTGGGCTTCTGATTGGTGTTGAGTATGCAATATCCAGTAAGCGTATTTTTTTGAAGCGTGTAAAGAGAAGTCTTTGAAATGAATGAAAGTGTCACTGTTTCCGATTGAAGTTATAAACTGTTTTACTTCCCATCACTTTTTCCTAAGATGCAAAAACATAATATATTCAATTAATTTCACGTTTTGATTACATACTGTCTAAAAGTATGTGTCGTTATTACCGAGGAAGGAGAGAGTATTCGCTCCTTACTCCCAAAATTATACAAAAAAATCAATATTTTGGTCGATATAAAATTCGGAAGACCAAACACTGTCACAACAAAAAATGAATCCTTCACAGAAATTTTAATTGATAACAATACTTTTTATTTTCTACATTATCTCCAGAGTATTTAATGAAAATCGATTCTATTGCACTCATAGACCAGAATAGAGTTTGTCAACATGTGTATGGGTTTGTCCTTCGGCCCAACATCTACGTCACGGGACCAATTCAGTCCAAAATGCATATCTAATCGTATCAAAACAATCTCTTAGTAGTACTTCTTTTAATTTTCTAAAATAAGAAAAATAGACTTGTTAATGTTTTTTTTTTTTTTTGAAACATGAGAAAGTCAGTTTGTTCGAAAAGCGGGAAAGTTTGAAGAGTTACCAAAATAGTCATTTGTTTTGATTGCAGCGAATTTTAAGAATGAAAGTTTTAATGTATTAATATATTAATCCAATGTTTGGCCCACTTTAAATTAACAAATAAATATAAATCTTGGGTAAAATTTCCAAATGTGATATTTCAGAATTGTAACTTCGTTAATTATTTGTGTATCTCTACAAAAGATGATACCCCTAGAGGTAGAGGTAGATTGTAAAGGCTGCCCTGGACGGGCTACACTTCGACCATAAGGTCCATTGTGATGCCTTTGGATGTGAGGATGTGAGTGGAGTGGAAGGAATTTGAGTGAGTAGACTAAGAGTTGGTTGGATATGCGGCTGCAGCCGACTATGATAGGAACTATGCCAATATTCATCTGGAGTTCGTGAAGGAAACTGCAGAAAACCTTCTCAAGCATAGCCGGTTACTTCGTTCTTGTCCATACGCCGACAGTTTAGTCAATCAACCACCCCTTTTTTTATTATTTTTATAATTTACAAACTGCCGATGTCGGGATTCGAACCCATAACCAGTTTCCAAGTACTGCATACTGCGCAGACATGACGTCTTAGACCGCTCGGCTACTTGGCTGGTATGATACCCCTAACTAGAAACTTACAAGTTTGTATTTCCCGAGATGGCTCAAAAGAGCGTATTCACTCACAGCTTTTTGCATACTCTATTGTAGCTAGTGCCCCCAGTTTAAGTTCACATTAATGATATTAAAGTATAAATGATGATGTGTTAGACTCGTAGTCGTCGTTCGTTTCGTTGTCGAATGACTGAATAAAGTGTATTATAACACATTTAATAATAAATAAAAATACAAAAAGGCATTATTTTATTAACATAAAAGCATAAAATAATAATTTAAAATCCATTAGTTCTTTCTTTACTACTATATATATATATATATATATATATATATATATATATATATATATATATATATATATATATATATATATTTCTTAGTTGGCCGTTCGTTGATGATAGATGAAAAGCTTAATATAACTATATAACTATACTTATACTATGTGTTAAGATAATATAATATTGAAATTATATACCGTACAAAAGAAAGAATATAATATAGTTTATATAATGTAATTATTAAAACTTACCGTCTTACCGTACCGTAATTCTATTTTTATTACCAAAATGATTATATGGCTATAGATGTTTTTAGATCGATTATTTGATAAGTGTAATTTTAAACATGGATATAGAAACAGAAAATATTTCGTCACTTAGGTCAAGGATATAGTCCTTCATCACAAACTCATGATTCTTTAAAAAAAACTGATTCAAATTCTTTAAAAAAAGGAGACACTAATGAAACCGGCAAAGCAAAAAAATACTTAAATTTCAAACGTTCCAAATGTTCCAATTTGATGAGTAATATTGTTCAAGTCCACCATTAAATTTCATTATAGTCTACGATCAAAAATACACTCCCGTTCATAAAAATTGAACCACCAGTAGGTCACACTCTAGTCTAAGTATATATATTACGTGTCCAAGTTTTAAAAACATATTTATTTAAATTTTAACTCGATAATGTCTTTTATCACCACCATTCTGAATAAAACTGTTCTACATAATGATAAAACCATAAAATCTATTATCATTTAATAGGGAATATGCATGAAAACTTTTTTTCACTTGAATTGAAGCATGTTTACTTGACAAATATCAAGGTAAAATTACTTTTTAAATAACATTAAAAATAAGCGAGATATGAATGATTAAAATTCCCGATTAGACAAAGAGGGTGATAGCCCTCTTGATATGTTATGTGACGTCATATTACACTTTCACCATTTAAAATACACGTAAAACTCCGTTTTTAGTAATTTTGCAAGAAAGAGACAGATAATAATCTTTAAAAGCTTATAGCTGCCTTGATATTTGTCGGATTTTAATTTCGATTTTAAATATTATTACAGTATTAACAGTATTTTCATATTCTGAAAATAAATGTGAAAAAAAATTTTCATGCATATTCCCTATTGTAAATTTATCCGTGGCCGGCACTACCTCAACTAAGTTTGTTAGTAAAGCCAATATGTGTTAAAAACACACAAAATTGAAGAATAATCATAATAATATTACTAATATTAATATAAATTATTGAAATAATATAAATAATAAGTAAAAAAAAGAATAGTCTAATCGTAATATAATTATTTTATTGTTTTCAAGATAATAAAAATAAATTTTCCATTAATCTAATATATGCTCTTGCAAAATACATTACACATTTTTCTTGTGTTTTTTATCTACTATTTTGCTTGCATGGTTGTAGATTTGTTGTAGTATTTTTTGTGTGTGTTCTTTACTACCCTAATAATATATTTATTCCATATCTAAATATCACATACGCGATACATTTTACCTGTTGTGTTTTTTTTTTGTAGTTTTGTTTATGCTAATGTTATATTCTCATGTTTATTGTATTTTAATGATAAGTAATAAATATGATAAAAAAATTTGTGTCAAATATGAACATAAACTATGCAGTATATGTTCTCAGAGTTATCGTTCACTGGAAAAAGCGCTATGTAGATAAAGCACTACAATTAGTGTTGGATTGTAATTTTGTTTCGTTTAAAGATCGGAAAGTTTATTTTTTTTGTTTACGGTATCTTTTGCGTTCGAAAACATGTAAACGATTCACGCTTTGCATGATATCTATTACAACAAACCTTGGTATTAGCGTACTGTAGCTTTCAGTATACGTTTTCATAAAATGACTTAATTAGTTCATTCATTCTGCCTGTCTGTTCGTAGACACTATAAATCAAGACGAAATCTGAAATTTGATGTGTGGTGTATTCTAGAGCTAAACACTAGGGTCAAGTTCGTGAATGGGCTAAATATTCATCTTTAGTACGGCAAGAGACAGAAAAAAATTTAAAGACAAAAAATGTTCTTTTTCAGTAACTTATGTTTCATAAACTTAGTATATACTGGGTATTTAAGCAATTAGATGAAGTAGTAGTAGAAGTGGAGGGAAGATTAAGCCTGGCAAGTAGGCGTTTCTAGGCCATTCTTTACCGACCCCTAAAGGACAAAGAATTTATATGTCGACTAGGAATTGGTAGGTTGTGCGATTGAAGCCGACTTTGATAGGAACTAAGCCGATTTTCATCTGAAGTTCGTGAAAGGAAACTGCAGGAAACCTTCACAAGCATAGCCGATTACATCGTTCTTGAGCATACGCCAATAGTTTAGTCAATCAACATTAATTGTTTTATTTTAATTAATTAAACTAACTAACTGCCACCGTTGGGAATCGAACCAGCAACCTCTCAGTTCCGAGCAGAGCATCTTTAACAGCTTGGCCACTCGGACGGTATTTAAGCGATTAACTCAATTAGTTTTTATTTTAACTTGTTTTTATATAAATAATTTTTTCATCAACTAGATAGACCCAAACCATATTTAGATTTTCAATAAAATTTGCTATTAATCTGATTTGATAAGAGGGTGCTTATTTCTATACAACGGACCATAAAACCATAGCTGTTATTCTACATATGTTTTCGATTTCATATCACAAACGTAATAATGTAATGACTTTTCTAAACAATAAATATATATAATAGTAACAGAAAAAAATATTTTTTATAATTTTATATAATTCTATTTTACATTATTACTTTTACCTGTATGTATGTATATGATATAAGGATGATGATATGGGGGGGAGGGAGTGACTTAAAACATACATTTTTTATTTTAATCTATAATTAGCTATTAGCTACATACATAAATTACATAACGTTATATTTGTTCAAAATAATACATTTTGTTGTTCGATATTAAATTACATTTTAATGGATCTTATATATGTATATATGTATATATGTATATCATTATGTTTTGAAATGATAATAAATAAAAGTGATGTTATGTATTAGAATAAAAGGACACGACAATAAACCCTACCACAGTGACGTGTCCGTGTCATATAAATAGAAATTTTTATGACATGGAAATTCTAGTGATAATAAACGTTAATATGGTCTAGGAGATATCGAAGTATAGAGATTCTCGGTGATCGGATTTATTAGATTATTTTGAAAGAATGATAATTCATTCCAGCTTATGCATCATAAAATCAAAAGACAGTTGGAAAAGACTATTTCTCTACTCTCTCGAGTCTAGAGTTGATATATTTCGGATGAGACAAATCGTACGAGGTTGATTTCTGTTAGATCCATTTGATTTTCGGAAAAATGTTCCGAATAAAATTTTTGCGTTATAGAAAAATGAAGAATTTTTATTGTAAACATTTTTTTGAAAACCGAATGAATTCAGCACAAATCATTTTTGAAGCCAATGTTAATGTGTTAAGTTTATGTTAAAATTAAAAAAACATGTCGAGATAATTAAAAACAATCTTTGGAAAGATTACTGATTATCTCTGAACAAATACTAAGGGTACTAACACTGTTGTAAGTTTTTTTTTCCACTTACCCTGAAACACGGATAAAATGCCTGTACAGATCGGTATTGTTTTCTAAATACTGTTAAATTTATTGTTTTCTAAATACTGTTAAATTTATTGTTTTCTAAATATTGTTAAATTTTCGCATTATTTGTAATTGAGAGAATTTGTAGATTTCAGCACCACCGACATACTATCGAAAAAAAGAGTGACGCTTTTTTTTTCAAAATTGTATAGTTAATTTTTGCCGAATCTGTCTGGTTTTCGGAAAAATATTTGGAACAAAAAATCGTATTTTTATGACGAAAATATTTTATTCAAAACATTTTCTCGAGTACCAAATGACTTTGGCACAAATAGAGTGCAGAAATTTAAAAAAATAATACCGTTTTTCCAGTTACTTATCTATCAAAGCTTATATCAAAGTGTTGGATAGTCTAACAGATTAAGATCGTCTAACAGATAGTCTAATCAGATTAGTTGGCGAAACTATTTCATAGGATTTAAAAGGAGTTACCCTATTTTCCTTGGGCTCTGTTTTATCTATTGCATAGAAACTATGTGATTAGAACTTTAATAAAAACATTTTTCTGTAAATAAATCTAGAAAATTAACCAAACAAATATCGTAGGCAGTCGCACAAATATTGTAGGCTCTCGTACTCTTTGTTTCTTGCAATCGTTTTTATTTTTTCACCTGGGCATCACTAGTGGTTATATTAATAAATAATAATTCAAACCAATAGGTTTTCAACACGTATATACGTCTGGTAATTCCCTATACATAACCAGTTAATAAATTTAAAAGTCTATACCTATAACCACCGTATTCCTATAACACCTATTATAATACTTCCTAGAAATCACATGTAGAGGAGGCACCATCTCCATATATGTCAAACAATGAATGTGTAATGTATGTTTATGTATATATATATATATATATATATATATATATATATATATATATATATATATATATATATATATATATGTAAATATTTAATTTGTCTAGACAGTGTACAACCGTGTACATTTTGGTCTAGGTATTGTGTTTAGGGACATACACACAGTCGAGGGCGTTGGTTAGTTGGTGAACCCTTTTGTGGACAGCGTAATTTAAAGTAGTAAAAAAAAAACTTGCAGGAAATTGGACATTTAATAACAAATACTTTACTTTTATTAACTCAGCAACGTTTCGTTCTCTTTATTGGAACTTCAATTGGCTTCTAAAACAGAATATGAACCCCCAAATATCAGGCGATTTTATGGTCAGTGTGTCCATAATAAAAACAGTAATTCTCATTTATCATAATAAATCTAATTTTCATTTATTTAAACAGATTCTCAATATTTAAGGTATTTGTTTATTTTTAAACTATGTATGTTTTAAAGCTGGGTTTTCCAAACTGTGTTTCCCACCAAAAAATGTTAATAACAAAGCATTTTTTTCGACATTATAATAATACTACAGTTTGACGGATGCAAATTTCAGAATGAACCGTTGTTGGCACCACAAAACGTTGAGTGCGCTTAATTACAAATAACAATATTAAGCTTTAAGATTGACAGTATTGCTGATATATTCTTCATTAGTCTGATTGAAGAATAACTTTAAAATACGTGTAATGTGTTTAATAAAGTGACGCGACTAAATTTTGGAGGAAACAAGTCCGCTAGAATTGTACTTAATTCTTGTGAGTTATTGCTTAAAAATTAAAATAATTGAAATATCTCCACCAAACACTAACATTTCAATATTAAAAATTAATTGATTTTCCACATTTTTCCAATGTCTCCACCACAATTGGGTCATTCTAATTCCCATTACCTTCCGATTCTATACTCCATAAGAGCTTTAACTTAATAAAAAGTGATATTAAAAGATCGAAGTGTTAAAAGTATTTTGTCAAGTTTACTGTGATTGTTCTCTTGATTTTTCAACAGGTTTTCACCATTTAGAAATAATTCTTAAATAACTCAAAATAAATTATTAATATTTATTATAATTATCAATAATTTTATGAATAAAAATAATAATAAAATGAAAATTGTCGCATATTTGTAGTGATATTTAATTAATTAAAATAGAATTTTCTTACGAAATATTTACATTTTTAAAATTACCATTTTTGTTGTGTTTATTTAATAGTCGAATGAACAGACATTTTGTTGTTGTTTTTTTTTTTTTTTGTAAGTGAATATTTTCATATTTTATTGTCTTATTATTATGATTATTATTATTATTAACGATTATTATGGAAAAATATACAAACAGATAAAATATTCTACTGACTGGTATATTCTACAGACGCTAAAACTATGGTGGTATGGTTCTGGTATGTGCAGGACTGAGTGCCCCTTCAAGAAAATTGTCGACTATAGACCATCCTTACAGAACAAGAACAACAACAACAAGAATATAAACAAATATAAACAAACAAACACAGCATCCATATCTAGATAAAGACGCTTTAAATAAACATGCATGGAAACATGAAGATAGACAAATTCTCTCTTAGTTTTATAAAGAGAATAATTTTATACCGAAATGATTGAAAAAACAGTCCATGCAGTTGGAAGAACACATAAGTTGTGTGGTCTAGAATAGAAAAAACTGGTTTAGGATACCAGATATCATGGATTCGATTCACATCTTAGATGTGTATGATTTTTCATATCAAGCATTTGATAACAAAGAATGCTATCAATGTATCAGAGATATTACTTAAATGTCAAAGTAAGTAAACGCCAGTCATATCAACCATACTAGATAGATAGATGAAAGTTACAAACAAAACAACTTGCTTCATCTTTTAAAATGATTTTCATTGAAATTAATAACTAAAAATTGATGATTTAGTGAAATATCGTCTGAAATATTGAAAATGCCATAAAATCATATACCAAAACAACAAAACAACGTATACCTCGAAAACTATCCATTCAATCACCAAACTAACTAAATTTTTGGATTTTTTGGGTCCCATTTACTCTGTAAACTAATTTATATTAAAATCAATGACCAAAAATTTTAATTAAATTTTTTTACTTTAAAAAAATGGGAAAAAAAAAAAATAATTTCTGTTACCAATTTGAATGAAACTCAGTGTATAAGCTACATCAGACCCAAAAATCACGAAAATCATATTAATTTCTCGATTTGGTGAACGATTAACGAGATATCGTCTGAAATCCTATAAAGGACGGACAAAAATAATTTACAATTAACGAAAAAGAGATGAAATCCATTCTAAATCAATTTAATTATTTTAAAGAAATAAAGATTTGCATTAAATTTAAAAAAAAAATCAATTAAAATTAAAACATTAAGAAAGATTCTGATACGGGGTATTGGTGTTTATTCCTTTGGACCATGCCATCTGGTGGCAATAGTTAGAAACAGATTAGTCAGGCTTAACTATGACACAGTTACACATGCGTTATTTAGGTTACGTTAAAAAACTACCATTTTATTAATGAAACTTATCTTTTTTTATGAAAAATATAACTAATTGTTGAAATGGCTAAAGTCACCATTTTGGAATATGATGTGATGAGTAAATAACCATAGTAAATAACCATCAATCAGGACGTCCAACGAACGTTCAAAGGCGTCCTAAGAGTCTGGATGACTTTGATCTAAGAATATTAAAAGCTCAGTTGACTATATTCTTAACCTACATTACTTCAAAGAATGTACGAACTTGACTAAAATTACTTTATACACTTTCAAGTCCCCTTTTTTGAAATATAGCCTGACTAATGCGGCCATTTTGGAATATGACGTCACTTTACTAATAATATCGTCAAAACCCTCGATAATCCCACGAATGTGTGTAATTCTGATAAAAGGAATGTAGACACTTGATTCAAATGACATTATACGCTTTTAAGGCTGAGTTTTTCGAACCAAACTGTACGCGAACACACATTTTGCATAATTTTCAGACATAGAATAATTATAATGAACATTATTGTTGTAAGTAGTTAACAGTTAATAATACATAGCAAAGAGAATGAAAAAAAAAACCCGACATACACCAGTATTTCCATTAAATATTAAGTATTTAAATAAAGTTGCCTGGCTAGTCTCTACAGCTAACTGAAGCTCTTCTATAGCGAAACGAACAAAAAAAAAAACAACAAAACGAGTTATATAGTTAAATGCACCAACCCAAACAAAAACACACACAATAATATATATAAATACCAAAAAACAACAAATATGTTGTTTTGAATCATTTCTTCCAACACACACACACACCAAAAATACAGCAAGTCGACGGAATTGGTTTTGGGTACTGTGGTGTTTGGTACAAATTAAAATGTGGGATGATGTTAAAGGCAATATAGAAGTATAGCTCGCATATACGTATGGAGCTTGTGTGCAAAGCTCCCTGTGTGGATGTTCTTAATCATAATTAATAATTCTGTTTGTATGTTTATTTTATAATATTTCATATCTTGTGTGTGTTTGTGTTTTAAAGGATTTCAACAGCAGCTCTCCCATTAATAGCAGCTTTATGTAGCAGCTCTCTTTATGTTTTGCGTTGTGTTTTGTGTGTATATTATCTAGCTCATGTACATATATCTTTTCTAGATTTATTCTTTTATCAGAGGAAGAATAAATCGTTAAAGATTACTTGTTGTACATTTTACTGCATAGTTTATTTAATGATAGGGTGATTGTAAAATATTGAAGGTAGAACTAACTATATCAAATAATTCATATTAAACACAATTTTAAAACGCTTTTAGTTTATTGATTTATTTCAAACCTGAGAAGTCAAATTTCATCCATTTATGCTTGACGATTTGAAAACTTGTACCAACGAATCAATTTAATGTTGGAAGACGAATTCTATTAAATAATTCTATTAAACAGAAATTCCACCTTCAAAATATAACGAGTTTTCTACATGTTTCAGTGTATTTTTGAGAAAAACACATAGCTGTATTGTAAATTTTGATGATGGATTTTATAAAACATATGAAGTATCGATTCCAAAAGTGGAACATCATTTTCAAAATTTTACAATTAATTTGTCATTTGTGCCAAATATATTTTCGAATTTCGAGAAAATATTCAGAACAAAAGTTGGTAGAATTTTTATAACGAACAATTATTAATCGAAACCTTTTTTCGAAAACCTAAAAGATTCGAACTGTAAAGTATTGAAAAGACCTTAATGTGTCTTAAGGAAATTGAACTTTTCCCGTTTATTTAAGGAAAATATTAAAACATTTCCTCAAATTCCTTATATTTTTTACCTCATATTTTTCATATTCATATGATTTTAATTTTTCAGAATTATTAAATATATTAAAATTTCTGTTTGAAAATTCGGGGACCAACTTAAAATTGATTCAGGAATTAAATAATTAAAGATTACAGTGAAAAAAGTAATTCTAAGTAGAAACCATGATCGCCGTCATATTTTCCTCTAATTATGAAAATAACGTTGAAAACTGTTGTATGTTTATAGCAGTACATAATACATGATAATTTTATTTTCACTAAGAATTATTTTATAATATATTGTCTAATATATGGTAAATAATACACTGTAAAAAATAAAATAGTGAATAACTACGCCAAAACTACCTACAGACAATACCTAAATATTGAAGTTTAGAAACTGATTTTGTTGAACCAACTACAGGGCCGTAGTTGAGATTGCATGTTATTATTGAATTCCGTGTTATTAAAACAAAAATTTTTTTATAAAATTTTGTTTTTCTACTTAAATAATAAATAAATAGTGTCAAAATATTATGAAACAATTAGTAATCGGTATTAAATAACACAAAAAATTTACTCTTCTCATTAAATATTGATAAGAAACAATTAACTCGTCAACCAGGAATCGAACCTCGGCCCTCTGGATATCTAGTCCTGCGTGCTTACCGCTACACCAAAGACGATTCTGACGTAAGAGCCAACTATTTCATATCATTGACAGTATTACTTCTGTTGCCAATTATCAACATTATTATTCCTATATTTATTATTTGTATATACTTAAGCGTTAACAAAAAATTAACTCGTCAACCAGGAATCGAACTTCTTTTTAATCTTCTCGTTTGTGACATGTTCTATAGTGATAGATATATATAGTTATCAGACCAAAATAGTAAGTTATACTCTTATTGTAAGAATATATAGTGAATGTATGCGAACATCATGTTTTCAGAGCTAATAATGAAACTGACCTCTGTTAATATTGATAGTATAAAGAGGTGTAATAATGTATATTTTGTTCCAATGAGAATCACTTTTTAACAATTAACGGTGCGGGATTTTAGAAAATACGCCGCGTAATTCAGAGAATTGATTCATTCGGTTCACCGTAGTTATTATACCCGCCACATAGAGTTGAATCCAACTACAGTTAGTAACAATTTACTCCATATCTTTTACTGTGTACCACATGTACATACATATAAATCTTGTTAAGAAAATCTTTCATTATTTTAATTAAAATTTTCCTTAACTATTATTATCGATTCACTACTATCTCTCTATGTACGTACAGTATGTACAAAATAAAAAATAAAATAAAATATGCTTTTAACTTATCAAAATGATTCTTCAGGGTATGTTAGTGAGAATAACACATTACGCGAGTTAATAACTTTACGCGAGTTCAGAGAAAGCAGATACGGAGAGAATTATTATTCACAAAGATATCTCTAGTTGTTCTGAAACAACTAATTAATTAGATTATTAAATTAGTGATTACACACATTAGATGTTTTAACTATATATAATTATTTGTTGAATATTGTGCTTTTGATTTTACCTGGAAGCGTAAAGTAACTATAATACTTTGTTCTAGAATAACTACGAACTAATTTCAAAAATACTTTAAGCAGAATAACTATTAATTACTTAACAAATAACTATAATTATTATTTCTAATTAATACTAATATAATAATAATAATAATAATGGGGCTGTACATCCGTTTCTGAGACTCTATGGTCTATAACCAGAGGCCATCCACATCATTATTTGTTAAGTGGAGTATAGATTGTGCGATTGCAGCTGACTTTGATAGGAACTATGTTGATATTCATCTGGAGTTCGTGACGTGAACTGCAGAAAACCTTCACAAGCATATAGCCGGTTACTTCATTCTTCTCCATACACCAACAGTGTTGTCGATTAACCGCCCAATTAATTGTAATCGCCGGAATTCGCACCCGCAACCTCTCAATTCCAAGCAAGTAGAGCGATTTAGACCACTTGGGCTGGATAATTAATACTAATATGGATATCGCGCACAGTTCATCACGTGTTACACCACGATTAGTTTTTGACGAGTCGATCATTCTTTCCATTTATTAGTGAACTTCAGAACATAATTTAAAATTTTGACTTCAATCCGAGTTGATCATTTCTAGGGTTTTTCACTTTTAATAAGTATTCAACTCTGGTTGGTGAGGTTAAATTTCCGGTGTCATATAAGAGAAAACGAGTCAATTTTCATTTAGATTCAATATTATATTAAAAACTCTCTGTCCTAAGAATTTGTTATTTGGCAAAAGACAAAGTTTTCCACAAATTGATCAGTCAAGATGGGTCCAGAATGATTTATAAATAAAACATTTAAAAAAAGCACTCCTAGGATAGGATTTTTTTGAAACAAATCGCTAAAAACGTAAAAAAAAATGCTCCAAAATCTTAACGAGTTTTCCGAGGTTTTCATAGATAGCTTTATTGATAAAAAATTGTTAAGCATTTTTCTAAAAAAATTTTTTTCAAAAAAAAACACTTTTCGATTCGCCAATAAATTGGCTTGGCAGAAGTGATTGCCATTAGCATCAAAAATCGCTTTTGGGCTACTTATTTATATTTTTACCGATTTGTTCAAAAACAGGCAGTCTCTTATCTAGAGTGCTTTTTCAATGTAAGATCTGACGTCATTCCTGACTTATAGGCTAGGCCCCTTTTATTAGCAAAATGTAGAAATTTCGATTTCGAATATTTATTTTTAAATCCATCTTTCCCTGAACGGTTGTACTCGATCCAATAACTTTTATGGATTCATTAGATTCTAAACCAGCATTGATTCATTTTAAGTTTCGTGTTGGGAATACTTTTTTTGGTATCAGAACAGATTTATTAGTACATATTTTTCAGTTCTATAAGCCGTGTAATATCGGCTTTATAATTAAAAAAAAATTACAGTTTTTACGACTTATTATCGTCCACTTAAAATTTTTGTAAAAACAACTTTGTTGTGTGTTTAAATATAGCGTGACTCTTATTAACATAAATAAGCTCTTTAATTTTTGTTGAAAGTTTCAAAATAAAAAGCATTTAAAAATACTTTATAAAAATATTTTCGCTAGGTACTTACAAAAAAAATAAAAATAATGAAATTGTTTGAAAAAAAAATTCCACAAAACACAATTCCACAATGGTTATAATATTATGATTGTGCTTTAAATACACACATTCAACAACTAACTATCTACTTAACAAGTTTGTTTTTGTAAAACGTAAAACTTCAATTATGAAAGCATAAAACTCTTTGTATATGAATTCCATTAAACCTTGCTTGTGAACAAAACTTTGCAACGAACATAGACCAACGTCTACACTCTACATACACTGATAGTAGTAGCTTAGGTATTGTATTTATGAGGAGAGAAATGTATAACGTCACTGAACTCAAGAAGTCTCTGTGTGGTGTTGTGGACGACTCTATATGGTATGGACAGAGCTTTTTTTATTTTATTTAATATAACTTTAGTTAATCTCTATTTGTCTAACATGTTATTACTTACAGTGTATGTCAGAGCTTTTATAAGCTTTTAGAATGATTTAATACATATATATATATATATATATATATATATATATATATATATATATATATATATATATATATATATATATATATAAATTTAGTACACTTTGTTTATACGCTTATTTACATTATATCAACTGCCTTTCCAGTTAATGGACGAAATCCACTGTCATTACGCAAACAGATCGTGTTTCCTCACAGAAACTATCAACTTCTCAAGTTCTTTTTTTGCAGAAGATTTGGGCCGAATTCATTTGGTATCCAAAATAAAATATTTCGAATAAAAATTGTTTGAAAATCGAATGGATACGGCACAAATTACCTGTAAAATCTACAAAGACTTAATTTCGAAATTTAAAGCCTTATTTGCACGATTTCGTTTCCATTTTGTTTGTAAGAAAAAGTAGTTTAGATGTTTACGAAGCCTGGAACAACTCCTATAGTGTAAGTTGATTGAATAGTCATTGTTGAAACTTGCCACATAATATCAAATATCTTTGGGAAGTATGTAGCTTGGCGTAGAAGAAAGCTATATATTTTTAACAATTTGCTTACAAGATTCACATTAGCATACAAATTTGTGACGACAGTTACTCGAGTAAGAGATTGTCATAACAAAAATTATTTAAATGTAGTGTACTGCTTAAAGAAGTGAAAGTTCCGAACTCTGTTTAGTGATTAATTGAGATATTTTTGGGAGATTTTCGAATCCGGCTTGAACAGTTCATTTGAATTGAATTTAGACATGGATTTTTTTGTACCATTTTTGATCTGAGAATTATCTATTTGGAACGAACTAAAAGTAATCTTTCTTCAAATTTTTTGCAGTGAATTTCCGCCGAAACCGTTTATTCAGTGTATAAATACTAACACCTGGATGTTCTAAATATTTTCTCAAACATCGAATGGATTTGGCGCAAATCAAAAATTTTGAAAAAACAACGCCACTTGTGTAGTTGATAGTACAGAGAGGGGATTTGCGGTTATTACAAGACCAAAAAATAACTGAGAAATTTTCCAAAACGTCTAAACTGTGAAGTAATAAGCTATGAATTTATTAATTTATTAGGATCAATAAAATTATATTGAATTCGATATCTTCACAACTGTTACTCACAGTACAAATTAATGTGAAAGAAAAAAACCCACTTAAAAAAACATGATGTTTCATATCAATTTCCTTCTTTTTTCTCCTGGAAAATTAACAATACAATGTAAAACATTTAATCGAACTGCGAATAAAATTGTAGTCTAAACCTTTAATTTTATTTATTCATCATATAAAAAAATTTTCCCCATTTAAAAAATATAAAAAAAAAACATATTTCCATATTTTCCTATACACACACACACACACAACAAAAATGTATCCCATATTATATAGGATGGTGGGAAAAAAACCTTCACGATTTTTAATTTCGATAATTTTTTTTGGAATTTATATTTATTGAGTTTTTTTGATGTTAAAGTTAATAGTTAGGAGCTTCGGACCCTATTTTTTCCAAGATGAAGTTGGTCACACACCATCGGTACAGGGAAATGAAGAAAAACTTTTTTTACCACGACAAGAAGATCGACAATACTGCCAGAGCCACAATTGCTCTTTTGAGGACAATTTTCCGAATCGATTAATTTCGAGAACTTGAGAAAGCTCCTAAGTTCTCCAGATTATTTTCACAATGCTTGGAACAAGTTACAGCAAATATTAGGACAAAAATTTTAGGAATATCTCAAGAAACTTGAAGAAACGTCATGGAAGATATGCTGAAAAGAGTTTTCAGCTCAAAAGGGGACACCATTTTACGTAAATAGTTGGAAAAAAACTACAAGAAAAACACTTTCTATTATGAATTTCAAAATATAAATTTACTTTAATTTTCATATACTTTTTGAGTTTAAAATCGTGAAAGTACTTTTGCGCGCCACCCTATACAATACATGTTTTTGTTTTTCTTCGTTTCCACTGTATCCAAACGAATGTATCCATTCACCTCTGCTCTGCTACTAAATGCATTTAAATAAATGACTGTTGCGGGGTTCCTATGGGAACTTATATTAAAAATATATGTATTTTTATTATGAGTATCTACTACTTTTAACAAGAATTTTTTTTTTTTTTGCTGTTGTTTGTGTGTGTAAGGGTGAACCCAATGGGAGAGGATATAATGTCGAGTATAATCCTTCGGGATACTCTACTGAACTTCCTCTCCATTAAATTTAAAAATATCATAAATATATTTTACTGTATAGGCATATAAACATAAAGTCGGTAATATAGAGAACTATACTCAACGGTAATATAGTATATGTATATGTTACGGAAAAAATGAATAATGTGATCCATAAAATTAATCGTGTGATGGTAAAGTGATGTTTTGTGTTAGTAAACGTAAGGTTGAATCGTATCATAGGACCATTGCCATTCAGCTTATTTCGAATATATGTTTTAAATGAACACTTTTCCCGGAATCTAAGAAGGAATCTCATCTAGTGATATAAATTCTAATGACGAATTAAATTTAAAACATTTATTATCGAAATAAATGCATATAGTTTTGCAAAGTCCTGTTCAAAATCTGAGGAACATTTGGCTCAAGAGAATATCAGCGTAATTTAGTATATGTTAATTATAAATTGTAATAATTACGTTGATCGGTCAGTATGAATAATTACCAGTATAGTTTACAAAAGTCAAATTATGTATTCAATATCCAAAAAAAATCTGCAAACCTCAATCCATCACTCAGGTTGAATATAAAATTAAAATAAAAGTCAAAAGGCCGCAAGAAAGTACGCAGGCCTTGTCAACACGGATTGAATACAAAATTTGAAGTAATTTGGACAAACACGAGTTGAACACAAAATTTGATATAAGTTTGTGAAGCAAAAATCGCAAATGATTGTACAAATGGCATTAAAAGTCGAATCTATCATTTAAAACTTTTGTAATTAATTTGTGGCTTATTTATTCGGTTTTCGAAAAAAATACTTCGGTTAAAAGTTGTTGATCATAACTATACTAACAAATTTTATTTGGAACTTTTTTCCAAAATACGAATAAATAAGGCACAAATCAATAATACAGATTTGAATTAATGACAGCTCGACTATTGACGTCATTTATACATTATTGATAATTACCCATTTATGTGATAAATTCTTACTTAAGGACGTTCCAGCACTGTGGTATATAATCAGGACAAAAAACCGGTTTGATTTTATTATAGCACAAATAAATATATACACATATACAACACATAGACAAATACACTGTTCACATATACAAAATAATGTTATTTTGAAGAAAAATAATAATTTTAAAGTTTTATATTTCGAAAACAAAACGGTAACACACGATTAAAAAAAAAATTTATATAATAAATATTTTGCTTTACTCTCCTAGTTTTTTTAAAATTCTGTCGGGTATTTTTTCTAATACAACAGATAATAGTTGGACGGGCATGAAGTTTTACATGCTTCTAATGAGAGAGAGAGAGTGCGAGAGAATGAAAACTTTAGATATTAATTATCTCACGTTCTAAACGGTCAAAAATTCTGAAACTTCGGGATTTATTAGGAAACATTATTTTTAGCCTGTGAAAAATGAGCAAAATCTGTCGAAAAGAGGTGGTATGCTGGAACATCTTTAAGTTATTCACTTTAACAGTAACATATGTACAAAATATTTATAAAGACATATGAAAACCGTCGAATCAGCCGAAAAAACAAAAAAAAACAAAAAACTGTATTTAAAATATTATTTTTCTAAGTAACTATTCTATAAAGCGTGGTGGTACAGAAAATTTACATAGAAAATAATAATTCTAGTTTTTGTTTTTTTTTCTGGGAGAGAGTAAATCTCTTTAATGTATTTGTACAAGTTTGTGTATCTGTGTGTGTGTGTTTGTGTAAATCTCTAGATAATTAAGACCATTAGCGTCGGATATTTTTATGAACTTAAATGTTTTTATAAAAATTTTTAAAAAATAATTTATTTATTTTGTTTTTAGTATATGTAGTCTATATGTAGTAAATATAGTAGTATACAGTCACTTCCTAAAGTACTTTGCCTTAGTCTCTTGTCTGGGTATTTTTTATCCCGTTTGGAAACTTGTTGCTTGTTTTTTTTTTCTTTCATTTAAATAAATGAATTTTTTTTTTCTTTTACGAGAAGAAAATACGATCCGATAAATCAATGTTACAGAATCAGTGTGTTTGTTTTTTTCTATTTGGTTTTGGTTTACAGAAAATAGAATGTATTCACAATTCGTCGAATATAAATTACATAGAATTTTCTATTTCAATATTTTAACACGTCAATTTATTGTCATTGGTGTCATCATCATATAATGAAAACTGAATTTAGACGAACAAATTGTAGCAATCCATATTTATTCGAAATTGATTATTTATAATTGGTTGTCAATAATGTTTGCCATGGACAGTTTTTTTTTTAGATATTCGGTGAAACGATTTTAGCTTCTTTACTGCGATTTCGATTAAGTTTGGTGAGTTTTAATAGACATTCGATTTTCATCAATTGTTAAAGTATTGGGTCCACCAATCTTCGAGGTTAAGGACTACTGGCGTTAAAGCCTTCTTGCTGTACAAAAACAGCATTTACTGGTTATGTAAAGTTGTAGCAAGGATAATCCAGCCCTTCTTGGTATCACAATGAACTTCGTGGTCCAAGGGTATCCCAACCAGGACATCTGCTACAACTTAACCAAACCTACTCTACTAATTGCGATATATAAAGAGCGATTATTTGCAAGAACTTGTTTATACAAGTTATTATTATATAAAAAGCTAGATCGATGGAGTAAAAAGGAGACTGAACTTTCCAGAAACCACA
This sequence comes from Nineta flava, assembly GCA_963920215.1. NCBI lineage: Eukaryota > Metazoa > Arthropoda > Insecta > Neuroptera > Chrysopidae > Nineta > Nineta flava. Next base: position 84,767,489 of record OY986043.1, on the reverse strand, counting down.
CTGAAGGAGCGTTGTTAAAGCTGTCAAAATTCAAGTGCGCACCCAATGCGGGATCTAATTACTAAGTGGAAAGAATATAAAACCCTTTCTGTTATTCAATTTTTTCATTTCTCATGTTACATAAATTTCTAATTGAGAGTCCCAATATGTAAATTGTTCAATTACGAAACTTATCGACATTTCTACAAATTTTTTCGAAGAATTGTGTATAGTAAAAATTATAAATCCATTTACATAATTAATATCTATGATACTGTATTCAACTACAAGAAATTGATAAAATATTGAAGGTGAAATGTAATCAAATATTATGAATTATATGATTTTCGATAATTTAAGTTATGCTTCATATACTTTCTATATTAAAACCACGGATTACCACGGTTAAGTATAGTTTTCAAATAATCAATGTAGGAAATGGAGAAACATAACTCTGACAAAATGACCGATTTAAAGTTTAAAAAGTGTCGGAAAAGTGATCATGGCATAACCCCAATACATGATGCAATTTTTTTAAACGATCTTAGTCCAGAACTATATACACAAGTTAATTATGAATATCCCTGCACAATTTCAGGTTTATAGCCCTAATAGTCTCATTAAAAGAAAAAAGAAAACTACGACATAAAGATGCTTTTCCAAAATAACACATTTTTGTTGACTGTAAACGTTTCAAATTCGAACACCGACAATAGGGAATATGCATGAAAATTTTTTTTCACATTTATTTTCAGAATATGAAAATACTGTTAATACTGTAATAATATTTAAAAACGAAATTAAAATCCGACAAATATCAAGGAAGCTATAAGCTTTTAAAGAATATTATCTGTCTCTTTCTTGCAAAAATACTAAAAACGGAGTTTTACGTGTATTTTAAATGGTGAAAGTGTAATATGACGTCACATAACATATCAATAGGGCTATCACCCTCTTTGTCTAATCGGGAATTTCAATCATTCATATCTCGCTTATTTTTAAAGCTATTTAAAAAGTAATTTTACCTTGATATTTGTCAAGTAAACATGCTTCAATTCAAGTGAAAAAAATTTTCATGCATATTCCCTATTGTACCGAAACTTTTTGTACTTTCTATATGAACATATATACTTTATAGATTATATATATACATATATATACATATATATATATATATATATATATATATATATATATATATATATATATATATATATATATATATATATATAAATGAGTAATGTTTACTGATTTCAACTGAGTACAATTAATATTAGTGACAATCAAATTATTGGAAACTGATAATTTTAACAAATTTGAATAATTAATCCATGTCTCTAACATTCTACATACACGACATGTGTCTCTCTATGACATCCTACATGTATATATATATATATATATATATATATATATATATATATATATATATATATATATAAATCTATGTGATATCTAAATTATTGATTCTATAAATTTAAATTAAGTTTCTATACTACATATTATATAGTGAGTAGTACTACCTATGTTGGATAAAATATTCCAATTTATAATAAAATATCATCATCGTAGTAGTTGTATATATATAGATATACCCAATATGTGATATTGGGTATTAGTCAAAAACAGAGATAATAATGATTATTATGAAGAGTATATATAATATTTTATAGTTGTAAAATGATCTCAACGGTACTACCATTCTAAAACTAGCATCTCTTCGGGAAATTTATATATTTGTGATGCTGCTTCTCCTGCTAGGTAAGTTATTTTAGGAATATGTGATAGAGATTATATTTTAATAGTCTAATTTATGTGTAGATCTTTTAAAGTTACTACAAAATATATGTATATTCAATAATTAATGGGGAAAATTTGTACATTTTACAGCTAAATTTCTAGAAAGCTAGATTTTGATTATTATATTGGAATGCAAATGATTTAGAAGATAATATATACAGCATCGATTATCTGAACGAGTTTTTTTTTCAATACAACAGATAATAGTTGGGCCGACATGAAGGTTTACATGCTTCTAATGAGAGATGACCGTCAAAATTGCGAACTTTGTTATTAATTATCTCGCGTTCTAAACGGTCAAAACTTCGGAATTTATTAGAAAACGTTATTTTTATCTTGTGAAAAAAAGTGAGCAAAAGTGATTTTATACTGGAACTACTTTAGTTTATAGCTTTATAATTCTATCAAATACACAATAGCTAGTCTTGCTGCTTACGCCCTGTATACCATTCCAAACAAAGTAAATTTACATTCATTTAGTTAAAATATATTATGTATTTAACAAAATATTAAAACATGGTATTTATAACAAAAATAAAAAAATAAAAAGTTGTCTCTTCTCTAACATAACAAGAATACTAACTAACACACACACACACACACACACACACCCACACCACCATCCATATTTGTTATATTTGTTCTTTGTTATATTGACTTTCCTTATGTAAATATTAAATAGTATAAGAAAGAGATAGACAGATAGAGCACACATAAAATGGTTCATTTATGAATTTCTAAATGGTAAATCGTTTATCATATACATGTACATGTACATACATACAATAGAGAATATTATTATTATGTATATACTTTATCTATAACATAAGGTGATTTTCTCTATGAAATGTGTGCTAACATATACACGCCATCTATCTCTACCAACTCTCTACTCTCTACCAACGAGGATTCATGTTACGTTCTTGCACATGTCCTAGGTATAGGTATATCCATCGTCGAGCTCTATATCATAAATGGATATGCTAGCATTCTTAAGGATGTTCCAGCGTACCACCACTTTTCGACAGATTTTGCTCTTTTTTTTCACAGGCTAAAAATAATGTTTTCTAATAAATCCCGAAGTTTCAGAATTTTTGACCGTTTAGAACGCGATATAATTAATATCAAAGTTATCATTCTCTCGAACTCTGTTTCATTAGAAGCATGTAGAACTTCATGCCCGCCCAAGTATTATTTGTTGTATTAGAAAAAATACTCGACAGAATTTAAAAAAAAAAACTAGGATAGTAAAGCTAAATATTTATTATATAAATTTAAAAAAATAAATCGAATGTTACCGTTTTGTTTTCGAGATATGAAAGTTTAAAATTATGATTTTTCTTCAAAGTACCATTAGTTTGTATATGTGAACAGTGGTTTTGTCTATGTGTTGTATGTGTGTGTTTATGTATTTGTGCTATAATAAAATCAAACCGGTTTTTTGTCTTGATTATATGACACAGTGCTGGAACGTCCTTAATATTACATAGACGTATTATAAAGAATGCATAGATGTATATTTATAAATAATGATTTGGGGGTGTTAAGTTAGCAGAGTAGTAAAATCTTGAATACTACCCTACCAGACATGTAGCCGCAATTGTTAAGACGCTCTACTTGTCCTAGAAGGTTGCGAGTTCAAATCCTGATGGTGACAGTTTGTCAATTATAATTATTGGGACGGACAGTTGATTAAACTGTCAGCCTATGGACAAGAACGAAGTAACCGGCTATGCTTGTGAAGGTTTTCTACAGTTTCCTTTCACGAACTCCAGATGAATATCGGCCTAGTTCCTATCAAAGTCGGCTGCAGCCGTACAACCTACCTATTATATTATACCAACGGAAGTGACAATCGTTTACTTAATTTGACATTTAAGTAATATGTTATTGATAAAATACCTTGATATCAAATGTTTGATATGAAAAATTATACATGTCTAGGATGGGAATCGACCCCACGTGATCCTGCAGCCGGAATGATAGCCTAAAATCTGGATTTTCAGAGCAAACCCCACAACATTCTTTCCTCTCTAACTTAGATCCGTCGGTATAAAATACCACGCCTTTTGGCTTAACCAAGTTCTCATCCCATTCCTGTCTGGCGGATATAATTTAACTGCATTTGAGCTAAAACATTCAGTTTCTTCAATATACAAAGCTTATAGTTTAAAAATTTGTTAAGAACCCTAGAAATTTGTTCAAGCTAGGCTAAAACTGACGTGATGACTAGCAAATTCAAGTGAAATATTAACAATCCACTTTAGTTCCAGTTTTACAACAATGTAAAACCATTTAATAGGACTCGTATTCATAAAAATTTTTTTGTATGATCTAAATATTCAAACAATAAATCAATTATGATTTATTATATTCACGAAAATTGTGAAGGTGTTTTTTTAAATAATCTGCTAACTTTACTAACCACTAAGCGCTCGCTACATCCACACACAGACAATGCACTCATGTAAAATAATATATTACTAAAACCATGGATCACTAGTCAGTACTATACAACATACAGCTCTCTCTCTCTCTCTCTCTAGTAACTTAGCTCCATATACAAGCTCCTCTTTTACATACTAGCAAAGTACAACAGGCATCAAAAGTTGATGTTAGTTTTTAACATTATATAATTGACTAGCTGTACCCTGCGACTTCGTCCGCGTTTATATAAAATGCTTTTATATAGCTATCCCCCGTGGTTTATATAAAATAAATAAAATTAAAAAAAATTATAAAAAAAAAAAAACAAAAAAAAATTCTTACCCCAACTGGATTTGAACCAGCGACCTATGTATATCTATATCTATTGAATACATTTTTTCTTCCGACTTACTTTACAAATATCAATATTTAAGGTTAACTAAGAATTTTAACGTAATGCTAGATAGCCTATAGCCTTCTTCATGAATATGGCTATCTAACGCAAAATAAATTTTTAAAATCGGATTGGCAGTTCTAGAGATTAGCGCGTTTAAACCAACAAACAAACAAAAAACTCTTCAGCTTTATTATATTAGTATAGATTTGTTCTTTATTGATTCAGTTTTCGAAAAAAATTTTCGAATAAAACTTACTATTTTTATAATGAACAAATTTTATTTGAAGCATTTTTTCGAAAACCGAATCAATAAGGCACAAATCAATTATAAAATTGAAAAAACTTTTGACGCGTATTGTACTACGATAGATAACCTATTATTGTAATAGCATATACATAACATAACTGTAAATTGATTGTGTGCTACATACATATATATATAGCTCCACCACATACATACATATATAGCTCGTTGCTAACACACTAGAGCTAACTGCAGTAGTAAGAGTAATAAATAAAAATTTAATCTTCTTGTAATAAATTAAAAATATTTTACTACAGATAAAACTTATATTGAAAGGATTTACATCGTGTGTTCCGTTTATGTTTGGTTGCTGTTTTTTTTTTTGCACTGTTTTTTTTTTCCTGCTATTTTCCTGTAAACCACATACACAAACACTTTGTTTGCAATGGATGAGAGAAAATCAAAATGCCGGAGCTTCTTTATTCTATGATGATTATAATCTATTGCATGAATCAATTTTATATTTTCTATTCTATGGTTAATTTATTTATTTTTTGCTTGCGAAATTAATAAATCATTGTATTTTATCTATATGAAATATTTTATTTTACACTGCCACCACGAATAGTGTTAGTATAACACTTGGTTCTATATCCATTGTGTAGGTACACCGTGAATACGAGGAACGATATTTGTTATTATTTTGGTAAATAGCTACACCGCCATCTCTTACATTTCAATTTGACTATACAGTTGAAATTAGATCCATGAAGATAGAAGAATATTCGAATTATGAGCCCCGTTATCAATGGAATTCTTTTTATGTGGCTCGTAAACTTTGTATATTAAATGTATATATTGATAAACCTGGCATGGTCTTGATAAATTTTACTAACTCTGATTCTAATGTAAATAATGGATTTAATGCCAGTCTGTCAAACTTTAATTGAAGGAGTGACGTTGGTTCTATTGTACCATGATAAAATGCAGAATCATTGGGTTTTGGATACAATATATAATTTTTCTATGGTAGTTTTTCATTACTATATCATTATATTAAACTTTTGTGTCTTAATAGTAGTGTTGTGTTAATTTAATAAGAAATTATTTAAAACGAAGTATAACTTCTTACGTGCGTACATAAATACATTAACTAGTTTTAATTATGCTGATAAAAATAATTAATAATTAAGCCCAACGTTGGATAAAACTATGTTTTTCATATTAAATTAAATAAAGAATATAATTCAAAGAATATTTTAAAACAATATTGATCACAGTTTATTAACAGTGTCTAATTTAATAACATAGTTGTTACAAGGTTAAATATAAAAAAATATACTTTCGTAAATGAGTTAAGAATATGATACTGATTGTTTTGTAAGGGATTGTGGATTGATTGAATAAAACGATGTTTAATTATCAAAACGATATAAATAACTTTTGGATCTATTATTAATGATCATGACTGTATCGACCCCAACGCCCTTAAGAAATATGATTGTCTTAAACTAGTACTGTAAATTTTCTATTAAAAAAGATAAGATATTAAATTCTCTTCAGTATAAGAGCAAACAAAAAAATTATTTTTTGTTTACGGATATATTATTTCTAAGAGTTGTTTATTTTTCTTTATTTTTTTTTGTAAAATTCGAAACAAAAAGAAACACAAAACTCAAATAAACTCTTTTTTTTTTGAATAAACTCTCTCTCTCTCTGTTGATCAAATAATACAAATTAAATAAATCTTTTATATATTTTTTTCCATTTCTTTAAAAAAAAATCATTTTAAAAACATAAAAAACAAAAATTTCTTATTTACTCACTGTAATTGATATTTTTATTTTTTTGTGTTAAAGATGTTTATTTTTAATAAATAAATAAAAACGAGTTGATTATTATTAGTTTTGTCAATGGAATTCAAATAATAAGTGGTGTGAAATACTCATGTGATCTCTATACATAGGTATTTTAAATATATTCAAACACAGTTTGTCAATATATACTCGTATAGAAAGTAATTTTTCATTTAATTCTAATCACAAAAGAAGCGCTCATTTTTCAAAATTTGTTTGATCATTTATGCCTTAATCATTCGGTTTTCCAATCTTTATTCGTAACATCAATTATTTAATTTTGATAAATGAGCGATAGTTTTGCAGCCGATTGTACTATCAATCAGTTTCTGACATTTTTACATCGATTTGTGCCAAATCTATTTGATAATCGAAAAAATGTCTCGAATAAAAGTTGTTTGTCAAAGAAATACTAGCAACTTTTGTTCTTAACAATTTTTCGAAAACCGATTGTATTTGTCACTATCACAAAGCAAATATTAGCAATAGGCTTATATGTAGCAGCGATTTAATTGCATGATGGAATTCTAAAATACGTCACGAAATAAAAATTCTCCACCATACACACGCTGCTTTTGGGCCTAGAACTTCCCTATAGTTTGTATACTAGTCACGGCATTCAACAGTAATAAACAAAAATTAGGAAAATTTACAAAATATGAGACGTGTCGAAGTTATTTTTTCGTGTGCAAGTTTGACGCACACGAGTATGAAAACTATTAGACGAACTGAAAAATGGTTTATATGTTTTTAAAGGAAAATTTAATACTCTAAAATTTTGAACTAATACATTTCTTTCAAATTTTTAATACATTTCGACTTTCAAAACTCGGAAATCTTTTCAATTTTGGGGTATATATTTGTATTTTTAGCTATTTGTTTAAAATAAACTAAAGGTAATTCTGCAAGGAATGTATAGAAATATTTTCCATTTTTGGGCATTGTTTGCTTGATATAATATAAACTTGTAAATATAATCTTTCTGTTTGTTTATATAATATCTTGAAATAAATAAACATTTTAATTCACAGACAAACTTTCCCAATATAAAATTTTTCTCCTTGATGTTGTTTTTTTTTTTTTTAAATAAACAATCAATAATAATCCTTAAAAAGACACTTATTTTTGTATTCATTGTTTCATTGTAAATTTATGATTTCATTCAGAAACAGATATAACAACACGAATAAAAAAGTACATTATGTTACTACTCGTAAACTCCGAAGAAATAATAATATACAAATTATACTAAAAAACAAAATCATTTTTATTTTTATTATTCAAAGATGAAGGAAGACGTGAAGAAGAGGAGAAGGGAAGGAAATAAAACAATAGAATTCTATACAGTCTGTGTTGGCATGCATTTCCAATAGAGAATCAATGTTAAAAATTTTTTATTACTGGCAGGCCATCTGGTTACTTTGCGGAGTCAGTCAGTACACATGTAACGAGTACACACTCTTAAATGAGTCAGTACACACAAAACACACAGTCAATGAGTCAGTACACACTCTTAAATGACAAACAAACTACCATACGCATAAGGGTTTATTTGGATTCTCATTACATGTTTACTGACTGACTCCGCACAGTAACTAGACGGCCTGCCAGTAATAAATAATATTTAACATTGATTCTCTATTGGTAAAGCATTCCAATACAGTCTGTATACTCATACACACACTAAATACATAAAAATACCACAAAAATATGGTTTTGAGAGTTGTGTAATACTTTTAAAAAGAATGTGTTAAATATAATTTATGACAAATAAAAAATAATATCAGATAGATTTATTTAATCTTATTGTCTGTCATACTTTATATAGATAGACACAACAGAGAGAATCTATAGCCTAAAAACCTAAACCTTTTGTTTTTTTTTTATAATACAATTTTTCATACAATTTTATTTACTTGTGTAGAGAGTATTTTGAAATAAAAACAAAAAGATATTGTATTACACATGTCGTCGGCAATTGAATATAAAAATCCTTTTTATTTCAATTGTTTTATATGTAGTCTTTAAATTTGTCTGAATTAATTTTTTGTATTTAAAACAGGAAATAGCCAATCGCAATTTTTTTGGGATATTTTTGTTTTATCTTTCGGACTAAATATAGTTTTTTAAGGATGTTCCAGCACTGTGTTATAAAATCAGGACAAAAAACCGGTTTGATTTTATTATAGCACAAATACACATAAACACACATATACAACACATAGACAAATACACTGTTCACATATGCAAAATAATGGTATTTTGAAGAAAAAACTAATTTTAAACTTTTATATTTCGAAAACAAAACGGCAACTCACGATTTAAAAAAAAATTTGTATAATAAATCTTTAGCTTTACTCTCCTAGTTTTAAAAAAAAATTCGGTCGAGTATTTTTTCTAATACAACAGATAATAATTGGGCGGGCATGAAGTTTAACATGCTTTTAATGAGAGAGTGTGAGAGAGAATGATTACTTTGATATTAATTATCCCGCGTTCTAAAGGGTCAAAAATTCTGAAACTTCGGGATTTATTAGAAAACGTTATTTTTAGCCTGTGAAAAAAAATGAGCTAAATCTGTTGAAAAGTGGTGGTATGCTGGAACATCATTAAAGTTAATTTACTATAGAGTTTTGCGGTGATCTTTTATAGAAACTTTATCGTTATAGAAACACACTCAATATACCTTCGTCATAACCATAAATGTTTCCAGCATTTAATTCGTATAACTGTGTTTTTTAGATCTAATTTATTACGTGTCTTACCAAAATTCCGTACTGATTTCGAATACTATGATTATGGAACATACCTGAAACAGAAAAGACATATTTTATTATCAAAAAAACTTAAATAAAATTTATTTATTGGTATGAAAGGTAATCCGACTCCTTCGAATACACTGTGATCTAGCATCCAGATCAATTTAATGTTGCTCCACCTCACTACTCCTTAGTTGATTTCTGTGACAGGCAAACCTTTTAGAGCAACTTGACGGTCTAAGAGAATGTATACGTTCTACTTTTTGTAAGCCAGTATGACGTAAACTTCTACTGGAAAGACGGTGGCATATTTTTTCAATGTTATATTTAATTCGACTTTTGTATTTACTTTACTCGAACAGCCCAACTAAATAACGTAAATTTACAATGAAAAATAATAGAGTTATGTTGAATTTTTATGGTTTTTCGAGCCGAATTGCTCGAGGCATGTTAAAACAGAATATATTCTATTTAAAATTGATCATAGACTAACAAACATATAAAATAACAAACAATAATGAGAAATGTTGATTATTATTAATAGAAATTCATTTGTAATGAATATTAAATCAGTGTATAGCTCGTATGTACATATACATACATACATACATTGACTAGTAGACTGTAAGAAGGTTTGTTTGTTATTAAATGACTTTTATTTCATTATTTACGAACAATAAAATGTTCTAATAGGTACATAATACACTCTATATACACAATATACATACTGTAATGTTGTTGTGTGTATGTTGGAGTCGTCTCTTGTGCTACAATAAATAAATAATAATACTAGCACGCATTACACTTACTTTACTTGACTCTGATATTACTTCTTCTATAACTCTCATATGATGTAACAACCAAACATGTAACAATAATGTAATGAATGGTAGTGGTACTGTAATGTAATGTAACTTATATAACAACGTATGTTGTTGAGTCAGTCAGTTACTTCTCTTACTATAATAGATATCTACCTAATAAATACATAATGTATTAGTTATTATTTACTTTGTAGATATATTAAGGTATATTAAATACAAAAGTATATGATATATATATATATATATATATATATATATATATATATATATATATATATATATATATATATATATATATATACATTATTTATTGAATGATTCATTATACTTAGTGCAGCTATATAGTCTTATAGGCATATACAATAAAACATATACAAACATCTGCAAAATGATTTTCCGAATAGTAGAAAATTTCCTCCAAAAAACTTGCGGCAAAACATTTCATACGAAACCAGTGAAAATAACAAAAATAACTGAGTCATTTGCTTCAATATCCTGTACGTATTGAGTTTATGGAAAAAAGTATCAAACAAAACTTATTTTTATTTTTAAAAAAGGAATATTTTTTGTCATTAAATTTTTTTTCTATCTCTTACGGTTTCAGTGAGGAATATTCTCCTATTTATTGGCAATTTAACAATATTTCATGGATAGTTATAAAAATAAAACAAAATAGATAAATAACCACTGTCTTCCTTCAAATAAAAAATATCAAGTGGAGATTATAAGTTGAGATTTGATAATAGATTGTATCTAAGTTAATGGTTCAGTACCAAACAATTAATATATATCAATATTTGGTACTGTTTTAAGAACATATTTTTCATATTTTTATATCTGGTATAGATAATATATACAATTATAAATTACGTTTAGTCCTGACTTATTTAACGGTGGAAAATAACGGAGAAATGTTTGAATGAACCTAATTTGTTCATTTCTTTATGTCCGCCCGTCCGTCTGTAAACACGATAGTTTAAAAATCAAAAGAGATAAGAAGCTGAAATTTTGTGAATGTGTTCTAGAGCTCAATAGTGGGGTCATGATCGTGAATGAGCAAAATTACAGGGAATATACATTTTTGAAACCGTAAGATATATAGGATGGCGCATAAGTAACGTTATGATTTAATTAGTGAATAAATTTTTGATATATATTTATTTTGATGTATAAATGATATATATTTTCATATATATACATATATATTTATATATATATATATATATATATATATATATATATATATATATATATATATATATATATAAATATATATATATATATATATATATATATATTATGTATATATTTTTTTGTTTTGTTTGTATGTAGATATTTTGATATTAAATGATGATAAAGTATTTACCTTTTCTAAAGTATTTACAGGGTATCTAATAAAGCAATTCAGTTATTTGTTATTTTTACATGTGAGATCAATTTTTTTGAATTTATGACACTATTATTTCGTTTACTAATATTTTAGTTTCAATCTATATTATTAAATTATCCAGTATCTATCTTCATACATACAAATACATATACTTATATATATATATATATATATATATATATATATATACATATATATATATATATATATATATATATATATATATATATATATATATATATATATATATATATATATATATAAATGTATTTATTTACAACGGGTATAACATTATAATTTGTACATTGTAGTAATAACGACTTTGATCATAAAGAGAATACTTAATATACTATAAGTCATATTAGTAAAGCTTTTGTATATTACTACTACAACAACGGCTGCGAGTATGAACAACTACAACAGAACTGACTCCACAACACAAACCATCACCATCGTCATCATATCGTAGTGGTAATATCAGAACCTTTTCACTTCTTCGTACTACAACAAACTCTCTAGAAGCAGCAGTACACCCATACACACACACACACACACATACTTTTCGTTCCCCAAGTAAAGTTACGTTTTAAGTAAAGTACATCACCATAAGTACATACGTACATGAGGGTACTATCAGCCACAAAAGTAGCGTTGGAAAATCTTTTAGTTTATTTGATGTTGTTGTGGACTTGCAACTAAATCTCAATATACTTTCTTATTTAGACACCTTTGGATAATCACTACATATGCCACCCGTTACTTAGGTAACTATATGTGTGTTACCTCAGTAAACAAATTGAGATATTTTATATCAGGAAAAAATAAAGATTAGATGGAAATCAAAATTGTCTTTATTTTTACATTTTCCAATGGTAGATTTCAGATACTGGTTCATTTTATACCTCTGGAGTGTCTTATTCATGTGTGTTTTGGAAAAATATTTCGAATAAAAGTTGTTTGTTGATTTATAGTGAACAACTTTTATACGAAACATTTTCTCGACCGGATGAATAAGACACAAATCAAATATAAAATTTTGATAAAAGAATGCAACTTTTGTAGCCGTGTGTACTGTAAATATATGATGCTACCAAGTGTAACCTAGAGACCTTCCTTACCTAAATTCTGTATAGGAGTGTAGAGAGCTTTTACACATAATATTATTGTGTGTATGGTATGATGGGTAAAGCTCTCTCACAAAAATATTTATTAGTTGTTGTTGTTCTTGTTTGAAGACGATGGATGATGTACACATAGAATATGAAGAACCATAGATAAATACATTTACATATGTTGTGTGTGTAAATATGTAAATGAAATCTATGGTTTTGTGTTACGGCATGAAGTTTTTTTTAAATGTTGAGATGGAGTTGGGGGTGCGGTAATCACTCTCACCATCATAATAATATAATAATAATTGGGACACCTTAGCTGGGCTTTTTCACCAGTCCAAGTGGCCGATCGGTCTAAGGCGTTATGTCTGCGCAGTATGCCTACTTGGAAACTGGGAGGTTATGGGTTCGAATCCCGACATCGGAAGTTTGTCAATTATTAAGAAAAAAAAAGATGCAGTTAATTGACTAAACTGTCGGCGTATGGACAAGAACGAAGTAAAGCATAGCCGCTTGAGAAGCTATTCTGCAGTTTCCACAGGCACCAAATTAGCAACAAGCAACATATCTCTGAATCCATAGATTGTAGTCGATATACGTATTTATAAAATACAAACAAATGTTCTAGGAATAGGGACAAAATTTGAAATATAATACCAATGATAATAATCCTAAAAATAACATAACCTATATACTAGTAACTCCAATGTCCTACAATTTTTTTTTCTATTCGTTTCTATATAAATATTAAAATATATAGAATATGTGTGACCTTGTAACATAATATAAAATGCACACAATAAATTGAAATTTCTAGGAATTCAATATGAGATGTATAAACAATACTCCGAGTAATAGGAATACTGATAAAAACAATATGTTATGCTATTTACAAAACAAATAAATAGAAGGATACAAATATTTCTAGTACTGTGTATAACAGTTAAATAGAGAATATAATTTTCACATTCACATACGAGTATTGCATATGCATTTTATATATGTATACAGTCGAAATCGGATATAATGACATTGAAGACAAAATAATTATTCTTACTTACTGAAAAAATAGGACGGTTGGTTATAATAGCCGAAAAATTTCGATAAAGGTTCGTCGCTTTAAGCGATATGTCCCTTTATCCGATGTTGTTATAGGCAGTATACTTACATAGGTATTTATACAGGATGTTCTGAAATTCATTCAAGAAAAAAGTTGAATAAAGTTTTTCGATTTGACTTATTTTTTTAGATATCAATTACATACAATCAATTACACATTGATCAATTCAAACAATCACAGAGCGCATAGTGTAAGGAGGCGGAGCTTCTTACCTTCTGCAAGCCTATAAAAGCGCTACACTCTAATGCTGAGGACACGCCTCCTGACACTATGCGCTCTATGTGATTGGTTGAATTTATCAATGTTTAATTGATGGAATTTAATTGATATCTTAAAAAATCAGCGTCAAATAGAAAATTTTATTAAACTTATTTGTTTGTTTTTTGCAGCTGTACACCGTGGTATAGTTTTCTTGAATGCATGTCAGAACACCCTGTATCGGGATTCAGTCGGGATCTTGCCATTTAGTCGTAATAACCGATCCGTCGTTGTAAACGATGTCGATTTAGCCGGTTTCGACTGTATATGTATATGTATATGTATATAATATAATTTTATCTTTGTGTTTCGAAAAATATGTCGTGTATTTTTGAATACAAATATATAAATTGGTATTTTTGCATTTGTTATATACAGAATGTTCAATATAAAAATAAAAGTAATATCTATCAGCGAAATTAGTTACTTCTGAAAAGATTCCTGCATATGGAAAACTGCTTTGGATTGAAAAATATTTCTCTTTTGTCAAAATACTTTACAATTAATCCTTTCTGAATTCATTTTTTTTTTCGTTTAACTAGAAAAAAGAAGAGAAAATACCAATTAACTGGGTTAATTGCTGAAATATCTGGTATATACCGAGTTTATCAATAAAGTTTCAAACAAAAGTTGTTTATTAAAAACAGAGGAACATTTTTAAATTTTTTTTCTATTTCTTACAGTTTCACAGATGTATATACCCCCACCCCTTGGCGAGGGGAGGCACAGTCCAATCTTTCCCATTCGAACTTGATCAATCATTTTACTTTTAGAACACACACACAAAATTTCAATTTGTCATCTCTTTTCAAATTTAAAAAAATTGTGTTTTCCCCAAGTTATCCTATTGATTATACACAATCAATACGATGATCCAACATTATGGTAGATCAATTATTCAACAATAGTTTGTAAAAAAAATGATTTGATTCTAGCTCCTATTGTATTTGTTGGTTTACTATAAAAAATAAATAGATGTAACGCGAAGAATCGAAAGTTGCGAATAACTCCAAAATAACAGTTTTGGAAAATTACTATTTTGGACTCAAATGATCTTCCCTGTCACATTCGCATTTTGTATTTTCAGGTATTCCCACCGGTTGCCATTGTATTAAAAATATTTAAAACTTTTTTAAAAATAAAAACCATATCAGGTTAAAATTTTTTTCAACACAAGAATTATTGAATCAAAGTGACAATCAAAACTAACCCTTTTACGAAATCGTAATCGAATAGAAAGAAGTAACAAAACTCTTAAATTAAAACTAGAAACGATTCTCTTATCATAAACTGAATAATTTTTAAATTAAGGATGTTCCAGCATACCACCACTTTTCGATAGATTTTGCTCATTTTTGTTTCACAGGCTAAAAATAACGTTTTCTAATAAAAGTTTAAAATTATTATTTTTCTTCAAAATAACATTATTTTGAATATGTGAACAGTGGTTTTGTCTATGTGTTGTATATGTGTGTTTATGTATTTGTGCTATAATAAAATCAAATCGGTCTTTTGTCCTGATTATATACCACAGTGCTGGAACGTCCTTAAGTGGATTCCTTATTATGTAATATTCTAAATATATTCTCGAATGGTTTTGTTAGTACCATTCGTTGCGAACATCGTGGGTGGTCCGTCCTATTAAGATTATATAAATACTTGTTATAGTAAACATTGAATATTAATATATTAAAACTTTTGTTTTATTTAATATATATTTTATTTGATAAAATAAGTACAATATATTATATGTATTTGTAAATAAATATATAGAAATTACATTATACTTAGTATTTTAATTTTATAAATGTATATGAATGAACATATATGAGAAATTGTTTCATATTGGTTTGGTTACTATAATCAATTTATTTTTATATTTTTAATTAAAAATTTTTTATTATAAAAATAAGCAACTAAAATAATTGCTTTTACTTGGGGCGCTTTGTTTTGATATTAAATTTTAGTCTTCTCAAAGAAAATTTCAACAAAATAATGTCACGCAATTTTGTTTTGTTTTTAGTAAGTTAACTGTTAATATACTATAAATTACAAATGTGAAAAAGAAAATGTAACCGCTGGGCCTCGAACCATAGACCTCCATCTCTCCGGGAAGGTCAGCTAACTAATACACCACGGTCAGTAATTATATTACAATTCTTATTCACTTATATTTCAATTTTTACGATAATTTCCCCCGTACTGTTATTTGCAAATTAATAATGGTCTTTGTTAACTTATAAACACTTTTTTTTTTTTAATTAATGCTCTAAGTTTATTTTTTTATTTTTTCAAACGCGTCCATCAAGTTTGGTACATTTATTTTAGGAATTTTTTTCGAATCCTATCATGAGTTCATTTAAGTGGTGCCTATTTTATATTGTAATTAGAACTGCATAAATTTCTGAACTTTGGAAATGGGTTAGTCACAATTGGAAGTGGGTTATGTCACAATTGGAAATGGGTTAGAAGTGTGCTGCAAGGTTTGCTAACAAAGTTGTTATGGGTCTTCGTAAATTTTTTATTCTAATCTGAAATAATTTCATAGGTTGGATAATCGAAATATCTTGTGAAGGTTTTCTGCAGTTTCCTACATGAAGACGTTTTTAAATTGAATTAAAACTGGCTTGATTAATAAATTTAAAAATTTGTTTATTTTACGATTTTTTCGCTGTTTATATCCAAAATATCTCTATAAAACTATTATACGTCTGAATACATTGTTTTTCATATTTAACATAGTAATATCTAACTTATTTTTCATATCTATTTAATATCTTGTAAAAATGTTTGAACAATAATTATTCAAAAACTGGACGCCTGATAAAAAAAATTCATTAATGTGTATATTGATTAATAATATACAAAATTAAATCGAATGAAATCATCCGAAATGTACAAGACAGAACAGACTGGAATCATTTGGTCTCTCACGTTCTCTACAGGATATCCTCTGGAGAATATCTTCACTAATATATATATATATATATATATATATATATATATATATATATATATATATATATGAAAACTTAAGATTTTTATCTATTACTTTGCTTGAACCAACCAAATACAATCAAATACATGAACATCTTAAACAATATATCTCAGATAGAAATTTAAAATGATATGATATATTTTTACTTTCATTAAAACTATGTTACTTATACTGTAAAATATCACTTGTTAATTGAATTATTCGGAGATCATCGTATGATAAACAAAAGACACACACACAAATACACACATACACAAAGCTTTATAGTTCAACTATATTTATATTATTATAGAGTCGTTTATAATGATACACTCAATATATGCATATTATATTCAACAACGTTTACCGGTGAATGTACTGCTAAGCTGTTTAGAAAGACACTCTTTGTATGTACTGGATAGATATGGATGTAGGCGCTTTTAAAGCTTAAAGCCTCATTACATTCAGGATGTGTAGTGTGCTTTACTGAACACAAATCTTAGGTACATACACATATACCTGTACAATCGTATATTTACAGAAAGTTTTAAATATGTTTTAGGTGTAGTTGTTTCTTGTGAGCATTTCAATTAAATGCCACACCTTCCCCATTTTCACTTGTTTTTAGCCTTGATCGAGTTATGGATTTTGAGAAAATCCGGATATCTTATAATATTGGTATTAATATCGATAAAGGTAATCATGACGTCATATTCCAAAATGGAGGCTTAGGCAGGCTACATTTCAACAATTAGTTATATTTTTAACCCGACTTCAAAAAAGGAGGATGGTTCTCAATTCGTCTGTATTTTTTTTTTTTTTTCATAAAAAAAGATGGGTTTTATTAACAAAATAACAATTTTTTGTTTATATTATTAACGTAGCCTTAATATGGCATATGTAACTATCACAGTTGAGCCTCACTACTCTGTTAATAATTATGGCCATCAGATGTCAGAGTTCTAAGGAACAAACACCAGTAAAAATTACATTGTACAATTGAGATGATTTCATCATGTAATTAATTACACAGAAATTACTCCACAAAATAGTTTATATTTTCAAAGAACTAATAAACACATTTTTATTAATGAGTAACGCACTAAAATGGAAAAATGACATAATCGCAAGAGTGTGGGGTTTTTTGTTGCGTGTTTTGGTTGTGCTTTGAAAATTTCTTGAAGAAAAATTGTGAAGAGTCCAATTTCCATAAACAGCGATCCATGATTTTATACCCCCCTAATTGATGTTTCTACTGTTAATTTTCTCCGAACTGCTTCTATATTTGTATTCGACTATGAACTGTAAGTATTTATATATAGATATACCAACTCCTTTAAGGATAAGATATCCTAGTTAGTAAGAGAAATAACCTAGAGAGAATGAATGCGGGTTAGTTTCTAACAAGGTAGATTCTAAGGTACATAACTACTATATATCTATCCATGGTTAAATGATATCTACCTGTGAGTGTACAAGAGATGTTTACAGCTTACACAGATAGCAACAGCTACATTTCTTGGTCTTAAAGTACTCGCATTACACACGTGTCAAGTTTTTTTTATATAGTTCTTCCGAATACAAATTATATGGCCAATACAGGTTGCATAGTTTTATTTCGCCGAACTTCCCTAGAAGGATTTCCTGTAATTATTAAAATTATTTAATTCTTGAAAGTCTTCAACATACCGAGATATACAAAAATATTCTCAAGACTTCTAATAATAACGACCTATAGTGCAAGTAGTGATGCCGCAAGACAAATCAAGATGAGAGTAGCATGTCTCTTGTATTGTATTGACTTGTAAAAGTTTTCTATCGTTAAGTAACGAAAACATATTTTTTTGATAGTGAAAACAATATACCTCTAGATAAACTAACATACATGATATAAAATTGTTGAAACTGTTGATATAGTAATCTATTATATTACATCGTATAAACTAGACTTTATATCTGAACAGTGTTATCTTCTACAAATATAACTTTATAATATTCACATTCAGTTTTGCCTATTAAATAATAATCAAAATATAGAAATACTCTTAATTATTACATATTACAAGTTGAATGAGTTAAATTGCTAACGTATTCTGTGTAAGTCAGGTCTTTATATTATATTCAAAGAATCTACTATATGAAAGTGTATAGTAACGAATTGTGACACGTTGAAAAGTCAACGATACAATCACGATCTTTGCTTCCGCATACAATTGATTGATTGATTAATATCGCGGTAAAAAACTATTGCACTTCGACCTTATGGTCCATTGTGCTATCCATTCTACCTCAATCCGACGAGACTCGCTTCTCCCATATGTTGGAAATAACCTGAAGCTTGCTTATCAGGTCCTCACGAAGGTTCGTATATTCGGGGTGAGATGCACCGTATATCTTGTATCTGCTGTAACCCAGAGGTTCGCAGTCAAAGATTATGAGGCTGAATGTTTCCTCCTCCACGCCACACAATCTGCACATAATGAACCCGTTATGGAGTCCCATTGTGTGCAGATTCTTCCGCAGGGGATAATGCCCGGTAATGACTCCAGTAACCCTTCGCAGTTGCATCCTGTTCAGCTTCAGTGCATCGAGCGACAGTCTCTATGTTGCATTCTGAAGCAGTACCTTCTCGAGCTCTTGCCGCGGTACTTTTTCACAGTTATTACGGTGTTTAGCATTTGACCACTCGTTGATCACCTGTTTGCATGCAGTCCTTGGAATTCCTAAAATAGGCTCTGGGCCTATGAAGGGTATTCCGACTCCCCTCTTTGCTAAGGTATCTGCTTTTTCGTTTCCTTCGAAACCACTGTGACCCGGCACCCAGATCAATTTAACATTGTTCCGTTTTGCCAGTTTCAGAAGTTCCTCCAGACAATACTTTAAATAAAGATTTTTTTGTATTGAGCTCAAAAAGACTGCTGCTTCTGGTAGGAAGCTAAGAAGCTAGGCTTGAGAAATGAGGACAACTGCAGGTTTTTTGAAGAAATGGAGGAAACTCCGCAACACATCCCAATAGACTGGGACACCCTCATACACAAGAGAAGATAATATCTGGGAGTCTAACAGATATATTAGACTCCCCTTAGACCCAATTCAGATCCTGTATTTCGTGAAGCAGAATTCCGTTTGCCATCAAAATTAAACTGAAGAATTATATTATTTCCACAATGGTATTTAAATATAATTTAGAGTTAAAAAAAAACAAAATTAACTTTAATGTAAATAAAAGCATGGGATGCTCTCTACTTACTGTTGTAAAAGTATGAAGACGTAACTAGAGAGCACCCCATGCTTTTTTTTACGTTACAATTTATTTTGTTGTCAATCTCTTTATTCCATTTTAAATTATTTTGTATTTTTTGGTTCATATTCCAATAAAAGCATGTTTTTTTAGGTTTTTTTAAATTCTAAATTTTATGTTTTGTTTTTTAGTCTTAAAACGAAATTATATTTTGCATTGTAGTTTCATTCTTCATTATTATTCCCACGAGTGTTGGAATGAATCCAATTCTAACCGAAGAAAGTATATATCGAATATAGAATAGGAAAATTATGTCAGATAATAATTTTTTTTCGAAATTTTAACCTTTGGACATATCATTTTTTTAGTCAAATTTTGTTTATGACATTTCCATAGAAACTATAAACTATATTATCATGTTATAAATTGTTATATATAAGTTATAGATTTGCTAATTTGTATTTTGGCAATTAATCAATTTAAATTTAAATTTTTATTTTGTTTTTTTTTTTTTTAATATTTTTTTGTATATTATTACCGGTTCTTAATACGTCTGCAAAATTTCGATCATTCAGACGTCCGAAAGTGGGTGAAAATTCACTTACAAGATCTCATTACATTCATACATACAAATCAAGTTAATAAAAGCATGTTAAAAAAAATTACTCATTATACTCTGTAAATGCTCCTATTCTTAAAGTTTTAACTTCATAAGTCTTAGAAATTTGACGTTGGACATAGGATGGTTAAGAAAATTCTACATACGATAGTATATCATAAGGCTGTTAAGCTGCCGTCGGTTCTACTTAATATACCTTTATCTTAAATATAATTTAGATACATATCTGTTTGTTGCTAGGCAAGGTAAGTCGGTACGTAAGCTACCTATACTTATATCTTCCAATTTGTGCCTCTATCGTAGTTCTAGCTCTACATGTACGAGAAGTAGTAATAATAATCTTCCTTTCACAAATTTTACTTAATATTATTATTTAAGGGAGAGAGATGTGTAGTAAATATAATAATAATTTATACTTAATTTTATTTTAATGATTCTATATATCCTACAAAATTATATAAATAAATTATTATTATCATTAATTATATAACGAATATAAAAAATATATATAATAATTAATGTTTTTATGTATTTTAATTTTATGTAAATATTTAATTTAAGTAGTTGTGTAGCGCGACTGACGTCAACGAGTTTTTCTTAAGAATTATGAAAATTTTGACCTAAATTCTGTTTTTTATTCATAGTTTTCGTCTCGTAGAAGGTGGACGTTAAATAATGATTTCTTAAACATGAAAAGGAATGATAGTAAATAATGGCTAAGAAAGTAAGTCATTTATCTAAGTGCAACGCCATGCCCCTGGTCACGCAATCTATATCCGAGTCGATTGGTTCTGTAATTTTGTTTCTTATCATTTTTCTGTTACACTAATATTTACAGAAATATTTACAATTAAAGATTGAAAGTTAAAATTCTAAATATCTCTGTTCACAATAGAGTTTGAGAAAAATGATCACGTAATGAATTGTAGTAAACTTGATTTTCTACAACTTTACTCCTTATACATTTTTCGATTTTTCTAATATTAAGAGTGATATTTATTATTTTGTGTTTGTTTGATACGAATACATGAAATATATTTTATTGTAAAAAATTTTGATTGTCGTTTCTATAGCAACTATAAACTATAATCGTTATACTTCGTTCTATTTTGGCGTTTTAATAAATTTAATTTTTGCAAATACTAAAGTCATATCAGATATTATATTTCATTTTGATCACACTAAAATTATGACCGCTAGAGAGTGATTTATGTATTCTAAGGAAATTCGGTAAGTTGACGCAGCTTCTGCGTAACGAATTTTTTTTTTGTAATATGTTATGTAACTTCAAATATAAAAAAAAATCACGACACCATTTTGATTAATTTCTTTTAGTCACAAGTGTATAATAACAGATATTGTTCTGAATTTTTGAAACTAAGCATAATTTAGGTTATTGCAGGTAAAAAAAATAGATATCAATACACCTGAACAAAAAATAAATCTAGGTCATGTTTATAAATCATATATAAATTTCGGTATACAATGTGTCACCAGGTAAGTTCATATTTCCTATCAATTTAAGATAAGAGACCCATTTGGACCATAATTGATAAATGGCAGATTAAGACATTCGTTTTTAATCCATTTATACAATTGATTTGTGCCTTACACATTCAAAACGGTGAAATTGAAAACTTCTGCTTAGTACATCCTGTATATTTTCAACCAAATATGTTTTTTTAAAGAGGGTTCGATTGACATACATTTAAAATATTGCAGAACATCGAAAAACATAAAGAAAAACATCAAAAGCGATTGTGAAAAAAAAACCCACGACACGACAAGGAAAAATTGAATTTTTTGAAAGGTTACAAACAACAGCAACGAAAAAAAAAATAGAAGCGAAAAAAACATTCAAAACAATTGCATTTAAATTGTTAAACAATAAAACAATACACAACACATTCGGGATGTAAGGCGAAGAAAAAAAAAACAATTTACGAAAAATACAATCGATGTTGTACTTTGAGAGTGATGAAATACCAGAAGGGCTGACTGCTAGCTTGCTGCCTATTCTCGCCTTCTATATAGCAAGCGAACGAGCGTACGTACGGTAATGCTGCTGTTGCCGTCAGTTTTGTTTTACATCAAAAAGTTTTACATTCTCTTACCTCCAATACATCAAAATTGTTTGAAATATTTAAAGTAAAGGGTGCTGTAAATCAAAATCGATCACCTTGATTTCGATTCCATATTTTTGCTTAAGCTTTTACAATCTTCAGTTATAATCTTTGCCATTTGTTCCCGGCAGCAAGGTCACATGGCGTGTTATTTTGTATGAATATTAGTCGGTATAATCTGACCGTGGAAATTCAGTGTGGCAAACACAATGAAAATAGCTTTTATTTACAAAGAAATTGTTGGATGTGAGAAACAGCTTTTCCAATGTTGGTAGCATTGAATTTTCACAGCCAATTCATCCATCTAAATGAGACCCCGTTGATACACGGGTCCACTGACTTTTATATAACTGGACAAAGTATCCATATGAAGGGTTCTACTGTATATTGAAATAAGCATGTTTATTAAAATATCGAATTTAAATTTAAATTTTTGACAAATAATGATAAACTTTTATTGTGGATTTTATAGATCAGATCGATCCATTTATGTCATGGTTTTGATACACACTTCACAACAAATTTTTTATTGTTTTGTTTTAATATAAAACAACAAAAAAAAAGATAGTACCTATTTTCTATAGACAAATAGATTCTAAGTGGAAAAATCTAGAAAGATCAATGTTTGAAAATTCACATATAAATATATATATATATATATATATTTATATTTATATGTATATATATATATATATATATATATATATATATATATATATATATATAATATATATACATAGGTAGATATATATGCTTTGCTTTTTACCATTATCTTAAAAAGATATGCTGCTGTTCTTTTGGATCAATTTTAAAAGGTAAGAACGTATACATACATATACATATAGATAGCTTTGCTTTTTGCTACTTTATTCTATACAAGAAGCTATTCTTTTACTTTACGTTTTTGTTGTTGTATGTATGGTGGTTTTTTTCTTACTGATTCTCATTGTTATTTATGAATTGATTCCTTGCTTTGTGCAGAAAAAAATAAAAAAAGAAGAAAAGTTTTTTTAGTCTTATTAGCGTGTATGATAATTTTATAATAAGAGTAGTTTGTAATTTGTTTTTGATATTCATTTAATTTTATCTGTATTTCAAAATCGATAAACGGTAGACACAATTTTTTTATCGCAGAGAAAAAATACACCCCCAAAATAGTAGGTGTCAACAGAAATATCATAAAAATCGGCCAAAAATTTACCTGTCATAGTAATTTACTTTGTGAATCTGGGACGTCACCAAAATTTAAAAAATTAAGGTTTAACCAATTTTGATTAATTGTTTTTTTCAAACTTTATATTATATTTTGACTTTATATTTCAAAATCAATAAACGTTATATAATTGTATATTATAGAAATGAAAAGGACAGACCCCAAAAATAGTGGGTTTCAATGACAGTTTCATTAAAATCGGATGAAATTTAGCTGTGATATTCAAAAAGTTCAATTTTTAATTTTGATCAACAAAATTCAATTTTTCGGCACATAATCTGTCCAATTTTATAGAAATTTTTTTTCTAATCTACTATTTTTGTGGGGTTTGCTTTCTATTTCTACAATGTTAGAATCGTTTAGCGTTTATCGATTTTGAATGGACAATTTAATGGAAAAACCGAGATATCTCTATTTATTTCTAATGGAAAAACAGAGGTCTTCACAAATCACCAAAAGATGTAATAGTAACTCTTAGAATATTTAAGCAGGTTCAATTTTTTTGCCAGGTGAGTGTACTATGTACACTCCCGTTCATAAAAATCGAACCAGTCGAAACATTCTAAGTGTTACTGTATATAATATATTAATATAAACGCTTGAATGTGACTTACAGGTGGTTAATTTTTTATGAACGGGAGTGTACATACATTGAACCTTTACTATAGCCTGATAGTGTTTAGTTTTTTTATGAATAGGAGTATGTTTATCTGCATACCATGGGCCACAAAAGTAGCGCTCATATTTCACAACTTTTTAGTTGGTTCATTCGGTTTTTGGGATAAAATTTCAAATGAAAGTAGTTAGGTTATTTATAATCAACAATTTTTATTCAAAGTAGGAGTTCGAAAACTGAATGAATAAAACAAATCAGGTGTAAAATTTAGAAAAATGTAATTTCTGTAACCATATGTACTTATTTATAAATGGAAGCGCTGGGAAATAGGTATATGTTGGGTGTAATAAAATGATGGAAGCGGTGGTTAATCAATGCATATCGTATATTTTTAATAAAAGTGTCTTAAACTTGTAGTGCACGCCGCTTCCACTAATTTAACATGCAAGTATTTATATGGAGCACAAAAAATATTAGTAAATAATACAAGTTCATATATAAATAGTAGGTACACTCGTGTTCAATAAAATTGAACCAACCTGAACCGAATCCGTCTCTCAGAATTTTGATTATTCTTGTAGTAAATGTTTTTGACAGATACATTTTTTAATTAATTTTTATACATAAAAAGGAGATATAACACGTAACATGTATTTACATTACATATTCTTACTCTATCACTGCCTTGTTTACATAAATAAAAAATATAAAACTTCCATTTCTTTTTTCACATTCAAAAAATATACTACTTATCTTTGTTTATAAATAAATAATATACAAGCGTGTTAAAAAAGTGAGGAGTTTTATGAAATGTAAGAAAATTAACATTTCAGGTTGGTTCAATTTTATTGAACGGGAGTGTGTACTTTACTTTTACCCATAGTTTACCTACATTACAAATTTGAATTTTAAATCAGTAAATATTCAAATATTACTTAAAGGTATATACAAAAATGAAAACAAATATCTACTACCAACTACCTTACGATACGCGAGATATACAGAACTACAGAAAAATATTTTTATTTGTATGTTGTTACAATTCTGTTATTTATTTATTATTATTTGTGTGCAATTTCGTGTTTTCTATTTTTATTCATTGCGAGATTTGATTTGTTTTTGTTGTTTTTTTATTTGTGTATTTACAGAATGTGTCAACAAATCGGGCATAATAAGTACGAAATTCAATTTACACTAAATTAAACAGATATGTGTTTTATAGACCTAAATAACTGGAAGTGAGACCTACTGAAAGTGAGTGTTGCATTAAGAACTGAGTTCAACAGTTCGAGTGGTGTTAAAGGCGCGCTGATTGGAACATGGAGGTTGCTGGTTCGATTCTCAATGGTGAAAACTGCAGGCACATGGACAAGAACGAAAGCGTCTATGCTTGTGAAAAAGTTTTTTTACAGTTTTCTATCATAAGTTACAGCTGTCATAAGTCGACATAAGCAGACATAAGTCACGGAACCTACCAATTCCTAGCTAACATACAAATTTATTTTCTTTTAGGTGCTAGCTAAGCCTGGCTTCAATCTCCCCTATATTTTAATGCGTGAGAAATCCTCAATCTTAATTTGTAAAATTCAGTCCTTCAAGAAAAACATATTCCACACTTTTTTTATCTATTTGTGAACTGTTTATTAATATTATCGATTCACGATGCTAAATTGTCCACACTAAAGTAATGTTTTCCAAAGTTTTTCACCCGAATATTGCAATGTTCTATATATTGAATGATAATCTCTTAAATTTTTAAAATCGATTAAGTCTACTTACATTCTGTTGCAATGAACACGTGATATGTATTTATAAAAGGAGTAGCTGTATTATTTTTGCTTACCTGAAACAAAAAAGGCAAAAATTAGCAAATATTAAATATTAAACATAGTCTCAACATTATACATAGTAAGGAAAATTATAGGATGTACAATAGTAGGATGCGATTTGTGTCTTATCTACTCGTTTTTTGAGAAAATATTTCGAATAAAAGTTGTAAGTATGTTTATAATGAACAACTTTTGTTCGTATAATTTTTTCGAAAACCGAATAAATAAGGCCCAAATAGTATTTAAAATAGTAATATTGCAATACACTTTATGCTATGATATATTCTAAAGGTCAAGTTCGTTAATGTGTAAAATCGGACAAGGGGAAAGGAGGGTTTAGAGGAAGAGGAAAACACAAAATTTGACATATCTCCCTGAATATTTGAAAAATCAAAAAATTTATCAAGAGTTAAGTTGCAGGTACTCAGTTTTACTATAATTTTGTTTCTTATCATTTTTCTGTTACACTAATATTTACAGAAATATTTACAATAAAACACTGAAAGTTAAAATTCTAATTATGTCTATTCACACTAGAGTTTGTGAAAAATGATCAAGTAATGAATTGTAGCAAATTTAATTTTCTACAATTATACTCCTTATATATTTTTCGATTCTTCTAATATTAAGAGAGATATTTTATATTTTGTGGTTTCTTCTATCTTTATGCCCCCCCTTTTCCCTTGACGTATGCCATTTATTAATAAAATTGGCTTTGAAAATACTAAAATAATATCAGATACGACATATCACTTTGATCAGACTTCAATTGTGACTAGAGAGTGATTTATGTAGAAAAAACGCTAAGTTGACGCAGCTCCTACGTAACGCCTTTTTTTTCAATATACAATAACTGATTGATAACTGTTAGATTGATGAACAAACAACATCGACATACAACTATTAATATTTTTTTTCTGCTTAAAACCATCATTTACATGGTTGCCACTTATGCAAATATCAAACTGTGTTGAAAACTTGAATTTTCATTTTATTAAACAAGAAAAAATCTAAAAACATAGTGAAATATAAAATTTAATTTACATTTTTACAGGAAGATAGCTTGAAAAATATATAGGCGTAAAAAATCTGTGATAAATTTAATTAAAACTAAACACACACAATAAATATTGAGAACTATTCTCAACGTATACTCTCAACACACATTAAACATACTATATAAATATTATACATAAAACTCAATATGTATATTATAAATTAAATGGATGTTGTAGTTGCTATCATTGTTTATCATATGTGAAGTATACGTATTGCTTACTCATTCTATATAATAATATAGACTAGTTTAGTTTTTTTTTATATTATTTATTAATGTTTACATTTAATTTTCCCGGTATAATTTAATAATATATGACGATGAATGAATTTTCTTGTGTATATAATAATATAAATATATAGAAACCTTTTTCGTTTTTTGCTAACCTGATTCGTTACGTTTTGCCGTAGTGGTGTAGACACACATAAGAATGAAAATGATATCTGTGTTGATAAATATTGACAATTATTATCTTTTAAACATTTTTTTGTACAATTGATAGTATTTGTTCTTTGAAAAACTAGAGTATAGAATTTAGATGAATTATGTAGAGATAGAAGTCTTCTATTAAGAATGTTCCAGCATGAAACCACTTTTCATGGAAAAGGTTTTGCTCATTTTTTTCACAGGCTAAAATTAACGTTTTCTAATAAATCCAGAATTTTTGACCGTTTAGAACGCGAGACAATTAATATCGAAGTTATCATCCTCTCTCACTCTCACTAGAAGCATGTAAAACTTCATACCCGTTCAAGTATTAAAAAAAATACTCGGTAGAATTTAAAAAAAAACTAGAATAGTAAAGATAAATATTTATTAAATAAATTTAAAAAAAAAACGCATTTTACCCTTGTTTTTCGAAATATAAAAGTTTAAAATTTTTTTTTTTTCAAAATAACATTATTTTGTATATATGAACAATGAATTTGTCTATGTGTTGCGTATGTGTGTATATCTAATTGTTCTATAATAAAATCAAACCGATTTGTTGTCCTGATTATATAACACAGTGATGGGACGTCTTTAACAACTTTTTTTTTCTTGGGTCTTTTATAGATCAATCAAGTAGTATTGGAGTTATCATAAAATCCTCACAGAATTGAAATTTTTATGAAATCCTCATCTAACGAGTGTTTTTTTTCAATAAATCGGTAAAAACATTTACAAATACCTCAAAATCGAAAAGTATTTCAAGTGTTTCATAAAAATCTTAAGTTTGACACCAGTTTATAAATTTGTTGATTGAAAGTGATTAAAAACAATTTTATTTGATCTATTAATCGTTTTATTTCAAGTAGTTTTGGATCTCTTGAACTATTTTACGAGCAAATAACTATGGGGTATGACTTGGGAGTTTAATAGTGAATTAGTCACTGATCTCTATACAATTTATAACAGGTACAATTATTCAGTTTCAGTTTAAATTTCGACCACATGGCCGCATGCACTCACTATGTAATCTATAAGAACATAACTACCAGCTAAGATGGTTTGATAGCTATATAAACCTATCATAATGGATCATGTCACTGGAGAGATTTAGCTACAGCGATATTCATTTGTAGGGTCAGCCAGCTACATGGTATTGTCGATACAATATCATGAGAAAAGAGAAAAATTAAACCTAGTAAAACGAAAAATAAATGATCAAGTTATGTGACATCATAGAGCGCTTTTTAAGTGAATTTCTTTAAGAATGCGGTTAATTTAAATAATACAAAGTTTATGTGCTAATAATTATCATCTTTGTTGGGGTCAAAACCTAATGAAAACAGTCCACATTTCATCACAAATAATTAATTAAAATTTATGTGGGAAAAATGACGAAAATAAAATAATATATGTGCTCGCTTCTAACCTTTTTTTTTCGTTTCGGCCAAAACACAAAAAAAGAACTACATTACAATAATGTGTGTCCAGAAAGAAAATATTATAGTTTTTTTCTGTCGTGCTGTATATTTTTCAGCAGGAAAAATGAAAATTACATTAAATAAAACACATATATAATGTCGGAAAAAAAAACACATTACAGACACAAAAAAATGCACCTTTTTTTATTCAATTCCATAAAATTCATATTTATACAACCTATATACCATACAGGATGAACTAAAACATCCGTCATGAGACGGAAATAAATACTAGTTGTAAGCATTGGCCAATGCTTAATATGGTCATTATGTTTAATTAGACTTGAGACAATTACATTTGGACAATTAACAAAAAGTAATTGTTTTATAAACAAGCAATATGTGGGCAGTAAAGCATATTAATTAAATGCTCTATGTTTTAAAAAAAAAGTATACGTATATTCAGTGTACTTATACCAGCTCTTAGTACAATACATATGTCCCTAAGTTACATGTCGTAACCATCAACAAACATGTATCATTATGAAATATTCAGGCAAAATAAAAGTTTGGTTAAAAGTATTGGTGTATTAATTTAATTTTTATTAACATAAGTTTTAGGTTGAATATATCCTTGATATCCGTGGTATATTCCAACAAATTGGTTCTTCACCAGCTATAGAATACCTTGCGGAATAATTGATAAATATCCTTGTGTAAAACCAAAATTACGTAACTTCTTTGTAAGATAAAACATTCATACAAGCATGGTTTCGGAATCCTTTTCTGTCGTTGTAAATGTAGATAAAAAATATTAAATAAAAATTTCCCTGACTGTAGATGGTTTTGAGCACTCTGTATAGCATAACTGAACATTTGAGTTTATTATAAATGCCGCTAGGTAGACAACTAGAATTTTAGCATGGAACGGATTTCGCTAACAACATTTTTTTTTCTTTTGTTATAATATTTTTAAATTTATTATTTCATCATAGTATCCCGTTAGTGTAGAGTTTTCTATACATATTTTCCCATTTTCAACCGAGCATATGTGATGAGATCAGTCTACGAAAATGGAAAAATAACAAAGACTGCACGAGAAATTCATAGAAAATCCAGGTGTCGAATTGAAATACTTTTTATTTAGGTAAAATTTGGACATGTTAAGATTGTAGGAAAGGGCCACGCCATAAATTACATAACGTTATTTTCTATGATTTTAAACATCCCCGTCCCTATGTAACACTAGTTAATAATTTCGGAAAAACTTTCCCCATATAATTATCTCTTAAAAATTACGGTTCAACTTTTGTGAATTCCGAATGTACAAAGTTCAAACCTCTTTCTACAAAGGCTCTACAAAAATCTTCGAAACCATTTTGTAACAGAAAACCCCACACACAAAATGATAATCCCATGCCGTTGTTTGAAGTACACAAAACATTTTCTCTCTGTGAAACACTATAAAACAAATTCCTGTCATTTTATCTTGGACTCAAAAGCAAGCTCCACTTGATTATATGCATAAAGCTGGTGTGGGTGATGAGATAATACATCCTTTCATCTTAGACGAACACATTGAATACAGCACCAAAACCAACACAACACAAAAGAAGAATTAAACATGAAAGTTATCCTACGTAAATATTAGTAAGAAGTAAGATCTCCACTAGTTGTTGTATAATATAAAAGATGATTTTGATATGATATCTTATTTATCATATAATAACTAAACTTATATATATATATACATAATCATAACCTAACTATTGTTTTAATAATAAATTTAAAGTTATTTTCCTTTCTACCATAGAAACATTATGATGTAATTATTAATAAGATATCGTGTGTTTACTGTAAAATACTTAGTCTAAATCTAGTTCTACTCAGCAGTGTTTAGTGTACCTCATCGTTTTGTCTACTTATTTAGTACGTATAAAACAATAGAATACATTAGTTTAGTACAAAGAGTTTCGAAAATATTGTCAGTTGAATATTGCAATTAATTTGGTATATTGTACCAAACTTTGGATAACAGAAGTAGACTACTATAGTTGGTTTTTGCTTTAATTATTAGTTTTTTGAGAAAATGTTTCGAATAATAGTTGTTAATATTTTTATAATGAACAAGCTTTATTCGTAGTATTCTTATGAAAAATGAATGAATAAGGCAAAAATTGTATAAAGAACGCTACTTCTGTACCCATGTTAAACTATGGAAGCGCTGGGAAATATGCTGTGTGTATTAAAATGATGGAAGCGGTGGGAAATAAATGCATATCGTATGATATTATTGAAAGTGTTATAAATGTGTAATGCACGACGCTTCCACTAATTTAACATGCACGTTTTTATGGTTATGGTTATGGTTTTTATGGAGCACAAAAAATATTAGAAAATGATACAAACTTGTACATAAATAGTGTTAATTTTCGGTTCAAATAAGACCATGAAAACTTTTATTCATTTTGTAAATTTATGGTATGACATATCAAAGAATGGAAACTATCTTTTAGATCAATATTATGTTTTTGATGAAGTTTTGTTTTGAAAGTTATGTTTTGGAAAAGGCAAAAGTTGTATAACATTTATCAAAAATTGATCTGTAAAAGTTCAACAACAATTCAAGTAGTTTTGTAAAATTTGACCCACATAAATTTCTAAACAATCTGTTAAAAATATGGTGAAATTCATTGTTGGTTTCCGAAAATATTTGTAGTCTAGGAATGACTGTGGAAACGAAAAAAAAAACGGTTAGACAAAGATTGGCTTAGTTAGTCGTAATATGATATAGGTAATGTCATTTCCCCTTCAATATTTTAAAAACTTTCAGTATTTCATTTGTATGGTTTTAAGTTTTAAATACGTAGTGAGAAGAATCTTTTAAGATTATAAATAAAATATCAACAGAACGATCGTTCGTACGTACGTGTGTGTTATATATGCTAGTGCTCTGCTAGCTAGCTAGCTGGTCCTGTGTGTACTTGTAAGACATAAAACTGAGATTCACTGAGAGTAAGTAACATGTTTAAAAATTAATCAGTGTATGTATGTATGTATGTATGTGAGTCGTTGCATAAAAACGTACAGACTATTTACCATAAACATGAAGAAAATCAGTTTTACACTTACAATGGTGGTATTCTTTTGTTTTATATGATGGAGCGTATGTTTTATGAAAAGGTAAATACACTTTTTCTTATACGGTGTATTTGTTGTATATAGAGGTCTTTGTTGTTTTATACAACCATTATTTTCGTCTTTCGATTGTTATCTTAGTCAATTATAAAGTTCAGTCAAAAAAACAATATTGCCTTGTGTGTTTTCTTAATATCAAGTATACAGATAAAATTGAATGGAACTTTTCTGAAGATAGTAATTTTGGACTGTTCATGGTTTTATTTTTTGGATTTACATTTGAAATAGAGTTGATTTGGATCGAATACTAAGTATATGATTCAAACTACTTGGAAAAATATATCGATGGCTTCATTGTTTGCATTCTTCAGTTATCGATCGTTTTAGATACATTAATCTGTCGCAAATTGGTGGCCTAGATTAAAGATCCAGCTTGGATAGTATTATTATTTTTAATTTAAATATTATCACCAAATTTATACACTAAATTGATGTATAATTCCACACATCCGATTGGTTCCTAAGCATAGTAGAAAGTTTTGTGGCGTTTTCTACACTTTTTTTATAGAATCAATGACCTTTTTTCAGATCAATTTAGGAATGGTAAATAAAAGTGAAAGATTTCAAAAAATGTCAAATAATTCGGTAATTTGTAAGAAATTTTATGCAACATTTATTTTATTAAACACTTTATTGCGAAATTTTAATCAATTCCAACTTTTGGATTTAGAGGTACACTTTTTTAGTGATTTGATAGAAAAGAAATACTGTCAGGAGGACTATTTGGACTTTTTATTTATGTGAATATACCGTAGCTAATTGGATCTCCACAAAAAGAAATTTGGTTTTAAAAATAATAAGTTAAAATAGTAGCGTTATATGTTTGACACTAAATTAGCCAATTCAAGTTCTGGGGTTCAAATATGAGAAGTTTTGATTTAGAAATTCAATTTGCCAGTTTTTGAAACACCCGATATAGGTCATTTTACTTGACATCAACTCTATATTACATACCATAAGTTCAGAAGTGAAGAGTTAAGAAGGATGGATAAATCCTTGGCAATAATAAGAGTCAACCAACCAATTATTTTAACACTACTTAGCTTATACTTAACGGGGTATCCACCAGCATCTCACATCTACATATGAAGGAATTGAGGTGGTACACTACGGTATGGTGTACAACGGGGTCCCTATGCATACAACATATACCTGGAACGTGGTGTGAATAGGTGGGTTGTTCTACCGACATAGGTAATAGTTTTATATATATGTATATAAAGTGAGAATATGATTTCAGAGTCACTACTACCATTATAATGAAAATCTTCTCCATATGTACAGCGTGACCCAGATAAAAAAATTCCATTTTCACCAAAGAATCCGAAATTCTGCAGTAATTCTATCGATACAGCAGTTCTGCCACAGATTCAATTACAAAATTCACACGGGAATTGTTCAATTAAAAGCCAAAGCTTTTAATAATGTTGAAAATGAAAAACTGAAATGCAGATTATCATGTAATGAAATCGTGACAAAAGATTGACGTTAGGTGGAAAAATTGTTTTTAATCAGCAATTTTTTTTATTTTCATATTAATCTTCGGCTGTCTTTACTTGGGCTATATGATGTACGTATTAAAAAGATGGAGGCGCTGGAAAGTTAATACATGTATTATGACCTTCGTGAAATACTATTTGCTCATATTAAAATGATAGAAACGCTTGAAAATCGACATATTTTGTACATTTTTTAAAATTCACGGGCTTGAAAATAGCTATATGGCGAATGGAAGCGTTTCATTCTATTGTATATTTATTAGCACCAAATTAGCAACAAGCAACATATCTCTGAATACATATCTCAAAGATAGTTACGATTAGCTAATTCATACTGATGATGACTACATTGTACTCGAAATACATATTTATAAAATACAAATAAATGTTCTTGGAATTGGGCAAAATTTGAAATGTTATTTCAAAAAAAAACCTAGAGTTCTCTTTGAATATTTTAAAAATCTTTAACAATATTTAATGTTTGCTTTGATCCAATTGGTAATATTCAATTGGTAATACAAAAATGTATTCGGGTCATTACGAAATTTTATTAAATAAAGATTATAAATTGTAAGCCATCCTGTATATTGAATACAATAGTATGTACCAAGGTAACATGGATTCAACATCATCATCATCATAATCATAGTCTTCTAATTCTTCACTTCCTCCTTTGTGAATAAGATTTTAAACGGTATAAGAATTAAATTATTCAAAATATTATTAACTATACCGTAGTAATTCTATATACATGTACTTAAAACCATTTTGCTTCTATGCTGTTCGGGGAGTTAATTTCCTAAACGGAGTAGGTAGAATAGGCTTAGTTCGGTTGGTGCCTAATTATTAACTATTAACACACACACACACACAAACACACATGAAAAAAAACTAACAATACGTTTAATATTAAACTGTTTTGAATTATAAATTATTGAGACATGATTTATTATTAGTGAAGAAAGTGTGCATATGATTTTTAATTGTTCTGATCAAAAAGCGCTACTGTTTGTATAAAGCTTGTTTGTATCTCAGATGAAAGTCGTTAAGTTAATTTGTATGCCGTGTTTATTAAGCAATCTGAACATAGAATATATATTGAAAATAAAGGGTAATTTCATTTTACCACAGTTCAAAACAGATTCAAAACAAAAATCGCTTTTTAAATTTTCTTTTAATCTATCTTCGTTTGTTCCTACATGAATGTTAAATTAGCCGGCAAATAGCCTAAATTGTTTTTGCATTCAGGTGCGCTTGGAAGCTGTGTCCAAAATCAATCTTTTATCGGTGAAATATAGAGAAATTATTTTAAATATTAGAAACCTCACAAATGAAAAAAATTGATTTTGCTCATTCATGAACTTGTGAATGAGTCCATGCATTTTCCAGAAAAATATATCTTTTAAACCACAAGAGATGAAAATGTTAAATATAAATACATATCTTTTTTAAAAACGAACAACTCTTGTATGAATTTATTGTTCATAGGTTGCATAGTTACAATTAAGTTTGAATTCGAATATCTGTAATTATTTGTCCCTTCAGAAGCATGCGTATACACATACATATATATATATATAAAATAAAAGTTTATTTTTATATTGTAAGAGTACTATGAACATCACAAGTATTGATTCGTTTTTGGAAAAAATGCCTTGGCAAAAAAGTTTTTCGAAAACTATAAAATTTTAAAACCTGACATCAACTTTTGTGGCCAAGTAATTCATTGATCAAGAATTCAGTGTATACCGAATATTTAAATAATCTGTTTGGATGATTTTTCCATTTAATATTTATTTTCCCAGAAAATTTCATATCTTCACATAATTCTCTTAGGTTTATGGATGGAAAACTTATGTGTAATTAAATATAAAAACATCCAATTAAGATATTAAGTTACAACAAAAATTAAATAGAATGCTGAATGAAATTAATGTTTTGTTAAATTTTGTTAAACTTTATGGAAACAATAATCATCTCTTAAATGATTCCCATCTTATTTAATGTTGTTAAATTACAAAGATAAAATTTTCATCTCTTCGTCAGGCAGGATCGTTTGAATGTCTATTAAAAATACAGTTGTTTAATCTGTAAGCTTTTACGAGAATTGAAAAAATCGCAAAAAGTTTTCAAAAAGTCATCTACCCAAAAAACAGAATAATGTGGTTGGTGGGGCGATTTACTACTATTGGGAGTAATGTTTATATCAAAACTATCAGATCAAGTATTTTAAACTGGGGTTCGATTCCCCGCCGGAGAGCCAAAAATGTAAGATGATAAAATGATTATAATTGAATTATTAAATGAATATAATCTTTATTAAAAATGTTAAAGGGATATCAGAATATGTTTGCTGATAATTACCAAGGTAATTTTTTACAGTAACAATTACTGTGGTAATTTAAGGAGGATGTAGTTGAGGAGCAATGGTTTCTAGAAGAAAGCACAATTGATTTTAGGAGCGTACCGCTACAACCTCAAATGAGACGTCATCATTGAGGGAAAATAATCAATGAAAATTCGGGAAATATCATAACTCCATTCTGACACCAGTAAATTTGAAAAAATTATAGACATGGCGGAGTAATGATGAGAGAAAAACTATCAAAAGTTCAAAATTTCCTATTCCAAAGTTATAGCTGTTTTCTGACCCTTCCAAAATTACAGCCATAGCTTCTATAGAAATACCTGTATTAACAAAATTTTCTAAATCAATCAATTGTCAATAAATTTAAAATAAAAACCAAATTTAACTGCCAAAATTAAGAGAACAAAAATTATTTGACATTAACAAAAATAAATATGATTATTCAATGTAAACAAATGTGTTTCAATATAATGAGTGATTGTTCTAATTAAAAACAAGTTTCAAATAGACTCTATTGCCACTTCAGAGGAAAAAC
The DNA here is from genome assembly GCA_963920215.1 of Nineta flava. Taxonomy (NCBI): domain Eukaryota; kingdom Metazoa; phylum Arthropoda; class Insecta; order Neuroptera; family Chrysopidae; genus Nineta; species Nineta flava. The sequence continues at coordinate 84,730,198 of OY986043.1, read as the reverse complement.
TCAAAGCACAGCAAGGAACATCGTATTCTATCGCTGTGGGTACAAGACGCTAATTCAAATAAATCATCCAGATCTATTTAAAAAATGTTTACAAGGAAACTTACATAAATCACAGCCATAAGCTGAAATGTATTTATTTTTTTGAAATTCAATTTACCTTTTTAAAAATGAATCCATCATTTAATAAACAATAAATAATAAATAATGCGAGCTTGCTAGCTAGCTACTACCTACGTATGTAGGTAAGTATGTATGTAAGCAGGTAGGTAGGTAATGTCACAGGTGTATAATGAAGTAAATTGTGTGGTATTACCAGAGTATATACTTTGGTAATATTACATACAAAAAGGTAATTATAAAATATATATATATATACTGTATATGGCAGTTTGTATAGTGAGTATATATACTGGGTACTAAGAAGATAAGATAATACTGACTGAACACGGTGTAATATGTTGTAACATATGTACATTAAGTTAATATTTCCAAACAATAGACAACATTAAGCCCTATTTGATTCACATCACTGTTGTAATAATATGGGTATATAAAGTACACAACGGATCAATAAAAATTGAAGCTATATAAATGAAATGAACAGGCTTATTAAATACTTAATAATAAAACTGTAGGCAGGGTCAATTCTGTACATGAAAAATATTTTCAAAAACACTTAATTTGGTTAATATAATCTGATTTTTTTGGAATATATCAAGAGATCCTGATATATACAAATTTAAAACGTATCTATAAGAATGAATTAAAAATATAATTAAGTAACGTACATTCAAGTTTCTTCAAATCAACCTTGATTAATGAATTTTGTTGATATATACCTTGGAGACCCATATATTGTGCCAACTGCATGTCGTTGTAGTGCTTAAAAATTTTAAAAGGTCACTCTTTTTGTCCCCGTAATATATATAGTTTGTCCCCGGCTTTCACTCGATGGTTGATGCACACTAAAAAATACATCGATACATCGACGAGTGATTCGTATTAGGTACACCTAAGGTACGTTCAATCAGTTTAAAAACTTCGATGAGAACACAACAACTTATGATACCTAACGGATGATTTGGTGGTGCTTTTTATGAACTTGAGAAGACGATCAAAATAAACTGAATCTATTTGAATGAAATGAATGGTTTTTCCTTGTACACGCTTTCGCTTTTAAAATAACAAAACTTACAAAACTAATTGAACTAATTAATATATTTTATACATTATCCTCTTACTTTGAAATGATGTATATTTTGGTTCCATTATTTTTGAATTGAAGTGTACAAACCTATTATAATATGTGTAAGTATATATATTATGATTATTTTGAGTAGGTAGTTAAATATTATATATATATATATATATATATATATATATATATATATATAAGAACATTTACTGGAAAATTAAGTGTTTTTACCCTTAATACTATAACAATAATGTCTATTCAAAAAACTCTTATACATACTTTTTTTTTTGTTAATAATACAGTGATATACATTAAACTCATTTACATGGAAAAATATATTGTGTGATGGAACTATAGAGCTACCTACAAGCTCTCTATATATGCCTGCTTATTGCTAACTACACGGAATAGTACAACGAATTACATAAGGGATATAATTTGCACAGAATGTCATTCCACAATCCTCAAATTATTATTTAAATCAAGTTGATTGAAAAGAAATTCGGTCTGATTTGGGATTTCATGAAATCATATTGCTCCAGGTTGGAGTTTTTAGTACATATCCCAGATTTTTGTTAATTTCTAGATTAGTTCAATAATGTGGAGTTCTTCAAAATCATTTATAATTTCTTACTCATTATACCCGGTATATATAAATATACAAGGTATATCTAGTTTAGTCCCGACTTTGTAACTCTTGAAAATATTTATCGCAAACATATATGCTTGGCATAGGTGTTCATAAAACGGTCTAATTCGGCCATTTCCACTGTCTGCCCGTCTGCCCGTCCGTGGACACGATAGTAAAATAACAAAAAGAGATGACGAGCTGAAATGTTATATGTGTGTTCTAGAGCAAAACTGTAAGGTCATATTCGTGAATGGGCAAATTCGGACCATGTTTGGGCAACATGAGCAAAACTGCCCATCTTAGAAACTATAAAAGATGAACTGGGATGTACTGACTATAATTAACATAATAATCTCACATATTTGTTCTTTCTTAACACCATTTACTAGTCAGAAATTAGAATGCTAATGGGTGGACACTCTGTCCAAACAACAATATAATAATCTTTTCTTTAGCAATATAATATAATGTGAAATTTTTTATTTTTATAATTTTTTTTTTTGAAAATTTTTATATATTATAATATTTAGGGGAATATTCTAAAAAAAATTGGAGTGGGTAAAAAAGAAATTATTTTTATGTATTACACAATTTTTATATGAGTGGTTGCAAAGCAAGCAAGCAGCAAATGCATTGTTGTGTGTTGAGAATTATTACATTTATAAAAAAAAACCATTTGTCAAGATTTGTGTATTTGTATGTATGTAGTACACGCGAATTTAATCTGAATTTAATTTTAATACATTTCATATTTATTTTTTTTATTTTTACTTAAATCCATTTTAATAATAATAATAAAGAAATTAGTTTAAAAAATATTTTAACATGTTTTTTTTTCTTATTTATTAAGGAAAAAAGGTTTATTAAATAATGATTTTAATTGAAAAAGTTTTAAAAAAATGTTTTAATTTGTTTTATTTATGCCCCATCATGGTTATCAGAAAATAACAAAATACAAAATAACGGACAAAAGTCAGTTGCGTACTAATCCATTTTAATAATAATAATAAAGAAATTAGTTTAAAAAATATTTTAACATGTTTTTTTATCTTATGTATTAAGGAAAAAAGGTTTATTAAATAATGATTTTAATTGAAAAAGTTTAAAAAAAAATGTTTTATATATGCCCCATCATGGTTATCCGAAAATAACCCACAAAATAACGGACAAAAGTCAGTTGCGTACCAGAACCATGATCTGATTAGGTTCAGTTTTCGTGTTACCTTTTACTCAATTCCTACTAACATTGGTTATAATTGTAATTTTATCTACAGAAATCGAGAATATCAGACCTGAACGGTACTATTGATCTGTTTATTCTAATAACAAATTGAGCAAGCATTTTAAAAACAATTTCAAACTCTTTAAAGTTGCCTTTCCAAACGATATCGAATCATACTTAAGGAGAAACTCAAGCAAACCCAATCTCGCCCAACTCGAAAAATTTGCAGAGAAATGTCCTAAAAATGTTCAATGGCGTCCAGAAAGTCCAATGTCATCGATTTTTATATCGAATCATCAGCCTTTTTATATCGAATTTATTTGGGTTTTGAAAAAATAACTCGGATAAAAGTTATACGTCATAAATATATTAATAACTTTTGTTCTACCCATTTTTATGAAAACCGAATGCATTCGACACAAACCGACTGTTAAATTATGATAAAAGTCACTTTTCGGTTCGATACTGCTAGGAATGATTTTTTCAAGAACGACCCTCAAATTTTCAATTTCTATCACTACTTTCGACATGCAGCATAAATTATAGTGTGCTATATAGAAGGTGTTAGATTTTACAATATTGGTTGGCACAATATATGGGTCTCCAAGGTATCTATCAACAAAATTCATTAATCAAGGTTGATTTGAAGAAACTTGAATGTACGTTACTTAATTATATATTTACTTCATTCTGATAGATACGTTTGTATATATCAGAATCTTTGGATATATTCCAACAAAATCAGATCATACATTTTCAATATGAATCTACACGATAATAAAAAATGAGAAAACAGTGATTTCCAACATTTATTTACAGACAAAACCTTATAAAACCTAATAAAAGTGTGTTCGAAAAATCGAGTGGTTAATACTTTACTATGTGGTTAATAACTTAATAGCAACAAATCATTTAGAATCAAATAAAAATATATCATGGTGGTTTGTCTCAGGCATATTCTTCGTATAGACATCATTTGTTTGATTTTTATTTAGCCATAATATTAAAATTAAGACCCTATTTAAAAAAAACAAACTATAATGGTTTTGTAAAATTCTATATCCATAAACTTTACATCATTAAAAATTATTATATATGTTTATACAAATAACTTTATCTTCATTTCGAATAATAATACATCCGCTTATTTTCTTTAAGATGTCATGTTCTACCATAAATAGTAGTCATGTTTTCTGCCGTAAATAGAGATAAACCTCTGTAATTACATTATATAGAGCTTTATTAATCTTATACTATAATAAGTGTACATCAAGCTAAGTATCTCAGCTCTAATTAAAAAAAAACTAAATAAAATAAAAAATAAAAACACAAAGTAATTTGAAATGTAAGTAATTCTCTGTATGTGTTTTCTTCTATTTTCGAAGATGTACACCTGATGTCAGTTTTGTTATAAGCTTGCCATAATAAAATAGGTAAGAGAATCATTTTCATTACTCACACTACGTGGGGGTGTCGTGCGGAGGGGGGTACTACCTTATGTGACACACGAGGTATACAACATACTCGAGATAGAGAAATACTAAAAAACATTATTACCAAGTCTATTTATTGTTGTCATTTAAAAGTTCGAGATATTTAGGTTTGTTTTGAGATGGTCTATGGAAAATGATTTTCTCCGTGATTTGGGTCTGGTGTAAATATAGAGGCAAAAGTATTGATCCGGTTTCAAGTGGCCCTTTTATTATTTTCGTGGAAAACTCTGGAAAACAAATATTAGTTTCTATTGACTGCATAAATAAAAATATTTGCAGGAAGAACGAGTTATTGTGATATTTTTTCATCAAAATATATCCTACGGGAATTGAGTTATTCCCTGTTAAATTTTAGAAAAAAACTAATCATCAAAGAGTCCAAATTGGGTTCTAGTCTAGTGGAGGTCATTTTAACAAAAGAAAAATAGATTTCTATGGATACTTAAAAAATTAACTTTTGACATTCAGTAATATTTAACAATTATACATTTGTTCGTTTTGTGCATTTAGTGCATGTATAATTCAAAATAAAAGTGGCCGAAGTGGTTATACAATTACACTGATTGCAATATGAATTACCTTCAACAAATAATAATTATGATCTGGTATCTCTTGTTTTCGAGATAAAAACCTCCATTTTCCCATCTCGTTTTCCTTCGAGGGTAACGAACCTCAAATAGGTCAGGTGTCGTGATCAAATGCTAGAGATACCATCATTTTAATGGCCTCAAGTCTTTCCTGAGTTTCAAGTTTAAACAAGAAACTCCCTAAGCGATGTATTTAGGTCGACTTACGTCTTATGCTTTCTACGGCTCCACGTTCTGTGAAAAATTTTCATTTTGAAGTTTGCCTTTTCAATTAGAACTTCATGGCAGAATGCTACAAACAACGTCCAACCATCCTTGCTCTTTTTTACTTTATAATATAAAATATTGACTTTTGAAAACAAAAGTCCCGGTTCCCGATTTGTATCATTCGTTATAGAGAGTTTATTAAGATAAATCACTTACACTCAACTTAAAACGAGAAAACCGATATAATTTCTCATTATAAAATATTAAACGATTCTCCAATCCTAAAATTCGTTATAAAGAGTGTATCACATATTTTTCGCTAAACACTAACGACATTTAATATGTAGAACAAACGTTTCGTAGAAGTGAAAACCGACCTTGTATATTAATAAAATACATACACCAGCAGTGTGGTACCCCCAATAATAATATACCAGTCGCGTCATCTATTACTAGTAAACTACTCTGTACTCTCTTAGTAAATATATCTATATCTCTTTTTATCATGTGATAGATAAGATATTATGTGATACTATGTTGTGGATAGTGGATTGTATAGGGAGGGAGAAGCGAATTAAAAACTTAGAAAGGTGGAGGTAAGATAGATAAGATAAATATATACAAACAACAATATAGACTCTCTCTTAGTTGAATATATATATATATATATATATATATATATATATATATATATATATATATATATATATATATATATATATATATATATATATATATATATATATATATATATACTTTTATATTTTATTTAAGATTTAATTCAATTAACTTTATGTAGTGTTTTATGAGTATTACCTGTGTATGTTTTACCCTCTACATAATAAGACTTCATTTAAAAGATATACTATAAACATATAGTGACAATACAGGCTGGCCTACATAAGTAACATACATGCTTTTAGAAATTATTTACTTAACTATAAAACTGTTAAAACTGTTCAATACGAGTAAATGTCGTGAACATTGACTACAGATCAAGTTTTGCGCTTGTCTATTTCCCTACTCTTTTCTGGAACTAGCCCAAGAAGCTGAACGGTCTTCCGGGCTCTGCCTGCTTAGAACTGGGTTCAAATCCTGGCGGTGACAGTTTGCCAATTAAAATTTAATGGGGCATTAAATAATAATTAAATTGACTAAACAGTCCGCGTATGGAGAAGAAAGAAGTATTTGTCTATATGCTTGTGAAGGTTCTCTGCAGTTTCCCTACACGAAATCCAGATAAATATCGACATAGTGCCTTTTAAAAATTGGCTGCAGTTGCACAACCTACCAATTCCTAGTTTGCATAAAAATTCCTTGTCCTTCACTCACATCATAAAAATGTATCGTTAAAAATTCATAAAAGATTGAAAAATAATGATGTGTCAAATAGACTGTGTCGAAAACGAAGGTAAAATCCCATTACTATTATTTCTTTAAATCGATAGCTCTTGATTGTAGGTTTTCATAAGACATATCTTAAAATTGAAACGTGTTTTTGTACTCATACATTTTATAGTGGGGTGCCACTCTATACATAGAAAACGATATTGTATAATGTATTTCTATCCAAAGTTTAGTTTGGTGTCATTCTTTAAGTCCTATATTGTATATATAAAATAATACCGACTAGATATTTCGAAGAATAGAGTTTTACACCTGGTTCAATGTCTATAGTAATTTTTTTCCCTTACATATATATTGATACATAAAACCACCCCAACCACAAGGATAGAGATATGTTTATTGACTTGAATTATGTCGGTAATAGAAAAAGGGGTATTGACAACGTTTCCGGATATTCAAACCCTGGTTATTTAATAAAGGACGAAATTGTTGGTGAATAACATGGTGTTTGGAAAAGAAATTCAATATAAGTTTATTCAGAGCGTTGGATTGGGAAGAATAATCCATGTGAGTACCGTCCAAGTGGCCGAGCGGTCTAAGGCGTTGTGTCTACTTGGAACTTGGAGGTTATGGGTTCGAATCCCGACATCGGCAGTTTGTCAATTATTAAAAAAAAATAAAAAAGGGGCAGTTAATTGACTAAACTTTTAGCGTATGGACAAGAAGAAGTAACCGGCTATGCTTAAGAAGGTTTTCTGCAGTTTCCTTCACGAACTCCGATGAGTATCGGCATGGTTCCTATCAAAGTCGGCTGCAGCCGCACATTCTACTAATTCCTAGTCTACACACAAAATTTCTTGTCCCCCAATCAAATCCTCACATCCTTAGGCTTCACAATGGACCTTATGGTCGAAGTGTGTCCCATTCAGGACAGCCTCTACAATCTAGACGGCACAATACAATCAATTCGCCAGAGTCATCCTTGGTGTAACGGTTAGCACACTCAGCTAGAAATCCAGAGGTCCGGGTTCAAATCCTGATGAATGAGCTAATTTTTTCATATCAATATTTAGTCTTACATTAAATATTCAGTGAAAATTGATATCTCACTAGGCGAATTAGAGAAAATGAGTTCGGTTTGGAGCATGTACAAGATTTTAGTAGCCCCTAAGGATTACTGATTGTAAAAATTAGAAAGCGAATAAGCCAGCCATTTTCAAGAAAACGTCTGTAAGAAAACTCGATATATCTTTTATTGTTTCAAAAAATCTTTAATAAAAATGTAAATAATTTATTTAAAAAGAAAGTTTAATAAACGAAAATACCGATAATAATATTGAAAAATATTTCCAGTGAATTTAAGCAATTGGAAAATATATGATTTTTTTATATTTTCTTCAGACAAAGCTACATAAAAATTCCATGGCAATAACCCAATTTTAAATAATACATAAGGTTAAATTTTAAACAGTGTACAGTAATTCTTGATATTTTTCGTTCTGTTTTTTTTGCTTTCTGATACTACATGAAGAAGAGAAATATAATTTAATATTAACTGGATGAAAAAAAAGTAAGTAAAAAAAAAACACCAGTAAAAAACAACAAATGTATATGAAAATTATGACGAGAATGTCATTTGTTTTAATAAAAACATATTTTGTTATTTTTCATTATACTTGCGTTATTTTTCCCCATACAGTAGTAATATTGAGTTACATTTTTTTTCCTTCATGATACATCTTGTGTATTTCACAAGATACGGTGGAATACTGGGAGCTAAAAACTTGAACTAATATTTATTAAATTATACTTTTAAAAGTCTAGAGGTCCACGGTTTGACTCTGTGTGGATTTAAATAATTTATTTAACTTTTTAGTGTCTTAGTCTTATTTTACAGATGTAACTTTTCAAGCAACTATTCATAACGCATATCGTGGTGAGCAAGTGTAGTAGTATTTTTTGATGAAACTATGCAGTTATAAACAATTGACCCGGCATCTATTTCGATGCAATCGTATATATAACTTCAGATGTAAGAATAGTGTGATTGGTTTACTTCCTTGTGATTGGTTTACTATGGTCATGTGACTGAAGTGGTTGTCAAAGATAGAAATATTTAGCAAGACAAGCTATTAACTAGCTATTAAGTTATAAGCTATTAACAAAACATGGGATTGATTAATTTCTGCATGTACAAAGAGATTGTAAGTCTCGTTATATCATATACATTTATTGCGATTGAAAACTATCATCAAAACTTTCACGTGTAAAAACAAGCTTATATACTAGCTGCCTAGACTGCGTACTGAACTTGTGCCTTAACTTGAAAAACAAACCGGGTAAGTACTTCTCTAGCGATATGAAACCATTACAATGGATGCATATCAATAATTCATCATTTTTTGAGTCAAATTTTTTGAACAGGAGAATACCATGCAATGACATATAAACGAATAGAGAAATTGTTTGAATAAAACAAAAGAGTAGGAATATGAAAGAATAATACATATTTATTCAGATACAGAAGAGTATCTACTTTACCCACATTATAATAATATATTTTTTAATATGTGGTTGACTTTTGATATATTTTTCTTGGAATTTTAAAATAAATACGCATTTTTCTTGATTTTATAATTGTTTATTCTTTTCTGTGTATTTATTTCAAGAAAATTAATTTTTTAGAAATATTAATAAATAATATAAATAACAAGTAATGATGGTATTATTTTACTCATTTCTAAGAAAACCACAGGGTTTCTAAGAAAACTCTGGGCTACAAAAGTAGAGGTCATAATTTTCATCATTTTATAATTAATTTGTGCCTTATTAATTTGTTTAGCGAAAAAATGTTTTGGCGTTGTAAACTTCGGCAAACAATACTGTATTACTCGATGCTACCATGTGTAACCAAGATACCTTCCTTATCACAATAAAGGTAAACTGTTTAAATACAAAGATTGCTTCAAAATGACAATTTTAATTCCTATAATTCTTATTTTTTAATAACTTTTGATAGATAATTAATAATATTTTTGCTTTATCCGAAAATTACTGAGAAGCAGGTTTTATGTTTTGAATGAACACAATCACAATTTATCACAACCTGTGGATATCATTACTGAGAAATATCTAAGGAAATACTTGCCGAATTTCTTCTGTGGGGTCTTCATTTTTGTGGTTTATGAATGTATACATTTTCACAATTTAAAAATGATTTAACTTATTTAAAAAAAACCTGTATTGATGTACAAATATCACAGTTAAATAAATATGAATACCATTATGTGTTACATGTTACGCTCCTGTTTTGTTCCTTTTATAAATATTTTAATAATATCACTTTGTATCACATTTTCAGAAAAAAATAGACTAATGTAAATATTTTAGGTATTTAAACATTTAAACGTTGTCGAGATTATAAGAAAATTATAATATTTACATAGCTACATATTTTCTTAGAAAAAAATTAAATAAACTTGATAATAATGTCGAAGTAATACTTTCGAAGAAAAACAAGATTATAGAAAATAAGCTTTTATTAATAACCACCACGCAAAAATGTTAAGAAGAAGATATTAAAATAAATTAAATTATTCTTTATATATCATTTTCAAATTGTAAACATTCTTAAATTAGTGTATGTGGGAACGTTTCAAGTAAAATATTCAATTGCTACTAAGAAAAACCATTCAATGGAATATTCGGATAGTTTATAATAATTCAGACAACCTGATCGGTATACTCTTGATACTTTGCATGTGAATATTTAATCTCATACGAATTTATAGATAGATATGATCATTTCCAAATCAAATATTTTTGAATTATTTCTTCACAAATACAAAAAGGATAGATAAATCTATGACTCGAAATAGATTTACAAATGTAAAACTCATTGAACGGAAAAATAAATTTAAGTTTAGTAATTCGATGACTTACAAATAAATAAATAAAATAAAACGAAACAAAACTAAAAATATTTCCTCATATTTGCTAGAAAGGAAAAATTTCCTACTTTTATACAGAGTGAGTCAAGAGGAACGGATCAAACGCCAGGAGTGTTTTATACACGTGAATTTAAATGAAAAAAAACTCTAATATGTGCTGATCCAATTTTCATTTGTTTTCAAGTTATGGCGTTATAAAAAAAATGTTATCTTATGTTGTACACAATGATTCTCAACCTTTTTTTTGTCGCGGCACACTTTTAACGATTTCAAAATTTGACGGCACACAAAGAAAAAGATAAGTTTAAAAGTTGTTTACTTAACCTATAATACACTGTGTAAAATAGTTTATGATAATAATTTTGAATTAAAAATTATATAATATGTACTACAAAAACCACATACGTTTATTCAGGGATTCATTACAAGTTAGTAGTTAGAATACTTTTAATGAGAAATTTGAGCTTGATGTTTTTTGATAATTTCATTTATATTTGGTCGTACAAATGACAATGCTACTCTCATATCGTCTTCTACATTTAACAGTCACGATCTTTTTTTCGTTTTTATGTTGGTTAATACTATATACATTTCTAAAATTTGGCGGCACATTTTAAAAATTTGATGGCATACAAAAGTGCCGCGGGACAGTGGTTGAGAATCTCTGAAAATTGGTGATATAAAACACTTGCAATCAATACGCTATATTCGAGACTTACAAAACAATTGATAACTTTGTTGTTCTGATATATAATGTGTCAACGCATTGTGACAGATATTTAAAGTTTATAAAAAAATAAATAAATGAAAATCGTATAAGAACATATTAGTATTTTGGCATTATTTTTAAGTGTATAAAAAACTCCTGGAGTTTGGTACGTTCCTCCCGACTCACCTTGTATATGGAAAACCTAGTAGATATATGTTATTGCCAATAACTCTAATAATACACTAAGCTAATACATTATATATCGTTTTGCTTGTTTGATGTTGGTATTCCTGTTTACTTTAACACAAGTTTATCATGCATTAAGATTGTAAAGAAAAACATATGCGAAATGTATGTATCGAAGAAATAACCAATTTATTTTTCTATGTACATATATATATATATATATGTATATATATATACATATATATATATATATATGCTTTTATTTTTCAGAAAAAAAATTGCATAGAGCAATATGAAAACTAAAAAAAAAAACCTTATATTATATTTATATAAGTTTAAAAGTCATTCAATTGTCAAAAATTTCAATTTTCTACTATTTTAGTTTATCGATGATCGAAAATGATAAACTTAAAAAACTTAAAAAGAAAAGATGAAAAGTTATATATATTGCTATTAGTTATTTATGGAAAATTGATCTCTCAGAAAATACTATTATTTTGAATGAATTATTTACTGCATATGTTTAGAATACATTAATATTGGTCTTAGGAGTGTGGCATCTGGTGGTAATAATTAGAAACAGAGTAGTACATTTTTAAAAACAATTTTGTTAATGAAACTCATCTTTGTTGATGAAACAATATAACTAATTGTGTAGATATAGCCTGACTATAGCCGACATTTTGGAATATGACGTCATGAGTAACTTAACCATGAAAAAATATGTTTATAAACTAAATTTTTTTTCGTTTACTTGTGCCTTAGATCTACATTCCTACCAAAATTCAAGTTTCTAGACTCTTTTGTAAGATACCTATGATGATCTTTTTAGGGAATTAGGTACAAAATTAATATTTTTTAACATCCAATATCCAATACTAGATGCCCATCACTTCAAAGTAGGAGAATAAGACCATAATCAGATTACCCTGGAGTTAAGGTGCCAAAATAGCTGCGAAGCAATTTGGGTAAAGTTTAATGGCTCGTAAAGTTTACGGTTTCTCAAATTCATCGCCAAAACATATTCTAATAAAGGTTATAGCGGAATCGATTATCACATATGTCATGGATTCGGACACAACTCTTAAAACATCGTATTGAAAGAAGACAATATATATTCAAGTCAAGCATCGACAAACAGATCATATGTGTGGAAAAGTCGATTTTCTAAGATATCACATTTTTATTAATGTTTTTTTTTCTGAATATGTTGAAATGAGATATTCATATATGTCCAAGTTGTGTATTGAAATAGTTTAGACGATATACGTAGAAAATATACAGTGTGTTTGTTAATTAAGAAAACCTATACATGTCCAAGTTTTCTAAAGTATTCCAAATTTTATGCTTTTATCGATAGCAGTTGCTTAGGAAGAGAAATTCAAAATCAAGAAATCGTTAATTCTGAAGCTGATTTATTTAGCGTGTAAGTCACGAGCTAAAAATGACTTTGCGTGACAGTAGGTGGTATGGGCCGTGTTGAAAATTTTGTTTATCTTTACTTTATATTAGAAATCTGAAGTTTAAAAGTTTGTATGGCTAATCTCAGGAATTATCAGTCCGAACTTATTGCGTTAGATAGCCCGTTTATTGAGGAAGGTTATATATAGACTATACGTTTGCATTTCAAGCATTTGTGCCGCGTCACGCAAAGAGTCGAAATTTTAAACGGTTCGTGTTAGAGAAAATCTTTAAATATAAAAAATGCTTATCTAATAAAAACAAACAATCTTTTTGTGTGAAACATTTTAGCAAACAACAAATAATGAGTGCCATCTTTTACTCCATATCCTGGAGATATTTACATTATTTAAAATATTGAAATTTAAATAGTTTAGGCACAATTTTAGTGCGAACTCACATACATCATTAATGAAATGGAATTGAGATTTATAAAGGTTGAAAAGGATAATGATATGGTTGGCCTTGAAGCGACACCGCTACACATTTCTCTTTCTAACATATGGTCAATTACCAAGGTTGTTAACATTCAAAGCAACCGTGATAATAGAGGGAAGTTATAGTTGAAATGCAACAGATAAAAATGAAGAACAAATTTATAATAATAATTTAATGATGAAGCGACACGGCTACAGCCTCTATTATAGACAGAGGTAAAACCTCATTAAATCATAGAATATTTTTGTAATTTTAACTATTCGGCATCTTTCGGCAATTCACCAAATTTTTAACCGTTTATATTTTATATGAAGCGATCTTTCAAGATCCTCAAATGAAATTATTTAAAAAAATTAGCATCTTAAGTAGCTTTTTGCATAAATTTTTAGAGACATCTTATATAACATATGTCTAACTATATATGTTCCCGTAGGATATATACTATTCACTATGTTGTCTATGTTTGTTATTCTGATTTTGCTTTTAGGTATGTTTATGAGGCTATTATTTGTGAAATGTGTGAAGTTTCTCTCAGTTCTCAAAGTCTTTTTCTTTCATATTCAATACGAGAAAAATTAAAGTAGTACACAGCACAGAGAGACAGACACATTCCAATGTTTGTGTTGTGTAGTTTTTTGTTTTTCTTTATCTGTAGTTCAATGTATTTTTTGTACTCTTTCTCGGAATTTATGTATACTTTGTTTTTGCACTATGTGTCGTCTCTATCTTCGTCGTGTTTTCGAAATATGTGTTGTATATTTTTTCTAGTATTTTGCGATGTTCGTTTTATGTTTGTGTAATTTTGTGTTGTTTTGTCATTTTGATTCTTAATCCTTTTCTTAAAATCGTTATTCTTCAAAGAAAAGTTTGTGCTTTATGAAAAACGTTTTTATGTTAACACTCTTTTTATCTATTATTAGCCAGAATATAATTACGAATAATCTGAAGACGAAATAGAAAACAATAGTACTATGGACCAGTCCTAGTGGCCGTGCGGTCTAAGGCGTTATTTTTATGCTGTATGCCTACTTGGAAACTGGGAGGTTATGGGTTCGAATCCCGACATCGACAATTTGCCAATTATTAAGAAAAAAAAAGGGGCGGTTAATTGACTAAACTGTCGGTGTATGGACAAGAACGAAGTAACCGGCTATGCTTGAGAAGGTTTTCTGCAGTTTCCTTCACGAACTCCAGACGAATATCGGCATAGTTCCTATCATAGTTGGCTGTAGCCGCATATCCTACCAATTCCTAGTCTATACACAACAATTTCTTCCACTCGACTCACATCCTCACATACTTAGGCATAACAATGGATCTTATGGTTGAAGAATAGCTCGTCCAGGGCAGCCTCTCCAATCTATCTATCTATCTAGCCAAAGAAGTTAACATATTAACGCTAGTTTCAAGAGAGTATTTTAAGAAACTAACAAAGAGATATTGAAACCATATTTAAAATAAATTCGAATCTCTTACCTTATAGTAGAAAATTACATCACCACCGATAATTCCAGTTACCAAGAGCACTTTTTTGGCTACATAATTGGGAACGAATTTTAAATAAGATAGACAATATCCACAAAAAACTTTTATGTAAAGCATAATAATATCTGCCTTCTCTCGCTAAAGAGCGAATCATACTAGGGATCGTATTTTTGGAGTCTATAGTACCTAGACCATTTTCTATATTACAGTTTTGTCTGTTAAAATGTTAAAGAACAATACCAAAAAGATCTACCAACGACAACAACAAAGTAGCAAGGTACATGTTCGTTCTTAGCTTGCCCGCATCAATGACATCTGCTTGTTTAAGATTATTTAAGAGTTTAGAATACGGTCTTGTGTAAACAGTCAAAATAATTATAGAACCATACTCCGATCATGCCCCAAATGAACGATTTTATAAAGATGACATTTAACTTCTCAAATGACAAATAACCTCTTACGAAATCGAAATGTATTGACGGTAACGTTTTTATTAAATGCTTTGTCATTACTTCAATTTCAAACGAACACAAAACATTTATCATTTCAGAACTAAAAAATTGTTTACTGTATAGAAAATTTATTTGAAACATTCGGTACAATGTGTACAACGGCAAACTAAATACAATATACAGCATGTTTTTTAAACTGTACCCAATCTGGAAACAATGTATATATCTATCGCTGTCTATATGCAGCACACCATCATACGGTGCACTCTGTTACACCCAAACTCATTGACATTTGTAAAGTGCAGTTTCGGTGGAACAAAGCAGTCCATATGATGGCTCAATGTGCACAGACAGTGATGTGCATATCACTGTCTGTATGCATATCACTGTCTGTGTACAGTGTGCCATGATGTGGCCTGCTTTGTTCCACCGAAACTGCACTTTGCCGAAAGATGCTGAATAGTTAAAATTACATAAATTGGCCGAAAGATGCCGAATAGTTAAAATTACAAAAATATTCTATGATTTAATGAGGTTTTACCTCTATCTATAATAGAAGCCAACCATATCATTATCCTTTTCAAGCTTTATTAATCTCAATTCCATTACATTAATGATGTATGTGGATTCGCACTGAAATTGTGCCTAAACTATTTCAATTTCAATATTTTAAAATACGTTTTTCGAGTACAAAGTAGTCATCATCAGTTTGAATTAGCTAATCGTAAATATCTCCAGGATATGGAGTCATAGATATATTACTCGTTATTTGTTGTTTACTAAAATGTTTCACACAAAAAGTTTTTTGTTTTTATTGGAGAAGTTTTTATTTTTAATATTTAGATTTTCTCTAACTCGAACCGTTTAAAATTTGGGCTCTTTGCGTGACGCAGCACAAATGCTTGAAATGCAAACGTATAGTAT
Organism: Nineta flava; assembly: GCA_963920215.1. Lineage (NCBI taxonomy): Eukaryota > Metazoa > Arthropoda > Insecta > Neuroptera > Chrysopidae > Nineta > Nineta flava. Next base: position 84,713,911 of record OY986043.1, on the reverse strand, counting down.
ATATATAACCTTCCTCCATAAACGGTCCATTTAACGCAAAAAGTTCTTTTCAAATCGGACTGGTCAAATCTCAGGAACTCTGAGTGCAGTTTCGGTGGAACAAAGCAGTCCATATCACTGTCTGTGTACAGTGTGCCATGATGTGGCCTGCTTTGTTCCACCGAAATTGCACTCGACAAATGTCTGTGAATTTTGGTGTAACAGAGTGCACCATATCAGGTGCGCTGCATATAAACAGTGATAGATGCATTACTCAATGTTCCTATTGAATCAATTTTAATAGACGTGGTGTAGTAAATAATATTTAACATTGATTCTCTATTAGCAATGCTTTCAAACACGTACGGTATATACGATGACAATCACGGAATAGTAATTATAATAATTTTAAATTTGTTATTTATATCGCATACAAATTATATTTGTTTGTTTTAAGTTGTTGGTTTGGTTTGGTTGTGTTGTGTTGTGTGATAGAATCAACAACAAATTAGAACAAAGTTTAACACACACAGGCAGACAGAGATGAGATGGCATTGCGGGCAAGCTTAGAACGAACAAGTACCTTGCTACTTTGTTGTTGTCGTTGGTAGATCTTTTTGGTATTGTTCTTTAACATTTTAACAAACAAAACTGTAACATAGGCAATAGTCTAGGTACTATAGACTCCAAAAATATGATCCCTACTATGATTCGTTCTTTAGCGACAGAAGGCAGATATTATTATGCTTTACATAAAAGTTTTTTGTGGATATTGTCTATCTTATTCAAAATTCGTTCCCAATAGGGAATATGCATGAAAATTTTTTTTCACTTGAATTGAAGCATGTTTACTTGACAAATATGAAGGTAAAATTACCTTTTAAATAACTTTAAAAATAAGCGAGATATGAATGATTGAAATTCCCGATTAGACAAAGAAGGTCATAGCCCTCTTGATATGTTATGTGACGTCATATTACACTTTCACCATTTAAAATACACGTTAAACTCCGTTTTTAGTATTTTTGCAAGAAGGAGACAGATAATAATCTTTAAAAGCTTATAGCTTCCTTGATATTTGTCGGATTTTAATTTCGTTTTTAAATATTATTACAGTATTAACAGTATTTTCGTATTCTGAAAATAAATGTGAAAAAAAATTTTCATGCATATTCCCTATTCTCATTTATCTAAATGAAGCTAATTTTCATTTAGTTAAACTGATTCTCAACATTGAAGGTATTTGTTTATTTTTAAACTATGTATGTTTTAAAGCTGGATTTCCCAAACTGTGTTTCCCACCAAAAAATGTTTATAACAAAGCATTTTTTGCACATTCCCTATTATGTAGTAAAAAGTGCTCGTGTTAACTGGAATTATCGGTGATGATGTAATTTTCTACTATAAGGTAAGAGATTAGAATTTATTTAATATATGATTTCAATATCTTATTGTTAGTTTCTTAAAATACTCTCTAGGATATGCGGCTGCAGCTGACTTTGATAGCAAAAAACCTTCTCAAGTATAGCCGGTTACTTTGCCTTGTCCATACGCCATACAGTTTAGTCAATTAACCGACCCTTCTTTTTAATAATTGACAAACTGCCGATGTCGGGATTCGAACCCATAACCTCCTAGTTTCCAAGTATGCATACTGCACAGATATAACGCCTTAGACCGCTCGGCTACATGGACTGATTACCCTGGACTATACGTAATAAAACAAACACACACAAATTTAAATCCATTCTCTGAGAAAATCTACGGAAACTACTCTCCATACAATAACACAAACACCTCGAACGAAGACGAAGCAGCCTTATATAGTTGCTTCTCAATAATATGCATTGTCATCGCTATTTTCAACACTCATCCTTTTAATTCCACCACCTCGATTCTCCTTCTATAACTGATGACGATTACTATTGTTTTCATTCTCATCATCATCTCTCTACATCATACCCTTTTCTTTACTAACCAACCCTCCCATTCCTTCCCACAATATTTTCGTCTTGTCACATTTTCCTAACAATAATTCGTACAATAATACCATCTTTCACACAGTTTTAATGTTTTCAACTCTTCCCTCAGAGTGTAGTACTTCAGAGTGTATTTTCACACTTTGTGATGACGGTTCGTTCGTTTGGTTGGTTGAGTTGAATTGTGTGTTGTTGGTGTGGGTGTGAAGTTTTTCGTTGGTGTAGTAAGCGGGTGGGAGGGTGTTATGTATGTGATTATTGTTATTATTTAGATAAGTGTCATGTTTTGAGGTTATGTTTGCTACAATAACATTTATTAACTACAACTTATAATTTGTTATTAATATCATCTGTAGCAGTAGAGCTATCATCATGTGACCAATAATTTATGTTATTAAGAGTATCATCATTCTAACTTTGATATAAATTCTCATAGACTTATAAAATATCGTGTTTTTTGTGTGTATATTTTAGTCTATAGATTTGTTTACGTAAGAAATCTACTGGTATTGGATTACGATTGCAATTGTCGGAATTTATTGAATAAAAAATACAATTATAGTGTAAAATAAATGGTACAAACAATTTCTTTAAACGGGAAGATACAGTGTACAGTGAAATATTACTTGTAGGAAAAGAATAAAATTCGTTACGCAGGAGTTGTGTCAATTTCAGCGAATTTCCGTAGAATAACGAAATCACTGTCTAGCGAACACAATTTTAGTCTGATCAAAATAAAATGTGGTATCTCATATGATTTTTGTATTTTCAAAACCAATTCTATTAATAAATGATAGTTTCTAAGCATACAAGGAAAACGAAAATCTAGTCGAATTTCACGCTTGAATTGTTGTTTCTCAGATATGGGCATTCACAATCCATTCTGAAAGTAAATTCGAATCGGAAGCGTATGCAATTATTTTTAAATCTATAATCCAATCAAATATTTAAGTAGATTTTCCTAATTTCTGGACCAAAATAGCCCAGAAATATGATTTTCAATAATTTTGAAGACACAATTTTTTGTCGATTTTTTTGTAATGTACCCCTTGGAAAGAATCGAAAAAATCGAGAAAAAAATTTGTGTTCCCGAATTTGATGAGACTCATTTTCTAAGGTAAGTTGGAGCCAAGGAAAACGAAAATTTAGTCCAATATCACGCTTGAATTGTTGATTCTGAGATATAGGCATTCACAACCAACTTCAGAACCTTAATTCGATCCGGAAGTGTATAGAGCTAATTATTTTTAAATCTATAATCACAATCAAATTTTTAAGTAGATTTTTCTAATTTCTGGACTAAAATAGCCCAGAAATATGATTTTCAACAATTTTGAAGAAAAAATTTTTTGACGATTTTTTTGTAATTTTCTAAGGGGTACCCCTAGGAAAGAATCGAAAAAATCGAGAAAAAATTTGTGTTCCCGAGTTTGATGAGACTCATTTTCTAAGGTAAGTTGGAGCCAAGGAAAACGAAAATTTAGTCCAATATCACGCTTGAATTGTTGTTTCTGAGATATAGGCATTCACAACCTACTTCAGAACCTTAAGTCGATCCGGAAGTGTATAGAGCTAATTATTTTTAAATCTATATTCACAATCAAACTTTTAAGTAGATTTTCCTAATTTCTGGACCATAATAGCCCAGAAATATGATTTTCAACAATTTTGAAGAATAAATTTTTTGTCGATTTTTTTGTAATTTTCCAATAACGTCTTGGAAAAAATTGACAAAAATTTTGGTTTCCAAATTTGAGACTCATTTTCTAAGGTTAGTTGTGAAACGAAAAATTAAAACACGTTTAATTTTTGTTAATGTTTCGGACTCCAGTTTACCCAGCTACTGCAAACAAAACCAAAGAACAGTACTCTTGACAATTATCAGCCTAATATTAACGAACCTGCCTTCAAATTCGTCTACACTAATAAAATTGATCGATTCTAAAAGTATATTTACTGCACTATATTCTATAACAAATAACACTCGCTGCGTGATTGCGCCTTATCAAAAAGACCTACTGGAACAAACCCACATTTAACTGATAAATATTAAAATTATTTAAAGTGAATGGTTTAGGATGTATAGTTATCTGTTAAAAAGTTATAGTAAACAGAATGTTTGTCATATGTTAAATGGTTATGTCACATTAGTGCAAGATCAATTTTATTATAAGAAAAACTTGAAAACAATGTATGAGTGGTACTTAACTGGTATACACGTTGAAAAATTCCAAAGGCAGAAATGATCCGTGATAAATTAATAAAAATAAAGTTGAAATAATAAAGGTATGTATTTAAAAAATAAAATAAAAATATTCAACATAACAATCATGAATTTAAACAACAATTACAATGTCTATTTAATTAAACAATTCTTGAAATATCTCACTGAATAACAACGATAATTATTCGAGGTTCAAGACTCAATTTTAGACGATCGACCAGTTCGTTTGAAATTCAAGATTATAAGAGAGTCTCTGACTGCCCAATTGCTTCGACTTCAATTCTGTTTGTTTTTGTGGTGGTTTTTTGTACCAATCGATTATTGATCTTCGATACGTGACTATGACACATAAAGGGTGCTTCCGTACAAGTAAATTTGGAAAACAACTGTCAAACATAATATATTACTCCCGTAAGTTGAATTATTATTGGTAGAAATTATTTATGTATTTTTATTTTACATTTGATTTATTCTATTTTAGTGTTTTTTGATGTGGCAAAAGAAAATTTTGTCATATTTGCCGTCACTTAAGAAAAATTCCACCCTCACCACCAAGAAATTATGGCCGTTCAAAATACGGTTTTATATGTTCAACATGAGATTTAGATATTCTGCCATCTTCATCCTCCAATTCAACTGTAACCGGTGTCAAAAATCGCGTAATTTTCTTCGGACCCACGTATCGAGGAAAAATTTTCTTCGATTGATCGGGTGAAGTTACTTGGGTATGACTTCTAACCAAAACCATTTGGTTGACCGAATACATGTTTCCAGGTAGGTGTTTCTTGTCAAAATATTTTTTTCTCCTCCTCATGCTTTTTTCTAATTGGTCAATGATTTGTTCCTTAGAAGGAGGTTCCTCCGAATCGACCAAGTTTTTCAGGTCCCACACATTATCCAATGGTCGGTTCATTTCGCGCCCCAGAAAAATGCTTGCTGGAGATGCTCCCGTACTTTCGTGTACGCTATTGTTTAGGCTAAACGCCATAGGCTTTAAAAAGGTGTCCCACCTTTTGTGTTGTTCTGCAGCTTCACGTATGACAATTTTTAAACTGGAGACGATGTTTCTGTTTACTCGTTCCGTTAAATTAGATGCTGGACGGTAAATTGACGTGAAATGGTGTTTAATACCATACTTAAAACAATGATTTTTGAAGGCAACACCTTTAAACGTTTTATGGTTGTCCGTTATTAAGTTGGTACATGTTCCAAATTGGCACCATAGTTGTTCCAGTTTTTTTATTGTGACGTCTGCGGTTAACCGAGTTATCGGGAAGATTTCAACCCATTTGGAAAACCCATCGATTATTACCAAAACATATTGATTTTTGTTTGCCGATAACGGAAGTGGTCCCATATGATCCATGAATACGGTTTCAAATATAGCGTTAGGGATAGTAGATACCATTTCAGGACGTAAGTTGCGATTATGTGGCTTACAACGTTGACATACATCACACGAGCGAACGTATTCTTGAACATCTTTGTATAATCGGGGCCACCAGAATTTTCTCGCGATTTCTCGGTATGTCTTGGTAATACCGCAATGTAAGCTAAGGGAACTGTTGTGGTAGTAAAACATAATCATTGACCTCAATTTCTCGGGGGTGTATATTCTCCGGAGCTGTCTTCGGCCCACTAAACGTAACAGGACACCATCTTTTACGACGAAGTTATCTACATGTATTTCAGTGTTAATTTGCTGAACCATGCTTCGAGTAAATTGATCGTCATCCTGGTGTTGCTTTAGTGAACTGAATGCTTCTGGAATAGCTGGTAGTAAATTAAGCAATTCTTGTGGAGCGCTTGTTCTTTTGTCCTCCATTATTTCATCATCGTCGTCAAAAAGTCGGGATAATGCATCGGCTACTGAGTTTTCGGTGGAGCCTTTGATATGACGAATAGTGAAGTCATACTTAGCTAACTCTAACGCCCAGCGTGCTGCTTTTCCTATACGGTTTTGATTAGTGGCCATGTATGTGACGGCGCTGCAGTCGCATTCGATGATAAATTTATGACCAATCAAAAAATCGTGGAAACGTCTGATAGCTAAAACTATCGCATACATCTCTCTTTCGTAAATACCATATATTTTTTCTGTTTCGCTGAATTTTTTGCTGCAATATATAATGGGGTGTAATCCATTTTCAAATTCTTGAAACAAAACTCCAGAACTAGCTAAATTGCTTGCGTCCGTACGCAAAATAAATGGTTTATTCCAGTCAGGATGATGTAGGACTGGAGTCGAAATCAGAGCTTCTTTAATTCTTTTGATTGCCACAAGATGTGTCTCATCTAACGTAAACCGAATTCCCTTTTTCTTCAAGTCATTCAACGGTGCGGCTATTTCAGCGAAATTATAGATGTATCGACTGAAATACGAAGCTAGTCCCAAGAATGATCGTAGTTGTTTAATGGTTTTCGGTGGCGGAATTTGTTGTATTGCGGCCGTTTTTTCCGGATCGGGTGAAATTCCATCCGCGTTTAAAATTTGACCCAAAAATTTCATCCGTGATCTCATTAACAACATTTTATTGGGATTTATCGTTAGATGGGCGCTTCGCAATCTCTCGAAGACTGTTTCCAGAAGCTTCAGGTGATCCGAAACGTTAGTTGTGACTATTAAAATATCATCGAAGTATGGTATCACGCCGCTGTAGCGTAAATCGGCAAAAAGATCGGACATAATACGGTTTAAAATACATGGACTAACCTTCAAACCAAACGGAGTGCTGTTGAAGGTGTAGATGCCATGTTGAGTGCTGATGCCTGTGTATTTGCGTGATTCTGCATGCACTGGTAGCTGATAATACGCATTATTCAAATCAATTGAAGAAAATACTTGACTTCCTCTCAACCCCATGAAAATTTCCTCGATCTTCGGTGAAGGGAAGGTGTCCATTACTATCTTTTTGTTTATTGCTCTAAAATCCACTAATAGACGTGTTTTCTTCCCAGGTTTGTCTAACAAAAAAACCGGTGAGCAATATTTGGTATCCGACCTTTGGATGATCCCCCTTTCCTCTAAATGGTCCAGGTGCTCCTTTAAAATTTGGGCTCGGGGAGGGTTGAGCACATATGGTGGTTTCCTAACCGGTACATTATCGGTGACTTCGATTTTTAACTCGTATCGATCGGTCAGTCCAATATTCTCGGTGAGAACATCCGGATATTTGCCCAAAAGTTCTTTTAATTTGGTGCTTTCTAAATCGTTTAAAGAAACTGGTTGATCCACGAGAAGATTTAAAGAACCATTATCCAAACTAAGATGTAACAGATGCTTGATTTTCGAGTATGGAAAACTTAAGGTAAGCTCATTAAAGTTGATCACAGCCTTGATATTTTTCAGTGATGTAGATCCTATAAGCATGGGCACTGCGAGCTGTGGAATGACTAGAAATCGTAGTTTCCAGGTTAAGTGTTGTATTTTGATAAATACATCAATAAAATCTGTCACTTTAGTCGTTACACCATTGGCCAGGTACACTTCACGATAACTCGGAAAATTTTGTTCACGTATGTTTTTAATGCCTTTAATTTTTTTTACAGTAGCAGAAGAAATGTAGTTTGCTGTTGCGCCGGTATCGAGGACTATGGTAAACCTTTCCTCCCTAATTTTTGCAGATATAGACGGTAGGTTTATTTTAATGTTACCTGGTAACATATTAAGACACTTCCATTGTCGGTAATCGTTGTAGGAGGAATCGTCGGTACCTAAATGGAAGCCCTCTAGTTTTTTGGAGTCTTGGAGGTGGTGGATTTCATCGGCTGCATTGCATCTTGGATTCGGGCTTCATCCAGGAGTTTCTGTTTTTCCGAGAAAACCTTGGACAGCCTTTTGAGCTGCTCAATAGAAGTTGGAGGATTGCACAGGTCGATTTGACGGAGGGTATGCTCATTGAGAGATGATAAAATGTGAGATACCAAGTCTTCTTCATCATAGTTAAAGTTCAACGCCTTTGCTTTAAGAAAAATGTCGTTTATAAAATGGCGAAATGACTCTTCTGGTTTTTGTCGGCGTCGTACCAGTTTATGAATCAACTGGCTTCGGATGATAGCAGGTAAAAATTCCATTAAAAGTTGTTTTTTAAATTCTCTCCAGGTGGTGTACTCTTTAATTGCAGTAACCCACCATGTTCTCAATTCGCCTGATGTTTTCGGGAAAATGGCTGTAAGGAGCGATGAATCATCAGTAACCGGTAGTCCTTGGATTTCCTCCACGGCCTGTATAAATTCCACTAGTTGTGCGTGGTCTTCGCCATTTGCAATGGGGATATTGCTTAGGAAATCCCTGGCATCCAATTTAAATTTATTTCCGGCAACGGTGTTAACTAGGCCGTCCATGCGTTCATGTAATTTGGTGGTGAGTTCTAGGCTGGTAGCTAACGATCGAGCCAACAGTGATATCTCTCGCGGTCTTTCACCTGAAGTTTGAGTACTATTTGACGCCATTTGTCCCGCTTGTGACGTGGGTGACCAGAATTGTACTTGGTCCTTATCATCCGAAAATTCTTCCTCCTGGGAGTCTCTGGCTTGAGATCTGGTAGCCTTCTTCGGTGGCATGGTAAATGGAATCCGAACTATCAATAAGAGATAATCCCGGTTGAGCCCCCAATGAAACGAAAAATTAAAACACGTTTAATTTTTGTTAATGTTTCGGACTCCAGTTTACCCAGCTACTGCAAACAAAACCAAAGAACAGTACTCTTGACAATTATCAGCCTAATATTAACGAACCTGCCTTCAAATTCGTCTACACTAATAAAATTGATCGATTCTAAAAGTATATTTACTGCACTATATTCTATAACAAATAACACTCGCTGCGTGATTGCGCCTTATCAAAAAGACCTACTGGAACAAACCCACATTTAACTGATAAATATTAAAATTATTTAAAGTGAATGGTTTAGGATGTATAGTTATCTGTTAAAAAGTTATAGTAAACAGAATGTTTGTCATATGTTAAATGGTTATGTCACATTAGTGCAAGATCAATTTTATTATAAGAAAAACTTGAAAACAATGTATGAGTGGTACTTAACTGGTATACACGTTGAAAAATTCCAAAGGCAGAAATGATCCGTGATAAATTAATAAAAATAAAGTTGAAATAATAAAGGTATGTATTTAAAAAATAAAATAAAAATATTCAACATAACAATCATGAATTTAAACAACAATTACAATGTCTATTTAATTAAACAATTCTTGAAATATCTCACTGAATAACAACGATAATTATTCGAGGTTCAAGACTCAATTTTAGACGATCGACCAGTTCGTTTGAAATTCAAGATTATAAGAGAGTCTCTGACTGCCCAATTGCTTCGACTTCAATTCTGTTTGTTTTTGTGGTGGTTTTTTGTACCAATCGATTATTGATCTTCGATACGTGACTATGACACATAAAGGGTGCTTCCGTACAAGTAAATTTGGAAAACAACTGTCAAACATAATATATTACTCCCGTAAGTTGAATTATTATTGGTAGAAATTATTTATGTATTTTTATTTTACATTTGATTTATTCTATTTTAGTGTTTTTTGATGTGGCAAAAGAAAATTTTGTCATAGTTGGAACCAATAAAAAACGAAATCTAGTCCAATTTCACGCTTAAATTGTTGTTAATGAGATATATGAATTCACATCCTCTTGTGATCCGTAGTTTTCAATTCGGCAGCGTATGTAGCTAATTTTTTTTGAAAACAACAACCACAAGAAAATTTTTAAGTATATTAACACACCAAAATATTGAGAAAATTACAGCTGTAAGTTTTAAAAAAAAATTGATTTGCAACTAGAAAAAAATCTAAAACGAAGAAATAATGTTTGAGAACTTCAGCCCTTATACACTTCAGTAGATCGTAAAAAATGAGTGAAAAACTTTTTCAAAAAATCCCCATAAGCTATTTGAATGAATTTAAATGAATATTTTTTGGTGCATTTGCTTGGGGTTTTAACCTTTTGGTTTTTAACGTCTGTTGCATTCAAAATGTAGATAATATAATCAAAAGACATAGAAATAAATTGAATTTGAAGAAATTTATCTCACCCACCGCTCGAAAAACGATATAAAATCCTAGAAAATTGAAGTTGCCAATCCAGAACAGTAATACATTCCCTGTTTGAACACGATTTGCTTGGAACCTGTTTCAATACTTTATTTATTATGCGTAAGATTTGTACATTCTAATCAATAAAATTAAAAAAGGGAGACTTTTCAAATTCATCAGTGATTATATTTAAACGATAACATTTAATTTGATACGTTTCTGGCAAATCATTAAACGCTCATGACATGCATCATTAACTCGCACTCGATTCAAGAATTGGTATAAAAGCATAGAACCCCTCAATAAAAGCATAGTGACAAAAACTTTTCAAAATTAAAAACAAATTGAAATTTTATCACACTCAAATACAATATTTTGGGTACATATTGTTTATATATTTATGTGTTAAGCTATTGTTGTAAGAACAATATTTTAATTATTTTACTCCTTCAAAACTGTCACTCAAATCAACACCACATACTACACCAGAAAGGTGAGAATACCCCATTCTCATCTACTAATAATATTTATCCTACCTTATTGCTACTTCTTCCAGTATATAATAAGGCCAAGACCATTAGCATGGTAACGTTAAAGTTATATAATTTACACGTGAATTTAATTTTAAATTGCAACATCAAAACTTCATGAGTAAATTACCTGAAACACTATTTACACATTTCAATTATAACTGACATATTTTAAAATTATTTTAGTAAATTCACACAATACATAGAATGCCGTGTACACAAAATGAATTATTATTAATACTATAACGTGTGAACAGACCGGTTTAAAACAACAAACTGATTCTTCTACTAGTCAGTCAATGGTGGCAGTTATTACCTTTATAACAAACTGATTTGTTTTGATAATATATGAAATTTTATTTCAATATGAAACATGACATAATCCAACACAACACTTTAGAGAAAATAAGGATTATCCCTTTTATCAAATTACTTTACACAGTACATATATATATATATATATATATATATATATATATATATATATATATATATATACAACAAGATGAGATTAATAATTATACTTTAAATGTTATTTAAATTAAATCTTTTCAGTTCAATTAATTCAATATAGAAATTTTATTATATACCTCGTCGTCAAGCTACCTATCATTATATATAATAAATATTATTTTATATGTCTATTATTTAAAAGTCTTTTATATAAGTAATTATGTATTTAAAATATTATATTTTATAAGTCTAATAATGTATTAACAAAGATTTATTTCAAGTAATGTGTAACTCTTTACACTATTCTGTGGTACGTGAGCTATGTCAGAATAAATCATTTGAAAAAATTAATTCTGTTTCTCTTGTATAAATGATTGAAGCTTTGGAAAGGCAGTTTATTGTTCAAAGTATAATAAAAATTATGTACATTTAAGCTTTGATCCATGAGTCTTCGTACCTTTTTGATCTTTGAACCATGAGTATTTTTGTCAGAAGCTTAGATTGGAGGAACACAAGGAAGCTAAATTTTTATTTTAGAAACATTTATAGACTATTAGAAACCGATATAGCACGAAAAATATTTGGAAATATGGAGTAAATAGTATTCTATTTCTAAAAGTATCTTTAAAAACCGATTTGAAACTTTTGTAATGGTTAATGAGATCGTAAATCAAGTATATAAAAAATTAAACAATAAATAATAATTGTTTCATATTGATTAGATAGATCGATAGATACATCTTGGGGTCTAAATAGTATTCCACCTTATGGTTCAGCCCTTCTTAACCTTATTGATTTAAAAAGTTTTTGTATATATGTTCTTTGTAAAAATAAAAAAACAATACTTTGCTATATTCCACCAATTTTATTTGTATTCAAAAAATTATTGATACAATAATTATGACATATGTTTCGTCCATTGCGGTCATTTTCAACACTGTGAAGGTAAATTTCATTGTGGTTCCTTATATACTGAGAAAGGAATGTATTTTAAAAAACAAAACTTATTAAAATAGTTAAAAATATCAAAAGTCAAAACATTAAAAATATATATTTAAAACAATAGTGTGATGGAGAAGTACCGAAAGATAAAAAAATTTTTTTTTGAATATACCGCGAGATATTGAACAGGGTAGACGTGATGATGTTCATTAATTGTTCATTCACCAGTAATTTTGGTCCATTTTTATTTTTGAAAATCTCCATTGCCTCTAGAATATCCAATTTGGAATCCTTTGAGACTACGTGTAGGATATCGATTGTGGATGGAAAGTTGTGGTCTTGTTCGATGAGGTGGTTTGCGAATGCCGAATCTGTTTTTTTATTTTTGAACGATCCATACATTTGTAAATGTCAATTATTAATTTTGTTTGTTTTAGTTGCTAATGAAGTCGTAAATAAAGGACGAAACGTTCAATTTATTTAATTTAACTCACTATTTCGAAACACTATTTCGGTTTTATTTAAAAAAAATTACCTGTACAGATTGGATTTGGTAAAAAATTGTCTGTGCAAATCCCGATCTGTACAATATCGGGCTTAACATATATAAGAATGAGTTTTTTATAAAAAATAGATATCAATATATTTATCAATATATTGACATGATGGAAGCGCTGGGTAATGAAATTATGCATCATATTATAATGCTAAATGTATATATGTTTTTATTTCACAGCGCCTCCTCCATTTTAACGTGTGTTTAATACGTGTTGTAAATGTATTATATTATTTTTTAAATAAAAGAGATTTCGTTGAATATTAGCAATGCAATTATATTTAATTTTTAAAGAAAAATTTTGTCAGGCAGAGAGAATGACAGACCGTTAAGAATATTAACACTATCTTTTTCTTTGCTTAAATTTTCCACGCTGTAATTTGTAAAAAAATAGTAAATACGATTATTATTTTGTATCTTATGATCTCATCTTATGAGTTTAATAAACAATCGTAGATTTATGATGTATTTAAAAGTAATGGAAATGTTTTGACGATCTTTGTAGACAGAAATGAAATACTCTCCGGTGTACTCAGCACTTGTTACTTCAAACAAGTGTTGTGAAGAGTAAATAAACTAGTACACAAAACAAATTAAACTATTATGTTACGAGATGTGATATTAAAATACAACTTTCGTTTCTTTTGTACAAATGGTGTTCTCAATATGAACTATTCAAAATATAGATGAATTGTTTAATGTTTCACAATTTAATTCAGTGTTTTATTATCACCAAACTTTCGGACCTAAAAACTGATTAAAATTAATGCACAAGAAAATTGTATTAAATTCAATTTGCCATAAAAAATGTTATGAATTTAAAATATATATAAATTTATATATATATATATATATATATATATATATATATATATATATATATATATATATATATATATATATATATATATATTAAAAACAAATACATTTATCATTTAATTTAACAAAGTCTATTTAACAAACAAACAGAATACAAAATAATATCTATTTAATATAAATTTGATTCGTTCATTTGGTTTCATCATTTCTCCACATACATTTACAAAACGTTCGTTTGTTCTCCGAAACCTTAAAACAGTCGAATAGATAATACAAACAAAAGACAATGACAACATTGTGAAAATAGTGTGGAATGTTACTACCAAAGACTGCACATTCATAGACAACGGGCAGAGTGGAGCTGGGACTGAAGAAGAAAATAGATATATAGCAAACTACTATACTATATAATACTATCTATCTATCTATTCGTCTCTAAGAGGGTTAAATATTAGTTGAGTTGTTTAAGAAACACCACACCACACACAGCAGTGAGTAAAGGGTGGTGGGTACGAGAGTAAAGGAATTACAATGTTTATTACCCCTCATCAAATTATTTCACTATACTGCACTGAGTAAGCAAACCGCAACAAGAAATTTAGGGTTACAATTAAGTATTAGATTTGAACACACACAGATGGAGTTAGTTGTGTTCTATTTACCACATAAAATGTTTTTGGGGATGAATTTTAGTGTAGAAATGAGTTAGAAGTGTAGAAGGAAAGGAAGAATTGAGACACGACTTACATACATAGTTGTGGAGGGGTGGGTGTTTAGGTTTGGGTATGAGGGAATTTTCTTGAGACATTCTCATGCAATGGTGTTATTTAGTAGGGTGTTACTAAAACTGAATGAAGATTAGATTATATATGGAAAAGGAGTTTGGAAAATATTGATGATAGATTTCTAATTTTGTTTTTGTATTATCCGATTTTTAAGCATACATTTTTGCTGTTTTAAATTTTTTTTTGGAAACAAGCATCTATTATATTTTTTGTTAGTATGGTTGCTTTGCGTTTATATTATACCAACGGAAGTGACTAGCGTATACTTTTTTTGACATTTAAGTAACAATTTCATCTTTTATATCTATGCCTCATAGGATTTTGAACCGCGAGTACTTTTGCCTGAAGCGTAGATTAGACTACAAGGTACCTATATTTTTATATTAGAAACCATTATATGACTATTTTTTAATAGAAAGTGCTCTAAATTTCTGACAAACGCATGCAAAACATTTGTCCCAAAAATGGTTTTGTTTTGCCTTAATATCACTCTTCTAATATTTTGTACCAATCCATTTAAATTTTGAGAATTTATATTACCAATATAAAATTTAAGAATAAATTCGAGTCATTACCAAGACCCTCTTTAAAGTTTAACGAACTCTCAGTACATATAGGTACTATATATTGTCATGTATATATGTATATGTTTGTTATGTATGGATGAAAACATTGTGTTCGAATAAATGTCTTTCGGAAGATATGGTTGCACCAAAGGGAATTATTAGAAGGAATGTGTATTATTATAGTACAGTGATTTTCAATAAAAATGCAGTTGTTAGTGTCTTAATCATTGGACATAACAATTATAAAATATAATTGTATTTCTCAATTATCACAAATTTAACATGGGGGAAGCAATCTTATCTAATAGACTATACAGGATTTTCTTTCCAGGAAAATTTTTGAATAGACTACAATATTTTGTCTTAATCTTAAATTTAACGATGAATATGTAATTTTAATATTGATAGCCACGACGAAAAATTAAAAAAATTGTCATGTGAACTTCTTTGAAAAGAAAAAAAACATTTTGACAAATAATTTTGACAATTGCGATCTCAAAATAACATCTGAATTTTTTTGTTCTATGCAAAATTTTTCTAGGATAAATGGAACTCTCCAAAATAAGTTTTGTTAGTCCAACTAAATCCAAAATGGTTATGCAGCTTTTATACTATGGGCCACAAAAGTTTTTTTGAATTTGAATTGGATGCATACGTTCGTATACATCTAGTTCTGTGGGGTTTTGGAATTTAAAACTACTAAACTCGGTACAAAACCCCACAGAATTAGATTCATACGAAAGTATCTACATACACAGATTAAGAAAACAGAAATTGAATTTAGACATTGGCCCAATTCCAAATTCTGATTTAATAAAATTAAACCATTTTCAAAAATTTAATACCTGAATATCAAGGTTAGCTACGATCAACACCCTCACCTTTTTGACAATAACAACACCGCATGGTCAGGAAAGGATACCGCCAATAGATAGGTTGGGCTATTCACACACTTCATCCCTTAATTGGTCAGTCAACTTAAATAATCCTTCAGGTACTACTTCAGTCAGATCATACAAAAGACAATACTTTTTTAATAGTATTGTGTGACATGCACCAAATTAGCAACGAGCAACATATCTCTGACTCCATATTCCAGAGATAGTTACGATTAGCTAATTCATACTGATGATGATTACCTTGTATTCGAAATACGTATTTATAAAATACAGATAAATGTTGTAGGAATTGGGATAACATTTGAAATTTAATTACTTTAATAATGACTGTCTCAACCACTCATGTTTACCCACCCCACCAAAGTTATCCAGGATTAAATTTCAATACTTTACAGTTGATTTGGGTCGAATCATTTCTTGTTTTGAAAACATGTTGTGCTCCACCTGCATCATTAATGTTTGGCTAAAAACTTAATGATACGGATGGCCTCTTTTAAAGACTATGGACTCTTAAAAAACACCATTTTTTTATTTTTACGAAGCATAATTATGAAAATTGAATATTTTTAATTGGTTTTTTTGTAAACTTGCGTTTATTTATCTATTGATAGTATGGTTGCCTTTCGGCTATATTATACCAATGGAAGTGACAAGCGTTTACTAATAATATGTCTGAATATTGATAAACTGACATCAAAGGCATAATAAAGAATGTTGAAAATTGAATATTTCATTCATGCAATCAATTTACAAGCTTGTAACGCCAAAAATAGCGTGTTTTGACATCGCGCGATTCCAAAAGGTTAAGATTTTGTAACAACAGACCTCCATATTATATGCCGTACACAAAATAAGTTTTAAAAGAATTTCGTGTACATTTTTTTTGAACAAAACAGTACATGTATGTATATGTGTATCTCGTAAAAATAAAAGAATGTCGTTATAAGAATTTCATTTCAAGGATATCTATAAATATATTATACTTAGGATACTACACAGCATCATAGCGCATGAAACACTAAGAGAATAAGATTATTTTAGATTTAATTAAATATTTCAAATATATATATATATATATATATATATATATATATATATATATATAATCATATACTTTTTAATTTAATGAAAAATCGTACTGATTTTAAATTATGATGTACTTACAGGAGGAAAATAAGTAGACAGAGGACTCGATAGGAGTAGCTATGGATACTTGAGGAGTTATAACGAGGAGTTAAAATAATGATCATTTGTTATTGTTGTTGTGTTGTTGGGTGCTTTAACAAAACTGTCTGAACAGATTATATTTATTTTAAAATCCACCTTTTGTGTCATAAAAATTACATTTTAATGGTTCCATTAAAATAATTGTTTATTATTTTATATATAAGACAAATTTTTCATTTATTTTATTTCGATTGTAAAATAAATGTTAAGAAATTCATCACACAGACTGAAGCTCTGCGAGAAGAGGCAAAGAGGCAAATAGACAAAAACGCTTCAAGGAGGTAAAAATAATTAATTTTTATTCGGAAAGAAAATGAGATAATCTATTCAATTCAATTACTTTCTAGAAATCAAAATTGTATGAATAGTAGTGGATATCTGGGAAATTGTCGATTAAATTGTCAACCCAAGTAGATCTGTGTATTTACTGGAGTTCAATTTACCTTTTATAGCAATTTTTCTTCAAATAGATTACTTAAAACTTGGCGTAATGAAAAATAGCCAAAAAGATTGAGCTTTTTATTGTTTCTAAACGAAATTTTGGGATATCTTCATTTAATGACTGGGCGAACGATTAACGAGATATCGTCGAAATTGTATAAGATACTTCATAATTATTTTGACCCAAAAAAAGATAGCCTAATCAAAAAATAAAGACTTGCATCAAATTCAAACATTCTAGAGGTAATTTTATCGTTACTCCTGTTCAAGACTGAAACCGCTGTAGACATTTGCTAGAGTTTTTACGAAATCGTTTCATTGATACAACATAAATGGATGAATTTTAAGGATGCAAGACTATCAGTACCCTACGGCTTCTACGCAGTTCAGAAAAAGTTTGTTAGTCGTAGAAGTTTGAGACTCACTACACTCCCTCTGACTTTGTCATATGAAACTACCAACTTTCTCGCTTACTCTGTGATTCAAATTTTGATGTGCACCTTAGTATGTAAATTTTTAGTATGGGGTATATAATCCTAGGAAAGGAGCTGGTAAATACACAAGAAATATCAAAATATTTTTTTTTTCCAACTCGTCACTGAACCTAAAACAAAAAATGCCATACGATAACAATTTTACTAACACTTACACACACTGTACTAAACCAGATGCCTAAAGTGGCGTGCATTTTTTTCGTTCTCGAAAAAGTCTTTCGAATAAAAGTTGTTCATTAAATGTCTCCTAGCAACTTTTGTTCTAAACAATTTTTCGAAAGTCTAAAAATGAATGTCACTCAAAATTTTGAAATTGATTTAAGCCTTTCTCATTTGGTTTACGAAAAAGTTCTTCTTATAAAAGTTGTTCACTATAAATATACTAACAACTTTTATTCGAAACTTTTTCCCAAAAACCGAATAATTACGTTATAAATCAACTATACAATTTTGAAAAAAGAACGTTACTTTTGAGGCCTATAGTATACTTTTAATACAATGTTTGCTTGTATAAAAAATAAATAGCTAGAGAGCTTCTATTGCCCAGAAACTATATACAAACATGTACAGATGCGTTGACAGAAGTCACTACTAACATTGGCCTTTGAAACGAATCGTGTTACAGTAGAATTTTCTACCGTACCTTAAAATACTCCGCTGTCTATGATCCATTTAGTTAGTGTATACAAGGTTTGATCATATAGGGTAGTCTCTCGGCTACTACAAGATTTTCCCCTAAACTCAATTGTCGTTATGCCAACTTGCGGTAAAAGGAAATTAAACCAGCTTCATTTCCTGTTACCTTCTAAACATTGGCGGTATGTATTTATGTTTTCATTTTATACCATTTTACCGTTTATTGTATATACATACACAATTCTGTTGTTGTTTGGATGTGTGGGAAGGATAAGGGAACAAACAGGGAGACACATATTCCTGTAACATATTTTCTATAAACTTTAATATAAGTGCCTTAATTTTTTTCTTTCCTAGTGGAGTTTATTTACCTAAGATATCGATTTGAAAATTATATATGAATATATTTGCTTAAATAATATAATTGATTATTCAAAACACGATTTTCTGATATTGATATTTTGTTATAGTTTTTTTTTTTTTTTTGGTGTCATTTTAGCAATTTTTGTTGTATAAATTATTGAAAAAATTTGTATTACAAAAAAGTACGTCGTGTAATACCGTTTGAGAATCAACAAATTTGAAATATATTTAAGTATATTTGGTCGTAAACAAATATAATAGACCAAAGGGGAAGAGTATAAACGGGGACAGTTTTTTGAACTGAAATAAATGTATTTGTCAAAATCTATGTTCAGATTGATGTCTGATAAAAACATAAACAACTATCTCAATATCGTACTAAATTTTCCAAGTTTTTCATAAATATCTTCGAAATGGATTCTAATTTTAAATAAAATTTACTGTTTTAAAGATTCCTGCAAAAAAATTTGTGGGCGCACCATATTAAGAAATCTTAGGGTATTTTATGCTCTATAACATTCAACCAATACATTTTTTCGACTTCAATTCGAGTTATTTGTGATAAATGTCGGTTTTGTGGTAACGGTTTATGTTTAAAACGATTTTATTAAAAAGTGAAAAAAGCTATCAACCCCGTTAATTGCCTAAAACCCGGTATATACTGAGTTTAAAACGAAAAAGTTTCAAATGAAAATTGTTTATTTTTATAAAATGTACATTTTTTGTCTTTAAATATTATTTATCGTTTCAATGATGGACATTTTCCCCTTGGTGGAAGAAGTACGGTCCGAAGAACTTGACCTTACTCTATAGGTTTAGAAAACATACACAAAATTTTAGCTCGTTATCTCTTTTCGTTCTTCTGTTATCATATTTACGGACGGATAGGCAGATGGACAGACGGGCATCCGCAAATGAACAAATTCGGTTATTTTATGAATATATCTAAAGCAGGAATTGTTTTCTGCTATTAATATTATCAACTGTTACAAAGTCGGAACTAACCTGAATATACCCTGGTATATATTATATATACCGGGTATATACAGCTCTCTGCATCTATTTTGAAAGTACGTTTTATTTATGAAATGAGCAACTATCTATCGTGTGTATTAAGTATCCAGAATTGTCCATCAACGAAACAAATATATCCCTTGTTTTCTTAACGACTATTATTTTGAACTACTGTTTAAATATCAATAAATACTTTTCCACGCTACTGTAAGATAAGATAAAAGTCCATGTTATCGCCCGTAGCACCCACCACAAACGTATCCATTATAATATATTGTCAGGTTTTCAAAGATATAAAATTTGCTGTTGCCTAGTGCCTGCTTGCTATCATAAAATTTATTTTTATAGTTTAAACTTTATTAGAAGTAATAAAAAATTTTCAACCATTTTTATACATATTACATAGAATTCATTATAATACAATTTATATTATTATTATTATTATTATTTTCGTTAAAAATAAATAAAAAATAAACAAAATAAAATCAGGAAATTTTTTTCACAGTGGTAGCGAGTTTTTAATACACTTTTTACGATTAATTTAATTTTTTTTCTTTATAAATATGATTGTTATTCGTTAATTTCAGAAATATTTGGGAAAATTTATACATTTTTGGTGTTTGTCTCTTTGGATGAAGAACATTACGGAATATAAAAAAAAAAAGACAAAAAAATTATATTATTTTATGGAATCTATGATACAAACTCAAACTGGTTTTTTAATAAATATTCAGTTTAAAGAACCTCGAAATATGTGTAAATTATTTGATGTACGAAAAACAGTTTCAAACAAAAGTGTTTTTTATTTTTTATTTAAAGGATTTCTCCAACTCAGTCCATTAACACGATAGATCTTGGGCAAAGATGCAATATGATATTTGTATAGCCTATTTGTGTCAATAAAAATATCTACCATTCAATAAAAATCGCTACAAGAGATAAAATTCGTAAATTTTCACTGATTTACAAATTTGGTGGAAGTGTCGATAAATATTTGATGTAGTGGAAGCGACGGGAACGATAAATATTTGAAGTAGTGGGAGTGGAGGTTTTTAGTCATAAAATGACGAGAGCTGGAGATATAACAATAAAACGTGAGCTAAGCCGCAGGTATAAGCTAGTTTATTGCAAAATTGAATAGGATCTTTGTGTCATTAATCGCAAAGAACTGTGATATTTACTACGAAATCGTTTTAAATTGGTTCAACATTTTTTTAATTAAGTTATGTTTTAATTAAATTATGTACAGATATATGATAATGATATATAAGATAATAAATATAATATTTCTAAAACATTTCATGTAAAATATAAATTTATATTTAAAAAAAACGCGTGACTAATAATCATTTTAAACAATAATTTATTAAACAACATATATTCTCATCTATAGTTCAGATAAAATTCTATGTATATATATATATATACATATATATATATATATATATATATATATTTATATATATATATATATATATATATATATATATATATATATATATATATATTTATATATAATATTATTAATAAATATCAAGTACTCTAGAAATGACCTCAAAACAAAAAAAAACAACACAACAAAACTGGTGGTATATTTTTTAATCTATTATATTCTATAATTTTGCACGTATTTTAAGTGCAATAATATGGATTAGAATGTGAAGCGACCAACAATGTAACTGTAAACTGTATTATATAATAAAAATTTAATTTTGAAAAGTGCATTCTTTTTAAAACAAATCATATATACATATAATTTTGTTCAATGTCCAATGACATTATATCCATACATATCTTAAACGCTGTAAAACTCAGGAAAAATCGAATGTTTTCTTAGGTAGACTTTTAAAAATTTCTATAACCTATTTGTGGCGAATTTATTTTCGAAAAATTGTTTCGAATACAAATTGATTATTATCAAAATACTACAACAGGTTTTGTCCATAACATTTCTTCAAAAACAAAGTCGACACAAATAGACTATTAACTTTTGTAAAAAGACTCTTTTCAATTCAACTATGCATAGAAATAGAGCTTTTGCATATGTTAATGTTAGGGCAAACCCGTAATAGCACATAGAAGAAAGAGGCAATGATCTTTTAAATTTTTTGTGTATATCGTTTACGTCTTTTTACAAACATTAGAACATTAAATAAACTAAAAGTACATAAGATATTAATTTAATCCTGATAAGAAAAAATCCGCAAAACTAATGTTAAACCATCAACGAGTTTCATCTAAAATAATAATAATAAAAAAACAATGTAACATTATGCAACAATGTATGTTTATATGTTGAGGTCTGTTTTTAGTACAGACTATCAATTCAATTGTGGTTAGTAGCTAGCTTACCGGGAAGTTGTAGCATTTTCTAAGCTACATACAATGTAGCTAAGAGTGGCCAGATAATATAGAGTGTTCATCAACCATTAAGAAATACTGAAAATAGTGATACAGGGAATCATTTTTTACCTTTTATACTCAAAGAAGTTGTATTCCAAGTCGCAATAGGGAATATGCATGAAAATTTTTTTCACATTTATTTTCAGAATATGAAAATACTGTTAATACTGTAATAATTAAAATCCGACAAATATCAAGCAAGCTATAAGCTTTTAAAGATTATTATCTGTCTCTTTCTTGCAAAAATACCAAAAACGGAGTTTTACATGTATTTTAAATGGTGAAAGTGTAATATGACGTCACATAACATATCAAGAGGGCTATCACCTTCTTTGTCTAATCGGGAATTTCAATCATTCATATCTCATTTATTTTTAAAGTTATTTAAAAAGTAATTTTACCTTGATAGTTATCAAGTAAACATGCTTCAATTCAAGTGAAAAAATATGTTCATGCATATTCCCTATTATTCTTTTATTTTACACATGCGGAAAAAGTACTATCTTACTGCTCGCTTTTTCGTGCGATAAATGGCTGTTTGACTATAAAATTATTACCACACATTTTAGACGTATTGCAAATAATTATTTGCGTGCGATAAGTTTACATGTTGCACGCAAATTATGCTTGGCGCACGCAAATTGATTCGTGCGAATGAGCACAATCACATTTGCGCCAACCATTATTTGCAATAAGTCTAAATTCTGTGGTAATAATTGAATACCCAACAGCCATTTAACGCCCTAAAAAATGGACGTAGCCATGTTATCCTGGTCTCATAATCAAAAACATAGAATTAGTTTGAATAACAAATAAGTTTTTCAGTTTCTTGACAGGAATCGAAGGAAAATAGATTAAGATCCATATATTTATATGAAAATTTTTCCGCCCAAAATTGATATTGTTGTTTTCCTTGATGAAATCCCTTTCATATTATGTATAATAATTATGAAAATGATAGCCATTTTCTGTGTTTAGTAATATTATATCTTACTATATAATACTAAAGACTATCTTAGTAAAGAATATTTGACCTAAATATTAGGCTATTATTATTATACATAGAAAGTGGATATACTTTTCCATATATGTGGAATATATATATATATATAAATAGTATATACTTTACCTATGTAGGTACTTTGTTCTATATATAATGTAACTATGTCAATATATTGAGTGTTATTCGCAGGCGAGCAGGTCCAACATTGATTGAAAACTCATGTTGATGTTTAGCTAATTTTTCAAAATTGTATAATTCATTTGTGCCTTATTCATTTGGTTTTCCGTATTTAAGCATTAGTAAGCAGCATGCTATGAAAAAGAAGCGTTGCTACGTTTTAAGATGACCAAAATATTCAATCAAGTTCAATCGTAATCTAACGTGGATACTATTGAGGATTTGTTGGATATTAGCAACAGGTAAATTGTCGAAGTAAATATTGCACTGCCAGTTTTATGTAAATTTTGCTCAAACTGCAGGATCTTCAATGCGCACCAAAACTAGTATATAATATAATTATTTGTGTGTATGTTTAAAGGGATTTAACTTAAAAACAATTTAACGGATTTTGTCCGTTAAATGTCCTTCACTAATTTCAACCACCCATGGTCAGGTCCAATTCTTGACAGTTACCTTTTCTAGATAGCCTCTTGGACAATGCCTGGCATTTCAACTCGTAGATATATATTTGTATACTATTTTATTGAGACAATTTGTATATGACTTCAGAATTCAAACAGAATGCATGTTTATAATACAAAATTGTATACAAATGTGTATTTTCTAAGTATATATTTCTTGTTACACTGTTTTTTTTCTCCATACTTTGATTATATACGTATTCGTCGTTTATAAAAAAGCATACGAGTACAAGCAATTCACTACTCATATGATGTTTATGATAGCTTTTGTTTGACATAAGTAGGTACCTACGTACCTGCCTACCTACCTACCTACCTACCTACCTCTAATGCTCATACATACACATGCTATTTTCCTCCAACCACCTTTCTTCTTCTTCGACATTTCTCACATGTTTCTATGTCATTTCTGTGTTATATAGAAAAAAGTAGTATATATGTTTTTTTTTTTAAATGTTGTTTTGTTATATTTTCAATCGTTTGACTTTTGTTGTTGTTGATGTTGTTGTTGCTGTTTTCATGTATACCTGTTGTATTGTTTGTATGTGACGTATGATGTAAGATGTAAGAGGAAACACAGAAGTAGGTACTACTGTTTTTTAGTAAGTGACTCTCAGAACTATTTTGTTTTTAATTGTTCTTAGATTTGTTTTTTTTTTGTATTTGTGATGTTTTTTTAAAGTTTACTTTTTATAAGAAATAAAAACACAAAAATATATAAAAACTATTCAATAAAAGATACTTAAGGTTTTTTGTTTTTGTATAGGGGAATTAAATACATTAATTCAATTGTAAAATTTAAAAAAATGACATGAACTTTAGTGGCCAAGTGTACAGTCAATTACAATATATGGCCATCAAAACGGCTGCTAGAATAGGTGTGATTTAACCTTCAAACTTAAAAATAGTAATAAGAATTACGAACGAATGAGAATTTTATTGCCCTTTGAGTCATAAAATTTAGGTCACATTTCCAATCATCGACATTCAAATAATATATCTTTATATCTTTATATCAGTATACTTTTATATATTTTGAAGAATATGTACCATTCCTGAATTTTATGACCCTGAGAGCAATAAAATTCTTATTAGTTTACTCATTTAACTTTGAATTTAAAATCACGTCTATCTAGCAGTCATATTGATGGCAATATTGATGTATTGTAATTGACTGTACATAGAAAATATTATCAAAATATTTTGTTAATATAATGAAAATAGATGCCAAAAACATTTTTTGAGTTTTGGTTTTTACTTGTTTCTTCCCGGATCCCGAAAAGACGGCCGAAAATATTTTGAATCGGTGTTTATGTGTTCTTTTAAACTACGTGAAAAATTATTGAATAGAAAATTGTTCATCTCATAAAGATAAGCAACTTTTCCATACACCCAATTGCTTTGGCTACTAAAGACACTGGGACTACCCCGAGCAGCCGGTAAATGATTAAGACAGGAATTCTTACCATAGTCTTGCAATAAGTAGAAAATTGGGTCTTAAAATAACGTACCTGAAAATCAAAAGAAAAATAAATTAGAATAAAAATGTAATATGATAAAAATTTTGATATTAGGTATTAAATTTTTATGAAGATTTAAATCAATTTAAATATTTATGGTAGCTTTATGGTAGTTGGGATACAAATAAAATCCATAAGCATGAATATTTACTTAGATATTATTCGAATATATTTGATTTTACTAAAATCGTTTTTATGATCGATATAAATATGGAATAACGGTAATTTAATCTATTTAAGTTGCTATTACTGAATCTAACGAATATTGATGCGTTTTCTTTTCATGGTACATAGAAACAAGATAAAGTATTTCTATCTAAGAATTGCAACATTGAAAAATTATAAATATTTATACCCAAAAAAAAATATATATATATATATATATACTAAAAATGTGCTTTTGAAATCGTTTGTCACATATTAAAGCATTCCAATTTTTACTGTAGATAACTTAGACAAAAACTTAACTCGTGTAAGGAATTACTTCTATCAGTGTATTCAATCGATAATTGGTATATTTATGTCAATTATATTCGAATTGCGATATCAAATTAATACCATCGATTATATATTTAAAGAAGCTTTAAATAATTTAATACTATTAGAGAGGTTTCATATTTGATGAGAACTAATTTCATTTAGAATTCTTAGATCTGTCACTAAGTAAAATATAAGCAATAATTATGAAAATTATAAATAGAAAATTATCTAATTATGATAATTATCGAATGTTTAATTCGAGTTTTTTTTTAATCTTCGAAATAATTTATAATTATATATTTTTTTAATCAACTGCCATGAAGTTTTAGATTCTCTATACGCACGTAGCTCAAACTTACCGTAGGGACGTTGAGTTGGTAAAAGTATACTCATGTTTTTATTTAGAGCAATTATTCTTATTCATTATGCAAAACTTTACTGAGAGATAATCAATTTTCACTGAAATATGTATTGAATATTTTATATTTTATCATAATTTGATGATGCAATAAATAATATGAATTTTACATCCCTCTACAACACTCTAAAAAATAGAATAATTCAAAATTCCGAGCCTCAGGATTCGATACCTGGCATATTTTTCATACTGCTATTATTCAATAAAATTCAACAACGTGTCAATATAGTATACGTTGGTTCTCTTATACTTACGTCTTCGTAACCGTAATGGAGATTGCAATTGGTATATTTTTGTGACGTTTAAGCATACATAAATCATGTAAGGATGTTAGTAATGTAAGGATGTACGAGCACTGGATCTTCAAAAAGATTAAGGCTTAATTGTTTTATTACATGTTGTTGAAGTGCATATAAATCAATCACAAAAGTTTCAGGGGAGGGGAGGTGTTACGGGGGTCTTAAATTAATTATTAATTAGTTCGAGTTTTAATGCATTGCTCTTATGGAAAAACCCGTGAGTGTTGACATATTTTGATAATAATTTTTGGGAATAAAATAAGACTAATAAAAAAAACTACGCAATAGAAAATAGAAATATTAATAAAGAGATTGATCCAAATAAATTCCGGTATGATGGGCCGGAAGAAAAATATATTTAAGAAATAAACTGAGATTTTGGATAGAATTAATTTCTGTCGGCAATAGCTTAATTACCAGAAATCTCGGTTTTTTTCTTAAATATCTTTTTTTTAGGCCCGTCATACCAAAAATAATGAATTTTCTCCATTTAACTTACGACAAAAAATAATTAACTTTATTGTTGACTGTTATGAATGTACTCTATAAGATTTTGAAGAATTTTATAAATGGACTATATCTAGTACATCCTTAATTGATTTTTGTATGTTAATAATATATACAACATTTCAGATCGGTTAAAAAAAAAATTGAATAAGCGTTTTTGACGAAGTGGACCAATAGGGAATATGCATGAATTTTTTTTTTCACATTTATTTTCAGAATATAAAAATACTGTTAATACTGTAATAATATTTAAAAACGAAATTAAAATCCGACAAATCGACAAATATCAAGGAAGCTATAAGCTTTTAAAGATTATTATCTGTCTCTTTCTTGCAAAAATACTAAAAACGGAGTTTTACGTGTATTTAAATGGTGAAAGTGTAATATGACGTCACATAACATATCAAGAGGGCTATCACTCTCTTTGTCTAATCAGGAATTTCAATCATTTATATCTCGCTTATTTTTAAAGTTATTTAAAAAGTAATTTTACCTTGATATTTGTCAAGTAAACATGCTTCAATTCAAGTGAAAAAAAATGTTCATGCATATTCCCTGTTGTCCATAAATAAAGTAAATTCTATATGCCAAATAGAGTGTTGAAAAAGTTATATATAGAAATAATATATTTCAAGACAACAAACAAGCTTTTAATCTCAAAATACAAAAAGATTAAAGTAGTTGAACAGTAAAAAATAGAAAAACCTTTTTCTTTGTTAAACTATTTCAGTTTTTGAATAGGAAAATCCATTTTTTATTGAAAATATTCGATAAAAAAGTAAAATAAAAAGGAAAAATTAATAAGAAAAAAAACGTATGATTTTTGCTACTATCATATGTGTTTGTATACCTCTCTAAACCAAAACCTTTTTTTACCAAATACTATACTTTCATAGTATCGTGAACAAACCCGCATATATCTTTCTAATATCATCTATCTGGTTTTCAATAGAGACAGAGATAAATCAATGAAAAAAAAAAACGATTGGAAAAAATTTGATAAAAAGGTCAATAAGTAAGTGCCTAAAAAAGAATGAAGAAATAAAAGAAATAGATATGTCTAGACATTGTGGAACAATGACCAAACGAACCCATAATATATGAATTAAATATTAATCTATAGCTATATTTTATAGTTTAAAACATACATACGACAAAAATATTATAGATTTGATAAATTGACACCAACCAAAGTCATTGAGTTAGGTTACGAGTCAGTCAGCCACCCCCACAACCCCCACAACCAATCGAACAAGACGATTATTTTCAATTTCTTTTATTCTTTTGTGGTACAGACATAAAACGACAAATATTTGTACGAGATTACTATCAGAGAGTTGGTTGTGAAATTGGTGATTAATAGAGAGATAAACGTTTAGATTTATCTATAGAGGATATTTTAATATATTAGAATATTATTTGTTACTTGAATCACTCCTAAAGATATTTACCACCATTTTTCCAATTATCCAAAGACTTTTTCTTAAATATGGTCTTGCTGTAGAAAGTACGAAAAATTTAAGAGACTGACACTCAACTAAAAACCAGTCCAATTGAAACTGGGAGGTTATGAGTTCGAATCCCGACATCGGCAGTTTGTCAATTATTAAGAAAAAAAAAAGGGGCGGTTAATTGACTAAACTGTCGGCATATGAACAAGAACGAAGTAACCGGCTATGCTTGAGAAGGTTTTCTGCAGTTTCCTTCACGAACTCCAGGTGAATATCGGCATAGTTCCTATCAAAGTCAGCTGCAGCCGCATATCCCACCAATCCCTAGTCTATACACAAAAATTCCTTACACTCCACTCACATCCTCACATCCTTAGGCACCACAACAGACCTTATGGTCGAAGTGTAGCCCGTCCAGGGCAGCCTCTACAATCTATCTATCTATCTACTCAACTAAAAAGTTTTAAAGTATTTCGCTATCGAAATACAGGTTGTTAAATTATTTTTTCTAAAGAAAATGGTTATTTTTTTTAAAATTTTATTTCATCTGACCATCAAAAAATTTAACCTACCTCATAAAATTAGATTTTCGTGTAACCATGCAACATTGTTTTTATAATGTGCACTGCGCATGGAATTCATGATATTCCATTGAACGCGTAAGTAGGATATAAATATATTAATATTAGTTATACCAATACAAACATACTACTCAGTTGTACCAACTGTACGTTCGGTATGTTGATATTACAACATTGTCCCAGACTTAATACAACGAAAATGATATTAATGAAATAAAATAAAATAGAATTAAATATTAATTAATTATAATCGAACGATATTTATTAATCTTTTTTTTTTTAATTTCCAATATCTTTGACTCTTTACTAGCAATTAATATCCAATTTGTGTTTAACTAATTGCGATTCCCATCGCAACTCAGGTGTCTCTTAAAATATCTACTTCCTTAAGTTGGCTTGTTGAAGTGTTATTAGTTGTTGCACAAGTACTGAGCTTTTTCTGGACATAACAACCCATCAGACATAATATTTTTCGAAAATTTACGCAAAATTTTTTTTCTCAAAAATATATCACAGCTACGCCCAATAATTTATCTTGTTATTATTTTAATATTATATAAAAATTTATTCTATATGTTTGTTTTTTTTTTGTTTTCATAGAATATTAAATAAAATTTATACGATAACATAAATTTATAGAGCATAAAATTAATATTTTATTGCTCGCATACAAAATTTTTTTTAACTTATTCATGTGTGTAGCTTCAGACATAGTAATACCTACATAGTCGTACCTCGGAGCTACACTGTGCGTATTTACCTGTAGTATACACATGTGCGTATGTGTATGTGTATGTGTTTGATTCGAAAAATAATGCTTACAGAATAGAATAACTTAATTTTGGTTTTTTTTTCTCTTCATATTTATTGTTTATGAAACACCTGGCAATGTTCACATTTTTTTAATGGAAATTTTTCAAAAATTTATTTCTCAAATATACGGAGCCAATGTAAAATTACTGGAAAATGGAAGAAAATATTCTTATGAGTGCGTTTAATCGAATTATGTAGGAATCGTAAACATTTATGATTATTATTGAACTTAAATTCGTCTATTTATCCATTGTTAGAATGGTTGCCTTTCGGGTATATTATACCAACTACAATGATAGAATTAATTCCTTGCAGTAAGAAAAATTTTATCTTGACATCTAGAGTTTTAACTTGAGAAAATTATCTTAACAAAAGATAGACTGACTCTTAACGCAATTGTGTTAATTTTGTTGATAATTTTTTCTTTGGACCAAGATGCTAAAATTTCGGACCAAAATACACATTTGTTTAATCCAAACAAATAAAACTTTTTAAAGGAGTACATTTTTCTCTGATACCAATCTGATCCCTAATATGATCTTTATAATCATGTTTCTGTCGTATACGGTTTTCATTTTCGATAGTTTTCATTGAGTTTGTTGAGTTTTTTATTCATTTTTAATAAGAAAAATACCTTCTTTTTTTATAAGAATTTCATTTTCTTGGCTAAAGAATCAGAAGAGTATTTAGCCAAGAAAGACTCTCTTAGGCCAAGACTAACGAACTGTATTTAAAAAAAATTTTAAACGACGTTCAATAATTTTAGTTTCTTCGTTCAACTAAACATGTGTTTTTGGTTCGACTGCGTAGTTTTGAATGAAAACAAAAGTTTCTTTATTGTAGAAAATATTTTGAAGAAAATATATTTTCTTGAGGAAAGAAATTCTTCCTTCTATTAGTGTAGCGTTTAATTAATTTGACATGTAAGTAATATGTCTGAACAATGATAATATGCCATCAAATGCTTGATATAAAAAATCATCTAAAATGGGAATCGAACCCACGGCCAACTAACATTCTAGACCACCAATATAATAAATTTTATTGAAATTACTCTTGTTAAAATTACTTTCATTCAATTTACTCTTGTTAACATCACTCTTATTAAAATTACTCTTATATTGTCTCAGGATATGTTATTCGTTGCTAATTTGGTGACAGTTTCACCAAATTTCTTGGTTGTGCCTTGTTTATATATGTTTGACCGACATTTAACTCTATTCAAAGATCGCTCTTGATCGAAGCAACGCTAAGTTATGCGTTGCGCAGTAAACGGGTTTTTATATTTTGGCATCTTTAGAAAAAAAGAGACGGACATATTGACGATTAATTTTTCCCTAAAATTTTGATTAAATCTGAATTTGAAACCGGTCCATTGTCTAAATTCATAAAATTTCTTTTAAATTTCTGACAAATACTCAACAAATAAACGAAGTAAATCAATTCTATCCGTTTATAAGATATCGTTCCTAATTTTATCAAAAACAATATTTATCCAAACACAAAAAAAAGGTAACAACATATTAAATAAACTTTCATAAAATACAAATACGACATTTAAAGGTGTCATTTATTTTCCTCTCGACAACAAACACGAAATACACACAGAAAAAACAACAACACCAAAAACATACCAAAAATTGTAGTTGTGAAAAATGTGTGAATAAATAAATTACGAAAAAAAACAGCGAATAAGAAAACAAAAAAAGAAAAACCAACTATTCACAGTGGAACCGAAATACAAAAAAAAAAACAAATGTGGTTATAAAATAGAAGTTAATTAGGTAAAAAACAGATGCAATTAAACCGCCAAAAGGGACTAACTAACCCAATACTACTACTATAATAGTACTAAACACCAAACAACTCAACGGTGACTCCATTCCACTTTGCCGCCATCAATGCATTCAAACATTAAAAGTGTGTGTATAAGAGAAGATGAACAAAAAAAAAAAGGGAAAAATCTTTTGTCTTAAATACTGTGAACATCAACTTAAAGTACCCAAATCTAACTGTGATAATTTTTCTTTTCATTTCTCTCTCTCTCTCTCTCTCCATCTTCGCCTGTGTGCTTGTTTGTTTGTTATTCTCTTTCTGTATAATGTCACCGTCATTTCTATTTAGAAATACATTTAGTAAATTGTCCATCTTACTTTGTTTGTTAACTAATAACTTCAATTTATTTTTTGAATAAAACAACAACAAAAAAACGAACTTAAACTTGTAAATGTTGTTTTATTACATCAATGTGACTTCCATTAATATATTGTTTGAATTAATATCAAATACCATCTGTTTCTGTTAAAATTTTTGTTTCATGGTTTTAGCAATCATTTTATTGCTGTTTACAAATGACAGCAAAAAACCCGGAAAATCCAAGAGTTACACATTTTCATTTCATATATGTTTTTTGTTGGTATTGCCATCTAGTTTACGCCTTGTCAACCACACTATTTCCCGGAAAAAAACGGAAAAAAACAGAAATACGGAGTTATCTCAAAGACATTTAAATTTTTAATATTTTGTGCAGAAATTGTTTCCGCAGTTTTCCTTGGTTTCCCGTGAAAATATGTGGAAAATGAAATTATTAATTACATATTCTCTCATTTTATACCTTTATATATAATCGTTAGTGCGTTTATAAGAAAGAGTTTAACTTCTGAACAACTTGACCGATTGAGGTCATATTGACACAGTATAATTGTTTGACACCATATAACTATCACGATGGTACATGACAGGGTCCAATAGGCGATATTGTAGTCAAGTTATTAACAATTTATATAATTGGGTGGAGGTTCTGGGAAGCCAAATAATATTAGCAGATGCGCCGGGAAAAATTAAAAAATTTGAATAATTTAGAAAACAATTTCGACTCCAAAAATAGTTTTCAATCATTACGTAACATGAAACATTACTTAATGTGACGCGATCTCATCAATGCGAAGCGTTACTTACCTCGAAGCGTTACTTAACTCGAAGCATTACTATAAATCGCATATAATTAACGTGTAAAATCTACGGGCAACACCGAGGAATTCAGCTAGTAAAATATCTGCAAGGTTATATTAAGTTAAGTATTGACTTTGCAACTTGAATAAGTATCTAGATGTGTTCTAGAGCTAAAAAGTAAGGTCAAGTTATAAGGAAAATGGGTCTATGGACGTCTTTTGTTTGATTCGGTTAAAGAGGATCCGTTGCCATGTAAACTATTCGACGGTATAGAAAGCTTTGATCGACATTAGTTTGATGATACAGATTATCCAGAGTTAATTTAGCCAATATAGCTATAAAATAGCTGGAAAATGAGAATCGTTGCCATTTTTTATTGTAAATATGAATATTTATAAAAATTAAAAACTATATAACTTGTAATTTAATTCTGCAGATGTTTTCTTCCAAAAATATCAATAAATTGCTTCATCAACATCAACTCAATGTACATTGATAAAAACCACTTATGGAAGTTATTAACAAAAAAAAATTGAACAAAAACCATATTCTTAGCATGTTTAAGATCTCTCTTATATTTTTCTTAGTAGTTACCCTCCCGTAAATCCCAATAGTGTTATGTTTGTTATTCCCTACTAATAACAATAATAATAATCATAATAATAATTCCTATTTAATGTTATGGGAATATTATTTAATAATGAATAAATAAACTTTAAAAAAAAACATATACAAAAAAAATTTCAATTTGGTCTCGTAAATAAACGTAAGCAATGTTGTTTCTCTGTTCATATTAATTATGAATAAGGTTTTTTTTTCTAAAAAAAAAAAAAAGAATAGGATATCCATTTACTATGAAATAATAATAATAAAAACGGTAGTTCCGTTTCCTTAATAATTTTGTTTTATCTTTAAAACTTCTTGAGGGAAAAAGCAGAAACAGATTAACGATTCATTCGAAGGAAGTGACAAAAATTGTTATGACAAACACTAAACGATTCTGAAAGTTTTTAAGATTTATGTAAATTTTTATATTTTTTTGACGAAATTTGTTAAGTCATATAACAAAGAATCTGGAAAAATCTACGAAAACCATTTTCCAAAAACATCGTTGACCAAGATATGAATTCCAAATTTTATTATCATTCACTGAAATGTGTCCTGGTCTAATTTTTGAGAACTAAGAAATCGAAGAGTTGAAACAATAATCTTGTAATTAATTTAACCACTGAAGACCGCCAGTGGGTTTTGTAGATTATTCTGGTAGTCTACAGTGTACATTTGTTACATTTGTTCGGATAAATGGAAGATTCGATGGTATAATGGAAAATTGTATTCTCCTATATAAAGGATGTTTTGTCTCCAACGTTTTTCTCCGGTTTTTCTTGGTTAAATGGTGTAGGGTAAGGTAATCAATGTACTCCATTCTAAATCTTAGTTTTCTTCAAGGTTTTGGTACCTTTGCGTACAGTACATATTTCCTGAGTTACCTCGATAACTACCTACAAACTTATAACCAATTAATATTTATCCGGCAAAACATACGTTTGGTTTAAATCCCAAAACTTTTTTTGAAACTCTCACAAACTCTAGAAAGATTTATTGTGTTTATAAGAAATAAGAAACAATGGAGGTTTTACCTCCGTTTCGCAGACTCTACGGTTTATAACAGAGGCCACCCCACATCATAATTTGTTAAACTTTTTTTTATATTATTTTCTAACTATACATTTTGGGTATTGTGTTTATAAGAGAATCAGGTGGCTGAGTCAAGTTGGATTCTACATGTGATACGAAAACTAGCTATTCAAAGCGTTTGTACTAATATTGTTGTGTGATATACGCGATTATTGTTAAGTGTTTACGTTCAATTATTGTTTATTATGGCTACCATATGGATGGCTACCATTCCATGATTGTTGTCTTCATTTTTACAATCCAATAAATTGTAATTGTTAAAAGTATTACTCGTGCGTTTAATTACAAGAACCTAGTGCGTATACCAGTCACGCCCTAAACTGTTACAATATTAAAATCCTGACTTAAATAATAACCATTATATATATTTGTAATAAAACAGAATACACAATAATGTCCAAAAATAGATGACTTGTGATACCCATCCATAGTAGTGTAGTAACTTGCTACCACCAACAAAACAGTAGTAGCGGCAGTTGTAGTAGTGGATTCATCTTTCTTTCTCTGTTACAACCAACAAAACCAACCATTTGTTACAACCAAAAAGTACATTTGTTACCATAGTGTATTTGACAGATGATTTATCAAGTTATTAAAAAATATTCTGAATATAAAAGAAAAACTTATTTTATGCTTGCTCTCTAGATATCTACATCAAATCCCTCCCTCCCTCCTCCTTTCCCTTTGCTCCTTCGCTCTATGTCGAATATGATTTTCTTATACATTATAATAATATTCTTTATGATTTTTGGGTAACGTTCTTCTATATTTAATATAATAATATACATATATATATATATATATATATATATATATATATATATATATATATTTGTATATATATATATATATGTATATATATATATATATATATATATATATATATTTGTATATATATATATATATATATATAAAGGAACCAACATTACAAACGAGGATAACATTTGATTCAACAAAAGAAAAACGGCCTGGCAGGAAAAGACGCTTGAATATCAACATAATTCAGGTATTAAAATGGGTCAACTGTACGAGTATGTGGCGAGGCTTTGTTATTTTTTTTGCTTTGCTTTTTGCTTGGTCATCTTAAAAGAAAAAAAAATAGATGACGGTTGTATTAGTGGAAATTTTAATAAAAATCAAATGTCAGTATTTCATATGTACAAGCCAGCAAATATGCTACCAAAATTTTCTTGGAATACTTTTTGATTCGTGAATTGCTTCGTAGAGCACGGTAAAGTCGTAAAACGTAGGATGATTTTTGAAGATATGAACAATAAAAAATGATGCGTTAACTTATTATTCAAAGAATTCCGTTTATTCTAAATATAAAAATATATTTTAATTGCTTTCGGTAGACTAATATACTGTGTGTGTTGGAGAGCTTGGTACTGTATGAAGTCAGTCAGTACACACTTGATAAAAGTACACTTTAGTAGTTTAGTATGTGCATTGTGCGTCACAAAATCCCCACTCTTAAATGACAAACAAACAACCATACGCATACAGTATAACTGCTATGAGATTTACATGTGCACTGACTGACTTGATACAGTACCACACGACCAGGCAGTAATAAATAATATTTATCATTGATTCTCTATAGGAAAAGGTGTCCAAAACACACTGTATATTTTAGTATGAATACCGAATGAAACAAGTATCAAATGAATATACAATTTTTATTAATGGACGCAAATCCTGTGTCCACATGGCCATGGTTTTTTGCCTTATTCATTCACTTTTCAAAATGAATATACTAACATAAATTTTCATTATAAATATACTATCAACTTTCATTCGAAACATTTTTCCAAAAACCGAAGGAATAAGGTACAAATCGACTATACAGATTTGGAAAAATACTGTTACTTTTGTGGCCAATGATCAGCCAAGTAGCCGCGCTTGTAAAGGCGTTGTGTGTACTTGGAACTGGGAGATTATGTGTTCGAATCCCGACATCGGCAGTTTGTCAACTATTAAAATAAAAGAGTCGGTTAATTGACTAAACTGTCGGTGTATGGACAAGAACGAAGTAACCGGCTATGAAGTTTTTCTTGCTTGTGAAGGTTTTCTGCAGTTTCCTTAACGAACTCCAGATGAGTATCGGCATAGTTTCTATCAAAGTCGGCTGCAGCCGCACATCCTATCGATTCCTAGTCTACTTACAAACTTCCTTGTCCTCCAATCACATCCTCACATCCTTAGGCATCACAATGGACCTTATGATCGAAGTGTGTCCCGTCCAGAACAGGCTCTACAATCTATGTATTATCCATAAAACATTATTCGAGATACAAAGAATTACAATTGATTTTGATTTATTGTATACTGTCTCAACCACCTTAATGTGTATAATTGCCATTAAACTTCTATGATCACCCCAAAATATTCATTAAAATATGCACAAAAATTTCATTATAAGCTTCGGTAAGGTCTTATTTGTCGCATCTTGTTTATTTTAATAGGTCAATATCTCAATAGCTAAACAAATTTCAAAATATGTGTAAATATTTCTCAGTTTATTTTCCGCGTAATACATTTTTTATAAGACATAAAACTAAAGTAAATATTAAACTACACACAGTGAGTGGTGTCATGAATATTGCAGAGCTGTTGTTTTTAAATGCTTTTTGTTTTGTAATGTAACTCGAGTTTCATTTTTATTATAATATTTTTCCACCCTGTTCTGTAATAGTAGTTGTTTTATACATCATACCTCTACTACTAATGTAATATACGGATGTAATTATTAATTAACATATTTTAATTTAATATGCTTTAAATATTTCTTGCAAATACTCCTACTTGCCCCCTCGCTCCTGTGGACTCTCTGGATAAACTTATATATATATATATATATATATATATATATATGTATCATCATCCTCTGTTTTTATAAGATCAACTCAAGTCTTTTTATTTACATTTAGTTTTGCGTTTCTTAATTTTTGTTTTTGTCGAAAAAAATTGAAGGAACTTTTTTTACTGTTTTAGTTTTAATTGAAAACAAATTTTTGTGTTTCAAAACTTCTGGAAAAAAAATTGAAAAAGTTTTTAAGGAGGTGATAAAATTAATGATGCCGTTGAACATGTCGATTTGACCGTTCATCCAAAGTTTTCGAGCATTAAGTTATTTTTAAGATTAATTGTAAGATAATCAAGTGAAGAACGAGCAAAAATTTTCGTCCTTCAAATTCAATGGAATGAACTCTGAATCTCCCATCCTCAATGTTTAACGGCATCTAGAAAATTTCGATACCGTTTTCCAAAATTTAATTATTAAAAAAGTTGGGCATCTTGTCAAAACGAAGCTACTTACAAAGTACCAGCTTGATGCTCATCATCCGGAGAAAACTGTTTGGTCTCCCGGACTAATACCGATGGTGACTACTTTGTAGTTAAAATATTTGATCTAGAAATTGAGGGGACAAATTTTGAAATTAAATCCCGTATTTAAAATATTTGATACAAAATTTATAAATAAATACTAAAGATAATTTACGTTACAAAAAATTTACGTTTATAATTAAAATGAATGGAATTTAATTATATAATATTTGTATACAAAAAAAAAAAAAAAATAACGAAAGAAAATAAAATAATATTAATAATGTTTGGAATGTCTTTATTTTTTGGTATGACAACAATTTAACAAAGTTTTTTTTTACGCATTCATTTCCATAAAGCGGCGATGAGGAGAAGATGAGGGGAGACCAGAGCACCAGAGAGAAGAATAAAGAAATTACATAATAAGAATTTCTTTTTTTTTGTGTGTATGTATGTATAAATAAATAATCTTTTGTTTATTGAAACGATTTATTTATTATACTTATTTAAGTATTAAAATTTCATATTATTTTCGCTTTGATGTTTGGCAAAGACCATCAAAAAATTATAATAATAGAATTATTTCAATAATTTTTTGTTTGTTTATTTTTCTTATGTGAATTATTTTCACAAAAACGTAACAAAGAATTCCCTTTTGCATTGTTATATGTTGTTTTTGTTACAGATGATATTAAATGATGATGAGATGGGAATACCCGTTGAAGAAATTAAGCTTTTAGGAGCTTAACTTGTATGGATGGAAATCTCACTTATCCAAATAATTTTTTAATCGATTTGGAAACTTGGAAATATATGTCCCGTTCGAATGACAAAACAATAATTTGGTAATGGGCTACAGAAGTTGTGTTGTCCTTTTCGAAAGTGGATAGCCGTTTTGTGCCTTATTCATTAAGGTTTTGGGAAAATCTTTCCAATAAAAGTTGTAAGTATTTTTATAATGTACAACTTTTAATCGAAAAATTTTCCCATAAACCGAATGAATATTACACAAAATTACAATAAAATTTTGAAAAAAGGTTACAATTGCTGTGGCCCGCCCAACCATATGAATATGCCACAAAATAAATAAATATAAAATATTGGAAGTTTACACGGTTTTATTGATAACTTATGC
Organism: Nineta flava; assembly: GCA_963920215.1. Taxonomy (NCBI): domain Eukaryota; kingdom Metazoa; phylum Arthropoda; class Insecta; order Neuroptera; family Chrysopidae; genus Nineta; species Nineta flava. The sequence continues at coordinate 84,674,719 of OY986043.1, read as the reverse complement.
ACAAGAACGCAAGAATAAAAACTGTAAAAGCGTGGGATGATACAAAAATCCCCACATTTCTACGTTTTTATTGTTTGCTACATACGGATAAAAGCGTGTATACTTTCCATATTTACCACCGCTTCCACCATTCTACTATCTATTATGTTGTATATTTTCGAAAAGCTTGATGAATTCATTTAGATTTTGTCGAATTAATATTATATCATTAGAATTCTATACGTTTGTAAACTTTCAAATCAATTTGCGATTTTCACTCTTGACCCTCCAAATAGGTTTGTTTTTTCTTGAATTTTACGGTAGTCCGGTCGGTCTTTGGACAATAGGGAATATGCATGCAAATTTATTTTCACATTTATTTTCAGAATATGAAAATACTGTTAATACTGTAATAATATTTAAAAACGAAATTAAAACCCGACAAATATCAAGAAAGCTATAAGCTTTTAAAGATTATTATCTGTTTCTTTCTTGCAAAAATACTAAAAACGGAGTTTTACGTGTATTTTAAATGGTGAAAGTGTAATGTGACGTCACATAACATATCAAGAGGGCTATCACCCTCTTTGTCTAATCGGGAATTTCAATCAATCATATCTCGCTTATTTTTAAAGTTATTTAAAAAGTAATTTTACCTTGATATTTGTCAAGTAAACATGCTTCAATTCAAGTGAAAAAAAAAATTTCATGCATATTCCCTATTCAGCAATTAAATAAAACTTTATCAAATAAACATTTTTTATATTTTCAAATTCCTATTAGAAATTGTAATAAAATTAATGTAGGTACAGTAAATTTAATAACAGATTTAAAAAAAATTTAATGGCATAATATATACTTTGATTTGATCAGTAAAGTTATGGAGCATGTACTAAGCACCCGCAAAAGCACAAAAATACGTATAAAACTCGAACAAAGCTGACAAAGCACAAAAATACTTTTCAAACGTTAAAGTTTCAATTTGATTATTATCTACAATCAAATATGTTCCCAGAAGGTAACGTGTGTTAAATTTTGAGTTTTACAAACATAAGTATTTAAGTTTTTACTTAGGAAGAAGTCTATTTTCATTGTCAATAAAAATGTTTGATTACCATAAAATCAATTATCACTTATTCGTAACTTTTTTCTTGGTCAGACTATCTAAATATCAAATCTTTTTCTGTAGAGATAGAATTTCTTGGTTTTATAGTTTTCAAATGTGAGAGGACATCGTACATTGGACATTCAACCAAATCATGTATACAATATTTTACGGTAGCTTAAAGAAATGTGATTGTATACATTTGATGAATTTTGTTTATAAAAATTAATTAATTAGCATTCTATCGTAAAGATTTTCATTAAGAAATGTTGTGTAATGATTTATGATTGAGTGAATGCTAAGAAGTTGACTGAATTAAATTTCCTGTTGCTATGGTTTTCTAAGGATTTATATAATGTTTATTTTCCTTTTTCGTGCTTTTTTTTATATTATGTTTAGAAAAACTTTGTATAATTGTTAGTGTTCGTAGAATTTCGTTATCTTGTATCGTGTTTGGACCTCTATGTACAAGACTCAAACGTAGTCAAATTTGCATTCAAATAATATTTTATGATTTTTTCTAAGGACTTTCAAAATATCTCATAAAATCAACCAAAATTTTTTGTTCCAGAATTGAATGATAATTATTATTGACGTTAATGTGAGCTCAAATATAACGAAAACCATGTTAATTTGACGATTTGATTAGTGGTTTGCGAAATACGATCTCGCAAATCTTAAAGAATCCTTTATTCATCTCAGGGAAAATGAGATGAATATAAAAAATTATAACGGTCCCTGACTTGTTTACACTCTCAAAGTTCCTATACCTTTACCAAGTTGATCAAGGTAATTCGTCACACTGTTAGATCACTCAAGGATACAAAACAAGATGGTCATATTGGTTTTTTTCCATAATTTGTTGACAATCATAAAACATTCAACCCGGGAAATATAAAATATCCATTTTTTTACACGTTAAAGCATAAACAACACTACTACATGAAGCACTCAAATGTAGCAATCTTTCTTCAAAACTTTATAGTTGATTTGTGCCTTATTCATTTAATTTTTGGGAAAAAGTTTCGAGTAAAAGTTGTTCGTATATTTATAATAAACATATTTTATTCGAAACATTTTTTTCGAAAGCCGATTTAAAAAAAGCACAAATCAATAATAAAATTGTGTTACTGGAACCGTTATAGAAACATTATAAACTAATCTAATATAAAAGACATACTGAAGCAGTTCACCAACAACGAGAAACCTTCGTTCTCGGATAGAGAGTTAAAATAAAATTTTTAATAGGTACCCCTAACCAAAAATAAACATGAATAAATAATAATATTATACCGAATATAAAATTAAACCACTAAAAAACATAGATACGACGGACTAACTTCAAAATTATGATTACTAACAAATTTTAATAACATATGTATTAAATATTATACTTTTTAATATTTGTAATAACAAACATAACCTTACTAAAATAACCGTATAAACTACATAGGTACATAATATAATGTTTGTAAAGTGTCATTTATAATGAATATTTGAGATTGTAATTTTCTGTCATTTATATTACTTAATATTATACATATTAAATAAATTTTATGAAAATTATTATTATAATAACTTTGTTTCGTATATTACATAAATATATTTATAGGTGATATACAGAATGTACCACAGATTGGGGTTGGATATAATCTCTTTATAAGGTTGTGAAACTGAAAAGGGAAATTAGGGGTGGTGAGTTTGTCCTATACTAAATGCATTGTTATCTCATCCATTGTCAACTCTAAATAAGTAAAAATTTTGCAATTAAATCGTTTAAAATAATTTAATTTTTCTAAAAAAAATCTATATTTGTTGAAAAAAAATATTATTTAAAAATCAAATCCTAAATTTCATTTTTTCGACGAGTTTTAATAATTAAAAATATGTTTTTATGTATTTCAAAAAAGTTACATGGTAATAAAACTATATAAAACTGATTGAAAATGATTAAATCCTCCTAAAAATACATCTAAGATGCTAAATGTAAATTGTTGTATCTGTGAAATCATTTTTGTCGAACATCCTGTATATTGTACTATAGTATATATGTAACGTAAATATACATTTTAATAAATAGGTCAGCCAAGCCAAACCACCTCGCATTTTTACTGAATTCTCATGATGATGACAAAACACCTTACTGTCGACAACGGCACGTAACGTGAGCGCAACGGGGGTAGATACAATTATAAATATTATTATTATACCACTATGTATAGAAAAACATTGTAAAACAATGTATTCAAAACAGTATATAAAGGATGTTTACATAGAATGTGGCCAATATATTTATTCTACACTAAAACATAACTAATCGATGGTCTTAAATTTCAAATTTTGCTTCAATTCCTAGAACAGTTATTTGTATTTTATAAATACGTATTTCGACTACAAGATAGTCATGATCAGTATGAATTAGCTAATCGTTAGCTAACTAATTAGCTAACTATCTCTGGGATATGGAGTCAGAGATATGTTGCTCGTTGCTAATTTGGTGCGTGTCTCACAATAATATTAAAAAAGTATTGTCTTTTATATGATCTGACTGAAGTAGTACCAGGAGGATTATTTAAGTTGACTGACCAATTAAGGGATGAAGTGTGTAAATAGCCCAACCCATCTATTGGCGGTATCCTTTCCTGACCATGCGGTGTTGTTATTGTCAAAAAGATGAGGGTGTTAATCGAAGCTAACCTTGATATTCAGGTATTAAATTTTTGAAAAAGGTTTAATTTTATTAAATCAAAATTTGGAATTGGGCCATTGTCTAAATTCATTATCTGTTTTCTTAATCAGTGTATGTAGATACTTTCGTATGCATCAAATTCTGTAGGGTTTTGTACCGATTTTAGTTGTTTTAAATTCGATCGACTTTTAAACTACTAATCACCCCTAATATTATTAATTTAAAAACAGCAATTCTTTCCTAAACAAATTCCTTATTGACATATTCATCTGAGATATATACTGAATTTAATCTGTAATGATTAGCATATTAAGCCATATCGAAACCTCTGATTTTTCCAAATTTCGTCTTAGAAAAAGTAAAATTTGAATGTTTTTGTAAGTAAAAACTTCAAAACTGAAAATTTGAACCATTGCAGTCCTACTTCAATAGTTCCGAACGCCTCCAATAAAATAAATAGTTTTTTATAACTATGCTTCAGTTTTTTTAAACATTCTAAGAATGAGAAAATTTTCATTCGAGTGTCAGCAATATTTGCAAAAAACTGTAGCCATAGGTAAGAATATAGTTTGGATATTGTTAACAGCCCACAATGGTCCAGACCAAAATAGTTTTACGTGTAATACACTGTGTATATGTATATATATATATATATATATATATATATATATATATATATAAATATATATATATATATATATATATATATATATATATATATATATATATATATATATATATACATATGTATCTATATATATATATATATATATATATATACATATGTATCTATATATCTATATATATATATATATATATATATATATATACCCAATACAATTATATCATCTTGTATATGAAGACTGTTGTACTAATTAGAAACAGTTATTACCTTAATTAAAATTGGAAATGATCACTATAAAATTATAAACAATTTAAATATGCATTTTAATAGTATTCACAAAATCTTTATATAAATAGTAATAATATTATACAAATATTATTATATACATAATAAATAGCACGAGGCTATTTCTATCTTTATTTTATATTAGTTTTGATGGTATATTTTATCTTTGTTTATTGTGTTTTTTTATACTTTTTTTAATGTGTATGTCCTATTAAATTATTGTTGAGAATTTTAATTATGTTGTTTACGAAATTATCTGATTTTTTATGAAACAATTAAGAGTAGGTTTTTTACCTACGAATTATGAAGATGTTGATATATATTCTGTTTTAGTATCTTTCTCAAATTAAAAACAAAAGCTTGTATCACTTCGAATATTCGCATTTGAAATTATCAATCCAATCATTCAATGTTTTAACTGATTTTAGTGAATTATATTTTGAAGCCATAATATTTTTGGTAGGTCTTGCTGGCCCATGACAATGTTTTTTCTAAATCTAGTAGAGATATCTTGAATTCTACAAGAAATATGAAAAATATAGTCTAATTGTAGTAGAATTACCGTCCACATTTTTGAAAATCGGATAAAATTTGGGATTTATAGAGCGAAATTATTATTTTTTGAATTTAGACGCGTCTTGCAAATCAGAAAAACATTATTTTAGATAGTTCAATGAAATGTTATCCGATTTTGAAACCAACTATTTTGAGAACTTATTGTCTATTTATGAAAATGTTTAACCAATACATGGTCGTTTTTCAAATTAAAATTACCGTTAAGAACTTTTATTCCGACTTTCGTTTCATCTTAAAAAAATCAACATCCCCGTTATAAACAAACATAACAGACAAATAATCTCTATTATATGTTCAATCCAGGATATTAAAAATAAATGCAAAAAACAATATGCGTAATCTTTTGTGTTAAATTTAATGTGAAAATTAAATTGTATTATAATTTTTTTTATTTATTTAAAAAACAAACACATTTTTCTAAGACACCCATTGACTACCGACTAAAACAACAACACAATCCACCTACGTATAAAACAAATACAAAATAAATAAAAAACAGTCAATTTAATTAAAATTTAAATCTAATCAATGTGTGGTGGTATCACGCAGCGACGTAATAGCCTTAAATAGAAAATTTAAACCAATTATAACATAGGAGAGACAAAAAAAAAACAAACAAAAAATTTAGTTTTAAATATTCCTTACATAAAAATGTCATCTACATATTTGCGTTCCTTTTCTTTTGCACTCTAATTGTACTATATTTTATCTTTGTCTTTTATCATTTATTGTTTATTTTTTTCAGTCATTTTATTCACCCCTCCCCATAGTGAGTTACTTCACTTACTCATTGCTTATATAAATATACATCAGATAATATATATATATATATATATATATATATATATATATATATATATATATATATATATATATATATATATATATAGGAGGCAAGAGAGGACTTTTCCACCTCGTCATGCTTTTATAAGTACACATTTCTCAATTACATCACATCTCTTCTCTCCAACCATTATATTATTCATCTCTTTTTGTCGACCTATCTCTCTTTCTTTATCTGTTCTAATAGTTATATGTTTATCTATTTCATTTACACAATATTGTAAGTGTGAGTGGGTATGTGTGTGTGTATATTTAAATTATTGTAATAGTGGAGAAAGCTTCAACTCTCTTAAAACGACGAAGCTAAACAAAATAAGTACTAGTTGTATATTTTACTCTGGAACACATACAAACATATTTTTTTGTATAGAGTGATTGGTTTGGTTTGATAAATATGATCTTTCAACCTGACAGATTGGGTTTTATTATATTTTGTAAAATTTTAAAAGCTCAAAGTAAAATCGTGCTTATTTGATGAAAAAACTATCTCGAAGTTCAATTGTAGACAATATTTCATAAATCACATGTCAAATCTTTAATTGAACATGATTTTCGGGATCTTTAAGCACAAATCGGGAAGAAAAATTATTTTTCTATATAAAAAATATATAAATTCCAAACAAAAAGGTTTAAGTCTGAGATTCAGGCATCGCACGATGTGAAAACATGTGATTGGTTGACAAACACGAATTAATCTCCTATCTTAAGCCGATGATTGCCGATCGTTACAAAAAACGTGATATTGTATAATCTGAAATTCCTCCAAAATGCCACTCCCCTTATGAAATTTTGTATGGTTTCGCTATAGATATTTTCAAGTCAAAAATTTTATGACAGTCACTGTACAAGGTACATTGGACCACAAAGAAATAGAAAAATCGTGCTTATTGAACGATTTGGCGAATACTTTACGACATATATTCTGAAATCACCAATTTTTCATATTGAATACAATGGAATGTACGTCCTTTTAGGGAACGGCAAGCTTATTTACTAGTTTACTTATTAAAGTTTCGAATCTTCATGTTTCAAGGCACACCAACACTAGCTTTTCCTTATGTGTGTCTTGATTTGTGTATCTCTATTATGTAAAAACGAAAAACGATTCTTATTTTTATATTTTCGAGTTAATCGATTTTGTCTTCAATTAATTCTCATTATTTATCTCGAGAGTTGAATGCTTTTTCAGTTTTTTCTTTTGATTTATACTTTGCAGTATCAAGGTATGATAAACTATATAGATCACTTTTACGGCTGTATTTAGGTATGGCAAATAGGTATATAGATACATAGATATGTATCTACATGCATAGATATCACTACATACATAGATACTCGTAATAAATACAGGAGGGAAATGAAAAATGAGCCAAAACATATCCAGTAATCCACTGACGTAATGCCACTGGTTATACAATCATTATTTATTAAATTGAACTTAATAATTCAATATTTTCACAATAGATGGAAGGAAAAGCTAGTATAATTTAAAATAACAACTCACAAAACGGCTCACAAAAATCTTCACTCCTTACAAAAACAATTCCCACATCACATTAATATCATCTATACAGTAACAAGAATTGAATCGGTCAAGGCAAAAAGAGGGCTTGGAGAACAAATAAAATACAAAATAGAAAACATCTCGCTTAATGTAAGAAAACTTGAAAAATCTATAAGTAGTAAAGTTGTAGAAAAATTTCCCATAATTCATTACCTGATCATTTAAAACTCTAAAATATACAGTGATATTTAGTAATTTATTTTGCAATCTTCACTGACGAAGATTGGCACACTCATTCCTTCTCACCCTGTACATCGTAGTGTATGTATATAACATTAACCCAATCTAAATTGTAAAGTAAATTAGAAAATGTGTACATTTTATAAATGTTTTGTAGTATATCTATATATATTCTATCTATGTATATAGTTATAGTGCAAATGTGTGCATCTTGTGGCTGTTTAACACAAAAATTTGCATACTATTTTCACATTTCACAAAACTCAGTTCTCAGTTCTCAATGCTGCTGAAAAACATTTTGTTAATTTGTTTTCTTTTATTATTATTATTGTAAGGTACTACATGTTTATATTTATTTGTGTGCTCCATAAATAAATGAATATGTTTGTTTTTATGTTTAAATTATTTTATTTTTGTTTTGTTTTGTAATGTTTATTATGTGTGATTTATTTTAGTTTAATTAATTATTTATTTTTTTTAGTATAATTTTAATTGTTCTGCAAATTTAAGGAAAACCTTAACTTTGTGTGCATACGCAAATGTGTAAGTTGGTATTTTGACAAGCTGAACAACGAAAAACAGATTTAACAGTTGCAACCAGAACTGTATGGTCCTTGACCAGACATTACAATTGGCGTGACATTATCGATGCCCTTAATTACGAAAATATTGTGTTGATCGAGTTAATTAAGCTTTTATAACTTTAAAAACTAAATAACACTCTTTTTTATCAATTAAATACTGATATGAAAAAATTAACTCGTCAACCAGGAATCGAACCTCGGGCCTCTGGATATCTAGGCCAGAGTGCTTACTGTTACACCAAAGACGATTCTGACGCAAGTTTTCTGCAGTTTCCTTCATAAACTACAGATGAATATCGGTATAGTTCCTATGATAGTCGACTTCAGCCGTCGCATATCCTTCCAATTCCTAGTCTATACACAAAAATTCCTTCCACTCCACTCACATCCTCACATCCTTAGGCATCACAATGGACCTTATGGTCGAAATGTAGCTCGCCCAGGACAGCCTCTACAATCTATCTTCAATGACATTATATTTCTATTTGAAGAATTAGTCCTTGAAGTGTTTATTCAAGAATACTACAAAAATCGATTCAAATTTTTATAAACTCATAAAAAAGCTATCAAATTAAAGTCATCAACAAAAACTGCGATCGATTTATGTTGCTATGATTAAACAAATAAAACATATTATTTATAATAGGAGTAGAGTCGTAAATGTGAGTAGAATTAGAACCCTCACAACAAATCAATCGAAATAAATCCTAATCACGCGAAATTGACTTAAGCCCAATAATTGTAATTACATTCACATTCGCATACTATACTATACCATCTACAATACATACAAACATTTTATCCAATTTGTCAGAACCCTTTCTATCGAAAGATCTGTGTCTACTGATTACAAAATCCACCTTCAATAAAACTCCTACCACTATCATTTCATCGCACACATACACACACACAAACACACCCTCTACAGCAAACTAATTTCACTCGACGACATTATTCTCACACATACGACACCATCGATGTACGACGCCGATATTCACTTACAATAATCTATCTATATATAGATTTCTATGTATGTTTGGTAAAACTACCGGGTGTCTTAAAACTTAAAATACACTTTTTTTCTTCTTCAGGCGAAATAAATATATTTGTAATTAGACAACTATTGCAATATCTTAATATATTTTTAAGATACAAAAGTGAAAACAGAAAAGCAATGTAATTATGAAAGGGTGTAGCTTATAGGACAAGGGCGTTACCAGCCGATGACCCAGGGAGGGGGGGCAGCAAGTCGATATATGGAAGATGGAAAAAGTATGAATTTGAAATACAGTCAAAAGCACATGTTATTATTATTATATTTATTAGAATAATATAATAAAAAGGATTTCGGACAAAATACAAACATGACATTGACACTTACAAGATTTTAATAATAAAGCAGTCGAGCGAGATTCTTTTTTTTTAAAGTTAATTGAAACACAATCTTCGGGGGTTTTTTCTAAACTTCTCGACCACTTTATTATGAAAATCTTGTAAGTTTTCATTAATAATTTTTCTATGCACACTCATCATGGCCAGACCATTGAGGCAAGTTTACCCCATAGTGCTTCTTAACCAGGTTTTTAGTTCCCTGAGGATGCTAAATGATCGCACTACCGTACACCTTGTGCACAATAGAGCGATCGAAATTTTCAACGCTTTTCCGTTTCAGGAAAGAAGGTTTTTGCTTCTTTTAGGACATCAACAACGGCCAGATTTGTTGGGTTGGGGTAATCATACCACAATCGCTGCCACAGTTCGATTCCATTTTTTATGTTAGGTAAATCATAAAACTGGGTGATAGTTTCGCAAGTTTCTATAATATTTCCCCTCGAAGAAATGGTCATTATTAAAATAGGTTTAAATAAGTTGCCCTTCTACTTTTAAATAAGTTCCCCTTACGCGCATATAAAGTTCAATACAAATGAATTCAGCTCATATCTCATTCAAACGCAATGAGTCGTTGTGTTTGAATCCCTAGGTGGGGACAACTGTCCCTACTTGTCTCACCATGGTGATGCCCTTGCGATAGGATAGGTCATATGTTACAAGTTTTTATTTTTATTGTTCCATTGATTAGATATCAACATTAGTTTAAAAAAATGTTGTAGTTTAAAATCATATCAGGGGTTTTGCCTGTTATGACATGGTCTTCTTCCCCAAAAGTGGCACACAATTTTACAAATATTTTAATTGATTTGTGTCTTAGTCATACTGTTTTCGAAAAAAATGATTCGGATAAAACGTGTTCATTGTTAATCAACTAACAACTTTGAATCGAAACATTTTCCCAAAAATCGAATGAATAAGGTTCAAATCGAATAAAATATTTTTTTAAATGAGCGCAATTTTCGTGATCTATGGTACATAATCGATTGTACTATGGGCCACAACACAAGTATTATTGTTAGTATATTTACAATGAACAAGAACAAATTTTATTCGAAATATTTTCCCAAAAACCGAATTTTGAAACAATTTTGAAAAAAGGCACGCCTTTTGCATAGTACAATAAAACCGTTTTAGTTGACTCCTACGACAAATTTTTGTTACATCACCATATTATTTCGATGGCAACATATCATTTTTGGTATTGCTATGATGATTAAATACGTGTCCAAAAATTCAAGAGATTCTATGACGTATATCCAAAGTCGGCGTAGTTGAGTTTATTTCAGATATAACGTGTCCAAATCTGGCATAATGAAATCTTTTAATTCCGTAGGCTATAAACATCAATATACGATGATTCATTAAAAAATCCAATTATATAGGTTCCAGTTTTAGCTTATTTTGATGAACTGTCCATTTTGAATATTAATTCAATCAAGATTTTTTGTCAATTTCCACCGAATAAATTATATTTTTGATAGTATGCATGTTCAAAGTATTAAAGACTCAATTTTGGAACACTTGGTAGTACTACAATATGTATGTGAAGTAGTATTCATTTAACATTAGTGGCTCGTAAGTTATTGGTTTTGTATAATATTGGATATTATGTGACCAAATAAATTATCTCACTTGTACCAATTTCCTGAACTGTTCAATTTTCATTTTAACTTATTATTTAGGATGTGTTACTACACATAGTAAATCTTTTGTTTTTATGTCCTTTATCTGCTGCACTACATTCACAGACCTTCATGTTTACGTCGATATTTCCAAAATATTCGTTTTGCATAAATCATTTGTTTTACTTATAACTTTTTGGGATATTTGCATATCGTTTTATCCATTGTATTAAGAGTAGATTGGACAAAAAGATATCTACCGTTAATTAGAGGTAGGTATCAAGTTTGGTTTTCGGTATCCTTTGAAATAGCTGTCTATAACGTAAGTTTTGAGTTCATAAGACCGATAATTACGACTATATCAAAACGTGAGATCAGCAAAAATATCCCAAAATTTCTCATACACGGTACTACCGAAAACATGGTTCCTAGCTAGAACTCTTAGAGAGAGGTTAATTTGTCTTCACGAATTATTGAAAAATAAACGGATTCCAGATATTAAAACCACAGCTCAGGTGTGGTTTTTTTTCTACCAATTAATTTAATCATGCGATAAAATCATAGAAGTATAAGAAAACATTTCCATTCGAGATATTCGAACAATGATTTCGAAGCATTCATGTACGTCACTTAAATCCAACGAATGGGAACCCATAATCATTATTTTCTATCAAAGATTACGTCTTATTTTCTCCAACACAATTGGATAATATAATTTTATCTCATTCAATGCTGCTGCTAGGTATGCGAGCAATTATTTGTCATAAGAAGGCTAAAAAAGTTTTCAATATTCCAAGAAAATTTACATACCGATATACTCTAAAAGAAATAATTATTGTATACCCGTTTATATATCAGTGTCGCCTGTTATTAAGATTGTAAACAAATCTAAGAAATCGTTTAATTTCTCAAATAAGAGTTGAAAGTTTGCTAAATATATGCAATAGGGAATATGCATGAACATTTTTTTCACTTGAATTGAAGCAAGTTTACTTGACAAATATCAAGGTAAAATTACTTTTTAAATAACTTTAAAAATAAGCGACATATGAATGATTGAAATTCCCGATTAGACAAAGAGGGTGATAGCCCTCTTGTTATGTTATGTGACGTCATATTACACTTTCACCATTTAAAATACATGTAAAACTCCGTTTTTAGCATTTTTGCAAGAAAGAGACAGATAATAATCTTTAAAAGCTTATAGATTCCTTGATATTTGTCAGATTTTAATTTCGTTTTTAAATATGACTACAGTATTAACAGTATTTTCATATTCTGAAAATAAATGTGAAAAAAATTTTCATACATATTCCCTATTCTTAACTCTTCTTATTCCACTAAAAGTGTTGGTAAAGTATAGGAAATTTTATTAATGATTTTAGTTAAAACAATTTATATTTTCAAAAAAATTATTTAATCTCGGAGGAGAAATTTACAGTTAACATTAATATTAAGATTAGAAAAGTATGAAAGTAAATATTACTATATGGCATATAGTGCTCAGTCCACGAAAAAAAACACTGAGAATATTACTATGGTGAGATTTCCTTTCGTCTTGTCTAGAGTTTATGACCATACTACCTTGTAGCATTTCCAAAACTTGATTTTCATGGACTAAGTACTATGTAGAATAGTAATAATTACAATTCTTTACTGTTACTATTTATTCCGTGTAAAGAGATACATTGTATTGAAATTGAACTATATCATGATCACCTCAAAAAGTTAGAAACATCATCAGTCCAAGTAGCCGAGCGGTCTAAAGCATTATGTCTGCGCTGTATGCCTACTTGGAAACAGGGAGGTTTTTAGTTCGAAACCCGACATCGGCAGTTTGTCAATTATTAAAGAAAAAAAATGGGCGGTTAATTGACTAAACTTTCGGCGTATGGACAATAACGAAGTAACCGGCTATGCTTGTGAAGTTTTTCTGCAGTTTCCTTCACGAATTCCAGATGAATATCAGCATAGTTCCTATCATAATCGGCTGCAGCATATCCTACAAATTCCTAGTCTATACACAAAAATTCCTTCCACTCCACTCACATTCTCAGGCATCACAATGGACCCTATGGTCGAAGTGTAGCCCGTCCAGGGCAGATTCTACAATCTATCTATCTATCTAGAAACACAAAGCACCCTACGTTATTACAATTATTTGTCTTTTAGTAGGTTATGTACGAATAAAATTTAGTGTAGTTTTAGATTGAAAACCTTGCAACAGTCTCAGACTGTACACAATGTAATGTTATGTATGGGTAACCACTTTAATAGTGGAAAAACACTATTTTCAATTTGACTATCCAATTTATCTATTATATTTTTATGCTTCATTGATGCTGATAATAATTTTATTTTTCGCTTTAACTTATTAAATATTGTTTTCGCCATGGTGATTATCTCGATGATGTTCGAGTTAAATTGCATATTTGATTTTATTGAACATGATTGCAAATGAAGATTACATACAAAAACGTGTACCTTGATTTTATATAATCATTCAATCGAATTAATTAATTTATATATTGAATTTGATTAATTAATATTAAATATTACGTTGCTATTTTTGAGACTTTATTCTAGATGAGAGGGACACGACTCGTTAAAGATACAACGGTACCCTTTTTTATCCAAAATATTATACACTTTCGTTTATTTCTGAAATGTTTATGGAAAATTGGTTTCACAATGGTGTTTTGTACTAAATGGAATGAATTTTCGTTGCTGTACCTTAACGATGTTTTTCGAAGTTTTGCTTACCGTGTAAATAACTTGCATGATTAAGAATGGTCAGCTTACCTGTAACAACAAAAGAAAAATATAATTAGTTTAAGAAAAAATAATATAATAATATACTGGCGTCTATCTGCCCAAATTTAAAATTATCAAAATCGAAGAAATTTAGAATTATTTACTCATTGTTTTTCGATTTATAACTTTAATCACTTTTGCTGTAAACCTTTTCGCTAATAATTAAAGACACTTTTTGTTGGGTGTCAGTTATACTTGTTTAAGCGTAATTGAATCTACACAATTCAGTTACTATAAGATGACTTTACTCAAGTACGCATAATAGTTAAAAGATGTCATTTAAAAATAAGGGTTAGTGACGTCTATAAAATGTTTATTTAGTTAATTGAGTAATTATAGTTATATATAAATATCGTCAGTGAAACCCAAAAATTGTGTAGCTCCACTTTTTTCTGTGGATTTACACAAATTGACTCTTTATAATAATCTGATTGCAAAGGCTGGTACTTTTTAAAACGAAAAAAAGAAAATTTTTTATCTCCAACGCAGTTTCAAAGAGGTTCATTTTGTAAACTCCAATCAAACTACAAGAGGGGTGTTTTGTACCCCTGTAAGTAGTGTGGCTATAGTCGATAGATTAAATCAGTTGTTTGTCTTTCCTGTCAATTTTTGAAAACTGTGAATACACAGAAAACAGTTTCACTGACGATATATACATATATATATACATATATATATATATATATATATATATATATATATATATATATATATATATATATATATATATGTATATATCGTCAGTGAAACTGTTTTCTGTATATATATATATATATATATATATATATATATATATATATATATATATACGATTGAAGAAGTCATTTGAATGGATTCTTTAAAACAGGTAACACGCCAAATAAGTATATCTTCTAACGCACATATATAAATACAAACACGCATATTTTTTTATTTTTTTTGCACAATAACAAATATATAAAGAAAAATATCTTTTATATTTGAGCGCTATAATAATATTAAACAAAATTTTTTTCTTAAGAAAAAAGAAAGCGAACTTTATACAGAATGAAAAGCACACAAATTGAATTTTTAATCCGTTTTCAAAAAATTTCTATAGAGAAAAGAAAAATAATAACACACATACTGCATGAACACATAAAAAAGAAAAATCATTTTACATATTAAAATAAAATTAATAATATAAAAAAAATGTATACATATTTATATACAAAAAGAATTCTGGCTGACAGGGGCTTGGCTTCACTTGACTGTTGTTGCTGCTTAAATACGCAAAAGAAATTAGAAATTTTTATTTGTAAAAGAAATTGAAACAAATGCAAAAACCAGAAACACATACACTTTTCCCCGTATATAACTTTTTCAGTTTTTCTTTTTTAATTTGTGTTTATAAACCACCTCTCTTTTTAAAAAAAAGTTTTTCATTTTTTTTTCTTCTTAATATTTATTTTTCTTCTTTTATGTACATATGTACACTCTTGCTCATAAAAATTGAACAAATAAGTCACATCCTAAGCGTATATAATATTACTATATATATTATATATACACTATGTAAATTAATATAGACCCAATAGCAACATTATGTAGTGCATCTATCACTGTCTATGTACAGTATGCCATGATATAACGTTCTCTGTTACACTTTAACAGCACTCAGCTGTGTACATCTCCCCACCAAAAACTGATCTAAGACAGTTAATACTATAACACTTTGTATTATTGTATAGGATGCTTTGTAAGTATTTGGAGTACATTGATTGCGACTAGGCAGCGATAGATATACATACACTGTTTCCAGATTTTAAAAAACACACTGTATAATATTGCATACAGTAATACTTAGAATGTATTACTGGTTAAATTTTTATGAACGGGAATGTATGTACGTATGATAAACTGTTTTTCTTGCCTTTATTAATGTGTGCCTATTATTAATTGGAAGTAAAAATTGTTTTTGAAAATTTAAATAAATAAAAGGAAAATTTTGTTTATGTTTCAAAAGGGAACTTGTTTGTGAGTTGAACAAAATAAATTGAATATTTTTTTATTATAATTAATTTATGTTGGTTTTTTTGGTATGTTAAGGTTATTGGATGAGTAAAATTGTTGGGTTTGAAACATGGTCACCACTTTTGTGGTCCACTGTATCCTATTCATTGGGTTTTTGGGGAAATGTTTCGTATAAATGTTGGACGTACATTCATACTGAACACACAATTTGGCCGAAGCATTTTTTCGAAAACCAAACGAAAAAAGCACAAATTAATAATCAAATATTAATAATTAATATTTGAACATTTTTATATACTATACGATTTTCTAATACAAAACCGCACCCCCAGAAGTAACAGGCAACATCAAAGTTACTCTTCCAATTGAATATTAATCGAATGTATATCGGGAGTATAAGAGCAAAATAACTCGAAATTACTGTAAAGGACCATACTTATTTAAATGGCGTACTAAAAACTGATCGGTTTACATTTTCAACATCGAATATATAGAATGTCTATATCAAACCAAGAGTATCGTTGAATATTCAACGGGTATTTTATCTATAGTAAATAAAACAAGTAAAAATAACAAATAACTGAGTTAATTGCTTAAATACCCGGTAAATACTGAATTTTTTTTTTTTAATTATCACAAAAGTTGTTTATTTTTAAAAAAGGAACATTTTTTGTCTTTACATGTTTGTTCTATCTCTTACGGTTTTAAAATTGGGTAGTTTTGCCCATTATGCCCAAACATGGACCGATTTTGCCCATTCACGAAACATTTACCTTACTTTTCAGCTTTAAAACACACATACAAAACTTCAGCTCGCTATCTATTTTCGTTTTTTAGTTATTGTGTTCACAGACGGACATTCGTTCCAAAGTCGGAACTAAACTAAATATACCCTGGTTTATATTATAGTAGTTAGATAGATTGTAGAGGCTGCCCTGAACGGGCTGCACTTCGACCATAAGGTCCATTGTGATGCCTAAAGATGTGAGGATGTGAGTGGAGTGGAAGGAATTTTTGTGTATAGACTAGGAATTGGTAGGATATGTGAGCTATGCCGATATTCATCTGGAGTTCATGAAGGAAACTGCAGAAAACCTTATCAAGCCTAGCCGGTTACTTCGTTCTTGTCCATACGCCGACAGTTTACTCAATTAACCACCCCTTTTTTCTAAATAATTAACAAACTGCTGATATCGGGATTCGAACCCATAACCTCCCAGTTTCCAAGTAGGCATACTGCGCAGACATAACGCCTTACACCACTCGGCACTTGGACTGGTATATTATAAACCGGGTATAATAAAATCTTGCACTAATTACAATTCATCTAGTCTATTTTTATGGTTGTTGACTTTGCATATCCAATATTGTGGTAAGAATTGTCGTGTGTACATACTCAATGAAAACCATACAAAGAAAATTCTATTCCTGTTTGTATGTTTGCATTAAATGACTGAGTAATATATGAATGAAAAAAAAGGAAAATTGAAAAACAAATTAAGATTTATTTTTTTACTGTATGTTTACTATTTGTAACATACGTTGCACGTCGCGCGTCGGTTAGATTTTTGGACATCAAACGTTACGACTTTAACACAACAAATATCATCATATATATATATATATATATATATATATATATATATACAAACACATCTCTCTGTAACCCTCGTTGTAATTTTATTTCTTTGTAGATGTTTTACCCCTAAACACAATCTCTCTATGGTATTCCATGTTGTATGTTGGGTATTAGAATGGTGTAAAGTCATATATGGGTGTAAAAAAATATATAATTTTAATATTTTCACCCAGGGATAAATTTCTGTATATTTTCAATTGCTTCCCGGTTTTATTTTTATTTTTTGAACTATTAGAAAAAATAAAAGTAATTTTTTTTTGTTTAACTTCTGATATTTATTTTTTTGATCTTTCTCACACCATTTTTAAGTGCGTAAAAATTTCTATACATATAAATTTGATCCATAACATAAGTGTTATATATTTTACGCAGGAGTTCCATCAACTTGACACGAATATTTACAAAATAAACATCTCCGATTTCCTCAGAATACATAATGAATTCCATTCCAATCAGATTGAAATTGTGACCGTTAGAGTGGCTACATACATACATATGGCGTTGACCGGGCTTCAAAAAATGTTTCTAGGAAATTTATGGCAAATAATGAATTTTTTCTAAATTTTGACATTTCTAAACGTCAATTGTTCTATATTTTAAATTTATTGACAAATAATTTATATCTTAAATTTTGTAAATACAGATATTTTTAAAGAAACTATAAACTATATTAAATATCAAGCCGTTAGCAAACGTTATTGCCGTCAGAAAATGGCCATAGCTTTTTGAACGGTTTGGAAACGGTTCTGATAGTTTTTCTCATTCGTCTCTCATTATTATTTCGCTCTCTCGTATTCACTCCGAGCGCAACCGTACTCAGTGTCATGCGTGGTCAAAAAAACAACTTCATGGCAAATCTCAGTGTATAAAAAACCATAGACGTTTAACAAAAATAATTAATTTAATTAAATAAACAGCATATAATAGCTAAATGAACTTTTTGTTAAACGCCTATGGTTTTTTATACACTGACATTGGTCATGAAGTGGTTTTTTTGACCACGCATGGCGCTGAGTACAGTTGCGTTCGGAGCGAATAGTTTTCTCCAAACAATTTGGACAAACATTCACACATATACACAACACATTTACCTTCTATTGATATAGAAACATATTTTCCATACATTTGTTTACTCTATAGCAGTCACAATTTTAGTCCAAACAAAACAAAATTTCGTATATGCTCTTCTAGGTTTGGACATGCTAAAGACTGCGCATCAAGAGTGAACACAAATCTCTTTCGAAGAGAAAAAATAAAACCAAAATAAAATTCATAAAAACGGGAGAATATACAAAATGTGATTTAAGTAAAATATTTGTTTACATAATTAGATAAACAAACACACGCAACCCACACACAAACACACACACCAGAGGAAAAGTAATCAAAATAGGGAGATAAAGAGAAGAAAAAAACCTAAAGAAAATATAGAAAGAAAACTCATACTCGTCGATTTGATAATAACACAAATAAGCTTTTCTACTTCGTCAAGTACTTTCGTTTTCTTTTTGTATGTATATGTATTTTGACACGTCCGGTACAAAGAGAACCAAAGAAACATATATAGAAAAATTATAATAAATAAATAACAGTATTTAAAAGGTCTATAAAGATAGCACAGACTAGTTAGCTGGTCACAATCAAACAATATGAATAACGAATTCATTTCATTTACTTCAGAATCGGTAAAATATGGTATCAGCTATAAAATCTACAAGAATTTTAGTTTTTTTGAGTGCTAGTGACTATCATCTATTGAGTAATGATTGGCTGTGAAAATGTTACAAAAAGCCGTATAAAATGTAAAGAATATTGTTTCATAAGAAATGTGATAGAACCCGATTCAAATATCCCGTGCCGTGAATATGAGTTGCTTTCTAAATATGTCCTCGAAAACTTGGGGTATAAAAAAATATTTCTACTTCAGTCGGACAAGAGTCGCTTCTCCCATATCTTGTTTATAGTCAGGAGCTTGCTTATCAGGTTTTCTTGAAGGTTCGTATATTCGGGGTGCGATGCACCGAATATCTGCTGTAACCGAGAGATTCGCAGTTAAAGATTGGACTGGTCGAAGTGGCCGAGCATTCTAAGACGTTTATGTCTGCGCAGTGTGCCTGCTTGGAAAATGGGAGGGTATGGGTTCGAATTCCGACATCGGCAGTTTGTCAATTATTAAGAAGAAAAAAAGAGGCGGTTAATTGACTAAACTGCAGCCTCTACAATCTATCTATCTAAAGATGATATGGCTGGATGTTTCTGCCTCGTAAGTCCGGTGATGAATCCGGTAACACTGTTCTATCCTGTTCAGGTTGAGTACATCGAGGATCAGCTACGTGAATTCATTCCGAAACAGGAATGCCTTAAATAAGTTGATGAATTTATCTATCACTTCCAAAATTACGAACAAAACTTAATTTTGCAATCTTCTGTATTCGCCGGTGTCTGGTTAAATAGTCGGGGGTATCTAGACAGACCTATATTTAAAGTAGTATGTGTACTTTTTCAATCGAGTTTTCTTCATGTGTGTTGTTCCTCCCACCCTTATTTTTTTCTTTCACAAGAGGGTATGTTTTTTTCTCTCTTTTTTTTTCACTCCAGTGTGAGTATTTACATCATTCACCTTTTTAACTTTTCAACAAGCGTTCACTGTATTCAGTCAATGTATAGAGTAACTCTTTATATGGTAGAAAAAAAGAACTCTGTTCGTTGTACCTCCTCGTACCTGATTCGTACCACATACCTGTACAGCTCTTTTTTTTTATACAAAAATACCACCATCTTGTAAGTGCGCGCTTGTTGCTCTAACGCTGATGTCTGAATAAAATTGTGAACGATATTTTTCTCAATTGATTTTAGTACTTAATAAACCAGAGCCCACAAAACAATCAATTGTTTTTTTGTAAACATTGATACATTGTTCGTATGGTTGCCTTTTGGTTATATTATACCAACGGAAGTAACTAGCATTTACTTAATTCGACATTTAAGTAATATGTCTGAGCATTGATAACATTCTTTGATATCAATTGCTTGATATGAAAAATCATATACATCTAGGATGGGAATCGAAACCATAATCTCTGGCAGAGCATTCCTGAATTATTTAGCTCAAGAAAACAAAACTTCAGCTGGCTTTCCCGTTTCCTGTTGATGTACAGTTTTTCATTTCAATTTCATCGGAATTCCATCATGAGTTCATAGGCTTACACATGTGTTAACTTTCAAATCGATACGACAATCAAAAGTGGATAAAAAGTGACTTCCAAGATTTCTTTACACTCTTAATTGCTATTTAATTTCAAATTTTGCTCCTATTCCTAGATCAATTATTTCATTACTTAGAGCCACGCACCCAATTAGTAACATAACTACGATTCCATATGCCGGAAATAGTTACGATTAGCTAATTGATACTGGTGATGACTACTTTGTAGTCGAAATACCTAGAGAAAACTCTTATTTTAACACTCTTTATAATTAATTGTTACTTACAAGTGAAATCTAAATGCCTCGATTTAAATGTGTACATTCAGTACAATTTCCACGAAAATATCTTTAATCGCCTCTAATTGAGAAAAAATGAAAATATCAACAACAACAAAAACTAAATAAATAAAATTAAACAAAATAAATAAATACAAAAAAAAAAGTAGATATATTATTTATTTTGCTTTATTTAATATATTTTGGGACAAATTCATTCTTCTGTCCCTTATCAATAACAATAAAACTCTGTGATGAGAAAACCTGTGGGACATTTAAAATGAATTTATTGTAGACTACGGACGTCGACTATGAACAACAATGTAGCAAGCAGCTAGCGGAGTTGTATAGCAGAGTTGAAACGGTAAAATATATTATAAGATACAAACATACACACACACACCGGTGTGGGCATGATAGGTCGGAAGGATGAATGTTGTGAGAGTTTGTTGGTTGTCATTTGACATGATGATGGGTTCTATCTACAATTTATATATCCATACTACTATATAAATGTGAAAGTAACTCTGTTTGTTTGCTACTTCTTCACGACTAAACGGCTAAACGGATCGTAATGAAATTTGGCAAAGAGATGGATTATATCCTGGGCAAGGACATAAGCTATTGTCACACAAAAATAATCTTGAAGGGGGTGAACATTTAAAAAAATACATACAGTCGAATATAGAATCTCCTTCTTTTTTCGGTGCGGATTATTGTTGATTTTAACATTTCCACAGAAACTATACTTCTAAAAAGAAACTATAAAATTATTTTATTTAAATTTGGTTTCAATTTTGAAATGTCAACTTTGATTATCGTTTCTATAGTAACTATAAACTATAATAGCACACTATAAATCGTTATATATTGTTGTATATTATATTTTCTATCGTTGTATATATATATATATATATATATATAATATAGTGTGCAATACATATATATTTAGCTTTCATATAAATGCGGGCGAAGTCGCGAAAAACAGCTAGTTATACATATATATGGTATTTTTATACTCCGAATGAAGATGACTCAACATATGATTTTGTATATGGGACAATAGAGAATGCAGTATTGTTTTGATAGCATGTATATTTGTTTCTAAATTCCATATAAGGCATTTTTCTGGTTATACATTAGAAAAAGGAATGCAAAAAACCTTACGAATCTATTTCATTAAAAAAATTATGATTCCAGAAATGGTATTTAGGTGTTCCTTATCTTGTTGTCTGATTACTCCCTGTATACCGGAAACAATTTCCTAACCATTTTAGAGATATCGTAATTTCAAAAAACAGAACTACCCGGAAAAGATAGTATCGATGTCGATATAATAAAACTATAATGAATAATTATTCTCAAAGAGAGAAGTTTACGAAATATCGTCTCGTATCTTCGAATCGGCCGAAATCGGTATTGAATTTTCAAGACATCTTTGCATTTCAGTGTTCCCCGATGGGAGAATAAAAGAGGGACTCTCTCAAGATTCAAATTACCAAATTCACTTGGCTTTTGTGACAAATTATATCTTGTGAGTCTTACTATAAGGTGACAAAAACTTTGAACTTTGAATCTCGTTTCTGATTTGGATAAAATTCATTTTGTGAAGCAAATTAGACAAGTAAAACGCATGAGATGATTTGGTGAGCAGTTTCTGAGATATTTTCAGAAATCATATATAACGGAATAAACGAAATGAATAATTCTTTCGAAAAATCGAATCAATTAAATAATTTTCGTCAACACTAAATAGAGAATATCTCTGTAATATTTTAAGTAGTACCAAATTTAAAGTATTGATCTAAATTAAATATTGATATGATAAAATTAATTCTTCTATCAGGCATAGAACCGTGGAGACCTTTGGATTTCTAGTCCAGTCTGCAACCGTTCCATTAACGAATGAGTTCCTTTTTTTCATATCATTGACGGTATTACTTTTTAAGTCCACATTAACTAATTATTCAAACATATTGAGTATACACAAATAATAATATATTTAGCGAAACATTTGGTATGTATATCAATTTCTTCGACCAAGATTTACTTTTCCACAATCTTACAACATTTTTCAGGATTTCTATGTTTACAAATAATCCGATCTTGACTAATCCATCTTCCATACACATATATGAGAAATATTTTGGAAGATTAATATACATATGTACACACAAAAATACAACGACAAAACAATTCAAGAATTCAGGACCAAATCTCAAAGATGACGAACAAAAAAAAGGACATAAAACATCAAATCAACATTTATATGTTGTATACCTTAGTGCTAGTGAATTTACTATATATATATATATATATATATATATATATAGTAAAGGATATTTATAAAAAGACACAGGATATAAAATTCCATTAAGAGTGTTTGTCCCCAAGCGTCATGACGCCACCACACCGCCATCAAACTCAATGTAGAAGAATGTAGCTCATGACGCTACAATTCTACCACTCTACTAACTCTTCTTCTAACTAAGGTTTGTGTATGTTCATCTTCATATACAAGCTCTCACATTCATTCAAGGAATTGTCTGTCTTCTTACATAAGTACGGTGGTATATCTATCTTATAGATAGAGACAGTGTATGTATGTATGTATGTATGTATGTATGTATGTATGTGTACCTCGTTCCAAACTCTACCTCTAAGGACTATTGTGTCCTTATACACCATACGATGTCTATTTTCCTTTTTATTCTTTTTCGTATACTTAAATCTTTTCGTGAACATGTCTCTTCAATGTTATAGTTTCATCAACGATATTATTATATAGGTATATACATATATACCCTTTAACGACTGTCATTGACTTGTTACGAATAGATGTGGCTATATATTCGTCAAGTCTTTTATTGTGGATATAATTATGGTAAAGTATGCATACATGGAAACTGGGAGGTTATGAGTTCGAATCCCGACATCGGCAGTGTGTCAATTATAAAAGAAAAAAAAAACGGGGCGGTTAATTGACTAAACTGTCGGCGTATGGACATGAACGAAGTAACCGGCTATGTTTAAGAAGGTTTTCTGCAGTTTCCTTCACGAATTCCAGATGAATATCGGCATAGTTCCTATCAGAGTCGGCTGCAGCCACGTATCCTACCAATTCCTAGTCTACACAAAAATTCCTTCCACTCCACTCACACCCTCACATTCTTAAGCATCACAATTAATCTTATGATCAAAGTGTAGCCCGTCCAGGGCAGTCTCTACAATCTATCTCTATCTATCTATCTATCTATCTATCTATGGTAAAGAAAAAGTTTTATTGGTGTTTGTTCCTTAGCCACTATAGCATATTGTGGCTAGAATTAGAAGCATTGCAGTCAGGATCAAGTGTGATAGTTAAATACGTGTTAATATGGTTATGATGTTATTAAAATAAACATAAAATTATTAATTTACTAATGAAACTTATCTTTTTTTTATACAAAATGAAAAGTGATAAATATGGTATGAGGTTTTCATCAAGAAACACGAAAGATTGAACATATTGTAGTGTGTATGAATGTTCAAGTAGTGAACATAACGATATCACTGTTTGATTCCATAAATTTCCTATATTTGATCAACATTATAAATAAAAGAATATTTATGGAGAAATTGAAACAGATCGTGCAATCATATAAATTATATTTTCTATAATGGAAGCATCGAATTTTTCACAAATTTGTAACAGAATTTACCATGCTATCCTGGTATATGAAACCTAATAGAATTACACAGAAGACAATTTGTGGACTATGTATCTTTTTACCTGAATATTTAACAATGAATATACAAGTTTGTTAGTGGTAACGACTAACAAAATAACTCACCGACATCCTTAGAGAGTGTAACTAAAACATAAAAATTAACTGCAAAATTTTCCAAGCTTTTTTCAAAAGTAATTCGAAACGTATTACAATTTTCGAAAAACCCTATCGAAAGCAGGCGTCAAAGATGCTTCCAAAAAAATCCGTTACTCATGAAAATTAGAGTGATCTTTAGAGTAACACACAATTGAACAAATGTGTTAACTAATTTTTTCCACGAATCGTTTAGTAAACAAAAATTTAAAATAAATGTTCTGAATCTCGATTCTGATTCGGTGTTCTAATTTCTAAACCAGACCATAATCGGATTAATTACGAACATGATATAAATTATATTCACTAAACGAAATTCAGTGTTTAAAATAAATGGCTCATTTGGATGAATTCAATTGGTATCTTGGCTCACTTTTATTCATCAAAGAGGCGCTGCCCGAACCTGCAAATGATTCCGATACTCGACAAAAAAATATATATTAGTAAAAGGTTTTACTAAATATTTTATAATTGAAATGACACGCACGTTTTTTTTTTTTTTTTAAAGAAAATTAAATTAAACAAAATTTTTACGAAAATAAATACTTTTCAACACAATGTCAAACTTGGAATTACTTGTACAAATGCAACACTAAATATTTCTAGTTCTATACCCAATATCTCAATAATATTAAAGTGTTATAATATGTATGTCGATGTGCATCAAAATATTTTTGATGTTTTGTTTGCAATATGAATGTGTTGTGTGCCTGCCTGAGCTATGCTCTGCTATATGCTAGAACTTGCGAAAGCTAGAGAGAGCTGTGTGAGCTCTCTAACTCTCTACCTCGACGACTATAATAAATGTAAAATGACATGAAAATAACATCAAAGCTATTTGAAAATTTATGTTTATATTTGCAACTAAATTCATATTTTATTTAAATATTTTATAACAGAAATATTATAAATTACATCCATTTTCATACATATAGAACAAAAATATTATATCGGGAGTTTGTAAAATAGTGTAAACGAAAATATTTACTAATTAAAGGTAACAAATTTTAAATGTGTTTTTTCAAGTAACGCTGACAAAACTTCACATTTGTAAAACTCATGTTGTTCTTTAGGATTAGATGGTAATTACGATCATTTTTTATGGTTCCGCCCAGCAGAAAGGCGAAACATTTTTTATTACATAAGCAACTTGTTAGCAAAATATAGAATTTTTTATCATTTTTATTGGATAGGCAACTTGTTATATATTTAAGTAAATTTCTAGTTATGAGTAAAATTCAATATATGAAGTTTTCAGGTCGATTTATAGTCATGAAACTTAGTAAATGTGTTCATTGATCAATTATAGCGCTTTTTCTTTACAATAGAGCAGGATCGATACCTGTGTTACATAGACTTCCGGAACTTCCGTTAGTAACGTACAAACCGGGTAACGTCAACTTTAATGCTTTTATGTTAATTTTGTAGATATATACAAAGAAAATTTCTTTTCAATATTTTACGAACTCATTGTATAATACACTTAAATGCCATTATTGCATAGACGAACGTAATATGGTTGAAGCAAGCCACGCCACCATCTAAAGTATCATTCAAGATGTTAATGACAAAAAACAATACATAGTACCTCCTTATCTATTTATTTATTAATAGTCTGAGAGGGAATGATGAATTTCGTTGACAAAATGGTGAACAATCTAGCAGTATATCAAGTGTTTATCAATGGTTCTGTCCATCGGGTAAAAATGATTTCATTCCAAAACTGTTGATGTTTTGAGATAATGAGACTGCTGCAGAATGTATCAAGTTGATTACAGATTTCAAATTTTAGAGGCTGTCCTAGACGGGCTACACTTCGACCATAAGGTCCATTGTGATGCCTAAGGATGTGAGGATGTGAGTGGAGTGAAAGGAATTTTTGTGTATAGACTAGGAATTGGTAGGATACGCGGCTGCAGCCGACTATGTTAGGAACTATGTAGATATTCATCTGGAGTTCGTGAAGGAAACTACAGAAAACCTTCTCAACCAGTTACTTCGTTCTTGTCTAAACGCCGACAGTTTAGTCAATAGGGAATATGCATGAAAATTTTTTTTCACTTGAATTGAAGCATGTTTACTTGACAAATATCAAGGTAAAATTACTTTTTAAATAACTTTAAAAATAAGCGAGATATGAATGATTGAAATTCCCGATTAGACAAAGAGGGTGATAGCCCTCTTGATATGTTATGTGACGTCATATTACACTTTCACCATTTAAAATACACGTAAAACTCCGCTTTTTATTATTTTTGCAAGAAAGAGGCAGATAATAATCTTTAAAAGCTTATAGCTTGCTTGATATTTGTCGGATTTTAATTTCGTTTTTAAATATTATTACAGAATTAACAGTATTTTCATATTCTGAAATTAAATGTGAAAAAAAATTTTCATGCATATTCCCTATTAACCGCCCCTTTTCTTTTTTTCTCTTAATATTTGACAAACTGCCGATGTCTGGTTTCGAACCCATAACCTTCCAGTTTCCAAGTAGGCATACTGCGCATACATAACGCCATAGACCCCTCGGCCACTTGGACTGGTTAAACAGGTCTAACTATAGAATACACACATGTTAGAATACAAAATCTTACTAAACCTTGAAAAGTTTTGTGTCATGAAATTCGGACATATCTAAAAATACACATTTAAATTTTGTCCAAAATCCGGAGTCGTGGAGTTAAAGTAAAATGTATGGATAATCATTTTTTTTTTTTGTAAAATATACAAAATAAATTTCATCGATATGTCATCAAATAATATTATTGAAATATTTATTAAATCAATTATACAAATAAACTAAATTAAATGCAGTAAACCATTTTTTATGTCATAAAATTATTTTAGTATTTTTTTGTGTATATTTTTAATTGAAAAATTTAATTATTTATATTAATTAATTGATATTATTGATAGGTTCTGGTCTGTATATGTGATCGACTATCTGTGTGGATGGGTATCTTTCATGACTTGTGAATAATTTATTTTCATAAAATATTTTTATTTTTTAAATAATAAAAAAAATTAATTTTTTATAAACATAATTTTTTACTATCCTTGATAAATTTTTTCATTTCATTAATATCATGACAAATTTTGTGTTTCCCCATTGCAATCACGGCTTCCTTTTTAAAAATCCAATATCTTTCTAACGGTGCCATTAAATTTTTAATTTCGTGGAATATTTTCAAAATTTCTCATGAAGGTACCAATACCAATGTTAAAAATTAAATACAAAGATAATCACCAGTACTTTTATTTCTAACCTTCCAGCAACAATGTTTTTTTCCAAAAATCTCTGTTTATGAGTTATTTAGCTGCACAGGAATATTGACTGAAATTTATGGAGTTTTTTTTTTTAATATGACTATAAATTAGTTATCAAAAAAAAGCTGAAGAAACTTTTGAGTTTAAAGCTCTAGTGACGTAAATATTTCTATATCATTATTGCAATTATCTTGAGTGGATAAAATTCTTCGAAATCCTTTTTTCGTGCAGAAAAAAATTATGTCAAACGAATGCTTTTATATAACAAAATAATAATTTATTGTGAATGTTCTATGAAGTAAAGATAAACAGACGTTGTTGCTGCTCTGGTTATTCACCTAAAACATATGATATAAGACGGAAATATTCTGATTTTCCAAAACCCAATGGATAGAGAAAATCACTGCAGTAAATTCATATATCACAATGTGTATCCAGTATTCAAGTTTCTTCAGATATATATATAAATATATATATATTACATACTTTTATTATTAGGGTTGCCCGGAATAATGAAAATATCCTTTGTTAAAATGAATTACTTTTATAAGCTTCTTTTATTAAAAAAACGCTTCTTTATGCCATGATTTTTAACAACAGATATTATCTTCTTTTACAACTGAAGATATATAATGAAATTT
The DNA here is from genome assembly GCA_963920215.1 of Nineta flava. Taxonomy (NCBI): domain Eukaryota; kingdom Metazoa; phylum Arthropoda; class Insecta; order Neuroptera; family Chrysopidae; genus Nineta; species Nineta flava. Next base: position 84,645,573 of record OY986043.1, on the reverse strand, counting down.
TAGAAACTATTCAAAACGAAGGTCAATTCATTTTTTGACGTATTCTAGAATCGAAGAAAAATGTCTTCGGCTTGTCGAGTTTCCAGAAATTTAAACCATATAGTGTATCAAAAACTAGCTTTATTAGCATTTAATTGAGACTTCATTATTCAAAACTGTAATTGAAAAAAGATTCGAAACATTCGAAATCAAAGCATAAACATAATTACTTTCAGTGATGGCAATCCTAACTATCTATGATGTTAGTGATATTAGTGAGATCTCCTGAAATGTTGGTAACTTATGTGAATAATAACACAATATTTGAGCCAGTCTGTCTGTCCATCCGTCTCTAAAATAGTCTCTTTATTACATAGAATGGTACTTCTAGGTACACAATAATGTTGTTACCTGTTCAAAAACGATTTGAAAGTGTATTAGATGAATACATGTAACTCTAATGGGTGTCTCAAAATTTACTCTCAATTTTCGGTTATATTTGTATTTGAATACAGCCATGTATGTGATAACACGGTTCTTGGTTTTAAAAAACTTCCCAATCAAAAGCGTTACGAAATAAATGGTTGTATATGTTTTTCCATAGTAGGTATTTACTATTTTACCTGTCAAGTTGAATATTGAATATTTGCTAAAGGAAAATTTCTAATGTGGCGTATTCGGATATCATTCCAAATTCGAAGTTAGCTAGATCAGTAGTTTGTGGAATGATTTAGTTTCACACCATAATGAAGACCCATTCTGTGCCAAAATTTTGAGCAGTAGGAGGAAAACCAATTTTCTGGCCGATTACAGTCATAAATATGAATAAAAGGTTCATCGTATCCGGGACTGGAAGAATATTCATGAACCAGTGGGAAATGATCCAACTGTTAAGTCTCCAGTACATCCTCCAATGAGTATAGAATGCAAGTAGCTAGTCTTGTCAAAGTGGGAAAAGATCTTGGTTTTTGCGGCGCTAGGTCAAGTACACTCTCATGTTAGTTTCTAGCGAGGCAAAATATCGATGATAATTAGAGTATAGAAATTTTCAATAAATGAAAATGGTGTGCCTGAAGTTTTCTCGTATTTTTGCCACTGATACCATAGATAGATAGATTTTAGAGGCTGCCCTAGACGGGCTACACTTCGACCATAAGGTCCATTGTGATATCTAAGGATGTGAGGATGTGAGTGGAGTAGATGTGAGGATGTGAGTGGAATCGGTAGGATATGCGGCTGCAGCCGACTATGATAGGAATTATGCCGATATTCATCTGGAGTTTGTGAAGGAAACTGCAGAAAACCTTATCAAGAATAGCCGGTTACTTAGTTCTTGTCCATACGCCGACATATTAGTCAATTAACCACCCCGTTTTTCTTTCTTAATAAATGACAAACTGCCGATATCGGAATTCGAACCCATAACCTCCCAGTTTCCAAGTAGGCATACTGCGCAGACATAACGCCTTAGACCGCTCGGCCACTTGGACTGGTCACTGATACCATAAAGAGCTCTTATTCGATACCATATTGATTCGTAAAATGAGTTATAATTTTGAAACACCCTATCGAAAACAATATTATATTGAATCTTTTGGTTAGTTTAGAATATAGTAACTGCCCAACAATACTCTCTCTTGGCAACATAAAGTCCTTCTTTGCTCGATTTAAATTACAAATGTTTCACTCACTCACAGCCATATGAGAACAACTACAGAGCTAGAGAGCTTGGAAGTTTAAAGGTTTACACAATTTAATTCATAGTATGATAATTTTATATACATACATATATATATATAAAGCTCATTGACCCATTTATTTATATCTGTAAATTTTGTGTTAAATTGTATCTATAAGGTTTTGTTACACCAGCTTTTAAACCTACCAAACAACACAAACCTTTGTTTGTTATTACCTGTTGTGTTTATCCATACGGACGTTTTTGAGAGTGGGTGGTGTATATATATATATATATATATAAGGTGGGGAATGGGTTGTTGGAATGTATGTATATATGTATATATATATATATATATACATATATATATATATATATATATATATATATATATATATATATATATATATATATATATATATATCGTATTCTAATTGTTGTGTGTCCTTTAATATCTCTCTGTATTTTAGAATGTGTTTTTGTTTTAATCATGACAATATCATCCCGTCCTTCGACTATATACTTTAGAATTTGATTTGATTTTGACCGAAATTGTTATCGTTTATCTCTCTATATAAGGAAATTTTCCTTTTATTAAATGTAATTGTTATGTGATTTGAATATTTAAATTATCATTAACGTAACAATCGATGGGCGTTTTATGCCTACCCCCCCCCCAAAAAAAAAACAACATATATGTAAATTGTTTTCGAGATAGTTTGAGGATTTATGGTTTGATATGATGATTTTTTGTATATTAACTTGACTGGGTTAAAACATGCGAGCGTGCTTCAAAGGTAATAAATTGTATCCTTGTTGAAAAAAGGATCGATTCTAATGAAGCTTGTTTATAATGAAGCTGAAGCAAAATGGAAGTGATGTTTTATTGTCCTGAAGTAGATAGAAAGTAAAGGATATTTATGAAAATTTAAGATTCATTCAGAAATCTAAAAATGCGAAGTTGGGACTACGAAAAATTACATAAAATATGGGAAACATCATTCGACATTCCCGAATCTTTCTTAAGAAAAGTCAGTAACAAAGTTTCGTCAACAAAGTCGTGAATAAACTGGTATTTTTGGAAAACACTATAATGTTGTTGTTGCCTGTTCAAAATCGATTTGAAAATATCTTAGATAAATACATGTACCCTAAATGGGTGTATCAAAATTAAGTCCCAACCTTAGGTTAAATCTGTATCCGATTACAGCCATACATTCTCAAACCAAAGTGTAGAAGTATATATAGAAGAAATAGTTGTATATGTTTCTTAGTAGATATTTACTATTTTACCTGAAAATTTTACCACAAATAAACTCCAGCGCATATATTGCAGCCTTCACCGTTCGCCCCTCAAAGACCGTGTGAGGTTTGCAAGTTTTAAAATATCCCATGGTTTTTAAATTTTCGAAATAAAAAACTTCAAGTGTTTGGTAACAATTCAATAACTCAAATTGTAGACATAAAAGACTTGGGAAAAATTCAGGATTTGAATAATTCAACTTCACGAAAATATGTAAGTAGCATCCTGTCGGTCCTGACTTTCGATACTCAACTATTGAAGGAAGCTTTATACATACCAATATGACCCAGAACGCAATAAACCAAAACTGAATTAAAAATAGCTGAAACTAATAATTGAGTTCTTTTTTTTTTACATATATTCTAATGATCAATTCCATGAAGTAAACATCCATATGTTTACGTCAATCTATGTTAGGAATTAATTGAATGGACATTGTTATGTTGTCAATTAGTTACAGATTTTTATTAAAGTCTGTATTTAATTGTTATGTATAGTGTAATTAAATTTAGTTCATACATTAAAATTAATGTTTGATACATAAAGTGATTACAAAAACAACTTCTAAACAAGGATATTGAAACCATACCAGAAAATATATTATAAGCAAAAATAAAGAAATTTTCCAAAATATCCTTTGATCATCAATTTTTCGGTCAGTTTTTCCAAGCAATAAGCAACTTTCCCCAAACAAGATGTGGTTCTAATTCATTTGGTTTTCGGAAAAAATACTTCGAATGAAAGTTATTCATTATATATATACTAACTACTTTTATTCGAAACCTTTTCCCCAAAACCTATTAAATCAGACAAAAATTAACTAGAAAATTTTGTAAAAAGAACGCTACTTTTGTCACTATCCTATTTTCTCAAAAAAATTTGCAGTCGATTTGTGTCTAGTGCATTTGATATTCGACAAAAATGTCTCAAATAGAAGTTGTTTCCCATAAAAAATCCTAAGAATTTCCGTTCCAAGCATTTTCAACTTAAAACAAAGAACGCTAATTAAGTGGTTATGTATACCAACGGCTATAGATACTGAACTCCAAGATAGACGAGGGCCCAGCAATCTACAATATAAAGCTTGATACACACTTGACCATTGTATAATATTTCCATTATATTTGACAGGTATGGAACATGAAAAAAAAGCTAAACTTTTTCTATTCGAATACATCCTATTATAGTTTCTGAATAATAGAAATATTATATAACTGTTATAATAATAATCATAATAATAATAACACCCATTCACATTTCATATTATAATACACATTTTCTATTTTTCAATATAAAAATATATAAATAATATATATATATATATATATATATATATATATATATATATATATATATATATATAAAATGGTGTAAAACAAGATCTTGGAAAATCAAAAGCGGAAAACTCTTATTTCCGCTTTATAACATTCAAATAAAAAGTACTTGAAGTTTATATTGGGTACATACCAAACCTTGAAGAGTGCTTGGTGCTTGGCTGTTAGGTAGGTAGGTATATGTGTAGGTAGAACTGTACTAGTAGTAGGTACTACAAGGGTTATACACCTTTACCAACCAATCGGAGTCAGTTAATGCTGTTCGTTGCAATGAAAATGCAGTTTGTTTGTTGTTTTCGTCTACGATTGTGTGCATAGAAGGCATACGAACACAATATATGTATGTATGTATGTATGTATGTATGCTAGTAGGTAAAACGTATTGTAGACATCTGTGTTACCTACAATCGTTACGTTTTTCTTGTGCTTGCTGGCTATGTTATAATATTTACATTTATTTGATTTCAATTCTATTTTTTAAATTCTATTTTACACGGAGTTCATATGTACAAATGGTGTCAAAAGTCGAGCTATCATTTCAAAATTTGTTAATTGATTTGTGCATTATTTATTTTGGATTTCGAAAAAAAATAGATGACATCTGTATAAAATATTCTCCTCCAAGTAATGGTCATTTATAAATATGATTAAAATAAGTTGGCCTTCTAATTTGAAATATTTTCCCCTTATGCGCATAGGTTCAATACATTTGAATTTGATTCCATCAATTTATTCATAATCAAGGTTATGGACTTAAGGACGTTCCAGCACAGTGTTTTATAATTAGGTAAAAAAATCGGTTTGATTTTATTATAGCACAAATATATAAACACATATATACAACTTATAGACAAATACACTGTTCACATATACTAAATAATGTTATTTTTTAGAAAAATAATAAGTTTAAACTTTTATATTTCGAAAACAAAACAGTATCACACGATTTTTTTTTAAAATTTATAGAATAAATCTTTAGCTTTACTCTTCTAGTTTTTTTTAAATTCTGTCGAGTATTTTTTTTAATACAACAGATAATATTTGGGCGGGCATGAAGTTTTACTTGAGAGAGAGTGAGAGAGAATGATAATTTTGATATTAATTATCTCGCGTTCTAAACGGTCAAAATTTCTGAAACTTCGGGATTTATTAGAAAACGTTATTTTTAGTCTGTGAAAAAAAAATGAGCAAAATCTGTCGAAAAGTGGTAGTATGCTGGAACATTCTCTACTGATGCTAGATTGAGTACTAGTTCAAATGATGTTATGTAACAACATTCGTTTTTTGATCGCTTTGTACGTATATACCACCACCAACAGTAGTAGTAAACTGTACAAAAATTGATACTGTATTACTGTAAATAGAGGTATAGTAGATATAGTTAGAATATTTGACTAACACTTCACATAAAAATCAGAGGCAAGCCGAGCCGAGACGCGTGTTCAATTCAGACATTTATTATATATATTTACTACTATTATATGATTTTATTTATTTTTTGCTATTTACTATTTTTTTGTTGTGTTGTAAATAACATTTTTATATTAAATTTTTATATTTTAACCATTTTTTGTTGTTTGTTATTTGTCGTTTTCATACCAATTTTTAACTGATATTTTTCGTTATTGTGACATGTTTTTTATGTAACTGTGAAAAATATAATATAAATATTCTATATTATCAAAATATCACTTCGATTGAGCTAAGTAATGGGCATTCCGTTCGTTTAAATGTAAATCATAATAATCGTCTTAGATTTAACCAATACTCTGCTGAGAATTGACGAATCAAAGTCATCCCAAGAGTTTTAAATTAATTTACTTTATTAATAACTTCTAATCCATTTTTTTTGAAATTTCAATACATTTTCAGTTGTTTATCAAACAGTTCCAGTTATTTGTTGAAATATTAAAAGAGGATTTTCCATTTTGTGATTATTGTTAAAGTTTGTTTAACGATTTGACTAAAAACAAACACTTTTCAGAGGAGCTATTTTTTACACGTATTCTGAACTTACGAATACTTTTCTGTTATGGGTATGATCTCCGATTTTCCCTCTTTTTTCAATTGGCTTTTTAGTTTCTTTGACAGCAGAAATGTTACGATCTCACGAAGGGCATTGATTGTCCAGTTTTTCTTTTCAGCTGTTTGAGATATCTTATCCTGGAATCTCAATGAAATTATAAACTGGCATTGGATTAAATACATTACATGTGAAAGGATACAAATAATTTTACCTCTTACATTTTACAAACTTTGGGTATATGTTTCAGCGATTAGGGCTTACATCTAAGGACTATACATCTACTTAACTCTGGCAGAAGTAGGAAAATCCATCCCCCATGGGGGTTAAATAGGAGACGCAAGTTTGTATGGAAGTTTGTGAAATATGTGAAGATAGAAATATGGAAAAGGCTTCTGTTTATAAATAAAACTCAGTTACATCTGGATTTTTGGAAAATCATCCCCCAAGAGAGTTGAAGTAGGGGATGCAAGTTTGTATGCATCATTTTTAAAGTTAGAAACGCGGTATTTAGGCATTTTACATTCGAGAAAAGTCTGATGGTTCCTGAAATGTTTCCGATAGGAAATCTCATCGGCCAAATGGCTAGTACATATCATTTTATCTTTATTCAATAATTTACAAACTCTCTGTGTAGTCATCAATATAATCAACATATTATATTATTATAGAATGTTAACATAATAGGTTTATATATATATATATATATATATATATATATATATATAAAATTTGAATAATAGTAATAACAAGGTAACTTGTTGGAAAACTATATTTTCAACGACAGGAGGAATAGAAAAGAAAAACTTTTCTATATTATATTCTAAACCTATCCGACTCACCTACACCCAACACATACCCACCCACACACATACACCCCCAATACTACTAAAGTAGGCTTTTGTTATTTCAGATACGGTGTGGTTAAGCTGACACATAAAATGTTAGGCAAAGTTGAACACATTATAGAGTACACTATGGAGAAGAGAATCAGAATCAGACCGTGGAAAGAAAAGGTATATATATACAGGGTGTCCCGTAAGTAGTCGAGTTCCATAAGAGGGTAGGTAGAGAGTTCGATTTTGGAACGAAAAGTCCTGACACATTTTTGTATTAGACGCACCGTTAACTAATTATTTATTAATTAAGGAGACTAGGTTGAAACCAAAGAAAGAATAGTTAGTATCTGTGTAAAGCTAGTATCTATGTGTTCTAAAGCTACTATGAATTTTATCTGTCGGTTGTATCCACAGAAACAGGATAGTAAAATTTAACGGGTGGGATCTTTGTTTTATGGGGGTGAATGTCTTGCGTTTTTCTAAAAATTGATAATTCCAAAAGTTTTATTATTGCATTATCAAAAAAATTAATCAATAAAATAATTTTATTAATGCACTTTTGAGAAAACTTTATAATTTAACGAATTTAATTTGCGTATTTTAAAAAAAATTTATTATTAAAACAATTTATTTATTATATTTTTCAAAAAATAAAAAAATTTAACTAATGCACTTTTCAAGGAATTAATAATTTGAAAAGTTTAAGCAATACATTATTCCAAAAATTGTGATAATTAAATAAAAAATGAATTATCAAAAAAATGCACTTTTTGCAAGTCTGGTTTCAACCTAGTTTCCTTAATTAATTTATAATTAATTAACGGTGCGTCTAATAAAAAAATGTCTCAGGACTTTTCGTTCCAAAATCGTACCCTCTACCTACCTTCTAATGGAACTCGACAACTTACGGCCCATCCTGTATATGAAGTAGAGAAATGTTCACAAACTTGAGTGACTGAGGGTATTGTTTCTGGTGATTGAGTCATAGCAAAGCAGCGTGTCAGAAAAGGAGGTTCCCATGAGAATGTGTATCGCTGTCGGGTGTACACATATAGAGTACACCTCATCTGATCTTACCCACCCCTTCAACCCTAAAATTTACTCTCTTTTTTTTCTGTTTTGTTGTTTTGTGTGTAGGTTTATTTGGTGGTAGTACCTATAAATAGAATATATTTTACATAGTTTTTCATACCTTATTTTAAAATTGTTTTTCACTAAACTTTCTTAATTGTTTTTTTATTTATTTAAAAAACTGTTGTTTTTATTTTTTTATAATTGGTGATATTTGTCAGAAAAAAATATATAACAAATCCATTGAGACAATTGTTTGACGTTTAAAAGGAAGAAAACCGGATTGTATGTAGCTTGAATGAGAGCTTTTCAATGAAGGAGAATGAACAAGTTTGTTTGTTTGTTTGCAGTATCGAATCTATTTAAGAATTTAATTGTAAGTTATTATTTGTAATTTAACATTTTATCTTAACGAAGTGTATATTTATTTTTGAATTTCTTACGTAGCAGCTACGGAAACGAACAAATGTTGTTGGAGACAAGGGACAATAAATATAAAGATACGCTTGTAAAGTGTGGACTGTGCCAAAAAGAACAGAAAAGATTCTGGAAGCAACTGTACTTCGTGGATTAAATACATTACCAATGATAAAGTGTTAAAATTATTTGATGTTAACCGTGAAGTGTTAAGACAAAAAAGGCAACCTTATTTTCTGGCGAATATATTAAGAGGTAGACGTTGGAGTATACTTTGCTCACTAGAAATATTGCGGAATCAAAATTAAGAGGGAGAAATCTCATTTATAAGCACCTTGATTTACAATAATATGAAAAAGGTTCACCCGTCCATAATTATCCATCTTGCTGATGATCGTAAGCAGTGGAACGCTGTGAAAACACTACCAAAGTTTGCACATAGCAAACACGGTACTCATTATTTTTATTACAAAATATTAGTGGTCCAGAAAAACGACTTGTTTCTTCAATTTTACGTATGATAAAGGTTTAACCAATGTTAAGTGAGGTATTTCAAATCTTTTGTTTTCTTTTCCCTCAAGGTCATCCTTTTAACTATTGAAAACACATCAAATTTCGTTCTAATCAGAATAAAATTGTTCCTTTTAGAGGCTGCTAAATTTAACAAATATCTACCAATTTCGATTACTCTAGTTTTTATTCGTAAAATTGTATTTCTAGAAAGATTCCGTACCTTTCTAAAAGTAAAATCTGATTTTATTATTCGAAAATAAATCAGATAATAGATCTTTGATGGAAACGCTTGGAAGTATGTAAAAATGAATATGACCAGTAAAAGTTACATATTTAAAACTATAAGTTTACAAAAAAATCTAGAAAACAATTTTCATCCACTTTTAAATAACGAATCGATTTCAAACTAATATGCGGAAAATTTTAATGACAATACGAAAACAATTTACCTTGGAGCTAATGATGAAATTAAAAAATGCACCACAAACTACCAACTATATGGGTTAACGGGTTAAAAAGTGAATAATAATTATCAACTGAATTGTAAAAACATGGGATATTTGTGTCAGAGTTATAACTTTGAGACAGTTCCAATGAAATCACTGGAATTTTTCTATTTCTTGGAATTGCAACGCTATATCCATGCAATTCTTACACAAATAAAAAAAAAATATATTTAATATTTGTTAGCTCGATAAATAACTTAACGTCGACCTTGTTAAATTAATAAATAATTCTATAAAATTACATTTACAAATCGGACATCTAATAAAAGTTTCAAAACTTCACAGAAATGAACACATATTAAATATTAAATAATGTTTCTACATCTAATAACTACATCTACACATCTCATTAATAATATAATTTATGTAAACTCATCTATGAAGGTTAACTGAATTTTAATTATTTATTAAAATATATATATATATATATATATATATACATATATATATATATATATATATATATATATATATATATATATATATATATATATATATATATATATATATATATATATATATATATATTACGCCATTAAAAGGAAAAAAAATGTATTCCTGGAATATGCAAATGAAGGTGAAATAAATTTACAAAATATAACAACAAAAAAAGTATGTTGTTTACCTATTAAAAAATCATTAAAATTAATATGCAAAAACTTCACAAACAACCATCGGATATTATCGATTTGAAACGAGTGCCTACTATGTATTTTGTGAGGTAAGCTCAATGTTCAATCAGCAGCCTATATTCGATAACTCATACTAATGTCATGGCTTGATTATCAAAGTAGCTTTATTATAATAGATCTATCGACATTATGAGAAACTGAATATTTGCCGAGAAATTTTAGAGAAATTGTGTCGCTTGAGATCTTCTAGTATACTTGAAATATAAGTAAAATTAAGAATTGAAAAAACTCCCAATGCAGTAATATGAAACATAGTAAGAACTGCCCGGTACCTCCACTAAATTAAATGATAATGTTAATAATATGCCTATACATCATCTTGGAAATCAGCTGAAAATTTTCAAACGGCTGAACCGATTATCAAACATAGCTTAGAACCACCGCATGGAAACCAGCTAAAGAGTACGGTTATGAATGAGTCCAGCTACGATGCCACAGACAGACAAATAGGTATTCAGACACACAGACGCTTCAAACTTATAATACCCCTCTATTTGCGTCGGGGGTTAAGAATTGCAACAATCATATTCACAGTAGCCGAGTAAAATGAAAAATAGAAGAAGAGCCATAGAGCCCTTCCAGGTAGATTAGTGCAGTGGATAAGTTGTTTGCAAGACTTACACCATCGTAAGTGGCAATACAATTTTGTAAATTTTGTTCTAATAAGGACCCGTAAATAGGGGTTTCTAGTCACAAGCCAAATTGCAAGCAGTGTCATTTCTGAGAGTTTAATGTTGAGTTAACGAATCTGGACCGATGATCTTTGGACCATCGAGAAGTAGCGTTCTTTTTTGCAAAATTTTACAATTGATTTGTTTGCGTTATTCATTCAGTTTTTGGGAAAATGTTTAGAATAAAAGTTGTTTGTATATTTATAAAAAACAACTTTTATACGAAAGATTTATTTGAAAAACGAATGAATAAGGCACAAAAATCCTTACAGACATTAATAAAAGAAATTATAAAATCTGTAAGCCCCTAAAAAGAATTACCCATTGAGATTCGGAATCTCCATTTCATATCAGATAAGCCTAACAGAATAACTCACGTAAAAGCTTGCTTGTAAATAAACTGTTCGTAAATTTAATAATAATTATATAAATTCATTATTTCATATTTTTGCTAGTATTATAATGATAAAACGATTTTGACCGTATGTAATACAAACAATATCGTATATAAATTTTTAATTGACATGTTGTTTACGTCTTTCTGATTTACAAACATCAATATGTTGAAAACAATTAAACGACAATTTTCATTATGTAAAAGGCACTTAATACGACTACCATTACCAATTCAGAGCGAGAGTGTCGAATAAAGCAGCCTAGCCTATCCAGCCCAAGTTGTTAGATAAACGTTGGCATATTTAGTGTGGGTATTTTATAATGGCCTTTATGATTTATTCATGTTTATTAAGTCTATACTATATCCGTATTTATATATATATATATATACATATATATATATATATATATATATATATATATATATATATATATATATATATATATATATATATATATATATATATATATATATATATATATATATATATATATATATATATATATATATAGGTATAGTTTGGTAGAGGTATAATATATGTATCTATTGGAATCTGTTAAGTTGGGATGGATTAAAAACATCATCGAATATTTTAAATTATTAAGTGTATAAAATTCCGAGCCTAAAAATTGAAAAAAATACATTTTGCATAAAGTTCAAAACCTCTTCTTCAAAACTGCCAAAGCCTCTTATCGTTTTGAAAAAATCTTGAACGATTCAAAATTAAATTTTTACTTTAGAGTCTTATAAGGAAATATAAGATTTTTTTTAATTTGAACTTGTAACAACAAATCAGGACTAAGTCTTAAAATGAGCTTTTGTACCGCGACCAATTTGATCTATTGTACCTCGTTTCCTTCAAAGCGAGTCGATACTGAATACGAATTTTGGAGTTTATTTCAAGTTCCACGTAACGCTTTAAGCATGTTCTGACTATCGGATAAAATATATATTATTCTACCTTTGTACTTTTGCTGAAGGTTCACGATTGCACATCTATTTATGGCATAAACTTCAATCTGATATTCGTACTTTTGCTCATAAATCCATGAATACTGCATGTCGATCGCAAATATTAGCTTCATAGACCTTTTACGGGATGTATATTCCGAATTGTAATTTATACAAACTGCATATACCGCCAAATATAGATATTACAGCCAAACAATACCTCAACAAGCATCTTTGTGAAGAAAATGGACAAATCAGACAGAGTTTTATAATAAATATGCTACACAGTAATAATGCACGCTAAGATCAATAAAACACAATCAGTATATATATATAAATAATTGAAAACAAAATGCTACTATAATTGAGGCTGTAATGAAAGTGAATTTCTCCATTATAAATACCTCAAATCCATGTCTATGCAACCAACAACAAACAAAATGATATAGAATGCATTCATTGGATGTGAAACTTAACTATAAAACCACAACAAACCAATCATGATACTAGTAAATGTATGCTATTTATTTAGTAAATAATAATAGATATACTTGTCACTTTCAGTTTTACTATTTTAATTCGTTTTAATGGTTTTTACTTCATATTATACGAGCATTGAAATACCTAAAATATTGGTATTTGTGACCGGTAACGACCCCGTACGCGTATAGCGTAAATTGTAATTCCAATGCCAGACTAAAACAATATTAATCAAAATATAAATCTACTTCAATAATTTTAGCTATTTGTCTTATAAGTTTTCAAAAAACAACTGAAAATAACGACTAACTGAGTTAATTGCTTAAATATTCTTGTATTTAAATATTGTATTGCCCATTGTATGGTATATTATTGCCCATTTTGCCCAAATATGGTCCGAAAAATACTATATTAATAATCAAAATACAAATCTACTTCAATAATTTTAGCTATTTGTCTTTTATAAGTTTTCATAAAACAAGTGAAAATAACGACTAACTGAGTTAATTGCTTCAATAATCGGTAAATACCGAATTAATGAAAAAAAGTTGTTCATTTTTAAACAAGGAAAATTTGTTGTCTTTGAATTTTTATTTTATCATTTACTGTTTCAAAGATAAACAACAGTTTTGTCCATTTTACCCAAATACGGTCCGATTTTGCGCACTCTCTTTTAGGTTTTGAGTTATCGTGTTTACAGGCGGATGGACGAAAAAATTTGCGGAAATTGCTGAAATTGCTAATGATAAAAAGTTGTTCATTTTTAAACAAGGAAAATTTTTTTGTCTTTGAATTTTTATTTTATCATTTACTGTTTCAAAGATAAACAACAGTTTTGTCCATTTTACCCAAATACGGTCCGATTTTGCGCACTCTCTTTTAGGTTTTGAGTTATCGTGTTTACAGGCGGATGGACGAAAAAATTTGCGGAAATTGACTTATTAGGTCGTTTTATGATCTATACTATATCAAAATTTTTTTTTGCGATCAAAGCAACTGTGGCAACTGTTGCAAAGTCAGCACTAAACTTAATTTACCCTGGTATATACAATATACCGGGTATACAAATAGTTTATTTTGAAGGTATCATCCTTGAGTTTAAATTATACCTCCCGTTTGGAAAATTTTAAGCCACCAGGTTCCTAATTTTACGAAAAAAGAGTAATTTTTCATAAATCTTCAGCACGACAGCGTGTATGGTCAAGCTTAAGGGGGCCGTGGCCATGCGTACTTACAGTGACTATTACTACAGGAAATATTAGGCCTAGAATGACGTACTTGCACCTTTTGACCTAAAAGAGCTACAGAGCTGAGTTTTCGAATAGATAATTTCCGTTTTTTTTTGACACGTCTTACTTTAAAAATCCATTAAAAAACAGTGAAATAATGAACAAAATAAAATTAATAATATATTCATGGTTCATTATTATTATATATATTAAATCATTAAAATAATATACGACTTCGAGACAGGTGATGGAACAGCAGAACCTGATGGGTGGGTGGTGTCAAATAATTTTATGATATAACAATATAATTATTTTCAATGAAAATATGTCAAAAAGTAAATAATATTGTTTTAATTTTTTAAGTAATTAGAAATATTAATATATATAATTATATATATATATTTCTTTGTTCAAAACAAATTCATATGTATACAGTCTGTTTTTAAAAGCATTTCTAATAGGGAATCAATGTTAATTAAATAAATAAAATATTTACTATAAACCCATACATCCATACACATACTTACAAACATTTGGCGCTTGTGTTATGATGTTGGTTTGATGTCATTTAAGAGTGGGCGATTTAGTGATACCCACTTTATTTATAATATTATTATTCATTACGTATGCACACACTACTGACTACAGAGTACCCCCACTATTTTTGTTTCTTTATGAAGCATCATGCAGTTATATAATAATATTTAACATTGATTCTCTATTGACAAAGCTGTCCAAAACAGACGGTATAATACGTAAGTACTCAAGGCAAGTAAATTGACTGTGAGAGAAATATTTATGTCAAAATAAATATATACATCGTATTATTATTATTATTCATTATTATTATTCATTTCAATTAATTTTAAAATATTAATTGGACTTACTTACTGAAAATATGTTGCATGTACACTATGATTCAGATTAAATGAAGTCTATACATCAGAATCACATACAATTTAAATATAAAAAAAATTTCGTTACGCAGGAGCTGCGTCAACTTAGCGAATTTTCTTAGAATATATAAATCACTCTCTAGTCACAGAAAAATGATAAGAAACAAAATTACAGTCAAACTTAGTACCTACAACTTAAATTTGTCGAAGATATACCAAATTTTGTGTTTCCCCCTCCCTCTAGACCCCCCTTTCCCCTTGTCCGATTTTGTCCAATAACGTACTTGACCTTTAGAATATCGAAAGCGCTTCAAATACCAAATTTCATGCCAATCGGAATAAAACTGTGGCCGCTATAGAGTTCACAGACACATAAACGTATACATATAATATAGCGTTTACGTCGCTGTTTAATTACAATATTAGCAGCAATAAGTTATTATGTGTGCAAACAGCTCGGACCTTAGTTCTGTACATCTGACATTAATTAAATGTCAAATAAAGTAAACGCTAGTCACTTCCGTTGGTATAATATAATCGAAAGGTAACCATACTAACAATGGAAATAAACAGACGTGAGTTTACAAAAAAAAAAAACAATTTAAAACATGTGATGCTTTTTTCATGAAACATTTTGTATATAATATTTAAAAAATGTATATATGGTATACACTACATTAATTTACAAACATAATTATACAATTAAATATGGCGGTATACTTAATTTATATTAATAACAATATTACAAAAGAAGACTTCCGACTCCCTCTGACGACTCTATACAGACTCACTCGAACATTCATTCAAAAAAGAAGATGAGAACATAATTTAAGAGATGAGTGTTTTTTTGTTGTTATTTATTTAGAGATAAGATTAAGGATATACCTACTTAAGTTTCTTTTATATAAGAATTAAAATAAAAAATTATAAAAAATGAAACTAATTAATCAATTAATTTTAAACAGAATAAAAAAAAAACAACATTACTTAATTAGTCAAGATTTTAATATATAAATTATAATGCTTTTAAAAATGAAATGGAAATCATTTCAACATACGGTAAAATAACGGACTAGTAAATTTTACTATGAATTGTGGTTTCTGATTTTGGTGTAGAATTTGTATTGTTGAGAATTTCATTCGTAGAATTGGGCTTTCACATAATCATGGCTTTTTCAATTCTAATCAAAGTGACAAAAAATCTACTAAACTAGACCCTGTTGAAATTTATAGTGTTAAATTACTTTTTAATTTACTTCTTTACCGGTACTAATATTATAATGCTGGAGAATTTGTATGAGCTTGCATTTGTAGCGGTGTCGCTTCTTCATTAAATTATTATTATAATTTTGTTCATCATTTTTATCTGTTGCATAACAACTATAACTTCCCTCTATTATCACGGTAGCTTTGAATGTTAACAACCTTGGTAATTTACATATTAAAATAATAACATTTCATAAATCAAATCAATAAAGATCAATTATATCATTTTCATATATTTATTATTTATTTAAATAATAGTTATTTAATATATTAAACATTTACATTACACATTAAATAGCCCATTTTTGAGGAGGGTAAAAGGCCATTAAAATTTTGCATTTTGCATTGCATGCTACGCTAAAAACTTAACTTCTAAACCATATGAGATAGAGAAAATCTTTAAATATAAAAATGTTTATTTGACAAAAACGAACAACTTTTAAATGATAATTTTTTTCATACAATTTTAGGAACAACCTATGCGGACAGCTAGTATATGTATAAAATAAGTCAAAACAGCTGATGCTGTTTTTTATGTAAAAATGGCGTCAAAAGTCGAGTTATCATTTCAAAATATTATAATCGATTTGTGCCTTATTTATTCGTATTTTGGAAAAATATTCCGAATAAAAGTCCGAACAAGTTTTATACTTTTGACGATATTTGTACTTCGTTTCATCGTACACATGTCCAATTTGTGGACAATAGGAATACTGTCAGTGTTTTGACATACAAAAATTTCCTGATAACTCGAGCAAGAATGATAAATTTTGGAAAAACTCATTTTTCCGTGATGCAACTGATTACGGTCGGTTAAACTTACTGCCATTGCAGTACTCCGGACTCCGGTGGCTGATAGGTATTGATTAGTACGATTAAAAGTTTGCAGTGTGTAAATATTATTTTACTAACAAAACACAAGTCATAATTTTATACACGCATAGAGGTATAAAAATATTACTTGTATTTGTATACCAAGTTACTGTACACGTATATATATCCATACATTGGCTCCTGCAAAATGTATGTATTTACAAATGTTTCATCTACGAATTTGTTTCAATAATTTGTATTCAAATATGAAATATATTTTGTATTTGAGCATTTTTTTCTATCTTTTAAGGTAGAAGAAATTATTTTTGTCGGGGAAGCAAAGCCCATTATTGCCTCTTCACGAACTCAAAGTAACGTTCTAGTTCTAAAACATATTGAAGCAACTCTCTGCGTTTTTGTATTATCAGGTTGACAGACTTTCAAAATTAGAATATTTCATTATACTAACCTGTATAATTACCAGTCCAAGTAGCCGAGCGGTCTAAGGCGTTATCTCTGCGCAGTATGCAGTACTTGGAAACTGGGAGGTTATGGGTTCGAATCCCGACATCGGCAGTTTGTCAATTATACAAAAAAAAAATTGGGCGGTTAATTGACTAAACTGTCGGCGTATGGACTAGAACGAAGGAACCGGCTATGCTTAAGAAGGTTTTCTGCAGTTTCCTTCACGAACTCCAGATGAATATCGGCATAGTTCCTATCATAGTCGGCTGCAGCCGCATATCCTACCAATTCCTAGTCTATACACAAAAATTCCTTCCACTCCAGTCACATTTTCACATCCTTAGGCATCACAATGGACCTTATGGTCGAAGTGTAGGCCGTCCAGGGCAGCCTTTACAATCTACCTCTCTACCTCTCTACCTGTATAATAATACCAATCGCTACCCAAACTAGGCAATAATCCATTAATACCCTTCACATATATTATTTATATAACAGGATAAATAATAAAATTAATAAGTCAGGGATTTTTTTCAAATATTAATTCAGATACAATAAAAAAAGAAAAATAGCACCCCTATTCATAAAATTTTTTTGTATTTAATTTACTCTCTTTAACATGGTTGATTAATAATAACCAATTATTATTAAATATGATTATGAATTGCAAAATATTACTACAGAGCAAAGTGAAGAATATAATAAACATTTATTTGTATAAAAAATTATATATGACTAAATAAATAATAGTGTTTAATCGTTGTTACAACATTAGCAGCTAACAAACACATATATTGTACATACATATCAACTATGCACGGCTACCACTACTACTCGTTGGGCTCTCTATGCTATGGGTATAGTGATGTTGATGAATGATTCACCCATCACACACAACACAAAGAATATAACATATATAGTAATTTAGCACAAGCAAATATAGTAGCACAGAGTAGCAGAGTCAGTTGTGAGTAGTCGAACATTACTTAAATAAATAAAATTTTAGCTTACTATACAAATTATTTTGTCCTAAGCTTTGTGTGTGTTATGTTTGTTATGGAAGAAATATATTATGTAATTTATACGTTACATTATTTTTTGTGTATACAGTGTGATTCACTGGACTCGAGTATATCGGATCGTATACAATGTGAATCATAATGGAATTGCATAAAACGAAATTTAAAACCATACATACAGGATTAATTTTTACGGTATCTAACGAAACATCGGAAGTATGTTTAGACGATGGTAAAAAACTGTTTTAGAAAAGATCTTTGTTTTATATCAAAGGAGAATAAGATGGCGGTATCAGTTTTACTTACGTTGCACTAGAGTCCAACCGTTCTTGGGTACACACTCATGGTCAAGATCATGCACATGCTCTTATAAGAAGCTTCTCATAGAAAAAGGCTTCGGAGCGTTTACAACTAGGAAACAAACCAATTGATAGTTACTGGCCTTCTTAGTGTAAACTCAATAAATATGAGCACAAAATCAATCTCACAGGGAATGATCTTTGCAGATTTGGCCTTGAAGAGGAGGAAACTGGAATTCACATTCTGTGAGAATGCGAAAATCTCTTTCTCAAAAGACTCTATCATTTGGAATGGACAGATCTCTAGCTAGATAAAATCAATAGGTGTCGCCAAGAGATATCCTAATGTTTATCAAGACCGAGCTCTATGGTGAACACCTTTGAAGGAAACGACGTACAATAGATCAAATTGGTCGCGGTACAAAAGCTCTTTATAAGCTCCTGTTTCGAATTTTATCTAATCTACGTTGCACTATAAGTAGATACACCTTTTTTTTTTTGTATAAAAACAAAGCATTTTGATACAGGACTCCTGGAACACCTTTGAAGAAAATGAGGTACAATAATTCAAATTGGTCGCGGTACAAAAGCTCTTTATAAGCTCCTGTTTCGAATTTTATCTAATCTACGTTGCATTATAGTAGATCCAACTTTTTTTGTATAAAAAGGAAGCATTTTGATACAGTCTTATTTTAAGAAATATAAGAAAGATACAGATTTCTCAAGATTCGTTTTAAGGACAAAAAAACACTTTAAATCGAAGAAGAATATTTCGAATAAAACTAGTTTTTCGATCAATTTTAAAAACAATGGAAATTTATCTTTAAAGCTGATGATATAGGAAATTATATCATCAAATTTCAACTGATTTGGGTCAAACTAAACCGGTTTGGTGTATGTTAATGAAATCACTCTGTATAAATTGTACAACTTTTAAAACGTGTAAATATGCCTATTTCACTGATATTCCATATTAAAATACAAACTCACACGAATGGTAATAAAATTTCGTTTAAAAAAATCCATGACAAATATGTTATGAAAATAATCCATGACAAATCTGTCGAGTAAACCACGATAAACTATTAGATTTTCATCGTCTCGATAAAATAGTTTTTATCGCGTTATTTTTAAAATCATGAATAAAACAGAACAACGGTCTTGATAAAAAGATGATAATATTTTTTTTCAAAACTACAATAATTTGTTGAGTTTTAGGGTGAGCTTTAGTGATGAAATCTTATTCCCTAAATTCTATAAAAAGTTCCAAAAAAGGACTAAATAATTTAAAACTAAAAAGGTAAATTATTATTTTTTTGATGTTTCTTTTTTCACCACGAATTCTTTTCGGTTCACTGCTTTTCTCTATATAGACATATATTTTCAAAGTCATTTTTCTTCTGTTTTTGTTTTTATGAATACCAATTTTTCGTGACACCCCCTGTAAAATATTCTCCATATACATACATATATATGTAATATGCATTAGATACAAATACATACATATACAATTTGGATGTGGTAACATCTCAAGGGAAATAAGCGTACAATGGACATGTTCACTTCTCATATGTATAAAATGTCCTTTCCTTCCCGTGTGTTCCCAAACAACACACACCATCATCATCCCCCCCCCCCCTGTCGTTTCAAGCCACTCTAGTCCAGTGTATATATATATATATATATATATATATATATATATATATATATATATATATATATATATATATATATATATATATATATATATATATATATATATTATAACCATGTGAAATGTTATTCCACAATTATATCTGTGTTGTTCGTCAGTCTCGCTCGCATACTGCTCTACACGACACGACACAACCCTAACTAAAACCTAGGGTATCTCTACACCTTCATTTCTCTTATAGTAAACACTATATATATAACTAATAGTTAATACAAAGCGCAAACACTTTGTTGTATATATTGTGTTTGCTTCATTTATTACAGTAAAACTGTTCGTAATTAAAAATGTATACTATCATTTGTTGGTGGTTAAATTTTATTACAGTTGTGGGTATTACTGTATATAGTAAAAAGAAATAAGATGTATAATAAACAGTCAACAACAGATGCACTATAGCTGTTTATAATATTATAATTAATATTGAGTGACCTTGAATCGTATAATAATTTAATCTTTTTTATAATAATCACAGAAAAAAGCATCCATTCCACCGAGGCTACGTCAAACTAGTCTATAACTCTTTTATCGAATTCCGATAAAAGAGTTATAAAAAAAACTAAATCTTGGAATCGATAGTAAACTCCCCAGCAAAGCATTTGAACCAATTAAAACATTCAATTAAACAAGTTACTGTTTATATAATATCAGTAATATTTAGGTACGCTTGGAATGCGTGACTTTAAAATTTCAAGTATTATATTGCAGCGTGATAATTTCAATTTATTTATAATAATCAAGAAATATTAGTTAATAAGGTACAATCAGGATCAAAACTGGTGTTCTTTGTTGAATAAAAAGTTGTTCCTCATAAAAAAAATAATAATAATTTTCAAATTCAATGTTAAAATCACCGTCCGAAAATGAAACGAATTGAGCATCGAAGTTCTGTCTCACTCACCATACTCCCCAAACCTCTCGTTAACCGACTACCATCTTTTCAAGCATTTCGATAACTTTCTCACCGGTAGAACCTTCGCCAATCAGGAACAGGCAAAAACGGCCTTCGTCGACTTCATCGAATCCGGAGCACCCAATTTTTATGCCGACGGAATTAATCGACTTGTGTTACGTTAGCAAAAGTCCACTGATTCAAATGGTGCTTATTTCGATTAAATTGAATAAGTTTTCACTGAGATATTACAGTTTAAAGTAGACTCATAAAAACGGATAAAACTTTTGAAACAACCTAATAGATTACACGATTGCGAGCGGTGTCTTGGTCCCTATATCTGATGCAAAAGAGAATAATACAACCTAAATTTACTGGGTTTCAACAAAAATGTCCAATAATTTTGGTCTCGAACAGCTTGAAATTTGAAGCAATATGCAGTAGAAGTTTCACTTTCAAATTTACCAACACATTAATAATAATAATGTTACAATATTTGCCACCCCCTGTGTCCTGTCCTGTCTTGTCCCTCTATATTTGTTATATAGCTAGATGATACACAGAATACACAGAAATGATGGTAATAATAACAAGTTAATATAGGATTATTGGAAAAGCAGCAGTGATATTGTAATTATTGCTTATACATACATACATGTTATATTGACTGAGCGTTATATATGAAAGATCTAAAGCCCTTTATTATATATATAAATTGTAAATAAATTACGAATATATTTATACCGAATGTTGCAAAATTACGTTGCATAACTTGAATAGGCGATATAACTCTAAAATAAGATACAATTTGGGAACATAATAACTATTTTTCTGGTCAAATTATGAATGTAAAGTTTGAATTATCGATACCAGCCAAGTAGCCGTGCTTGTAAAGGCGTTGTGTGTCCTTGGAACTGGGAGGTTATGGGTTCGAATTCCGACATAGGTAGTTTGTCAATTTAAAAAAAAAACGGGGGTGGTGTTTATTGACTCAGCTGTCGTGGTATGGACAAGAACGAAGTAATCGGCTATGCTTGTGAACGTTTTCTGCAGTTTCCTTCACGAACTCCAGATGAGTATCAGCATAGTTCCAATCAAACTATCTTGGATTATGGATACGAAGTACCCTGGTGATTTATGAATTGTAGGTACTATGGCCTATACAAGTTGATGTGAGTTTTTTAAATTTTATTGATTTGTGACTTATTGATTCGGTTTTCAAAAAAATGCTTCGGATAAAAGTTGTTCATTTAAAATATAGTAACAACTTCTGGACGAAATTTTTTTTCGAAAACCGAATTAATAAGGTACAAATCAATTATAAAATTTAAAAAACTTACATCAACTTTTGACGTCAAGTGTACCAACGCGAGTAGATTTTCAAGATACTAGAAACTCATCAAAATGTATAAAAAGTGTAAAACGTATACAACGCTTTTAAAATTATTGATTAACGAATTCTAGACCTGAGGAAATTGTACCAAAAAAATAGTTTTCTGCACAAAATATCGGTCTAGCATCATTTTAGTTTTTATAAAGTACTTCTTTAATTTCTCGAATCTTACCTACGTTTCCACATTTAATTTAAGTTGTGGAGTATATTATCGATTTCCATCATGAATTAATATTATAGTATTGTCATCAGATTCGGAAGCTTTTTAATAGGAAGGCTCTCCTAGAACTATGAAGACACTAAAACACTACTATTCTTCTTTTTGGAAAAAAATCACGATCTGAAATACATCGAACGTAATTTTGCAACACTCAATTTAGAAATGATATAAAGCCCTTTATTATATATAAATTGTCAATAAAATTACCTCTATATATATATAAATATATATATATATATATATATATATATATATATATATAAATATATATTTTTATATACATACAGATATTGTAATCCGGTCAACCAAAATATGTTTATTTTTATTATTTAATATACATAGTGTAGCTACACTAAGTCGAAATTAATTGTTATTATTGAATTTGGATCAATAAGGGTTAAATATATAGATAGTTAAGTAAGGGTTGAAAATTTAATTTTACATATTGGGTAATTTATTATAACTATTATAATTAATTCTGTATGAATAAAAAGGTCATTTAAATAATGTTTAAATAGTGATTATTAAACACTGATTTATTGAATATATTATAAATCTTCATTAATTAAAATTATTCCACAAATTTGCCTAAGACTATGCGATTTAATTAAATTTGTGATGAAATTTCCTTAGGGAATTACACAATTTTTCAACATCAAATCCATAAAAACTAATTTTGTTCTAGCACACCCAAATGTTATCCGATTTTACACTAAATTTAAGTCATCCTTAACAAATCTTATGTTAAACTTCACATATCGTTAGTAGTATTCAAGATGGCGGTATCATGGTAACTGTATCTTGAGGAAGAGCACATATTTTAGACTAAAAATGAATAAAACGACCCAAATTGAGTGAGTTTCAACAAAAATTTCATTAAAATCGGATAAAATTTTGCTGAGATATCCAAAAAATGTTTTATTTTTTGTACTTGGTCCGAAAAATTAATTTTGCTCTAACACAGCTAGGTTTCATCCGATTTTAATAACCTTAATATGTAATTCTACTAAATTTAAGTCACTTTTTCCAAATTTTATGTTAAAATTAACATATTATTAGTAGTATATACGACCTATATTAGTAGTATATGGTATCTAAATGTGTGGAAGTTTGCAAATAAATTACAGTGAAAATATAGAACATGGCCCAAAATTAAACAGTTTTAACAAAATCGGACAAAATTCCGCAGTAAGTTAATATGCAGTAATTACGATAGTAAAACACACGGTGACGAAAAATATCGATAATCGCCAATACGAAACTTTTTTCCAAGCCGTAAATATCTGTATCGAGTTCTATTCTAGAAAAATAGTTTATTTATACCTAAACTTTATGAAAAAAAAAAGAAAACCTGAACTAAATAAATTATTTTACAAAATAAACAAAAAATAAAAATATGTATAAAATATTGAAATAAGATAGTTATTTTATATTATTATAAAAAAAAAACAAAGAAAAAAAAAACAGAAAATATATGAAACAATATTACATAGAATTGGAAGCACACAAAAAAAAATATATATATATATATATATATATATATATATATATATATATATATATATATATAGAAAATAGTATGAAGCACAAAGCACATAGGTATGTATCTACAAATGGCGTCAAAAGTTGAACTATCATATCAAAATTTGATAATTGATTCGTGCTTTATTTATTCAGTTTTCAAAAAAATCCTTCAGATAAAAGTTGTTCATTAAAATTATAGAAACAACGTTTATTCGAAACATTTATCCGAAAACCGAATATATAAGGCACAAATTAATTATAATATGAAGTAATGAATATATTGACCAGTCCAAGTGGTCGAGCGCTCTAAGGCATTATGTCTGCGCAGTATGCCTACTTGGAAACTGGGAGGTTATGGGTTCAAATCCCGACATCGGCAGTTTGTCAATTATTAAGGGAAAAAAGGGGGGGGGGGTTAATTGACTTAACTGTCGGCGTATGGACAAGAACGAAGTAACCGGCTATGCTTGAGAAGGTTTTCTGCACTTTCCTTCACGAACTCCAGATG
Organism: Nineta flava; assembly: GCA_963920215.1. Lineage (NCBI taxonomy): Eukaryota > Metazoa > Arthropoda > Insecta > Neuroptera > Chrysopidae > Nineta > Nineta flava. Next base: position 84,620,484 of record OY986043.1, on the reverse strand, counting down.
AATATCGGGATAGTTCCTATCATAGTTGGCTGAAGCTGCATATTCTACCAATTTCTAGTCTATACACAAAAATTCCTTCCACTCCACTCACACCCTCACATCCTAAGGCATCACAATGGACCTTATGGTCGAAGTGAAGCCTGTCCAGGGCAGCCTCTACAATCTATCTATCTAAATGTTGAAAAGATAGCTCGACTTTTGATGCCATTTGTACGTAAGTATGTGAATGTCCCCGAATATTATTATGATGAAAAACAATGTGAAGGTAACTTTTGTTTTGTTCGTCTTGCTTGGTGACAGATAATATTTTACCTTTAGAGAGATACATAAACTACTTTATTATAGAAAATATGCCAGAGCACAAAATATATTTATAAACCGAGCAGCTGCTTAGGTGGGAGTGTGGGAAAGGTGAACAAGGTCTGTTTTGTGATCCGATTATTATTGTTGGTACCTGTGACCTATCTACGTGGATGGAAACAATGACATCTAGATGCCATCGTTATGTAAATTGTTTTGTATTTTTATTTTCTTTTATTTTCTCAGAAAAAAATACGTCTATTTAGGAATCAAATATGATACAAAAAATTTTAGGTATTATATGATTATTTTTTCCGATCTTTTGAGATATTCGTCGAAACTCTTATGGTATGTGTGTCTTTTCTTCAAGGACTATAACTTTGTTGAAATAGAAGTTTAACTTCTACGTACACCGCCCCCTTTTTTTTTCTTAACAATTGACAAACTGCCGATATCGGGATTCGAACCCACAACCTCCCAGTTTCCATGTAGGAATACTGCGCAGACATAACGTCTAAGACCGCTCGGCTACTTGGGTTGGTATCATTGGCCTTACGAAATGATTTTCGTCACTGATATCACTTCAAGTAGACATAGATCAATTACATGCTTACGTAATAGTTGTAGTACATTAATTTATACAGTTTTACTATATATAACTTCCTTTTCATTACAAAATGGTACTTCATATAGTTTGATAATTATACAAATTCGCATGTTAATGCGAGTGCGAAAAATAAATCGATAAATGAGGAATTTAAACCAAACGTATATTTTGCCTCATAAGTAATGATAAATCATGAGTTTGTTAGTAGTTACCGAGGTAACTGAAGAAATATGTAATGTACGCAAATCTATCTATATATAAAAGAAAATTTAGATTTAGAATTGAGTTCATTATAGGTTAATTTAAGCCGTAGAATCATTGAATCTATAAACTAAGTTAAACATTTCAGTTAAAAACAAAACCTAACAAACATATTCGGTTGACAATACCACAAAAATCGTGTATATCTTGTCTTTTAATAAATCCAACCCTGTGTTAAATCTATTTAATCCCTACATATATATACATATTTATATATACATGAACACAATTCAATACACACAAATAACAACGCGTACATGTATATATGTTTTGTTGTCTATCTTACCCACTTTTGACTACATCATGAATTGTAACAACACGTGTCAAAATACCTCATCCAGAAATATCATCACTGTGTTAATAATAAACTCTTTCCAGAAAACTTATCTCTTCTTAATCATTGTTATATTATTATGATTATTTATCAACTATCAAAATATTAACAACATTTGTTTTTCTTCATTTTATAATTTATATGTATGAACAGTTTGAATTTTGAGGGTTGAAAATCATTTTCGACATAACCAGAGAGTTTTCCACACTAATATACCGAATGTTTCACGAATAAATTAACACAAATTTTTGATGTGAAGTATCTATAGCGAGGCTATGCAAGTTTGATTTCATACGGGGAGTGAAATGACATTTCAGACTAAACCGTCACGTTTTTTTATGTAACGACCAGCTATGTAACAGTCAGCAATCATCGGCATTCTTTCCATGGGCTCAATAAATGCATCTCTATTCTTCGGAAACTTGGTGTTTTTAATAAAATTTTTCGTTGTTTTTATATCTCAACAAAACTGATTTAATAGCAGCTTTTGTGTAAGTAAGCTTATAAAATCAAATGAATACTACAAGCTTAATAAAATAATAATCTAGTACACCAAAGTTTCACACCAGAGTAGTATGTTATAAATCACCGACGAAACTGTTTAAATAATATTATTGCATTCAAAAGAGGTGTACATTTCTCAAATTTACAATTCTAATTTTTCAGAGTCAATTATTGTTTATAAAATTAATGTTTAGAAAACAATTTGTTAATATTTTTGTAACAAACAAATTTTATACGAAAGAAGTTTTCGAAAACCAAATGAATTTCGCATAAATTGACTGTCCCATATCAAAAAAAAAATGTTAATAATAATAAATACATTAAAGATCATTTTCTAGATTTTTGGAGGGTTACCGGATTCATTACCGGGCATTATCCCATGCGGAAGAATCTGCACACAATGGGACTCCATAACGGGTCCATGATGTGTAGATTGTGTGGCGAGGAGGAAGAAATATCCAGCCACATTATTTTTAACTGTGAACCTCTAGTTTACAGCAGATACAGGATATTCGGTGCATCTCACTCCGAATATATGAACTTTCGGGAGGACCCGATAAGCAAACTCCTGGCTATTGCCAGCATATGCGAGATGCAAATTCCATCGGACTGAGGTAGAAGATGGAGAACAATGGACCATAAGGTCAAAGTGCAATACTTTTCAGACCCCAAGATGTATCTATCTATCTATCCAGATCATTTACCCTGAAACACTTTGTACTTTCTAACAAAATAAAATACCTAAATAACATAAATACTAAATGTCAAATTTATCACACTTACACACACTAAAGTTTAAGAAATTATCGTGGTATGATTATTTTATTGTTCTGAATGATGATGAAATTTATTTTTGTTGACGGAATGAGTGAACGCGTGTGGGGTGTGGGGTGTGGGGTATACGATCTACGATGAATGGGTGATATTCTATTCGTTTGTTCGTTCGAATTCGTGTAAAGAGTTACAAAATATATATAATATAAAGCATACTACAAAACAAATAATATATATTTAAATATATATATATATATATATATATATATATATATATATATATATTAATATTAATATTAATAATGTAATACGAAAATAATATTATAATTGTAATCGTATTTACATAAATATATATACGAGTATATAACAGAAATCATAATATACTATGATGGTAATAACATCTATTTAATATGCATCTATGATTTTTCGGGGATAAATGTAATATTGTGTATGTGCTTTGCTTTAAAATAAATATTAATATGTAAAATAAACTTGAATATTATTATTATAGTAGTTGATATAAATTTAATATATTTATAATTTATTTATTTATCTTAATATATTATTATAAATTGTAAATATACTGACAGGCGTTGGAAATGAGATAAAATAAATTATATTCGATATTGTCATTGCTAAAGTTATGTATTTTGATTTGACAATACATTCATTTTGCAACAAATGGTCGTTACTCTTATGGTCCTATGCTGTCATAAAATATTAGAAAATATTAGTGAAAATAGGTCAAGGTAGGATCATGTAAAACTTATGTATCCCTGTAGAATGTAAACATATAACGCAAAATCGAAAACTTTCGATATAGCTCGTAATATATTTAAATCTTGAAAAAAACTGATAGATTAAAAGTTGAAGCTTATAAAATTTCCTACAGAAAACTCCCAGAACACCTTTTGATTCTTTAATTTTTAGTTTAATAGATTACGTCACAGTTGCGTCCGAAAAAGTTTGCCGTAAAGTCCGTCTTTGAAAAGTATTTTACTTCATTCGATATAAACTTAATGTAAGAACTTGTAAATGTTCTGTTAATCGTGACGAGAGGCTTTGTGCTTTGAACAATCACCATTCTTATCATATCTTAATCAATTGAAAACTGACCTGAAGCTCTAAAAAACACGGCTGACTTTTGTGAGCATCAAAAGAATAAACAATATTTTTATGTCAGATTATTATTTTTTTTCTAAATTTTGACAGTTTGCATGTCAATTTTAATTTATTGACAAATAATTTATTTCCATGAATTAATGCAGGTATTTATATGGAAACTATAAAGAATATAAGATATCTGGGTTGACTATAACTTATACTGCATACAAAAACTGGTTTCTTTATCGGTCACCACCAAATATTGTAGACCGAACAAATAAAAGTATTCCGACGAGTAGTTTTGGAGATACTTTCATGTAAGCAATGAAAAAAATTGTTTTTCAATATAAAATTTTGAAATACAGTTTATATCAAATTTATTATTTCATTTCAGTAAAAAAACATTAATTCATTTTGAATTATATCCAATGTCCAAACAACCTTAAGCAAGAAATAAAATGGAATAAATACCAAAAAATTATAATAATAATTTTTTAACAAACTTTTAAATTTATATAAAAATAATAATAATTTTCTGTATTTTTTAAATAAAATATTTCAAAAATAAGGTTTTTTTTTTTAAAAATATGGACAAAAAAAAGTGTATTTTAAAATAAATATCTCCTGTAAAATTATAAATTGATGTGTGTATGAATATATTTTTTTGGTTTGCTTACCCGCTAGAAGCTATTTGATAGAATAATATTATTTTGTAAAATACACGACGTACCTAAAACAAAAGAAACGAAAAATCAACAAATTGTTATTTCTATTGAATTATAATATAAACCTCTAAAAAAAGAAATAATAAAGTCAAAAAAACAATATTTATAATATTTTATTATTTTATATGGCATCTAGATATGGTTTGGGTTACAACAGGGTTAATTCTGACCTTTAAATAGTATTATTTTTTAATTAATAAAATTATTTTTTTGTTGACTTAATACAAAATTATAATTCATATATTTATTTGTATTTACTTAAGCGTCAACAATACAATATTTGTCTAAAATCCATTTAGGTTACGAAGACTAATTCTAGAAGACTAGCGTATACTTTATAAACAAATGTCATTGAATTTTAATTAAATACTGATATGAAAAAATTAACTCGTCAACCAGGAATCGAACCTCGGATCTTTGTATATCTAGTCCAGCGTGCTTACCGCTACAACAAAGACTCTGACATAAAAGCCAACCTTTTCATATCATTCTTATTTTTATTTTGACAGTATTATTTCTGATTAAATAGTTGATTTTAAAATAGTCCCATGGTTTTGTTTGTTAACGAGCTTTCTACTAATGAAAGCATGAATTTTAGTTTCTTTCTAAATTGAATTTTCTAAATTTTTAAGTTGACTTTTGTAAGCTCAACCTTGTTTATTCGGTTTTTGGGAAATTGTTTTGTATAGAAGTTATTGGTATATTTATAATGAACAATTTTAATCCGAAGCATCTTTTCAGAAAGCGAATGGCTAAGGCAAAAATTAAATCAATTAAGAAATTTAAAAAAACTGAGGGCTTCGTTTCGGAAAAACATAAAGTTTAAATTAACAAGTTGGAGAAAAGGTTGAAATAGCTGGAAATAAACGCATTGCAAGATTAGCCAGAAAGCAGTTGTTCTTCTCTAGCCAATTGTGGAGGGACGATTAAATTTGTTTCCACAAAACCAAACTAATCTTTGTTTGGAAGTAGAATATCTGAGAATTAAGGTTTTAAGAGTTCTCTATAGAATGCTGATTTATCCGGACAAAACTAATTGAGATTTAAAGTGATACTTCAGGGAAGAGATGGCAATGGAAAATAAATGTCCATTGAATTGATCATACTAAAACCTAATATTTCTTCGTCAGTGGATCAGTAATGTCTTGTTGGTCTCAAGACAAAAGTTGTTTATTCAAAACCCTAAACAATGAATTTTATTGCCATCAACAGACGGATTCATTGTTTTAAAGTGTAATTCTCATTCCGACTTGACTATATTCACCCTCTAGTCAATAAAATTCAGACAAGTACAGCGTGCCATAAAAGTATAGCATATTTTCCAGCACTTTTAAGTTGATTTGTACCTTATTAAATTGGTTTTTCGAATAAAAGTTTCAAATAAATATTGTAAGTATATTTATAATGAACAAACATCTTTTATCCAAATATTAGTTTATCAAATGATAATTAATGAGAACTCTAGATTTTTTAAATAAAATTTCAAATTCGTCCCAATACCTCATCAGTTTTTGTATTATATATACGTATTTCGACAACAAAGTAATCATCATCAGTATAAATTAGCCCGTTTACTGTGCAACGCATCACTTAGAATCATCACGCAGATCTTAGAATAGAGTTAAACGCCGATCAAATATATATATCAGCAACGCACAACCAAGAAACGTCGTGAAACTGTCACCAAATTAGCAACGAATAACATATCCTGAGACAATATAAGAGTATTTTTAATAAGAGTGATGTTAACAAGAGTAAATTGAATGAAAGTAATTTTAACAAGAGTAATTTTAATAAAATTTATTTTATTTTAGTTTATTTAGTTTAATTTTTTATTTATTTTTATTTTTGTTTATTTTCACGATTTTCTATCAATTTCTAATTGTCAAAGGGTAAATTAAGACTAGCTCATTTATACTGTTGATGACTACTTTGTAGTCAAAATACGTATTTATAATACAAAAACTGATCTAGGTATTGTGGCAAATTTGAAATTTTTTCTTTTCACCAAATAATTTTTTTGTGGAAATCAAATGAATTCAATTCAATTATAAAATTTTGAAGAGTGCTACTTTTGTGGCAATCTGTACAAAAGTGTGAATATCATTTCTGTGAATGAATGCAGGGGAACAAATGGGATAACAAAATAAACGTCATAACATAAATACCACACTTGATATGCTCCCAAAAACATCATTCCCCAACTAACATCATTGGTATCATAGATCATGGATGGCAACGCGTGTGGATTGTATCATGAGAGTGTCCTGTAGGATGAGAATTTTTTGATGATGAATACCAACATATAAATAATAATAAGCATACTCCACCAGCAGCGATGAGGTAATATTATAAAGGGAGGAAGCTTTATCGAACAATCAATATGAAAGAGAGAGAGAGAGTCGTATATAAATATAGTAACTGTTAGTAACTGACTCCTGTTTGGTATCCTCTCGTTCCCTAGTAATAATAACAGCTCTCATCTCCTCTGAATGAATGTTATTTATTTAATATGTTATTTCTGAATCATCAAACAAACGTCAACAGAAAATTTTGTTTAATTTACAAAACAGTTATATTATTATCATTCAGCTTCAATGATTTAATCTTCTTTTTTTTTGTATTTAATCATTCACAAATATTTTTATTAATATTATTATTTTTATGAAAAAAAAAAAACCGAAAGATAATAGTAATATTAAAACAGGAGAAAATGGGGAAAAATCTGTGGAAATTTGTGATGTGATTTTTTGTTGTTGTGTTATTGTTTTTTTTTTTGTTATTATGGTTTTATTTTGTGTTTAATAAAATGGAAAAGTCAATCAAAAAACTTTGTTGGGGGATATGATGTTTGAATATGATCAATATTGGTCATGTTTACAGTAACTATGTAGAAGCAGCGGAGGGGAGATCGAACCATGGCAAGTAGGCCTCTCTAGGCCGTTTTTAACGACCCCAAAAGGACTTTGTATGTAGACTATGATTGGGTAGTTTATAGCCAACTTTATAGGAAACTAAGCGCATATTTATCTGGAGTTTTTGAAAGAAAAGTGCAGAAAACCGTCACAAGCATAGTCGGTTACTTTCGTTCTTGTCCATACGCCAACAGTTTAGTCAACTAACTCCATTAGTTTTAATGCTCCAATTTTTTTGTCAATTAAATTGCCAAACTGTCGTTTGTATATTGTTTTCTGTTGATTCCCAGTGTTGGCAATCGTACCAGGGACCTTTCAGTTCCAAGTAGAGTACCTTTAATATAGAGTTACTATGCCTAATATCTTAAATCAGAGTCCAACAAACGGTGGTATCAAACCTAACCGATTTTAGATAGCCATCGAGAGACTGTCTATCCATGTACTATGGTCCACAAAAATACTTGATATGTGAATGAATTTTTCTTAAACATTTGAAAAGCATAATTCCCAACAAATTTTAAAGTGGTTTTTCGTTATTTATGGGACAATACAGTCTAGAATGATAGGTTTTCAATAAAATCGGAGAGAAAATTTGTATATGAATTTTCAAGATTTTTATGAAGGTGTACCCCTTAGAAAAATTGAAAAAATCGAGAAAATTTTGTTGTCTTCGAATTCGTTGAAAATTATTTTATATGGTAACCAATAGTTTTCAAAATATAACCTAAACCTAATCTTTACTAATATTATAAAGAGGAAAGATTTGATTGTTTATTTGCATTGAATAGGCACCGAAACTACTGGACCGATTAAAAAAATTCTTTCACCGTTGGGAATCTACACTATCCCCGGGTAACATAGGCTATATTATATTTTCAAAAAAATTAGGGATCCTTTCTAAAATTCCAATAATGTAACCCGAGATGTAAAAAGGTGGAGGTTCTGGGAAGCCAAATAACATTTTAATTCTGATAGTGGAAGAGCCGGTAAATATTAATAAATGTGAATAATTCAGTAGTACGCTATCGACACCAAAAGTACCGGAGCAAATCTTGGAGTTCCACAGGCAACGCCGGGGAATTCAGCTAGTAAGAATAATAACCGAAAGAAAACCATTCTAACAATGGATAAATAGACGCTAGTTTACAAGAGAAAACAATTAAAAATTTGTTAAACTTGTTCATACAATCAATAAATTCGCCTTTAACACGGACAAAGTCGTAGCGTTCAAAGTAGTAACAGAATAAAAGTAAAACAAACATAAATTGAAGTATTTTTCGTAAAGATAATGATAATGATATCTCATTTATCATATGTGCAGTGTGTGTGTGTGTATTCAATTATAAATGATAGAAACCTGTGTTTCTAGTATGTTCTTTCTGCGTTAAATGTCAAGTCGAATAAATATTATTTTGTTATATATGTGGAAAAGATTAATACTATAATTATTTATGTGGAAATCAATAAATGTCTAATTTAATAATAAAACGATTCTTATAAATTCTTAATATGTTATTTTTTATCTATGGGAATAAATCAATAAATAAAAAAAAAACGATATAAATATAATATATCGAACGATCTTAACTTTTATTTAACGAAAGAACAAAAACAAGTTGAGTTAATTGCTCAAATATTCGGTTTATATTGAGTTTAATACCAATATGTGAACTGTTTTTTACTTTTGACACTCTCATACAGCTATTTATAGATAGATAGACAGATTGCAGAGGCTGCCCTGGACGGGCTACACTTCGACCATAAGGTCCATTGTGATACCGAAGGATGAGGGGATGTGAGTGGAGTGGATGGAATTTTTGTGTATAGACTAGGAATTTGTAGGATATGCAGCTGCAGGCAGCCGACTGTGATAGAAATTATGCCGATATTCATCTGGAGTTTGTGAAGGAAACTGCAGAAAATCTTCTCAAGCAGAGCCGAAGAACGAAGTAACCGTTCTTGTCCATGCGCCGACAGTTTAGTCAATTAACCGCTCCTTTTTTTCTTAATAATAGACAAACTGCCGATGTCAGGATTCGAACCCATAACTTCCCAGTTTCCAAGTAGACATACTGCGCAGGCATAACACCTTAGACCGCTCGGCCACTTGGACTGCTTATATATACTCTCGTTCATTCAAATTGAACCAGTTGTAACATTCTATATGTTACTGTATGTAATATATTTAGTAATATATAGTTAGAATGAGTAATATATAGTTACAATTTTTGTGAACGGGAGAGTACATAGTTGGTTTTGTTATCAAAAGTAAATACAAGTATGTTGGAGTTAAATATTGCATCGATCTCCACCAATTTCAGATAGATAAATATATCTCCCCGTCCCACGAATCAATATTGCAATATTCGAATTTGAAGCAATTTACAAACTCTTAAGCACACGCACACTAACTTTCAGCTCGTTATCTCTTTTCGTTTTTAAGTTATCGTGTTCCAAATAAAAGTAATTAATTTTTAAGACTTTCTGTATGTAAAGATTTTCCACAAAGACCTCTTACACAGGGATAGATTATATATACAGGGATAGATATGTTATGAGATCACATCAAAATCGGGTAATCTGTTTTAACGTGACGCAAAAGAGCAAACAGAAAAAATTGTTTGAATATCATCCAATTAACCCAATTGAGTATTATTTTGAAAATATTTTCCAAATGTGAAGAATTTACTCTTTTTAAGAATATTTGTTTGTTTGATTGTTCGGGCATCACACAAAAACTATTGGGCCGATTTTAGTAAAGTTTTTTATTTGAAAAAGCTTATAATAGGGAATATGCATGAAAATTTTTTTTCACTTGAATTGAAGCATGTTTACTTGACAAATATCAAGGTAAAATTACTTTTTAAATAACTTTAAAAATAAGCGAGATATGAATAATTGAAATTCCCGATTAGACAAAGAGGGTGATAGCCCTCTTGATATGTTATGTGACGTCATATTACACTTTCACCATTGAAATACACGTAAAACTCTGTTTTTAGTATTTTTGCAAGAAAGAGACAGATAATAATCTTTAAAAGCTTATAGCTTCCTTGATATTTGTCGGATTTTAATTTCGTTTTTAAATATTATTACAGAATTAACAGTATTTTCATATTCTGAAAATAAATGTGAAAAAAAATTTTCATGCATATTCCCTATTAAACTTAAAAACTCTATTTTATCGCGCTATGAGAGATAGAATTCGAAAATATTCGTTGAAACATAAATTTGGTGGAAGTGTCAATAAAGTCATGGAAGCGGTGCATTAAGGTTTTTGGTCTTCAAATGACGGGAGCCGGAGATATAACAATAAACCGAAAGTTATTGAAGCTTCGGGTAGAAGCTAGATAGTTATAGAATTGCAAATAATTATAACAATAATTGTTTTCTAAACTAATTATAAATTAATAAAAATAAATTTAAAATATTAAAAACAAATTATTATTAAAATATTTCATATATATAAAATCAATTGGGCATATTTAGTTGTGTGCCAATGAGCGTGCGATAGATAACATATCTGTTAATTATATCATTTAGTGGTTTATCATAATCTATGTAAATGAATTGCATTTCAACTAATTACCACATCAGAGATAATATTCTCGAACATATCTCTATCGCAATATTCTTCTATTTATTAATGGAAATTGACAGTCACAGGCAGCATTGATTGATAATAGAATTAATAAGTACTAATAATTATGTTAAACTATCGATCATCTAATACATATCTACATATTTAATGCACACGTATCTCAAGAAATATGGATATAAACGATTTCGGAGAATTATTGTCAAATAATATGAGATAAAATGAGAATTATGTTCCATGAAATTCTATTGATATGTCTAAAAATATGTCTCAACACTGAGATATTTTTCACATAGATATTTTTACATTGATCTATACATATTTAAGCGAAATACCACTCACTGTCTGATAGACTCATTATCGCCCAGCCCAAACTATTGGAGTCAGAAACATGATGTTTGGAAGATGTGTTCCTTTTTAGCAATTTTCGTGAAAGATACAGAGCTATTGGTCCCGTACCGAAGTCAAAATTTCGATCGATCCTACCTGGTAGATGTCAAAAATCACCATCTGTAAAATTTATATATATATATATCTATGGACATATATATATATATATATATATATATATATATATATATATATATATATATATATATATATATATATATATATATATATAAATATATATATATATATATATATGTGTTTGTAATCACTCTAGCGGTCACAGTTTTCATTTTATCGGAATGAAATTTGGTATTTGAGGCGCTTTTGGTATTCAAAAGGTCAAGTTCGTTAATGGGTAAAATCGAACAAGAGGAAAGGGGGGTTTAGAGGGAGGGGGAAACAAAAAATTTGACATATCTCCCTTAATATTCGAAAAATCGTAAAATTTATAAGAAGTAAAGTTGTAGGTACTAAGTTTTACTGTAATTTTATTTCTTATCATTTTTCTGTTACCCTAATATTTACAGAAATATTGACGGTTTAAGATTGAAAATTAAATTCTTTCTGTAAAATCTCTGTTAAATCTCTGTACACATTCAAGTTGGAGCAAAAATGATTAGGTGATGAATTGTAGCAAATTTGATTTTCTACAACTTTATTCCTTACGCATTTTTTGATTGTTCTAATATTAAGAGAGATATTTTGTGTTTTCTTCTTTCTTTATGCCCCCATTTCCCCTTGACGTATGTCATTTATTAATAAAATTAGCCTTGCAAATAGTAAAATCATATACGACATTTCATTTTGGTCAGACTAAAATTGTGACCGCTAGAAAGTGATTTATATATTTTAAGGAAATTCGCTAAGTTGAAGCAGCTCCTGCGTAACGAATTTTTTGCGTTAGTATTTAGGTATACTATGTATACCCCGTTATTTGAACATGTTCTGGGTGGGGACCCACCTGTCACACCATCCATTTAGTAGGACACAAGTTTTTTTGAAGTCTTTATTACATTATCTCTCAATTTAACTAACAAATTAACTGTGACTGATAACATTTTTGCTATCGTCAAACAAACAAGTTACTATCTTACGCGCTTTGCTAGTCACTATCATCGAGAATTTTCGCGGGAGAAAAGTTGGTGGTATCGCCAAAAGGAAGCTACTGACAAAAATTTAGCCTGTTTCTAAAACAGGCTAAATTTAAAAAAAACCGTGCTGTACTGCGAACTATATACTTAATCGACATTTAGTAAACATATGTGGCTATTTTTGTACCATTCTGTACACGGTACATTTATGTACTATTGCGGAAAAGTGCGGATACGACTGTTGTGAATCAAAGTACCCGGGCCACATGTAGAGGGTAGGCGAGGGTTAGAGAGGTATGACGATAACATAACTATAGCTAGCGGGTATTTTAATTTACTGTAATTAAAAAAAAAAAATGAGAGAAATCTTTTCCATTAGTTAATTATATTCAGTAGTATGTATACAGTTAGTGTATTATGTATGGCTGGCAATGTTCGCCTTAGGCCGTACACATTTTGCCCTCCACAAATGGACATTTCAGTTTATTTTTTATTTTATTCTACTGCTACTAACGTTTTTTTTTTGTTTTTATTTGTATTTCATTTATATATATTTATTGTATTGTATTATTGTTCAACATATATTGAATGTTTCGTTCATGTTTTCTATCGGCTAAAATTAAATTTTGGATCAATTACATATACTCAATTGGTGGCGTATTTTCTTTCATTGATTGACAAATAATTATTTCTAAAATTTTGTTAATGCAGTTATTTCTATAGAAACTATAGACTATATTAGAGATCAAGCAGTCAAAAAATGTTATAGTCGACAGAAAACAGCTATAACTTTGGAATGGTTTGGAATTTTGAACTTCTTATAGTTTTTTGGAGTCGTAAAGAAAATTTACCTAAAGTCTTAAATCATCATTATTTCGCTATCCCCTAACAGTTAGGACACATCCACACAAACACAACAGATGTCCCTTAAATATTCATATATATATATATATATATATATATATATATATATATATATATATATATTTATTTCGATATTTTCCAAGCTTATTCGGATCATCACAAGATTTTCTCTCCTTCTTTGAAAGAAATAAATCATGAGGCCCAAACTAAACAAAATATGTCATAGTCAAAAAAGATATTGCGTCCCGTTCATAACGAAATTAGAGATTTTGCGCTGTCATCTGGTCGAACATAAACATACCAGCACAAATGTTTTGGAAAAGTTTATTACACTTTTCGTTTTCGTGGCTATCAAATCCTGGTTTTAAATTCAACAAAACCAGTAATATAATCATAAAAGTTTGTGAAAAGCTTTTTGGCTACCAATTACGTGTTATGTTTAATTTTCTTCAACACAATTAAAATAGATTTTTCTAAGCAGTGGTCAAACAATTTATTCTGTCTATATAAAAACATTTCGTAATTCGAGTAATTTATTTCAACGCGTACACAAAAATTTTAGAAACTTTCATTTCTAAATAAATTTATTTCTAAACAAATCTATTTTTTATAGTCTTGTAGCGGTATCGCTTCTTCATTAAATTATTATAACAATTTTGTTCATCATTTTTATCTGTTGCATAACAACTATACCTTCCCTCTATTATCACGGTTGCTTTGAATGTTAACAACCATGGTAATTTACATATTAAAAACATAACATTTCATAAATCAAATCAATAAAGATCAATTATATCTTTTATATATTTTTATTATTTATTTAAATAATAATTATTTATAACAACAATCATTTAACTTTACAGTCTCAAAACCAATTTTTTTGAAAAACATTAAATAAATACCAGAAAATTATAAAATATATAAATATTTTACCATTGTTTCAAAAAGTATCATATAAAGCTACATGTGAAAAATATAATAAATCTTTTGCATTAAGCTCTATTTGCCAACAACTCTCAACTATTGGGAAAAAATATTTACAATTAGTTAAAAATTTTTTATTATAATTTTCATTTTGAAATGTTTTTATTTTTTATTTTATTAAATAAACATACACAAAATTTGTTTAATATTTAATCACATGCTCATTTTTTTGATTTTTTTTTTTGGGGCGAATACAAGGTGTTCAAAGTTGATCAATCTATGAGGCAAAATCGAATTTTGATATTACTTTCGTTCTGTTATGAATAAAATTGTCTTGTCTTTCAATATCCAAAAATTATATCACACACAAACAAAACTAAAGTCCGCTGAAGCGTGGTGACACTGCCTATATGACAGACAGACCTGTATGTTTCTCTTAAGTATATAATGTATGTATATGTATATTGTGTCTGTATACTATATGATACCCATTTATTACTGAATATCTCCCAAACAAGTGAAATAGAGCTAGATAGAAAACTGGGTAACATCGATTTACATCAGTGTTTCGTTACATAAACTCTGATCGGATTCTTATAACGTGGCAAAGAAGTTTGAAAGTCATACACATCTTGGATGGGAATCGAACCCATGACCTCTATCTTACCGAACCAGTGCTCTAACTCTCAGCCACCAGATACTATGGTGAAATGCATATAATTATTCACTATCTAGATGTCGAATTGTTTTCATTTTTTACTATTTAAACATTGGATAGACGCAAGTTTACAATAACAATTAAGTTTGATTTAAATGTAAATAATGATAACCAAGTTGGAAAAAACGACCTGTTTCCTAGATTGGCTAGTGGGGTGCACTGAGCAGCGGGTCTGTATTTGCTCAGAGAGCCAATCTGCACTTAAAGCAATCTGCTACGTCAAAATAACATTTCCTCTGCTTCTCGAATGTGCGGGATCACTGGAGAGCATGGCAAGGACAAAACAGATCATCTTGATGGGGTAGATGATAATGAAACGGTAGATGAACGAACTTGTCAATGAATGACACTCCAATGTCTGTGACCGAAGTGCGGCTATACATCTTCGAACAACTAGGAGTCAGACTACCTCTGCCCTTTACGAATAGGTAGAGTTGTCTATGAACAGAACATGGAAAGATACAGCAGAGTATATCTGGGTACAATTTCGCGAAGCCAAGCTTAATTATTGACAAAAACCGAAAAGAGATAATTCTCCTGGATGTGGTCCTTACCGGTCACTACAGGCTCAAGAGGAATCTATCACTCATGAAGATAGAGAGCAGTGCGATATGTCCGGGCTTTAATGCGGCAGATGGCACACTCTTCCACCTTCTGGCAGAATGTTCTTTCATAGCCAGAATGAGGTATCTATCTGTTTCCTATCACTTGTAATTGTGCAGAAAGGCCAATTTATTTGAATCGACCAAACTACAAAATTATAAATGATGATGAAATTATCAAAAACTGGAGCACTTTGTATGGTACAAAACTTTGCATGAAATATTGTAAATAAATTATAACATTGAATGGATGAAATAATATCTATGTTGTATATCCATCCTGCTCCAGTCCACGTCCAACTGCTCCGGTACTCCATCATGGGTGGTGTATGTATGTGTGACTGTATGTATATACAATCAAATGATATACGAATTATTCATTTTACATGGAGAGTTCTCGTTGAGAGGACAATGATGGATACTACTGGATATGAGATAGGATACATGTAGTAGGAATGATGCTGGTAAACCCGGCAAGCGAGCAGCTTCAACAACTATAGTTTGGTTGAACGCTCGACCAACCGGTGCGACGCCTTTAGCGAATTAGTTTCAAATCATAAACACAATATCCAAAGCATTATACACATTATATATATATATATATATATATATATATATATATATATAAATATATATATATATATATATATATATATATATATATATATAAATATATATATATATATATATATATATATATATATATATATATAAATATATATATATATAACTAAAACTAAACTGTATAATATTATAAACCTTTCAACTATGTAATTAATGCACTGTATATAAGTGGGATATCGTTGGAAAGGTTTGTTGAGTTTGTTGTGTACAGATCACACCCGTGCAAATATTTTATAAATGCAATTTTTAAAACGTGTGGAGTTAAAGCGATTTTAATCAATTTAAAAAACAAATGATTTCGCTTTCTTGAAATTGGAACTTACTTTTTAAATTTTTTTTTGTAAACTAGCGTCTATTTATTTCCATTATTAGTACGGTTGCCTTTCGGTTATATTATACCAATGGAAGCGACTAGCGTTTACTTACTTTGATATTTAAGTAATATGTCTGAACATTGATAACAATTTTTGACATCAAATGCTTGATATGAAAAATCATACACATGTAGGGATGGGGATCGAACCTCCGACCTCTGGCATTCTAGACCAATGCTCTACCAACTGAGCTACCTAAGATCATATGCATAGTACAACCATAACATCTAAGGTAGCTCAGTTGGTAGAGCATTGGTCTAGAATGCCAGAGGTCGTGGGTTCGATCCCCAACCCTACATGTGTATGATTTTTCATATCAAGCATTTGAATGTTGGAACTTACTTCTATAGCAGGAACCAACGAAAAAGCTGATGCCTTAGCGTAGAGGAAAGTTAGATCATCTTTCATAAACCCAGAGTCAAACAAGGTGGATTGAAACAAGTGATCAACGAGTGGATATTTTACATTAAACGCCGTGATTACTGGAAAAATATACCGCAACAAAAACTTGGAAAAATAATAGTTCGGAATGCATCCGAAAGGCTGTCCCTCAATGCACTGAACAGGAAATTTCAAAAGGTTACCAGATTCAGCACTGGACATTTCACCTACAAAAGCATCTGCATACAATGAGACTCCACAATGGATCCATTATGTGCAGATTGTGCGGCGAGAAGAAAGAAACATTCAGCCACATAATCTTAACCTGTGAATTCCTCGATTACAACAGATACAATATATTCGGTGCATATCATCCCAAATATGTGAACCTTCAGGAAAACCTAATAAGCAAATTCCTGGGTATTGCCAAGATATGAGAGATGCGAACCTCGTCAGACTCAAGTAGAAGGTGGAGCACAATTCTATCTACTTCTGTAGTAGAAGTATTAAATAATACCAAAAATACTTTTACCAGAGGAAACATAATACTTATTAAATCGGCAAAATATTTGAATATTTGTATTCTTTAGGGTTTTATTCAAATCTATGATTAAAACGTTCTTGTGAATATTTCGATCTAAAAAAAAAATAAAACTAACTGTAAAAGAATCCAAACGGTTTTAAAAGTAACTCCCTTCGCTTATGAATCGGTTTAAATTATATTTCATGAACAATTAACAACTCTTCTTTAATCGAAATTGTAATAAGAAAATGTAAAAATTTAATTTGAACGCTATAGAACCTCTGTGTACTGACTGAAAGTTGATACGCATCATGTAACCTCCGTGTATAACTATTATTAGTGTATATACAGGATATGTGGCCCATTCATTGATATTTTCAATATTTTTCAAATATCACAGGTTTTTTAAATATTTTATAATTAATAAAAAAGTTCATATGAAATTTTTCGGGAAAAAAAATTTAAATATACCTTTAAACTTTACGATGCATTTCAATTAAAATTTAAATAAATATTTGATGACTTCTAATTTTAATTTTCCAGTTTTTTTCCCCGAAATTTTTTTTTGCAATATTATCCCAATTGGATAGCGGTGACGTCTACTCACACCACCATTCATTCGCATATACTCTATGAATAATAATAATATGCTTCATGATATTAATTTACTTTTGAATTTGAATTTAATGTTGTTTTGTATATTACAAATGATTTGCGGTTAATATTTACATTATAATATGCGTATATGAGCGCAGCATATATGTATGTATGCATGTATGTATGTATGTATGTGTACATTAGTACAGAGGAATAACCCCTTTATACCCGACTAAAAGAGATATGATTATTATATAATTTCGTTTTGCTGTATGTAAAATTTGTACATATAGGCAACATATTGTACAAAGAGTTCATAAAATATTCAAGGTGTTAATGCTGTATAACAAGCAGCTATCGGACTCATATAACTCTATTAAACTTCTAAAACATCAATGATTAAATCTTATTCAAAAACCAAGCAAGTAAGGGTACAAAAAGGTGAAAGATAGTCCTAAATTCCTAATAGAAGGGCTTTAATCAAACAAGTTTCAGAATTATGTTGGATGTAGAATATAAATAAACTAGCGGGACCGACAGACGTTATCCTGTGCACACGACAACGTTTTTTTCAACATTTTTTTTATTATTTTTAATTTTTTGTGTGAATCTAAACCATTCTCGAATCCACTGGAATACACACACAAAATTTCACCAAAATTGGTCCAGCCGTTTAGGAGGAGTTCAGTCACATACACACGAACCGAAGAATTATATATATTAAGATAAGTTTAAAAACTAAAACCCGACTACGAAACAAGTTTGAAAAGCATTGTAAATATTTAGCGCGAACCATGAAGCAAAACTGTACCATTATCCCGGTTTTGTATTCGGGTTTCAGTTTAAAAAAAAAAATTATTTAAGACTTTTTAGCATAATATTAGGGATCTTTGAATTTAATTGTCGAGTAGAAAATATCTTACTAAATTTTTGTATACTAAACGATTCTTTGAAAAAATTACCTCTCAGGTTACCTCAATCTCCCATATTTTTACGAGCTTTGACTTTCAATATGTTTCTAGAGCTTTTTGTAGGAAATTATCATTTAAATCCATAAATTAATTAACATTTCTTGTTATTTATGAAAAACTAGGAAAACTTTTTAATTTAGATGTATTTGCTTGCCAAATAGCGTATACGAGATCTAGGTATTTGTGGTCTGATTTTGTGGGTCATTGAACCTTCAATGTATATGCGACAAGTCCTTACACTCACTGTGTATTTAAGTAAAAGTATTAGTTTTGTGAAAAACTATGCAATCTCATCCTTACTTATCACCGTATATCTGAAAATAATTGGTGCCCACCGTTAATTTGACAGGAATCATAATTTAAGCTCAAATGAAAGAAAATTTAGCTATAGTAAAGAAAGTCAAATTTAATTCTTAACTTGTAGTTTCATAAATGTGGGTATCCTAAATAATCCAAAATAACTAACTTCTTTAAGGTTTGGTGGACTAGTACAAGTGGCCAAGTATGCCTACTTGGAAACTGGAAGGTTATGGGTTCGAATCCTGACATCGGCAGATTGTGAATTATGAAGAAAAAAAAGGGGGCAGATAATTGAATAAACTGTCGGCGTATGGACAAGAACGAAGTAACCAGCTATGCTTAAGAAGGTTTTCTGCAGTTTCACGAACTCCTGATCAATATCAGCATAATTTCTATCATAGTCGGCTGCAGCCGCATATCCTGTCAATAGGGAATATGCATGAAAATTATTTTTCACTTGAATTGAAGCATGTTTACTTGACAAATATCAAGGTAAAATTACTTTTTAAATAACTTTAAAAATAAGCGAGATATGAATGATTGAAATTTCCGATTAGACAAAGAGGGTGATAGCCCTCTTCATATGTTATGTGACGTCATATTACACTTTCACCATTTAAAATACACGTAAAACTCCGTTTTTAGTATTTTTGCAAGAAAGAGACAGATAATAATCTTTAAAAGTTTATAGCTTCCTTTATATTTGTCGGATTTTAATTTCGTTTTTAAATATTATTACAGTATTAACAGTATTTTCATATTCTGACAATATGAAAAAAAATTTTCATGCATATTCCCTATTCCTATTCTATACACAAAAATTCCTTCCACTCCACTTACATCCTCACATCCTTAGGCATCACAATGAAACATATAGTCGAAGTGTAGTCCGTCCAGGGAGCCTCTACAATCTATCTATCTAAAGTTTGTTGGAATTCTTCCTCAAATATATTATAAATGCCCGGTGTATAATAAAGGTACCTACTGTTGATAGAGAACGCGAACATGAACATATTAGTTAGTACGATGCGATGGGGGCAGTAGTCAGTCTCAATGCATGTAATATTACATCATCATACATCATAATATCGGATTATTTACTTAACTGAAAATTCATATCAGTTTTAGAAAAGTCGTTAACAACAGACAAACACACAGAGGAGAGTTTTGGTTGTTTCGTGCCGTTTCGTATTCGAGTTCAGTTGAAATGAGTTGCTGTATGTGTGTCTGTGTGTAATATATTATGTTGAACGAGAACATCAAATAAATTATTATATATATACAGGATGTCCCGTAAGTAGACGAGTTCCATAAGAGGTTAGGTAGAGGGTACGATTTTGGAACGAAAAGTCCTGAGACATTTTTTTACTAGACATTTTTATTTATTTTATTTTTTTAAAGCTCTATGTGTCCCAACGCTACTTTGCATTTTATCTGCCGCTCGTATCCACAGAAGCAGAAAAGTAAAATTTAAGGGGTGGGATCTATGTTTTATCGGGGTGAATGTCTTGGCGATTTTCTAAAAATTGATAATTCCAAAAATTTAATAATTGCATTAATAAAAAAATTAATCAATAAAATAATTTAATAAATGCACTTTTGAGAAAACTTTATAATTTAACGAATTTAATTTGCGCATTTAAAAAAAATTATTATTAAAACAATTTATTAATTGCATTTTTCTAAAAATAAAAAAATTTAATTAATACACTTTTATTAATAATTTGAAAAATTTAAGCGATACATTTTTCCAAAAATTAACCATTAAATCAAAAATGAATTATCAAAAAAATGCACTTTCTGCAATTCTGGTATCAACCTAGTTTCCTTAATTAATAAATAATTAATTAACGATGAATCTAATAAAAAAATGTCTCAGGACTTTGCGTTCCAAAATCGTACCCTCTACCTTCACTTTTACGTAACTTGACTACATACGGCCACTCTGTATATATATGTATATATATATACATATATATATATATATATATATATATATATATATATATATATATATATATATATATATATATATATATATATATACTATATGCGATATTTTGTTTCGGTTTTGATTTACACAATAATATACACAAAATGACTGATAGCTATTTGGCTATACAGACAGATTTCAGTTCTTTTTCAACAGGAGGCAATGATTATATTCGTAACGCATAAAAAATAGCCGAATGTGTGAATCACAGTATTCAATTTTCAATATTAGACCTAACAGTATTGGGATTTCTTCTTCAGAAAGATGTTAATCAAAAAAATTGGGTCATAACGATAACAAATAAATAATACACAATAAACAAGCTTTTATTCAATAAATTGAAAAGTAGAAAATACAATTTTTTCTCCGAGTCATCAGTATATGACTATAAATAAAAACTTGTGGCGCTCAGGTTTGAAATGTTACAGATTAATATTCCGAGAAACAATTTTTACTTTATAGTTTTATATTAAATTAAACCTAAAAAACTTCCATCGATTTTAATTTCCCACCGCTTCCACCAAATTGCTATTTCAAAGAATATTTTCGAATCATCAATTCATCTAGATGGTAACTTTCAGGGAAGTATGCAAACAAACCATCCTGCAGAAACTGAAGCTGAATAAAGGGACAAAAAATGTCCCTTTTTTAAAAATAAACAACTTTTGTTATAAACTTTTTTACATAAATTAATGATACCGGGTATTTAAACAAATAACTCAATTAGCTGTTATTTTAACATGCTTTTCATAAGTCTTTAATTTTTCTATAGTAAAATATTACTCTTTAAGAATTTAAAGATTTGTACCACGAAATTTTCGATTCCATCAACAGCACCAAGTATTTTTGAAAATCAAATTTTTCTGACTAATGAATTGCGTATAAATATAATTACTGAAAAACATTTTCATTTCTAAATGGATTAATTGGAATTTAATATAGAGAAAGTATAAATGGCTTAAAATGGAAATTTATTGGTTTCTTACTTATTATTATGAAAACCGAAGTATTTATTTGTATTGTAAATACAATGTGTACTAAAATTCAGGATACTATTTAATCAGCTCATTTAAAAAGTGTTTCTTTTGAGGCAAATATGATATTTGGATAAACTTTAAACTGTTTTGATATATTCTTCAAAAAGTTTTGAAGAATTTTTTGCTGAAGAATATTTTTCCAGTAAAAAATTTCGCTATATCAGTTTGTCCGTCTATTTGTTACTGTCGTCTCTCTCGAAGGGTATTAGGTCTATCAATAATGTATGACTTTGTTGAATAAGACAAAGTTTTGGAATTGTCATGAACATTTATTCTATATATGGATCCGTTTATGAAATATTAAGGTCTAGATATGCTAGACCGCTGTTTTTTAATATCTAAAACAGTTCAAAATTGTAGTATTTATATCGAAATTGAAAGGAAAATTAGACTCTACTAGATTACCAGTAATAGTCGACCTACTTATGACTTGTGCCTGAATATCTAGGTACACTTAGCCACAAAAGTCATTTTTTGATGTCATTTTTTTAAATTTTATAGTTGATTTGTGCCTTATTCATTTGGTTTTCAATAAAATTGCGCGTGTGAGCTCCGATGCGCGATGAAGTTTACTCATATAAGTTGTTTACTATAATACGAATATATATTACTATGCTACGAATAGTTATTTAATGTTAAAATATTCTGCTAAGATGGCGCTAACATTAATTCATTTATAAAAATTTAAATTTGCATATTTCTAAATTATATATAACGATTTATAGTGTGCTAGTATAGTTTATAGTTTCTATGGAAATGACAAGCAAAATTAACATTTCAAAATTGAAACAAAATTTTAATAAAATAATTTTATAGTTATTTTTTAGAAGCTAACATTTAATATACAATTCAAAATATTATTTAGATTTTTATAAAAACATTATTTTAATATTTGTTTTCTTAAAATAAATTAATGATCTACGAAAAAGGAAAATTTAATGTAAAATCAATCTGAAAGGATATTGTAAAACATCATAAACTCAAATTGAATATCATAGCGTATAAAGTGTTAGCTTGTAAAAAAAAACATAACGCTTCTTTTTTAACACTTGATTTCACTACTCATCAAATTGTCGTACCGGAGGCATTAAATAAAAATCAATTCTTAAGCAGTAAACGCCAAAAATTTGCGATTTAAAGTTCTTACTACATTTCTAATGAACAACATTTATCCGAAGCATTTTTTCGAAAACGGAATCAATAAGGCACAAATCCATTATAACATTTAAAGAAATGACATTATTAAAATTTTAGAAAATGCAATTTTGTAGTCCGTAGTACGCATACTGCCAGTACTCACTACGGAATCTTACCGTACGCTTAGTTCGATACTCACCTAGATAGAAAGATAGATTGTATAGGCTGCCCTGGACGCACTACACTTCAACTATAAGGTCAATTGTGATGCCTAAGGATGAGAGGATGTGAGTGGAGTGGAAGGGATTTTTGTGTATAGACTAGGAATTGGTAGGATATGCGGCTGCAGGCGACTATGATAGGAACTATGCCAATATTCATCTGGAGTTCGAGAAGGAAACTGCATAAAACCTTCTCAAGCATAGCCGGTTACTTCGTTCTTGTTCATACGCCGATAGTTACGTCAATTAACCGCCCCCTTCTTTTTGTCCTAATAACTGACAAACTGCCGATGTCGGGATTCGAACCCATAAACCCCGCAGATCTCTCAGATCCATAAAGATCAGTACAAACCAAGTTTGGACGCCGTTTTAACATTTGGAAACCGGACTCTAATGATAATACGGCTGGAGAATGTATCTTTCAAGATACATACATACCACTGTAATTGAAACAAAAATTATCTAGCCTCAGCATTCCTGACCTTGAGATAAACTTCTGTTACACATAGTAAAATATGATAATAATGATATATAAGTAACCTAAGTGGTTGTCGATCACCAACAATAACATTACATCAACACACAGGACTCTTAGCAGGATAATAGCTCTAATATTCTTCATTCGTCTCACAACATCGTATATACAAAGGAAAAACACATGAGTCTTCTACTATCTATTCAACAACAACAACGATGAAGGTGATATCAAAATGAAGTAAAGAAGCTTTTATGGTATAGCAAGCAAGCACAAGCAAGAAAGCATGGATGATGGTGTGGTATGTTTATAAAGTGCAAAACATTTGTGTGTGTGTGTGTTCGCGTCGATATAATTCTTTACAAATAAAACATAGATGAATACAGGAATTAGTTGCTATTATTATTATTTATTGTGTATACGACTATACTTTGGGTATAGTATACAGACCGTTTTAAAAAGCATTTCTAATAGAGAATCAATGTTAAATAAGAAATAAACGATTTACTATAAAACCATACACATACGCATACATACTGAAACTGAATGTCTGGACTGGAATATTGGGTGACCATATTATAGGACCATTTTTTATTGACGGAACTTTAGATTCTCAAAAATATTTGAGTTTGTTACGAAATAATATTTTGCCAAGTGTTAGAGCTCTTCCTAATTTAAACCTGGAATCTGTATGATACCAACAAGATGGTTGTCCTGCACACAATGCCATGATAGTAAGGCTGTTCCTGGAACAAACTTTCCAGGAACGTCTTATGAGTAGTATTGGAATCTTCAAGTGGCCAGCCAGATCGCCAGATCTATCTCCTAACGACTTTTTTTGTGGGGTAGATCTGTGTTTTCTCAAAACACAGATCTAATCGTGAAATAGGCCTGGAAATTTGCAAAAATTAGGGCAAAAATTTGTTGACAAATGTGCGAAAATTTCTTCTCAAGTGCTAGAAAATACTCGGGTAGATTTCTACAATCGACTCGGATATTGTTTAGCAAATAATGGAGGAATATTCGAACCGTTGGTTTAACTTTTTTTTTGTCGGAATTCTATTTTTCTTTTCATTTTGAGGTTTTAGTTTTCTTTTAATTTGTGTGGATTGTTGTTTTATGTTATACCGTTAATAGAATACTATCATTTAGTTTCAAACATTCCACATAAAAATAATAAAGGATATTCAAAAGGGAATTTTCAATTGTGAGAAGTAATGCTAAGCTTAAGAAGACAACAATGAACATATTTAACCCACTCTCATTACATGTTAATGCAGTACAAAACAGTCCAGCAAGCATACACAACATACACACTAAAGAGTACCTCCACTATTTTTATTTCTTTATTAAGCATATAGTGTATAGTAATGATAGTAAATATTATTTAACATTGATTCTCTATTAGCAATGCTTTCCAACACATACGGTATAGTGCTTTGTTATAGTACTACTATATTCATACTTCAATGTTGTTGTTGAATAGAATGAATACATGAACGTACACTGGGAGAGAGAGAGAGAGAGAGAGAGAGAGAGAGTAAAGAAACAAATGAAGTATACTTAAGTTTATATTATACAATAGTTAGTATGGAACAATGTTATTCTTTTGTCTATTATATTCTATATGTAATTCAGAAATACCAACAGATTCTATAGAAATGAATCATTAAAATCTCTATGAAATCAAATAAAAACGGCAAAAAAAAGTCAAAGTTTTCCCCAAAATTTCTTATACAGAAAAGCATTCGCTAAATAGAGTTCAGAATGATAACAGATAAAAAGTAGAAAAAAATCTCCCCTGATTTGAAACAAATCGCTCAAATCATAAAACAATTTCTAAGTTTTGCCATAAAAAACATTGTGTTAAATGTCGAAAAAATGTATTGATTTATATTTGAATGAGAAAACTTTTCGATTCATCAATTGTTCTGCTAGTTAAAGCTTGTCAAAGTTCGTCCCCATAAATCTTTATTAGTAAAAAGTATTTTTTTCGAGAGTGTCCAGCAAAACAAGTTCGAATTTATCGCTCGAAGCCTCGTTTGTTGGCTACTCTGTGCCATTAAAAAAAAAACTATCGAATGTTTGTCATTCGATCTCGTCTTTCCCTTACCCCGCCTGCATTTATTAGTTAGTTCTGCGCAATTTCAGAACCAATTCTCCACTATCCGTACTATTGAATGTAAAATACTCAGCAACTTTCTTTGTTGACAATGCGCAATTAGTGGTTGGACTCGTCTTTCTCTTCCACGTAGCTTGAACCCATTTCACTGGTTTCTATTTCATCAAAAGGGCTAAATATAAGGGAAAAATGTTAAAATAAATGTCTCCTATATCAAATCAAGTCCCAATCACTAAGTTGACGATATCCTGGGTTTTATCGGTTTTATTTGTGGATTTCGATTTCCCGGTAGGAAACAGTGAGTCTGAAAGATAAAGGATACGTCCAATAAATCAACAAAACCATACAAATTAAAAAAAAAATATTTCACAATTATTTTTAAAAAGGTCATTAAGTTAAAATTTTCGATATTCTTATTCACCAATTTCAATTTATAAAGGTCTTTTACTGCCTAAAATCTGAGGCACGTAATTGCCGATAAACATGAAAAAAGAGACGGAGACAGAAACTGTTGCAAAACAAAGCAGAAATATGGATTAATTGATTCTGATACTTTCTGTCACGGATTTCGTAAGATTTTTCATCTTTAGAAAACGAAATGTAGATCATAAATAGATTGTGGAGGCTGCTCTGGACGGGCTACACTTCGACCATAAGGTCTAATGTGATGCCTAAGGATATGAGGATGTGAGTGGAGTGGAAGGAATTTGTGTGTAGACTTGGAATCGGGAGGATATGCGGCTGCAGCCGACTATGATTGGAACTTAGCTGATATTCATCTGGAGTTCGTGAAGGAAACTGCAGAAAACCTTCTCAAGCATAGCCGGTTACTTCATTCTTGTTCATACGCCGACAGTTTAGTCAATTAATCGCCCCTTTTTTTTTAATAATTGATAAACTGCCGATGTCAGGATTCGAACCCATAAACTCCCAGTTTCCATGTTGCATACTGCGCAGGCATAACACCTTATTATGTGATTTGATTGAGTCCACATTTCAAAAGAAAGTATTGATATTTCTAAATGAACTATACGTAATGAATGTGTTTTGTGGTTTGGTTTGTGTATTAGGTAGAGAGAATGTTATTTGTTTGTATCATCACTACACTCTTGTATGGGTATTGTATTGACGTAATAAATGTCGATACATTAGTACACTGTTTACGTCTTACGAATAATAAAACATGTTTTCGATGTGTATACAATATACCATGTTGTATGGTATACACATTGGTATTACATACCAATAATAATAATTGTATCGCTATCTGTCTGTCTATTATCTGTTATCTATGTATAGATGGGCATGGCAATAATAATATATATACGCTCTAATGATGTACACTCCCGTTCAAAAAAACATGATCAGGCCTTAACCGAATAATTCTCTCACAATTTTGATTATTCTTGTAGTAACAGATACAACATTTTATTTAATGTTTATACCTAAGAGAAAGATATAACAATTAACATGTATTAACATTTCATGTATTTTTTTTAATTCTCACTTTGTTACTGACACCGTATATTCAAATAAAAAATTTCAATTTATATTTCCATTTCTTTTTTACACACTTAAAAAATATACTACATATCTTTGTTTATAAATAAATAAAATTATACATTATACAGAAAGTTTCAAAAATGGGGAGTTTTATGAAATGTAAGATAATTAACATTTAAGAACTGTTCATTTTTTTTGAACGGGAGTGTACACACATGGTCAAAAATGTCGAGCTATCATTTCACAATTTCATAATTTATTTGTGCCTTATTCATTTGATTTTTGAAAAAAAGTTTCGGATTATAGTTTTGCAATACAGTAACAACTTTTATTAGAAACATTTCCCCAAAAACTGAATAAAAAGACATAAATTAATTATAAAGTTTTTATAAAAGAATGTTATTTTTGTTTTTGTTATTTTTGTCGCCCTTGTACTATGGGTCACAGGAGTGGAGTTTTTCATCAAAATTGTTTAGCCATTTTGTGCCTTATTCAATCGGTTTTTGGGTTGGTTGGTTTGTTTGTTTGGAAATGTTGCGAAAAAAACTTTGTTAGATTAATTATAATGAACAAATTTTATTTTTGGAGGCATACAATGGCAATATAATTTTGGAAAAACGACACTACTTCTTTGGCCCATAAGTAAAAAATATGTGTGCGCCAATGTATATGGTCTAAATAAATTTTCTCGATTTTTTTCATTTTGACCTGTAAATATCTGATTTTTACTATGCTATAATTTGAAAACTATAGGATATACGTTACAATAGATAGGATTTAGAACATTTTTTTGGGATCCAAATTATCTTATAAAATGATTTTCATCGAATTCGAAGACAACAAAATTTTTTTCGATTTGTTCAAAACAAGAAAATATATAAACAAATTTGGTCTTCGATTTTGTTGAAAATTCGTGTTTTAGACTCGTTTGACCCATAAATTACGAAAATCTACTTAAAAATTTCATTGGAATTATGCTTTTCAAATAGGCAAGGGAAATTCATTTTCGATCCTACAAAATAGTCTCTTAAGTAGTCCTTCGAATTAGTATTATTAGTTTTTATAAAAATATTTACGCCAATCTTGGTTTATTCAATGTTTTCACTACATAAGACTATAATTCCGTTTTCTAGAGCCTTTTCGCTTTATTTTTTATGGTTTTCTGCAGTTTCCTTTCACAAACTCCAGGTATATATCGCACGAACTACCAATTCCTAGTCCACATATAAAATTCCTTGTCTTTAAGGGGGTCGGTAAATTGGTTATAAATGATTAATATATTATGTTGCAAAAATATTTTTAAAAACTTGGAAATAATCATTTGTCAAATTTCAATTGAAACATAAATATTAAATTTATTGCTAAGTCATAATAAATAATCAAACGTTTTTTTATTTAAAAAACAACAAGTTGGCGCAGCTAAACACAATAGGTAAAATAAATATTATTTATTCATTGTCACTAAAATTCTATTTTCATCCACCTCTCCCATATGCCCCGTCCCATAATCCCGCCATAAATTCACCCACATCAAATATATAATACATTTTGTGTCATAAATTCTTGCATAAATAATATTCAATAATCAATTGTTATAACTCTCATTGATTCGATAATAATAATGATAAACAAATGTAAAATATTAAAATAATATAACAAAACTAATCATCGAAAAAAAAAAAGAAAAAAAATAATAAATATGTAAAAAAAAATCAATCAATCAATTGTCAAGTGTGAGTATAAACTACGCGGTACACGATTATATGCATATGCATTGTTTGATATTATATTCAACGATTTTCGAAACATCAAAATTTGAATTTCTCTCTTAGTTAAATTGAAGAAGTGAAAATAACTTAATTGCTTAAGTACCCGGTATATACTGAGTTTATGACGAAAAGATTCAAACAAAAGTTGCTTGACATATTTAATTTGTGTCTACTTAAAACGTCACAATACAATAATAATAATAATAATTAGAAAAAGGGGTACGACAAAAAGGGATTGTGCTTCACCGCAATAGGAGAGAGAATATCCATTTTTGAAATATCCATTCTATCCGTAATAGATACAAAAGTATTCTTTTTTTTTTAAATAAATAACTTTAGTTGGAAACTTTTTCAAAAACTCAGTATATACCGAATATTTAAACAATTAATTCAGTAAGTTACGATTTTCAATATATATTGTTTTAATGATTAGTCACGTTTTGAGTGCAAATTAAAAATTCGACCTGAATATTAATATTTAAATGCGACTTTTTTCCATCAGTTTATATATTGTGCCTTTTATTCTTTCGGTTTACGACAAAAATACTTCAAATAAAATTTGTTCATTATAAATAAACTAACAACTTTTATATGAAACATTTTCGCAAAACCCAAATGAATAAGACACAAATTAACATTTTTCGCTGAAATTGTAAGATTATTTGAAATAGTTTTAGTTTTATGAAATTTAGCAAAGGTTTGATTTTTTCCTAGAAACCATGCGAAAAGACGGCAGGAAAAAAAAGAAACATGTAGACAACACAACACAAGGCATGGCAATACCTCATCACAATACCTCTATACATTCCTTCAGGAAACAACATAACGAATGATGGGTAAAATGTATTATGTGGATGTGCGGTGTTGAAAATAAATAAATTTGTTCCGTTATGTGTTTTATTTTTTACCCTACATCGTTTTTCTGTTTGCTTATTTCTCTTGTATTCTTTAATTATTCCTTTACAAATTTTTGCCGTTTTTCTTCTTTTTTTTCTTTTTTTTTAAATACAAATCAGTCATAATAGCAGACAAACAATTACATCATCTTCAGAATGCTGGTGAATTAACCAAAATTATTTTATTTTAAGGTTGATCGGACAGTACAGTACATTTCAAAATAAACAGAAATTAAAAAATATTAATCTGTAAATTAATTATTTAAATTTAGATAGCATCTAACATCACTAGTAATCGGATTTATGTAATTATTTAATTACTAAAACTAATAAAAAATCGTCTTTTGACGATAGTTAGATTAATAACATATACAAAATTCAGATTTATCTAGACATTACCGATTTTACCTATACATGTGTCCGATCAACCTTAAGTGTAAGAAGTATCTTCTAAAGAATGGTTAGAAATAGATTCGAAATTTGACGAAAAGTATTTATTCATATCAAATAGAAATTTATTCTTAATCTAATTTTCATAATTTTAAATATGCGACACTTCGTAAATCAGATTGTAATTCTTCGTAAAGAAGATTGAATTTAAATCTAGGAACTTGATTTTTATGTTTCAATTGAAATGCCCAATTTTTATACCCGGTATATGATATATACCAGGGTATATTAAGTATAGTCTTTGTAACGGTTTTTTGTACTCGAGTTCTATAAAAATCATTTTATTAATTGATCTCGAGGACTGAAGAAAACGAAAATTTATTATAATGTAGAAAAGACATTGAATTAACCAAAGTTTGCTTAAAAATTTTCATAAAAATTAATAATATTATTTCAAAGAGTCTATCTATTTCCCTTAAACATTTATAAAGCATAATTCCAATCAAATTTTTAAGTGGATTTTCGTAATTTGTGGGTTAAAATGATCTAAAAAATGGATTTTCAACGAAATCGGAAACAAAATTTTTGTGTGTATTTTTTTGATTTTTTCTAAATGGTACTCCTTAGAAAAAGTTGAAAAAATCGAGAAAATTTTCTTGTCTTCGAATTCGTTGAAAATCATTTTATAAGGTAATTTGGACCGGAGAAAAACGAAAATACTATCTATTGGAACGTTTAACGAATTTTTTTCAAAATATAGCATTATCCAAACCAGATTTTTACAGGTCAAATGCAAAAAACAACTTGATCAACGCAACAAATTAGTAAACGCATTAAAAACAACTTGAGCATTGGCGCCTTTCAGATTACATTTCTTTGTGGAAAGTTAAATTCTTTATTTATCAACGACGCCTTATACAATTAACAGAATTATTGAATCATGATTTCCTTTTTAATGCGTTACTATGAAAAGCGTATGTTTGAATATTTTGTATATTACAATGGATTTTAAATCTTGTTTTTCAATTAATACGTGAAGCCAACCGAATACTTGATCATTTTGATTATTCCAAAGACTTAATTTGACCTCGAATGAACCAAAACGCGTAAGGATCAAAATAGATTATCAAAAAACACGAACACGAAAACAGTTTTATATATAAAAAGAAAGAAAGATATAATTATGGTAATTATGGCATACTAAATAAAGATAGATAATATATTCTTATAATATTATTTTTCCGGAGATAACGGTTTAAGAAAATGAGGCTATTTGACCATGTAATTCATAATACTCGACTTTTATATACATACTCTACGACAAAAAGACGAAAAAAAAAATAAAGGGCACACAGAAAACTAAATATATCATCATTGTATTCGTTTTCTTCTTTTTCGGAGAATTACGAACATTAAAGTGAATGGAATGATAGTCTGTCTGTCTGTCTATCATCAAAGATGTCGCAATGGGGCCAAACAAGCAAGCAAGCAAGCAAGTAACATCACATGATACCACTATCCATCCATGAGTTGATGGTTTTGATTCTATTACTATAGTCAAACTTCTTTCATACACACATGCATGCATGCATACACACACTTATGTTACGTATAAATATGATGATATTAAGAAGAACAAACCCACCACGAATGACAGAACAGACAGACGGACAGATAGACACTGGGTTGTAAAATCGATGTCTATTCATGGTCCTTCCGTCTTTATATTCGTCTTATTCTTGTATTGTTGCCTCTATTAGCGACGTGCTTTGATTCAACAATGAATAGATGAATTTTAGACTGTTTACAAAATATATACAGGTTGATTTTTAAGTATCAGAAATTTAAGAACATGTTCCTGATGTAATTTTATGAAACAGTTCCTACAAGTTCAGTACAATAAGTTTGTCACCAGGTTACACGTCGTAACCAACAACAAACTTTTATATTCATTATTAAATGTTCAGAAAAAATGAACATTGTTTTAAAGTTCACAAAATTTTTTTGTAAAAATAACTCAAAATCGAAAAGTTTTGCATAAATGTATTAAAATTTTGTAGGAAAAGTATTGATGAAAAGTTGTAAAACTTCTCTTGAGAGATGAAAACTCTCGAGAGAAAACACTTTTTAATTCGTCATTTAGTTTTCTTAATGCAGTCCGTCGAATTTGCGTTCGTATAAATCCGTAGCTTTTGGAATAAAGATTTTTATTAAGCTTTTTGTGGAACAAAAGAATCAGATGAGTACTATGGGTCACAAAATTGGCGAAGCAATTTTTTGAAAGCCGAATGAGTTTTTTGAAAAATGATTACTAGTTTTGTGGCCATATATACACTATAGACCACAAAAGTTGATGTCATTTTTTTTAAATTTTATAATTGATTTGTGCCTTATTGATTCGCCTTATTGAACGACTTCTGTGGCCAATAATATCATATCTATGCAGACTCGCATTTTTAGATCTGATTGGAGACTACCATCACTCTTTGAAATATAAAACTATCTTTCTCGGACATTCTGTACAAACTTTAAACTTTAAGCTATTTAAGATATTTCCAAACTATCTCAGCTGATCGGAATCAGGGAGATTCCGCAATAAGACATAATACATATATACTAGTATATAATTTCAAACGACTTTCAAACACCGCGCCGGTACTCAGGATGCCAACTGAACCTTAAAAAATAACCTTCTGCTGCGGACATGAAAAAAATGCACTTTTTTATGCATATTTTATCGAACAACTTAACAACCCGGTGATTATTCTCCCAAAGTTTTTTAGGAAAAATATTTCTAAGGAATTGAGGAAAGTATGTGTCGAATTTCAGAACAACCGTGACTATATTGAGAGAGTTCAAAGTAAAAACAGTCGGATCGTACATTTTATATCACCATGTTTATGAAGATGCATATTAAATTTCTCAAACTTACGTAACGATATTGTCAAAAACGCCATGGATATAAGTTCTCAAAAAAATTCAGCTGATTTCTGAGGATTCATTTTACTACTACTTTGATTTTCTTGAAATTCTTGACAACCCTATAATAGTTTGGAAATACCTTTAAGATGAAAATTTTGGTAAATACTAATTAAAAAAATCAACCTGTGTATATGAGTCCCAAATCTAAAGACACGAATTTAATGTGTTCTATTTGATATCACCCATAGTATAAGTTCACACCGCTTCCACCATTTGTGTGTACAGTATTCTCTCAACACATATCGGAGGACACTTTTAACACAGATGAGGAGTGTAACAAATATAAAAACCAAGGCTATTGAACTTTATTTAATGGAAACATTACATAGAATACTAAACTTAATGGCTTTAAATTTAGTTTTTCCGTGCGTTGCCTTCCATGTATAATGTTCCACAGTTGATTTTGTAAATATATTTTCCAAAAAAAAAAAACGTGAGTATTTGAAAAGAAAATTAAATTGTGGAACTTTATTCTTTAAAATTATTCCAATTTTCTCTAAAATTATATTTCTCTTTTACTTGAAAGAATATTATTTCCGAATTGGTATCTATTAGTGATCTTTGCTCAAAATATTTTAGTTGATTTATACTTTCGGTAACTAGGAAAATGTTTCGAATAAAAGATGTTCGTTTATTTAAAAGGAACAAGTTTTATCCGAAGCATTTTTTATCGAAAATCAAATGAATAAGGCTGAAATAATTTATACCATTTTGATCGCTACTTTTGTGGCTAACTGTAGCAGAAATCGAATCGCTCGTGATTGGGTAAAATCGCTGGTTCTTGCATAAAGTATCTATTTTTAAAATCGTGCAAGATAGAAGATCATTTGAAAGACAAAAACTTTTTATTCGAAACTATTTTGCATTAGGTAAATGGCTATGATCAAAATTTTTATTCAAGCATCTATAAGTACTATAGATTGCCGAAGCATATGTATGAGTATACATACATACGTACATAGTACATTGATATATAGAACACAAGTCATATTGTATACTTCTAGTAATGTATGTGTCGAAATAAATAAACAGTACACGCATTGATACAGAACTGATAAAGAAGTATATGCAGAAAGTATAATAATTAACTCATTGTAGTTTATATTTTCTGAAGAAGGAATTGTGTTTTTTCCGAAACTAAAGTCAAAATAAAAACGAAAATCTCAAATATTTGTTTATTAGCTTTGACCTTTCTTTTAAGACTATTTTTCATGTGAACTTACCCCAATACTAGAATCAATACAACTAATTCATTATCATATTTCATTATCATATTTCCAGTTTAATGACAATATGACAATTTGGTGGTAAGCTCAAAACAAGTCCAGGAATTGTTAACAGTGAACACTAGCTATAAACAATTAGAGAAAAACATCCGCATAGAACTATTTTTGTTGTTATTTTATTTCCAGAATAATAAATAAATATTAAACGTTTTCATAATATAGAAAATAGTGTCAATGATATAACATTGACATAACACCACAATAACAACAGCGTATAATAAACACTTCGTAGAAGTGTTTATACAACGTGGAGGCGATACAATATTCCAGGACTGGGAACTGGGAAGACATATATGTATATATTGCATATGTATGTATTGTATGTGTATTTGTTGAATATACAGGATGGGTAAAGAAATTAAACTTAAATTATACGATCAAAGTTATCTTTTAAGGTTTAAATGTTTGTTTAATTCATTTCTATAGTTATAGAATATTAGCTGCTCGAACATGCTTCGCACTGAAATTGTGCCAAAACTATTTGTTGTATGAAAAAATGTTTCATATAAAAGTTGTTTGTTTTTGTAAGATAAATATTTCTCTGACTTAAGGATTTTCTCTGTTTCACACCGTTTAAAAGTTAGGTTTTAGCAGATTTACCTATAATTTTTCAGATAAGACAGGTGGTTTCTGGCTTGTAATAACAAAAATATATAATGATACTGTAAGTTTGGTCTCAAATTTATAACTAGAAATATTGTTCAGGGAATAAAGTTTTGAAATAAGTAATTTTGGATGCCCGACTGCCTGTCAATAAGACGACTGAAAAACGAAAAAGGGAGAAACTGGAAGTGGTATTTTTTCATGACTTGTTGCCTCCTCAGAGAGATAAACTCACTACATTTTGTTAAGCTCTATGAAAATGATTGAATAATTTATGGATAATTTAGTTAATTTTTGGATATATAAAATTTTTTTCTTACCAAACACATAATTACAAGAAATGGAATATGTTGAAATACATACCTGGAACAAAAAAACAAAAAATTTTAGAAAATCGATAAATTTAGTTTTCGAAAGGTAGCAATCCATTAGGGTAATTTAATGAGAAATTTTGCTCTCGAAGATGAAGAAACAGGTGAAAATGTCATAATTTTTCACATTCTGATCACTTTTCTGATTCATTCTGTACATAATTTACACTATATGGTAGTAATTGTAATTGTTATTTTCAAATTAATATTTTAATTTAAATTAACATAAAATGTGTATTGACATTTTCAATCATTGTTATTTTAACATTTTACAATGAACAGTTAGTTAGTTCGTGATGATGTCGGAGGGGGTGGGGTGGGGTGGGTTGGTGAAGCTATATATGTTGGTGTTGATTAGAATTGTTTTATTGTATAGTACGAACACAGTATAAAACTGTTGCATTTATAAAATGTTTGGCGGTGCTGTTAAAACTCATTATTCGATCGTAAATTGATTGTTTTATTTACATAAATGAGCATTACAATTTTGTTTCACCGTTGCCTCGTTCCCATAAATCTGCGGCTTATCTTATGTCTCATTCATTTGGTTTACAGAAAATTTTTTGGCTGTGGTTCATAGATAAAGGATAGAAAACACGTTTAAATTTACATTGGCTTATCATATGTCTTGGCAATAACCAGGAACTTGCAGGTTTTCCTAAAGGTTCTTATATTGAGGGTGAGATGCACCGAATATTTTGTTGCAACCAAAAGATTCAAAGTTAAAGATGATGTGGCTGGATATTTTTTCCTTCTAGCCGCGCAATCTGCACATAAAGGATCAGTTGTGGAGTCCTATTGTGTGCATATGCTATCGTAGGTGATAATGTCAGGTAATGAATCTGGTAAGTTTTCGAAGTTTTATCCTGTTCAGGAGTGCATGAAGGGTCAGCTTCTTGGTTGACCCTGACCCTTGGCTAATGGTCCAGTTGTTTTAGCATTCCAAAACAGTATTTTTACGAGTTTTTGTTGGGAAATATTTTCCCAGTGATCACCGTATTTAAAGTCTATCTACTCGTTGATGACTTGTTTGCAAGCTGAGTCTATGAAAGGTATTCCAACTTACTTTTTGGCGAAGGTATATGCTTTTTCGTTTTCTTCA
This sequence comes from Nineta flava, assembly GCA_963920215.1. Taxonomy (NCBI): domain Eukaryota; kingdom Metazoa; phylum Arthropoda; class Insecta; order Neuroptera; family Chrysopidae; genus Nineta; species Nineta flava. The sequence goes on along the minus strand of OY986043.1, from coordinate 84,583,116 downwards.
AAACCACTGCGACCTGCTATACATATCACTTTAATATTGTTTCCTATTGCTAGCATCAGTAGTTTCTCTAGACAATCCTTCAGGGGATTTCAGTGGCAGACAAAGCTTTTAAACCAGGTGACTGCCCGAGAGAATGTATACTTTCTGCGTTTGCATTTTGTTTTGATTAGTTTTAAGTGATTTTTTAAATCACTGTTAAGGAGAAATTCCGAATTAAATATACAGAATTTTCAATACCGACAGACTGTGCATTTTAATGCATATTCACAACCATTTTTAGCCACTTTGCAACTTTGAGATAGATAGATAGATTGTAGAGCCAGCCCTGGACACTTCGACCATAAGGTCCATTGTGATGCCTAAGGATGTGAGGATGTGAGTAGAGTGGAAGGAATTTTAATGTGTATAGAATAGGAATTGGTAGGATATTCGGCTACAGCCGACTATGATAGAAACTATACCGATGCATCTGGAGTTCGTGAAGGAAACTGCAGAAAACCTTCTCAAGCATAACCGGTTAGTTCGTTCTTGTCCATACGCCGACAGTTTAGTCATATACCTGCCCCTTTTTTTTCTTAATAACTGACAAACTGTCGATGCCGGGATTTGAACCCACAACCTTCCAGTTTCCAAGCAGGCATACTGCGCAGACATAACGCTTTCGAGGTCTACATGTAAGTATCAATTTGGTTGATAACAGTTTTTGGAGGGTATTTATTAATTAATTCAACACCCTTATATATAGTTTATAGATGTGATTGACAACAGTATATACAATTTGATGATTTTATCGAATTATTGTGAATGTCTATAATGTGTCATTTCAAAATTAATGATTATTTAGAATAATAATAATGATTTTACGATATTATATCTTAATTACATTTGTATAAAAAAATATTTTAATTAAAATTTTTGTTATCGAAATTTGTTGAAAATATTTATCCATTAAAAATGAAATAATCCATCAAATTGGTGGATTGTTGATTAAATTGGTTTTTGTATATTATTTACTGTAAAAGCAATTTAAAGCATTCCACTCACTTAAACACTATTGATATCAATCGAAGATAGTGAAATTTTATTAATCATTGTAAACATTAGTCAGGTAATATCATAAAGATAAGAGTTCCACCAAAATTTGATAACAAAATTATAAATCATATAAATTTGGACGATATCTATTTCGTTTTTTATATCAAAATGTTTTGCAAACTAAACGTCAGAATACATTGTCAACACGATTTGCCATAATCTACGATTGTTTAACAACTTTAAATTCAGTTTTTACTTCAAGAAATATTCTTTTTCGAACAAAATTGCTGAAAATTGATTTGGAAATTTTATCGAATCTTTACGTTTTGAAGTCTTCTGATACCAAAAAACCTCCATTGAGACCATTGGCGGGTATGTATGCATATGTGCGTGTGAACAAGATATCTCAAAAGTGGAGGTAGCCCGAAGTATGAAAGTTTAATAAACTTAAGTTTAATATTGGCGTCCCTAGTGACTGCAATATTTTGGCGAAAATATCTAAACCAGTAATGCTACTTTATAAAGCATCGTCCTACGAACAAAGCTTTTTACAATGTAGAAGAGTTTTTACGATACATACCTTTTTAAATAGTCAATATTTTATATTTATTTGTTGTTGAAATTTCTGTTTTATTATTATTAATGTTTATATTGACGCCTTATACAATGTAAATTGCTTTAAAGTAATAAATATTATTACTATTATTATTATTATTATATCAGCGATTCTTTACGTGATGAAAATACACTTTGATTGAATTCTCCTAACATACCAAAAGAAATATCTAACTACAAAAAAAGATCAATTTTCAATTTGTACATCTAAAACGACATATGATGTTTATCTTTCTCCTTTTTTTATATTTTATTAATATAATATATCTCATTTCCAAATAATAAATTTTCAACCATCGACTTTCCATCACTTGTAGTACATCGTACTTAATCATCCGGTTTACACTTGGCTACAAAAGTTAATGTAATTTTTTTCAAATTTAGAATAGATGATTTGTACTTTGTTCATTCGGTTTTCAAAAAAAAAATTTCGAATAAAAGTTGTTACTACATTTCTAATGAACAACTTATATCCGGAGCATTTTTTCGAAAACCGAATCAATAAAGCACAAACTAATTATAAAATTGACAAAAAATTGACATCAACTTTTGTGGTCTCTAGTACTCTCTAGGTTGGTATTACACTAAACCATATAGTTTTGTAAAGTATTATTGAATATATAATATTATTTGTATTACTACACAGATCTCACCCTTGAGAATTATCTTTCAATCTCTCTCCTATCTCTCTATCTTTGTTCAATTTATAGTACCATAATAAATACCATACCCAATATAAAGTTATCTTTATTTAATGTATATTACAGCACACAATTTACTCTGTACAGAAGAGTGGTAGCAGAGCAGAGTTGTGTTGAATTGAGTTTGAATGTAGTTTTAGTATTTGTTTGTAATTAACCTAACTAATAGTGTTTTGTATGTATCTGGTTCTGGGATATGTTGTAATAGTTTGGTAGGAATGAGTGTAGTGAATTTAGTGCTGTTGTAGTACAAATGAGATGTTAGATAAAATAAACAATATCCCGCGTATATTATGGATGGTTGATGGTGGGGCGCGTTTTATTATTAATTCTAGTCTGTATCAGGGAAGAATTTTACTAATACTGTGGTATTTAACTGTATAAATTTATTACACACAAGATTGGAAAACAATTAAATCGAAATTGTGATTTGGTTTTAAGAGAAAATGTTCTAATTACCCTACTCAAAACTTCCCTGATCCGTACATATAGGATATAGAGTGACGTCATGGACTAATTAGTGATGTATCATATATAGCGCAATTGGAATTTCTCAAACAAACAAAAAATTGTATAAAATGTCTGACGGATCCCAGTTCTAAGATCTTACGACACGGCAGTAACCAGATTCGCAATGATTTATATATCCCTCCGGAGAAAATTTACAAATAACTAATTCATACCGTTGAGAACTACTTTGTATTTGAAATACGCGTTTTATTGTTTATCTCTGGCTCCCATCATTATAAGACTAAAAATATCAATGAATTTTCCCACCGCTTCCACTTCTTCAAATATATATTGTTCCCACCGCTTCCACACTTTAAATTTTCATCAACTCTTCCACCAAATTTCGATTTCAGTGATTATATACGAATTCTATTTCTCGTAGCGAGATAAAATGCACACCAGTTTTTAAGTCCAATTATGAGCTTTTATACACAGTTATCAAAATCGGTCCAGTTGTTTTTGCGTGATGCTCGAACAAACAAACAGACATTTATGATTTTATAATAGTAGAGACAAAGGAATTAAGGCAAGTTCTCTTTGGTTATTACTGAATAACCCTTGATTTGTATTCAATAGGAAATCGGGAAAAGTCAATCGAAAAACCAATCGGATTCAGTTTTTTTTTACTTTGCATAATGGATCACACGGCAGATAAATCGATGAGGAAATTCCACACATTATTATGAACTCTACATGCAGAGAAATTTTCACTCTAGATATATATAGTTCATGATTTTGTACAATGTCAGTCTAAAACTCTTTGTTGATATTTTAACTAATAGATAGCATACTATCTATCAGTAATACACAATTATAAGTTATACAATAGGTTTATATTAATTATATTGGTTTACTTGTATGAATTATAAACATGTAAATTAAATTTTTATTTCTAACAACTTCTAACGCATATTTTCACTAACAGATAGCATACTACATCTCAGTTATACGTAACATAAGTGTTATTTTATATTAATTAAATGGATTTTCTTTTAAAAATTGTTAGCATGGGTTTTAAATTTTGCTTTTCATTCACACCAAAGAAGGTATATATAAACACCACATGAACTAACAAAACCAACCCAAACCTAGTTCTAGTTTTCTTTATTTTCTTTATATTTGAGAAAAACAATGTATTTAACACTAATAACAAAAGTATTAAATAATTTACTTCCATCAATTTGTAATAAAATGTCAGAAAACTAAAAACTAAATTTTATAAAATCTTAGCGTGTGTGTGTGTGGAGATGTGTGTCTGTAAGTGTGTGTGTGTGTGTTTGATTCTTTACATAATAAAATAAATCGTACATATTATAACATTGTGTAAAGAGTTGTAAGTAAAATGGTGTAACAATCATTAAAATAGTTTTTGTTTTCGAAACAAAGAAGAAAATTCAAATATTAAATTAAGTTTCGCAGACATCTAATTATAAGTTTTAATACTTCACAATCCTTGCTCTTTCCTTGCTTGTTCTTCACTTGCTTGAGGAACAACACACACAATAAAGTTGAACCAATGAATGCACCACCAGTCTCCTATATAATTTATATATATATATATATATATATATATATATATATATATATATATATATATATATATATATATATATATATATATATATCTATATATATATATAATTTCCAATATATATTTGCCATCACATTTTACTCTTAATAGTGTGCTATTGAAGTGCAACCAGCAACATCCTCTACATATGTTCATACAGATTCAATATAGAATTGACTTTGGGTAAAAAGTATTACTGCACATCAATATGGTGGCGGTTGTCTTGGAGTCAGAGTATATGCAAACGATTTATATACAGTTTAGGGCAAAGAATATATATTGGTTCATTACTTCTATGTAAAGCTCGGGTCGTAAGAGTAGTGGACCTTTTTTTACCGAACCCTAACCCATCACATCAATCATCTCTATCCTCTGCTGCAGCCGACTCTGCTAGGAACTATGCCGATATTCATCTGGAATTCATGAAGGAAACTGAAGAAAATCTTCTCAAGCATAGCCGGTTATTTCGTTCTTATCCATACGCCGACAGTTTAGTCAATTAACCGCCCATTTTTTTAAAATAATTAACAAACTGCCGATGTCGGTATTCGAACCCATAACCTCCCAGTTTCCAAGTATGCATACTGCGCAGACATAACGCCTTAGACCGCTCGGCTACTTGGACTGGTACCATTTATGAAACTTTAGATTCCGTTTCACCAACCGGTTTTTGTTATACTTTAATTAAGGCATATGAATATAGAAGCTAGGAGTTATTTCTCGTTAATTTTTAATTTTTTAATTTCACGGCTGAAATTTTTCTAATCATGTATTGATAGCTAAATTAGTTTTTGAGAAATATATTCCGAAATCGATCGATACTAGCCAACACCGATCGCTCTAATCATAATAGTAACCGAAACCATTGTTCGTACACATTTCTGTGTGATAAAACACGATTCGATACTGTATGAACCAAAAATTTCAAATACTATGATCCACATTCATGTGTTAACTACATATTGCACCAAGTCGACAGTATCAATAAAGTAAGTAAAACCCCAAAATATAAAGTTGATCAAACATATTGTAACATGAACTGAATATAGTTGTTTACGTTCATCGTACAATTGGTTGATTGGGTTATCATCGTCCTTCATCAGTTGTTCATTTTGTGTTCGACAAAAGTTCCAAGTCGAACTCTATATATATATATATATATATATATCTATGTATATCGTCTATATGAATAATATTGTGTGATGAAACCAGCACTTACTTCCATTAATTAGTGTTATACTACTAATTTACTAAAATTAGTTACGAGGTGAATTTAAATGCATTGTATGAATCTCCTTCATTGTCTTCATCGAGTTCTTTTTCTTGGTTCGTCTGCTGTGTCGATGATCATGGTGTTTATTTGTTGTTGTTATTAGATGTACTATAGACCACAAAAGTTGCGCTCACTATTCAAAAATTGATTTGTGCCTTATTCATCTGATTTTTGAAAAAATACTTCGAATAAAAGTTGTAAGTATATCTGTAATGAACAACTTTTGTTCGAAGTATTTTTTTGAAAACCGTATGAATAAGGCAGAAATTTTGAAAAATGATCGCTACTTTTGTTGTCCATAGTACTACTACTAGATAATATACGGAGAGTGTCGTCACCAAACACGTTTGTCTTGATCGTTATATGCATTATTCTTGGTCGCTGTTTGGTCGTCGTCGTCTGTTCGGTTTTTTTCTATATTTCACTTTGTGTGTGTGTGTGTTTGTGTGTTAGTGCATATTCATGCACATTTAGCTTCAAATTCACTCTAAGTAATTATTTGTTTGATAGCGTAAATACACTATCAGTAAATAATTTCATAGTTCATATCATTGTCGATTACCGTGTAAATGAATCCCGACATTGGCAGTTTGTCAATTATTAAGGGAAAAAAACAAGGGGCGGTTAATTAACTAAACTGTCGATGTATAGACAAGAACAAAGTAACCGGCTATGCTTGAGAAGGTTTTCTAAAGTGTCCTTCACGAACTTCAGATAAATATCGGCATAGTTCCTATCATAGTCGGCTGCAGCCGCATATTCTACCAATTTCTAGTCTATACACAAAAATTCCTTCTACTCTACTCACATCCTCACATCCTTAGGAAACATAGTAAACCTTATGGTCGAAGTGTAGCCCGTCCAGGGCAGCCTCTACAATCTATCTATCTACCGTTTAAATTATAGCAACTTTACAATATTGCTATAAGCTAAAAAAAAAGCTCCATAATTTTTATTTTGTAGTCACAGCTCTATTCTGCTCTGATTATACGCCTTTGTTTCCAAAAGCTGAAGAATTATACATCAATTTGGCATCAATAAACTAGCGTGACACTCTCATTCTTCAATCAGGCCAATCCATAGCCTTGATTATACATAGGTCATGGACTGAAATAATGGCTCATACTGACCGTATAACGCCCATCTTATACAATTGACTACTTACAAGTGAAAAAGTGAAATGTTTGTACAGGTGAACATCGTACAAGCGAAAATAGATTGTTACTTCGAATATTTTTTCGATTACAAAACTTTCTTACTACTACCGTTGCTTAAAAGTAAGACCAAATCGATGACATAGATAGATAGATTGTAGAGTCTGCCCTGGACGGCATACACTTCGACCATAAGATCCATTGTGATGCCTAAGGATGTGAGGATGTGAGTGGAGTGGAAGGAATTTTTTTGTATAGACTAGGAATTGGTAGGATATGCGGCTGCAGTCTATACGCCGACAGTTTAGTCAATTAACCGCTCCTTTTTTTTCTCTTAATAATTGACAAAATGCCGATGTCGGGATTCGAACCCATAACCTACCAGTTTCCAAGTAGTCATACTGCGCAGACATAACGCCTTAGACCGCACGGCCACTTGGACTGGTAATCGATGACATACTTGCATTCAGAAAGTAATTTTAGTCTCATATTTTAATGAGTATTATTAAGATATTATTTATAGGAGTGTTATTTTTATTCGTATTATGTTTGATGCATTGTTCGTACGATATGGAACTATAAATTATTCGAATGTCTAAAGAAACAAGAAGCAAGGAGAACTCAATTCCTTTTTATTATCTTACCTTACAAACTATGTCGATTCGAGTTACTAAATATAAGTAGTTACTACAAACCTAGTTAGTTTTTAGGTTTCGTGTATAGATAAAGAAAGCGATTTACTTGAGGCAGGAATCCTTTGCGTTTACAAGAAAAGCCCCTTCTTACAGTGTGTATTAAGAAGGTAATTATTGCATGCCTTCACGATGACATCATAACTCAAAAAACAGTTTGAGATATTTGTAAAAAATAAATATTTAATGATTATGCAATTAAAAATAATTAAATAATTTAATATGCAAACGTGTACTTTACGCTTACAAGAAATAATATGCATGTAAAACTATTTCTTTTCTTAAACAAAAAAAGAAATTTGAAAAACTTAAGTATAATATTTTAAAAATATTTTATAATCGTAAATATTTAAAATTATTATTAAAGAAAAATATGAACTTTTGCATATTAATTTTTTATAAGTTTAAATGAATTAAATTTAAAAGTTCAATATACAGTATGTAACAAATGTGTTGTGGCAAATTTAATTCTTGTGTATGAGTTTTTTATGTTTTTTTTGATTAGGATACAAACATGCCAAATATTTATATGAGTGGAAAATTGATTTATGGTAAGCAGTTTTAAACGTTATCGTTTCAAAAGAAAGTCGTTAAAAATGAATAATTTAGAAAGTGAAATATTTTGCATTACTTAATTACTTCAGTTAAATTTCATTGTGGAAAGAGAAACTCTCTCTTAGACAGTTTTTCAACGGTTTAATTTAGCTTCACCGACTTTTCATATATTTCTACTAAATCAATTTTCATGAAAATTTGCACAGAGATTGAATCACCACGACAATACAGAAGTGTGATAATATCGAGGTAATATAGACTTAGATTTAGCAATTTGTAGGAGTAAAATTTACGTCTTAAAAGTCTTAAAATACAAAACACGTTTTAAGTTTGACTTCGTTAGACAATCGACGATATACTTAAAGCTAGAGAATATTCTTATGGGTCAACTATATGGGGCTGTGAATCACCTTTTGATTTCCGTCAAAACGTAAATTTTCGAATAATTGCATCCAACAATTTTATTCAAGTCTGAGGAAAGTCCCAGTTTTCTTACACCTAATATTTTTTAACTATAAAAAAATATTACGCTATTTACATCTATTCAACTTTTTATACTAAAATTTGTCTATCCACCCACCGTTAGTACGGTTGTCTATCTGTTATGTTATACTAACGGAACTGATGAGTAACATTATTATGAACAAATTTATTAGTAACAAATTTGTATCATTAATATTTGATATGAAACCATATATTGGGGAATATTTAAAGTATTCAACGAAAATAATTATTTTCAATTGTTTTTCTTGCCTCTTCAAACTAGCCTATATTTATAAATTGTTACTATGGTTGCCTTTTGGTTATATTATACCAACGGAAGTGACTGGGGTTTCTTAATTTGACATTTCAAGTAATGTCGTCTGTACATCGATTACATTCATTAACATCAATTGCTTGATATTAAACAATAATATATCAACTAATAATACATCAATAGATAGTGAGAAATCATATGTATTCCACTACCGTAACATCAGAATCAGACTGTTAATCTAGAATGCCAGAGGACGTGGGTTCGATTCCTTTCCTAGTATTTTATGTCAAAGAATGTTGAAAATAATTATTTTCAGTGCCCGTATAAATTTTTAATTTTATTACACACAGTAGTACATTGTATATAAGTAATATTATTGTATTGTGTAAACACGTTTTTAATATAATATTTTCTAATTAAATTATGCGGTTTTTATGAGATGATGAAGAAGAAAGGAGTGAAAAAAAAACAAACCACCACCGGCAACTCCAGCAAATCCATTTACTTAATGATGAGAGAAGCAAGCGAAGGAGTTAGCTAGTATTTTTAGTTGTTTATGTCCGCTTGCTGTTTCACACAACACAGCGAAGCTTACTCAAGCCACTATACACCGTATGTGTAATAAATAATATCCTAAGAAATTAATATTCTAAGTAAGAACGTGTTATACATTTTATGTATGCAGTCGGTAGTTACGAAGATAGTCAGATTGTTTTATATGGTGGATAGAGATTGTAGTCGAAGCGCTCGAAGCTGGTACATCTATGGTATTTCATTATTTAACATTCACTGTATTGTCTCATTATCCAAATTGCATACATTTTATGTATGCAGTCGGTAGTTACGAAGATAGTCAGATTGTTTTATATGGTGGATAGAGATTGTAGTCGAAGCGCTCGAAGCTGGTACATCTATGGTATTTCATTATTTAACATTCACTGTATTGTCTCATTATCCAAATTGCATACTGTATACTATTGTAGCGGTGTCGCTTCTTCATTAAATTATTATTATAATTTTGTTCATCACTTTTATCTGTTGCATAACAACTATAACTTCCCTCTATTATCACGGTTGCTTTGAATGTTAACAACCTTGGTAATTTACATATTAAAATAATAACATTTCATAAATCAAATCAATAAAGATCAATTATATCTTTTATATATATTTATTATTTATTTAAACAATAATTATTTAATATCACACATATACTTTACACTATCATAGATCTAATTGACACGTTACACTTGGCCACAAAACTAGCGCTCAACTGATTTGTGCCTTGTTCATTCGGTTTTCGAAGAAATACTTCGGATAAAATATCCTAACAACTATTATTTGAAACATTTTCCCAAAAAGCGAATGAATAAGGTAACTAGAAAATTAAATTCGTCAACCTCTGAAAAATGAAATTCCAGTCAGCATGCCGACCCGTTCCACTCACTTTATAGGAATCTATAGGTAGATTCCAAGGGTTTTTTTTATCATTTTCTAACAGTTAATGTTAAAGTTTATTTGTGTATATCTAATATGACAAGTGTTTCTGCAGTTTCAATATCTGCAGAAAAATAAGTCGAAAATTTTATTTATGTCTAATTTATACCCGAGGCTTCGAGGCTGTCACCGTTTTAAGAACAAAAAACCTGGATGCAATTTCCCACCGTTTTCACTACTTCAAATATTTATCGCCACGTCCACCTTATTTCTATTTTAGCAAATATTTTCGGATTCTATCTCCCGTAGCGAGATAAAATGCATACCAGTTTTAAAGACGAATCATAAGCTTTTAAACAACACAAAACTTTCATCAAAATCGGTCAAGTAGGTTTTGCGTGACGCTCAAACCAACAGCAGTAGAGCGAAAATGGTATTATTTTTTAAACAAATGATGGAAAAAGTTCATAAGATCATTGAAAAGTTCAAAAGAGATAGCTTAAACCTCAAAAGCCTTTAAAGTAACTCTAAAGTAAAGTATCAGCCAGCATTCGGTATCCATATTTCATTTGAGACAAATCTCATAGTATAAATAATTCAATATGAACATTAGTTGAAATAACGTAAGTTTTTTGGCCACTAGCTTTTAGACTAAACGTTCTCTGGATAGGGATGTTGTACGTAGTTGATTAACATAAAATTAAATACAATAGATATATAGGATATGTTTTTTAGAGCTGTAAAATATATTGGTTACCACGAACAATCTAAAATGATATCCATTACTTTAATTAAAATTATATGAGTGTGCCTGTTTTATAAATAAAATCAATTTTATTGATTGTTTCGTAAAATAGGCCAAACAGTTTCATTGTTTTTCGAAAAAAAATGAAGACCTAGATTACATATTACTTATTTAAACATTATAATGATATTTTTTAATATAAATATGAACTTTCATAAATAATTTTTTAAATTAATTTAGATCCAAATAGAACAGCAAAAATAAACTTAAAAGTTTTTTAATGAAATACAATCTCCGGAGAAATCTGATAGGAAACTATTAAGGTTTAAATATTTAAAATATTACATTCGTGATAGTCAGAGCAAAAAGGATAAAATACAGTATAATCAATTACCAGCTATCTACCTCAACATATCTAGTATAATATACATAGTGTTTTAACATTTCGGATACAATGCACTATATGCCACAACAGTAGCGTTTTTTTTTCAAAATTTTCTGGTTGATTTGTACTTTATTCATGCGGTTATCGGGAGAATATAGGGCATAAGGATAAGTGAAATTTGTGGCAATGTATACTATAGCAGAATGTATATATTTTTGTAATAATTTGAGGGGATAAACTTTTTACGATATTTGCTTTTGAAACAAATTTCACGAGACATTGTTTGCCCATTTTATATAAAAATAGAGTAAGCGTGCACTGCGATAGAAGGGATTTCTTGAACCAAGTAAATATGTTTTCTTCAAAATAATTTAGTTTGAGAAAGAAATCCTTGTTTTCATTCAATAATTTGTTTATTTGAATAAGTATATTCAAGTACACAAATTTTTGAAGGAAAACAAGGATTTCTTTCTCAGAGTGTATTATTTTGAAGAAAACATATTTACTTGGTTTAAGAAAATCCTTCTATCAGTGTGCTTATTTAAAATATCAACTTTAATTATAAATATGTCTCTGCAAATTCGGTTTACAAAATTTTTCTTTTTCTATTTTTTAATTAAATATAGGGAGAGGCAATTCGGTTTAATTCCACATTTCAATTACTTTTAGAAAAATGAATTTACGAATGAAATATGCAATCTACGCGTATATGTAATGATCACTATCAATTTCCTGTATTCTAATTACAAATAAAACCTCTTTTGCTCCCCCCCCCCCTTTCCTGCAAATTTGTTAAAACCAATAAATTTGAAAAAAATCAAAAACAAATACAAAAAAAAATTTACCTCACAAATATATTTTATTATGTTTACCAAGAGAAATGAATATCCACTACATGTGTGTCTATATGTATCTGTCGTGTGTCAGAGGGTGTGTATGTGTATGTGTCTGATCGTGATGTGTCGTGTGTTTTGTATTGTTGTTTGGGGTATATATGAATATGGGAATATAATTTTGTATGATGTCATTTTAATTTATTTGCATATATATGACTTAATATAAACAATGAAAATTCTACTCTAGGTAGAGAAACCCTAACACAAAACTAAAACCTACATCATCGCTATCCTACCAATCCAATTCACCTCCGAAAATATACACACCAACACAAATGAATTAGAGGAATATATAAACAAACATACATTGAAAGAGCCTAGTTAGTTCGTTAGAGACACCTATATATACCTGTATCATTGATAATCATATCTAACACATAATAGATAGGGTGATTCGATTGAGATGATCCAGTCAAAAAAAAACTCTATCTTCCATTAAAAAATATACCAAAAGTAGTACGGCAGTTTATGATACCTTGAAGAGACATTAAAAATCAAAATTATTTAATGCTTAATTTGAAAATTGTACTCAAATAAAAAGACGTTATTTGTTTTTGGGAATAAGCGTTTATTACATTTAGGATTTTGCTATATTTATAACCGTTTAAAAAACAGGCTGAGGAAATTCGAACCAAGGATTTGAGACTAAACGAACATATTGTCTTTTTTTGTTGCTCTAGCTCAATATTTGGGCAGTATAATCAGTAAAATCGGTGCAGCCATGACTCGGCGACAAGCCTACAGACAAAAATAGATATATATTCGTATTTAAACCTTGCCATGTCTGAAATTTAGCATCATTTTTTATTTAAGTCTGTAAAAAAACTGAATTGAAAAAAATACAGGTTCAGAGTGACTATTAATTTCTCACTATTCAGAACCATACGATTAAAAATTTGATTTAAATAATTAGAGGTCTAAGTAATATATATTTGAAATGAAGAATCGAAAAGAATAGTATTGATGAAAATCAGATTTTGAGTTCATTTTTGTATAAAAAAACAAAATGACAACTAACTGAGTTAATTGCTTAAATGCCCGGTATATAGTGATTTTATGAAAAAAGTTCTAAAGAAAAGTTTTTTATTTTGAAAAAAAAAGGAACATTTTTTGTTTTTATATCTCTTCTGGTTTTAAAAATTTATATTTTTCCACCTTGTGGGGAAATGTTCGGTCCGATGTTGCCTATCAACGGCCATGAACTTACTTTTTAATTCTTAAGTACATAAAATTTTAACTCGTTAATTAACTTTTGTCGTTATCGAATTACCGTGTCAACAAACAGATGGACGGGCTGATATTCTAACTAACTCATTTTTTTAACACCTATACCAAACATTATCTGCGATCAACATTTTCAACCGTTACAAAATTGGGACTAAACTTAATATACCGGGTATATATTATATATACCGGGTATACCAAATCAGAAAGACAGATCTAACAGAAGCTTTTCTTGTTTATTTTTAGTGAAAATTTGATTAGTATTATTATTGCTTTGTAGGTTGTTTCAACTCTGGTGAATCACCCTACATACAATTAAAACAACATTTCATGAATTATGTACAATGAGTATGTGGTATGTTATTCAACGCTACTGGGCTGGATGATACAACAAACGCTACCTATCTCCACAGCCTCCTGTACATTGTATACTTATATACGTGATGGGATTATTGATACAATATACGTGACAATTCATATAAAATATGTCCTAAAATTATCATTATTATTCATCAATATTTTGAATAAATATTTGTTAAATGTTAATTAATTTATGTTTTGTTTCATACACATCTACACACAACACTGCTGAATACGTCTCATATCTACCCACTTCTATTCTAGAATGATAAATGTATATTTATTATATTCGTGTTGTATTATTAGCTAATATACACTCTATGGACCATCAAACCTGTGAGTATGGTTCGTCGATCGTGCTAAACGTATAGCCCCAGTCCAGTCAACACAAAACAACATTGTAGAAGGAAAACTAGACGACACAAATATATAGGTAATATTAATGAACTGAGATATAATCATCTTGCAAAAACGTGCAAAAATTAAAATAAAATTATTTCATAATATTAGTTATTTTATATAAATAAATTAAAAAAATTATAATAATCGTGAAATATCATAATTTTTTTCTATAATGAATGTATTAATGATATTTTATTGGGTTAAAAACGATTTGAATTGATGTGAAATTAATTTTATTTATTTTCTATAATATTAATTGGGTTCGGATATGGATTAACCATTCTTTGACATCAAATGCTTCATATGAGACCATCATACACATCTACCAGCCAAGTAGCCGCGCTTGTAACGGCGTTGTGTGTACTTGGAACTGGTAGGTTATGGGTTCGAATCCCGACATCGGCAGTTTGTTAATTTAAAAAAAAAGGGGGTGGTTAATTGACTAAACTGCTGGCGTATGGACAAGAACGAAGTAACCGGCTATACTTGTGAAGGTTTTCAGAAGTTTCCTTCACGAACTCCAGATGAGTATCGGCATAGTTCCTACCAAAGTCGGCTGTAGCCGCACATCCAACCAATTCCTAGTCTACACACAAAATTCTTTGTCCTCCATTCACATCCTCTAGTAAAAAGTAATCACGTTGGTATAATATAACTGAAAGGCAATCATACCATTTAAAAATGATAAAAAGTTGAAAATTGATTTACAGTTTAGGAACTAGACATCTTGGTACATTTTGGATACGATCCATATATATGATTGAGTTACAATTTTTACAATCCGGTATCAATTCAAACTTATTTGTCCTAGATCATTGGCTAGTCTTACACGACAAATATTTAGAACAATAATAAAATAAGAATCAATCTCTATTTTTAACAATTTTTTGGTTTTTGTTAATATCTTCATAGAGATAGATACACTACCGTTCATAAAAATTGAACCAGTTAAAACATTCTCAGTGTTATTGAATGTAATATACATGTAGTTAGAAATATATACGTTTAGAATGTGACTTACTGGTGGTTCAATTTTTATGATCGGGTCTGTACATAAATAATTAACCAAATAGTGAAACCAAATTAAACTTTAAACTACCTAAAGGGTATATTTACTTACGTAGGTACTCGTATACACTTAAATGTGAATTATGAATGTTTTGACATAGAATAATTTCATACAAAAGTTGTAACATATTATTAAACTTCATAATTATTATAATAATAGTTTAAATGCTTGTTACATTTGGTTATTATAAATCTTAGAAACTATATATATATATATATATATACATATATATATATATATATATATATATATATATATATATATATATATATATATGTGTGTGTGTGTGTGTATTTTAAAACTAACTGAAGTTAATTGTAACAGTTGAGAAATGTACCTGATACTGCAATTCCCAAATAAAATTGGCAGTTCGTATTTCGGGCATACAAACACGCACAACATAAAGCTAACTATGAATTTTTATTAGTAATATTTTCTATACAAACTAAATTACTCTAGTACGAATAATAGTTAATATATGTCATTTAAAATGTATAAGTAGTTAATTTATTAATTACAGTTGTATATACTACATACATAGTTAATACCTACATTAAAAAATTTAAAGACGTCAATAAAGTTCTTCAAAACAGTTATGCCATAAATATCATTTCTCTATTATCAATTGGATCACCCGAGCTTTCAGGTAGCTAATGAAGGCATTTTGCTAGATCATAGCTTAGGAGAACAGGCAAGTCCTGGGTCAAATTGATTGTGGTCAAATGATTTCTCTTAAAAAGAAAAAAATTGGGTTGCAAACATTATTTCGTTGATGCGGGTCTCGTGAATGCAGTGTATATGAATTGCCCAGTTTTGAAAATAAATTAAGTCTTTTTCTGGGAAATCTAAAATAGTTATTATTTAGATACAAACACGTAGTTTCCGAAACAAAATTATAATACATTTCAGATAATTGCACAAAATGTTTGTAGCACTACAAGAAAACATAGAACTTAAAGAACAGCAGCAATCTCTAGCTACTAGCATCTCTTACAATATCACCACCATGAATTGTGTGCGAAAAGTTTGCTACAACATTGCTTTGGTATTTATTTCGTAGTAAATATATATATGCAGTGAGATAGCAAGAGGAATATTGCAATTATTACGAATTCAACGAATTCCACCGTACGTTTCAAAAGTCAAGAAAATTTTTCATCGGATCAGATTTACAAGTTTTTAGATGGAAGACTCAATAGATTCACTTTATGACTACCTACATCAAAAATTTCTAACAAAATCGGGACTAAACATATTATAACCTTATATATATATAATATATATATATAAGGTTATAATATGTTTAGTCCCGATTTTGTAACAAATTTTTGATGTAGGCAGTCATAAAGTGATCTAATAAGTAATTTTCTGCATATCCTGTCAAAAAAGTCGGACCATTTATCATTATTTCTGGAGGGAAACTTAGATGCAGTAACATACCCATCTTTGAAACTGTAAGAGATATTTCTCTTTTAAAAATAAACAACTTTTGTTTGAAGATTATTTTCATAAACAGAATAATTTCGCTACAATTTCACCTCAAACATATAATGAGTAGTAGGGCTTTTCTAGGCCTTTTAAAGGGATCGATCCGTTGAAACATTTGTAATTTCTCATTTGTAATTTTCACCGGGTGTATTTACAATTTAACAATTAGATATTATTTCCACATATTTTTTTCTGAAGTAAATAGTTTTGCCACAATTTCAAATGACATTTATGTTAAAAATAACATAAAATATTGATATGAAAATGTAAACTCATCTACCACGTATCGAACCCTGGACCTCTGGATTTCTTTCGAACTATGTCTTACGTAACCTTAATGGAAATTGACATTAGTATTGTATTGCGAGACATGAGTATACAACTATAATGAGGGACATCTATCTTACTAATTGCAAATTGCCGAAATGTGTACTATAAACATTTAGAAATACAAGTCATGGCTTTATACATACATGTGTATGTAAAAGTTTCATAAACAGTACACGCACTGATAGAAAATCGGATATATATCAGATAATTTTATGTGTCGTTGTAAAATATAAATAAAACGACAAGAATATGACTTTTGATATATTAACGGAGTTGGTTTGCTTATAAACTATATACACTTAATATATTGTGTACAAGTATTATTTGAAAGAGTTTCTCATAATATCTTCTTCTTCATCTTCTTCGTCTTCAAATGATATGATGACGATGATATCCAAGAGTATACATACATACATATGACTGGAACTCATACCCATATACTGCACCCACAAGTAAACACGAA
Source organism: Nineta flava (assembly GCA_963920215.1). Taxonomy (NCBI): domain Eukaryota; kingdom Metazoa; phylum Arthropoda; class Insecta; order Neuroptera; family Chrysopidae; genus Nineta; species Nineta flava. The sequence continues at coordinate 84,565,455 of OY986043.1, read as the reverse complement.
ATAGTATCATAGTATCATGATCATAGCCCAGCAAGAAGCAGGCAGCTAACTATAATATGTATCAGTTATTCAGCAAACGTTTTGATATTTGAGGCGTGACACTCATTGTTAATTTCGATTTAACTGTTACATCTAATAAATGTGTGCAGATGATATTTTATTCCACTCCCAAAAACTTGGTAGTATAAACAGAGATAACGATATTTATATGAAACTTGAAATGAAAACGATATATATATTTATATACATATATATATATATATATATATATATATATATATATATATATATATATATATATATATATATATATATATATATATATATATATATGTATATATATATATATATAATTTGATGGAGAACTTCTTAATAAATAATTATAGAAATACAATATATATTATTTAATATAAAATTCGAGAATACTTTCTATTTTTATTTTCTGAGAACTTTTATTCATGAATTTGTAAGAAATTGTTTTTTCTTAGAAAATATGAAATACAATTAGACCATTAGCTCACAGTTCTTAGAAGCAACAAATAGTTAATTAGGTTATTATAAAAATATGGGTCGCTTTGAATTTACATCATCTTCTAAAATAATTTTCATCGCAGATATATACACGAATACTTTCTACCATTTTTATACCCGGTATATATAATATATTCAAGAGTATTTAACATCAATCCCGGCTTTGAAACGCTTTAAAATATTGATCGCAGAAAAAAAATGTTTGGCATACTTCTTCATAAAATGACCAATTTCTGCATGTCCGTCTGTCCGTCCGTGATAACGGTTACTCAAGAACATAAAAAGATAACGATTGGAAATTTTGAGTCTATGTTCTAGACAGAGCTAAACGATAACTTACAAGTACGTGAACGGGGAAAATCGGATCGTGCTTCCCCTCGCCAAGGGGGAAAATATGCTTATTTCAAACCGTAAGTAATAAAAAGACGAAAATATGTTCCTTTTTTTAAATAAACATCTTTTGTTTGACAATTATTTTGCATAGTACTAACTCAGTATATACCGGGTATTTAAGCACTTAACTCAGTTAGATCTTACTTTAACTTGTTTGTTTTAAATATTTGTAACCAATTAATGTAACCATTTTTTTAGAAATAACTGTACAAGTTGAAACGATCGTCAACAAATAAAGCTAGTATAGACTTTTACCAAGGCCTGAAGGAGGGGGTCCAGTCTTCAAGGGATTAGTAAGTAATAACATAGTAGATCAGAATCCCACAAAAAATTGTATGCCATAATGGTCTTGGATATTCTTTGTAATGATGGTCCCTACGAAATCTTGAGTTGAAACGATCGTCAACAATATATTTAAAAATACTCCTATAAGTGGTTAAAGTTAAATGAAATTTCTTTTTTATTATTAAAAACCAATTAGTTGTCAATCATTCTCGTCAAATAAAAGAAATATATTTGAGGAAAAATCTCATTTCGGGATTTATACTAAATAATAATTAGCCCACAACAAATTTAAAAAAAAAACACGTATGTTTTAATCTATCTACCTCTCAACTTGTCCATTACAATGATGCGAGAGAGTTATTTTATAGGATATACACAATTTGTTTTAAAATTAACAAATTTTAATTTTGTGTTTTTTTCTAAACGTTCACTAACACTAAATAGAATTCTAGCGAGCGCACGTGTAGTATTTTAGAGAGAATAGAATCTGTGAAAAAAACTAAAATAAAATTTACAAAAAATAAAAAAAAAAAAAAAAAAATAATTTGAACAAAATATAAGCAGAACATATGCATTGAACAAACAATTGCATATTTTAATTAAAATAAAACTAGTATCTCTCTCTCTCTCTCTCTCTCTCCTGTATTAACCCAACACAAATTCAACCAAGCAAAATTATTTTCAAACTATTTATAATACACTCAAGTTACCGAATTTTTGAACAAACTTACTGTTCAGCATTCAATTATATAATTATATAAATATATTATTAACTACTTAAACGGTACAAAACCCTACAGAATTAGATACATACGAAAGTATCTACATGTACAAATTGAGAAAACGGATAATGAATTTCGACAATGGCCCAATTCCGAAATCTGATTTAATAAAATTCAACCATTTTCAAAAAAAATCGAATACCTGAATATCAAGGTTAGCTTCGATACCCTCACTTTAATGACAAAAACAACGACGCATAGTCACAAAAGGATACCGTCAATAAATAGGTGGGGTTCTTCACACACCTAATCCTTTAGTCAGTCGACTCAAATAATCCTCATGTCAGATTATACCCTCAGTCAAATTATATAAAAGACAGAACTTTCTTAGTATCATTGTGAGACACGCACCAAATTAGCAACAATCAACATATTTCTGAATCCATATCCCCCAGATATTATAAAATACAAATAAATGTTCTAGGAATTGGGCCTTAAGTCGTACTAACTCAGCTATTAATATAGTATTTGTTGCATTACATGGTATAATTCAACCATATTTGTTGTATTTTGTTAATAAATATTATAAATCAGTAAAAATAAACCAGATGAAGTGATCGAAGAAATGTTATGGTGTTTATCATTTATAAAATATACAGTCCACTAACCACCATCACATCTAACATTTTGGTCCTTCGAGCCGGATATATACGCGAAACTTTTTCAGATGGTAGCAACGCGTGACTAATTAACAAATTAAATATAGCCAATATGTTTATAAATATAACATGACCTTTTTTTATTTTTTTATTTTGTAGCGATTTTAGAAAATATTTGTACATTCTCAATAATTTTGATATTTAGTTTTGTGGCCAAAAGTATTTAATTGCAACTACTCGTATATTCACAAATTCTACATTTTATGTTAGTTAGTCAATATTACTTTTATATGTTTGTGAATGGGTTTCTCAAATTTCAATTTTGACGCTTTGTGTCTATTTTTTAGAGATTTACACGGCAACCTATTTTCAATTATTTTTTTTTTCGTTACCTAGCTTTGGAATATAATGAAACGGAAAACGAAAAACGTAAAACGACGCTTACAGTATTCAAGATAGGAACCTCTTAACAGGAAACTAAAATATATAGTTAAATTTGTGTCACTTTTTCATTTATTATGTATTCAACTTTATTTGCATTCGAATGTACCACTCTCAGAACTATATTTATCTGTGTGTTTAGGGGTTGATTTTCTTTTTTTCTATTCAGTGTGAATCCCTGTAATAAATATAAAATGTTTGTATATATATATATATATATATATATATATATATATATATATATATATATATATATATATATATATATATATATTCAGTCGACGACTACTAACACAATACTAGTAGAGAATAATACTTTTCTCATTAAATTACATTATTTTCACTGAGTAATTTAGAATTTAACTCATCGTAACTATAACATTTTCTACTCTAACCTTTTAAATAAATAAATTTTTTTCAGTTGTGTCTCGAGGTTTCTGTTTTTTATATAATTATTTTTATTTTTGTGGAAATAATATTCAGTTCCTTAAGATTTAAGAAATAATTTATTTGTGGTTATTAAAATTAATTAGATAAAAACTACTATTTTTTCTTCTCAGATAATTAACCTAAAATTTGAGTAAACAATTGTTAAAATTAAGTGTTATTTTTTGAGAGTACCTTGGAAAATCGCAATAAATTGAAGATTTGGGGAGTGGTTTTTCGAGGTATGGTTTTGAAATCGTTGAAATTTGAGCATGAAAACAAAAACAAATAATATCCAAACTGCCAGTCTTATAGTTCAACCAACTATGGGTTCGAAACCCGACATCGACAGTTTGGCAATTGTTAAGAAAAAAAAAGGGGCCGGTAATTGACTAAACTGTCGGCGTATAGACAAGATCGAAGTAACCGGCTATGATTGAGAAGGTTTTCTGCAGTTTCCGTCACGAACTAAAGATGAATATCGGCATAGTTCCTATCTTAGTCGGTTGCAGCCGCATATACTGCCAATTCCTAGTCTATACTCAAAAATTCCTTTAACTCCACTCACATCCTCACATCATTAGGCATCACAATGGACCTTATGGTCGAAATGTAGCCCGTCCAGAATAGCCTCTACAATCAATCTATCTTGACAAACGACACCTCTAGTTACATTCGTATCAATCTTGATAGAGACGCAAACGATACACGCTTGACTAACGAAAATGAATTTTCTGATGTTTCCATAATGTCAGAACCCAATAAAACTCATTGATATACATAGTGTATGCGTTATTAGCAACCTTAGTTGAAGTATTCCTTATTTTATCTGTCCTCGGAAATTCAATTTATACACACAGGAAACCATTTTTTTACCTTGAATTTTTCATTTAGAAACAAAAAAATAAATAAATAAAACATTTGTGTATGTCATGTGTTTATTGTCGAACGAATGTACGTAATTTTACGATTATTTTATCAAATAAAATTGAATTAAATGAAGAAAATTGAAAATATACGATCAATAAAATAAAGGAAAATTGACTTTCTGTAAGTAAGAAAAAAAACATACATACAACCGTATGGGAAAAACCATAACATTACCATTTAATACATAGTAATAATCATTTTTTATATCATTTACCGAAACAGCATTAGTATATATATATATATATATATAAATGGTGAGGTTCTCAATAATGTATCAATAATTCATTTGTGTTGAAATATATACTTAATAGTTCTGCAGTTTTATTGCACTTTGTGCGCCAGGAAAACCAAGAAAAAGAAGTATCAATATATACCATATACAGAAATCCCAACCGAAGAAGGAAGCTTCTTAGTCAATTCTATACATATACTGATATGTAAGAGTTACCCAATGTATTGCATAACACATATCATAAGGATATATATAGATGTGTATCATTTAGAGTACAGAGTGTTTCATGGATCAGTGTGCAATGGAAATATGTCTCAAAAGTAGTTTTGTTGAGTGCTCCATTTCTTCCTCCGTATTCAAGTAACTATACGCGAAACGTGCTCAGCCTCTGGTGGCCATATGATGTAACTAACAAAATCCAAAATAAATTTACATGTCATATGTGTAAAATAAATTCTGTAAGCGTTTTTTTTTTTAGATTTCGATGAACAATTTCTCGATCTTGTTCAATGCCTTTGTGTTTATCCAATTAAAAAAGGAACCCAGAAATTTCGTTTAATTAATTTCCAAAGCTAGATAACGAAAAAATATTAATTGAAAATAAGTTGAGGTGTACATCACAAATAGGTAAGGCACAAAGCTTGAAAATTGAAATTGAAAATTGATAAACCCATTCACAAACATATGAAAGTAATATTTACTAAATTATTAATAGTTGCCAACAAACATAATATGCCCTAATTTGCATATAGTTACAAGTTAATATAATACTTTTGGTCACTAAACTAAATATCAAACTTAGTGAAAGTTTCAAGAAAAAAAAAAATTAAAATCGCTACAAAATAATAAAATATTAAAAAAAGCACAAAGATGTTATATGTATAAACATTGGCTCTAGATTTAGTTTGTTTATTGGTCACAAGGCGCTAACATCTTAAAAAGTTTTGCGTATAACCTACTAACCACTAACATGTAGTTCAAAAAAAATAGAGGACTCTCCCTGTATTGTATAAATGCACAAATCGCAATAATATCGTGATATCGTGTTACTTCGACGAAGCAAATCTAAAGTTATAAATTGCTTTCAATTCCGTGTTTAAATCTTATAACATTTAACTTATGCTTGCTATTCACTAATACTCTCTACGAGTTAATATATATATTTGTATCTATGTGTGTGTGTGTAAGTAGTATTGCTTAGCACTAAAACTCCTTCGTTGGTGAATGACTACTTCGTTCTATTGAATACTCATATAAATATACTTTGACATGATGACTTTTTGGTACATCAAATTTATGTTGAACACAAAACTCAAAATGCACTCAAACACATAAGTTTAAGTACATAATATATTGAATATATGACTCTTATTATTATTATTATGTTTTAGAAAGAGAGTTTTAATATGCATGTTCTGAAATAGTATATGGCAATTATTTATTGTATGAAATGATTTATACATAAATGAGAACATGAATGAGATATATATATATATATATATATATATATATATATATATATATAAATATATATATATATATATATATATATATATATATATATATATATTTGTTATGTCGTCACAAAAGTTTAATACCTACGTGTATTTAATTTGAAAAATAATATTAAGATAAGAAATATGTCGACGCCTCTGGTGATAACTGAAGTTAGTAATCTAGCACTGTTTAGCACCGTGAAAGTTACTTATCAGAATTTTATTATTGCTATTAAAAATAGTGAATCTTGTTCATTGTTTATAATCGATTCGTGCTGCAATGTAGAAAACTATTAATAACTTTGGGAACTAGCCATTTTTTTTAAATAAAATGGTTTCGGCACAAATCAAGTATTAATCTCGAGAAAGGAATTCCAACCTTGAATTCGACATTATATAAAATACTATTGACCACAGTTCCTAAGTCAATCATTCTGTCTCAAAAGTATGCCCCCAGAACACTGTGTCTAGTAAAATATTTCCATTGAGACATACGCAGACGAGTTATAGTCCACAGTATAGCACGCTTTTTTTTTAATGATTAGTAACAGGCTAAATTTTTGTCAGTATCAAATTTTTGCCTGTTACTAATCATTAAAAAAACCGTGCTGTACTCTGGACTATTAGAGGTTAAAAGGAATTTTTATTATGTAAGATCGCTAATTGTTCCAAACTACTTTTGAAACAGCTTGTATAAACATTATTTAAAAAAAGAATAATTTTCGATATATCATCTGATTTATGGGTATTTATCAAAAAATTTGCATCAATTTTTAAGAACATCGATGTGCCTGGTATTTTTTATTGGAATAAAAAACCAGAAATGTATTAAGATATATTAAGAAATCAAAAACCTTACTTATTTGAATTACATTATTTATATCAAATTTGTCCAGTAAAAAAAAAAATACAGACGAATTGAGAACCATCCTCCTTTTTGAAGTCGGGTTAATAAATAGAGTTAGCTCTTATAAACTAACTCGGATCAGTATTATTATTTTATCAAAAGCGGAACGGAAATTTTTTTTGTTCTAATTTATAATTTTTTTAAACTAAAATGACTTATGGTAATGGCATAATGATTCGTAGTGATGGTATCATAAATTCAGAGTACTATTAAATGTATATTTTGATGGAAACCTTTTTTTAATCTTCTTACCGAATGCGGTCACCAGAAATTAGAATTTGTTGAAAAATGCTTACCTGAAACAAAAACAAAAAACAATTTAGTTTATGACATATATTTAATTTATTACAATAAATAGAAAATATAATATTTGAATATTAAATAAACAGAAGATAAACGTTTTCGAATTACATTTTGATCCTCAAGGGTAATTTCGCTGATACATTGAATTGATATCGGTAATATATCAAATTTATTTTCAATAATAAAATGAATGATAGCTGATTAAAATAAAATTATGAAGAGTCAGTGAGTAAGTCATATACTTACATAAATTAAAAAAATATGTTTATATATATACTTATATATATACTATTTTTTGATATATTACCCATATTTCAAATAATATATCACAAATCGTAAATTTAATAAAAATATATATATAAAAATATTTTTATTTATTTGTTGTAAATTTTTATTATTTTATTATTTACTTCAATAAATTTTGATAATTTATATCACTGTAGGTAGATCAAGTGTTCATGTTCGAACCGGTGTACGGTGTTATTAAAAAATAATGGATTACATAATTAAATTCATAATATTATTGTAATTAATTCGATTTGTATGCACATTGCAAATACAAAATAAAGAATGAAATAGGCCTTGGGCTAGCGGAGAAAAAATCCTGCTCATTATTGAGGATTTGTAATTATGCTAAAATAGTCTTACATAACTATTATAATTATTATTGTTTTAAAGAAAAAAAAAGCAATAAATTATTATAAAAAAAGAACCATTAAAATACATAGCATAAAATCGAAAAGTAATTGTTTAATGAAATATTTCAATAAAGTTCACTATTTAAAGTACATGTTACAGTACATTAGACCCCAAAAAAACATGAAAATCGTGTTCATTTGATAAATGGGTAAACTATTTCCGAGATATCAATGTAAATTATCATTAAGAGGACGCAAAAAATTATATATAAAAATATCCCACAAAAAAATAAAAATGTGAGAAGGCCCAAGTTTTCGTATACAAAAAGTAGTGATATCCTAAAACAAAACGGCTCGCCTTCAAATGTAGTGAAATCTATATAAGGGTCAAGTTTCTTAACAAAACGCGAAAATGATTGGATATCTTTATTGTATTTCATATTTGTGCTTCGTAGTCTTTTTTGGTTTCTGCTATACAGAGGCCTAAAAATCGTCCCTTGTCCTTCCCAGTAAAACATTGTCCGGTAGGCATAACATAGTCTATATAATATATTTCATATTTTAGCTATTAATAAGCTCATGTATCGTATCGAGTCTTAATTTGTAGAAATTGATTAAGAAATAAAATTTCTTTTTTCAGTTTGAGAATGCGTGAATGATGCGAAACATGTCATGTCATTTTTGTTTAATTTAAAATAAAATATACAACAGTCGAAAAACACAAAGAATAAATTTAAAAAAAGAAATTTTATTTCGAAATCATTAACTTAACAGCTCTTCTGTTAAATTATGTCGGGCCATTTTGGAAGAACACCGTTTCAAATAAAAGCCGTTTATTTTAAGTCGACAAAATAAGTAAATCTTAATTTTTTGCTAAATTCATTCAACATAAACATGACTCCATTTTTCATTATTAGTTAGATCAATTTTATTGAATACACCGGTATTTTGGAGCATACATTTTGGTTTCAATTTTATTATTATTTTAAAATTAGATTAAAATATTCTTACAATGTTCTGGTTCGAGAGAGTTTCTTGCAACTATTTATTCTTCAGACAATCGATGATACAAATCGTGTGATACTAAAAGAATTTAATTTTAAATTTAGACTAGAATTTTCATACGGTGAACGTTCTAACGCAATCAGTTTTGATCCTTAATCCTGACACTGATTAATAAGTTTTGATTAATTTTATACAGAAAAACACGATGTTTCGATGGAGAAGTAACGTAAAACGAATTTTTCGTTTTGTTTATTTACATGTCTGATGTGCAACAAATATTTAAATTTTTAATATCAAAACAGATTGTAATCTATACAAACGACGAGTAACATAATAAATAATCTTTTTATTAGTAAAAAATTATATAATCTACTGTGTTTTTGCATGTTGAAGCTTCTCATAAGCTTTTCATTATGATATAAAACTTTCAACATATGTTAGCTATAAAAGCATTTAAATATGCAGAAAGTAACGAAACAGTAACGAATATTAAAATATAATAATTTACCGCAATATTTCATTAAATAATAATAATTATTTGATCATTAAGGATTCACCATGGAATAGCTCTAGCTGTATGATGGATTTGTATAAAATATACATCTTTATTTACAATCGTATATACAGATTGTACCGGAAAAACTATTCAGAAGTTATTTTCTTATATTTTCCCAAATACCGTTCCATTACCAATTATAGGATATAGCAAGTGAAAATAACAACAAACTGAGATCATTACCAGCTCAAGTGGGCGAGCGGTCTAAGGTTATGTCTGCGCATTATGCCTACTTGGAAACTAGGAGGGTATGGGTTCGAATCCCGACATCGACAGTTTGTCAATTATTAAGAAAAAAAAAGGGGGGCGGATAATTGACTAAACTGTCGGCGTATGGACAAGAACGAAGTAACCGGCTATGTTTAAGAAGGTTTTCTGTAGTATTCTTCACGAACTCCAGATGAATATCGGCATAGTGTCAATCATAGTCGGCTGCAGCCGCATATCCCACCAATTCCAAGTCTATTCACAAAAATTCCTTCCATTCCACTCACATCCTCACATCCTCAGGCATCACAATGGACCTTATGGTCGAAGTGGAGCCCGTCCAGGGCAACCTCTACAATCTATCTATCTAACTGAGTTCGTTGGTAAATTACCCGGTATATATTGAGTTTATGAAAAAGTCTCAAACAAAAGTTGTTTAATTTTAGAACATTTTTTGTCGTTAAACCTGTATTCTATCTCTAATGGATTCAAAGATGGTAAGTTTTGCCCATTTTGTCCAAATATGGTCAAATATTGTCTATTGAACTTTACCTTACCTTTTAACTCTAGAACATACACACACACAATTTCAGCTCGCTATCTATTTTCGTTTTTAGTTATCGTATTGACAGACGGACGGACGGCCAGACAGATAGATATACAGAAATGGGCGAATTAAGTCATTTTATGAACACCTATACCAAAAATGTACAATATTTTCAACCGTTACAAAGTCCGGACTAAACTTAATATACCCTGAAATATATTATATTATATACCGGGTATAAAAAGTATCTACATAAACTTAGTGAATTTTCCTAGAGAAAGGAACTATAGGTTGTAGTTAAAAGGTTTCCTAGGCTATTCCTTTCATCCGTGCCACGTGGCAGCTACGCTTAAAGCAAAACTTTTAAACGGTGTAAGATAGAGAAAAACTTCAAATATACGAAAAATAATGTAATAAAAAGAAGCAACTTTTGTCTAAAACATTTTTTTTAAAGTTTAGGCAAAACTTCAGTGCGAAGTCTAGGCAGATAGTATATAATAAAATACTCGTGCATGAAATTCTGGAATTCTAAGTTTGCTAGACTCACATTGACGGCTGAAGACATATATGAAATAAAGGGTATAAAATTAGCATACAACCTTGAAACACCCTGTAATACTAATATATTATTCTAATATATAGTATAAGAAATATTATATCTACATAAATTAAATATAGATTAAGATATGGAGATATTATTGTTACGATATATATATATATAGGCAACTGTATTAGTATAATACCTTTGTCCCCCACTTATTCTCCCACCGCCACCATAATCTTTCCCACTCCATTCTATTCTCTGACACCATATAATCATTATACATAATTTAAGTATATAATATTTAAGTATAAGTTGAACAAATCAACGTTTATATAGCACACATACAGTGGTTTTGGTTCATTAAATAATCATTTTACTTTATCACCATATAATAACCCATAAAGAAGTGAGCTTGCTTGCTGCTAACTAATATCTCATCATAACCCAGTAGCTCCAACTCCAGCTTCTTGTGTTATTTTATAATATAAAGTTGTGTCTAAGAGTTATAGGTAGCTCATTCTATATTACTTTGTAAAGTTAATATTGATTTTAATTGTAATCATTTCAATATTTTCATTTGAAGTTATAGTTGAGTTCTGTTTCAAGTTAAATAAGATATTTAGAGAGTTATTACCTTACACAGGTAATATTATTTTCTTTATCAAGTATCACGATGTTTTAATTACGATTGTAAGAGTACCTACCTACTACTGTTACTTTGTGTATTTAAATTTTTTAGTTTTTTTTTTTTACTTATAAATTAAGTATAAAGTAATGTCTGTGGAAATAGTTTGAAAACAATTGAAGGTAGAATGATACTAATTGTTATCTTTTCAATATATTCATATACTTATTTGTGTATACTTAAGCGATAACAATTCAATGTTTGACATTTGTCTATAAAGTATACGCTAGTCTTCTAGAAATTGTCTTACGTATCCTAAATGAAATTTGGACAAATATTGTATTGTTGACGCTAAGTATACACAAATAAATATATGAATAATAATTTCGACAGAAATAACACTGTCAAAATAAACAATAAGAATGATATGAAAAAGTTGGCTCTAACGTCAGAGTCATCTTTGGTGTAGCGGTTAGCACGCTGGACTAGATATCCAGAGACCCGAGGCTCGATTCCTGCGAGGCTCGATTTCGTTCATCTTAACGAGAAAGAATACAAACCAGTTTTTAATTCCGATCATACGCTTTGAAATATAAAATGAAAAACAAAAATTTCACCATAATCTGGACGTAGTTTTGGCGTGATGCTCGAACAAGCTCAAACAAACAGACAATTACAGTTTTACAATAGTAGAGATAATATTCCACTTTCAATATCATGTAAACTTTCTGTATATTGAAACTTTAATTTTCTTTATAAATGTAAATAAACGGTAATTTTATGAATAATAAATTAAAACTTTGCCTTTAAGGCACCGTAGGATTGACCGTTAATTAATAAGTTTAAGCAAATGTTCCAGAGTGGATTAGAGAATATATATTAATTAACAAGTTTAAATCAATAATACAATCACTTCAATTCATCGAGCTTAATAAAGCCCTAAATAAAATTATTTTAATAAAAGAACTAAAACTGACACTGTTTGCACATTTTTTCTCTGATCGTATTTTATTCGAAAATTATATTGTTATTCCAAAAAAAAAAGGAAAAAGAAGTACTACTTAACTTTCAAATATTTTATTACCATCCGTAAAAAAATTGATGTGAGTGTCGATGGTCACATTTCTAAGTCCAAATAAATGGGATAAACGTGTCAACGAATTAATAAAATATTTTCAAAATTTTTTATTACTCAGGTACAATACTACTTTACGATGACTAGAATATTCCTTGACAGTTAAAACATAAATATAATACCTATAAATTGGCAATCATCATCATCATCGACATTTCGACCATAGGTCATATCTCGTACTTCAATCCCCATCACTGTCTCTCTCTCTCTCTTGCATCTGTTATTTTACAATGTGTAAATTTATTGACACTCTTTCATAAAGAATATGTCGATTACCTTTTTATATTGCCACCGACGAAGGTAGACTATAATAGTAAAACGTATATAGTTTTATAACATTCAATAATAATTTAGTAGACACTGGGTTATAAAAAGTCATAAATAACAATACGAAAATCATAAATTTGTAATGATGAATAAGACAAAACGTTTCATGACCCGCCCAAAGTCACAACCCAAAAACTCATACCGTGTTAAAAGTAGGGTAATTTAATTATTAACAATTGAACTAATTTTTACAACAAATTGTTTAATAAACACAAAAAACTTACTCATTAGAAATAGTTTTTTTCTGGAAATACTACCCAAGTTTTACGGATTTTTAATCAATAAATTGACGCTTTAGATTTTTTATTAATAGACTCAAATACGTTTTGCGTATTTAATGCCTTAGTCAAAGCGTGTGAGTTATTTTTTCCTTTACATTTTAAAAAAGCTGCCAACGGTTGCCTATATTTTTAATAATTCCCAACGCTCCCACCAAAAATCAATATTGACATGAGTTTGGATTTTTAATCAAGATCAAAATCTTTAGACTTTTTATTGATAGAGTCAAATACGTTTTGCGTATTTAATGCGTTAGTCAAAGCGTGTGAGTTATTTTTACCTTTACATTTAAAAAAAAAGCTGCCAACGGTTGCCTATATTTTTAATATTTCCCAATGCTCCCAGCAAAAATCAATACGGTCATGAGTTTTCTAACAGCATTAGAGGGTTTTTATTTGGTTAATGAACGTACAGCCTGTGAAAGGTGAGAGGGATGGAATGAAAAGCTACGGTGGAAACGTGAGTAGGTGATCTTGATCGAAGCAACATACTTTATTACCATGGTTATAATTAGAAATTGAGGTAAGCGATCGTAATAGCAGACCATAGTCCAAATACTTAGTTTTTCTTCCATAACTTAAGTCATAGCAATTGAAAATTTGGTATCAGCCTCAAAATACACCGGATTTTGTTTCATTCTATTTGAAAAATCACAAAAAGTGGTGAATAAAACCCACGGTTGTCTATATGAGGGGGAGGGGGTAAATACGGTAGAGCCAAATAGTTTAGATGTAGGCTATCATTTACAAAGTGTCAGAAATAAACCATATTAAACATTTTTATCTCGAAATGTCTTCTGATTTAAAAAATTTCGTTTTTGGAACTAGAGGGTCATTAATGAAAACATTCTTCGCTAATTTTGTATGTTTTTAGCTTCAAATGATATTCGGAAAAATAACAGATCGATTATCGTAAAACATCCTGTAAGAAACTTGAATAAAAGAAACATAAAACTTTTCAAACATGTTCACAAATATATTATAACTCGAATCAAATGGCAGACATTGGAGGACAGTTTGTTAATAGTTATATGAAAGTTTTCGACGATGTAACAGATACATACACTTCACTTTCGACATTCGAGTTATATTTACAACATATATACACACACAGAAAGACGTAGACGTCGACCGACCGTAGAATCACTTTCAACAAAACATTAAATATTGATATATTGATGAGCTATCATTTCGATGACTATCATTTCGAATTTAATAATTGATGTATATATTTCGTAATAAAACCCACATCAGAATTGGTTTTTTTTTTGATCACACACATTAAATTAAATAATAATAAAATAAATATACATCCCTGTACCCCACCCCGGCCGTCCCTCTGACATTATTTAAACAATTCGTGAAAATACCTTTTAAACATGAATTGCCTTACAATGTGTTTTCTAAATAAACAAGGTTATTTTCATTGGTTGAATGGTTTTCGTGATAATTGATAAAGTTTCGATTTGTTATCATTAATAATTTATTAATATGAATTTAATTATTAATATTACTTCTTATGTTATACAAGAAAATATGGGGTACTTTTCGAGGGGAATAACTTACTTAACCCATATCGTGATACTTAAAAAGGGTAGCAAAATTTTTTTTAAATTCTGCTTGATCCGATTTTTGCTGTTGCATGTTTTTGGGAAATTCAAAGTATGCATAAAAAAACAATACCAATGAATAGTTTCACGTATGTATGTTAATTTTTACATTAGTAATTATAACATTAAAAGTATTATAACATTAAAACTGCAAATATTATTGTAAATATTACAGTAACAAAAAATATGGTCAGATGATGATAAACTGTAGTAAAATTAATTATCTATAATTTTACTTATTTATTTTTACTAATATTCAGAGAGTAATTTATAGCCTTGTATGTTCCATTCTCACTCCAAGCTTCTATTCTACTTGATTGATTTTGCTTGTTGAGAATAAGAGAAGATTCCAAGAAAATACTGAAACCTAATCTAACAATAATTATTAAATAGACAATATTTTTGGGATTGAAACCAAACCTTTATTTTTTGCCAGATAAATAATGAATGAATAATAGTTTGCTAGTAGTTATCGTGGTAACTTAGGGAATACATAGTTATCAAATATACCTTTCAAATATAGAAATCGAAAACTCTCACTTATTTAATTCCGAATGGAGTAAAATTTATTTGTTAAAAGATAGCCTGTATTTTATGCAGTGTTTTCAAATTTCATTAACAAATCTTTTCAATCACAGCAATATTACAAGCGCTAGAAAAACGCTTTGTTTAGAAAAAAACAAAAATAACAATTAACGTCATGGTAATCGTTAATTTAATATAAATAAAACTCATGGTATTAAATTCTTCGAATTAAATTCTCAAATCGAAACAATTTCCCACAGACAGAAAAAATATGTCTATACCAAAAACAAATACTTTCTATTGTTTTGTCCATTTCGAAAATCAATGATAGTTGAATACACACAATAAAAATAATATCCGTGTTTAAGTTTTAAAAAAAAAATTCTATTTTTTACGTTATTGGTATCGATATTTACGAATACATATAGACACGCTCGTTCAACAAATATTTTCACAACAGCCATATATATATATATATATATATATATATATATATATATATATATATATATATATATATTGTTGTTTGTGTAATGAAATACCTTTTTAAAAGACAATGACAAATAACAACAACAACAACAATTGAACTGACAAACAACATTTTCCTGAAAATATCCTGTATGAACATTGTGTAATGTTTGACATTTGACACGCAATTCTATTGTATACACAATACATACTCTACGATATATCTATCTATCTTTACATGTTTAATATCTGTACAGGGTTATTCGTTTCACATACACATAGTCAATTCCTTGAAACAATAAAAATGCATCATATTTTTAATAAAAATTTTTGTAGGGCCATTGACACTGCAGTTTTTTATTTGTAAAGGAGTGTGAATATACCACCTTCTGGCCAATTTCAACACATCAGCCATGTAATTTGCTAGTGCCCTCTAAACTTTCCATTTCGAGTGTTAAAAATTGTACATCATTAATCGTTGAAGAGACCAAGACACCAGTATCTTAAATTATGTAAGAGGTATAGTAAATTTGACATGAAATATGAAAAATATGACCCAAAAATAGTCGACTTACATATGTACATCAATAAAATCGGATAAAATTTGGCCGTGATTTGGCAAATATAATTTTTATAGACACTGATGACGTCACCGTGTACAAAACAATCAATTATTTGAATAACTTTTCAAATTTTATCCGATTTGAATAAATTTTTTTTTGAAACCCACTAATTTTGGAGTAAACTTTCTATTTATAGTATTAAAATTTGTCTTTTATGGATCGTTTACCAAGAGAAGAGCCCATGCCACCAGTATCTTGAATTATGTAAAGAGGTATAGGAAATTTGACATGAAATATGGAAAATATGACCCAAAATTAGTCGAATTACATATGTATTTGACCATGCTTGGGTAAATCTAATTTTTATGGATTTTGGTGAAGTCACATTGTACAAAAAATCAATTTTTTGAATAATTTAAAATACACTTTTTGAAATACACTAATTTTGGGGTAATCTTTTCATTTCTGGTATTAATAATTGTCTTTCATTACTCGTTTATCAATTAAAGAGGCAATGGTGTCCCTATCTTGAAATATGTAAAAGATCTTAGTAAAATTGAATGACTACACTATTTTCATTAAATTCTCCAATAAACAATAATAAAGTAAAATGCATATTATTGGAAATATGTGTCCCCCCGTACGTACAGTTAGAGTTCTATTGTCCACATACAGTTCGTGTAGTTTTGTGTAAACCCATATATATATATATATATATATATATGTATATACAAAACAGAGTTTAAAACTATATAATATCATGTTCTAAAACAAACGTTATGTGTATGTTTTTTGAAGTTGTTTACACCTATCTATTTGAATTGTTCAATAATTTTTTCAATAATTGATTTTATTACAGTTTTTAGTTTTTCTTTATTGATTTTAAATTCAATTTCCAATACAATTAATTACACTTAGAGATAGATACTAACTAACTAATAATGATAAAAGTGCTCTAATTTCACTATTATTTTTGTCAGCTATGTTTATTTGTGTTAGTTTAAAACTATAAATGGAATAGTTTTGTATAATCAAGGTGTTTAATAGTTGTTTTGGAAATTTTAGGAAAAACTTACTCGGATTCGGAAATTTGTAATTGATAATTCTATCTAGGTATCAAAGATAGATGGATGATACATTTAAGAATTTGTTATTACTGAACGCTTCGATTAAAATTGAAAACACATTTAATACATTCGATTAAAATTGAAAAAAAATTGGTGAAGGTAGTTCCAGCACTATTTTGTATAGTCAGGAAAAAAAACCGGTTTGCCTTTATTATAGAACAAATACATATACACACATATACAACACATACATATATTGATATTCAAATTAATGTAATTTTGAAATAAATAAAAATTTTAAATTATTATATTTCGAAGCCAAAACGGCAAACCGCGATTTAAAAATAAAAATTTTTTAAATAAATATTTACTATCATTGTTCTTTTTAAATTCTGTCGAGTAGTTTTGTTAATACAACAGATAATAGTTGGGCGGGCATGTAGTTTTATATGCTTTTAATGAGAGAGAATGATTACTTTGTAATTAAGTATCTCGCGTTCTAATAGATGCTGAAACCCTCGGGATTTATTAGAAAACGTTATTTTGTCTGTGAAAAAAAATGAGCAAAATCTGTCGAAAAGTGAATTCATGCTGGAACTCCCTTAATCATATACAACAATTAAAACTGTTTCAACTTCAAAAATATATTTTTTCATACTTGAAACATTGACACACTCTACAAATCAAACCTGTCAAAGACGAATTATGTGAGTAGATTACAAAGAAGAATTATTTTATATTTATTTTTTGAAATTTCGAACTTCAGAATACATCTTTTTCGAAATTTTAATACATTTCGAGTTATTTATGAAATCGCGAAAAACGTTTCTCTTTTATGTTAATTGACATCAAATGTTGATACGAAAAATCATACACATCTAGATAGGGAATCGAACTCACGATTCTCTAAACCATTGCGCTGCCTCTGATGTACCTTAGATGTTATGGTAGTTGAATGTACACGAACTTTCACTATCTTTGATGCCGATGTATTATTAATATGTTTATTTACTATTTGCATATTTTTTAATTGTTTTTTTTTTTTTGTAAAGTAGCGTCTATTTATGCTTTTTTGTTGCTTGGTCTAAGAATCTTACTTTCAAGTGATAGTACTGAAAGTTTGGATTAAAAAACAGGTACTGTTGACTCTTCAACGGGTATTCGTTCCATCTCGTTTTAATAATAATGAAGTACATCCATACATTATTAATAAGTCTGTGTAAATGCCTCTAATTATTTTACATATATATATATATATATATATATATATATATATATATATATATATATATATATATATATATATATATATATATATATATATATATATATATATATATATATATATATATATATATATATATATATACAAAGCATTACATCACATTATTAAGCTCCACCTATAATTTGTTGTTATCAATTCACACAAAACCTATTAAATGATAATTTTATCGATATTTGTGTGTTGATAATTTGATTATAAATACATAATTATTGTGTGGTTGGTATATTTTTAATGTGTGTTATATGGGGTTGGTTTTTTTTTTATGGGTTTTGTTACGTTTTTCAAAAAAAAAAAAAACACTTTTATAGTTTTTAAAAAAAGAGTATATTCTTTGTAATATTTGAATACTTCTGATGAACTGTGATGTTACTTTCCAGTAAAACACCTCAGAATCCTATAAAGTAGTGAGTTTAAGTTATCCTTTCAAAACATCATCTGGACCGTCTTAATTGAAGGTTATTGATGATATAAAAAAAAAACTCCATGGTGAATCATGAAGAGATTCATCCACGGCTTTGATATAAGTTTAACTTGAACTTTAAAGTTGCATACTTTTTTCGAAATTTTATAATTAATTTGAGCCTTGTTCATTCGGTTTTCAAACAAAATGCTTCGGAAAAAAGTTGTTCATTATTAAGATACTAACTTTATTTCGAAACATTTTCTCAAAAATCGAATAAATAAGACCCAAATCAACTAAGAAATTTTTAAAAAAGAAAGCTACTCTTGTGGCCTATTAAACATTTGTGTCCCATGTATCATGTTAAAAAATTTCGTAAACAAAAAGGTCACAAAATGTACACTCCCGTTCATAAAAACTGAATCAGCTGAAACATTCTTAGTGTTATTGTATTTAATATTACACATGTATTTAGTAATATATTCGTAATACATAAAATGTTACTTACTGGTTCAAATATTATGAACGGGAGCGTACATTCAGAAAATTTTCAGCTGACTTTTTTACTATATAATGGCCTCATCTGAATTACGCATTTTGTATTATCGAGAAAGATCTGTACTTATTCTGCTTTCGAAAAAATATTTCCAAAAAAATTTGTTCGTAATACAAATACTAGCAACTTTTGTTCTTAGTATTGTTATTCAAAAACCTCAATGAATTTGGTGTAAATTAAATTGTAATCTTTGAAAAATGTATACGAGTTTGAACCCAACAGGACCACAAGATGGTTAGCATTCTTTTTTCATAATTTTATAGTTAGTTGGTGCGCTATTAATTAGGTTTTTGGGAAAATGTTTCGAATTAAAGTTTTATCGTAAGCATTTTTTCGAACAAGGCATAAATCAATTATAAAATTGTATATGAAAACATTTTATGCTTGCATAGCATAGCATGACTATCTAAAATAGATTATATTGGAAGTAATACTCAACGACTATAATAATCTATTATTATAAATTATTAATTAAATAATGTATTTTAACTTGCATGTTTATTACTCTGTTAAAAAGAAGAGAAAAAAAAAAACTTTTATATAATTTTACTAATACATTTTAATTTTATTATTTTGTAAATGTTACAATAAAAACAGTATGATATGTTTTGTAGTATTATTCAATATAACTTAAAATACATAAAAATAAATAAAAACATAGTTTTGTCTTTGTTTGTAACACGATATTCATAAATAACTATCTCTTACAGATATAAAAATATGTTTGTTTTTGCTAAAATAATACATGAACTAGGTATTAAAATAATTATTAAAAAGAGGGGTAGCGTAAATGGGCCCCTAGCACCTAGACCCAGGGGTCCTCTGTGCCCTCCTTGGGAACAACCTGTCACCCGTAGGCGAGGCGTCTCCGGGTAAGAGGTACTATTTTAAGCAGATAAAGCTCTTGGATTCTGCTGAGAGGTCACACAGAACACCCACAACTTTTCCGCCAGGATTGCTCCCAGGATTAATTGATCCAAGGTTTCGCACCCAAACATTCTATACCTGACAGCCTGCAGGTTTTTGCAGGTGCAAATAATATGTCTAAAGGTTTCATCGTCCACTATACAGGCTCTACAAGTGGGATCATCAGAGATCCCCAAGTTATAAAGGTGGTCGTTCAATCAACAGTGTCCTGTCAAGAGCTCCACCACCCTTCTCAACTGCATTCTATTGAGTTTCAACCTAGCATAGGTAAACTTGGCCTGTCGCATGCCTTGCACAAAGTCGCAGTAGTCGAGATGAGCTTGTCGCAGCCACCCCTTGTTTTTAAACAAAAACAAATAGAAAAGGGCCATTCAATGATGGAATATTCGATATGTTGTGTAATTCTGATTGTTTGAGATCATTATCTTCATTATCAAAATCTCAAGTAAATTTTCCGCTAAATGTGTTGTGTATGTGTTTATATGTATTTGTTTTATAATAAAAGCAAACCGGTTTTTTGTTCTGATTATACAAGACAGTGCTGGACCTATCTTAAATACATTTACACCTATTTAACTAAATACCGTGTTTTGAATGGTATCGATTGTTGAAATCACCAGTTCAGTTTCATCCTTTTGAAATACATTGTATTACTATCATTATTAATATGGTACCAATAGTTTTTAGTATAATACATCATATTCTAATAATGTAATACCGTCTATAATTATTATCCTATGTACATAATAAATAATGTTTTTAACTGTATAATATGTTATCGTATTCATTTGCATACGTTCATCGTCTACCTTTAACTCTTTGGATGAAGAAATGAAGAATGAATTATATATATATATATATATATATATATATATATATATATATATATATATATATATATATATATATATATATATATATATACACCATTTCATTTATTATATATTAAGTGTATGCCGTCCTTTCGAATACGCTAGCTAGCTATGATGAAGCTGATATTTATTTTTAAAATATGATTTTAAAATAAAATATATATTTTCTATATTAAAATTTAATTATTCTGGGATATAAGAATTCCGTAGCAAAACTAATAGAACTTGTAGGGGTATCGCTTCTTCATTAAATTATTATTATAATTTTGTTCATCATTTTTCAATTATATCTTTTTCATGTATTTATTTGATTTATGAAATATAATTATTTTAATATGTAAATTACCATGGTTGTTAACATTCAAAGCAACCGTGATAATAAAGGGAAGTTATAGTTGTGATGCAACAGATAAAAATGATGAACAAAATTATAATAATAATTTAATGAATAAGCGATACCGCTACAAACACAAAACAAAAATTGTGCTATATTTAAAAATGGATTGCTGTCCGATAAACTTCACTGTATATTCGTATTATTTAAAGGTGGGTTTCAAATTGAACAGAAAAATCATAAGTATAAGGGGATCAAGAAGGTTGAGATACGAACTGTACATGCACGTTATGCCTGAGATGTTATGTCTACTTGGAACTGGGAGGTTATGGGTTCGAATCCCGACATCGGCAGTTTGTCAATTATTCAGAAAAAAAAGGGTCGATTAATTGACTAAACTGTCCGTATATGGACAAGAACGTAGTAACCGGCTACGCTTGCGAAGGTATTCTACAGTTTCCTTCACGAACTCCAGATGAATATCGGCATAGTTCCTATCAGAGTCGACTGTAGCCGCACAGCCTACCAATTTCTAGGCTACACACAAAAGTTCCTTTTACTCCACTCACATCATCACATCCTTAGGCATCACAATGGACCTTATGATCGAAGTGCAGCCCGTCCAAGGCAAACGCTACAATCAAAAATCTACATCATATTTATGAAAAAATAAGTAAAAATAAAAGCAGTGTTTGTAAAAAAATAAAAATATTTTATTATTAAACTTCTTTTTCATCTCTTTGTGCAGGAAACTAAGACAAAAACTGGCCCATTCACAAACTTTTAAATCCAGACCAAGCTCAAAAAATTTCAGCTCGACATTTCTTTTTGAGTTAACGTGGGGACATACGGATAGATTCACATAAAAGGTAAACTTGAGACTGAAGTTTAATTTCTTAGTCCAAATTAATACAAATATGAATAATATTAAAAAAAGAGCGAGTATATGACCCGAAATTAGTAAACCAGAAGAATGATCAAGTACTTTTTTAGTTAGGGTGTAGAACCTTAAACTCAAATATTATACACAAATATATTCAACATCCACCGATTCAGTTTAGATTAACAAATTTTTATATTTTATTTTTACTTTTTTTTCTTTTTTTAAATATATAAAATAATATTTTAAACTTAATTATCTTTTAATGTATATTATTAAAAAAATATTATGGAATAGATAAATTAACTAACTGTATACATATTTACATGGTAAAAAGATAATTTATATTCCAAAAAAAAAATTAATTATAATTACGAACAAAATTTATTTTAACACGATAGATGTGTTAAAATGTATTTTTATATTTTCTATAGTTGGCTATATTGATTTTAGTTGAGTAATCAAAAAACACACATCATATATTAAAAATAATAATGATGTACAAAGAGTTTCAAGAGTATTGTAGGTACAGGTATAAACATATAAATCTAGCTCGAGATTCTCAATCTTTGGGTAGGTTTATATAAACCATACTGTTGAACTATATGATTTCTGGTTGTAATATAAATTAAAGATTTTTCAATGATTTTCTGTAATTTCCCAAGTTCCGTGAATTTTTTCATTTGGACTTTAGCAATGAACTTAGCTATACCCGAAGGTAAGCTGCAAAAGAGTTAAGTAAAAAGTAAACTATAAGTCATCATTCGTCCAGAAGAATTAATTTACAGTAGAACCTCTTTATATCGAACCTCGATAAGTCGAAAACCTACCAAACTCGAAAAAATATTTTGTTCCCTCCCTTTCAAACCCCAAAACCTCCATTACTCGAAATCTCAACCCTCTATAGGTCGAAATAATCGGTGAGTTCCGCAAACCATTTCAGTACATATTTTCCCTCTATAACTCGAAAAAATAAATTGGACCTTTGTGTCTCGAACATAGAAATCTTTGATTTTACAAAATTAGTTAGATTGAACTACAAGTCCTCTAAAATTTTAAAAAATTTTAAAAATTTTGTCCTTTAAAATTTATTTCCTTACAAAATACGCCTTAGTCAAAATCATAAGTCGAACACTATAACTCGAATTTTTTGGCATCTCCCTTGAAGTTCGACTTACAGACTTATTAGATAGCATTCTATGCCTCAGTAATATGCAAAATTAATTAAATTATTCTTTTAACAATATTTTTAGGAAATAGCTTTTCAAAATCATCCTGTATATTAATTTGTAAAACATGTAAAACAACTAAAATAATAGGATAAATTTATTAAATTTATGAAACAGTTAATTGTAGGTTAGATAATATATATATATATATATATATATATATATATATATATATATATATATATATATATAATATTTTAAATATAAAAAGCACAACTTAACACTTTTATTTCAATGAAAAAATTTGTATTTATAAAATATAAAATGTTTTTATTTATTAAAATTCTGATGAAAAGCTCTCATTTTTCTTTTCATAAAATATGTTTTCTTTACAAAATTATATTTTTTTGATGAATATCTTAAAAATTCATTTTGTAGATAAAATTTCATTCAATTACATAGAACATTAATGTCTAGGGTTTCAGCGTACTCGTACCGAGGTTCTGAAAAGTCAGGATTTGTCATTAGGAATAAAAGTATTCAATTCAATTATTTTCAAGGAATAATGAGGTAAACATCTGATTAAAAATAGTAATTTGTACATAATCTTTTTGGTTCTAAAGGTATTTTTATCATTTTCCCTGACTGAGACTAACATTTCTTGATAGTTCATTGACTTTTCTGGAATTTTTTCCTGTATTTTACATTTTATAAGTAGAATACAATCAAATACCAGAATGGTTCACCAAATTTTTCCACTTTGCTTTCCATAATTAAACTCCATCATCAAGATTCTCGTAGGTAATTCATTGAGATTTCTTGCCAACACAAAAAGACTGAAAACTGTCTACGGTATGCAAAATAATTGACTAAATTCACTTGTCGACTCCCAACCATGTTTTAAGTTTAAAAAACTAGTCTCACATAAATTTGACTAAACTTAATATTTATTTATTTTTAAACTGATTACAAGTACCGAACACAATTTAACTTAAATAAAATTTACAAAGTAAATATGTGAGAAAAATTTATAAAAAATAAAGTTTTCCCTACTATAGCTTCTTCACCCCCAACCCCATTCCCCACTCTCTCACCCTACTTATATAAATGAATTTATAAAATAACAAGTACACAAGTAAGACGCACGGTATCACACATATTAAGTAGTATAAGTATTATAACAAGTACCTCTCTATGTTTTCTACAGGAGGTCCCAGAAAAAACTGTTTCCAGAAATTCCACAATTTCAGAAATGATCGGGTTTATACAAACAAATAACTCATAGATTTCCGATCAAACTAATAGATCATTTTTTCTCGTAGGAATAAGGATTAATTGTGCACTGCACTCAATGGTTTTAGAAAAATTTTTAATTGACCAACGTTTCGGGACCAATTGCCAATTCTTCAGGGTATATACTTTGATCTACACAAGTTGATTGCAGTTTTTTTAATTTTATTATTGGTTTCTGTCATTTTGATTCGGTTTCTGAAAAAAAAACTGCGAATTAAAGGTGTTACTATATTCAACAACTTTTATCCAATACTTTTTTTCTAAAACCGAATCAATAAGGCCCAAATCAGTGCGGTCCATAGTATATAAAAATAAATAATAAAATACAATTAAATAATAAAAAAATAAAATTTTATTTTTTATTTTTTGTAGGAAGACCCTGAAGAAGTGACAATTTGCCACGAAACGTTGTTAAATAAAATGTATCGAAAATGAGTTACGAGGAGTTTTGTTGGAATAGCGCTATTGATTTCTACAGTATGGGAAAGCTATCATAAGGGTCTTGTTCCATTAAGATGCGGAAAATAAGACTTTCTAACACAAAATATTAATTTCTAGGTTTTGCGTAGATATGTAATTCCAGTTAGAAACAGTTACTCCTGTAACACGTTGTATAGAATGTCACATGAAGAAAACGTAGTTACAGAGGAAAAAAAAGTGACATTATTGTTGTTTCCCTGTTCGACTAGGTGGGTGGAGGTGTAGTAGGTGTAGTAGTAGAAGTAGTGTGTGGTTTTTTTCTACACAACAGGAGTAAAAAAAAAAATGTGCACAAGAGAAAATAAATAAATATTGGAAAAGTACATACAGTCGTAAATTTAAACGTCACACTAATGTTTTGTGAACAAGTGAAAAGAAAGAAAAGTTTTTTTTGTTTGTTTCTTCTTGTTTCACTTGTGTTGTTTTATTTATTTCTTATGTGTGTGTGTGTGTGGGTGTGTGAGTAGTATTGTTGTTGTGTTTTTATATTTAAGAGTTCTATGGTGTGTGATGTTGTAGAAAGTCATAGTCGGGTATGGTGAACAACATGGTGTACATGTTAGTTATAATATGCAAGTAATACAAACACTTACATTTTTTTAGGGTTCAGTATTATCTACTATATAGACAGTTTTCACAACTATCGACATAGCGGCAAAAGTGTGCAATAATTAGGGACATATATGAATATCAAATGTTAAAATTTGAATAATATAAGTTTCCTCTTTAACTTACCATTTTTTATACTCACATTGAAGGGGAAATACCAGACAAATCTTTTGTTTGGCCTGAAATTAGTATTGCCAGTGTCCGCCATATTGAGTTTATCGTGACGTCATCTACTCTTTGTCACTTTTACTATCAATATTTACATTTAGGTTTATTTTATAATGTCCAAAATCTGCGAAATTTACTTTCATATTTAAATACCTTTGCGTACACACTACACGTTCCCTGAGTTACTATGGTAACTACCAACAAACTGATGTTAATTCATTATTTATTAGGTAAAATGAACGTTTGATTTCAATTCGAAATTTTCATTTGAGAAAATGCAAATTATTTATAGCCATAGCAGCAGATTATTATTATGATTTTAAACTTAAGGTATTTCATTAAGCCTCTTTGAATTGAGTAAGACTTCGTCACATAGAATGGGGATTCCGAATTTCAGTCGGTGATTCCTGTAAGCAGTTACTGGTTTTATTATTCCTTATTGAGGTTAGCATATAAAGTTTGAGTTCAGTTATTCTACAAGAAATTCCTGTCAAAGAACGATTAAAAATTTGATATGCAAATTTAATTTTGATAATCATTTTGGCTCTAATAGGTCGAAAATGGGACATTTTGTTTGGAACAGATGATGGATCTGAAAATGCTTTAATTTTCAAACATATAACCCACAGTTTTATGCCCCTGTAATATACTAATGGCTAGACATTCAATATTTAGATCATGGAGCTTTAGATTAATGGACAAGTGTCTCCAACTTACACACCGTAACCACCAACAAACTTGTCTTTTAATTATTAAATATTCAGGAAAAAAATAAACATTGGTTTAAAGACCACAAATTTGTATTTTTTTTTAATTCTTAGTAGTAAAAAACTAAAGGTTGGGATTCGATTCCTAGCGGATAAGTTAATTTTCCATATAAATATTTAATTAAAAATTGAATGACATGTTAGTCTATATAGTTTACGCTAGTTCTTTCATACTATGTCTTACGTAACCTTAATGAAAATTTACATTAGTATTGTATTGTGAAGCTTAAGTATATACAAATATAAATATATGGAATTCTTATTAGCTTAGATTTTAGCTCGAATATACCAAGATATCTTGATATATTCCTACACCCCTAAAGACACTACCAGTGGAGTTTAGGAGCCCCTGTATCATGTGAAGCAAATCTTGTTGATATAATACCTTAACACAATATGAACGAATTCAAAATTATTTAAAGTAAACATATTCAAACCTGGGCCATTAAAAATGTCCTAAAATTTCGGAAAAGTCCAATACGAAACCATTTATCGTGCTTCACCCACACGCTTAGCTATTAAAATTTTTTTTTTTCATTTTCTTTTTTTTTGTTTTAAACCATATTTTTTCTTCTTCATTACAATATTGCCCCCATCTATAACCTACAAGCTTCCTTGTCGTCCTCTACTAGTAGCTCTTTATCGTTCCTTACTTTATGACTTTTTACTTGGGACATTGAGTTGTGTTTTGTTATTTGGTTCTCTGTACTCTGTAGGTACAATAAGCGTCAAAAGTTGATGCTAAATTTTCTAATTGATTTGTGCCTTATTGATTCGGTATTCGAACAAAATACTTCGGATAAAAGTTGTTTAATAACATAGGGTGGTGCATAAGTAACGTTATGATTTAATTCGTGAATAAATTTTTTGTTTACTTTTTTTTTTTCAGAATTAACTTTGAAAAACTTGAGAAATTTATGATGGAAAGACTCAGCACAGAACAAAGATCCAAAGTTGTTCAATGTTATTTCGAAAGTTAGCATTCAATATTCAGACACAAAGATCATATCGAAATTTCTTTCATGTTTCGACAATTTACCGATTGGGTCAGCGTTTTCGGCAACATGGGTCTGTCTGTGATCTTCCGCGTGCTGGGAGACCTCGTGCAGTTCGACATGATGCGAACATTGCTCGGGTGCAAGCAAGTGTAAACCCCGAAGGCTACGTTCTCAGCAGTTGATAATGTCTAGGCGGTCTTTGCAACGAATTTACCGTACGTTACACCTTTTCACATATAGGATACAATTGGTTAAAACCAAATGATGTACAAATACGCATTTGTAGCGGTATCGCTTCTTCATTAAATTATTATTATAATTTTGTTCATCATTTTTATCTGTTGCATAACAACTATAACTTCCCTCTATTATCACGGTTGCTTTGAATGTTAACAACCATGGTAATTTACATATTAAAATAATAACATTTCATAAATCAAATCAATAAAGATCAATTATATCTTTTATACATATTATTTATTTAAATAATAATTATTTAATATAACTATTATTTACCTTTACACATTCAATATAGTCACCGTTTTCAAGAATTGTGCCTAGAAAACAACGAGTATATTCACAAACTCACAATGAGCGATGAGGTACATTTTAACCTTAATGGCCACGTGAATAAACAAAATTGCAGTGTATGAGGCACCCAAAATCCAAGAATAATTGTTCAAGATCAAATGCACGCAATTAGATGCACAGTATGGTGTGGAATAACTTCAGAAAGGATCATTGCAACTTTTATTCGAAAATTTTTTTCCGAAAACCAAATGAACAAGGCACAAATTAATAATAAAATTTGAGAAACTTTCTTGAACTTTTGACACTTATTGTACTACGTATATAGTTAAATGGCATATTTATTTATTGGTTGTGCTTGCAATATGAATAGAAAAGAAATAGAATAATAATTTGACATAATGTATGTAACAATAGAAGAGAAATGGAGAGCTTTATATTATATATATTTGACAGAAAGCTAATAATTCAATCAATACATTTACTTATAGTTGTATACATTATATACCATTTTTTTCGCAATATATATTTTGTAGTATTTCTAGCTATATTGGTTAGAATACAATGTATTTTCTAGAAACGATACGATTTAGTTCGAAAAAATTCATGTTTTGACGAATTTTTGAAGCAAATGCTGCAGCTATTGACGTTGTACGGATTTCGCCAAAATTTCTTCAAATGTCAATCGACCCTTACTAGAAGCAGTCATTTAAATACTGGCTTCTTACAAAAAGCTATTAATTATTATTAAAGATTACTACAAAACACGTGCACCTGTTATGTCTGAAGGTGGGTTTTGCGCGGATAAACTTCTAACAACCGCTCAGAGAAAGGGATTGGAGGAACTTGGGGACTCTCTTAGTAAATCAACTGTGAAGACTAAAATCGTGGAGTGCCGCAATAGCTGCGAATTTAAAAGATATTCATACTAAGTTAAGCCTAAGTTTTTTTGGAAGTCTTGTGCATTTTAGGAATGGCGCCAAATATTTAAGTATATGTGATCGGAGTGAAAGATATGCGATAGCCAATTTTCGAATGTATGGGTTTAAATGGGAAAGTAAAAGAGTGGATGGAATCTGAGTTTAGGTGCTATGTGATGGGGCAGAGAGTATAAAGCATTTGTTGTAAGATTGCCCAGGTAATTGCGGACCACAACGTGATACATGTATAGAGTTAAATTTAGTGGATTCTGTCACAATGCTTAGCGTTTATCAACCACATTTTATCAAGGCGCTCATTGAATATCTTAGTTTTATTAATAACAGCAGAATGTCTCGTTTAGATTAAGCCAGTTCACGATTCTTGAGTAACGCAATAACTTTGTTTACTATTGTATTTGTAAAAGTAATATATTATTATGTACTGGGTGGACCATTTTAATCGGCAATGCATTTAATATCCGCCGAATCCATTTGATTTACGAAAATATGTTTCCACCAAAAGATTGTAGAATTTTTATAAGAAACAACTTTCTAGCCTTAAGTTTTCATCTATCGTTTATCAACATTACTAATTAACGTTACTATGTACTACAAAGTTAATAATTACAAATTTTCCTATTGAAGTAATATTAAGAGAGAATTTTAAGATTTTTCCTTCCTCCCTCTAAGCCCCACTTTACCCTCGTACAATTTTACAGCGAACTTGACCTTTTAAATATAAAAAGCACGTCACAAACCAAATTTCATGAACCTAAAATTACGGCATACATTTTCTTCGAAAATTGGCTAAAAATAGAAAAATGGTTAAGAAATAAAATTATAGATAAATTAAATTTACTACAATTTGGTTACTTATCATTGTTTCTCGAATAGTATCAGTTCAAATGGCTCAATAATAGAATAGTATTGAAATGCCATTTCTTATGAGTTATACGCGCTACTGTTATAAATGTTACATACCGAAAAAACATTTAATCGAATATTGACGCTCCTCCTCCCCCCTGTTTTTTTCCTATATATATAGAATAAATGTACATAATATATTTTATTTGTGTAACAACATTTTCATCGAATAATAATATAAAATTTATTTTCACAAACTGTGTAAACATTATTTCATTTTCTTGATAGTTTAACACGCTCGCTTACTACATAGTTTAGTATGGTATAGTACTCTGTGTATATACTATACGGGTTTATACAACAGAATATACAACCATATAGCATCATCATACAACAACGCCAATAATATCAACATATCAATTTTACAAGATGATTTAGTGACAAGCATTTAAAATTTATCATCTCATGCAACGACAAATATCATGTTTTTTTTCAACAGTGATTCAGGTTTCGAAAAAATGTTTCGAGTAAAAGTTATTCATTCTAAATATACTAACAACTTTTATTTGAAACATTTTCCCAAAAACGAATTGAGAAATAATAATAATAATCAGAAAGAAGGGTACCACAAACGGGTCCCTAGCACCTAGACCAAGGGGTCCTTTGTGCCCTCCTTGAGAACAACTTGTCACCCGAAGAGGTGCTATTTTAAGTAGATGTAGCTATAAGATTCTGGAAAGGACACAGAACCCAAACAATCTAAATCTGACACCCTGCAGGCTTCTGCAGGTGCATGTAGCATGAATGGAGGTTTCATTGTCCTCCATACAGGCCCTACAAGTGGGATCATCAGAGATCCTCAAGTTATGATGGTGGTAGTTTAATCGACAGTGTCCTGTCAAGAGCCCCACCACCCTTCTTTACTGCATTTTTTTGAGCCTCAACCGAGCACAGTCGAATGGTCTAGCTTTGCTTATGCACAACTTTGCCTGTCCCATACCCTGCGCAAAGTCCCAGTAATCGAGATGAGCCTGTAACAACCACCCTTTGATTCGGTAAATTACGGAGCATCTTGCTATGGGAATGATAGGCTCAAATGAATTGAGTAGAAATCAACTATAAAACTTTCAAAAAAAAGACGCTATTTTTGTGGCTAAAAGTATACACAAAAAGTTTTTTTCATAATTTTTATAGTTGATTTATGTCGAATTCGAAAAACGTAAATAATTAGAAAATGAAGAACATAGATTCGAGATTGTTTTTTTGAAAACCAAATGAATTGGGCAAAAACCAACTAATATTTCTAAGTATCACTTTACCGAATTCATTGTATCATTCACTATACTGCCGTGCTTCGGTTAAAGGTAGTAAAGTGTTAAAAGTGAAAACAGAGAAAGGCATTAAATGACATTTACTGCATTTTACCTAAGCACAGCAGTATTTTTAGAGTGACTGGCGTCAAAATAAGATCTTGTATATTTTTAAATCACCTTATACAAAAGAAATACCAAAAAAAATTTTACACGTATAAGTATAATATATTCAATTGAATTGACTTACATTACATTACATTACGATAACTCACGATATGTGAAGAATTTATTTATCCCCATCATTCATTCTTACACAGTCACAGTCACACTAACACCATCATGCCATGCCATTCATTCTAAATATATTATACTGTAAACTTTTTATTGAATTATTTGCTTTAAATTACAATCTATCTGATATAAACATGTCACTATGTATATAAATATATTCTATATAAAAGTATATAAATATATATTTAGGGTGTTCTGAAATTTATTTAAAAAAACTATACCACGGTGTAGAACTGTAAAAAACAAACAAAAAAGTATATTAAAGTTTTTCGATTTGACTTAGTTTTTGAGATATAATTAATTAAACATTAATAAATTCAAACGTTTTGTCATTTTGTGGGTATCGCTACACTTATTGAGAACTTTCAATGTCGCTACACTAGCATGGGCCGCCCTACTCAACTACTGTGGCCCCACCTCTTTACACTATGCGCTCCTTAATAATGCAAATGTGATTAGTTGAATTTATTATGATTGTTTAATTAAAAACTAAGCGTCAAATCGAAAAACTTAATTCAATTAAACAAACTTTATTGTTTGTTTTTTCCACCTCTACACCGTGGTATAGTTTTCTTGAATGAATTTCAGAACACCTGTATATATATATATATATATATCGGTGAATAGTTATTGAGAATATTGTCAAGTTGATGATTATGATTATTATTATATGTAGTCAGAAAAACGAATATAGAAGAAAAAAATATCCAGAAATATTTCCTTTGACTTATACTTTTATATATACATATATTTTTATATTTGTCGTAGATAGTAAGGATAAACTATTTAGCTGAATGACTGTTTAAGTCTAGATATTTGATGGTCAATTAGAATTATATCAACGTTCAAAACATTCGTCAGTTAGGTTTGAAAGAGAACACATACATATTTTCGGAGGTTCGCCAACTTTATTTCTTGCTAAAATGCTTTGATTAAGCTTACTAGCTACACCTAGTAAGCTTATTTCATGAATAGAATCGAACTATTCTAAATTTAACAATTATTCCAAACTTATTTTTATTTCAAATAAATGAATTTTGTAACAAACTAGGCCTTTTACAAAAGTAGTATTTCTAAAAATTAACCAGTGATTCAAATAATGATAAAATAAATATGCGGTTTTAAAAAAGAGTTACAGACAAAACGTATTCGTTAGTTTGAAATTATTTTAATAATTGATTTTTAATTACTACAAATAAAATTAAACAAAATTAATAACTAGTTTAGTTTAGTCAAAAAAGACAAATGATATGTTTTGAATGTTGATATTTTTGAATTATCAGATTATACGTATTGGCTACGACATATATAAACAATATCTTTACACGCTTATATGTGAAATCTGTGAAATATATTCACAATATTACGATATAAGTTTCTGATATAATTTTATCATATAAATCTTTATATTGTGGATATAAATGGTAAGTCATGTTTTTTTATTTGATTTGATTTTTAGTGTCTTTTAAAAAATCTTGGTATTAAATCATAGACTCTATTTAAATAAAAAAAAACATGTCCAAATTTCCTACATATTGTTACATTTATATATAAAATATAGAAAATAGAAGTAGAATATAATAGATTCTTTCAAGAGTGAAAAAAATCCTAATTCCAAAGTCTTATCCGAAAATGCTTCCTTGTCGCGATACATTATACGAGTCTTAAAAATTGTATGAGTCTAAAAGCAAAGTTGGTCATCCTTTGCGTTCTTAAAAATTTTGTATGTTTATATGTCACGAATAAGTCAATTAATTAGAGTCTCTTTTCGATTCATTAATAACACCTCATATCAAAATCGATTACAAAAAAAAAAAAATAAATAATACAGACGAATTGAGAACCATCCTCCTTTTTGAAGTCGGGTTAAAAAGTAGTAAATACTACCATAGTTTGATTTTGAAGTTTAATTTATAACGCTACAGTTCGATACAAACGTTGATTGCTTTTGACTTTCAAAAGTAACATCTCAAATTGTAAATTAGAAAACTTCATGAGACCAAATTAACCAGAGACTAACTTTATGTCACCAAATTAGCGATGAACTTTCATATCATACGAATGAATGGTAATTGAATCTGTCTGTTTAATATTAATAAAATAGTAATAATTTAACAATAAGCGAATTCCAAGTAGTCGGAAAAACTTTTCACTTGATCGCCATCAGTCAACAATTTAAGATCTTCGTCAGGGATACTATAAACATCGAAGGTTGCCCTTTAAGGATGTACGATAATGTTTAATAATGTTTAATATTTTTTGTCTTCAGTTAAAATTAAAATTTAATTCAAGCCCGTCATACCGGCCCTAAAAAAAAAGGTATTTAAGAAAAAAACCTGACATTTCTGGTAATTAAGCTACCGCCGACATAAATAATATTCACCCGAAATCTCAGTTGTTTTCTTAAATATTTTTTTAGGCCGGTCATTCCGGAATGTTATTGGATCAATCTCTTTATAAATATTTCTATTTTCAATTGCATAGCTTTTTTTATTCGTCTTATTTATTCTGAAGTGAAAATTATCAAAATATGTCAAAATATGTGTAAAAATGTGGGTTTCTCTATAAGAGCCATGCATTGAAACTCGAACTTTAACATAATATAATTAATTCAAGAACCCCGTAACCATCTCCCCCCCCCCCCTTAAACTTTTATAATTGATTTATATGCATATCAACTACATCCTTAATATTTCTATACGCCTTTTTACCTACATTAAAATATTTTACAAAATCTTGGGATCTATTGTAATAAATCTATAAATATTTATCCTTGTTTTTATCCACATAAACGTTTTGTATTAATTATTTTGACGCATTAGATGTCTTAGACCAAATTAATGGTATGTTTTCCAAGTAATCGATTAAAAATAATACCCCGTTTTAAGAGCAATTAATCTTCTATATCCTATTCTAAAAATCAATTCAAAAAACTAATTGAAAAAAAAACACAGTATTGAAAGCAATTTACAAAAATATAGACTTTAAAAAACAAGCGTCTACCTATAATCCCTCGACATAAACGCAGAGCAAACTGATGATGTTATGACTTCTCATAGTTGAAGATTTTAATCTGTAATCATTAAGTTTTGTAAAAAAAAAACAGGTTTACTAATTGTAATACATTGTTTCATATTCGTTTAATGATTTTTTTCCCTGGTAATAATAATAATAATACTGCTCTCTCCCCCATAATATTACTTAGTACAAAACAAAAGTTGTATACAATAAGTGAGTGTAGCCATCCCATCTATATTCACTATTAAACGCATATCGTATTTTAATTAACTACAAGTTTTTTTTTAATACCACCTTTTATATCGATTCTCTCCTCATAGTCTTTGTTTTTTTATATATATATTCCTTTTTAAGGCATACAATGAAATTCCCTTCGTGTCGTTCATTTTTAAGTTCACCCTTTTCGATTCCCTTATGTTTTGTTTTTAATTGTACAGGAAGGTTTAGATAAAAAATGCAAATATTTTAATTAAGTTTTGTATCATATTTTTCCGCATATTTATTGCGAATTTCTTCTACGTTGACAACGAAATCACGTTATCCAACGAAATCACGTGCTTGACGTTATTAATATTCGATTAAAGAATGTTGAATCATGACTCAAATGAGTTATTTCACTGGATTATTTTAGTACTGTGAAGATAACTATTTTAAAGACCTTATCAAATCCGTTGAGGTGTGTCAACCAATCTCATTTCTCACAATAAATACGACATTAAGGTTAATGTTTTCACATCTTGACTGAGTTATAACTGTAAACTTTTTTATATAGAAATGGTTGATTTCACCTTGGTGAATTTTGTCCCACACTTTCATCAGTTTAAAATCAAAGACTTCAACCCATATGTTTGTTAGAGTAAGAAGAACTCATATGTTCTATACAGAATTTATAGGACACAAATTTATGTGAAACACACTGTACTTTTGTAAAAGTAATTCCTCCCGCTGATTTTAATATTACTTTGAATAAAAATGTAATACTTTTTCATATACATGTTTTAAAAATAAACTTCTAACGTTTTAGAACAATTCAAGGGAAAAACAACAACATCAGGTCTTACCTATAAGACTTAGAGAAGGTTGTGAAAGGTAGAGCTTTTGCAATAAGGGGTTAGTTGTATATAAATGTAAGGTTCGATTACACAAACTGACTTCAGTGATTATGATGATACTGATATTCTTCAGTAACAGGAATTGAACATATATTAACCGATTCAATTATTTCACAACGGAAATATGGCAAAGTTTTGGCTTCTTTTGAAACTCAATATTCAATTTATAATTATAAATTAACTTTTATAATAATAATAGAGCTTACTTGAACATTATTTCAAAATGAAGATTTGAAACTTATCAATAGCTTTTTTATCTTTTAAATTTATTGATGATTTATTTATTTCAAAAATTTTGTTAAATCAGGTATTTCTACAGAAAGTCAAAATAATTTGGAATTTCGGACTTCTGATGAGCTTTTCTGCCGTAAGGAAGATTTATCCTGGGCTTTCTATTATCATTATTTCGTTTCTTTTTATCTGCTATAGTTTTTTCCAAACATTTGTCCGAAAAACTTGTCCTACTTTGAATCACAATCACATAATCAAGTATACGCAACCCTTTATATATCATTCTAGTTCACATTTGACCGTCAACATTTGATTACTAAAAATAAAACTATAAAAAAAAAGTTATTACAACAGTAGAAATACCCAACCACCACATACATATAAAAAACGAGGAAACTATTTTATTGAGAAAATTGAAAAGTTATTAGGGCAACAAAATTGGTACAATTTTATACATATATATTTGTTTCTTATGAATACATTTTAATAAAATGAAAAACATTTTCATCGAAATTACATACAAGTCATTTTTTTGTTTGCCTCTTTCAATTTATTCTCAATTGAGGTCAAGTGTCAATTACAACAACCAACAATATATCTCCAATAAATTGTGGAGTTTATTTGACCAAATCATATCGTCAAATCTAGATTTAACGTATAACTGAAATAGTTACTATCTTCGAAACTTATCAAATTGATTTGTCATTTATAAAATACTGTTTGTTCAACTTGTAGAAAATAATAAACGACAATCATCTTGATTTGTACCGTGCTTAATAAAACGTGTTATAATTGGATACTAGCCAATACGGTTGTATTATATACAGGATATTCTGAAATTCATTCAAGAAAACTATACCACGGTGTAGAGCTGCAAAAAACAAACAAAAAAGTTTTATAAAGTTTTTCGATTTGACTCGTTTTTGAATCAATTAAACATTAATAAATTCAACCATTTTGTGGGTGTCGCTACACTTATTGAGAACTCTGATTGTCGCTACTCTAGAATGGTCGTCCTACTCCACTACTGTGACCTCACCTCCTTACACTATGCGCTCTGTAATTAGTGGAGGAGTGTAGCTTCACCCAAAAATTGCAAATGTGAGTAGTTGAATTTATGATTAATGTTTAATTAAAAACTAAGCGTCAAATCGAAAAACTTTATTGAACTTTTTTGTTTGTTTTTTTCCAGGTCTACACGGTGGTATAGTTTTCTTGAATTAATTTCAGGACACCCTGTATATGTTGTCATAAACAAGTGAATATCTTCTATATGGGTATGGAATGGTATATTATAAGACATATCTGTATCGTATGGAGATGTATGTAAATGATAGATACATCTCACATGTTACACGGACATACACCAGGAAGCTTATGCAAAAATATTGTGTTAAGGTAATGTAAAGGTTCTCCTACACAAGGTAGGAGTCACAATAATGGAAGGAGGCTGGTAACCACGTATGTATCTAATCATGTTACCAACCTATTATTCGTTATAACCTACGAAATCATCTGCACACCATAAGAGTCAATAACGGATCTATTTAGACTGTACGGCGAGGAGAAAGAAACAACCAGCCACTTCATCCTTAACTGCTAATATCCTGGTTACAGCAGAATCAAGATATTCAGTGCAGCTCACTCCGAATGTATGAACCTTCAGAAAAACCTAAGAAGAAAACTCCTGGCCATTGTCAAGATATGGAAGAAGCGAATCTCGTCAGACTGAAGTAGAAGGGGGCGCACAATGATGCATAAGGTCGAAGTGCAATATTTTTTTTTATACCCCAAGATGTATCTAACTATCTATCTACTTATTATTCGACTGATGGTGATCGTCGAAACTGTAATGCGTCTTATTACCTCATTAAGATCGTATCATTTTGATAGCGCTAAAGCTTCCACACATCATTGTGTCCTTCAAGCATATACTACCGACTTTAAAAACGACTTTCTTTTTATTTGCAGAAAACGTGGGTCGAAACCATTTGGTTTTCGAAAAAATGTTTTGATTAAGAGTTATTCGTAACAAATCAACAATATACTTGTAAAAGACACGCTACTTCAGAATTTGATAATACTATCAAATTTATAAAACCGACCTCGCAATCCGGACCCCTTGAAGGATAAATATGTTTTGACCCTTCAGAAGATTATCAGAATCTCAGTCGGTCATGGGGAGGAATAACGTTCATCTGGATTTATTCATGAACAAGGCTGTCTTTTCAGGTTCAATCCATTGTTGTGGCTTTTCGGCAGTTTACCGCGAGTTTGTAGGCAATTTTGTATCCATTTAAGTAAAAGTGTCAAATTCCATACTTGTGTGCTTTTTCTGAATTCAATCAAGAGTGTAAACTTTATTGACAGAAGTCACTAAAGAATCTTATCTTAAAGAACCATTACGTGGATAGTTTTAACCTTTATTTGGAATCAAAATCCAAATCCAGTATTAATACTGAATAGTCTTAGTACCGGCTAACTCTCCTCGGACGATTTTGAAACGTCCGTCTGATAAATGAACGTGCTACAATTTACGATGTCCACATCAGAGTGCTCAGGCAATCTTTAAAGAGTTAAAGTACTAGAAAATTGTGTAGGACTCGTGTGGTAGTACCTTCAGGACGTCATACATACGTCATGTATATAACCGCCTGTACAATATGAATAAATGAATCTCACATTCTATATATCCAGGCAGTCAAATAATATAAGCAATCGTGCATTTGAAATGATATGCTGTCTTCTTCATCTACTATCATCATCTGAAGTATACATACATACATACCACACTCCCACAGTATAACCTGCATCCAAACCAACCCCCTCAATACAATGTATATATATTTCTGAAGGAATTGTTTACATGTACAATAATATGTATGCTCCAGGTAAACAACAATATTATAAAAATGTACATAGAAACATCTACATATTCTACTTCACGAAGAAAAAGAAAGAAGGAGTCAGCGTCCTTGTTGTTGGTTGTTATTTGAACTGAATGAACAATGTCTTAAAATAAAATAAAATGAGAAATAATCACTCGTGATGGTAAGGTAGATATACCTAGAAATGGATGAATATTGAAGCCTATAAAAAATATGTACTGATATATTATCTATGTGTATATATACATTCTTTCAAAGTATAGAAAAATTGTTTATATCTTGTATTCTTTTTTTCACAAGAATCAAATTGAAAAATATCTTTTCCTATTGATATAGTTCATGTTTTTATTACAGATTGTGTATTAAATATCTTTCTATATCATGATATATTATATCATGATCAAGAGTTGCCTATATTTTACTATCCGTTGAGTTGTTGAAAATATTTGAATGTTCAAAATTAATAAGCCTCCATATGCAAGAAATTTTATCAGAACTTCGTACTCTCGAATGGATTCGACACTTCTGCTCGTGATATTACTACTACCTAAAGAAATATGGCCACACCACTACTACTATGATCACATCACTACGTTTTGCGTGTAAAACATAGACCTGAAAATTTTTAATTTAGTTGCAATAAATTTATATGGATTGTATTTTAATACACAATTAGTAAATATGACAAGTATGGAAGTTTATATCGCCCCAATCATATTAAAGATTTATCATATCAAATACATCTCAACCTTGTTCTAGGATCAGGTGGGGATAGGTGGGTGTTTGTAGTCCATATGCTATGTGAAGTTCATATTAGAAAATATATATTTTTTATTATATTTTTCTATTATACTAAGAATATATGGGATGTTATATAAATAGTATTGATTCCTAGAAAACAAGACCACAAGGTGGAAATAATTCTTAACATATTTTAGATAGAATATTTTTGACATCAGGACATTGTGACTATTTTCGAATCTATTCTAATAAATTATTCTATGAAAATAGTACATTGGAATAAACTTTCAACAACTTGTTTTGGATAAAAATAAATTTTCTGACGAAAAGAGAGATGATCTAATTAATTCAATTATTTTTTCAACAAATTTACCAAAATCGTATAAAGATGACTTATCCGAAATCCATCCGTCAAATTAACAAGCTAAAAATAAAAAAATAAAATCGAAAAATATTTATAAGACATACCGTCTAAAAATGTATACAAAAGAGAAATAATTCGTATAAAACGGGCATACGTCCGAAAGTATTCGCCAAATCTAGATTATTGGTTTTTTTTGATACTTAAAAAATACAAACCAAACAGCCTTGAATATTATTCGGAAAGAATTCTTACCTGAAACAAAAAAATAACTAAAATTAATACAAGAAAATTAATACAAGAAAACAATATAACTCTTATAATATAGAATTCGGTCAAATTTGCATAAATATGGTATTTTTCCGATAAAGCCGTCAATGCAATTGGACTTTTGGTTTTAATTTACCTATAAACTAATTTTTCTTCAAATCGATTTCCAATAACTTTTTATGATTTTTCAAAAGTTGGCAGACAATTTTCAATAACTAACTATTCTGAAGAAAAAATAATAATTTAATTTTATTACTGTCAAAAAATGAAGAATTCCAACCAAGATTTCGATTCGGAGCCATTTAAGTCATTTTCTCTGATGGTGAACACAATTTTCGGACTATTCAAGACGTTTGCAATCCGTTTTTACATTATTTTTAGTAAATTGAATAGCTCAATTCAGTAGTTATCCTCCCTCAAAAATTTAAAACCTGTTGACGATCATTTCAAAGAGTAATTATCGATTACAAATCAAACTTTTAACACAGCGTATTATAGAGTTTATATATTTGAATTATTTAATAAAATTAAAACTGCTTGTTTAGGTTTGTTTTGCCATCATATTTAGAAACCTGGCGACAGCGCACAGTAAAAGAATATACACATAAACACAAATATACAACATAGTTTATTGTCAGATCTGTCACATTAAGTCAAATGAATTTCAAGTACATTTACTGATATTTTACAATAAATACTTTTAAAATATATTTAGGACAAGAGGGTGTAAATCGTTGTTAAGATTATTCATATACTTTACAACTTTTTTTAAAATCCTAAATAAATTTTATTACACATAATACTCATTTGACTCAAACGTAGCACATAAACGTCCATAAAGACTGTATATATTTCGTATTATCTTCTCTATGACACATATTACAAAATCATTATAATCAATTATTCAAATAAAAACCCAATTAATTGTCCCAAAAAACATTTTTAAAATGTTTTCATAACAACATTTATTTATCCACATAACAACACAAATCGTACACAATGGTTGTCCCTGATGACTTGTAAAACAACTAATTGTTAAACATTCATTTAATTTTATCAGTTCGTGTGTATCTATCTATATGTGTCTGTGTATCTGTGAATCTATCTAAATGTGTGTGTATCTCTATCTATTTGTGAGTGTAAATTGTTACAATTAAATGTGGAACAAAAAAAAAACACGATGTTATACCTATTTGAATTAATGTTTGATGCTAGAGTTAATGATTATTGACTACTATATAGCTAGCTGCTGTTCTGTTACTAACTGTGTGTATGGACGGCTATAACATATCTAGTAACTGACTAACCGAATTACTAACTGCTAGTAATGTATGTATATATAGATATATATAGATATGTAGGTATGCAGAATTGATGAAATGTTTATGGTTTACTTGATATAAACTGCTTCATGAACGAGAACGAGATAATATTCATTTTTAATTGGTTTCATGTTTAATGATTTATAAAAATAAAAAATAGATAAAACAAGTAATGTAACAACTAACTGAGTTAATTGTTTGAATATCCAGTATACACTGAGTTTTTCAAACAAAAGTTGTTTATTTTAAAGAGAAGAAGATTTTTTGTTATTAAACTTTTGTTATATCTCTTACGGTTTCAAAAATAGACAGTTTTACCCATTTTGCCCACATATAGTCCGATTTTGCCAATTAACGACCGCACTTTTATGCTATTGAATACACATACAAATTATCAGCTCGTTATCTCTTTTCGTTTTTGAGTTATCGTGTTCACGGACAGACAGACGGACGGACATGCAGAAATGGCCGAATTAGGTCATTTTATGAAAACATATGCCAAAAATTCATGCCTACCATCAATATTTTCAAGCGTTACAAAGTCGGGACTAAAGTTAATATAACTTGTATATTGACAGATACTGGGTATAATAAACTTAATATACCTTTTATATTTACATATACTGGGTATAAAAAGGAGAAAATACATTGAAAATTGTTCCTAATTATTTTCATACGAAAAAAAAACTTGTACGGAATTTAATGGTACACATGACCACAAAAATAGTGGTCATTTTTCAAAATTTTATTGTGGATGATTTCATTTGGTTTTTCGAATAAATACTTACGGATAAAAGTTGTTCATTATAAATATACTTCTATTCGAAACATTTTCGCCCGTCCCACCGCCGTTAACACGATATCTTAAAAATGACCAAAGAAAAACCGTGTCTCGCTGAGAGTGTTCTGCCGGCAATACAGTTCTTGTTCAGTTAATGGATGAGGTAGTTGTAGACGTTGCTGATTGGTTAAAATCATAGTGTACTCAGTGCGCTAAAAATTGCAGCTTGTTTTCTTAGACTCATGGTCAAAAAACAAACTCGAAATGGTGTACTCTTGACGCGAGGCAAGTCGATACGAGGGATAAAGAACGCTACAAATACACTTTCGCGCTTGTTAGGTGTCGCAATGCTTCGCCGAAAGTGTTCTGCTGGCATTTAATTATAGATGAATGAGTTTTGATGCGTATCACTTCCGAAATTAATTTAATGCTTCGCATATATTGAGTCTGACAAAGAAAATAATCATTAGATTTTAGCTTCTTTCTTTTATTAGGAAAGGGAAGAATCCATTAATAACGGCATTAATATATAAGACACTTTTAAATATCATTTTTTTCAAAATATTTGAAGATAAATATGGTACAATTTCATATAAAAACTGACGAAGATGTTAATTTAATTAATTTGAAATAATTAGTTTAATAATTTGTTTTCAATTTCCACAATAATTATTAAAATACTTTGCTCCAAACACGTTCCATTAAAAATAATAACCGTATAGAACTGATAATTATCGATATAATCGCTCCAATTACTATTAACGATATAGTATATATATATAGTTCAAATGAAAATTATCTATTTTCTAAGTTCGAGTACTAAATAGTAAATAAAAAAAAAGGTTCAATATATAACAATAGAATTGTGGCATACCAATAAACACTTATTTACTCGAACAAGAACTACAATTATAAAAACTATATTCGCATGAATATTTAAAATAAAACTTATTTTGACAAAATGGAAACCCGACTTAACAAAAGAAGCACTAAAAAGTAAAAAAATAATTGCATATTCTTGTGCCAATTTTAGTTCACCAAAGCAAAAATTTTTAAATATATATGTACAATTATTGTGATTTTTGGAGGCGGTGTCAACATAGAGAAATTCACATAACTTTTGGACACCGCCTCCAAAAATAACATTAATTGTACATATATATTTAAAAATTTTTGCTTTGGTGAACTAAAATTGGCACAAGAATATGCAATTATTTTTTTAATTTTTAGTGCTTCTTTTGTTAAGTCGGGTTTCCATTTTGTCAAAATAAGTTTTATTTCTCGCTTTTTAGTGACTTTGAAGTTCTATAACTGATTTTAATTGTCTAAATATGGGTAGACCTACTAAACGACCAACTAATTTTTAGTGAATTTTTTTATAACACTTTTTTT
This sequence comes from Nineta flava, assembly GCA_963920215.1. NCBI lineage: Eukaryota > Metazoa > Arthropoda > Insecta > Neuroptera > Chrysopidae > Nineta > Nineta flava. The sequence continues at coordinate 84,521,265 of OY986043.1, read as the reverse complement.
TTACCCGTTTTTTTTTTTTTTTTAAATTTTTAATGCATTTTTTTATATCAGATTTTCAGTTTTCTTTACAAGGAATTTGGTTTTTTTTTGTAAAATTTTTTTTTTTTGGGGTCGGTTTTTTTTTTAAGGAAAAATTTTTTTTGAAGTCGGTTTTTAAAAAAATTTTCTTATTTTCCCATTATGAATGAGTATACTTTTTCAAAAAAAAAAAAAAATTTCGCAGAAATCGGTTATCACATATAAAATGAGGATTTTCCTCGATTTTCCGGAGATCCCCTCATCAGAATGCGATTTGGTGACAATGGGACCAATCGGGAATCAAACCCTTTAAAACAAAAAAAAAAAATTCATAATCGGTTCATAAATGCCGGAGTTCTGAGGTAACAAACATAAAAAAAAAAAAAAAAAAAAAAAAAAATACAGACGAATTGAGAACCATCCTCCTTTTTTGAAGTCGGGTTAATAAAGCAACCATACAATTGAACTAATTTCTGTTTTTAGTTTAGTTTAACAACGGTAGCAGTTTATAAGAATATGTGAACGGTGTATCCCTCAAAACCAGTCCAAGTGGCCGAGCGTTCTAAGGCGTTATGTCTGCGCAGTATGCCTACTTGGAAACTGGGAGGTTATGGGTTCGAATCCCGACATCGGCAGTTTGTCAATTATTCAGAAAAAAGAGGCGCTTAATTGACTAAACTATCGGCATATGGACAAGAACGAAGTAACCGGCTATGCTTGAGAAGGTTTTCTGCAGTTTCCTTCACGAACTCCTTCAAAAATTCCTTCCACTCCACTCACATCCTTAGGCATCACAATGGACCTTATGGGCGAAGTGTAGCCCGTCCAGGGTAGCCTCTACAATCTATCTATCTGTCCCTCAAAAAGACATATGAAACGCATGTTTCGTTTTTTGTTGTGCCAGAAGCAAGAAGTGTTTGTGCATACTTATGTATGCACGTAAGAAGTTATACTTCGTTTTAAATAATTTGTTAAAATAATATTAAATAAGATCTACTCTACTGTTAAGACACAAAAGTTTAATAAAATGAAATACTAGTGAAAAACTACAATAGAAAAATTATATATTGTTATCTACATCCAATGATTCTGCATGTTATCATGATAGAACAGAACCAGTCACTTCTTTCGTTCAAATGAGTTCGAGTTTGTGAAGACATTAAATCCATTATTTACATTAGAATCAAATGTAGAGAAATTTATCACGACTAGGCCAGGATCAATATACACATATAACATGAGACATGGATTAGTAATAATGATGAAGACATTCCTTTATCTAATTTCAACTGTATAGTTAAATTTAAAAGTGCGAGCGTAAGAGCTAAGTTAACACATATAATATGCGGCTTTTGAGGGGTACATCGTGCACTTATACCGTTACAAAACAATTATTACCTTCTATGCCACAAGTTTTAATAATACCAACCCTAATTTATATTATTTTATAAACTTTGCTTGAGTGTATCGTCGATATAAGTAAAAATACTTAAGGATGTTCCAGCATACTACCACTTTTCGACAAATTTTGCTCTTTTTTTTCACAGGCTAAAAATATTGTTTTCTAATAAATTCAGAATTTTCAGAAATGTTCAGAATTAATATCAAATGTATCAATCTCTCTCATTAGAAGCATGTAAAACTGCATGCCCCCCAACTATTATCTGTTGTATTAGAAAAAATACTCGACAAAATTTAAAAAAAAAAACTAGGAGAGTAAAGCTAAATATTTATTATATACATTTAAGAAAAAATCGTGTGTTGCCGTTTTGTTTTCGAAAGATAAAAGTTTAAATTTATTAATTTTCTTCAAATCAACATTATTTTGTATATGTGAACAGTGTATTTGTCTATGTGTTGTATATGTGTGTTTATGTATTTGTGCTATAATAAAATGATTGCATAACATAGTGCTGGAACGTCCTTAATTAACAAATCAATAACACTTATATATTTGTAATTTTTTTTGTAACGATACAGCCATCGTATGCATTTTTAAACAAGGTAATATGAGTCTATTTATATGTATATAGGTTTTTCCTGGAAAATGAATGGGTTATTTTTCCAGGTATGTATTGATGGTTTGAATTGTAATTTTAATGTTTATAGTACAATAAAAAATTCGATACTGGAAATAAATGTGTATAGTATAAATAGTAATTATTTTGCTAGTTTTTTTTGTTATGGGTACAGTCCAATAGAAAAAGTGGACCCCGTAAAAACCATTGGCACTAACAATTTTTACGTAAACTTAATGGATTTAGCACAAATCTACTGTAAAATATTGACAAAAAACAAATGTGCGTGTGTGTACTTACATACGCACGTAAGAAGTTATACTTCTTTTCAAATAACTTATTAAAATAATATTAAATGAGGTCAACACTATTATTAAGACACAAAAGTTTAATAAAATGATAAAGTATTGAAAAACTACAATTGAAAAATATGTAAACTGTATCTAAAACCAATGATTCTACATTTTATCATGGTAGAACTGAACCAACCGACACTTCGTTCAAATTAGAAATTGAAAGCCTAAGCACGGTAGTGCGACAGGCCGAGTTTAAGTGGGTTTTGACTATCATGATTACAGTGCTATTACTTATCGTTAAATCAGACTCGATTTGACGCCGTAATAACTTTTGAACGCTACAGTGCTGGTTTTTCGAATATATCCTATTTAGAGAATTAATTATAAGAGACTGTTTTTTTAATCACGGTTGAGGAATAAACAGTTAAAAAGTTATTTTACTTCAAATATTTACTTAACTAATAAATATTTACTACTATGGGATGAAATATAAATGAATTTTAAAATTGTCGCCAAGGTAACTTTTTTAAATTTGGAACAACGTTGGTTACCTTTTGAATGATACTTCTCTTTCTTGAAGAAATTCGCTAGTCTACAAATTTGTTTATTTCGATTTAGAATAAAAAAAAACAAAAAAAAAACCAAAACAAACATTCACAAAATACACATAAACATAAATCGAAGTTGTCACATTTGTTTTGAGAAGGGTAGGTACCTACACACGGTAGTATTATTCTTTCTTTTGTATTCTCTCTCAAAAAATAAAATAAAAAACACACAAAAAACAATTGCTGCTACTACTTGTCTAAAAAAAAATATATATATATATATACAGGGTGGCCCAAAAATAGTCGAGTACCATAAGAGGGTAGGTAGAGGGTACGATTTTGGAACGAAACGTCCCGAGACATTTTTTTATTAGACGCACCGTTAATTCATTATTAATTAATTAAGGAAACTAGGTTGAAACCAGAGTTGCAAAAAGTGCATTTTTTGGATAATTCATTTTTAATTTAATAATCAATTTTTGGAAGAATGTATAGCTTAAATTTTTCAAATTATTAATTCTTTGAAAAGTGCATTAATTAAATGCGCAAGTTAAATTCGTTAAATTATAAAGTTTTCTCAAAAGTGCATTAATTAAATTATTTTATTGATTAATTTTTTTACTAATGCAATAATTCAATTTTTCAATAAAATAATTTTATTAATGCACTTTTGAGAAATCTTTATAATTTAACGAATTTAATTTGCGCATTTCTTTTTAAATTTATTATTAAAACAATTTATTTATTACATTTAAAAAAAAAAATAAAAAACTTTAATTAATGCACTTTTCAAGGAATTCATAATTTGAAAAATTTAAGCAATACATTTTTCCAAAAATTGATAATTAAATTAAAAATGAATTATCCAAAAAATGCACTTTTTGCAACTCTGGTTTCAACCTAGTTTCCATAATTAATGAATAATTAATTATCGGTGCGTCTAGTAAAAAAATGTCTCAAGACTTTTCGTTCCAAAATCGTACCGTCTACCTACCCTCTTATGGAACTGGACTATTTCTTGGCCACCCTGTACTATAGTAAAGTGAAAATAAATAATAAATACGATACAATCGATGTTAAACAAAATACCTAATTTTAAAATGTTATTTTACTATATGGTGAACAGCAGCAACATGGTATCTAGTATCTCGTATTGTATCGCTGTTTCGTATCGTCAACGTATCGTTCAGTTCAGTTCAGAGAGATGAAGTGTTTATTTTATCGATGACAGTGATATGACGATGATAACATACAAATACGATTGTCTAGTTTATTATTGTATATAATAGTATATATATGAAGAAAGATTTGAAAACAATATTTGTTTATATATTGAAGAAAAAAAACATGACAATATATATATATATATATATATATATATATATACATTTATATATATATATATATATATATATATATATATATATATATATATATATATATATATTTATATTATATATGGATGACTATATAATATGTATAATATATATTGTTGGGTGTATTCACAAGCTAGCGAAATGATAGTTATTTATTTATATATATATATTTCATCCACGTGTGGACATTAGGGTTTTTTTTCTTCGTCCCGACAAACTAACTGTTTTAAGGAAATACGAAAATTACGAAAAACAAGAAAATAATAATAATAATAATGGGGTTTAACCTCCGTTTTTGAGACACGACGGTCTATAACAGAGGTCACCCACATTATTATTCATCAACCTTTATTAATTATTACTTTACATTTTTAAGATGTCATTGGAGGATCAGGAATTCGGATTCAGGAACGTATGTAGGTTGATAGGAACTATGCCAATATTCATCTGGAGTTCGTGAAAGGAAACTGCAGAAAACCTTCACAAGCATAGCCGGTTACTTCGTTCTTGTTAATACGTCGACAGTTTAGTCAATCAACCGCCCCATTAATTTTTAATTGACAAACTGTCGATGTCGGGATTCGAACTATAACCTCCCAGTTCCAAGAAGAACACAACGCCTAAAACAGCGCGGCTACCTGGCTGATAACAAGAAAATGAACAACTAATTGAAATAATTATTTAAATATCCTGTGTATACTAGATTCATTATCAGCACTTGAAATATCTGTACAAATACTAGCTCTGCCCGCACAGGCTTCAAACTAAAATTGTGCCTAAAGTATGTGTTGTATGAATAAATGTTTCATACAAAAGTTGTTTGTTTTTATTGGATTCACATTTTCCATATTTAAAGATTTCCTCTATCTTGCACTGTTTTTAAGTTAGGGGTTTGTAGCGTAGCTGACTTGCGACACAGTTGAATGAAACGCAAACATTTTATATCCTATAGCCTTCCTCAATAAACGGGTTACCAAGATTCGAACTTTTTTTCAAATCGAACCGGTAACTCTGTGATATGGAGTCCCAGATAGTTATTATTAGATAATTCATACCGATGATGACTAATTTGTAGTCGAAATACGTATTTATAAAATACAAATAAATGCTGTAGGAATTGGGGCAAAATTGAAATTTAATTTTAAAAAACCTAGAGTTCTCTTTGATTACTTTGTACAAACCAACTGTCAAATTTTGAAGAAAAAAAGCTGACATTTTTGTTGTCTGTATTACAATGAATTATTTCATTCTGAGCACGTGATTCGTATGACAATATCCATAAAACGATCGTGTGAATTAACACAATGAATAGAAAAATATTCTGTTTATTTTATATAAAGTTTATTATTATTATGATTATATATTTGTATCATACATTATTTAAAGGTAGATTGGTAGGTAGGTAGCTGATATGTAAATAAATAACGATCAATCATGAATTTATACGACAAAATAAATATTCAAAATTTTGTGAACAATCATTTTTAAGAAAATATGAATAAACATAATATTTATGCTTTTCTTTTTTTGGATAATAATAACATTGTTTTTGTTTAAAGGAAATACAAATATAGTTTTTGTTTTTGTTTATGCACAAAATTGAAAACATAAGAATTTACACTAATCTGTAAGGGTTTTTATGCCTAGAAGTTATCGATATTCAAAAATGTTGTCTAATTTTTGACATCACATAGACATCTTTCACCATTTCTGGTCCAAAACTAAGTTTTATTCTTAAAAATCAACAAGAAATATCTTACATTTTTCATCAAATTTGAGAAATTTTACCAAAAAATAATATAATTGCATACCAAGTTTATTAAAATCAACTCAAATTTAAGTTTAATAGAGAAAAATGCATTTATTTTAGAATTTAATGAATTTAACGGCCAGTTATGGATGTATTCTAATTATTCTAAACTTTTAAAGTAGCTAAATATTTTTCAATTAACATATGAGGGAAGTAAGCTATGTTTACTTTAAGTTTGAACACCTGGCTGCATGTAACCGTAGCAGTAATAAGCAGCGCTGTCTGCTATTACAAGATTTATCGTATCGTATACTATGTTATTTAACAAGCAAAATTCAATTAACACGTGAGGGATTTAATTATAAAAAAATCAATTTTTAATTAATTAATTAATGTTAATTGTAGCAGAACTACCCTGGCAGACATTACATTGCCAAATTGTTTATATTGTAATAAGCGTTTTTAATAATATTTCAATCAATTAACAGATGAGAGAAGGTTTTCACTAATGCCGGACCATCTTAGACCAGACCATTTGGACTGGTTTCATCATCATAAAAACACAATATATAAATTTGAGATGCTCCCGGACATTAATGTAACCGAAATTTTCAACACTTTTGAATAACAACCATTATTGAAATTATTACCTGACTTTTAAAATTAATAATTTCAAGAAGAATATACCGGTAATTGTTTTACAATGAAATTTTAATTATAATCTGCCACACAGATTATCTTCAGGCATACAACAACATGAGAGTTTGTGAACAATAATTCAAAATACATGTACCTTAATTAATGAATATTCTCTCTTGTCCAGCTCAACCACCTAGCTACAATAGTTTTGTCCTAGCAGCTAAAGCTCTCTAGTTGTATGCGGTAGTGTCTATTATTGTTTAAAACATATTTAAAGTATATATGTGTCCAGTGCATCGTATAGTATCTATTGCACGTACTAACATACATGTTATATATAGTAGGATATTGCAGAACCTACAGGACACATAAGAGGTAATATTTTCGAAAATTTTAACATGTAAATGTATGTTCAACCATGACTGACTTTCAAACATTTTGCATTCATTGAATACAGGTTACAGTTGTCAGTTATATATATATATATATATATATATAATATACATATGTAATTCTGTGTGCCGTAAACATAAAATATGTGTACAATTTGTATAGGGATGTTTAATGAAAATTCAGCGTTGATTTTAAATAAACAAAACTCATTTTATAGAAATGCTTAGTTAAGTATGCTTCAATTAATTAATTATAAAACCCGCTAAACTTCAACGTATCTCATCTAATATAATATTCTTTGTATGTATGCTTCAAGGGATTTAAATTAAAAACAATTTGACGGATTTTGAAAAAACTTTTTATATCTAAAGCATGGGGTAGTGCGTATGGCCGAGTTTAAGGGACACATTTGTATAATATACATAAGTAATTCTATGTACCGTAAACATAAAATATGTGTACAATTTGTATAGGGATGTTAAATAAAAATTCAGCGTTGATTTTAAATCAACAAAACTCATTTTATAGAAATTCTTAGACAAGTATGCTTCAATTAATTATGAATTCCGCTAAACTTCAACGTATCTCATCTAATATAATATTCTTTGTATGTATGCTTCAAGGGATTAAACTTAGAAACAATTTGACGGATTTTGATAAAACTTTTTGAAGTTATACTTTTTTTTGGCGCGGTATGAGAATCCGATCAGAGTGTTTTTTTCAGCAGGTAACGAAACGCTGATATAACACTCGACGAATGCAAAACTCACTCAATCGATGTTACACAGTTTTCTATCCTGCTCTATTGCACAGTGCTTGTAAGACAAAATTAAGTAAAAAATGTGCGTCATATAGTAGAAAGATTAAATTTATATATGCATACATTAAATGCCCAGTGAAACAGATAACAAGTAATTCTGTCCCATAAGCAACCCAATTTTCAGTGGACAGTAATTTTTATAGAACGAAATATTAATGATCGTTATTATTACACCGTCAGCTTTTACATTAGAATATTTAAATTTGACAATACAGTGGAAATTAGGTACAGGCATGTCTTCATCATTATTACGTTTCTGATAAAAGAAGAATACTCGCATTGCGAGCCACATTATCAATGATATCTACTTCATATATATTGATAAATTCAGCCTGATCTTGATAAATTTCACTAAATCTGATTCTATTCGTCAATAATTAATTTAATGCCAGTCTTTTAAAGTCTAATTTTAACGGAAGAAGTGACGCTAGTTCCGTTATCATGATAAAATCTAGAATCATTGGTTTTAGATATTTTATTAAGCTTTTGTGTCTAAATAATAGTGTTGACCTTATTTAATATTAAAAATTGTTTGAAAAAAAGTATAACTTATAACGTGCATAAGAATTCTTATTGGAACAATTTGAATTAATTATTTAAGTAATCTGTATATACTGACATTTAAACAACGCTTGAACTGTTTTTGTAGATATATGAATAGACTGATTTTATCCCATCACAAACACGATGTTATTTTGGAACTTATAATATGAACCTTTTCAACTTTTAGAACATGCCTCAAGCTTGTTACTTCTTTTCGTTTCACAGAAATGAATGCTTTTATATAAAACACTCTGTATAAATGTTCTGTAGTGTAGACATAAACATGAACAAAGCACAGTAGTTTGGTTCAACAATGAAATAGGTTTTGTGGTATTTCATATTATAAGCATTCATTATTGTTCATACTATCTACTGCACAAACTTACCAGTTTGTGGACATGCCACCATAGTATTATATTCGAACAACGTTCCAACAATGTTCAAATATACAACAAAATAATGTATTATATATATAAATATATATATATATATATATATATATATATATATATATATATATATATATATATATATATATATATATATAAACGATATATTATTTATCATTTATAACGAGAAGAAAATTGGTTTTTATCATACACAAAAAGTAAACACTTGCTTTGCTTGCAAAAATATTTTTATGATAATTTGATTCAATTTTCGTGTGAATATGAATTGGAAAATTATTTCAATACTATGATTGGAAGAATTTAGAGGTTATGATAACATGAATGTGGAGGTTTTTAATTAAATTTAATTATCTTTTATCGTTATTTTCTATGTTAATTGAAAATTATAATTTAGAAGAAGTGATCCAACGGGAATTAATAGTAAACCGATTAAATTTCTATGCATTCTAAGCATTTTTTGAATGATTATTTTACAGAATCACAGTTGAACAAATTCATGTGTAAATATCATCCTTTAAGGATGTTCCAGCATACTACCACTTTTCGATAGATTTTTTTTCAATTTTTTTTCACAGGTTAAAAATAATGATTTCTAATAAATCCCGAAGTATCAGAATTTTTGGTCGTTTAGAACGCGAGATAATTAGGTTCATTAAATACATCACATTTTGTCCCATTAACACACCTGTAACAAAATAAAGCCAATTTGATTCCCATTTTCGCAAAGATCGTAAGAAGTCCGAATATATGAAAAACAAAATGTTTTTCTGAAAAACTGCTATACCGATAACAAATATTTGCCTTGTCAGATTACTTCTAGAATGCACAGAAAAAGGTATCCAAGACATCACACAATCGAGGAAACACTTATTTTACGATATGTTAATATCAAAAAACGTATATATCCATGATTCCTAACCAGATGGACTCATATTCCTGGCTGAAAAACCACATTAATTTAGTGTTTTTTGAATTATAAAAATCGTTAATATATAATTGGACCACAACTGACTATGAAACGCGACTAGAAAATCCATTAAATATCCACCTATATACATGATCAGTTTAAACAATATATCATAGAAAAACTATATTGAATAATGTTCGGAAAAACCATACCTATAACATACATATTTTCACCGACAAAAAAAAAATCACACAATGAAATGAAAATTTCATTTATCGCTATATTATGTCTATAGTTAATGCACACCTATGATGTACAGTGCTTTGCAATAAAATTGCATCAATGTGAAATACATCATTAAAAAAACCAAAACTTTTGTACATGTTTAAAAAAAAAAAAAAATGAAATGAAATTCGTTAATCAAATCACTACTTTAAGATAGTAAAAATAAATGGAAGATAACTGAACGATCATTTACGCAGATTTCCTCTTGATGTCTCTTTTTCTCTTTATAAACTATAAATATCTATCTTCAACACATTTCAATCCTTTTACAAATCTCGTATCACAATGACTAGTCTCGATGATTACAGTTTGTTTACAGAATTTGTTATATATGAAAAGTTTAATTCGAGATTTTTCTATTTCGCATTTGAACGCTAAAACGCTTCAAAAGATAAATATGTTTCTTTGACCACTTTTAATGAGTTTTTTTTTTAAACTTTCTGGGATAATGACCCACATTGAAAGAATTGCATTCGATAATTATGCTCAATGGGTCCTTCGTCTATAAATTCTGCTTGTTAATGATTGTTTATTACACTGTGAAAATTTTCCATTAAAAATTAATATGGGCGCCAATTATAGAACTATAACAAATTTGTCCAGAATTTTAAAATGCAACTAAAAAATTATAATATTTCACTCAAGAATTTTTACTAGGACATACGATAATTTAATAAAAATCAAGCAAAATTTTTATTATAAACAAGAACAAAAATTACTAGAGTAGCCTGTGATTTTTAGTAAATCACCATAGTGAAATTTACTGCAAATTAAAATTAACCCTGGGAATCAATTATTTCGCAATGTTGAATTCACAAATTACTGTGGTATAATATATTAAAGTTTTAAATATACCAATAGTAAAAGTATGCGCGTTATTCGCGGCGCGTGCGTTCCCATAGTAATTGAAATTACACTATAAAAATTTAATATTAATTTACGATAGTAAAAAGTGATGTCCATGAAAAATAAATGTTAAAGGACAATTCTCACAGTGAAGTTTTTTGTATTGCAGTTTGGTTCGGTTTAATTGCAGGTAAGTGTACATTTGCAAAAATTAAAACTAAAATATTTAACAATTTTACAAACATTGATGTTTGTAATTGAAATATGATTTCCAATCCAATTAAAAATTTTCCACGCAACGCTTGACAATATGAAATATAAAAATTTGTAAAAAAAAAGTATTTTTTTACTTTTTTTTTTTGTACAATAATGACCATACGGTTGTTTGCTATTCATTTTTACTTCCACAATAGATATGGTGAGCAGCACATTACATTAAAATTTGTGAAAAACAAATTATTGAAATTATAATTTTTTTTATTATTATCCTACCATAATACGATTGGACATGATTGTAAAATTCGTTTATATTTCCATAAATTTTTATTTTTATTTTACATGTGATGCCCAAAAACATAGAGGAAGTTGTAAAAACGAATATACAGGTTGTTCTGAAATTTATTCAAGAAAACTATACCATGGTGTAGTACTGAAAAAAACAAACAAAAAAAGTGTAAAAAGTTTTTCGATTTGACGCTTAGTTATTGCAGTATAATTAATTAAACATTAATAAATTCTACCATTTTGTGAGTGTCGCTACACTTATTATTATTTATTATTATTATTACATGCATGGTTCAATAGCTATCGGAAACGCTTCTACCTCAACGACAGTAACTTATGCCGAAGATGCATGGTAGGTGGTTGAAGATGCAAATCACGTGTTCTTTCACTGCGAAAAGTGGAGATCATTAATAGAAGCAGCACAAAATACAGCAGGCCTCACATTAACTAGCCAAAACTGTGTGGAATTCATGCTTAATAGTCAGGATACGTGGAATATTGTGGATACCCTTGTGCAGAATATCGTACAAGAGCAAAGCTAGGAAGAAGCGGAAACAGGCTGAATGGAGTACGAGTTCTCTTTTCCCGCGTAATGCTCACGCGGTCCCAGGAAAATGAGAAGTTAAGAGAGGAGGTTTTAGTCAGTAGGAGTCTGACGCTACCCCATGAGTGTCCATGAGGATTTCCTTCTCAATAAAAAAAAAAAAATATATATATATATATATATATATATATATATATAAAATATATATATATATATATATTTCTCTTACATATTTACATGACATAGATCGATGACTTATCGTATAATATCGTACGTAAGCTACCGAAGCGAGTGCCAGTGCTGTTGCTAGTATATTGTCAGTTTATCCTTAACCCTCACCCACTTGTACACACCATACCATCACCACACCACTCCTCTGTATCCTCTCTAAAGTTTCTTTTTTTTGCACTTAAAGAGTGTTATAGTTGTGTGTAGATAGACATTGAACGAAAGAAGAAGAGGAAGACTCACTGTCTCTCTCTCTTTCTCTCTTACATATAGTTACAGAGAGTTAGTTGTGTAAAGAGAGGATCTCTTTCTATATTTACGTAGCGTGTTGCAGGAAAATGTCGACAATGTTGTGTTGTGTGTGAACGAACTAGCAGAAACTGTGTAGATGGTAGCAGAGAATGTGTCGACACATGTTGAGAATTCAATTACTTCAACTTTACATTACTTTAGTCTTTACAATCCTAACCAAGTACAGTTGTGTATATCGTAGTATTGAATTGGTTTCACTGTATGTGTCAGTGAACTTTGACAGTTCGCGGAAAGTTCGAACAAAAAAGAGCAAACAATCAGGTGGTAATAATTTCAACACAAAGGTTACAATAATTGGATGAAATTTGATGCGTGACCTTTCATTTTCCTGTTCGCAGTACTTGGATTTCCATTGAAAACGGGGCTATTGAAATGTACATTCTTTGTGGATATTTAGATAGAAAATAAGTGTGTCTCCTCTTTATGAATGTCGGGGTCAAACAGACTTTCCGTTCTGTTGAGGGAAAGAGATTCCTTTTGATACGACAATTAGATCTTAGCCAATCCTGCAGGGTTGGACAATACTATCGTTAACTTGACTTGCCTGTGGCATGGAGTCTCTTAAAAGATAAATCGAAACAAATCATATATTGCGGGTGAAATCTGTTATCTCTTTGTTCCGAGAAACAGTTCGCCAGTAGTTGTATTGCCATACATGCCAAAGTTTTCTGAAATTATGCTAATGTGGCGATTTTGTCTTGGAAAGTTTCGTTTAATGAATTGATACATTCCAGCATCATGGAGAATATAACCTTTAGAATAGGAATGTAATATTTAGATCTAAATAAATTTAGATCTGATTTATTGAACATATGAAACAAATCCACACTCCACAGTTTTTCGCACCTTCATAATTCTCGATAAGACATTTCGAATTTTGATTCAAGTTATACGAATTTCATATTTTGCTAGATTTCTTTTCGAAATAACCTAAACTATTCCCAATTCGAAGTATATCGTGACCCTTACTCATTCAGTAGATTTATAGTTGTCAGTAGTCTAAGCACGATTATATATGGTGTTGGTTAGCTTCTCTTATACTCACCATCACACCGCGTTGCCTTGCCTTATCCCTTCTAAACTAGCCCCTTCTTATGGATATGGATAGACACACGATGACAACACACCAAACTACAAAACCAGACCAACTTCACACATTACTAACTTATTGGTCGAGGAATAGTAATAGTAGTAGTATTAGTATAGGTACTACATACTACACTTACACGAGAGCAGCATCTATGACAACGTGTCTCATAACGGATGGATGTAGTTCGACAAGAAATACTAGAACGGACGCGAGAGCTAGAGGTCATCTTATATTTATACTATACACAACACAACGTTGTACATTTTTTCATCATTTCTCATCTATTTTCTATAAATAAAGCTTTATAAATAAATAAAACCTTAATATTAGTGTTAAAGTTAGTTTTTTCCTACTTTTCCCAATATTATTTTAGGGTATAATTAAACATTTTCTGGCTTGAAACGTCTGGCCAATCACTCAAACCGATCATATCCTGTGATTTTTAATACGGATATGAGCAATGAATACCTTTACCAAAAACTTTGTTTTGAGATAAATACTTTCATCTATTACCAGTCCAAGTAGCCGAGCTGTCTGCGCTGTATGCCTTCTTGAAAACTGGGAGGTTATGGGCTCGAATCCCGAACTGGGCAGTTTGTCTATGGTGTGGCTAAATAATTTTCATTAAAGATAACAAATCATTTTTGGAGTTCTAGTTAAATTTTCATTTTTATTGCACAAAAAATTTATTGCACAAAAAATTCTTGATCATTTCTGACACACAAAAAAAAAGATTTCAAAATTAATTTTCTTTGACGAAAAAATCATTCAATTCACGACAACAGAAAAGAAAAATTTAAAATTTGTTATAATGTATTCTGTCTTACAAATTTCACATTCCAATCGTCCATCGGTCGTAACGACGATGACATAGTAAAGAAATGACTTAAAATATATTTTTCTACTCCTTGACAAGAAAAACCCAACTAAATGCTTATCATACACGCATCAAAGGTTCCGTAGCATGTACATACATTTATTTCATTGGAAACAGAAAATTGTGGATACTTTTATTACAATGTCTTGTTGAAATTAAACTTTTAATGGCTGAGAGTAATCTCAACTAATATGATAAACTGTTTATCTTTTTTGTATTAATTGTATTTTCCTGTTATTATATTAGAGAAGGTGTGTCTTTTATATTGATAGTGCTGTTCAAGCAAAAAATATAAAATGTATATATTTAAAAAATTTTCTTGAGCTTTGTTTTAAATTAATATCGGTTCAAAAGCACTAACTTAATATTTTGTGTGATCATATGATTGTGAAGAAAAAGATCCTATCAGGTCGGCTAAAGAGCACTACTCCGAGATCGGATCCAATGAAGTTGATGACACATCATCAACACATCATCACATCATCTCAGAGTATATAACATGAGATTAGATATTTTTTTAGTTTCGGGGGGATTTGTTCGTTTAAACATCAAGTAAACCGAAGTTCATATACTATTTGTACCGATTTGTAAAACCCCACAGAATTAGATGCATACGAAAGTATCTACATACACAAATTAAGAAAACAGATAATGAATTTAGACAATGACCCAATTGCAAATGCCGATTTAATTAAATACCTGAATATCAAGGTTAGACATCAAAAGATAGTGAAAGATCTTCGAGCATTCTGGTCTAGAACACCAGTGGTTATGGGTGCAATTCCCATCCTGGATACTCCCATCAAAGAATGTTATAAGGGTTCCGTTTATTTACTATTTGACTACGGATCCCTAAAAAGAGACAGGAAAGAAAAAAAAATTAAAGATTTAAATGAAATGAATTGTTGAAATTTTTTAACAACCCAAGTTAAGTTTGCCGACCGACCGGATTCATTTCTTTTTTTTTTTTATTCTTCGTCTTTTTTTTCTCGTTTTTCGTTATTTGTAAACCTTCACATCATGACTATTGTAATATTTTACAATTGCAATAGCATGGAGAGCACCGGCAGCAAGCACATAACATACACAAAGTATTGTGTATAGTATTGCCGAAAAAAAGTAGGTCAGTTTAACTACTACACTACTACACAACACAACGGAAGAAAAGAATGAAATTTAATAGAGAAAAATACCATCTTTTTTCCTCTCATATATATGTATATACATATATATATATATATATATATATATATATATATATATATATATATATATATATATATATATATATATATATATATATACATATATATATATATATATATAATAACATATATGAGGTATTATTTTGGTTCATATAAGTATGTGAATGTCCATAGGGCACATAACGAGGAACAGGAACGTACGAACTAACCATACAAAATGTTATAATATAATATGTTTGTGTGTGTTGTGTGTTTAAATACAGGATGATCGAAAAACCATAGACTTCTAAACTAAAATAAGACATTCATCCAGACGGTTCAATATTCCAAATGTTGAACCGTTTAACATTCTACAATTTTTGTGAAAATAATATAATTTTTTTTAATGTATCCATAGATAAATAGATTTCTTCGGGTATAAAAAGTATTGCAATTCGACCTTATGACCCATTGTGGTCCCTCTTCTACTTCAATCTGACAAGATTCACTTATCCCATATCTTGGCAATGACCAGGTGCTTTTTTATCAGGGTTTCCTGAAGGTTCATATATTCACGGTGAGATTTACCGAATATATTGTACCTGCTCCGAGAGATTCGCAAATAAAGATGATGTGGTTGGATATTTCATCCTCCTCACTGTATAGTCGACACATAATGGATACATTGTGGAGTCCTATTGTGTGTAGATGCTTTTGTAGGTGATAATATCCTGTAATGAATCTGGTAACCTTTCGAAGTTGTATCCAAATCAGGTTGAATGCATCAAGAGACAGTATTTCTTGGATGCGTTCCGAAACAGTATTTTCCCGGGGTGTATCCATAGAAGTACATAAATATATTCATAAATAATGGCTCATTCAAGGTTTAAATTTAGTGACGAATATCTCAATTCCTGTGGAATATAAAAGATCCAATTCTCTGCGAAATTTTTATTTACTATGTCTTAAAAGTTTTGGTATATTTTCCAAATACATTTAGAAATATACACAATTTTGAAATACATTATTGAACTTATATTCTTGAAAATATTTTTTGTACAAGGCAAAGCAGACTATCTGGAGACAATCAGGAACTTCGTCTCATCACAGATTCTTTATGAAAGAATCTCAAAGAAAATCAAAATTTGTTTTCACATAATCTGATGCACTTCATCCAAGGAGATTGATATTATACATAATTTGTATGGCATTTTCTTCATTGTGTTTTTACTGTAAAATGGCTAAGATAGATTGTAGAGGCTGCCCTGGACGGGCTACACTTCGACCATAAGGTTCATTGTGATGCCTAAGGATGTGAGAATGTGAGTGAAGTGGAAGGAATTTTTATGTAGACTACGAATTGGTATGATATGCGGCTGCAGCCGACTCTGATAGGAACTATGCCGATTTTCATCACATTGCCGAGTTCGTGGACTTACTTCGTTCTTGTCCATACGCCGACAGTTTCGTCAATTAACCGACCCTTTTTTTTTAGTAATTGACAAACTGTCGATGTCGGGATTCAAACCCATAACCTCCAAGTTTGCAAGTATGCACTGACATATCATACCAGAGGCATTAATTATCCCGTTATTGTCAGATTACTCTCATCAGATATATCATATCAAACTGTAACTTCATACAGACCAGTTTTCGCGAGAATTAATTAGTTAATGGTTTGACAACCAATTATCTACCCGACTGTATCAGAGTCTAGAAAAAGAGATCGAACGATTGAACATTGGTGACTTAACATATTTTTAAGCTATTTTGATTTTTACGATATAAGTTTTTGTATCAACAAGGAGATAAGACTTTTAACTCAAAACTATGCACTTTTTTTCGTGGAACACACTGTATAAAGTGGGCTATATTATATTATTAATACTGTTATATTATATGGTATAACCATTTATCTTTATTTTATTAGAATATTGAAAATTGTTTGTGATGTATTTTAAGAAGAAAAAAAGAAAGAAATCCTAACCTCAAACATACACATTTATAACAAAAACTAATACCGGCGCACCAACTTAAATCATGAAAACCTTTTGCTTTTGTAAAATAGCCTTTATAGTACCATACATGCCCTATAAATGGTTCTCTTTGTATACCTAATTTGTAAAGGTTCATTGTTACTTTATATTTGTTGAGTATATTTGAAATTATCAATAATTGTTAATAAGTTAATAGTTAAATATATAGGTAATATCCCTTGAAGCTGTACGAGTTCTATCGAGTTGTCAAGGTTTTGATTACCATGTTTCAAAGTATTGTTAATAAAATTTGAAGTACCCGTATTGAATGTATATGGAAATATAAATTTAGAGAGAAAACCCATTCCGGCTAGCGATTGAATTACTATTGAGATTAAAATATTGAATTTATAAAAGATTTAAGGTCTACTAGATTAGAACTAGTTTTGATAGGAAACTTTGGAATCATGTCTTGAAATCTATCGGTCAAACAGTCAAACAGTCGAGATTTTTGTGATTTTTAGGTATCATTTGCTTTATGAATAAATTTTCATTTAAATCGATGACCGAAAATTTCTTCTCATTTCTTCGATTTTTAAGGGGTACCTTAAAAAAAATGTAAAAACACGGGAAAAAATTTTTCATTTTTCATTCGGAATTGAATAAAAGCATAAAGTAATTTGGACCCAAAAAATACGAAAATCGTGTACATTTGATGATTTGAAGAGCGGTTTGCGAGATATCGTCTGAAATCTTAAAAAAGAGAACATAAATTGGTAAAAATAGGCCATATCTCGAAAACTATCGGTCAAAGAGTCAAACCCACTGGATTTTTGTGTTTTTTAGGTCAAATATACTATATGAATTGATTGGCATTCAAATGCATGACCAGAAATTTTTCATCATTTTTTCGATTTTTCTAAGGGGTGTACCTTAAAAGAAATGCAAAAACTCGGGAAAAAATTGTTCTTTCCGAATTGAATAAAACTAGCTACATAAAGTAATTCGGACCCAAAAAATACGAAAATCGTATACATTTGATGATTTGAAGAGCGGTTTGCGAGATATCGTCTGAAATCTTAAAAAAGAGGACATAAATTCGTAAAAATAGGCCATGTCTCGAAAACTATCGGTCAAAGAGTCAAACCAACTGGATTTTTGTGTTTTTTAGGTCAAATTTACTATATGAATTGATTGACATTCAAATCCATGATCAGAAATTTTTCATCATTTTTTCGATATTTTCTAATCGGTGGACCCTAAAAAAATTCAAAAATTTAAAAGTAATTTTTCTTCAGAATTTGTATTAAATTAACTATATATAGTAAATTGGACCTAAAAAACATGAAAATCGACAATTCATTTGACGATTTACTTAACTGTTTGCGAGATGTCGATTCAAGCCTTTTAAAATAGATCGTATTTCAAATATTAATTCAAAAATACAAACCAAACAACCTTGAAACTCATTCAAATTTTGGTAGCCGGAATATGCTCTTACCTGAAACATAAAAAAAAAGAACTAAAATTACTACAACGAGATTTAAGAAGCCCCCTTTAAAAATAAAATAGAAAACACTAAGCTTTATTTTTAAATCCCTGTCAGTCAAAAAAGATAATTGAAAATTTTTAATTTGAAATTAAGACATACATTTATTATTTTTTGTTTTTACGGAGGCAAATGCATATATAATAGCTTTTTCGTTTACCCTCTCCCTTTTTCATAAAAGAGATTAGAAAACATATTCATATAATAGGAAGGAACTATTGTGTATCCATATAAATCTTTGAAAGTGTTTTTCAATGATAAAAATGTCACGTTTAAAAGCAAACAAAAAAAGTTTTGCTTATTTTTTTGTTTTTAAATGACATGTTTTTTTTTATCAAAGCATCATTTTTTAAAGTTATTCACAGATTTATATCCGCCCAATACATGGCCTTGTCATTACTCTAAAAAGACTAAATTTACTCTAATGGGTACTAAGTACGTTTATTTATGATCAGAAGCCAAAAAATTGAGGATTTATACCTCGGTTGTAATTTGGCCTGCGGTTAAAAAGTTGATTTTCTACAAAACCTTATGATTTTTATTGAATCCATCGTTTTCCAAACTTTTCCGATACATTAGCTTGGTATACTCCAAAGTTCAAATTATCAACTTTTTTTTTTATAACTGCTTAGGCAATGCTTTTGATAGCAGCAACAACGACTGATAAAGTGGGTTTAAATCGATGTCTCAAACTTATACAAATGATGAGAAAAGTTTGTCAGATAGGAGCAACGTAAATTAGCAAATTTTCTCAGAGAAAAGAATCATAATGAATATAAAAATTATGATAATATTGGTAATATTCATTATTATAAGTATTAGAATATTTAAATCGTAAATAATCCTCCAAATGTTAGAATAACAGAAGAAATGATAAGGTGGTAAATTGTAGTAAAAATTGTTTTTTGGAACTTCACTTATAATAAATTTTTACTAATATTCGGAGAGATATTGCAAATTTTGTGTTTCTACCTCTCTCTAAGTTTGTTGTTATCGACAGATTTTCCCTATTAACGAATGTGGTATACCAAATGCAAAAACCATTCCTAATAAACTGAAGTTGTGCCCCCTGAAAAAGTGCATACAAACACATTGGTACAAAATCAATAGCTGAATTTTCTTCGTAAAAAAAATTAACTAAAAAGTGATCCCAATATACATTAACTTAAGTAATTAAACTAAAAAGTATTTAAATTACATAAATTTTCGCTTTGAATAAATCTTATTACAATTTCAAAGAAATTTTCCACTTTTAATAATAGTATTGGGAGTCGGTTGTAAGAATTTAAAGATTCAAAAACCCAATACTAAAATTCTCCATACTTTCTTTCTAAAATTGAATTTAAATGAGACAAAAATATACAGTTTTGACGCACAATTAAGATTAGCGTACGAAATTATCTAACAAATATGATGATTCATTTATTATAAAATCATAGAAACAAAAACATTCTTCTTTCCCCTTATGCAAAAAAAAAAAACGAAAAAATTAATTAGTTTGAAATTCTTAAGAATTAAAATACAAACCACAAAAACATAAAAAAAAACAAAAGACATTTGACAATCAATTATGAACAAAACTAAACAAATTAGTAAAAGAAAAAACCCTCGTACTACATATCATTAGAAAATAATAAACGAAATCATTGTATTCACTCAAAAAACATAAAAATAGAAGCAAAAAAACAAACGCAGAAGACAAAACAACACTCACAATGTCATGTAATAACAATCATACATGGATGTAGAGATTAATTCAGAAAAAAATGATCCAACTTGATCATCAAAACTCACCAATTTCAAATTATAAAAAAAATTTATTAATATTTTTAATGTACTATCTCTTGTAGTATATCAACTTCTTTAGTTGACTTTAGAAGTGCTAATAACTGTTATAAACACTCAAACTTTTTGTAAAACATAAGGGTGTACATGTGATAGATATAGTACATTCACAAAATTCTAGAAAATTCAATAAATTACATTCATAAAGTCCAAGAAAATCCACAAAAAAGTTGATCAATCTTGTTGTAAATCAAAATTAACCGTTTCAGTATGTATTTTTTGTAGCGCAAAAAAAAACAACTAATTTTGAATCATACTAATTAAAATAATTAATTCTAGCGTTTGATTACACTATTTGTATAAATTGTATAATTCCAAGAATATTTTAAAACAATATTTATCAAAGTGTCTGTTTGTGAATTGGTAACTCGTAAATGTCCATTAAAAATTGACCGGACATAGACTCACCAGTTAATTGAAATTATTAGCATTTAGTAAAACTTCTAGGAGAAATATCTAAAGAAATTTATTAATTTAAAATAATTTAATTAACTGATATTTGATAAATTATATAAATTGTATACATAATATTTTATAATATGGCGTAAAGGTTGAATTTGTACTTTATCAAGAAATATTCACTGTACATAGCAACGATGTAGTATATTTATATATATGCTGACCGAACTTTGAAACTGGTGAAGTTATACTATTTGTTAACCCGACTTCAAAAAGGAGGGAGGTTCTCAATTCGTCTGTATTTTTTCTTTAATGTGTGTCACCTCAGAACTCTGTCATTTATGATTTTGAATTTTTTTATGTACACTTTAGTTGTCTTAATTACTGATCGTAACGTTTGATAACAAAAATATTTGTTTTAAATTGTTTTATACATAGTAAGTAACATAATCTTTGAATGATAGAAACATTTTAATGAATCTATATTATATAGAATTTTTTTTAAATAAGCACCGACCCGGACGTTTTAGAAGCACATTTCTACGCAATATTAGAAACAACAGCGTTGGTTCTATTTTATTGTACCTCACTATATGCAGAAAAAGGTAAAATGATTTCATTTCTCTGTATTTCTGAGAGGGTAAAATTCGAATAAAAAACAGCAACAACGCAGTTATATATATATATATATATATATATATATATATATATATATATATATATATATATATATATATAGACTGTTTTCAAAAGCATTTCTTACAGAGAATCAATGTTAAATAAATAAAATAATTAGTATAAAACCATACTACATACACATACATACTGAACCGGTTTGTTACGAAATAATATATTGCCAATTATTAGAGCTCCTAATTTAGACCTGGAATCTGTTTGGTTCCAACAAGATGGTTGCCCTCAACAAACTTTCCAGGAAAGTCTTATAAGTGGTTTTGGAACCTTCAAGTGGCCAGCCAGATCACCAGATCTATCTTCTGACGACTTTTTTTTGGGGTTTTCACAAAACACAGATCTATTAGAGAAAATGCCTGTCAATTTGCAACAATTAAGACAAAGAATTGTTGACAATTGTGCGAATATTTCTCCTCAAGTGCTAGAAAATACCCGGGGAGATTTTTACAATATCGACTCGGATATTGTTTAGCAAATAATGAAGGAATATTCGAACCGTTGGTTTAACTTTTTTTTTGTCGGAATTGTATTTTCTTTTTTCTTGGACTTTTATTTTTCTTTTAATTTGTATGGATTGTTGTTTTATGTTGTACCGTTAATAGAATACTATCATTTAATTTCAAACATTCCATACAAATAATAAAGGATATCAAAAAGGAATTTTCAATTGTTAGAAGTAATGCTAAGCTTAAATCCACTCTCATTACATTTTAATGTAGTACAAAACAGTCCTGCAAGCATACACAACAGACACACTAAAGAGTACCCCCACTTTTTTTATTTCTTTATTAAGCATATTGTGTATAGTTATTATAGTAAATAATATTTAACATTGATTCTCTAATAGCAATGCTCTCCAACACATTATATATATATATATATATATATATATATATATATATATATATATGTATATATACATGTAATTAGCTTTGTTTTTATAATACATTATATGCATCATAAATTTAATGTATTTGTTAAACAACGAATAATACAAATATATACATTTGGACTGCCTCGATTTGCTTCACTACTGACTGACTGCTTATGCTTCTGCTTGCCTTGCCGTGCTATTCGCTTCATTTAAAACAAAATGTTTATTTCTTTATAGCAAAAGTAAGTGGTGTTTTTTTTTTATGTGAATGTTTTCTCTTGAGAGTCCGTAGTGAAAAATTATAGCAATTCAATATTGTGTTAACAAAACAACAACACACACACACAAAAAAACACAATGAATACTTTTACTTAAATCGATTTAAAGGAATAATATGTAAGGAAATAATGAAATTTTATGGATTACATCTAAATGTATTATGGAAATGAAAATTGTGCTGTTTTTTTTGTCAATTACACAACAAAATGTAATTGAAATTTACTGTTTACCAATTTTTATGTTTCGTAAACATTGAAATTAATTGTAATTATATCTACTATTTGTCCTTTTTTTGATGGTATAAAATGAGGAAAGAATCTGATCAATCTACTGAAATTGTTTTGGAAATTTATCGGTTTCGTTAAATTGAAATTTACTATCGATCAGTTTGTCTTTCGCAAATTTTGTTTGATTAAGACAAGGGTAAATGATTTGTTGCCATGCATTTATATATAACTAGCTGAAAAAGGCAATGTGGTCTAGGATAAAAAAATTATCATATAGGGAGTGCGTAAGAAATTCATGTCAAATTATTTTTTATTTATTTCTAAATTGAAAAGTCAAATTTTTCAAATTTTAAATTCATAGACAAATAATTTATTTCCAAAATTTTGTGAATGCACAAATTTCTATAGACACTCTTAAGCTTTATTAGAGATCTAGCCGTTAGAAAATGTTATAGCCGTAAGGAAACTTTGGAACATTTTTGAATTTTGAACATTTGCTGGAAACGTAAAAAAAATTTACCTAAGGTCTTCCCTCATTATTATTTCGCTATCTCTTATTGTTTTCATCAATTTGGACAAAGAAACATACACACATCATATTTCACTTATATATATATATATACATATATACATATATACATATATATATATATATATATATATATATATGCGAAATAATAATGAGGGAAGACCTGAGGTAAATTTTTTTTACGTTTCCAGCAAATGTTCAAAATTCAAAAATGTTCCAAAGTTTCCTTACGGCTATAACATTTTCTAACGGCTAGATCTCTAATAAAGCAAAATTTGTGCATTCACAAAATTTTGGAATATATTATATATATATATATATATATATATATATATATATATATATATATATATATATATATATATATATATATATATATATATATATATATATATATATATATATATGTATATTTATATATGTATATACAGCGTTTTGAAATAACAGCTGTTTTTTTGAGCAATTAATCAGATAACAATTTTGACTTGGCTTTTAGAAATTTTTAAAGAATGGTTTGAAATATTGAATACCAATTATAAGTGAATTTTTACATGTCGATTTATAATCGGCGTATTTGTTAAACTTAATAAACGCATAATTAATGTTACAATATTATCAAGTATCTTAGTAAATTAAACGGACAAACAAGACAGTTTTTATTATACACTTTGTTTATGTTCTATAAAACATTAACAAAATACAATTTGTTTATATTTTCCCTTGAGATATCACGGTAAAAAATTTTATCAATCCATTTGCGGTAAGAAAAAACAATGAATATTTATCGATTTATGAATATCCAGGAAATAATCAAATTTTATGTTTTTTTATGTTTTTTTCAGAAAAAGAAGATATTATGGAAATGAAAAATTTTATATTATTATCGAAAATAAGTAATTGAATATCTTTTTTTGCTTTATAATGTATTGAAATTATCTTCAGTTTCTTGTTTCGTAAATATTTGTTTGTATCGGGTATTGCGTTTTGAAAAAAGGCAGTTTTTTTTTGCGATAATTAGAAAATAGAAATAATTTTTACCAAAATTTCTGGCATGGTTCGAATAAATATCTTAACCGCGGGAAAGACACTCAAGAGAAGTATAGTTTTACGGTTTAGGTTTGTTTCGAACTGGTTATTTTTAGGCTTCTCTCTCCGCTAAATCCAAAATAATATCAATTTTATCCAAGAAATGTATGAAGAGTATTGAAAGAAAATGGTTTTGGAATCATTTATTTTCAAAAAATAGTTTAGTATTCAAATGGTAATAAATACTTGTGGTGCCAATTCACGGCTTACATTGTGGGTGTAATCTTTAAAATTAGGGGAATAAATTAATATGGCTGTTCTTGATAGAAATCGCGTCTAAAAATGGCTTAATCCTTTAAATTTAGGAACAAAAATAGTCAGAGCAAAACGAAATCAAGAAAAATGTTCTCAAAACATATTAAAACTTCGACTTCACGAATCTTAACCAATCACTGAGATAAGTTATTAGTAATTACAAAATTTCTTTGCAATCAAAATATTTTGATCTTAGAATTGTAATTGGATCGGCTTGAAATAAAACGACGTTATGGTTTTTACTTAGTTTTCATATGTTAAATATTTATTCAAGAAAATACAAATTTCAAAGTACCCAGCAATTCTTTCTTACACACCCTCACTTCTCAATCATTTACGATGTAGTTAAACACATTCTTGACGAATTTCCTCTTATTTTTATTATTATTATTATTATTCGTCTTTTTATTTTACTTTTTTAAATGTTGCATGTGCATGTGACGACTATACATTTACTATTATGGATAGTAAAATAGCTCTCATGGTTGCTACAGCCAGCCAGCTAGCAGACATATACAATATAATATATAATAAATAGTTATATAGGGGAAAGTGGTAGATATATTCGTATATATATATATATATATATATATATATAGTATTTCTTTCTTTCGAAAAAAGAAATATATGTATATGTTATTATACTGATGTATACAAGGTGAGTTGGGAAGAACGGGCCAACTTCCAGGAGTGTATTATACACATGAAAATAATGGGAAAAAATTCATATGTTTCCGTCTGTTTTCTGTTATAGCATAATAAAAAAATTTTATTCGAGAAACGTCCATACAAAAATATATTTACAAAAAAATATTTTCAAAAACATCAACAACCATGTTCTAGAAAGATCCATGACGGGTATAAAAAGCCGCGGCCAATGCTAATAAAAATCAGTTAAAAATTGATATTGTATTAATCAAGATCGAGTTAAAACTTGACTTTTGTTCGATTCAATTGAGTTTAAATTTGACGTTGTCAGAAAGTACCATTGTAAAAATTAAAAACTGTTGAAAAAAATTAAATTAAAATTATTTCTTTTGAAATCAAATAAAATATCAGGTTTGATTGTCATAAAGTCTTTTGTTTTATTTAATTTTCTTTTTTTTTTTATAAAAGTGCGTGTTGTTCTAATTGACAATGCTTAGTCTGTTTCTTTTTTGTCGAGTGTCGGAATTTGTTATAGATTCGACAGCGTTTCTTTTGAGGGATAAAGAGATCCAAGGTACCACGACAATATGAAAACACTTGTGATCAGTATGTTCGAGACTCAAAAAAAAATTGATAACTTTATTGTTCTAATAATGTGTCAACGGATTGTGACAGTTATTTAATGTGTATGAAAAAAAATGAAAATCGCATATGGAACATACGAGTTTTTTTCCATTATTTTCACGTGTATAACACACTCCTAAAGTTTGGTCCGTTCCCGCCCGACTGATCCTGTATATAGACAATAGAGAGTTAAGAAGAAACAAGGAGTCAAATAGAAAAAAAATAGAAAATAAAAATAACACACCGACACACAGACACTATATAGAAGTAATAGAATTGAAAAGAAAGAAAAGTTTGTTTTTAAGATGCAAGCAACTTTAAACAATAATTTATCAGCGACAAAGTCAGCAGGGAATTAAGTATCATGTCTGGTTGTAATAGTCATAGAAATAGTAATACTATACTATACTACCTACTGTATGTATATAGTTTTTAAAATGGATAGAATAGAATAATTCTTATTTCTTTTCACATGGAATACTAGACATGTGACGTTCGAATCCTACGAATCAAGTACCGGGTATTTGAAAACAAATAGAGAAAATGAATTAGGTACACACAATCATTCAAGTATTTGAACATTTAAACAAAAACAATTGTAAATAACAAACAACTGAGTTAATTGCTTCCATACGCAGTAAATATTGATATCTACTGGATATTTGAGAAGCAATTGTGGAGATACTATTCATATAAAAGAGTTTTTTATTTTTTTAAAGAGAAGTTTTTCTTTTATTTATGTTTTGCGGTTTAAAAGATTGATATTTATCTCCATGCCCAGAGATGCATGGTTCGATTTTCGATTTGAACTTTTGATGATATTCTTTTGTTTCCTGTAGCGAACTAGTTGAAAAGAATTCAATAAATTTATAAATATTTGTTCCGTTTGCTTCTTCATTACTAACATTTATTAATTGATTTGATATTGCATTTATGAAGTTTTGTTAAATAAAGGCTCCAAAAAATATCCAATATTTAGAAGTATAGAGTTCTACTAGAATGAATTTGTAGCGGTACGCTCCTAAAATCAATTATACTTTCTTTTAGAAACCATTGCTCCTCAACTATATCCTCCCAAAGTTATCACGGTAATTGTTATTGTAAATTACCTTGGTAATTATCAACAAACATAATTAGATATTCATTTAATATTTTCAATAAAGATAATTTATACAAATTCTATCCAATAAGAAATGATTTCTGAAGTTATAAGAACTTCAAATAGTATTTTGCAAAATTCACTTTATTAAATAAATAAAAGCGACACGTTTCGATCTATATGACCATCCTCAAACTGGTGATCCCTGAAGTATACTTTGTTGAAGCTATTTTATGAAACAAACAAAAATCTTCATGTAGGAGGAATGGTGCTGAACACCAAATCAAGTTACCATGGAGATAACAGTAAAATGTATTATTATAAGTATTAGAACAATAAAATCGACAATCATTCTGTAAATATTAGAATTACAGAAAAATGGTCTGTAGATAAATTGTGGTAAAATATTTGCTACAACTTTTCTTTTAAGAGAATTTTGAATCTTAAATGTAAACACTGTTCCCGTTTCACTTTATCAATATAAAAATATCTGTGAAAGTAAATCGTTCGATCGGTCACAGAATTTAGCACTTTCTGATATATCTGTAGCTAATTGAACCCAATTCTACGAAGTAGATAGTGCGACCAGTCCAAGTGGTCAAGCGGTCTAAGGCGTTATGTCTGCGCAGTATGCCTAATTGGAAACTGGGAGGTTATGGGTTCGAATCCCGACATCGGCAGTTTGTCAATTATTAGGAAAAAAAGGGACGTTTAGTTGACTAAACTGTCGGCGTATGGACAAGAACGAAGTAACCGGCTATGCTTGAGAAAGTTTTCTGCAGTTTCCTTCACGAACTCCAGATGAATATCAGCATAGTTCCTATCATACTCGGCTGCAGCAGCATATCCTACCAATTCCTAGTCTATACACAAAAATTCCTTCCACTACACTCACATCCTCACATCCATAGGCATCACATTGTCTAAGGATCTCTACAATCTATATATCTCTCTATGAGTGCGATAATTTGTTTCTTTGGTCTAAATGAAACAACAAAACTGACCATAAAAATGTTTGAAACACATCGTGTTTTGGTGGAAAAAAGAACACGATAGTCAACAAGCACTCTGTATGGAGGATGTAAGTAACATTGATTTGTGACTATTGTGCCATAGTTTTGTGTATCTCTAATAACGTAATTTATAACACTGCGAGAAAAACTATTCAATTTGTATCATTTTTCAATTTCAAATTTGACTATACATACAAAAAGTATTATATTCGAGGAGAAATCTATCATTTTCTTTTTTTCACACACTGCATTGAAGTAACTTCGACAATCGTACAATAATATTCCACATGTGTGTGTGTGTGTGTGTGGAGAGAGCAGGTGAAGTAAAATGATGAATTTAAAACGAAGTGAGCTTTGAAAAAGATGATGATTTAGTACTACGTTTTCTTCATTTGAGAGAAGCTATTGAAATTATGTAGTAAAAATATGATTGACGATAGTTATTCAAATAGGATGACAATCGATGTAATTTGGTTAGAGAAAACTTCTGTCTATTAGTGGTATTAGTAGTAAGTTACTCATGTGACGTCATATTCCAAAATGGTGGATGTAATCAGGCTACATATCAACAATGAGTAATATTTTCCATAGAGTTTTATTAACAAAATAATAATTATTTGTTTATTTTATTAACGTAATCCTAGTTACGCATGTGTAACTATCACAGTTGAGCCTGCCTACTTTGTGTCTAATTATTGTCATGAGATGTCATTTAAGGAACAAACACCAATAAGAGGACTATTGAGATTACAACCTCTAGACTTCGAACCATAGCTCGTTTTTACATGTGAAAGTTTTCAATCGCAATAAATGTATGTGATATAACTATACTTACATCAATGTAAACTCCCGTACAATAAAAATGAATAGATATAATCATTTTATGATGTGATACAAAATTTTGACATCAAATGCTTAATATGAAAAATCATACACATCCAGAATCGGAATCGAACCCACGAACATTGGCATTCTAGACCAATGCTCATAAGAAATTTTAATATTCTTCATATGAAATAAATGCATATGTCATGTAACAAGAGACAATTTATCATCGCCCAGTACCACTCTCTCAAAACCACTTCCAAATATTTTTTTCCCACTATCTCATAAAATATACAAATGTAAAACTATTATCATAAACGTTTATACGCATATGTTACGAACGAACACTACCAGTTCCAGGCGACTCCGAGACGATAAACTGTTTATCATGTTAACTATTAGTATGACATTTTGAAAAGAAACCCAACAAAAAAAAACAACCCCTTCGAAAACTATTAGCCATCTACATATTACACAAGCTAAAAACCATCATTACTCATACAAATATGTAGATTGTTTCATATTTAAAATACACACAAAGTCCTTTTTCGTCCCCCTCACGTAAAATATCACAACTTTCTCTCATACCATGACGGTCAGGTCAGTGGAGTCAGTCTCCGCACATCTTAAAACTTCTCACACATATATACTCATTATTTGTCACGTGACCTGACTACAGAAGCTCTAAGATTTAAATTACATTAAAGTTTCTCATAGAACTCGAACACAGAACCGTATTTTGTTAATATTTGTTTGTAATATTATTTATACATTGTGTCTTGAGTCACCATGGGTGGCGGACGCGGAATAATTTGTGATACTTGTAAAAAAGGAATTGATCGCTATAGTGATTTAATTAAATGTAATAAGTGTAATGAAAGTAATCATATCAATTGTGTCAATATAAGCTTAGAAGAATTTCGAAAGTTAAGTGATGCAAAAGAAATAAAAGATTGGAAATGTGACAAATGTATAAACATAACCCCAGTTGGTGAAATTGAATGTCAAAAAAGCGGCCAAAAATATGGCAATATAAGCCCAACTGATACAGCTATCGTTGAACAAGCACGAAGATTTCAGACTGAAATTTTAGTGCAAGAAAATGTTTTCTTAAAAAAGGAAATTGCACTACTCAAACAACTGGTTCAAGAAATGGGTGACAAAAATGCTCTGTTAGTAGAAAAACTTAATAGAAAAGAAACACCTGTAACTACAATCAACCAATTAGAAAAAAAGGCTACAGTAATAAATTTAATAGAAAATAATGCTAACAAGGAAAATGTAAATCTACAAGAATCACCTGGAAAAATTAACAAAGTTATCGGCAGACCTACATATAAACAAGTTGTAACGAGTACCTATACAAAGAAAGCAAAGGATGGTGAAAACGTAAATAGCGATACAAATATTGTAAAAGAAAATGAAGAATTTAAAACAGTAACTTACCGGAAAAGAAAAAACAATACAATTGTTGGTGCATGCACAGTTGACACAAACACAGATTTCCAAGCAGCTGAATCAAATATTTGGGTTTATGTTGAGCGCTGTGATTCAAAAGTCACTACAGAAAAAGTCACTGCATACATTAAAACAAAAACTACAGAAACATCCGTTATTTGTGAAGAGCTTAAAACACTAGGAAAGAATAAAGCTTTCAAAGTAGGGTTAAGCAGTAAATTAAAAGACCTAGTGTACGATCCGAACTTTTGGCCTGCAGGAACAATTATTAGAAGATACAACTTGCATTTATTTCGAGATAAACAAACAAACCACCAACAAATCCAAAAAGCAAATTTTTAATTCAACCTCAGAGCGTGAAGTGAATGTGATGCACTTCAATATACAGGGTGTCTCAAATAAAGAGTCTCTTATGGAAGTAATGCTCGATGAACTGGATACATCAATCGATTTTATATGTTTAACTGAGCATTGGCTCACAGAGCATCAAATGGAAGGTTTATCAATCAGCAACCTTAAACCTGTATCATTTTATACTAGAACAGAGAAAAAAAGAGGTGGATGCTGTATTCTAGCAAACCCGAAATACCAAAGCGAAAAGTATGCCAAAATAGAAGAACTGTCTATTGAAACGGAATTCGAATGTAGTGCCATCAAAATCAAAGAGTTAAATATGGTGATTGTGTGTTTATATAGAACGCCAACAAGTAATATAAAAGTATTTTTCGAACAATTTCAAATGTGTTTAAGTTTCGTATCAAATAAGAAAAATTTTAATAACGTTATATTTTGTGGTGATTTCAATATTGACATGCTACAAAGTGATATTAATGTAAGTACTATTCAACAGATTCTCTTGTCCTATAATTATAATGCAATAGTAAAAGAAGCTACTCGTATAACGCATAATAGTGCAACTTGCATAGACAACTTTTTCATCAACTTCAATTATAGTAAAGTCAATGTCTGTCACACTCCATTGTCAGATCATACCTACCAAATACTTTCAATAAGGTCTTTTAAAAACATCCCAAAAAACAAATATTATTGTCAAGGCAGGGACTTTTCCCAGATCAGTGTAGAGTATTTTATGTCTCTTCTAGAAAAGGAAACATGGGCAGAAATAGAACCAATACAAGATCCAAATAATGCGCTAGAGGAATTTTATGTGCTCCTTAAACATTATTTTGATACAGCATTTCCAACAAAGAAAATCCTCATTAGCTACGAAAAGCGTAATGAGTGGATTACAGATGAAATAAAAAATCTTTCAAAACAGAAAAATACGATCTGGAATCAAATTAAGTTTCAAAATAAAAATCATCTTGTATATACACAACTAAACAATGACTATAAATCTATACGTAATAAATTAAAAACATTAGTCAAGGATTCAAAAAGAACATACTATTGTAAACAAATAGACAAATCCGAAAATAAATTAAAAGCCAGTTGGAACTTGATCAAAGATCTCACTCAGTCAAATATAAACAATAAGTGCAAGATTGAAACAATTCGAAATTATTCAGGTGAAGTAATTACAGAGAAACTACAAATAGCCAATTTATTTAACGATCATTTTATAAATATCGCGGACAACCTCGACTTACACACACCAAATTTTGATACATACATAAATAAGGTAAACAGCACAATATTTATGTACCCTTGCGATAAGATAGAATTGCTCTCTATAATTAGTGAGTTAAAAAATAAGAAATCATGCGGATGGGATGAAATTCCATCTTTCATTATAAAAGAGAGTGCTTCCTTTCTTGCTAAACCACTACTAAACATAGTAAATAAAATATTACAAAATGGTATATTTCCAGATATACTAAAAAGAGCCGTTGTTATACCTATACACAAAAAAAATGACCAAATGGACCTAAATAACTATAGACCAATATCATTACTACCGATAATTTCAAAAATATTTGAGAAAGTCATACAAAATAGATTAATGTCATTCATTGAAAATCAGCACGGATTCATAAAAAAAAAGTCAATTGATCAAGCTATCTTCAAAGCTTTTACAGAAATGTTCGAGGCTCTAAATAACAAAGAAATCACTTCTGTGGCTTTTTTGGATTTGAGTAAGGCATTTGACTCTTTAGATGTTGAATTACTACTGCATAAGCTCACTTTCTATGGAATCAGAGGTATCGCGCTAAATTTAATAAAGTCGTACCTTACCAACAGACAACAGTGTACAAAAGTAGTCTGCATGGAATACAACAAGAAAACCGAAAGAGTATCAAAATTTAAACCTCTTATAAGGGGCGTACCTCAAGGGTCTGTGTTGGGTCCCTTGCTGTTTGTGCTATACATAAACGATCTTCCTTCGAAAATAAACAACAAAATGATTTTATTCGCTGATGATACATCAGTGTTTTTTCATGACAAAAATGAAGAAAATCTTAGATCTCATATAGTAGAAACTTTCACATTCTTGAATAAATAGTTTGAAGAAAACTCATTAAGACTCAATGTGGAAAAAACTCATATGTTGTCCATCAAAAATAACATTCAACAAATTGAAATAGGCAGCAATAGGTCAATCGATACATCAGACCATGTAAGATTTCTAGGGCTGTATATTGATAGGAATTTAAATAATGGGGTGCACATAGAATACCTCTCGAAAAAACTTTCAAAACTGAGTTATATGCTTTACAAGATAAAGGATGTAGTAACTACAAATATATTGCTACAAGTATATTATGCCCATATTCACTCTAATATAAAATATGGAATATTGTTCTGGGGAAATTCCACAGCCATCGACAAAATATTAAAAATTCAAAAGAGATGTGTTAGAATGATAGCAAATTCTAAACTGAACGAGCATGCTAAGCCTATCTTCAGAAAATTAGGAGTCCTGACTGCCGTAGATGTGTTCATCCTTGAGAATGCTCTTTTCGTGGCAAACAACATGAATCTGTACGAAAATCATCACCTCGACCACTCATATGCAACACGTAATAAACAAAACCTAATGGGTATGCAAACCACCAAAAATTATATACATTGCGGAGTTCTCAACATGAGCATTCGTATCTATAATAGAATTCCAAAGAAAATAAAACATTCGAGTCCACATATGTTTAAGAAAAACTTGAAAAAATTTTTACTAGAGCAAAATTTTTATAATTTAAGGGAATTTGTTGAATAATGCTTAAATATACGCATTAAATGACGCATTCTATGTACTTTGTACTCAATTTTATTAAGAATAAAGAATATTATTATTATTATTATTATATATATATATATATATATATATATATATATATATATATATATAATTAAGACCTCCTTCTCATACACATTGCTTAATGTATACATATGTACTCTCTCATACTCGTGGGAAATCTACTATGCGAAGGTGTAAACTAAACGTACGGTATTTCACTTCGGTACGGATGAGTTCCTATCAAAAACTAGCGACCCTAGCGGCATAAAAAGTAAATATAACTTCTACCATTTCGTTGCCATATTTTGTCAATTTTTCCGTTTGAGTTAGATCTCCTTTATATAGTCTCCATGGTTTTAACTTTGAATTTATTATCGACATTTTTGTAATAATATTAAAACCACATCAAAACCAAATTGTGTTCGATTGTTATCATTAATTTATTATTGTAGTATATATATATATATATATATATATATATATATATATATATATATATATATATATATATATATACCAAAAACAATCATTGCTATAACAACAATACAACAAAACCAACCAATAATATAATCAAATTGTAATAGTAATCATAATAATAATAATTATAATTACAATAATCATAATAATATGTTAATTAAATACAATTTTACAACCATTAATGATTTGTTTCAATTGAAACATAACATAATATACAACAACCTCTATCGTACACATAAAATAAAATGTACAACTCACACAACTTACAAAAACCGTTTATAACTAATATATTAGTAGTGCTAAAACAAATATAATATTATGGTTTAGGTACAGAGATACGCTACTGTTACAAAAGTTTAAAACAGTGTATCGTAAGATTTTTAGCTGTTAAAAACATAGTGTTTATATTACAACAAATGAAAACAACAACTAACGGAATTTATTGCTTAAATACCTGGTTCCACTATTCAATTATTAATAACGTGAAGATTCAAGTAACGTAACGTAAGATTTTTAGCTGTTAAAAACATAGTGTTTATATTACAACAAATGAAAACAACAACTAACGGAATTTATTGCTTAAATACCTGGTTCCACTATTCAATTATTAATAACGTGAAGATTCAAGGTACAAATATGAGTGTTGGCGCAGGGAAGTATCAAACACATATTTAAGTATATACTAAATGTATAATTATCTGCGCTTCCACCATTTCATTTTTAATCATTGAATTTTTAATAATGTGAAGAATTCAATGTACAAATAGTGTTGGTGCAGGGAAGTGTAAAACACATAAAAGTATATATTAAACATATATAATTTTCAGCACTTCCACTGTTTAATTTGTAAACATTGAATTTTAAATCAATCGCATTCATTATTCTTGTTTCAATTACAATTCAAGTTTTCAATTATTTTCCCTGCTGAAAAAATTTTGGACAGTAGTATACGATTCTAAACGTGTGTGTCTGTGTGTATATTTGTTTGTGTGTAGAATTATTTGAAATGATAATAATATCATTCAGTATAACATTTAACGAATAAACATGTTTTGAGAGTTTTGGATAACAAGATAATTTGTTCTCTATATTGGTATGACTGAAATAGATAGAATACAAATTGTCATCGTAACACTACAATAAAACACAATCACTGAAACACACATCCGTTTAAACCACATAATCGAGAAAATATTGTAGTTTTCATATGAAATGAAATTTAAAAAAAAAAAATTAATTTTATATTGTTAAAGAACCTTAGCCGGTAATGTCGACCTATCTCCAAGAAAAAGGGAACTAGAACATTTAAAGAGAATAGTTAAAGTTCATATGGAAAACTCCACTTTAAAGAGAAATAAATATATTTTGATGTACGAATTAATTCAATCGAACTTTGGATAGCGATAAAAAAAGATGGTATGAAAAAATATTTCAATTTTTATGAAAAATGAAATGTTAGCTAAATTGGTTAACAAAATTGGTACTAAATAGTAGAATGTTGGTTTTGTTTTTTGAGTTATATGTATATATGTATATATATTATAGCGATATATGATTGTTAAATAGATGTTTAATAAAATATATCAACAAATTCAACAACCAATCTGGTGAAAATGTTCACTTATTTTCATGATTATTTTCATCTATTACGTACATATTATGTGCGTACTTCATCCTACATGCACATATATATTAATTAATATATATATATTTACAATATAAATACTGAATGATTCATTAAATGTTAAAATCCAGTAGATTTTAACATTTATTGTTAATAAGAATTGTGTTATGTGACTAATTGGAAACTGTTGATAAGTGATAATCGAAATTATTTCACAAAGCGCTGAGGTTTATCCAAATTATATAATGGATACTATATTGTTATAATATGTTTCCCACGTTTTTACATGGTTTAACATATTATCAACGATATTTCCACAAAAAAGTGAGTAACAAAATTTTTGGTTTTAGGTACCCTTTGAAAAAGCTACGTGAAACATCATGTTCGGTGTTTAATTTACGATCAAAAGTATCGGAGGCATGGCCAAATCCACTACCTTGTGTTAATGATATATCTGTATATATACTTTGTTGTATCATGTATTACCATAACCGTGACATGCTTGAAGTGTCTTAAAGTAAATTTTGTGACCTTTCCGGGTACAATGATTTAGGACACTTCCGATTATTAGGTAAGGCCACGCTTTTGGTTTCATGTTAAATGATATACAATACCCACTGACGTTAGTTGGTGGATTTTGCCCTACTGCCAAAATTCTCAACGAACCTTCCAAACAAAACCGTAGCCTTATTATTATGAATAATTTTATTACATAAAACTGTCCCAGATTTCCAGATCAAGTATTTATATTTACACCCATACAATACTAATGAAATACTATAAATAATACAAATACTGGATCTAAGAATAGAACCAGCATCATCAATGTTTCCTTCTAACGCTATGAATCTTTTAATGGATAAAAGAATGCATTGATGAACTCCTTTAAAGGAGAATAATATACGAACAGGAACAAACATAGAAAATTGCAAATATTTACAGAACATGCACAAATACTATATTAAATAACTGTTATAGCCTTAAATGAATCACAGTACACAAAAAATATAGTATGTATCATTTTATGAAGTGTTTTCACCTACGTTCAGTTTAGTTTAGTATATAGTACTATAGGCCACTATAGTAGCGTTCATTTTTACAAATTTTATAGTTGTTTTGTGCTTTACCCATTCGGTTTTTGGTAAAACGTTTCGAATAACAGTTGTAAGTATATTTGTAATGAATAACTTTTATTCGAAGCATTTTTTTGATAACCGTCTGAATAAGACACAAATCTCGGCTCATAGTACCTAGTGTGTATATGTTTGTAATGTGGGTAGTTGGTAGTATAATACCAACATATAAGTAGTATTTTCCTGCACATACAAAACTAGGTAGCTAGTAGTACTATATATTTAATAATAATAATATGAAGATGATGGTGATGGTACTTGTATATCTAATATTTGATTGTTAAGTGTTGTTAGTTAAACAGTGTTGGGTAGGTAGGTGGTACACTTGTCATTTATCACAAATAATATATTTATTTTGTATCATGTTAATATTCATTCACACACACATACATTACATCTATCTATTTCTTTCTTTCATTATACATTTGTTTCTGTTAAATATGTCCATATTTCAATTTTTAGATAATTAGTTCATTTTTGTGGATCGTAATGGTTTTTGAAGTTATATTGACGCGTAGAATCCGATCAGAGTGTATTTTCAGCATGTTACGAAACGCTAACGTAACACTCGACTTATGTCGATCAATGTTACAAAGCGCTTTCTATCCTGCTCTATTAAGGCGCAATTCCACTGAGGCAACTTTTAGGCAACATGTAGCATGCAGCATTGACGCATACTACACACAGTCTCGATGAACAAACTTTTGATTATTATTATAAACAGTAATCATGGCATAAAATTTCTTTTTTCTTTAAAATGAATCTATTGCTTCATGTTTTTTGTAAAAATACATATTACTATATTATTATATATAAAAAAAATTTACTTTTTGTAAATTTGCCTCGGCCGAGGCGAGGTCTTTGGGACAATATACGCCCCGGTAAGTAACGAGGATTAAAATTTTGATCATCGCCTCGCCTCGCCTCGTGCCTCGTAAGCCTCGTAGCCTCGGTGAAACACTAGTAAATTTATAATGAGCAACTTTTATCTAAAGTATTTTTTCGAAAACCGAATAAAGAAAATACAAATCAATTAGAAAATTTTTGTAAAATGAGCCCCATTTTTGTGGCCTGTAGTAGCTCTAATATACCACCGACTAAGTAAGGTCGTCAAAATGACATTTTTATTATTAGATATGTTGTATAAATTTCAATATATCACAAATTATTTGCTGACAGCAACGCGCATAGATGCATGTTTATACAACAGTGTAGATTTTTATTATTTGATTTTAAAAGTTTTTCTTACACTCTTTTTGCAAATGGAGTGATGGAAGAAGTAAACCCGTAGCTCTATCGCTCACTACCTTTCGTTCATACTTAAAGTGTGATGTTAAGTTACGTTCAGAAAATATATATGTTACTTATTAGTTTTGACAAGTTACAAACCAGCACACCACCACATACATATATACACACATATTTATAAGTGTATATTATTATTATATATGAGGAGAAAAACTTTTTATAACATTTTTCCTTTAATGTCAATCAATGTGTGTTTGTGGAAATTGTTTTTTTTTTGTTGCTTCTTCTAGAGTACGATAACCACATAATTCATAGTTAGTATTTTTAATTCAAGTCTCGCTTAGATGTGGTAAATGTTTTGATTAGTTGTGGAGCATTAAATTTCCAACAAAAAATTTTTAATTCGATTTTAACTTTGAATACTGTTTGATTGAAAAACAATGCTATATAATTTTTTTTTACCAATGTAGTATTTGGTGGTTTAGTGATAGAGCACTGGCCAAAAGTCGTGGGTTCGATTCCTATCCAAGATGAGTCTGATTTTTCATATCAGCATTTAATGCCACTTCGATTGAACCATAATTTTTTTCCATAGCATCTTGTGGCTTATAGGTAAGAGCACTTGTCAAAAATGCCAGAGATGGGTTCAACTCCCATTCTAAATGTATATACTTTTTCATATCAAATATTTGATGTCAGAGACAGTTATCAATGTTCAGACATATTGCTTTAATGTCAAAGTGAGTAAAGTAAGTAAATTATTATTCATATAATTTCAACAGAAATAATAATGTCAAAAAAAGACGAAGAATGATATGAAAAAGTTTGGTCATACGTCAGAGTCGTCTTTGGTGTAGGTAAGCACGCTGGACTAGATATCCAGAGGCCCGAGGTGCAATTCCTGGTTGACGAGTTAATTTTTTTCAAATCAATATTTAATTAAAATTCAATGACATTTGTCTATAATGTATAAGTTAGTCTTCTAGAATTTGCCTTACGTAATCTAAATGGAATTTCGACAAACATTGTATTGTTGACGCTAATAAATATACACAAATAAATACACAAATAATAAGTTAAATATATTTCAGTTAAATATATATACTTCAGTTAAAGAAGCTGCATAAACTTTCTCTTCTTGAGTTTTTTATTTATTTTTTAATAAGAAAAATACTTAATAAGAAAGAATCACAAGAGTATTTAGTCAAAAAAGTCTCTCTTAAGCCAAGACTAATGAACTCTACTTAAAAGAATTTGAACATCGTTCAAGAATTTTAATTTCTTCGCTCAAATAAACATACGTTTTTGGTTCGATTGCGTAATCTTGAATGAAAACAAGGATTTCTTTATTGAAGCATTTGAAGAAAATATATTTTCTTGAGGAAGGAAATTCCTTCTATCAGTGTGCATAAAAAGCCATAACCTGTTTGTGTAAACAATTTGAATATCTCACCTGTATCTCTAGATATATATATTATATACATAGTATGTATATAGCGTCTCTAATTTTAATTTATTTAGTTTTATTCATATCAAACATATATAGCCAACGAAGCTCACAAGCACCAGTAACATAAAAGTTTCAAAATGTATTTAAATTTAAGTTTTATTATCAATATTGAAAATCTAATTTAACTTTTAGAGAGACGCGTGTATGCTATATATATACATGTGTGTATGTACATGAGTTTGGGAAATATTGAAGGTGGAATGATACTTTTTGAATGTAGATAACTTGACTTAATATGATTGTAGATAACTCTTCTTGAATTCTATCAATATCACTGAAGAAATAAAAACTTTCGATGTCATTTTGCAAAATCGTGACATGTTTCGGTCTATAAAACCATCCTCAAACTGTAAAGGGCCTACAAACTAATATGTATGTTAGTTGTTTCTTTAACAGTAAATTGTACAGAAAACGTCTTAATAGTGAAATAGGGCAAATAAGAGAAAGATAAGACAAACAGCTGTTGTTGATATCATGAACTATCTAATTATTATGTCTAGTGTTCCTATGTGGACCCATAGAAAACTATACACGACGTAAGGATAGACGGTATTGTTGATGTAATATCACGTACCTATTTAGCATCTAATAACGTCTTAGATAGGATGAAGCTAAGCTGAAGAGGGATATTCTCGTCAATCAATATGTAAGAAGCTCTCTGTAATAATAGGATAATAGGGGCTTGTTATTTCACCATACAAACTTTACTACCTAGATTTATATATATATATATATATATATATATATATATATATATATATATATATATATATATATATATATATATATATATATATATATATATATATATATATATATATAATTTAAAAAAATTAGATTATTATTATTATTTTCTAATCAAAATTTTCAAATATGTTTTAATTAAACTTATTGGGATTTATATGTTATTCATCAACAACAACGGATTGGTTGTTATTATTATTATTATTGTTATTCAAAACTTTATAATTACAAAAATTTTAATATTTTGTTTATTTTCTTTATGTATGGTATGAACAACACTATGAGAGTATTACGGAACCCTTTTCATACAGTATAAAGCGTGATTTGAATTTATAATTGTCTGGGTACAAGATGTTTCAAATAAATTAAACTACGTCATACAACTATATAAAACTGAAACTTTCGTTTATGAGATAGATTGGTACAATAATTTCAACTGTTCGGTCATTATCAAGAATGAATGAATTATATTTTAAAACAGATGTCTTTTCTAGCATGAAATCATTTTTGGACAGATTTTGCTCATATTGTTTTCACAGTCTAATAATACCGTTTTATATTAAATCCCGAGGTTTCAAAACTTTTGAAACAATGTAATCATTCTTATATGA
Source organism: Nineta flava (assembly GCA_963920215.1). Taxonomy (NCBI): domain Eukaryota; kingdom Metazoa; phylum Arthropoda; class Insecta; order Neuroptera; family Chrysopidae; genus Nineta; species Nineta flava. The sequence goes on along the minus strand of OY986043.1, from coordinate 84,479,755 downwards.
AAAAAAATACTCGACAGAATTTAAAAAAAAACTAGGATAGTAAAGATAAATATTTAATAAATATTGTTTTGTTGTGTATGTGTTTCTATGTATTTTTTCTATAATAAAAGCAAACCGGTTTTTTATTCTGATTATACAAGACAGTGCTGGAACTCCCTTAATCAAAATAAAACAGATAAACAAACAGTAAGTTTTATTTATTTGAACGTTTTCGCAAATAATGGTCAACAGAATTAAAATAGTTTCGGAGATCAGATATCTCTTATCTGAAAAGTGTATTCGATCAGTCAGATACATTTTTTTCATTCTTTGTGCCTTCAAAATTTGTGTCAAAATTATTATTTATTTTTTTCTAGAATCCTTATCATATATTAAACCGCACCAAAGATTTTGAAACACCGAGTAGTTAATATAACTAACAAGTGAAAATTATTTAGAATATATTTGTTATGATAAAATAATTATAGTTTTGCGAAAAGGGAAATTTCGTAGAAATTTATAGATGTCTATTATTCAAAGCTTGATTACTATTGAGAGTAGTTTCATTGATCATAATTACCTACAGAATTCATTACCATATTGTGACCTCGAAACCATACCTCTTATTTAGAATACTTTGTCTAAAATTCGTGCGATAATTAACATACATATACTAATTACTTTAAGCATGACTTGAATTTTTAAAATGTATTCTTTTTACTTGTTGATGTAATGAAAAAGCTCCTGAAATATGACTGAAATATAAATGCTGTCATATAAATACTCCCTTGAAGGGTGTTGGGACTACAAACTAAATATCTCACGTCGGAATACTTTGTTTCATATCAAGCATTTGAGATCCAAGAAGAATGTCTTCAATGTTCATCAAAATGTTGAAAAATTATTCAAAAGTTAGATTTCAGATCAGATCTCAAAAAATTATGTATTGACCATTCTCATGCTTATTATTTCGTATACTATATAACATAGTAATAATTACTATATTTGCGGTTCATGATAGTATTATTTACAGTACACTTCTCGTCACGTATTTGGATATAAATTTTGTTCAAAATTTATTAAAACAACCTTCATATATAAATTTTCTTTTACAAGTTTTTATTAATCTTATACACTTAAAACTCTAAAACCCAATCTTTTTACCGATAATGTTATAAAAACAACGTACAGAAAATAAAAATGGCAACAACCTTTAACTAACTCGGTTAAGAGATTTTACTCTAAAATTCATAATAACAAAGTTTTTTTGAAACAAAGTATGAAAGAAATAAGAACAAAACAAAAAAATTACAAAAACAATGTTTCCTTATGGGAAATTAATAATTAATCAAGAAAATTTTCCACATATACACCACTCACTGCTGCTCAATTTTTCTGTGATTAATTTTTTCTTTTCAATAATATTTTATTAATATTAACGTACGAGACACGACACCCGTTGAAACATTAACGATGCCGATTTATTTATAATCAAAACATTAATTTATTTCGTTGAGAAAAGTAATAAACTTTATATTTTACAAATTTTCACTGAATGGATGGAATTTCCATCAATTCTGATTTTTTTCGCGAATCGAAAAATTTTGTTAATAAATTGCTTTGTCTTTTTTTAGTTTGGGTTTGGTTTAAGCCAAATTTCACTGTACTATTTTTGATTTGAATTGTTGTTAGTAATTAGACTTATAAGTTCATAAAAAAAAGGTGTGTGTGTGTGTACTTATGTACGCACGTAAAACGTTACACTCCTTTTTATTGAAAAACTACAATAGAAAAATTATATATTGTATCTGAAACCAATGATTCTACATTTTATCATGGTCGAACAAAACCAGCACCACTTCTTCCGTTCAAATAAGAGTTTGAAAGAGATGGCATTAAATCCATTATTTACATTAGAATCAGAGTAAGTGAAATTTATCATCAAGACCAGGCCAGAGTTATCAATATATACACTTATAACACAAAGTTTACGAGCCCATAAAAATAATATCATTGAAGTGACTCATAATTCTGATATTCTGCTTTTATCCCAAACATGGAGTAATAACTAAGAAGACATTCCTGTACCTAATTGCAATTGTATAGTCAAATTGAAATATTATAATGTGAAAGCTGGCAGTGAAGCTATTTACCAAAATAATAACGATCATTCAACTGTCGTTCTATAATGTATAATGTTGTCATGTATTTCAATATGCAAAAATTATAGCGACACAAACTGATAATAAACTGGTAGTTTTTGAGATATTTTTGGACAATAGATATCGCACATAGAATATTCAAGACAATTACTATATTGATATATAATATTTCTGATGGAAGAGTTACTCCAACCAACAACCATACATTATAAATCTACTTGCAAATATTTAAGTTTATATTATTAGGTATACATTTTGTTTAGTGTGTTATATCTCACATCTAAACTTGATACCTTTTGTTTTCTACTTTCGACTCCTGTTTACTGTTGTTGTTTCTGTACCTTCAAAACAAAAAACTTTTTTGTTTTCCAATACACAGTGGAATTGAATGTTACAGTTTTCTCAACTCTCATAGTCAGTGTTGTTGAAATAACACTAAGGTATACAACACAACACAACTCACTACTAGGAAGGAATATTATTTTTATTTAGTGTTTTAGCAAGAAAAGTGCTACATGTACAAGGTGATTCATAAAGTTTAATATAAGATACGTATGCATTACGGGATCTCCATTCACTTGGTATTAAATGAGAAAAAGATCTTTTTTATACCCTGTATATGTAAATATACAAGGAATATTACGTTTAGTCCCGACTTTGTAACGCTGGAAAATAAAAATCCTTGACAAAAATGCTTCACAAATGTCTTCATAAAATAGCCTAATTCGGCCATTTCCGCATGTCCGTCCGCCTGTCCGTGAAGCCGATAACTCAAAAACGAATAGAGAATACGAGCTGAATATTTTTTTGTGTTCTAGAGCAAAAAAGTAAGGTCAAGTTCGTTAATAGGCAAAATCGGAACATCTTTGAAACCGTAAGAGATAGAAAAAAAAATTGTTAAAAAAAAATCATCTTTTTAAAATAAACAACTTTTGTTTGAAAATTTTTTCATAAACTCAATAGTTTTCTCATAATTTATGAATTAAATGTTCCTCGGAAAGCGAGTTGTTAACAATTCGAATACGCAGAATTGTTAACAATTCAATCGCTGAGATACAACTTAGTATATACTGGGTATTCAAACAATTAACTCAGTTGTCAAATTACTTGTTTTTAATGGATCGACACATTTTAATTACCCTAGGAGGGTAAAAAAGGGAGAGGAAGAAAAAGAACATCATTTTGAAATAACCTACCAATGAAAAATTTATCAACACCAAATATTATACACAGATGGTGAAAAGGTGGAAAAGTTACTTGGTCAAACAATGGTATGACACTTCATCACACCATCATCATACCATTTTGCCGGAGGTTTCGTTAAAAATAACCTTGAGTGGAATTTTCCGGATATGGACTTCAAGTCATTACCAGTAACTTAGGACTTAAATTGAAATTCCTTAAAAATTTTTAAAACATCGAAGTTTTATGGAATACACTGTACAAACATGTAGTTGATAGTAATATTTTTATGAAAGACACTGTATTTTAACTCACAGCTAATTCATTTCAAAAACTTCTCATGAAAACAACAAAAAACTTTTACTTCCAATAAAATAATAACAAAAAAAATACATTTTCCGATATTTATATATATTATTCAACGAAAATAATATATAAAGACTGTTGTTGATGAAATTTTAAATAACCTTTCTGCCATATTGTTTAGAGTTTAATAAATCAATTTAACAAATCAATCACAACAGTAATTGGAGCAAAAAAAATATGGGTCTACGAAGCGTGATGCTTATGACGAAGAGTGCGTACCAATAGTTATAAGACAAACCCAAATAAAACCAGGTGTATGAATGGCAACCACACATCATATATATGGAGAAAAGTTTTTCATCTACTTAATGTAATACTTATATGAGTAAATGTGATGTACATATGCCAGAAGTTTCTCTGGCTGCCTCTCTCTGGAGTGGAGCAGTCTCTTGATAAATTATGTACGATATAAATCACACATGAGAATTAGGAAAAGGTATTATATCCTTATTTATGTATATAAATTTATGTATGATGCAGATATACATTATATATTTGTTATAACTTATATAAGTATCGATATATTTTATAACGAATAAAAGGTATCATATTAACATATTAATACCCACCCAACCAGTCAAATGTCAAAAAGACTAATTTTGTTTTGTGGTTTTGTCGAAAAAAAAACAATATCAAACTTTTTGAATGCCACAAATTTGTTGAAATGTGGAGAAAAAAAACTAAAGCTATACGCGTATACTTTTTATTATAATCAGTCCCTTGGTAATTTTCCATCGAAAATATAAGAGCTGTTTTTTTTTTTTTGGACAGTTTGAATTGATAAAAAAAAAAGGGTTTCAATTAAGGTGAATTTCTATAAAATTACATGATTATGTAATTTTATTGAAGACCTCCCACTAGGAAGTTCACATTTTTAATCTCAAAGAGGTGTAGAATGTATCGAGATACATCCTCCTGGAATACGAGTATATGGTATTAAATTTCCGATAAAACTTTTGGAGAATAAAAACTTGTTTAAAAAAAAATTCATCGTGTAGATGGTTAGTTAGTGAATTTTCTCAAAAGTAGGGCGTTATTATGAATATCAAATTATTTTACTATTAATAATATTAATTATGCAAATATTAATTTTGTAGATATTTGTGTAAATTTTAGAATTACAGAAGATTAAATGATAAATTATAGTAAAATCTTTTGCTACAACTTTACTAATGATCAATTTTTTTAAACCTGACGCAACAAAAAAGGTGTGAAAAGTTTAAAGCCTACATGTGCCTGTCTATCTCTCTGTCTGTGGCATCGTAGGTCTCAAACACGTGGACCGATTTGGACTACGTTTTTTTTATAAGACAGCTGGATTCATGCCAGTCGATTACAAATCATGCCAGTCGATTAAATATCATCACCTCTTTTCCAAGATGATGTATAGGGACAGTTTTTTTTAAATATAAATTTAATGGAGGTGGCGAGAAGTTTGTATTATGTTTCATATTATTGCGTTGGAGGTTTTTTAAATTTTCAATTTTATTTGTCTATTTAACTAATATTAAGAGCGATAATTTACATTTCGTACTCCTTACTGCCTCTAAGCCCCTTTATTTGGTACAACCGTAAAAGTTTTCGAGGTTTGGAGATATTTGAAAAAATTTTCTACCAAACAATTTTGGCTTTTAAATTTTTTGCACTTTTTAAATTCGTAAGAATTCTATATCGACTCGACCATTGTATTTTAGAAATATGTTAGAGTAACTGAAATATTCATATATATCCCTGGTCAAATATATTTTCGTGGAGACTTCATTAAACGATCTTTACACAATCAGACCAAAAAAAAACGGTACCATTATTTATTAGGCGGACTTTCTATTTCGTAAAACGTATGACGTGGTAAAATATTATAAACGTAAAATATTAACCTTCTAATGTTGTAAAAAATCAAGATAGTACATATGGCTACGAGTTGTTCATTATAAATATAGAAACTTATATTCTATTTGAATTTTTTTTCGAAAACCTAGTAAATAGTTTGTACTTTTGTAGCCATGAATGTACCCACTACACTGAACAATTGCGAGAACATTTTTTTCTGTCCATGACTGTACCCGACTTGTATGTAGTAAATACACTTACTTACTAAATATAGAATACAAAACTATTTTTACATAATATAACGCCAATGTTATAAATATTTAAAAAAGAATTTGTTATATCATATTATTATATACAAAATATATTTAATATTATAAGTTCTTTAAGAGAGGAACGTGCTGTTCAGAATACCAGTGTGCGCGTCGGATATTGTTATACATACGGCATAATATAGTGTATAAAGTAGTACCTACATACACATACACATACACATATGTGCATGTACGAACGTAAGGCAAGCACAAACATAATATATAGCATAGCACAATTTTTATTATAATATTTGATACGTAAAATGTACGTGAAGGAATCGATATTTATAGTCGAGATGGACTTTTATTGTTGACTAAAGCATAAAATATGTATATTCAGATACATATTTATACGGAAAGTTTAGAAAATACTGAAGGTGGAACCTTTAGTTTCATGAGTATGTACCACAAAGTACGGTTATTGGTAACTGAAAGATGTACACTAATAGAAGGAATTTCTTTCCTCAAGGATGCATATATTCTTCAAAATATTGGCTTCAATAAGGAACCCCTTGTTTTTATTCAAGACTACGCAGTCGAACCAAAAACATGTGTTTAGTTGAACGAAGAAACTAAAATTCTACATGGTGTTTAAAATTCTTTAAAGTAGAGTTCGTTAGTGTTGGCTTAAGAGAGACTTTCTTAGCCAAATATTCTTTTGATTCTTAAGTCAAGAAAATGAAATTCTTGTAAAAAAAAGTATTTTTCTTACTAAAACTAAATAAAAAACTCAAGATGAGAAAGTTTATGCAGCATCTTTAACCTGAAGTATATATAGACCAATATTTCGCGACTTTAAAGGGTTATACGTCGCAAAATATGTATGTGAATAAAAAAATCACGAAACAAATTGTATTCTATTTTGAAAAAAATTTCCATTTAACAACTCTCACGATGGAGGGTGTGGAAAATTTTTGCATACCTCGGTTTTGTATATCGAGAGAAACTCCTATTTTCGTAATTCGACCTCAAACATGTATTTGATACTCATATTATACAGCTGTCAACAAAGTAATAAGTCTGTGATAATTTTTTTGTTGCCATTTATCTACGAAATCCAAAGGAGAATAGTTATTTGTTATTCAACTATGCCCAAAAGCCGATTAAATAAATATCAATAAAATCAATATAAATAAATCTGATACTTGTTTGATAATGATTATCATATGCGATTGAAACATGTCATATTTTTTTATATTTTTTAAATATCACAGTATTTAACATTGAAGATTGTTTCAAATTCGCCCCAATACCTAGATCACTTTTGTGTTATAAATACGTATTTCGAATACAAAGTAGTTATCATCAGTATATTGATTTCGATTTTCGATCTATTTCTCATTGTCAAAGAGTAAACTACGACTAGCTAATTTATACTGATGATGACTACATTGTAGTAGAAATACGTATTTTTAATACAAAAACTGATCTAGGTATTAGGGCGAATTTGAAATTTTATTTCAAAAACCTAGAGTTCTCATTATCATTTGATAATATAATATTGAAGATTGTTGAATATTTCTTAGATGTTGCACGTAAGCCTTTCTACATTAGTAAACGTACTTGCTGGTGACTTTGATTTTCTCTAAACTATCCGTATATTATGTATATTTATAAGATAGATATTTATATGTATATGCATATATTGACAGAAAATGGAAAATATGGTGATTGGGATTGGGTTGGGATGATATTGGAATATTATGGAGGGGCAAAAACGGGTGAAGGAAGTTATCCTTGTTGTTATACACACAATACACAAGTAGTGTAGGCCATATACATATACATACTTATTGACTACTGCTTACATTTTAACTATGTTCTTTAACAATATATATTTTTCTCTGTACTGTATGATCGAATCGGGTTATTACGAGTGTTTGCATTTAAATAAATTTTTTGAAAACCATGATCGGATCGGAAAATTGTGAGTGAAAATAACCTAGAAATATTACTTGCATTAGAAGCGCTGAAAAAAGATTACTATCAATTTCTTGGATTTTTTTTTTCAAAATTCTATCCAAATTCATACTAGACTCTTAAAGGCACAGATACTTCATTAGAAACGTGATTTCTAACAAAAATTTGCTTTCAAGTATTGTTTTTATCATAATACAACATAAATATCTTATATTAATCATAACAGATCACCCCATACAATATGCTGATACCTCTTGTTTGGCATCTCCTGATGTTTCATCTTTTTTCATTCACCGATGTATCATTTTTCGCTGAGTTATCATTCTAAAATATTACGAACACATCATTTTAACACTTCAAGTATATATATATATATATATATATATATATATATATATATATATATATATATATATATATATATATATATTCTATCTATCTCTCTAGAAGCAGCATTCGAAGAGTCAGTAAGTTTTATTCAACAGTGTATCTGTATAGGTATGTATCAAACATCAGTGAATCATCAATCTATCAGCCAGTGTTGATATACACAACAGACAGACACACTGACACTTAAATATCCGTTAGAAGGATGGGAATTATATCAAGTAATACAGATACACATATACATAAATTATTACAAAACATTTTACATGAAAGCAATCCAATCCTTTTTTTTTAAATGGGAAACATTTTTCAATCTTGAATATATAACAGATCTAAGTTTAGGCCCAATTTACGTTATTAATAGTTCGAAGCATTGATTGTAGAAAAAAACAATATGAACACTGATTTTATAGGATTTTCTAACAACCCAATTTTGGTGGAGGTTCGTGTCTTTGAGTTCGTAAATGGATAAATTCGGTCTATGCATCTTCTCAGAAAATATAGGAGAAGAAGTTAAATGCTAGTAAATAGCTAGTAGGCGGTTAATTGACTAAACGGTCGGCGTATAGACAAGAACGAAGTAACCGGCTATGCTTGAGAAGGTTTTCTCAATTGCCGTCACGAACTCCAGATTAATATCGGCATAATATTATAGTATTATAGCCAGATATGTTAATCGAGAAAAATAGCTAACATCCAAAAACCATATCAAAGTCGGTTCAACAGTTTTAACGTGACGTGGGAACAAACTGTCAAAAAAGTGTATAAAGTTAGATGAACAAATGATTTTTCAACGGGTATTCCACATTCTAATTCAATAATAAGAGAAATCAAAAATAAATATTTGTATTCCTATATCATTGTTCTCAATGCATAGAAGCAAAATTTGATAAGAAAAGATTCACTGAAATTAATTAAACGACCAATTTCAAGCCATTAATAATGAACATAACTGTATCGTCACAGTATCTTAAAGATTAACTACGGTCCAATTTTAATTTCCCAAATAGGATGTGATATTAAGCACTTATCAAACATATTGATTGATAATAGCAAAATGGAAATATAAAGCTTTAAAAATTTTATCGAAAATAAATTAAATTTAATGAAAATTGATTTAATTTTGAATTTGATGAAATCCAATGACATATAAAAAATTTATTGGCAAACAGAAATAAAAAAACTAAATATATACAGAAATTTTACAGAAAAAAAATGTTTTGATTGACAACCATTTCAAATACAAAACTGAAAGCTTTAATAATTGAAAAAAACTTAATAATTTCTCATACATAAGTGAATATCGTTAAAAGCACATCAACAAATTTCCACATGACAAGATGGAAAAAAAAACAACTATATACATCCTATAAACAATTTAGAAATTAATACAAATTGATTTAAAAAATATCTTTTGAACATCACATAACGTCTATATAGAGATTAGGTTTTCGTGATGAGCGAAAGTTAGATTCAGAGCACAAGCCAAGTAGCCGAGCATTCTAAGGCGTTATGTTTACTTGGGGACTGGGAGCTTATGGGTTCGAATCCTGACATCGGCAGTTTGTCAATTATTAAGAAAATACAAGGGGCGTTTAATTGACTACCTGTCGGTATATGGACAAGAACGAAGTAACCGGCTATACTTATGAAGGTTTTCTGCAGTTTCCTTCACGAACTCCAGATGAATATCGGCATAATTCCTATCAGAGTAGGCTGCAACCGCATACCTTACCAATTCCTAGTCTACCCACAAAAATTCCTTCCACTCCACCCACATCCTCACATTCTTAGGCATCACAATGGACCTTTCGGTCGAAATGTAGCCCGTCCAGGGCAGCCTCTACAATCTATCTAAGATTCAGAGCAAGATTATTAGTAGTTTTAACACTTATGAGAGAATGCTTGCTGCTACAATGTGCCATAAAAGTTGACTTCTTTTTCCTAAAATATGTTGATTTATGTCTTCAGAAAAAGTTTGGAATTAAAGTTGTTAGTATTTAAAAAATCACAACTTTTAACTGAATCATTTTTTCGAAAATCGAATGTATAGCGGTATCGCTTCATCATTAAATTATTATTATAATTTTGTTCATCATTTTTATCTGTTGCATAACAACTATAACTTCCCCCTATTATCACGGTTGCTTTGAATGTTAACAACCATGGTAATTTACATATTAAAATTATAATATTTCATAAATCAAATCAATAAAGATCAATTATATCTTTTACATATATTTATTATTTATTTAAATAATAATTATTTAATATAACTATCATTTACCTTTACAAATGTATAAGACACAAATCACATACTTGCACAAATCATGCACATCTGAGATGAGACTCGAACCCACGACCTCTGACAGAGATTAATTATAACATTTTGAAAATCATCGTTACTTTTGTATCCACGTGTACGTTACAAATCATTTGTTTCGCTAGTATATCCTTGGTTTTGATAATGCGAAAAATATTTACCTAAACTTAACCTCTTCGATTGCCCATATTTTAGTTAGGTATTGCTTTGTTTTTGGTTAAAATCTTTAAATTGTCTGTACGTAAAGGTATCTATGTTATCTCTATATGGAGGTAAAAATCAAGAAAAATTTTTAAGACGAAAATCATAAATGATTCTTAAGTTGTTTATACGTTTTTTTCATCGATTCCTTTTACCACAAATCATAACCAAAAAATTTATACATTTATATAAAAATTGATAAATATACCCCACAATGATGTGTCAATACTGTCAGAATTTATAACGAAAAATGAAATATGACGAAGGTATACTCCGTGTGTTTGGTATACGGTATTTTCTTATTGATTATCGATAATGTCCATATATACATGTCAGTCAATAACTATGTATCAAAACTGATTCATGGAAGGTGGAACAAGTTTTTGTAGAATTCAAGAACTCAACAACCGAAATATTTATTTTTTTGCGTTTTATTTCGAATTGACTTTGAAAAAAATGAGTGTACATTCACTTTTACTTAACAAAAAAACTTTTTAAAAAAAGTATAAACTATTTTTTATATTCATATAATTCTATTCTGATGATTTTACCAAAAATATATTCCTTACAGTAGTTGTCATGATACAATATTGTCAAAAAGTCGTGGAGCGTATGCGGATTTTAAGAGTGAAGGAACGTTAAGCATAATAAGCCATAATTTTTCTCCAAGACTGTACCGGTAGACACAATACTTGTCTTTACGTATATAGAAATTCTACCCAACATTTTTCTAAGTTGCAATCCGGCAACGACGCTAATATTCCACCAGTTGATATACTGTTTGTTTACATACATATACTCGAATAGTATAACGAATAGTGACGTACAGTGTTGTCAAGTTGAATCTGTTCAGCATGCCGTCACGTATATTTATTTATAAAATGCTTCACTTTGTGTTATAATAACTAAACAATGAGATGGTCAATAATTCTCGTTTTTTTTTTTAATTCGCAGAACAAAATCAATAATTGATAGCTAGTTTTTTAAAAGATTCTTAAGTATCGTTTTTTTTATTAAAAAACGATATCCATTGCTCCCAATGTTTTCGAACTTTGAACAATTAAGTTATAAGTGTATAATGATACCCGCAATAAGTGTGCAAAAATTTGCAATATTCTATGATTATGTCCATTAGTATGACAACTATCTTAACCTTGAAATGTTATTCACGAAATGGAAAATTCAAAAAAAATTCAAACACAATAAAAATGATATCTTACGTAACAATATTGTTCAAAATAAAAGTTCTATAAATTTTCCATTAATGTTCTCAATCATCTTTAAATAAAAAGTTTACGCGACATATAAAATTACCCATTTTTTCGTCATATTTTATTTCAATAATTGAACTAAAGAGGGTTCATGTAGTAGCTCTAACTAGTGGCTTTGAAAACAACTTGATTATAGGCTATATGAAAAAAAACGTAAAAGACAACTCACACACACACACACACAGAGAATCCTTCGATTATTTGTGACCTTGTTTCTTTTATTTCACATCGAAAAAAATACAAAAGAAATCAAGAAGACAAGACACAAGACAAAAAAACAAAACAATATCTACATATAAGAGAAGAGTATCGACGAACATGAAAAAAAAAACAGAAGAGCTCTAGATAATTTTACATTACATAACCTAAGTAACCTATTTTATTTGATATTTTTATAAAAACACTTACCCAACACAATGTTCTTTTTTTCCGTGTATTTGTGTATCTTTGTTCTGGTCTAATAAATACAGTGAAACTTGTCAAGAACGACATCACACCGTATCCATACACATAAAATACAACATCTGTCTGTCTGTCTATCTGTTGGTGTGCTTGAGATATCAAGAACCACTGATGCAGTATTATATGCTTTTTCATTTGGTATGTTCAGTGACCAAGTTTTGGGGTATAAATTATTATGTTCTGTCATAAAACAGAAGGGTACACAGAGGTGGAAAGCTACGAAAAATCTAATAAATTAACATGTGGTTCACACAAGCGGCCCCGCGGAAAGAAACGAAACGAGAATATTCTTTATTTAATATTCTTCTCACCTCGTCTCGTTTGCCGAGAGATGAAATTATTTTCAATCTAGCTGAGAAACACACAAACTTCGTGTGACGTCCAAAACCGGAAAATTCCACACCTAATTACCATGGTGTCAGTCTATCAGCCTACCAAGCTGACGGGCTAGTGAATCCAGGATAAATTCAGGAGCTGTGGTCCTACCCAAATTAAAATAACAATAATAATTTCTATTATTATTATGATTATTATTATGGTTTAAGTCTTCAATAGGGCAAGTATTCAAAGAAGCTTGACGATTATGATGCCCTGTTGATGCCTTATTAATTAATTAGACCATTAATAGGACACCAACGCTTTCAAATAAACATAAAACTGATGATGTGGATGCCTTATTATTAAATTAGGACATCAATAGAGCATCGAACATGCGAAAAAGCGATGAAGCGCGTCTTTGATGATCTATTTATGACCTAAGACATATTCAAATACATATCCAAAGGTTTTGAATTTTATTACTCTTAATTTTGACTCGGGTAGCCCCACAAATATGCATACGAGTAAAATAAATTTTAATACCATTTGAAAACAATGAAATAATATCAGATTTGAATAAAATAATTGAGATACCAATACTTATTGCCATCTATCGGTCAATGTATTAAAACAGAATATACATTTTCTCATGATTATTTGAAATGACTTCATAAAGGTCAAAGTTCTGACAGAAAGTGTCACTTCTCTTATCCTCCTTTGATGCCTTTGATGTCATTATAAACAGTTTGAACTGTACAAGATTTGATATGACAAAGATAGTGACTATTTAGTGAATAGATATGTAATAATGGGACTTAGAGTATTGAATGAAGTGGAGTGGACCTCTGGTATACTTTCTTCAACGTGGTGAGAGTGTGTGCATGTATATAGATGGTTTTATATAAAGAAAATCTAATGCTTTCTTTCTACTGATGATGACGCGATACCAAGTATGTTTTTCTCTGACATACGAAAGCGTATTGTATTCGCTGTGCAGTAAGTTAGTGGTTTGGTTTTAACAATTTTCGTCGATATAAAGAAGAAGAGTAGCAGTTGTAATTTTTTTGCTTTTTCTTTTAACAGGAATTATTGAGAGGGTCCTCTCAACTTGCTTACAAGCTGCTGTGATGATGCTTTTATAATTCGTTCAGTTGTATTTTGGGCACGTCGTCGCACTATGTGTACTTTGTCGGGTTACTGTTAACGATTTTATTTTTATTTTTTTGGTGGTGTAATTTTATTTGTTGCATAAAATACCGAAATTATATTAAATTTTATCAACAATGAGATAAAAGTTGGTGCTCGAAAAACACAATTCGAGAAAATTGACAATATTCGAATTTATTTATAACTTAATCTGACTAATATCATACGAACTCAATGTATGTAGGTTTTAGATTGAATTGATTTCCCACGGAAATGTTGGAATATGCCAAGATATCCTGGTATATTTGATGTTAATAAAAATTAAATAACAAGACAATTTGTGGATTTTCAACCATTTTGCCTGACTATCACAGTTGAGCCTGACTCTCACTACTCTAAGAAAAGGAAGGAATCATACTAAAAAGTAATGCAAATTTGTTTTATGAACGGCCAACCCAATTCATAAATAATATATAATGATTGATTAGCAGCGAATAAGAAGTTGATGAATGCAGCTAATTTATTATCACTTAAGGGGCATTCATGTGTGACATATTGTATATTCATAGAACTCTGCAAAATTCACAATAAAGTTCATCATTTTTTGTAGTAAATGCAAACTAAAATGCTTCAAAATAATTGATAGTTAATTATAATGTTCGATAATATTATTTTTTTATTCAATTAAATAAACTGTACAGAGTGTCTAATTTAGTAACATAGTTGTTACAAGTTTTGAAGAAAAAAATTATAAACAACAGCAAATTTGACATTTAATAACAAAGACTTTTATTAAATCAGCAACGTTTCGTTCTCTTTATTGGAACTTCATCAGGCTTAAAAAAATTATATTTTCCTATATGTTAAAATTAGGTTTTTAATCGTTGACAACTTTTCCGAAATGATCGATAAGAGATTTTCAATTTTTGAGGGAACATATTTACGTCCTACTTAAAAATAAAACACCATATATATAAACTTTTAACCACTTGTATGACTTGGTATGTATATAATATAAAATCATAATAATATTCTAATCCAAGAGAACAGGTACTGTCAAGATAAGGCTATTTATAGCAATATATTATTATATATGCATATTGTGCAAACAATCACCTTTATATTTATGATAATAACTAACCCGTGAGACAAGTTAGCTTGTTGGTACTATGATAAAATACAGGAAAAAAATAAAAATAAATGATAGAACAAAAAATCACCTCATCTGAATTGAAAACAAAAACAGAAGATTGACATATTGAAATATTTAAAATGTGTGATTGTTTATACATAAAAACAAAGATATAGGTTGTTTGTTGCATGCGCATCATATCAGTGTGGACAAACAATGAAGTATTATGAAACGTGATCTAAAAAAACCGCCGTAGTTTTTTCAAAAACTCAGGTCCATCAAAAGCAGTAGAAAAAGATTATGGTAACACGGTTTATATCATTCGAATTTGAATTAATTTTTTGAATTATTTTTGAAACACAATAAGTTATAATCAAGTTATTGTTCTTCCTTCAGATGTTTGATGACGTATAAGCCATCCGTTGCGAAATCGATCATTACGCATGCGTTTCAATTCATGCAAAGGTAACAGAAATACTTTGTTTTAATAATACAGTGCTGAGAAACAATTCTGGAATCCTATTCAATAATAGGTATATTAGGTTTAGTGCCTTCTTTGTAACGGTTGAAAATATTAACGAAAAAAGAACTGTTGGTACAGGTGTTTGGTATAACATGACCCAATTAGAGAAAAAATGACTCAAAAACGAAAAGAGATAACGTGTTGACATTTGTGTTTGTTCATTCAGTTGTGTTTGTGTCTTTGAGCAAAAAAGTTCGTAAGTGGGCAAATATATATATATATATATATATATATATATATATATATATATATATATATATATATATATATATAATATATATATATATATATATAAAATATATATATATATATATATATATAATATAATATATATAAATCCATAGATAGATAGAAAGATATATAGATAGATGGTTAGATAGGTAGATAGATATATAGACAGATAGATAGATCGATAGATAAATAGATAGATAGATTGATAGATTGTGATAAATTTTACAGATGGTGATTTTCGACATCTACTAAGTAGGATCGAGGGACATTTGAAGAAAATTTTGCAAAATTTTGAAGTCGGTACGACACCAATAGCTTCCTTTCAGAAAATTCGCGAATAGTAAGAAAGGATGCGTGTATTTGTAAGTAATTTTAGAAAAAAAACACCAAAACATTTTGTGACCCAACTTGTATATTAATTTTTCAACTACAGTACTTACTGGACATAAATAAACAATTCAACAAACAGGAATGATGAACGCGAATAAACAGAAGTAGTCGAGTAATAAGCTAACTAGCTTGCTAGCTAGAGAACTCAAACTCAGTGAGTTGACAATGTTGATGATGATAATACTCTTGCTATATTCGTCGTTGTGCTCTGACTATTTGTGTACTGACTGCTCTGACGACAACTCTCTGAAAGTTTTGTTGTGACAGATGAGCTTTTGTTTAATGTTTATGTAACGTATTCATATATATTCTATATACAGTGTGTTAATTGTAAATACTTGTAGATTATATTAAGGACGTTCCAGCACTGTGTTATATAATCAAGACAAAAAACCGGTTTGATTTTATTATAGGACAAATACATAAACACACATATACAGCACATAGATAAATTCACTGTTCATATAAACAAAATAATACAATTTGAAAAAAAAAATTTTTATATTTCAAAAACAAAACGGTAACATACATTTTTTTTTAAATTTATATAATAAATATTTATCTTTACTATCCTAGTATTTGTTTAAATTTTGTCGAGTATTTTTCTAATACAACAGATAATTAAATTTAATTTGTTAATTTGTTTTGATACAAATTAACACTGGGTATACAATATAAATATATTTTTAACAAAATAATATTAAAATTTCATAAAATGACCATTTTTAGATATAAAAGTATCCATCATTTTATTTTTTTTATACATATGACTACATATGACTACTACTACTGAAGGTGATATTCATATTTTATTCACTCAGAGTCGTGTGTGTGTTTTTTTTTTCAATTCTCTCTCAAGTTTGTAACAAAAAGTACAGGGTGCTTCTCTATACTTATAATATAATAGGAGACGGGATCAGTATTCTGTATTCGGAAAATATTGTTAAAAAAAACATAATAAATCACTCACTTGGGTTAATCAATAATAATGTATTTATTTATACTTTATTTTCAAAGCTTCTTTTTTTTTTTAAAGTAAATATTAAAATTTCTCCAAAGGCCTTACCATAAAGGAGCATGTAGTAAAAGTACTTTGGGCCACAATAGTCGTGTCTTTTTTCAACATTTTACAGTCATTTTTCGTTTTTTTTGGAAAATATTTCGAATAAAATTGTTAGTATAATTATAATGAACAACTTTTATTCGAAACTGTTTTTTTCCAAAAACCGAATTAATAAGACACAAAATTACTATAAAATTTTGAAAAACTAATTTTGTAGTACAAGCCAAATTTAAAGTTTATTGAATAAATAGAACTCGATCGGCTTATTTCAAAATAGTTTCGAGAAAAGTCCGATACCTAGCTTTAAAATGAAAATAAAATAACGAATTTTTCAAAATTCTAGGTTAGAACCCCCTCTCCACTCCCTTAATATTTTATTAGGTACTTACTGTGTTCGTAGTGAAACGAAAATTTTCAAACTGCTAATCTAAATCTAATTTAAATCTAAACTGCTTTTTACAAATTTTAATTTCCTTGCTCAAGTTCCAATTTGACTGTTTGACAGTTTGACTGTTGATTAAATTCAAAGGTTTTTTTGTATAATATGTAGTAAAAATTGTAATGAACTATATATAGTTATTTATTATTTTTGTTTAAATAATTTGATGTACAGATGTAAATACATAGTTAATTTGGATAAATCTCACAATCGAATACAATCGTCTGACAACAGAATCAAATTCTTGTGATTACTCACTGAATCGATTTGGATTCGAGTTTCAAGATAATTATTGATTCTGTTGCTGACGCATGCATTCGACCGCTCGACCATCCAAAAGTAAGTGAACTGACTTAGTATATTTATCCACCGACCATTACACCTCTGTTGTTGTCTTCTATGTTGTTTTGTTGTTGTCGTCAGTGGTGAATTTTGTTTGTTAAAAAATGTTTTTGTAATTTAATTTTTATTTGCGGTATTTTGATGTTAGATAATTTTATGTGGCGAAAAACATTTCGTCACAGTAGTACCATAAACGTTTTCGGTATGGTTTTATGAAACATCCTATGTATTCTATAATATGTTTGTGATATATTGTATATGCCTGGATTATTGTAGATATCGTTTCATATATTATTAGAGGTGGGTGTGTGAATATATATATATATATATATATATATATATATATATATATATATATATATATATATATATATATATATATATATATATATATATATATATTCTTCTGCTCTTGGTGTGTAAAACTCCTACTCACATCAGTTTCAATTTTTTATATAAAACACACATATGAATATTATCTTCATATTAAGTTTTGTAATATAATATTGATGAAGTACACTACATATATATATATCTAAATGTAACACATATTTTAATATAAATGAGAAATATATGATTGATCTGTGTATAAATATATATTTTTTGTGTCAAACATAGTTATTTATATGTTTCTCTCTGAATGGAGGCTATAGATTATAAGGTTGGTATGACGTGGGAATATTGAAGTGTTAAATGTGTATCTTCTTATTGGAAAAAAGTGTTATATTCTGTGTAAATTTGTTTGAATATAATATATTCCATTTTAAATATTTACTTGAAAAATATAAGAAATACCATCACGATCTTACGAAAAGGATTCTGAGAAACAGTAGAGATCTATGATCGCTAAGAAACTATAAAATGTACATACTGGGATGAGATAAAGCCCCAACGCAATAATACGAAACTATAATCCCGTTAACTATACCAAATTTATATGTAAAATGATAATGTTAATAATATGCCTATGCATTATCTTGGAAAAGAGCCGAGAATCTCCAAACATAGATTTTTATCAAATATAGAAAAGATCCACCACAAGGAAACATCCATCTAATTGCCCCATTCGAATCGATCCACGCGTTTGAGAACTACAGACAGACAGACACACACATAGGAATCAAACTTATAACACTCCTTTTTTTGGGTTAGGGGTTAAAATTACAATACTCATTGAAAGCTCTTAATTGAGTCATTAAATTAATACATTTAAAAAGAATCTAAATAAAATATACAAACATTTAAAATACAAATCAATATTGTATCTATAAATTACATTTAAAATACAATAAAGAAAAAGTGTATTATTTAGAGAATTAAATTTATTTAATAATAATAAAACAACCAAAACAGCAGAAAAAACAAGTGATTTCTTATTGTACGGTGCGTGACATGAAAAATTAAACCATTTCTTCTTCTTTAATAAGAAAGAATGCTATACCGAGTGTGTTATCAAACATTTGACATTATTAAAATTAAAAATACATTCTTGGTATTATGGTTCTAATAAATGTAAATCATACAAAAGACGATCATACCTTCAACGTTTAAAGAGAATCACCATTTTTTAAACTAAACATCCATTGATTTTCATTCTACCCTTAATTCGACTAGGAAATAAGAGATGTTGCCAGATCTGGTGGCCAAGTTAATAATTATTTGTCGGAAATATTTGCAAAAAACCTCGTTGCTAATAAACCAGCAATCATTATAAAGAAAAAGTGTGATGATAATCTAAATTTCAAATATTGGTAAAGTTACTCGTGACGACATATTCCAAAATGGCGGCATTAGTCAGGCTACATTTCAAGAGTATTTTTCATAAAAAAGATGAGTTTCATTAATAAAAAAATAAAAAAAATAAAAAAATACAGACAAATTGAGAACCATCCTCCTTTTTGAAGTCGGGTTAAAAATAATAATTGTTTGTTTATTTTATTAACGTAACCTAGTAACGCATATCTAACTATCACAGTTGAGCCTGAATATCTGTTTATATTGATTGCCACCAGATGTCATATTCCAAACTCCTAAAATGTTGCTCTTCTGATGCTACAATATTATTATCGATTACGTACTTTGGACTCACAAAGTGACGTTTATTTTTCAGTGTAATAGTATAATGCCTAAGGACCAAGGCACACCAAAAGAGCAAAACTGCTTTAAACACTGTTAGTCAGCCTAACACTGTTTTGTTAAAATAGAACATAGGATATTACATTGCTACGCACACTGATAAGACGTTAAGCAAAAACGTTTTGTTTTGACTTGATGTCCTATCAGCGTGCGTATGCAATGTAATTTCCTATGTTCGATTTTAACAAAACAGTGTTAGGCTGACTAACACTATTTAAAGCAGTTTTGATCTTTTGGTGTGCGTTGGCCCTAACAGTTCATAACACACACCGTATATCTCACACAAAAATATTCTAAATATTTGTATGTGGTATGTGTGTATGTTGAAACACAAGAAAAAACAAAATTATTATGATGTAATTCGGAAGTTAAAATGAATAAATTTTTTTGCGTATGTATTTAGGATTGATTCAAACGGAAAACACAACACAAAAACGAAAGCAAGAAAAAATATATAATAAATGTTTATACTCTATTTTCGTATGATGTTTAATTAAGACAAATAGTACGTTAGATTTTTATTAATTAAATTATTGTTACGTTTATATTCAATAGTAAATAATAATCATAATAATAATAATAATAATAATATTCCTTTTCCTCTGTGTAGAATAAGGTAAAAACACAACCTTTTTTTTTCTTTCTTTCACTTAATTTTTATATCAAAATTTATCTATGTTTTTGGTTTGTTGCCTATATCTTCTACTCATATAAGATGGTTTCTTTATGGCAAAAGGAAATAAAATTT
This sequence comes from Nineta flava, assembly GCA_963920215.1. Classification (NCBI taxonomy): domain Eukaryota; kingdom Metazoa; phylum Arthropoda; class Insecta; order Neuroptera; family Chrysopidae; genus Nineta; species Nineta flava. The sequence continues at coordinate 84,458,893 of OY986043.1, read as the reverse complement.
CATTTTTATTGCTACAAAAATATAAACGTAGATAATGGTTTTAAGAATGATTATTGTAATTACGAATAATGTAATCTTATTAATTGGCTTTTAGAATGGTATAGATACGGTTTATTTAATTTGTCTTGATCAAACTTAGCGGATCGCTAAGTGAATGATTTTTATGGCGCACTTTTTAAAACATTAAATTAATGCAAAAAATTATAAAACACGCAATTCAAATTAGAGGCTTTTTATTCAAAACTATTAAACGTATATGAAATTTAATCATGTTTTTTTAATCAAAAGTGCCCATAATTTCATTTGTTTTTGATTAGCAGTTTTTGAGCAAATCCTTTTCAAAAATAGTAGATTTCGGTTAATATTTCCATATAGATGAAACATTACTCTGCGTAAATTTGACTACTATTTATTACTGTTGACACAGTACCAGTCCAAGTGGCCGAGCGGTCTTAGGCGTTACGTCTGCGCAGTATGACTACTTGGAAACCGGGAAGTTATGGATTAAGAAATAAAATGAAAGTGGTTAATTGACTAAACTGTCGGCGTATGGACAAGAACGAAGTAACCGGCTATGCTTGAGAAGGTTTTCTGCACTTTCCTTCACGAACTCCAGAGGAACATCGACATAGTTCCTATCGTAGTCGCCTGCAGCCGCATATCCTACCAAATCCTAGTCTATACACAAAAATTCCTTCCACTCCACTCACATCCTCACATCCTTAGGCATCACAATGAACCTTATGTCTATATTGTGCATAGTGTTAGGAAAATCTAGGTCAACATACATGCAACACTGATTTTCCCAAGCTTTTCAAATACTACAATACTAAAAAATAATTGACACCTATATAGACCAAAATGAACATACATAACACTCCTGTATATAATAATAATTTAGTAACTAGTACCTAGGTACTCTAGTACTGACGAAGTAAGTATGTTGGGTTGGTAGTACCCACTGCTGAGAGTATATTTTTATGTATTACTAAAATTCACCCTTGTATTCTGCCAAAATAACAAATTGAAATAGACATTTATTTTGAATGATGATTTTCATGTATTATTACTATATCAAGCGAGCAACGAGATCATAGTACTAGGTACTACCTCTAAACTTCGCTGTTGTATCCACCCACATCATTCAAACACTCCAAAGAAAGGAACTAAAACTGAATGCAAGGCACAGAGCAAAAGAAATAAACATTCCATATTTTTTCCTGTTACTTATTACCGTTATTTCCTCTCGTCTTTATTTGTTTTTCTCTCACTTATCTTCATTTTTTTTCTTTCAAATGTATTAATATTATGAATGTTTTGTTGTACAGAATGTCTCACATAAAATGGTGTTATAAAATGAAATAAATTTGTGAATCATTTGGTTCGAACACGTTCTAACTAGGAATGCAAAATTTTCGAAGCAAGACTAGATAAGCAGTTTTCCTTTCAAATCTATATTATGAATGTTTAGTTGTACAGAATGTCTCAAATAAAATGGTAATATGAAATATATTTGTGTGTCATTTGATTTGAACACGTTTTTACTAGGAATGTCAAATTTTTGAAGCAAAACCTTTTGATAAGCATTTTTTCTTTCAAATGTATTAATATTATGAATGATATGAAGTACAGAATGTCCCAAATAAAATGGTAATATGAAATATTTTTGTGAATTATTTCATTTGAACACATTCTAACTGGCAATGCCAAATTTTCGAAGCAAGATTTTTGATAAGTAGTTTTTCTTTCAAGTGTATTGACACTATGCATTTTTTCTAGTACAGAATGTCCCACATAAAATGGATATATGAAATATATTTGTGACACTCGGTTTGAATACCAAACTACGAATACCAAATATCAAAGCAAGATTGTTGATAAGCAGATTCTGTAATGAACAGCGGTTAGAGATAATCTAACCCTAAAAAAAAGTAACGAAAAATGGGGTGTAAACAAGCACACACAACCACGATACATAGAATATAGAATTCTATGTGGATAAAGTACTAAAATTAGTGCATAAAGATTGCATCTAAGTTATCCAAGCGTCTATAAAACAATAATATTTCTATAAGAAAAGTATGATTCGAACCCAAAAATATCTAAAGAGAACAAACCTACACTCTGAGGCTCCACCTCAAAGCTACACTTTGAGGTTTGTTATTAAGCTCTCATGTGAATAGAGGATGCAATATTAAACATTTTGTAGAAATCGTTACATTATTGGAGACACTTGAATTAAGACATTCTTCAATTATTTAAGATTACCAAGCTTATTTTTTCGAGCACTATAAAGTTCTGGTGGATTTCGTTCTAGAGCTTTTTGCAGTCGCAGAAATATCTTTACTGACTTTGGGATATTTCGAATCATACTGTATAAATGCGGTCGGATATATCTGTGTTTATGATGAATTTACTAAGTGAAAACTCATTCACTTGGGTATGCACAAGGTGTTTCAGAATTATCGATCACAATTCGTAAAAATTTTATAAAAGTTGATTGATTTGAATGTAAGAGTCTATTTAACGGATACGACAAAATAGAGACTAAACTGTTAGAAACAGAGAAAGTAATAACAAGTATGCAATTAGAATCGTATTGATTGGGAGAATCAGTATGATTGATAAAAATTTTTCAAAAAAAATGTACGTTTTATCTGATTCTATGATTTCTGACGTCAGTTTTATATTTTTGTAATAGAAAATATTTTTTTTGAGTGTAAATATTAGTCTGCTCCTGAAACACTTTGTACCTAGTAAATTCTGACTAGGGTGTGTGTGTTCGAACAAATTTTTTCGAGAAAATAGGTATGTTTTTGAAAAAATGTTTCTTCGTATACATATATATATATATATGAATGTTTTTAATATTTCGAAATGCAAAAAGACATATAGAAAACAATTTTTTTTTTCTTCTGAATGTCAGAACTTATTGAATTTTATGTTCATTTTGATTGTAGACATGATATATTTTGGTAGCTAGAAAAGTAAGAAAAATCGAGGTACTAGCAATAAATTATTCAATTTTCATACATATCAAAAAGTGTATTTTTTGTTGTGAAAATAACTTTCGCAAAATGAAATTTTACTTTTGGAAACATATCGCAGAAGCTATCGATGTTAATCATTCTTTGTTCAAATTATATTTGAAATAATAAGATTGAAATGACATTCTTGGAAAATATATACTCAAGAAATTTGTCAAAATCTTTCTTTCTTATTAAGTTTACATTTTTAGGAGTTTAAAAACCAAACCAAAATGTCTAAAATGGACAAAAATTCAATTATTTAATACTTGGAAAACAGCAAAACTTCTAATCGAAAATTACTAACAAACAAACTCAAACATGTAGCACAGAAATTTTCGAAGCTTTTAAGCAAAAATACATTATGTATTTGTATTAGGAAAACTTGATGAACAATGAACTCCAAATCAGTGGATTTGAAAGGAATATTATTAAGATAAACATGTAAACAACATATATAAACTAAGGTACATCTCTATCAATTATCGAGCTTATCAATTAAATTAATAATTTTGTTTACCTCGAAAATCTAATCGTATACATTACACATCGCATCACTACTTAAAAATCATTACATATTGTTATGATGTTTGTGATATATTATCGTTTATAAATACCGAGAGTTTCTCATATATTAAAAGAGGGATGGCAATAAATTTCTACGAGAGAAAATAGCTTATTCTGGGAAAATTGCAACACGTATGTGATGTCCAAAAATGAAAGTTTTTCATACAGTTTATGAAGTTTATGAATTACCAAGAAAAATTGATTTTTTTCCAAAATACTGAAAATGTTTTTTTTTATTTTTCAACGGTTTTTTACTTTTTCCATACCACAGAATATTAAAACAATCATTCGAAAAATAACTATTAGTATTGTTTCCTCATTTTTACGGATGGATTTTGTTTCAATTAAGTCATTTCTCAAAATCGTCATATCTCAGAAACGTCAAATGTTCACACAATATTCAAATGATCAGAATAAAATTTGGTATCTGATGTGGTACCTGGCAAAATCAATGCGGGAGAAAAGGAGATTTGAAAGGGGAAGAGAATATATAATATGAATATCTCGCTTAATATTAGCAAAGCCAGACAAATTTATATACTCAAATTTTAATAGAAAAATATGTTGCTAGTAGTGTTATGACACATTGTTTTGTCTCTTTATTACAAAAAATGGGCTGTTTCTGTCCTGACAGGAGAAAACAATGAATCACAATCAAAAATAATGCACTATCGACCTGATCAAAGCATATCACCATAGCTCAATATTACAGTTATTTGTGCCAAACCCATTGGATTTACGAAAACAAAAGTATTGAAACTAGAATAAGAAACAACTCTTGTAAAAACTTTTTTTGTCGAAAATTCTGGCTTTTGCAAAAGTCGGTTATTTATTCGGTTTTCGAGAAAATGCTTCAGATAAAAGTTTTTCATTAAAAATATCCTTACAACTTTTATTCGAAACATTTTCCTGAAAACCGAATAAATAAAGCACAAATCAATTATAAAATTTTGAACTGATAGCGAAACTTTCGTAGTCGATTGAACTATTGACTTCAAAATTTACGTTCCTTTCAAAGATCCACAGTTGATTTTCCAGTAAAATATCAACTAAACTCTTAGTACGAAGGTAGCTAGCCACCTTTAATATTTCATAACATCTCGTTATATTGATCATTGTAATTGGTTCTAATCTCTCCACTCTAAGTCTACATAAATACTCCTTCCTTCTAGACGCAGCATTTTCATCTCCCATCTCCACAGCAACAACAACGTCGACGACAACAGTAAATATTATCATCGTCATAACATTACTATCGCACTAGCACATATCCCACACAATACATACACACCCACCGTCTTATAGTGTTAGTAGTAGATATCTAGTTAGTTGGTGATTAACGCGTCGCTAAGTTAAACACAAGAAGTTTGTTGTTAATTCAACTAACAGTGTGCGAAGCACGTTTACCAATTATTGCAACACAAATAACACCCACACCTACATTGGTGGGTGTATGTGTGTGTGTGTGTATCTTCTATTGCTTCCTTGCCTGCTGTCACCTTCTTCTTCTTCTTCTTCTTCTATGAAGAAATTACTATACAAGTAGTATAAAAGAAGAAACACACAGAAAATATGTAGGATGATAGTAGAACACACGGAGAGTTCACGGAGAGTTTGTTGTGTTGAAGGAAATGTTGGTTGAACATATCATTGTAGCGCACGGCTAACTCTTAACATTTACTATGAACAAGTTTTTAGATAGAATTGTAGAAAATTCTATATAAATGTATATATATATGGGGTGGGTTGATTTCTATCTTTGGACGAAGATGTATGGTATTATACTTTTTTAATATTTAAAAAAAAAAACTAGAAACCTGGACCTCTGGATTTCGATACCTAGTGGATGTGTCAATTTTTTCATATCAATATGAATTAAAAATGCAATGACCTGTTCGTCTATAAAGTATAGGATAGTTCTTTCGTACCATGTCTTCGTAAACTTAATGGAAATTTTAAGCATCTGCATACAATTGGACTCCATAACGGGTCCACATAATCTTAGACTGTGAACCTCTGGGTTACAGCAGATATAGGATATTCGGTGCATCTCACCCCGAAAATATGAACCTTCGGGAGGGCCTGATAAGCAAGCTCCAGGCTATTGCCAACATATGGGAGAAGCAAATCTCGTCGGAGCAATAGTTTTTCGACCCCAAGATGAATCAATTAATTAATAAAAATGCAGAACTAGGAATAGCTTTTATCTATTATGTTACCTACATCTTATCACGCAAGGTTCTAACACAAATCGTTTAATTATAACAAACAATTATTTTTTTTATTTTTAGTGCGTTACAAAATATAGAATATAAAATAGTTGACTCTTTTTTAAGCTAAAAAAATTAACTTAATATCACATACTATTTCCAGAGCTATCACAAAGTTTCTATTTTGTATTCAATGCAAATTTATAAATAGGAGAGATGATGACTTTCAAACCTTAATTTCAATTCGATTGTAGAATCATTAAATAAAGCGGCATAATCGATGCTTACCTGAAACAAAACAAAAAAACATATTATTAGTAATGAAATACATACTTAAATTGAAAATTTCTGTCTTATATAGGAATTGAACCTTCTAGTGTTGTTTAGACCTACCAAACGCACCGCACCAAAATTTCCTCACCGTCAATTAGATATTATTAACAATGGATATATACTTATATTAATGACTTTTTAAAGAATCGATGTATAATTTAATTATATGAAGATGTATTAATGGTAAAGCGTAGGCTAAGTACAATAGATGATCAGTGACGGTGTATTTAGTATAAATGTAAGATTGATAATAAGTAAATTTTCATAAATTGGAACTATTCAATTATTCTCCTTACAACTTTCTTAAAAGAATTTCGAAAAAAAACCAATTATTATAAATTTACGTTAATGTACTCTGCCTAAAATTTGAAAAAAATATTGGGAAACCGAAAATCTTATTTGCTAAATTTATTTTCCCATCCTATACATATAGAAAAAGTATATATTCATGTTGATTGCTTCTTAGTTGTGAAGTATTTTTTTAATGACAATATTCTTGGTCTTGTGCTAGCTGGCTGCCTTGTTGTATGTATGCTCGGTCATTTTTTTATACATTTTTACATGAATAAAAAAAAAAGAAGGTATAAATAAAACTCGGTGTATTTATATACCAAGTAAAGTAATGTGCTGACATAGTGTTAAGATGAATATTAAAATTAACTTGAAGAATACCAAACAGCTAAGAGTAATTATATGACGCTCTGAAACCTATTAATAATTAAGTAATTCTTTAGAAGTAAATCAAGTAAATAGTTTTACCGTGTGATCTATATTAAGTAACTTTAAATATGTATGTTTTTATGTACACACGTTAGATGTTACACCGCGTTGGTAATGAACTAGTTTACGAAATTTACACAAATGACACCTCTAAGTTTATTAATATATATTTGTAAATCACTATAATTAGTAATTGCAATAAATAATCTATTTAAAGATGTCTCAAAATATTATTCGTAAATCACATCTATTAACTATTACTCGTACTAAAGTGGAGTATATGGAATATCAATACTTAGACCCTCTAATTAGAACCCTCAAAAATAATCAAAGCGAATGTTAGGTTTTTTAAATTAAATTACAAATATTGTCCCAGTTCCTGGAACAAATATCTGCATTATATAAATTCGAATTTCGAGTACAAAGTGGTTATCAGCAGTATTTATGAACTCGACAAATTTAATCTTCAGGAAGATTAAATATGTCTACTCGTTGCTAATTGGATGATTACCTCACAACCAACCAGCTAATTCATCTTGATTATGCCTACTTTGTAAACGAAATACGTATTTATAAAAATACAAATATTTGATCAATCAATTATTTAAATTTGGGTTCAAAGGAAGTTTAATCCTGAAGACAGAATGATTGATACTGTGGGATTTTTCAATTGGTTTCAACTACAGTAAACTCAAACTAGAAAGTCCATCCATATAAAAAAACGTATTCACGGGATCATAGCATATAGTGTAATATGATTGGTGAATTTAATAACTCGACCCTGAAATAATACAAGTCTCAGATCATTCGTATGCGAATTGTTTTCACTGCTATCATTTTAGTGATGAATTTTTTTTAATATTTTTTTTTAGTTTTTATTGTTATATTTGTTCTTGTTATTATTTTTAATGATTCCATTCGTTATATTCATATTTATAACAAAATAATATGAATCAAAAAGGAAGACATATGTTCACGTATTCAGTGCTCCATGATTTTATTATTGTCGATGGGCTATGAAACTTGAGTTTACTATAGTTAAGTACTTAAAAATATCTTTATAGGAAAGTAACTTTTCCGTATCTTGTACTATTTTTATAAATTGTACCTTGTTGTTGGGTTTTCGAAAAAATGCTTCGGAAAACCAAATGAATAAGGCAAAAAGCTATAAAATTTGTAAAAATGACATCAACTTTTGTGGCTAAGTGTACCATCTTGGCAATATTGTGTACAATGTTGAATGAAATGTTTCATTTTCAAACAAGAATTTATATTACAGTTTAAAACAAATACGTTTTTTTTTTGTTAGTCTATTTTCTAATAGCAAGAACCAAACGTATATATTTCCGTATATTTGTGTGAAACCTCATAAGCATTAAAATGCAACATTTTATGAATACTAAAATCTGTTAAAATATTTGTCACTAAAGGGTTATAAATGTTTGTTACCAAACTGCATAATATATATTAGTTTATAACACTATATATAGCTCTGGCAAGGCCACTGTTCACAAAGACTGTGTGAACATCTTTGAACATCTTTTTGAACAGCAGAAGTGGCATACCAACATGAAACTGAGACACAATACATGTTGTTACACAAGGAATTTTAACTCATCATCATCAGCTATAAGGAGGAAAACTTTTTGTGATCACAAAACTATTTTTCTTCTAGCAGTAAATGACACAAAGCTAAGCACATTGTGTGTCGTAAAATGTGGTTTATGTAAGTCCCGCTATCGTAGAAATATTTTTAGAATATGTTTTTCAAGTTTTATCGCAATGAATGATAGTTTTCGACGTAATGGTTACTTACTTTCGAAGAATATTGACAAAAATTGAGAATAGTGTAGAGATATTCACAGTAAATTTAGTTGTGTGTACGATATTTTTCGACTGTTTAGATATATCGAAAAGTAGAATATTTAGGTAGTGTGCATTCTAGGTGAAACTTAAACAGTATGTTTACTATCTTAAAACGGTAATTGTCTGTTTGGTTGTTCGAGCATCACGTTCGAGATTTAAAAAGTGGTATGTATTTTACCACGCTAAGATGACGGACACCGGAAATATTACATTAAACGCGGTGAGAAGCCACGGGTATAAGATAGTTGCGAATACGCTTAGAATCTTTTTTATTTTTAAGGATAAGCATCCGATTTAAAGGTGTATATACCTTAGCCTTAGATCTCAAAATCAGGTAGCTGTGAGCAGTATTGGAGATCTTAAATATGTTTCCGATACTGGTAATATTGTATTCATCTTGTGAATCTTGGTGATCATAGTCCAAGCACAAGTGAATCGTAATCAGTGGAACCTCTAATTTAAGGTACAATTTTTGCTATTAAATCCATGAAATCATTGTCTTTTTTTAAACTAGCATCTATTTATCCATTGTGAGTATGGTTGCCCTTCGGTTATATTATACCAAGGAAAATGTCTACCGTTTATTTAATTTTACATTTAAGTAATATGTCTGAACATTGATAAAATTCTTTGAAATCAAAAGTTTGAAGCATTAATGTTGAGTTTTTTTCCAAGTGTAAATACCTTCTTACGAAGAGAAATAGTAGTCTCATCAGTCCGTTTCCATTCTTAAGCTCAGAACCACTCATTAAGCTCAATACAAGAGCTTAAGTAACTCAATAAGATATTTTTCTCGAAATTATCTATTCCAATTGACAATTTTACATTCAAAGTTGATTTCTTCTACGCAGTTTCCACAGCATAAGGTTTTAATTTGTCATGATCACAAAATATTTCTTTTTTCTTTTCAAAATTTGAAACTGTGTTCATAAGTGCATTCCTTCTCATATCTCTTATATTTCTGCTTGAGTGGAATTTTTAAGGGAATAGTGTGTTGACTTTTAAAAGGTTTTACTGTACTTAACCAGGAATATATAGTCTAATAAATATTTAAGGTATACATATAAATATGACATGTATTGGTTAGTAGTGTTTGTATATACATGTACATGTAGGTGATATTTATATGAAGCATGATGCTTGACGATGGCGCCACCATGGAGCTGTTAGCTATGTAGTTTTATGAGCGTCATTTTACGACCAATATTTCGTATACCATAATATCTATCTATCATATCAGAATATAGTACCACCGTAAGTATAGTGATCGACGAGACCCACTACGATTATATATACTACGATGCACCTCTATATAATGTACAGAATGTCTCAGAAAACTATCATAACATTCAGTGATCAAAAGACTTTTCAATACTTAGACCTATAAGGGCAATAAAGTTTTCCTGTTCTTTATGAATGTACAATTAAAAGCAATATAGTTTTAAAAAAATGGCCCTACCCTACTGATCACTCATTGGCTACTAACTGAAATTCATAGAGAATATATTTACCAACATTTTCCACAAAGGTTTTGATCGCTGATTATACTCGAAGATACGACTTGTCTACTAATCTGGCGTTAAATAAGGTAGATTATATTGGATATTGTCACTTCCATGAAAATATAGAAGCGGGGACAAAATAATACTTAAAGGCTGAGACCATAATAACAAAGGCGCTTCAAATTTAAAAGCCTTTTAATTTTTAGACTTAGCAAAGTTTCGTTATAGATGATTATCAATTAAAATGGACGTTTTCTCTCCTTCATTTTTATAAATTTTCACTTTGACAAGTGCGACACAATTCATTTATTGGGCTTTTGATTACTTAAAGAGGCGGTTGATTGACTAAACTGTCGGCGTATGGACAGGAACGAAGTGACCGGCTATGCTTGAAGAGATTTTCTGCAGTTTCCTTTACGAACTCCAGATGAATATCTACATAGTTCCTATCATACTCGGCTACAGCCGCATATCCTACCAACTCATAGTCTATACAAAAACATTTCTTCCACTCCGCTCACATCCTCACATCCTTAGGCGTCACAATGGACCTTATGGCCGAAGTGTAGCCCGCCTCTGCAATATATCTATGCACCCCGTTTAAGTTATTAAATAAAAAAATATTGCAGATGTTTGTAACAATATCTTTATTTTGACTATTTTATGTTTCGGAAGCACAGTTGCGTTCTTCAGGAAATATATAATAATGTAAGAAAATATCAAATAACATTATTATATATTTTCTGAAGAAGGAACTGTGTTTCCAAAACTAGAGTCAAGTAACGATCGACTCAATACAAAAAAATTAATACGATATATGCATGATTTTTTGAAGTATAAAAATAGCTTCTATTAAAATGAAATTCCAAATCGAAAGAAAAAAATTATAATTGATTTAAGACATCTTTGTTTTGTTTAATAATTAAGATGAGTTTTTCGTCAAGTAACGATCCATCTATATAAACCGGTAATATGATGTATGCATGATTTTTTTAAGAACGTTCCAGCACAGTATTATGCAATCAGTGCAATAAACCGGTTTGATTTTAATATAGCACCAATACATAAACACATATATACAACACATAGACAAAAACACTGTTCACATATACAAAAAAAATGTTATGTTGAAGAAAAGTAATAATTTTAAAATTTTATATTTCGAAAACAAAACGGTAACACATTTTTTTTTTTTAATTTATATAATAAATATTTAGCTTTACTCTCCTAGTTTTTTTTTTATAGTCTGTCGAGTATTGTTTCTTAAACAACAGATAATAGTTGGGCGGGCATGAAGTTTCACATGCTTCGAATGAAAGAAAGAGTGAGAGAGAATGATAACTTTAATATTAATTATCTCGCGTTCTAAACGGTCAAAATTTCTGAAACTTCGGGTTTTATTAGAAAACGTTATTTTTAGCCTGTGATCAAAAAATGAGCAAAATCTGTCGAAAAGTGGTAGTATGCTGGAACATCCTTAAGTACACAAATAATTTCTTTTAAAATGAAATTAAATTATCGGAGAAATAAAAATGACAATTGATCTAAGACACCTTGTAAGAAAAAACAAGTTTATATAAGTAGACAGAAAATATCAAGTCAACCCTACTCGCCTATTTCCAATGTTTCAAACTCCCGGATCATCGTACACGACGGTACGTACCCTCATACACACAGTTCGTACGTTTTACCAATGATAGATCACTTTTATGATACTTTATTGAAATGACATGACACTCAAATAGTTACTACTACTTCTATCCATCATACCCCACCCGTATAACTAGGTGATCTTGAAGAAGGTGTCTGTATGTATGTATGTATGTGTTTGTCCTTATACACAGCGAAAATGTCAAATATTATTTCATTTTATTTTATTTTTTTCTTCGTTTTGTAGTTTGTTTTATTTTTTGTTCGTCTCTTTATATGAACACTTCTCGTTTTACAGCAGTCTTTTCGCATAACGATACTACCTAACGACTGACTGAATATCTACCTACGAGTCTCACACCCTTGCCATCTCCTTTCCACATAGGGGGATGAGATATGTAACACTATATGTGTGACAAGTATTTATGTACACGTGTATAATATTTCACTTGTGTGTTTTTTTTTCTGTTCTTCGTTTTTTTTTTTGTGTCCCATCGACTTCTTGAATATTAAAGGAATCCGATTATTGAATCAACGTGAAAAATTAGTCAATGCTGTTGTGTATATGAAAGTAGTTTGAAAAAGTGATTAATGAATGTTGAGCTTTTTAACCGACTCCCTTAAGGACAAGGAATTCGTATGTAGGCTAAGAATAGGATCTGCGACTGCAGCCGAGTGTGATAGGAACTATGCCGATATCCACCTGCAGTTAGTGAAATGAAACTGCAGACAACCTTCACAAGCATAGCCGGCGACTTTCGTTCTTGTTCATTCGCCGACAGTTTAGTCAATTAACCGCTCCATTAATTCTTTTTATTATTATTATATTAATTCAATTGACAAAGTGCCAGAGTTGGGAATCGAACCAGCAACCTCCCAGTTCCAAGTAAAGTGCCTTTAACAACTGGACCATCCGGACTAGTTTGATATCTCTCAAGTTGTTTGTAGCTTTCATATTTCGGTGTACGAACATACAAACGTACATTCGTAAAATTTTTTATTTTATTTTAAAAAAGTCTTTCAAGTCACTGACAAAGCAAAAAAAAACAGTCTTGGGTTATCCAAAAAAATTTACCGGTCTGATTATCAGAAAAACAGTAGTTTCATGTTTCCCACAAAACGGGAAGAATCTAGAAACAATTTTGTATGATATACAAAAAAAAGTTCGAACACAATGTTGTAAATGGATTTTGCAAAAATTGGATCAGTAAAAATTGTATCCATTCTCCACTGTTTTACAGCTATTGTTTATTGATATGTTATTCATGTTACAAAATGTTTAATTGGTTTTCAAATTAAGGACACGTGTTCAAATTAATTTGAGGGGGAAGGGAATAAATGGGATGCTAGCGTTTTTTGTAGATAAATTGGGAACTAAGTATGGTTGACTTTTACTTTGGAGCATTCTAATATTTAAAGGTAAATCTATACTCCAAGGTAAATATTAGACAAATGAGCTTCCAATTTATCCACAAGAAATGAGGGCAGCTCATTTATTCTCTTCCACAAAGCACTAGCACCCAGCGAATAAAAATTAATTTATTTTTGAATTATAAAAAACATTTTTGCAATAAACCACGCTTAATAAAGCGTCAATCTTAGATGTTAGTCCAAAGACCAGAAAAAAATGGAATAAATTCAATCAGGAAAAATGTCCAAAAGTGTATGTCAGGATGCACTTTTGTATTGCTAAGGATATTATGGTGAGCAAGGATATTAGGCAATCCCTGGTGAAGATTTCTCAATCAAACTCGAAAGTTTTACGAAAATTTAAATGCAGTTAAATCAGCATCATGTCGTTTAAAAATTGGTTAAAAATTGAGTGATATAAGGCCCAGAAATAAGTTTTGACTGAAAAAATTAAAAATCGTTATTAACAAATTAAATCGTTATTAAAAGATCAACAAATAAATATAAAAAAATTCATTAATTTTTCCTTTTACTATCAATTTTCGATATCACATTAATAATAACAATTTTTCATTTTGTATATATATATATATATATATATATATATGTTGCAGATGGATAGTCGAATCTGATATTTTACAAAACCGCTAGTTGTTTTACATAACATAAGGTAAAACAACTGAAGGACGTTCAGCTGGATTGTCATTACTGAACTTTAACACGTAATATTGCTTAAACGTTTTGCCTTTATCAATGGAACGAGCGGGTCAACGATTAGACGTTATGAAAAACAGCGTCAAATGAAACGTTAGATCGTAGATTTTAGTTTATATCATTATTATTATTAATAATACTACTATTTATATTACCTAGCAGTCTATATTGTTAAAGTCTTAAATTCATAGCTTAGAATTATTGTAAACGGGCTAATAAATTCCCATTACTAAAGGTCCTTTTCCTAACAAATTCTATACATTTTCGATATAGTGTCAAAAATTATTGAAATTAAATAAACTATTACAACCGAGCAGTACAATCTTTCACTTCATCGGTCATATCCCAAGTTGGTCGGGTTTGCGTGTTTTTGGGCCCTGCGCTAAAAGGCGTTCTATATATTTCCCTATATCAAAACGATCTTTGTGACTACAGATAAGCTATTCTGCAATACGCCTAAACGTGGGTAGCAGTTTTGTAAAACGTATCGCAAAAAAATGTAAAACAACTAGCGGTTTTGTAAAACAGCGGATTCGAAATCTATCTGTGACATATATATATATATATATATATATATATATATATATATATATATATATATATATATATCGAAATATATCGAAAATCGTTAATCATTTTCGACAGCTAATTACATTTCAAACTATTCGAATTTATATATATATATTTATGTAATAAAAATTTATTTTTATGAAATGATTCAATGATCAAGAAGGATGAGGGTTTATGGAGTTGAGGTTTATGTTGCCCCGTATAATATTCGTCTAATGGTCAAAAGGGAGAAAAAAAAGACATGAAACTTTGACATTTCGTCCTGTTTTTATGTCATTGAACTTATAATATTTATTTATTTATTTTTTTGTTTTAGGTTTTATTAGTAATTATTTTAATTATTTTATACCCATTCGTAATTATATTCGATTTTAATATCAATTATATGATTGGAAACGAATTAAATGGTTCGTGTAATAAAACTCAAATAAAAAACTAAAATTGTTTACCAATCTACGTAGATGTTGAATAGCATCATAAATTGTTTGAACTATTAAAATTTTACAGATATTTTGTGAGATTTATACCCAGTATGTTATATTGAAAGGTGTCTCTTGTTCATGTTCAGCAGCATAACTATTACTCTGCTTTAGATCTAAACACTGTGGACCAGGAATACTAAATTTAACATTTTATCAAATCCTCATACAATATAAACTATTGTAAATTGTTACATTATTTGAAATGTTGAAATTTTACTGTCATTTTGCGAGATTTTATGTTTTTTTATATTTAATGGTTAACAACGGTTGACGGGTATCTGCTTTACAATTCAATTTATTTGGGAGCAATTTATTGTATAAAAAAAATTCTTCTTCAAATCAATGATAAAATTTTTTTTGTTATTTTTCGATTTTTTTTATAAACCTTAAAAAATGAAGAAAATCGATTTGGAAATAAATCACTATATAGATAAATTTAATTAAATCACTATATAGATAATTTGAACCCAAAAACAACGGAAAATCGCGATAGTTTGACGATTTGTATAAAATGGGTACATCTCTCAAACTGTAAATCAAACCATCAAACCAACTGGATTTTTGGATTTTTTTGGGTCCATTTTACTTTATAACCAAATTTTTACTCAGATCTATGACAACAAATTTTTGGTTATTTTTTCGATTTTTCTTAAGGGGTATACCTTAAAAAAGTTAAAGAAAATCGAAAAATAATTTTTGTTCCCGATTTGGAAATAAATCACTATATAAAGTAATTTAAACCCAAAAAACACGAAAATCGCATTCATTTGATGATTTGATAAGCGGTTTACAAAATATCGTCAAAAATCGAATTAAAGAAAGCATCAAATCATATAAAATGGGTATATCTCTCAAACTATCAGTCAAATCATCAAACCAACTGGATTTTTGGATTTTTTGGGTCCATTTTGCCTTATAACCAAATTTTTACTCAAATCTATGGCAACAAATTTTTGGTTATTTTTTCGATTTTTCTTAAGGGGTATACCTTAAAAAAGTTGAAGAAAATCGAAAAATAATTTTTGTTCCCGATTTGGAAATAAATCACTATATAAAGTAATTTAAACCCAAAAAACACGAAAATCGCATTCATTTGATGATTTGATAAGCGGTTTACAAAATACCGTCAAAAATCGAATTAAAGAAAGCATCAAATCATATAAAATGGGTATATCTCTCAAATTGTCAGTCAAATCATCAAACCAACTGGATTTTTGGATTTTTTGGGTTCATTTTGCCTTATAACCAAATTTTTACTCAAATCTATGACAACAAATTTTTGGTTATTTTTTCGATTTTTCTTAAGGGGTATACCTTAAAAAAGTTGAAGAAAATCGAAAAATATTTTTTGTTCCCGATTTGAAAATAAATCACAATATAAAGTAATTTATACCCAAAAAACACGAAAATCGCATTCATTTGATGATTTGATAAGCGGTTTACAAAATATCGTCAAAAATCGAATCAAAGAAAGCATCAAATCATATAAAATGGGTATATCTCTCAAATTGTCAGTCAAATCATCAAACCAACTGGATTTTTGGATTTTTTGGGTCCATTTTACCTTATAACCAAGTTTTTACTCAAATCTATGACAAAAAATTTTTGGTTATTTTTTCGATTTTTCTTAAGTTAAAAAAGTTGAAGAAAATCGAAAAATATTTTTTGTTCCCGATTTGGAAATAAATCACTATATAAAGTAATTTAAACCCAAAAAATACGAAAATCGCATTCATTTGATGATTTGATAAGCAGTTTACAAAATATCGTCAAAAATCGAATCCAAAAAAGCATCAAATCGTATAAAACGAATATATTTCTCAAACTGCCAGTCAAATCATCAAACCAACTGGATTTTTGGATTTTTTGGGTTCATTTTGCCTTATAACCAAATTTTTACTCAAATCTATGACAACAAATTTTTGGTTATTTTTTCGATTTTTCTTAAGGGGTATACCTTAAAAAAGTTGAAGAAAATCGAAAAATATTTTTTGTTCCCGATTTGAAAATAAATCACAATATAAAGTAATTTATACCCAAAAAACACGAAAATCGCATTCATTTGATGATTTGATAAGCGGTTTACAAAATATCGTCAAAAATCGAATCAAAGAAAGCATCAAATCATATAAAATGGGTATATCTCTCAAATTGTCAGTCAAATCATCAAACCAACTGGATTTTTGGATTTTTTGGGTCCATTTTACCTTATAACCAAGTTTTTACTCAAATCTATGACAAAAAATTTTTGGTTATTTTTTCGATTTTTCTTAAGTTAAAAAAGTTGAAGAAAATCGAAAAATATTTTTTGTTCCCGATTTGGAAATAAATCACTATATAAAGTAATTTAAACCCAAAAAATACGAAAATCGCATTCATTTGATGATTTGATAAGCAGTTTACAAAATATCGTCAAAAATCGAATCCAAAAAAGCATCAAATCGTATAAAACGAATATATTTCTCAAACTGCCAGTCAAATCATCAAACCAACTGGATTTTTGGATTTTTTGGGTCCATTTTGCCTTATAATCAAATTTTTACTAAAATCTATGACAACAAATTTTTGGCTACTTTTTCGATTTTTCTTAAGGGATCACCTTAAGGGGTAAAGAAAAACGCGAAAATGACAAAACAATTTGATGAACAGTTGACGAGTGTACAAAGAGAACATTATACGTCAAATCAATCTAGAATTTATTGAATTAAAAGGTCCTTATTCACATTCTATTACATCAAATGCTTAAAATGAAAAATCATACACATCATGGATGGGAATCGAACTCACGGCCACTGACTCATTCTAGAGCAGTGCTCTACCTCTAAACCACCCAGAATACATATAATATATATTATGATTATTTTTCTAATGGGTATTTTATCAAAGATAAAACAGACTCTTATCAATATTATACAGTACTATCACAAAATGAAATTGGGTAAAAAAGTTGACGATGAGGTAAAAAAAGAACCGTTTCATTTGTAAACAACCGTTAAAAATTAAACCCATCATACAAAATTACACCCATTCAAATCAACCATAACCCATCCATCGATAACACAAACAATACACACTATTATTATAGTCGTATAATAAATAAAATTCACATATAAAGTCACTAAATTTAAGAGCGAGAATGCTCGTTATAAACGCAGGCAAGTAGGCAACGAACGCTAGAGCATAAACGAATGAACGTAAACATTTCATAACAAAACGCGTTAAATTTGAATTGTAATAAAGATAATAATAATGATATAGCACAGGCAGCTCTCTCGCTAGCTCTAATACCGAGTTAGCCTAGCCTAGCAAATATACATACACAGAGTTAGAATGAGGTACACAGGGGTGTACTAAGTTGTAAAATATTAGTGTACTATAAAAAAAAAGTGTGCTTTATAATATATATATATATATATATATATATATATATATATATATATATATATATATATATATATATATATATATATATATATATATATATACATATATATAGATATATAAATATATATATATATATATATATATATGTATACATGTATATATATATATACATATATATTATGTATTACTTTATAACATTATATTATATTGATGAATCGTTATATATGGGAGTATATAATATAATGACTATCAAGATATATAATATAATAATAATTTTACAGTATGTTCTAGAATTGGTGGGCACTTTTTTTTTTTTTTAATTGAAGTTTTTAATTGTGAACTAGCTGTTGAACCGCTTCACTAGCGCTGAGCGTAACTTTAAACTTAATAATATATTGATTTGAATGATTATTCGAATTTTATGGCGATTATGTGATATTATCTCTATACAATAAACAATTTGTCGGCCATTCCAATTACAATAAACAATTTAAAGGTCCCTTTTTATAAATTCTTGGGTATATTATTTTTTCTTTTTCCGCGTATTTATGCCAATACGATAATAATACGGCATACGATAATAATAATATGAAACATAATAAGAACTTCTCGTTACCTCCACCAAATATATCTGTAAAATAATATGCCTTTACATTATCTTAGAAAAGAGCTGATCATTTTCAAATCACTGAACTGTATTTTATCAAATACAGCTAAGAACCACCAAAAGGAAACCAGCTATCTAATAAAAAACTTCAAATTGGTTTACACGTTTGAGAGCTGCGATTCCACAGATAGATCCACAGACAAAAAGACGCCACAAACTTACCAGACGCTTCAAAAATCTAGATTATTCATGATAACTTCTCTAATTAGCAATGAAAGTCCCGTCAAAATCGGTTCAGCCGATTCAGAGATTAGACCCGACAAACAAACAGACAGGCAGACAGACAAATACTTAAAAAACGGCATGCAAAAATTTATAGTACACATTAAAAGTTGCTTTATGGGAAAATGTTCCGAATAAAATTTGTTAGTATATTTATACAATGAGCAATAAGAACAATCTAGCACAACCATTTTTTTTCATTCGGGCAAAATGGCGGTGTTGGGCCTGAAAAACGTTTTTTTTCAAATTTTCGCTTCATTTTTCAAAATTTCTGAGATCGGCTTGCGACACAACGTAGCACACTCCCAGCACAATGATTATTTTTTTGGTTTTTCTAAATGGCGATGCAAACTTTACACACATCATAACTGATCGTAATTGCGAGTATTACGTCAAAGAGAGAAAAAGCTACAAGCTTCTAAACTAATTGATTCATGTACATAACAGTATTGAGTATTCAACCCGCTACAGAGTCATCCATATTAGAGTGTATGCCCAACAATTCTGTAACACACAGTACATACGCATACTCGTAATTCACTAAGTCATCATGCATATACACCCATACTCCTTGCTTTACATCCTTAATTTTTACGCATATACCTACATATGAGTAGTAACTAAATAAGTATTAAAATTTTATTGCACAAAGAAATGAAACTGCCTGCCATTTTGTGTTTGATGGAGTTGAGTTGTGTTCTCAATTGTAATAAAAAATGCGTGTTTAAAAAAAAACGGTTTTAAATTGAAAAAAGATTATAATCATTATTTTCACCACAACACACATAATAAACATTTTTCTGGAATGGAATATAATATTGTGTTTATGAAATTTTATGATGTAAACAAGTACCCCCAAAAAAAAGATCAAACAAAATTGATAATGGGTGCCACATTGAAAGAAATTATGAGGAGTTTTTTTTTTTAATTTTTTTACAGTGTTTTAGAAAATTTTTATGACATATCAAACACCAGTTAAATGTTTCCAATTTAGCGTTCAAATGCTATTTTATAGGATAGTAAATCAGGTCATTTTTAAAGTCTCGTATTTGATAACAACAATCAAACATTTGTTCAAAAATCGAAAACTGATGATTTGGCATCAATCAGGTATAAAAAATTAAAAAGTTTTTTAGAAATTGAAGGCATCGATAAAACGCTGTTACGGAGCTGTTTTTTTAACCCACACTTTTCTTACCCACACTTTTGTTTAAACGTTTATCAGATCTATATATTTTTTAAATTTGCACAGCCAGTTAATATTAAAACCATATTATATATAATTATTAGCAGCTTTTTTTTTACAATGAAATCATAAAAATAGAAGAGGTAAAAAAAAACGCTTAATCATTGAAAATACCTTATAAAGTTTTTTTTATTTTTTTTAATATCCTTAAATAGTAAAAATAATTTTTAATAGCGCAAATACCAACAACAGTTAGCTTAGAGATTGAACGCATTGGAGTATAAAATTTCGTAAAATGGTACACACACACAAAAAAAACATGTATTTAAAAAATTTACTGTTCGTAACTCGACAACATTTTACGCTCCCATTCTGCTCACAAAAACACAATATTTTAACTACATTATTGATAACAAAATAATATAAATTGCAATAAATTTCACATAATATAATAATATATAAAAATTTCATAATAATCTGTGCGCTATCAAATTGTTTTTCATTTAATTTTTATGATGAATGTACACTCCCGTACATAAAAAAAGACCAAGTTGAAACATTCTAAGTGTTATTGTACGTAATATACATATATTTAGTCGTATATACGCTTAGAATGCGACTAACTGGTGGTTCAATTTTTATGAACGGGAGTGTACGAACGAACGATGAACGATGAAGCGAGCGAACCAAACGAACTAGCGATGTAGAAAGCTTTATATGTATGGAAAAAGAATCTATTATTTGGTGTGTTGTTGATTCTCTGACAAAACTTTACGATCAGCGCTCTCTGGTTTTATATCCCAGTCATCTTGTGTCTAATCACACGCTATAACGTACAGAAAAATTCACGTTACAAAGAGTCACGTTACGTTAAATATAGACGTCTTTCGATTACTCGTATCTCATATTCGATCTCAATTTTAATCCGATGAAATTGAAAATCTGTATCTGAGAAGCTTTTGGTGTTCAAAAGTCAAGATCGTTAATGAATAGAATTGGTCAAGAGAAAAGGGGGGCTTAGCGATAAAAGAAAACACAAGATATGGAATATATCTGCAAATATTAGAAAAATCGAAAAATTTATTAGAAGTAAAGTTGTAGAAAATCAACTTGACTACAATTCATAATCCGATATTTTCTTTTTTTAATTTCTAATATATACAAAAATATTTAGAAATTTAAGTTTCAACTATACCAAATTTTCCGTTTTCCCCTCCCCATTTCTCTTATCCAATTTGCCACAGAAATGGTCCTTCAAATATCAAAAACACTTCAAATATCAAATTTCATTCCGATCGCATTCAAACTGTGACTGTTAAAGCGGCCACATCGATCCAACACCAATATTTATTTCTTCTATACCTCTATTTCATTGTAGAGTAAACTCGCTTAAAGAAAATGCAAAATTGCTGTTTCTTGAATGGTTGTGCCTTACGAATAACGTCCAAAGGTAACGGAATACAACTTTTTGTACAAAGGTCATAAAGGTAAGTCGTGTCCTTTTTTCAAAATTATCTAGTCATTTTGTGCCTTATTAATTTGTTATTCGAGAAAATGTTTTAAATAAAAGTTGCTAGAATACTTATAATGAACAACTTTTACTCCAAACATTTTTCCAAAAATCAAATGAATAAGGCGTGACCATACAATTTTGATAAAAACGACTTCTGTGGTCCAAAATATTACGATAATTTGATTTTAAACAAGAAAAGGAATATAAAAAATTAAAAGATTTTCAGATGTCAAACGACACCTCATATATTAAAATCTATCAAATCGTTCAGGCTACAGAGCTTGTCAAAGAAAGAAACATACATACATACATACATACATACATGCACTGGAAAAACATTACCCTCTGTATGGGGGTAGTCGGGTAATAAAAGAACCATATTCGCGTGAGAGAATTATTCGCAACATTAACGTATAACTAAACCCACCATTTTCGATATCGTGTTGATGATGATGGTGTCACAAGCATTTTATTCTAGACCATTAAATATTATATTTAAAAAAAAAAAAAAAAAAAAACAAGTAACCTATAAATTGTAATAATAAACAAAACAAAAGTCTTTATTACACAGCACACCCAATACGACCAACACAGACATGACAATAGTTCGGCGTACATTTTACGGCGCTTGTGTACGGTTCGTCGATGATGATATGGTCACGGAGATAGTAGAACCAAAGTATATTAAAACCAAAACGTGAACCAAACCAACCAACCAGCCACAGAAGAGGAAATACATTTAATATGATGGTCGTTAAAATTTGTCAGTAAATTAAAATAACAACCCAACACGACCAAACACAAAAGCATTAAAACATTTTTTTACTATTCGACTCTAAAACATTGATAGAGTCGAAAAGGAAAACAATAATTAATTGACAAAATGTGTGTGGTTTTTGGGAGTGGGTGATGGTGATTAAAAATATATTTTTGTTTAATCTGTAGATAGATAAGATAGCATTAAATAGCATGATTTTAATGTTGTAAGATATCGCATGAAATTAGTTAAGCCATTAAAGAAAACAGAGAATAGATAAATCTTAATGAGAAAGTCTCTATTTTAATCAACATTTTATAGAGGTTATTATTTTTTGGGTTACATGTTATCAGAAAAAAAGTCGTTTAAGATACATTAAGCGTAAATATTTATTGTCTGGAAAAGAAAATGAATAATCTGTGAGATGTTGATTGACTTAGATAAATAGATTGATATATCTTGAGGTCTAAAAAGTATAGCACTTCGACCTTATGGTCCATTGTGCTTTCCCAGCTACTTCAGTCTGATGAGATTCGCTTCTCCCATATGTTGGCAATAGCCAGAAGCTTGCATATCAGGTTTTCCTGAAGGTACCAGTCATGTAGCCGAGCGGTCTAAGGCGTCATGTCTGCGCAGTATGCAGTACTTGGAAACTGGGAGGTTATGGGTTCGAATACCGACATCGGCAGTTTGTCAATTATAAAAAAAAAGGGAGGTTGATTGACTAAACTGTCGGCGTATGGACAAGAACGAAGTAACCGGCTATGCTTGAGAAGGTTTTCTGCAGTTTCCTTCACGAACTACAGATGAATATCGGCATAGTTCCTATCATAGTCGGCTGCAGCCGCATATCCTACCAATTCCTAGTCTACTCACAAATTCCTTCCACTCCACTCACATTCTCACATCCTAAGGCATCACAATGGACCTTATGGTCGAAGTGTAGCCCGTCCAGGGCAGCCTTTACAATCTACCTCTACCTCCTAAAGGTTCATATATTCGGGGTGAGATACACCGAATATCCTATATCTGCTGTAACCTAGGGGTTCGCAATCAAAGATAATGTGGCTGAATGTTTCTTCCTCCTCGCCACACAATCTGCACATAATGGACCCGTTATGGGGTCCCATTGTGTACAGATGCTTCCGCAGGGGATATTGCCCGGTAATGAATGCGGTAACCCTCCGCAGTTTCATCCTGTTCAGTCCCAGTGCCTCTTGGTTGCACTCAGAAGCTGTACCTTCCCGAGCTCCTGCCGAGGTACTTTTTCCCAGTGATAACGGTGTTTAGCAGTTTGATTGACTAAGTGGCTGTAAATGGGTCAATTTCATATTGTAGCGAAATCTGTAGGAACGGAAAAATCAATTAAGGCTCACAGACAAAATAACTAAAAGTTTTCTTTTCAAGTATAATTCGAAAAAAAATTTATCGTTAGTCCAAAAAAACTGTATATATTTTTGTGTTTATTTTAGAAGTTTCAAAGTTTCATAGTTCGCTTAATTTGTCAGAAGTTTGTGAGATCCTCTTCCATGACAAGTAAAAAAATATAAGTTTTTCAAGATATCTGTGAAATATCGATCATGTACTAACCGACAATATTGAACCATTTTGTAGAAATAATACATGATACTATATAAATGTATAGTCCCGTTTAGTCCCGAAAGTTTAGTAAAAGTTTAGTCCCGACTTTGGGAAATATGGATCGGAGAAAAAAAAATTCTGTCCGTTTGTGGGATCAAGTTCGTGAGTAGACAAAATCGGACTATGCAGACAAAGTTAAAGAATTTTGTTTGAAACTTTTTATCATAAACTAAATACTATCGCCACAATTTCAGGACAAATATTTGTAATTACTCTTTAATTTCAAAACCATATATGGATATGTCTTTTTATTTTCATACATCTGTGCCTGAATAAAGAGTAAAATAAACAGTTCACGCATTCTCGGTATATATTGATCTCAGTAAAAATCGAGAAATTTACCGATTAACTCTGTTAGTTTTTATTTTAAGTATGTCCTTAACATACTTTTATGAGCTTGATTTGTGAATTAAATAATATAAATTAAAAAATTGGTGGAAGAGTTGGTAAACTATATATTTACTTAATTCTTTTAGTATAAATATGGTGGAAGTGTTGGAAAATAGACGAAATCAAGTTAATTTCCACACGCTTTACAAAATATTGGTCAATAATTATTTTTAGGTTTAAGGTTTACTTGGAACCTTCTGTGCTTACAAGGCCACGCGCTAAAATGAATGGTGTATTTATCTATTATGGTGTACTTTCAAGACAAAACGTCTAACGCTTTTACAATTTTTAGTGAATTCTTCAGGCCTAAACTTTTTAGTACATACCTAAAATAAAAAATTATATTCTGTCCAATATAGATCGGTTCACGTCAAATAAAAAAACAAACACAATATGTTACTTATATGTAGATTATTAACAATAATCCATCCAGGAAAAAAAAGGGTTACCGTAAACTTAAGTTTTAATAAATTATTATTTCATTCAATATATTAATAATACAACGTTATTTTATGTTTTTTTATTTGAAAAATTATCTCCACCCTCTCTAACCCAATCCTCCTCCTAGAACAGTTCATCGTGTTCATTCGTGTTCAACAAATATCCTAATAACCATCACACTGTGTGTTGTATTTAAAGTGATAAATGTAAACCAATAATGTATAACAAAACGTTATTTGTGTTACATATATATATATATATATATATATATATATATATATATATATATACCGTATGAATTGGAAAGCATTGCTAATAGAGAATCAATTTTAAATATTATTTACAATAATAACTATACACAATATGCTTAATAAAGAAATAAAATTAATGGGGGTACTGTTTAGTGTGTCTGTTGTGTATGCTTGCTGGATTATTTTGTACTGCATTAACATGTAATGAGAGTGGCTTAAATATATCATTGTCGTCTTCTTAAGCTTAGCATTACTTCTAATTACTTAAATGATTGTAGGTAGAGAGTGATAAGTATATATAGTTATCATAGTATAGTTATATGTTGATACAATACTGATTTTAATGCATTTTAACTGTAACAAAGACACCATATCATAGTACACTGCATATAGACAGCGAAAGATACACTATACATTGTTTCTAGATTAGGTGCAGTTAAAAATACAAGCTATATATATATATATATATATATATATATATATATATATATATATAAAGATAGATAGGTAACATATGTCGGTTGTATTTTCTAAACACCTATATTAATAATAAAATGTTTTTAAGGTTATGTTTTTAGGTTATATTATCATGATAGGTACACTACTATAGCAGCCATCTGTAATACCTATCTATACTGTGTATTCAAAATATATACTATATGAATTTCAAGTAAAGGTCTGTGCTGCTTATATAGTATACATAATATGCGTTATTTATATGTTTTTCTACTATAATATATAGTTTTATTATACAGTATGATTCTCAAGTAAGTACCATAACCTTCGGAAGCCTTTTCCGCAGCCTTCATAAGCCTTCACAAATCAATAAGCATTATTCAATTATTGATTTGTGCCTAATTTATTTGATTTTCAGAAAAATGTTTCGAATGAAAGTTGTCAACGCTTCTAAATTTGTTTATGCTATTGAATTTTATTTCGGAAAATAATTCCAATCCGATGATCCAGTGCAGTGGGGGCGGGGTGCATTGGCTGAATTTATCCATTTACGAACTTTAAGACATTTTAAATAGCTCTAGAACACACACAAACACACACACACACAGTGGAATGCCGCCATAACGGGCAGGTAGACGTACCGCTTAATACCGCAAGTGAATGCTTGGCTCTCAAGACATAGCTGCTTTCGAGCATACCTAGAAAGAACAATTTTTGCTTTAAACGTGATTCTCCAGAGTGCCCGTCCTGTGCCGAAGTAACTGAAGACGCGAAGCACGTGTTCTTTGCGTGTCCCAGCTTCAACTCACTGCGCAATGACCTGGAGATCGTTCTCAACCAGATAATCCAACCGGAGACATTAGTTGATGCTATGCTGTCATCAAAGACGACCTTGATCGCGACTAGTACTTTCGCAACGAAAGTTCTCCAAGATCTCCGTTCCACAGAAACGAAGAGAACAAAAAATAATAATAGTTAGTGAAAAAGAGGCAACGACTTCAACTACTAAGAAGTAAGAGCAATAACTAGATCCTCTCCCCGCGAAGTAATGTCCAACTTAAGAAACACCTCACTAGATATGTTTTAGTTTTTCTAAATATTCTGTAACTGTCTCTGTAACTCTGTATAAATGTAACAGTTACATACATAAAGTAATAGTTACTATAGATAGTATTGCATCATCCATGTAGTATTTGCGTGATACGACTGAGACGACCGACCAACTACATACACAACGAATGCTTTTAAATAAATGTAAAACCGTTTGGGAATTGTTCTTCCTATTTTATCTTCGTGTGTATATAGGATATATATATATATATATATATATATATATATAAATATATATATATATATATATATATATATACGTGTACTTACATATATATATAAATATTTTTTTTATTATTTATAATCTATCAATGTACTTCATTTTCTTAAGAGTAAAAATGTCGACGTATATATATATATATATATATATATGTTGCTAGTGTGTGTTTTGTGTAGGAAAATAATGTATGGAGAGAATACAAACAAATAGTAGTTTTTACTTTTTGTTAAATAAAAAGAAATATAAATAAACAGGAGATAAATTGGATTAAAACCATTTAAAATATTCAAGAATTACCGTCTAGTAATATCCGCCTTTGTTCAAGGACAATTTTTTTTTTGCAGGTTATGTTTTGCCGAAAGTACTGTTAGGGCCAACGCACACCAAAAGAGCAAAACTGCTTTAAACAGTGTTAGCTAGCCTAACACTGTTTTGTTAAAAATAGAACATAGGAACACTGTTTAAAGCAGTTTTGCTCTTTAGGTGTGCGTTGGCCCTTACAGTTTAAATAACTTTATTTAAATAACTTTAACAGTCAAACATTTCCTGGCATGGAATATTTTCCGAGGGATGTACGTTACCCTAAGTTGTATAATAGAGGACTTAAAACCGTAAAAGCTGAGCATATCTCGAAAACTCACCAAACCGACTAGATTTTACATCGACATAACTCACCGACATAGGACTAGATTTTGATATTCTTTAGATCTTATTAACCTTGAAACAATTACAAAAATCGTAAAAATGAATTTTGTTCTCGGTTTGAATAAAATTCACTATCTAAAGTAAAATGGACCCAAAAACGTATATTAATTTGAAGACTAGGTTAGTGGTTTCGAATTATCGTCTATAATCCCATAAAACGGGGCATAAAGAAGTGGAATAAAGAAGTGGAAGTGAGATTTTTAATATTTTTTAAAGGTATCTTAAAAAAATTGACATTAAATCAACTCGTTAAAGAATAACACGATTTTACACATAATACAGGAAGAGTCGTATTCTAATTTCAATTAACAAACAGGAAAATATGTTAATAACTGGGATAAAACATGTAAAAGATGTAAAAAATTGAATCACCTATTTACTGTTCCTGTTTTTTTGTTTGTTTGCTATCTTTCATCTGCCTTGGTGAATTATTTTTTATATGTAACATATATAGTTATATAAAGTTACATAAAGTTGACTTGTTACAGGTAGGTAGGTTGGTAGGTATGCTACAATGTTTTGTAACCTGTCACATATCATATTATGTAATAGTTCCGTTAGTAACAGTTATACATTACACTACTTCTAACATTTTATTTTTACACATATGAAGTTTATATGTGTAAATACACACACACACACATATATATATATATATATATATATGTATAATTTTCAATTACCGGATGGATATTTATAGAAGAAAAAACCGTATACAGTATCAAATCATTTTTATTTGAAAAAAATGACATATATAAAAATAAAATCAAAATGAAACTTGTGTTCAGTAGTGGAATGTAGTATATGGTAAAATGTTGAATTAAATAACATAGGAAAAATTTCTGTAATCACTTTATACATGCCTTTAAGGTCACCGAATTTGTACACAGATTTTTTGACTTCTTTTGGTGCTAATATAACACTCGTTCAATCGGTGCATAGTGCTTGAGAGATGCTTTAGTAAAAAATGTGTGTCTTACAGTAGAAAGACTAATTTTATAAATACATACATTAGATGCTTAGCGCAACAGACAACAAGTTAGTCTCTCGTATAAGTGATCCTCATATAAGTGGACAATAATTTTGTCTGATTCTAATGTAAATAATGAATTTAATACCACTATTTCAAACTTTAATTTTAACAGAAGACGTGACGTTTGTTCTGTTCTACCATGATAAAATGTAAAATCATTGGTTTTCGGATACAATATATAATTTTTCTATTGTAGTTTTTCACTACGATCTCATTTTATTAAACTTTTGTGTCTTAATGGTAGTGTGAACGTTATTTAATATTATTTTAATAAATTATTTAAAAAGGATTTAATTTACTAATTTATTTTAATTTACTAAAATTTTTTTTTTTTATGTCTAGTCTGTAAAAGATTTACGTCAAAGATGATATTTATACTTCGGAAAAAAATTGTTTATAAATCATTAATATCATCAATAATCTTTAATTGTAAAAATGATTTACAAAATTATTTACCATGTAAACCGGGCCTAAAACAGTATAAACATGATTGGTAGATATATAGTGAAAACCATTCTATATTTTGATATAGAAATAGGAAAATATTTGATGGCTATATCCAATGAATAAGGTTGATATGACACCCTTAGAGACAACACTATTTCTCACTAAAAATGAGGTAGACATCTCACATAGGTGAACAACAACTACTACTACTACTATTCCCTATACCCAAAAAAGTATATAAAAATATTCGTAGTCACATATAAAGAGCAGCAAAAACAAACTATATTTTGCTTCGAATGGATCCATCTATATGAACGAACGACCTTAGCGAAGCATACATGATATGTATATGTATTAAATATTATGTGAAATACATATTTTCCCATAAAATATGTATGGTGAAAATATACATATTACCCTATCACTTTATATATATATATATATATATATATATATATATATATATATATATATATATATATAACTGAAATGAAAAACATGAAATAATAAATATACTCATGTATGAATAATATCAACAGAAAAAAGAAAACTATTTATACAGTTATATGCTTAATTTATAGGGTGCTTTAGAATTTGCTTCAGATTTAAGAACCCATAATTGGAACGCTTTTATTAAGTCTCATGTCACAAGTCCAAGTGGCTGAGCGATCTAAGGCATTAGGTCTGCCTACATGGAATCTGGGAGGTTATGGATTCGAATTCCGACATCGGCAGTTTGTCAATCATTAAGAAAAAAAAAGGGGGCGGTTGATTGACTAAACTGTCGGCGTATGGACATGAACGAATTAACCGACTATGCTTGTGAAGGTTTTCTGCAGTTTCCTTCACGAACTCCAGATGAATATCGTATCGAAAATCGGCATAGTTCCTATCATAGTCGGCTGAAGCCGCATATCCTACCAATTCCTAGTCTATACAGAAAAATTCCTTCCACTCCACTAACATCCTCACATCCTTAGACATCACAATGGACCTTATGGTCGAAGTGAAACCCATACAGGGCAACCTCTACAATCTATCTCTCTATCTCTCATGTCCATAATATGTTTCGGGATATGAGAACGAAATATGAATGAAAAGATCATGCAAATATTGGTCAACAAATATATACTTTTGCGAACTAAATCTTCAGAAACTAGAGCTGTGGTAAAAAAACTGTTTTCATTTTTTCACATTTAGGATTTGTAGTTATTATTTATTGAAATATAAAAAAATATGAACTAGAATCCAGTAATGTTTTCTGTATAACAAATAAACGTTTATAGGAAAAATAAATTTTTCATATCACGGGACACATCACGTTAAATTTACTATTCGTCAAATCATGTATTTGTCAAATTTAACTTGATTTGTGTCATTCATGAACTAAAATTTAAGTTGTAGTTTTTTTAATATTTTAATACATATTATTATACTTAGGCGAAACTTAGGCGACATAGTACGAAAGAACTAGCGTATACTATATAGACATACATGTCGTTGGATTTTCGTACCCGGTATATTATATATACCAGGGTATATTTAGTTTAATTCCGAGAAAATTTTGATATACGTGTTCATAAAATGGCATAATTAGTTTCCACAAAGTTGTCCGTTCGTGTATAAACACTGTTACTCAAAAACAAAACGTGATGAAAAGCTGAAATATGAAAAATAAAAGTGTATATAAAAGCTTTTTATATGTGCTCTAGAGCTAAAAAGTAATGTGGAGTTCGTGAATAGGAAAAATCGGTCCATGTTTGTTCAAAATAAGCAAAATGGCCCGTAAGAGATGGAACAAAAAACACAAAAAAATGTTCCTCTTTCAAAAATAAACAAATATTGTGAGAAACTTTTTTTCATAAATTCAGTATATACCGGGTATTTAGGCAATTAACTCAGTAAGATGTTATTTTCCCTTGTTTAATTAAATATTGATATGAAAAAATTTTGATTTTTACACGAATCGAAATGGTTAAACGATTTAGTGCCTATTTAAAACGTGTGACATTAAAACGCAATAAAAAGTTTATAACAAACCCTAACAAAAACAATTCCTTTAAATTTGAGCGTATACAAAACAACATATTCATAACTAATTTTTAAAATTCACCTAACTATAATAGAAACAACAACAAAAAATATATAATCTAAAACCATATAAAAATATTTATATAAACATATTTTGTTGACAACGGAAGAAGGGCAACTCCGTCGTCCGTCTACAGAGCTGCTATTTTTGAAAACAATAAAGTTTTTTGTTTTCATTTATTTATGATTATGATTATTTGTTTTGTTTATATTATGCAGAGGTATGTAAAGAAAACAACAAATGCATATTAAAAATACAAAACGTAAACAGGTTAGAGGTTATGGTGCTCGCACTATATGCTTAGGTTTGTTATTTTGAAACTTATTATATTTTGAAAGAATTAGTAAAATGGTAAGGTAAATTTTATACGTCGTTTATTTTGTTTATTATTATTTACAAAACATATCAGTCAGGTATGTTATATTCTCTTGCCAAAAAATATGAACCAGTTGAAAATTGTTACTATATGTAATTTTATATATACATTCAAATATACTACATTTGAGTGTACTATGGGTCCAAAAGCCGTGTTCATTTTTCAAAATTGTATAGTCATTTTCTGCGTTAATCATTCGGTTTTTGGCAAAATATTTCGAATAAAAGATGTTAGTATATTTATAATGAACAACTTTCATTCGAAACATTTTTTCAAAAACCGAATAAATAAGGCACAAAATGACTATACAATTTTGAGAAAAGGAACACGACTTCTGTGGGCCAGTGTACAACAATAGGTACGTAATTTATCACTAGGACCTTATCGCTTTTGATAATAAGGACAGGAATATTTTACCACTAATGATAAGTGTACAAAAATTGATGAAATGACAGATAATCTACATTAGTTTTAATTTTTCTGAATTTGAAAACTAAGAAATGGAACATCTGACCTAAGATTTGAGGCTTCAAGATATAAATTTCAGGATTTATATACCAGGTAATCGAAGCACAAACTCCATCTTTATCATTAAAAAAATCAAATATTTTTTGCTTTTTAACTCCTTTTGTCAAAAGTTTCATCATCAATGAAATTGAATAGTATTAAAAGCAATTGGAAACAAGTTATTATAATGTTATTTACGTAAATTACTTTTTGGACGGCGTGAAGTTTCCGGATGCATTGTCATACAGTTTTTTTAATGCTTTAAACTGATTAAAATATACAAATATTTTTAAAAATACTAAAAAACTAATACTCTTGGCGAACTTAAAAACTATGACTATAAACGCCTAAAAAAAAGACCGATATTGGTAGGATTTATTTTTGAGATCACATACACAATCTGGGTATCATATTAAGGATTCCAAAACTGATACATAACATACAATGATATTCCGAATTTATGCACAAAATAACGATTATCCACCATAAACATTTCGTTACCCGCCGAATTGGATAGCTAAAAATCCTATCTTTAACTTTTGTTTTTACTCAAAAACAAACTTCAAATTTTGACAGGATATTCTTTATTATTGAAATAATGTAAATGCTGTAAAATTTTGAAGAACCGCTCATGATATTGAATTTTCTACACAACAACCTTAAGTGATAAAAGGTCAATAAACAGTTATAATAAAAGCAAATGATTTTTGGTACTGATTCCTTTCGTCAAATATTTCTATTTCTATTTCATATGATATTTTATTTATAGAATAAAATAGAAATATGATTCGTTCTAAATATTATTTATGGTTGAAATATATTCTATTGCCTTTGTATTATGATTATGATGATGATGATTATTATTATTATTAATACACATACATATGCATACATACATGCATACATTATATGAACTTTGAGCTTAATAGGTCACTATTTCAAAATACAAAAACATACATAATAATGTATTCTATTTTTGTAAGTAATTGTTCGTTAGAAATTCAAATGAATAGAATAATTGTCCTGTAACAATAATTAAAAATATATATAAATATGTATGTATGTATCTATGTATGTATACTCCCATTCAATATATTTGAACCAATAAATCTAGTGTTTCAAAATTTTAATCCTCGTTACTAACCGCTGCGAGGCCAGATATATTATCCCAAAAACCTCGCCTCGGCCGAGATAAATTTACAAAAAGTAAATTTTTTTTAATAAAATAATATAGTAACATGTATTTTTACAAAAAACATGAACTGCACAATGGGAATGGATTTCGCATTGGGAATCGTGTAAGCATTTTTAAGAACTTCTTCTATAGTTCTTAAAACATCACGGGATTTCATATTTTCATAATATATTTTTTTAGATCAAATTCTAGGAGTCATACAAATTTAGAAACCAAGCAACTTATATTCCGTGTTTTAAAGACATTTATTTTCTAACAAGTTTTTTTACCTTATTATGTAAATTCATGCAAAATAAGTCATGCAAAAGTTAGTAAAAATTTTACCTCGGCCGAGACGAGGTTGATAGCTAACCAAACAGAGATGAAGCTTGAAAATTTTAAGTAACGCATAAAATATTTCTACTGGTTCAATTTTTAAGAACGGGGGTGTATGTATGCATTGGCTGTAAACTATATTACTAAGGGGCTTTTGTTAACTTTATTTAAAAAATAAAAACTTCTATACGAGTGGTTGCACAGTAATTTATAAGAATTTTATTCAACGAACGGATAGTTGGACGGACGATTGATTAGAAAAATGTTTTATTGAATTATTCAATAGTACACATAAATGAAAATAAATATATAGTTAATCGAATAATCTAAAAGCGTACTGTGGCGTATATTATATATAACTAACCAGAACTATTTGATCTATAACTAACATTCTGGACCAGGGATTGGGAAGGACAACGAAACGGATAAAGATTTCCCAATTCTTAATTAATTTAATTTAAGAATTTCTAACAGAAAAATTACATTTTTTTTTAAATGTCTATTTTTCCATTGTAAGTATGGTTGCCTTTTCGGTTATATTATACCAACAAAGTGACTATTACTTAATGTGACATTTAAGTAATATGTCTGAACAAAGTCGTTGGTCAAGAATGCCAAAAGGTCAAGGGTTCTATTCCCATCCAAGATGTATATCATTTTTCATATGAGGTATTTGATGTCAAAGAAAAGTGTCTTAAGTGTCAATTTATATAAACGCTAATCACTTCCATTGGTATAATATAACGAAAAAGTCAATCATATTAACTATTGATAAATTGGATAGTTAAAAAATAAAAACAATTTAAAAATAAGTAAAATATCTTAACATCTGGTAACTAATAGGCGTTGTTATAGAATGCCATTCCATGGTTAGTTTGCCCTTCTAGTTGTATTTGGTTTTCACAGCAAGTATTTGATGTCAAATAATGTGAAAAATAACACCCATAGAGAGAGGATTTCTTATTAATCAAAATCCAAAACGCAAAAAACGATCGAAAATTATTTTGAAGATATTTTATATATAACTCGAAATGTATTAAAACTTCCAAAAAGATGTCTTAGTTAAAAGCTCAGATCTATTTAGTAAAAAATTTCGATAAATTTGTATTAAATTTTCATGGACAAACCATTAGACGAAAAAAATTGTGATATTGATGCAATTATGTCAAACCTGATTCTTACGCTTTCAAATTCTTTTCCAGTATACGAGATTAGACGAGCGTTTAGACTTTATAGATGCTTACCTGAAACAAAGATAGAAGAATATTAGAAAATATAAATTAGAAAATATAACTATAAATTATAATCTACTACCATTCAGTAACTGATAGGAGTAGACGATTTTGTGGGTGCACGGAAAATTACCGAAATATGCCTTAGGTAAGTAAAGGTAAACCTTCGAAAAAAGAAAGGAAAAAATAAAAACGTAACTTTTTAGTCTAACTAAGTCCTACACTAATGTAAATAACTAAATAATTTTGAGTCGGCGCCAAAAAATCTCCATCGAAATGGGAAGAAAGGTGAATCTGATTTTCGGTTAAATGTAAATATTACAAAATATTACATTTTGTTTGTTTGGCGCCGACAAATTGATATGGGACCAACTTTGAAGCATTTCCTATCACACAAAAAAAGAATTTTCAAAATCGGACTACTCTGTAAAAAGTTATGCGTGATCATACATAAAAAATGCAACACTTTATTTTATAATGTTTTCAATAGATATTTCGGAGTTTATTGAAGCAAATAATAATAATATTCTACAAAATTATCCATAAAATTAATTTCCGTTTCAATACATTTGAATTTCGTTTATCGTCAATATCCATTTATTAGGTAATATTTGCACTAGATATAGACCTGGATACAAATATAAGGTTGTATGTAAATAACTATATACTAATAGGTCTGAATGAGGTTGAACAATTGGTTCTTTACCAATCATTTGAATATTTAGGTGTACACTATTAAAGTTTGCAAAACAATCTGCGGTATAGTTTAACAATACAGTTGTTGGATTTGTACATATTGTTTAATTAAGATTCTGCTTCTTTTTTAACGCCCATTTGTCCATTCATCCATTTATATCATCGGTTTGTTTAATAAAAGTATTTACTTTGTGAAAAAAGAACGTCAAAAGTCGAGCTATCATTTCAAAATTTTATAATTTTTTTGAACCTTATTGAGTCTAAGGCGTTATATCTGCGCAGCATGCCTACTTAGAAACAGGGAGGTTATGGGTTCGAATCTCGACATCGGCAGTATGTCAATTATTCAGAAAAAAAAAGGGGACGGTTAATTGACTTAACTGTTGGCGTATGGACAAGAACGAAGTAACCGGCTATGATTTAGAAGGTTTTCTGTAGTTTCCTTCACGAACTCCAGATGATTTTTGGCATAGTTCCTATCATAGTGATATCCTACAAATTCCTAGCCTATACACAAAAATTTCTTCCACTCCACTCACAGCCTCACATCCTTAGACAACACAATGGACCTTCTGGTCGAAGTGTAGCCCGTCCAGAACAGCCTCTAGAATCTATCTATCTATCTATATATCTGAGCCTTATTTATTAAACTGTTAGAAATTTGAACAAATAATACCCGACGGATGCTAATTGGGATATCTCTAGAGTGGAAGGAATCGGTCGGCATATTGATCGAGTGATCAATATGATAAGGTTGGCATATTGGCATATTGATCAATTTGTAATTTTCAAACAGTGCTAACATATTTTATAAAATGCGAAACTTTTTGGTAAACTAATACTATTAATTGGAATGCTTTTTTATTGATAGGTTCAGACCATTTTAAACTTATGTTGCCTTTCTGTAAGAAATTTCAGAATTTCTACGTCATTGGAGTGCTTTTTTATCAAAATCAATATCAGTCTGAATATCTTTTTGTAAGGATACTACTTGCTTGATTTTCTTGAGTAAAAATAATCGTAAAAGTGATCCTATTATGCATTTATACAAGTAAGTGTATACTATTATAAATAATATATACAATAACAAACAGACATCATTTTTGTTGATACTTTCGAACGATTAATTAAGGTATAAAATTATTACGACTAATTAATATATATATATATATATATATATATATATATATATATATATATATATATATATATATATATATATATATATATATATATATATATATATGTAACTTTGATATTATTTATAAATAATCATATTTTTACATACAAAAATTAATGAATTTCGGACAAGAGCATATACAAATACCCCAATTCCTCACCCACTCGCTATATCGCTAACTGGAAACCCTGACTAGTGTAATTTTTCGTATTTTTTTTTAATTAACTGAACTGTAATTAGAAATAAGAATATTGTACACAAACCCAACAACCAATTTCACAAACCAATGTTATATATATATAAATAATTTCACACACACACACACACAAAACACCATCACCCAGTGAGTCCATCACATCTCTCTGCATCCACAACGCAACGCAAGTTTATATAAAGGTAAATTGAAAAATTTTTGTGTTTGATATTTGTATTTTTTATAATGTTTGTTCAATTATATACAGATTTGTTTTCATATACCTTCCTATTACCACCGTCGCACGCTGTCTCTCTTCCACACAGGGATCTATTTGGTTGGGTTAAATAAAGAAAGAAAGATAAAAAAAACATTACGGAACGATATCCTAAATAAACAATTTTTTTTTCAGTATGTTTATTTATATCAAATGTTTGCAGTTTTTTTTTTTCATTTGCGTCTTTTTGTTTATTTATTGAGATTTTTTTTTTACTCCCTCAATGTTGCTGTCGGTTGGCTGGGGCTACTGTATGTGATGATGTACCATCAACGCCAAAAGTCGACCTAAACTTTTAAAAATTTTATAATTAATTTGTGCCTAATTTATTCGATTTTCGAAAAAATGCTTCGGATAAAAGTTGTTCATTAAAATTATACTAACAACTTTTATTCGAAACATTTTTCCGAAATCCGATTAAATAAGGCACAAATTAATTATAAAATTTTTAAATTTTACCTCGAGTTTTGGCGTTGTTGGTACACGTTGTATGGGATATGAAATACAAAACTGTTTGGTTTTTTTTTTAGAAAAATTTGCATATTTTGAGTTGCTTGTACACTTCCGTTCAAAAAAATGAACAGACCTGAACCGAATCAGTCTCTCTGAATTTAGATTATTCTTGTAGTAAATGTTTTCGTTTACATAAATTGTTTACATAAATAAAAAATATAAAACTTACATTTCTTTTTTCACATTTAAAAATATATTACTTATCTTTGTTTATAAATAATTAATATACAGAGAGTTACAAAAGTGAGGAGTTTTATGAAATGTAAAAAAATTAACATTTCAGGTCTGTTCATTTTTTTTGAACGGGAGTGTATATATGTTTTACTATTCAACTTCCTGTTCAGGTTTTGTGGTAGATTTAAATACTAGTTTTGCTGTATATATTTCTCAATTGCGATATTTTTCAGATCAGTTGTTTGTATATTTCAAAATAGGTCCAGAATGATATTAGATACAGTGTAAAAAATAAAATAGTGGACCCAACAACAATCAGGTAGATGGGCGATCCTATCCCAATTAAGAGTTATCAAAACAAATAAATTTTGTTTAATTGTCTGTTTATACCTAAATAATAAGGAAATAGTTATGAAACTAATGGAAATCTGTATCATGAAATTAGTAGAAATTGGTATCAAATAAAACCTCTCGCCAATGACATGTTCCACTGTGATGGGTTTATTAAGTTATCAAACCATCAAAGCAAATATTTATGATCCAAATTTTAATACAGAAATTTAACATATGTCGACAAATATGGTAAATAGATCAGTGACTTATACGGGTCGCAACCCAAAGTGATAGGGAATAAAACTATCAATGTCAAACTAAGGATTATACTGTCAGTTACATAATATATAGTTGATTATTCGAATTATAGAAAATTCGTCGCGTAGTTCAAAGAACTGATGTACAACAGATGAAAATAGCCATTAAACCATTGGAGTGTTTCTTTTCAAACCAATCGCCAAAAAATCGAGTTTTTCGCAAATAACTGAAATTGTATTAAATTTCGAAAATAAAAAATTCTTAGAAAAAGTTCTGGATACCACTGCGTCAGTCACATGATCAAAGTATACCAATCATAATAAAGGAGATACAACACATACGCAAACAGTGCACTTCCATGTAAAATTGCATCAAAATTATTATATATAACGTCTCTATTTTGATATAACTAAAAACAAAAAGCTGCA
Organism: Nineta flava; assembly: GCA_963920215.1. Lineage (NCBI taxonomy): Eukaryota > Metazoa > Arthropoda > Insecta > Neuroptera > Chrysopidae > Nineta > Nineta flava. The sequence continues at coordinate 84,419,651 of OY986043.1, read as the reverse complement.
TTTACTCAGTAAAACAATCGATCGAAGACTTTCATCAAAACTTTCACGTGTCAAAAAGGGTCTTATTAAACTGTAAATAAATATAATGAATAGTTCTGGGATAAATTTATGAAAATTTAATTTACAATACAAATATTTTTCGGCCAAAATTGTATCATAAAAAAAACCTAAAAACTTTTAATTAAACACAAAACTAACATTTTTACGTTTAAATAAAATACAAAAACATTATTTCTGTTTTTTATTTATATCTGTTTTTTTTGTTTGTTTTGTATCAAAATTCAACTATTGTTTATAAAATTTTTAAATAACATAATTTATAATTAGTCATTAGCCATTATCATAAATATTATTTGAGTTGCATTGTATAGACAAAATTTTTCGAGCATAGAAAAACACAAACAATTCTATGATAACTATGATAATAAACATAATATTCAATTAGACAATAATTTTCGTTGAATCTCCGATGTACGATGTAAAATAACTAAAAATCAAACGAGTTTAGAAAATTAGAATCTTATTTTACGCGCTCGGCACTCAGGGTTTTCGAAGCAAGAAGGACACTTTCCAAAGCACACACGGGAACATGTAATTCAACAAAACTTACTTTGTTTAAGTTTCACAAAGTAAATTTCGGTTTACACGAGTCAGACTCGTGATTGTTTCACAAAGTAAAAATAAGTGTACACGAGTCAGACTCGTGATTTTTTCACAAAGTAAAAATAAGTTTACACAAGTCAGACTCGCGATTAACACACAAGGGGTTAATTAGTCCACATTGCCGGAGATTTTATTCTCAAGAATAGTTATGTACAGAAAAACTATTCGAAATACCGAATGCCGAAAATATTTTCAGGTAGTCAATAGCAGGAGTCTTATCTCAAAAATTATACCCCAAATCGACAAACTAATTAGATTTTTGGGTACTTTTTACCAGATGAACCATTTTTCTTTCAAATCGCTAACCAAAAATTTTTTAGAATACTTGTTATTTTTTTCCAAGTTGCAACTTAAAAAAATCGCCAAAAATCGAAAACTAAAATTTGTTACCGATTATGATAAAATTGGTTACATAATGTTACTTTAACTCAGAAAATACCAAAATAATATTCGTGTGGCGATTTGGTGGGCAGTTTAGTAGATATCGTCTAAAATCATAAAAAAGGGGGCCAAAACTAATGAATAATTATTCCGAATTAGAAATAGTAGATCTTAACAATTATTTTTAAGAAATAAGAAGCTTCAGCAAAGTAAAAACATAAATTTAAATAGTAATTTCTAGATTCTAAAAGAATTCTCATTCTCATCATTTACCCAGATCGAGATTAATATTCCCTATGTTTCCAGATACTACCCAATTTCGTGGTTTTCTCATTGTTTTCCACTACTTTTTATCAAAAAATGTATAATTTTTTGTAAAAAAATGATAGATACAAAAATAAAGATTATGAAAGTACCAAAATCTATGGATCCAAATCAGACTACTACTATTTACATTTTCAACGTGTTTTTCGAGATAATAATAATGATTCCATATAAATGATATACCATAAAAAATATTAACAAACACACAACGTTCAGTATTGTTGGGTTAGTTCGTTCGTTCGAGTCCACACACATATTTATTTAAACTCTCATAAAATATATAAATAATATAATAGCGGAAAAACAAATGAGATTGCAAAAATGGTGTATGTTTAAATGTTTTTTAAAAAATTATTATTATTATTATTATTATTGTTTTACAGGAGTTTATATAACACGAGAACATATATAATATGGGAACAACATGGGAACAACAAACAAAAATATTATTTTATTTGTATATACAACAACAATACTTTAAAAATCATTATACAAAAATTCTTTTATTATTCTTTTGTTTTTTTGGTCGTGTTAATATTTTGTTATGTTGGTAGTACTAGTTACTAGTAGGTTCTTCAACCTAGTGAAAAAGTGGTTGGCAAGAATATTACTATCAAAACACTGAAATTTTATAAGAAGTACGGGCGTGGAATCAGTTCTCAATGATCTTCATTGACAAAGAGTCATTTGCTGACGCATAAACAAGTAAAAGTTTGATAATAGTGTCAAAACTGAAACGATTCACGACTATTTTTAAATCACTAAAACTATAAATATAATAACTATAATAATAATGTAATAAAAAGAAATAAAGTTAATTTTATCATTTTTACTAAACGTTTCGATTGAATTTCCACAAATTAAATCTCGCTTCCACCAAACGTAAGAAATTATGTTTTTTGTACATAAAAAAAAAGTTATTTTTACTAAGGGTTGTTTTCACAAGTGCACTTTATCATATAACTAACATAAATTTAAGAATTTTATATCACGGCAAATCATAAAACTTATCAATGGAAACTATCAATGTTTTGCTTTTTGCCATTTTCTGAAATATACTTACAAAACGACTTTCAAATTTATCAAATATGTTTAATTAATTACAATAAATAATATTACTACAGTCCTCGAACTTTTTTTCTTCACTTACTAAAAGCACCAACCTTTTTAAATTTAAATTTGCTACACAAAAAATGCTTTAATACCTTTTATAATTTCTCCTTTGTAAATTGAAATATTTTGAACAGAATTTCAAAATTTTATTCGGTGTTAATCTGTAAATCTTGAAAAAATAATTCGTTTTTCTACAATGAGCTTAAAAAGTCAAACAGTCAATTATTTGAATTCATTCGATATGGAATAGTTAATTTCAGTTTTTTCAACCAAAGATTTCTAGATACTATGAACAACATAAAAAAGGTTGTCCATCCAAGTTTTGGAGGTAATTATAACAGTTAAAAGCATCTTCGTTTATAAAATTGAAAACAACCATGATATTAGAACTTAAAACGCAATAGATACCGTAGAATGCAAATACAGCTAAACTGTACACGCGGTCAAAGAAGTGTAGCTCATTTTAATATTATTTTCCCGAAAAAAGTAGCGCTCATTTTTCAAAAGTTTCTAATTTGTGCCATATTTATTCGAAATTCGAAAAAATGGTTCGGTTAAAAGTTGTTCAATACGAATAAACGAACAATTTTTATTCCAAACATTTCCCCAAAACCCAAATAAATAAGGCACAAAACAATTTACAAACAATTTCCGCGATTATAATACAAGATCTAATTTTTGTATGATTTGTTTCGATGGAATAATTTCGACTAAGAAATCGTATTATTAACAAAATAAAGAAAAATCAATGTTATAAGAATCAAAGTCATGATTGGGCAAAACCATTTAGTGAACGAACACCTCACACGAGATATAGACAAAAAAAAATGCCTAAAGTAAAAGAATAATAATTACTACATATATTTTTGTGTACACATCTATATGAATTGACAGGCGAGCACCACATCGTAGATATAATACATCGTTTTTGTAACACGCCCCCATATCGGTGTTTTCGGGTACTACCAAACATACATAAATAAGTGTTTTTAGAGTTTTGTTTTTTAGTCTATATAAGCAATTTCCTGTGTGAGTCCCTTGATAATATTAACAGTAGCAGCAGTAACAACCATCATATACAACTAAAAAAGAAGTTATCGCGCGCGCTCATTCAGCAGGTATATTATCAACATATACAGAATGTTCCAAAAGTAGTAAGCTATTTTTAATTAATGTCCCAATATCGACCCAAAATAAAACCTTCCTAATTAAGTATAATACAGAGGTCACTTTTCAAGGAATAATTTCGATTTGATTGTTACTTTTCTTTGCTCTAGTTTCTAATATCTGATTGCTATTCGTTGGGATATTATTTCAAAAAGATTTTCTTAATCTTTTCTGCAGATACTACCCTAAGTAAAAAGAGTACAGAATCAATATATCGTTGGCAATTATGAAATTTCTAGACTTTTGTTCTAAGAACATAGACATAGTACTTGTGAGAGGATTGAAAAAATGTATTATCGCCTCTTAAAATAGCGTCCCTGTTTCAAATTTTTGTAGTCGATTGATCCCAAATCCTTTTGGTTTTCGAACAAATCTTTCGGATAAAAACAACTTTCATTAAACTTCGCATGTATTCTTCACAAATCAACATTAAGGTTTTGCAAAAAAACGCCACTTTTGAAGTGGATAAATAGAGGCAAAGGATAGCCTCACACATATTTTTCGAATTTTTTGTTTAGAATCTAGAAGCGTCAGAAAATATCTTTCATTAGAATACTATCCAGGAATGTGAGACTTTCTTATTCCAATTGTTGTTCCAATCATTCCGAAGTCGTCGCCAATCTCTGACAAAAATAATCTTGTATTCCAAAATCCAGACTGAAGGTTTGTTCGGCGTAAGGTTGACACAATATTTGTCAAACGTTAATAGAAATAAGAAGAGGCACAAGGACCTTGAAGATATATAAACCATTTGTAAACGGACCATTCAGCCGTAAGTCGCATCTACAAAAGTTTTGAAATACTTTGTGTTGATACAATCATTTAAAATGGATACATATTTATAGTTATTTTGTAATATGTAATAGTGTTTTTGTTGTTGTGTTGTTTTTGGTTGTTTTTTGTTAATGTTGGTAATAGTAACACAACTATTATTACGATAGTTTGTTTGTTTTGGTTGGTAATACTTGCTTCACTTGGATCTATGTTGTTCTATGCTGCTCCATGTTTGTTGCATCTCATAAAAAAGTGATGTTTTTTTAATGTTGATGTTTTAATGTAACAAATAACTTTGGTAACAATATGTCAGAGTATTGTGATTTGCTGTTACAGATTTTTTTCAATTTTTTTTTTTTTTTATAGGTTAGAATTTTCTAGTTACCATCAGTTTAACGTTTTGTTTGTTTGTTTGGTTGGTTGGTAGCAGTGTAATGATAATAATAATAATAATAACATGACTATTAAACAAATGCTGTTAATGGTTATTTATTTGTGTACTATAGTTTAAACATTTTGTGTATAGTAATGGTAGTTCTTATCAAAACATGAACAACGTATGATGATAGTTTTACGCTTATGTATGTGTATTTGTTTGTTATAAATTTTATGTTGTTTTAACTCAGTTTTTTTCAACACTTTTAATTTATTCAGATTTTTCCCATATATACCGTGTGTAAATTTGTTGAATATAATATACTTACTGTAGACAAACAATACCATCAAGCATCATAGTGCATAATAATATAAACTAGGTACACTCCCGTTCAATAAAATTGAACCGACCTGAACCGAATCCAGTCTCTCACAATTTTGATTATTCTTGTAGTAAATGTTTTTGACAGATACAACATTTTATTTTATTTTTATACGTAAAAGGGAGATATAACACTTAACATGTATTTACATTACATATTCTTACTCTATCACTGACTTGTTTACATAAATAAAAAATATAAAACTTCCATTTCTTTTTTCACATTTAAAAAATATACTACGTATTATCTTTGTTTATAAATAAATAATATACAGAGAGTTATAAAAGTGAGAAGCTTTATGAAATGTAAGAAAATTAACATTTCAGGTTGGTTCAATTTTATTGAACGGCAATGTACAGAGTCAAAATTCGAGCTATCATAAAAAAAGTTTATAATGGGTTTGTCCCTAATTTACTCGATTTTCGAAAAAAATGCTTCCGATTAAAATTGTTCATTATAACTATACTAATAACTTTTATTCGAAACATTATTCCGAAATCCGAATATTTAAGGCACAAATCAATTAGAATATTTTGAAATGATAGCTCGACTTTTGACGCCATTTGTAAATTTTTATCTCAAAATCTTTCTATTCTGTTATTAAATGCTACACAGAAATCGCTATATAAGAATACAAACAGTATAATAACTGCGCCCTTGAAAATAACAGAGCTTCTATAACTGCACCCTTGAAAAATTTTCCTATCTTACCCGTTTCTGACAATAAAATGGATTATGTTTATAAAAATAAATATATCATTGAAAAACTACATTTTTGTATACTTAATTATGAGTGCTTGGTAGAGTTAAGGAAGTATATAAATATATATCATATTATTTGTGGTCTTACGTGTGTTTTACCTGGTATGGTAATTTTTGCGCCCCTCCAGGGTCTACGCTCTGGCTGGCACCGCCCTAGTTACGGCATTGGCGGACAAATGGGTATAGTTTTGATTTATGTATTTGCAATTGACATATACCGTGCGTAAATTGTTGAACTTAATACACGCTTTTTTAGCACTGCAGACCAAAAATACAATAAAGCATACCAACCCCATTTATCTGGCATCCTTGAATATTTTAAGCCAGTCAACCAGATACTCGGTTGTGTTTTTATTTCATGCGAACCTTACTCTTAATTTGATGCCAATTTTCAATTATAATTCCATCATTTACTTGTCCGCATCTCTCTTTTTATAATAATATTTCAATATTAAAAGCACAAAAGGATTATAATTCTATAATTCTTTCCTTTTGCTCGAATGTATTATATTTTTAAAATATTATACAAAGAGTTACTACGGCACTATTAAAAATTATAATAGCTATTCAATTTATAATAGTTATTCGGAACTATAAAAAAATATTTTAAAAGCTTTCGATTAAATTTTTCACTTTAACAATTACAAATTATCTCTTCCTCTACTCATGGTAATAAAGAGAGCAAAATAATCATCATCTTATTTATGAAAATCTATCTTATTCAAGCAAAAAAAAAAAACGAAGCGAAACGGAAAGAAAAAACTCAAACTCATTCAATTAGTTAAATACATACAAATATAGTTGTCGTAATTTTCGGTCCAACAATAAAGAAAAAAGCTCTCACACACACACACACCTCACAAAAGTCATGTTGTGAAAGCTTTCGTCATTTCACAGTTTATACACAAGTAATAACTAGATCACCATAATCATCATCAGAGCATTGAAGGAAAACTAAACTGATAGAAGGAATTTCTTTCCTCAAGAATATATATTTTCTTCAATTAAGGACGTTCCAGCACTGTGTTATACAATCAGCACAACAAACCGGTTTGATTTTATTATAGCACAAATACATATACAACACATATACAACACATAGACAAAAAAAACACTGTTCACATATACAAAATAATGTTATTTTGAAGAAAATAAATAAATTTAAACTTTTATATTTCGAAAGCAAAACGGTAACACATTATTTTTTTTTTAATTTATATAATAAATATTTAGCTTTACTCTCCTAGTTTTTTTTTTTTTAATTCTGTCGAGTATTTTTTCTAATACAACAGATAATAGTTGGACGGGCATGAAGTTTTACATGCTTCTAATGAGAGAGAGAGAATTATAACATTGATATCAAATATCTCGCGTTCCAAACGGTCACAAATTCTGAGACGATTTATTAAAAAATATTATTTTTAGTCTGTTAAAAAAAAATGAGCAAAATCTGTCGAAAAGTAGTAGTATGCTGGAAAATCCTTAAGAAACATTTATTTTCATTCGAGACTACGCAGTCGAACCAAAAGCATGTGTTAATTTGAGCGAAGAAATTAAAATTCTTGAACGGTGTTCTTGAAAATTCATTAAAGTAGAGTTCGTTAGTCTTAGTCTAAGAGAGTCTTTCTTGACCAACTACTCTTTGTGATGCTTTGGAAATTCTTGTAAAAAAAAGTATTTTTCTTATTAAACAAAAATTAAAAACTCAAAAAGAGAAAGTTTATACAGCTTCTTCAGTAGTTCTTTATCATTACTTCTTTAAAACAACTTTATCATTACTTCTATAGAAAGTTTCATTTGTTTGGATTAATCAAATCTTTATTTTGGTCCGAAATTTTAGCATCTTGGTCCAAAGAAATCATCATTTCTGTTTAAGAATTTCGAGAATCTTGAGTCAAGAGTCAGTTTATCTTTGGTTAAGATAATTTTCTCAAGTCAAAACAATAGCCGTCTTATCTTCCCTATATACGACAGTCAGAAATTCTTGATTTAACAATTTTTTTTTTACTGCAAGGAATTACTTCTATCAGTGTAGGAGAAAAAGTTTTCGTTTTTTTTTCTGTTATTATTATGTATTCGAAAGGAATCATCAACATCATCCTTGTACGATGGAAATTTGCATATGAATAAACTACATATACAGAGCTAGAGCTATAGCATTCAAGATAGCGTACACACAGCTTTCACAGCATGGTGTTGTATAGCTAGCCGCCATGTGTATATGCACACAGTACGATCCTAAAGTAATAAATAAATCTATGAATAAAATATAAATAATAATTCAAGAAAAGAAGAAATCTTTGTGTACATATACATATTATATAAAGAAAAAGCTTAACTTTTCATAAGAAAAATATAACATTATTATATCTGGCTGCTGGTTCTTTGGCTATATAGTACGGGTGACGAAGCCACAATCGTATATATCTTTAAATATTAGATTATCAAATGATAATTAATGAGAACTCTAGGTTTTTGAAATAAAATTTCAAATTCACCCCTTTACCTAGATCAATTATTGTATTATAAATGCATATTTCGACTACAAAGTAGTCATCATCAGAATAAATTAGCTAGTCGTAATTTACTCTTTGACAATTACAAATAGAATCGAGATCAATAGACAAAAATAAAAATAAATAAAAAATTAACCAAAATAAATTAAAATTAAAATATAATAAATTTTATTGAAGCTGTTCATCACTTATTGCTAACCCTTCTATGAAAATTTCAGACGATTTACTAAACCGTTTAAAAGTTGCTGCAATTTAAAAAAAACTGTAATTTAACATGGCGAGTGGTCTGATGGAGATTTGTTCCCTCAATAGATTAAACTCATTTCAATGACCATTAAAAAAGCTGCCAAGCATCGTAAATTTTCAAATTATATAACTTGAACTCTATAGGAACAATCTCGCACAATTTTATTAACATTTCACTAAACGGTTGTTAATAAAAAACATTATTAATAGAAATTTAAAAAATCACTTATACGTATATGGCATTGAAAGGATATATGTTTTTGTTGATTTACATTAAAGGTACATTCACTGTCAAAAGTAAGTTAAAATTTTTTCTTGTTATTTGTTATTTCTTATTTAAGTCAACATTACTGGTAAAATTTCTTATTTTATTTTAATTAATATATAGTTTTCTTTGACACTATTTTTCATGCTATAAATTGAATCACCCAAACATTCTTTAGTTTGATACTTACCTCCCGTACTATTCGATCTCTGGCTAGTATAATAGTGGGATGTTGTTGTATGTCTGTCATATAAATTCATTTTCTTACAAGAGATATGATGATGGTTTTGCGTTCTTCTTCTGCAGATGTACGGTACTTTTATGTTTTCGTTCGAGTATGGACATCATAAGTAACCTCACAATCATTACAAAACACAACTATATATATATATATATATATATATATATATATATATATATATATATATATATATATATATATATATATATGTATGGGATAGTATATCGTGGTGTATCGTGGTATAAGAATAGGAGCAGCAGCATCATTGTAAATCTTTTTCAGTTCAAAATTATTTACTATATATTTCTGATGTAAATCTATATTGTGATTTTTTATTCCGTTACAGAGTGGTCCAGAATTAAAATCTCATTAATTTGTTATATTAATTATAACCTTCTTAAATATTTAAATTTAAATCTAATAAAAGAAAAGACATATTACCTAAATCTCAAAGTAAACAACTGCTAGTCACCCCCGTTAGTATAACATACCTGAAAGGCAACCCTACTTATAATAGATGGATAGACACAAGAATGAAATATGATATAACAGAACCAGCGTCAAATCTTCCGTTAAAATTTCAGTTTGAAAAACTGGCATTAAATTTTTTAAATTAGAACCACAGGTAGTGATATTTATCAAGACCAGCAGGCCACGTTTATCGATATATTCATTTAATATACAAAGTTTATGAGCCCATTGCAAATCATACCATTGATAATGTGGCTCGTAATTATAATATTATTCTTTTATCAGAAACATGGAGTAATAATGATAAAGCATCACTGTACCTAATTTCAACTGTATAGTCAAATTTAAATCTTCTAATGTAAGAGCTGGCGGTGTAGCTTCTTACCAAAATAATAACGGTCACTCATCTTTCGTTTTGTAATGCACTAGCATTGCCCGTCGCGGCTTCGCACCCAAAAATTTTGTAACGCCCTTATAACCAAGTAACATAATATTTTCTACACCACTGATATCTTGCCATCTATTGTAAGTTTAATGAACTAATGTGACTAAAGTTTAAAGACTATAGTTTCACTGCCATCTATCAATGAAAATCAAAAGCTATTATTATATCATTTCCTCATGAATCATTTTTATAATATTTAAGGACCAATTTTTTATATTAAAACCTTCCTACTTGACAAATTATTTACTAAAACCTTCCTCGAGAACCAATCTATCCATTGCTGAAAACAGCATGAAAATCGATTCAGTAGTTTTTGAGTATATCGCGAACAGACAGACAGACGCGGCTAGGGGACTTTATTTTATACTATGTAAGGATAATAATATCTTTCAATATCCAAAACTCATTTCACACAAACAAAATCATTGCCCACTGAAGAGAGGATGTCATACTGTCAATGTGGCAGACATACTTGTCAGTTTCGCTTAAGCGTGTAATGTATGTATATCTGTCTGTATATTGTATGATAAATGCTAAAAATACACTCTGATCGGGTTCGTATAACGCCCCAAAAGATATATAATTTCAAAAAACGGTAATAATAAATTTTAAAATTTTTGAAGACACTCGATATATTTTTATATCTAGAACACGTGACCTATACTCGTATGTTATATATAATACATTATCTCTATTGTTACATTATTTTTGAAAATACATTTAAATCTCAATTTCTATTTGACAATCAAAAAATATATCCCCATATTTGCAATTTTCAATATGGAGATATATAAATTTTTTTAAATCCATTTTGTATCACAATCCATTGTTACATAAATAAGTAATGTTTTTACATCTTTATTACTGAAATAGAGAATATATCGATATTAATATGAAACAAATATTACCTTTATTATTATTATTATTATTCTTTATATGAAAACATACACTTTTATTAAAAGAAAAATGTAAGCAGAATAGAAAATTTTGAGAACAAACATTATATGAATATTTATGACGATTTTAAACTAAAATATTATTTTTGAAAGGTAGAAAACTCAGAACTTGCAAAGAAATATATATTGTCTATGATACTGACGTGTTTAGATAAAATGCGCAGTAAAGTGTAAAAGTGATAATTATTGAACGACTAATAATATATTACATGACTTCATGAAAAGTCATTTAAGTGTGATTCTAGATCACAATTAATCAAAATGCGTAAAATAAGAGATCATCTGTCTATAATTGCTGTAAATCAAAAAGCAGTAACATGTGATTTACTGCCTTTATACTCTATAAACATGAATTACTACTTTTTTCCACTGTTTTTAATAGTCATATGTATTTTTTTGTGATAGGTAAAACGCACTAATGCAGAATACAAATAAGTGAGGTTAGAAATACGTAAATGTCAAAGTTTACATTGAAAGTTTACAAACTGTACAAACTATGTTCTGATCATAAAATGAATATTAATCGTTAAAATTAAGAAATTAAATTTCTTTTCAAACATACACTTGCCTCTGATATTATTATTTGGACAAACATTAATATTTGGACAAACTTTAATCATAATAGATAATAAAAGAGTAAAAAAAGCAGTACTTATATATTTCAGTCAATAAAAACAACACAGTTTGAAAACTACTGCTTTTTTACTTTGAAAAATGAATCATACTGCTTTTTTATTGAAGAAAGGTAACCAATTTGAGATATTAATATGTAGAGAATCATTGGAAAAATTTATTAGCATCAAAATGAATAAAAGGCAGTAATTGTCTTTTACCTAAGCACGGCAGTATAATACTAAAGTAAAATAATTACCAGTAAAAAGAATTTAATTAGTATGTCATTACAAAACTCCTGGTTTGACTACCTGGATCCCTATAAAAGGTGACTAGGAATTAAGTGACCACGGATGGTGTTAATACCTTCAAAAATTTGATATTCAATCAAGTATTTTAATCCTGTCATTATAACACCCCAATCTACTGAAAATTGTTACAAATTTTATTACAAAACTCCTGGTTTAACTACCTGAATCGTTGGAATAAGTAACCAAGAATTAAGTGACCACGAATTGTGTGAATATACGTTCAAAAATTTGATATTCAATCATGTACATTATTAATCTTGTGATTAATAACAACACCACTATCTACTGAAAACATACAAAAACACCAACAACTTAGGTTTCTTAAATTAATTTATCAGAACTGAGAGAGAATTAAGTGAACCTTTTTTTAAAGTTGACTGAATTTATTTAAAACCAAAAATATTCGAAAAGAATTAAATTTATGTTATGTTTGTTAGACCAAAAATGTTAGATTAAAATTAAATTAATAACACTTAATAAATTGTTTTCAAAAACATATACTAAATAACATAAATATAAATAATAATATTATAAACGTTATATTATAGATATTAAGAATCAATTCATTCACAAGTTAATCCTATCTATATATGTATCCTACCTCTCTAAATGTTGTACAATTATTACATTATATTTACAAGATAATCTTTATTACTTACTGTGTGAGATTGTATATAATATAATACATATGTTTTAATATAGGGTGTTTAACTTTTAATAAGATCATGTAAACTAGGAGTTTTGTTTTATGTACAAATGATGGCTTACTTCTAAATACAATTAGTAACATGGTACAGGTAATAATATTCTAATGTTTTTGGACATATTGTCCTTAAGCTTATCTTTAAATTCCTTATGATATATTTTTTGATGAAAGACCGGTGTTCCGAAACTAGTTAAATTTCGGTGTTCTGAAATAAAATTATTTTTACGAAAATCTCCAATATTTGTTTTATTTAATAAATCTAATGGATTTTCCGTCAAGTAACGGAGCATTTAAAACAAAATTTAAATTTCTTTTATTTGAATTTCACGTGAAATAGTCACCAAATTAGTAACAAGTAACATGTCCTGAGACAATATAAGAGTAATTTTAATAAGAGTAAAATTAACAGGAATAAATGTGGATGAAACAAATTTTAACAAGAGTAATTTCAATATAATTTAAAATTTATTATATTTTAAATCTAGTACATTTTAATTTAGTTAATTTTCTATTTATTTTTATTTTTGTCTATTGATCTCGACTTTATATCTATTTCTAATTGTCAAAGAGTAAAGTACGACTAGCTAATTTATACTGATGATGACTACATTGTGGTCGAAATACGTATTTATAATACAAAAAACTGATCTAGGTAAAGGGGGCGAATTTGATATTTTATTTAAAAAACCTAGAGTTCTCACTAATTATCATTCGATAATATAATGTATAACAAACGTAGTTTCTCATAAAACACCTTGTATATTTTTATTTAAAAAGTAACAGTGACCACTAGCTAGCCTAGCAGTTAGTGAATAAAAGCTGTAAGTCGATTATATTTTGTTTTACATCCAAATAATATTTTATACTTTTTGACATGGGTCGGTCAACCAAAAAAACCTGACTAGATTTACATTTATATCATTTTATATATAATATACTGTCAAAAGTCATAAACAAAAATAAATATTTACACTCATATTTATTCATTCAAAAGATAGGTATATAAATATACTATCATCCAGTCAGTCAGTAGACTAGATAGGACGGGTCTGACTAGTATTTACTAGGCAGGCAGTATTTACTACTAAGTAAGCATTTTACAAACGTAAAGCCTCACAGTAGCTGGTTTGCTGGCGTGTGAGCAATAAAATGTTTATTTAAAATGATAACTGTCAGTTTTTACCATTTTACTAAATTACCTTTGTTTTGTAACATTTTATTGTATTCTTTATGTATGAAAAAAGTAGAGAGAGGACGAACAAATTGGTTTAAAGCTTTTTTTTCTGTTTTATATGTGTGGTTTGGTCTATGGTTTGGTCTATGCGTGGTAAAACCCTTCGCAAAAATAATGTTATTTCATTAAGTGTCATTTCTGATGAAAACTTTCTTCATTCAAAACTATTTTGAGGTTATATTTTATATTTTTGATTTGATAAATTTCACCAATTCTCCGATGCTTGGTAAAAAATGTTGCTATCTCAAAATCTATCAAGAGACAGATAGATAGATTTTAGCGGTCGCCCTGGACGGGTTACACTTCGACCATAAGGTCCATTGTGATGCCTAAGGATGTGAGGATGTGAGTGGAGTGGAAGGAATTTTTTGTGTGTAGACTAGGAATGGGTAAGATGAGCGGCTGCAGCCGACTCTGATAAGAACTATGCCGATATTCATCTGGAGTTTGGAAGGAAACTGCAGGAAACCTTGCCTTAGCAAGGAAACCTTGCCTTAGCGGCAAGCATAGCCGGTTACTTCGCTCTTGTCCATACGCCGACAGTTTAGTCAATTAACCGGCCCTTTTTTTTCCTTAAAAATTAACAAAGTGCCGATGTCGGGATTCGAACCCGTAACCTCCTAGTTTCCAAGTGGGCATACTGCGCAGACATAACTCCTTAGATCGCACGGACACTTGGACTGGGGCATCGAAAGAGTAATACATTTGTTTACATTTAGTATTCATTTAAACTTTAACAATTGCAAACGTCGATTTTCTAACATTTTAAATTTATTGACAAATATTTTAGTTCCAAAATTTTGTTAACGCAGGCATTTCTATGAAACCCTAAACAATATTAGAGATGGCTATACTGCACACTAAAACAGGTGCTAAAGAAGTTTATATCATTTTCCTTGACCAATACCTTTCCTTATCACCTACGAAAGCATACGCACACAATAAGACTCCATAACGGATCCATATTATGTGTAGACTGTACGGCGGAGGAAGAAACGTCCAACCATATTATCTTTTATTGCGAATCTCTCGGTTACACCAGATACAAGATATTCGGTACATCTCACCCTGAGTATATGAACCTTCAGGAAAACCTGATAAGCAAGCTCCTGGCTATTGCCAAAATATGGGAGAAGCGAATCTCGTGTCGGACTGAAGTAGAAGGGGGAGCACAATTAATCATAAGGTCGAAATGCACCAGCCAAGTAGCCGAGCGGTCTAAGATGTCATGCCTGCGCAGTATGCAGTACTTGGAAACTAGGAGGTTATGGGTTCGAGTCCCGACATCGGCAGTTTGTCAATTATAAATATTAAAAAAAAGAGGCGGTTGATTGACTTAACTGTCGGCGTATGGACATGAACGAAGTAACCGGCTATGCTTGAGAAGGTTTTCTGCAGTTTCCTTCACAAACTCCAGATGAATATCAGCATAGTTCCTATCATAGTCGGCTGCAGCTGCATATCCTACCAATTCCTAGTCTACTCACAAATTCCTTTCACTCCACTCACATCCTAAGGCATCACAATGGACCTTATGGTCGAAGTGTAGCCCGTCCAGGGTAGCCTTTACAATCTACCTATCTAAGGTCGAAATGCAATACTTTTATATACCCCAAGATATACCTATCTTGATCAAGATCAAAATTCATCTAATATGAACGTCATTTCCACGATTTTAAGGAACAATTGACCAACTGACCTAGAACATCTGACACTAACCTCACAACAATACCAGTCGCACTAAAGATATTCTCCTTAATGTAAATATATCACATTAAATAAATATACACACAAAATGCACCCAGAGAGAGCAAAGTAAGAGGAAAAAAAAACAACCAGAAAACGAACAGAACCAGGATAAAGGATAAAATTAAATGAAGTATGATGGTATATAGATCTAAATAAAATAAATTTAGCACAATATACTACAACTACTCTCTAACGTAATAGTAAAGAAACGTAAGTAACTGACGTCGTCGTATACATATAGAGTCCGTGTGTTGTCTCTTCGTCTTACTGTAGTACTGTGTCTAGTCGTCCGTCGACGTTGTCAATTGGTGTAGTACTCTCATTCCATATTCCAAGTACTCCAGAGTCCATACGTACTGCATACAGTCGTCCTTGTGCTTGTTCGCTCGCTTTTAAACCATTTAATATTAAATGAATCTAATAAAACAAAGTAAAGAATAGACAATTTTGTAAGTGTATTTCATTTTACTAAAGAAATGAATGACACTATCCGTATTTTGTTTTTCGTTTTTTTTTTTTCCGTTTTGTTGTTGCTTCAATAAAAAATATACAGAGGTAGGTAAGATAGATACCTATCTAGTATAGTCAATGTATAATAATAATGTACTTTGAATAAGATCTGAATAGAATATATAGCGTGTTTAGCTTAAAATTATTTTAGGGCGGTTCAATTATATTAGATTCGAAT
This sequence comes from Nineta flava, assembly GCA_963920215.1. Taxonomy (NCBI): domain Eukaryota; kingdom Metazoa; phylum Arthropoda; class Insecta; order Neuroptera; family Chrysopidae; genus Nineta; species Nineta flava. The sequence continues at coordinate 84,403,269 of OY986043.1, read as the reverse complement.
TAGAAGTAAGTCTTTTAAAGAGCTTTTGTACTGCGATCAATTTGATCTGTTGTACCTCCGATCCTTCAAAAGTGTTCCAGGCGTCTTATAGTCTTGATAAACGTTATGACATCTCTTGGCGACACTTCATTGATTTCATCTGGCTGTGGATCTGTCCATCTCAAATGATAGTGTCTTTTGAGAGTAAGGTCTTCGCATTTACACAGAATACTTCCACTTCATGACAAAATCTGTAGAGATCGTTCCCAGTGAGATTGATTTTGTGTATATGTTTATCGAGTTTTCAGTTGCCAAGTGAGTCAGTATCCTCAGTTTTTTTCTAGTTGTAAGCACTCGCAGGTCTTTTGTCATGAGAAGCTTTTTATAAGAGCCTTTGCATGATCCTGACCATGAGTATTTACCCAAGAACGATTGTCGGTTTTTTTTATTTTCTATTTTATTGTGCTCGGTAATCCAAGAAATGGTTCTGGGCCGGTTAGTGGTGTATTAGCACCAATTCGGGCTAATTTATAGAGAGTTTATTTAATTAAGCAAAAATGATCTCAAGTCTTTGAAACTTTGACTACCTTATGATCTTCGAAAATTTGAGCAAAATTCACTTCAGTGATTTTTTTGAGGTATAAGTTTTAAATATCTTGGGTTGGACATTCGATAACTTGGACTTTTAACATTTATGTTTATGATTAGATTCACTTTTCTCTAGACAAAACGCAACAAGAAAACATAGAAATATTGGACGTTTCTTAAGTAGATTTAAGGTAAAATTAACTTAAACTATTTTAATCTTAAGATAGTCTTTGTTTGGGTGAGTTCTGCAGGTTGAAGGCATTGTCAAAGAGTTTTGACGCCAATTTTTGAAGCCCGTTGTACCTAAAATACTAATGCGTATAGCCCCTTCGAATACCCAACGTGCTATTTAATATAAAAAGAATTTCCCATTAAGCCGATTCTAGCTTTTAGATTAACTTCAAATAGTTTAAATCTTAAGATATTCTTCGTTTGGGTGAGTTCTGGTTGAATCAGGTAACAAACATTTGTTTTTTTTTAGTTTCTAAGGCATTGTCAAACTGTTCTGCTACAAACAAGTGTAAACATATCGATTAATTCTTTAAGGTTTGATATATTAAATTTTATATTGGTTGACTTTTTCACTAAGCACACTGTATAAAAAAATTGAACATGAATATAATATAGAGAAGAAAACTTGAAAACTTTTACATAAAATTGTACAATACTTATAGTTGCTACGCTAGATATTACTCTTGAAACTATATCTTGTGTTATAAGGTACAGATAGATAGATAGATAGTCTTTGTCTATTATGTTATAAATAGCAAATATAGACCATATTTTTCTCTCATTTCAATATCGCATTTCATAAGATACAACTTTTTACAAAAACTATCGAATATTTATGTTGAGTATAGAAAATTTTATTATAAATATCAAGAAATTTAACAACTAAGACTAGTTCAGTGTTTAAATACTCTGTATATATTGAGTAATTTATAAGAGTGTTTACTATTTATAATGTTTATATATCACGAGTATGTACAAATGGTCTCAAAAGTCCAGCTATCATTTCAAAATTTTATAATTATAATTTTATTCGGATTTCGGAAAAATGTTTCGAATAAATGTTGTTAGCATAGTTATAATGAACAACTTTTATTTGCAGCATTTTTTCGAAAACCGAATAAATAAGGCACAAATCGATTCTAAAATTTTTAAATGATATCTCGGCTTTTGACTATAATCAAACGCTAGATTTCAGACAGTTTATAAACGTTTGAAGTTTGCAAAACTATTGAGTTTTGTGTTTTGTATGAGTCACTTTTTAACTCAGAACACATTCAAGGAAATGCAGTACGTTATCCCGAGTCGTCTTTAAATCCTTGTGTTGACCGGCAAATAGACGAACTTCCTAAATGATGAACACCTTTACATTCAAAATAGTTTTTTTTAAATCCAAATTTCCATTCGGTATAACCTTGAGAATTAACTTATAATACATTGACCATTTAATACTCACTTCCGACATCCACGTTCATCCTTGTAAAAGTGAGATTTTGTAACAAAAATAGACTTTTGTTAGATTTGATAGATTTTTGATCCATTTTTTAAATGAAAAAATTCCTGTATATGGAATCGTAAGACTGCCGTTGAGGAGGATAAATATCGTTAAACTTGATACAATGTCTATGATAAAAGAAGTTCTCAAGTATCATAGATGCGCATAACTTGTACTACGGAAGAAGAAGTACAAGAATAGTCAATGTATTTAACAAAATTTTACTGTATATAAAAGATGGGGTTAGTCTTAACAAGAAACATCTTCATAAACATTTAAAAAAGATAAAATTATTACTTTATTAATATATAATATACAGTATGCATATAAATATTATTATATGCATCCATTTAACGCTTCTATTTCAGTAATTTTCATTAATTTTCTGATATCAATTTAATTTAAAAAGTTAAATGACATGTTTGTTTATATAATATACGCTAGAGTACTATGTCTTACGGAACCTTAATTGAAATTGACATTAGTATCGTATTGTGATAACTTAATTTAACTTGTTGTTGCTAATGATTCACATTGTTATTTTCAACCTGAGAAGAAGGATTGCAACAACAGAAGAAGGATTGGATTTTTTAATTTTATATTTCGTTAGTCAAACCAAAAAAAAATTGATTATGCTTTATCATGGTTATTAATGAGTAACTTTTTGTCTGGAAATATGAATCTGATAAAAGAATGACGTAACATTATTTAATAAAGATCCAGGCATCATTCTGTTACTAAATATCACAAGATGAGTTTTGTATTGTATCCAAAAAAACCTTCCCCAATTGTAAACTAGTAATCGTAATATATATTTTACATTATAATATCATTCATATTGTACGAGTAGTTAGTTTTCAACATTTTCGTTTTTCCTTTTTCCAAACTCTATCACAGATACAAAAAAAGCATAAAGCATGATAATGTGTATTTATATTAAATTTATATTATATATATATATATATATATATATATATATATATATATATATATATAAATATATAGGGTTTTCCATTAAGAAGTGTCATATTAAACTTCGCGCCATTTTTGTACTCATAAAGATATGAATGTTATTTTTTTGACAGTTGAAAAGTAAAAACTATTCCATTTACGAAAATGGTACAATATACGCTTCAACAAAGAATAGAAATAGTGAAAATTCACTACCGATATGGTGAAAATTTGCGGAGACGGTTCGTAGAGTTAGGTTGGAATGAAGCACCGTCACGAACAGGAATTGTGAAGATAATTAAGAAATTTAAGGAATTGGGCCATGTTAGTGAGGTTAAGTCACCAGCCCGTCGTCGTAGTGTTAGGTCAGCTGAAAAAATTGCTGCTGTTGTTGAAAGAGTCGCAGAAAACCCACATATGTCGATTGCACGGCGTTCACAACAGTGGAAGTTTGGAAGTTTGCCCATTTAAGTAATATCGTGTTCCACAAGTAGGCGGAGAGTTTCTAGTTGTGAAATTGAACTACAAATTTAGTTACGTTTTTAGTAAGAAATGTGTGTTTTTTTATAAAATAAAAATGACACTTCTTAATGGAAAACCCTATATATATATATATATATATAGTTAGAGAAAAACATGTTTTCGTGTTTGATGTTAAAAACATAAAGAGATGATGACTACAAAAAATGGCTATAAATATACGCGACAAAAGAACAACAAAAAAATGTTATCTACTTTCAACTTTTGTTTGTAATATTGGGTGAGTCCCAAACTAGAAATCTGAAATGAGTCCGTCAATATGATCCTTTTGAGGGGTTGTCGATTATTTTTATAATTAGAGAGACCCACATGGATTTGTTACACAAGAATACACACAACATAGATCCAAAAACTCAATTGGTTCACGAGTTAAAACCAAATGATGCACAAATACGCATTCAATAATAAATATCGCGTTTTTCTGATTTTAACTGGCCTCTCTGATTTTAAAGGGTAAGGTGTATGCCAGTAAGCCAAGAGGCATCCAAGAGCTTAAGGTCAATATCCGAGAAGAAATGAGGGCACTGGGACCTGAAATTATAAGACAAGTTATGGAAAATGCTCTGGAAAGAGCACTTCAGGTCGAAGCAAACAATGGACACCATTTGAAAGATATTATTTTCAAAACATAATGTGAACCATATTTCCTAAATGTAATATAAATTTTTATAAATGCCAACGTTAAATAAAATCAGAAAGCAAAAAGTTATTCATTAAATAAATCATAACATTACTTATGCACCATTCTGTATAAAAAAGAGAGCATTTTGTGGCCTTTATGGCCAAACTAGACGCAGAACATGGTTGCAGCAACATTGAACAGCAACTAGCTTGTTGCTCCGTGTGTGGAGTGGTTGCAGCAACAAAAAGTTTGTTTTTTGATGCTGCAACCACCCCACACACAGTGCAACAAGCTAGTTGCTGTTCAATGTTGCTGCAACCATGTTCTCCGTCTATTTGGGCCTTTAGAGCAATTGGCCAAATAGTTGATGTTCACTTTTTCAAATTTTATAATTGATTTATGGCTTATAGTAAAATTTAGAGGTCAAAACTTGATGTAAGTTTTTAAAATATTATAATTGGTTTTTGCCTTCGAAAAAATTTCGAATAAAAGTTGTTACTATGATTCTAAAGAATAACTCTTATCTGAAGCATTTTTTCGAAAACCGTATCAATACGGCCCAAATCAATTATAAAGTTTTAAAAACTAACATCAATTTTTGATACCCTTGTGCCTAAAATGCGTATAGCCTGTCGTATACCCAACGTGCTGTTTAATACAAAAAGAATTTCCATTAAACCCATTCTAAATTCTGTGATGTCTCATTAACTGCGATGACATAGATAAAAGCATGAATTGTGTCGTTCTGTGCTTTAAAGTAAACGGACTATAAAGAAATCAGAAAAAAATAAAAACATTTATTTTATACTTCTTCAAAAAAGAAAGTGTATATCATTGCCATCGAAAAGAAAGTTTTTTCCTTCTTCTTTTTCATGGTTATGAACATTAGTTAAATGTAAAAACACAACAATACACTTCAAAATGTTTATATATTTACCATTATACAAGTGACCATTAATATTATGTGGGTGAAATGGGATTGGTTCTTTATATTGTCCTTAAATAAATAAAAGCTTATTACTTTAATTGGACAATGGCTTTCATATAAATATGGATGATCAACCATTTCAATATTAACATACTTTGACAAATACATATCTTGAATGGGAATCGAACCCACGACCTCTGGTACTGTAGATCAACCTGTACTGTAGACCTCTGAGCTACCTGAGATTTATGGTAGTGGAATGCATATGATTTTTCACCATCTTGATGTCCATGTATTATTAATTTTTTTATTTAGTATTTATATATTCAATCTGCGCAGTATGCATACTTGGAAACTGGAAAGTTATGGGTTCGAATCCCAACATCGGCAGTTTGTCAATTATTAAAAAAAAAGGGGCGGTTAATTGACTAAACTGTCGGCGTATGGACAAAAACGAAGTAACCGGCTATGCTTGAGAAGGTTTTCTGTAGTTTCCTTCACGAACTCCAGATGAATATCGGCATAGTTCCTATCAGAGTCGGCTGCAGCCGCATATCCTACCATTTCCTAGTTAACTCACAAATTCCTTCCACTCCACTCACATCCTTACATCCTTAGGCATCATCATGGATCTTATGGCCGTAGTGTAACCCGTCCAGGCCAACCTCTACAATCTATCTATCTATCTACATATTTAAAATGGTTTTTTTGGGAATAATTGAAAAATGAATTATCCATGGGAGTAAGGTTATTTGTATAGTTGAGGTCCCATCCCCCAAACAAAATATAATAATTTCTCTTCTAAAACGTATTTTTGACAATTTTGCAAGTGATTAACAATCAAGCTAAAAATTATATTAAACATTGATATGAAATAATTAACTCATTCACCATGTATCGAACCCTGGACCTGTAGCACAGTGTGCTTACCATTACACACGGATGATTCTGACGAGTTAATCAAGTTATCCAGATCATTGACAGTATTACTTTGTAGTCAACATTAACTTATTATTCCGGATTATTATTCGTGTACATACAATACTATTGTCGATTTCCATTAAGGTTACGTAAGACATAGTATGAAAGTCCTGGCGTATACTATATCGACAAATATATCATTGATTATATGTAACAGAGTGTTAGTTACGTCAAAAGATTGCTTTCAAGCTAGATTAGATAAAACAACATAATTTTTATGACATCAAAAAAGTAACTTGCGTAAAATCCCGTTAGTTTTTATGTTTAGTCTAACATTACGTTGAAGAATGGAATAAAATAATACTCTACTAATGTGAGGATAATTCTTTCATATAAATACATATCTCAATATAATAAAAAAAAATTGAATAGATCGATTAAAGACCCTGTACAATGAAAAATATGACGACCCCACTGAAAAATATATGATACTTGTACAAATTACCACTTTTATATTTTTTGGCATGAGACAATATTGTTTGTTGTTTGTGCGAACTGGAGAGGAATATAAAAAAGAGAGATAAATTTTACTACAAACACAGAAAAGGATTTTGTGATATTATGAAAGTGCTTTAAAAACTCTATAAGCTTTTTATATTTTTAGAGACAAAGATTTTCATATTTTATTTACAATTATTTTTGTATATAATATAATATATGATGTATGTATGAAATCAGGGGTTGTTACCATGTACATATACAATGAGGGTGAAATTGAATCAAGGACCATTTTATGTTTTTTTACACATGTAGAAATACTACTTACAAGTATAGGTTATTTTTTGAAGTAATTCAATTATTTTATTTGTTTTACGGGTTTTTGTTTGTTGAGTGTCAAGCAACCTTGAATTATAAAGCTTTTTTAATTGTTATTAACTATTCTGAAGGAAACTCAGGTCAACTAATCAACTTAATTACTTTCGAGATTTGAAATTTGTATATAAAAGGCTATGTGCGAAACTATCCTGCAAATAAATTGGCTTATTGTGTTTGAAGGCTCCACCAATTTATCTTATAATCTATTTTTACTCAAATTGATTACAAAAATGTGTTTTTTTCTTAAATGTACCTTTAAAAAAAGTACATCAAATAAAAAAAAGGGTTTTGTTCTTTATTTGGAGCCAAATTGGAGCTAAACTATACTATAATTGCCTAGTTCATTCATGGGAAAAAAATTTAATAATTATTTTACATAAAACATTTCTGAATATTCGGAAGTAATTTTTATAGTTTTTCCAGACTGGAATTAAAATTATTTTTCTAGAATCTCAAACATGATCAAAAATTTATAGGATTTTTTTAAGGTTTTCGACGTTGCTCGCCAGTTTGTTAATTGAAACTTGGATTGCCAATAAAGACATTATCATTTTTCTCAGATGTATTTTAAAACAGATGTTTGTGAAAGATCTTTGATACCAATATTGTTTATTCAAAAATTTGAGAAGAATTAACTTACAGAGACCACCAAATGAAACAAAATTTTCTTAAGTAAAGATTGATTCAACACTTTCTTCAAGTTGTAAAAGAAGAAATTTCTCACGCAATTCATTAAATAACGGCAGGAAATACACTTAAATTAAGTTTATTCTAACGTAATCAAGAAATTAAATAATAAATAAACCATCAATTCGTTTCAGAGTGTCAGTAGAAATATATAACAGAATGTCGGTATTTTTACTCTTTTTAATTCGATATACTTTTCATTCGCTTATAATTGAATTACTAATATTAATGTAATTAAAATTACAACGCATTAGACTTTTAATATTACATCTAGAGTATTATTGTTCATTTGGTATGGTACCCTAAACACATACCCATAAAAAGACATGTCTCATTTTTTTAAATATTAATAATAATATGCATTCATTCTTGTTGGGCCATACAAATAAATTGTTAATATCGTAAATATATATTACAATCATAATTTTGAGGAATACACTCATGAGTTATGGTCTTTATGTGGCGTTATGATATGTAGGAGTATATATGTATACACTCAAGATAAAAAATATTGAATCTATGTTTTATTATTTGTATGCGTTTTAATATCCCAATTCCAAGGTGTTTAGAGTTTTTCATAAATAAATCAAATTTAATGAAACTCGTAAAAAATCGTGGTAAAGAATATAATTTCCTACAAAAAAAAAAAACTATTGGAACAATATTTGATCCGTCAGTTTGCTTAGAAGGACTAGTTAATTATATATAATTATAAAATTTCATCTTATAAAATCAATAACTGACGTAAGCTGATTTTTGTTTGAAGTTATTAACAATGGAATAGTTTTTTTTTGACAATATTATTAACTTTTTAACTAATTTTATCAAAAAATCGTTTAATACACAAACAAAAGATGTACGCACAAAAGAAGTTATACTTCTTTTAAAATTATTTATTTAAGTTAAATTAAATTAGGTCAAGCCTACTATTAAGACACAAAAGTTTAATAAAATAATATAGTAGTGAAAAACTACAGAAAAATTATATATTGTGTATAAAACCACTGATTCTACATTTTATAATGGTAGAAGCAAACCAGTGCCACTTCCTCCGTTAAAATTAGAAGTTTGAAAAACTGAAATTAAATCCATTATTTACATTAGAATCAGAGTAAGTAAAATTTATCATGACCAGGTCAGATTTATCAATATAAACATTTAATATACAAAGTTTACGATCTCATAAAAATGATAATATTGATAATGAGATTCGTAATTCAATGCTCTACTTTTATCAGAAACATGGAGTAATAATGATGAAGACCTTACTAGCTCTACATTTCATAAATTATTTCATCGATTCATAATCAATAGTTAAACAAACTCTACTTCCATATAATGAAAAATATACAAATACTTATAATATGATCACAAATCAATGGCTCAATATTTTTTGAATACAACTTTACTTTAACATATTTGAGTTAAGAGTCACACCACTGTACCCAGCATAGCATTCAACCAACACATTATAAATTTAAATTTTATTAATAAAATAGGGACTCCAAGTAATAATCAATTTAATAATGGTATATACACACAATATATTATATATGTACGAATGTTAAAATATTATATATGTACACAAAACTATTAAATTTTAATCGTTATATTATCGTTGATTAAATGTGGGCGCTCACCACTCTTTTTCTCGACATCTCGTCGTCTCTCGTTTTAAACACATACACACACATATTCGTATATACTGTCACATGATTTATGGTTCATTCACAAATTTTTATATATATTTTTATATATTTTTGGTATTTCATATTTGTTGTAATGTGGTTAAAATATTATTTCATTTGACAGAAATATGTTACACATAAATTATATATTTGGTGTGTATATATATGTGTGTATACATATATATGTTATTTATATAAAGTCGTTAAGTTGTTTGTTTTGTCGACTATACGTACCCCATTCATGGGTATACTAGTGGGGGTAGTTAAACTAATAGCAGAGTTGCAGGCAGATATTATTGAATTTCAATTTTTCAAAAAAATTTTTCTCTCATGAGAAAAATCTCTCTTTTTCTCTCACATCCCCAAATCTCGCTATTTGGGTACTGTAGGTTTTGGAAAACAACGTATTTTTATATGCATGTTCATATCATCTCTTTATCTTACTTTAGTCAGGTCCAACATTTGTACAATCGACAAACACTCAATGAATTTGATAATTTTTATGAACATATGACGTCACACAATCATCTCAAAAATATCAAAAATAATCATGATTTGTGCCTTATTTTTTCGAAAAGCGACTAAATAATGCACAAATCAATCATAAAATTTTGAAATCATAGCACGACTTTTGACGCCAGGTATATAATAAATAAATAAAAAATAAATATGCAATAAATAAATCGTATAATATATACTTTGATTTGATCACGTATACAGCATGCGCAAAGCACCCACAAATATACTTATAAATCCGAAGAAAAACTGGCAAAACTCAAAAATACTTATTATTGAATTTATAAAAATATAAACTTCAAATGTTAACGAAAAGTCAGTCGATTCGTGCCGAAACGTTTCAATTATCAAAAAAGTGTCTGGTACAAAAGTTATACGTAGAAATCGTCTAGAAATATTTGCACCAATTTGTTGAGTAATATTGTTGACCGTCAAGTTTCATTATTATCAACGAGATTCCCATAAGGTTACGTGATAAATTATGATTTTTAATTGTTATACCAATTTGAAATCATCCGTTATTGGGTAGTTTTTCTTTTATAGTGAACTAGCTAATTCCCGCGACTTTGTCCGCATTTATATGAAAGCTAAATATATATGATTTGAAAATAATAATAATCTTAGTGCGCTATTATAGTTTATATTAACTATGGAAACGACAATCAAAATTGAAACAAAATTTTAATAAAATAATTTTATAGTTATTTTGAAAATGAAATGATAAAATCAACAAAAATTTTAACCGACTTCAAACAAAAAGGATGAGATTCTATGTTCGACAATATGTTTTTGTTTTTATGTTCACCTCTTTCAAGATTATGTTTGAGACAAAAGATAAGCCTATGTCCTTTCCCAGGGTATTGTCTATCTCCTTGCCAAATTTCATTACGATCCGTTTAGCCGTTTAGTCGTGATGAGCAAACATAGATACTTTCGCAATTATATAGTAGTATGGATGATTGCCGGCTTCACTTTATATGTAAAATCCTTCATGATATCATTGTTAATGTCGGAAAAGTTATTCTTTATTGCTGCAAAAATCAACCTTTAAAGAATCTGATTAAGTGTAAATTATTTTGACAAAAGATGTATTTAATATAAATTTCCTAAAATTTTCTTCTAAGAAGATTATAAAACCTTTTATAAAGCATTGTGTTTACACAATAGTCTTTTCATCTGTCCTAAACGCAACATAACAAGCCGATCACATTAAAAACAATTGAAAATTCCAAGAACATAGACCAAAAGAAAATGCATTTGGAAACAAAAAAAAAAAGAAAAATGTTTATTTTAATAAAAATATGATTCTATGTGTTTTTTTTTTGTTAAACCTTAAATAAAAGTTCATAACATTATTTATTTTACCCTATTTTTCCCACACACATATGTGAAGTGTACCATAGTTAGTAGTTTTTCAAAAATAAAAAACCATAAGCATTATGTAATGTTTGTCGTAACGTAATAGAAATGTAAGTAAAAGTGAATAAGCATAATATCACATTTATAATAGAAAAAAAGATAATAAAGAACCAAAAAAAAAAAACCAAAAAAAAACTAGATGATAATAATAACTCTATAGGTACAGAATACAGAATGTAACCACGAAAAATGAAACTTTCGAGATGAAATCATGATAAAATTACGACTTGATTGATATGATAGTTTATATAGTACACACTTGTTCTTTCTTACCAGTGTCTTCGTAACCATACTGAAGATCAACATTGGTAAAGTAACGTAAAAACCAAGGATTTCTGAGACTTATGTCCATGTTAACTTTTGATCGGAAAGTTATGTACTACAATATACTTGTATTTCTGCCAACTTCACTGAGAAGCATTTTCCAGGTAACGTCCCTCCCAAAGCCTCTAGCTCAAAAACTAAAGATTTTTGGGGCGTGTGCCCATTAGAACTTTAGATTGGGATACAAAAAGTTTTACCTAATCTGATCCAGAATAAAATTCTCATAAAGATTTTGAGGGGTCTTCACTACTTGTTTTTCCTTCTTGTCTGATTGTTTCTTCTTCTTTCTTTGCTAATTTAATTAACAAATGGTATTCTCTATGACGATATAATTATTTTCGTTTATTGTGAGTGGACATTCTGTAGACGTAGATGAAAGTAGATACTAATATTATATTTCACAAACTCAAATGTGGTATGAGATGTGGTTTAGTTCTGTGGTACAAATATGGATGCTGGATAAATGAATCGGTGGATAACTAAATATGGTCTGGAATGGGGTTTATATAACCGTATACATATATATATATGGACTTTGGACAGATCATAGAACAACATTGTATGTTCACTGTCTGTTCCATAATCCGTTTGTTTCCACAAAAATGATTTCTTTCTTTTCCGACAAGCTGTGCAAAGTACACACTCTCATATATATATATATATATATATATATATATATATATATATATATATATATATATATATACATATTCCATTTGATATGTCTGTTTGTCTGTGTGTTTTTTGTCTACCTATTCTCTTCCATACATATGGATTCTTTATCAGTTATGATGAAAAATATTGTTGGAAATAATATTTTATGTGGAAATGTCATGAATTAAAAATGAAATAAATTATAAATTCTATGCAAGATTTTCAAAATAATTAATAATTGATAATAATTACCTATATACGCTTTCGAGTTCAAAATTATGGATCCAGAGGTTATGTTTTGAAATATCTTAGTACTAACTACAACTTGAGCAGCATTGGATGTTTTTTTTCTATTGTTCAAATTATCTTTTGAAATTGATCTTAGAAACTTTCTTGATTTTTCGAAATTTTGCTGTACATATTTTAGCAATTTCATCGAAATATCACGATAATATGGATATTTCTTCACAACCAACATTCGTAATGAAAATGAACTGATATATGATGATAATATCAAATATATTTAACAAAGTTTGAGAAATTTTGAAAAAAGTGTTGCATTTTTGAATGTCCTTAATGTCTAACAGAAACGGTATACGGAAAAAACAAAGAATCAGAAATATAGATAAAACTGGCAAATTAAGAACAAAACGGCTTGAGAAGGGAATAAAGAAGTTAAAGTTCAATTGGGCTGGCCATGTTATAAGAACAGATGAAAGCAAGTGGAGAAAAAAACTTACACAGTGGACACCCTTAGACAGGGAAAGAAACCGGGGAAGGCAAAAGAAAACGTGGGCAGACGAAATAAGGAAGATATGTGGTAGCCTTTGTACAAGAGATGCAAAAAACAAAACCAAATGGAGAGAAATGGTGGACAAGATCCAGGAATGGAATATTTCATGATAATATGGGGAAACAAGCCAAAGGAAATTGGGATCAAACTTAGATGATCTAAACCAATACCCCTCTTTACTATTATTATTAATGCCGATTATGGGCTTTATTATTATTAATGCAACACCTCAATCAACTATCACTTAATATATAAATATGATTATTTCGATTTTGTTAAATATATTTTTAAATAGTTATGACAACACAAAAAATGATCGTATTTACCATAAAAACCATAACAAAATATTTGTGTTTGGTTTGTTCGAGTCGTATACCATGGTGGTCAAGCACAAGGCATAGAAATGTAACAGAAAAGAAAAATATATCTCGTTCTATCTCATATTTGAGAAAAACTTTATACACTATTTCCTATCCATATGGATATATATATATATATATATATATATATATATATATATATATATATATATATATAGCTTGTGCATTATGATATGTATGTAGTGTATAGAATATAGTTAGTTACTACGAATGGTTATACCAGTGGCTAGCACCACTTTTCCGTAGTCGATGTAACAGATAGCACAAAAAATATTGTATGTTGGAAATCTATCATAAGGTGATCACTTTCATGTGATCAGGTCCGGTACCTTTGTAGCAAGAGTCTGTATATTTTCACACGCTGGTAAAGTTTTTCGTGAGCAAAATTTTCCGTAAGTTTTAGTTTATTTTATTTCGAATTCTGGAGAGAAAAAGTTAATTAGGTAATGATTTCAAATCAAGAACTTTTGAGCCATGTATCTAACACTCTCCAAGGATTTTGGGACACTGAGATTCTCTTATGAAAAATGGTTCATAAGACTCTATGAAGTTTGCAATTTTTTTGATAATAGAGCATTTCAAAAGGACGAGTTCGTGAAAGGCGAAAATCGGAACGTGGCGCCCCTCGCCAGGGCAGAAACCGAAAAAGTAAGATAGTAAAAAAATGTTCTTTTTTTAAAAATAAACAACTAAATTGTTTGACTCTTTTTTTTCATACATTCAGTATATACCGGGTATCTAAGCAATTAACTCAGTTAGTTCAACTATTTATCAAAGAATGAAATTATATATATTTAATTCCGGAAATTCCCGATAAGATTAAAAAATATTCAAAGTCTTTTTTAAATCACACGACGAATCCTTGACTACAATAATAATAACAGGAAACAAATGAAGAAAAAACAAACTACTCAAATATCTTCATCCACTCAAAATTCTACACACACACACACATACACTTACTTATAATACTGCCCCACATATTTCATATAATTCTGTTCTGTATATATGATATTGTGTATCAATCAAAATTTAATGTAAAATAAATTGTTTCAAAATACATTATTCATGTTATACAGACCCTATATAATGTGGTTTAGTACATGCTTGATGAATTTTTTTTGCACTCAATTCCACTATATACTATCTATATATCTACGGTTACATATTCTTATAGAAAGAGAAATGCAGGGTGTTGTGTATTCGGTGAATGTAGTATAGGTATCGTTGCGCCTGATTGCGTCTTATAAAACAAACTCTCATCCTATCGTTACACAATCTGGTAACGAGGAAACCTTTAACTAAAAATGATTTTCTTTTATTTTTAATAAATACACATTCATGGCATATATTGTATCTTTATCTAATACAAATATTAAAAACAACGTGTATTTCTTATTGTACACAGAGTTGCGAAAATATTGTAGGTTGAAATTTAGTAATCATAATAAGAAGCTTGACCTAAATTCATATAACCATAGAAGTGTAAAATACCTTCGTATACTATCAACTGTATAATTTGCGTTCGTTTCTTTTACAGTCGATTTGTGTCGAATCCATTTAATGTTCGAAAAAATGTTTCGAATAAAAGTTGTTTGTAATACAAATGCTAATAACTTTTGTTCCAAACATTTTGTCGAAAACTAAATAGATTCGGCATAGATCGGATATGAAATTTTAGAAAATGCCAATGAGTTATGAAGTCTCTAGTAAATAATACTTAGATGATTAGAGACCCGAATAAATCGCTAGTAAATAATACCTAGATGATTAGAGACCCGAATACTTGAATTTCCGAATTCCAAATTCGATTGGTTCTTATATTTATTGAACGTCTTCCAGTAAATCAATTGGTGCCAATCTTATTTCAGATAGAGTATATTGATAAGAATTAAGATATTATTGACTATGAATGAATTGTGCAAAAATTGTAAATTTTTCTAATGATTTAAATTAAATAAAAAATTTTCGACTCCCATTTTTTTGACATACCCTTTCTAGAAATACCCTATTTATCGGCAAGTTATAAAAATTCAAAATTTAATGCAAATTATGGTTGTTTTTAGGCATTAAGCTTGAAGTGTTTTGTTTCTAAGAAATATCATACTCAATCCGTGCATATATATAGCTAACTCGAACACGTATATGGCTAATTATTTTGAAAACCATAATTCATATCAAATTTCTAAGTAAATTTTCATAATTTCTAGGTTAAAATGGTCTAGAAAACTGATTTTTATCAAATTCGAAGACAAAAATATTTTATCGATTTTTCGATATTTTTCTAAGGTACCCCTTAAAAAAATTTCGAAAATCAGAAATAAATTTTTTGTTTCCGATTTTATTGAAAACCATTTTTCTAGACCATTTTAACCCAGAAATTATGAAAATCCACTTAGAAATGTCATACGAATTATGGTTTTCAAAATAATCAACTATATTTGTTAAGAAAGTCCGATCAAAAAGGGATTGAGAATGATATATCTGAGAAAAAACAATTCAACCGGTAAACAGCGTTGAATTTAAATTTTTTATAGTTAAAGTCCATTAAGAAATGATGGTTACCTAGTTCGAGGTTACCTATCGGCTCGAAAATCGTCCTGGGATACCCTATTGAATATACCAGGGTTTATTGTTGCAGTGAATAATGAAATGGCAAGGAGAAGGATATCCACATTTCCTAATAGATCCGAATTGATGATCTGAAAGCCTCAAAATTATTTTTGAGATACCCCACTATGTGTTTCAGAATTTAGTACAGAAAAATAACTTGATAAGGAACAGATTCATAATGGATCCTAAATAGAGTACTTAATAGGTCGAGAGCTTGCATCTATTATAGAGAGTAAAGAACTAAATAGTAATTAAAGAAAATTCCACCGTCAAAATTTCCCAAACTCTGTATATTATTATTTTTTCTATCTATTTTGTTTTGTTGTTTCTTAATTTTGTTATTTTTGAGAGTAGATATCCTCTCCACGAATATCTCTCACCTCATCATGGTCTCCCGACTTGGTTGATGGTACTCTCTGATGGTGGTTTAAGTTCAGTACATACCTACATCATCATCATCGTCATCAACCAGAAGAACACAACCTCATCATCAATAGTACCTACCTACCTCGACGAAGAGTCGTTGATATATTTTGTTATAATGTGTTTTTTGATTGTATTTTCCAAAAAAAAAAAAAAGAAGAAATAAATTATGTATTTATTGGAACAATATTATCTTTTTCATTGTTATTTCTACTGTTCGACATTTTAAATATTTATATCCGGTGTAGTTTTTTTTTTTTTTTATTGATTTTATTCTGTTTTTTATTTAGAGTGTTCTACGTCATTATTTTTTAAGGTTTTTCATTGTATTTGTGTTTCGGTATAATACATTCGGTATAATACATGATGACCGCTAAATAAAGTTACTTTATAGGGGAGTGAAGGGTTTACCGATATTTAATGTAAACTTCTTAATCAATAAATTTATATGAAAAAAATATATTAATTTTATATTATCTCTTAGTTCAATTTCGTTTGAATTTTTAGTTAAGTTATTATTTTATTTGCACAAAATTGACGTGATTATCTATATTTTAAATAACGGAGACTTAATAATTATAGATTTAATTTCAAAAATACGAAAGTAGATATATTCTTCAATCTTTTTCATTTAAATAAATCGAAAACAATTGATAATAGATGTTCTGACATGCGTTTGAGTGTCTATTGAAGTACATTACATTAGGTCTACACGCCCAACTTCTCAGTATGATATAAAAATTTAATAGTATCGATAATTATAATAATAGTAGATCATAATTTACCTATAGTTATTCTTCGCGAAAAAAATTGTTCTTCTAATAAAAATATGAGGTTGTATGTAATGAAAACTCCATTTGAAATATCGATTGCACTAGAAGAAGTTCGATCCAACAAATCGATCTTAAGCATTATCTTTCAGGATAGTATGTTTAGTATCCTTTTCAGATACGGAACCATAGAAATCTAATTTAAAACTATGTAATCATTTTTTGAATCATCAATCAGAATCGGCTTCATTTTTACAGTAAATATACTTTATCATTTGACCGTAAATTATTTCGTAGCCGGATTACCTTGTATATAAAATGTTTGCTAATACGTAGCATTTTATAATGCTTCGAGGTACATTCTTCACAAAGTCTTAATTTCCTTTTTGTGAATTGTTGATTATTGAACTAATTTGCTTTGCTGTAATTCAGAAACTGATGATAAAAACTTTCAAAAAAGGAACCATTTTAAGGATTCCAAGTAGGTTCCCCACTAATATTAAGATGGTAATCGAATACTTGATCTAGAAACTAGACCAAATATATAGATATTAGAAATGATTCTACAACTTTCGTAAAAATAAAATTTCTTTCTAAACTACAAATTGGAAAATTAGGTCAGATGGTAGTTTTGTGTGTGTGAAAATAGGTCTTGTGTGAAAAATAAAATGTGAAAATCAATCCATGAAAATAAAACCACTACGATGATAATAATACTATACAATACTATATACATATGTATACAGGGTGCCAGAATAGTATGAACACGGCATAATAAATCGTATAAGGTGGTTCTAACGAAAAATCTTCAAACGGTAACCCCTAGTAGTTTTTCCCGAAGAATCAAATGCGCTAATCAGATTTTGGGTCCGGTGGACCCACAAGGGTGAAACAGATTCAAACTTTGAAATTTTAAATGGAAATTCAAATTTTTTTTTTTGCATATTCGTATTCAATGGAAAAATATACGTATCTTTTGTAGGAAAACTTTTTTTAAAGGTGCTTTGTTCTCTCGTTAGAAGGCGTTTTAACTTTCCCAGGCAAATAAACGGCATAAATATCTTTATTAAATACTTCGATTTTAATAAATTTATTATTATAAATAATAATAAATTTTATTATTATTAATCGTAAATAAAGTTAATTATAAATCGAAATTCACCATATTCAATAAATTCTATTATTTTTCACGCTCTCTAGCGAAAGAACAAAACACTTTTTAGAAAAAGTTTGCCTACAAAAGATACGTATTTTTTCGCGTAGAATACGAATATGCATTTAAAATTTCAAAGTTTGACCCCGTTTCGCCCTTGTGGGTTCACCGGACCCGACATCTGATTAGCGCATTTGATTCCTCGAGAAAAATTACTAGGGGTTACTGTTTGAAAATTTTTTGTTAGTTTGGACATCCGATATCCGATATATAGAAAGCGTGATATAGTAAATAGTAGTTAAATATACTAAATAAAATAAACACCATATACAGAAGAGAAGATGAAAAAACCGAATAGCAAATGATACTGTATATGATGATGCTGCTATAAACGAAAAAAATGAATCTTCTATTTGGCACAAATCAATTTTGTAAATGTACTGTAAATGAAGTACCCATTTTATTTTCTCGTATTGTAATACTTACTAGAGCATTTACTAGCAATAGGGTGAATAATAGTGATCGTGGCGATGATACCCACCCGCATTTATACACATATACCGTATGTCTTGGAAAGCATTGCTAATAGAGAATCAATGTTAAATATTATTTACTATATTTGCTAAACAATATCCGAGTCGATTATAGATATCTACCCGGGTATTTTCTTGCCCTTGAGGAGAAATATTCGCACAATTGTCAACAATTCTTTGCTTTAATTGTTGCAAATTTTCAGGCCTATTCCACGATTAGATCCGTGTTTTGAGAAAAACACACAAAAAAAAAGTCGTTAGAAGATAGATCCGGCGAACTGGCTGGCCACTTGAAGGTTCCAAAACCACTCATAAGACGTTCCTGGAAAGTTTGTTCGAGGAACAGCCTTACTATCATGGCATTGTGTGCAGTGCAACCATCTTGTTGGAACCATACAGATTCCAGGTCTAAATTAGGAAGAGCTCTAACAGTTGGCAAAATATTATTTCGTAACAAACTCAAATATTTTTGAGAATCTAAAGATCCGTCAATGAAGAATGGTCCTAAAATATGGTCACCCAATATTACAGTCCAGATATTCAGATTCATTATGTATGTGTATGTATGGTTTTATAGTAAATATTTTATTTATCTATTTATTTAACATTGATTCTCTATTAGAAATGCTTTTGAAAACGGTCTGTATATATATAATGTCTGTTTCATATATAGAAGTTAACTTAGATATCAAACCATCATTTATGTGGATGTCATGTGATCTTTTAAATGTACAGATAAGTATTGAAAAATATCGACAATACGATTTGTTTGATTGAAAAATTTTCAAAACATTTTTGAGGCCTCTTATTAGAGAAAAAGCACTTGGTAGAGCATTGGTATTGAATACCAGATGTCGTGGGTTCGATTCCCATCCAAGATGTGTATGATTTTTTGTATCAAGCATTGGACACAATGATTTTGGTACAATGAAGTTAGTTGATGTTAAAGAATATTATCAATGTTATCAGACATATTACTTAAATGTCAAAGTAATTAAACGCTAGTCACTTCCATTGGTATAATATAACTGAAAGGCAGCCATACTAATGATGGATATAAATAGATGCTAGTTTACAAAAAAAAAGAGCTTCTTGGATAGAAATAGTCTATGAACAAAAAAGAAATTATGGAAAGATGAGATTACCAAATAATTTTTCAAAGAAATAGTTCAAACAATATTAAATAAAGGCGGTATATCTCATAAACTATCCCAGGAATCGTCAACCCAACTATATTTTGGTATTTATTTGCTTTGATTCCACTTCTAGATTTAATGAAATGACTTTTGTATTGTATTGTCTAATAAAAGTATTATATCGTCTCAGTTGAAGATTTTATTGAAAACCTTCATGATCTGCAGTTTTGTGATAAGTACACTCCTGTTCATAAAAAATGAAGCACCAGTAAGTCACATTATAAGCGTACATACAACAGCATTTAGAATATTTCCACTGGTTCAATTTTTATGAACAAAAGTGTACATTTTACAGATTCAAAATCTATAGAGATTTAAAGAGAGTACTCTTGCGGCATCACTAAGTAACTTGGGCCCTTAAAACATCAAACTGGTGTTAGTTTGATGATTTGAAGAACGGTAATCGAAATATCATCTGAAATCATATGATCACGGTAAAAATAAACGATTATTGTGAAAATTTTGAAACCCAATTAATTCGATTACTTTCAAGGAATAAAAAGTTGCATCAAATTCATACATTTATTTATACACAAAGTTCATAAGATAATTTTATTAGTTTAAAAATTGCTAAAAATTAGTTTAGCAAAATTTCCACATTTCCAGGTGTGTATTCAAAGTCATCTTAAGTGCATCGAAACTTTTATCGTTATTGCAATAGTCAAATGAATGTAAACCGAATTACTTCACACTGTTTGTAAATGGCTAATAAAGAGATATTAAAATAGAACCATTCACTAATATTGATCTGAAAAACACATAAAATATCCCATATGTTTTCAATAAATGGTGTTCGAAAAGTCCAAATTATTGTTTTCGATATTCTATATACCGTTATCTAACCGTATTAAAGATACAAATCTATTCTGACATAATATTGGTATATGTATTGGGTGTTCCATAAAATTTTGTGTAGAATATGACTGTAAATATAACATGATACATAAAATGTTTGATCCGTTTTAAATTATCTAATATCTAATATGCAAAATCTAATATATTCTTAAGGGGCTCATTCACTAGGCAATATTGAAGCATCCAAGTTGCTACCGATGAGCTTTTAATTTCCGAATTTTCTTAAATACTTACGTATCGTTGCCACATAAAGCAGAGTCCGGGAATATAATTCTTAAATGAAGTAGGAATATTTCAGCTTACCTGTAACAAAAAATTAACAAAATTAGTAAGGGAACAAATTTAAAAAAAATAAAATAAACATTTTCTTCCTTAAGAGAGTTCCAGCATGAAATCCAGCTGCTTCTCTCTCATTAGAAGCATGTAAAACTTCATCCCGCCCAACTAGTATCTGTTGTATTGAGAAAAAAAACTAGGACAGTAAAGATAAATATTTCTGAAATAAATTTTTTTTTTTAAATCGCGTTTTACCGTTTTATTTACGAAATATGATAATTTAAAATTTTATTTGTTTCAAAATTACATTAATTTGTATATAAATATATGTATGTGTGTATTTGTATTTATTCTGTAATAAAAGCAAACCGGTTTTTTGTCCTGACTATGCAAGACAATGCTAGAACTACCTTAAGAAGACACATAGATGTATTATTATTATGTACATATGTGTTTATTATGTACATATGTATAATCATATATTATGCTTAATCTATGGAGCTTCTACTTGAAGAAAAATCAAATAGATGATTTTTATTCAATAATGTATAAACCCTTGAGCACTCTGTACTCTAATACAAAAGATTTGGGTATCCATATCTATAAGCGGGGATCGTATAAATGACCACAAATGGATGAACCGACCACACATATACACCATCTACTATATACAATACTGACTTGTTTAAAGCTCTTCTTGGTTTGAACTAAAGCTTTGCACAGGACTAGCTATCAGCACCAGTTTTCATATTGCTCTAGTAATGACGTTATATTATGGTTTTTTAAACAAAAGGACAAAGCTCTATATATTTACTATCACTATTATTTTATATATGTTATCTAACTAACAGTTCAGAAAACATTCGAGGTGAATTTTCATTTTCTTCGTGTTGAAATTTGTTGAATATTTTTATCATAATTCTTTTTGAGAAAATTATGACAGTTGAGTTTAATTGAGAGATTCTAAAATCATGATAAGAAAATTTTTTTTGCCCGAGATTTAACGAATTCTTGGGGGAATATTAGATAACAATTGATAATTGAAAAAATCCCTGAATTTTTTCGGACACCGCTTTGACGAGCTCTACCACCAAACCAATTGGCGAATCAAAAAGTGTTTCAAAAGTTTTGCGTAGAGAACTATATGGTCTACAACTTTAAGTGTAAACGTTTTTTCGAAATTTCGAGTTACTTATGATAAACAAGGAAAATTTTTTGTTTTATGATGTATTTAACATGAAATACTCGCCAGTGCTATATTTTATACATGTCCTCAAGTATTTAGCATAATTTTACTTCAATATTTTATAAACTGTCCGTATAACAGCTATTCAAACAAACAAAAACGCCTTATGTGAATAAACTTTGTGAAGTCTCTAACTATTAAAGTCCAAGCGTATATCATTTTTGGGTATAATAACTAATGCACGGTTTTGCTCGAGTAATATCTATTAATGGAAGATAGTGGAAGTGAAAATGATTTTGTATATCCCTTGAAATGATCATCTAGGATATATTGATCAGTATTTATTGACAGTCGTCAAATTCTGGATCAAGAGTGTCAACAGTTCCATGAAATCTACCGTGATGTTAGTTCATTGAGAGTACCAATCTCTTTAATATAAGCTTTTTTTTTTGTAACCTGCGTAACATAAAACCAAAACCGTGACCCAGCAGAAATGTTTTAAATGCCACAAATTTGGCCATAAAAGTTAATGTCATGTTCTAAAATTTTATAGATTATTTGTGCCTTATTCAATCGGTTTTCGAAAACAAATTCCAAGTAAAAGTTGTTACTATAAGTCGAAATAACAACTTTTATCCGAAGGATTTCTTCGAAAACCGAATCAATAAAGTACAAATAAATTATTTTTAAAAAAAATTACATCAATTTTTGTGGTCTGTCTGATTTTTCAAAATTTTTGATTTGAACCTTATATTTATTATTACTTAATGGCTTTTGGAAAATGTTTCAAATAAAAGTGGTTCGAATATTAATAATGCACACGAAGAGCACAAAATAACACCTCCAGCAGAAGGTTACACTTTAGGTTATGTTAAAAAACAAAGCTTTTTAGAAGATTGTAAAGAGTTTGAACTACATTATGGTGGTACAGTATGAAGAAAAATCTCGGTGACCTAAAATTGATAAGCAACCATCTTCTACTGATGTCCAAAAAAATTATTTTTTACAAGCAAGAATAAAAAATACTTTTTTCAAACAGGTATATCACTCTCCTTCCCCATTTTCTCTATGATAAAAAATATGAATTTGACATAAAATCATTACAATATTAACAACAATACAAAAAAAAAATGTCTCTCTCTCTTTCTCTCTGAACCGAATTCGAATGAGAAACCTGACATAGTGTGAAAAAAAATTACATTCTGTTTAAAAACATAAAAAATAAATCCCTATCGCAATAACGAACACAAAACGTGTGTTGTGTGTGTGTGTGTGTGTGTGAGTGTTTATTATTTATCCGGTGTTACATAGGTAAAAATTTATTTTAACCAACTGTCTACTGATCTGTTTGTTTGTCTATTACAATCTACCAGACTGGATCACAACACCATCATCATCAGAGCGAAACGAGCGGAAAGAGACAGGCCAGTTGCTCTCTATAGTTCTCTAAAAAATATCTCTTATAGATAAAACGTTCAAAATAAAAATAATATAGCAAAAAAAAAAAAAAATTAGAATAGGGAATTCGCAAAATATTGAATTTACGAATTATTTAAAATGGTGAATTATTTTTTTTATTGTAGCCGAATTAGTTTTTGAATTTTGATCTATCTCTATTATATCGATCAAGTCTAGTAGAGGTTCAAAAAACAAAATTTTAAATTTATACATATTAGGTGCTTCCTTTAAGTAAAATCTTGAAAAGAAAGCACCTAAGCTTTCATGAAATTCATGAAAAAAACTCTTTTTATGAACGAACGGACTGTCTAACGAACGGAATATTTTACCTGTACAAAATTGAAATAATTCTTAAAATAATCATCATATTTTAGAAACTCAATAAATTTTTTTTTAAAGTTTGTGTGTAATTATGTACGCACGTGAGAAGTTACTTCTTTTTAAATACTTTATTCAAATAATATTAAATCAGGTCAATACTACTATTTAGACACAAAAGTTTAACAAAACGATAAAGTATTAATACTTTAACAAAAAATATTAAAATTTAATGATATTAAGAAAACGATAAAGAAACAAAATTACAGTAAAACTTAGTACCTACAACTTAACTTCTGATAAATTTTTCGATTTTTCAAATATTAAGAGACATAGTCAAATTTTGTGTTTCCCCCTCCCTCTAAACCACCTTTCCCCTCGTCCGATTCGTACCCATTGACGTTTAGAATACCAAAAGCGACTCATATACCAAATTTCATTCCAATCGGAATAAAACTGTGACCACTAGAGAGTCCACAGACATTTAAAAAAAAGTACATATGTTGATATATATATATATATATATATATATATATATATATATATATATATACATATATATATATATATATATATATATATAAATTTTAGCGATAGTGACTTTTAACATCTAATAGGTAGGATCGATGCACATTTGAAGAAATTTTTACGAAATTCCAACATTGGTGCAAAAACAATAGCTGCATTTCTTTTGGAGAAAATTCGCTAAAAATGTAAAATCTTATGAATTTGAGATACTATTTAGATTTACAATCGGAATATTTTACAAACTCTTTGTATGAAAAATGCACATAAAAATGAAAACAATATTGTTTGGGAAATCCAACGAGTGTTTACAACAACAATAATAACACAGCAAACACACACACACAAGATGCGAAGTAGGTATCTACAGTAAAACCCCATTATCAGTATCATCATCATCATCAGATACATTTAGATACAGATACACAAATTGTTACATAGGGCTCTGTAGCACATTATTATTGTTACGGATCGACAATTTCATTTAGGATCATTTCAATAGTGTATTTGATTGGTATATATATATATATATATGGATGTGAATTCTACCGATATGTATGCTATCTATCTCTCTTATTATTGTGCAATCTACCATAAATAAACACCACACACAACCGTAAATGTATTTGTGAAATAGAAAATGTAACAACAAAAAAATATATATTATTTTTATTGTATTCATTTAGCTGTCTCACTCTTACATTCGTATCACGTGACGAAAAACAATGTAATAATTGAAAATAATAAAGGAAGATGAAAAAAAATTGATAAAATTATTAGGTACATATTTAGTAAGAGGGTAGTCACATGAAGAAATATCCAGTGTTTAGTTACATGTTAGCAAAATAGTGTTTTAAGTATGGTGATCCTCTGATTGGATGGAGTCCGGAAACCATGAGAAAAAGCAAAAATAATCTGAAGGAAGAAGAAGTGACCTAATTATCTATACAAATATTTTCAAGAAATAAAGAATTACATGAAATTAAAAATTTTAATTTATATTCTTCTGAATGTATTTTAATCATTTTCGCTGATGGAAACTCAAATTCCCTGACTTTTCAATAGTTTCCAAATAATTTACACGTTCAGAGCTTCTTTTATTTGGGCACTACACTGGCAGGAAAGTTTTTGATTAATTATAAGATCATTTTAAATATATATTAGTCGCCAAATTGAGATATGAAATTTGCAACAGTGAGTATTTAGACTTTTATTCTTAAAAAAAACATGTCTGTCTTGTATAAATGCTGTTGCAAATATCGTATCACAATGACTAGTCTTCACGATTACAGCCTGTATAAATTAGTATCAAAAGTATTGGTAAGCGATCGTGATATGAAGTATTCATTTCGACGAATTTTCTCCAGTATTTCTAATAATTTCACTAATTAACAAAAGTTCACTTAAAAATGTATTATTAACGTTATAAACCAAATACGATGCAAGAAAAAGAAAATCTAATATTCACGCGAGAAAACAAATCATAACGCTAGCATGTGAGTAATCGTACTTTGTAAAAATATTACAACATATTTTTGATGCATCGATGTAAATTGAGACGTTTATTTTTAGATTTTGTAATCTTATTTGAAAAATAGGCATGAGAAACGATGCATTAACGATATGGAATATTATATTCGGTTCGAAATTTATTAATACACTAGGGGCTGATTAACTATAACTGAACCTTACTACATTATACTACATCAGGGTTAATTTAAAAGCAAATGTTCCAATATGTATACAAATTACTAATTGATTTATTTGGAAAGAATAATAAATAATAGGTCAAGTGTGATTTGGACACGTGTATCGAGGGTTACATATACGATTAAATAATGTTTTATGGGTCAGAAGTTGGTAATTATCTGACGCAAGTATATATACCATAAATTCTACTTTGTATTGGAAATAATTTTAAATTAGTTATTTTCAATATCACAAGATAAGTTCAATATATTTTATTCATCAAGGTCATGAGAAAATTTTACAATCCTAGAAAAACTGTTCATCCAAATACTCAGTAAATAGTTTATAAAGTCGTTATACGCATAGGGGTGTATTTCTTCTAAACTCTACAATGGATTTTAATGCGGCTTTCACCATTATTTAGAAAATTTCTTTCGGAAAGTGTGTACTTTAATATTAAACTAGCCGAAAGAGCCGGCATTGCCCGTGCTTCAAAAGAATTTCTATAGAGAGTACATAGGAGATTTAGGTTAAATAATTATTTTTTCTAAATTTTGACAGTTCAAAACGTAATTTATTTGCAAAATTTTGTTAATATAGTTTTTCTGGGGTCGTAAGAAAAATTTATCTAGGATCTTTTCTTATCATTTCGCTATAGTCTACTATAGTTCTCTTCAAACAATTCGGACAAACATATGTTTGTCTTCACTCAGTAAAAATTTCTATCTTTCAATCGGTTAAAAAATAAGAAGTCTTCGCGAATCTATTTAAATGAAAATCTCAGAAGCTATTAAATCTAAGCCACGCAACATTGGTAAATTGGATACTATTTATAATTTTTTGGTTGTTTTTATCAAAAAAAAAACTCCAAAAATACACGTCAAAATAGTTCGATTATATTTTTAACATAATCTATCATAATTTAACTAATTACTTTCCAATTTTTTCCAAATATTGAAAATTAATCAAAAACTGGACGTGTATTTCCTGTAGGTTTATTTTGACAACAAGGCATTTAGGGATCAATATAGCAAAGGCATTTCCTTTTTACATTTTGATAAATTCTTTATCAAGCCATGAAATAAAATTGCAAATGGTTAGTTTTTCTTTTGCAGCTTTTGCTATCTACATTATCGACAATTTTAATAGCAACAAATAACAATTCATATCATTTTGACATCTTAAAACTACCATATTGTAAAAATCTTAACACAAAATTTGACCTTATTCCACAAACTAATGCACTATTTATCCATAAAAACATTTTATTATTTAATAAATAATAGAACTTAAATACAAACATATGTTAAACGTTAGATACCTAATGCCAAATTTATTATCCTAGTCAAAAAATATAGATAATGAATGGCTCTTTGTGTATGTAAACATCAGGTATAAACCTTCGTGTGTTAAAGGTACGAATAGTATATATAAATACTAGTTTTTAAAATTAATTGTCATTCAACTAAAATATAAAAAAAATGGTCCTTCCATAAAAATAACAATATATAAAATTATTACCTTTGATTTCTAATAAGTTTCGTTTTTTTTTGTATTTCGACACCACAAACAATAATGGAAAATTGTTAAATAAAAAGGACTCTTGTTTGATATTGATGTATGTATGCATGTATGTAGGATATATCAATAACCCATATATATATATATATATCTATAGAAATTTTTTTCTCTTTATATATTTTTTCCCAATAAATAATTATTTATTTCCCCTTAAATAGGTTCATTCAATTTCTCAAAGCAAGTAAACAAGCGAGCGAATCACTCGTCCATATGTTATTTTTGTATTGGATGATTCATCGCAAATGAAACAATCGATATTTATAATCAAACTATAAACACACGATCGAATCTGTAAAATTTTATCAAATTAATATAATTAATAAAACTGTGACTGGTCTGACAACGCACAGTCTAAACCGGTGGGTCTAGAAGAATGAAATTTTGAAGACGAATTCCTTATATATTTTTGAAAATCCATCCCCTAAAGAGGTTAAATGGGGGATGAAAGTTATTATGGAAGTTCGTCATTTATGAAATGGAAATGATTTTTTTCTCTTTATCCTAAAAGAGTAAAAACGTGAGGGGGTAAATGAAAGTGCCTGTAACAAAATACGTTTTGACTGATTTAAGGATGTTCTACGCTAAAGAGTCAAATGAGTACTATATTTAATAAAATTTATTTAGGATTTTTAAAAAGTTGTAAATTATATCAATAATCTTACAATGATTTATAACCTTTCTTTTTTTTTTCTAATATATTAGTTATAAAATTTCAGTAAATGTTTTATTACTGTGCGCTTTCGCTAGTTTTTAAAATATGGTGGCTAAAACAAACCTAAACATAAACGTTTTAATTTTGTTAAATAATTAATTCAAACTTTTATCAACACCATTTTTTTAATGCAATTATATATACTGCATATTTCAAAGAATATTTATAAATATTATTTATTATGATGTCTACTTCAATAATATAGTTATTATAATTTTAAGTACAAAAATCGATATTTACTCTTTGAAATGATCGTCAACAGGTTTTAAGTTTTTCAGGGAGGATAACTAACATAATTGAGCTTTTCAATTCACTAAAAAAAATTTGTTTATCTACTATCAAGCCCCATACATGAACGTCCTTAAGTGTGATACATTTAGAGTTTGCATTCCAATTTTTCGCAAATACTTTGGAGTCATGAATTTGTCTAGATAAAACTATGCAATCAAAAAATTTTGGTTTAATAAAACTTTCACAAAAAAGATCTCAAAATGATTTTTAATCTAGATTGACCGATATCTACTAGGAAATTGGGTAGAAAATGAGCTAAAATAAACTCGAGGACTATGGACATGAAGAAAGTTTAATAAATCATCCAAATAAAAGCTTTATGTCTTATTTTGTAAAATCGTTCCGTAGGGATAACAGAGTAAAGTTTCATAAAGCCTTTTTCGATTATTAAACCTGTCCTTATTCTATTAAAAATGCCTCTTCAAAAAGTGACAGGCCATTTTTTGGGTATTTTTAGATAATTGGTTATTACGAACATAAACACTCTTTTAGATATACCAACTTTAGAATGACCTCTTTAAGCTCTCGTACAAACACCCATAATTATACTAAAAACTAATTTACGTTTAAAATGAATTTTCGATACAAAAGCTTTCATGACTAGATCGAATCATCCTGTAGCTGATATCATGTATATGTATGTGTGTTATATGTCTCCGGCGGATCAATTTCTCATCTGTCATGTTACTTGATTTGCACGATTTACAATAAGCTATCAGTCTAATTGATTTTAAGTTTTTTTTTTTTTATCAATATTCGTTGGTGGCTGTACTCTCTGTTCTGGCGCTCTATGTTCTGTAAATGTTTTTTCCTCGTGAATGAAAATAAAAAAAACGGATAGGTTTTTCATCAATCGTTTGTCATTTGATCAATTTTCTATTTTTCCTATATCTTTAGTATATTATATATTATATTATATACTTCAATATACTGACTGCTATGCCATGAAAAACACAATTGATTTTTTATGAGGAACATTTTTTCTTTTTTTCAGTTTGTTCATTTATGGAAAATTCTCTGCACTTCTTTTTATTAAATATGGTATATGAAAAAGTTTTTTTTGTAAATGATTTTTTTATTTACGATATTTAAATCTACAATTTATGCAAATGTTGAGGTTGAGGTTGAAGATTGATTTTAAAAAGCCGGTTTGCTTTTAACACGTCAATTAGCTAAGTTTTTAATTAAAATATATAGTTTTACGGCATGTTTTTACAATTTTGTTTTTTGTATATTTTCTTCTCAAGAGATATCAAAATCATTCAATTTGAGCACTTTATTAACACGAAGAAATTGACATTCTTTTTGTAGCGCAAAAAATTCCGAAATAAGCAAACAATTTTAAATAAAAACAAACTCTTTATAACCGTCTTTACCGTCCAAGTAGCCGAGCGGTCTAAGGCTTTTTTGTCTGAGGTGTAATGTCTACTTGAACTGGTAAGTTTTGGGTTCGAATCCCGACATCGGAAATTTGTCTATTATTAAGAAAAAAGAGGGCGGTTAATTGGCTAAACTGTCGGCGTATGGATAAGAACGAATAATTTGGTTATAATTCTAAGATAAAATTAATATTCATTTAATTCCGTTATTGGAAAAAATAAAACCTAATTACTCACAAAGTTTCAAAGCTAGTCCAAAACAACAATCAAAAGATAACATTTGAAAAAAAAAAAAAATTTCAGAAAATTCTAAATATATGTCGAAACTCGCAATTTTGAATAAACTAAAATTTTGAAAGGTTAATAGAAATGAAAGATCAGAAAATTTCATTCGATAAATTAGTTTTCTGATTAAAAAAAAAAACAGTTTTATAGCTTCAACAGGTAAAAATTTAGATTATACAAATTTATAAGAAACGCTATGAAATACTATAAAATTTTATATGAAACAAAAAATAAAACCTCAGTTTTCACCAAAGTTTAATATTATGATTTTTTAAGTATATAGAGGCAAAAAAAACCAGTCTACATCGAATAAAATTGTTAAAATTATATGTCTAGGTTACGTCAAGAAAACACCGGCCGGTATACTTGTTGACATATATATATACAATTTGCACGTGCTATCATAAATTTTGTCTGCAGAGCAAACACCTACAAAATCTTCACTTTCTAAAAAACGAATATAAATTTGTTTACATATAGTTTTTACTAATTTAATCCAAAACAAGTATTAAAAAGATCTCTCCGAAAATTCAATACAAACTCAAAATTATTTAACAAAAACTTCTTTAAATTTTTGTCCAAAAACAATTAAAAAAGTTTTAAAAATGTTTAAAAGAAAATAAAAATGCGAATTAAACAACATAACACGAATAAAAATCTATCAAAAAAAACATATATTCTATAAAATCTTCCAATTTCATTGGAAAATTTACAGTTAAAAAAAAAACTGAAAATTCGAATAGTTAAAATATTTGTAGACAAACCATTTATATTCTCCTTCAAAAATAAGTAAAATTTAAGGTAATATGTAATTATCTCAATTAACAACAAATATATATTCAAATTTTAACAGAAAACTATTCAAGTAATTATGAAAAACCAAGTCCTAATACAATGAAAATTGTTAAAATTATGTCTCTAAAATACACCGGCCGGTATATTCTTGAGCGGCTATATACTAGTTGACATTTCTCACGTGTCCAAAGAAAAACATCTTACCGTTATCAACACTATAGATACATTCTTGCGAGCTACGATCCATAACACAATTTTTCAATGCACATAATCCATCAAAACAACACCAAAACAATATTAACCAAACAATTCTCATTTTCCCTAACTAACAAAAAACAACACACTTAACCAAAAAAACAAAAGATAATTCACTAAAAAAATTTTGAAAATCACAGAATAAAAATATTAATTATATCACAAAATAAAAAAACAAGGATCACCAAAAAAAAAACAAAACACAATCACACTTAAAGATTCAACGATAACTTCACGATATTATTTATTTGATGTGATGTGACACACAATAAACAGCGAGCGATGGATGCATAAACTTACGCACTTATTCACTGCTTGCTTGCGCCGTGTGTCTGGTTCAACAGTTGAATATATACTAACGAGAATGACATGCTTGGCGTATATGAAAACATAATATTATAACGAAGAGACTCTTTTTACTACTACGGCAACACAACAAACTCACAGTGGAAAAAAAAGGGGGTATAAAATAAGTTAACTTAATATTATTTAGTGCGGTGAATGTTTGTATAATACAAGAGTGCATTATATATTATATATGTATATATATATATATATATATAGGTAAAATACATAACAGCTATTACTTTACCTGGAGGAGAAATGAATATGAGTAATATAATAGAAATGGTGGTGTTCGTTTCTATACACAGAGGATGTTTCGTAAGTAGGTACCCATAAACAGTTATTTTTACACCCGGTGTAGATAGTCAGTTCTATAACAGCGCCCTTGAAAAATTTTCTAATCTTACCCGGTTCTGACAATAAAATGGATTATGTTTATAAAAATAAATCTATCATTTAAAAACTATATTTTTGAATTAAGAAGTATATATAAAATACATAAATTATTATAATTAGATGAAAAAACATTTATTCGAAAATATTTGCCAAAACTCACAATTATACAATACACAAATGACACCAAATACTGATTAGTACATAGTACATTAGCAGTCCGAACGTCAGTCGCAACTCTTAATAGGGTTGTGACTGCGTCCTGGTTTGGTCATTTCTGCACCCCTCCAGGGTCTGCGCCCTGTGTCTGGGCACCGCTGGCACCGCCCTAGTTACGGCACTGTATATAGTATATACACGGGGTATAGAAAGGGTGTACTATGTTTAGTTCCCACTTTGTAAGGGCTGAAGAAATTGATCGGAGAAAACTTAAAATTATTGTAATAATAACATTTTTTTACAAGGTAAGAAGTAATTCTTTATAAATAACTAGCTATTTCCCGCGACTTCGTCCGCATTTATACAAAATGCATTTATATAGCTATACCCCGTAGTTTATATAAAATAGATTAAGTAAAAACAAATTTTAAAAAATAAAAAATAAATTATTTTAATAAAAAGTCTCCCTCCAGTCGGATTTGAACCAGCGCTATTAAATATATTTTTTCTCCGACTTACTTTACAAATATCAATATTTAAGGCTAACTAATAATTTTAACCTAAAGCTAGATAGCTTATAAACTTCTTCATGACTGTTAAATGTGAAATTTTAGTAAAGAAGTACTTCAGAAGTCGTGTCTACAGGATCAGTTTTTTTCATAAAATTCTTTCAATAACATCTTTTTAAATATTTAGTGTACTTTGGAAACATCCTATATATAATGAAACCTTCTCATATAGTCATTATGCCGATATTTTTTTAAATATTGGATGCATTTTTTTTTTACGGTTACCGTTTAGGCGTATATCGTGCAATAAATTATGAGTTTTTTGTGTGTGTGTTGAAATTCGACTTAGGTGACTGACATAAAATGACTATAGCTAAAACCTTTTTTTTGTTTAGCCAATCTACATGAAAAAGAATGAAGATTAAATAATATCGGTCATGTGCATAAAATTGAACAGATAATAAAAATTAAATAGACTGAAATTTGAAAAAAAATTAATAAATAGCGTCTTTATTAAAATGGTAATAATTAGATTTTATTTTACACTCTTTGATTAATGCCATTGGATATATTTCGGTGCCATCGGATTAGTGCCATCGGATATTCCGTTTGAAAAATGTGGAAATTAACCGATTTGAGAATTTTTTGTCCGCAAATCTATATCTATATAGTTTTCTTCATCGATATTATTTAAAAAATTGATAAAGATACTTAAACAATATCGACGAAATTATTACCAATACCCACCGCTTCTACCATTCGATTTTCAATATCAGAAGTTATTAGCAATAAATACTTGGGAGATAATTGGAGGTGAGATAAAAAAATTAACATTACAACCATAAAAAAATCCACCATTTTTAGTGAAACCAAACTATCAATAACTTCGAACAATTACTGTCAGAGAGAATTTAGTTGAAATTAGGTACAGGAATGTCTTCATCATTTTTATTCCATGTTTCTGATAAAAGAAGAATATTAGAATTACGAGCCACATTTTCAATGATATCATTTTTATGGGCTTGTAAACTTTGTATATTAAATGTATTGATAAACCTGGCATGGTTTTGATAAATTTCACTAGCTCTGATTCTAACGTAAATAATGAATTTAATCCCACTCTTTCAAATTCTAATTTTAACGCGCGAAGTGACGCTGGTTATGTTCTACCATGATAAAATGTAGAATCATTGGTTTTAGATACAGTATACAATTTTTCTATTGTAGTTTTTCCCTATAATATAATTTTATTAAACTTTTGTGTCTTAATCGTAGTGTTGCACTAGTTTAATATTATTTTTTCATAAATTATTTAAACAGAAGTATAACTTCCGACGTGCGTACATTAGTATTCATACATACTTTTTTTTATAAATATTTTTTGGTTGTAATAAACATTTTTGTAACAAAGATTGGTGCCGATTCTCAAATTGAAAGAATATTATAACATCTCTAGATCCAGATTCCGTATGGCTGGTATGGCTATAATCAGTATAATTTGAAATTAAAACCCAAATTGAAATATTTACAAAATAATACCCCCGATTTAGAAAAAGAATCCTAGATTTAAATAATATACACATTCTCAAGTTTTCTACGATTTATATGTTTTAAAAGATCAATATATCAACCTTTCTGATTAATAAATTCTACTTGAAATTGAAAATTAAAATCCAAATTGAAATATTTAAAAAATAATACCACCGAAAAAGAACCCTACGTTTTAATAGCACTCTCGGAAGCATTATATCTGCAATTTTAAACGTTTTTAATGATAGATTTTTGCATCATCGTTTTCTGATCAATGGAATATTCTCAATATAAAATCAAAAACCCAAATTCAAATATTTACTAAATAATACCACCTATTTAGACAAAAAAAAAACAACCCATAGGTTCTTTTAATAAACACAGTGCTACCAAAATAAAAAGCCTCAATATAAAAAAAAAATTATACACCTTTCAACGATTACACAATCTAAATTATATGGTTAAATAGATTAACTCATATTACAATAGAATAAATTTAGGGATTATAATTTTATTTTGATACAGATATATAAAATAAACATGATGCCTAAATCAAAATAGGACACCCTTCCAAACTATTAAAATCGATTTTTTATTAACTCTCAACAGACAAAAAAAAACAGTATGTAGTAATAATCTATCTATCATCAACAGAAACGACCCTCTCCAAAGAACAAAAAAAAAAACAATTAATCTGTAGATTGCACCCGCCTAGGTCTGTGCAATTATTATTATCGATATTCGATGATGACCCAATTAAAAATATTCGTTTAAAAATAATTGAATTTTTTGTAAATTTAAAAGAGTTTTAATAGTTATTAGATTTTTTTTTCTTCTAATATTAGATATTTTTTTTAAATATAATCGATGTTATTAAACTAAAAAAAAAATGATCAAGGACGATAGGTATCTTCGTCAAAAATGATGAAAATTGTTTAGAAAGCCGGACAAGTGTGAACGGACTCGAACGCCTCGAGGGTACGGTATTTTGTCTTGTCAAAATGTTAAAAGTGATGTTAATTCCTCGCAAACGAATTTGAATTGTTATCGATCAGTTTCAATTATTTCAGATTTTTCGGCTCGTAAACTTCCAGAGATTAGGCATAGATGGTCTTTTATTTAAATTTTTGCCCATAAATCAAAAACTATCCAAAAATTTTTATCTTTAATTTTTATCTTTATCTTTACACATTACTTGAAGTAGTAACCGAGCTTTCAGTTTGCACCCCCCCCCCCCATTTTAGAACCCATTTCCAATATAAGTAGCTGAAATCGTACCATAAGGATTCCTGTTTTGTCATTTTGGTTTGGAACCCTAAAAATGATGATATCATAGGGAAATTTTGCCGTAGTGAATAAGGATAATTGTAAAATATGCACGAAAATTTCCACATTGATTAGATGTATTCTTTAAAAAAATTTATTTCGATTCCATTTATAGTAAATAATTGAATTAAAATGGCTAAATTTATAATATGATTTACCTTTAGGATATACTATTTTTTTAATGAACATGACTATACCCGACCCAACATCCTTAAGACTGCTGCACGTACCATATATATTTGTGGTTGAGTTTAATTAGCAAATGTATTAAACAGTATAAGGGAGAATATATTATTATTATAAATCCTTTAATATCCTGAGGTAATATTTTTAATATATGCAATTTTTATAATCAATATTAGATAATATTTTGTTACGAAAAGCTCAACGAAATTGGATTAAAACAAGCTGTAAGGAATAATAATATTCCCCTGTTTTTGAAAATAATACTTTTTTGGGGGTTTTTGATAGGAGAACTAAATGATCAAAAGAAGAACAATTGTATTCTCAGATGAAATGAAATGGTTAACAGAAGGGAAATAGACAAAATTATTGTGCAATATCGGTAAAAATTTTCAAAATTACTCAAACTGGGTCTGTTTGTGGTATTCGTATTTGGGGACAAAACTTATTATCCCAATTTTTGATATTTTAGTCACAAATTTTGAACTAGCTTGGGTTATAAATAAATAAAATAAAAGGCAGAAATATTCTTATTGTGTTGTCTATATATTTGTATACAACTATTATTAACAAATTAAATAAATGAACGCATGTTAGAAATTATATGATTAATTACATATTTTAGTGTAGTTTTATGATATTCGCCATGAAGCTAGCTGGTGAACTTTGTTGGTAAGCAAGTATATGTTGTGTGTAAAATATCCTAACATGGTTCTGTTTGTCAGCTAACTTCATGGCCAACATTCTAAAATTACTTTCGAAGAATATAAAACGTGCGTAAAAAAATATAACTTCGAAAACAGAGATATAGTTTTTTACGGACGCAAGATAACATCATCAATAAAACTGTAGATATCATAAACTGAAACTGTTTACTTACTAAAGAGACGAGTTTTAAAAGCTCTCTCCTGGCGCTTTCGTTCAATACCAAATTACATATTTATAAAGAACTTATGATAATATTTCTTAAACAAATCCTATATATTTGAAGAATTTTTAAAACAAAAAGAAAGCTTTAAAATTTTGATGAAGAAAAGAGAAAAATTTAAGTAATTCTTCAAATAAGGTACCAGCTAACAACTTTATTCCCCCCCCCCCCCAAAAATTCGTTATAAATGCGGGCCAAAGAAACAATGTACCTTTGTATATATGAATATTTCTCATACGCGTGTATAGAAATAATCATATAATAATTTCGTTTTTTTTTTTTCATCATATCTTTAAACATTCAAGCTGTTACATTATTATCCGTCCCGTTCCGTTCATAAAGAACATAAGTAGGGTTTCACTGCAGAGGAATGGAATTTCTAAACTAAAATAATCTTCACACCGCTGCTGCTATGTGTTAAATGTGATTTTGTAGATATGACTTTTTTACATGTATCAACCAGTCTCAGTTACATACACACACAATTCAAGAAATCAACCCTTTTCATTTAGAAGTGATTTATATTTTTACTTAAAAAGATTATTAATGATGATTTTTTTTTTTATAAATGAAGCTGAATATTATTATTTTTGTCCTTATATTTTTGTCCTTAGACAGTTAACATATTGTAAATACGCACATAGACGGGAAATTTCCTTTGTAAAAGGTAATATGTGTTTCTCACCTAGACAAGCTATGAATCTATCCATACTCTCAAACCTCATCACGTGATGTAACAATAAGAAAATTACTCATTAAAACTACTCGAGAAAACTCAAAATCTGTTAAACTATTTGTCCTTTTTGTACTTATTGTATTTATCTCAATTTGTTATTATAATTTTAGAAGGTGTGTCTTTAGTATTTTGATAGTACTATTCAAGCAAAAGTTACATAAAATGTGTAAATATTTAAAAAAATTTACGGGCTTTAGAAAATGTTCAGAAAAAATGTTATTTGTATTTTTATGACAAATAACTTTTGAATGATGCAAGATAGAGAAAATCTGTAAATACAAAAAATTCATATCTCAATCAGGTGAAATTATTTTGCCTAAACCTTTTTTTATCGATCCAATAGTTTCGGCTTAAATACGAGCAAAGAGCTGGCTAGTAATACATATATTATTCAATTGAATTAAAAACTGCCTATAAGCGTTTCATTTCTATATGATCAACTTGTTATACGGTGTTAAGTAACTTCTGTGAGTATGATGACTTATTAAGTTCTGAATCAAAAACATGTATGTATAAAGTAAATAAGAATTTCATGCTGATCTATTGTTAATTATTTTTATTTCTATATTTGAAATTGAATATCCTTATTTGTTATAATAAAAAAATAATAAAAATATGAGAATTCCATTTATAGAAGAACGAAAAAAGTTCCAAACATGTCTATAGAAATATAAATCCCTTATTTTTTACATATCAAATTTATATAAAAAAAAATGAAAATTGTGGAAAGTACCATTTACACATTTATATAATAGTTGGTTTAAATAAAATGTATTTCTGGACATATAACAGAATCGTATGTTCCAATTAGTCATCAAAATAAATAAAATTTCGTAGACTAATTGTCCTTAATCTTAATTATACGTAAAAATTCAAACAGTACTCTAGGTTCGTGAAAAAGGGTACTTTTCAAGGAAAGATTCTAATATTTTAATATTCACTCTAGCCAAAAAATAAGGTCGGGACTCATGCATGGTGTCAAACCATATCCTAGCCCGTTGAAGTTAGACATGTAACTTCAAATGTATAAGTTTTTAGTTTTAAGAAATAGAGAAGAGTTCTATTTTGAAGATTTTTTTTACGAAATGTTATACCGTGTGTGTTGGACAGCTTTTCCAATAGAGAATTAATGTTAAATATTATTTATTCCTGGTTGGCCGTGTGGTTACTGTATGAAGTCAGTCAGTACACATGTAATGAGAGTCATCTCATACATACAAACATCTGGATAGCCTATGCGTATGGTTGTTTGTTTGTCATTTAACAGTGGGGGTTTTGTGATGCACATCTCATTACATTACATTACATGTGCACTGACTGACTTTATACAGTAACTACACGGACAGCTAGTAATAAATAATATTTAACATTGATTCTCTATTGGAAAAGCTTTCCAACACGGTATAGTTGTGTATATATACGATGTGAATATTCTACTTCCTTGTGGTTGACATAGAAAGTAATATTAAAACAAGACGAAAGTTATAGCTGTTAACAAAATATGCGATTGATATATTTTAAGTGAATTTCTGCGTGTGCAAAGCAAAGTAACTTCAATTATATCAACTACTTTTATTGCGATTGAAAACTTTCATCAAAACTTTCATGTGTAAAAACGAGCCTATTTACGATGATATACACTTATACTTATACTTATACTTATACGTATATATCATTGACTATATACAATAGCAATGAATATTCATATACCATGTTAAATTCCCATTAAAAATCACGAAATCCGATGATTGTCGACTGTTACATAACAGATCGTTACTTTGAAATCGTGATATTTTAATTTGAAATTTCATTTAACCCATACTCATATAAAATCATACTGGAATAGAGTAATCTCGCTATAGACGTGTTCACATCAAAACATTTGAAATGAAAATTACTAGCATCAAATTTAAGTAGAAAATTTTTGACTAGATTTAGAAAATTGCTTAAAAGAAGAAAGTCTTAAACAATTTGTTTTTTCAATTATAATATAAATAAATTAAGCAATAAATATGCAAAATAATTTTTATGCAAATCTTTTTTTTTTTTCATCTCTTTAGTCGGTGGTCTGTGTAACCAAAGTTTAGATCTTTTATTTCTTTGGTTCTAGCGTGCGTGCATCTGTGCCCTTGAAATTTTAATCACTTATAGAAAAACAATTTCTTATCTAAATTTCACGGTTGTTTTAATAATTTTTTCTACAGATGTTTTTTTGCAGAAACATTTCACTGCCCGCATATAGTTTGAATATATAAATAATTCATGCTATTATGAGCATGTCTCATCCTATTTATTCAATTTATTTAACAAATACTGGATAGTAACAAAATCAGTCATCCATTGGTTTTATTTTTTTTTATTTAAAACTGACATGATTTTTTTTTTATGAAATACATCCGACAGGCTCACAATTTTGGCTATTATGTTTATTTATTACGTTTAGGTTTTTTTTTCAAATTTCTCTGATACACTGAAACGTATTTTTCGAAAATGTTTGTTTGATTGATCAAGGTTAGTGATACTGATTTATTAATCAATTTTTTTTACTAAATGAGTATTTGTTCGCTTCTAAGTTCATGCTAAGTTATATTTACTATAAACTTTAACTTGAATTGATTCATATAAATTTTTCGATTCTTAATTGCTCAAATATGATTATTTCTGAGTATTTCCTAGTTTTGCAGAAAATACGAAACGAATTTTTGAAACGAAAATAGTTCTGTACAAGTTTAGTTTTTTGGAGCTCCATTATAATGAATTTTTGAAATGAAGTACTTTTGCAAAATCGATTTTATTACGAATATTATTTGAGTGACATGTTTCGCTGTGTTAAAGCATTTTCAAACTGTGAAAAAATTAAATTTAATACATAAATTGTAAAAGTGAGGTGATTTCTAGCTAGATTTCTTTGAGAAGACTATAACGATGTACACTTTTCCAATAAGCTATTTAAAATTTTTTGCTTTTTGATGCATTATTACGAAAAAAAAAATTTGGTTTTTAAACTTTAAATTATTTTAATGCCAAAAAAGCTAATTTTGGTAACTTCAAAGCTTCAATATTTTCCATCTTAAGGGTAGGTCGATACTATATTTTTGGCATACTAATGGCATGCTTAATGGCATGCCATTTCTTTTTCTCTCTCGTGCTTTATAAAACCAATGATGTAAAATTCTTAGATTGAAATTAATTAATTAATTTGAAAGTTATTCGACATGTTTGTCAAATGAAGTGTAGCTTTTTGTTTTCTTCAATTATAACAATATTTTGACCGTAAGGTACGATGTATCAACTGATTTTCTTATTAAATATATACACAAAACTATATATGGTTTAATTGATAAATTATAAATAGAATCACATATGTATGCTTGAACTGATAATATTTTACAGATTACACTATTAAAGCCCTAGAAGACAACTGTGGTTACAGGATAACGCACTATAAAAAGCTACAGACTCGCTACGTAAAACTTAGGACCAATATGTACACATGGTCACAATAGCAAGCGTTTTGCTTTCAAAATTTTATAATTGATTTGTGCCTTATTCATTCGATTTTCGGAAAAAATGCTTAGCACAAAAGTTGTTCATTATAGGTGTTTGAACAATTTTTATTCGAAAAATTTTCCTAAAAATCTAATCAATAAAGCACAAATCCGTGATTGAAAAAGAATGTTACTTTTGTGGCTCATAGAACTTATTAACAGTACTTTCTGCGAAAACAAGATATTCGGAATTGGATCCTCGGCAGTTATATTCATGTAACTACTATTCTACAAATATATATTTACTTTAAGTGCTTTGTTTGGAAAATAAATAAATTTTTTAAAAGCTCCCACAGATCACACTGTATATTTTACGTTTTTCCATATATAATAAAAATATATTTAAATTTAATGTGTGTAGTGAATTCGTTTTTTGTTGTTGAAGGATAAAAAAGTTTGGCATATATTAAACAGAGATAGATAGATACATAGATACACATAAAATATTATTGAATATTGTATGTAGATAGATAGGCAACACAACACTGAAGAACTGAACTGAACGAACATACACACCAACCACCTTCATCAAAGTCGAACAATAAGCTATTTAAAAGTTATATTATACTTTAGTACATACGTACCATGGCATAATACAGTGTTATAGCATATATAGAGTTTTGTTCGAGCAGACAGGTAAATGTATTATCAACTGACAGATGTTTGAGAGGTTATTTTAACATTACAAAATGCTTTTTCATTATTTAATAAATATATAGACTTTTAAATATACGGTTTGTATTACTCATAGAGAGTGCCCATATATATACGAATATTTTTTTTACCTCTATATATAGGCTTTAACATTGTATGCAACTTAAATTTAGAAATAGTCGAGGAAAAATGTCGATTAAATGGTAAAAAAGTGGATGGCTGAGAGTAAACTCGAAATCTGTTAAACTATTTGTACTTTTTCTATTTATTGTATTTATCTCATTCTGTTA
This sequence comes from Nineta flava, assembly GCA_963920215.1. Classification (NCBI taxonomy): domain Eukaryota; kingdom Metazoa; phylum Arthropoda; class Insecta; order Neuroptera; family Chrysopidae; genus Nineta; species Nineta flava. The sequence continues at coordinate 84,361,005 of OY986043.1, read as the reverse complement.
TTATATTTTTATAGTAATGTTCAAGCAACGTTACATAAAATGTGTAAATATTTAGAAAAAAATATTTAGAACAACAGTTATTTGTATTTTTATGATAAAACAATTTTTATTCGAGGTAAATTTAGAGAAGTGGGATTTTTAAATACCCGAGAAGGGAAGATAAAAATAAAAACAAAGTGTGTGTATATACACTCCCGTTCATAAAAATTGAACCACCAGTGAGTGACATTCTAAGCGTACGTAGGTATATATTACGAAATATATGTATATTACGTATAATAACACTTAGAATATTTCAACTGGTTCAAATTTTATGAACGGGATTGTACTTATATACGCACGTAAGTAGTCATAATTCTTTTTAAATAATTTATTAAAATAATATTAAATAAGGTCAACAATACTATTAAGACACAAAAGTTTAATAAAATGATATAGTAGTGAAAAACTACAATAGAAAAATAATATATTGTATCTAAAAAACCAATGATTCTACATTTTATCATGGTAGAACAGAACCAGCGTCACTTCGCACGTTAAAATGATAGTTTAAAAGACTAGCATTATATCCATTAATTACATTAGAATCAGAGGTAGTGAAATTTATCAGGACCAGGCCAAGTTTATCAATATATATGGCAGCCGTATACAAAATTTATAAAAATGATACCATTGATAATGTGGCTCAGAATTCTAATATTCTTCTTTTTTCAGAAACATGGAGTAATAAATATGAAGACATTCTTGTACCTAATTTCAACTTTATAGTTAAATTTAAATGTTCTAAGGTAAGAACTAGCTGGCAGTGAAGCTATTTACCAAAATAATAAAGATTATTCGTTCTATAGTGTTTTATAGAAGTCTGTGCATAGAGGTCATATTTTCACATATTTTTTTGAGTATTGTTATTAAGTTTTTCAAATATATAAATATGTGTTATTATGGGTTGGAGTATAGGAACATATACTTCATATTAATTTTGTTTTTTATGGTATTGTGAGAAAAAAATGGGTCTAAGAATGAGAAGTGTATAAAAAAAATGTGGGTAATTATTTAAAAGTTAATGAATTGTGTCTTTTAATAATATATTCGAGTGTCTAGAACAATAATTTCAAGGTAAATGTTTAACCAAACCATGATAAAAGTGTTTTTACTTTAATCGATTTTGAAAGTTAACGTACATCTTTTGAAGCATCCGACTTGGATATTTAATTTTTGGGTTTTTAGCGGAGTTAAAAACTTGGCCTTGCATCAATTTTGAGTATCTGAGTCATATTACCAGTCCAAGTGGCCGAGCGGTCCAAGGCGTTATGTCTGCGCAGTGTGCTTACTTGGAAACTGGGAAATTATGGGTTCGAATCCCAACATCGGCAGTTTGTTAATTATTAAGCAAAAAAGGGGCGGTTAATTAACTAAACTGTCGGCGTATGGACAAGAACGAAGTAACTTGCTTGACTATGCTTGAGAAGGTTTTCTGCAATTTCCTTCACGAAACTCCAGAAGAATATCGGCATAGTTCCTATCATAGTAGGCTGCAGCCGCATATCCTACCAATTCCTAGTCTACAAAACATTTCTTCCACTCCACTCACATCCTCACATCTTTAGGCATCACAATGGACCTTATAGCCGAAGTGTAGCCCGTCCAGGGCAGCCTCTACAATCTATCTATCTATTTATCTGAGTCATATTTCTATTCAAAAATGCAAGATCTAAAATTGGATTTGCGTGTAGTCTTTTAAAATCTTTTAAAATCTTCTAAAATCTTTTAAAACCTTTCTAATTGAATTAAGATATTGGGAATATTTTTTAGAACTATGATTATTAGCGCTTAAAAGAACCGAAAAGTAGAAAATATACAGACGTATTCTGATTGACGGAGCGTATTCATGAGCGTATGAAATAAAATTTAAATTATAAATCCTATTTATGAGAAAAAACTTGAAAGATATATAAATTCCAGTTACAATGTGTAGAAAAAAATCATTTTATAATTTCAGCACGTGTGTGATCTTACATCTGGAGTAAATATTATTTCCAAGAAATAGGTGAAATCATTTTATTTCTCCAAACAACAAAGAAATATGATGATAGGCTTAACAGAAAAAATTTCATAATAAACATATTATAATAAGAGATTTTATTTTATTTTTTAAAGAAGATATTCATCAGACACATATTTCTGTTATTGTATATTCGTAGAATCTGTAGACAAAAACCAAATCCTATTTTGTTTTGTCCTAAAAACCTACACAAAGATATTCTTACTGCTTAAAAATAATGATATTGAAAACACAAATTTAGAGACAATTTTTTCCATCAGCAAGTTAAAATAAAATATATAGTAAGCTTGAAAAATAACTCAGTATACGCAGAGTAATTTAAAAAAAATTAGCACAGTAAGTTGTTTCATAAATTCTGTACAATTAATTTGCAGGTTTTTTCCGAATTTCTCCTATATCATTCATATATCCAAATAACCAGCTTTCAAGAAGGCTCTTAGCCTAGTATGAGCCACTTTAATGTTATCTCAAAACATGCTTTTTTGGGGTTCTAGATAGATAGATTGTAGCGGCTGCCCTGGGCGGGCTACACTTAGACCATAATGTCCATTGTGATGCCTAAGGATGTGAGGATGTGAGTTGAGTGGAATTGGTAGGATGTGCGGCTGCAGCCGACTCTGATAGGAACTATGCCGATATTCTTCTGGAGTTCGTGAAGGAAATTGCAGAAAACCATCACTAGCATATCCGATTACTTCGTTGTTGTCCATACGCCAACAGTTTAGTCAAGTTACCGCCCCCCCTTTTTTTTTAATAACTGACAAACTGCCGATGTCGGGATTCGAACCCATAATCTTCCAATCCCCAAGTAGACATAACGCCTTAGACCGCTCAGCTACTTGGCTAGTTTTTGGGGTTCTTCCGCCTTCCTGAATAGTTCAAGATAAAAACACCGTTTTTAAGACATGTGTGAAAGCCCAGATTTTCGACTTCGTGTCGTGTAGTAACCAGAAAGAATATTTTTCAACAAATTATAACAATTATAATAACGGATTATTCAAATTCCCTAATTATTTAGATTGATTTCTCTATCTAGACACGCAACAATTTACAGCAACACCAGACAATGTTAACTGTCACACACTTTACATACCCAACTACACTCACAAAAAAGAAGGAATTATTAAATTATTAAAAATATTAAAATAAAACTACACGTAAAAATATTTCTACCATATGTCACACCAAACACCAAATAGATAATAGTTAAGGAAAAAAAAAATTATTATTAATATTATATACTACACACAAATATATTTAAAACGGAAGATGTGTTCGAAGCTAAATCGTTATAAAAAAAGATAAAGAATTAACAGAAAAATATTTTAACATATTCACTTAATCATCGCATATTATGTATGTATGTATGTTTGTGTATTTAAAGAAAGAACTGTATGCATACGATTATGGGTACCTACTACTACTGCACTCGGTAAAAATATAATTAAAAGATGTGTTAAATGTTTTTTATCTGTAGATATGAATTATGGATCTTTAAAATAGATATTATTCATATTTAATTTAATACATATTTTAAATACATTTCATATTTTTAGTACAAAATGGTTCATACAAAAGTTACACCAAAACAAATCAGAGCCATAATAGAATATTCTTTGAAATGACCAAATAATGTGTTTTTATGTCACGGTCAAAAATCAATATGTATACGATCTAGGAAACTCACCACCTAACTGTCAGTAATCCATAAATTTTGTTGTAATCCCATATACATCATTTATAATGTTAGGATCACACTTAAAAACAATTTAACGGATTTTGATAAAACTTATTTTCAAATGTTCCATTGATTCAAGAAGCGCTATAGACTATGTTTTATTTAAATGAGTTTTTGATCTAATTAACAAATTAAGTTTTTATGAGCTCCCAATTACTTGTGTCGTCAATATTGCTCACTTATTCGTAACTGCCCGTAGTGGGATCAAGATTATTGATTGACGAATGTATGGTAATAGGTTGGAGAAGCACTTTAAAATTCGTACCTTGCAGATATTTTAAGATATTATAAATTAAATCGAATTTTTAAGTTGATTTTCATAAATTACAAATCAAAATGACCTGGAAATTTCATTTTAAACAAAATCATGGATAACAATTCTTTTTTAGTTTTCTAGAAATTTTTGAAGGGATACCCCTAAGAAATATTTTAAAAATTCGATAGAAATTTTATACCGCCGAATTTAACAAAAATTACGTAACGTTACGTAATTTTGACCCAATGAAAACAAAAATTCAGTCTAATGTAATGCTTGACTTCTAGTTTTCAAAATATAGCCAATAGAAACGAGATCAACTTGTCGAGAATCGAAAGAAAACATTTCATGTGAACCAAAGTCAAGGCGTGAGTACGAACACAATGTCGAGAATCGAGTGGAGTACAGTCGAGAATCGAGTCGAGTCGAGTCGAGTCGAGTCGAGAATCGAAACGAAATACTAATTTCTCGTCTCGTGTCGTCTTGCAGCAACTCTAACCGCAACACTAACGTTCCTACAATTCCAGATGTACTTTTTCAAACAAAATATTAATCATAAAAATATTACGAAACAAAGTAGATAACTTTTTTGTGTACCACTTTGTACAGGACAATATGCTGTATTATTATTTAAAAAGTTCAATATACCACGTAATCTTTACAATGTGGATTTTATCTAAATCATTTTCACTAAAACACAAAAAAAGATTACATACATAACATATACAAGATTAAAACGTAAAAGTTTTCTTAGAAATGCGGCCGTTAAAAGAACATAACACGAGTCTATAAACTATATAGCATAACTAGATTGTAAACATTGTACTTCAAAAAAAAAGGCTTCTGTTTTTTGATTCTTTTTATATGCTCGACATTTAATATCCAGTAGTTAAATATTTATGCACTTTGTAATCATAGTGTTGTTGACTGAATGATTTTGATTCAGAAATGTATTAATTCCAATTAAATTATTTCCAATTAAATTCAGTTTAAAGTCCCACCAGATCCGTTTTATTTGAAATAATCAAATTAAATTGTTTTTAAACAATTGACACTCAAAAAGCTTTTAATAGACTCTCTAAAACCAATGATTCTACAATTTATCATGGTAGAACAGAACTGCAGTATCACTTCTTCCGTTAAAATTAATTTTTGAAAGACTCTGGCATCAAATCCATTATTTACATTAGAATCAAAGTTAGGCGATATTTATCAAGATCAGGTCAGGTTTATCAATATATACATTTCTAATATTCTTCTTTTATCAGAAACAAGGAGTCATAATGATGAAGTCATTCCAGTACCTAATTTCAACTGTATAGTCAAATTGACATGTTCTATTGTAAGAACTGGCTGGCAGTGAAGCTATTTACCAAAATAATAAAGATTATTCGTTCTATATTGTTTTATAGAAGTCTATTCACCAAAAAAAAAACGATCATTCATCTTTCTATAATAAATACTATTGTATTGTCTTTAATTTTCAAAAATACTATCACACACAAACAAAATTATTGTCCACTCATGCGTGGTCACACTGCCTAGGTGACAGGCCGACTTGTCTGTTTCGCATAAGCACAATACATATTTATTATTGAATGTTTCCCAAACACTGTGCAATAGGGCAGGATAGAAAAAACCTGTGTAACATCGATCGACATCAGCGTTTAGTTACATGCTGCAAATACACTCTGATCTAAATAAGTATAACTTCATAAGTAATAATTTGAACTGAATCAGAGCAAATTATGGCTTGTTTCAGGTAGATTTTTTCTAAAATATCAAGGGAATAGATTCATTTCATTTTTTGACGAATAATTTATCCTTTTTTATCACCAGTGATCACTCACCCCATATTATTTGTATGTAGTATTTTAGTTTTTTTGTAGTATTTCAGACAAAATTGACATAAAATGGTCATTGCCATTTCTCAATAGACCATTAGTTCTATTATTGCATTCACTAAAAACAAAATATAAAAAAAATTATAGTAATTTGAAAGTTTTTATGATTATATCCAGAAGCTTAAAAAATTGAGACATTAAAATTGAAGACAAGATGAAAAAAAAAACAACAACAACAACAAAAGTGTCGAAAAAGTGTCTGAGAATTTAACAATTTAGCTGCAGCAGATTTGTGATGAGAAAATAAAATAAAAAACACTGTATTTGTTAATAAACATATTTCTATCACTCTAAAAATACAAAACTATAAATTTTTTATAGAAATTCTTTTTTACTATATAGTTAGTTTAATATAATCAATCTTGATGAGAAATTCTTCAACACAAAAAACCCGTTAAATTCGAATAAAATGGATAAAATGTATAAAATAAACAAAAATAAACTTTTTTTTTATTTCAAATTAATCTATTTAAATTATTTGTGTACAACGCAGCACAGTGATGTGTCTTGAATTATATTTTATTTAGAATACAAAAACAAAACAAATAGTACTACTTGATTCATAAAAAAATGAACAAACTATATATTATTTTTATTAGCTTTTAGTTCGTAACAATCGCTTTGGTATATTTTGCAATTTACTTGTACCCACAAAAAATTCGTAAAAATATGCCCCACGGCAATATGTAGCATCATATATAGAAGTACTCATAAAAATGTCACATAGTTATTCTGTAAGCTTGGTGGAAGCGGTGGTAAATGCGAGAATTTACATTAAGAATGGCAGAGGTCGTAGATTCGATTCCCATCCAAATGTGTATGATTTTTTATATCAAGCATTTTATATCAAACATGTTACAGAAAGTTTACAATGTTCAGACATATTACTTAAATGGCAAATTAAGTTAACGATAATCACTTCCGGTGGTATAATATAACCGAAAGGCAATCATACTAACAATGAATAAATAGACACTTTACACACACACTCAAAAAGAATTAAAATATGTCAATAGTAAATAAAAAAATTAATAATACATCGACATCAAACATAGTGAGGAATCATATGCTATCCACTATCATAACATCTGGTAGCTCAGAGGGAGAGCGTTGGCGTAGGATGCCAGAGGTCGTGGGTTTAATTCCTATTCTAGATGTGTATTCTAGATATTTCATATGAAGCATTTGATGTCAACATTTGTATTTAAATTAAAGTTTTTAGCACATATTTTGTGGAAGTGTTGGTAAACTACTATATGTGAAATTCAATTAATGTTAATATTAAATTTATATTTTCCGAAGAAATAAAATAGACGCTTTTATTAGCAGATAAAGCATTAAACAACAAAAAAGGTGTTCAGTGCTTTCTGTTGAAAATTCTTTGAGGAGATTATGAAGGTGTAATTTCAACACAAGATAGCTCGACCGAACTTTCTACGTAGCTTGATTTGTACAATATTAATTAAAATCTATAGACTTATACACAGTCCGTCTTCCCGTCCGTAAACAGGGACGGTATGTGTATGTTCAAGAGATAAAAAGTTACTTTAAATTTATGAATTTGCCAAAATTGATCTTTGAAATCGTACAGGATAGATGAAAAATCTATAACCATAAAATGTTCCTTCTTTTTTACCCGACTTCAAAAAGAAGGATGGTTCTCAATTCGTCTGTATTTTTTTTTTTTATGTGTGTCACCTCAGAACTCCGTCATTTATGAACCGATTTTGAATTTTGTTTTTTGTTTTAAAGGGTTTGGTGAAATCGAGGAAAATCCTCATTTTATATGTGATAACCGATTTCTGCGATTTTTTTTTTGATAGGATACACTCATTCATAATGGGAAAATAAGAAAATTTTTTTAAAAACCGACTTCAAAAAAATTTTTTAGAAAAAAAACCGACCCCAAAAAAAAAAAATTTTTACAAAAAAAAAAACAAAATGCATGTAAAAAAACTGAAAATTTGTTATGAAAAAATACACTAAAAATTTTAAAAAAAAATAATAAAAAAAAATGTGTTAAAAGAAATGTATAAAGAAATGCACTAAAAGTTAGTAGGTCTACCCATATTTAGACAAATAAAATAAGTTATAGAACTTCAAAGTCACTAAAAAGCGAGAAATAAAACCTTTTTTGACAAAATGGAAACCCGACTTCAAAAATCAAATATTCTATAACAAAAAATGCACTAAAAAGTATAAAAAAATAATTGCATATTCTTGTGCCAATTTTAGTTCACCAAAGCAAAATTTTTTAAATATATATGTACAATTATTGTTATTTTTGGAGGCGGTATCCAAAAGTTATGTGAATTTCTCTATGCTGACACCGACTCCAAAAATAACAATAATTATACATATATATTTAAAAATTTTTGCTTAGGTGAACTAAAATTGGCACAAGAATATGCAATTATTTTTTTACTTTTTAGTGCATTTTTTATTATAGAATATTTGATTTTGGAAGTCGGATTTCCATTTTGTCAAAAAATGTTTTATTAAATAAACAACTTTTGCTTGAAACTTTTTTTCACAAACTATAGTTTCATAATTATACATTAATATTTGTTTATTTGTGTATACTTTCGTGTCAACATACAAGTGTTTGTCCAAATTCCTTTCGGTTACGTATGACAAACTGTAGAAGACTATAGCGTATACCCGACACATTTCATTGTCATTGAATTTATTAATCAAATTAAATACTGATATGAAAAAATTAACTCGTCAACCAGGAATCGAACCTCGGGCCTCTGGATAACCGGTCCAGTGTGCATCCACTACACCAAAGACGATTGTGATGTGACAGCCAACTTTCTCATATTATTCTAATTTTTATATATATATATTTTTTATATATTTTTTAGACAGTATAAACTTCTTGTTGAAGTGATATTATTATTAATATTTGTTTATTTGTGTATACTTTCGTGTCAACATACAAGTGTTTGTCCAAATTCCTTTCGGTTACGTATGACAAACTGTAGAAGACTATAGCGTATACCCGACACATTTCATTGTCATTGAATTTATTAATCAAATTAAATACTGATATGAAAAAATTAACTCGTCAACCAGGAATCGAACCTCGGGCCTCTGGATAACCGGTCCAGTGTGCATCCACTACACCAAAGACGATTGTGATGTGACAGCCAACTTTCTCATATTATTCTAATTTTTATATATATATATTTTTTATATATTTTTTAGACAGTATAAACTTCTTGTTGAAGTGATATTATTATTAATATTTGTTTATTTGTGTATACTTTCGTGTCAACATACAAGTGTTTGTCCAAATTCCTTTCGGTTACGTATGACAAACTGTAGAAGACTATAGCGTATACCCGACACATTTCATTGTCATTGAATTTATTAATCAAATTAAATACTGATATGAAAAAATTAACTCGTCAACCAGGAATCGAACCTCGGGCCTCTGGATAACCGGTCCAGTGTGCATCCACTACACCAAAGACGATTGTGATGTGACAGCCAACTTTCTCATATTATTCTAATTTTTATATATATATATTTTTTATATATTTTTTAGACAGTTAATTATACATTACTTTGAATTTTTTACGAATTAACGAATTAAACTATCCACGAATTAATATGGAACTCAATATATAAAGAATATTTAATTCAAAGTTAATTGTTATTTTCACTCTGTTAATAAATTTATTGAAATACAAATTTAAATCAAACAATGATTAACTGTAACTTATTTCAAAATTAAAACAGACCTACACAATTTTGATAAACCCTAAAACTTCATTAAAGAAGAACTATTTTCAGCTTTCAGAAAATCTTTGTAAATTATTATAATAATCATAATAATATTTACATATTATAATAATAATAATAATCATATTATAGATATAGTTTTCACAGTTTTATGTAAAGAATGTTGTTTGGTTGGGAGTACACAGTGAAGTGAGTGAGCGAATGAGGTATTCAAAACATGTTGTTGCTCTTGCAATATTATTTTAAGCATGTCACTATAAATTTTAATTCAAAAGACAAATTATTCACGAATTTATTTGATGTTTTCGGGTTGATGTTTTGATTTTAAGTGTAGACAATATAAGTATATGAATGTTTATTATATTATATGATGATATTAGATAGAAGAAGATAGTGTTAGTGTGTTTTAAGTTATGTTGGCAATACGCCCACTGTTAGTACTACCGAATACTATACTATATGCTTTAACTTAACTGTCTAAAAAGTCTTTACAAAATATTACATATGCTTGCAGTGAGTGCTGAGATATGTATGATAGTCATCAGAATGCAGTCAGTCTAATTCATAAAAAACTGAGAAATGTAGAAATTCCACCCTACTTAGCAAAAAAGTGAATTCCCTGTATCAAATACAAAGATTTACAAATACATGTGTGTATTTTTGGAAATATATTTGAACATATTTTTAACCATGCGAAATATCATGAAACTCTTCCGTGGTTGGTTTCTCGTTATAAAAAACCCAGAAATACAAAAAAAAAAATTTGTCTCTGATTTTGTTCAAAACCATTTTTCTATATCATTTTGGACTACAAATAATGAAAACCTAGTTACAGGTTTGATTAGAATGATAGTTTTGAATATTGTTTGACTGTATCGATTTTAAAAATAAGGATCTTGAAAAATTTCTACATACTGCTTCTAAGAAAAAACAAGTTAAGCATTAAATTGTATTATATATTCATTTTTCTGGGATCAAAAACACCTTATAAAATAATTCTCAAGGTTATAATTGGCTTAGAAGAAGTTCTACACGCTCTTTTTAGTAACAACAATAAATAACACCACATCGCCGTTCTTTTCCACACCCCCGACTCAAAAAGAGGGGTGCTACAAGTTTGAAGCATATGTGTGTCCGTCTATCTGTCTGTCTTATTATTCCCAGCTTGTTATGTTTGATAAAAATCTGTTCAGTCGTTTGAAGATTATCAGCTCTTGTCGCAGAGGATGTATAGGAAGAATTTATTTTTACATATATATTTGGTGGAGGTGACGGGAAGTTATTATTTTATATAATTGCGTTGGAGGTTTTATAAATTATTACTTTATTTTAAGTTAGAATTGGAGACAAGAAGTAGTTTTACATTTTGTAAGACATTTGTTAGAGCTAGAGATTTCTTGAACATCTCAGATTGAATCATCATCTCAGATTGAATCAATTTTTTCCATTCCTGATTGTACATAGAATTGTCTGAGTTGATGATGACGATGTCTGAGACACTGTATTATTATAATAGTAAAAGTGCTATACATATATTTACTACTACTACTTTTGCTATATGTTTTAAAAGTATAAAACAACCATTTTTGTTGTCTCACTTGCTATTTGTATCGCTGCCTGCTACTTTTATTCACACATATTACTAACGGAACATTATTTACATTTGTTTTCTAAATAAACTGTGAAAATCTTCAACTACTGATTTTGTTTTTAGTCTGTTTCGTTGGGGTTTGTTTCATCATCTACTCTAACAATTTTTTTGTTGTGGATGGGTCTTACTATATATGGATTTGATAATATATTGTTGATTTTACTGTGAAATAATTGCTAAAGTTTTCGCTATACTTCCATTCCTGTTACATACAAATTTATAACACGTACACAAATCAATGAAATATGAAAATATTATTTAAAAATAATGAAACTCTGATGGTAAATTATCACAAAACTTAATTGTTTTAGTAATTTTTATCTCATCTAAATTATAAATATGTGGAATAGAAATATGTTCTTACATTCTATTTGAAAAAGAAAAGTGATATCTATGTGATATTCGATGATATCTATCAGGGTCAATCGATTTCAAGATCTTTATATTTTTGCCAAGTAATTCGATAATTACTAGACAGATGAATTTTACTATTTTGATGAATTTACTTTCAAATCCACTAAATATTAATCAGGGAATTCAATTTTGCTCGAAAATCTGTTTGAGATGGCCTGTATATGTGTGTAGTATCTCGAAATCGATAAGCACTAGACAGTTCTATATGAAATACACCCCATAAATAGTGGTTTAAAAAAAATTCCATTAAAGTCGGACAAAATTCAGGTGAGACAGTAAAAAATTTGATTTTTTATACCTTGTGACGTCACCAAAATCCATAAAAAGGTTTTTGGTCCATTTCAAGCATATTTTTTTCCAATTTTGATGAATTTTTTTGGCATCCACTAAATTTTTATCAAGGAATTCAATTTTTTGATAGAAAAGCTGAGATATCTCAACTTTTTTGTTTGTTTTTGAGATGGCTTGTACATGGGTGTCGAATCTCGAAATCGATAAACGCTAGACACTTTTTTATTAAATAAATGCAAAAAACACCACAAAAATAATGAGTTTCAAAAAACATCCTATTAAAATCGTACTAAATTTAGCTGTGATAGTAAAAAAAATGATTTTTTGAACCTTGTGACATTTTTGGTCCATTTCAAGCATATTTTATCCGAAATTGATGATTTTTTTTAAAAATATACTAAATAAGGAACAAACTGCTATCACAAAGGTTTAAATCTACACAGAAAATAGTACATTTTGAAAAACATTGCTCTTGAATTCATTAAAAAACTAATTTTAATAACTACAAAAAAATCACAGTATGATTTTTCAAGTGACTTTCAAGTGTTTAGCACTAAAACTTTTAAAAGGCACACAAATTTTTGTGTGAAATATTTTTTTTTATACTTATACTTCACACAAAATCGTCTGCAGAAGATAACTTTGTGATTGTATTTTCCATTTCTGGAGGATTCTAGTGAAAAAATAGATACTACGGAAGTACTTTGACGTATGATAGATACAAAATTTTAGCTAAGCAGTATTATAAGACGGTGTTGTGGTAAAAGAACATCAAAATGTCACCAAATAATATATTTTAAAAGCAAACTGAAGCTATTATAAAACTTTTTTGTTATAATGTGTGTAGTGGATATTATATATGAAGCTTTGAAGAATGACAAAATTATTGTGTAATCTATTATACACAGTTTTTTCAGAATACTATATATTTAGTTTACTTATATATATATATATGCGTATATTTCAGAAAGAGTTGTTTTTTATGAGGTTTTAATCCTTTTTGGCAGTAACCGATGTAGAGAAAACTTTTGGTTTTCATTTTATTTAAGGACATTCCATAGAGAAAAAAAATGCAGAGAAAGTCCTGTAAATTAAATATGTTATAAAAAAAAGTCACGACGAATTTATTGGTATGCTTCAAAATGTTTGTTCAAATTTTTTCGTTTTTTTTCGATGTTGAAGATCATAGTCTTATGGAGAAACTACAAATTTCATTTTTATAATCGAATAAAAGATAGTTTAAAAAGCAGCGAAGTTTTTATAAAACTATGTAAATAGTTGTTAAATTAACAACGATTTATTTAACAGCATTTAGGGAGCCTAATTATTAATTGGAAAGTAATAATTATATAAGTAATTTTATTATTTTAGAGAAGCAAAACACAGTGTTTTATTTTTTTATTTAAAATAAAGGAAACATTACGAGTCATGAGTATTATTATTTACCAAATAACCATAGAATATTTGAATCTAGTTTTAACGTATACGATACCCCCTTACGTCTTTCCCCGCAAAATGACTCTTTCGAACGTCCTTAATACCAATGTAAGTTGTATATTATTTTAAATTCTTATATTGTTTTTTATTCTCAATATTCTCATTTACAGGCGGTGGAATCACTTCTTTAGTTTATTTTGCATAACGTTTCGGAAATCGGGAAGAATAATCCAAACGAATGCAAACTATACTTCATTGTTTAAGAGATGTATCCTCATATAAAATTTTCTTCGAAAATTCATTAAAGAAAGGAGATTGGTCATTGATTCGGTCATTTTGAAAAAATGCTTCGGATAAAAATTATTCATTAGAAATATAGTAACAATTTTTAATCGAATTTTTTTCAAAAATCGAATAAATAAGGCACAAATCAACTATTAAGTTTAAAAAAAAATCAACTTTTGTGGCAAAATGTACACATAATATCATAGTTCCATCATCTGCAGATGACTGACAATAGTAAAATGTTCTACGGACCCGTTGATGAAAAAAATAAAATAAATACGTTAATTGAATCGTACAGTATTATAAAACACAACAACAAAATTAATCCTAAAATAAATATTAATAAACAAGAACAAAAGAAATAATTAATATACCAAACTATGAAAAAACAACGATCAAATAATGAAAGAAAACAAAAAATATACACAAGTAGGCAGAAACAAACATAAACCGGTAAAGAAAGTCCATAGTAAGTAACGACGCAACGTACAACGCAACCAAACGCAACCCAACGCACAACCAACAACAACGCGCGTAATCAATAAATTAAATTCAAAATTAACGAATATAAATTGATGTACAAAAAAAAGTCGACCCAAGCTATAATATACATACAGTGAAAACTGTTCATACAGATATCGTTTTTACATATCAGATCAATTATCACGTTAAATATTATAAAATCCAAAAATCGTATCTTAGGGCAAACCGTACTACTTTGTGATCAATTTTATCCATTTCTGATAGTATGGGCCACGATATATGGTCAACGAGATACGCTTGAAATTTTACCACAAATTGGAAATAAATATAGTAATAGTAGACAGCAAGTTTGCTGCAATTTTTAGCTCCGATCAGGTAAAACAAAATTGTTTAGATTTTAACTCTTTATTACCTGTTATGTTTATAGTTTATCCAAATATTAAAGTTTGTCCAAATAATAATATTAGAGGGTTAAGTGGATTAATATTCATTTTATGATCATAACATAGTTTTTACACTTTGTAAACTTTGATATATTTACACATTTCAAACCTCATTTATTTTTATTCTGCATTCCTGCTTTTTACCTTGGACACAATAATACATATAAATAATGAAAGCAGTGGGTGAAAAAAGCAGTAATTCATGTTTTACAGAGTGTAAAGGTAAATTACATGTTAGTCATTTCCGAATTACAACAATTAAAGACAGGTGATCTCTTATTTTCGGTATTCTGATTAATTTTGATCTAAAATCATACTCAAATGACTTGTCAAATGAAGTTATGTAACATATCATTCAAGATTTAATATGGAAAATAATATTATTGATTTAATATTTCAATATTCCTATCCATAATATATAATAATAAATAGTTCGTAGGAAACAGGACTCGGAGAATATATGAATTAATTTAAATATACTGAACGTTTCGTCATTTATTTATGACTTCCTCAGCAACTTATTTTTATAATACAAAATTTATTAATTATTAATTTTAATAATTAATTCATTTATTATTCGAGTCCTATTTCCAATGAATTAATTATTATTATTAATTTAGTTTAGTAATATCAAAAACTTAGATTTCAGTTTTCTCTATTGCCACTTTTTACACTTTACTGCCTGCTCCCTGAGTACAGGCCCTCTTATGGTCACTTCAATATCACTATAAACAGTTTTCACTGTACTATTATATTATATTCTCGTTCTTTTTTAAATAACGCCCTTTTTTATATTCTGATTACATTTACAATTTAATAGTATTGTTTGTCGGTATTATTTAGTTTCTACTACACACAAAAAAAAGAAAAAATTAGCCATATAAGAGAGTAGAAGATTTTTTTTTGTGAAAAGACTATTCAACCCCCTATTGAGTGTAACTTGTTCACGCATCCGCCTATTTAGTTGTGTACACTGAAGCAAGAGCTTCGTGTCGTGTATTCTATACCTACCGATGATGTCCATCTTTTCAGATATAAGAAGACTAAATCTCTCGTAGGACTTGAGAATAAAAGTGTATACCGTCGTATAGAGACAGTAGAGTGTACTATAAGCCACAAAAGTAGCGCTCATTTTTCCATATTTTTATACCCGCTAACAGAATATATTAAGTTTTTGTAACGGTTAAAAATAATGATCGCTGAAAAAAAAAATTTTGGTATAGGTATTCATAAAATTACCTAACTAGGTCATATCCGCAAATGTGTCTATCCGTCCGTCCGTCCGTAAACACGATAACTCAAAAACGAAAAGAGATGACACACCATGTTTGGGCAAGGATTGTCTAGAGGAACTGCTGGAGCTGGCAAAACGGAACAATGTTAAATTGATCTGGGTACCAGGTCACAGTGGTTTCGAAGGAAACGAAGAATCAGATACCTTAGTAAAGAAGGGAGTTGGAATACCCTTCATAAGCCCAGACATTTCTAGGTATGCCAAAGATTGCATGCAAACAGGTGATCAACGAGTAAATAAATGCTAAACACCATGATCACTGGCAAAATATACCGCAGCAAAAGTTCGGGAAAATAACAGGAACATGATATAGCTGCGGAAGGTTACCGGACATTGTCCCCTGTGGAAGCATCTGCACACAACAGGACTCCATAACGGATCCATTATGTGCAGATTGTATGGCTAGGAGGAGGAAACATCCAGCAACAATATCTTTAACTGAGAATCTCTAGATTACAGCAGATAAAAGATATTCGGTGCATCTCAACCCAAATATAAGAACCTTCTGGATATATATATATATATATATATATATATATATATATATATATATATATATATATATATATATATATATATATATATATACAGCAAGCTTCTGGCTATTACCAAGATATGGGAGAAGCAAATCTCGTCAGACTGAAGTAGAAAGGGGAGCACAATGGGCAATAAGGTCGAACTGCAATTCATTTATATACCCCAAGATACATCTTTCCATCTATCTTTAGGCAAAATGGCAAAACTGTCTATTATTGAAACCGTAAAAGATGTAACAAAAATTTAAAGACAAAAAAAGTTCCTTTTTTTAAAATAAACAACTTTTGTAAGAAGCTTTTTTGAAAAATTCAGTATACACCGGGTATTTAAGCAATTAACTCAGTTAGTTGTTTTTTTCACTTGTTTTAGTTGATTTTTACCTCATACATTCGATTTTCGGGAAAATGTTTCCAATAAAAGTTGTTTGTATATATATAATTAGCAAGTTTTTCGTAAAAAAAATGAATAAGACATAATGAGTGGCTACTTTTGTGGCTATGTGTACATACGTATTAAAACTAACTTCAATATATTCTCTCATACAAACCACCTTTTTTTGTCGTTTCGGTTTGCTTTTCTTCTTAGCGACTGTATTTCTATACTTTAGATTTTTTTTTTTGCTTACTTGCTGTACTTTTATATAAACACCAACAACTGTTCAACCGTTCGGTTCAGACGGCTGTTCAGTCTATTGAATGGATAAATGAATATAGAGTGTGCTAAATAAAAGGTTGTTGTTTACGGATTGAAACTTGATAGAGAATACCTTTTTATTTCTGTAGGATATTTACCTTTCAAGATAATACTCTATTTAAGTAGGTGTACACCACATTTTCACCGTAGAGAATGAGGTTTTACTAATTGAGACTCACAACCTGATAATAGATCACGGTAGTGAACATGAGCAAGTTTAAGGAACGTAGCCATGTGCACTTTTGGTTAACTTTGTATAATCTCAAAATATTACGTAAAAAATAACCCTCTTGTAACTTTCGAACGAAAACAGCTGCAGCGCTGAATTTTCGATATATTGCAAATACAAAATGTGAAAAATATAATGCAACCATTAGGATTCGAATATAGACTCCCGTGAATGGGTTACATAACATTTCTTATTCACATGTATATTCAATTTATAAAAGGAAGTATCCATTAGGGTTACCAACTCTCCAGTTTTTTACCGGAGACTCCGGAAAAATTAAGTTTTCTCCGGACTTCAGATTAAAAAATGATAATCTCCGGATTTTTTCATTCTTATGAAAAGAAATTACTAATTCTTTATGAATAATTATTTAAATTATTATCGCAAGAAATTTATTTTTATTTATAATGTTCTCACTATTGAAGGTTGCTCATAATATAGTTACAATACTAACTTCTTACACAGAGTGAGCTACTGAGTGTTATTTTGAATGTTTACGCATGCGCATACGTACATAAGGAGCTAATTAGTTTGTCTAATTTTTGTAAATATCCTGATCAAATGAGTTTCTTTTATAGTTATTACGGGCGTCAGTAAATATCTCCGGTGAGATGAGATCAATCTCCGGATTTTCTAAAATTTGGAGTTGGTAACCGTAGCCACCATTCCCAAATTAAAATTATGTAAACCTAAAATGTCTAAAATGAATATTAAAAGCTGTCAACAAACATCAAAACATGAATGTTAAAACAATGAGCAGTTTTTGCAAGATGCCGCACAGACATTTACATGTTATACATTTACAAATACGAGGTCAAATCCAAGGTCAAGTTATTGTATCGATACATTTGAATGCCTGAGTTATTTATGAATCTTTGTTCCCATTGTTGTTTTTTTGAAACACCTGTACATATTGTTGTAGTAGACTTTGTAGTATGTTGTAATCTTAAGATGAAAAGAGCACAAACATCAAATGAAAAGGATAAAAAATAAATTTAAAAAGACATCTCCATTAAAAAGCAGCCGCACGGCATGCTTCTTCTTTACTATTTACTTCTTATATTATGTCTATATTTCAACCCTCACACTTAGCATTGGGTACTGACTGTGCACTCTCAATGTTCCATTATTAACATTAACATATGATTATCCACACTTTTTTTTGTCTGTTCTTCTTTTTTAAATTTTATGTACAAGGTGAATCAGACGCGGATCTAGCATTTAAAAAAGGTTGTGGTCACAGTCACCCGAAAATCGGCCAAGTGAGAGTCGGAGTATGAACTCGCTTATGATTGATATAGTGCATTCATTTCTACAAAGGAGATGTTTATAAATAAATATATGACGCCCTGACCAAGATTTTGTACAGTGTATAGTTCTACGTGGGCAAAGCCGTGTGGCGAATACTAGTAAATTGATAAACCTGTAAAAAGTTAGTTTGTTCGCTCACGAAAATTACAAAAGTAAACGTGTGTTTGTTTGAACATCACAGTGTCACATTTAGACACTAAACTACTGAACCGATTTTGATGAAATATTTACAACATCAAAGGATATCAAATTAAATTAAACGCTAGTATATATTTAACATTAAATAATTTTATTTAGGTGCATACCTACAAATTCAAGCTTGCGTTTCTTCGCGCAAACGTTGATAATTTCATCGATAGCGTGCCCTTTGAGGCACGCAATCAAGATTTTACCTTAGGAAGAGTAGAAAACGATCTCTCTGCGGTAGCTACGCTGACCGGGAGAGTTGCCAGTATATGTAAGAAAATTTTTATGTTAATGTTCAAATCTTGGTCGCATGCTTCAATGAGATGAGCTAACGACTCTGGTATGGCGGAATTGTTTTCACATTCTCTTTTCCATTAGGCCATCCAGAGTCGGTATTCATTTATAACAGTTGATTCACTATGAATAGTTAATGAATAGCCGGTACATCTGGACCATCAATAGACTGTGAAAATGTGACGTCACAAGTCTATTTGGGTTGTGGGCATGCTCATCGTGACCACAATGGTGGATCCGCGCTTGAGGTGAATCGGGAGGAACGGACCAAACTCCAGAAATGTATTATACACGTGAAAATAATGCAAAAATAAAATCATATGTTCTTATGCAATTTTCATTTGTTTGTCATAAACGTTAAATAACTGTCAACAATACCACATTATCAGAACAACAAAGTTGACAATTGTTTTGGAAGTTTCGGGCATAGCAAACTTATTACAAGTTTTAAACCACCAATTTTGAATACTGTACAATACAAGATAACATTTTTGAACAACGTTCTAACTTGAAAATCGGTACATGTAGGTACAACAGGTTTCACATGTAGGTACAATACATTCCTGGAGTTTGGTCCGTTCCTCCCGACTCACCCTGTACACATGAATTTTAGTGAAGAAGAGAAAAAATTGTTATCTTAATTACCTGTAATGACGTATAATAATGTTATTTAAAAAGAAAAAAATGAACTTTCTTGCACGGTGTTTTAAAGATTTTTTGTTAGATAATTAAAATTTACTTAACTTAAGATTGAAGTTTAAAGTCCAGCAGATGGTTTTTAACATAGTAAATCTTACTGATTGTATTTTTAGCCTCAGGTATTTTTACTACCTACCCATTGTTAATTGATCATCTAAAATATAACCTTGCTGAGAGCAATCAATGCAAAGATCACCTCGAGCAAAACGGTCTAATTGATAAAGAAGATATATATAATAAATCTTCCAAATATCGTCAATATACAGTCGCTTACAATATATGGCCATCAATATATGGCTACTAGAATAGGCGTGATTTTCAATTCTAACTTAAAACAGTAATGAGAATTTTGAACAGATGATAATTTTATTTCCCTAAGATCCTTAAAATTTAGGTGACATTTCCAATAATCGACATTCAAATAATATATCTTCATCCGTATACCTTCATATATTTTAAAGAATGGGTACAGCATCTAAATTTTATTACTCTGAGAGCAATAACATTCTCCTTCTTAAGATAATTTAAGTTTCAATTTAAAATCACGTCTATGCTAGCAGTCATATTGATGGCCATATAATGTCATCGACTGTACCACCAAAATAAAGTTGCTGTAATAATTCATACATTGTCTACAATATTCTAACCACAGATATGACCTGTACCAAGACGCTGCCATAGTGCAATTAGTTGGAAAGAATTTAAATTACTGGATGTTTTTCAAAAACTAATCATAAGTCAGTGTCTGTGATATAAATCAATTGACCTCATTTCCTACTGGTTTTACTTTGGGGACCTGCAGGCATCATATCAATCATCCCTCGTAGAGATTAAAAATCACAAAACATAAACGCTTAAGTCGTATTAATTGTGAGCAATGTGATTGGTTGACAAACACGAATGGATAGCTCCTATCTTAACAATACCGATGATTTCCGAATACATAGCCGATACAAAAAACGTGTCATTGTATAATCTCGCTATAGATATTTTCCCATCGAAAATCTCTACGAAGATTGTGTTCTGCTTATAGATACAATATTATACAATATTAAGAATGATTTCAATCAAGGGCAATTATTATAAAGGAGGTGTTGGGTCTTTACTGAATTTCACGATATTTTCAATTCTGATTAAATTCAAACTATTATCCTTAAGTCCATCCTTATGATCCATTTTGCATTATTTTATCTTTTTTGATACACTTATTGAAAAGAATTGAAGTTTATGTAAACAAATTATTTCGGATGGTTCATTTTTTTATAGATATGAGTTTACATAATATACTGTTATTAAAAGTATCGATTTATATTGATTTTTAGAAATAAATAAAAGAGGAATAAATTAGTTTAGTAGATTCAAATGTGTTTTCATGTCGTTATTTTTTCGATATTTTTATTAATTTATTTTCAACAACACAAAATAAACGAATAAATAAAATAAGTATAAATAAGATTTAATGGATACTATACACTCCGAATGCTTACACTAAATTCGTTTTTCATATAAAATAAATTTCATTTAAAAACTATAGTGGAATTCGTATAATTTGACTACGTGTCTATTGACTAACCCTTTATACCGTTTTAGCTCTGTCTTAGTAAAAAGTAAGTGTATTGTTTTTTACAAAAAAAACTATTTTTATGGATGTTCCAGCATACAACCACTTTTCGACAGACTTTGCTCATTTTTTCTTTCCCAGGCTAAAAATAATGTTTTCTGATAGATCCCGACATTTAGAACGCGAGATAATTAATATCCAAGTTATCTTCTACTCTCTCCCATTAAAAGTATGTAAAACTTCATGACCGTTCTATTCAACTATTATCTGTTGTATTAGAAAAAATATTCGACAGAATTTAAAAAAAACTAGGAGAGTAAATTTAAATATTTATTACATAAATTTAAAAAAAAAATCGTGTGTTACCGTTTTGTTTTCGAAATATAAAAGTTTAAATTTATTTATTTTCTTCACAATAACATTATTAACAGTGTTTTTGTCTATGTGTTGTATATGTGTTCCAAGTGTATCAAAAAAAAAAGAGATAAATATTACTATTTAAAAGTCCGTCAATCAAGTTGCGTCATTATTCCATAGATCAAGGTCAGTCTGACCTTATTCATGGCATAATGACATAATATTCTGCCTTTATGTCATTATTCCATAAATGTGGCCAGACTGACGTTGATCTATGGAGTTGATGGACTTGATTGACGGATTTAAATAATGGCAGATAGATCGTGTAACTATCTGATTGCCATTTCGCTTTTCTTTTAAAGGAATTTCACTATAATCTTTACATAAAATGAATTAAATAAAGAAATTCTTCTAAAATTTATGTGATTGTGTATTAAACAACGACCACAGTTTTGTTTTCACTGTTGTTTTGTATTTGTGCATCCTGTGGTGAATTAGAATTAAGTGATAAATTTTCATTTAAACACACACACACATACACACACTATTATACCCCAAATGGTCGTTGTTGTCATGTGGTTTAATTTTATTTTGATTTAAATTAAGCATTATTTTTTATGAGTTTTTTCGTTTAAAAAAATATAAATCGTTTTTTTGTTCTATTATTTAAATAAAATAGATTTCAAGGTTTAATATGTAGGTTAAACGAAAAAATTAGTTTGTAGGTCTGGTTATCTTTAGCCTCCACTACAAAACAGCATTTGTTTAAAATATTCGATTGGTTTTGGTTTTTATTAATGACTTCTCAATTTTCATATTGATAAAACCATTGTTTTATTATTGATATTATTAATTTTATTTTGATATTAAAAATATTCTGTTATATTTATATCCTAAATTTAGAGTTTTAACTGGACCTATACTCCCATTCAATATATTTGAATCAGTAAGTCACATTCTAAGCGTATATTTTACTACATATTTGTATAATATTACATACAGTAACATTTAGAATATGTCTACTGATTCAATTTTTTTTTAACGGGAGTGTACATACTTCCCAGCGCTTCCACTTTTATAAATTATTAAATTTAATTATTGATATAAATTTAAGCAATATAATGTGTTTTTGTAGAAAAGTGATGTATCAAAGTTCTAGTTATTCGATGAATCGATAGAAAAAAGAAAGATTTTCCCGACAACCGAATATATGAGGCATAAATCTATTATAAAATTTACATATTAATGGACGGAGATATATGTCATTTTTTAAAACATATTCAAATTGTAATTAATAGTTCAAAAAATAAAAAATGGTAAAATTTAAATTTAAATTTAACAGAAAGATTTCCCACATGCTCTATCAAAAGTTGGTTACTTATAAAGTTAGTTGAGTTATTTATTACTTCCATTGTTCTAGGCGAGGACCCAGAAGTCGGTAATAAAGCACACTTGGGATGTGCAATTCAATTTCCATGATGAATTTAATTTTGATTTTGAAGACTTTATTTTCGACTAAAATAAAATCCCTTTATTTATTTCTAAATAGCTTTCTATGGACACCTACGCATGCATTCGAAGTTGCACATAAAGAATATACACTATTTGTAAAATTACATTATTGCGTGTGTGTGTGTGTGTCTATGACCGTAAAATGAAATAAAATTTTGATGAAATAATTTCAGTTTAGAGGCCATAAATTAAATTGTATAAATTCCATACACACACAAAGATGTATGATTATGTATTTTGATTAAACAAAATAGTTTTACCAAAAACACTTTCAGTTGTGTTCAGTTTCCTTTCTATATTATTATTATTATCAAGCAGCACTCTCTAGCAGTCAGTAGTACATAGATAGATAGATAGATGTGATACGATGATAAAGTCGTTGTATGTACCTACGGAAAATGCATTTAAAATTATATATTTTAAGGAAGTTCCAAAACTGTCTTGTATAATCTGGACAAAAAAAAACGGTTTGTTTTTATTATAGAACAAATACATATACACACATATATGAATTTTATACAAATTAATGTTATTTTGAAACAAAAACAAATTTTTAACTATTATATTTCGAAAATAAAACGCGATTATCTTTTTAAAATTTATTTAATAAATATTTATCTTTACTATCCTAGTTTTTTTTTTTAAATTCTGTCGAGTTTTGTTTTTTTTAATACAACAGATAATAGCATGAAGTTTGACATGCTTCTAATGAGAGAGAATTATAATTACTTTGTTATTAATTATCTCGAGTTCTAAAATTCCGAAACTTTGGGATATATTAGAAAACCTTATTCTTAGACTGTGAAAAAAAAAATGAGCAAAATCTGTCGAAAAGTGATTTTATGCTGGTACTCTCTTAACAGTATTAAAATAACATTTCGTGGAATTTCAATTACTTCTTCGCATACTACACTGTGTGTGACTCTCTTGAGTATGGTGACGTTGCCAAATATAATGTTTTGCCAAAAAATTTGTGATAATAAGATATATATAATTGTTTTCATTCAAAACGACAGTAGAATTATAATTTATATCTACAAAATCATGTTAAAATACGTGCAAATATTTTAAATATTTGTACAAAAATTTTTTTATTAATTTCCTAAATAACTTTTGGATGGTTTATAAAGTAAATAAATAAACTTTGTTTATATATTTTTTGGACGATATTTAAATATATGTAAATAGAAATATCACTAAATCATGTTAAAATCAATTGAATTGAGTAATTGATGGTTTAACGAATTGAATTATTGATGTTTAGCCAAACAGAGAAGATATAGAATGTTTTTAGTTAATATCATTCAAAACATGTTTTAATAATTCAGCATATATTAGTCAGGATATTAACAGTACTAAACTTAATTTGAATAAATAACTTCGTAACATTAATACACAAATACATAAAGTATGCGGACTGATAAAAACGTAGTATATTCAGGACAACTTTATATATAGACTTGGATCAATGTTTCTGATTCAAAAAATGTAAGTAAATATTTTCAAAACGTATCCTTAAACTACGAGTACCAGTCCAAGTGGCCGAGCGGTCTTAGGCGTTATGTCTGCGCAGTATGCCTACTTGAAAACTGGGAGGTTATGGGTTCGAATCCCGACATCGGCAGTTTGTCAATTAAGAAAAAAAAAGGGGCGAAGTAACCGGCTATGCTTGAGAAGGTTTTCTGCAGTTTCCTTCACGAATTCCAGGTGAATATCGGCATAGTTTCTATCATAGTCGGCTGCAGCCGCATATCCTACCAATTCCTAGTCTACACACAAAAATTTCTTCCACTCCACTCACATCCTCACATCCTTATGGTCGAAGTGTAGCCCGTCCAGGGCAGCCTCTGCAATCTATCTATCTACGGGTATATCTTTCAAACTATCGACATAAACATAACCTTTAACATATCCAACGAATATGTTTCAGTGTGAACCAACATAAACCAAATGAACCAAAACTAGTGTTATCCATCTTTCGAAAATTTCGATACTTTTTTACCATTTTTAAAATAAATGAAAATCGATCGACCTCATCGGCTATACATATGACATTTTGATACCGATTGTTTTCAGATTAACTAAACCATGTTCAATGTCTTTTTGATAAGTCGATTTAAATTAGAATAAATGTCAGTGATTTCGTTTTTGTTGACTAGGGGTCTAGAGGAGGTCAAACAAACTATCGTTCGTAATTCATGAGTAATATATAAACAACGATTTTTTACACAGTGTTAAAGGATTTCAGGGGAAAAACTAACCTAACGAAAATATCATCAATTCAATATATATATATATATATATATATATATATATATATATATATATAATATGGTACTATTTCCTGTTCTTCGATATTGTCGACAATCAATTTTAATAGGAAATGATGTAAGACTTACTTAAATAACGACATATAGTGAATATAGTGAATAGTGCAGGGAAATCTAAATCATTTCTCATTGTCATTACAATTGTTAGTGTTGTCCCTTTTTGTATTTTATTCGAATGCATTTTTCTGTTTGTCAGAAATATATTCACTGACAGATGACTGCTCATCTTAAAGATTACAAAAATAATTTATTTTAACAATATTCTCTCTCTTTATGTCTCGACATGTAACATACAGTGTACACACAGTTTCAATATAATTATTTATGCCCTGTGTTAAGTAAGCTATGTAAGATAAATTTTGGGTGCCAACCCATATGCATTCCGTGACACTTAATAGTAATGATGTTTTCTTATGTAAGAATAATTTTTCTTCAATCAAGTTCTCACAAAACAATAAATGTAGTAACGTAATAATGAACTTTAGTACTACAGTTCGTTCTAATCTTTTAATACAAGAAGTTTATTAATTTTTTCTTTTATCAAGCCATACAAAAGTGATGTATTGATATATCAGATGAGATCGATCGATTTTCGTTTGTTTTAAAAATGGTAAAAAAGTATCGAAATTTTCAAGATGGATAAAACTAGTTTTGGTTCATTGGTTTATGTTTGGTTTACACTGAAAAATATTCGTTGGATATGTTAAAGGTAATGTTTATGTTAATAGTTTGAAAGTTTAAGGATACGTTTAGAAAATATTTACTTTCATTTTTTGAATCAGAAAACTCGATCCAAGGCTAAACAAAGTTATAGACGAGTTATTAAATTTTCTTGTACACTTCCAATTTCAATGGCGATTGAACGATTGAAATCACTGAACTATCACTAGTCGTATTCGGTGAATTTTCAAGTGAATATAATGGATAATACATCAGAAACCAAAAGATTTTAGATACACTGATAGAAGGAATTTCTTTCCTCAAGAATATATATACTCTTCAAAATATTAGCTTTAATAAAGAAACCCTTGTTTTCATTCGCAGTCGAACCAAAAACATAGGTTTATAGCGAAGAAACTAAACTTCTTGAACGGTGTTTAAAATTAGTAGTGTTCGTTAGTCTTGGCCTAAGAGAGACTTCCTTGGTCAACGACTCTTGTGATTCTTCAGTCAAGAAAATGAAATTCTTGTAAAAAAAAGTATTTTTCTCATTAAAAAATTAATAAAAAACGCAAGAAGAGAAAGTTTATGCAGCGTCTTTAACTGAAGTATATATATTTTGCTGAAATATATTTAACTGAAGTATATCATTACTTCTTTAAAAAAATGTATTTGTTTGGATTAAACAAATGTGATAAAAAATTATAAAGGATGGGAATCGAACCCACCACCTCTGGTATTTTAGAATACAGAGCATTGGTCTAGAATGTTAGAGTTCGTGGGGTCGATTCCCATCCTAGATGTGTATGATTCTTCATATCAAGCATTTGATGTCAAATAATGTTATCAATGTTCAGACATATTACTTATATACCAAATTAAGTAAACACTAATCACTTCCATTGGTATAATATAACCAAAAGGTAACCATACTAGCAAGTTTATATAAAATATAAAACAGTTAATATTTATACCTAATAGAAAAAGATTTTACTATTTTTTTCAAAGGAGATGTCTTACTACATGCAATTGTCCAAGGACTCTCAAGTTGATCGTTTCAAATGCCAGAGTAAGCCAAATTAAATTTACAATATTTTCTTGCAAGAAAAAAGAAAAATTCTTCATTTATTTACAAATTACATTTTCTCTAAATAGAGTCATAAAAAAAAAGTAAGTAGTAAGACAGTGAGTAAAACAAAAACAATTATAACGTTCATCGCAACCATTATATGTGCGATGTGCTATTAAGATATTATTATAAAACTAACACATTAGTTTGTAAAAATATTGTGCTGTAGGGGAATGAATACACTTATTAAGTTTGTACTATCTATCTGTTGTAGAATAATATGATGATGGTGGTATGTTTTATTT
This sequence comes from Nineta flava, assembly GCA_963920215.1. Taxonomy (NCBI): domain Eukaryota; kingdom Metazoa; phylum Arthropoda; class Insecta; order Neuroptera; family Chrysopidae; genus Nineta; species Nineta flava. The sequence continues at coordinate 84,333,254 of OY986043.1, read as the reverse complement.
ACTTGTATATAATACTGTGTATGTACAGTTAACTAACTAATGTAGAACAACATATTAACAAACACCGTGAAGAAAGTTTGTTTAAAAAAAATAAGGAAAAGAAAAAAAATATGGTGTGAAATATTCACACGACCTCTATATATATATATAGAGTTTACCAAATGGCATAAATCAATGTTGACTTCAAATTACAACTGTCAATGATATGAAAAAATTGACTCGACTAGATTCCAGGGTTCGATACATCGTAGATGAGTTTATTTTTTCATATAAATATTTAATTATAAATAATTGCATAAATAATAGCAATATAACCGATACACGCACTAAGTTCTTTTAATTAAACCCACACGAAGAACAATGTTAACTATTGAAATTTAATAACAATCAAGTACCTAATAGTAATAATCAATTTTTACTAAAATGAACAATAATTGAGCAAAAATTCTTAACAATATTCGCATATATAACACAACAATATAACTACAACAATCACATTTACAATCGCTTGTATGCTTTATTGTATCACATGTAAAATTCAACTAGTTCTCACTCAGCTGTCCGGTTCTATTATATACCCAATAGATCTTTTTAGGTTTTTAATAATGGTTCACATATAATGGTACTTATTTGCTATCAAAATTAAATTTGAAGAGAATATGCGAAATATTTCCGCGAAACGATACGACAGTCACATGTCTCTTGTATTGTATTGACTTTTTAAAGTTTTCTATAGTCTCGTCTCGTAATTATAGTTGAAAATTAAAGTCTTCAAAAATTCAATTAAACTAAAATCTATTTTGTACTTAAAAGAGAGTATTATCATCTGTGTTTCGAAAATTTTTTGAAAATCCAATAATTTATTATTCTCGCTAATTTATTTTCGTTTCTCTCGTCTCTCGCAGCATCACTAGACAATATTAAACAGCAATTTAAAGTTTTATACCACTCACGATCTCCGTTCTGAAGATATCTTATTCACAGACGCATACAGAGTCACAAATGGTATCAGTGGTTTTTTGGTATCAGCGGATCTCAAAGATTCGATAACATCTCAATATCGATTTTCAGCATCAGAAGCAAAACCTCGCTATAGACTACATACATATAGAGGTTAAAAACACACCGTAAACAATATTAATTTACTATAATAAATAAAAAAAAGATATAGAAGAATGCACAAATGAAGACGTCGTTATTCTGCATCTAACATCATCATCAGTTTAAAAGTTAATTCATAAATATTTCATAATTAAGAAGTAATTTTTATATTTTTTAAAGAAAATATATAGGAGGAAAGAAATATTTATATTTATTTTTTTTAAATTTATTATTTAAAAAATGTTCTGTATAAATTTTATACAGTAATGACAGAAGAATATGATTATTTGTGCTGTAAATTTGTCAAAAGATGCATCGTGCAATTTCCGGAGTTTTTTTTCAAGTATCTAGAGATATTTTTGATGAACACTTTACGAAATTCGCACGATTTTAATAATCCATATTAATAAAGAAGGATTGTTTGATTTAAAAAAAAAATTGATACCGTGTTCGAATTTTTTTGCTGCGTTTGTTCCTGAAAGTATCAGTTTATTAAGCAGTCTAAAGTTTCTCAGGGTTAGCAATCTACCCCAAGAAGAAGGTAAATAATTTTGTAATTAATTGTTGTCCCGATAAATTGATTGGTTTTGGTGAAAAATTGCGGGTAAAAACATAGTTTCATTGCATTCGCTTATATCCGAATCTATTTGAGTTTCGAATAAAAGTTCGTTGGTGAAATAATGATTCCAGATTTTTGAAAATTTGTCAACTTAAACTTATGTTCAAGACTTGAAAATTTTTTTTTTTTTAAAAAGTGGTTAAATTTTTCCATTTGCTTTTTAAAGAAAAATATGTCGCTACTTACATCTTTAACACACTTGATTTGAAGAATGTGAAAACTTTTTCTTACCTGTAACAAAAGAAAAAGAAAAATTAGACAATCCCAAGAAAAAAGCCACAAAAAATATATTTCACAGATATTTTGATATTTAATTTCGCGTAGGTACAGCTGTTGTAGATCCAAGGTTATTTTTTATCAGGTTTGAGCTAATTTATTACCAGATATTTCAAATTTACTCGTGTAATTTACATTTTTTCACAAAATCATCAAATTAGGTCTCATAGTTGGTATGTCTCATAAAACAGGTACTGTGAAAACGAGAATGACTAAGCCACAAAGCAATATGAAACAAGTGAAAATAACCGACTAAGTTAACTACTTAAATACTCTGTACATACTAAGATCATTATTAATGTATGAACTTTTATACTAATGCCATATACATATTTAATTAACTTATACGCATATTTTTGTAATCTACGATAATAGGGAATATGCATGAAAATTTTTTTTCACTTGAATTGAAGCATGTTTACTTGACAAATATCAAGGTAAAATTACTTTTTAAATAACTTTAAAAATAATCGAGATATGAATGATTGAAAATCCCGATTAGACAAAGAGGGTGATAACCCTCTTGATATGTTATGTGACGTCATATTACACTTTCACCATTTAAAATACACGTAAAACTCCGTTTTTAGTATTTTTGCAAGAAAGAGACAGATAATAATCTTTAAAAGCTTATAGCTTCCTTGATATTTGTCGGATTTTAATTTCGTTTTTAAATATAATTACAGTATTATCAGTATTCATATTCTGAAAATAAATTTGTAAAAAAATGTTCATGCATATTCCCTATTTCAAATGCTTGAGCTGAAAAAGTAACTATTCAGTCAGGAACCTGTACAGAAGTTTTCTATAAACTTTGAACTAAACTTATAATACCCTGGTATATACAGTCTGTTTTCAAAAGTATTTCTAATAGGGAATCAATTTTAAATAAATAAATCTAGAGCACGGTAGTGCGACAGGCCAAGTTTAAGGGTTTTTTTTCCTTCGTTAAATATTTACTAAAAAACCATACATACATACACATACTTAGAAACATCTGGGTGCTTGTGTTATGATGTTGGTTTGATGTCATTTAAGAGTGAGGATTTAGTGATGTCCACTTAATTTATAATATTATCATTCATTACGTATGCATACACACACTACATAGTACTCCCACTATTTTTATTTCTTTATGCACCATTGTGGAGTTATATAGTAAATAATATTTAACATTAATTCTCAATTAGCAAAGCTTTCCAAAACAGACGGTATATCACATATATACCGAGTATAAAAAGAAAACTATGACTCAAATAATGTGGGTTTCATTAACTAGCAATATAACACAATGATAAAACAATGTGTAAAAATTGCTTTTTGTATCGAAACCTTCTAGAAATAAAAACACTTATTCGTAAAATTAAATGTATTTAACATTGAAATAAGCATATAAAGACGCACATTATAAAAAACAAAACACATTTGAATTTTTACGATATCTACATATCTATCATAGATTAAACATTCTAAGATGTTTAATACTATGATATTATGTACTATGGACCACAAAAGTTGAAGTCATTTTTTTAAGCTTTATAATTTATATAGATAGATATATAGATCTTGGGATCTATATATCTATCTATATAAATCTATCTATAGAATCTTGGGATCTAAAAAGTATAGCACTGTATCTGCTGTAATCTAGAGGTTCGCAGCCAAAGATAATGTGGCTGGATGATTCTTCCTCCTCGCCACACAATCTACACATAATGGACCCGTTATGGAGTCCCATTGTGTGCAGATGCTTCCGCAGGGGATAATGCCCGGTAATGAATCCGGTAACCCTCCGCAATTTCATCCTGTTGTCCAGTCTCAGTGCATCGAGAGATAACCTCTTGATTGCTCTCTGAAGCGGTACCTTCGCGAGCTCCTGCCGCGGTACTTTTTCCCAGTGATCACGGTGTTTAGCATTTGACCACCTGTCGTTGATCACCTGTTTACATGTAGTCCTTAGAATTCCTAAAATTGGCTCTGGGCCTATGAAGGGTATTCCGACCTCTCCTTCTTTGCTAAGGTATCTGCTTTTTCGTTTCCTTCGAAACCACTGTTTTGCCAGCTCCAGCAGTTCCTCCAGACATTCGTTGATTACCCTTGAGGTGACTTCAGTTCCAGACAATGCTTTTAAGGCAGCTTGACTGTCCGACAGAACACATACGATCTGATTTATGTAGCCTCTACGTAGGTTCTCACGGGCGCAAGCCAGTAAGGCGTAGACTTTCGCTTGAAAGACCGTGGCATATTTCCCCAAGTTGTGGCTTACATTTGCTTTCGGTCTCTCACCGTAGATTCCCGCCACGGTGGATGTTTTCGGTTTTGGATCCGTCTGTATACCAGATGATTCCTTGCTTGAGATAGGGTGGTTCTCTTTCCGTCCACATGGTCCTATCACAGACTAAAAATGCTTCGGAGAAAAGTTTTTCATTATAAATATAGTAACAAATTTTAGTCGAATCGCTTTTCGAAAACCGAATAAGGCAAAAATCAATGACATCAACTTGTGTGGGAAAATGTACAGCACATAATATGATTACTTTCTAATTTAATAGTACGCAAATAATTTTATCAAATAAAAATTTATTTTCCATACTTACAAAAAAAATAAAAAATAGAAATAATTTTATATAAAATACAATAAAATAAACATTCTTGTATATTTGTACGCAATACAAATCTCACCCGTCGCGTCATTCGCCCGCGTATAATGGAGATTCTTGATTGAATACGACATATAAATATATATATAGGATGTTCTGAAATTCATTCAGGAAAACTATACCACGGTGTAAAGCTGCAAAAAAACAAACTAAAAAGTTTATTTGTCGATTTGACGCTTAGTTTTTGAGATATAATCAATTAAACATTATTAATAAATTCAACCAATCACATTTGCATTTGGGTGTCGCTACTCTAGCGTGCTCTACTGTGGCCGCCCTACTCCACTACTGTGACCCCATATCCTTACACTATGCGCTCTGTGATTTGTGGAGTAGAGCGAATACAGAGCAACACCCAAATGCATGTGTGATTGGTTGAATTTATTAATAATGTTTAATTATTTATATCTCAAAAACTAAGCGTCAAATCGAAGAACTTTATTAAACTTTTTTGTTTGCTTTTGCAGCTTGACATCGTGGTATAGTTTTCCTGAATTAATTTCAGAACACTCTGTATATATATATATATAAAATTGTATACATAAAATTTTATTGTTAGTAGAAGAATTCAAAAATGTGTCTAGTATACGATAGACGGATTCATGTCCAAATGACATTCAGTTAACCTTCATGTTTGTAACAATATGAGTTATATTTTATAATAAATACAAAGGGTATTATTTTCGACATTTTGCAATTTAAATGTGTAAGCAACAGATCGCAGACAACATTCAAACTGTGAAAATATTAATAATTGAGATTTCCATATAACAAATACTTTCATTTTTTTGTATCAAACATGACATAGAATTAATAAGATTTGTCATTGTAAAACTTTCGTAGTTATTGTCAAAACAATGATTATATTTTTGACTTACAACATAAATCCGATAAAGTTTGGATTAACGTCATAAAAACATGACATAAGAATATTAACTACATAATGATGATTTGTGATTTTGAAATGTGGTACTTAATATTTATTATTTTATAGTTTTTCTATCATATTAAGTGTAAACTTTAGTTCAAAACTATTTTCGATCACTCAGTTATGAATTTTCTTTTCCCATAAACTATGTACTAAGTAAATATCAATATTTTTTATGACGTATTACTGCATTAAACATTAATCTAACATTATTAAGCCATCGTACTATATTTATTCATGTTAATGTAGTTATCTTGCAGTAATCGTGTTAAAAAGTTTCAGCTTATAAACCACATCAATTATATGAATAGACTGTGATTGTATACTAGACTTTTTAGACTTGAATGAACCTCGTATACTAGTTCGCTTGGATTATATAAAAATGTCCATCTTTTCGTTATTCTATTACCACAATTAAACGGTCCATAACTTTATTTTCTTCAAAAAATAAATATAACATCATTTTACACTGCCTTAGTTATTTAGCCAAATCACTCGACACGTTTCTTAAATAAAATTAAAAGTAGTGAAATCTCTACTTTGTAAATACCTGTAATGTTAATCCTATAAGTTTTTGAGAGCGATTTTTATCAAAACTGATCGGAAAATAAATTGAAAACGATGTTAGATACTTATATTTGGATAATTTATTAGAAATTCAGCCAATTTCGTCGACAACGCGTTTCACACGACAACTATCTTAAGAATTAAAGTAAGAAAGAAACTGGAGTCAAAATAAGGAATACTATGTAAAGTCGAAAATACATTTGCTGCTCCTTGGGTTTTCACAAGAAATTATGACGTAAGAAATTACATCATTGAATTGCATTGCAATTAAGTTTTATGCTATTAAGTAGTAAAAAACGTGTTCAGTAACTTGCGATCGGATTTACTGTTGTAATAAATTCAGAAGAAAAACGGAAAGGTATCATATTCAAACCAATTACGCTACTTAAAAATGCCAACAGTTTATTATTGCAAAAGTCTAACCAGCCTTACTCTGAGCATGATTACATGAAAATATGAGATGACCAATAGTAGTTTTGATGACAATAGTGGAAAAATCTACCAAAAGGAAATGTACGGAGACTTTGTTGCTATAGCTAATATATTTCCAACTTAAGTTTTTTGCTAATCTTGAGGGGAACAACTGTGGTAATAAATAAACAAGAAAAACGTTAAGATATCATATTGAAAGCACGAATGCTCAGAGTAAGGCTGAAAATACATTTGCAAGAATAAACTGTTGGCCGTAAGGCTGGAAATACATTTACAAGAATAAACTGTTGGCTAGTAAAAGTTGATTCCTGCAAATATATTTCCAGCTTTACGTTGAGCATACAACTACAATTTGGAAAAATATGACATAACAAATAGTAGCTATGATGGTAGCGGAGAAAAATGGAGTAAAAACTACCAAAAAGTCTAAACAAAATTGTATTCCTTAGTTTATATATTATTCCTTATAGTTATTCATGTATTTATTATACAATAATACACAATTTATCAAATATTTAAGTGCACTTTATTTGTAAAATAAATTGAAAGTAATCTATGAATAATTTATTGAGATAAAAGTAAAAAATAAAAGAGAAATTACTATAAGAGCGCGGAAATGTTGGATGCTCGCGGAAACAATATATATGTACATTTAAAATTCATTTTATAGTTTTATAACGAAAGTAATAATAATAATTATAGAAACGAGAAAAATATTAAATAAAAATAAATAAATAAATTTTTTAAATAGTAAGACTCATTTATTTCATTAACATTTTAATAAATAAATATTTAATGTTTAGTGAAAAATAAAACAGAAAGCGAAAATATTTCTTCTCAGAAATAGTAAAGCAGGAATGAAAATGAAGATACAAATAACAAATAAGGAGGAAATATATATATATATATGTATATATATATATATATATATATATATATATATATATATATATATATATATAGGGTGAGTCAAAAGTCATGGAGTTTTTCAAAATGGTGGATAGGGAATGAAATTCTAAGATGAAAAGTCCTTGGTCATTTTTGCACTTGACCCATCGTTAATTAGATATTAATTAATCAACAACCATTTTATTTAAAATATCTATTTAAATATCTTTATTTAAATATCTTTATTATTTAAAACAAAATTTTCTCTATAATGTAATTTGAAAAATTTTCTTGGACCAAACACAATCTGCCTTAACGCTAAACTTTATTCAATTTCACTTATATTTTTAAACTTTATAAACAACCTTTTTGTATCATATTTTCTGTGATTGAAATTAGAATGAAAAATTTGATAGCTTGTTTGAAAATTTTTGCAATAAAATTGGTACCGATTTTGCCTATACACAAACTTAACCAATTAAACATCAATCGACATAAATCCAATGTCTTGTTTTCCAAATTACGGACCAAACAAACAAATACTTTTTTAGATATATAGCCGCGAGTACACTACGAACTTAAAGGAAAAACCGATCGAGACAACTGAAATTTATAGAGAAATCTTCTACCAACTTTAAAGGCTTAATTGGGAAAAAGTTTCGAAAAACAAATGTAAAGGTTAATTAAAGAAATCGATAGTAAAATTATCCTGTACATTCAAGAACGACATCCAAGAAAGTAAAACATGAACAAAAAAAAATAAAGACAGAAAACAAACAAATGACTATACCCAGTAAAATAAAATGAAGAAAATGTTTTAATATAAATTTTCCTATCGTCATTTTCTCTTTATCTCCTATTAATATAATAAAAAATGTGGGTGTATGTACCGTACATGGTATGTTTATATGTATGTATGTGCACAGGGTGATGTACTCAAAATAGTATGCACACAATTATGGCAACAAAAATTTAAAATATTGTTGTGATGAAAATTATTACTAATTTTTGGACCTCACACATTTTTCTAAAATAAAACTCTAAGTATTACGAAAAATATTTAGGAGGAAAAAATTTTTGCCCTTGGAGGAAGGATTATTAACTGAAAATAATAAGATCAAGTTTCGATTTAGTTTTTTTTTTGCCTTGAAAACTAAGGTTTTTTTTTAAAGGAAAAAATAAAAAATCAAATAATTTATTTTATTGGGAAAAAATTATCGTAAAATCAGATAATTTATTTACGATAAAAAAAAAGTACGAATAAAAACAAGTATTAATCTGTTCAAAAGTATAAGTTGGTAAATAACTTGCAAGTTGAATTATGAATCATTTACTCGTTGTAAAATTGAATATAACTTTTAAATTAGCAATGGCCGTGTTTGATAAGTGGATATTAAAACAAGAGGGGTGTCATACTGGTTCGATTCCTGACGGTCCATTATAATTTTTAAAAAGTTTTATAAATAATCAGAACCTTCGAATGCACCCATAGTTGTTGAGAAACTAAATTGTTCGAGAAACGTTTATACAAAAATATATTCTCAAAATTATTTTCAAAAAATCAACAACCATGTCCTAGAAAGGTCAATTACGGGTACAAAAGCCACGGGCATTGCTAATTCGAAATCAGTTTAAATTTGACGTTGTTCAGTTTAAGATTACCATTGTTGGATTGAAATAATCAAAGTTTTAAAAATTGTTCGATTAAGTCAGTTTAAAGTAAACTATTGTTCAAGTAAAAACAGTTGTACATTGTTGTATATAAACGAGATAAGAGACTCCATTTTAATAAAAAGAAGTTATTAAAATGTAAATTCTTTTTTCTTTGTTCAAATCGAATCATTCAGGTTTGGAGATCATTGAGTTTTTGTTTTATTATAATTTTTTTTTTAAAGTGTGTGTTGACCAAATCTACATAGATTTAGTAATTTTATTTTACTAATATTTGTGTTTTCTTTTTGTGTCGAGTATCGGAATCTGTTGTAGGTACAACAGGGCTAATTTTGAAGGTTAAAGAGAGCCAAGATCGCGCGACAATATGAATTTTTATTTTAAAAGAAATAGACATGAAATCCAACTTAGAATAGAGTAGAATACTTCACAAGATACCTGAAAACAAATTATTCGTCTTGGAAGTAATTATTTTGAATAATATGTCATACGATTTTGTTAGTGATATAATCAGTTCTTTTCCATACATTGTAACCAGGCGATATTATACACTACAGAAGTTAATTGACTTATAAAGGTGGGCTTAGATTACAAAATATTAACAGATTAGCTACGTATAAATTATAGCGAATCTCTCTGTATATTGTATGTGTCAGATGATGATGAAGAAATGTTAAAACGACTGAATGTTTATTTTTACAATGTCGCTAAATAAACATGATTATAGAAAACGAATAAAAGTTCGTTTACTTTTGTAGGACATTTATTTCCACTCTCTTCATATATATATATATATATATATATATATATATATATATATATATATATATATATATATATATATATATATATAGTAGGCACTTCACCAGAAATCAATATGACAAGGAGAATGGTTTGGAGGAAAAAATTACGTGTATAGATACATAGAAAAGTTCTTCGATGTTGTGTAACTAACGTTTTCTCAGATAAATGAGAGAACCGCACGAATATGTATTACAGAACAATAAATTCATGTACAGTCGATGTAGATGTGTTCTACACTTAAGATCTGTAATATTATAAATTATACACTGGGTAAGTACTTTTTTAAATGTATTTAGTAATGGAATGTACACCGTATTGGAAATTTTTTATGGTATATCGATTGCGTGTCATATCCTCGTTAGAGAAAAAAAACACTATTTCTTTAATTATTTACAATACTTGAGACGCTTTTCATTTTCCAAAGTTTGTGCTCCACATATGCAAAGAAAAATGCATTTCGATTTATTTTATACAGTATTGGAAATTCTATTAACAGAATATTGACAAGCAATATTTTTCGCTTACAATCTATAATGTTTGAAATTTTGCAGATTGGCATTAGTTAACATGAGACACTCGCGTAAGGCTTAGGAGCCTAAGAGTTCATTCAAGTATATGAATTTGTTGTTTCTTATGAAGGTTAAATTTTCTGAAAAAGAAACAATATTCTCCAAATATTTTAAATGAATGTTAATACACTTTTCTTTATAACTACAAACAGCTCTACAATAAAAAAGATCTGCTACAAAACAAATTGCGTTGAAACAACCAGCCCTTAAGTAATTTTGAATTTGAAGAAAATATATCACGTTACAATTTCTTCAAGTAAAATTTTTACGGACTATTAAACAATACATATAATCTAAAAATATCTGCCATTCAATGAAATTGATATATAAATAAATTTTGGAATATACTACATCTACATAAATTTTTACATTTATACTATAATTTATTTGTTTTGCTGAATATTTGTATGAATGACAAACACAATTTTTCATTACACACTACAAAGGACACCAGACCAGTTTTCAGATTCGATTTCGAGTCGACATGGATAACATAATAATTCAATCTATTATCACGAAACATTTAAAAAAAACACAAAACACATCTACGTGTAATAAAACAATATATTAGTTTAAGAGCTATAGCCGCCAAATATTTGTATATTACGGTTTATGCAACTCTTCTTACTAGTATTAGTTAAAAGCAAGTGTTATTATTCTAAAAAGGGTTCTATCTATATGTTAGTCTATACCGTCTGTTTTGGACAGCTTTGCCAATAGAGAATCAATATTAAATATTATTTACTATATAACTACACAATGCTTCATAAAGAAATAAAAATAGTGGGGGTACTCTGTAGTTAGTAGTGAGAGTATACATATATAATGAATAATAATATTATAAATTAAGTAGGCATCACTAAACCCCCACTCTTAAATGACATCAAACCAACATCATAACACAAGCAGTCCAGATGTTTGCAAGTATGTGTATGGTTTTATTGTAAATATTTTATTTAATTATTCAACATTGATTCCCTATTAGAAATTCATTTGAAAACAGACTGTGTAGTATACGCTTGTACTTTCATGCTTGAGCCATCTTCACCGTACTGGAGATTGACATTGGTACTCATATGACGTTTAATATTCTCCTTTGAAATTGATCTATATGTTTTAATGAATCATCTGCAAATTGAATGATTTTAATGTTGAATTTTTCGATAACCACTATGATGAGGAGATCAAAAGATCGCGAAACGTTTGGAACTAAAAATAAAAATAAAGAAAATAATCTTATAATTAATTCACCGATCCTAGGCCATACAAAAAAATCTGCCATAACACTCATGGAGTTGTGGGTTCGTAAAGAACTGCGAAGCAATTCCGATAAAGACAAGCAGCAATCAAGGATACATTTCATGAATTGAAAATCAAAATGAAATAATAATATTTACGTTAGATAGAAGTATTATTTATGTCGTCTGGTATATTACGTAAGTTACTCTTAAACAGTGCGTGCAACTGGAACAGATGAATTGTAAGCGTTGACTCTTGGACTACTCGTACCATATACATAAAAGTTGACATTCATTATTCATTTGTTTTCAGTTTAATTAAAAAGTCGTCACTAATTTAAAATATTACTTGTTGAATTTGTTGTTTTGTTGTTGCAGTTGATAGATGTGAAATGTGTTTTAGATTGATGGTGTGGGTGGTGTTTGTTGTAATTTAACGTAATAATATATATACATATATATATATACATATATAAGTGCTTTATTTTTTTTTGTAGTCAATGTCATTGAATATCTCTTTACTTTTATTATTTACAAGACAGAAAATTGATTAGTTTTTTGTGTCGAATTACCATAAAAAGTTTCTTTAATATTAAATTTCATTTTGTGTACATTTTGAAATGAAAAGAAAAAAAATAACGTATAGAAACGATAATGACATTAACGACAAAAGTGTGAGAGGCTATGACACTGGCGACAGTCATGGGAAATTGTATACATTTAGTTTTTTTTCATCTTCTTCTTTGTTTAATACTTTTAATTAACATGGAGACTAATAACGTAAGAGAACTCGACCAAAATGTTTGTTGTTTTTCTGTTATTTTTATGGATATTAATTGTTATTGGACTATTTTATTTTATTTAAGTAATATAATTCTGAATTCGGGGTTGAATACCAATATCTTTGCAAGTAAAATTGGGAAATAATATTAAAAAATCATTAAAATTTTCAAAATATAGATAAATTATTGCGAAATTTATTAGACAAAAGAAAAAGCGGTCATGCCACTTAACTCATAAAATCGGTGTACGATTGGGTCACCACTAAAAGTAAAAATTTGTGCAAGTGCAATTTGTGTTGCAGATAAAAGAATAATTTTATGAAAAGCGTGTTACAACTTCTTTGGTGTAATGAACTATTCTGCAAAACATGAAACAAATTACATGTATTATCGATGTATTTGTATATACCTATAATTAATATGGTATTTAAAAATGACATTGTTAACTATTATTCGTACTTGAATGACCTTAACTTGTACATAAAACCAATTGAAAATAACAAATAACTAAATAAATTGCTTAAATATTCGGTAAATACTGAATTTATGAAAAAAAACTTCAAACGAATGTTGTTTATTTTTATAGAAGGAATATTATTTGTGTTTTTTCTATCTCTTACCGTTTACAAAGATGGATTTTTTTTCTGCCTGTGGGCAATTTTGCCAACTCATTAACTTGACGTATGGAGATAGGCAATTAAAGTAATAAGGTCATGTTTTGAACACGTATATTAAAAACGCATGTAAAAATTACACTTTGAACAAAAATATACTAAACGCCAACAGAAGTATAACCTCAAAAAGTAGCATCAACCACGATTGACCCATTTTTCCTCAAAAAATGTGTTTTCATTCATTTAAAATCCATACATTATACATTTAGAATACATTTGGACGTATTCAAAGGTGTGGAAAGTCTAACTTATGGCATATTAATGGAATAAATGATATCCTTGGAATTCTTGATAAATCAGGATATCTAAAATAGTACTGATATTTACAACTATTTTTGAAATCTACTGGTTTGCTGAGGAACAAAAGTACAACATTCTTACGGGAAAGTTTTGTTGTTTTAGTGCAGATATTTGGAGATAATCCACCAATTTAGTGAATCAAAGTCTTTAACAAGAATCGAATATATTTAAAAAAAATTTTTAACCTCATTGTGAGTTGAATTCATTTTTGGAATAGCTAATTTTTGGTTAACAAATTTACACCGATTTCATGTATACCAAACACTAATATTTGATAAAATTTATCAACCACATTAACTACAGATAATAACAGATACATATACATTAGGTCGTGTGCTAAAAACCTTTAAAATCTCTGAAAGCCGTAAAACCTTATCTCATAATTCTTCGTGTTTCATTAAAATATTTTGTTCGTATTAAAGAGTATCGTCATATACAACTAACAAGGTATACTACTTCAAGTTCAGGTTGATATTTATAGATGATATGTGATGTGATTCACACACATTTATCGTAAACGAAAGAAAAGTGAGGCAGCTCCTTAAAGGCCTTTTACTACTCTACTGTGTGCAAAACAAAATTTTCATATGACATCATTACATATTATTAGTACTTAAAGTTTTGTGTAAGATTTTAATGATTAAAGTAAATTATGTATTCTGTAACAAGAAGAAAATTTTACACACTTTTCTTGTGAAAATATATATATATATATTTTGGAGATATAGATAATATACTGAATGTTACAGATAAAACGGGCAATAGTTGACACATTCACTTTTTCTAAGCTTACCAGTCCAAATAGCCGACTTGCCCAGTATTTAAATTTTTAGATATTCGTCCATAAACTACTACAATATCTAGAATACCAGTAAAAGAAAAATGACAAATGGAATACACACGGGAGGCTTGGGATCGATTCCCCGTATCGAAACCAATTTATACCAAGAGACCTTGGTATATTCAATCTGAATTTATTGGACTTTGAATAAATTTTGTCTATTTAATAATAAATCGAAGTTTGTTTATGGTGAAGAAGAGTCGATGGCGAAATATGCATTGAACTAAAAGCTGCTATATATTGAAGTCCAAGATCTAGTGCAAGTACACAATAAATCAAAGAAAATTATATTTATCTCTCCAATATTGATAATTAATTCTATCGCACCCTGTAGAGTGTTGATGAACATGAGATATATGATAAATCCCCAATTCTCTGTATTCCGTTGCTTTCGTTTCATGGTGTTAAAAAGGTGAAAGTTCATTTGGTTACAATTAATACTATTCGTTAGAGCCTAAATTCCATACTATATTTCGGTATCCACATATAAAAATGCTGGATGCGGTAGGAAATATAAAAATGTTAAGGTAGATGCTCTCGAATATCGGAAAAAATTGATGTCGGATCAAAATCGAACAAAAATTACTATTATTCAAATTTGGAATCAACGAGAGGATTTATTTATGTCCATGTCCAACCGATTGGTGACGAATTGGCGAAAATTGGACATGTATTTTTTATATCTTTGATCTTCAATCTCCACAATTCTCCATTCCTGACAAACAAACTTGCCGTTCATGTTCTTAGATTGATAGAAAGATTGAATAGGTTGCTGCCCTGGACGGGCTACACTTCGACCATAAGGTATATGTGATGCCTAAGGATGTGAGGATGTGAGTGGAGTGGAAATAATTTTTGTGTATAGACTAGAAATTGGTAGGATATGCGGCTGCTGCCGACTATGATAGGAAGAACTATGTCGATATTCATCTGGAGTTCGTGAAGGAAACTGCAGTAAACCTTCTCAAGCATAGCCGGTTACTTCGTTCTTGTCCATACGCCAACAGTTTTGGTCTTTCTTAATACGTCAATTATTAAGAAAAACTGCCGATTTCGGGATTCGACCCACAACCTCCGAGTTTCCAAGTAGGCATACTGCGCAGACATAACACCATAGACCGCTGGAATACTTGGACTGGTTCATGTTCTTACTACCGCTTATTGCTGTTAGTTCCTTAAGACTATAACATTTGATAGAAACAGACTAGTCAACCTCAACTGTGATAGTTACATATACGCTACTAGAGTTATGTTAATAAAATAATGGAATTATTATTCTTTTTTTATGAAAAATATAACTTATGCTTGAAATGTAATTTTGGAATATGACGTCATGAGTGAACTTTAACAATAGTGAGTGCAAGCCTTTAAAAATAAAATCTTTTACAAAGTAATATTTAAATGATATATCGTGTGGTGCTGATATCAATTGATGCTACCAAACTGATTTTTCACTTGTATTAAGTAGCCATTGTAGATCATGACAAATAGTAATTAAAGAAAATTGATAGATAAGAAAATATATACAATGCGAGACGCTCGCATTCTCACATAGGGAATAAACAGTCATCGTTTCGTCATCATTACAAGCTTGAAGCCTGCAGTGTAAACTGTAAAGCAACAGAAGAAGAATGCGATGAAGATGATGATGAAGAGGACATCTCCGGTCTCGTTCGTATCGCTACTGTGTTTGTTCACTACTACATTCACTGTGTTGTTGAAGTGTTGTTATATTTATTCGTAACATGATCTCTTATAAATGTAATTAAGATGCGTATTTCATTTTAACACAACAAATGTGTTTGTAAATACATTAAAATTAAGGAATGTAATGTTATACTCACTTCTATATATATATATATATATATATATATATATATATATATATATATATATATATATATATATATATACTAGTAGACGATGTAAAACGGTAAGGACACAACAAACGTAAGGATATTTATCGTTAGAGAAATGTAATAGGCACCGCTTGTATGGATAGATACTGTACACATAGCTAATACTATTCCTTGTTTTACCCCATCTTATACAGAGTGTATTTTACAATTGGTGTCATATATTTTCGGGTCGGATAGATAGTCAAAACATGCAAAAAATGTTGATAAAAACAGGGGTGTAACAAGTAATATACGAGAATTTAAAAAGCCCGACAACTTAAAAAATAATTTACTTTTCTGTAGTGCCAAAAAGGGTAACATAAAAGTCTTAAGATACAAAATAGTGAACAAGATTTCAATAGGTACTGTCAATCTTGAACGTATCATGAAAACAAAATTCGTTACACAGGAGCTGCGTTAAGTTCGCGAATTTCCTTAGAATACATAAATACATACTCTCTAGTCACAATTTAAGTCTGATGAAAATGAAATATCATATCTGATATCATTTTAGTATTTTCAAGGTCAATTTTATTAATAAATGGCATACGTCAAGGGGAAAGGTGGGCATAAAGATAGAAGAAAACACAAAATATAAAATATCTCTCTTAATACTGGAACAATCGAAAAATTTATAACGAGTAAAGTTGTAGAAAATCAAGTTTGCTATAATTCATTACCTTATCATTTTTACCAAACTCTAATGTGTACAGAGATATTTAGAATTTTAACTTTCAATTTTTAATTGTAAATATTTCTGTAAATATTAGTGTAACAGAAAAATGATAAGAAACAAAATTACAGTAAAACTAAGTACCTACAACTTAACTCCTGATAATTTTTTCGATTTTTCAACTAATTTCACAAATTTTGTGTTTGTGGCACACAATGTAACTGTGTTCTATCGAAAAATGGTCCACTTCTGCATTAGTTGTAATACAGGGTTTGATTTTGAACATAGGTGGTCTAGATCAAACACCAATTAAATTTCGTACAGACAGTTCACCTAATGATTAGCTACACACCTGGTACACAATGTTTCTGACTGTGTTAATAAGTGGTGTCGATGAAGTTTGGAGATGCTTCTCTTACAAAACTTACCAGTACACACCAAATAGGTTCTAAACGACAATGTTGCGCTTTGTCATCGACATTAGGTTTAAAGAGACGCATATAATATTATGGTGATATGATAAGGGTATATCTAGGGCGATGACATTCGCCGTCTCTGTTTTATGATGGATTGTAAATTGAGGACACGTTCACTGCAAATTAGTGAACGCAACATGATGACGATATGATGTTGTGTGTGTATTCGTCCGTTAACGTTGATGGTTTCCAGTATATATTCGGTTGTCTTTCGTTCTCGCCCAGCTAATTTTGTATAATTCTGTCTTCATTTGTTTTGGTACTGGTAACCCATGTTGTGAAATATTATTATTGATGTTTACTTTATTCAAAAAATTTGTAGGTTATGTGGTTAGGAATTCAGAATAAAGATGAAGGGACTTGTCATAATTTCCTTTTTCTTTTGAATACTAAACAAATAACAAACTGTGTCAAATGTAACTTTTTAATCTAAAAAGATAACTCGAATAGAAAATACAA
The DNA here is from genome assembly GCA_963920215.1 of Nineta flava. Taxonomy (NCBI): domain Eukaryota; kingdom Metazoa; phylum Arthropoda; class Insecta; order Neuroptera; family Chrysopidae; genus Nineta; species Nineta flava. The sequence continues at coordinate 84,315,398 of OY986043.1, read as the reverse complement.
AATCATTAAAGCGGCACTAATAATTTAGATGACCTAGATGCAAAAAATGACCTTCTGAAAGGTTTGAGAAGACAAATGTATTTTTGAAGATATGAGACTTTGTCGTGTGCTATTTTTAACGTCTTTAAAGACAGAGCCTATTATATATTTTTTTCAAAAGGCATACTAAATAAGTCTTCCAATTTGCATAAAATTGCAGAAGCTTCATAAGACAGAGCTCGACGGTATTTTACAAAACATGGAAAACGTTCTTATTTTTTAAGAAAATTTTTTAAGAAACCTAATCAAAAAAAAAAAAAATGAGGCGCTTTTAAGTTACATGTCTGTAAGGTATTAAAAAGCTTCCTACCACTTTCCCAGATTTCACAAATTTTTGAAATTTCTATTTCATGTTGTATTTTCGAATTTCATCATGAGATCAACTCGACAGTATCATAAATTGCAAACATCTCTAACGTGTCAAATGACCAGTCCAAGTGGCCGAGCGTGTATCTATCTATCTAACGTGTCAAATGAATCCAATATATTATAAGTGGGTGAAAGTCGACTTTCTAGTTTTGTTTACACATTTATTGCATTGCAAAATAGATTATTGCAAATTAAATAATTATTATTTAAATAAATAATAAATATATATAAAAGATATAATTGATCTTTATTAAAATTGATCTTTTTAATTTGATTTATGAAATGTTATTATTTTAATATGTAAATTACCAAGGTTGTTAACATTCACAGCAACCGTGATAATAGAGGGAAGTTATAGTTGTTATGCAACAGATAAAAAAGATGAACAAAATTATAATAATAATTTAATGATGAAGCGACACCGCTACAGCATTACGTACAATTTCATCTAAAGGATGTAAAAATATTTTATCAGTTTTTGCAAAAAGGTTATATTTTTAGAAATTTTTCCGTTTACAAATTTACAATTTTGACTCTAATTATCAACAACTCTAATTATTTGTTTTATCTCAAAAAAAGTACGGTTTTTGTCTTTGCTGTAGATTTGGATTTAAGTGTTTGATTGAAAAAGTTGTCAACACACAATAGTATTTATTTTTGTTAAGATGCATCAGATTGGAATAATTTGAATATAGAAAATAAACTCTATGTACATAAAATGTATTTATAAATTTATTATATATTCGAAATATATACATTCAATTATTATTTTTGATAAAAACTTTTCGTAAATTCCCCATTGACGACAATATCCATATATGTATATGGATATAAACTCTAAACATGAATTTGAGATTAAAAACTAAATTGTTCCAGTTAGTTTGAGTGAGATAGACAACACTCACTACACACACACATAACATTCGCCTGTCACATAAATAGTTTTTAAGTTTTTAAAGAAAAGTAACTTTAACAGTTCACAACAATCTGGGTGGCTTGGTTGGGTGGTTGAGAACCGTCCTCGTTTGTTGGAAGTATTGGCGAGCGTAGTAGGTAGGTAGAGGCAACTTGACTTCTTTCTTTTGAACATATTATACACTTTTACACGGTAACACATTTGAAGCACATTTCATGCGACTTTAACAAGTTTTTCCTTCAAGTACTATATATTTATTTATATAAATATACAGGATGTCTCACGGACTACGATACATATTTTTTTAAATAGAAAACATAAAAGTATTTTCCATGTTAGTGGTGTAGCTCAAATTATTTTTCCGACTTTTGTGATACTAGGTGAATAATCAGAGCTTTTTAATGGGGAAAATTGGCTGTTTTTATCTTTACCTTCGATTAAGTTCAGAATAAATTTGATATAATGTAATATTGTAATCGACTATCAATGCTGAAGGGTATTGTATTGTGATGGCAAACATTATAATACATTGCCTACATTGAAATACCAAATTTCTTTAGAGACACATATTTCTCGTCCATCTGAAGCTATTTTTCCTTCATCTGAAGCCTAAGATCTATTAGTTTCTATTAGTTCTATTAGTTTATTTGAGCATAATCGGTACTTTTTATCGGTGATAACGTTATTTTAATGATTTATTGTCTAGTTTTCTAGAGTTTTCTAATTTGAATTGCATGTCTATTACTTTCAAAACAAAGTTACACACTCTACTCTGGCGTACACAAGGATCTGGAGGTAAACAAGGCAGCAAATGACCTGGTAGAGAATAGCATCCACACCACTTACAGGATCAGAGCTCTTCTTCGATCTTGGAGGTCGTATTATTTATGAAGAAATCTCAGGATGGATAATGAAAGAAAACCAGTTTCGCTCTAAAAGACTCATCCAGGACTAATCAAAAATATTCTTGAAAATTTCTATCAAAGAAGGTAGATAATCTGCGGCAGTGTGAATAAAAGATATTGCGACTTCTGGAAGGTTTCTACACATTTTAAACTCAAGACATACCTACGGAAGTGTTAAGATTAGAAAACCAACGACCAAATGCTATAATGCTGCATCAGGTCTGGTCGAGAATTTCTATAATCTCAGTATAAAAAACCATACTATTAAAATATATTGAGTGGCACATTCTGTACATATAGAGCTTTTTGTGAATGACTTCTCTTTAGTTTGAAAAACTGTCAAAAGAAATATCTTACCCAGGTAGGTAGTGTACACTATATTTACTTGAATAAATACAAACATAACCATTCAATATGAATGGGGTCTTCTCTATAATATAGACTTTTTATAGTTCTACAGTACAAACTATTTTACTTTTATACGTGTGGCATTCATTCCTGTATGAGGAAAACCTTATTTATTTATTATGCCATTTTTTTTAAAAAGACATGTTTTCAAAATTTTATTTATTTTATATCAATAAATTGTTTTAATATTACCTATTTAAACAACTTTATAAGTCATATTGTCTGTTTCTGATATAGTGGGATTTCGAAATGTTTCATCATTTCTCCGATAGATGGGTCATTCGATATTCTTCAAATATTTAATAGATATCGTAAAGAAGACATTCGATTATTAAAAATTATGTCCTCAATCAGTTATAATTATATCGAACTTTATGAAAAACCCATAGAATTTAGGTGTAATAGAGCAAAGTTTATCTCGTCGCCAAATCCAAATAAATCAATTTATTGAATATTTCAACGATTTTTCACCTGATTTTAGTGAATTTTCTTTTGAAACCTGCTATTATTAAGGTTATATTATTAAATTTTTAGATAAATTATCGATTTTTAAGTCAGTTTTAGTAAATTTTCATCTCACACCAGAAAAAAATTGCTAAGCTACTTTAAAAAATGGTCAAAACACAATTGTACATATACTTCACGATATAAAGATCTATTAGAAAATCGATTTGCGGCCCCAAAAACATAATCTGTGGATTACATAATTATTAAAACAGCTGCAATCAAATTATTACACCTTAAAATGAGTGAAACGGTAATTATTTTATTAATCCTATCTTGTAAACGGTTATCGAGTAAACGGTTATTAATCATATTTTGTATTTAATTCTTTTTCAAATAAAATATAATAACAATTTGGAGACACTCCTTAAATATTTTTCGCTATCAACAGACAACAACAACCCCATACAAAAACACGTAAAGTCTTTTTTCTTTTCTTGTCAATTTTGTCGTCATATATAATTTGAACTAAAAAAATATTCGTCTCATGTGTATATAATTTGGTAAGGAAAAGACGACAACGCTTAGAACATACAACATAAAACATGACAACACACAACAAGAAAACTCAACGACAACATAGTTTAAACTACAGTAAAATAGCAGAAAATAATAACATTAACATGGTAATATTCGATGGTATTACCAACATAATAATAATAATATAAGTAAAATATAGTTATATTAGAAAATATTTTTGAATAAAGTTTTTCGAGTATGTACGTATGTATATATACGTATATATGTACAATCTCCTGCATTAAAATTGAACCAAGCTGAATCCAAAGTTTCCATTGTCTTTGTTGGTGTTAGTAGTAATAATAATAAAAAATCGGTATTAATGGAGTATCAAATATGTAAAATATGCACTTAGAGAGAAATTAACTTTACATAGTTTTTTTATAGACTCTATTTTGTATAGAATACTAAAAATTTTGCATAACTAGAAAAATAATAAAAAAGAGTATCAACTATGTAATGCATATGTCTGACAAAGATATAATATATTATATACATAAAATTATATACAGCTTCTTTTTTAAAATACACCCAATCTGAAATATTTATAGTATATCTATCGCTGTCTATATGTAATGTACTATGATATGGTTTACTTTGTCACACTTAAACCATCAGTTTTGTATTATAACATAAATAACTATCATATTATACTTATCACTCTCGAAATACAATCATTTATATATAGTTGCATCTTACTCGTGCATGTATACATCGTCGTTATTGTCCGTCGTCCGTCGTGTGAGTGTAACACCATATCATGGCATACTGTGTATAGACAGTGATAAATGCACTACACAATGTTGCTATTGGGTCTATTTTAATTTACGTAGTGTATACTATTGGATCATTTCACACTAATACTTAAAAATGTGTATAATTATTTATTATGTTTGTATAGATGCATAAACAGAAGTGTATGATGCACCCATACATATATCGTCTAAGAATTGTGACAATGTTGAAATTTAAAAAAAGTTATGCATATAAAAGACAAAGTTGGAAATCAAACAGAACAAGCAACTAAAAATAATGGCAAAATTTTGAGATTATCAAATATATTTAGTGTATCAAATAAACATATTATTACACTTTCTATATGCACTATCAAAATCTTTGACTTTGCTGAGAGTCAAATTCAGGTTGGTTCAATTTTTTTGCACGGTGAGTGTATGTATCCATATACCTATCTATCCTGAGTTGTATCATCCATATATGTATGGTATGTATGTATGTATGTACTGTACGAAGTATATCAAAAAGGATCAAAGTAAAACGACGACAAGAGTTATTTTTGAATTTCATTTAGTTTTCTAAACTCATGGAAATAGTTTACCATCTCATCTCATCACACACACAGTTCCACAACCATATTCTTCTTTTCTCATTCATAAATTTTCTTGTTGTTGAGAAAAGAAAAATTGTAATTTATAAACTATATTAAAATGTTATATATATTTCAACTTTGTACGTACAGAGTGCGGTTTTACATGTACATATGGCAGAAAAAATGCTCGTTTTTTGAAATTTTATAATTGATTTGTGCCCTATTTATTCAGTTTCCGGAAAAATGCTTTGAATAAAACTTGTTCATTATAAATTTACTAACAACTTTTATTCGAAACATTTTTCCAAAAACCAAATAAATAAGGTACAGTAGCTAACCGAATATCATCAGCGTATGCAAAAAAACTCGTCATACTTATCGACCTGTGATCATCTAATCTAGTGGCTCAATGAGAAAACCATGTACAATCCCGTTTATAAATAGTGAGCCAGTAAGTCACATTCTGACCGAATTATATATATATATATATATATAATATTACATATAGTAACAAAGCATGTTTCAACTGGTTCAATTTTTACTAACGGGTGTGTACTTGTATTACGGTTAACATTAATACCCCAATGTTTATTCTTAGTTGCTGAAGAAGTCACAACAAAATTAAAAAAACGTTCAAAATACAAAACATGTAATTATAACCAATCTACTTGGAACTTGCGGGTTCGATTCTCACCGGTAAAAATTTGTCAATTAAATTTAATAGGACTGTTAATTGACTAAACTGTCCGCTTATGGACAAAACTCCTTCTCTTCACGAACTCCAGATGAATATCGGCATAGTTCCTAGAAAGTCGATTGCAACCACACAACCTGCCAATTTCTAGCCTACATACAACACATCATTAATGCATGAGTAATAAAAATTAATATAGTTGAAAAAAATAATGATGTGGGTTAAAATATAATGGGTGGCTTGTGATTAAAAAAAAAAAAACGGTGTAGGTAATGAGTAATGAATAATTACACTAGACAACTTCGCGTTAGTTCGGTTTATATAAAATAATTTTATTTTAATTTAATTTAAATTCTATGCACAGAAGGTATCTATTACATTAACTATAACATTATATACAGAAACCTACTTTATCAATCAATGTTTCATGAACATGATAGATTTATAAACAAGTTTATATACCATACATACATATTAACTTGTGCATCATTATATATATATACCTATGTAAAAAGTAATTAATCAAAACCTATTATCTATGATAATGATAATATACCTTATTTAATTTTAAAAAATACGAAACTCCCCCATATTAACACAAAAAAAAAGGCCGTGGTTGGTGCCATTTACACGTGTCAATAATGTTTCATATGTAATTATTCATATACGTGAATTATGTCAAATTTTATCTTTTATCTTTGAGAAATAAAAGCTTGTGAAATTACAAGTGATAACAACTGCTGAGTAAGTAGCTTAAATACTCTGTATATACTGAGTTCATTATATCAATGCGTGAACTGTTTATTTTACATTTTACACTAGTACAATATAAGGAAGTATTGTACAGATGGTAAAACACCTTCTGAAGATTGCGCCAAACAGCTAGTCTAAATTTTCAATTCGACTTGACCAGAAGGGGTTCCCCATAGAATTATGTACAGAATTTCTTAAAAATATTTTTTGTACCAAAATTATCATTAAAATATTATTTATACCAAAATTATCACTATAACCGCATTTATCTCTGGGTTTGGCAAATTTAATTGCCTATTACTGTTACAATAGACCAAATTGCATTATATATGTTTCCAAATAATGTCAGTTATAGTTTTAACGTGTGAATTACCTGAAATATTATTTTCACGTTACCATGTAAGTAGATACTTTATATACAAAAAAAAAAACTAAATTGACAACACACCCATACACCCACAGCAGTGTGTACACAAACTTAAATAATTAGTAAAATTAGTTAATAAACTAAAATTTTGTTTACTTTACCCATATAGTCATTCATTTTGTTAATTAAAAAAGAAAAAAAAGGAAAAAAAGAGTTAATATTCATTACCGCACAAAAATAGGAAAGACTTGAAATGGAAAATGGAGAAAAAAAACGCATTTATTTGGAGAGAGGAGCAGCACCAATAGAAGAAGAAAGAAAAAAAACAGAAATTATATAATACCTAACAACCATTTTCATCGTGTATGTAATGTCAACATACAACATACAGAACTTAAAAGACACACAAACATATACCAGGTTTGTTTGTTTGTTTGTTTGTATGAATGATTACTGTGTGCATTCTTCAAAAGGTAGGGCATTCTGATGCCTCCATACAGTTCTTATTTTCGAGACATTTATAGTTATTCGACCAGTAAAGATGGTAAAATTTGATTTAGGATGTACGATCACTGGAGCTTCAAAAAGATTAAGGCTTGCTTTTTTTTAGATGTAATGGAGAATAATTTTTTTTAGTACTCCACTGTTTAAAATTTATTATTATTTTGTTTTCATATTTTTATTATTCAAAAAATAATAATTTATATAATTATTGGTTTATGCGAGTTGAGAATTTACATAATTTCAACAAACATTTACTTAGATCGGATATGACTTGCGTATATCCAAGCTTACTTCGATATTTCCGCACATATTTCAAATCAGTTACAAGAAGTACTTGTCTCAAGACAGTTACTAAAATTAGTTGGCTCAGTACAGTTACTAAAAGTAGTTGTCTCACATGAATTAATCAGATGGTATTTTGAATTTTTATTTCTTCAATTTACAAATTGAATATTTATTATGGATTGTGCTGAAGTATCGAATAGGCGAATTAATGGTTTCTATCTGATTGTATCTAAGTATATTTTTTTTTGTATAATTTATTTAATTCACCATTCCGAAACTTGTGGTTTTTCAAACTTGTCACATTTCAATACACATTCTATACACATTTTTGGCTGTACAATTTACGTATTTTATGTGAATATGCAATGACTTTTTCAATTTATAACTATATTGTTTTGTATACGCTTGGTATTTTTGGCCTTGTAGTTTTTCTTTACAGAAGCGTAAAGTCCCCTTTATATACAACTATGTATCTGAATTAAATTTGTAGTGTATATTTATATTTTTGCAAATCAGACATATTTGAACATTTTTTTTTACTGTAGAGTCGTTTTTTTTTTTATACGATATTTCTTTTTACTACAGTTCAATCTAGTACATATTCATGTAATTTTTTTTATAACTTGTACAACCAAACTTAGTATTTTAAGGATAGTTATACTATCAACATATTAAATGAAAAATTATTTATTTCAAATATATTTTATTTTTACATATATTTTGTTTTGTTCTTTTTTTTGTACTTTTTTTTATTTTCAGTATTTCTGATTCGAATCACTAGTCGATAACTTAGACACTTACTGGATAGTAAAGATCTTACTACCTCAATATTATCTTTTTTAATGGGCCCAGCTTTTATTGAAAGACTTTCGGTTTAACGTGTTATTTTTTTTATATTTACGTGTATCGCGTTAGCACCGATCGTTTTCCAATTTTCATAATTCCACATACAATACTCTGCTTTGGATTTTTTTTTTAAAGTACCGTATATTTAGTTTTCATTATTTTTTTTTTAAAAATACATCATAATACCTCTTTTAATTAAAATTACTAAATTAACTTAATTTCATATTTATGAAAATAATTGATAATTCTATTATTTTCTATAAAGTGTTTAGTTTTTTTTTAAAACTAAACACCAATTTTTTTTTTAAATTAAACAATATATATTTTTTTTTTAAATACACAGTAATTGCATATAAATCAATTATAAAAGTTTCAGGGGGGTTACGGGCGTCTTGAATTTATTATTTAATGTTAAAGTTCGAGTTTTAATGCTTATGAAGAAACCCGCGATCATCAACATATTTTGATAATTTTCACTTGAAATAAAATAAGACGAATAAAAAAAAACTACCACCACGTAAGAATGTGATATAGTATATTATCGCTAGATTCAAATATATTCTCTGTAATAGAAATTTGGTGGAGGTGTTCATTTTGCGAAAGTAGTGGAAGCGGTGGGAAATTTACGTCTGGAAATAAAATGAAGACATTTTTTTTTAAATACAAATTTAGAAAATGAAATTGAGTCTTTAATATGTGACTATAAATTAAAACTACTGCACCGATTTTCATTCTGTTTTCACCAATGGATAGAGTGGTTTTCGAGGAAGGTTTTAGTATATAATTAGTCAAGTTTTTGTATAAATTGGTCCTTACATATTATAAAAAAAGTATAGTTGTATAATTTATTGATGTATAGGTGTATAATTTATCAGTGTATAGTAACAGATGTTCGTTGCTTATGTGCTGTGTGTTATACATTGTCTGCCAGGAGTGGTGATGTAGACATTTTGACTGTTATTTATATAAGCATGCAACAAACAGCAGTCTGCATAAAGTGATTGATATGTAACAGTGGATCATATATTAATACAGTCCATTGTGCATATGCAGACATATAGTTGTATAACTTATCAGTCCTTGATGGGAGAAAATATTATATTACTTAATTATAAGGGCGTTACAAAATTTTTGCGGACGAAGCCGCGACGGGTAATGCTAGTAGAAAATAGAAATGAATATATCCTTGCCACTTATACAGCTATCTTTTTCTAATATTCTCTACAGTCTATATCATATGCTTGAAGTATTTAATTAATAAAATGAGTTCATCCCCAAAATAATATTTCTACATTAATAATATAACCTTGTCAATTGAATTTTTACCAAAGCAGTACACCTGAGGCCGTTACCTTTCATCTGTGTGTCACACAGAATGAGTGGTGTGATGAGTGATTTTAAATGAATGAAAATGTTTGAATGTGTCATTGTACCTTTTTTCTATACTACATAGGACGTACGGGTTCTTTTTTTGCTTTCTGTATTTACAGTTGTCAGAGAAACAGTGGAAGGGTGTGTTAATGACTCAGGGAAGTTCATTATCCACGCATGGTATATTAATATCCCTTTTTTTTTAATCTTATACACAATAATATTTACAAGGATGTGCATACATATATCCACTTACATGCAGGAGTACAAGGGTATTTTACATCCTTAGCATATATTTTTACTTTAATGTAAAGATATTGTAGAGCATGGGGAAAGAATAATTACTGCAACTAGCTTATAGACTTGTTGTGAATTTAAGATGTGAGTCATCTAATGCAAGCATTATTACTTCATTCGACAAGAAATTGCCTATATAGTTTTATTTTAAATCGATGGCGCTTATTAATAAATCGGTTCAGCTTCTTTTCATATGAAGTTATCTCGATGTTAATTAACGGTTAAGATTTCAAACTCTTTTCTTGTTTTAGAATTATATTACGTTTTTAAAAGGTCAATGATATCTTCTTATAAATTAGATGAAAAGGTAAGATCATTTATACTTTTTACACGCGTAATAAAAGAACAACTATATATCCACAGAAACTTTTCTAAATATAGCTTCTACCCATTATTGGTGTTTGTTTTTTGAACTTTGCCATCTGGTGGTAATAATTAGAAGCAGAGTAGTCACGCTCAACTGTGCTAGTTTCATATTCGTAAATATGATAATGTTCCATTCGGGATTCGTTGTTTAAAATACTTACTTTTGGAACAAAGATTTTTCTTTTGGCATTGTGAAATATGTAGTATGTATCTGTTTCGATTTCCGGTCGTCGCGAGATATGATAATTTCCCTTGAGGTTGGAATTGGAAAAGACAGATAAATGAAACTTAATTGATATTTCTCAACGAGAATGAGAATAATAACACTAATAAAATTTTATTATAAATTAACAAAGAGAATTTAAACCGATTAGATTGTCGGAAGCAGCATCAAATTTGGAATCCTTTCTTATGAGAGAAGATTTGATTGGACTGACAGAAAGGTTTAAACTTTTCGTTATCTTTAACAAACCCAGAATTACTTATTAAAATGAGTCGATTTAACTAACTCATGCCTAGCGAAATGACATTGATTAGACTCTGGCACTATAAGATTAAAGAATCATGTGTCGGATAGGATCAACTGTTTTGATCTCGTCCAATTTTTTACTACCGCAACATTAAGAGTTACTCACTCATTTATAAAAGTTTATGTAAGTAACAGGACAAGCAACACAAACCTTACAAAAACACAAATTTCTTTTTTTTGTATACTATAATGAGATAATTTTAACATGATATGTAAGTATTCCACTATATACTCAAACATAGTGTGATGATGTTATGTATAGTACCTATATACCTCATATTAAAATAATGTGCGTCACAAAATATGTTGACAACTATGATGACATCTGATTGATGACACAGATGTGTTACATATACATATATTTCTAACCATTATCGCACACAACAAACCAAGAGATACACACTAGTGCTAGGGAGTAGGTATATTATGTGTGATGTTATGGTATTTAAAAATATGTTATGTTTTTAAACATTCTTCTTATGCGACACCGGCAAGCCTGTTGAAAAATTAATCAATAGACTCCTTTTTATACCTTGTACATATGTAAGGGTTTTATAAGTTTAGCCCCAAGTTTGTAGCGCTCGTAAAAAGTAAAGTTTGGTTCGGGTATTCATATTTATGCTACCGGGATAAATGATAAACAAAAAGTGATAATGGGCTGAAATGTCTTAATCATTTTCTAGACTTAAAAATTCACTTTGATACCATTCTTTGACAACAAATGCTTGATATGAAAAATCAAATCAAGTTTATTTTCATTGTCTATGGACAAAATCGGTGCAAACATACGACCATCTATCTTATAAATCTAACAAAGATCTTATACAGAAGAAAATGTTTCATTTTTTAAATAGGCAACCATCGTTTAAAACTTTTTTTACATAAAATGACCTAATTAGTTCATTTCAGCATGTTCGTCTGACTGTTCATAGACACGATATGAGATAACGTGTTGAAATTTTGTATGTGTGTTCTGGAGCAAAAATTAGGGTCAAGTTTGTGAACGGGCGAAATCAGACCAGGCTTCCCCCCAAAATACGCATCTTTGAAACGGTAAGTGATAGAATAGAAATTTAAAGACAAAAATGTTTAAACCTTACGTTTAAAACATAAACAACTACTATTAACCTTTCTTTTTTAAAACATATAAACTATAGTTATTTTTTTCATAAACTAGTATTTACTGAGTCTTATTTAGGTAATAACCTCAAGATTGTGATAAGATCAATATCTGTGCAAACTTTGTTACAATATAGGTCTAATAGTTTTCTTTCAAATATCAATATCTGTGCAAACTTTGTTACAATATAGGTCTAATAGTTTTCTTTCAAATATATTTTGCACACCGAACATTCAACCAAACTCTATATAGTGATAAGCTCATGTATCTTTTCTTCTCCACGTAATAAGTACGCAGTATACGCTTGTCTCATGTTCGCATAACGCGCAAGCACTACTCAACTCATCACTGTGTATACACACTACTAGCATCAATTATCTAAATTATCTTTCCGTTTTCATGTATGTGATGGTTAGTGAAGAGGATCGTAAATGTTTTTAATATGACATCTCCTGAAAATATTTTACACTTAATAAATAATATTATATTATCTTGTCTTTCATCTTCAATTATTCATTTTATTTTTTTCTTCAGAAAAACACAAATTTCGATCAATTTTTTTGGCAATGTAAATGCATTTTTTTGTATTGTATTGTGTTTTTTTTTGCACATTTTTTACTGAATATATTATGACCAAGTAATTTAAGGCTATAATGAACATTCCATACATACTTTTTAGATTTTACAGGCGGACAATATTTTATCCGCCACCAATTTCAACGAACTTTGGTTTTCAAAGTTTCTTGAAACAAACAGAAAGTTGAATTTCTGCTTAATGTCTTGTCTTTTTCATATTGGATATGATACTTTAGGTAAATGATAAATCAAAGGACCTGGGGCTTGAACAGCTTCCGAAAGATGCTTTATACACAGAAGCCTGTATCTACAGAAAGTCTAGCATTTACAAATTATATATTTAAATGCCTTTAGAGGATTTACATTTAGAGGATTTCCAAAAAATAGCTTCATATTTTGGAGCCGACATCACAAGACCTTCGCCATTAAGAGTGACTGTTTTACATTTGCTTTTTTCCCACTAGCAACTAAAACAAGTAGTAGTAATAGTTGTAGCGGAGGGGAAGTTGAAGTCGGGCAAGTAGGTCTTTCTAGACCTTTTTAACCGACATCTAAAGGACATAGAATTCGTATGCAGACTAAGAAATTGGTAGGTTGTGCGACAGGAATTGATTTTGTTAGGAACTAAGCCGATATTCATCTGGAGTTCGTAAAAAAACACAGAAGAAAACCTTCTCATGCATAGCCAGATACTCGTTTTTGTCCCTACACCAATAGTTAAGTCAATTATACTCCCCAATTAAAAAAAAAAAATTTTATTTGAAAACTGCTACCGCTGGGAATTGCACACGCAACCTTCCTAAACAAGTACCTCTGTATTGACATATATTTCTTCCTTCTTTTACGAAAGCAAACTGGGATCATGTTTTCTATACTTTTCCGAAATTTGATACACTTGGACTATAGTAGGGATTTTGAAAAAAATTACATCAAACATAAACCGTGTAGACAGTTTGAAATGTAGATCTTCATGTAGACAGTATGCAGTATTTGAAGTTGAAGAAAGTACGTACGCGATTTGAAACGATTTGATATAACATTAGCAACCGCACTTTCAAAGAGTTTCTCATGCAAACTAATTTCGATTTTTTAGTTATTTACAACCTCTTTATTTCATATTATCACTCCAAAACAATATAAAGCACTCAAATTTTATATCACAAATAAGTAAGTTCAATGATACTTCATTTGAATTATAAAACTATTTAACAGCCACAAGGCTGTAATAAAGATCTACACCAGACACAATTTTATATCTCTGTTCAAATCTCTCACAATTCAAAATCTTTGTAACAAAACATATTTTACTATTGAATATTAAATTAAAACCATTGAACTAATTTAAAACGATGCTCTGATTTAATCTTTGAGTAAAGAACTTGAGAGATGATGAATCTCTCTCTCTAATCTTTATTGACTATAAAGACAATATAAAATTTATCACTTTTATAGGTTACATAATCATAAATTAAATACTATTGCTGCCATTGTTTTTAAAGAGATTTGAATACGACAATTAAAAGAACAATATATTAACTTATAATATATAATTCTAAAAGTTAACGACATTTTAGTGTGTTTTTTTGGGTTTTTGGTGGAGTTAGATAGATTGATAGATAGATATGATGACGTAGTACTCTCTACTACACACCAGTTAAAAGTAGTAAATTTTATTGTGACTATAAAAATGTCAATTTTGAAATTTTATTGTCTAGTTTGTGTCATTAAAAATGCTTGCTGCTGTTTGTCTTCACAATTCTTATTTATGGCATATACTTAAAATAAGTCATATAACATAAAACCTACTTATTATTACTGATATTGTTGTGTGTGTGTGTATTGAAACCAACAACATATTATTATTACAACAATGTCTTTTGTTTGTGGTTTTTTAGGTTAAGGGTTTTAATCGAATGTCCTTGATGATTTTATAAATCCGAAGAGATTACATTGTCACATTTATTGTAACGATCGGTTCTGTATCAGTCGGCAATCATCGGCATTGTTAAGATAGCAGATATCCAGTTCGTGTTTGTCAACCAATCACATTGCTCATAATAAATACGACATTAACGATTATGTTTTCACATTAGATCCCGTAATTTTGAGCCGATAATTACGAAAACTACAAAATTTCATCGTTAGTTTGACTGTTTTCAAGTTTGTTATAGTCTTATGGCATTGATATCTTGGGAACCATAAATCGGATCGTATTTTAACCAACGGCATCGTTTTTACAGAGTTAAAATTACCCTAGAACAGAGTTTTTGTCAAGATAGGAAACAAAAATTTTTTATCGAAATTTTTTAAGGGGTACCCCTTAACAAAATTGTGAAAAAAATGAAAAAATTTTGTACTCCCGATTTTGATGAATCTTGTTTTTTAGGATAATTTTGATCCAAAAATTACGAAAATTCGATTCATTTTGTCGTCTGAGTAATAGGTTTCTAGGAATTCGATCAACCATTCTCATTAATTTGCATTCAAGGACTTTGGGACTGCTATCTTTAGAACCATAAATCAGATTGTATTTTAACCAACGGCATTGTTTTTATTGGGTCAAAATTACTCTAAAACAGAGTTTTTGTCATGATCGGAAACAAAGAAATTTTATCGAAATTTTGCAAAATTGCAAAATTTTTTTTTTTTTTCCCTTAGCAAAATTGGGAAAATATGAAAAAAAATTTTATTCCCGATTTCGATAAAATTTGTTTTTTAGGGTAATTTGGACCCAAAAATTATGAGAATCGTATTTATTTTCGCATCTGACTATTAAATTTATTACGTATTTATATAATACAAATAATTGATCTAGGAACTGGGCCAAATTTTTAATTTTCTTTTAATTTACTTTAAACGATCTTGTAATATTTTCTATATATCATGCATTATGATTTACGAAACAAATAAACTCTTCTGCACTATAAATTTTTCATTATCAAAAGAATTGGCATTTATTTGTATCCAGTATTGTTTTTGGTATAATCGAAATTTATTGATTTTATTTAATGTCGACAGTAAAAATTGTGAAAGATAAAAATGTTTTTAACCAATTTAGAGATATTTTGAACGTTTTTAAAACGTTTACAAAACATTGTATCACAATGGTATTTTAAACAATTGCAACAATGATTCAATGCACCAATAAAAATATAAAAATTTAATAGATTTTATAAGTCTATAAAAATATATATTTATTATTCTTATAAAAGATTTCATGTGGTTTCATTACGGATTAATTAAACTGTAAAACTTAAAGAATTCTTTAGAACTTTGTATTCTTTTATATGTAGGTTGTTGTATAATAAAAGATAAAATTGATTTATAGCGATTTCGTTTTTTAAGGATGCCCAAATTTTTCAATGCATTCAACCGGGACTTGCCTTTGTTTAACAACTGTCTAGTCTTTTACCTCTTAAATTATGTTTCAATTAATTCGTTGTTTTTTTTTTGGTAACCTTAATCTTTTTTTTTTTAAATTTTAAATTATGTTATTATAAATGTTTATAATTATTGCTTTGTGTTGGGTCCGTAGTATAAAAACGCCAAAAACTTATTTGAAATGTTTGATCTGAAATCTACTGATTAGAATGTTTTAAATGGCCACTTTTGCAGTTTAATTGGTGTTGAATCTATTTAGTTTTTGTAAAGAATGTTTCCAATAATAATTTTTTTCAAAACATTTTCCAAAAAATCTGAATGCTATAAATCGGGTCAATACATTGGTCAAAGTTTTACAATTGATTTGTCCGAATCCATTTTAAGACCCAAACGTAATAAATTCGATACAAATTAACCGATTTAAGCCAATCAAATTAAATCAGATTATATAAATTTGGTTTTAATTACCCACATTTTCGTTACCTATAGTCTCATTGGTGGGATACAAAAAGTAGCTTCCCGTATTCAAAGTATAATTTAATTGTATTAAACTTCATTATGGCGTTCCAAATTGAAAAATAGATTAATATATTTTTGGTACAAACTGTTCGATAACATCGCACCATAGTTGCAATCGTTCGTTTAAAACGACAACATATGCTGCTTCACTTAAAAATTTTATATTAAAAACCTTTTTGTCTGTGTATGTTGATTAATTAATGGTTTTATTTGATATATTAATTTATTTAATAGAAATAGCCTATGTCTGTAGGTGAGGCCCGTATTTGAATATATACCCAGTTGTCTGGTATATTAGTATCAATAAAATTAAGTAGTTACATGTTTTTTTTCCCGTTCTAAACAGTCCATTTAAGTCTCATTTATAAAAATGTTTTTTTATTATCAAATTATATGTTATTTTTATAATGGTTGTTTATCATTTAATTAATATATTTAAATATACATATATATATATATATATATATATATATATATATATATATATATATATATATATATATATATATATATATATATATATATGGGGAACAAGAATTTTAAAAGTTTTGAATTTATTTTATTTGGGATATTTGATTCTTATCGGTTAGAATTTTTTAATTGCGAGACTAATAATTTAAATGTTTTTTTTCTGTTCATTTTTGGTTGTAAATATTCATTTAAATTATGTAAAGAATATCAATTAAAGAAACAAAACAATATAATTAAAGTATCACGATTTCCATGCATCGAGCAGAATTGGATTTTTGATGTGAAACCATTTATAACGAGACTGTACAAGCGTTTTATATGGGAAGTAAAATAAAATTTCAGATTGTACATTGTCACATTTTTTGTAACGATCGGTTATGTATGAGTCCGACAATCATCGGCATTGTTAAGATAGCAGATATCCAGTTTGTTTTGTCAACCAATCACATTGCTCATAATAAATACGACATTATCGATTATGTTTTCACATTAGATCCCGTAATTTTGAGCCGATAATTACGAAAACCACAAAATTTCATCGTTAGATTGACTGTTTTCAAGTTTGTTATAGCCTTATGGCATTGGTATCTTGGGAACCATTGATCGGATCGTATTTTAACCAACGGCATCATTTTTGCCGAGTTAAAATAACCCTAGAACAGAGTTTTTGTCAAAATAGGAAACAAAAAATTTTTATCGAAATTTTATAATTTTTTTAAGGGGTACCCCTTAGCAAAATTGTGAAAAAAATGAAAAAATTTTGAACCCCCGATTTTGATGAATCTTGTTTTTTAGGATAATTTTGATCTGAAAATTACGAAAATTAGATTCATTCTGTCGTCTGAGTAATTGATTTCTAGGAATTCGATCAACAATTCTCATTAATTTGCATTCAAGGGCTTTGGGACTTCTATCTTGAGAACCATAAATCAGATCGTATTTTAACCAACGGCATTGTTTTTATTGGATCAAAATTTAGAGTTTTTGTCATGATCGGAAACACAGAAATTTTATTGAAATTTTGCAATTTTTTTAAGGGGTACCCTTAGCAAAATTGGGAAAATATGACAAAATTTTTTATTCCCGATTTTGATGAAATTTGTATTTTAGGGTAATTTCGACCCAAAAATTATGAGAATCATATTTATTTTCTAATCTGACTATTAGATTTCTAGATATTCAATCCATTATTCTCATTTATTTGAATTTAAGGACTTTGCGGCTGATATCTTGACATCCATAAATCGGATCGTATTTTAACCAATGACATTGTTTTTATTGGATCAAAATTACCCGAGAACCGAGTTTTTACCAAGATCGGAAATAATAAATATTTATCGAAATTTTGCAATTTTTTAAAGAAAAACTATAAAAATTTTGTACTCTCGATTTTGACCCAAAAATTACGAAAATCATTTTAAATTTCGTGGCCCGAGTAATATATTTCTAGATATTGAATCGACTTAAATTTCTTTTTAGCTCGGCTCTGCTGAAAATATCTTAAGAAGTACAATTAGGATTGTATTTTAATCAACAGTATCGTTTTTATGGGCTCATAATAAAGATTGCCCCTATCACGCATATTTTAATTTTAGGCATTTAGGCATACCTACCACTAAAACACAGATCCTAAACTTCACAACTTTCTCTTAAACAGATTAAAAGAAATCATTTCGAATACAAAACAGAGTACTCATTTTTCTTTCAATATCTGAAAATTTATATATAAAAATCAATTTATATAAATTGATTTTAAATGACATTCAATTATATATTCTTCGAAGGTAAGAAATTAAAAACATTACCGTACGAACATATCGCCTGCCATATTCAATTTAAGGTGTATGCGATTATATATACAATATATAAAGTTCCTTTTTCAATATACATACTTACCATATATATATATATATATATATATATATATATATATATATATATATATATATATATATATATGCCTATGTTATATTAAAGAAACAAAATATATATTATATACGCCTTAAGGCCTTTTTATATTCTAATACCGAAAAAGGAAAACTTTAATAGTATTATTTTCATACTATATATATATGTATATACACTTATGAAAACTTTTTTCTTTTTTGTATTTTTTGTTATTGTGATGTTGTTATTTTCTGTACCAGTTCATAACGGAGGTTCAATACTTTGTTTTGTTTTGACTAACACAAAAAAATTTGTACCGAGAGTTTCATGTGCGGAGTTTCAAAATTATGTAAAAAACACAAAAAGTTATGTTATCAAAATAAATCGAACAGTTTGAATAACGAATGGCACTTATATCATATGGGGCTCTCCACACACCTAATTCGTAAGTCAGTCCACTCAAATAATCCTCAGGTCAGATCATATTCTCAGTCAAATCGTATAAAAGACATAACTTTTTTATTGTTATTGTGAGACACGCACCAAATTAGCAACAAGCAACATATCTCTGAATCCTTATCCCAGAGATAGTTACGATTAGCTAATTCATACTGATGTTCACTACATTGTAGTCGAAATACGTATTTATAAAGTATAAACAAATGTTCTAGGAATAGGGGCAAAAATTTGAAATGTAATTTCAAAAAAACCTAGAGTACTTTTGATTATTTTAATAATCTTTATGATTCAAATATATTTCTTTACAAACATATCCCGGAACTCAAAAAAACAAATGTAAAAAGTTATCGCATATTCCCCAAAAAAATAGCGATGCCCTTGTGAAGACAATTACAGGGGGCATTCTTAGTAGCTTTTTAATTTTATATTCGGCAGGTTTATGTAAAATGTGTTAAATGTATAATGCTCTAAAATGATTTATGTATAATATTGTAAAATTTCTGGGATCTTTTGAAGTTAAATACTCTTTATGAAACATCCTGTACCCATATATGTAAACATTATGTATAATATTAAAATATGAAAACAGATTATAGAACGAACATTTTGTTGACTTTAATAATTTAGAATTCACATATATAGAAGTATAAAGTAATATTATAGATGGTAACCGTATAGAGATTTTATGTACCCTTCAGGTAAAATTGAATTTTTTACGAACAAACTCTCAACATACATATGTGAAATATGTACAGAGAGAGCCACAAAAATGTATGCAAAAGTATATGTCAGCAGATTGACACTCTTTACTTCTTTGAATAGATTTAACTTTTGAAATACACTGTAAAAGTCGTATTTGGTTATATCAAATGCAGCAATAACTATTATGAGTTTTTGGAATTGTATTTTTTTTTATACGCGTTGCGAATATGAAGCGCCTCAAAATGGTATAAAAATTTATCTATGACAACAAATGATGAAAACACAAGGAACATGTTTTGTAAATAAAATTTGATCTATCCCTTCCGGTTTGAAATGTATATTTTTTACGAGGCTTTTGAGCCTGAATAGATTTTGCCCATTCACGAACTTAATTCCAAGCTCGAGAAGACGCAGAAGAAATTTCCGATTGCTATCTCATTTCGTTTTTGTTTGATCTTATTGACGGATGAACAAACAAACAAATACTTTTCATAAACACCAATATCAAAATTTTGCATCGATAAATATGCCAAACCGTTACATACTTGCGACTAAAGTTATATCTTATATCTCTTATATCTGACGTATACAAATATTCAAACATATTACTTAAATGTAAAAGTCAACGATAATCACTTCCGTTGGTATAATCTAACCGAAAGACAATCATACTAACTATGAATATAAATAGACGCTGGTTTACGTAAAAAACAATTTAAAAATATGTAAATAGTAAATGAACAAATTCATAATACATTGACATCAAAGATAGTGAAAGATCATATACATTCCACTACCATAACATTTCAGGTAGCTCCAAGCAGAATGTCAGTGGTCGCGGGTTCGATTCCCACCCTAGATGTGTATGATTTTTCATATCAAGCATTTGATGTCAAACAATTTTTAATTATTGCTGTAATAATGAATTATAAATATCTGTGTTGATTTGTCCGTTTTGTTTACTAAGATGCTTGATATATCTGTTCGACTACAATGTTATGAATATGTAAATTAAATAAAGAGAATCTTCTTTCTTTTGTGGAAGTGGATAAAAAATCGTAAAATTTATAAAACTACGCAATCGATCGATATAAATTTTATTTCCTCCAAATCATATTATAACTAAATTAAAATTAATGAATAGTCATCCCGTAAAATCGAAAAACAAAAGAACGTAAACATACAAAAACAAAAGATGGATGTCAGTCACATACAACAAATAATTATATATAAAATGAACAAAAAGAGAATTATTGTGTAGAAAATGATTATATCGGATGGATATTATAATATGTGAATACTCGTACTTTGTTTTATATGATCCAATGTTCAATGTTCCACAATGTGTGTGTATGTGTGTGTGGTTTTTTGCTGTTTTTTATACTGAACACCAGAAGAGTAAAGCCCAGCCAACCGACTGTCAACATATACACAAATTTATATATTTTTTAGTCGTATATGATATGTAGAAGATAGATCTCTATAGCATATTATTTGAAAGCATATATATGTATGTCATATTTTAATTTAATATTATTTATTAAGTCATATTAATAATATAGATATATATTATTCCCAAATGTCACCAAGTCTGTTCCAATTCATTAACGTTTTACTAACAATTAGACGACATATTTTAGAGGTATGTGTTAATAAATATGAAATATCCATAGACTTATTGTTCATGTCATGTTGAGATACTGTGAATGATAAAGTCTATTGTTAGTTGTGTAGGTTCAGTGATCAAAATTTATATTTTGAGAAACTATTTAGTATCTTTCGTTCTTCCCGAGTTATAGCCACTTGATGATGACACTTGTGTTTTTCGTACGCTGATCCTCGGAGAGCAAGGTGGGAAAGGTGATTTTGGTGAGGAATGCTAGTCAATTTCTAAGATGGTTAATTTAAAACTTGATATTTAAAACGTTATGCTAAAACATAACGTGAAGATTACACTACTGTTTCGTCATTGATTAGCAGGTCTTCCTCAGGAGAAGTAAAATAATATTTAAAAGGACTCAGAGTTTGTTAACTTTTAATTCTTGAAAAATCTTATCGATTATATATTTTACTAACTTACAAGATTTTCTTAGTGTTGACATTCGAGTTCCAATGTTGCTACGAGACAAGATCAGCCGACAATATCGAGAGAAAAATCTGTTATAGTTTTCGTCGAGAAACATACGAGATCTCCTTTGGATTCTCTCTTGCGCCAAAAAAATACATGGCATTTACTCGATTGTGTATTTTCACAAAAAAAATTTTTTTTCCTAATTCTTTTTATACCTGGTATAAAGGGTTGAAAGTTTTGGTATAGGTGTTCATAAAATGACCTAATTAGTCCGCATATCCGCCCGTCCGTCAGTAAACACGATAACTCAAACAGTATATGAAGCAAAATCGGACCATGTTTGGAAATGTGCAAAACTGCGCATCTTTGAAACCGTTAGAGACAGAACAAAAATTTAAAGACAAAAAATGTGCCTTTTTTAAAAATTAGCACATTTTAGTGTAGTATATGCCGGGTATTTACTCAATTAATCGGGTATTTACTAATTAAGTTAGTTGTCATTTCCACTTGTTTATATCTGAACATCTCTTATTTCTGGACTTCTCGATTTCTGATCAGCATCAGAAATCTTTACTCTCATATATAGTTTCCCGTGGCAAAACTACCAAGCTAACTAATTTATAGGTTACGAAATTTAATGTTAATAGTTTACCGATATTAGGAAGTACATCTTCTTGAACTCATTATGAAAGTCTATGATTTAACATTTAAAATGAATAAAAATATAATTTCAAATAAACATTGAAATTTACTTATTAAGATATAAACAAAAAAAAAAAAAAAAAAAAAAAAAAAAAAAGATATAAACAGTCATTTTTCTTTATGTACGAAGAAATATATTATAACTATTATAAATATTAAAAAAATGATATTTGTGTATATGATTTATTAACTTTATGTTGGTAATGCAGTATTTTATTATTTTTTCTTCTATTTCTAATAATTAATAACTATGTCTATTTTTAAAGTTTTGGGCGTTATTTAAAAATAGACTTTAATTTATTGTATATTTTTATTTTATAAATAGAAATGTACATATATATATATATATATATATATATATATATATATATATATATATATATATATATATATATATATATAGATATTTTTTAAATATACATGTATATCCTTTTTGTGAAGGTAGGAATATTATTATTAATGTGCATTTTACCTTTTATGCTGTCAAAAATAATTTTGGATTTTATTTTTTTGGATATAATCGTTTTTTATTTATTTATTTTTTGTTGATATCTATTTTAAGTAAACGCGTGATAAAGTACTTTTAATTTATTTAATTTATTCTACGGATAACCCATTGCAAGGGCATTAATTGAAATATATATACTGGCTTGATTTATATAAAACTGCGAAACACATTTGGATGTTTTTGATGAATCATTTTTTGAGGTAGTTAACGTCAAAAGAGCCTTTTCAATACTTACAAATTCTTCAGAATCGTTGATGATAAAAATTGTTCTTACCTGCAACAAATAAAAACATAATTAATTATTTTATTAAAAAAATCGTTTCGTCTTTATTGTGACTTCTTCAGGAACTAACTTACAAATAAGGCATTATAAAATATCCATAGCGAATTTTTCTCACATTAAATAATAAGTTTTTAAAAAAAATAAAAACAACAATATTGGATACATAAAAAAAAACAGAAAACTTAAATAAAGTGGAAAGTGTTTTTCCTTTACTTGTCACACATTTTTCATTGAGTGTTTGTATGTAAATATCTTTAATATGCTATATCAAATAGTTGTTTGTGTATGAGTGATATATCAGGGAAATGTATACGGCGAAGAAAATAAAAAGCAAACATAAATACTGCTAAAATAAAAAAAAATTGTAACTGTCATTTTGAAAAAATACAGATAAAAAATTTTATTATTTGAATATTTTATTATTGTTATCGATCTCGGAGAAATTGGCCAAATTAGATTCGATTCGATCATTTTTGTATGTAATTTTGGGTCAATATTATGTCAAATTCACTATATTTCTAACTGATTTCAAGAGAGCAGTGCCCTAATCTATACAATGAACGACTTCTAATAAAAAACAAACAAAAAATTACCTCAAGAAAGCTGGTAAATTTTGTTTAAATATTCACACATTTTATGTGCTTGAACAGTACTATAAGAATATAAAAGACACACTTTCTAAAAATATAATAACAGAGTGAGATAAGTACAATAAATACAAAAAGGATAAATAGTTTAACAGATTTTAAGTTTATGCTCACTGTACAAACTTTATTCAAATCGCATGAAATTTGGCTAAATTAATCAATAATATAAATTTTTTTGTATACGGGGACTCCATAAAAACTGTATTTGCCTAAGCACGGCCAAATTTTATACGATTTTAATGATTTAAGTATGTATTTCTTTTTATCTATAACAAAATTATTTGTTGTTATTACTGGTTCAAATTTGTTACATTCGAGTGTACATATACATACATTATACGTATCTAGATACACACTTAACGTTTTTAAGAGAGTTTTATACAAATAGTTATAATAATAATAATGAGACTTTGACTCTACAATAGCAGCATTTTGGTCGGTCAGTTTAGTTTAGTAATCGGTAAAAGACGTTGGTTAAGAAAACACCATAATATATAAAATATATACCATCATCCATAGCGTACCACCACTGATGACTGTTCATTTCTCATCGTATTTATCAGATTGTATGCGTTATTTTCTTTTTGGACACATTTTTATTCATTCATCTATAAATACACATCATTTGATACAGGGTGATTGAGCAAAGTAAGTAAACTCCCATTTACTATTTATTGAATTTTCACAAATCCAATCTCATTATTTTTGGTTTATATATATATTTTTTTAAATTCGACACGCGAAAGAGACGTACATTAAGTGAATTTTCTCAGAGGAAAGAATTATAATATAAAAAAGTTTTGAATCCGGGACTCAGGCATGATGAGAAAATATATCCTATATACAATAGCTATGCATATTCCTATACAATGTTAAATTCCCATTTAAAATACGAACGCCAATGACTGCCGACTGTCACATAGCCAATCGTTACATACAAAACGTGACAAACGTGACGTCGAATCTGAAATTTCATTTAAAATCATACTTGTATAATCTTGCTATAGACGTTTTCACATCAAAAAAGCATGTCATTATTAGCTTTCATCAAGTTCCATACGATGGATCTTATCTCTGGTAAAAGTCAAATTGTAGCCGTTTATTACAAAATTATTACCAAAATCTACTACATATCTTTCTAATTTGCTCTATTAAGGAGGCCCTCATAGGTGTAAATTCGGTATATGTGATTCATACAGAATTTAATCGTTATCCTGAAATTCAGCACGAGACTTCAGTACGACTATTCTTTCATATGAACTTTCTTGAAGCCCATACAACCAAATGGATGTGTTCTAAATGACTAATTGTGAAAATTATAGACAGGTTGTAATTTTAGGATAAAAAGGATACAAAATATACCATTTGATCACCTTCAGAGAGGCACATTTTTTGGGGAATATGATGATTCATGGGTTACAACCCAAGCTTATATCATAAATGTGTACAGAATCGATGGGTCACTTATGCTTAGAGTTTTTGACCTTGAATAAACACCAATCAAGATGGTCTAAGAGGACCATTTATTTAAATGTTCAATCATTCTGTATACACTTAAAATACATAACATATATGTATATGTTTGTCAGTCATCATCATGAAGAAAGACGAAGGAAGCACATCACACATGTCCTTAGGGATAAATGATATTATAAGAAGTAGTAACAACACATATATACACACACTTACTACGATCCCAAGAGTAATGTTCACCTCATACACAAAATGTTACTCATCTTATTTATAGGTGTATGTTTTCTTTTTTTTTAAGGATCTGGTGGAACTCAAAGTGTGATGTGTATACAAAAGAGGAAAAAAAACGACGCTAAAAAATATAAAAAATTATTCGTTTTATCATCGCACAAGTATGTGTGTATTTAATTTGATTGAAGTATTACATTTTATGGGAAAATATTATTTGTTACAAATTACTATACTTCACCAGAAAATCTATATGAAAAATAATTTGGGATTTGTTTGGCATGATTGATTGATTGATTCATCTTGGGGTCTAAAAAGTATTGCACTTCGAACTTATGGTCAATTGTGCTCCCCCTTCCAATGAGATTCGATTCTCCCATTGACAATAGGTTCCTGGAGCTTGCTTATCAGGTCCTGCCGAAGATTCATATATTCGGGGTGAGATGCACCGAATATTCTATATCTGCTGTAACCTAAAGGTTCGCAGTCAACGATAATGTGGGTGGATGTTTCTTCCTCCTCGCCACACAATCTGCACATAATGGACCCATTATGGAGTCTCATTGTCTGCACATAATGGACCCGTTATGGAGTCCCATTGTGTACCCTCCGCAGTTGCATCCTGTTCAGCCTCAGCTCATCGAGAGGGTTGTACATCATTTAGGAATTTAATTTAGTTGATTATACTTCAAAATATTACGAATAAATCATAAATATTATGGATTTACAAGAATTGGCCATGATGAAAATATTATAAACACATATTGTTTTCTTTGGTAATTGGTAATTGGTAATCTGTAAGAATAATGGAAAAAAATGTTGAGTTATTTGCTCAGAAACATGAAACGATCATCTGATTTCAAACTATCATAGACGCATAAAATATCTCTGAGATACTCACTCAAGGAAAAAGGAAGATGGCAAAAACAAACTACATTAAAAAAAATATATAATGAATAAAATATTCTGTAGTCTAGATTTTAAATTAAGTTAATTTTTTATTAATTTTTGTATAAGTAAAAATTGTGTTAATTCTTCACTTTTTTTATAGACATTATTTTATTGATATTTAAGGAAAATATTTTATTAGCTTTCTAGTATTTAATTAGTAATTTTTTGTTCAATATCTGTTGGCCCTTCTGTCCGTTTTTGTGTCCTTCTGTCCGTTTGCCTGTCCGTCTTTCAATAAGATAACTTAACTCAGAAAAGAGATAACGAGCTGGAAATTCTTCAGTGTTCTTGAGTTCAAAATTGCCTTAAAATTCATGATTCTTTAGAGGGAAACATACTTTTTTTATTAATTATAAGAGCTAGGAACAAAGTTTTTATACTAAAATAATTTTTTTTCAAAAACTGGATAGTTTTGTCCCAATTTCAGTTGTAATAACTGTACACCACACGTTATATTTGTAAACATCTGTGCATGTCGAGGACTGTAAAAACCTCTTAAAAAAGGGCTTAAACCAATTAATTGAGATATAGTTGTTCATTTCTTACTTTTTTTGGAATAAACTTTACTTAACTGTAGCACGACAGAGCGTGTGGGCCAGTTTATGGGGGCATTTAAACTTAAAGTGCTTCAGTGCTGCGTTTTCGAATATAGAAAGATTACGTCATTTTAACACACCATTTTGAATTTCATCTTTAAGCATTAAGTTGTTTAAAACATGAACATACCCTTAAATCCATAAGCTGAGGATCAAAAGTCAAGATGGTACTTTCCGATATCTTTTAAAGTTGATTTTTGACACTGAGATAGCTATAATGTCCAAACCAATAAGAAAATTATGAAAACCCGAAATTTCTATCCCGAAATTGAAAATTTTGGCATGTTTTGTTTGGTTACAGTTTTTACGAAGAAATAATGCTAAAAAAGGTATAAAATTTTCGTCAGAATCTAAAAGATTCACTTAATACCTCTGCATCAGTAAATAAATACCACTTTCCATTAAAACCAGTAAAAGTAAATACCATTATTTTACATTAAAACGGTGTAAAATATGTTTTATTATATTTTTCCTCATGAAAATCAACCATATAATTTATTCTTCGTACGAATATCAGTATTCAAAATCGTGTCAAAAAGTTACGGAATACATAAAAAAAATTTTCTTTTAATCGGATTGTAATAAAAAAAAAACGAAAACGGGACACAACATACCTTTAAAGATTTTACGATACAAAAACAATTTTTTTTTTGTTTTTAACAAAAAAAAAATCTTTTTTTTTTTATTCAGTTAAAAAGAATTTATGAATAAACCGCCTTTAGTTTTCGTTTTTTATAGCGGTTTTGTTATTTTTATGATCTCACACATAGATATAAAAGGTTTGTGTTAGTTTTAATACATTTTATGACTTTGCTTCTGCACTTCGAATGGTCGGACAATCGGTCGGTGTTCGCTCAAGCTATATGTTCGAATGGTATAATGTAGAATATTATTATACCAAGTATAGGTATCTAACAACAGTATTCGATGAGAACTAGAATGAGAGTATGGTGTTTACTACTTACTCTCTCTCTCTCTGATGGTTTTAGTGTCGATTATGATGATATGATGGTGTTGAATTCAGTCAGCTATCCAATCACCGTTCTATACCGGTACTATATCGGTGGTTTTACACAATAAATCACCGATTTCTCTTAAAATCAATTCTTTATCTTTCAACAATGTGGATTCACACATTCATATATTCTACATTGTCGATTTGTACAGTGTGTTTCAGAATGTATTTTATTTGCAGAATGTAAAAAAAAATGTTCTATGAAATATTCTTTATTTTTCTATACTCCGAAATATAATTGGCTGTGTCTTTCTCTCTTGTAGTATTTAAGTTGTTCAAGGTTATCGACACACGAAATATGGGATCTGAGAAGGCAAGAAAAAGTTTATTTTCGAATAAATTTCGTTGTCTTAATAATCACGATATAGCAACTTTTAGCGAACTAGCAGTTTGAAAATGGAAAGCTAAGAAACATGTCACGATAATTACAAAATTAATTATTATTGAATAAATTCGGCAAAATATAAATATGTAGTTTTAAAATTATAATTTTTGCAAATCCATCTTGTTACAATGGAGTTCCACAAAATAAAGCATAAAACAATAAATTCAACGAAGGATATTTCCCCTTTCTAGATATGAAAGCCATTCAATTCTTAAGTCGCGTCAATTTCAAGATAAATTTTATAGATAGCAGGAATACTGCTCCTTAACTATTTTAAATAGCATACCAAGTGTCCAGAAATATTAATTTCATATACAAATGTAATATGAAGTCGGAAATCATATCAACTTAATCATGCCCACTCTAACCAGGCTGGATGGCTAAAAAAGGATCTCTGATTCCGTAAACACTAAATCAATTTCTAATTATTCTGTAAACTCAAATAAAGACATTTCGATTATAATAAACTAAGTTTAAGCGATGTTTAAACGATAAAGGTTAGTTTCTTTTGAAATTCAACAAATGATTTAGAATCTTAAAGAAACTTCTAAGAAAGTGCTTTGTTAGGAGATTTTAAAAGCAGAGAGCCCTATTTTTGTTCAATTTGTTGATGAATTCTATAACCTTTCAGTTTATGGCCGTGGTCAGATTGATCGTGTAATACGTCATGGACTAATGTCCTTGACAGACGAATTTTTAAATATTTCTTAACGGTCTTGATAAGATTTCTTGCAGACTAGTCTTTTAAAGCTCTTAAGATTTTGAAGCAAAGAATCTTCCCAAGGTTACACAAAAAGTTTATTTATAGAAATTCGTGAACAATATAATAAGGTGACGTTGGGACTTCTGTTTATCTTCAATTTTTTGAACCTGATTCATAGTGTACGTAAATATATCCATCGTAACGTTAACCATCATACACGTTTTAACCTATACTACACGTACACGGTTTTGAATCTCCATCCCTGAATACATACACCTCTTACCGTCACCATCACTCCACCAATAGTACCTGCCCACCCTTAACATGTATCCAAACACACATTTAATACAACATATATATACACTCCCGTTCAAAAAAAAAAATGAACAGACCTAAAATATTAATTTGCTTACATTTCATAAAACTCCTCACTTTTGCAACTCTCTGTATATTATTTATTTATAAACAAAGATAAGTAGTATATTTTTTAAATGTGAACAAAGAAATGGAAGTTTTGTATTTTTTATTTATGTAAACAAATCATTTACTACAAGAATAATCAAAATTGTGAGCAACTGATTCGGTTCACATCTGTTCAATTGTATTGAACGGGAGTGTACATATATACACATACGAGATACATATTATATAAAAAAAAAATTGTGTGCAAATATTAAACTTTATTATTAAAGTTTATTTCAAGATGGGTGAATTTTCAATGAAATACACGATCTATATATCTATAACGTATCGTAAGAAATAAAAAGTACTTGTAATACTTTTTTGATTATAAAAATTTTATATCTAAAAATGAATATAAAAAAAATCGACTATTATCTATGCGTATGGAGGGAGACAAGAGATATTTTTGTGTCTTGATCATTCCACATATCTTTAAGTTTTTAAGTGTTTTTATGATGATACTTTTATAGTCGATGTAATAAGGATTTTGATTTTGTTGTTTTTATTAAGTTTTTACTAAAAAATACTGAAACTTGAGGCATAAAATTGCAATAGAAACAATTATAATGTTCCTTGATTTGAAATCGCTGTATGAGACCGATCGATCACTTTATAAA
This sequence comes from Nineta flava, assembly GCA_963920215.1. Classification (NCBI taxonomy): domain Eukaryota; kingdom Metazoa; phylum Arthropoda; class Insecta; order Neuroptera; family Chrysopidae; genus Nineta; species Nineta flava. Next base: position 84,284,643 of record OY986043.1, on the reverse strand, counting down.
ATATAATCACTTTATAAGAAACTGGCAAAATTAAAAAAAATGTCAGTTTCACCAAACCAAATTAGCAACGAATAACATATTCTGAGACAATATAAGAGTAATTTTAATAAGATGATGTTTAAATTGAATGAAAGTAATTTTAACAAAAGAAATTTCAATAAAATTTATTATATTTTAATTGATTTTGTTTAAATTTGTATTTATTTTTATTTTTGTCTATTGATCAAATTTCTATCGATTTCAAGAGTAAATTACGACTAGCTAATTTATACTGATGATGACTACTTGGTAGTCGAAATGCGTATTTATAATACAAAAGCTTATATAATTCTCTGTTCACGATAACATAATGAGATATCATGTCGTCTAAACTAGAGGAGTCTATAGCAAATTAAATAAAGTTTATTTTCTTTATTTAATTTTTATCTTGAGAATATACATTTTTTCAAGAGTTGTCATACACAACAAATTTACAAAAAATTTGTATTATTAAACCACCAATCAGTTATGAATATCCGGAAGATCTTGTAATTGTATTTCATGGAAACAAAAAACACATACAGGATATGAAAAATTGCCAAGATTATACATCCAAACACGAGCACAAAAAAAAAGACTGTATGCGACATTTATTTTTCTCTATTGTGCAATTGTGTACAAGGTTTTCAAAATCATTTAAAAATATCATAATTTAAAAAAAAAAAAAGAAGTTAGTTTTAATAATATTTATTTGTTGCAACATTACATACAACATAACAACATAAAATAAATAATATTATGTTGGATACACTCACTACACTATGTATAGAGTAACAACTTGTTTGTATATGCATATGTATATGTGTGTAAACTTTGACATTAAAATATGATGTATGCAAAATTATATGACATTTATTATTGCTCATTATATAATATTATATAAAGGACAAAAACAAATTGTTCATGTATGACCTGATTTTATATATATATATATATATATATATATATATATATATATATATATATATACGAGTATAAATATAAATTATTTGATATTATATTATAATAATATTTAATAATAAAAGCTTCTGTAGTATACTCGTGCTGTATATATACTGTTTCAAATTACATACATAATATTATATGTCATATATATGATAATTATTAATAATCAAGTATATTTAAATACACTTCATCCAGTTAAAAATTGAAGCAACAATATCAAAAAAAGATTTTATTGAACACAAGATGAAAAGAATTTAAAGCTCTTGGTCGATAATTATTTCATATTGGTTCTATTTTTATGCAAGTGCACTGTACATCATCGATAGGATTGTTAAACACATAATAATTATACATTTGAAGTAAATATCTATCACTTCTAATTATTTAAAAAAAACAGATTGTATGTACTTTTCTACGCACGTAAAAAGTTATACTTCTTATTAAATAATTTATAAAAATAATATTAAATAAGGTCAACATTACTATTAAGACACAAAAGTTTAATAAAATGATAGAGTAGTGAAGTGTGGGGTCACTTATGAGACAGACTTACTTGTCGTCTGTTTCGTTAAGCATTTAATGTATACACATTTTTTACTAAATGTATCCCATGCTCTGTGCAATAGGGCTGCTAGAAAACGGTTTAACATCCATCGAGCGACATTTTCAAATAGAATAGAAGAATCTTAAGAAGAAAATATTTGTTTCTAAAATGGTTCAACTATTTTTGATTTCGATAAGACACATTACTTCATATAATAACATTTATTTTAATGAAAATTTAAAAGATGCAAAATACAAAAACTTTTAATGAAAGGTGAATTCTGAATGCAAGATTTTGTTTCGTGAAAAATAATGATATATATATATATATATATATATATATATATATATATATATATATATATATATATATATATATATATATATATATATATATATATATATATATATATATATATATATATATATATATTGTTGATCATATGCTCCAATTATTCTGCAAAACTTCATTCTTTGCATTCAGGTAGTTGGGCAAGTATGGTAAAAGAAAATGATCTACATATTTTAATTCTGCATTAGTAATAAATTTCGTATGAATTTTAACATCAACTTCGAACATGATATTATTAGTAGTATTTGAAATATTTAGTTTTATAATAAATTGATTTTAATTAAAATATTTTAAACTAGAGAAATATGTTCTATAAGGTTTAAAATTACAACGCGTCTACTATATGAATATACTAAAAATATTTAGTTTCATTATTTATCACCAATGGCGTATTTTATTTAATTTATGGAAAAATAATATCTCTCTAATCATGTACGATATTTTAATTGGAAAGTATTATCAAGTATATAAAACTAGAATTTTTCTTAATTAGCATTGTCTATTCTTCTAAAAAAAAATTTATAATAGATTTTTCAATTAAAGTGTGTTAATTAGGCAAAGTACGTGACCGAAAAATTTTAATTACTTCATAATCGGATCATTCATTTAATAGAAAAAAAAAACAAAAAACGAAATGATAATAAAACTACTAATAAAATTATTAATTAGTAAAATTAACACTCCATTTCAAATCAGGTAATTATTAATTGAGCCGTGTTTATTCACCCGATAGTCTAATAAAATTATTTAAGTGTCTCTCACGACAGTGTTGATCTCTTAATAACTGTGAACAGAAAATTCCTATCAGTTTTTTCATATCAGTATTTAATTAAAAATCTTCTAGAATTTGTCTTACGTAACCTAAATGGAATTTGGACAAACATTGTATTGTTGACGCTTAAGTATAGACAAATAAATATATAAATAAAATTCCTACTTTTGCAAGTTTTGTATTTTTTGTTTTTTAGTGCGTTATCTGTTGATAAAAGCGCTTAGTATATAGTAGCGCTTAGTATATAAATTATATTTCAAAATATAATTTATAATTAATTGAATTTTTTTACCAGCGCTCTTAAATTTGACCACCGCTTTCCCCAAATTGGTAATATTTCATCTAGATTGCCACAATTTTTGGTTACTGATACGAGATTAGAGGACTGTTTTAAGTTCACACGCATTTCATATATTAGATTTTTTGAAAATTTGTACACGAACTTCTTGCGAAGGTTCTCTAACGATTAGTTTTCAATGAATTATGCTTCGAAATGCATATGGGTAGCTAAGTAATGGAAATCCTTGACTTGCATCTAAAGAACTGAAAGAATGGTTGAAACTCCTTTAGAATAATTCTTTTTTTTTTTTAAATTTCATATACAAGAATTAAAATATTTTAAATTTCATGAAAACTAATAACGTCTCAGTCTTTTCATGCGTTTCTGCATGAGATTAGATTAGATTCGTATCGGTAGCCAGTCTTCTAAAGAACTTTTGTACCGTGACCAATTTGATCTATTGAACCTCCTTCCACTTAAAAGTGTTTCAGCAATCCTACTGAAGATCTAACCATTCCAAAAGATAGAGTCTTTTGAAACCAAAAACTTTTTTATTTAAACAAATATAATTCATCACGTAGGAGCTACGTAAACTTACAAATTTTCTCAGAGGGAATTATAGTGAATATTAGGCAATACTTAAGTATCTGAAGGTTGCCCAGCATTCTAACCATAAGTGTTTTGATAAAGTCAGCCACCATGATAACGAATAGTACAGATCGCTATGTTTTTGCAAGAAGACACTATGATTGGTTAATGCTATAGGATATGTCACCAGGTTTCAAATAATCTAAAGTACTTTCATCGTGTGAAAGTTATCAGTCTAGCGAGCTAGCGTGTGACTATATACACATTGTACAATAAACAAAAGAATCAACCCGACCTACCTTCCTATAAAATGAGGTTGAACCAACTGTAGTCATCATCTCATGTTATATAATATGTACAAACCCAATTAAGTTTATAGTTTTTTTTTATTTGTTTCTTGGTTGAAGCAATCTGTTATGAAAAATCAACTCTCTCACTATTCTAAATAGTTTTTGTAGTAATGAATAATTGTAATGTGTGCAATGACATAACATTATATTCGAAATTTAAAATTCAATACACACTACTACGTACAATAATACTCTGATGGTGGGTCTGGTTCTGGTATAGCAGTCAGGCTCTATAGCACTAAACCGAACGAAGCCAGCAAGCACCACACAGTACCAGAGAGTGAGCTCCTTGAAAAATAAATATGATATGAATTGTGCTTTGAAGTGCGAAAACTAATGTGAAGTCTACTGTGAAAAAACGTACGACACAATTCTCTCTTTAAATGAATCCATAATAATAATCATAATAATATTCTCATGTATGTCGTCGCATGAAAATAATATAGATTTCAAATCGAAACAATCCACTAAATGGACATTCTATTTCCAGAAAATTTCAACAAACACAATTCAAAAATGTATACTACATTTAAGTCCCAATACCAAGTCGTTAAACACCAAGATCGCTAAGAAAACATACCGCTACAAAAATTCGGGAAAGTACTGATTCGAAATGCATCAAAGAGGTTGTCGTCCCTTGATGCACTCGACCTGAACAGGATACAAATTCGAAAGGTTGCCAGATTCCATCAACGGACATTATCACCTACGAACGCATTGACGCCACAACGGATCTTTTATGAAGCATCCACACATAATGGGACTCCACAACGGGTCCATTGTGTGCAGATTGTGTGGCGAGGAGGAAGAAACATCCAACACATTATCTTTGACTGCAAATCTCTAGGTCAACCTTCAGGATGACCTGATAATCAAGCTCCTGGCTATTGCCAACATATGGGAGCAGCGAATCTCGTCGGACTGAACTAAAGGGGGAGCACAATGGACCATAAGGTCGAAGTGCAATAGCTTTAGACCCCAAAATCAATCAATCAATCAATCAATGGTCAAAATTTATTCGAGATTAATAAACTTTATATGTAAAATGGTAAATGTTAGGCTAATTACATGTCTAATGTTGATTTTCCGAAATAATTTCTAAAAAAAACTGTATAAATCTGTTGATAGATCCAATGACAAATTTATATCAAACATACTCTATAATAATTTGAAAACAAATGAATATCATCCAAACCAGTCCAGTGAGCAACACCAGCAACACCAATCCAGTAACAACAATACAATAATATGCCATGGAGAACTATTTATATTAGAGAAGGAGAAAATAAAATTAAAAAAAAAAAAACCAGCATATTGTGAACACTTAAAAACCATCAGCACAATTAAATGGAACTATTTAAAAATTCGAATGTGTGTACAATGCTCTAAACTAAAATATCATAGAATATTATTTTCATTGTATAGGATGGCGCATAAGTAACGTTATGATTTAATTAGTGAATATATTTTTTGTCTACGTATTTTTTTTTTCATTTTTTTTTCAGAATTAACTTTGAAAAACTTGGGAACTTTATGATGGAAAAACTCAGCACAGAACAAAGAACCAAAGTTTATTTTAAAAGTCAGCATTCGATTATTCAGACACAAAGATCATATCGAAATTTCTTTCAACAATTTACTGATTGGTTCAGCGTTTTCAGCAACATGGGGCTGTCTGTAATCTTCAGCGTGCTGTAAGACCTCGTGCAGCTCGAAATGATGTGAACATTGCTCGGGTACAAGCAAGTGTTGAGTAAATCCCCGAAACTTCCGCCAGGCGACGTTACCGCAGTTGATGATGTCTAGGCGGTCGTTGCAAAGAATTACATTACACCTTCTCCCATATACAATTCAATTGGTTCACGAGTTAAAACCAAATGATGGAAGACACCGTGCGTGCTGGAAGACACCGTGCAGTTCGAAATGATGTGAAAACTTCAACCAGGCGACGTTCACAGCAGTTGGTGATGTCTAGGCGGTCTTTGCAAAGAATTTTACATACGTAACACCTATTCCCATATAAGTTTCAATTGGTTCACGAGTTAAAACCCAATGATGCACAAATCGCATTCAATATAGTCAATCATAACGTTACTTTTGCGTCACCCTATACAATTCGCAACAAACTTCACACTCTTACCCTACTCTAGACTAGGTACTCTAGCTCTCTACTCTATAGTCTAGTTTAATAGTTTTGTTGAATTTTATAGATAGACAAAACATAATAAATTCATAAATAAATTTTAAAAAAAAAAGAGTGTTATGTTGTTGTTTGAATTGAATTGAATTAGAAGTGTTTTTGTTGTTTTTTGTTTTTAGTTGGGAGTGTTATATTTCGAGTTATCATAATGCTTATTACTTGACTGATGGACTCGAATATTTCTATGGATATTAAAAACTATGGAGGTACATAGTGTTGGATGAAAATGCGGTATTTAAACAAAATTTTACAAACTTGCTGTAAATTGAATATTCATTACAATTATTTTCTTTGATAATTCAGTCCAACATGTCGAATTTTATTTATTATTTGAAACTTCTTTGAGAATTATTGAATTTTATATTAATAAACTATTTTAAAAGAAGTATAATTTCTGACGTACGTACATAAGTACATACACTCTTGATTGTTTCATTTGAAACTGTTTTTCATAAACTAGCATATAACTTATTCACAGTTTTAGCTCAAACATAAGTAATAACTGTTAATTTTAAGTTTTTATCGGTAATTTTTATTTATTTTTCAGATGTTTGGTTGTAGTAATGTCATTATCAAAGTTTCGTTGTTGCATTTTGTGTCCCTGTATATAGAGGTCGCGTATAGTATTCACACCTTTTTATTTTTTAAATAGTGGCTGACTAATAACGGCTGGGTGCATAGAACAGCATGGATATATTATATGGATGTTGATGCCTATTATAAGCTTTTGATTATAATAATTGTTTTAAGGGGAACAATTATTGGACGCGAGAGAGGTAGGTTGGTTGGTAGGTATATTCCAAAACGGTGTTTTGTGAATAAATAAATAATAAATGCGTTTGAAATTCAATACTTAATTTTTTATGATTGGCTTTTGTTTTAGTTTTTTTTTGTAGTTGAACCCATAGTTTGGAGAGAGTCGACCAACTAGTTGAGTAGTTATTGAGTGGATATGCAAAATAGAGATAGATAGATACACACAACGACAAAAGTAGCGCACTTTTTTTTAAAATTTTATACTTATAATAGATTTGTGCCTGATTGATTTGATTTTCGAAAAAAAAAAAATGTATCGAGTAAAAGTTGTTCAGTATAAATATACCTACTAACAACTTTAATTCAAAACATTTTCCCAGAAATCAATTATAGAATTTTCAAAAATTTTCGCTACTTTTGTTGCCCATAGTATAGGGTGGCGCATAGTAAGTAACGTTATAATTTAATTAGTGAATAACTTTTTTTTGTTGACATTTTTTGTTGACGTATTTTTTTTTTCAGAATTAATTTTGAAAAACTTGGGAAATTGTGCTATTGGAAAGACAGAACAAAGAACCAAAGTTGTTCAATTTTATTTTGAAAATCAACATTCGATTATTCAGACACGAAGATCATTTCGAAATTTCTTTCATGTTCCGACAATTTACTGATTGGTTCTGCGTTTTCGGCAACATGAGACTGTCTGTTATCTTCCGTGTGCTGGAAGACCTCGTGCAATTCGAAATGATGTGAACATTGCTCGGGTGCAAGCAAGGTTTGAGTAAATCCCCTGAAACTTTCGCCAGGCGACGTTCTCTTCAGTTGATGATGTCTAGGCTGTCTTTGCAAATAATTTGACATATGTTACACCTTTTCCCATATACGATTCAATTGGTTCACAAGTTAAAACCAAATGATGCACAAATTTGCATTCATTAAATAAATCATAACGTTACTTATGCGGCACCCTTTACTATAGGCTAAGACAAGTAGTGTTTTTTTCTTCAAAATTTTATAATTGATTTGTGCCGTATTCATTCGGTTTTCGAAAAAGTGCTTCGAATAAAAGTTGTTCATTATAAATTAACTAACAACTTTTATACAAAACATTTTCCCAAAAAACCGAATGAATAGGGCCCAAATCAATAATTTTGAAAAATGTGCGCTACTTCTGTAAGCATGTGTAAAAAGCGACATGGAATGGATGAAAGGAGTCCATATTTTTAAATGCATTTAAATGATGGTGGTGTTTTTTTTTTTAATGGGGCACGTATTATTATTATGATTATTATTATTATTTGTTTTATAAAAAACATTATTTCTGCATTATTACATTTTTTTTTTATTAAAATTAAATTGCATTTCCCATTGTTTTTTTGTAAATTCGATGTTGAAGTTCACACACACACATATTTATGGGTGTTGATTTGATTGGGGAATATGGGGGGTTATTTTTTAAAAAATAAATATGTATAAATTAGCTCATAGCAACACGATAATTTGTTTTACACAAAATTTTGTGTGAACGTGATCTGCGACCTCTGTATATAGGCTAGCATTCAAGGCATTTTTTATCAGATTTTGGAAAGGAATTTGTCTTCAAATCCACTAAATTATAGTCAAGGAATTCAATTCTGTATCTCGAAATCAATAGATGCTGTACAATTTTATATTGTAGAAATGGAGTGCCGCCCAAGAATAGTTGGGTCTCAAAAAAATTTTATTAAAATTTCAAAATTTTCGTCAATCTCTCAGGTATATTTTAACTTGTTTTGCTGAAACATATTTTCAAATCTACTACATGCCAGTCAAGGGAATTGAATTTTGATGATAAAAACCGAAATATCCATTTTTGTTTTTCAGATGGTCCGTCCCTAAATGGATCTTGCATCACGAAATCAATAACGCAGCAATACAATATTAAATTGTGGAAATGTGAAATCGACTCCAAAATAATGAATTTCAAAAAAAATCGGGAAATTATGATGTCATCAAAATCCAAAAATTGGTTTTGGTCCATGTTTTAGTCCATGTCGCAAATTTTAACTGATTTTGTTGAAAGTTTTTTCAAAACTAATACATTTCAGTCAAGGAATTAACTTTTTATAAGCATAACCAAGATATCTCTATTGGTTTTTGAAATGAGTTTGAACATGGGTCATGTATTTCGAAATTAATCGAGGCGTTGTATAATTTTATAATAAAGAAATGAAAAGAAAAGAAAACAGCCAAAAAAGTGGGTTTCAAAAAAAATATCATTAATATCGGGCAAACTTCAGTTGTGGTGATCAAACAATATGCAGAAGATATCATAAGAACACCTTGGCTTATCAAAAGGCTGTCCCTCGATGCCCTTAACTTGCTCCTATATACAATAAGACTTCATAATGGATTCATTATGTATAGGTTGTTCGGGGCGAAGAGAAAAAACTATCCAGCCGCATCATCTTTAACTGCGAATCTCTCGGTTACAGCAGATACAAGATATTCGGTATATCTCACCCCGAATATATGAACTTTTAGGAAAACCTAATAATCTATAATGTTTCTCGGATCTGTCATTGCTCGTATCTGTTAAGTTCCGGGTCATTGCCACGATATGGCAGAAGTGAACCTCGTCAGATTGAAGTAGAAGATGGTAGCACAATGGGCCATAAGATCGAAGTGCAGTACTTTTCAGACCCCAATATTTATCTATGTAATAAGGTATTTACACAATTAACTCAATTACTTGTAATAATTATAAATATATAATATTTTGATTAAATAATTCTTGTGGACTCCGAGAATAGAGTTTTTACTAGAGTTAAAACAAGCAGTATCAAAGCATAATCATTTTAGAGATAAAATATACCAAAAAGAACAACAAACAACGTTAATTTCATAATATCATGATGACATTGTTGAAATAATATAATCTTGTAAGCAACAATTACATCATGATCTCATCACCATCATCATCTAATGCATGTGACGAATATTATAGTTGATTTACCTGATAGCATCATCATCATCATAGAGCAAGCAACATGGGCAAGATTACAGGGTTGGGCATCACAGGGTGTTGGACAACACATAGAACATCTATCAGCAAGCGAGTACACACAGAGGAGGTGGAGATGATTTTAATACTAGGGATACATCAAACTCAATGTTAGGAACAAACACAAAACAACAACACATGCTAAACATTCCCAGGATCATCATCAGTACATCATGGATGGCTCTGGCTGGAGTGTGTTCATGATATTATTATTATTGGTGGTGATGGTTTGGTCATATTCAACGCTTTTGGATATAATGAAAAACATGAAGGTTGACGAAAAAGTTCACACCAGCTATAAGCGTGGCACTTTTCCTTTCATACCTCTACAAGGATAAGATTAATTGCCAGATCCCATCATTTGAACCCAGATCCCATCATTTGAATTCTCTACAAGTAGATTAGGTTAGGTTAGGCTGTCCTTTATTGGTTCATCCCCGGCCACTACTTCATGAGCCATTTAGAGCTGTTTAAGAACAGCAAGAGTGCTTTGACGTCAACGGAATTAAGATCGAAAAGGTCGTCAAAGAAAGGCTGATTCAGATGAGTCTATCTCCTCATGGCAAGAGTTGGACAGTGACAAGATGAGGCATCGTTTCCTCCTCCTCCTAACTCTACAAGAAAACAGAAAACTCTATATGAGAGAGTCGTTTTTCTCGCCAGGACCTCTATTACTCAGACCTATTCTCATCTGTTATTTATGACGCTTTCTATATTTCGTGGAATCACAAGAAATTCAAATAAAAAAATTATTTGCATAACTCTATCAGTGTTTCTGTATTTTTTGATATCCATGTAAGTAGAAAAAACCGCTCTTGCATTCCTAGTGAGAAACTTGGTTAAGTGCCACATAACTGTAGAAAAGGACTATTAAACTCTCGCTCATTTAGGTTTGGCTATAATATTAACATGGGTATTCTGTAATATACACCCGCTCAGGGGATTTTCAAAACCCCCGTAAGAGGTAAAGGAAAAGCTTAAAAATAAAAAAGTTCCTTATTATAAAATAAACAATTTTTTTTTCCATGAACTGAATAGTTTGGCCACAATTTCATCGCAAACATCTGTTAACTATGTAGATGTGTATATAGTTCTAATATATCTATATATATATATATATATATATATATATATATATATATAGTAGTATTAGCTATATGCACCAAACAGTCATAGCTTAATATGCCTTTGTGGGATTTTTATTGCAGAAGAAAACTATGAAATATCTAAAATTTTGAAAATTGAAAATGATTTCAGATCCTAGTGAAATTTGATCCTGTTTTTTTTCTAAATTATTTGTAGAAACTTATTATTATAAGGTTATATTTTCGGTTTCTTTCTCCAATGCAAGAAGTCCACGGCCAGGAATTACACACCAAATACATTAAAATCTGGTCAAATTTTGCTGAAGATATTCAAAAAGTAATTTTTTGTACTTGATGGCCTAAAAAAAAAAGCGTTTTTCAAACTGATTTAAATGCATGGGATATATAATTATACTATGTTTAGGGAATACATTGTGCAAATTTGATAACGAAACGTTTCGTAGTACAGTAAGTGTACTCTTCAGAGTTTTTGTCAAATTTATCATTTTAAAACACAATTTTTTTTCAATTAAAAAACAGCGTTAAATTGAATTTTTCCTACTATCCCTTTACAAACTGCAGAGTTTACATAGCCAAGAGGTTCCGTTTCTTATACCATTTGGTGTATTTCAGTACTTCCAGATTTGGAATTGCATTATATGCTCACCCACACCCACAAACACACACATACATCCATATATCTAATATTATTGTTCTTATGTGTCATCATCAACGTTATTATGAGATATAATGTTCAAATGACAGATACGAGAAACATTATAGATTATTATTATTATGATTATTATTATTACTATTATAGCTTTACCTCCGTGTGTGTGTCCGTCCATACATTATTATATATGAAATGTTTCGAGGTATGAACGTTGGCAGCAGTATTACTACAATAGGTATGGTAACGTAACGTAACGCTAGCTAGAGCATTGAGCTAACATTATATACATTGTTGTAAACACACTAAACACTAAACTAAATATATTTACTGCAACAACAAATAATATGGTCAAATTCAAATTGTTTTATATATATATATATATATATATATATATATATAATATATATATATATATATATATAATATATATATATATATATATATATATATATATAAATATATATATATACCGTTGCATAATATTAAAACAATAATAACAATCATACTATATGGTACAGGGTACCGCAGAATGTGTATCATACTTGGAAAATAAACAATAGCTGAGCTTATTTCCCATTATAAAAGTGCTTGGAAAATAATTGCTGGATTTATCCTTGCCATACCAGTGGCCGAGCGGTCTAAGGCGTTATGTCTGCGTAGTATGCCTACTTGGAAACTAGGAGGTTTTGGGTTCGAATCCCGACATCGATAGTTTTTCAATTATTAAGAAAAAAAAGGGTGGTTAATTGACTAAATCCTAGTCTATACACAAAAATTTCTTCCACTCCATTCACATCCTCGCATCCTTAGGCATCACAATGGATCTTATGGTCGAAGTTTAGCCCATCCAGGGAAGCCTCTATAATCTATATATCTATCTATCCTTGCCAAGAAACATTTTGTTTTTAAAGTTTTTCAATGGCACTGATCTCAGATAGAGAGACTGCTTAGTGTTTTCCCTTATGACTAGCACATCTGGTGGCAATAATTAGAAACAAGTCAGGCTCAACTGTGATAGTTATCTATGAATTACTGGGGTTACGTTAATAAAATAAAAATATTATATCGTTAATGAAACTCTATTTTTTTGAAAATTATAATTAACTGTTGAAATATAGCTAGCCTGGCTAAAACCGCCATTTTGGAATATGACATCTTTGTGTAACTTTTACCAATACCATTGAAAGAATTCAGTTTTGTTCTCAGCATGTTCTTAATATGACAGAAGTGATAACATAAGTTCTATATATTTATCAAGGAACAAATTCCCTTGTTCAACTGTTACGCACTGAGAAAAAAAAGAGATAACGTACTTATATTTTGTGTACCATATCTTCGACCAGGGGGGAAAATAATGCAAAAAATGTCCCCTTTTTAAATTTAGCAACTTTTGGTTGATACTCTTTTTCGCAAACTGTTAATTTCGCAACAATTCCAGCTCAAACATCTTTAAGTAAGTTAGTTGTTATTTTCACTTATTTAGTATAGGTTTGTCGTAGGCAAGTTTCATCGGTATTTTTTAATGAAAATTTCTTATTAGCGAAATATATTCGAAATTCACCGTCTTCCAAAATATTGTACACATTATTTTAGGAAACATCCTTTAGATATAATGGCCAGAATCCATGCATATTTACCATGATATTCAACAAACCACCATATAATAATATAACATACATATACATATTATATAACTAAAACGGTACATATTTGACGAGTAAAATTCAATTAAGTTAATAGGTTATTTGTACAAAACATACATACACACATACATATATACATATAAACACACATACATACATGCTTCAACAATAGAGAGCAAGAAGGAACATTTTAATTTTGATTATATTGTTATTATTGCTCTTGTGCAATAATATTATTGTTGGTTCTTGTAATGCCATAGCAGTATTGTGTGTGTATTAAAATATACATTTGAAACTATCAAAATTCTTAAGTTAATGAAAAAAAAGAGTGAGTGTTTATTTTTACCTTAAAATTTAATAGTCATTGCATTCATTTTATTATGTACATATATATATTGTAAAAGGTTGGTTCAAAAAGTAAGAATATGCTAAAAAATTTTGGGTATGATTACCTAAAATCAATTACGAAAAGTGCTGAATCGTTGTAGAATTTTATAATAGTGAATTAAACCTTTTTTTGTTAATTAATTTTCATTAGAGATATCTTGTTTATACTGTTTTCTGGACTTTATTTTATAGTGAAACTAGCTAAAAAAAGCTGGCGTTCAAAAAATTCGTATAGGAAATTTATGTCAAATAATAATTTTTTTCTAAATTTTGACATTCCAAAATGTCTTATTTCCAAAATTTTTGCAGGTATTTCTATCGAAACTATAACCTATATTAAATATAGGCAGCCGACAGAAAACGGTTATAATATATTTAATATTTTATAACAATATATTTAATTTGCTACAAAGGTGAAAAAATACTGTTTAACACTACTTTAGAAGACGGAAAACTGGAAACTCTTTGCTTTTTACAATGTCGTTCGAGCAAATTTTTTGTATTACATAAATTTCTGTAAACCTTAAAATTTTTTTTAGTGATTTTTGCAGAAACTAAACAGAGAAAACCTACTCAAAATATATAATTCCCGAGATAGCAAAGTAAATAAGACTATAATTTTATTATTCGACTATTTTGAAACCGCATCGTTCACATTTTCTCAAAAGCAGAAGTTTCTCAAAAATATTATTAAAAAATTTGACACACTTTTCTCGAAAATTGAAAAATAAAACATTAAAATTCAATCAAAAACAATCTGTTAAAACTAATCCAATAAAAATAGAATAAAAGTTTTTTTTTTTTGTGGTAAATTTCAATTCGTATATTTTTCCCCCGTTTGGATTGTGTATACATATATACTTATGCATACATACATACATATATATACAATAAGCACAACAAACGTAACGTTATTTAAACTGTCAAAATGAACAACAACAACAACAACAACAAGAACGCAAATAACATTTCAAAAATCTATTTAAATTTGGAATGTAATTTCAAAATCAAAAGTAATTGTATTTTACACACAAATACACAATACATATATGCAGATGTATTTGTAGATGTAAAGAAAATATTACAGATTATATATGGGGTGCTTATGCATGGAATATTTTGAAAAGGGGGATTTTTATACTATGTACGCGTATTAGATGCTATACTTATCTGACGTGATGTAATATTTTAAAGGATCTCTTTAAAGTGCATCTATAAAATATAGAGCTTATATTTAAAATATAGTAAATTAACTCTGATATCTATTTTTATCATTCAGATATGTTGCGCATTCAAATTGTCATTAGGCACCCCAAAGAAGTATAACTTCATAAATTCCGATAAGTATAATTCGAGAAATACTTAAAATCATAACAGCTTAAAAACAAAAGTTCTAGAATAGAGAATTTTTTTGAGACGGAGTAATTTTGGTAACTCAACTCTCATTCAATTATAGCGGACTCTTGATTAATTACCAAATCAAGAGAGCCGTTAATGCAAAAACGATATGATTCATACAATCGATTAATCAAAAGCATAGTCATGTAAATAGACTTCAATAGTGTTGATCCAAATTTCACAACTAATCAGTATTGATAACTAAATGGATTCGACACAAATCGACTGTAAAAATTGGAAAAAGGAACGCCAATAGTATAGAACGTAATACAGACCTTAAATTATTTAGTAGGAATCGTTTACATAACTCAAATATGTCTCCCAGAAAATTAGAAAAGAAACCTGATATATAGTAGTCCAATATACACACCTTTCTCGAAATTCTCACAATGCAGAACTCCAAACATGTGGAACATAAAATTAGATAGAAAACCAACCTGATATACAGTAGCCCCCTCGACCAACGAGATTCTAGCCGGGACGAAATAACTTTACCCGATTTGACGTGTATATTGAATAAATAATCACACTCTTTTTTGTGTGTATTGTAAAGGAACGACTCGACACGGCAGGCGAATAATCTCACCATCTATACCTTTCCATCTCCTCTGTCTGAATAGAAGAAGTATATTAGATAACACAAAATATAGGCACATACATTCATACATATATATAACCAAGATTGTGTGTTAAAATGTGACTAGGGTATATATACGACGGTACAACGGTACAGCAAGCGGCGGTACATCGGTAGGTAGGTACATATATGTGAATGGGATATACCATTTAACAGGAATATAAAGAAAGATGTGGATGAGATATTACTACATATATACATTGTAGGATGGTAAAAAAATTTCATTGTATGTTCGATGTATGATGTGCAATGTTCTCTCATATCATCAAACACAAAAACCGAATGAAATATCTGTATAAGAAAGTATGTGCTCACTTATAAAATGTACAAGTTTTCTAAGAAAGGAGATCTTAATTCAATGGAGTTTATACAGATATTTAACCCAATCTGGGTACAAGATAAAACATCAACAAGTTCCTAGTTGTGCTACGACTCTTTATCCGAGTGCCATCGCAGCTGTATTGACACCCTTATATATCTGTCCCAGAGTACATTTTGTGTTTCTAATAGAATGTTTCTACCTTTAGCAGTTATAAAGAAAATCGGTGATTTTATTGCGAATTCACTTACGGATCAACAAAAATTCTAGTTCACATTCTTGTTCTTGAAATTTGGTCTTAGATTTCAGTAACTAAAATAAAGACAGGCAGAGTACTTTTGCCCTAGACGAATGGGGGGATAAGTCTACGAACAGGAAAAGGAAAGATAGAGCATTCTGCAGACATGTCAAATAAATGATAGCTGGGTACAAAGCTGCGAGGTCAACCTGGTCTCTTGGCAAAACTCGCACAGATATAAACCTTCTAGTTGGGGTGCTTACCGATTTCTGCGGGTTCAAGAGGCATCTACCTCTCATGAGGTTGGAGGACAGTGTGAGCTGTCTGGACTGTTGCGGGACGGATTAGACGTCTTCCCACCTTCTAGCAGAATGTCCTTTCAGTGCCAGAACGAGGTATCTATCCTTCAACTCAACCGAAATGAGTAAATCAGAGGCAAAATAACTAAAATGGACCTCTCTTCTGCCATTCGCAAAGATGACGGGCAGGTTCGATAACAAACATATGGCTAGAGGAAACGAATCATATGTGGAATAGGATAGAAGAGGATAAGAGGATAAGGGGATGAGTTTCTTAGTAGTGGATGAAGTTTAATTCCCCCCCCCCCCCTCTACTACTACTAATATTAACGGTATATTAATTGCTATAGAAAACGGTAGAGAAAAGTCATGCATAGAAAAATTGCAGGAAATAATGCTTTACAACATTTTTGCTACATTGATAGAAATTCATCTCATTCAAAATATCAAGATTGTTCATCATGCATAAGAAAAATTCAAGACTTGCTCTTTATACAACGAAAATGGAGAAAGTTAAAGGATAAAATTGATTTTTCAATAGGTTTCCTTCATACATATTGTAAAATGGTAGAAATATCTCCTCTATACCGTACGTTTAGTTTAAATCTTCGCATAGCAGATCTCCCAAAAGTATGAGAGAGTACATATGTACACATTAAGCAATGTGTATGAGAAGGAGGTATTATAGGTTTGTTTTCTTACTGTTATGTGTTGTATGTGCCTGTATAAATTTTTAGAGAGTGGGGATTTTTCGTTGAATACAAATATTCTTAATTGATTTGATAATATGCAATCATTACTATGTGAATGCTTTTGGAAAATACGTGTTTGTGTATTTTATTTATTGGTATTATTACAACAATGGGTTATTATTACACAAAAGAAGAAAAAGTGCAAAATGTTAAATGGTACTTTTCCGGACATTCCGCACAGGAATATGTCAATTTATTTATTGTGACATTTGAAGGTAGACAATCACTAACCACTCGAACAGTTATAAATATTATTCACTGTTTTGAAAAATATGCTTGTTTATCAAACCTATAAGGCTTCCTTCTCATACACATTGCTTAACGTATACATATGTACTCTCTCATACTCGTGGGAGATCTGCTATGCGAAGATGTAAACTAAACCTACGGTATATATATTATTAGTATCTGTGTTGGTTTTGATACAACTTTGAGTACTACTGACTCTGTAGCCGTCGGTATGCATGTGTGTATGTATGTATGTATGTACGATTGTGTACGACTGGAACGCATGTTAGTTTAACGCATCGGTTAACTTGAGTATGTGTTAATAGACAGAACAGCTACAGCTACAGCTCTACACAGAGAACAAACATAACGACAAACGAATGAATATGGTGGTATATGGTGGTGCTATGGTTACTACACATACAACCTAAATCTAAAACACAGCCGGTCGGTATCAACGACACATCTTATATTTATATTACTTTATGGAATTTATTTTTGAATAGATTTTAGGTTGGTCATTCGTATTTAGAGTCCCCGGAAAAACTGTATTTTGGGCTTGATCTTGTGACGTACAGATTGCTTTATTTGAATTTCAATTATTTGAAATATGGACATGCCTTACTAACAACTCATTAGTCTTTTCCAAAATCCAAAAAAATAAAATCGTAAGTGGCCATGTTCGTTAGAACTATTGATATGTGATTGTATTTGGAATAAGTTCTGTATACTATGTGTCATGTATCCTGTATCCAAGAACGACACTTTTAGATCCAAAGTAGATGTTTGATATTGTATCAAGTGCCGCCTATGCTTACTTATGGTTTCTTGTGGATTCCCTGAGGAGCATTAAGACGTATGCTTGGGTAACTTCCTAATGAAATTATTCCTTATGTTCCTAATCGTATTAGTAAGAAAATTTCTGTACAAGGTATACTTAAAGAAGTGAAAATAACAACTCACTTATTATTTACTTAATTGCTTAAATACTCGGTATATACTACATTTATAAAAAAAGTTTCTGACAAAAGTTGTTTATTCTTATAAAAGGAACATTTTTTGTCCATGTATAAATGGGGTATAAAATGGAACTATACAAGGTGTCCTAAAAGAAGATTATTATTATAATATAGCACTGCAAATAGATAACTATAAACGTTTCATGTTAAAGAAATTCTAGCCGTACTAAAATAAAAAAGGAAGGTGCATACAAACCAGGGTCACCATAGCAGACATATTATTACGTCATTATAGCTGTTCTCAGAGTTTTTAATGTTTCAACAAATCAACAAAACATTAAAATCACAAAATAATTATGTTTATTATTGTTTTAAAAATAATTATTTTTATTAATTAAACAACAACCAAAGTAGAAAATCATTATAATAAAATAATAATAATATAATAATATTTTTTATTTTATTGTGTTTGGCAAGCTAATTAGTACCTGTTTGCAAAAACTTTATGTATTTATTAACCAGAGTTTGTTGTTAGTAAAATAGCAAGTAACTTTTTATAAACAAACAGCCATACAATAATTATTAATATATGTATCTTTTCATAGTATCTTTTACTGTGAAATTAACATATCAAAAATAGAAAAATTTAAAAACGGGACCAAGTTTACAAAATAACGTTTGTTCTGAAACAGTTTGGTTGGAAAAAAGTAATGATAGCAATATGAGGAGAAAGTCAATACAAGTTGTACATTAGTTGCTAAATATCTTTTAATATGAAATTAACATATCAAAAATTAAAAATTAAAAAACGGGACTAAGTTTACGTTTGTTCTTTGGTTGAAAAAAAGCAGTGATATCAATGTGAGAAGAAATTCAATAAAAGTTTTACATTCGTTGCTAATTTTTTACTTGACAGTTGATATAAAAAAAACTGGGAGCTTGCCAAATAATATTTATAATATTTATTTAACAAGGAAAACTCTTTTGAAGATTCACCAATCTTCTACTTCTACTGAAACCTCTACCAAATTTCATTTTCGGTGATTTTATTTTCAATGTTCATCCATAAATTCATTTTGATAGGATCCTCATTTTTCAAAATTTATGATTTGTGTCCTGTGTGTTTTCGTTTTTCAAAAAAGTGCTTCAAATAAAAGTTCTTCATTATAAATATATACCAAATTTTACTCAAAATATTATTCCAAAAATGGGTCATTATGACCTTCGAATGCATCTGCACACAATAGATCCATTATGTATTCACTATGAATCCACAATGGATCCGTTATGTGCAGACTTTACGGCGAGGAGAATCACCCGGTTATAGCGGATACAAAATATTCGGTGCATCTCACCCCGAAATATGGAACCTTCCTGATAAACAAGCTTCTGGCTGTTACCAAGATATGGGAGAAGCAAACCTTCAGAGACTGCAGTAGAATGGGGAGGCACAATCAGCTATACGGTTGAAGAACAATACTTTCCATATCCCAAGATTTATCTATTTATATCTAAAAACGAAATGTGTGAGGCACAATTGTGGATTATCCCCTAAACCATACATTTTTTTCAATTTCAAACTATTAAAGACAGTCGGAGAACTTTAGAATTCATTTTGTGGGGCCCAATTTCCTTAACATTGAATTTCAATTTTCAAAACGTTTCATCAAATCATCCAACACAACGTGTATTTTAAATTTTAGTTTCTCTCTTGCTTCAAAACAAATGGCTGAAAGTATCTCCTAGGTGGCTCAAACTTTGTCCACCGCATTACTATGCTATTAGTATAGCAAAAGATGTGTTGTTTTATTGTGTATCTTGAGTACCGCCTTCTAGTATATAATATGTCTACAAAGTTTTACATAAATTACATGTTTGTAAAATAATTATTATTATCACTGTGTTATTAGCACAACGGATCGGCAACAACGTTTCTTTCTAAATAATATATATATATATATATATATATATATATATATATATATATATATATATATATATATATATATATACATGTTACAAAATGTTTATTTATGCATTATTGTTTCCGCAAAATGTTACCCAAAAGAAAATAAGTTAAGTTTTCTATTGTAAAATTCATTTATTTTAATACATACAATACATATTTGTATCTTTTGTTGAGTTGTATTAATTAACATGGAAGGAAAACATATTGAAATATCAATGGTAACTTTATTTTTGTTTAAAACCTTTCTGTATTACCGTTGTAAACACAAGGTGACGATCAAAATGTAGGGGCGCCCCACATTATGCACAAGAAAACCGTCTATTCGCTCGTTACAGTGGTGACCGGTTGAATATCCTTGTGTGACGAAATATTGTAGGATTTCAATCGCTAATAACTTCGAGACTAATTATGCGTTTACAATGGTTGAGTCCTCCCAGTCCAAGTGGCCGAGCGGTCTAAGGCGTTATATCTGCGCAGTATGCCTACTTGGAAAATTGGAAGATTATGGATTCGAATCCGGACATCGACAGTTTGTCACTTATTGAGAACAAAAAGGGGCGGTTAATTGACTAAACTTTCGGCGTATGGACAAAACGAAGTAACCGGCTATGTTTGATCATAGTCGACTGCAGCCGCATATCCTACCAATTCCTAGTCTATACACTAAAATTCCTCCCACTCCACTCACATCCTCACATCTTTAGCTATCACAATGTACCTTATAGTCGAAGTGTATCCCGTCCAGAGCAGCCTGTACAATCTATCTAGTAAATATATTTCGATTAATGTCCCTGTCTAATACATTGTTTCTAGACTCATTGTGAAGAGTTTGCGGAGCAGTACTAGGAGCCACGGGAATCCAACAAGCCTATATAGTCCAGTTCCGAACGAATGCGAGAGTACCATCACTTAAATAGTTCCATTTAAATATATATACAAATAATCATACGCTAGAATAAATAAGTTAATTTTGGCTACAAAGTAATGCTGTCAATGATTTGACTCATCAAGCCAATCATCCGTGATATTACAGTTAAAACGCTGGGCCCGAAATCCATAGGTTAATGGTTCGATACCTGTTGAATATGTTAGTTTTTTCATTAAAATTATAATAAATATAATTCAGATATTTTTGAGAGTTGAATTTTTGTACGTGTAAAATTCAAAATTCATAAATCAACATATTGTTTACTATATCGTAAACCTTTTGGACAGTTCAAGGTATTAAATGTTTGAATATATATTGCGATAAAGTACACAATAAATTTTCACAAAAATATCTCTGACAAACCCACTTGTGGATAAAACACACATTTCTAAATTGAATTTATCTTTGTGGATAAATGTATTTGGGACAATACTATGAACTCCCCAAACATGAACATGAGAAATAGTGAAATCAAACAATTAACACTAATAATTGGATAAAACTGTTTATCCAATTCTGTATGTGTGTTTTTATTTTAATATCTAAAAACATTTACTAAACATTCATAATATTGTATTAAATAAATATCATATGACAATTATCATAATGGCCATTTGAGATAGAGAATCCGTAATATCCATTCGAATAATAACGAACCAAAATTGTCATTTTCGAGCTGTATGTATGTATGTGGTCGGTCATATTATAAATTTTGTTGTAAACTGCTCATAAAATTTTAATATAATAACCGAAACACTAAAAATAATTAGAACAATTGCATTCGAGTGTGTGTATGTATGTTTTAAGGTACTTAATATTACCATATAGAAAGTATGTACATAGAGATGAGTCGTGTAGAGTCTCATTTAGTAGGCTCTCAACAAAAAATGGCACTCAGTAAAATGTTCAAATACTTTATGAAACATTTTTCATAATCTACTTACTAGTGGATGCGAAATACTTGGATCACCAAAAACAAGTAGTCGGAAATTATTTTTGCTTACTTGTAACAAAAAAAGAAAAAAATTAGCAATGTTTAAACATGGTCCAGCAGTTTCGAATTATATTTTTCGAATTATATTTTTAGTCAGTTAGAGATCTATTTAGATCTCTAGATCTTTAGATCTATTTAGATCTCTAACTGGCTATGATGAATACTTTGGAGTGTCTCTCTTTCTCTGATACATACAAACAAGATTAGCTATCTCTCTGATTCGCCAGTGAAGGAACCACAGTCCCATGCCAGGGACGGAAACCATATCCAGGAATAACAATAATGATAGCTGGGTAAAAGACTGCAAGGTCAGCCTGGCTTAATGACATGGATTGGAAAGAGTTTAACCTTCTGGTTTGGGTGCTTACTGGTCACTATAACCTCAAAAGGCTTCTTTCCATTATCAGGTTGGAGGGCAGTGTCACCCGCCTCGGACTGAAACGGGACTCGCCTTCAGCCTCAACCAAAATGGGAGCTGAGGTAAAACCAAGTGGAGCTCTGTTCTGTCATTCCCAAAGAGGACGGGTAAGTTGGACAACGAACATAGAGCTGGAGGAAATGAATCAGGTGTGGTAGAAGATAGATGTGGTTGAGATAATGGATTCCTTAGGGATCGGTAAAATAGTCTTACTTGCCAGGCTTCGGCCTTCCGCCCTCCGCTAGTACTACTACTGGCTGTCTTCATAAGTGAGAACGACATTGATAAACGTGTGGATGTTTTAAAACATAGAAGTGGCTGAAAAAATTCTGATATTTGAAACCTGCTTATGTACTGCCTACTTCATACGTGGCTTCCCATATTTCTCAACTATATAGTTGACCTGTGCCAAGTCCTTTCCGTTTTCAAAATAACGCTTAGTACAAAAGTTGTTTTTATTCGATTCAAATCAACTGTGCAGTTTTTGAAAAAAGAATATCACTGAAACTGCTATCACAGTAATTAAAATAAAATAATATAAGAGTAGGGTTACCGCTCTAAATTTTTACTTACTCTATGATAGTCAAATGTGGTTAGTTTTGAAAGGAAAACCTTTTTCTTTTAAATAAACATTACTACATAATTTTCGGTGTATGTAAACACTTTTAAGAGTTTCCGTTATCACAATTTTTATTACCCAAAAATAAATGTGTGTGTACCCATCATACACTCATTATCAGGGCAGTTTATCAAGTAAGGGAGGGAAGCGTACAAAACAGTCAAGTTGAAAGGGTTTATTTTATTAGATTTAGTGCAAATTTATCTAAGGAAATGTCAATGAGTATCTTTTTTATATACAATCCTTTATTTTAATGGGGGGAAATTTCGGTTTTTATTTGTTTTTTTTCTTAAATGATTTTAATTATTTTTGAGTATGAATTTTAATATAATATAAATTTATTTTTCAAAAGATATATAACAAAAAATAAAAAATAATTAAAAAATTTCGATTTTTCATAAACTTTTCATCTCAAACTTGTAAATTGTTGTAATTGGGAAGAATTATAACGGTTTATTATTTATGTTCTCAACTTTTATAGGCTTATTATTAGCTTTGTAGATATTTAAATATTCGAATTTGAAATTGAAAATGTGATTCGTATTTGGTAATAAGCAATGAAATACAGAAAAAAGTAAAGATTCCCACACAAATTCCAAAACGAAATAGTTAGCTATTAGTCATAATAGGCCCAGAGACAAAATATAAATACTCCAAAATCGACAAGTTTTCCAAGGTTTTCATTAATATGACGAAACGAAGTAAAATGTTTGATTAAATAAAATTCCTAACCAAAAACTCCTGGAACACTTTTCGATTCGTGTATTCTTAGTTGACTAAATCAAAGGCTCGTCCAAAAAAATTCCATAACTTGTCAAAAATAGTAATTATTTATGTACAATAGAAGTAATTAGTTATCACAAGAATAATTTCAGTTTTATTGAAAATATAAATAATTATTTTAAACATTGAATTCACTTAAAATTCATTCCAGCGCCTTCACTAAAATTATATTTTGTTGCGTATTTTGTTTCTAATTGAAAACGGTGTTTAAAAATGACGTAATCTACGAAAACTCAGCTCCATAGCTCTTTTGGTTCTAAAGTTACGATGGGGTTATTTTTCGCGTAATAATTCTTGTATATATAGTTCACCGAAATGCACATAGCCCCGCCGCTTAATCTTTTCCATGTTCATTACCGTCAGCCATGATTTCATAATAAACATTTTTATATCATTATCGGAATCATAGGCATCTAAGATGTTTCAAATCGATTCAAAAATGGTTAGTAGTGGTTGAAAATTGACTTCCTAAATTCATTTACAAACATGTTTATAGGTACAAGCCAATGTAATAATATGAACGTGGTAAAATAATACATTAAAGTGCTACATTTAAGCGTCTATGATTTTCCTTCGATATACTATAGTTTATGATTACGATATGCAAAAAAGAAGGCTCTTAAATCATAACACAGGCCCGTTTAGTCATAGATAAATATAAAAAATTCCGATAATAATACCAATCCATCAACAAATTGTCTCAGGTGAAATTTAACGTAAAATTTTATATTAAACTTAACAATAAATAATAATAAATAAATGCATTTCGATAGTTTATTAGTGTCATAAAATAATGTAAAATCATGTGACAACAATGAATGCACACATTACAATACAATAGTCTGTTGTGCATTACTTAAACTTAAAGTTAACTTAACTTAAAACTAAAATAAACAAAATACAAAATATAATGCAGCAGATATGAATAATAAAACAAACTCATTTGTTTAAAGTTTAAATAGCATTCACAAAACCTATAATTTATGTGTTTTCTTTGGCAATCATATAAATTATTTACTATAAACTGTATATTTATTTTAAACAAAACGTTTCATATGTATATTATAGATTGCATTTGTATAGAGTTCGTTAGTTATTGGAGGTAGAAAAATAAATCAATATTGAAAAATTTTTAGTAAATTTGCATTTTTATTTAAATTAAATTGAATTAAATTGAGCTGTGTACACCGTTACTAATAACCCGTTTTTCTTATAACAAAAGAATTAAATGTTCGAATAACTAATTAATAATTGACTTCAAAGTAATGCTATTAGTGATAGGAAAAATCGAATCATCAAGCTATATCCAGAGGTCTCAATATTAATATTAATTTATAATTTTTGAGACTAAAAAATCTATTAGTACTCATGAGATCAACTGGACAATACTAATAGTTACCAAAATCACACTGCTTTATGATGTTTCAAATCGATGTGACAATTATATTTAGGTGAAACTCTACTTCATGAATTTGTTTACACACATACAAGTCAGCCTAACAAAATCGTGTTGAAAAGGAACGTAAAACAGGATACAATTGAATGGAATATTTTTAAAATAATGCCAAGTAATAGATCTATCACGATTGAAAATGATATAGGTACTGTTTTACGGTCGATTTCTATAAAATCCATAAGGTTTTTGAATAAAATGTTCAGTATCAAAGTTGTCGGTATTTTTTTAAGGAAAAATTTTGATTAAAAACATTTTTTCAAAACCCGAATGAATTCGGCATCAAACGGTTGTAAAAAACTATCTTTAATAAATTATACTATACCATTTCCTAAAATATTGATTGTTAATCTTATTCAAATGATGTCGAACTCTTTAGATTGCTAGGGGTATTCCCACCTTGAGTATTTATATAATTTTCTGGTTCATAAGTTTTTGGCATTGGCACAAATATTCATATAAAAAACTAAAATAAACTACATTATGCAATTTCGTAAAATAGACTGTCAATCTCATTTTATTAATGTCTAATAATTCATAAAATGTATATTTCCATCTTCAATATGCGTCGAACTCTCAGTTTTTCCCAAGTTCTACAATATATGAACAAAACATTGTTTGCGCGCGATATGTATAAACAAACACATTGATGCACATAACATATACACAAGCTATATAAATAATAAAAATATAACAATAATGGATCTTTACAATGCAATGAATGTAATCATATAATATATAAATGTATGTATATAAACTTGTTCTATTTTATTTTTTGATATTATTGTAAATAGACGAAGAATATCATATATTTATTTATACACATATATACATATATATATATATATATATATATATATGTATACATATATATATATATATATATATATATATATATATTGAAATTATATATATATATATATATATATATATATATATATATATAATAGTTAATGTATTATATTTGTTGCTATATGCTATAAAAAAAATTGTTTTACAAAATATATAAGTTTCCGATGTCAATTTACAAACAATTAGAATAATGTATATATAGTTTTTTTTTTATAAATTAAATTTTATTATTAATAGTTTTTAACACGAATAAAAGCCGTGAAAATCTTTTGTAATTGTGTAAAATCGTTTCATAATTTATGGAAAGTAATCATTTTTGAAGTTGTAGAGGTAGAAGATAGTTATAATAAATAATTATTATTTAAATAAATAATAAATATATGTGATAGATATAATTGATCTTTATTGATTTGATTTATGAAATATTATATATTTTAATATGTAAATTATCAAGGTTGTTAACATTCAAAGCAACCGTGATAATAGGGGGAAGTTATAGTTGTTATGCAACAAATAAAAATGATGAACAAAATTATAATAATAATTTAATGAAGAAGCGATACCGCTACATACTTCCCCCCATCAACTAATAAAGAAAAACGACTAGAAAAAGGTTGAAACATAAAACAATCTTCTTCACGCGGAAAAAACTTTAATAGTTGATGTACAGCTTATATTTAAATACAAAGTAAATTAAGATAAGATGTTATGCAACAAATAAAAATGATGAACAAAATTATAATAATAATTTAATGAAGAAGCGATACCGCTACAAAGTAATCATAAATATCTTATATGTATGGAAAATCCTAAAAAATTATAGTTCTCATAACTGCAAGTAATTCAATTATTTTATACAAAATAAATAAAGTAAAAAAGTCGACTACGGCATAGAAATGTATACATAGAAACACGTTTTACAGCTTGGCGTACCAGTGGAGATAGATAGATAGATTGTCCAGGACCTAGGACGGGACACACTTCGACCATAAGGTCCATTGTGATGCCTACGGATGTGAAGATGTGAGTGTAGTGGAAGGCATTTTTTGTGTGTAGGCTAGGAATGGATAGGATGTGCGGTTGCTGCCGACTCTGATAGGAACCATCCCGATATTCATCTGGAGTTCGTGAAGGAAACTGCAGAAAACCTTCTCAATCATAGCCGCTTACTTCGTTCTTGTCCATACGCCGACAGTTTAGTCAGTTAATCACCCCTTTTTTTTTCTCACAGATTTATAATATTATACATAGAAGTCTTAAATAAATACGTATAAAAAACAAAAATCTGAATATGACAAAAGCACGAAACGAACTTTGTAAATATTTTTCGTAGTCCAAGGCCGAAAGTTGTTACAGTTTTGCTTTGTGCAATGCAGACCTTCGATTACGAGAAATATTTACAAGACTCTTCAAACTTGTTTCGTACTTTTCTTATATAGTTGAGTTTTTTAAACTTATTTATATATTTATTCATATAAAATAGTGTATTTTATATTTGTTGTAGAACTTAAAACAACATATTACAAAATCATATTATATTATATTATCCAATTTCAATTTAAAAATAATTAAAATAAATTCGTTCTTATATTACTTTTTATAAATTAAATTTTATTGTTTTAATAGTTTTTCACACGAACAAAGACCAATTTTCTTTTATTATAACTTATGTTCATTTTTTTTTCTATAAATGAATACTTAATGTTATTAAATTTTTTAATATTTAATCACAAATCCTAGTTAAACAAATATACAATTTCTCTTAATTTGTTTAAATGAGAAATTCTATCACAAAAAACCAACGTCTCAATGAAACTGAGATAAAATAATACTCTAGATAGACTTTTACGAAGACATAATAAAAAGGAACTAGCGTATACTATATAGACAAACATAGAAGTCCAAGGTTCGATACCTGGTGGATGAGTTAATTTTTGTATATCAATATTTTATTAAGAATTCAATGTTAGTCTATATAGTAAACACTAGTACTTTCGTACTGTGTTTTCGGAACCTTTCGGAAATTGTAATTAGTACAAATACATAAACTTATATTATAGCACAAATACATAAACACACATATACAACACATAGACAAATACACTGTTCACATATACAAAATAATGTCGATTTGAAGAAAATAAATAAATTTAAACTGTTATATTTCGAAAATAAAACGGTAACACCGATTTTAAGAAAAAATTTATATAATAAATATTTAGCTTTACTCTCCTAGTTTTTTTTTAAATTCTGTCAATTATTTTTTCTAGTACCTACAACAGATAATAGTTGGGCGGGCATGAAGTTTTACATGCTTCTAATGAGAGAGAGTGAGAGAGAATGATATGATATTAATTATCTCGCGATCTGGCGAAAAGGTGATTATCTTGCCGAAAGGTGACTCATGCATCCGTAGTGTAACAGTATCACACTGGGCTAGAAATCCATAGGTCCAAGGTTCGACACCTATTGGATGAGAATATCAATATTTAATTAAAATATTATTGCCTTTATAAAGTCGGTTTGTTTTCGATTAAAAAAGTGTTTAACCAAACATAATTGGTGAAACACAAAACAATTCACACACAATCAAATACAATCACCTAAATTGTTACCTAAACCGAACAACAACCCAATATCATCCAAATCAGAATCCATAATATCGACCTCACAAATAATAAATATTATACCAAAATATAATGTTCAATAATTATAATAATTATAATTCTATGTTTATTGTATTGTTTAAATGTCTTTTAATTAAAATAATAAATACTGGTACCTACACTGTGTGAATGTTATATATATAGATAGATAGATAGTGGGATATATCTCTGCATATACAGGCTGTTCTGAAATTCATTCAAGAAAACTATACCACGGTGTAGAGCTGCAAAAAACAAGCAAAAAGTTTAATAAAGTTTTTCGATTTGACGCTTATGTTTTAAGATATAATCAATTAAACATTGATAAATTCAACCAATCACAGAGCGCATAGTGATGGGAGGCGGGGCCTCTTACCGGCTACGAGCCTTTTAATGGTGAAGCGCCCCACTCTACTGCTGAGGCCACGCCTCCTTACACTATGCGTTCTATGATTGGTTGAATTTATTAATGTTTAATTGATTATATCTCAAAAACTAAGCGTCAAATTGAAAAGCTTTATTATACTTTTTTGTTTGTTTTTTTGCAGCTTTACATCGTGGTGTATTTTTTCTGAATGAATTTCAGAACACCTGTATATGTATGGATGCTGTTGTTGTTGTCGAGTCATATAGTCTATCTCCCTACCTGCTATCCAGAGTTTGTTACATTTATAAAAGGGGTAAGGGAACGATAGTATATATTATTATGAGTGTATAAAATGATGTTAAATTATAATTATAATTATTATCTATTATTATTATTATTATTATTTATTTATCAATAATTATTTTCTATTTATTAATATTTAATATTGGTTTTATTATTTATTAATTATTATCAATTTTAATATTATTATTTTTAATATTATGTATGTAGATAACAGAGAGCAATATTGTCAACGTGTCTGGTTGGATAATTCCAATAATTCAGTTGAGTGGAATAAAAATATCCGCATATGGGAGTTAAAGCTATATTTATATATATCTCTGGGAAGTTTACCCTTACCACAGGTTCTGTGGGTGGACAAGCGTTAACACTTATTAAAGGTGGCATTAACATTATATTATTATGTGGGAAATTTATACAACCATTTTGTTCGAGCAAAGTTTTTGGTTTTATATGCTTATAGCATTAGTTGTACTAAAAATATTATTTATGTATTTGATTTGACCTTGAACGTTGGTTGTAGCGTGTAACCAAATATTAGTTGCTTGTAACTATGTATGAAACAATATAAAAACAAAAATTTTTGTTTATACGCAATACGAGTTGTAATTACCTTATGTAAGGCATCTTATGTAAGTGTATAGTCAAAGTATATCTTCTCCAGTCATATAGGTCGGTCAATTTACATATACATATACACATCATTGATATGCGCAGTGAATAATACTCTTTATACAGACGAGGTTTGGAAAATGATACAATCGGGAAAACGGAACTCTGTGGGAATATAAAGGTTGTGTGGATACTCATAATGGGCTGTGTTTTCAGTAACATAAAAATGAATTGTTGTAGAAGTTGCGAAGTTTGTTTCTAAAATAATTTTCAAAAATAATAAAACAAATTGAAAAAATCGTAAGATTCGTATTCGATTGTCAAAATCTGAAAAATCTCTAACATTATGTAACGATCCCTTTAGGGTTGAGCGATTTCGGCCAAAAGCATAATTTTGCACTGAACATAAATATGAAATTCTTCACATATTGCATTAACAACCAAACAGCCAAACATACAAGCAGCTCAGTGTCCAAAAATTATGTTTTTTGCCGTACAAACGTACAAACTGGCACAATATATACCAATATTTTCATAAATACTGTCTGTCATGGAAATTTTTACCACAATATTCGCTCTTGATGTGGTATAGAAAAATAAGTGTAAAAAAACTTGCGCAGATAGGTTCGTTAGAGCATTCCAGACAATTGGTATGAAATCAGCAAAATTTTCTATACGTAAGTAAAATACATAATTAGCCCCAAAAGCAGTGTTATTTATTAAAAATTTTGTAATTAATTTGTGCCCCTTATTCATTCGGTTATTGTGAAAATGTTTCGAATAAAAGTTGTTAGTTTCTTTACAATGGACAACTTTAATTTAAATAATTGTTTTCGAAAATGAATAAGGCACAAATTAAATAATTTTGAAAAAGAATGGTCCTTTTGCGGCCATGGGTATATTGAAGAAAGTTGAGACTTCAGAGCACAATTTTAATTCCAGTTTGGTCCAAATTTCTTCACATACTTTTAACAAACGGTTTTTTTTTCTCTCAAACTAGTGTTGTTTTTTATTCTTTAAAGTAAAGAAACAACATTCTTTTGGTGTTTAAAAACAAAAACGAAGAGAAACTTACAGAAGTAAAGTAATGTTATAGTAGTTATATGGTTCGCCTTCGCGATATCTCGCAGTCACAACATAGACATCTGTTTTGATGAAATAAAACACTACGACGATGATACGACGGACGTAAAAGGAAATTGTCAAACTTTAAATATTTAAGTAAGGTCTTTATCACATACACATATACATACAAACATACATTGCTTTTTACTTGAAAAGAATTTGTCTGCATAGACAAGACGCGCAGCGTGAATAGCGTATATGTATATATATATATATATATATATATATATATATATATATATATATATATATATATATATATATATATATATATATATATATATATATATATATATATATATATATATATATATATATATATATATATATCTCGCAGATGGATTGTCGAATCCGCTGTTTTACAAAACCGCTAGTTGTTTAGTATAACAACGCCGTTATTAAACAACTGAACGACGTTCAGCTGGATTTGCATTGCGATACGTTTTACAAAACTGCTACCCCCGTTTAGACGTAATGTAGAATAGCTTATCTGTAGTCACAAAGAGTGTTTTGATATAGGAAAATATATAGAACACCTTTTAGTGCGGGGCCCAAAAACACGCAAAGATTGTAGTACTCGGTTGTAATATTTACCTTATTTAATTTCAATAATTTTTGACACTAAATCTAAACTATATATAGAAATTGTTAGGAAAAAGAACCTTGAGTAATGGGAATTCTATTAAAATTCCGTTTAAACTAAAATCTACAATCTGACGTTTCATTTCACGCTGTTTTATATAACATCTAATCGTTGACCCACTGCATTGATAAATGCAAAACGTTTAAGAAATATTACGTGTTAAAGTTCAATAATTATGTAAAACAGCTAAACGTTGTTCAGTTGTTTTACATAACGGAGTTGTTTTGTAAAACAACTAGCGGTTTTGTAAAAAAACGGATTCGACAATCCATCTGCGACATATACATACAGCGGTCTTTTCTTATTGCTTTTACTGCATATATAAATTACCGTATGAAGAAGAACTATTATAAATGCTATACATTTTCGAAGATGATGTTCATATTTTGTGTTATTTGTCAGAGACACATTGGCTCTAGTGGTGTACGAGATATTCAATATAAGAGTTTAGCGATGTAAAAGTTTATTCTTTTAATTTTTGTTTTTGGGAGGTAATTAAGTAAGTTTTTGCTTGCTGGGGTGTTTTTTTTGTGAGAGTTATTTGCAGAACAAGGATTTGTATTTAATAATGAATGTATGAATGCATTTTTCTATGAAGTAAACGAATGTGATTTAGCAATAAGTATATCGTTTATTAATAATAATGCATCCAGCCCAAAAAAGACTACCAAATGAGTTATAAGATCCAAGTGAATGCTGTGGTATACGTTCAAATGCAAGAAAGATCCTCATAAAGAAAACTTGATAGTATAATACTATCACGAAGAGTAAAATAAAGTAATTATTTCTTTCTGACATAGAACTTGGTGGGATGATAATCTTTAGACAACGCAGGACTTCTTCCCATAAGTAAAGGTAAACATACT
Source organism: Nineta flava (assembly GCA_963920215.1). Taxonomy (NCBI): domain Eukaryota; kingdom Metazoa; phylum Arthropoda; class Insecta; order Neuroptera; family Chrysopidae; genus Nineta; species Nineta flava. The sequence continues at coordinate 84,251,583 of OY986043.1, read as the reverse complement.
TCATTGTAATATTTGCAATGCTTTGTTTTCATGGTCGCTGGGTACTATATAGCATAGTAATAATGACTATATTTTTCTTTTCCTGATAGTAATATTTACCGTATACTTCTCACCGTGTACTTTTAATGAATTTTAAAATAGCGCTAGAAATTATTATTTTTAGACTTTGATTTGAAATAACCCGAATCCTAAGGAAACCGATTTAGTGCACGCAATTTATACAGTTTATTTTTCCATTGAACATTCTATATAAATGCATATTTGCATACTTGCATACCTACCATATATCAATGGTATCGTTTTCTAACTCAATCCATCTTTATCGGTACTTAAATTCGGTACTTTATTGTTACTTAAATCTTTAATATTATTTTCTCTTTTACGTAAATCTGTATTTTACTTATTACGTTTTATTTTTATCTATGAAAATTTGTAACTAGAAATACAAATAATGCTTCTATACTTTGTTCAAGCATTTAACAAACGCGATTATCCCCTCACTTAATATCGAAAACATAAAAACAATAATATGGTTTCGATAAAAGAAACTACATGGTGGGAATCTGTATTTCCACCATGGAAAAAAGGGGCGGTTAATTGAATAAAAGGGGCGGTCAGTTTCCTTCTCGAACTCCAGATGATTATCGGCATAGTCCCTATCATAGTCGGCTGTAGCCGCATATCCTACCAATTCCTAGTCTATACACAAAAATTCCTTCCACTCCACTCACATACTCACATCTTTAGGCATCACAATGGACCTTATGGTTGAAGTGTAGCCCGTCCAGGGTAGCCTCTACAATCTATCTATCCATCTAGCCGTCTCTTTCACTGGCCCATTAACAAATTTGATCTATCAAATACCAAACTCATCAAATACGAAATTTCTTTTCAATTAGACATTAAATTTAGACAGATGGGTTAAAATTGCCTAATTCGTTCAAATTTTATCAAATGTCAACATTTTATATAGTGTATAAAATTTGAATAAATCATTAAAATATTACTCAAAGTAATTTGTTTAACAAATAAATAAAAACAAACAGGTTTTAAAGTGGTAAAAATTTTTGAAACACCTTAAAATATCAATTAATTAAGAAATCAATCATTATTCAAATAACTAAAGTCATAAAAACACACATCAGTCATTATTTCAAAATAAAATATTTAAAGTCTCCCATTCAGAAAAAAAAAACAGCATCATTTAATAAATTGATATTTTAATAGTCCAAAAAACTTGATGACAAGTTTCTTCCATCTATGAACGTAACTGTTTTTTTTTATACGTATGGTTTCCTTCACCAAAAAGCAAAAAAAAAAAAACAAATCTTATGACATAAAAATATAAAATTTATGAGTCATAAAAATATATGACGAAAAAAATTTAAATATCAAATGATCGCATATATACGATGCTTTTTTAATAACATTTCTTTGCTATCTGTCTATCGGTCTATCTGTCTGTGTGTATGAGTTGAATTTTTATTTTCCACCCCAAATGTAAATATATTAACTGCTTGCTAGAGTTTGCTGCCTTGCTTGCTGCAACAAAATGTTACATATTTAACATAGATTTAATGAAGTCTAACGAAATCATATAAATTTTACGTTACAATATTCCTTCACTCATCTGTAATAGTTAAACATTGTAAAGTCACTTTTTTAAATGTTATTATTATTGTAATATTTTTTTTAGTTGTGAATTTATGCATATACACTGATTGGCATAAATATTCAATCAAAATTAAACGTTGATTAGACTTTGCCCCAGTTTGCATTTTTATACCTGGTATATATCAAAGGTTACGGTAGTGAACATGATCAAGTTTTAGGGGCGTGACTAGGTGCACTTTGGTAAACTAAATATAGAGGAAAAATTGCGTCAAAAATGACCTCGTTGTAACTTTTGAACTAAATGAGCAGCAGAGTTGAGTTTTCGATACGAGAAGAAAAAAAAATTGAAATACGAGAGTATTTTAGGGGTGTTCATAAATTCATTTACTTACTCCCTTTCGTTCGTCCATCAACACAGATGGGCTGAAAGTCAAGAACGGAGTTTAGTGAGTGTTCTGGAGCTAAAAATTGAGACCCAATACGTCAATGGTCAAAACCAGTCCATGTGTTCTTACGCTAGGGACGAAAATTTCTACGTATAACATTGTATGATATAGAAGTTTAAAAACAAAAATAGTCTTTTTAAAACAATAAACAACTTTTGTCTGCAACTTTTTTTCATAAACTCAATAGTCTTGCCACAACTTTAACTCCATTAATTACCATTTGTAATTATTCTTGATTACAAAAGCATAAAAATCCTTGAGTGTGTTAAGAGTAAAAAATAAACAGTTCACGAATTGATTATGAACCCGAACTATGTATCAGGAGTAAATAATGAAATGAGATGTTATTTTCACTTGTTTAGTAGAGACTTTTGAAAAATTATAAAATAAACTGGATTACTCTTATACAAATTCCTTGAAATTTGGATCATTTAACTGAAGCTTTGGCTACTAAGATATTAATAAAAGATATCAATGCGTCAAAACTTAAATATTACAATTATTTTTATGAAAAATACTGAAATGACTTCAATAAATTAAATAAATTAACAGCTACTTTTTTGAGTTCATCTTCAAAAATTTAGGGCTTGAAATTTTTCTAGCAATAAAATCGTGTTCAACATTAGTTTATATAGTAATTATCCATAGTTGTGTTTTAAAAAGTATATTTACTGTGAATAAACTGTTATGTCAGTTCTATTTCTGATTAAAGATCTGCATATTCCTTTTAGAATTTGACCATAAATTTTACAATTCAATTCATACGATAATTCAGTTTTTTTACCCTTTCCACCCCTCCCACTAAGCACATTCTCACTACTCCCGTCAGTTTCATTATTCAATTTTTAGAATTTCATTAGATATATAATTCTTATAAAATTTCCATAAACATCTTACAATTTATTCTTGTTTCATTTTCAGTACAGTTCAGAGTATTAAATGCATATATATATATATATATATATATATATATATATATATATATATATATATATATATATATATATATATATATATATATATATATATTTTGTTACACATTCAGTGTACGCGATGAATGAATGATAGTAGAACCCCTAGATAATTGTAACATCCATTTAAAAAAATGTGTTTGTTATTACATAAACAAAATGGGTAATTTGATATGTTTTTAAAAAGTATTAACTCTTGTCAGAATATATTTAAGATGAATGATAAACTATATTATTATTATTATCATTATTTTATCCTTATGGATAGTTTTAATTTATTTGTATACAGGGTTAAAAAACAAGGATTTATTTAGAAAGCGAATTTATTATGAGGGATACTTTGAGACATATTAAATTGCAAAAACAAAACAAAAGCCAAATCGACAAAAAGTGAAAAATACATTAAATTATTATTATTGATTTTGTGAATTATGAGTTTAGCCATATGTTTCTCTTAACAATTTGGATTATTAATGACTCGAGAGACGAGAATCAGTCAGCGAGACGAAAATTAGAATCCTAATTTTCGATACACATTTAGATACATAAATTTGTTATCTGTGAAAATGTACAAAACACAAAAGAGCAAATTATTTTGGGTGATAATGATTTCATATTTTCTATATAGTCTTTGATATTTCAATTTAAAAAGTATATGTACTTTTATATGAATAGAAAAAATAATTAATTGTTTTTTTTAATTGTATTTTTTCAAGAAAATCTTCTGTAAACTGTAAAATCGAGACAAGACGAGACGATAGAAAAACATTTACAAGACAATATTATCATTTACAAAACTAATCAGTCTTATCAAGCTAATGTTGAGAATTTCCCTATGACCTTACAATTAGCTTCTCCTTTCTTCTAAATTTTTATAATTGTCTTGTGTAATTTTGTAATTTATTCGGTTATAGTTATTATCTTCAGAATGAACTTGCTAATTTTAAGTATTCTCCGAAGTTACACGTCGCTATGTAACTCATAATGTTGATTTTTCAACGGGTTATCAACCGATGTAACAAATAATAACAAATATATTCAAATAACAATACATAATTTTTATAACAAACATATTAATTAATAAAAATTACATATTAAAATTATAAATAAATATTGACATACATACTCGTTACATTCACAAAATAAATAGATACTTTTAGTATTATTTTAATAAAATATATAAAAAACAAAATATAGTAAATATATATAAATATATATATATATATATATAAATATATATGTATATATATATATATATATATATATATATATATATATATATATATATATATATATATATATATATATATATATATATATATATATTTATATATTTATATATAAATTGCGGAAATATTTAAAAGATATCTGGTTACATATCTATCAGCATATGTTACCAACATAAACAAATAAAAATACTACAAAAAAAAACTAAACATCACACACATATTTGTATGTATGTATGTATGTATGATGATATTTATATACCATTATGATTATTATAGGTAGTTATTAAATAGCTACACCATAGGCTGTGCAATGTAGATACTACTACAACATTTGTGCAAGTAGCAGCTATTAAGTAAATTATAACTGAGTTTTTATATGACAAATATTCCATACGTCTTTATCGGACCATAGTAGATAAAGTGAAAATTTGACAAAACACAATTCTCTAATACAGTGATTCTCAACCACTGTGTCGCGGCACTTTTGTGTTCCGCTAAATTCTTAAAGTATGCCGCCAAATTTTAAAAATGTATATAGTAAAGTATTAATCAACATAAAAGCGAAAAAAAATCGATACTGTTAAATGTAGAAGACGATATGAGAGTAGCATTGTCATGTTTACGACCAAATTTAAATGAAATTATCAAAAACATCAAGCTCAAATTTCTCATTACAAGTATTCTTATTATTAACTTGTAATGAATCCCTTAATAAACGTACTGTTGTTTTTTTAGTACATATTATTTTATTTTACATTCAAAATTATTATCATTAACTATTTTACACAGCGTATTATAGGTAAGTAAACAACTTTTAAACTTTTCTTCGTGTGCCGTCAAATTTTGAAATCGTTAAAAGTGTGCTGCGACAAATAAATGGTTGAGAATCACTGCTCTTACAGTTGACTACTAAAGGATAACCAATCAACCAGTCAAGTAGCCATGCGACCAAACTCGCTTTCCTTGGAAGTGAAAGGGTCCGAGTAAATATTTTGGTGATGATACTTTGTCAATTATAACTAATGAGGCGGTACGGTACATTAACTTATCGGTAACCGGATATGCTGGTGGAGGTTTTTTTGCAGTTACACGAACTTCAGATGAATATCGACATCTTACTCTGCATATAATTTCTTTTTCTCCATCCACATCATCAATACAATGTAATTGAGATTTATAAAAAGTTAAAATAGATAATGATATGGATATGTCTCTAAAACGGAGGTAAAATCGCTTTTGAGATATAATTAATTAAACACTTCCATTTTTGAATTTTTGCGGGTGTCGCTACACTTATGATTAGCATGATTATCTGTGGCCGCCCTACTCCACCAATCACAGAGCGCATAGTATAAGGAGGCGGGGCGATATATAAGTGTAATAATAATAATAATAAATAATAATAAGTGTAGCGACACCCACAAAATGGTTGAATTTATTAATGTTTTATTAGTTATATCTCACAAACTAAGCGTCAAATCGAAAAACTTTTGCAGCTTTGCACCGTGGTATAGTTCTCTTGAATGAATTTCAGAACACACTGCATACACCTGGTGTTATAACCTACTAGTTACACATATAAAAGCTGAAAAAATATCTATATTTGGATTTTTCTTCATATTTAATAAAATACAACTAGAAAAAAATGGATGTAAACACTGTAAACAAAGTGTATTACACAGACGTATATCCTTAGTCCATACGTATAGTAGTATGATTATTATCTCTCTGTCTCTGTATTTTTCTACCTCTTATTTGCTGTCATTCAACAAATTAGTGTTGCCAACTGCTGTGGTGGTACTTAACGTCCTCTATAAATAATACTTTTCTGTATGATATATAGTGTCGTTATAAGAAGTAGTAGTTTGGTATTTCTTCGCAGAAATATTACCTAAGGAGTAGTAGAGAGAGGATATACCAAAACATATAAACACAAAAAACGCACAGAAAAAAACAAATTTATCAGTGGTCCATATAGTAAGTATATACATAGATATGTAATCCTACGTAAACCCGAGAGACCCAATCTAAAATTGATTCTATTTGAGTGAATTGATAAAATAAATTTCCTGATAAAGATTAAAGTGCCTTATCAGACGTTCTGTTTCCTCCTGGTGAGGTTTGTGGTCGATTTTGCCAATTCATAAACTGCAAGTTACTTTTTAACTCTGGAATACTTTCAAGATATTTCAATTCGGAACGTGATTTCATTGTTATTTCTTTTTGTTTCTATGTTCATAGACAAAGATAGATAGATATATAGATAGATAGACCTTGGGGTATAAAAAGTCTTGCACTTTATGGCCCATTGTGCTTCAACTTCTACTTCAGTCTAACGAGATTCGCTTCTCCCATATGTTGGCAAAACCAGAAGCTTGCTGATCAGATTTTCCTGAAGGTTTATATATTCAGGGTGAGATGCACCGAATATCTTGTATCTATTGTTTAGTCTTGTGTAGTCCTATTGTGTACAGATCTTTTCGTAGGTATTAATGTCCGGTGATGAATCCGGTAGGCTTCCGAAGTAATATCCTGTTCAATTACAGTAGTTTGCCGAATTTTTGCTGCGGTATATTTTCACAAAGATCAAGATGTTTATTGTCTATCCACACATTGCCCACTTATTTACATGTTTTCTTTGGAATTTCTAAAATGGGTTCTGAGCCTATGAAAGGTATTCCAACTCCCTTTTTGCTAAGTTATCTGCTTTTGCTTGTTGATAGACATGCGGACATTGATGAAATAAACTATTTTGAACATCTTATGACCGGTTGTATTGCAATTTTGTTTCCATGATCAGAATATTCAATCATTGAACTAACTTTAAACAAAACTCATAAAAATCCTTCTATTTTAATCCTTTCTTTTCTGTATTTATAGTAAAGTAGATATTTCGATTTCCTATCTATATTCGTTCCTACATTAAAATGAAGTTCAAGAGCCAATAACAGAGATACAAGTTAGATATTTATATACCTTTTACATACCTATATATGTAATATTGAATGTAATAATACTCAAACCCCCAATATTTAACTACCTCCTCTCCTCACTCACATCCCCCCATATACATATAAATATCTCACATCATCTTCTACCAAAAAGAAGCCGAGTGAGTATCAACATTATCATCATCATCGAATTTATCGATGGAAAAAAAAATTCCGAATATGATAAAGTAGTCTCTTTTGTTATCGAATAAATATATAAAAAATATATAAACATACATACACTCCCGTTCAAAAACAAATGAACAGACCTGAATCGAATCAGTCTCTCACAATTATGATTATTCTTGTAGTTTTTTTACAGATACAACATTTTATTTTATTTTTATACGTAAGAGTAAGATGTCACTGACACCGTATATACAAATAAAAAATATAAATTCAGTTTATACTTCTATTTCTTTTTTACACACTTAAAAAATATACTACTTTTCTTTGTTTATAAATAAACAAAAATTATAAATTATACAGGGAGTTACAAAAGTGAGGAGTTTTATGAAATGTAAGAAAATTAACATTTCAGGTCTGTTCATTTTTTTGAACGAGAGTGTACATACAACACTACTCACATCAGATCGTTGTATCGTTGTATCGATACTGATTTCATCAGATATGTTTTTTTTTTATAGATAAATGATAGTAGTAGAGTATTAAATTTTTATATAAAAGGTTAATAAAAACCTTATTGATTTATTTTGTGAGTATGGGTGAGTGTGTGTGTGTGTGTGTGTATGTGTGTGTCGTTACTTGAAAAAGTTATTCCTGTTTTACTTTTTTTGTCGATGTTATTAAATGTGTAAGAAATAAATTTCAACTGAAATTGGTTTTCAATAACTGAATATTATTTGTAAATGATATCTTTTTTTACACATTTTTTTATTCGTTCGTTGAAATAGCAAATGTGTGTAACTGATACGCGCGTTAGAAATAATGCTTCTTTGTTGTGAAATATTTGTATTTTATAATTACGTATTTCTACTACAAAGTATTTCTGCTAATCGTAACTATCTCTGGGATATGGAGTCAGAGATATGTTTGTTACTCGTTGCTAATCTGATGCGTGTCTCACCATTATTACTTGAATATCCATTTCAAAACATCCCTTTAATTTTTTTCAAAACAACTTTTTTAAGAATTAATCATTGCTGAAGAAACCAAACTATTCGTAATTGTTTTCGAGGCATTCGAATTTGATTACTTTAATACATAGCTGGTCATATACAAGCAATTATTTTCAATTTTGTGTCGCGTTTTAACAACCATTTGTAGCTAGTAGTTTTAATTTATTGAAAAGATAATGGCAGTTTTATGATTTTGCGTCCGATCGTTTGAGTAATTAGTTTAAAATATTTAACTTTTTAACAGATACTGACTACTGAACGGGTGTCATTTTTCTCTCTAAACGTTCTTGAGATATTTGAACTACTGGGATATTTTCTGAGCTTAATAATAGCTGAATAAAAGGTTTTTTTCTGACATTTCTTAGTTAGTAAATCATCAAGTAAAAAAATATATCAACTGAAAGTTTTTGCATGTAGAAAAAGAAATATTCTAATTTTGTTTATTTCAAATATTGACAAATTTTTCATTTCGACATCATTTGACGCAATGAAAATGAAAAGTTTAAGTGGCGTCCGTCATGTAAATAATAAAATAATAATATGCGATGTTGTGTATGTATGTGTGTATGTGTGAGTTTGTTTTCAAGTCGACATTCTGACGCCTATCACAAAACATACACATCAGAAAAACCCCGCCTATATATTATCCATCCATACTTCAAGTCTTTATTGTTTATGATTATTATGTATGGCATCATGATAATCAGAATAAGCGAACCTTCTAATAACTCTCCTAAATTGTGACAAGCAGCTACTAAAATCATCAAACTCTACGACAATACGATGATGACGGCAACAACGGCTCTTCGCGTTTGATTCATAGGTAGAACAAAACCCCTATTAACTGTTATGAAATATACCATGTATAGTATTTAGTGTACAGTATGTCTGAAATAAATGTTCTACCTTATATTACATTGAGGGAAAGAAATGTGTTCCAATCATAATGATTCTCGATGCCATGTAATCTTTCTGTTACATAAGCCTTGAAGATTTAATGAGCGCAAAGAGAGTAAAATACAGAAACTGTTCAATCGTCAAATCGATTTCGATTTTTTCAAAATGGTATACATTGAATTTCATCGTTAGATTGACTGATTTCAAGTGAGTTATAGCTTTATGACGTTGATATCAAGAGAACGGTAAATCGGATCGTATTTTATCCAACAGCATTGTTTTTATTAGATTAAAATAACCTTAAAAACCGAGTTTTTGTCAAGATCAGAAATAGAAAATTTGTATCAAAATTTCACAATTTTATTAAGGGGAACCTCTTAGAAAATTGCGAAAAAAATGAAAAAATTTATTACTCTCGATTTTGATTAAACTTGTTTTTAAGGGTAATTTTGACCCGAAAATTACGAAAATCACATACATATCGCCATTTGATTAATAGATTTCTAGATATTGAATCCACAATTCTCAATAATTTGAATCCAAGGGCTGCGGAGCTGATATCTCGAGAACCATGAATCGGATCGTATTTTAACCAACGGCATCATTTTGAGTGGGTCAAAATTACCCTAGAACAGAGTTTTTGTCAAGATCGGAAACAAAAAATTTGTATCAAAATTTCATAATTTTATTAAGGGCCCTTAGAAAATTGCGAAAAAAATGAAAAAATTTATTACTCTCGATTTTGATGAAACTTGTTTTTTAGGGTAATTTTGACCCGAAAATTGCGAAAATCACATACATATCGCCGTTTGATTAATAGATTTCTAGTAATTGAATCCACAATTCTCAATAATTTGAATTCAAGGGCTGCGGAGCTGATATCTCGAGAACCATGAATCGGTTCGTATTTTAATCAACGGCATTAAACGAAACCACAGTGACCCAGCACCCAGATCAATTTAACATTGTTCCATTTTGCCAGTTTCAAAAGTTCCTAAATATAATCCTTGACTACCCTTGAGGTGAACCTCAGTTCCAGACAAGGCTTTTAAAGCAGCTTGGCTGTCCGAGAGAATACATACGTTCTGGTTTATGTAGCCTCTACCTAGGTTCTCACGGACGCAAGCCAGTAAGACGTAGAAACGTTCTGCGATCGTTTGTAAGACTTTGTGATCGTTCATAAAATTTCGATATTTAGAAATACATTTAGTATAGAAGAGAGTCGGAATACCCTTCATTGGCCCCCAAACCCTTGAATTTAAATCAATGATAATTGTGGATCGAATATCTATAAAACTATAACTCAGATGAGAAAATGAATATGATTTTCGTATTTTTTGGGTCAAAATTATCCTAAAAACCAAGTTTCATCAAAATCGACACTAAACAATTATTTAATTTTTTTCACAATTTTTAAAGGCGACCCCTTAATAAAATTGCAAAATTTCGATACAAAATTTTTGTTTCTGATCTTGTCTCTGTTATAAGGTAATTTTGACCCGCTCAAAATGATCACGTTGGTTAAAATACGATCCGATTCATGGTTCTAAAGATATCAGCTCCGCAGATCTTGAATTCAAATTATTCAGAATTGTGGATTCAATATCTAGAAATCTATTAATAAAACGGCGATATGTATGTGATTTTCGTAATTTTCGGGTCAAAATTACCCTAAAAAACAAGTTTCATCAAAATCGAGAGTAATAAATTTTTTCATTTTTTTCGCAATTTAATTAAATATATTGACACACTTTACATGAACCATCCGGTACTCTCGTGTATACAAATTATATAATGCGTTTGATGATGACGCGCATACGGCTATTTGTCAAAGGCGTTATGTATTATATATTTTATAATCTATACGTACAAGGGTGACTTTCTATCCATCCATTCAATTTGTTCTTCCACAAAAAACGGTAATTTTATATTTAAATCAACTAAGGTGTGCTGTGTGTGGAGTCAAGGTTTTTTTTTTAAATACTTTTTTGTGTATACAATAATTGCGACCGATAATATTATTAAAACATTAGCTTACTACTCCGGTGTATAGTTACTTTATTTGTCTGTCTACCCACATGTCAACCAACTCTCAAGATGCATAAATAACCCGTCACAACAATAGTGTTCAATTCAGATGAATGATCTTTCAATTATCCATAATTAAATTTTTTGTTTTATTTTTGTAATAATATGGTGACGCATGACCATGAACTTTACCGATTTTAATTATTTAAGTGCTTCAAATTTCAAAGTTAAATTCACTAAATCACAAACAAATTTCTAGAAAGGGGCGCTATCATCCCTACAATTGATAGATAGATAGATAGATTGTAGAGTAAAACTGATTTTTTGTACCAACTGACGTCACCAAAATCCATAAAAATTAACTAGAAGGGCCAAAGTTTATCCAATTTTTATTATTCAAATAAATAACTCTATCAAATTCACCACACCTCTAAACAATTTCAAGATAGTATTGGCATGGTCTCATTTGCTCATTTAGTAACAGATGAATGTGTGACAATTATTAATGCCAGAAGTTTATCCAAAAATTAGTGGATTTCAAAAAAAATTTCATTAATATCTGACAAAATTGAGCTAAATTATTCAAAAAATAAATTTTTTGTAAATTGTGGCGACATATGAATCCATAAAAATAAATTGTATGCCAGAATGGCGAAACTTTATGGGATTTTAATGATTCAAGTATGTAAATCTATTAATTATGAGCCATATTCTCCAAATTTCCGATAAAGCAGAACTTTGATAAAGATCATTGGTTGAAAAACACATTTTCATTTCTAATCCATAGTTAAAAGCATAGGCAACTAAACGCTATAAAGTATTAGAAATTAAGAGCCAAAGATATAAAATGCTCCATATATACCGTCTGTTTTGGAAAGCTTTGCTAATAGAGAATCAATGTTAAATATTATTTACTATAGCAACTACACAATGCTTCATAAAGAAATAAAAATAGTGGGGGTTCTCTGTAGTCTGTATTATGTGTGAGCTCACGTAATCAATAATAATATTATAAATTAAGTGGACATCACTAAATTCCCATTCTTAAATGACATTAATCAAAAATCATATCACAAGCAGCCAGATGTTTGTGAGTATATGTATGCATGCATGGTTTTATAGTAAATATTTTATTTATTTATTTAACATTGACTCTCTATTACAAATGCTTTTGAAAACAGACTGTATATACAAGGTAAAAAAACTCGTTGAAAATGTCAATTTTATTAAGTGCATGATAATAATATTAAAACACATAACCAAAACGCAAACCAAAAAGTATTATAAAAACATCGTCGTCAGGTCTGTGTCTATCTATTAATTTCATGATTTCAATTTCATAATATTGCGTGCAAATAATAATCAACACACCACTACAAGTAAAACAATATGTTGTACGTAGAGATATAGAAGGAAATTAGAAAATAATAATAAAACATATTTCCATGAAAACTATGTATTTATTTATTTAATAAAATTAATGTTTTATTTGTTAATTTATTATATCATCGATTTTATTAGACATAATATGTTACATTTATATATATATATATATATATATATATATATATATATATATATATATATATATATATATATATATGTATATATATATATATATATATATATATATATATATATATATGTATATATATATATACATATATATATATATATATATATATATAACAAATAATAACTTTTTTTATATAAATACCAAAAGTCTAAAACATGTAATATTTATAAAATACGCAATACGCCTCTAGTGATAAATAATTCAATTAAATAATATTTTTAGTATAATTTTTGTATGTGTTTATTTGACAATCTTTTTTTAATATAAATCCTTTATTTTATTAACCTGACTTCAAAAAGGAGAATGGTTCTCAATTCGTCTCTATTTTTTTTTTTTTTTATATCTACCAATTATGCGTAAACTAATTATTGCATGAAAAATTATTCATACAAAAGTTGTCTTTTTTCTAAATTACAACATTTAATAATTGTTTTTGTAAACTTTGTGTCTATCAGTACATTGTTAGCGGCTGCCCTGGCTACACTTCGACCATAAGGTCCATTGTGATGCCTAAGGATGTGAGGATGTGAGTGGAGTGGAAGGAATTTTTGTGTGTAGACTAGGGATTGGTAGGATGTGCGGCTGCAGCCGACTCTAATAGGAACTATGCCGATATTCATCTGGAGCTCGTGAAGGAAACTGTGAAAAAACTTTCACAAGCATAGCCGGTTACTTCGTTCTTTGCCATACGCCGAAAGTTTATTCAATTAACCGCACCTTTTTTTTCTTAATAATTGACAAACTGCCGATATCGGGATTTGAACCCATGACCTTCCTGTCCCCAAGTGGACATAACGCCTTAGACAACTCGGCTATATGTAATCTTAGATTTGTATCTTAGAATATGTAATTCGTATGCACTATTTTCAGAAAACCAGGTATTTCAATATTTGTATATTACTTTGTATTTGAGCCTTCGTGCTTGAAGGCATAGATGTACACAAAAGATTATTTATTAAACAAATGCATTTTTTGCTCCCCTTCAAATATAATTTCAACACTATATAAGGTGGCGCATAAGTATTTAAAATTATTTTTTTTCAAAATTAACTTTGAAAAACTTGGGGAATTTATGATGGAAAGGATCAGCACAGAACAAAGAACCAAAGTTGTTCAATTTTATTTTGAAAGTCAGCATTCGATTATTCAGACACAAAGATCATATCGAAATTTCTTTCATTTTCCGACAATTTACCGATTGGTTCAGCGTTTTCGGCATCATGGCGCTGTCTGTGATCTTCCGCGTGCTGGAAGACCTCGTGCAGTTCGAAATGATGTGACATTGCTCGGGTGCAAGCAAGTGTTGAGGAAAACTCCGAAACTTCCACCAGGCGACGTTCTCAGCAGTTGGTTGTGTCTAGGCGGTCTTTGCAAAGAATTTTACATACGTTACACCTTTTTTCATATAACATTCAATTGGTTCACGAGTTAAAACCAAATTATGCACAAATACGCATTCATTAAATAAATCATAACGTTACTTATGCGCCACCCTATACAATTATTATAATTAGCCAGATGTTTTTGCGTTCAATTTATTCTTTCTTTCTTTTTGTGTGTACTTTTTTGTGTGTACCAAAACTACAACAAATTTTTCCGGATTGTAAGAGATAGAATATTTGTATAAGACACTAATTGAACACATAGAAAAACCAAAAAATAAAACCACACATACAAAGAAAGCAAATCATTTAAATACACAAAAACAAATAAGCCCCGCCCCGCACCGCACATTCACACAAAAAATTCATAAATCAAAATAGTTGACATTCAAATTAATTTCTTTTAATTGGAATATTTTTCTAAGATACACAAACACAGATAATAAACAAAAGAATGATAATAATTGCCATACTAACCGGAATATGTAGTATTTATATAGAATATTATGTATACAGGGTGGTGTCTCATTTTAAACAATGCAACTGAATATATCTTGAAGAAAACGTTTTTTGGAAAAACTAACCCGGATCAAAAATGTTTTGTTCGATTGGGAACATCATTTGGTGATATAGATTTTCACAATGACTAGAGTAGCATGTCTCTTGTATTATATTGACTTTTTATATTTTTTTATCGTATCGTTTCTTGTCGTTTTTGCCCTTGAAGATTTTCGAGAAAAAATACACTTATAAAAAAATACGTCATTTATACATCATTGACCCGAACATACATACATACATACATACATTGCAAGTTAAATAAAAGCTTGTAATAAAATAGGCTTTATTACAAGTTTTATATTTTCTTTCCTCATCTGAATCTATCAAATAAATAGAGGCTCCCATTTGAAAGACACATGTCGACCTTCAAATAATCTTAAAGGCTCTAATAAACATAAAAACAAATTTTAATCGAGCCATTTTAAAAAAAAAACAAAAACTACAAAAATTCTTCTTTGAAGTTATATTCAAGTCCATTGTATAAAATGAGATGATGACACCCTGTATAGATGGCAGAAAAATACAAAGACATATATATATAAATATATATATATATATATATATATATATATATATATATATATATATATATATATATATATATATATATATATATATATATATATATATATATATATATACAGATGTACAATACAAATGTGAATGTAAAGCACAACTTTAGTACATAATGCTTTTCATTTGTTTTTCTTTTGTTTTATCCATAAATTTTCTATATACACAGAAACACACAAACACATACAGAGAGTTTTAAATGACATTTTTTATTTGTGGAAAATGTTCTTTTTGGTTTGCGTTCTAGTTATTCATTATTATATCTTATATACATGTTATGAAAAACACAAAAACCATTTATGGTGATATTAATCTTATTTTCTATGAAATTTTACACAGACAAAAAAAGGGGTTTCTTTATTTTCTTTTTAAATTCGCATATTCACGAATGTAGCGGGTATTCATGTCCCTCTTGACATCATCTTTGGCTTCTGGATCAAAGCTACTGCTTCGTGGGGACTGTCATCTGACCATAAACTCCAAAAGTATGCCACTAGGTTTGATGGAGTGGTTGAAATAAATATTAATGACGGTTGATATTAATGACGAATAGGTTGTTGTTGTGATTAACGTAAAATTAAAAAAATGCTTTTTAAATTTCTTGACATTTCTCTTAAAAACGACATTATGTGTAGGAATGACTTTAAAATAAGGTCTGTTTGGACTCTGGTTATAAGAAATTGATGTAATTACCTAGCTAATATTTCGTGTTAGTATACTTTTTGACACCCTGTCGCGGTATCCTGGCTCTCTTTTATCCTCAAAGGAGCGCTGCCCGAACCTGCAATGATTCCGATACTCGACAAAACAAAAAAAAATATATTAGTAAACGATATTACTAAATATTTTGTAATTGGAACAACACGCACGTTTTTGTTTAAAGAAAAGAAAAAAAAAATTAAATTAAACACAAGTTTTTACGAAACAAAAAAAAACCTGATTTTATTGCTTTAAAAAAAATGATTATCCAATTTCTTTTTCAACAATTATTTTAATTCTTTTTCACACAATGTTAAATTTTGAATTACTTGTACAAATTCCAACTTATACTTTGATCTGGATTGAACAACAATCAATATTAAACTTTGATACTAACAGACAATACTTGATATTAAACTTTTATACTAATCGCACAATGATCGATTTCAAACTCTGAACGAATCGCACAATGGCTGATTTAAAAACTGATTTGAATCGACACTGGTCACGGTTTATATACCCACCATGGGTCGTTCTAGAATATGATTGTTTTTATGAATAAATATTATGTTTTTGACAATATATTTTTGCATGGAGGCTTCTAGAATATTTAGTATATCAACACCCATGGACGTAGTCGGAGTGTTCAGATTATTTATAAAATTAATTAAAAATTATACCTCTCCCTGGGTTTGACCCATAGTCATACCCCGCTTGGTTGATATTTAAGCAGAGACTTAAGCACCGGGCCAGTGTCAATTTAAAATCTATACACAAATTGTATGATACATTCATAACTGTAAGCTAGCTTACGCCTGTTTACAAAAATTGTCTTGTTTTTACAAAATTATTTATTTGTGATCTGTTTATGTTATTTTGTAAAACATTCAATTTGTATAACTTTTGATTCTCATAAATTAAATTATATGCAATAATTTTTTTCAATTTTTGATTTTTTTCTTTCTAAATAGAAAAACTTTAAATCAAAAGTATCTATTAATCTTATTATCATTTTTCGAAAAAAAAAAAAAAACTTAGTTTAAGAAAAAAAATAAATCGAACTATATTATTTTCTTTTTGTACTTTCAATTAAAAAAAACTCCTTTTTTTTTCTAAGGAGAAAAATATTATTTTGTTAAATATTTTTCTTAATATTTTACTTTCATAATTAAAATGTGTGTTGAATCAAAAAAATTATTCTTAATAATTTTCATTACAACAAAATCTCCCCCTCAGATTCCAACACACATTTTCTAATTTGCTTATTATGTTTGGTCGACCAATTTTTGACTTAAGAACTATTTGAATTATTTCAATTGTACTAGTACATTTAGCTAGCTAGCATGACTTAAAACTGTACGTACACATCAGTTCTTCACTCTTCAATGGCGCCTGGTGTTGATTGCCGGTCGTCTGGGCCGCAAGTTGTACCCTGGCTCTAATGCTCTGGCCTCTGGCTCGTCCACACTTGGTACATCCCGTCGTCTTCCATCACCTCCATGCCTTTGACCCCCCAATCGATCCGGAAGTAGTTGGCCGAACACCTCGTTCCCCACACTCAATCTTCCCAGATTCCCATTGGCGGCGGTCCTTGCACTGGCCGGCTTCAAGAGACCTCCATGTATTTTCGTGGGAGGCACTGTATCCACAACATATATTCCAGCTGGTAAACTCCTCAGCACTCTGTAAGGCCCTTTCCATTTTGGTGCCAATCCACTATGGACACCCTCCACCTTACTGCTGAGCACTTGATTGCGCATCCAGACGGACTCTCCTGGTTGATAACTGAGTCCCGTCTCCACTTGGTCATTTACTTCGGCATTTGCCAATATTGTTTGCCGCGCTATCTCAACATTCTGCTGACGTCCTTGGCTTCTCTCGTTGGCCCAATCTTCAATATCTTGAGGCTCTTCAGCTGTTTGTATTTGCCAATCCCCAGGCTTCTTCATCTCAGCCCCCAGTAACAATTTGGCGGGCGAAAAACCAGTTGTTCTATTTGCTCTATTTCGTATTGCAAATAATGATTTGTGCAGTTGTTGATCCCAGTTTTTATGTTCTTGATCCAGTAAATGCAGACGCAACAACTTCTTCAATTCCTGGTTCTGTCTTTCCGTGGGGTTGGCTCTTGGATGGTATATTGGTGTAGTCCATATCTCGGTGTTCCATTCTCTGTTCACTGCTTTCCATTCTTTTGATCTGAACTGGGGACCATTATCACTAAGTACTGCTCTAGGATATCCATAACGACTAAATACTTCGTCTTTCAGTACTTGGGCTATCTTCGAGGTCGACGTGGCCCCCAATGGAAATGCTTCGATCCATCTAGTGAAAAGATCAGTCACAACCAATATATTTGTTTTTCCACGTGATGTGCGTGGGTATGGACCCATCAAGTCGATGCTGACTACCTCCCATGGTGAAGTAGGTCTTCGACTTCTCATTGCTGTACTTGGTTTCTTATTCAGTGGCTTTACTCTAGCACACGTGTCACACCCTTTTACATATCTGCGTATGTCATCTTGCATCCCATACCAATACACGCGGTTACGGATTTGACGATACGTTTCTCTCCATCCTGGGTGTGCTGCTTCATCACTATCGTGATATTTTCTTAGAAAACCAAGTCGGCGTTCTTCGGGAACCACTGGCACTTCTTGTACCATCTGTTGACTATGGTACCAGAGGATCCCGTCAGCTACGGTGTAGTTAGCTCTTGTTCTGTCCACTCGTCGACGTAGATTGCTTCTCAGTGGACTTGTGTTATCATTGATATATCTTCTGATGGCAGTCACATCACGATCTTCATCCTGCCATCGTCTAATATCGTTGAGTGTGGGTGTTTCCACTTCAATTACGTTGAGGGTTATCGGTGTTTTTGCCCTCTTTTCAATCACCCACTCTGGAATGTCCTCCACTTCTTCATCTTCAGCCTTGCCCTGTGGTTGTCTGGACAAGGAGTCGGCAGCTTGATTATCTTTTCCGGGAACGTGAATTATCTCAAAATCATAGGCTCCCAATGTCAATGCCCATCTTGTCAATTTGGCTCGACTATCCTTGGTTTTGTTCAGCCATTGGAGCGCTGCATGATCCGTATATAATTTGAAGTGTCTTCCTTCCAGATATCCTCGAAACTTCCTCAATGCCCAGATTATCGAGAGACATTCCTTTTCTGTCGTGGCGTACTTTCTTTCTGTGGGTCCAAGTTTCTTGCTGGCGTAGTTTATTATTCGTCTTGTCTTGCCATCATCTTCCATTTGAAATAATACTGCACCCAATCCGACGTCACTAGCATCCGTGTTTAAACAAAACGTCTTCTTAAAATCTGGATGTGCTAGTTTCGGTGCATTCACAATCGATGATTTCAGATTTTCGAACGCCTTCTGATGCAATGTTAGCCAGCGCCACTTTATGTTCTTCTTGAGCATTTCGCTTAGAGGTGCAGCTATATCTTCGTAGTTCTTCACGAAGCTCCTGTACCAACCACATAATCCCAAAAATTGTCGTAGTTGTCTTCGTGTTCTTGGTACAGGGTGATTACTGATAGCTTCATTCTTCTCTTCTTCTCTGTCAATGCCGTCTTCGCTCAAAATATGTCCCAGGTATTTGACTTTGTTGCTGCCAATGACACATTTGCTTGGTTTACAAGTTAATCCATGTTGTTCTAGTCTTTCAAGTACAAGATCCAGGTGATGTAAATGTTCCTTGACTGATCGACTGTAGATTAATATGTCATCCAGGTAAACTTGACAGAAATCTTCGATGTATCCAGATAGTACTTCGTTCATTAAACTCTGGAACGTAGCTGGCGCATTCTTCAATCCAAACGGCATGACGCGAAATTGATAGAGACCTCTTGAGGTGGTAAATGCTGTGTATTCTTTCGATTGTGGCTCCATCTCAATTTGCCAATAACCAGTCTGAAGATCCAATGTAGAAAATATTTTTGCTCCATTGACTTTTCTCAACATCTCTTGCAGATCTGGAATCGGAAACGCATTGCTCTTTGTGATATCGTTCAATTTTCTGTAGTCGACGCACAATCGAAAAGTACCATCTTTCTTCTTCGGCAATACGACGGGTGCGGCCCAAGGCGATGTGGATGGTTCTATAATGCCATCGCCTTCCATCTCTTCAATCATTTCTTCTAATACCCGTTGCTTCTCATTGTTGTACGGGTATGGTCGTAATTTGATGGGGGAATTCTTCGTGATCTCAATCTTGTGTGTGATCGTTTTTGTCCTTCCAACTTTGCCGAAAACGCTGGGATGTCGCCGAATGACATCTTTTAACTGCTCTTGGTTCTCAAGGAGTTTAATTTGTAACTCGCCCAATGCATTGTTAATTGCTGCCATTTCTCTATGGGCTCCATCTGGTTTTCTCCATGCAATGCGGACTCTCTTATCACACCCCAAGTAAATTATACCACTCCGGTAATCGATGCTCACACCATTTTTTGTTAAAAATTCATGACCAAGTATTAAATGATTCCGTAGGCCAGGTACAACCATTACTTCAACATTGAACTTCATTCTTGATATCATCACATCCATGCACATTTTCCCAAGAATCTTGAAAGTATTATTACATGTGGCTCCACTCCCTGTACTATCTGTGACAGGGTGCCATTTACCAATACTTCTTGCCAATTCTTCGCTGATAAAATTGTGTGATGCTTGACTATCGATCAGTGCCAATATTGATCTTCCACGCACATCAACTTCCACAATTGGCCCATTCTGGTGTGAGTTCTTGGTCTCCATTGTTGTTAAATGGACCGGTAATTGTTGGTGTTCACGCCGATGTTGTGTGGTTTTGTGGAGGTTAATATTTTCAGAACCAATCTCCTCCATTATTGATCCTGGCTCTTCGTCCAGTGTTCGAACTGTGGTGCGTAACTCGTCCACCGATCTTGGATTCGAAATCTTCACCAGCGGTCGTACATTGTCGCGTAGTAAATTCAATATTATGGGCACCACGTCATCAATGTTCCTATCGGCGTGCACTCTTCTGAATAGCTGCACCTTCATGTTGACGAACGCTTCTGTCTTCATTCCTGTGGGTTGGGAAACGGTCGTCAATTCCAGTTCGGCTTTGGCTTTCCTTCCTATACTGTTGAAGAAACTCTCCAGTTGCCATTTCCACTCATCGAAGGTGTAGCCCAACCCACGATTCATCAATGCCCAATCTCTGGCTGGTCCTGTTAATTTTTTTGTGACCATCTCAATCCAACAATCTACGGGCAGATGCGTTTGTCGTAGTAATGCCGTTGCTCTGTTCAAAAAAACTACTGGATCTTCGGCCGGTCTACCACTGAACTCCGGCATGATGGACAGAAGCGTCGTTGTGTCCAATGCGGCGGAGCGAATGACTGTATTCACTTCTTGTGGATCAATACGCATGTCTCGCAGTTGCTGTGTTTGATTCTGCTCGATCCGTATAATGTCATCCACGACTTTGTTGTATTGATCGTGCATCTTCTCCTCCAAGCCTTTGATTTGCGTGCGATTCTCAATGACATCGGCTTTAATGTTAACGATGTCGGTTTTCACAGTTTCGACATCCGTGGTTATTTGGTCGATCCGCTGTATGCACGCGTCCCTCAGATCCACCATTCGCTCTCCCAATTCGTATTGTATGGTTTGTATTCTTTCTTCTAATTGGTTGCCCATTTGCTCATTCGATCCTTGAAGTCTGTTGCCCATCCTCTCTTCGGACTCTTGAAGTCGACTTCCAAGTCGCTCATCCATCCGTTCTTCAGATCCTTTGAGTTGGTCGGCCATCTTCTCCAATCGATCACCCATTCTCTCATCCAAATTCTTGAAGTTGGACATTATTGTCGCAAACATCATTTCCATTGTGGCAGCAGCTGGCTCTTCCGGGTTGGAAACCACACTTCTACGCCGTTCTGATGTGGGAATGGCTGGTCCTTGAGTCCTTGAAGTTGGTGTTCCTTGTTGCCTAGATTGGTGCTCCTCCCATCTTGCCTGTAAGACCTCTCTTGTGCCAGTGCTGTCCAGCCCTTCGGCCTCCATCATCTCACGCAGACGTGGCATGGGAATGCTGCGGCTTGCCTTTGTAATTCTTTTCTTCTTCCGTACGTCTCCTGGTCCTGTCACGGTCGCCACTTGTCGCGGTATCCTGGCTCTCTTTTATCCTCAAAGGAGCGCTGCCCGAACCTGCAATGATTCCGATACTCGACAAAACAAAAAAAAATATATTAGTAAACGATATTACTAAATATTTTGTAATTGGAACAACACGCACGTTTTTGTTTAAAGAAAAGAAAAAAAAAATTAAATTAAACACAAGTTTTTACGAAACAAAAAAAAACCTGATTTTATTGCTTTAAAAAAAATGATTATCCAATTTCTTTTTCAACAATTATTTTAATTCTTTTTCACACAATGTTAAATTTTGAATTACTTGTACAAATTCCAACTTATACTTTGATCTGGATTGAACAACAATCAATATTAAACTTTGATACTAACAGACAATACTTGATATTAAACTTTTATACTAATCGCACAATGATCGATTTCAAACTCTGAACGAATCGCACAATGGCTGATTTAAAAACTGATTTGAATCGACACTGGTCACGGTTTATATACCCACCATGGGTCGTTCTAGAATATGATTGTTTTTATGAATAAATATTATGTTTTTGACAATATATTTTTGCATGGAGGCTTCTAGAATATTTAGTATATCAACACCCATGGACGTAGTCGGAGTGTTCAGATTATTTATAAAATTAATTAAAAATTATACCTCTCCCTGGGTTTGACCCATAGTCATACCCCGCTTGGTTGATATTTAAGCAGAGACTTAAGCACCGGGCCAGTGTCAATTTAAAATCTATACACAAATTGTATGATACATTCATAACTGTAAGCTAGCTTACGTCTGTTTACAAAAATTGTCTTGTTTTTACAAAATTATTTATTTGTGATCTGTTTATGTTATTTTGTAAAACATTCAATTTGTATAACTTTTGATTCTCTTAAATTAAATTATATGCAATAATTTTTTTCAATTTTTGATTTTTTTCTTTCTAAATAGAAAAACTTTAAATCAAAAGTATCTATTAATCTTATTATCATTTTTCGAAAAAAAAAAAAAAACTTAGTTTAAGAAAAAAAATAAATCGAGCTATATTATTTTCTTTTTGTACTTTCAATTAAAAAAAACTCCTTTTTTTTTCTAAGGAGAAAAATATTATTTTGTTAAATATTTTTCTTAATATTTTACTTTCATAATTAAAATGTGTGTTGAATCAAAAAAAATTATTCTTAATAATTTTCATTACAACAACCCTCTATGTTTTTTTCATAGATATGCTATTAATTTATAACTAAATTAGGAATCCTTAAATCCATAAAGACAAAAATTTCATCAAGTTAGGAAACATGTAAAAGGTGCAAATGTTTTGAATCGGATTTAGAGACATGGATGTTAAAATAATCTAAGCATTTCTAAAAATTTAATTGTTTAGCCTTAAACCTTCAATTTAATTGCTATCCACGGAACCAGATCAAAGAGATCAAAAAAACACTTTTCATTATAATTTTTCAAACATTAAATAATATCAGGTACAAAAATAGCATAATAATTATTTTAAAAAAAAACCGCTCCAAAGTCTAAAACGACACAAACAACATAATATGTCTGATTAATTATTATTATTTCATGTTCAGAAGTATTTAAAATAATTAAATAATTAATATAAATAAATATATATTTATATATATATATATATATATATATATATATATATATATAAATATATATATATATATATTATATAAAACGATATTTTTATTTAATGATGATGACTATTGTTTGAAATAAAAAACAATTTATTAATTTGTAAAATAAATTTACACAAATAAATACATATTTTTGTGTGTTTGTTTGTTTTTGGGATATTATTTTATTTAAACGTAGTAGTACTCAAATGTACTCAACACGATTCAACCCAACAACAAGCGTACACAAATAATTTCAGTTCATTGATCTGGTAATTTTTTGATGTTTATTATTATATCAAAATATCAAATAATTATTTCTGTTTTTATTATTATTATTTGAGTCATTGTGTAAATAATAATAAAATTATATATATATATATATATATATATATATATATATATATATATATATTTATAAGTATATATATATATATGTATATATATATATATATATATATATATATATATATATATATATATATATATATTTATAAGTATATATATATATGTATATATATATATATATATATATATTATTTTATTTACTTTTAAGTTAAATATGTTAGACCCATCAAAAACATTAATGACAAGAGGGTCAAGTTCTCGCATATTCTCCGAAAAAAAGTAATGATTAACATGAAGGCCAAGACAAACCATGGTAAGGTTTTTGTTTAGTAATTGTTTAATATTTTACATGACAAGGTTACATATAATGTGTAATAAATATATTTAAAAACTTTTCAGGTAAAATATTAAATTGCTACTAAGGCAAACCTTGCAATGATTTTAGCCTCAAGTAGACATCATTATTCTTCTCGGAGGATAAGCAAGAACGTTCGCCTTTTTATATTTTTGTTTTTATTGGTATAATTAAAATCAAATTGAAATATTTTGACATGTTAAGCCAATGAACCTGACTAAATGAAGGGCTAACACAAGGATATAGTTCGGGCTTCATAAGTGGTCTATATATAATTTTATTTTTGATTTATGCCAAAATGTTTCGAGCAAAAGCTTCGGGTCATAAAAATACTCACCACTTATAAACTGCTTTTAACATGTTTAGGCACTAGGCGATACTAAATTTTCATAATATTTTGAAACTATTTGTAATGTTCCAATGATCTTCTCGCCAGTGACAAGTTTCATTATGATGAGTAAGTATAGTTATCAAACCATCAGCGCAGGTAGTTATGAGCTAAGTTAAAAGAAGTGAGTGAATGCGAGTACTTAATTATTAGAATTAATACTGAATGAGAATTCTGTAGACAGAGATAGAGTTAGATATCAGTGAATGATTCAAGTCTCAATCCAAAGTGATACAGAATTTGTTCGAATTTCGAAAAAAGGAATCCATAAATACATGAAATAAAACGATGATAAATTTGATGTATTGTAAAATGATGATTAATACATTAAATGTGTCAGTTCTATGTAAAACTTCGGCGAATTCTATCAACTACATATTCGGTTCTAGACCTGATTCCTTCGGTTTGCCGGATTTCAAAGGAAAAATTCATTTCAATTTATTACAATTTTTGGTAGTGCGTATCTAATATTACATTGAATACAATGTTACCAATTAAAGAAAAAAAAAACGATATAACTATGATGACAAACAACTTTTTAATGAACTTGACTGTACAAATGGCGTCAAAAGTCGAACTATCGTTTCAAAATATTGAAATTGATTTCTGCCTTGTTTATTCGGATATCAGATTGGTAAATGTTCCGAATAAAAGTTGTTAGTATAGTTATAATGAACAATTTATCGAAAAATCCGAAGAATTTTTTCGAAAACCGGATAAATAAGGCACAAATCAATTTTTGAAATAATAGCTCAACTTTTTAGGCCATTTTTACATGTCCTTCAACACCAACACCCTTAATTATGTTAGCGTTTATATTATATACTAAAAAAATGATCATATTTTCCATGTTTTTTTCAAAAAACCAAATAAATGAAGTTCAAATGCATTTTCAATGCAGAACAAAAATTTTACGAAAACAATAAATGAAAAAATATTTCAAAAACAAATTTCATCAAAATTTTATAAAAATATTTATTTAAAAAAATACTTTTCCTCAAAAAAAAAACTTTTGAAAATGTTTACAAGAGAAATCTTTTCAGTTGTTCACAAAGATTGTTTGTTTGTTTATTTATCATTACGTACTCCAAAAATAAACACACAAAAAATACACTGAAATTATTCTTTTTATTTTTAAAACTATACGTAAAACAAATACAAGAAAACAACACAACAAGAACAAGATCATGCATTTTTTTTAATTAAATTTATTGTTTATTTATTATTTTAGAAAATATTCCAAAAAAAAAAAATTATGTAATAATAAATATATAAATTCTAAACAGAGCTATATATTTTATTTTTGTTAAATAACAACAACAAAAAATGTCACACATTTATAAAATATGTGTTTTATTTTATTTGTTATAAAACAAAAAATATTTAATCAGATATTTTGTATATCTCGACTATTTTAAATTATTAGTGTTTTTTTTTGTTGAATAGAAAAATGCAACGCGACGGATACAAATATTTCATTCCTATAGTAAAATTCATTATGGATGACAAAGAAAATGACATATTTTGTGGAAGATTTTGTTGGTATATCTTTCTAGGAAATCTTAAACCGTAACTCTTTACCGTTCATAAATATTACTAAACTATAAAAAAAAAGTTAATATGAATATGAGAAAATTAATGCACAATGTTCAATGCGGTACACCACGGATGATATAACTTGATGAGTAAATTTTTTCATATCTTTGTCAACATTAACTTATAATACAGTTACCACATTCTCAACATGGCTTAGTCATTGTACACTTGGCCACAAAAGCTGATATCATTTAAACAAAATTTTATAGTTGATTTGTGCCTTATTAATTCGGTTTTTGAAAAAAAAAACGAATAAAAGTTGTTAGCTTAACTCTGACGAATAACTTTTGTCCGAAGCATTTTTTGGAAAACCGAATCAATAAGACAAAAATCAATTATAAAATTTAAAAAAAAAGAATTATCGAAATCGGACTACTCTGTAAAAAGTTGTTTGGTTATACATTAAAAAAATATAAGGGTTGACTAGAGAACCTTCTTCGTTTTTTGGTCGGTTAAAAAACATTAAAATTGCGCAAAGATATTGACTGCTTTCAAGTAGTGTTTACACACAGAACAAATATAATCGATTGTGATATTTTTCTTTAGTGGAAGCGCTGGGCAGTTTTATTTTTAATTTTTTTGTAGCTAAAATTTGAAATTTTGTATGGGAACAACTTTGAAATATACTCAATCCAATAAAAAAAGAATTATCAAAATCGGACTACTCTGTAAAAAGTTATGCGTGATCATACATTTAAAAAAAAATATACAGCTTGAATTGAGTACCTCCTTCTTTCGACGGTAACAAAATGAAATCAACTTTTGCGATCAGTAGTACATTGTAAATTGATTCATACCAAAGGGATTCTACTGTATATTGCACGCAACGGTATAACAAATATTAGGTATGATTACAAACATATTTTTATACACAGAGATATTCTAATTATTTGAAAAATTTTATTAACACTCTCCCTCTCTTTTATATCATTTAGATAATAACTTTACCTTTTTTTTTTTTTAAATATATAATGAAATTCACTGTTGATGTTTACAACATTCAAAAGAAATAATTTTATCTGTTGTTTGTCGTTATAAATTAAGTTATAGAAGAATGTGTTTTTTTTTTTTTAATTTAAAATTAAAATTAAGTTTGTTGTTAGAGATTGTCATCAAATTCCGAAGATAAATAATTAAAATATATGGAAAATTTAAATTACCTATAGAAGATATTCTTACTTACGGATTATTTGAAATAGTAATTAAGTTATGTTGATTAAAAAATAATCTATCCAAAAAAGTAAGTTCGTATTCCTATCAATGTCACCAATTATATTCAGTTTGGTGATAACGTTTGATAACGTTTTATTCAATTATATAGTCCGAATTGTTTGGAGAAAACTGTACAAGTTTTTTCCAAGATGATGAGCATCAAGTACTTTGTAAGTAGCTTCGTTTTGACAAGACGCCCAACTTTTTTTAATTATAAAATTTTGGAAAACGGTATCAAAATTTTCTGGATGCAGTTGAGCATTGAGGAATTTTTCCTCGGTCTTCACTTGATTATCTTATAATTAAACTTATATCTCTATAGTGTAGGTATATATTTCTTATTCAAATTCACTAAACATTTTATTAAAAACGGATTATTTTTACCCAACTGTGTATTTAAATATTATTTTTCTTTTTAGTGCGTAAGTATTAAAAGCAAGAACCAAAATTCGTCATACTATTATTTTAATATTATTAATTTTATCACATTAAATTATTTTTTTATAAATAAGTTTCTTTATTATCAACAACTAAATAAATTACGTGATCATAGATTGAAAAAAAACGGACGAATACTACTCGAAAAACTGTGTTATCAGTGTTACTAAAACATCACGATGAATATAAATCTCTCACAGAAAAACGAAATAACATAAAATCCAACATAAAAAACATAAAAATATACATACAAACATAGTTAAACAATGTTTTGTTCTAAGCATAATTTTAGTGGTTTTTATATTATATTATATATTCTTTTTTTATACATTTATATATATATATATATATATATATATATATATATATATATATGTTTTTTAAATGATAAATGGTAAGATCATCACATCATATAACACTTTATTTTTGACTGTTATTTTTTTGGGTGTTTTTTTGTGAGTATGTTTGTGTCTTGCCTTATCAAGATAAACCCATCTTCAGTAGAAATGTATTACAAACACACATAGTCAACCAAAATGTATTTTATCCTAGTGAAGCGTCCTTTTTGTTCTGGCAAACAGCAGTAGTCTATTAGTTATATGTTGTATAGAAATTAATGCCATATATATTGTCTCAGAAAGAAGTTACAGTTAAATATCTTTAAACTTATGAAATTTGTTCTAAGAGTAACCGAAAGTGTTAGCAGAAAGTTCTTTAAATAAGTAAAATATTCGACTCTAGACGCAAACATTGGTCAAAACATTCTTTAAAGGTACTAAAACGAATAGGTATGATCTTGAGAGAGTGATGAATAATATTAAATAGTTCGGTAGTTTTAAACTGCTGGAACATTGAGTAAATTTTCATATGTTTTATGATTTTATCAGAACGGAATAATTAAAACTGAGAATGATTACCCATTAACGAATTTGACCTTTTGAATACCAAAAGCGACTCAAATACCAAATTTCATTGGAATAAAACTGTGACCACTAGAGAGTCCACTGACACATACACTTAAAATTACACTTAAAATACATAAAAATTTTAACGATAGTGATTTTTGACATCAACATTGGTACATAATCAAAAGCTACATTTAATTTGAAGGAAATTCGCTAAAAAACCACTTTTAAAGAATATTTACTGTAAAATTAAGTGTTTTGTGTTAAGTGATCACTTTACAAAAACAATGATATAAAGTATTCTTTTGTTTTGAGTTTGTTTTCTGTTTTTTTGTGTGTTTGTTTTTGCGTCTTATATAATATTTTTTGAAAGTCATTTTCATATTTTAAAAAGATAAATTTTATCATATATCAGTCAGTTATTCAGATACCACCATCACCACCAAGCACCCACCACTCTCTATACATAGCTAGCTAGTGAGAAGACATTGAATATTATTCTTCATGAATATACACTTTTTTTCTTCTTTTTTTTGTTTTTAAAACAGACAAGACAAAAAGTATCGCCTGGAGCAGACTAAAATTCAAATAATAATAATAATAATAATAATAATAATAATAACGTTTTATAGTGAATAGAAGGATGAAAGGTGTCTCACTTTCGGAAGTGAATAGATCTTATTCAAATAACAAAATTTTTATCTGGAAAAATCTTTTCGCAGCAAGTTATTAAATATCGTTAATAATAAAATTCACATTATTATTTGTGTATACTTAAGCGTCAGAATACTATACTAATGTCAATTTCCATTAAGGTTACATAAGACATAGTATAAAAGAACTATATACTATATAGGCAAACATGTCATTGAATTTAATTTGTTCTCTTTTATGCAATTTCAGACGATATCTTGTAAACTGCTCACCAGATCGTTCATTGAATACGATTTTCGTGTTTTTTGGGTCCACTGTATGTTGTATACATTTCATTCAAATCGAGAACAAAAAAATCTTTTCGATTTTTTGGGATTTTTAATTTTTATCTCCTAGAAAAATTCACAAATTATTTTTTGTCATCGATTTGAATGAAAATTCGTTTATAAGGTAAATTGGACCTTAAAATTCCAAAAATCGCTTTTATTTGAGTATTTAATGGATATTTCCATTTCCGAGATGTCGCTTGTTTATGCGATAATTTGTTCCCTTTTACACGATTCCAGAGGTCGGCGTTTCTCTAATTGGTTACCTTATTTCATTAATATCTAATTAACGGTGGGTCAGGTGCAAAAATGTCCAAGGACTTTTTATCTTAGTATTTCATCCCCTATCCACTCTTTCAAAAAAACTCCACGAGTTTTGACTCACTCTGTATATATAATAGATTAAGAGTAAGCATTAATGCACAGTGCATGTCATTGTGGAATAATTAAACTTTATTTACAAACGAGGGGAGTATGGAAGGTACTTTGCAACAGGTTTTTCTTTTGAATTTAATTATTTAAGACGATGAGATGATGATAAAACTTACGGTTTGTTTTATTTTTGCTTATTCTCTTCGTGTACAGAAGGAAGTCAATTTATTTTGTGAAGTGTTTGCTTACCTGAAACAAAAATAAAAAATACAATTAGAGATGTATATATATATATATATATATATATATATATATATATATATATATATATATATATATATATATATATATAACAAACTTAATTACACAATAAGTAAAGATGTGAATGTATATATAGGCGTAGGTAAGTTCCGCACTTTTTCTGTTGTAAAAAATTGAACGAAGATTATAAAAGAAGGGTAAATTTTGTCTCTTTCTAAGGTGGGATTCATTATCAATTTATTAGTACAAATATGGTTATTAAAATTTGTGAAACTATACTGCCGTGCTTAGGAAAAAGGAAGTAAAGAGTAAAAAGTAACAGAGAAAACTAAAGTATATGTTTTCAATATTTCTAAACTAAATTAATAATATTATTTTCCATAATAATTATAGAACGATTAATAATATGTTACATGACTTCATAAAAGACTTCATAAGTGTGATTTTAGATCACAATTAATCAAAATGGCAAAAATAAGAGATCATCTGTCTTTAATTGTTGTAAATCGAAAAGCAGTAACATGTGATTTACTGCTTTTATACTCTGTAATACATAATCTCCTATTTTTTACACTGTTTTGTATTATTTAAATGTATTATTTTGTTAAAGGTAAACCGCAGAAATACATAATAAAAATAAGTGAGGTTAGAAATATGTAAATATGTCAAAGTTTACATTTAAAGTTTACAAAGTAGACAAAGTATTATTATAAAACTATAATCATAACAGGAATAAAAGTTAAAAAGCAGTACTTATATTTTCAGTGGATAAAAGCAGTACAGTTTGAAAACTACTACTTTTTTACTTTGAAAAATTTACTGCTTTAATATTTAGGTAATGGTAACAAATTTGAAAATTTGACAAACTTGAACAATTATTATCTTGTTGAAATAAAATTCTTAATGATTCATTTAATAATTGATATACGTAACGATTCATCGGATAAATCTATTAGTGACAAAATGAATAAATGGCAGAATATGTTGGAATGTGAAAAGTGCGGAATTTACTTTCTACCTGTCTCTATATATATATATATATATATATCTATAAATGTACCTACACTTTTAAAAAGTTTATCGTTGTCTGTCTGTGTCCCAAAGTCCCAAAATGTAAATAAAAAAGGTTTTATATAGAATTTCTATTACAAACTTGATATTAAAAATTCAGTTAATAGAATTGTATTTATACTCAGATAAACAAACATATTCTTTAATGGATTTAGACAGAAAAATAATATGCTCTACAAAAAAAACAAAAAAAACCAGTATAGTAAATTTGTTAATTACTTTTTAAATGTTCTCTTGATTAGTTTTGTAAACTAACATCTAAATACGAATAATTAAATCGAAATGTTTCAATTAATTAGGCATTCGTTGCCTGAAACTATTTGTTTGTTTATTTTATCATGAGTATAGTGGAATCAATGAGGCAGGCAAAATTTAAACTAGGTCTAATTTAGCTGGGATTTAAAACAGATGTTTTTACAGCATATTCTTAGAAATAAAAAAAGGATTTACGACTGGAGAAAAAAAATTTATTTCAAAAATTTCTCTAAATTTAAATTTTACTTTTGTACCGGTCATTAATATCAAACACTTTCGTCGATTTGTTATCTTTCAAAGGTATAAAAGCAGAGGATAAATCACAACAGTAAAATTCATTTATTATTTTAGTCTTCAAGAACACAAACTTCTTAGTAACATAAATTCAATTTGACACAACTGTTCCAGATTTGGACGTCTATAATTTGCTCAACTCGATCAATTTTCGTCCAAGTGACATCGGTTCCATTGATTTTAATGCATTTTAAACTCTTAAATTAGAGAACTCTTAATTCGTTTTATCCTTCTATCAAATGAACATCGAAATTGTATATTTCCTGAAAATTCCCCAAAATATAAAAAGATCCAGGGCTAGAGATTGCATCAAATAAAACATGTTCACAGAAACCCACCTTAGAATGTCAGAGGTTGTGATTTGATGTCAAAGAATGTTATCAATGGTCAGACATATTACTTAAATGTCAAAGTAAGTAAACGTTAGTCACTTCCGTTGATATAATATAACAAAAAATGCAACCATACTAACAATGGATAGATTGATGCTACTTTACAAAACAAATTTAAAAAAATGTAAATAGTAAATAAACTGAATAATACCACGGCATCAAGATAGTGAGAAATCATATAGATTTCAACACCATATCATCTCGTAGCTCAAAGGCAGAGCGTTGGTCTAAAATGCCAGAGATCGTGGGTGCGATTCCCATCCTAGATGTGTATGATTTTTCATATCAAGCATGTCAAAGGATGTTATCAATGTTCAGAAATATAAATGTCAAATTCAGTAAACGCTAGCCACTTCCGCCGATAAAAAACTGTCCTGCAATTGAAAATAAAGATTTGTTACATTTTTTATCTATTTATGGTTGACCCACTGTTTACCTCCATTAGAGACGACAGCATGTCTGTGACCTTGAAAGAAAAACCAACCTCCTGCCATTACAGCATAAAATTATATTAATAAAATAATGATAACGTTATAGTAAAATATATAAACCTAGTAATTTTCTCTATAGAAGTTTTTTAATATTAATTTCATTTTATTTTATTTCTTTTATATTATTATTAATAATAATAAATAATATATATTTTATAATATTAAATTTAAAATTTAATATTTTTTCTTCTTTTTTATGAATATATATATATATATATATATATATATATATATATATAATGATTTGCCTTCTATGATAAAAATATTTTTTAATAAATAATTTTATAAACACATTTTGTGGATTATTACATTTTGATGAGAAACACACAGACAATAATGATAATAAAAAAACATTTAAAGAAAAAGTTTAATAGCAAGTTATCACGCAAAAAATATTTATAAAGTATAGAAGAAAAATACCTTTACAAGCGTAGCTTTGTACAAAGCTAGCTATATGTTAGCTTACCACGATTTTCCATCGCTCCATACACGGTTGTGTTATATTGTGCTTTTTTTTCAGCATTTTATTTGTACATTTATACAAGAAGGGGGGGCTAACTATTTATAAACAAAATTATATTGTACAAAATACAGAACGTGTATTTTTGTATCAGACCAGGTGGTCGACTTATTACAGGCGTTCTGTTCGCTCGGAACTGGGAGCCTTCTGATTCGATTCCCAACACTGGCCGTTTGTCAATTAAATTATGAAAAAAATAACAATTGGGGTGGTTAATTGACAAAATTGTCAGCGGGGTATGGACAAGAAAGAATGTAACCGGTTATGCTTGTGAACGTTTTTTGCAGTTTCCATTCACAAACTCCCGATAAATATCGGCATAGTTCCTATCAAAGTCGTCTGAAGTCGCACAATCTACTAATTCCTGGCCTACATACAAAATTCTTGTCCTTTAGGTCTCGGTAAGAAAGGACTAGAAAGGCCTATTTGCCAGGCTTCTACTTTATATTTTCTGAATATTTTTTACTTTTACATTATTATAGATTTTCTGAAGAAGCAATAGTGATTTCGAAACTATAGTCAAAATAACAATATTGTTATGAAAACCACAAATATGTCTTATAACGAGATTAGTCAGCAAATTACATTTAGAAATGTTCGTTATTTTATTGTCCGACTTTTGGCGATATCTCATAAATTGCTAAACAAATCGCGAAATTTTCTCATTACTTACTTATCCAATGGGGTAAAAAATGTTTCTCTATTTTTTTCGAGTTACAATCTATAGAAACAATCGAAAAAATATCATCGATTTGAATGAAAATTAGTTTATTAGCTAATTTGATCCCAACCAATATAAGAATCAAGTTAAATGAAGGGTTTAATTCGTAGTTTTCGAAATATACTTTTTATATCCGGTATATATATAGTATATACAAGGGGGTATTAAATTTAGTCCCGACCTTGTAACGGTTGAAAAATAGTAATCACAGAAAAAAATTTTGATATGGGTGTTCATAAAGTGATCTAATTAGATCAAGTCCATCTGTCCATGGATAACAAAAAACGAAAACAGATAACTGCAATTTTGCAATTTTGCTGCAATTTTGTGTGTGTGTTCTAGACCCAAAAAGTAAGATCAAATCCGTGAATGGGCAAAATCGGACCGTATTTGGTCAAATAATGTTGCTGTTTTTAAAATAAACAACTTTTGCTTGAAATTATTTTCATAACCTCAGTATATACCGGGTATTTAAGCATGTTAACTCAGTTAATTGTAACTTTCACTTGTTATATACATATTTTATGTCTCCTCTTACACAATGTCAGACGATATCTCGTAAACGGAGAACCAAATCATCAGATTAGAGCGAGTGTTTTATAAATAACTGGAAGAAGATAAGTATGAACTGCGACTGATTGCGTGTATGAACTCTATTTTAATACACAATCTGTACCTTTTTAGATATATTATATCCAACAGTAGTACTTACTTTATTTACCCAAAACGAGGCAAAAAAAAAAATGAGAAAAAAAAAATTAATTTATTCCAAACAATTTCCTACTGACATTTTTTAAATATATCAAACGTTATTCTATATTTCCGTTTTTCCTTATGTAGTAAGTAAGTAATAACTGAGAGCCAGCCGTTTGTTCGTTCGAGTTGGTGGTGGGCCTACACTACATTTGTAAACAAAAGAAATAACAAATAATATTATATTTATATAATATTTTTTCATATAAAGAAAAATATGCAATGTTTTTTTTATCTGGGACCAAGGTTGTGCACCGCCCCATGTTGCATACACGTTAAATTGCTTCGCAGCCACATGGGCATCACTATATCTCAGATCCAGGTTGTACATTTTGATTCGGGACGGCAGTTCGATTCATGAAGTATTCCAATTTTTATTGGTTACCAAGAAATTCTACAACAAAAATCTAGCCTAGGTCACTACATCTAGCACTGGTATTCCATCATAAGTTCAGGTTAGATTAGGTAGTAGCAGCTGTCCTAGGTGGGGCATAGTTAGGCCATGACGTTAAATGTGATACCAAAACTGGGCTGATACACATCCTTCCTACTGGTTTTTAAACTATTTGGAGTTATTCAAGTACAGGAGTTTGACGGCAATAGACTTAAGCGCAAAAAGGTCGTATGGTTGACCCAAAAGAGTGAGTCTTTTCCATATATGTAATAATTCTATATAGCCAGTCGAAATATGAAAGAACGTTCTATTATTACGGTGCCGGCTAAATTCATTCTCTATATTCCCCCAAAACAAATCGTCCGTGCTGCGCATGCTTGGAAATGCAGCATGAAAGAGCCGGAGACACTGTCGGTCTCACTTTGTCGGAATAGCTTTTACTTATAGGGACTATCCATAAAGGAATATTATGTATACGGTCTTTTCATAATAATAGGTGACAAAGTAGCTGAGCCATTGTCTCCCCCTTCTGTTTATGGCGGCAGCTGCTCTCGTGTAGCACATTGGCAGCCCCAAACGTTCTACAACCAGAGTCTTTTGATGGCTGTTATCCCAACATAAACGTAAAAAATCTCACGAAAGTAGGGATATATGCGTGAGGACTAAGACAGTGCAATATTTTCTTAAGTAGCTATTTAATATTTTACCTGGGAAGTTCCCAAATATTTTTGTAACATGCTATACATAAACTTGCCTATCACTATACTTTTTTTGGTGAATATGCGAGAACTTTACCCCTTTTTACATTCAATATTTTTGATGGGATATAATATTTTTTCATAAAAGTAAAATATGGAATGCCTGTCATTTTTTTCTTTTTGTTGCTGTATGTTTTTATTTATTTAGTCGTCAATTTGGTAAAGTAAGTAGTCGTATTTACTAACAGTCAAACGTCAACGGACGGATGGGTTGATTATATGGTGTCTACTCACTGCGCTGCCTATTTGGTAAAAATATATTCGTGTTTTTTTGTTGTCTTCCTATATTTAGGTCATTTCAACCATAATTTTTGACACAATTTCTTTGTTTTTTAACCCGACTTCAAAAAGGAGGATGGCTCTCAATTCGTCTGTATTTTTTTTTTTTTAATGTTTGTCACCTCAGAACTCCGTCATTTATGAACCGATATTAAATTTTTACCGATTTTAGTTCACCTAAGCAAAAATTTTTAAATATATATGTACAATTATTGTTATTTTTGGAGGCGGTGTCCAAAAGTTATGTGAATTTCGCTATGCTGACTCCAAAAATAACAATAATTGTACATATATATTTAAAAATTTTTGCTTAGGTGAACTAAAATTGGCACAAGAATATGCAATTATTTTTTTACTTTTTAGTGCATTTTTTGTTATAGAATATTTGATTTTTGAAGTCGGGTTTCCATTTTGTCAAAATAGGTTTTATTTTCGTTCATTTTGATAATGAACGAATGCATTTCCATGTAGTGTTTTTTTTTTATTGGCATAAAATTAAAATAAATTTTGTATAATAAATTTTTTAGATTTATTTATATTATATACATAGTGTTATCTTTAACGTTACTTAGTGACCAATATACAGTAATGAGAAATGTTAGTGGGTTAAGGACGTTCATGTGCTAGATACAGTACATTCATAAAATTCCACAAAATCTTCAATGATGTGTATCATTTTTGTCATAAATCAAAGTTAAAATTCAATATTTTAATAAAAATATTTATTTAAATTTAATATTTAAATTAAAATGTTTTTTTCAATATATTCACATAACTGTGTATATTTTTAGTTTTTTTTTTTTTTAAAGTACCAAAATAATTTCAATTTTAGGGATTCAACTATTTTAATAGTTAATTCTAACTTCCGATAACACAAGTTTTTTAAATTCAATTAAATAAACTGAATATAATTCAGAGAATATTTAAAAACAGTACTTATCACAATGTCTCATTTATTAAGATAGTTATTACAAGTTTAAATATATAAAATGATATTTTTTCCCATAAGGCTCGATAAAAGGTTTTTAATTTTTGAGGAAACAACGGGATAAAAGTTTAATCTGATATCAAGTGTCACATATGAACGTAGGGCTACTTCATCAAACATGATCCGTTTGACGAATAAAACAATGAAATATTATTGATATTCACGTTTTGAAAGACTCAATGGGAAGAAAAATATCTTGATATAAATCGAATATTTAACACGATTTTCGTAGTCAAACTTTTCAACCAATTTGTATTTTCTAAAGTGATAATCGAATAACCTTAAAGAAACAATGCAGTATACAAGAAAAAAAGTTAGTTTTCTTGTTTTAGTTGAAAAAAAAACACACGAAGTGTTTAACCTCAAATAAAGTAAAAACATTTTTATCGCACACACAGAAAAACCCATTGACTTGTTTTTAATTCACAGCCAATATTTTCACGAGTAACTAGGACAATCGTTATGGTTGATAAACTATCAACTGACCGTTAGTTTTGTCTACACATAGAACACAGCACATTTTCACATATCCAATCCCCAATAGTGAAATTTTCTAAAGAAAACTCATTCATTGTGAAAAAAAAAATTGACACTGTTCTTTTCTTTTTTTAAATACTCTTTTAACTTTTAGCTGAAGTTAAATACAGAGTGTTCAGAAATTATCAAGCCAAATTTTAGAAGGTACTCAACAATTCTGTTAGCGTTCCAACCAAAAAAATGTAAGGAACAAACGAATAATATCCTACAGGACCAAGCTTATTCAAATAAAATTTGGTTTATAGGCATCACTTTCGTTTTTCTCTTTGAAAACTTTGTATTATTCACTGCAATTTTGTACGACATTTTTGGAACACCTTGTATATAGTATACCTTACCACACATCGATTTTACTAATATTAATATCTACTTGGAAAACTCGGTATCACATAGACAAAAAACTAGGACATATGAAACGGAGTTGTATGAACTTTTGATCTAAAAATATAATAGTTCCCAATAGTAAAATTCTAAGTATAGTCATTATTATTACTATACAGACGGGAAATAGTTCACTTAGATATTAAAAATTCAATATCGTGTTAAAAATATTGTTTTACATAATCCTAATATACGTAATAATCTTGAACATTCGATGTCCTACGTCCAGCATAATATATTACAAAATCTGTAAGGATTATGAAATTTTACATGAGGTTGCATATTTTATCTCAAAATGAATATATATGTATCCATTTTTTGCTATTCGTCTTTATAATGGCTCTACTTTGACAAGAGTAAGTAGAGAGCACCCCATGCTTTTGTCAATTTTGTTGCCAATCTCTTTATTCTAATAAAAACATGTTTTTTTAGTTTTTTTTAAACTCTTTATTTTATTCTATATAAAAATTTATACGTTTGCTCTTTTCAAAACAAAAGTGCAGAGAGTTTAGATCACCAAAGTATCACCATTGACCTTTCAACAGGGTTTCCTATTGTTTTTAGTATAAAAAGGGGTGTATTTTGTTGAATTTTCAGGAGAAATTCGACTTTGAATATACACGGAAAAGATTTTTTATGATTCCAAATAATATTATATACAAAATTATGTTTGATATTTCTAGCACAATTTCCCTAAGGAACTACATGAAATAAGATTTGGTATATCGTAAGCTATTTCAGCTATTGATTTTCTCACGACAAAAATGCATTAATTAACACGAAGTTTGGTTATCAGATAGGAAGACATCTACGCTAATCGTAACTAAAGCCTCTGATTGGTAAAAATTTAAAGCATCTGACCTTGCCTATCATTTTGTCACTAACGGAAAGCAGTTCGCTTTTCAAATCTTCGAATTTTCCCTAGTCATCCTGATTTTTGTACGTAATAAACTGCTCTCTTGTGCAGTAAACACATAAAATTGTATGTATTTATGATTCCTGGATCATGCAACCGAAAAAGCGAATTGTTGACTTTTCCTTGCCCCTAATTCCTTGATTTAATTTTTTCACTATTTTACCATAGGTATTTCTATATCGTAAACTCTAGGTCTTATAAAAAGTGTTTTTACTGAACACCTCCTGCATTTTAGACCGTTACATCTTAAAAAGATGGTCGGCAATTTTAATAAATATTCTTCCCTACATGATGCTTATAGAAGGACGAAAAAACTTTCCACCAAAAACAGTTTTTGTATTTTCAAAAAAAAAGGTAGAAAACTGCAAATAAAATCCAATAAAACCGCGTTTTGTGAAAATTGTTAGAAAAGTCTAAAAGCTTGAATACACTGATACTCTACCCTCTAGTCAAGGATAACCAGTATGATAAACTACTGTCTAAGCTAATAAGTTCTATAAACCCAGTAAGGTGTGCATCAAACGACAATGAATTTACGAACGACTATGAACAAAGGTTCTTCCCTCAACCAACCACCCTCCATCATCAAAAATCGAATTGCAAAACATTTGATACAGAAGAATCGAGAGAAAAAAACCTAACATCGAACAAGAAACAATTGAAATAACAACAAATAATATTATTTGGAAAATAAAATTTAACTTAATATTTTATATTAGATTTTCGAGTTTAGTTTTTGGCGACGAGAGGTAAGAAACAAAATATCTTACACTGTATCACAGAAAAAGGGGTGTTAAGACGGTTACTACGTTACAACAATTCGTGTGTGTGTGTGTGCTTTTTTTATCCTTGTGTTGTCTCATAGTGTACTACACTTTGTGTGAGTAAAAGTTTTCTCTAACAACAGGAGAGAACAAAAACACAAAAAAAAACAAAGTCACTAAAAACACAGAAAAAAAAAAAAGAAGCATAAACACATTTTATACACCGATACAGCAGAAACAAACACACATACACTGGTACGCTCGCATCGTGGTGTGGAGAGTGTGAGTATGTGAGAGTATTGTCACCATTCTCAACTGAATCGGAACGAGACACGTCAAATAAAGAGTATAGCAGCAGCAGCAAGCATCCTGGTGTATTACTCTTTACGTACAATGCTCTCTTCAATGCTTATTACCCTGGTGCTGTTGTTGTTAGTATAGTGCCTTGCCACATATTATTGAGGACGAAATACATATAAAAGTACCGACTACCAACATTCAATAGTATTATTTTGCTCTATGTATGTCTGAATGGGTGTTGTAACTTCGTTTTTGCCAAAAAAAAAAATATAAAGAAATTTTAAAGACAGTATGGCACTGAGTTTTACTTTACTTATTTAATCTTTCTCCTAGGACAATTCTGATCGAGTTTCTTGCTAGTTGGTCTCAATGTTTACATAGCTTGGGGTTTATTCAGTATGGCTTTTCGAACTTATAACCCATTATGCTTCTACTTTAGGCAGGCGAAGCTCTTAGCAATTGTCGGGAGCTTGCTTATTCCACCTGCAGTAATTGAAAGATTCGCAGTTAACGACAGTGTGGCTGAATATTTTTTCCTCTTCGCTCCATAATTTGAATATGATGGACCATTACGTAACATTTGGCAGTCGCGCTGCGTGAAGGTGCTTTCGTAGATGCTATTCGTCCGTTGATGAATCCCGTGACCTTCTGAAGTTGTTCAGAAGGTCACGGGATTCACATCTCCCATGACCTTCGGGAGTTGTTTCCTGTTCAGGTTGGCAATGCTTATATAATTATGCCATGAGATTTCTCCTGATTTGTTCCTAGTCTCTGTTCTAAGTTCCCAATCTCCTCACCTATGCTCAAACCTTCATTGCATACCGTAACACTCCCAGATTTATACCTGGACAGATTTCGGAAATAAAATAACGTGATGAACCTTATAAACCCGTAGGGTAACAGGAAATACTGAATCTTCAGTTTATAGTTTATTTCTTGACGAGTTGACTTGCTGGTTCAGAAATATTCTTGGATGATATGCCACAGATATTGGAAGTGAAGTGAATCATATCGATTAAATGACAATGAAACGATTTTGGACCAGTTTCAACATCAGAATTGAGGACATTTTGATTGAGGAAAGATGAACATCACTTGGTTAATTCAGTATTGAATTAACAGGCAAAATTTATGGGAGAAGAAACACCCACATGATCTGATTGTACACATACACTATGAGGATATATGAGTAATTCTATCCTTAGAATTTTTCAGATTGGCGCCGAACATTTTATCATATTTATTCTAAGAAGGGTGGTTCTCAGGGAATAGTTTGATAATAATAAAACAACTCGATCCCTAAAGTGGGTATCGTTTAAAGAAGGTTTTTCAAGACAGGAAAGTTGTCTAATCAGGAGAGATGTTAAATGTGTAGTGTATATATTTTCAGTGTAAGAAAGTTTATTTCAAGAACCATCTTATTAAGAATTTGTTTTCCCTTAAATTGGTTCGATTAAATATCGTTTATCGGAAACGTCTTTTTCTTTCCTACTTATTCCGAAGACGAAAGCACGAACGGAGAATTACTGCTGCAATATTACCCCCAAAACAATATAGATATACATATATATTAATTCATGGGCCGTACTGTATAGGATAATATACAATATTATATCTCGCAGGGAGACAACAATGTGTGATGTCTTCGTACTCTGGAGGAACGCGACGTGTATACCGAATTCATATACAGCAACATACATACAACTAAAAAGCAACCCCCTAATATAAATCGAATAGGGCGTGAAACAAGCATATAAATTTAGCCACATGTTACGTAATGTTCAAGAGCGTGGAAATTTTATTTATTTTGAGGATAATTACCTCCCCCTTTACTTTTACCATTTATACATACATATACATACATTTTTTGTTGTTGCTGTAAATACATTCATATATCAAAATTTTTATAATGATGACGTGATATTGTAACGCCCATTTAGATACCCCGATATATACAATTTTTTTTAAATATTTATATATATATTGTACACTAATAGTCTATATTTTATCACATCCATACACAGAGAAAGTGTGGAGATATTTGCACGTTCGCCTGAAACCCTCAAAGCGATTGGATCTATTGGACATATACCGAGGTATCGTGATATGTTCAATGTTAAAGTATAAAATAAAAAAAATTCGTAACGCAGGAGCTGCTTCAACTTAGCGAATTTCCTTATAATACATTAATCACTCTCTAGCGGTCAAATTTTATTAATAAATGACATACGTCGAGTGGAATGGGGGGAGGGGGAGGTATAAAGAAAGAAAAAAACACAAAATATAAAATATCTCTCTTCATATTAGAACAAGCGAAAAATGCGAAAGGAATAAAGTTGTAGAAAATCAAATTTGGTACAATTCATCGCCTCATCATTTTTGCTCAAAGTCTAATGTGTACAGAGATATTAAGGAATTTAATTTTCAATCTCAAACCGTTAATATTTCTGTAAATATTAGTGTAACAGAAAAAATGGTAAGAAACAAAATTATAGTAAAACTTAGTACCTACAACTTTACTTTTCATAAATTTTTAGATTTTTCAAATATTAAGGGAGATATGTCAAATTTTGTTTTTCTCCCTCCTTTTTAACCCCCCTTTCCCCTTGTCCGATTTTACCCATTAACGAACTTGACCTTTTGAATAGCAAAAGCGCCTCAAATACCACATCTCATTGCGATAAAATTAAAACTGTGACCGCTAGAGTGATTACAGACATATATATATATATATATATATATATATATATATATATATATATATATATATATATATATATATATATATATTTATTTGGACATTTGAAGAAATTTTTGCGAAATTTAGACTTCGATACGGGACCAATAGCTCTATTTCCTTTCAGGAAATTCGCTAAAAATCATTTATGAGCTTTATATCAATGTTTATTATATATTTTTCCTGATACAAAGTTTGTACGTGGATACGAATAGTATCCCGGGAACGTACAGGCGACTAATAAAAGGCCAAGATCTATTGCACTTTATACTACAAATGAAAGAGATAATTTACGATGCCGAAACTTTTTGAAGACCGTGTAGTTAATAAATCTAACTAGAGAAAATTATTTAGAATAAATTATAGTCATGATAAAATAATTGTAAATAGTTTACTAACAGGCATATTTCATAGAATTCATTATGCAAAGCTTCATTACTATTGAGAATAGTTACATTGATCATAATTAGAAAATTTGTTTTCAGTGTGACCTCGAAACTTTCTGCAACTTACAATGTTCACAAAAACTTTATTCGATACTTAACTTAACGTATATACAAATATTTTAAACTATTTTAACTGTTTTTCGATTTACTTATTGAAAAAAGAAAATTCTTATATCACGATATCTCTTCTCTTATTAACATGCCTGCATAAAAAAAACCAGTTGGATTGCCCTTTATGTGTATAAAAGAACTGATAAAAAAGAAAAAGACTTAAGCTTTAATATCCAAACCAAATATTTCTCAGTATCAACAATAGATATATCTTGGGATATAAAACGTTTGTATGCTGTTCAGCGTACAACTCACAGTTGCATCCACAGTTGCATCCCGTTCAATTCTATCCTTATCGAGAGACAGCCTTTTGGATACATTCCGAAACATTATTTGCCCGAGTTTTGTTATAAAAAATAAGTCGACTTTTTATTTTTACTATATCCTCGATTTGTACAATTTAGTGAACTCTATTGAAGCGAAACGTAAATTTTTGAATCAATCATTGCACAAATTATTGAATAAGTGAATAATATGAATCAAAAATTAAAATTATTCCCATGTCAAATAACTGCCATAAGGTACAGATATTTGTTGGGATGCGTGTCAATGAGATTAGAAAACGCTGCTTTCGATGATAAAGCACAATTTTATTAAACGATATGGAAGTAACACGATGACTTCATATAA
Organism: Nineta flava; assembly: GCA_963920215.1. NCBI lineage: Eukaryota > Metazoa > Arthropoda > Insecta > Neuroptera > Chrysopidae > Nineta > Nineta flava. Next base: position 84,207,134 of record OY986043.1, on the reverse strand, counting down.
CATAAAAGATATTGGTGTGATTATTGGTAAACAATCTTATACATGTAATTTTATTTTTTCGTATTTAGATGTAAATTGTATTATTACATTCGTTTTTTTCTTTTTTGGAGCACATGTTATTAGTTTGAATGAATGAGAGGGTGGAAAATTTATTTCATTTTTTATTTTGTGTAATACTTTATTTATTTATTTTCTAATTATTTTCAAATCAAAAAGTTATTTCACAATTTTAATTTGATTTTTTTATACTGATTATGAAAATAACACAATAAGCTCTCATGTTTTCTTTCCTTTTTTCTATTCTTTAATGCTTTTAGGGGTTACCAAATTGTGTATTTCAATGGGTGTTGCATAGACAGCGATGAGGTACAACTACAAATATGCCATGACCTTCAATAATTGACATTTTACATTTAATTCCCTTAAGTGTAATGTCTATCATAATAATTATTATTAGGGAGAAAATTGTGATGCATCTTGAAAAAAAAATATATTCAAAATTATGATGTAAAATTAATGGATTAGAAGATTATGTTCATAATAAGTTTTTCCCTTGAAAACTTTTAAGTGCATGGTTTTGTAGCATAAACAGTTAAAGAAACACATCTCTGAAAAATTAACCATTAACCCCTTGTGCATTAATCACGAGTCTGACTTTTGTAAATTTATTTTTACTTTGTGAAACAATCACGAGTTTGGCTCGTGAAACTTATTTTTATTTTGTGAAACAATCAAGAGTCTGACTCGTGAAAAACTACATTTACTTTGTGAGACCAAGATTTAAAATCCATGACTTTTCAAAGTTTTCAAGGTTAATACCTCATATTTCCAGGTTTTCAAGGTTAATAACTCTACGATATTTCCCGTTTACCGTATTTTGAAGCATTTCTGGATAGTAATATAGGTTACAATAGAATTTCAAATCAAATTATTTTTCTAACCAATGTTCAAAGAGCTCTTTTTCTCGTTTTAATTAGTTAAAACTGTCGTTAAAACTTTGAAATGTAAACAATTCAAAGCCCATAATAAGCTAATTGACTAATCAAGAAGTGTTCCAGGAGTTTTTCCTTATAAATTTTATGCTATGTTACTTTTGATCAATATATTTTTCTTCAGGGCTGATATTTTTTATATATTATACCTGACATCATTTTGGGTCTATTTTGGTGAACGTCTTCCTATTAGGAATATATAACCTTCCTGGCTGACTTGGTTTATCAGTAGATTCAGAGATATTTTAATTCTAATAGAAATATGTGTATCTGTTAGTATGTGTACCAAAAGTAAGGCGTAACGAATTCCTTTTCGTCGAAACATTTTTTATCAAATAATAGCATTTAGGTATTTCTTAAAAGAAAATGATTATTAAAATTCACAGTAAAAAGTAATCAGAAAATATCAAAAACATTTATGTTAGTTCCATGTTAGTTCTGCTTCTATTCCTTTAATAATAATAATAATAATAAACCCACGCAATGTACGTTTTAATGACATATAAATATAGGTTTTTTTTGCTGTTGTTTTAAATGGAGTATCAGATAACATGTATGTAGTACTGTGTTATATAGCGTCACATGACTGTGACGTCACTAATGTTTAAGAATCATTGATAGAAAAAATCTATTATTTTATCATCGAACCGGATATATAGTCGACGTTGAGTATGTTAAAACTAATAGACGAATGGATTTTCTAGATGTGTCAATAAAGTATAGCGCATAATTAATGTTATGATTTAATTAGTGAAAACATTTTTTGTATATATTTTTTTCTTTTTATTTTCAGAATTAACTTTGAAAAACTTGGGAAATTTATGATGGAAAGACAAAGAACCAAAGTTGTTCAATTTTATTTTGAATGTGAGCATTCGATTATTCAGACAAAAAGATCAGATCCAAATTTCTTTCATGTTTCGACAATTTACCGATTGGTTCAGCGTTTTCGTTAACATGGGGATCTCTGTGATATTCCGCGTGCTGGAGGACCTCGTGCAATTATGTGAACATTGCTCGGGTGTAAACAAGTGTTGAGGAAAACCCCGAAACTTCCACCAGGCGACGTTCACAGCATTTGGTGATGTCTAGGCGGTCTTTGCAAAGAATATTACATACGTTACACCATTTGCCATATAAGATTCAATTGGTTCACGAGTTAGAACCAAATGATGCACAAATACGCATTCTTTAAATAAATCATAACGTTACTTATGTGCCATCCTATATATGGAAATGTATACTGGCGGCTTTTACCAGAACTATCATGTATGTGAAATGGCATTTAGTCCGATCAAGTTCCAATTTTGTTTACCTACTCTGTATCTGTAGTTCAAAGTTCTCCAAAGGATTTTTGTACCGTATTAGAGATTTAATTTTATAAAAAACTGCTAATTCTGAGTAGTCTCCCAAGTTTCAATGTCAAAACTATCAAATACAATTTCTCGAAACCGCATATTTTTTAAGAATACCCAAAATTTCATTTACTTTCAACTATACTGTCTAACCAAGGTTAAAAAAAAGTTATGTGGGCCATGGTTATATCAAAGGTTGGACAGGCTCCTGGCTATTGCCATCATATGGGATGTATCCATCTATCTATCTGATCAGTCTAGAAAAATGTGGTTCGAGTTGCAGTCTTCCAAATTTCAATGTTGATACTTTCAAATACAATTTCTCGAAACCGCATATTTTCAAGTATGCCCAAAATATCAAGTAGCCGAGCGGTCTAAGGCGTCATGTCTGCGCAGTATGCAGTACTTGAAAACTGGGAGGTTATGGGTTCGAATCCCGACATCGGCAGTTTGTCAATTATAAAAAAAAAAAAAGGGGGGCGGTTGATTGACTAAACTGTCGGCGTATGGACAAGAACGAAGTAACCGGCTATGCTCGAGAAGGTTTTCTGCAGTTTCCTTCACGAACTCCAGATGAATATCGGCATAGTTCCTATCATAGTCGGCTGCAGCCGTATATCCTACCAATTCCTAGTCTGCTCACAAATTCCTTCCACCCCACTCACATTCTAACATCCTAAGGCATCACAATGGACCTTATGGTCCAAGTGTAGCCCGTCCAGGGCAGCCTTTACAATCTACCATCTACCATGCCCAAAATATCATTTACTTTCAACTATAATGGCTGCCTAAGGTTCAAACAACGGTTATGTGGGTCAAGGTTATAACAAAGATTGAACAGTCTAGAAAAATGTGGTTGGAGTGAATATATTGCGCCCTCAAGCAATTCTATACTATAATATGATTTTATGTGAATTGTGAACGATCCAATAGAACAAATCTACTCATTGGATTTCGTGTACTCACCTCCAACTCGACGCCGCTTTCAGAGATAGAGCAGTAGATAGATGTATTATCCAATATGTGATGTTTAGTGAAATGGAAATAAAGTTGTATTTTATTTGCTATTTAACTATTTATTACAAAGTGTGTGTGTGTGTGTGTGTGTGTCTTTCGGAATACACACGCACATCTATACTCTGACTGATATTATTGTGCTTGGTGCATCATCATTAGAGTCTCTTCGATGATGACTGTAACAAAATTAGTACCAAGGTTAAAAGTGATGGCACAAATCATTTTGATGTGAAATCCGACAGGTAAAGGTTCAAACTTTTATAGTTCCATTTGTATTATTTCTGTTAGATAGATAGATTGTAGAGGCTGCCCTGGACGGGCTACACTTCGACCATAAAGTCCATTTTGATGCCTACGGATGTGAGGATGTGATTAGAGTGGAAATAATTTTTTTGTATAGACCAGTAATTGGTAGGATATGCGGCTGCAGCCGACTATGATAGGAACTATGCCGATATTCATCTGGAATTCGTGAAGGAAACTGCAGAAAACCTTCTCAAGCATAGTCGGTTAGTTCCTTCTTGTCCGTACGCCGACAGTTTAGTCAATTAAGCGCCCCCTTTTATTTTCTTAATAATTGAAAAACTGTCGATATCGGGATTCGAACCCATAACCTCCAAGTTTCCAAGTAGGCATACTGGGCAGACATAACGCCTTAGACCGCTCGATCACTTGGACTGGTATTATTTCTGTTAAATTGTTAATCTAAATCTCTTACATGGAGGTTCAGAGAAAATTAGAAGAAAATCTGAAATGTCTAGTGTAATTGAACGAAGATAAACAGAAAAGTTTCTAAGAATAAAATTAAGTTGCTTTAAATGAAAGCTGTTGGTACATTTAGTAAGGATACCATCGTATTTTCAGGTACCTGTTTAGCGAATTTTCAAAGAAAATGTAGCTAGTGGTTTTGATAAAAGAATTTTGGAAAAATTTCTTCGAATGTCCATCGAACCTACCTTGTATAGACGTCGAAAATAATCTTCGTTAAAACTCGAAAATATCTGTTCTAAATGTAATCCTGAAATTTGTTATACTGCGTGCTTTTGGTATTTTAAAGGCTAAATTCGTTAATGGTCAAATTCGGATATGGAGAAAAGAGGCCTTAGGCGGAGGGGGTACAGAATACGAAAGTACAGAATACGAAAAATCTTTTCAAATATTAATTAAATTGAAAAAGTTATAAGTAGTAAAGTTGTAGTAAATACATTTTACTACGATTTATCTTCTTGTCATATTTTCTTTAACACTAATATTAACAATAATATTTACAATTTTGAAGTTTAAGTATTAATAATTAACCTTAAGCACTACAGTGCGTAAGGCCAAGTTTAAGCCAGTTTAAATACAACCATGGTTACTTAATTTCACTATGATTCTTCCTTCAGATTTAATTCGCATAGCCTACATAACACCTACGTGAATTTTTTTTTATCATATTCGAAGTTATAGATTTATTCCATAAATAAACCTTCACTTCTACAAACTACAAAGCTACTATGAACTTGAAAATGATTGTGATCAGATTTAATGCATTATTCATGCTAAAAACTATCCAAACTATAATGCTCCTATGAAAAACAACTACGTGTCGGACTACGAATAGTGTAGGAATCCGTATACAGTAGGCAAATATACAATTCACATAAATATATGGTTCATACAAGTATGTGAACATATTGATATAAAAACCATAAGGGCTCTAGACATTTGACTACGGATCTGTAAAAAAAATGAAACAAAATTAGAAGAAAACAAAACAACGAATTATTATTTGAACACAACAGAAATAAGAGGAGAAAAATCAATTAATTATCAAAATGAAATATGTTTGTTGAATGAAATGGCATATTCTTTTTACTAGTCACGCGTAATAATCTTGTTTGTCTACAGAACTACACGACCGCTCACCGTTCGCTTCTCAAATCATTTTATCTTTATTATACACACATCTTGTACTATCTATCTGACTAATAATAATACCAATGACATTTATATTATTATTATATTATTAAAATGTATAATACTTTACATTATATACCTATTTATATAATAATAATATAATAAATAACTAAAACAAAATATATATAATATACTCTATATAATGTTAATCGTAGTAAAGTAGTAGCTACCTATATTATATTATATATCTACTTAATAAACAGTAATTATTATAAATGAAATAACAGAAATTATCTATATCATTTATTTTCTTATATTCTATATCGTTTTTTTCTTTTTTAGAATTGTAATGGCTTGTTTTTTTATATTTTTTCTTGTAGATTAGATATAATTGGCATTATACTCAGGAAAAAACTGGATCATTTCACCAAAGACTTTATTCATACTTTTTTGAAGATTAGATAAGGTTGGCTTGCCATTATTCTTAGAAAACAGAAAGCAAAGAACATAATAATGGCTACTAATCTTGGTGGCCAATGAGATAAAATTGGCTTAATATCCTATAATATATAGCCCTTTGTGTAACTCACTCACACACTGACTGACTCACGTATACAAATTTTAACCAACTTCTAGATATGCTAGAAGGATGCGTTTTTTGAATTCGACGCATAAATACCTCAAACTTATGAGAAAACTTTAATTTTCCCAACGCAACTCCAATCCTCCGAAAAATGGGAATAACCCTTCCAAATTACCTTTTTTACTTCCATTCATGCTAGAGAGTGCGGGTTTTCGTATTATATCAAGGATGGGAAAGTGAGTCTGCATACCATCCCGGGGGAGCCCCCTTAGTTATAGTTCAACACAAGGTGTTTAAATTTGTAAAAATGAATCAATCCCGCCGCTGTCGCTATTTTGACATTATGATAGGGCTTATTAGTTTTTACGATCGATCGGGGGGGGGGGGGAGATAACATAAATATCAGATGAAAATTCTAGTTAGTTAAAGTCTAGTTAGTACAAAATAACTAATTCGGCAAGAGAGATTCGTTGACACCACTAGTTGACACCACGTATTGCAACGCCTTATGAATTTATTTCGAAAACTTGAATTGATTTCGGACGTTTTATATCCATGTTAAGCACAAACCGTAAAAGCAAAGCGATTCTTCAAATAGCAAAGCGTAAACTCAACAGAATTTTTTCTTGTTGACTATAAATTTTGAACGTTTTTAAGTTTCAAATCAGGTGATAAATTCATTGCTAGCTTATAGTATTGCAATATATATTTCATAAATGTATCCTAATGAATACTGTCGATTCTATATGTTTGAGGTACTGTTTTTACCAACAAAATCATCCATTCTACATCATTTCCTACTTTTATATTTTGAAAACAAAACATTTCTGCACCAAAAATCAAATGCAATTTTTTCCAACGAGTTCTATCAACTGCATATTTGTATTTTGAGCTTTTCAGAACAAGGATACGTCAATTCAGTATATTCTATATAGTATGAGATATATACAATAATACAATAATATGTATTGTATATAAATATGTATGTTTATGTATCCATATACATGTATATATAATAAATGTATATAAATACTGTTATGTTATATAATGAATTTTTATGTATTATTTAAGGATATAAGGGTTTTATTTTTGTTATATTTAGTATTATTTAAGCATTAATATGTATTTATTTTTATATAATGTGTGTGTATTTAACTGTTAATAAATTAGTACTTATAAGCTTTTTTTTTTACTCTCTGTATTTTCGGTTATTTCTCTTTGAATGAACACACATAACACACGGAGATCGACAAACACATGAAAATGTCTCACATTATTGAAGGTTCGTAAAATATAATATTTATCTATATAGTAAAAAAAAACGCGATATATAATAACAAAAAGCAAATGGTTCATGATTTTATGAATGTTTAAAAAAACAGTACGGACAAGCAATATTGAAAGAATTCGATGCTTTAAGAATTAAATCCCAAGAATCAAAAATTACTGACTCACTAATTCATATTGATGATGACTACGCCGTAGTCGAACACCATATTTGTCTAATACAAATAACTAATCTAGAAATTGGGTCAGTTTTTGAAATGGATAGTTGATCTACACTCATTTCTTATTTGAAGCGATTCCGATTTCAAATGATTTGAACAGCTTTGAAGGGTTCTTGTTTTTTACCTAGATCGTATTTAAACCATGAAAATATGTTTTTTTATAGAAAAAACAAACTGTGATTGTTTTCTTAATGGCCCACCAATTATATGTAATTTTAAAATAAAATAATGTTATCACGGAAACCGTATACCAATAGTTAGGTAGGTACTATTCTACATTTTCTATCAAAATTTAATTTTCTTAAGTGAGGTATAATTAAAAGATTATCGTGGTCATTAAATGTTAAATGAAAGATATTTTTCATTCAGAGTTTAATGCTTCTCGAAATATAATTGAGGTATTTGGTTTATTCATGCAAGAAAAGTTGTTTCTATTTGACTATATATACAGAACAATTGTGTCTGAAACGTATTCCAAAGATTTAGGGCCTTAATCTAGCGAATTTGAAAGTTTCCTGTTCAAATGTGTATTAGATTAGCTCTTTTGCGATACGAAAATCTGACGGTTATTCGACGATTATGTTTCGAAAAAATTAGAAAAACCAAGCTTTTACCGTTTTTTCCGAGAGTCGACAATCTTTGATAGTTAAAATAACAATGAAAAATATCAAAAACCAAGAAAATGTGGGTTGAAACCCTCAACAAACTTAAGCAATTACAATATTCTGTTTATATAGATATATTAGATAGATATAAATAGATTGTAGTGGATGCCCTGAAAGGAATTTTTGTGTGAAGACTAGAAATTGGTAGGATGAACGGCTGCAGCCGACTCTGGTAGGAACTATGCCAACATTTATCTGGAGTTCGTGAAGGAAACTACAGAAAACCTTCACAAGCATAGCCGGTTACTTCGTTCTTGTCCATACGCCGACAGTTTAGTCAATTAACCGCCCCCTTCTTTTTTCTTTACAATTGACAAACTGCCGATGTCAAGATTCGAACCCATAATCTCCCAGTTCCAAGTAAACACAACGCCTTAGACCGCTCGGCTACTTGGACGGTATTCTGTTTAACCAATAAGCAAGTCTTTGGGGATATCAAATAATGTTCTAAAACTATCAAATTAAATAGCTCAATAAACCTAGGAAAAGTTTAATAAACCACATTTCTATATCCAGCATATATTTTATTGTATCCAATATACACCAAAGTGTTGCAAATTTAGTTCCAAATTTGTAACGGTTTGAAATATAGATCGAAGAAAAATCGTTTGGTATATACAAGACTGCCAGCAGTCCGTCTCTTCAGCTGATATTTCTTCGAGTGCGTTTCAAAGCTTCAAAGTGACTTCGAGTCTAATTTGAGTAAAACCGTTTATAATCGTTAGAGATTGAAAAAATTAAAAACAAATTATTTTTGTTTGGAACTTTTTTCATAAACCTGAATAGTTTTGCCAAAATTTCAGTTGAATCATCCAATACCTTGGTCATATATCTCAGCATATGGAGAAACTCAGTATTTACTAAGTATGTAAACAATTAACTCAGTTAGTATCTACATTTCTTATTTTGAGTAAAATTTGAAACAACATTTGGATCGCATTTATACATACAAATTTCCGTTCCTGAATAGGTACTGATTAGGACGTCCTCGAATATTTTCGACCATCACATTATTCGATAATTTACTGTTAAACTTTACTCATTCTCCTACAGAATTATCGAAAGAAAACTTAGAAAAGAAAAACAGAAAGAACATTTCACTAAAATTAATAAATCAATTAGAGGAAGACTTTCTAATAATCGATTGGAAAATGTATTTATAATTAAATTTTGATAAATAAATTTAATTTCAGAGCATCACGAGCTGATGATGTGACTGTATTACTCCCATTTCCAGAAGACAACTGGATATGTTTTTCAAATGAAGAACAACGAACTAACTGACTGACTCAAATAAGACAATATGAAATAGAAGAAATTGAACTTAAATGACAAACAAATTTATAACAAAATGTCAAATTGATATATATTTTTTACGTTCGTCTCTGACATTTTACTTATGAAAAATGCAATCATTAATTTCCTTGTCAATTTCTCGTTCAGTCGACATATTTTTTAAAATTATATATATTATATTTAAAACTAATTTATCTATAACGAATGAGAAACAAATGGGCTGAATGAGAAAAACAGAGAATACTAATTTGTTAATAATAATGAAAAATCGAATTATATTTGCAAGAGGATTGTTTTTTTAATTTAAATATTATCTGTTTTGTTTTAGAGAGTAATCAAATGTCAATCAGCTTATACTGAGATGTTTTCATTTCAGCTGTAATGTAGTAAGTGGTGCCAATTATTTTGGCGTAGAATTCGAAAATGTTAGAGTGGCATTTGAAATTGGTAGTTTTGTTATGGTCTTCATTGAATTTATATTAATTTCAAAACAATGTTGTTTGGTATAAAAAAGTTGCTTGTTATAAAAATACTAACAACTTTTTATTCAAACAATTTTTTATGAAAGCCAAACGTTAAATTTTGAAATGGCCCTACTGGTTTTATTCAATTGATATTTATTTATTAGTATTGGGATCAGATTGCAAAAATATTGTTTTTTTTATGTACAAATTTCAATAGAAATTTTGTTGGATTTTTCTTAATAGTCGGGCATGTTGCTAAAATTTAGCGTTTTGTACAGCCATTAGTTTGTAAAATAAAAATTTTGACAAATTTTCAAGTTTATTTTGACGAAAAGCATAATAAAGCCAGTAATTTCGCTTTAACATAATGGTAATTCACGCAGAAAAACCTACAAAAATTTTCCAGTTTTCAAAACTTTATAGGCATTTTGTGCCTTTACATTCGGAAATGTTTCGAATAAAAGTTGTTCATAATGAATATACTAGCTAATTTTATTCCAAACATTTTCGCAAAAACCGAATAAATAAGGCACAAAATGACTATACAATTTTGAAAATTGGACACAACTTCTATGGTCCACAGTTTACCGCTTAAATGATTGACCATTTGCCTAGACTTAGGAGGCTAACTGATACACTATTACGGTTTTTAGAGAAAAATGTATGTGAGAATTTATGGAAATCTTTACCTTCCAGTCTGTTTCCTTCACGAACTCCAGATGAATATCGGCATAGTACTTATCAGAGTCGGCTGTAGCCGCACATTAAACCAACTCCTAGTCTCCCACAAAAATTCCTTCCACTTAGAAAGGAACATCCTCACATTCTTAGGCATCACAATGGACCTTATGGTCGAAGTACAGCCCGTTCAGGGCAGCCGCGACAATCTATCTATCTACCATCCTGTCTTGATTTAATTTTTTATTTAGTATATTTAACGTACCAATTGAATAACCTTAACTTATTAACACAAAGTATATTTATATTTCTAAATAATCTGAGATGTATGCAAATTTTTGAAATCATTCGTCACAATACAAATTAGTGTTTTTGCTAAAACATTTTTTAAGGTTTTTCATTTATTACAAAAAAATTCGTAAATATATGTAAAAAAAAAAGAGAAACTCTTACATATTTTTTTAACAACTTTTCAATCTTTTACATAAAAACGAAAATTTTTTAACGATATCTTTTATTGAAAAGAAGAAATTTTTTTTTCAAGCCTATAACACCATGTAAAAGATTATTTTTACATCAATGAATTTAAGATTCGTTATATTTTCTGGGAGAATTAAACACAATCTAAATAAAGTTAATTTATATATACTTTTTTTCGTTTCTTGGGTAACATGTCATTCGACATCCAATTTTATGGAGAAGAATACACAAAAAATTGTATATATAATAATAATATACTTATACATACTTCAAACTTTCTTCGGAAAGAATAATAAGTGTATCTAGGCAACTTAATAATAAATATTCTTGGAAATTTGTTTCAATATTCAGGATATTCAGGATATTATCGTAGATTATATATGTGATGTCTTAATGAAATTATTAAACCAGGATGGTAATCTAAATGTGTTTATTTCGCATTGTTTTCACTAATTAATCTCTTAATCTCTAATTCTCTAACTGGCTGCAGAAAAAAAGAATTTTTATCGCATTTGAAGAATGCACCAAGGATGGATAATAATATTCCATATATCAACCGATAAATAAATAAATCGATATATATATATATATATATATATATATATATATATATATATATATATATATATATATATATATATATATAACTGTTTCATGTGTCCTACAAAAGAATATAGAACATTGTAGTCCATTGCTCCGAAGGGAATAATTCGATTTGAGTATAATAAAAAACAGCAACGTATTAAAAAATTTTAAATAATCTTATGTTTTTTTTTCTATATACATATTTTAAACGAAAGAGGAATAACGAATAAAATTTTTGATGCAATAAAAAAAAATATAATAGTTCGTTTTATACAATCGTTTTGTCTTTGTTTGTATAAATATAATAGGACAAATACAACCGACTGTTTTTTTCAAATATAGGCATTGTACCGAGAGTATCTTAATGATTGAAGATGCGATTTAGAACTTGTAGTAGGGTAATTCTTTTTTTTAATCAGAATTAACATTAAAAAACTTGGGAAATTTATGATGTAAAGGCTCAGCACAGAACAAAGAACCAAAGTTGTTCAATTTTATTTTGAAAGTCAGCATTCGATTATTCATATTTCTTTCATGTTCGAAATGCACCTAGCGCTCCAACAATTTACCGATTGGCTCAGCGTTTTCGGCAACATGGGGCTGTCTGTGATCTTCCACGTGCTGGAAGACCTCATGCAATTCGAAATGATGTGAACATTGCTCGAGTGCAAGCAAATGTTGAGGAAAACCCTGAAACTTCCACCAGGCGACGTTCACAGCAGTTGGTGATGTCTAGGCTGTCTTTGCAAAGAATTTTACATACGTTACACCTTTTCCCATATAAGATTCAATTGGTTTATGAGTTAAAACCAAATGATGCACAAATATGCATTCAATATAGTCAACCATAACGTTACTTATGCGCCACCCTGTAGATATATTCGTGTACTTAAGTTTTGTTGAGTCATCAAAATATATTCGCTATATAACGAAACATCATCCACTAAAGACCCCCCAACTGAAAAAAGGATACATACTTAGTTGATTTGATTAATAGTTCGATTAACTCTATGGTTGTTTACCCGAGAAAGGCCTCAATGGCGTCCCATGCTGGGCATCGACTCTTTATATTTCTCGTCTCTTTATATTTCTCTAGATAACTTAATAAATAGTTTTGCTCAATATTCAGCAAAACTTTAGAACACTAGTCTATATACGATTATTTTACATTTACAATCATTTAAAAACATATTAAGACAAATTCACCGTTATTTTTTTACAAACTACCTGTATATATCTATACTATGAAAAGTTCTTTGATTATATAAACAAAATGGTTTTATATATTTTTATTTTAATAGCGTATTGTTTTTACGTTCAAACACGAAATAATCTTTGACCCCATCATATGTCTCAACTATATTTCCCATTCTGTGAGGTTGTGAGTTGTGAGTTGTATAGTATAACAACCTACCTACCTACAAATACAACCACAGTAATGATAATAGTATATAACAAATATTATTTATACAGTCAGTTCACGTTAAAAAATATATAATACTAATGTCTTTTATATTATATTGTATATTTTTTCTATATATCTATCTCTTATTACACAGTTTATCCTTCTTCATTTTTCGTATATTACACTAAATATTATCATCAATAAATTTCCGTGATTTTCCAATAATTTTCTAAGAAAAGTTAATTGATTAATTTGTGTTAACTTTCTTTTGAAAATTATTATATCAATGATTTTAATTGGCTTTAATTTACTATATAAATTCAGTTGAATATACAGGTTGGTCTTCAAAAGAAAGTCTGTTTATATAATATATATTTTTTTAAACTCTGTGGGCTACAAAGAATAGGGAATATGCATGAAATTTTTTTTTCACTTCAATTGAAGCATGTTTACTTGACAAATATCAAGGTAAAATTACTTTTTAAATAACTTTAAAAATAAGCGAGATATGAATGATTGAATTCCCGATTAGACAAAGAGAGTGATAGCCCTCTTGATATGTTATGTGACGTCATAGTACACTTTCACCATTTAAAATACACGTAAAACTCCGTTTTAAGTATTTTTGCAAGAAAGAGACAAATAATAATCTTTAAAAGCTTATAGCTCCCTTGATATTTGTCGGATTTTAATTTCGTTTTTAAATATTATTACAGTATTAACAGTATTTTCATATTCTGAAAATAAATGTGAAAAAAAATTTTCATGCATATTCCCTATTGTATTAAAAAATGATTTTGGATCCTATAATGAAATTTTATCCGATTTCAATGGAATTTTCTTGAACAATATGATAATTAATCAAGTTCAAAATATAATTTTCGACTCTGAGAGTGAAGTTTTAACCAATATCAATAGAATTTGTTTGTAACTTACCTAGTCTGGACATAGAAATTCAATTTAAGACTGTTTAGAACCATCGGAACTAGTTCGAACTCGTTTTCGATTTACTCTTGCAACACCTTATCTATGCAGGTATAACCAGATTCAAAAATTCAGTTTTTATTAAACATGGCTACCATTGGCTACCAAAATATCTAGGCCAGTGTTCTCAGTTTCTGATTCACAGGTTTAAAGCGATCGTCTCTGGATTGTTTTTTAAGAATTTTAAGTAGGGATTATTAACATTGTTGAATCTAATTATTCATGTCAAGCGGCAACTCGTACTTTATTTCAATGGAAAATTAATAATTATACAATATTTGAGAATATTAAACTATGTAAAATCGTGTTATAAGCATTTCCAGCAGCATTTAAGATACAAAACTGTTGAATCAGTCAGACAGTCCGTCTTTTATTATGATTTATATCAATCTCTTTGTAACGGTTAAAAATATTCATCGCAGAAAAGCATTGTTGGTATAGGTGTTCATAAAATGACCTGATTAATTCATTTCCGCACGTCTGTTCGTCTGTCTATTTGTCTGGAAACACGATAAACAAAAGAGAAAACCAGCTGAAGTTTTGTGAGTGTGTGGAAAATATCCATCTTTGAAATTATAAGACATAAATCAAAAATCGAGTGACAAAAAATTTGCCTTTTTTTTTAAAATAAACATCTTTTGTTTGAAATATTTTTCCATAAACTCAGTATCCACCAAGTATTTAAGAGATTAACTCAGTTGTTATTTTCACTTGTAATATATAAAATGATTAAATAAAAAATAGTTGATTTATTACAATATTTGGATAAATTTTTGACAATGATTTGGTTCGTTTAATTTTTTATGGATCACCTTTAAGAATTATTCATATATTATTATAATATATTATATATAATATAATTATGTATATAATATTGTTGTAATATTATAATCTAATCTATTTTATTGTTTAAGATTATAAATTTGTAAATCAACTGTCACTAATCAGTTTAATACTTAAAATAACATGCATGGAGGTAGGGCAAAGGAAGCCAGAGGAGAGTTTAGTTCAGTTTAATATAATCATTAACAAGAAAATTATTGTTGACAGTTTATCACAACTCACTAATTTCATTTAGGTAATTTGATTTTGAACAGTTTTAAATTATAATAAGATAATGTGATTAAATTTAATTATCCGAGCCGACACAACACACATCGTGTCGGTGTTATTTTTTTTTATAAAGCAACACATATTTTGTTAATTATTCGACATAAGTTCTTTTTTAAACGACGTTCATCGGTGTTCTACGTATTATTATTTGTGTATACTTAAGCGTCATAATACTATACTAATGTCAATTTCAATTATGGTTACGAAGATATAGTATGAAAGAACTAGCGTACCTATACAATAAAGACAGGCATGTCTTTGTATTCATCGGTGCTTTTTTTTTTAATTTTTAATATAAGAGCACATATTTATTGAAAAGTTTCAAATATTTCTTCTGTTTCTAGATTCATTATCTCTACTGTATACAGTCTGTTTTCTAATGCATTTCTAATAGGGAATCAATGTTAAATTAATAAATAAAATATTTACTATAAAACCATGCATCCATACACATACTTACAAATATCTGGGCTGCTTGTATTATGATGTTGGTTTGATGTCATTTAAGAGTGGGGATTTAGTCATTACATACGCACACACACTACTAACTACAGAGCAGCCCCACTATTTTTATTTCTTTATGAAGCATTGTGTAGTTATATAGTAAATAATATTTAACATTGATTCTCTATTGGCAAAGCTGCCCAAAACAGACGGTATAAATACGAATTTTGGCTATAAAAGTGTCATCAAATGTCGTTGTACAAAATATCAACTGAGTATATGGTTTCCGAATCAGTCTAGTGGTCACGCGATGCTTGTAAGTCAAAGGCGTCAATCAAGCAAAGCTTGAAATAGGACGGTTACGGACTCGAATCCAGACGGTGGATTATGGACAAGAACGAAGTTACCTACTATGATTGTGATAGTTTTCTGCAGTTTCCCTTGAGGCACTTCAGTTGAATATCGACATAGTTCGTATTAAAGTCGGTTGCAGCAATACAACCTGTCAATTCCTTGTCCACATATTATTCCTTGGTTTGTCACCAACATCATTAATGTAATATAATTGAGATTAATAATGGTGTGGGTGGTCTCTGTTATAGAATGTATGTCACAGAAACGAAGGTAAAACCTCAATAATAATATACGGTTTCCGTGAAATAATTATTTTATTTTCAAATTACATATAAATCGTTCGCTAATATGAAAACAATCACAGTTTTGAATTCTATACAAAAACATATTTTCATACTTTGAATGCGATCTATCTAACAACAAGATCCTTTAAAAGCTCTTCAAAAATGATTTTAAATATATTTCATTAAAAAAAAAAAACAATAAAATTGTTTAAGAAAGTGGTTTGATTTTTGTTCGAATTAAATTATTGGATTCAAAAAAATTTAAACCCAAACCGCCGCACGATTTGATTATATAACTCAGATTTGTATCGTTATATTGATCCATAATTAGTGATTGAATATCCCTAATTAAAAACAGACCGAGAAAATTTTTGTGTATTAAAGTTATCTAACTAGAACAAAAGAACAGAAAATTAATATTTATTACCATCAAAGTGAGTGTGTAATTTGGCGAAAATTGCGTTCCTTAACCACACCCAAAGCTAGTCATCGGGTCATATGATGTATATACACACAAACGTGTGTTTATATATATATATAAATATATATATATATATATATATATATATATACCCAAATTCTCATAATATAAGTAAGGGTGTGTAAGAAAAACAAAATTTCCACGCGACATGAATTTTCAAGTATATTATTTAAAATCACAGAACAAAAACACAAGGCACACACAGTCAGTGGTGGGGGAGTTGAATCCCCTCATGTTAAATTCAACACAAAACCACATATGAAACATAATCATAATATATATGTGTAACAAAATATACAGGATGTGTCAAAAGAACTCATTCTATAATTGGAAAGAGTCTTAAAAGTTTTTAAGAGATAAAAAGTTTTCTATCGCTAACCAATTAATGGAACTACGTGACCATTTATGACCAATGACCAATTAGAAGGTACAATTTTTTTTTCGAAATTCAATGGATGGGGTGCTAAAATTTTTTTTGACCTTTAAAAAAAATTTCAAACATTGATAAACAGTTTTCTATCCCTGACCAAAAAATGGGACTACCTGACCATTTATGACCAATTAGATGCTTTTTTTTCGAAATTCCATGGATGGGTTGCTATCATCTTGAAGCCGTTTTAATGCGGTTCTTTTCAGTATTAACGACTCTCATTATATTGGACAAACTCCTAAACTCCCCTTTCAATAAATTGATCATCATACGGACATAGTCATATAAAATTTGTATATTTCTTTACGAAATCAAAATAGAGAATAAATTGTGAAAAAATGAAAAGCCAAAATCCGTAGGTTTCACTCTAACTTACGATGATTAGAACTAGAATTAGATTATTCGGGTCGACGCTCTAACTAAACAAGCCTTGAATATACGCGTATGTTGTTGTTTGTACTATTGAAGTCGTGTGAATTCTTATTCATTCGGTTTTCGAAAAAAAGCTTCAGATAAAAGTTCAATATAATAATGGTAGCTACTTTTAAAGTTTCGAAAAATGGTCACTTTTTGTGACTTCAGTGGCCCCCAGTACGTCCTAGCACATATGGATTTGATTTGTAAAGAATTAGACTGTTACATTGGATGGTCAAAAACTTCTATAATTCAAATTCTGGTCTTTGTAAAAAATGTAAATTTTTCTTCCGAACCCTTGCAGAACTCTTTCCATTCTAAAGACTTGTGTTCTAAACATTTTTCAAAATAAAATGGATTCGTCTCTCTTTTGGAGTCAATAATACTTTAGAACAATTCCCCTGAATATGAGTTACAAATAAAATCCAACCATTTTACAATGAATTAAACAAATATTGCTTAAACTTTAAAAACGACTATTCACACAACAGCTGAAGAGTCCAATAAAAAAAGTGTAATATCTATACATAAAACAAAATATATACAATAACAAATACAAATTATAGGGCAAGCTATAAATGACTGGAATAAGTGCAATTTAATAAAATCAATTTCTCTTAGATAGTTGGAACCAGTTTTCACTGGAACACACTGTATATATGATATATGAAAAAAAATTAAAATAAACAATTTTAATATAATTTATTCAATTAAAAAGCCATAAAATATTACAACAACATAATATTATGTATATGTATGTATGGCAATAGTACAATATCACACCCTTTTTATCTAACCAATACATCCACTCCACCAAAAAATTATTTTTAAAAAAACCCAGCTCTCCTTCTCTCTCTCTCTGTCTTTTGTACCTAATTCAATTTAATCAACATCACACACAATATATACAAAAACCTTTTCTCATAAATAATAATTTTTAAATAAATTATTTTCACACGCTTATGACAAAAATATGACGACAATGAACAAATTTGTTTTTTTTTTTGAACATAAAATTCAATTAACCAATCTAATAATTATTTAAGATGTACTCTGACAAAAATATCATCATCATCAGAGAGAGAGAGAGAGAGATATTTAGATAAAAGAATACAATGTGATTTATGTATACGTTGAGAGATTTATATACCGTCTGTTTTGGAATGCTTTGCTAATAGATAATCAATGTTAAATATTATTTACTATAGTAACTACGCAATGCTTCATAAAGAAATAAAAATAGTGGGGGTACTCTGTAGTTTGTAGTGTGTGTGTGTGTGCATTCGTAATGAATAAAAATATTATGAATTAAGTGGGCGTCACTAAATCCCCACTCTTGAATGACATCATTCAAACATCATACCACAAGTAAGTAGTATAAGTATAATAAATAAGTATGTGTATGTATGTATGGTTTTATAGTAAATATTTTATTTATTTATTTACTATTAGAAATGCTTTTGAAAACCGACTGTGTAGTTGAGCAGTTGCTTTCCGAAGCCACAAATGATCACACTGCACTCTGAAGAACTCCAACCCTGTTGATTGTAGATCGAGGAGAAGCTAGAAAAACCCTTCAAGACCAGACTCCGTTGAGTATAAGATTGTATAAGATGTCCCCGACCTGTATCTGTCATCCGATCTAATCTAGAGACTTAGCTAGATAGATAGATCATGGGGTATGCACTTCGACTGTATAATCCCTGCTACTTCCGCCAGATAAAGTTCGCTTTTCTCATATCTTGGAAATAGCCAGGCGCTGGATTATTAGGTTTTCTTGAAGGTGCATATATTCGGGGAGAGATGTACCGAATATATTGCGTCTACTGTAATCGAGAGATTATATTAACGATGATGTGGCTGGATGTTTCCTCATTTTCGCCGTACAGTCTGCACATAATGGATCCGTTGTGGAGTCCTATTGTGTGTAGATGCTATCGAGGTGATTGTGTCCGATGATGAATCCGGTAATCTTTCGAAGTTTTATCCTGTACAGGTTGAGTGTACTGAGAGATAACCCCTGGATGCTTTCCTAAATAGTAGTTTTCCGAGTTTTTATTGCAGTATAGTTACGTCTCTGGACAGATTCACCCAGAGACGTAACTAGAGTTTACAACACTCCGTAAGGAAAGTTCTCAGTTCGTATAGTATATTATTGTTTAGACTAGTGCTGAAATTTTCGAGACAGATTTTGGGTTGGGTTAGTTCTTGCTCGTCCATGCACTCATAGGAAGATGAGTTTATTATAAGCTCGAATTACATATCGAATTATATTATTGAGCTCGAATTATATACTATTATATATATGTGTATATATATATATATATATATATATATATATATATATATATATATATATATATATATATATATATATATATATATATATATATTAAAGCGTGATGCCCAATTAAATACATTCATTACTAAAGGAATATTCAACCTCCGAAGGTTTTGTTTTCACCTGACCCAGATTAATATTTCCTAACATTAACAGGTTTTAAGGATTTTGTTGATCATTTTAGATCTGAAGCAAGAATCATGTTGATTTTATCTTCATTCGTTTTAGTCTTGATCAATTATCCAAATCATTGTTGAACAAATTAGATACAACTGTAAAGATCAAGAGAAGATACACCATTGTTTATTAACCCATACAACCAGCAATCTTCATGCACAAGAGATGATGATTAGCTTTATCTATTTCTCTACCCCCCCCCCGTTCCCCCCGCGTCCCATTCATCCCTTTATATGATATAATATGGTCAGAGCGTGTGGTGTATAATGACGATGTGATTGTTTGTCGCCGTGTGTTTGTCCGTCAATTCATCTGTTTTGTCATTCATATGTTGTTTATTAAAATAACAATATAAAATTAATGACTAAAGCTCAGTATATGTGACGTAATTACATAAAAAAAATAACCAACGGTACAACGGTAGATATACTCTCATCACCACCAGAGTACCAACCACACAGCACCGTACCGCACAAGAGTGGTGGCAAAGCAAAACAAGGAAGGCAAACAACAAGCAGGGTGATATGATGATAATATTCAAACATGAAATGAATAATCAACTAACGACTTTTGGGAATTTACAATATATTATTATATTATATTGTGGGAATCAATACTATACCGTGTAGTGTGAACTGGGAGTTTCTGGATGACTATTTTGTTGATGACAATATTATATAAATTGCAAAAAAAAAAAAATTGTTTAATTTGTTTTTATTCGATTTGAAAAGCGGGAAAAGCAGTTATTTCGCAAAATGCGCTAGTGAAATAGTAATCTCATCAAAAAGTAAAAAGGATAAAACACCAAGGTTTCGCATATATTCTCTAAAAACAAGTTCTACGTTCCCACCATTTCAGGGGATGTTCTTAGTAGATATTTAATATTTTATTTTAGTACGTTTGTATACGTTGGGCAAAGAGGACCCCTTGGTCTAGGTCTCTTTCTAATTATTATTAAAGTACGTTATAAAACTTTTTAGGAACTTACGAAGTAAAATATTAAATATCTGCTTATAAAAATCTTGAACTGAGGTATACGAGTGTCAAAATAACTGCAAAGAAATTTGGATGAAGAATAGTAGCGACTTGTCATTTGGTGGTGTAATTACGTGAAGTAATTATAAGAAATCATTGTTTGTGCGAAAAACCAGTTTATTCATTGACTAGTCATCAATATCTATAAAATATCTTCGACAGTACGAGGGTTTTCATGCAAAATAACAACTAGCTGAGCTATTTGCTTAAATACCCGGTACACACTGAATTTATCAACAACAAAAACAACAACAAACGTTGTTTAATTTAAAAAATGGAGCATTTTTTGTTTGTAAATTTTTGGTCTATCTCTTACAGTTTCAAAGATACACAGCTTTGACAATTTTGACTAAACATGGTCCGATTGTTCCCATTCACGAACTTGTCCTTACTAGCTCTAGAATACACACACAAAATTATCTTGTCGTTTTTGAGTTATCGTGTGACGGACTCGTAGATAGACTAATTTGGTCATTTTATAAACACATGTACCTAATTTTTTTCTGCGATCAATATTTTCAACCCTTACAAACTCACGGCAAAACCAAATATACAATGTAAGTAAGTGTATTGTAATGGGCAGCACATCGTCCGGGTTAGACAAATGTCTAAGGTTCGAATCCTAGTGGTTACAACATTTTTTTAAATTTATTATATATCGTGTTTAAAATAATAATAAATAATAATATATTGTTGACTAATAATAAAACAATCTGGTTGTTGAAAAATAAAGACTGTATTTTTTTTGTAATCGATTATAAATTGAATACGGTTTCATTAGTAGAATCCTTACAGTCAGAATTGATTGATTTATTTACCTTATAAGTAAATCTTGTTAATAATATTGATAATGATAGTGACGTATATAATTATAAACAGGTTTATTTGTGAGTTAAATAAATTTATGTAAAGGTAATCAGAAACGGTAATAGGTAATATAATTAAAAAATCTAAGCTCATTTATATTTTAATGAACTTTGTACGTGTAGGTGTGGGAAGTATAGATGGATACATACGAGTACTTATACAATATCGTATGTCAATAATCAATCGATTTTATATATAGATAGTAAAATTCCCATTTCTCATAAAATGTTTGGAAAAAATTGTTCTCATGATAATAAAACTAATTAAGTTCTAACTCGTACAAGAGTGGATATAAAAATCGAAAAAAGTGTGTATAAAAATTTCAACTTCATTTAAAAAATCGTTTTGTTCCCGATTTAGATGCAATTCAGCATGTAAGATAATTTGGACCCGGATGACAAAATCGATAACAAAAATCGCCAAAAATAGAAAAATTATGTTTGTTTCCGATTAATATTAAATTCACCATAAATTGCAACCAAAAACGACGGCCCTGTTTGTCGATTTAGTGAACGGTTTAAGTGATATTCTATGAAATCGTATAAAAGGACAGATAAAACCGTACAACGAGGACATTTTTTGGAATGAGTGTTAATTACCTTATAAACTATTTTACATCCAAATCAATGCAATTTTTTGTGATTTCTTCAAAGAGGGAGGGAAACCTTGCAATATTTGAATAATAAGTTCTATTTAGATGAAATACCAGAAACTACCAATCCGATTTGAAAAATTCCTTTTGTATTAGATAGCTTATTAATTGAGGAAGGTTATGGGCTATAAAAAGTTTGAAATTCAATCATTTTTGCATCGTGACAGCTACGCTTAAACATAACTTTTAAACGGTGCATACTTCATAGAGGAAATCTTTCGTATGAACAACATTTGTATGAAACATTTTTTTATACAACAAATAGCTTAGATACAAATTTAGTGCGAAGCCTCTGCGGGCGGTTCATTATAAAAAGTAAATTGGATTGTTTAAACAGGAACAGAGTGTTTTCCATATGTAAATAAGTATTTAGTACAAGTAGACCATGATTTAGTGTAATTTTTTATAAAAGTACTTACTTTTGTGCATAAACAGGTTTGTTCTTTTTGTTTATATAACTTATTTCTATATACAGTTAAGTTTTTGATAAATAATAATTATAAAAAAAACACTAAATAAACCAAATAATTTAGTGACCATTTGATTTAAAATCATCACGAATATATTAATAAATAATATTATTATATTATTAAATAATAAATAAATAAATAAATTATATTATCAATTTAAAGTACAGTGTACACATGGAAACAAAAGTCATAGTGATTTTTCAAAACACTATAATGGATTTGTGCGTTATTCATTTCATTTTCGAGAAAACTTTTTGAATAAAAGTTGTTACTTTATTTCTAATGAGTAACTTTTATCCAAAGCATATTTTCGAAAACAGAATCTATAAAGCACAAGTTAATTAGATAAAATTTAGAAAAATGACCTTTACTTCTGTGGCCCATAGTACATACATACACACTGATGGTAATAAACCATTTGTGTATATGTAAAATATACGACTTCGTATTGTAATTGAATCGTAATTCGTAAATAAGTATGTATGTACCAGTAATTGAATCAACAAGATCATTATATCTATTACTATATATACATCAGTAAAATAATAATAAATACACAAAACTATATGATTCTCGTGTTCTCTTCAACGAGGTTATAAATTATATCAACAAACATAATATATTGAAGAGAGATCTATTATATGTACACTCCCGTTCAAAAAAAAACGTGAACAGACCTGAAATGTTAATTTTCTTACATTTCATAAAACTCCTCACTTTTGTAAGTCTCTGTATATTATTTATTTATAAACAAAGATAAGTAGTATATTTTTTAAATGTGAAAAAAGAAATGGATGTTTTATATTTTTTATTGATGTAAACAAATGTAAACAAAAACATTTACTACAAGAATAATCAAAATTGTGGGAGACTGATTCGCTTCAGGTCTGTTCATTTTTTTTGAACGGGAGTGTACATATACATAATATTATATATAATAATAATAAACACTAATTTGTTTATACGTATATGGACAATTCTTCAAGAAATGACCTGATCATATAATATAATATAAACCATATCTTTCTTTGTATAGTAATATTATATTATATAAATTATATATTCAAATTATTACTATAATGAATTGTTTTTTATTTATTTTGTAATGAATGTGTATGTTATTGGATGTTTTTGTGTGATAGTAAGGAATAATCAGAAACGTTTGTATAGGTGGGTCATTCAACTTTTAAAATTTAATACATTATTAAGATATTTCGTAAGTATTTTCAGGCACCGTACCTCAACATTAGAGTATACAAGCAGTCTGATTCGTACTTAATTCATGGAGTAATTCAGATAGAAAATTTCTAATCTATAGAGGTATATTATACCTTACAGTGAAAAATAACAATTAACTGAGTTAAATGCTTAAATATCCTAAATTTATGTACAAAACTTGTTTATTGTGAAAAAAAGACCAATCTTTGTCTTATCATTTTTGTTCTATCTCTTACGGTTGCAAAAATGGGCAGTTTTGCCCATTTATATTGATAATTTTAAAATTGAAAATTCTACGATATCTTAAGTTCCATGCAGTGTTTTTTTTATTATTATATGAAAGAAGAGGACACTCTGTACTAAGATCCTATACGAACAAATTATTCAAAATATAATTTATATAATGATAATGATGATGATGATATATGATTGAATACTGAGCAAGCAGTGTATATATGCAATCTGTAAAATTACGGATCTATTCTTTATATCTGACTAAATATATAGATTGTAAAGTAAATTATTGTATATAACAAATTGCATGATAATATTTAAACTTTGCACATCGTGGAATAAGCATGAGTATACCAAAATATCACTGATATAGTTACAAAAATCATACTAAAATATCAAAAATGTATCCTAATTCCGTGATAGTTTCATTTCAATTATATAAATGAGTATTTCGGAAAAGTTTCTCTTTAAAGATCAAAATAAAAAGATAGATAAAGATCAACAATCACCAAGTCAGCGACGATTGCCTTCAATGAGAAAAATTACAACTATATTTAAATCAAACTAATGGTATTTTCGTTGTAGTTGAAATGCGTTTTTTTAGCGAATTTCTTGAAAGGAAATAGAGCTATTGGTCCCGTACCGACTTCAAAATTTTGCAAAAATTTAACGAATTTTAATATATTAAACTAATTAATCTAGTAACTGTGATAAATGTTTAAACGTTCATTTCAAATACCTAAAGCTTTCTCCGATAACTATTCGTACACTAAATTTATAACTTCAACTTTTTCCCTCACAAAAATTCATAAATATCTGTATAGTTCTCCTGACAAATAATTGTTACTCCCACTACATATATTAATCAATGTTAATAATTTGTATGTTTAATGTTTGAGTAAACAATCTGTATATACAAATGAAGGATCATTACATTGATGAGTTGCGTTGAGTTGAGTTGATTTGTGTTGAGTTGGTATAAGTGTACCAACTTGACAGAGTTAAGCCAATAATTTAATTATACAATTTCAATGAGAGAGTTCATGAGATTCAAACAAACAAATTATATACACATGCAGGCATATACATATATAGTATATACAAATCTCACATCTCCTTATTGTATGACATGTGTACTCTACAAACAGTCATTTTTATAACGGGTGTTCATTTTAAAATTCAACTAAACCAAATCCAAATTGGATATGCACTCCCGTTCAAAAAAATTGAACAGACCTGAAATGTTAATTATTTTATATTTCATAAAACTCCTGACTTTTGTAACTCTCTGTATAATGTATAAATTTATTTATTTATAAACAAAGATAATTAGTATATTTTTTAAGTATGTAAAAAAGAAATGGAAGTATAAACTGAATTTATATTTTTTATTTGTATATACGGTGTCAGTGACAGAGTGAGAATTTAAAAAATATATGTAATGTTAATACATGTAAAGTGTAATATCTTACTCTTATGTATAAAAATTAAATAAAATGTTGTATCTGTTACTACAAGAATAATAAAAATTGAGAGAGACTGATTCGGTTCAGGTCTGTTCATTTTTTTTGAACGGGAGTGTAATTTAATGTGTTGGTTTTTGTCCGGATTTTTAGAATATTTTAAGTTTGTTGCACAAATATCTGTTTCTTAAAGTAGTACCCTGGCCGGATCTAGCAAAGGAATGGGGCATAATTTTCAGTAGCTATAACTTCCTATGATCCCGCCTTTTGTAAATTGGCCACCGAATAATAATTTTTCAAATATTAATTTTATTATTGGATCTAAATATATTTAAATATCACGACGCTATATTTAAAATATTTCAGAACTCAAAACATGAAACAACCAAGGCATGATGTGAAAACATATCCTATATAATAGCAATGAAAATTACCATTTAAAACACGAATGCTGATGATTGCCGACTGTTATGATATTACATAGCCGATCGTTACTATGGAAACGTGATTTCACTTGCTATAGAGGTTTTCACATAAAAAAGACAATCAATGACAGATGCCATAATCAAACTACCTGAAGGTTCTATAAGCCGCAAAAGTAGCGCTCATTCTTTAAAGTTTTATAGATGATTTTTGTACCTTATATAATCTTGTTGATATATTTCTAATGAACAACTGTATTTTTTCGAAAACTGCATGAATAAGGCAAAACTGAATGAGCGCTTCTTATGTGCCCATGCGGGTGCAATGAATTGATTTCAGTTGTCATATAAATACAAGATGAAGGTTAAACATATATGACACAGGCTGTATACTTACACAATTTTTAACATATTGTTATCGTTAATCAAAAATTCTGATTTTAAATTGATTTTACAAATAAGATAAACGTTGCAACTCACTCCCCTGGTGATGGATAATCAAACTAATTTAATTTAGTAATTTATTAGTGCATCTATTTAATTAGGTTTAAACAGTGTTTGTTAAAAATTTTATCATGTATTTTTAGCGAATATCCTCCAAAGGAAATGCAGCTATTGTTTTTGTACCTATGTTGGAATTTCGTAAAAATTTCTTCAAATGTCCATCGATCCTACCTACTAGATATATATATCAACATATATGTACACATAATTCATTAATGGGTAAAATCGGACTAGGGGAAAGGGGGGTTTAGAGGGAGTGGGAAACACAAACTTTGACATATCTCTCTTAACATTTGAAAAATCGAAAAATTTATCCGGCGTTAAGTTTTAGGTACCTAGTTTTACTGTAATTTTGTTTCTTATCATTTTTCTGTTACACTAATATTTACAGAAATATTTACAATTAAAGATTGAAAGTTAAAATTCTAAATATCTCTGTTCACATTAGAGTTTGGAAAAAATGATAAAGTAATAAATTATAGTAAACTTGATTTTCTACAACTTTACTCGTTATACATTTTTCGATTGTTCCAATATTAAGAAAGATATTTTATATTTTGTGTTTTCTTCTATCTTTATGCCCCCTTTTCCCCTTTACGTATAAAATTGGCCTTGAAAATACTAAAATGATATCATATACGACATTTCATTTTGATCAGACTTAAATTGTATTTGAGAGAGTGATTTATGTATTCTAAGGAAATTCGCTAAGTTGACGCAGCTCCTGCGTAACTAATTTTTTTTTCTCCAGAATTAAAATCGTAAATAAGAGACTTTAGTCGAAGATCTTTTATAGTTATTTTATAGATCTTTTACACACACCCTTACGAATCCATTTACGGTTTTTTTACAGTTTATTATCGTTAATGGGAAACTTTTGTCGAAGATCTTTTATAATTTACGTACTCATCTATATGAAGCTCTTTGGAGTTTTAGTGAGTTTAAACTTTTAAGGCATTGTATCGAAAAGCTTTTAAAGCAGCTTTTAGTTTTCAACATTAATATATTAAGATGGAATATTTCATTCAAACTGTTATTCATTATTTGTAAATATTATTTTGAATTATTATTTCTATGAAAACAAACTATTTCGTCTATTTATTTATAAATCAAATATACAAACAGCCATATAGAAGTTTGGTTAAAATTTATAAAGCTTTCTAATTTTGACTAAAAACTTTAAAAGTTATTTCTAAATAAGCAAACACACTAATTCATATTTCAGGTATAATTTGTCTAATTTTTTTTATCAAGGCATATATTTAGTTAATTGAGAACTCCATGAGCGTATCTCAATAAAAACAAATGTTGTTGAATCCTGTATTACAAAATATATTGTTAAGTATTATGTGAATTTTATACATAAAATTTGTTTATGTATGATTGTACAGTGTGTTTGAAAATAAAAGTGCTCCTTACATATATTTAATTGGGTTTGTAAACTTATTATGTCTATCCATTCAGTGAAATGTCCAGGACTGTGGCCTATAGTACATCAGATAGTAAAAAATTATACTTGTTCTACCATAGAATCTGAGTACCTCAGTTAGCATTGAACAGACTACCAGGGTTCAATCCCCAGTCAAGATTTTTCAAATCAAAACATTGATATCAAGATAATGTTACAAATGTGTTCCTCTTTAAAAGGATAAGTAGCCTCATCTTAAGGTTGGTCAGACACATGTATAGGTAAAGTTGGCAATGTATAGATAAAAATCTGAATTTTTCATACGTATAAAATAATTTTTTGAAAAAATCTGACGAAGGGTTTTCATGTAATTAATCATTAAAAATTGGAATTTTAACATGTTAAGAACAGAAAATATTGAATGATCGCATACATTTTCGATAATATTGCTCCACCTTCTATAGATTAAAAAGTAAAAAACTTCTACTGTTATAAATTAAATCTCCTACATTACGTTCAAATTATATTTAAAAAAAGTCTGACGAAGATTTTTGTAAATACCTTAGTTAAAATGATAAAAAATATTAGAAAATTTTCATCAAATCGTCAAAAGACGATTATTTATTAGTTTTAGTAATTAAATAATTACACAAATTCGATTATTAGTAATGCTAGATGCTATCTAAATTTAAATAATTAATTTAAAGATTAAAATTTATAATTTCTGTTAAAAAGAGTGTTTCTGTTTATTATGAAATGTACTGTACTGTCCGGTCAACCTTAAGAGTAAATGTAAATTAATTTCTTTTCTTCATTTGAACTAAAAATTGATACTTTTTTACTCACAAAAAAAGGATTTTTGCGTCACTGTTTTTTCATGGTATATTTTGAATACAAAGATTTCTCAGACTATCATAATGTTTATTTTTTCATTTTGATTACCTTTCAGGTTATGAACACTAATTTTGCGATATTCTATGTATTGAATGTCCCACAAAGTTTGATAGTCATTTCTGTAGTATTGTAATTCATTAATTATTTGAAAAACCAAGTATTTGAGGAGAAAATTTGTTAATTGTACTTACGATTTGGTGCAGAATTCAATTAATTCTTAATTCTCAAATTCTTATATGTAGTAGATATAAGTTTTGCTTACCTGTAACAAAATTAAAAAAATAATTAACAAGACAATATAAACGAGTTCTAAAAATAAAATAATATTATCTCGTCATCATTTCCTAAAACTATACATGTCAAAAATATTATATTTCCGACATAGTATTCGCAAGAACTTCGTTTACCCTGAAGTTATGAAATTCGTTGCTATAGAACATACTTTTGAAACATTTTGTATATAATACAATAATGAAAACATATTTATTTATTCAAAACATGTATTCATCAATGTTTATAGTATACTATGAAAACTATAGCAGAACATGTTTAGATATTGTATCATATAATATTGCTAAGTTAATTTTATTCTTATAATTTATATCATGTATATAATAATTTTGTTGAATATCCAATGTACGATATCATTTCAAATTTCGAAAACATGTACAGGAATATACGTACTACGTAAATTGTTTATTGATTTCAAAACTAAAACCCGAGATTTTATTAGTTACGCAATAAAAAACAAAAATAACTGAACAGTACAATAAGTACACAGATAGAAGTAATTTCTTGCAGTCAGGAAAAAATTTTTAAACCAAGAATTTCTGACTCTCATATAGGGAAGATTATATTTGGTATAAGAAAATAAGTATTTTGACATCAATAGTTTTGAATTGAGAAAATTATCTTAACTAAAGATAAACTGACTCTTGACTCAAGAATCTCGAAATTCTTAAACTGAAATCATGATTTCTTTGGACCAAAGTGCTAAAATGTCGGACCAAAATAACCTTTTGTTTAATCCAAACAAATGAAACATTTTAAAGAAGTAATGATATACTTCAGTTAAATATATTTCAGTTAAATATATATACTTCAATTAAAGAAGCTGCATAAACTTTCTATTCTTAGTTTTTTATATTTTTTAATAAGAAAATACATTTTACAAGAATTTCATTTTCTTGGCTAACGAATCGCAAGAGTATTTGCCCAAGAAAGTCTCTCTTAGGCCAAGACTAACGAACTCTACATTCAAAAATTTAAAACACCATTCCAGAATTTTAGTTTCTTCGCTCAAATAAACATATTTTTTGATTCGATTGTGTAGTCTTGAATGAAAACAAGAGTTTCTTTATTGAAGCAAATATTTTGAAGAAAATAATTTTTCTTGAGGAAAGAAATTCCTTCTATCAGTGTAATGTTGTAAGGTGCTCTAAGTTGAAATTAAACTATTAAAGACATCTCAAAGAAATTTTCAACAGAAATAGTTTTGCTATTTAGTTATATTTTAAATCATCTTAGGTAAAGACCTTTTTTGACATGAAAAAAATCAAAGAATCGTTTTTCTGCCACAAATTTATATAAAGATCTTATATAGTCATTACCAAGTCCGTATTATATAAGTTAAATTGTTTTGGACAACGATAGTGCAGAATATTTGGATCAAAGCAAAATAAGCGTTGAATTTTCAACGAGTTTTCAATTTTCTTGTATGCACATATAATACTAAAATATACATATAGATATTATATACAGGTATATGTAAAACACATCGTCTCACTAGTAAAAGTGTATCAATAATAATAAAGTTTGTTTGGTTTTAATTAAATAAAGTTTAAATAATAATGATATCAAATTAATTCTATCATATATAGATAGAATAGGAGACTAGATTGTAGTATAATTATTATTATACATAAGTTTATGTTTTATAGTTTTAAAAATTAAAACTATTACTGTATAAAATTATTATTATAATATAATTAATATATAAAGATATTGGATTAATATATAATAAGCCATAAATAAAATAAGTTTATTGAGAAGGTACTAATATTATTATTAATGAAAATTTAATTTTGAATATAGTTTTCATCAAAGTAAATTCAATTTAAAATGGAAATTTAAACAAAAATACATTAGACAATAGATTTAAATAGTTTTACAATAAAGTTAATTGGTCAATTTCGGTGTTTGTGTCGTGGATGCGTTGGAAATTATTTTCGAGAATTTAGGGTTTCACACCTACGCTGATTCGATCAACTCTAATCCCCAGAAAAGTAGCCTTCTTTTTGGAGTTTACTCCTTTAGAATCGATTTCAATTTAAAGTCCCTGGCACGACAATTTAATCGGTAGTGAAATCAAGTGTCAAAAAAGCTTTATGTTTTTTTTTACAAGCTAACACTTAATACGCTATGATATTCAATCCGTCATTAATTTTTTTTTTAGGAAAAATAATAATAAAATAAATTTTTATAAAAATTTTAATAATATTTTGAATTGTATATTAAATGTTAGCTTCTAAAAAGAAAATATAAAATAATTTAAAAATTTTGTTGCTTGTCATTTTCACAGAAACTATAAACTATACTAGCACACTATAAATCGTTACATATAAGTTTTAAATATGCATATTTGTCTTTTGGCTATTAATAAATTTTCATTTTTCAACAATGAATTAATGTTAGTGCTATCTACGCAGAACATTTCAAAATTAAATAACTTTTGGTAATATAGTAATATATATTCGTAATATAGTAAATAACTTATAAGAGTAATCTCCAGCACGCTTCGGAGCTGATACGCACAATATCTTTTCTAAATTTTTGTTCATTCGATTTGTGGGGAAATGGTTCGAATAGAAGTTGTTAGTATGTCAATAAACTTAAAAAAGGTTATTAAGGCAAAAATCAATAATAAAATTTTGAAAAAGACAACAGAACCCACGACCTCTTGCATTCCTGGCCAACGGTCTGCCTCTACCTGAGATAAGCTACCTGAGATGTTATCACACTTCTCTAACAGTTTAAATGACGGGAAAATTTTACTTGGCAATCTCTAAGGCAATACATGAATTTATTACCTTCGAGATAATGCTTACGATGGAATTTAAAAAATCCAACACGAAAAAGACATTTGGTGGAGGCGTTGGGAAAAATTAGGGGACTGTTAATTATCATCTGTTAAGGACGTTCATTTGCTACGCTAAAGTCAAATGAGTACTATCTTTAATAAAATTTATTTAGGATTTTAAAAAAGGTGTAAAGTATGTCAATAATCTTACAACGATTTATAACCTTTTTTATTTGTCCTAAATATTTTTAAAGTATTTATTGGAAAATACCAGGAAATTGTAAATTAGAAATTAATTTGACTTAATGTGACAGATATGACAGTAAACTATGTTTCATATTTATGTGTATATGTATATTATTTTAGTGTGTGTGGTCGCCAGTTTTCAAAATATGGTGGCAAAAACAAACCTAACAAAAAAGTTTTAATTTTATTAAATAATTAATTCAAATGTTCGGCAACACCATTTTTTTAATGCAATTATATAAACTGCATATTTTAAAGAATATTTATAAAAATTATATATTATCCTGTCTACTTTAATAATATAGTTAATATAATTTTAAGTTCAAAAAAAATCTGTTCTCTATAAGACGCTGTGTTGAAAGTTTGATTTTAATCGATAATTACTCTTTGAAATGATCGTCAACAGGTGTTAAATTTTTGAGGGAGGATAACTACTGAATTGAGCTATTCAATTCACTAAAAAAAATTTTTTATCTACTATCAAGCTTCATGGATGAACGTCCTTAATCATCGATCATTTTTCTTGTAGGTAAATTGAATGTATATTGTATATTGTATCAATTTGTATGTTTGCAACCCAAATCCTGATTTGAGTTTAAATATATATCATCGAATGTAAGTACAATAAAACGCAAAATTTTTTACATAAAAGTAATTGGTTACACGTTTGTGTTTTGTTCAATATTCAAGGGATAGTTTTCATCTTGCAAATTTAATAATGCCCCATTATTTTGTTGCTTTGTTTGTGTTTTTTATTAAAGTTCGTGTTGGTTATTAAAAACATTCATATATTATGGTAATTAAATTGCATAC
The DNA here is from genome assembly GCA_963920215.1 of Nineta flava. Lineage (NCBI taxonomy): Eukaryota > Metazoa > Arthropoda > Insecta > Neuroptera > Chrysopidae > Nineta > Nineta flava. Next base: position 84,173,880 of record OY986043.1, on the reverse strand, counting down.
ATCATTAAATATATATATATATATATATATATATATATATATATATACATATATATATATATATATATATATATATATATATATATATAACAAATAATTTTCAATAATAAATATTAATTTTAGAACATATACTAATTATAAATTTGAGTATAAAATATTATAAAATTTATTAAAATTATATATAAATAACATATCATACATATTTGTAATTGTTTATAATTATAAATATAACCATATAACCAATCATTTTATGGTTATTATATTATGGATCAAATCAAACGAGAACACTTATAAATATGGGTTGGTTTTGAATTTATATATACATACAAGCTAGCTATTTTTTAAGGTTGATTTTTGAAAAAAATCTAATGAAGGGTTTTTATGTAATTTATCATTGAAAATTTGATTTTTAACATGTTGTGAATAATAGCTAATGTTGAATGTACATTTTCGATAATGTTGCTCCACCTTGTATAGATTAAAACGTAAAAAACTTTACTACTTTTATAAATTAAATCTCGTACATTACATTACAGACAGAATTGTTCAAAAGTTTTGAATGATAACAGATAGAAAATAGCACTCTTGAAGAAATCAAACCGCTATAAACATAAAATTAATACGCGTAATAAAATCGAAACATTTCCGAACTTTTTATGAATACCTCAAAATGTATTCAAATTTCGAATTAGAATCAATTATTTAGGTAAACAAGTTTCTTCAATTATTAGCTCTATACTAAGGTAACTAATTCACAAATCCACATGTATACCTAGAGTTTATTATTCGGAATTTTTGGTTCCATAACTATTAGGTAATTCATGTTTTCCAAAATATTAATATATTTCAAGTTCTTTATGAATTACTTTTCAGCCGGGTTTTTCATTAAAAACGCCAATCTAGATTTTTGCCTAATACATTTCGGTAAGGAATTGTTTAAGGTCGTTCTCTTTGCTGTGTTGCAAAACGATTTCATAAACACTTATTCGATTGTCCATCTTGTTGCTTGTGGTATTCAATAGACAAGTTTCGTTAATGGGTAAAATCGTTCAGGAAATAAGAAAAGACGCTCCAAAACTCTAGCCAGAGGTTGTGGGAATAGAAACCACAAGCTATGGCTGGTGGGTTCGAAATGTTCAGGTATGTTGCTTCAATGCTAAATTAGGTAAACGCTAGTCACTTCTGTTGGCATAATATAATCGAAGGGTAACCATACGAACAATGGATATAAATTAATAGACGATAGTTTACAATAAAAAATTTATACGAGTACACTCGGTAAATTGCTAATTTGTATAGTTATTTAAATTATAATAGTATTATTACCAGAATCTACACATATACTCCCGATTAAAAAAAAAATGAACAGACCTGAACCGAATCAGTCTCTCACCATTTTGATTATTCTTCTAGTAACAGATACAACATTTGATTTAATTTTTATACATAAGAGTAAGATATAACACTTAACATGCATTTACATTACATATATTTTTTTAAATCCTCACTCTGTCACTGACACCGTATATACAAATAAAAAATATAAATTCAGTTTATTCTTTCATTTCTTTTTTATACTCTTAAAAAATATACTATTTATCTTTGTTTATAAATAAATAAAATTATATATTATACAGAGAGTTACAAAAGTGACGAGTTTTATGAAACGTAAGATAATTAACATTTCAGATCTGTTCATTCTTTTTTGAATGGGAGTGTACAGCAAACAATATTTTATAAAATATGATCTAGTATTTAGAATAAAATACACGCTCGCCCGTACATGCGTAAATACGTGTACGGTATGAGTTATAAAACATAAAATTAGATCAAAACACGTATAAATAACAATTAAAATCCAATTGGAATATACAAATATAATGAATTCGATTCGATTCGATTGGATTCAATTCGATGTAATAGTAATTATTATTATATAACAAATATATATATATATATATATTATAAACTACTAATAATATATTTATTATTTGTATTCAACATATTAAATATTGTTAATAAATATATTATTATATTTGTTATAATAACTTATACGTAAAAAAATACAGGAAGTACCACCATAAATGAAACGCAGAGATCTATGTTTTATATAGAGATCTTGAAAGTGATATTTACGATATATGAAATTCCAAGCATAATTCCAATATATTATTTTTATGAGTTACCACAATTGTTACAGTTTTTTCTGGTATTATTTTCACACACTGATAGAAGGAATTTCTTTCCTCAAGAAAATATATTTTCCTCAAAATATTTGTTTTAAAGAAACCTTTGTTTTCATTCAAGACTAAGCAGTCGAACAAAAAACCTATGTTTAGTTGAGCGAAGAAACTAAAATTCTTGAACGGTGTTTAAAATTTTTAGAATTTTTTAGTAGAGTTCGTTAGTCTTGGTCTAAGAGAGTCTTTCTTGGCCAAATACTCTAGTAATTATTTAGTCAAGATAATGAAATTCTTGTAAAACAAAGTATTTTTCTTATTGAAAATAAATAAAAAACCCAAGAAGAGAAAGTTTATGCAGCTTCTTTAACTGAAGTATATATATTTAACTGAAATATATTTAACTGAAGTATATCATTATTTCTTTAAAAAGTTTCATTTGTTTGTTTATTTTGATACGAAATTTTAGCATCTTGTTCCAAAGAAATCATCATTTCAATTTCGAGATTCTTGAATCAAGAGTCAGTTTACATTTAATTCTCAAGTCAAAACTATTGATGTAAAGATACTTATTTTCTTATACCAAATATATATTATCTTCCCTATATATAAGAGTCAGAAATTCTTGGTTTAAAAAAATGTCTCTTTCCGCAAAGAATTACTTCTATCAGTGTATGCCAGGATAAAAAATTTTGTTTTCACGGTACAGAGATGATTAATTTATATTACTACATACATTTTATTTATTTTTTTTAAAAATATTTTTCATAATTTTCGTAACTTAAATCGTTTATAAATGTTTTATTAACAATTTCAGATATATATACACTAACATGAAAAGCTTTTTCAAGCTCTTTTAAATCAGGTCATACGAAAAAATGAGACAGGCAGGCATACAGACAGACAGACAGACAGATAGTATTACAAATGTATGTGCAATTAAAATGTAAGTAAACGATACAGAGCTGTTGTATTCTTTTTTTTATTATTTTTGTCAAAAACAAAAGATTTATATTTGTTTGAAAAACTGTGTTTGAACAATATCAAATTCATTATTATTAAATATTGCATTGTCCCAAACTATACCATAAAACAGAATTCGGAGGTTAAGTCTAACGAAACACGTTTGATTGGAGATTTTGAAAAATTTACGTGCAGGAAATAATGCAACATACTCCGTTCTGAGTTATGTAGACCATGTTACTAACTGGAATATGAAAGATGCCTGCTAATGTTTTGATTTAGTGTGGAGTTATGTTTAGGATAGATATATAGATTGTAGAGGCTGCCCTGAACGGGCTACACTTTGACCATAAGGTCCATTGTGATGCATAAGAATGTGAGGATGTGGGAAGAAACTTTTGTGTATAGACTAGGAATTGGAAGGATATGTAGCAGACTATGATAGGAACTATGCGGATATTCAGGTGGAGTTCATGAAGGAAACTGCAGAAAACTTTCTCAAGCATAGCCGGTTACTTCGTTCTTATCAATACGCCGACAGTTTAGCCAATTAACCGCCCCTGTTTTTCCCTAATAATTGACAAGCTGCGATGTGGGGATTCGAACCCATAACCTCTCAGTTTCCAAGTACGTATACTGCGCAGACATAACGCCTTAGACCGCTCGACCACTTGGACTGGTATGTTTAGGAATAGGGATTTATAAATTCACTTCCAATTCTTGTATCGATTTGAAGCATTGCACATGTAATTCGAAAATCCCATTCCAATTCGCTATAAAATTACTTTTTGCATTACAGTACATCTTTTTTCCTCTCTACTATTATTAAATTGTAAATTAATGTCTGTTTATTTGTTAACTTGTTTGTTCCAGCATCTTTTTTTAATTGAATGTTTTTTATATAAAATATTCTCTGTAATAAGAATTTAGTGGAAATGTTAATAAATATTTGGAGCAGTGGAAGCGGTAGGAACGATTAATATTTGAAGTATTGGAAGCGGTGGGAAATAACATTAAGGTTTTTAGTCCTAAAATGACTAGGGAGCCGGAAAGATTAGAAAAAAACACGAGCGAAGCCGCAGGTATAAGCAAGTTAATTATACAAATTTATTTTTTAGTTTTTATTTTATAAGAAACTACGAAACTATTTTAAACGTTACTCTTTGGTGTAGCTATATTTACTCATATTTTTTATCAGAAAAAGACAAAGTTTGTTGATGGATACAAAAAGTACTATGGCGACGAATTTATTGTACACAGGGGCAAAAAAGTATCGCTGTATTCAAAATTTTATAATTGATTCGAAAAATTGCTTCGGGTTCACTATAAATATACAACTTTTATTCGAATTATTTTCCCACAAACTGAATTAATAAGGTACAAATAAACTAAATTTTATTTATTTTTTAAATGGGCGCTCCTTTAGTGGCTAGTAGTACCGAGTACACCATGAAATTCAAGGTCTAATGTGAAGAGTCACACTACAATCCCAAATTATTGTTAATATGGTCAACATTTCATACAAGTGGTATTCCTGGATTCGTGTGTATGTGGAGGTTCTTATGTTTCATCTACAGCATCTATAAAACCAGTGTCTACAACTCTAAATGCAATTGTAAACAAAATGACAACAAAGCAATTAATTTTATTAAACTTAACAAACAAAAATGAATGAAATAAAAAAACACTACAAAAAAAAAAAATTTACAAAATAAAAATACACGACATTAAATTTCTTGCACACAGTTTTCTTCTATCTCTGTGTGTAAAAGAATATCATTCATTTATTTTAAATTTTCTTTAAGTTTTTTTTTTTATTTTTTCGTTTATTCCACTGGATTGATGGAAGAATTTTCTCTTGTTGTATCTGGACGGGGGTATCTATGTGTGTGTGTTTGTGTGTGTATTTCTTTTATAAATACTACAAAAAACATTAGAAAAATTGATGATGCGGGTAACTTTACTAATAGTCGACTATAACGACTACAAACAATATAAATAAATTATTTTTATTTTTCAAATGATTTATTACAACATCATGAATTTTTTCGGTGATGTTCTTCGGATATGTATATGGAGTTTTTTTTTATTATATAAAATATTTATAGTAAATAATAAATAAATATAATCGTTTAAAATTATTAGTTTTATATATATATATATATATATATATATATATATATATATATATATATATATATATATATATATATATATATATATATATATATATAAATTACATTTTTTGAATAATTAATTATCAAGGAAATAGATTAAATTCGTTGAAATTTGATTTGGAGATATATTTATCCTTTACAGGGATTTGACACGCAGTGGCGTAGCTTTACCTTGCGGGGTCCAGGGTCCTCGCAGACGTTTTTTCTTTCGAGGTAGGGCAGCAAAAACGTGAGCGCCAAATTGTATTTCCAAAACGAACACTGTATAAGCATTTATTTATTTATCGGTCATGTGCAACGAGATATTTTATTAATGTATTCCATTGTATTGTGCAATGTTAAAATTTTTTGGTTTCTGAATAAACCAAAAATAACTCCATAAAATATAAAATGTTATTGAAAAAAACACCTACCTTACCGACATACTTTATCCAATTGACAGTTTAGACGTCAATTTTGTTTTGATTTTCGGAGACAAATATTCTATTGCTTGAAAAATAGCTAAACTATTTTTATCCGCCATATTGAATATGGATTTCAACTGACGCTTATACGTACTTATAATGCCTAAACGAACTGCATTTTTAAAGGTAGGGTAAGCGTTCATAAGCTAACATGAACGCCAATAAATTGCACTTAAAGGCATGAGCCCCGAGAGCGTATAAGGGCCTAAAAGGAGTTGAATATGTATCTTTCTTCGCCATGTTTTTTATTTAAAACTATTTAAAACTACAGCTAATAAAACTATGATAAGCGGCTTATAAGGCTACCGAACATGGTGGTAAATATATTAATTTTGAACTTCAAACATCTGCCAATGAGTGGTAAGTAGGGCAGAGTATTTATATAGATACTAAAACGCTCAAATTTATGATAAAATAACCCTGTTCATTCTGAATAAAACAATTCTAAACCATAAAGTAATAAAAATTTAATGCCTTGTTTTAGAAATACCACTTATTGGCCGATGCTTGAAATTTAAAAATAATATATTTACCGTCATCTTCACTACAACTTATGATAAGTGATTGTACAATTAAATAAAGATATTGATTAGAACATTTCTTCTATAAATTATAACGTTTGTATAATAATAATAAGTGAATGTTGTTTTGTTGAATAATGATGATTTGTTTGGCGCCAATAGGAAATTATGTGACAGACACATCATAATAATAATCATCATCATCATTTCAATGTTTTGATTACAACAGTCAACTCGGTAATAACATGGTATGTACTTAGACATTATGCATCAACTATATTTTATATTATTTTATATTTATAAACAATTACTTGAATTGTTTATTTCTTGTTTATGAATCATTTCTAGAATAATAAAATATATATTATAATTAATTGATATGTTATTCCTAATCAATGGAATATTTATTGATTTTTATTCCGATTTAATTATTTTCTATTGATTAATTAAATCTCTGCAGAATTAAGTATGACCTAAATACAAACATATAAATTATAATTTTAATTGAATTGCTTGATGGTTTTTATTTATTTATTATATATATTTATATTAAAAAAATTGGATATTATATCACCTATGAAATGTTGCAAGAGTTGATGATATATATTGAATTTATAAAAAAAAATTCAAAACCAAATTTTTTATTTCTAAAAAAGAAACATTTATTGTCTTTAAATTTTTGTTCTATCTATTACGGATTCAAAGATTTTGCCCATTTTACCCAAACATGTTCCGATTTGGATGCGTATGATTGGCCCATTACACACTGAATCCTTTAATTAATCAGTTAACTCACTTAATCCTTTAGTTAAAACGTCAGTCTGATCATATAAAAGACAAAACAATCTTAAAATCATTGTGAGACCCGCAACAAATTAGCAACGAGTAACATATCTTCGACTTCATATTCCGGAGATAGTTACGATTAGCTAATTCATACTGATGATGACTACTTTGTAGTCGAAACACGTATTAATCATTGATCTAGGAATTGGGACAAAATTTTAAATTTAATTAATTTTTATATTATAGAAATAAAATTGACAACCATGTTTCGACCAATCATTTTCAAACTATTGTGAATAAAAAATTTTCTTGATCTCAGATATTCAGGCCAGTTGTTGAAGAATTTCCAAGTAATATCACAAACAGTTTATTAAAAGATGTATCGATCAAAAAACATTTAGGCTCTTTTTCCACGATTTGAATAAATTAAAAACCACTCCTATCAAGATGTCTTTTTTAAAAAATAATAATTTGTGATTTTAATCCAAAACTCTTTTGATTGATTAAACAAATTAATAATACAAATCATTTGATTTAAAAAAAAAAACACTAACAAGGGATTAAATATAATATTAAATGTTTCCCGTCATTAGTGTGGTTTTTTTTTCTTATAGATCCTAAAATTAGATCAACTTGTTACCTGGTTAGGTACAAGATATTTTATATATACAAAATAATATTTAATTACAAATCAGATAAAATTAAAAAAAAAAAAAGTAGGTATATGTAAATTATGGGTCCATTTAAATAAATACACTAAACCACAGAACGCCGCGCGCGTCTTATTTAATAAATGTAACAATTATTCTTAGTAACTTGGTTGTGATATAAGATATATCAGCTAGTCAGCTTAGTTTAAGCTTTCTTTCTCTGTATGTGTGAATGTAAACTTGGCCACAAAAGTTGATGTCTTTTATTTTTACATTTTACAGTTGATTTGTGCCTTATGCATTCGAATTTCGAAAAATATATTCGAATAAAAACTGTTACTATATTTCTAATGATAAACTTTTATCCTAAGCATTTTTTCGAAAACCGATGGCACTATGGCACAAATCAATTATAGATTTTTTTTAAATGACATCAACTTTTGTGCTCCATAGTACATACAGTTTTATTTTAATAGTATGTAAATTTTATTACATATATATATCTATACATATAATATTACATTACTTGTGTATATATTTTATACGAACCACAAATCTAATTGGTTTACTTTTGTGAATGTTTTTAGATTAAACGGGAACACAACCAACAGAGAACAGTCACTATTTATTACCAAGTGATTTTTGTGATAAGGAATATACAATTATTTTTTCGTTAATTAGTCTTAATGTTGTCCTGACATTAGATTTCGTTCTATAATAGGGAATATGCATGAAATTTTTTTTTCACTTGATTGAAGCATGTTTACTTGACAAATATCAAGGTAAAATTACTTTTGAAATAACTTTAAAAATAAGCGAGATATGAACGATTGAAATTCCCGATTAGACAAAGAGGGAGATAGCCCTCTTGATATGTTATGTGACGTCATATTACACTTTCACCATTTAAAATATGCGTAAAACTCCGTTTTAGTATTTTTGCAAGAAAGAGACAGATAATAATCTTTAAAAGCTTATAGCTTCCTTGATATTTGTCGGATTTTAATTTCGTTTTTAAATATTATTACAGTATTAACAGTATTTTCATATTCTGAAAATAAATATGAAAAAAAATGTTCATGCTTATTCCCTATTGTGGTAATATTGAGTTCTATACTGTAGCATTGCTTTTTGAAAATATAGCCAACTGTATTCAAAAAAATTTCAAAATCAAAAGCGTTAATTATAGGCAGGGAGCACGCCGAAAAAGAAATCTGACGACCACATTAAATTCTGATAACTAAACTATACTGTAGCATTGCTTTTTGAAAATATAGCCAACTGTATTCAAAAAAATTTCAAAATCAAAAGCGTTAATTATAGGCAGGGAGCACGCCGAAAAAGAAATCTGACGACCACATTAAATTCTGATAACTAAAATATGTAAATGGTCATTCAATTTTCATGCCAAGACAGTATTTATTTAACTATGGTTAATAAATAAACTTAATTAGCGTAACAGGTTCTATTTTATTAAATACTCAAATAGTTATTTGTCGTTTCAGTAGGGTTACCTATTCAAATCCGAGATAAACTCAACAAACTGTCTAATAATTATAAACGTATGCATATTAGTCAAGAATTCTTGAACTCGCCATAAGTTCAAGCTTTATAATTAGTATTTCTAGCAGGAATAATCGTACAGTTAGAATTTTCTAAATTTTATAAAAAATTATACGATTATATGACCTTAGACCTTGTTTCTACAGGGTCTTTCATATAAAAATATATATATTTTTAGTAATGGTTTGTAATGATTTTTCATTAAAATATAAATAAACACACATGTATTTAAAGTTCATCCATTATAATATTTATGTCAAAAATTTAAATATATGTAAATATACACAAAAAGAAAATATTTATATTATGTTTTTTTTTTATGTGGTTTTATAACTCCAAAAAAAAGAAAGAAAAAGATTTATAGATAAGATATCCATTAAGACATTTAATACTTCAACTAAACCAGAATATTAATGAATGGGTATTGTAGTAATGGGCATTACTACTAACTATACTTTAAAACATTTTATTAGTATGTTGTTACTTATACGCTTACAATGTGTGAGAATACGATGAAATGTTACTTAATCTCATGGAATATGTGAAAAAGCCAATTATTTTAGGTTGTTTGAATAATACACAATAAATAAACCAGCATAAATTTAACAATATCTCGGATCTCGAATATGAACTAATTAAAACAGTAAATTGCGTTGTTTATATCAAAATATCTCCAAAACTACACGTTAGAATACTTTAATTAATCTTTAGTTGTTATAATTTAATTATATATTAACATTCCCTGTATACTACGTTTTAAAAATCCAATTTTTGAAAATTAATTACCCAAAAGTTTGACGTTGAACTACAATTTATGGAATCTTACAATTTATGGAAAGACCATGAAATACTATTTATCTCGAATAAATTAATATTGAACTTAACTTAAGCTTAAGGATGTACGAGCATTAGATATAGTTCATTTATAAAATTCTTCAAAATCTTATATACTACATGCAAGTCCCCAATAAAGTTTATTATTTTTTGTCGTAAGTTAAATGATCCAAAGTCGAAATTAAACTACATTTTGGGTAATTAAGCTACCGCCGACATACCGGAATTTTATGGGATCAATCTGTTTATTACAATTTCTATTTTCTTTTGCGTAGTTTTTTTTGTATTCATCTTATTTCATTCCAAGTGAAAATTAAGAGCATAACATAAGAGCAATGCATTAAAACTCGAACTTTAACATTCATAATTCATTCAAGACCCCCGTAACCCACCCTGTAGCTTTTATAATTGATTTATATGCACTTCAACTACATGTAAAAAAAATCAAGCCTTAATCTTTTTGATGCTCCAGTACTCGTACATCTTTAACTTAAATTTTAAAGTAAATATTTATAATTGTAAATAGTATGATGTCTTACAACTTTGAATATTTTTCTCACACATAACTTTAAAAATTTATGACATGATTTTATTATGAATGACTTTCACGTACTTATAGAGTATACGCGTACATGCATTATTTTTTTTAAGTTACAATTTTATCCATTTAAAGAAGCAACAACACAAACATTACCAGTTCAACTTACAAGTAATAACTTTTTACTACTTATTTAATAAGCAGAACAGAAGCGCAGTATGAAGTACTTCCAGGCTTAGTGTAACATAACAACAGTAACCTTGAGAACAAAAAAAAAACTATTAACTATAACATTCTTCATTAAAATGATTCACATTTAAATGTTTCCATGTTTTCCATTCACAGCAAGATAATTGTGAAATTAGTCATTTTTTACAATGGCTAGTATTAAAATTGGTGACCCCGAAAGTCTATAACTGATTTATGTTCGGAATAAGTAAAGTTTTTGGTGAATTTTGAATTCATAGTTAAGTGGTTTAGAAACTAGTCTTATTTTTTCTTTAAGTTTCGAAAGCTCAAATAAACGATCACTAGAGAAACTTTTTAAACAAGATGGAAGTTGAACGAACATATCACTCGAAATCAAGATTTGGAGGAAGCGCCGGTTAGTTTGGAAATTAATTAAATTCAATTGTGTTTGACAAGAACCTCAGGTTTTTCCAAGCCTTATAGAGGCTTGAATATGTATTAAGCCGTATATTAAGTTTAATCCCGACTTGGTAACGATTGAAAAAAAATGTTACATTAAAAAAGAAAACTTTTGTTTGAAAATTTATACGGATAGTTCGGTAATTAAGTTAGTTAATTGTTATTTTGCCCTGTTTGTAATTAAAATACATTCTTCATTCGACCTTTTGTCGCTTGAAACTAGTTTGAATTATGACAGAAATGGTAGACGTCATTTAAGCGAACTAATTTTAGTTAAACGTGCTGCTTGCTATATGGGACCATTTCTCGAACGTACACAATAAAACAAAGAATCCGTTATCGTCACGAACTTTTTAATATATAGCAATAAATTTGTTTATATTAAAAAATATTTCTTATAAAACATGAGAATTGTATAAACTTCTCATTTGGTATTTAATTTGTTTGTTAACTTGAAGAAGTCATATAGACAGACGTTTAAGCCCCTGAACTTAAATTTATAAAAACAATTCCATGACATTTAATTTTCTTTTATAATTGCTGCATAAGTTGTTGAAAATATTGTACACCACGAAATTGAAATATGGTATTTTGGCGCTGCGAAATACTTTAGAGTTATTTCTTATAACCCTTCTGGAGATGAAATCGTTTGTTGATGCAACTTGTGCATAAAATTAATGCATTTACACACATGGTCACAAAAGAGTGTTGTTTTTTTCAAAATTTTATATTTCATTTGCACTTTATTCAATCGATTTTACGAAAAAATGCTTTGGGTAAAATTTGATCATTATAAATGTACTAACAACTTTCATTCGAAACATTTCCTCAAAAACCAATTGAATAGGATATAAATCAACTAAAATATTTTGAATGAACTAATTTTGTTACCCATATTAATAAAATCTTTCCGTGACTTCATTAATAGATAATTTTTCTGTAAAAAATAAATAAAGAAACATGTGATTTTGAGGTGGAAACTTCTATAGCGAGGCTATGCAAGATTTTATATGAAGAGTGAAATGAAATTTCAGATTATACAATGTGACTTTTTTTTTAAAAACGATCAGCAATCATCGGCATTCGTGTTTTAAATGGGAATTTAACAATGTATATGAATATTACTTTTTTCGTGGCTAGATGTTTAATATTTTTTACTACTTGCATTAACAAAATTTTGCAAATAAATTCTTTGTCAATAAATTTAAAATATAAATAAGTTTCTATTAAAAAACATTTTTTTAAACAAGCTTTTTATAGTACAAACTAATTTTCTACGACTTTACTTCTTATGTGCTTTTCAATATTAAGAGAGATATACCAAATTTTGTGTTTTTCCTTCGCTCTAAACCCCTCTTTTCCCGTGTCGTTTCTTGTCATGCTTACCATAAAAACGCATTGTCATAGGAACTGAAACAACTGTAAAAATTCAACTCCGTAGGATAACGGGAAGTGGTTCTAATTCAGCTTGCAAAATTTGACCCGACAAACATACATTCATACATACATACATACATTGCAAGTTAAATAAAAACTTGTAAAAAATAATGTTTTGGAATGTCAAAATTTGGAAAAAAATAATGAATGTTTTTGAAGCCCGGGTAACGCCGGATTTTTCAGCTAGTAGGATCTGTTATCACATCATGCTTGAGTCCCGGGCACAAAATATTTTATAAAGACTAAAACTGTAAATGAACATTGAACAAATGCATACTGCAATTTTTCGAGAATAATTTTTAACCACTTTGGGCAAATTATCTACGTGTAATTACACCAAAGTCCATTAATTAGCACACGATAATTTTACGATATTTTCATGCAAAATAAAACAATTTTTAAACTATAAAATCAACATAGAATATCCTTCTTACTCTCACGTTGATTATATCATCACTAAACTACTTATAGGAATACTACCCTACATTCTGTGAACAACCAACATCGTATTCGTATATATACCAAGCAGCAAACCATTGTGTGTATAATAACTATCGTTTATATTCATACAATATAAAATGGACCAAGGACCAAGATGGATAAAATGCTATTATCCTTTAACTCATATATTCACTTTTATATATATGTTATTATGTACAATACAAGCGTCTGGCTGTTGTAGCTCATATGTAGAGAGCTATATATATATATATACAGGGTGTCCCGTAAGTAGTCGAGTTCCATAAGAGGATACGCTTTTGGTACGAAAAGTCCTGAGATATTCTTTTATTAGACGCACCCGTTAATTAATTATTAAGTAAATAAGGAAACTAGGTCGAAACCAAAGAATAGTTAGTATCTATGTAAAGCTAGTATCTATGTGTGCCCGAAAGCTACTATGAATTTTATCTGTCGCTCGTATCCACAGAAATAGGAAAGTAAACTTTAAGGGGTGGGACCTTTGTTTTATGGGGGAGCATGTCTTGCGATTTTCTAAAAATTGATAATTCCGAAAATTTAAATCATTAAAAAAATTAATCAATAAAGTAATTTTATTAATGCACTTTTGAAAAAACTTTCTAATTTAACGAATTTAATTTGCGTGTATTTTTTTAAATTTTTTATTAAAACAATTTATTTATTACATTTTTCAAAAAAAAAAAATGTTTATTTATGCTTTCAAGGAATTAATAATTTGAAAAATTTAAGCAATACATTTTTCCAAAAATTGATAATTAAATCAAAAATGAATTATCAAAAAAATGCACTTCTTGCAACTCTGGTTTCAACCTAGTTTCCTTAATTAATTTATAATTAATTAACGGTGCGTCTAATAAAAAAATGTCTCAGGACTTTTCATTCCAAAATAGTATCCTCTACCTACCCTCTTATGGAACTCGACTACTTATGAGACATCCTGTATATTGATACAAGCAGAGCTACCGTATAAATGTATATATATAAATGAACAAGATTTATACTTGAATTTCAAAAAGATTCACGTTGTAAATAAAGGGAAAAAAGTGTGCTTGAGAAATAGATAAAAACGGATTTAGTTTCGTTTTTATATTTTCTTCATCTTTGTCTTCGTATGCGTTTCTTCTTTTACAACTTTGTATGTATGGCAGGCAGTATGTTTACTTTTTATGATGTATTTACTTATTTGTATAAATTTATTTTTATTTCTTGTTTTGTTGTACAACAATGTCTGTCAAAAAATTGTATTTAATTATTATATATCAAATTGCTGGCTCTATTCATTATAACAATTAAAACGTCTGTAAAGTTAGCAAAAATAAATATTTTAGTCTTAATGATAGAAAATAAGAAAGCAGTTTGGTTTCAAAGAGCACAGAAATTATTAGTGAAACCAAACAACTTGATCACTATACGCTAGTAAAGTATACTTTGTGGGCGACCTCTCATGTTTTTATTTTAAATTTTGGTTCTGTCAAAGCCTTAGTGTCATACATTACAAATGCGTTTTAATTATTGAATATAAATAAATATAATAATAAATATAATATGTTATTAGTTATTTTATTTTATTAGTTATTGAATAAAATGGGAAAAAAATCTATCAAATCGGAAATGTTGTGTTGTTGATTGTGAAAATACACCAACTTTTTTATGTAAGCATTCAAAAAAGCATTTTAATAATAAGTAGTTGATATTTGTTTATTTCTTGTAGTTGATATTTGTTTTAAACTAACCTCAATTGCCACATTATAATAATGAGTATTATTTTTTTAAGCTATTTTGGCTGGTGTTTCTCTTAAAACTGTACCAAAAATTCGCCTCGAATCATTGACATCAATTGCTTCATATATGAAAACTAGTACATAATTTTGCACCTACAGAAATACTTTTGTTTCTAAAAATATCTAATTGTACTGCTTGAAAGCTGCTCATAAATTTTTTTACCGACATTGCATGTAATGTTTCCTTTATTGTTAAAATTAAACTTGACATTTTACATATCTATCCGTATGCTTACTAGTTTTGACAGAACCATAATTTAAATTAAAAAACACGAGAGTCGCCCACCAAAAATACCCTACAATACGACCACAAAATCAATTATAAAATGAAGTCTTGATTTAAGTATAGGTGTTAGATATGAAAAATTATACACATCTAGGATAGGAATCGAACCCATAACTGCTGGCATTCTAGACCAACGCTCTGCCTCTAAGCTAGATAAGATGTTATAGTTGTAAAATGCATATAATCTCTCACAATCTTGGTATCAACGTCTTATTAATTTGTTCTTTTTTTTTTTTTAAAACTAGCGTCTATTTTTTTCCATTATTAATAAGATTTTCTTTCGGGTATATTACACCATCGGAAGTGACTAGTGTTTATTTAATTTGGCATTTAAGTATTTATCCATTGTTAATATTCCTGAACATTGATATCTTACTTTGTCATCAATGACATCACGTCCGTTGGTATAATATAAATGAATGGCAATCATACTAACAATGGATAAATAGATGCTAATTTACAAACAAACAAAAAAACAATTCAAAAATATGTAAATACTAAATACACAAATTAATAATACGTTGACACAAAGATAGTGAGAAAGCATATGCATTCCACCAAATTAATTAATACAAACTTGATAAGTTGAAAACACTTTAATTGAATTTGTATAAAATTTTATACTGCGAAAACGTCTATCCCCATCATAGATACCGCCATTACACAATTTTAAGAAAATAACATAGTATGTACAATCAACGTCAAAAGTCCACATTTAAAAATTGTATAATTGATTTGTGCCTTATTTATTCGGATTTCGGGAAAATATTTCGAATAGAAGTTGTTAGTATAGTTATAATGAACAAATTTTAAACGAAGATTTTTTGCGAAAACCCAATAAATAGGCCGGAAATCAATCATAAAATTTTTGAATTTTAGCTTGACTTTTGGCGTTCATGGTACATAGAATAACATATTATGTACATAGATAAATAATATAATTCTATATTTAGAAAATATAATTCAAAAAAAATAGGTTAGAAAAGTCGCTGTATATCTTTATATTTTTCACACACACAATGTACGCGATATGACAACAAGAAAAAAAAAACACCGAACGAATCTCTCCTTAAATCTTTATTGTATGCAATAAACCTTATAAACATATTTGCCAGACTGCACAAAATAAAAACAGATTAAAATAGACACGAGTACTGAGACCTTTTGTTATATACCCAACCTGTATATACATACATATTGTATATATATATATATATATAACATTCAAACAACTGCTGGCGCTTTAGTATTGCACAAGTAAGCATAAGCAAGTTGCTTCCGTGGTTGGGATAATCCAGGATGAGAGAATGATTCCTGGTTGTAGTTATATTGTACGTGGCATGCGGTCACGTGTCCACTGTTTACCGAATAAGTGTATAGTTACACTATAAACTCGATGCGGTATGTATGTGTTTCATATATGTATATATATATATATATATATATATATATATATATATATATATATATATATATATATACTATCATAGACTATTAACTTTCAGTATAGAACTTCTGATATATACTATCAAATAACTGAGCAATCTTCCGTTCTGTTTCTGCGCTTGATATTCTATCTACGTTTGATGCTTTTTTTCTAAAAGCACTCTTTGCGCTCTCTTCTAAATCTTTGAATTATGGCTATCCTTTAGAGACCTGGCTGCAAAAAGTATTATCAGACTACTCCCATGTTTGTATCGGTCGGAAATAATCATCTTAGACAAAATTTTGATATCAGCGTTTATATTGTGTTCTTATAACTGCAAATCCGAATGTACGTCTGGTAATTTGTTCACAACTAACTGAATGTGTTCAAAATCTAAAAAGTAACTTCCAATTCGGGAATGGGCAAGTTGATTTTTCAACTTCAAAATGGTAAAAGTGCCAAAATTGTTTCCTGTATAATAATTAACAATTTTTTCTTGTAACTTTTTGTCATATGCTCAACAGTTCTTACACAATTTCAGGTTAAACAATTGTAAGTATGTCAATCATATATTATCTGTATAGAAAATACAAATTCTGTATCTATACATCAAGCAGTGTGTATAAGTAAAATAAACAGTACGCGTTCTACAAAACTCATATGCATTGTGTATTAAAACAATTAACTCAGTTAACTGTTACAATTAGTGATACCGCGAGAGATGAGGGAAACGAAACGAGTCGAAAATAAGTAAGCGAGACACGAGACGAAAATTAGAATTCTGATTTTCGATAAATATTCTAGGGCCAGTCGATTGTATCCTCTTTCAATATCTATAGATTTTTATTCTGTAAAAATGTACTAATCACAAATTACAATCCATGATTTTTTTTTTAATTGAATTTTTTCAAGAAAATCTGCCAACTGTTAAAACGAGACGTGAGGAGACAATAGAAAATCAATACAATAAATTTACAAGTTTACAAGTCAATACAATACAAGAGACATTCTAATCTTGTCTAGTCTTGCAGCATCACAAGTTACATTTTTTGGTAGTTCATTTCTATTGAACAATCTGTTATGAAACCTTTAAATTTATATATATCATCCCTAACAGCCTAATATATTATGAAAACATCCCTTCATAATTTAATTTTAAAGCACAAAATCGAAAATAAAGTTCAAAGTCTTTATATGTATATCTATATTTCTTTCCAATAAACACGTACAGCACCCACCTTCAAAATAATACCATCTTAAAAATAATAATAATTTTCGAGATATATTTATGCTACAATATCTATGATATCATCAATATAATATAATATATATATATATACATATATATCTTGTATATAATATTATATACAGTATATCTATCTGTCAATATGGCTATGTTGTGGTATTGTTTGATTCAAATCCTATGAGACAGCTGTTTGATGGGGGATTTGACACGTTTCACGATATGAGAAAATCTCTGTATCAATATTGGAGAAAACTTGCAACCAATTTTGTTTAATACATTGTGAATACATACAGCTAGCTAGCTAGAGCACAGAAGAAAGAAGACGTTGAACAACACCACCACCAACGGACGGTTTCAACCAGAGAAGCACACCATCAGCAGTGTATGTGTGTTAGCAGGTATGACTAGAAAACGGAAGTGGGTGAGCATGAAATGATGGGTGGTATATATCATATCCAAGGAAAATATGAGAAGATATTTATTGAAAGGTTTGATGATACCGATGATTCTTCGAGACAATGTAAATATAAAAGAACATTTAGAAATTTAATTGTTTTGATATCGGCACTTAATACTACACACTGTTGCCGTTCCACTTAACTCTCACGTGATCTTTACCGTATCTTTTTTTTTTAACTACACGGAGGAGACGAATAAAATATGGTTGTTTTATTCTTGATGGAAAGTATCAAAAAAAAGTAGAAGTGTGTACTTATGTACGCGTGTTAGAAGTTATGTTTCTTTGTCGTGATGAATTATGATAATTCAAAAGATCCTTAAAACTTTAAGTGTATTAACGAAATATTTGAATCAAATTATACAATTAATAAATTAATTTACACTAATTTACTCGCGTTAGAAACTATTCTTATCATTTATGTTCAATAAATTCAATAAAAATTTTATAAATATTTATTTGGAATATTCTCTGATTTTCGTTTAAATGCCAATATATATCATCAATTCAAACAGCTATAATGTTATTATGTGAGCCATTTTATACCCAGTATATGTAAATATATAAGGTATATTAAGTTTAGTCCCGACTTTGTAACGCTTGAAAATATTAATCCTTGACATAAATGCTTGTTATAGGTATTCATAAAATCACCTAATTCGGCCATTTCCGCATGCCCGTCCGTCTGTCCGTCTATCTGTGAACCCGATAACTCAAGAATGAAAAGAGATAACGAGCTGAAATGTATTCTAGAGCAAAAAATTAAGTTCAAGTTTGTTAATGGGCAAAATCGGAACGTGTTTCTCCCCGCCAGGAGGGGGGAAATATACGTCTTTGAACCATAAGAGATAGAAAAAAAATTTATGTACAAAAAATCTTCTACTTTTTAAAATAAACAACTTTTGAAAGAAAAATTTTTTTATTAACTCAATAGTTAGTTTTCTCATAATTTGTACTCAAAGAGCAAATATGGGAGGAGGAATTATACATCTTTGAAACCGTAAGAGATAGAAAAGAAATTTAATAACAAAAAATGTTTTTCTCTTTAAAATAAACAACTTTCGTTTGAAAAATTTTTCCATAAACTCCATAGTTTTCACAAAATTTGTGCTCAAAAGTTCCTCGGAATGCAAAAAATATCTTTAAAATCATAAGAGTTATTTTTTAAATTGTCGGACAATTCAAAGATTGTTAACAATTCAAACATTGATATACAACTCAGTATATACTGGGTATTCAAACAATTAACTCAGTTAGTTGTTACATTACTTGTTTTCTCTTATGTACTTAAACAAACTATTAGTTGCTAAGTGCGATTATAAATGAAATAAATACCTTAGTCAACATATTTAATTGTATATTTGATTAACATCATTATTTTGTAATGTGAATTGTATTGTTTAACGGAAATACCTAAACTAGAACATAATGTTTGATGAATCACTCATACCATATAAAGTATACACTTCAGTTTTTTTTTTTGTATGATTTCTCACACAACATGGTGTGGACACCATCAAACAACCTCTGTACGCAGAAATACAAAAAGAAAATAACGGTCTATATTCATAAAACATTTAAAAAAAAAATTATATTTACGTGTAATAAACTAAAAAAATGAATTTAATTACTCATATTATACCAACACTTCCCCCAATCTTGTAATATAGGCCACAAAAGTTCATTTATATGAATGAACACCTTTTATCGGTTTGAAGTGAGTTGTCAGATTTGATTACATAGTTACAGATCAAGCTAATACAAGTGTGCTCAAATGTCCAGCTTGTTCCTATTTTTAGGTATCCATAAGATCATATTAATAACTGACCTGAGGGTGGGGATTGAAACACATGGCTGATAATAATCTATTTTTAATGAAAAAATAATTTTTTTTGATATTTTAAATTTATTCACAGATAATGTATTTCAAAAATTTTGTTGATGCAGGTATTTCAATATAAACTATTAACTATATTAGAGATCTGGGCCGGCTGTTAACTTATACTGAACACTATGACTGGTTTCTGTTTGGGGCCACCAGGCGTCGTCACCAAAGTGATCAGTTATAAATTTTTTATGAAAGTAATTTCAGCTAAATCAGAGCATATGCTTTTTCAACGGACGAGTTTTCCTAAAATTAAATGGAAAATTGCATTAATAAATTAAAGTAATAAAATGATCTGTCTAGTGATTTTTGCTAGGATGAATATCCAAGAGGATTCTAGTACAGTTAGTGTATTATGGCAATGGCTAAAAATGATGTTCTTGATCATTTGATGGCCAATATTCATTTTGGACATCCATAACCTCTTTATATGTTATTATAGTCTGTATATAGAGGTAAATATAAATAATAAAGAAATATTTCTTATCAGAGTACACAATATTGTAAACACTTATTACACATTATAAATATTTGTTGAAGACTTTATTATCAGTTATGATTGTACCGTTCGTGGTGATGATTAGCGATTATAATACCGCGATGTATTTATATGAATCGTCTAAGTTTCTTTGAAAACACATTTTTATCTCTATAACGTGGATTAAAAAACGACATCTGCTTACCAAAGTTTCAAACAATATGTTGTATTGTCATCGGAAGGTTTCTCAATTCTCATTTATTTGAATTATTCGTTTTGTAGACCTGATAATTTGAGAACCATTCATTGGACCCTATTTTAATCAACGGCATCGTTTTTATCCGATCAAAATTTCCATAAATTAAGGTTTCTATCCAATTTGGAATCAAAAATATTTTGTCGAATTTTTACGATTTTTTTAAGGGGTACCCCTTTGAAAAATTACAAAAATAATTAAATAATTTTTTTCCCCTGATTTGAATGAAAATTGTTATTTAGGGTAATTTTGACCTAAAAATTACAAAAATCAGATTCATTTCATCATACAGGTAGTAAACTTTAAGATATTCGATCCACAATTTTCATTTTTTTGAATTATTGCATTTTGGACCAGGTAACTTAAGAGCCATACATCGGATCCTATTTTAATCAATTTTTTTATCGCGGCAAAATCAAGGTTTTGTCAGATTTAGAAACAAAAATATTTTGTCGCATTTTACGATTTATTTACCTTTGCAAAATTTAAAAAAAAAAATTAAAATTTGTTTCCCTTATTTGTATACAAATTGTAAGCTAGGGTAATTTTGACCTAAAAATATCAAAAATGTGGGTCATTTGGTCGTACGACTAATGTATTTCAAGATATTCGATCCACAATTCTCAATAATTTGAATTATAGCTATCTCAAGAATCATGATAAGTTATTGGTAATAAATTTTAATTTAAAGAGATTGATCATTTTTTCCTACCATTTTATGTATGATTTGCTTCAATTTTGTTTGCTGCATTTATTTTGAGGAAATCACATAAAATACATTACGCTATGTTGGATTTTGCCATAAATTAATAAAATAGTTTTGACAGCCAAAAATTTATATTTATTAACACAAATTTTAAGAAGAAATATTCAAATAACATAAATGAGAAAATAAATTATCATTTAAAATAGACAAATAATTCTGTGGTAGAAATATTTAAATGAGATTTATTTGTACATATTTGTTAGCATTATCACACGAATTCGGGTACCATTATGCAAAAAAAAATTATCTTTTCTGGGAAATTGGAAATTTAACACAAATGCAAATCGACAGGGAAGCTTGGTACATTTTCTAAAACGATTTATCTATAAGAAGATAAACTGTCTATTAAAAATCAATAAAATCTACTTATTGAGAGCCAAAAAATTGCTTAAACTGCAAAGTCTAAAACGGTACAACTTTGTATATCATTATTGGAAAATTGTTTCCAAACTGTTGGAAATATACCAAGGTATCTTGGTACTAGGGCCAAAGTATCTAGGTACTAGGGCCAAAATTAGATAACTTTAAAACATTAATTTGGACTATAGCTTTGTTAAGTTGCTTTTTGAAAACACTCTTATTTTGACCATTATCCGCCCAAAAATACGTTTTGTAAGATTTGAAACAAAAATTTAGAAACTTTACCGAATTTTACCAAAAAAAAATTTAACTAACGCTTTACTGAAATTTTTCAATCTGTTGGTAGAAATATAAGCCTCCGTGGCGCAATTGGCTAGCGCATTCGGCTGTTAACCGAAAGGTTGGTGGTTCGAGCCCACCCGGGGGCGATTACATTTTTAAAGTTTTTTTTTTTGAAACTACTTGATCGAATAATTTGCATTATGAGTACTGAACCTTACATTTATGGCAACACCAAGCATAATCTTTTCAGTATACAGGGTGAAGTAGTTGAGTTCCATAAGAGGGTATGTATGGGGTACGATTTTGGAACGAAATATCCTGAGACCTTTTTTTATTAGAAGGACCGTTAATTAATTATTAATTAATTAAGGAAACTAGGTTGAAACCAGAGTTGCAAAAAGTGCATATTTTTGATAAATCATTTTTGATAAAATTATCAATTTTTGGAAGAATGTATTACTTAATTATTTCAAATTATTAATTCCTTGAAAAGTGCATTAATTAAATTTTTTTTTTTTGCAAAATGTAATAAATTGTTTTAATAATAAATTTTAAAAAAAATGCGCAAATTAAATTCGTTAAATTATAAAGTTTTCGCAAAAGTGCATTTATTAAATTATTTTATTGATTAATTTTTTTATTAATGCAATTATTAAATTTTTCAATAAAATAATTTTATTAACGCACTTTTGAGAAAACTTTATAATTTAACGAATTTAATTTGCGCATTTTTTTAAAAATTTATTATTAAAACAATTTATTTATTACATTTAAAAAAAAAAAAAAATTTGAATTAATGCTCTTTTCAAGGAATTAATAATTTGAAAAATTTAAGTAATACATTCTTCCAAAAATTGATAATTAAATCAAAAATAGTATTATCAAAAAAATGAACTTTTTGCAACTCTGGTTTCAACCTAGTTTCCTTAATTAATTAATAATTAATAAACGGTTGGTCTAATAAAAAAATGTCTCAGGACTTTTCGTTCCAAAATCGTACCGTCTACCTACCCTCTTATGGAATTCGACTACTGGGACAGCCTGTATATATTTTGTATACAAAAATAATTCACCACTCAGAAAGATATAAAAATTCACATACATAAAAAAAAAATGTACGTGTACAAAAATATTTTAAAACAAAAACCATAACTCGTGACTTTTGCCGTCGCGACGAATGGTGTCGGTACATATATACTATCAGACATCATCTCTTCTGTTACCATATAGTATGTGTCGAATACATATAAATCATATATTATATATATATATATATATATATATGGAGTATATGGATGTATTTATGTAATATAACAGAAGATAATAATAACCGGTTTTTACCCCATGTATGTACAATATTATATGAGAGAGTATAGAATTTACAGCTCCCTTGTCGACTTACTACTCCCCTGACCTGTTAAACAATAATACGTATAAACAAATGAAGCTCACTGGGACTTCTCTCGTATATATGTACTCGTTCGTATATATGATGAGTGAATAGTTTTAATATCAAAGAGAAATAATCATTATCATTATTATTATTACGTCACATATATATATATACACCCGTGAGTATATATGTGGTATTTAAATCAAAATATGAATGAATTTTACTGTTTGAGAAATTAAACGTGATATTTATATGTTAGTTCCAATACACGAGTTTGGAGAATACTCAAAAAAATAATGCTCAAAGCGAGTAATGATTATTTCAAATGTACTAAAACGTATTATTTATATCAGATAGTGTACTAAATTTATACAAATGGTATCCATTTACGCGGTAAAGTCGTGTACTCAGTATTATATTTGTAATATAAGCGACAGATTTCAGAGGCGCTCGTTCGCTTTGCTGAGTCGTCAAGTCGGCCGCCATTATTAACGTAATACTTAAACAAGTCACTTGCGGCGTTTGCCGGGCGTTTGCAACTCTGTTGAAAAACGTAGGCAATGTAGTTACCATAAGGTACCTTTGACTAGATGGCCCTAGTGCTTACTATTGTATTTCCATCTAGCAGCTACTAAGGGAACTATATAGTTTGATATATAAATATCATATGCTATTATTGCAGTTGTTAAGTCTTTACATGCTTCAACTTGTGAAGAAGTAAATGTTGTAAAAGTGTGATAAACAGCTTATAGTGTGACAATAAAATCAATTGGTCAATTATTAACTGTTAACTTCTGCATTGTACGTAATTCTCCATCGTCGTTAAAGATTCCTAATCATCGTTTCCTAACAAACATATTACAATTATGGAAAAATGCTTTTAAACTTTTTTCATTCGGTTTTTGAAAAAATGCTTCGAATAAAAGGTACTCATTATAAATATGCTAACAACTTTTATCCAAAACATTTTCCCAAAAAACCGCATGAATAAGGTATTTGTACCTAAATCAAGTAAGCATTTTGAAAAATGAGCGCTGCTTTTGTGGTTCTTCGGTTTCGAATAAAAGTTGTTGGTATATTTATAATGATCAACTTTTATCTAAAGGATTTTTTTCGAAATCCTCAAATCCAAAAAAATTTTCATAATCTAGTAAAACGGAAATATTTCATATACATGAAGAGTTGTGAAGATCATTTTTTCTGTTACTCTCATATTTACGATTTTAATGTTTTCATACTTACATAACAATAAATATCACGATATCACGATGATATCTTAATATTTCTCTGAGAAAATTAACATAGACTACGTTGCTTCTCTATGAAGAAGGTATTTTTTAGATAATTTTAGAAAACTTCGATTCGAGAATAAAAACACAATTTTTCTTCAAAATAATTTATCAAATTTTTTTTATATTGACAGTCCTTGCTTATTTTGTGTGGAGGTAGTGTGATAAATTAATGATTACAATATATCTAAAGAATATAAACCGCAAAAATAATTAATCGTTAGCCAACGAAGATGAGACTAAAGAAGAATTCGCGCAATCTATTCAAAAAATAACAACCAACACATACAATAAGGAATTAGTAGTAAAAGTGAATCATTCATACCATGCCGGGGAGTGATATATTAAATTTAGTCACTGCGAATGTAAAGAACACAGAAAATATTATACACGGATGACCTCATTGTCTTGATTACACATACTTCTTCTTCTTCCTATCCCATATTATCGTGTCGAATAGATATCTCTTATAATATGTACAGGGTAGACTATTTCATAAGATCCATGCAATGTTCCAGCATACCACCACTTTTCGACAGATTTTGATCATTTTGTGTTCACAGGCCAAAAATAACGTTTTCTAATAAATCCCGAAGTTTCAGAATTTTTAGCCATTTAGAACGTGAGATAATTATTGTCAAAGTTATCTTTTTCTCTCACTCTCTCTCATTAGAAACATGTAAAACTTCATGCCCGCCCAACGATTATCTGTTGTATTAGAAAAAATATTCGACAAAATTTTTAAAAAAACTACGAGAGTAAAGCTTAATATTTATTATATAAATTTTTTTTTAAATCGTGTGTTACCGTTTTGTTTTCGAAATATAAAAGTTTAAAATTATTCCTTTTCTTCAACATAACATTATTTTGTATATGTGAACAGTGTTTTTGTCTATGTGTTGTATATGTGTGCTTATGCATTGGAGCTATAATAAAATCAGGTTTGTTGTACAGATTGCATAACAGTGCTGGAACGTCCTTAAGTATAAGTTGCTTTTGTGCCTCATAGTACTTGGCTTTACTCCTATTTTTAGATAAAACGAGAAAATCATTGACACTTTCATTAAAATCATTGAATTGTCTCACGTTTTGAGAACCTAGTGTAATGGAAAGACACAACAGATTGAAACAAGAGCCTCCGTGGCGCAATGGCTAGCGCGTTCGGCTGTTAACCGAAAGGTTGGTGGTTCGAGCCCACCCGGGGGCGGTGAATTTTTTTTAAAATTAAATATATTTTTTTAAATTTTGTTTGTGACAGAACATTATTCAAATTTCCAAATAAAAAAATCTTTTTATGATTATTATAACTTAGAATATAGAAATTACCAATTTAATAATATTATTTATCCAACCAGGGATACAAATATGCGAAAGTAGGAACTTTTATATGGAAGATAGTGTTAAATACCATTTAAAGTTAAACTTTTTTGGGCACGTAATGACAATTGAATCAGAGTGTTATTTCCAGCATGTAACGCTGATATAACACTCGAATAATGTAAATCGATGTTACACAGATTTCAATCCTACTATGTTGCGCAGTGTTTGGGAAGCATTCCGTTTTAAATGTGTATACAGACACAATGTATATAGTTATATACACACATCATGTTATGCTTATGAGAAACAGACAAGTCTGTATGTCACAGGGGCAGTGTAACCACCCACTTTTCAGTAGACAATAATTTTATTTTGTTTGTGATATGATTTTTGGATATTGAAAGACATGATCGTTATTATTTTGGTATATAGATACACCGCCACCGACATTTAAATTTGACTATACAGTTGAAATTAGGTAAAAGAATGTCTTAAAATAATATTAAAATTTTATGTCTTAATAATAGTGTTGACCTTATTTAGTATTATTATAATAAATTATTTAGAAAGATATATAACTTCTTACGCGCGTACATAAATACACACACTTTTCTATAATCTCAAAACAATACAAAATGGCAATGCAATAGGATTGACCTATTGTAGAACCATCTAATTAAAATTTATAATTGTCCTCTTGTTAATCGGTTAGACCTCCTCCAACAATTTTTGTGTACGATCACCAATATTTTTGGAGTAAATTGCATTGTTAAAATTAAAATGGACTACCCTATATATTTCCATTACATTATAAGTATCCACACAATGTAACTGTACATTTTGATATATTATAACTTGAGGTAATTATCTCAAGTTTTAATCGTTAACTTTTAATGTTTATTTACATTATGTACATATTGTATAAAGTTAGGTTAAGTACACATAACCTAAATATTTGATTCTTATACAATTATTTGAATTAAGATACTGTTTACATTTCATTTTGAATTTTAACTGCAATTTGAAAAACAAAAAAATAAGTGTGACTCTAGGGATCAACATCAAGAACCTCCATAGCATTGTGTCAAATCAAGGTTCAAATCTATTATGTTTAGGAAAAAAAAAATTTCAAACGAAAGTCTTCAGTAGAAAAACATTTAATATATTTTTGATGTGAAAACATCTGTAGCGAGACTACATCAGATTTTATATGGGGAGTGAAATGAAATTTCAGATTATACAATGTCACGTTTTCTATTAACGATCGACTATGTTACAATCGGCAATCATTGTTAAGTTGGAGATATTCATTCGTGTTTGTCAACCAATCACATTGTTCACTATAAATACGGCATTAACGTTTTTGCTTTCACATCATGCCTGGGTGCCGATAGATCATTCTTTTTAAAGTACTGTTTAAATGTTGTCATATCCTTAAAATATGTAGAAAATACCGACTGAGATATTCTTGCCCATTATAATAACATGTTAGATTACTACAAAGGAATAATTTTGTAATTTAAATATTTACAACGGACTCCCTAAATGTATTACATTGACTAACGCTTCACTGGAATTTTTATCAAAAGTATAATAATAAAATACTTGAGTCATTTTATAGAGTAAGCAAAAATTTGATATTAAAAATTTATAATCTGTTGCATGAAATATGAGCCTCCGTGGCGCAATTGGCTAGCGCGTTCGGCTGTTAACCGAAAGGTTGGTGGTTCGAGCCCACCCGGGGGCGAATCAATTTTTTAGGATCATTTCGTTTGTAACTTACTAAATTCTTATTCCAGTTTATTATAACCAAACTGTAAAAATATTTGTTCTAAAATTAGTCATTAAAAGAAGTCATTTCGCATTTGATGTTAAAGAACAAAAAAAAATTACCCTTAAGACATAATTAATACAATTCGATTAATACAATTTAATCGATCGGTTTAGTAATTTATAGAATTAGCAAACATTTTAAATCCAATTCTTATAATTTGTTAAGTTACACATGAGCCTCCGTGGCGCAATGGCTAGCGCGTTCGGCTGTTAACCGAAAGGTTGGTGGTTCGAGCCCACCCGGGGGCGATTACCTTTTTTTTAAATTATTTTTTTATCAGTTAGTTTGTAACTTAAAATGTTATTGAAATTTTCGAAAAAAAAATCTCTTTTCATGATTATTATAAAAAATCAGTTTGCTATTTAATTTTAAGAACAAAACAAAAATTAGCCTAAAGACTTTATAATTAATCGACCACACCCTTTAGTTTCTATTGTTATCCTTGATTAGCTCTTTTAAAAAACAAGAAGGTAAAAAAACAACATTCAACTAATTTTGTATTGTTAAACCCTCATATTTCTTGTTATTTTTTTTTGGAGTATATTGTGTCTGAAAATACCTAAAATAAATCATAATAAACAATATAATACTAGTATGGAATTTGAAACGGAAGTACTTAAATCTTAACGAATTATAAATGTTCATTCAAAACATAAATAAATGACCTGATATATTATTAAAAGCATTGTTGTAATCATAATTTCCATTTTAATAATAAACCTAATTAATTAAGTTTTATACGATGTATAAATATTGTTAAAACTATCAAATTTAAGTAACATTATTTATATGTGTAGTCGTGTATGTATATATATAGGGTTAAAATCTATTATATATAAAGCCATATTCATACTAAAAGTTTTATTCGCATACGATAGCAGTTTGCGTTATCATATGTTACGATTGAATATTTAAGATATACTTCTGTTGAAATGGTTTGCGTAAAATAATGATTGAAAATTTGGCTACAGTTTTCACAACGTTCCGAGGATTATCACAAAGGATTACAGACCCAAACATTCAAATGAGCCGAAAACCTTGAATATATAATAATCTGAATGGTTCTGATAGCGAACTTAATGAGGAAAAGGGCAAGGCGAACTGAAAACTATCTTGGTATTCGATTTTCATTTGTAAAAGAAAATTAAGATCACTGAATTTCATAGGAGAGTCCACTATATAAATTAAATTACCAACTTTTTTGAATGATGAGGAAGAAATTTGGGTTAAATAGTCTGATATAAAAATGATTCAAGGCTGACTGTTACCAGAACAAAACGACTTATAAAATCAGTGGATCTACCGAAAAAAGACGAAATTCATACACAATGTGATGACTCATATTTTAACATAGTTTATGCATCTTGAAATTCTGTCAGTCTGTGACTTTTAGATACTTAATATAATTACAGACTAATTAAGAAGATTACATTTATAATCCATCGTCAACGGATGTTCATTGACGCATATGATTTACTTGTGTTTTAACTATTAAGACCGATTAAAATTTTAATCGGATCATACCAGAAGGTTCACATAATCGAAACAAATTTAGTTGGTTAATAAAAATTTAACTATTGTATTATAAACACTTGTATAATTTAAAAGTTCTAACGAACTGATTTGTTCTAGACGAACTCATCTGTTTCACGACAGGAAAATCGTTTGGTCTTTCCATTTTTACTGTAATCTTTACGATCGTTTCATCTTCTTTGAGACATTTTCAAAACAAATTGTTTTGAAAATGTCTCAAAGAAGATGAAACGATCGTCAACAATTATTTTAAATAAATAATTACAAGTCGAATTAGCAAATAAAAATTGTGTTTTTATTATTAATATTTTTAACCGTTACAAAGTCGGAACTAGACGTATAATATCCTCATATTTACGATATAAACCAGGTATAATAAGATTATATAACAAGAGATTCAGTAATGTGAGTGTTAACCTACCATTAAATTCTTAAATATGTTAAAAGTGAATCAATGAACATATTATATTAACTGACGTATGACAAAGATAGAATTTCTATAAAAAAAACTTTACGCATAAAACTCATTTAATATATTTATTATTGTTAAATCTATATATAAACTATATCTATTGTACTCTTTCTAGCACAACAATTTATGATAGAAATCGATAGATATTATGATTACCCCGTATAAATTTTAATAGTATTTTGGTGGGTGAATCACATATGGTTTTAACGTGTATTGTGTACCCTTATGTTGTATGCAGTAAAAACTACCCCATATAAATATATATATATATATATATATATATATATATATATATATATATATATATATATATATAATGTAATTTCATAGTTATCTCAATTGCTACTACTGTGCTGATGCCTCTTTGCTATAGTTACGCTCCTTTACGCTTTTACTCTATTAACTGTGTGCAATGAAGGTTGTCGCATTTTATACATAGAAAACTAATAATAAGGCATTTCAATGTGAAACTATATTCATTTTTCTTGCTTGCCATGATTTGATTCCCCCTCTAATTGTGTAGATTGTGTATAGTATTATTATACATGCTAGAACAAAAATAGTAGAAAAAAATGGGGTAATTTTTTTCCCTATGAATTGTGGAAAAAACTCAATTTTAAATAATATTTCTGTTATTTCGAAGTTGATGATGATATTTATTGATAAGTTTTTGCATATGGTATATTGTTTGGAATAATTCATACAAATTGGAAACTTAATCGTTGAATATGTAGGATGGTACCCAAGATATCCTGGTATATTCCATTTGAAACCAGAGCTAATAAATGTTATTTAAAAAAAAGGCAATTTATTGGACTTTAAACCAATCTCTATGTTTGCCTATTTAATAATTAATACAAGTTTGAAGGTGGTAATGAAGTGTAACCTTACCACATATCTATTACACTATGGCGACTATACCGTCTGTTTTGGAAAGCTTTGCTAATAGAGAATCAATGTTAAATATTATTTACTATAATAATTACACAATGCTTCATAAAGAAATATAAATAGTGGAAGTACTCTGTCAATAATCTGTCAATAGTGTGTGTGTGCATACATAATGAATAAAAATATTATAAATTAAGTGGACATGACTACATCCCCACTCTTAAATAGCGTCAAACATCAATTAACATCATACCACAAGCAGACAGATGTTTGTAAGTATGTGTATGTATGTATGGTTTTATAGTAAATATTTTATTTATTTATTTCACATTGATTCCCTATTAGAAATGCTTTTGAAAACAGACTGTATATATTGAAGTCCAAGATTTAAGGTAAAATTATGTTACATTACCCAAATGTTGAAGAAAAAAATTCTTATGGTAGAGGAGATTTGCTTACCTAAAACAAAATAAAAACATATAATTAATATAAATATAATTAAAATCCAAACCATAATAGAATTGTAACCAGAACCATTTCATATTTATTAGTTTTTTGCTCCATCATTTCCCTCACAATTTCGATTTCTCGGCTTATATTCGAGTTTTTGGATACGACAAATTCAAAATGAACAACAATATTTACAAAATTTTACAATTGCTTTGTGCCGAATTCATTCGATTGTCAACAAAAAAAAAATGTTTTAAATAAAATAAAATTTGGAAAAATGAACACCGTTATTACTGTCAATAATATCATATTCTTGAATTGCAGTTAGATGTGTAGGAAAATCGTCCTCCAAAATTTGTTTACAAACTTTTTTTTACATAAATACACACACCGTGTTCAACAAATATTTCTCAGATGCAACGTCAAAATACTATTCTATATATCAAGGCGTACATAACCGTCAAATCCTTGTTTTTCTTTTTTAGTTTTACAGTGATTATCACAGCTACAAGATTTCCAAAAAAGTTTTCCCTTCAAAATATTTACAGTTTAAAGGTCACGATACTACACTCGACTAAATACCCGCAATATATTATATTTATGATGTGCCAATAATAACCTTTTTGACCTCCATTAGAGTTACTGAATCCTTAAAATAATTACAATAAATAAGCTTAAGAATTACATACACTCTCTGAATCATTGTAACACTTATCCTACAGGATATAATAAATATATATATATATATATATATACATATATACATGTAATATACAATTTAATATGAGGGTTAGTAATTTCTATGTCCATGTGAAATAAAACGAATGGGGGGGGGGGGGGAGAGTTCATACCGTATTCCGTACGTATTTGGTAAGATTATTATAGTCCAGTAATATTTGCAACTGGACTTGGACAGACTGGGGACGGCTGTCATAAATTGTAAAGCCAGATACATATATTTGTGTAGAACATGCATATTATACACGTGCCACTTAAAGCATTATTGCACACTACTCGTGTGTGTGTGCAGGCGGTGGTCATATCTCGTCGTATAGTAGCCAGTTGGTAGTAGTCGGTCATTTTAAATGTTGTGAATCGATTACTTCTTGTATTATTATTGTGAACTGAACCCACTTGTATATTTGTTGTGTACACACTACATACTATCTACCAAACATCAAAGTATCACATGATATGTAGTTTAGTACTATATATGAGATAGATAGTCGACTAGTAGCTAAAACCAAATAATACTATCCAATATTAGTAGCACTTATGAAGATTATTATTATTAACTAGTGAATGTGGAAGATTAGTGAATATACACTAATTTTTTTACCCCTATATATGAAATAAATATATAAGGATTTTATAAGTTTAGTCTCAACTTTGTAACGGGTGAGAATAGGGATCGGAGAAAAATAAATTTTGATATATCGCTTGTTCGTCCATATGGCCACACCTGAAGAGCTAAAAAGTTTTGTCCCAATTTCCTAGATCAAAATTTTTTGTATTTTATAAATACGTATTTCGACTACCAAGTAG
Source organism: Nineta flava (assembly GCA_963920215.1). Classification (NCBI taxonomy): domain Eukaryota; kingdom Metazoa; phylum Arthropoda; class Insecta; order Neuroptera; family Chrysopidae; genus Nineta; species Nineta flava. The sequence continues at coordinate 84,140,689 of OY986043.1, read as the reverse complement.
TCATCACCAAAAAATGTGCAGACCGTCACCAAATTAGCAACAAGTAACATCTCCTCGAAGAATAATTACAATTAGCTAATTCATACTGATGATGACAACTTGGTAGTCGAAATACGTATTTATAAAATACAAAAAATTTTGATCTAGGAAATTGGGGCAAAAAATCGAAATTTATTTCGAAAAATCTTAGAGTTCTCTTTAATATTATTTATAAATCCAAGTGTATTTTTGTAACTAACCATTTATAGGAAATTTCTTAATAATAATTGGTTTATGTATCAATTTGATTACTCCAAAATTTTGCTTTTCTTTCTCAAAAGGTTACAGTTCATTTGTGCCGAATCTATTAGATTTTCGAAACAAAAGTTGTTAAAATTTTTATTCGTAATGGATTCGATATAAATCGACAATATTTGAAAAACAATCGACACTTTTGGAATTGATACAATAAATTACTTTTTTTTGAATTAAAAACTCAAAAATGTTCGAATTGGTTTTGATTGAGAATGAAACAAAGATTCAAATGTAATAATGTAAGGCATTTCGTGATTCATACAGCCGGAATTCTCTCGATGCTCTTTTGAAATGATATCCTTGACAATGTGGAACTCTGATCTAATTTAAGAGTTTTTTCAATACAGTTTTTAACAATAATTTCTTCTATATTCTTATATTTTTATTATTTTTACATAATTTAAACACTGTATTGCTCATTATTATAGATATAGTACGTTTCATTTATCGGAAAAAGAAGAGCTTTGGAATGTTATCTATCAATATAGAAAAAAAAATCTCCCGCAATGAAGATAGGAAACTTAATATGTGTTTCATAGTAAAAATATTCCAAACTACTTTTTCAATTATTTAAAATTCCTTAAATATTATTAGAATTATATAAAGAAAAATTATATACTTAAAAATAACTCTAAACAAATAAAAATAATAAAAAGTAGAGAAAAAACAATACAAAACAAATACTTATAAACATTGAAAGTAGTATCGTAAAGTAGTTTTTTCTCGGCTACATCTAGCAGTAGTATAAAATCAAGTGCAATATTCTTAAAGCATAGGTGGGCAGACCTTGACTGGACTCAGCTCTGAGTGAGAGGTAGGAAGAGAGATAGAGTAAATATAGGGTATCCTACCAATTATTATTATTTTCGTTTTTTTATTAAAATATTTTCTGAAAAAAATATAATGATACCAACTCTTTTTTATGGTCAATATTATACAAAGTATACAATACATTGAATACATACTCTGGAATTTTTGGTTGGTAATTTGGGGCATAAAATGTACCTTTATTATATTTGTGTATGAATATAAAATATAAATGTTATATAAATAATAAAAGATAAATTTTTGACCATTTTCGTTTACCGCTTGACAATTGTAAACCACTTGTAAATTTTTTGATGGTTTAACTTTAGTTTAGATTTTAGAATTAGATTTTTGGAAATTCCAAATAATTTGCCTAAACTATTCATATCGGAGAAGTAATAAACAATTATTTACCTGGTTTAATTATTTTTTTTGTTAGTAGGGGGTATAGTGTCATGGGAATTTGATGACACTGGATACAATAAAGATGCCAAGGATAAATCTGGGTGGGGGGGGGGGGGGGTTGTGAATTTGTTACTCATTTCTAAATGGTTAAATTTAACATAAAGTGAGAATACATATGTTGTTGTAATTATTGTTATTGCTATCATCATTATTGTTGTTATTATTATTATTATTCTGTTTTTTGGTGTATCTCTCCATATTGTAAAAGATATTTTTTAAACAAAAAATATTTTATAAAACTAATTCTAAATTGATTGAATAAATTAAAGGAAAATAATCGGTAGCAACCTGTATTGAAAAATCGTTTCGTCTTACTTCAAAACATAACTTTTTTACTTACTCTCACCCAGCTTATGGAGAGTCGTTCGACTCCGGCGAGCGTCTGCGCCCACCTCTGTTTAACATAATAAGAAAAAAAAACTCCCCAAATATAAAATTTATTTAGTATTTTAGTTTTATTGGTCTCAAATTAAAAAAGCAATATATTTTCGCTTGAAGAAATCAAACAAGAAATCTTAATAAGAAAACTTTCATTTCGAATCAAGACTGAATTTTCGAGATCGGAAGCCGCATTTTAACAAAAACAAAATTTTTCATTATAGTTAAAAGTTATACCGATAAAGTTAAAACAATTATAAATTTGTTTTCAAAAATATTTCAAAATAAATCACAAACAAAAATTTGCTGATACGCTATCGATGCTTTTGACGCTGTCAGCACATCGTCTTCATCGGAAAGTTTTGAAAGACGTTAATGTTGTGTAAAAATATTTAGGCCAAATAAAGTTATTCGATCGAAAATTACTTTTCAAGTTTCGCAGATTTCAATAAACAGCAACAATATTTTTGTATTGTACTGCATGATACCTAGAAAATGAACTTTCTAGGTATCAGGATATAAACACACCTCCAATATGTTTCGAATAAATTCGCAACAGAGTAACTAGTCGTTATATAGAAAATAACTTCAAACAGATTTTAAAATTAAAAAAGAAATAAGATCGTTTCGTGATCTTTAATTAATTTCTCCTCATTTATCTGTGTACCGGAGTAGTAAGTTAGTATTTACTTAAAACGAAGTAGAAAATTTTTTTCATTTCGACGAAAGTTATGAAAATAAGAGAATATTTATATTATATATAAAAGAAATATAAAAAAAAAAAATCAAGATAAAAAAAATGGATCAAGTGTATAGTTGCTAGTAATATGGGAAGACATTTAATAGCATTCAACGAGTGTTAATAAGAACAAAAAGTTAAGAGAGAATTTCACTATATACAATTCGAAATACTTTTGCATATCGTTTGTCTTTTTCTAATTCATACTCTTTAGAAGATGCTGTTTATTCTTTTTGTTCTATACACTGTTTACAAAAAGTCTCAAAATTTATTAATGAAAAATGTAAACCCTAAAAGATCTACTGCCCTTTATTTATTTAATACTCTCAAGTATTGGATTATCTAGAAGGCTGCTCATTTCCTTAGGAGGCATTCTAAATTTTCAGCAATTTCTTCATAGAATCTGCATCATCTCCCCTTCCAGGCTTAGACTCCCGAGGTGTTAGTTGAGACAACAGTAGTTCGCTAGAACTCTTGCTAGCTGATGTTTTGTATTTGTTGTCAAAACATTCCTGAAATGTTCCTTCAGAGGCATAATCTGTTAGTTTCTTCGCCTTTCCTGATCTATCTGTGATAGAAGTGATGCCTTAAACTGCATTAACGATCCGGGCCTCAATCTTTCGCACCTTTTCTTACCAGACTGTCTGATATTTTATCTCTATCTATATCCTTACATGAGCTAAAACCCCGGCAAATTGTGAGCCTTATTTTGCCACACCAGACATATTTTAAGATGACATTAGAACTCAGCGAAGCATCCTATTTGGCTGTAAAGATTCTCTGAAGGACTTTCTGAGATGTTTTTCGAGTCTATAGTAGTCTGTTAGAAATCTTGCTAGCAGATGCAGTTGACAAAATGATTCCCGGAGCCTCCAGAAACAACGTCTGTTATCTTCGTCATCTTTCCTGATCTGTCCGTACTAAAAGTAACATCCAAAGTTGCAATACAGTTCCTTTTTTGACACCTCTTTGCATGTCAGGCTATCTGCTGTTTTATCTCTCTTCACCGTTTACATGATCTGATTCCTAGGTGTGATACCCTAGTAAGTTGTAAGTCTTGGTACTCTCAAGCATATAAGAGCTAGAATTAAAAATCAGAGTGGCTAACTGTATCCCACTATTAATATATTCTACTGTTGTAAAATGAGCGTTCAAGAATTTGTAAAAAATTTCTTAGTATTTCGTCAAACTGAAATTCAGACATTTTGTTTTTAAGACACATTGTAGTTGCAGTACTCATCAACAGTGGGTTAATATGATAGATAGATATTTAAATAGTTGAACTAGAGGTGGGAGTAAGAGTGGGGATAAGATGATGATGATGATCACATGGTATGTATTTAAAAGTAGTATAAAATAGTTAGGTTGCTTTATAATATGTATGCATTACACTAATATATATATATATATACATAAACTTTATATGCGGGAATTAAAATTGTTCTTTAAACGTTGAAACTTGTTAGCAAGAAAACTTTAATGAAAAATTAAATCGTTCGTATAGCCAGCCAGCCGGCTTGAGCCAGCCAACTAACCTAACCAACGCTTGTGTGTGTGTGTCTGATAGCTAGCTCTTGCTAGCAGTAGCTATATGCCAATAAATAGAAGAGAATTGTGTTAATACTATTTTTACTTCTTTTGTTGTAAGAAGTAATATGGTGTAGTACGACTTGTGTTACACCAATGTTAAAAATTGTCTTCTTCTTCCATGTTGTAATTATTACCATGGTAAAGTACATGGATTTATTTAATTTTGTCATTACTAATTATTTATGTAATGTTTTTCAATTGTGTGGTGTGAATATACCACAATCTAAATGGTTCGTATTTCATATCGGATTCGTCTAATAAAGGATTGGTTAGTGTGGTCATTTATTTTACCTGTCTTTAGTTTACTTGTCTGGTTATACAAGTAGCCGAACAGTCTGAAGTATGGAACAGACGCAGAACATGATTGATTGTTGCAGCAACATTGAACTCCGCCTACAAAATATTTTCTGTACAGACGTGCAACCAAAATTATAAAACATAAAATTATTAGTTTATTATTTTATTATTTTATGACGCTAGTCATAAAAATTCAATCATTTCTCATCTTGTCTCCATCTATCTCATTTAATTTGTATAGTTTATTTATATGTATGTATCTAGTTTATTTATATGTATAAAACTAGTGTTGGATAATATCTATATATTATTATTACAAATAATAAAATATATAATGTAAATTGTAACCAATCTAGGTAATAAAACATAATAAAATATTAGGAAAGCATAAAATATTAGATAATATGACCAATTTTAACAGGAACATTTAACTCCTCCTACAATATATCAAATAATTTTGATTTTTACAGCAACCGTTCAAGGACATGTTTTTTGTTGCTGCAACCATTATACACATTTGCAACATAATAGGTTGCTGCATAATGCTACTGCACAATGTTCCTCGTTTGTAGGAACTCCCTATAACGCGCTATGTTTACTTTGAACTGGTTGATTACGGGATCGTTAGTTGACTAAACTGTCAGCGTATGGACAAGAACGAAGTAACCGGCTATGTTGGTGATGGTTTTCTGCAGTCTCCAAAATAATATAGTCTAATGAATCTCTTGGTTGCCACTTAGTACTTCAGAGGATAGCTAAAAGTATCATGTAGAAATTGAACGCTAGGGAAGATTTTGTGAACGAGACTTGTCACTTTTATAAGAGAATGACTGTGAGAGGATATTTGATATTTGAGAAAATTTCATATACTATTTTCTCAATTCCCAAACGACACAATTCAACTTTGCAACAGGCTAAAGGCACCGAAATTTGCAAAAAGTGTAACTAAGTCGTATTGTTTACTAGGCTTATTTAAGACCTATTTCGAGTAGAATGACGCATACACAAATTACCATGAGTGTTACAATATAAAATATTATGATTAATATTTAGAAAAATAATGACTCCCAACAGTCGGTGTTTAGTTAGTTTCAGAGCTTCGAACATCAGTTTAAAAAAAGTATTTTTGCATGCTGAAAGCACTACCATGGGGTATCATCATATACTAAGATCTATTAAGAAGATATTGTGTCGGTGTATCTCTTCTATTAGAAAGATAGATAGCATATATAGCTCTTTTCTTCCTCAACTGCACCAGGAGCTTTATATATGTATGATATAACTAACTCACTAAAAAACCATATTTTTCTATTTATACGAAAACTTTCGTATATATATATATATATATATATATATATATATACATAATTTTTTTTAAACTCATTAATACTTTTCTGCAATGTTCCGCAGAAGTTTTACAGTACAGAAAAATAGTTAAATGAGAATCAACGTTGTGAAGACGAAGATGAACTAGAATTTTCTACAACACGTTTTCTTCGTTATGTTGTATGTTTTTATTTTTTTTATTTTTAACATTCTTTATTTACTTTTTAAGCCACCATAATAGTAAATTACATCACTAAAACTCATATATAAAACTATTATATAACATATTTAAATCGGTTTATATCGGCATGATGACGAATCGAGGGGCGGGGGCAAGCAGAGAGAGGTGGGTAAGTAAGGATGGATTTATATAGGGCATGTTTGATTAAATTTTTTAGAATATAAAACGATTCAGGGTTATGTCATGATATAAAACAACGGTGTTAAGAATACGTTATTTACACTTAGTCTCTCTCTCTCTTCCTGGGCTGAACTTCCTGAATGAACGAACACGGCCTTTTAAATGCACATCTATTGACTATTCAAGGCCCAAACAAAAAAGGCAATCGTAGTAGCTGACTTTTCTTAAGGATGTACGAGCGCTGATGTATAGTCCATTTATAAAATTCTTCAAAATCGTATATAGTACATTCATAAGAGTCCACAATAATGTTAATTATCTTTTGTAGTAAGTTAAAATTAGGCCCGTCATATTGGGCCTATCAAAAACCGCTAACAGAAATATAATCTACCCGAAATCTCAGTTGTTTTCTTAAATATCTGGGTCATACCGGAATTTTTTTGGATCAATCTCATTATTAATATTTCTATTTTCTATGGCATAGTTTTTTTTAATCGTCTTATTTTATTCCAAGTGAAATTTATCCAAATATGTCAAAATATGTGTAACAATATGGGTTTCTCCATAAAAGCAATGCATTAAAGCTGGAACTTTTAACATTTAATAATGAATTCAAGACCCCCGCAATCCCCCCCCCCCACTGAAACTTTTATAATTTGAATTATATACACTTCAACTACAAGCCTTAATCTTTTTGAAGCTTGAGTGCTCGTACATCCTTAATAAAAAAACATTCGTCAAGCCCAATATTTTACAAACTATAAATCGATAGGAAACATCATACTTTTTGAGTCTATGGTACGTTTGTAAATAAACCAATGAAGTCCGTTTTCACTACCATGTACTAGTCAAATTGGTCGAGCTGTTAAAGGCACTCTGCTCGGAAGTGGGAGGTTGCTGGTTCGATTCCCAACGGTGGCAGTTTGGCAAATATATTAATTTAAACAAAATTAATGGGTCGGTTAATTGACTAAACTGTTGGCATATGGAAAAGAAGGAAAGTAACCGGCTATGCTTGTGAAGGTTTTCTGCAGTTTCCTTACATAAACTCAATATCAGCGTAGTTCCTTTCAAAGTCACCTGCAGTCGCATAACCTACAAAATCCTTGTCGTTTCACTGGTCCTTGGACTGGTAAAAAGGTATAGAAAAGCCTCATTACTAGGTTTCGATATTTCCACCGATGACAATACAATAAAAGGATGATCACTGTGGGTGATCTTTTGATATGATTTGAAATTAGACACTGAAATCGAAAATTGGTGGTTGCGATGAAATACATTAACTATAAAAATACAGACAATAGGGAATATGCATGAAAATTTTTTTTCACTTGAATTGAAGCATGTTTACTTGAAAAATATCAAGGTAAAATTACTTTTTAAATAACTTTAAAAATAAGCGAGATATGAATGATTGAAATTCCCGATCAGACAAAGAGGGCGATAGCCCTCTTAATATGTTATGTGACGTCATATTACACTTTCACCATTTAAAATACACGTAAAAATCCGTTTTTAGTATTTTTGCAAGAAAGAGACAGATAATAATTTTTAAAAGCTTATAGTTTCCTTGATATTTGTTGGATTTTAATTTCGTTTTAAAATATTATTACAGTATTAACTGTATTTTCATATTCTGAAAATAAATGTGAAAAAAAATTTTCATGCATATTCCCTATTATAAAAATTCAAATGATTAGTCCTCGTAACAGTTTCGCAACTCCTAGAACATTCTGTAATTTTGTACCTGAAATACAAATTATTATGCAGCTCTCATTCACCACATCGCACATCAAACTCTAGCTGTTCTACCATGATGATCATTATAAATGTTTGTCCGATACACAATTTGTAATTAATTCATTATTGTAGCTAATTATTATTTAATGTTTTTAAAAAAACAATAACAAAAAAACAAAAACTTTTGTGTTTATAACAGCAGTACATTGCACGCATCAACCTAATGTAAAAATAAAATCGGTTATGTCTAGTCACTGGCTAGCATGATCCAAGCTTTTAATATGGAAGCACACGTGATTTGTTAACCAGTATAAAGGAACTTAAACTATTCCAAAAAAAAAAATGCAAATCTTTAATAAACCGTATCGAAAGTTGATTTTTTTTATTGCAGTCCAACATCATTAAGGGGAAAAATCAAACAGAAGGAAAGACGATCCTACAGATAGATGGAAACCAAAAATTGGGAGAAATTTATCATCAGCAAAATTCTGGTAAATTAATATTACTACAATTTTTCTCTAATATTTTATACAGAACTATTTGCGTTTATAATGTTCTTATATTTATAATAATAAATCTGGCCTCGGCCGAATCCTACAGCTTCATCTGATTAAAATAGTACCTCTTGCCCGGAGGCATCTTGCCTTCGGGTGACAACTTTGTTTTCAAGGAGGGCACAGAGAACCCCTTGGTCTAGGTGCTAGGGACCCGTATGCGGTACCCCTGTTTCTGATTATTATTATTATTATTATTATAAAAATTCGTATACACAAAAATTCCTTCCACTCCACTCACATCCTCACATCCTCAGGCATCACAATGGACCTTATGGTCGAAGTGCAGCCCGTCCAGGGCAGCCGCTACAATCATCTATCTATTTGTCTATAATGAATATTGTTATGGTCACTGTGGTAACTTGAATTCCTATTCAATATGATTTCTTCCTTTTACGAAAATTCTCGTTTAGTTTAAGCAGCTCCTATGCACTCTAAAGTAGCGCTAATTTTGTATAGTTGATTTGAGCTTTATGCATTCGGTTTTTGGAAAAATGTTTCGTGTAAAAGTTGTTAGTATATTTGTAATAAACAACTTTTGTTCGAAGTATTTTTTCGAAAACCGAATTAATAAGGGCACAAATCAATTATAAAATTTAAAAAGATCAACTATTGTGGACCATAGTAAATATCTATAGTAATTCGAGGAATTTCAATAAGTTATTTAACCATTTAGTAAACATTTTTTACGTGAAAGAAAAGAAGAAAAACTACTCCCCTCTCCCAGCTACCGTGTAAATAAACACAGCGAAAAATATAAAAATATCAAATATGTATACAACATAAAATTTTCCCATTTATTTCAGGAAGTAAAGTGTTTGTGAAAATTCATATTCATTTGTTTTTCAATCATGTTTGAGCTATGTTTTTGATTATATAAATACATACAAACACACACACAAACATATATATATATATATATATATATATATATACATATATATATATATATATATATATATGTTTTTCAATATATTTATTAGAGCACACAAGCCATGGATAGATGGAGTATCTAGCGAGCTGGAGCTATACAGTATAGATATTTATTGCTATTTGGTGTTTTCACCCCTTTTTTTCACAACACTGTACCACAATCTAATGTGGCGTCAGTCAGACAGTGAATGAGCGTATATTTTCCATATATTATTGGTTATGGGTTGGTTAATAAATAATATGGAAAATTTTTTAATGTAAAAACCACATCAAACATAAAAATTAGTATATATATATATATATATATATATATATATATATATATATATATATATATAATGGATATTTATTTCATTGTTGAATGAATGGTTGAGCTTAAATGGTTTATACATTTTTTACAATAGTTTAAAAAAAAAACCATAATTCGTACTGGAAAAAGAAACCGTAATTAAAAATTTATTGCTTTGATTGCTTTTCGGTTCATAGTACAATCAAATTACAAAAAACTTGAAGCGATATGAAATGTAAATTTACAGAAAAACACACAAATAATTTATTAATTCAATTCAAAGCGGTGATTTGAGAACTTGAAATGTCTCATCAAACATCTGACCACAGTATCTTTTCGTTTCCTTCATTAAGGAAATGGTTAAACCGTAGTCAGGGCTAAGCTTGTCGGCCTGAGAGAAAAATTGTATTAAGAAAATTGTGCTCATAATTTTATCTAATTGATAATAGCCATGCATCAAATCTATACAACTAACAAATATCGAAAAAATTTCAAATAAATAAAAAAACGCAAGAATTTATGCTAAGACAGAAAATTTAGCCAAGGTCTTTATTGAATAGTTTTACACGGTAAGTTACGCATAGCTACCGAACTACTTAAGATTTAAGCTCGTAAAATATTTGTACTTCGGGAACATATAAACTAAAGTATATGAAAAATGACATGTGACCATTTTTCAATTGGCAATCTTTGTCATCGATTTATTTGTAAAAAGCTGTCATTTAGTCATATTTAAACTGAATATTAAATACAGATTTCAAATCACAATGTCTAGACCTAGTGGGTGGTCTAGTGGAAAATCAATTGAATAGTGAAAAAAAAGGATACTCTTAAATAGAAAACGAAAGGTTTATGAGGCTTTAGAGAATATATTTTACTTTAATAGAATTTTGTTTAGAATATTTGTAATATACTCAAGTTTTAACATCCGTTTAATTGTAAAAAAAAAAATATTATGAAACCAATTAAAAAGGGCTTTTAACTTAAAACTAATCATTCACCCTTACACATATTATAAAGCGGTACTTCCGTTAACATGGCATCATAAAAAAAAGTATATTATATATATATATATATATATATATATATATATATATATTTATATAATTTCTTGAGTGTGCGATGTACAATGTCCATGCATACATCAAAAACTATCTAAGAAGTTGGTATTTTGCAACGATAGTTTATGCGATATTTTAGTTAGATACAAAATATATCTACACTGATAGAAGTAATTTCTTGCAGTAAGAAAAAAAATTTTAAACCAAGAATTTCTGACTTTTATACATAGGGAAGATAATATATATTTGGTATAAGAAAATAAGTATCTTGACATGATGATTTCTTTGGACCAAGATGCTAAAATTTCGGACAAAAACATACATTTGTTTAATGAAACTTTTTAAAGAAATAATGATATACTTCAGTTAAATATATATCTACTTCAGTTAAGAAGCTGCATAAACTTCCTCTTCTTGCGTTTTCAATTTATTTTTAATAAGAAAAATACTTTTTTTTTTAACGAAAATTTCATTTTCTTGACTAAAGAATCACAAGAGTATTTGGCCAAGAAAGTCTCTCTTAAGTCAAGACTAACGAACTCTACTTTAAAGAATTTTAATCACCGTTCAAGAGTTTTAGTTTCTTTGCTCAACTAAACATATTTTTTTGGCTCGATTTCGTAGTCTTGAATGAAAACAACGGTTTCTTTATTGAAGCAAATATTTTGTAGAATATATATATTCTTGAGGAAATAAATACCTTCTATCAGTGTAACAGGAACAAACCTATTTCCTGAGATTTTTCAGGAATATATACAAAAGCTCTGTATTTAACAAAAAGATATATGAATGTCTATAAAAATCATAAACAATAAAAGGCCTCGTTTCCTGTAGAGTTTGCCGTCGTATGTATTATCGGCTTCCAAAGTATTCTTCAAAGTTTTGCACTTTGTGTATTCCGAATAAAATTCACTTTTGAAAAAATTCTTAGACAGAAGTTACGTTTCTAAACAAACAATTTCTATTCGAAACAATTCTTCTGAAATATAAACCACTTATGAGGCGATTTTTCAACGGGTCGTTGTTTTCATGCTTATTATAAACACAGTTATCAAATCACACGTTCCCTGTGACAAGCGTTTAATCAAAAGGATGTTCCAAAAATAATCAATATATGAAAATGGACGTAATCCATACGGTTACAGTCAATTATAATGTAATTTATTTTTTGTCCACATTTAAATGATGTTACTATACTACATTCAAGGAGTGCATCTTATGATAATACTTCAATCAATCATTCGATATATTTAATTGATTTAGGGGTACTTGACAAATGACATTTGGATTCAACATGCTAGGGCTTTTAGAAATATTTACTTATAAATAGACAATTTGATGGTAACAATTGAATTTTATTCAATAATTAATTTAACAGTTTAATACTTCTTTATCAAAGCGTGAATTTTTTCAATTATTTTTTCTATAATCGAAGCTCGAAAACTTAAAACCTTTTTAATTCTTAGGAAATTTCACATTGTTTTCTTTGGATTTTGATAGACAGATTTCAGATTATGATACAAAGTTTCATAAAAACGTTTGTTGTCCTCAAAGAAACGATTCTTTTTTGTTTTAAAGTGATTTTTCTAGATTTTGTACGTTTAAAGATGAATATATAAGATGTCTAGGCGGTCTTTGCAAAGAATTTGCATACGTTACACCTTTTCCCATATAAGATTCAATTGGTTCACGAGTTAAAATCAAATGATGCACAAATACGCATTCATTATATAAATCATAATGTTACTTATGGGCTACTCTTTAAAATCAAATCAGTAGAGACGTCCATAATATTGAATTTACCATCTTAGTCAAATAATAAGAAATAAAAACATATGAACATCAGATAGTGGGAAATTATACACGGTTTACAACATCATCCTGATGATAGCTCAGTTAACAGAGCAAACACTGGGCTGAAATCGCAAAGATCTTGGGTTCAATCCCCAGCCAAGATGTGTAAGATTTTACATATCACCAGAATACCATTGATATCAAAATAATGTTATCAATATTCAGACATATGACTTTAATGTCCAACTAACTAAACACTAGTCACCTCTGTTAGTATAACATAACCGAAAGGCAACCATACTATTATTTCTGTATCTTATGATGAATTATAAAAATAGTAAAATTATATTTTAATATTATTTAATGGAAATTGAAAACAAAAATAGACTGAAAACAAACAAAAAAAGAATACGGTCTTCTGTTCATTACAGTTTTCGAAATATTTCCTTCATTTATAAATAGAAAAAGAGGAAAAAGAAAGCCATGAACAACAAATTTAAATTAATAAATTTTAAACATTTATTTCACATTTTCCATATAAATAAGTAAAATAATAAAAATAAAATTGTATTATATAAAATGGTATATATATATATATATATATAAATATATAAATATATATATATATATATATATATATATATATATATATATAACAACTACAAACTATTATTATCATATTTATAATAAATGTAACATAAACAGCTCTAGCTAGCTCAGTACTCAATATAAAGCTCTCTGAAGCTCTGCTGCTGTTCAGTCAAGTTTCACACAATTCTGAATGAATAGATTTGAAACAACTAAGGGTAACAAAACTAACTACCCTTACATTCATTGTATGTAAGTGAATAGTATGTTGTATAGGTAAGTTTTAATATATATATATATATATAAATATATATATATATATATATATATATATATATATATATATATATATATATATATATATATATATATATATATACATGTTTGCACCTTTTTCACAATGTAATAGAGAAAGTTTAAAGTTTTAATCGTAAATAGTTATTTCTGTTTAAATATAAATTATACATACCGGTTAGTATCAAAGATACGGAATGATCTATGAAACAAAATCGCTTCAACGAAACAATCACAGCTGCGTAAATAAATAAATCAGTTATTTCGAAAAGGCCCTATCGGCATATAGTACATTTTCATTATGTGTCAAGTTTGGAGTTGTATTTTATCGATCCCCGACCTTTGCCGAAGTAATGGTAAACTACAACCATCAACTTGGTCCATATGGAAGTATGTCTAATATAGCCCTTTCATAGGACTGTGATTTTCTTCGAATAAAATGTATTTTCAAAGTTAATTAGGAAATTTAAAAAAGTGGATATGGTGTTTTCATAATCCCTGATTCTAATATACTTATATATAGCTACTAGCATTGCAATGTGGAAATTTTGATGAAGAAGCCATACGTACGTAATTCCTGGATAATATTTTGAATCTAATTTCAAAAAATGAAAATGAAAAAATGCACAAACATAATGAACTAAGATATGAAAACTGTGTACTCATGTTCTCATAGTAACATAGCACATTTATTAATAATAATTCAAATTAAATTGCCGAAAATTTTATAATTTTGTATCGACATACAAAACGATCCATTCTTTCGACGAGTTTGTTTGAGCCCTTGACTCAAATATTAGCGCATATTATAAAATATGTATAATAAAAAATTAAATTTCGTATCAAATATTTGTAAAATATTTCTATCGAACATTTTGGTTCGAGAATCATAAATTTTTGTGTGTATACTTAAACGCAATACTATACCATTGTCGATCCCCTGTTCGGTTATGAAGACACAAGTATAAAAGAACAAGCGTATTCTATATAGACTACCACATTATTCTCTAAATAGTCGATTTAGAAAATCGGCCATTTAAAAATCGGCCAGTGGACTATAAGGTCACACTGTAAGCATCACAGTGGACTGTGATGCCTAAGGATGTGAGGATGTGAGTGGAGCGGAAGGAGTTTTTGTGTATAGACTAGGAATTGGTTGGATATCCGGTTGCAACCGACTATGATAGGAACTATGCCGATATTCCACTGGAGTTCGTGAAGGAAACTGCAGAAAACCTTCTCAAGCATAGCCGGTTTCTTCGTCCTTGTCCATACGCTGACAGTTTAGTCTCTTTCTTTTTCTTAATAATTGACAAACTGCCGATGTTGGGATTCGAACCCATAACCTCCCAGTTACCAAGTAGGCATACTGCGCAGACATAAAGCCTTAGATTAATCGGCCACTTGGATTGGTAAACTGTGGGGTAACTAAAGATCATAGATCACATTATTTTATGAACATTATTGTTAGTTAAAATACAAATCCAATGAATAAAGAGCATTTTATAGTTAATATTATTGAAAGGCGACAAGCATAACAAAATACCCGTAGACACTTTTGAGTAGTAACTACCTGTCTGTCTGTCCGTCTAATAAAGGTATTTTAAAATAATATATATATTTTCACCTATTTAAAACAATGGATTAGGAAACTCTATATAATGAATAAAATCGTTTCATGTATTTGAAATATCAAGAGACCATGATGTTTCACAGTAGACTAAATTTGCACTTGAGTGCTGGTTGCTATTTAATTCACACATTTCTAAAACACCTAGACAGACCGGTTACCGAACGAAAGTATCTATATATTAACGTCTATGAAGTTAGCACAGCCGAATGAGCACAATCGATTTTAATTAACACAACGATTTAGTACTCTTTTTGTGCTAATTAATTGGACAATTTTTGTGCTCTTACCATTTAGCTGAAATCGATGGCTGGGTCAGCTTTCAAAAAAGCTAGCACAGCAATATATGAAAAATGTTTTTATTTAATTTTAACTGGCACAGCGATTTAGTGATAATTATGTGCTTATTCAGAATATGTCATACGACAAAATTTCGGATCACTATTTGCCAAAAAGCACCCCCATCTCGACGAGGTGCAAGAGTAAAATACTCAAAATTCTCTGCGCGGGGGTGTTTTTTTGACAAATGGTGATCCGAAATTTTTTACTATGACATATTTTGAAAGCACAAAATTAGCACTAAATCGCTGTGCCAGTGAAAATTAAATAAACATTTCACTGCAAAAAAAATTTAAATTGCGCAATAAATTAGCACAAAAATAGCACTAAATCGCTGTGTTAATTAAAATCGATTGTGCTCATTCGGGTGTGCTAACTTTATAGACGTTATATATTATTAGAGTGCGGGTGTTTGTGTGTGTGTGTGTATATATATTTATCTATTATTGTGAATTTATAAATTATAAAACACTTTATTTATTCAATGCAAAAAAATTAAAATAAAATAAAAACACATTAAAGAAAATAAATAGAACTTGTTGAAGTGATTGATTAATATGATAAATAATTATTATTTAAATAAATAATAAATAAATGTTAAAGATATAATTGATCTTTATTAGATTGAATTATGACATATTATGTATTTATATGTAAATTATCAAAGTTGTTAACATCCAAAGCAACCGTGATAAAAGAGAGAAGTTATAGTTGTTAAGCAACAGATAAAAATGATAAATAAAATTATAATAATAATTTAATGAAAATGCGATACCGCTACATACTTCCCCCCATCAACTAATAAAGAAAAACGACTAGAAAAAGGTTGTAACATAAAACAACCTTGTTCACTCGGAAAAAACTTTAATAGTTGATGTACATCTTAAAATTAAATACAAAGTAAATTAAGAAAAGATTAACATTGAAAAAAGTATGCAGGTTTTAGCCTGTCAATCGAAATAGAGGTAGGTTTGTTATTGATATCAATAACAAAAAATTTAGGAAATCTCTTGATAACAGAGAAAGGACCTCTATAATTACAAGATAGTGGAGGTTTGACATGATCCTCGCGTATAAAAACTTTTTTTGATGAATCTAAATCTTTGGGTAAAAATACATTTTTGTTGGTGAACTGTCTGGTAAAGAAAAATTTTGCATTTATCATTCTATTTTTCAACTCTCGAGTAGATTGTTGAACAGAATGATATATATCAACGTTTTCTGAAAAGAAATCATATGGTAATCGAAGAGGAATCCCATATAAAATTTCTGCAGAAGAAAGGTTAATATCCTCCTTGACCGAGGAGCGCAAATTTAGAAGTACCCAAGGTAAAATTTTGTACCAGTTATTATTTTTTTGACAGCAATTTAAAGAAATTTTGAGTGACCGGTTAAACCGTTCAATAATACCGTTGCTGTTAGGGTGATACGCAGTAGTGGAAATATGCTTAATCCCTAGAGAAGACAAAAAATCTTTCCACATATGTGATTGAAATTGTTTACCTTGATCAGTAGTGATCCTCGTAGGTAAACCAAAACGCGAGAACCAAGAGGCAATCAAATTGTTAATAATTTCTTCCGACGTGATAGTTTTGATTGGAATAGCCTCGACCCAACGCGAAAAACGATCAATGATAGTGAAGATATACCGATATCCTTCACTAGGAGGAAGAGGTCCAACAATATCTAAATGTAAGAAAGAAAATTTGATACTTGGTTCTTCAATTGGCATAAAATCACTTTTAGTGTGACGAGTGATTTTATTTAATTGGCAGATCGGACATGATCGTGTCAAATTTTTGATTCGTGAAATAAGATTAGGGTTAAAAAAGAATGTGCGTACTTTTTTCAAGGTTTGTCTAATTGATGGATGACCAAGATTATGGACAGCTTTCCATACATCTTCTATATCAATGTCAGATACGAAGATTCTGAGAATTTTCAAAGAAGTCTCCACATAAACCTTAAAAAGAGAATTCGGAGGAGTACGAATTTCTAAAGAATATTTTGGATTTTTTATCAAATTAATAAGAAGAGGATCACATTTCTGGTGATCAGAAATCTTCTTAATATCAATCAAATCAATACCTGAAGGTAGTGAAATTGTATTAATTCGAGATAAACAATCAGCCGGAATGTTTTCACTACCTTTAATGTATCTAAGATCAGTTGTATATTGACTGACAAAGTTTAAATGACGTATATCACGATTTAATAAATTTTCATTACGAGAATTAATAGCACTTATTAAAGGTTTGTGGTCAGTCCAAATAAAAAAATTTCGATTTGAAATGAAATGACGAAACTTTTTTATGCCAAAAACAATAGCTAATAATTCTCTTGAAAATGTACTATATCGTCTTTCAGTGTCTGTCAGTTTTCTTGATGTGAAAGCGAGTGGCTTCCAGACGTTATGAATTTTTTGTTGCAAAACTGCACCAATGCCAGTACCGGAGGAATCAGTGAGAATGCAAGTT
This sequence comes from Nineta flava, assembly GCA_963920215.1. Taxonomy (NCBI): domain Eukaryota; kingdom Metazoa; phylum Arthropoda; class Insecta; order Neuroptera; family Chrysopidae; genus Nineta; species Nineta flava. The sequence continues at coordinate 84,122,733 of OY986043.1, read as the reverse complement.
TCAGCGTTCGAAACAGGATGTGCTAATTTAACAATATCAATTAATTTTTGTTTAGCTAAATTAAAAGCTGAAATTGCACGTTCATCAAGAATAACTGACTTCGTTGAAGTTTTACCGTGTTCAACAAGTTTATTCAATGGAGCTAAAATGTCACCACAATTCCGAATAAAGCGATTATAAAAGTTAATCATCCCAAGAAAATTTCGGAGTGATTTTTGATCGTTCGGAATAGGAAAATTTGAAATAGATTCAACTTTGGAAGGAATAGGGGTGATTCCTTCAGAATCTACGTGATGTCCTAAAAAATCTAATTTTGTTACACCAAAAATAGATTTCGAAGAATTTATTAAAATTCCAGCTTCATTGAGATTGAATTTTTCTGATTTGGTTAAATTTGGAAAAGAATTTAAGATTTCCGTAAATTGATTTTGAAGTGAGATCACTTCAACGCATGAATTAATAGGTTTTAATAATGTTTGATTTTTAAAATCGATATTCAAATTAAATTTCTTTAGAAAATCTAAACCTAGAATGCCATGATAAATAATAAATAAATGTTAAAGATATAATTGATCTTTATTAGATTGAATTATGACATATTATGTATTTATATGTAAATTATCAAAGTTGTTAACATCCAAAGCAACCGTGATAAAAGAGAGAAGTTATAGTTGTTAAGCAACAGATAAAAATGATAAATAAAATTATAATAATAATTTAATGAAAATGCGATACCGCTACAAACTAATCCTTTGTTACTACTACGGAAAAATATATTTTGAAGTAGAGGAACATTTTTTTTGGCTTTTGGATTCTTAAACGATTTTTTCTCCAAATAAACATTTAAAATAATATAAACGAAAGATGTAAAGGAAGCAAATTAAGAAATGAAATATATTTCGAAAACAATGTATCAAATTTTCAAATCAACTTTTTTTGGTATTTTTTAGAATCGAAATTATCTTATATATAAATTTCCATTAAATAAGAGAGAAAATAAAATTAATAAAACAACGACATCAAGACAGTGAGAAATCATATGCATTCCAGTACCATAGTATCTCGTAGCTCAGAGGCAGAGCGTTGGCCTTTTTATATCAAGCAAGTATTTTGATGTCCAAAAATGTTGTTCTTAATAGCATTAAAACATAATTTTCTTCAATTAACTATATGTGTATCGTTTTTCATGTCAAAATAATCCAAGTAATTCATGCAATTACCTTTAGTCACAGTGGATATAATTCAAACAATACAATTTACGTTAAAGTTTAAATTTCCATATTATTTTCTCAAGTTTACTTCATTCAATTTATTTAAAATTAAATAGATTTTCACAATGATTATTATCATTATTATTATTATTATAATGTTTTGGTAAGTTTATTTGTCACAATTGTTTTTGGTTTTCGCAGTTTAGTATTATATAAATATATAATATATATATATATATATATATATGTGTGTATATATTAAAGGAAGGAAATGAAAAAGTAATGGGTCGCTTCACACATTTATATGTGATACATTTTCCGAGTTTAATAATCATAATTTTCTACAGAAAATTCATAATACATTGTATTTAATATAATAATGTGTAAGAGTACGGTCCAGTTAGCGGTAGTAATGTCCACTTCAGGACTATTATCAGAAAAAAAGTATATTAAAATATTTTCGTTGTAAGGGTGACTGATCTATTCCATGGATATTGCCCAATTGATGGACATCCATTTCTATACAAGACGGTTGATAAACATGGCTTTGGATATGTTTTAAAATGGTCATTAAGGACCCACTAATCGGTACAAAATTCTGTATTTATGATCAATGGAGTTTCTATCTTATAAACTTTGTAATATAGATTCATTTTGTGGACTTTTTAACAAATATATTTCAATTTATGAAACTTGGGCACAAAGTGATGGAAAGTGAGTCTGTTTCACTGATATGACGTGATCGACTTCATGATAACGTCGTTCCTGATAGCCTTTCCAAAGATTATAAACATCATTTTTGAGATGTAACTCTCATTTGATTTCGAATAGATGAAAGCCAAACATTGTTCTGGGTAAAAATCTTCCTGTCGAAATTTCAGTAATACTACATGTATTTCAACATTTTTTTTATCCATAATACCACAAAGCATCACTTTGTTGAATATGTTGAACCAACATTTTCTGCCAATTTCTTTTAGTATTACAATTTTCTACATGATTATTTGTCTCCCTGCTATAAATTCGGAATAATAGCAATATTGGCATGGTGATGAGGAATTATAAAATTTTTTCTGTATAATTCAGTATTACGCTTTTACAAAAAATGAATATATAAATCTCCTAGCTTGCCAAAGAAGCATGGCAAGCTCAATAAACAATGTGCAGACGGGATTAAGGTACACCAAATTGACGATCGCGAGTTAAACTGAAAACTTTTGCGAGTGATCACTGTACAAGGCAAGAATTGATGAGTGAGTGACATATGATGGTTTCTGAAAGAGGCCTTTGTCCAACCTACAGGCTCCTATTATTAATATTTATACTTAAAACATGCTGAATTCATATTTTCAATTATTTTTCAATAAAATAATGATGATTTATGTGTAAAAAAAAAAAAAATTTACGCTCCAAAAGATTCAATGAATTGTGTCCGTTATTAAAATAATAAAATAATAATTTATGCAGTGAAATTTTTGGCCATTATTAATATTATTATTTTGTTGTTGAAAATTGACAGAGGATGCACCAAAAATTTGATTAATATTTTAACCGAATTTATTATTCTACATATCTCATAACAATAATAATATTTGACATAAATTATCATCACATAGAATACAATATTTTGATTCTATTATAACACACACTTATACACTCACATACACACACACACTCACACACACAACCATACACATAAATAAATTTCATCGAAATAAAATTATTGTTGAAAAAGAAATACAATAAAATCGAGAAAAAAAAACACAATTGGTTTTGTTTGGAAAAAATTAGGAAAAAAAAAGGTGAATAATTAATATCAAACTCAGGCATTAATATTTGTGAATTGTTTTAATTACAAATCAATGAAAATTTATTTGTTATTCAGGCGAGACATTTTTATGGTTATGTATGTGCCTGTCTAAACAACATAGTGGTGATAATGTTTTTTGTAATTGAAAAGTATTTGTGAAAGTTTTTCAAGGTTTTTTAAACTTTCTAGATACTTATCGTTTCTTCTTCTTTTTTTTTTTTAATTCGTCATTTTCAATTATCTACCATTTTCGTGTCTAGGTTGTACAAGAAGTTCCAGACAGCATCAAAAATACCGTCCAAATAAAAATATACCAGAGTATATTCCTTCATTTGGTTAATAATACCGAGACTAGAATCCGAACCCAGCGGGTGTAAGATAATTGAAAACCTTGATTAGTGAAAGAAGGTAAAGCGAGTTTTTAATTAGAGAACCTTTGATTTTCCATTTGTTCTGGATAAAATATAAAATATTTATTACAAAAGTTACAATTAAATACAATTAATAATAATATATAAAATCAAATACATTATTATTCAATTTAAGTATGTTCATATATATAAATAATATATATATTATTTATTATTAATTAACAAATATTGTTATTTTATTACAATATAATTAAAATATATATGCTAGTACTAGAGTTCTAGTATCAGTGAATTTAACTAGAAAACAATATTTAGTAGTAATGTGAATAATAATTTTATCTTTGAATATATATATATATTTTAAACTAATCAACAAAAACTATATATATATTTATATATATATATATATATATATATATATATATATATATATATATATATATATATATATATATATATATATATATATATATATATATGTGTGTGTGTATGTGTGTATTAATATTACATATGAAATTTTAGCTACATTTATTTTGTATGAAAATAATTATTATATAGGTTGATTAAAAAAAAACATGTGAGTCATTCGTTGTGAAGCTGGAAAACCATCAAAAACTACAACAGTTATGATACTCTGAGAAATTCATCAGCAGTTTACAAGATATCGTATAAAATAGAGATTTATTAATACGCTTTTATTAACTTGGTATGTATGTTTCTATGTATCTATGTATGTAACGAAATCTTTGAACGTGATTTTTACCCACTTCAAAACGTCGGATTAAAATGAAACTTTGTGTGTATATGTAGTTTGGATGACAATGCATTTTTATGGTAAACATGACCGGGATCGGTAAGGAGAAGGGGGAGTTTAGAGGGAGGAGAAATCAAAAAATTTGGTATATCTTTCTTAATATTAAAAAAATCGAAAAACATATAAGAAGTAAAGTTGTAGAAAATTAGTCTTACTATAATTAATTAAGTTCCTTATCATTTTTTCTGTTTCTCTAATATTTACAGAGATTTGATGGTTTAAGATTGATTCACCTTCTATAATTAATGGGGCGAATACTTGACTAAATTGTCGACGTATGAACAAGAATGAAGTAACCGGCTATGCTTGTAAACGATTTCAGCAGTTTCCCTTCACGAACTTCAGGCAAATATCGGTATAGTTCCTAGTCTGTATACAAATTCCTTGTTTTCCACCCACATCATTAATATATAGTTATAAAAGCTCTGTTATAGATCGTCAAGCCATTTTTGTTATTTCTTATGATGAAGACTAGTGTATTGTTTAGAAATTACCACCATATTATTTTCTTCGTGATATTTATCTCCGTGTAGGTAAAGATGCATATAAATTATTTTAAGAAACGGACATCTAATCTAATCTAAATTCATCATATGCAGTATAATTATAGTATAATACTTTGTAAATACAGGCAATCCCATACAGGATATATATATATATATATATATATACCGATTTCAAATCAAATGATTTATATTATAAAATTGTTTAAATTTGTAAATAAACCACAAATTCAGGGGTCAATAACAAACTGTTGTTTGTTTGTATGTTACCATTTATATATACATATATATATGTATATATATATATATATATATATATATATATATATATATATATATATATATATATATATATATAAAATATAATATCATTTCTCTCAATCGTTTGTTTTATTAGTGCAACAAAATGTTCTATTTGTTATCTTTGTCACTCTTCCATGTAGAGCACGAGCACAAGCAATGGATACTACATATCACAAAACCGGAACCACAATATACAACAAACACAACAATTCAATGATTTTATAACAAACATTTAAAATCTATAAATAAGTGGATATGATGATGGTATACTAATGGTTGGCAGTGGTTGGTGATGTGATGTGGGGATGTTGTAGTGTAGTGTATGTGGGAGAGGATGAAGAAGTACGGGTTTGGTTTATACTGTGTATATTTATGTGTATCCATCTCTATACCACTATATAGATAGGTAGGTATCTACTTTACCTACCAATTTTGTAACCACACAATATGTATTTAATTATTATACAATAGTATGTTTTACTTGATATCTTATTATTTTTGTATTTTAATTCCATAATATTTTTTGATTAGTTTAAAAATTTGATTGTAGAATTGTTGGGAGATTCCGTTTTCATCTCCTTCCTGTCTATTTTCAAAAAAGGGTTGAATTCATTCCTGTATAAGTTGGCAGGACAAAATGGAATTTTCAGATTTTTTATCTCTACTATTATAAAATTCTAAATGTCTGTTTGTTTGTTCGAACATCACGCAAAACTACTGGTCCGATTTTGACGAAACTTTTTTGTTTAAAAGTTTATGTAAAAATTCAACTCCGCAACGAGAAATAATATTAGAAAACAATTTCTGAAATATAAATTTGGTGGAATTGTCGATAAGTAATGGACGCGGTGGGAATGATATAATATTTAAAGTAGTGGATGTGATGGGAAATTACATTGAGGTTTTTCTTCTTAAAATAACGGGAGCCGGATAAAACAATAAAATGAGAGCGAAGCCGCGGGTCTAAGGGTCCATTATATAAAAGTATAAAATTCAAATTTAAAAGTCAATACTTCATTGCCAAAAATTAATTAAATAACTACTTTGAATGTTTTCTAAACCGAATCCTCATTTTTCTTCAATGCAAATTAAAACTAATTGAAGTAATATTGATGACGTTTCACGTATTCTAAATAATGAACACTTTAAAAGGGATGAAAAACGGGATATGTTACGTTGCATCAGGTGACAAACCTTTCATAGAAAGTTATCTAATGAATTTTTAAAATCTTGTTTATTGAATATTTAAAAGGTATTTGGCCCTTTTACATCAACCAAATACCATTCTGTATTCGATTTAAAAGGCGATGTTATAAAATAGGGAATTTGAAATTTATGATCAATCCTCTTATAGATATCCCTCTTTATGGGATAATGTCACTTAATAGTTATGGTTTTCGATTTGGTAATATTCTTTTTATTAAAATCAATGTTTGGAAATGTTTTAAGTATGACTGTTTTTATTTTAAATAGAAGTTCTTCGATTGTAACTAGCCTTCGAAAGTTCTATCCAGTATTTTAATTTTTCAGTTCAGGAAAAATTTTATAAATACCTACAAAGTCTACATCAATCAGGTATTTAGGTATTTTTTCCTCTTGTATACAATTTCAGATAATATCTCACCATAGAATGAATAGAAACATTTTCTACATTTAAACTATTTTCACTGAAACAAAAAATAAGTTTTGAGTCTGGCACTCAGGCATGATGTGAAAACATATCCTACTAGCTGAAAAATCCGCCGTTACTAGGGCTTAAAAAAATTATTATAGGAAATTTATATCAAATAATTATTTTTTTCTAAATTTTGACATTTTAAAATAGTCAATTTTTCTATATTTTAAATATATTGACAAATAGTTTATTTTCAAAATTTTGTTAATGCAGATATTTCTGTTGAAACTATATTTATATACAATGTTAAATACGAATGCGGATGATTGCCGATCGTCACATAGCCGATCGTTACTATGAAAACGCGGCACATTTTAATCTGGAATTTCATTTCACACCCCATATGAAATCATACTTGCATAGCCTCGCTATAAATTTTTTCACATCAAAAAAATATAAGTGAGGTCACTGAAGAGTAAGACGAAATATATTTAAATAAATAGTTATAATGTCAGATTTTATTTCTCTGAGAATGGGATCAATTTAGGAGTGTTTTTTTGCAAGAATCCATGCAGTTGGTACATATTTACTAGCCATTTTCAAGAACAACAAATTTTGGGCGCCATCTTCCTTTTATGATTAGCAAATAGTTTACTTACTTCTTGATATTCGATTATCAAATGATAATTAATGAGGTTTCTAGGTTTTTCTAACTCTAATGCTTTCTAACGCTTTTTTTTCTAACTCTAGGTTTTTGAAATAAAATTTCAAATTCGCCCTAATACCTAGATCAGTTTTTGTAATATAAATACGTATTTCGACTACAAAGTAGTCATCATCAGTAAAAAATCATCATTTCGAGGACAAAGTAGTCATCGTCAATATAAAATTAGCTAGTCGTAATTTACTCTTTAACTATTAGAAATAGACAGAAAATAGAGATCAATAGACAAAAATAAAAATAAAATTTGGTGAAACTGAATAAAATCACAGACAAACATTTCAATTTTGTAGACAATATTTTTTACTAATGAATATTGTGAATATTAATTTTAATAGGTACAACAACAAAAAAAAAAAAAAAACAAATAAAATGCTATCCGATTTTATAATACTATTTATTTATGCGAGCGAACGTGTTCGTGCAGTATTTAAAATTATTTTTTATTTTTTAAATACATTTCATTTTTTTTTTTTTTTAATATTAAAAATATTATATATAATACAATATTATTATGTTTGTTTTATATAAAATATTGTAATCATAAATAAATTTGGTTTTATAAATAAACAAATATATAAATAAATATGTATGGAGAAAAATATTTAATATTTAAATTATTTATTTTGTGGTTTTTTCATAAAATATTTAACAATAAAAAAAAAAAGGTAATTACAGATATGAAAAGAATAAATAGTTTTCCATGTAGGTACCCAAAATAAAACGGTACCTTTTAATTAATATTGCTTAGTGAACAGATAATGTGCTACCATCAATTTCTGTGATAAACTCTGATAAAGAATTAAAATTTAGAGTCTCTCGAGTTATTATACAGTTGGATCCAATTAACATAAACATAGAATTACAATTGATATTTCGATAAATTATAGTAAAATTATGTATTACAATTTTTCCGCTCACAAGTTTGATAGTATAGTTTATAGTCTCTATAGAAATGTCACCAACAAAATTTCAATAAAAAAAAGCACATTTTCAACTGTTAAAATTTAGAAAAAAATAATTATTCGATATAAACTTTCTATGCTTTATTCGATATATACTTTCTTTCGTAAGAATTGGATTCATTCCATTGCTCGTTGGAATAATAATGAAGAATGAAACTACAAACCAACACACAAAAATTAATTTTGTTTTAAGGTATTTCCAAACTATTTTTAGGTTGTCAAGAACTTCACGAAATTCACAATATTAGTAAAATGAATCCTCAGAAATAAGCTGAACTTTTTTGATAATTTATCACCATGACGTTTTTGAGAAAATCGTTATGTAAGTTGGAGAAATTTAACACACATTTCCATAAACATGGTGAAATGAAATGCACCATTCCGACGGTTTTTACTTCGAACTCTCTCTATATAGTCACGGTTGTTCTGAAATTTGACACATACTTTCCTCAATTCCTTAGAAATATTTTTCCTTAAAACTTTGGGAGAATGACTATCGGATGGTTAAGGTTTTTGATAAAATATGCGTAAAAAAGTGCATTTTTTTCATGTCTGCAGCAGAAGATTATTTTTTATGGTTCAGTTGGCATCATGAGTACCGCCGCGCTGTTTGAAAGTCGTTTGAAATTATATACTAATTTATGTATGATGACTAGTATATGTATGATATGTTATGTGACGAATGGGAACACTGACGACAACGGACAACTGTTTTTTAACAACGCGCACGAGTACCAAGATTTTTTTTTCACATATAATTTTTTATATAGTTCTTTTCGCACGGGTACCCGATCAGTTGACATAGTTTGGAAATACCTTAAGACTAAATAATATAAAATAAAATTTAAAGTTTAAAAAAACTAAAAAAACACGCTTTTGACAACAAAATTAATGTAAACAAAAGAATGGGGTGTTTTCTACGCTATCTTGTAAAATTAGAGCCATTATGAAGCCGTAAGTAGAGACCACCCCATGATTTTGTTTACATTAAAATTAATTTTGTTGTCAATTTTTTTATTCTATTTCTAATTGAAATTATTTTTTATTTTTTAGTTCATATTGCAAAAGCATTTTTTTCTAAATTTTATATGAAACATTGGCATAAATAATTATTCAAAACACCATTTCTAATCTAAATAAATATTAATTTAGAACAAAGTAAAGTTTATATCGAAATCCGTCGAATTCGTACATTAACCACCGGATACTTAATACCTTATGTCCAGTCAGAGATAAACTGACCACCTGACTAAAAACTATTACAATTAATCAATGAACATTGGAAATATTTATATGCATACAAATGTACACAATAAATATTTATATTTTCTATAAATTATATTTACGATATGACAGTTTCTATTTCCCCTTTTGCACTATCTAAAATTTACACATACACAGGAACAATTTTGTTGTGTATATATGGGGACTAAAATATTTCGGGAGTTTCCCAAACTAAATAGTTTACACAAACATATATATATATCTATTTTGCATATTAATTGAATATAGTTTTCAAATAAATTCACCATATATATATTTAAACAGGGTGTTCCGTAAGTAGTCGAGTTCCATAAGAAGCTAGATAGAGTACGATTTTGGAAGAAAAAGTCCTGAGACATTTTTTTATTAGAAGCACCGTTAATTAATTATTAATTAATTAAGGAAACTAATTAAATAATTAATTAAATTAATTTTATCTGTCGCTCGTATCCACAGAAACAGGTAAAATTTAAGGATCCCGCCCCTTTAGGATCTTTGTTTTATGGGGGTGCATAATTTTATTAATGCACTATTGAGAAAACCTTATAATTTAACGAATTTAATTTGAGAATTTTCTTTAAATTTATTATTAAAACAATTTATTTATTACATTTTTCAAACAATAAAAAAATTTGATTAATGCATTTAATAATTTGAAAAATTTAAGCAATAAATTTTTCCAAAAATTGATAATTAAATCAAAAATAAATCATCAAAAAAAGGCAATTTTTGCAAGTCGGGTTTCAACCTAGTTTCCTTAATAAATAAATAATTAATTAATGGTGCACGTTTAATAAAAAAATGTCTCAGGACTTTTCGTTCCAAAATCGTACCCTCTACTTACCCTCTTGTGGAAGTCGACTACTTACGGGACAACCTATATATATATATATATATATATATATATATATATATATATATATATATATATATATATATATATATATAAATAATTCGTACTGTAATTAACAAACTTGATATATTAATATTGATAAGAAAGGCTCCACCAGTGTTGTGTTGTCGCCGGTACAAACGTATGCTTTATGTCCGATATAAACATTTTACAATTTACGGTACGGGTTTTTGGTTTGAGATACCTCTAAAAACAAATATTTTCCTGCATTTTCCTGCTACAAAGTTGATTTTATGTATAGCAATAGTATGAGAATAGGGAATTTGATTCAGCAGATATGAAGAGGCAGATATTTTTGATCGATACATACAAAATAACATATACACACACGAAACCGGAAATTATAATGACCTGAACTACAACATCTTTAACAGGAAATAAACTGATGACTAACTTACAGATCAGTGGATTCTATTTGTATCGTTTTTATCGTTATTTAAGAGTATAGTATCTCGTTATTATAACAAAATCAACATTTATATTTGTTGCTACGCTTATTGAAGTAGATATTGGATAGATATAGCAGTTATAACTCTATGTAAAGTGAAATTGGTTTGATTTTTGTATTCTTTTGAGAAAAAAAAAATTTAATAATAATCATTTGTGATTTATATTAGAAATTATTGATTTTCTGTGTAATTATATTTTGTGGGTGTATTGAAACGAGTAGGAGTTCGTTCGAAAAATTTTGGACTTTATTAATACATGTATTAGAACTGGGAGGTTATGCTAAACTGTCAGCGTATGGATAAGAACGAAGTAATCGGCTATGCTTGTGCAGGTTTTCTGCAGTGTCCTTCACGAACTCCAGATGAGTATCGGCATAGTTCCTATCAAAGTCGGGTGCAGCCGCATATCCTACCAATTCCTAGTCTACACACAAAATTCCTTGTCCTTCACTCACATCCTCACATCCTATATATAATATCAGTATTACAAACAATATGTAAAAAAAATTGCTTTAATGTATAACAAGCTATCTATACAATCAAAACAAACAAAAAATTATATATTTTGCTAACAAGTTGCCTATGTAGTAACATTTGATAAAAAATTCTATATTTTGCTAAGAAGTTGCCTATGTTGACACATTTGATGAAAAATTCAATATTTTGCTAACAAATTGCCTATGTAATAACATTTGATAAAATATTCTATATTTTGCTAACAATTTGCCTATGTAGACACACATTTGATGAAAAATTATATATTTTGCATGGTTTTAATTTAATTTTGAATTCATTTTCTACGATTTATTGCCCGACCATTTTATCTGTATAACTCTAAGGAAGTCATTTGTATAATATGGCAGATTTTGATTGAACGATCATAACGATCCAATAAAAATAAAAATGACCAAAAGAATAAGAAAATCACAGCAATTATTTTTATCAGAAAATAACAAAACATTTATTGTATTATAACAAACAATATAATTTACATTTTAAGTTGTACAATTATTTATCTATTCAAATTTTGATATATATTTTAAACAACAAACTCGTGTTGTAGCTTTGTAAGCTTGTTTGTATAGCTTTATAATACCTATATATGGTATGGTCGTTCAACGGTCATACAATCATATAATTGTTATCTATTTGTGTGTATAAATGAGAATAAATTAAACGACAACAGTGTGTGTAGTGTATGTATGTGTGCCTTTTTATCAATGCAATGGAATTTTTAATTGTAGATGTCAAACCGACAGACAGATAGACAATCTAAACTAAAACCATTCTTTTGTGATATCTGAACAAGCCATTTACAAAAAACAATACAAATATATTGTGAGCTTATTCTATTTTCAGTATTATTGTGATTTGTTTCATGTGCAATCCGTTGTTTTATATGTTGGGTAAACACGACATTAACTTGTTCGCTTTTTGTTGTCTTCGAGGTACTGATATTTTCAAGGATATATTATGTATTCATTATGTATTATGAATGAATTCAGGGTCTCTATTTGAAAGATAGTGGGTCTAAGAATATGTATGAGAAAAACTAAATAAATAAGAATAAACTGCAGCCACAGAACACCACTAACGATCAACAACGAAACCATAGAACATGTAGAGAAGTTTTCGTACCTATGAGTATTGTTGACAAACAAGGAGAGTCGGATGAGAATGTTGAACAGAGGATCAAGAATGCCAAAAGAGCATTTTCCCATTAGTCGCTCATTTGGAGATGCAAAGAGTTGAGCACAAAGTTCATAATCTTCCGAGTTATACGTGAAGTCAGTCCTGCTCTATGGTTGTCAAAACTTATCTCTAGACTTTTTCCTCATATTGATAAGAAGACTATTTTGAGGAAAATCCTCAAGAAATTTTTACCAGAAAAGATATTCAACATTGAATTCTGGAGAAGTACACACCAGGAGCCAGTATAGCTACAATCATTAAAAAGGATAAGTTTGGATAGATCGATCACAACTTTTGCAAATCCCCAAATGACATCAGCCACCAAGGATGATGATCGTCAGATCGTCAATTTCATATTTTTGGATCGAATTTACCGAATATAGTGAGTTTTAACAAATTTGTTTTGAGTTATCAAATTTAGCTTAAAAATTACCTTGAAAAAATCAAAAAATTTTTTTCTAATTTAGATGGAATATAATGTAAATTGTACCCAGAAATAATAGAAATCGTATTCCCATGCAAAGATCGATCTTTGCCCTCGTTGTTTACAATTTCAAATCATTTAAACTTCTATGTCAGTTATAGAAGAATTAAAATCTTGAAATTTGGTACAAATATAGGTCTTAAGTCTTAGTAAAACGGAAATTTGTAACTGAATATCTTCTAGGATACTAATTAAATATAAACTTAGCGAAACGTAGTGAAGTTCTCACATGTTCTCAGATACTCGCGTAGGAATGCTTTCGCGATATTCGGAAGAGCCAAGTAATTGCAAGATTTTGTTTAGCAGGTATTTGATGTTTTACATGGCAAATTCTCAGATATTTGTATAACACATTATATCTAAACTTGCCAAATGAAATATTAAACAGCTATCTTGGCTCTAAAAGCCTTTTTAAATTTATGTTTTTGTAATAGAATTTATTGTATATTAAAAAATGAATATGTGAACATATTTTTGATATCAACATAAATTACGGGTGTATTTTTCTAAGCCGTATTATATTTGATATGTAAACATATGTATGTATGTATCATAAATATATATATTACATAAAATTTTATTACTTTACTATTATAATAATTGGTCTTAATGTGTTACAATGTGTGATACTTTTATGTTGATAGTGCCTAGTCGATGATAATAAATTTTTTTCGATAATAAGGTGTATAAAACTATAAAAGTATCGATCAAGAATGAATTATGAATGTGATATTAATGGTTCTGTACGGTACTTTCTTTATATATAAATCATTTTGTTTCCTTACAATCCCAGAACAACTATCAGAAGTTGTGAATTCCAAACCGTTCCAATGTTATAGCTGATTTCTGACGGCAATAACGTTTTCTGATGGCTATCTTTAATATAGTTTATACTTTATATAGAAATTAAAGTTGTATAAAAGCAGAGATCAAGTCTCACGCATGACCTTCCGTAAAAGCATGGTGCATTTTTTGATAAACCGAAAAGAATGTAACAGTCTAATTTCTCAAGCTTTTCCCCAAAACCTTCCAATAGATTTTTGCTTTTTAGTGTGTTACTAATAATGTTTGTTAGTATTTTAGGTGCATCATATTATTTACAGAAAATAATTATTTAAAATTAAGATTTAATAGTTTTTCGAGTTTAAAACAAAAAAGAAACAACGACACGGTATCGTAGATTTTCTAGTTACCAAACCCTAATAGCAACAATAATTATATTACTTTGCTGTAAATACGCTATCTAATAAAAAATATGTCACGATAGATTCGGTGTTAGAAATAATTTTCAACACGATAAAACTTTTTCACCTTACTGGCTTTTTATTATTTTGTACTTTTTGTTGTTGTTTTGTTTTACTCCGAACCGAACCGTCTTGATGAATAATAGTCGTGTAGAGTAGAATAGAAAGAGATCGATGTAGCCAAAAAGAAGGATAGAGCATATATTTATGATGACGACATGCAATCTTTTTTTTTCACACAGTAAACCATCATGGAGTTGCTAGTGGTGGTGTAGCAATATAAGCGTAATTATTTATATGATATCAGGAAGAATGAATATTGTAAATTTATATTTCATTACTTTGAGTGGTGCTGGATCGATTTATGTAGATGATTTTTTTTCGTTATACACACACACATTTTGAGAGGCATTCAACTGTAAAAGATATATTAAGGGCAATTTTTTTTTCTAATACATTTTTTATTCAGTTAAAATAAAAGTAAAAATTGGTTCAATTATTTGGGACATACGAATATTAGGCTTTTACTGTATTTTCGTGGGAAATCGAAGTCCAAAAATTTTCGTTTATAGTTTTAGACAGGATGATTGTCGGTTAGCAATAAACCGAAAATTTAGCTTGGATTAGGATGAAATTCTCTGTATAATAGTAATTAAACTCACAAAATTTCATTTTAGTGGCTATTTTATGAAATATTGTTTGAAATCGGTTATAAAGTGTTGTAAAGGAGGTTGTATTTTGAAAACTATTTATCGTATCGTCAAACCAACTGGATTTTGCTCTTTTTTGGGTCAAATTGACCCCATATACTAGTTTTTGTTCAAATTGATAACATACAATTTTTTGTGATTTTTTTTCGTTTCTAAGGGTTGTTAATTAAAAAAATTCCAGAAAATCGAAAAAAATGTTGTTCCCAATTTGACTAAAATTCACCATATAAGGTAAATAAAACCCAAAAAACATAAAAATGTTATTCATTTGACGATTTGATGGAGAGTTCATGATATATCGTCCGAAATACTGTTTAATTGGGCATACAAACGTATAAAGAAGGCATAACTCGGCACCTATCTGTCATATCGTCAAACCAGCTAGATTTGTTTCATTTTTGTCTCAAATTGACCCTATTTCCAAAGTTTTATTCAAATCGATTACGAAATTTTTTTTGTGATTTTTAATTTTTTTCTAAGGTAATCTTAAAAAAATTACAGAAAAATCTAAAAATAATTTTTGTTTTTGATTTGAAAGAAATTCACTGTTTTAGAGAAATAGAATCGAAAATCACAAAAATCGTATTCATTTTACGAATAGATGTACAGCAGAGTCAGCTACAGAGATATAGTCCAAACTAGGGGCTTATCTCGAATTCGTTAAATCGTAAAACTAACTGGATTTTGTATTGTTTGGAACTAATTTACGTTTTAAACTAATTTTAATTTAATGAGTAAATAAATAGAGGTGTATGACTTAAAAAAATTGCACAAAATCGAAAATATTCTTTATGCCCGATTTGAATAAAATTAACTATAAACACAGTAGTTGCACACAGTTACACACAATTCCACTTTAAAATGGAGTAAATCGTGGAGTATTCTACAAAATTATCTCACACTTTTTCTCAACACGCCAGTCAAACTGACAAAGTAAAAATAAAAAAACTGTAATGTCAAAAAACCATATCATAAAAGACTTATTAAATATCTTTTAAAAAATATTATTTTCAATCTCCGCCATATACACAATTGAAGTCTTTTACAGCATCATCAACAACAACAAAATGAATTAATTTATTAATTTAGTCTCATCATATTGTCACATTATATCCACCCCCCCCCCCCCCCCACCATACTCCTCGCTTTCCTTACAGTCATCAGTACCTCCTTCCCTCATATCGGGCTCAATCAACTAAACTCTGCATTCAATAAAAAAATATTATAAAAGAATATAATAAACATTTTTAAATATATAAAAATATAATAAATAAAAGATATTAAATTTAATATAATAATACCGAATATGTACAATACGCGAAGAAAACCAACCATCAACGAACGCATCATCAGAGTCACATATTTACGCTTCATAAACCATTAATTTATGTTGACATAGTTCTTTGTTCAAAATATAAAACGTATCGTCGTCAGTATCTCATTCATTCATTGGTGGTTCCTTCTTAACTTGTGTATTGGGTGAATTAATAAAATATTATTAATATATATGTATATACATAAACAGTGTGATCGATTTATTTTAATAAAAACTTGTTTGTTTCCTATTTTTTTCTACCCGATATTGAGGAATTTAATTTTCAATCTTAAACCGTTAATATTTCTGTAAATATTAGGGTAGCAGAAAAAATTATAAGATACAAAATTACAGTAAAACTTAGTACCTACAACTTTACTTCATATAAATTTTTCGATTTTTCGAATATTAAGGAAGATATGTCAAATTTTGTGTTTCCCTCTCCCTCTAAACCCCCTTTCCCCACGACCGATTTTCATTCCAATCAGATCAAAATTGTGACCGACCGCTAGAGTGATTACAGACATATAAATATATATATATATATATATATATATATATATATATATATATATATGTATATATATATATATATATATGTATATATATAAATATATATATATATATATGTCAATAGATATATATATATATATATATATATATATATATATAAATTTTACAAATGGTGATTTTCGACATCTACTAGGTAGGATCGATGGACATTTGCAAAAATTTTTGCAAAATTTTGAAGTTGGTACGAGACCAATAGCTCTATTTCCTTTCAGGAAATTCGCTAAAATTGCTATAGCATGTAAACCAGTGATCAAAGAAAGGATAGACTCTAAACATCGAGATCCCTGAGAAAATATACCACAAGAAAAATTCTGGAAAAAACTGTTTCGGAATGCATCCAAGAAGCTGTTCCGCAATGCACTCTACACCTAAACAGGATACTATTTCGAAAGGTTAGCGGATTCATTATCGGACATTATTACTTACGAAAGCATCTGCACACAATAGGACTCTACAATGGATCCATATGTGCAGACTGTGTGGAGAGGACGAAGAAATATTCAGCCGAATGTATGAAGAACCTTCAGGAAAACCTGAAAAGCAAGCTCCTGGCTATTGCCAAGATATGGAACAAGCGAACCTCGGCAGACTAAAGTAGAAGGGGGAACACAATGGGTCATACAATGGTAAGAATTGCAATACTTTCATACCTTCACGGTCAAAATTGACCGTTCATCAAAAGTTTACGAGCATCAAGTTATTTTTAAGTTTAATTGTAAGATAATCAAGTGAAGAACAAGGAAAAAATTTCGTCCTACAAATTCAATAAAATGGACTCAAGTCTCACCTCCTCAATGTTCAACGGCTTCCAGAAAATTTCGATACCGCTATCCAAAATTTTATAATTAAAAAAGTTGGACGTCTTGTCAAAACGAAGCTACTTACAAAGTACCAGCTTGATGCTCATCATCCTGAAAAAATCCTTTGGTCTCCCGGACCATTATAAAAGAACGTTAAAAAAGGCTGTAATGAAACTTACCTCAAATAGAGAACTTCATACGGCTTCGTATAACTTTTTCCCAATGACTCGTCCATAAATTTATAAACTGTTAGCAGTTTATGCAGCGCCAAGATTATTTTCCTAGTATCAAGTCAAGACTGTCAAAACATTTAAATTTAAACTTTTATTAACCTTAATTAGATCAAACTTTCAACCCCTAGATAATTTCATTTAGTTCCTTTCTATGCATGCCTTTGTAATCACCTCACTTGATCATTATCAACGAAAGAAAAAAAAGAGAAAAAAAAAAACGAAAATACAATAAAAAATTGAAGAATTTCCATCTGATCATCAAACCATCTTCTCCCACCCTACCTATTACCTTTTTTCTAAAGAAATTCAACATCCCTCACACTATATTTCACCATTTTTTTAACATCAAACCGCAATTATTTATGAAAATTGTGTATTATTATTTAAGTAAGTGTAGTTGAGATACCACCGTACGTACGTACGATGATGTGTTGACTGCTGTCATCACCAAGAGTTGATGACGTTGTTGGCAAGAAGAAGATGTTGTTATTGTCATATATTTCGCTCTACACCTATCTAATAAACGGTTTTCTTACTATCAACCGTGTTCGTATTTACTCTCGCTAGGTTTTTGAATTGATGATGACTGTTCACTATGTGTGGTGTCTCAAACCACATGCATTCGCCCCCGCCGAGAATGAAAACCGAGGAAAGATACTTACACAAGTATTTATTATTTGATGCACGCGAGCGTTAATACAGATTACACGCTTGCTGGTTTTATTGGCAGGTTTTTTCTCGCTACCCTTTAAGAATGCGGTTGATGGTGTTTAGGTCAAGGTCAGGGTTTTGATGATCTAAATTCTAGGCAAGTTAATCCTATCAGTTTAAAGTTGGTGAACGTGGAGGGACTGGAAATGTGTCATGCCCTAAAATAATCAAATTGGCTCAAACAATTCGAAGAAAATGGAAACTAAAAAGAACTTTAAACTTGTTTTTCTAGAACAAATTGACGCCGAAACTAAACGGGTGGCTGAAATTATGTGGTGAAATGATCCGAAATGGTTTATTTTCCAGAAATAGTCCAAAAGTCTTTTAAGGAATCCTCGCCCAAGATTTGGAATCTCCACGTCATGTGAAGCAAGTCTAATTGAATAGCTCTGCTCAATATTTTAAACAGTCTAAGTACTAAGCGACTAGGTCTCTGCTTGATACTTAAAAGTTTTGGTCCACCACCATAAGACAATTGGGACGAATAGACAAGATATACGAATCATCTAGACTTAAGTTGCATGCCAATTTTCATCCACAGGGTTGTTGGAATCTATCTTGAAATGAAACAGCAAATTTTAAGGATGGCTTATATTAGATAGATTTGAATTAGGGAGTTTTTGTATTACGACCAATTTGATCTATCAACCACCTTTCCGTCAACGTGTTCCAAGAGTGTTATAGTCTTGATACACGTAAGAATATCTCTTGGCGACACTTTATTGATTTTATTTGGAGATCTATACATCCTAAATGATAGTGTCTTTAGAGAGATTCAAAGACTCCACTATAGAGATCGTTCCCTGTCAGATTGATTTTGTGCATATGTTTATTAAGTTTGCAGCGACAAGGAGGGTTTAAAATGGTTTATTATTCATATTATACTACAGTAATAAAGTAAAAACAACCCCCAAATTCCAGTAAGCAGCGAACACACATCAAGCGTCAACGTCTATTAGATTATAAGAAAAGGCCATATATGAATGAATGCTTTTTATACATTATATAAAGAATGGTGTGGGGGAAGTACGTGGGGGTGTGGTTGCTGCTATTTACTAACTGTAAATGTTCGTCATATTATTATTATGTAAAAGTATTTCTTTTTTTCCGTGTCTTCCCTCTCGTGTTGTCGTAAGATTGTTACGATTAAAAGGAAAGAAGTGGCAGTTTCTTTTTTATGTGATTTTTTTGCTATAAATTTATAATTTTGTCAATCAAAATTTTGATTGACTTTTTTGATATATGTTAAATAGTATACAGAGGGAAAGATATTTTGTTTACTATCCATAAGATGGAATATGAAGATGACACGTATAATTCGCATACACTTTGAAAAAGTGACGAATCATCTTCTTACACAGTTACTTGAAAATAACTTTTGAAAAGGAGTAATCATACCGTTAATTTGATTTGAAGAACTGATGTGTTAATATTTTGGTGAAGACTATCTTAGAACTTGTTGTTTCATTATTTTTGAAATATGGGTGTGGGTATGTGCATTAGGCAATTAACTAAATAAGCATTATACATTCGAGATAAAAACATTATGACAGGCATGACATTGGCCGCTCAAGAATTTTGACATCCCTTATGTTTTAACATTGTTACGCATAAAAATTAATTATTGCAATAAATTAACGAATAGATTGATATTTTTATGTAATCCAAGTAAACAGAGTATACGAGGTACATTCAAGTTAAAATATTATAAACTATAATCTCAGTCTATTCATATAATGGATGGATGATCTGAGCTGCAAATTTTGAACACGATTACTGCAAGACAACTACCTAATAATTCGACTTTTGACTGTATACGAGGTACATTCAAGTCAAAAAAGGATAGTCTACAATCTCAGTCTGTCCATATATAATTGATATGTGTTCTGAGTTGAAACATTTTAACAACGATTGCAGCCAGATAATTACCCAATAATATGATCCTTGACTGTATACGAGGTACATTCAAGTCAAAGTACAGTATACAGTCCACAGTCCAACTTGCCGAGCGGTTTAAGGCGTTATGTCTGTGCAGTATGAACTTAAAAACTACTTGGAAACTACTACTTGAAAACTGGGAAGTTATGGGTTCGAATTCCGACATCGGCAGTTTATCAATTATTTAGAAAAAAAAGGGGCGGTTAATTGACTAAACTGTCGGCGTATGGACTAGAACGAAGTAACCGGCTATGCTTGAGATGGTTTTCAGCAGTTTCCTTCACGAACTCCAGATGAATATCAGCATAGTTCCTATCATAGTCGACTGCAGCCGCATATCCTACCAATTCCTAGTCTATACACAAGAATTCCATCCACTCATACACATCCTGAGGCATCACAATGGACCTTATGGTCGAAGTGTACCTATCTATACAATCTCAGTATATTCATATAATTGATACGTGTTCTGAGCTGATGACTTTTTAACATGATTACTGTGTAGCAGTATCGCTTCTTCATTAAATTATTATTATAATTTTGTTCATCATTTTAATCTGTTGCATAAAAACTATAACTTCCCTCTATTATCACGGTTGCTTTGAATGTTAACAACCATGGTAATTTACATATTAAAAATAAGATTTCATAAATCAAATCAATAAAGATCAATTATATCTTTTATACATATTTATTATTTATTTAAATAATAATTATTTAATATAACAATCATTTACCTTTACAAATTGGCGCCCGAGGCTAAACAACTAAATACGATTAAATAAAAACTAGAATACCTTTTTAGAAATTGATAAGAATATATATTCGAATGTTTTTGGTATGACGTAATGAGAACTTCTTTCTAAACATGTAATAATTTCATACAGACGAGTACTTTGTTATTTCACTTATATAACATATATTTTCCATTTTACAATTTACTGTATGACAGAATTAAGCGTTAAAAAGCATTGAATTATATATATAGTAATGTATATAACAGCTTCAATATTATATTTATATAATCATTATCTATCTATCTCTCTTTCTCTTGTATCCACTATGTCGATGATAGAAAAACGTTGATAATATTATATGATGGAGATGAGAGAGTGAAAGAGAGAAAGAGAGGTGGAAAACCGGAAAAATGAATTTGAAAATATTACTTGATTCATAATAATATAGCAAGCAAAAGCAACGTGAATATAATACTCATACATACATAACATTCACTATAAACTGGATATTAACTTGTTGGATGACTGATCCCTCTCAACAACAAAAAAACAAATTCCCTTTTTACATAAACTTTCATGTTGCTTTTAAAATTTACATGAGCCTATTGGAATTTTTATTCAGATCAACATTCTGGGGTATAATGTTTAAACCCCAGAATGTTGATCTGAATAAAAATTCCAATAGGCTCATGTAAATTTTAAAAGCAACATGAAAGTTTATGTAAAAAGGGAATTTGTTTTTTTGTTGTTGAGAGGGATCAGTCATCCAACAAGTTAATATCGAATGATAATTATCGAATGATAATTAGTGAGAACTCTAGGTTTTTGAAATAAAATTTCAAATTCTCCCCCTTTACCTAGATTAGTTTTTTGTGTTATAAATACGTATTTCGACTACAATGTAGTCAACATCAGTATAATTTAGCTAGTCGTACTTTACTCTTTGACAATTAGAAATAGATATAAAGTCGAGATCAATAGACAAAAATAAAAATAAATAGAAAATTAACTAGATTAAAATATACTAGATTTAAAATATAATAAATTTTAAATTATATTGAAATTGTTCTTGTTAAAATTTCCTTCATTCACATTTATTCCTGTTAATTTTACTCTTATTAAAATTACTCTTATATTGTCGCAGGATGTGTCACTTGTTACTAATTTGGTGACAGTTTCACAACTGTCACCAAATTACTTTCATTCTGGGATTTAACCCACCGAAATTTAAAGAGCTTTTAGCTAGAGGACTGCCCACTTGTGATACTAGCTGGTAGATCGGGCCAGAATACAACTCAAGACGTTTCACAGATATTATTGTCTCTACGGAGATTGTCAATAGGCAACGTCATAGAAGCGTATTACCTGTGAGAAGGAGGAATAGACAAAAACTCACCTTCCCTGCCCCTGTCCAGCTTTGACTGTGAAGAGACTTACCCTCTTTCTTTGACGACCTCTCTGAGCTCAGGTCTATCGACGTCAAAGTCCTATTGCTGTATCTGAACAGCTTCAAATGGTTTAAGAAAAAGTGGCAAGGATCGGTCAACCCCATTTCAGTATCACAATGGACCTCACGGTCTAAGTATGTCCCATCCAGGACAGCTTCTACAACCTAAGCTAACCTTTTTCACGAAGTGGAAATTTTTGCCAATTTTGAACGCTCATTTTTCGAATAATAATACTTTCACAGATAAAAAATACCAACTTAGTGAGTTAGTTGCTTATATACCCTGTATATACTGAGTATACACTCAGTATATAGTATTCCAGTATAAACTCAGTATATAGAGTTTATGAAAAAAGTTTCAAACATAGGTTGTTTAATTTTATAAAAACGTAGATTTTTTGTATGTTAGCTTTTGTTCTACCTCTTACGGTTTCAAAAATGAACATTTTTCCCTTGGCAGAGAGAACCACTGTCGGAGTTTGCCAATTTACGAACTTTACCTTTCTTAAAAGCTCTAGAACACACATATAAAATTCCTACAGACGGACATTAGGGAATGGACTAATTAGGTCATTTTATGAAATTCTATACCAAAATTTTTTATCGGCGAACAATATTTTCAACTGTTACAAAGTCGGGGCTAAACTGAATATATATATATAATTATTATATATACTGAGAATAAAAATATTAAACTCTTTATAATGAGATGCAAATACAATTAATATATGAAAGTCACATGAGATTTTCACATCAAAAACCGTTCGGTTTGTTTGCCATGCATGGTTTTTTTTTCATTTTTCAATTTTTTTCCATACTTCTATATTATAGCACAGCAGAGAGAGTACCATAGTATATCGTATACATTTTCATTACAAAGCATATGAATATTATTTAAAAAACAGGATATCCGTATTAATAAATCAACCATGACTTTTTTTTTAAATGTTTTTTTTTTTCACTAAAAAAACGGAATTTTTTTTTTCTGAATGGTTCTCATTATTGACATTAATAATATAGCACGTACTTAAAAATATGTGTGGGGCTATTTAATAAGTTTGTCAGGAATTAATTTTTAATATATAATGGTTTTTACATTAAAAGCTATTTTAGATCCTCACATTTTTATATTATTTAATACATTATAAATGCATCATGATATATACTTGGAAAAAATATTCAATGTATAAAAGCTATAAGCTTTGTATTTTTCTATTTGGATACTACTGCCATTTTATCCACCGAAGCAGAACTTGTTGTTTTAAACGTGCAGAAAGCTTTGCAATAAACGAGAAACATTATGGGGATAAAAATATCGTAACTATCTAAATTTCTTAGGGCTATAAACTCGGAAAATTTCAAGGGAATGTATTTTTTTTGATATTGATCAAAGTATACGTGACCAATTGATTTGTATCTTTTTTTTGTTCGGTTTTCGAAAAAATGCTTCGGATAAAAGTTGTCTATTATAAATAATCTATAAACTTTTGTCGAAATATTTTCTCAAAAACCGAATATACAACTATTGGACACAAAAGTCGGGTACTTTTTTCGAAATTTGGCCCAATCCCAAGAATAATTTTTGTATTTTATAAATACGTATTTCGACGAAATTTGGGAGAACCGAAAAATTGTGTTTAGCTGCACACGTTATTGAGAACAACCACAAAATTGACAAATCGATTTTAAAACTACTGAAATCGGTACAAAACCCCACAGAATTAGATGCATACGAAAGTATCTACATACATAAATTAAGAAAACAGATAATGAATTCTGATTTAATAAAATTAAAAAATTTTTGAAAAGTATTATTTATTCATTTGCCTGTTTTATTCTTTACTACCAGAATTTCATTGGATATGGAAAAGTATTATAGGCCACACTTGGGATTTACTTGATTTGTACTATGAACCACAAAAGATGCGTCCTTTTTTTAAATTATATAGTAATTCGTCCCGGATATGTGGAGATCTATGGATCGAGTCCCAGTGGTTGCATAGTCGTTTCACTTTCTTTTTTTTATTAAACAATTTGTTAGTAGCAAATTTTCTCAACAAAGTGATTTTCTTCAATTTCCATTTTAAATGTTATTTAAAAGAAAACATAAATAATCACGTTTTAATGACTGTTTCATTCATAAACTAACAAATTCTAGAATCATATTTTCAGAGTTTTCTTTATTTCTCTAATATGATATTGTTCATTTTTCTCTAAACTAAATTCCCTCGATCAAAAAATTTGATCTGATTTAAATTATAAATACGAATTTTTCAATATTTTTATCATTGTAAAGTTTTGGGGAAGAATCTGGAGTTAATATGTAGAATCTTCATAGTTATTATATTATTCAATTTGAACACTTCTTAATATGAAAGCTTCCATAAATTACATAGAATTTTGTAAAGCTGCGATCAATGAAATTTCTTTTTCTATAATATTATATCTATAACTCACACGATGTAAATAGTTAAGATACCAATTACTAAATTATTTCAAAACGGTTCAGTTTTTTCAGAGTCTCAGTGTACCATACAATACAACATACAGTTATAATAATAAACTAGTGTTTTAAGTTCATGTTCATATAAAGTACAACATTTTATGTAAGTCATGATTTAAATCGCTGCGCGCTGTACAGAAAATTATTATTTTGAGTACATATGGTTGCCAAGTCACGCTTTTTCTCCCTACGAAAACATGCATATACAACAGTTACAGGGTATATTACTATTATTTATAGAAATATATATATATATAGTTTACTGCATTAAATAGAAATATAACTTAGAAAATACTATAATTGTCTAGTAGTCTATATTATTGTTACAATATATAATAGTTTATTGTATTTATGAAAAAATAAATTAAGCAAAAACGAAGAAAAATTAATAAATTATTAAAATGTTATCAAACTTCATTTTTGATGAGTATGCACTTGGGTGTATGCAAATTTCCCCATGTCAGAGAGTACGCTCATTTTTTGGGTGTAAAAATTGATAGATTGATGGATTGATAAATTGATAATTGAAAATTGATATCTCTTCTAAATGATTCTCCATTAATATATTTTCATGAGTAAATATATTGTTGGTTTAAGAATTCGATAATATTGAGCTATTCAAGTATTAATATGATGTCGAGTACATGAGCCATGAATTGAATCCCTTCTACAAAATTTTATTAGATTCCAGAAATTTAAACAATACTGATAATCTATTTGAAACCCTCTACCATAATACTAAATATAGAAATCAACTCAATGATGTCCAAAATTAAATGTCCAATGAAATCCAATTAACCGAATTCTATTTATAACCAATTATATAAGTCAGTATCTTCAAAAGGAATACAATTTGAAAAAGATTTGAATATAATTGCTCGATTTTTGTTTGGTCCTTCGAGCCGGATAAATCAAAATCATATATACTATACCAATATTGCTATTTTGTGATGAGATTCTCGTTTTAATAAAAGGTAAAGTATATTTTGGCAAGTAGTGAATGCAGATTAAAAACATTGTTGTACATAAATTCGATACAGAACCCTAAAAAACACGGTACAGAAGGGTTAATTATTAAACAATAAACAAGTTTTTAACCCAGTTTATGTTTTTTGTTTTTTTTTTTTTTGGTTAAGTAGTTTTGACATTGATGTTTTGTATAACAGTCAAACAAAAAAGTTTTTGCATTAAAAGTGGTTTAAAAAAAACAAAAAAAAAACACAAAGTTCATTAAACAATGTGACAATATTAAGTCACTTCAACAAAACTTTTTTTTTGTATAGGTATATACATGTATACGTACTCGTGTATAGTCTCTGAAGTACAGTTTTAGTTAATAATATTGAGTTCGCACATATAAATTGATAATGTTTTTTAAAATAAAATTTTAAATGAAATTTACAAAAAAAAAAGTGGTTTTTAACACCTCTATATACATAAAGTTCTTGGTAAAGTTACTCATGACGTCTTACTCAAAAAATAGCAGTTATAGTCAGGCTAAATTTAAACAAATGTATTTTTCAATAAAAAATATTTTGACAAAATGGAAACCCGACTTCAAAAATCAAATATTCTAAAACAAAAAATGCACTAAAAAGTAAAAAATAATTGCATATTCTTGTGTCAATTTTAGTTCACCTAAGCATAAATTTTTAAATATATATGTACAATTATTGTTATTTTTGGAGGCGGTGTCCAAATTTGATGTGAATTTCTCTATACTGACACCGCCTCCAAAAATAACAATCAATAATTGTACATATATATTAAAAAACTTTTGCTCAGGTGAACTATAATTGACACAAGAATATGCAATTATTTTTTACTTTTTAGTGCATTTTTTGTTTTAGAATATTTGATTTTTGAAGTCGGGTTTCCATTTTGTCAAAATATTTTTAATTTTTAGTGCATTTTTTCATAACAGATTTTCAGTTTTTTTACATGCATTTTGTTTTTTTTTTGTAACAATTTTTTTTTGGGTCGGTTTTTTTTTTGTAAAAAATTTTTTTGAAGTCGGTTTTTAAAAATTTTTTTTTATTTTCCCATTATGAATGAGTATAAAACCCTTTAAAAAAAATAGCAAAAATCGGTTATCACATACAAAATGAGGATTTTCCTCGATTTCCAGAGGATCCCCTCACCAGAATGTGATTTGGTGACAATGGGACCAATCTGAAATTAAACCCTTTAAAACAAAAAAAAAATTCAAAATCGGTTCATAAATGACGGAGTTCTGAGGTGACAAACGTTAAAAAAACAAACAAAAAATACAGACGAATTTAGAACCACCCTCCTTTTTGAAGTCGGGTTAAAAAATGAGTTTTATTTACAAAATAATAATTTGTTTGTTTATTTTATTAACGTAACCCTAGTACATGTAACTATCACAGTTGAGCATGACTACTCTGTCTCTAATTATTTCCACCAGATAGATAGATTGTAGAGGCTGCCCTAGACGGGCTACACTTCGACCATAAGGTCCATTGTGATGCCTAGCGATAACCGTGTCAGTAAAATTTTTTGAAATTTAATGTTTATAGAGAGTTTATATATAATTTTCATATGTAAGGTAAGAACCTTTGATCTGATAAAACCAGGGTTCGCCCCCCCCCCCCTTGGTAATATCATAAGCTAAAAAAATAAGTTTTATTTTCTTAGACTTCTAGTTTACAAAAAACTATTTGAAAAATATGTTAATAGTAAATAAACAAAAAATTAATAATACAATGGCATCAAAAATGATAGTGAAAGATCATATGCATAGTACTACCATAACATCTAAGGTAGCTCAGTTGGTAGAGCATTGGTCTAGAATGCCAGAGGTCGTGGGTTCGATCCCCATCCCTAGATGTGTATGATTTTTCATATCAAGTATTTGATGTCAAAAAAATGTTATCAATGTTCAGACATATTACTTAAATGTCAAAGTAAGTAAACGCTAGTCGCTTCCGTTGGTATAATATAACCGAAAGGCAACCATACTAACAATGGAAATAAATAGACGCTAGTTTACAAAAAACAATTTGAAAAATATGTTCTTAGACTTCTATTTAAATAAATGAACAAACTTTATGTAAACTGTACCCCACTCGTTTATATGTAGTCTAAATACTAGCCTACGGTAACCTATATATAGAGGTTATATGACACACTCCAGATTTTCTAGAAAACAATTAGATTTTATTCCGTTTATATATTCACACTTCTTCGTTTTTTTTTTTTTGTGTGTGTTTAAAACAATTATTCCCATTGTGTGACACGTTTTAAAATAATTATACTGTTAATGTTTTTTTTTCATGTCTATGCAGTGAAAAGTTTTCCTTTTTTTTGTATGTAAACTAAGTGATTTTTCCTGGTTCATTGAATTTCGACTACAATAGAAGTTCGAAATATTAATTATATTCATATTTATTAATAGTGGTAATAAATAATTATTAATTTTTTTTCAATAATTGTTGACGATTGTTTCAACCTATACAGTTAAAATAAAAAAAACCGTATGATCTCATATACCAAAAATTTATCTTGGTTCATTGAATTTCTCCTATAAAAGAAATTCGAAATATTCAAATTATTAATATTTGACTGTTGACGATCGTTTCAACTTAATCAAGTTAATGTCTTTAACTTTTTCTAAAACTTTCAAGTTAATTTCAAAACTACAGTCTGAACATCTATACTAAAACTGTTATTCTCTGAGCAATTTTTTCACCCGTTAGAAAGTTGGGACTACATTTTTAATATCCTTATATACATTTTATATTTATACAGAGTATACAAATCTATAGAAAATCTTCTTTTGAAAATCCTTTTATAAACAAAACAAATGATTAAACATTCGAACGTGACCAAAAATTAATTCTCTTTATTTAAAAATATCGAATATCACATTGAATGGTACCATAAAAACGAGGACTGTAACATAATATTAATTAAATCAATACCCATGATAGAAAAAATTAATTAAAATTTTTGTTTACAAACTCATTTAGCAAACTCTTACTATAATACACATAGTATATTATATTCTATATAGAAAGTGAGATAGGTACGAACATATTTCGAGGTAGAAATATCTTTTACACACACACACACACAGTTCCACAGTTCCAGTTCCACACAATTTTTTTTTTCAAATTCAATAATAATAATAATAATTAATGAGAAAAGTTCTTTATGAAAAGTTTTTTTTGTATATCTAAATTAAATTGTTATTTTTGTAAAAGTAATTAATCATATTACTAGAGCTTGAATCGGTGCTAACAACACAGTCACATATTGTATTTATTATAAAATATGACATTTTATAATAATTACAGGGTGTACCAAAATAAATGGTGGGGGTGGCTATATTTTGAAGTTAGGCGATGGTTTTCAAAATATAATTTTAAGATATATTATTGGATTTTTAATACTTCAATAACTAGAAAATCACGGTTTCCTATAACATTTAACAAATAGAGGGCATTCGGAGAATGTTCTCTTCCTTGAAGAGTATCTAGTAAATCTAGGAGTATCTGGAGCAGTAACATAAATATTGAAAACAATTGAAATGAACAAAGCATTTGTAGTGAACTATTTCCGGGATACAGGCTATTAAAGAAGAGAAAAACCATGAAGGTCTTCTTCATGGATCACTATTTGGTCAGTTCATGACCCACGATGTTTGAATTTGTGAAAAAAACAACTCAAGTTTTATTTACCCTCAATGAATGGTACTCCATTTTTTTGAGACACTCTGTAGATAAAATATGACATTTTATAATATGAATACATATCAGAAAATGATATCTGTGAGAAATCAAAATACACACGAACAACAATATTTTAAAATATATTAATAAGAATGCACACAAATACATACAAATTTTATATCAAACTTTTATAATTTATGTGCTTTTATTTATTTATAAAATTTCTTCTAAATATTTTATACAATTTATTGAATACACTTTGTACAGGATTGTTAATTTGTAGCGTTCCGGGCATCACTCTTGGATTTTAATATCTACTCGACTTAGACCAATACATGCGTCGCCAAGATATTTTCCTTTCCATCAACAAAATTTGTATTTTCATTAATTGATCAGAAAAAACATAAAACATTGATTTAATGTTAATAAATTAATTTATTATCCGTCATTTTAATTAGGTTTTGGCATTAATCTTAATACATCAAGATACCTTGTTGTCAAATTTTCCTTAACTCTACAAAATTGATAACTGCTTCGATTTGTATTCACTATCAGTTTTGTTAGAACTCGAATCTCAAAAAACTGCGCATACGGCTACATTCCTGAAAGCAATTAAGATTCAAGGTTTAGTCCTTAGTCTAAATTTTGATGTCTTCAAAGTAAAAAAATCAATTTTTAGTCTAATATCGAATCGAAATTAAAGTGCGTAAGAGCCTTTAAACAGTTAAAGAACAAATTAATAAATTGTCAATTGGACGTTTCTTCAACATCATTGTGACTTCTTCAGCAACTATGAACAAACATTCAACGTCCAGAGTGTTTTACCGATAAGCATCCATTTACATGAAAAGACACCTGAAAATATAGGATTTTCCACCTCGTTTTTCTTCATAAGAAGCTTAAATTTTTACGTCACAGTAGATTACTTGAAATACTGTATTTAAATTTTTCAAATGTATAAAAGTATTTCGTAATTAGAACGCGATGTCAAGCATATCACATAAGAAAGTGTTATGTTGGTATCTCTTCTGGGGTACTGTTTTAACCTACATGGTATATATATATATATATATATATATATATATATATATATATATATATATATATATATATATATATATATATATATATATATATTGGTATTATAAAAGTTTTTGTTACGATTGCAAAAGCAAAATTGTTTGCATGCAAAACGATAACTTTTATATCGAGTATATAGAAGAATATTATTTAGTTCTAAATAAGCATATTTTTCTTTAAGTGATTTTACATTCAAATTATCTTTTTACAAAAATAAAAAAAAGAACATAAAAATAAAATGAACAAATATGATATCATGCAAATATTTTTATTGCAACATTTTATACATTACATTTGAAATCCAATAAAAATAGATTATTTGGAACCATCACATTTCTGTAGATGAATTTAATTTAGAAAAAACGTTGGATAAATAAAATGTATATATTCGGTGAAAGTATTCATGTTTGCTACTTGAACGGATGGAACATCTATCTTAACAAAGTAATTCTACAAGTTCTGAGAACTATTTTGGAATCAAATAGATAAAAACGAGTTTTTTTTTAAATTTTGAGTAGAATACATTCAATTTTCGAATGAATAGAACACTAATTTTTTGTGTTTTTTTACAAAAAAAAATTATATTCGACACAGTTTTTCGAATTCAGCATTAATCGACTGCAATTATTTCAAATAGGAACTTCCCTTTACGAGTATTTGCATTCAATTTGTTTAAATGCATTCAGGCTTTGCTTTAGCCTATTTGTAACGATTTTCTAGTGTATACCTCCATCCTGCCTCATAAAATTTGGGAGAAGATTTCTAACCATATGCTCATAGGCGTTTATCAACTAAAAGATGATTTTTTCGATAAATTCCCAAAGCAAAATATGCACTTAAGGTAATTTTTGATAGAGGGCAATCATTAAAAACTCTATTTTGCTTATTATTTTATATCTATATTTGGGCGCTTTTTAGTTTGGTCATCGCTATCACCAATAACTTTTGCCGTGGCACAGAGAATAATCGATTCCCTCCACTAATAATATGAAATTATTTCTTATTAATTATATAATTTCGAATATTTTTGAGTAATTCCAACTAAGCATTTCTAAATAAACGTTTTCAACATTTTTACGTTTAATAAAAACAAACAAGTTTAATTAAATCAAATGTTTCCGATTTTTTCTCTTACATTTCTGTTTGTAAAATTATCAGATTAAAGGAAGATAATTTCCCTTATATTTTCGAGTAGCAAAATAGACAGTGAATAAGTCGTTGGGATGAGTTTATTTTGATTATTGCTTGAAATGTTTGTGCAAATATTTTGAAGGCATATACGTTTTTCGTTACATATATATATATATATATATATATATATATATATATATATATATATATATATATATATATATATATATATATATATATATATATATATATATCTAGTATATAATCAGTATTAACGGTTGGATGCATTTGTAATATGTAGGTAATACGTTTGTATATAGTTAAATAACTATATATAGTATATATATGTATCTCAGATATATATACATATATATCTCAGAAGGAGGCTTTCTGATATGTGTAGCTCTTAGCGTAAATATATACAGGATATGTTAAAAATATGTAGACAAACATCAGATTTCATAGAATAAAACATGGGAAATAAAACCTTAAATATCCGTCAATCGTTATAGATATTCGTCGTTTTTTTTTTTAATAATTAATAAAAAGTTGTAAAAGAAAACACTCTCTTGAAGAAGATAAAAACAATCTAAACTTGAGTCGATACTCAGTGATCATGTGAGAGAAATATCCTTAGCAAGAAATATCCTTGAGGCTTACTTCAAAAATTATTTAAGATTGAAGTGTCTCTTTATAATATTATTTTTGCATTCTAATTCCTTTTCTTGTCGGTTGTTTTCTTTATTGTCAGTTCCTTTCAGCTGAAAATGTGTATCAGCAAAATCGATTTTTGTTATGTCCGAACTATTCTTGAGCACATATAAAAAGAAGCATATTCAACAGAATTGAGAACTATAAAAAAATTGGAATTTAAAAACAAAGCATAAACATCAATATTCATTAAATATTAGGTATTCAATATTCATCATTGTGTAAATTTGAGGAACTTCTTTCTTTGAGGAGTCTTTCGTTATGTCTAAATATTTAAGACACATCCTGTAGCTCTATGTAGCTCAAACAATAGATACAATTATATATGTATTTTATTATCCTAAATACTTGGAATTGAAATATTCAGTGAATATGAATTTAAAATTATCATCTAATTTAATAATATTTTGTTGAAATAACTAGTTTCATTTTATAATAGTTAAGGTTCGTTTAGACTACGACACTAAACATCTAACACCTTGTGTCTGGGTGTCCAAGTGTCTGTTCAGGTTTTCAAAGAGATTCGACATGTAAACTGATGTTTTATTGAAGCATATTCTACGAATTTTGTTTTTTTTTTAGTTTTGTACATAGTATTTATTTTAAATCAAAGGTGACAAACGTAGTAAAAATGTTAAGATTGATCGGACAGTACAGTTCATTTCATAATAAACAGAAACATCCTTTTTAACAGAAATTAAAATTTTAATCTGTAAATTAATTATTTAAATTTAGATAGCATCTAACATCACTAGTAATCGGATTTATGTAATTATTTAATTATTAAAAATAATAAATAATTGCTTTTTGACGATTATTTTGACGATTTGATGAAAATTATCGTGAATTTTTTATCTTTTTAACTAAGATATTTACAAAACTCTTCGTCAGACATTTTTTTTTAATTTTAACGTAATGTACGAGATTTAATTTATAAAAGTAGAAGTTTTTTACTTTTTAATCAATAGACGGTGGAGCAACATTATCGAAAATGTATGCGTTCATTCAACATTTACTAGTCACAACATGTTAAAATTCCAATTTTTTATGATTAAATACATCAAAATCCTTCGTTAGATTTTTTTCAAAAAATTATTTTATACGTATGAGTTAGCAATTAATAAAATATCAAAAATTCAGATTTTTATCTACATATTGCCGATTTTACCTATACATGTGTCCGATCAACCTTAAATGTATAAATTAATTCTCTTTATAAATAAAATGCCATGAAAGCGATAGAAAAATATTAGAACATATAAATATTAAATTTTTTAAAGCGGATTGTTTTCTGGGAATTTCCATTTTTCTTGGATTGCTCATGTTTTTTTAATGAATTTCTGTAAAATATATATAATTTTTTCGTAAAACTAGTTTGACAACTTTGAATCGTAGCAAAATTTGTTCGTATTAAGGACGTTGATTGGTACAGAAATGTTCCATTAGAAAATAGTACATTCTTAAAGTTATTTCGTTACACATTAATTTGGCAACGTTGTATCCAAAATAATAGGTGTCACTAAAATATTCTCAGAATCTATTTTCGAACAATCAGATGAATAGATAAATATCCTAATTTATAACTATACTTGCGTTACAATGGAATCGAAAGATGGTAAATTTTGTTTAACGAATACAATTTCTTATCAATTTTGAAATTTGTGCGCATATTTAAGGGATCTTTATGGAAAAAATTCACTAAAATATCAATTTTTACTCGTCATTATTTTTTTTTCACTATAATATCATAATTTGATAATGTAGTAGTATGGATTTTTCTTCTCAATTAACTTGTAAAACGTGATTGAAATTTAACTTATTACTTTAACATTAATATTTCAACCATACTTCAATGGTCTTTACAAATATTCAACGTTTTTCACGTAGGGGCCCAACCCCCTGAATATTATGTCTTATTACGGTCATGATTTAAAAACAACGTATCCACGCAAATTTATTCCCATATTTCTTTTGAATTGCCCAAATTAACAGTACAAAGTATGGCGGTGTATAGCGGATCGCTTTCACTGTACAAATAATATTCTCTAACGCAGTGAATATATATGTGCTATATATTCTATATGTGCTATATAATTTTATTAATG
Source organism: Nineta flava (assembly GCA_963920215.1). Classification (NCBI taxonomy): domain Eukaryota; kingdom Metazoa; phylum Arthropoda; class Insecta; order Neuroptera; family Chrysopidae; genus Nineta; species Nineta flava. The sequence goes on along the minus strand of OY986043.1, from coordinate 84,087,687 downwards.
GTGCGTCTAATAAAAAAATGTCTCAGGACTTTTCTTTCCAAAATCGTACCCTCTTATGGCACTCGACTACTTATGGGACACCTTGTATACATGTGTTGTCTTAAGTTTTTTATGATTTAGTGCATACATTATGATTGATCATTGGCTTATGAAGTTAAATAAACTGAATTAAAAGTGATTTAAAAAAAGTACAGACCTATTTGTGTATTGACAGCTTCCAACAAGAAAAAGATATTCCGAAGGCTTAAAATCGATTAATATCGCAACTTTTTTTTCTCTTAAATTTCTTAGATCTTTTGAGTCTTTTATGAAAAATCTACCGTATTATTAATTATATTCGAAAATTATTTTATTATACTCATCACCAAATGAATTTTTTATATTTTCAAATAAAAAACCTTTTTTTAAGGTCCAATGTCGAAATTTATGATAAGCACTAGTAAAAATATGATGAATATCTTATCATCTAGCCTCGTTACATTAATAATTATATATGCTCTATACAAACAAAAACCATATACGCCCGACTTAAAATTTGCATACATTTTTTATTAGTCCAGCAAAAAATAATTACAAGAAAAACTAATTTTATGATTCATACGAAAAGTTTTTTAGTAAAAATTTTACAAAAAAATGATCTTGCACAAAAAAAAAAAACAGTACACATAAAATTTTATGACATAAATTCCACTTACAATACTGTATGTATGAAGGATATACATTGTTTTATTTTTTATGTATGAGATGTTCATATCATCAACCAACTTACCCTAATTAAATATTAAAGAAATTATCATTTTCAACCCAACAACACTCGCCTTAGAGCAGAGTTGTAAAATAATACTTTTATGGTTCTTATTAAAATTTTCTTAAATTATATCACACTCGTGAAAATGAATACATTTGTACGCCTATTTCGATAAATATCAGGAGTAAACTCTGCATTGTGTGATCGCTTCTAAGATGGATTTTAAGGATGTACGGAGCGCTAATGTATAGTCCATTTATAAAATTCATCAAAATCTTATATAGTACATTCATAAAAGTCCCCAATAATGTTTATTATTTTTTGTCTTAAATTTAATTTAGGCCCGTCATACCGGGCCTAACAAAAAAGATATTTAAGAAAAAACCTGGGATTTCGGGTATTTAAGCTACCGCCGACAGAAATAAAATTTACCTGAAATCTCAGTTGTTTTCTTAAATACCTTTTTTTTAGGCCTGTCATACTGGAATTTTATTGTTTCAATCTCTTTATTAATATTTTCTATTGCGTAGTTTTTTTTTATTCGTATTTTATTCCAAGTGCAAATATGTCGAAATATGTGTAAAAATATGGGTTTCTCCATAAGAGCAATGCATTAAAACTCGGACTTTTGCATTAAATAATTATTTCAAGACCCCTGTAATCTGAATCTTTTTAAATTGATTTATATGCACTTCAACTACATGTAAACAAAATATCAAGCCTTAATCTGTTTGAAGCTTCAGTGCTCGTACATCCTTAAGCAATGACTCTATTCAATTTTCATAAATTATAATCTATTCGTAACAGTGAAAATAAATCTATTGTGCGATTGATATGGGCATAAATAAAGAGTCGCGTATTTACTGGTAAAGTAAGTTATGGCGTCATATTTCAAAATGGTGGTCGGGTTTCGAACCCATAACCTCCCAGTTCTATGTAGAAACTACACCCTAACAAGCGCGGCTACTTGGCTGGCTGTAATAATTTGTAGAATGCTGAAACATTCCTATGAATGTACATTAACTATTATCGGAGTAAATAGACTATAATTCCTATTTGTATACCTCTATCCGAGTGTAGAAGTAAAATAAAGAACACACGTTCTGATAAAGAATTGAATATATACGATTTTAACAATCTTAAAGCGACTAATTCAGTTAGTCGTGGACATTCTCTGTCATAATAACTAGACGATTCTTTCTTTGTATCGTACTAATAAGATACTCATTTCTACCCGCGCATATCATTTCGCAGGAAACAACTTTTTTTAAACCGAATAGAATCAGCAAAGTGCCCTTAAGTGTTTACAATTATTGAGTTTAGCATAAAACTATCTAGTCATCATCTAATTCAGAAATTATGATAACACTTTTATCCACAAAATACAGACTTACTCCTGATATTTGTCCAAGACAATCACACTCTACACTATCAGGCAAACACTACTGGCCTACATTTTATTACTTAATGATACTTAATAAAAAAAAGTTTGTTTCCATACAAGTGAATGTTATATAACTGCTAATATATATATTATATATATACATATAAATATATATATATATATATATATATATATATATATATATATATATATATATATATATATATATATATATATATATATATATATATATATATATATATATATACGTACTTACCCTAATTTAATGTATGTATGATATTATTTTAATGTGTAAATTTTATTTGAAAACTTCTTACATAAAATTATATATATACTTGTATTCGAAGTTTTTAAGTAAAACATCATAAATTGTCCTTGACAATGAATGACATTAAATGAAAATATTTTCTATGTACAAATTGTACACACAAATTTCGAAAAAATTGAGTTATTCTAGGCGGATATGCCGTCAAGATATATCCACCAACTATCCATTCTTCAAGTTTTGTAAACATTGTATATTAAAAACTGTTTACAGCTGACTTACAGTTAACTTTGTCCTCAAATACGACTAAAAATCATGATAAAGTTTTATCAGAAACTTCCATTAATTCACATCTTAGTAGAAGCATAATTGGATTTTCGGTAAACTTTTCTCTAAAGAAATAATAAAATACGTTACCGAAATATATTTTTGGATTCTTGAAAAAAGTAGCTTACCTGAAACAAACGAAAAAAAAAACATTTAGTACATTAATTTAAAACATTTGCATTAGTGTGTAATCTGGTTAAAAACTAAGGGTATAATCTGATAAAAGGTGCAGATACTTTTTTCTATAAGGTAGCGCACTAAAAAGCAAAAAATTAATTAAATAGTCAATTGTTTAAGTTTCAGGTCACTTTGTGTGACATTAAATCATATTCTTAAACAAATACAAGACGCTTCAAGCTTTCGTAACTAATTGTTTAGTTTTTTTTTACCTTTTAGTGTGTTATTCTACTAATAAAAGATTGTATTTTATTTCTATTGCTTTCTAGAAAATATAAAAAAGAAAAAACTTAAAATTTGATGAGATATATTTATTAAAAAAACTTTTATGTTTTTTTTTTGATAATATTATTTAACTATTGTTCTATACGTTCGATTTATTTTAATTACAGTGTACTACATAAAATATTACTTTCCAAACATAATATTAATTTACTACACCTCTCGTGGTACATACAAACTTTGACACCTTTCTTTCATGAGTTTATGTAGGGTACACGAAGACGTGCTATAAAAATTTCATCGAAATAAAAAAATAATAATAATAATAATTTTTTTTAGTGTCTTGGATAAAAACAAACTTTTTAAAAGCAATTTTATGTTAGAGGTCAATATTTTAAGTGAATTCGTTTCGTCAAACATTTATTATGGTTTAATAACATGGTTTAATTTTATAATTTTTACCTACCCAAATAATTTTTGAATGAATAAATCGGTATAAAAACTTTTAAAATGAAAAACTATCATGGAAATATTAACTTCGGATGTGTAGATTTTCATTTGGATTAATTCACTTATATTTCCGCAGTTGACGTTTCGATATTTCATTAGAATTTCATCCATGTACCTCAACCAATAGAAAAACGCTACTAATATCGAAAAAAATGGTGGGAGCGTTGGTTACTTTTAACTAAAATACCATTTGGAAAACAATATATAAATTAAAAGAGAATTGCTCTCTCTTGGAGTCCTTGCAAAAAAGGTATGTTTTGAAATCTAACTGGGAAGAGCTCACAACAGCTCACAAACCATCTGATTGTCGCACCCAATGGCGTAACAGGAAATTAAGACTGGTAATCCTTTCATAACCTAATTGGTGTTTAAATATGTAAATAGTCAATAAACATTTTAATAATACATCGACTTCAATATAGTGAAATATCATATGCATTCCACTACCATAACATCTCAGGTAGCTCTGAGGCAAAACGTTAGTCTGGAATGCGAGAGGTTGCAGGATCGATTCCCATCCAAGATGTATATGATTTTTCATATCAAGCATTTGATGTCATAGTCCTATTTTACACATGTAACTTTTCAAGCAACTATTCATAACGCATATCGTGGTAAGCAAGCGTAGTCGCATTTTTTACGAAACTTTGCAGTTATAACACAATAGACCTGGCTTCTATCTAAACTTCAGATGTAAGAATAGGGTGATTGGTTTACTTCCTTGTGATTGGTTTATTATGATCATGTGACTGAAGTGGTTGACAAAGAAAGAAATATTTAGCAAGACGAGAGTTATAAGCTATTAACAAAACATGCGATTGATATATCTCTGCATGTACAAAGAGATGTAAGTCTCATTATATCACATACATTTATTGCGATTGAAAACTTTCATCAAAACTTTCACAGGCAGAATGTAATCGGTGTTTATTGATGGTCTTAAAGTCTCCTTCTGAAGTATTTTGCCAGTATCTAGAAACCACTGTTTGTAAATCTCTGGTAAATATAATGACGATTCCAGACAAATCTCTCTATATAAAAGAGCATTAGTTTCTTTTTTTTTCACTAGTGAGTGAAAATCAAACGACTTTGACTTTTCAACACACATTTAAAATAATATTATTGACATTATAAAACATTATATAGAATTTGTGAGAGAACAGTATTAAAATTTATAAAACATAAGATTAAATTTATTTAAATTATGAATGTTAAGTTAGGTTATGTCTATATGTGTCTATTCACAAGGCAGGCAGGCGGTAGGTCTCTGACTGACATAGGTACACACACAGATATACACACCGAATTTATATTCTAATTGAGAAAAACATTGAAGAGAAAACTAACAACATATCATATATACAGGATGTCTCCCCCTCCTCGTCTTAAACAAAACACCTGACTATTTCTTCAAAGAAGCATTTTTTGAAAAAAACATTGATAAACAGTTATTTTGTTCGGACAGGGGCATCTTTTGATGATCTTGATTTTCTCCTTAACTATGGATCTTCAAGGTTGTTTGAAGATCAACCCTTTTTGACAGACTCAGGTAGCTGAGGAAAATAGACCTTATGAGTATATAAAACTGGATAATAAAGTCTATTTTGTAATGCCATGCAATCTCATCTTTGAAAATTCTCTTATGAAAACGGTTATATAATTGTCAATTATTAACGAAAATGGGCCTTATGAAGAGAAAATGAAAAATTTGCATTCTCAATTGAAAATTGAACTTCATGTAACTATGAATGCCATGGTAAAGCCACCCTGTATTGAGTCAAATAAATAGTATAATTCATTTTATACGTACAGAACAGTAGTATCTTTACTTAGAAATTCTAACATTCGAGATGATTCGTTCGTCATCATATAATATATATATATATATATATATATATATATATATATATATATATATATATAACATCACAGACAGAAAGAGGAAAATAGTCGCCATTTTAAGTAGTTTTAAATGTAGAAATCTTTTATAGAAATGTGTATTCTAAATGCATCTTCTATCTAACCATGTCTTCGACAACAGCATCGTATGTTACGAAGTAAAACTATAGAATTTATGTCTTGTGTGTGTGTGTGTGTGTATGTTTGTTTCTTTATGTTGAATATATTTGTCTAAGAATTTACAAAGTGGTTCACAAAATCGGCCCTATATTAAAAATTAAACGATACAGTTTTAAGAGAAAATTACCAACTTGAGTTGTTAAAACAAAACTTTTCTTCTGCAGATATCCAATAGTTTGGTTTGTGATGCTTAAAAAATGTTATCATCTTAACCTAAATAAAATTATAAAATATTCCGTTTTTGAGGTGTTCTGTTGACCAAACTTTCTTAAATAATCATATGTTACGGTGAAATTTCGGTGAAATATTAACAACGATTTTGCACATTAAAAACTTTCTCTTTAAAGAAAAAATGAGACCAATGTATCTTTCAATGTGATTTCGAAGGAACTAGTGACTGGCTACAAAAGTTTTTAACCTAGGAAAAATAAAAAATTGTATACCAAGATTATATATTTATTAATGTAACTGTATATCTAAATTCAATTTCAGAAATATATATCTATTCAATTATAGGGAAAAAAAACCACCATTAAACAGGCAAATGTGGGCTTCAATTTAGTACATATATATTCTATGTTTTGCTGATCCAAAAATTCAGTAGGTTTTTTATTTTTAAATAATTCGAAGAACAGCTTGAGCACTTTTTGAAAGAGTAATGAATTTTGATAAATGAAGAGAAGTTCTAGCTCATTTTTCTAAAAGTTAATTACGTTTTTTTTTTCGAATTTAATTCAAATATAATTAGTGGTCCATTTGTCTACACAATTTAGTATATATATATAGATATATTTACACAAACAACAACAAAACAAAACACAACCACCAGAGTCAGAGCTATACACAGAGCTAGTAAATATAATATAAAGTGTAGCAGAAGTAAGTAGCTAGCAAGTAAATCTTGCATGTCTTCTTCATCATCGTGTTAGTTAATAAGATTATGCTATTAGTAAATAGGCAATGTTTTTGGTTGCCATCAGTAACGCTTCAACACTTTCAACTGAAACTCAAACACATTAACAACATTACAAAAACAGACAGACACTATTATATATATATGCTATATACAAATATTCTATATCTACACTTACTTATGGTATTATTCATGTTTTGCTAAAATTTTAAGTATGGTTTTGAAATAAATTTTATTAACAAAATAATAAAATAAAATGATTTTCAATCATAAACACACTTTTGTGTGTTTTCTCTTCCAGAATATATATATATATATATATATATATATATATATATATATATATATATATATATATATATATATATGTACATATATATATAATCCTACAAGGTTATATGTCAGTGATTCTCAACCACTGTGCCGCGGCACTTTTGTGTGCCGCCAAATTTTAGAAATGTATATAGTGAAGTATTAACCAACATAAAAACGAAAAAAAAGATCGAGACTGTTAAGTGTAGAAGACGATATGAGAGTAGCTTTGTCATTTTTACGACCAAATATAAATGAAATTATCAAAAAATATCAAGCTCAAATTTCTCATTAAAAATATTCTTATAATTGACTTGTAATTAATCCCTTAACAAACGTACTGTTGTTTTTGTAGTACATATGATTTTACTTTACATTCAAAATTATTATCATAAACTATTTTACACAGTGTATTATAGGTAAGTAAACAACTTTTAAACTTATCTTTTCCATTGTGTGCCGTCAAATTTTGAAATCGTTAAAAGTGGCAAAAAAAAAAGGTTGAGAATCACTGTTATATATAATACTAATACTATTGTAGAGAATAAGCAAAGTCCTTTAAAAAGTGGATATCCTTTCAATTAGCTATGTATAGAAAGTTATAATCGGTGCTTATTCTCAAATTCTGTGAGAAAATCACGTGATTCGAGAGTAGTAGATATCATGATACTGCTGAAATTCTGGATGGACCACATTTACAGAATTTTCGATCGTACATAAGGATCGATGAAAAGACGTCACGAAACAGAAATTTTGTGATAGTGTTTAGTAAATATGAGAAAGCTTGGTCATGAGTAATGGACATCCTTCTACAGTTTTAAATACTAAAAATTTGATGAATCAATATTTTAAAGGAATCAATTCAGTTAAACAACTCATGGAGTTATCAAGCCTTACGTAAGCTAAAATTGTTATGAAAAAATTTCGAAGTGTCAACACCCTATTCCTTCCTTCCTTCTCTATATTTGTATTTCTCCTATTTCTATGCAAATCAATATTGAATAAGAGAATCAATGTCATAAACAACATGACATTCACTTATACAACATCATGAAGCCCCCTTAATATTCTTCTTCCATTCATCTAATTGTTTTAACCAATTAGAATATTGTGTTTCTTTAGTATATATAATTGGTCAGAAAAACAAGTTGATACATATTACCTTACGATGTACTTAATTATAGATAGAATGTCAATTGTAAAGAAAAAGTTAAACTTAATTTGACAAACAAACATGTCGAGCAAGATCTTGTTTTAAACACAAATTGTTAATATATCTCTTACGGTTTCTAAGATGGATATTTTTTCCCATTTCGTGGGAAAACACGTCCCGTTTCGGCGTTTGCGAACTTAAAGTTACTCATTTCATTTTTGAGTTATCATTTCCTCGAACGGACATAATAAGGTAATTTTATGAACACCTATACCAAAATTTTCTTTTGGTGAGCAATATTTTCAACCATTACAAAAACGGGACTAAACTCATAAGCCGTTGTATATATAAATATCGGGTATAGAAATTACACATCCAACTGGAATCGAACCCCGAACATTGCCTTCTCGACAATCATCCACATCGTTTGAGATAAATGCAGTATTGAATGTGTAATCTGCTCACTATCCTCACTTCAAATAAATATCAATAAAAAAAAAAAAATTGAAAAACTCTATACCTCTCATTCTCATGTTAGTTTTTCTCTCATCATTTCCGTGAAAATCAATATTCAATCAAGGAAATCAAGGTCATAAATAACATGACACGTCACAAAACACCCCTTTCTATTTTACTCCATTTATCTAATTGTTATAACCAATTAGAATATTCATAATTCAAATAACAGAAAAAAAATGCTATAACACAAATAATAATTACCAATGATCCATTATTTAAATTAAAAAAATATGAGGGAATGAAAAAAATACAAAACCAATGTCTTTTGTGCTCTCATCGTTTCCAGAGAAAACACAGTGCATGGATAAGATTCGAAAATGTGATTGAGCTAATGAGAATTAGTATTATCATGGGGTCTTTATTCGATGTATTTGAGTGTTGTATATACTTGTCTCTGTCGTAATAAGACACCTCTCATTCTTTTTTTTTAATAACTCGTTGGTTTATTTATACAGAAAGTTCATAAAATATTGGAGGTACAATAATCCCATCATATTATCAATGTAAAACGGGTCAAGTTTTCGTATATTCTCTGATTCAATAATTTCATCAAAAGTGTTATAAAAATATCTGACTATTCAACTTGGCAGGTGAATATAAAGTAGATACTAAGCAAAACCTTGAAATAACTTGGGCCCTCACATAGATAAAACTACTTTTGAAGTAGAACTTCCTTACCGACGGATTTGTCAGTTTTTTGTTACAATAAAGGGAAAATGACTCAATAGAGGGGAAATAAGAGAAAAGCCTTGCATGCGAAAAACAAAGTAATCATTTGTATTGGGTAAACATAATTACCTGTAGTTATTGTTGCCTATATCATATTAAAAAATGTCCTTTTTATAAAATTGTATAACTTTTGATAATTTTCTACTTATTCTATTAATGTACAATAACTAAATTGTTTATAAAATGTACTTTTGTACTTATTTTTGTAATAATTGAAGTGAAACCTCTTTACCGAAATATCTGTATGAAATTTTATGTGACGTTAAAGAAATAAATTAAAATTCAAGTTTTTCGATTTATTCCTTTACCATAAAACCTATATTTCAAGATCCTAACTTTTCTGGATGTTACTTGGAGGTATTATTAATCAATAAGTGAATCAACTACCAAATTAACGATGATTTTCATGTTAAAAATACTAAAAACTTTTGTTTCCCCACACAAAATTATTATTTATTCTTTATCAATTTCAATAAAAAGAAGTTATCAAAAGTCTACAAAAATTTGATTCATAGGGACTTTTCCGTAATTATTTGAAGATACAATGCTTGTTTTCTTCAGAGATAGTGCCTTTCAATTTTTAAAAAGGTAGCAGCTAGCACTTTAAAATATCAAAAGATACCTTTAATTTTTCAATAATATTACACAGCTAAAATGATACTGAAAAAAACTATAGAGGGTTTCATTATTTTATGAACTCCCTGTATAAACAAGACACGTATAATATAAAATTAAAATTGTGAAAATATATACGAATGGAAAATTTATTTTAGCACGATAGTCATACAAAATTATATTATTTTTGTACCCTAGTTTTATTATTATATATCTTTTTTTAAGCTAATTTATTAATTGAATTTTTCATTATAAAAAGCTTTCAGTTCAATTACAATTTACAAACAAATAATAGGTAATTTTAAATATTGAATGCGACAACTAGATAGATATATACATATAAATAGTTACATTAGTTTGTTTATTATACTATTATATGCGAAAAAACACTTGTTAAAAAATTAATGGTATACAAAAAGGAAAAACCTACTAATACAAAAGTTTACATAAACATTTTTATTGTACTTTCGATGATGTATTATGGTCCACAAAATTAACGATTTAAGATTCATTCATTTGTTTTCTGGTTGTTAACATATATACTGAGAACAAGTTTTATTCGAAACATTTTTTCGAAAACCGAAAGTATATGGCAAAAATCAAAAATAAAATTTTGAAAAAAAAAATCGCCTTGTGGCGGATTATTTTATAACAATATAGATCGAAAATTGAGGACTTCATCAACTGTCAAATAAAATCCTGAGGCGCACTTACCTGAAAGTTTTCTATTGTTGGAAAATATATCTTGCTTTTGATCATTTTAGTACGAAGTCCCACATTTGATTATGTTTAATTGATTACACAATTAAACATAATCAAATCTCTTTTATCAGATTGTACATCGGATGTTCAACAGGATACTTTTCACAAAGTTGTTAATACAATTTGTTTATTATCCTTTACTAATTGATAAATGTATTGAAGGAATTTAGTTTTAGTTTGTTATTTAGATTCTAGGAACTTGTTTTTTTTACGAAATACTAATTATATCTGAAAATGATATTTAAAAGTAACCACCTTCTATAGGAGCGCATTCATTTTTTGTTTGAATAGTATTTTTCATGTAAATTGAACAGTTAATTGTATGATTACACTATCTAGGTAGAAAATACGGTACTTTAAAGTTGGTTCATTAAACAAGGTGAAATTTGATTGGCCTCATAGTTTTTCTTTAATCTCGATCCACAGTGAATGATCAAATATCACAGTTGCTTGGATAGAGGTTTAAATGTATTGACACCATTGTACCAAAATAAACTTTCCAATGTATAGTAATTTGACTATTTTGTTCCATTTATAGGAAATAAACAATATTATTTAAAATGTTAATGACTTCAAAGTTTATTTGTTTTATAATTATCGTTTTATTCCAAGAACTTTTACATATTTTTTACTTAAATTACAAGTAAAAAATTAGTATTGTAGTGTGTAGAAATTAATATTTATATAATTTTGTTTCTTTGAGTGTTTTTTTGGGTATAAAAATACAATTTGTTTCATTTTATACATTATTCCCATTTCTGACTAGAAAAATAAACAAATTTTGTAAAACTTGTACGATGTATAATCATTGTACTAAGTAAATTTAATTTCTTCAATACAAACAAAGAAAACCATCTTTTAAAAATGAACACATTTCTGCTAGTGAAAATTACTCAATTTAGCGAATTTCTTATAGTTTTGGGCTAAAAATCATTTAAATTCCTTCCAAGATGTGTTCGTTGGGTAGATAATACCACGAATCGAGTAGTGTTTAAGGACGTCGGAAGAAACAAACTATAGTTTCGAAGACTATATATAAATCGCTTTTACTCTTTAGTTTTTGTAAAAACATCAAAATTATGAGATCTTATATCCGACCCTACTTTTTGTCTCCCTGGAAATCAACAATATAATTTTTTTACTTTTATGTCGCCACGCCTTAAAACTAGAAAATTGCAAAGAATTATCTCCGCGAAATACGTTTCTCGTAAACAAAATATTTTACAAAACATTTAAGATGATGAATATTAATCAAACTATGATAAAAAGTTCTTAGAATCCAGGATAAAATGTGAGTAAAAGAGTACACTAAATTTCTTTAGTAGACAATTTTTTTTAATTTTTTTTTTTTGGCGACGAGACTAGATATTTTAGACAAAAAAAAATTTGAAAATCAGAAAATGTTCAATTATCCAAAAAAAAACGAATTTTCAAAATCAAATCATAAACAACAGCAAAAAAAACGTACAATATTTATTTCTATTCATTGATCACAAAGTCATCTTTTAACGAAGAAAAATTTGAATATCAAAAAAGAAAAGAAAATATTACAACAAAAACGAAACCAGATTGTGTACATCATCTCTTTTATGAAAATCAAACAAGATATTGGTTAAGAAAGGTCGGAAATCTCAATATATCAAAACGGTTCACTGACTAATAATAATAATACTCTCTCTATTTTTGGTTTTGTATAAATAAAATCAAACCTTTTTTGTTTTCAATAGCAGTGTACCTATACTTTGTCTGGTTGCGTATATGCCTTCTAGAAATAACATATCTCTCATATCGATACCCGATAGAAACGATGTATGATAGAAGCTACGTGTCTACATACATGGCATTGAAGATATTGTGAAAGATATTGTACAACTGGCTGCAAAATTTGATGTTATTTTCTTTTAATTTTATAATGAATTTGTGCCTTATTGGTTCGGTTTTCGAAAAACACCTCATATTTATAAAGATTATTAAAATAATCAAAGAGAACTCTAGGTTTTTTTATGAAATTATATTTCAAATTTTGCCCCTATTCCTAGAACATTTGTTTGTATTTTATAAATACGTATTTCGACTACAATGTAGTCATCATCAGTATGAATTAGCTAATCGTAACTATCTCTGGGATATGGATTCAGAGATATGTTGCTTGTTGCTAATTTGGTGCCTGTGTCACAATGATATTAAAAAATTCTGTCCTTTTATACGATTTGGCTGAGGGTATAATCTGACTTAAGGATTATTGAAGTTGCCTGACTACTGGATTAGGTGTGTGGAAAGCCCCACCTATTTTTTGGCGGTATTCTTTGGTGATTATGCGGCGTTTGTTTAGTCACTAAAGTGAGTGTACCTAAGTTAACCTTGACATTCAGGTATTGGATTTTAATTTTTTTAAATGGTTTAATTTTATTAAATCAGAATTTGGAATTGGGCCATTGTCTAAATTCATTATCTGTTTTCTCAATTTGTAGATGCTTTCGTATGCATCTAATTCTGTGAGGTTTTGTACCGATTTAAGTAGTTTTAGATTCGATTTATCAATTTTATGGTTAATCTCAATAACGTGCGCCGCTATACAAGATTTTTCGGTTCTCCCAAATTTCACATGAGCCAGATGTTCTTTGATTCGAATACCGATTTGGCGACGACTATATAACCTCATATTTAACTTGTTCATTATAACTATAGTAACAACATTTATTCGAAATATTTTTCCGAAACCCGAATAAATAGGGCACAAAGCAATTATAAAATTTGTTAAATGATAGCTCGACTTTTGACGCTATTTGTACACACTATAGAAGAGCAGTGTAGGACGAAGTCCATGATTTTAGAGATAGGTATAAAATATATTTAGTGTTTCATTGAACAATAACCATTTGATCAAACAAAGATATAACCTCCTTCAAAGCAGTCCATAGACGTTGAATTTCTTATCCTTAATACGGGTTCTCCAGAGTCCATCTGTCATCATTTTCCCATTTTATCCGATTTACATGAAATTTTGTTGACGCCATAGCGTCACAGCGTCAAAATGAATAAGAGAATAGCTGAAGAAGCCGACGTTGCCAGGGCTTCAAAAAATTTGTATACGAAATTTATGTCAAATAATTATTTTTTCTAAATTTTGACATTTGAAAAGGTCAATTTTTTTATACTTTAAATTTATTGTCAATAATTTATTTCCTAAATTTTGTTTATTCAGGTATTTAACTTACGACAAAAAATAATAAACACTATTATGGACTTTTATGAATGTACTATATAAGGTTTTGAAGAATTTTATAAATGGACTATAGCTAGTGCTCGTACATCCTTAAAACTTCTGATGAATTTAAGATTGTAGTGGACTCGCTTCTAAATCTCAATATACTTTCATATTAAGATACCTTTGTCGGAATCACTACATATGTCTCTTGTTATTTAGGTAACTACATGTTGTTATTTCCTTAACTATCAACAAAATGCTTTGAGATAATTTAATAAGAAAAATAAAGTTTGGTAGAATTACAAATTGTGTCTATTAAATCATTGTAGAACAACAAGATCAATTTGGATAAAGAATTGGATCAAAAAGATGGAACGTTTATGGACCGCTGAAATGATGACACAAATGCAAATGTTATGTATAAGATAAATATGACTATTGGTGTAGACATCATCGTCATGTCTGCTGCTTTTCTTCTTTGTCTTCTTCAGGTTCAAATAGTTGTCGATGATAACGGTACTTAAAAAGATACACCCAAACATACATAACATTATTATACAGGAAGACGTTTTTGTGAACAACACAGGGCGGTGTCAAATGTTCTTAAACATTACCGATATGGTAATTTTATTCAAATATAAATTACAATTATATACATAAGATGTCTTTTCCGTTTTATTTGAATGGGATAATGCTAAGAGTTTTGCAGCTTTACTCACGTGAGATTCGTATTTAGGGTCATGTCTAGTCGTAATCAAGTAAGCAATTATTTATTGAGAAAACTGTTATTTATAAACCGAAAGAAATTGGAGAACTTTCAAGTTATTTTTCGTATTAATATTAATAATAAATAAATTCTATGATGTGTTATTCTATACGTTTGTCCCTTAATACTTGTATCTTTGTAACCGTACTGGAGATTGACATTGGTATAGTGACGTTTATGGGAGCCAGATTTTGGAAAATAATAAAAATACCTAAAGAAGCTAAATGTTCAATGTTTTGAAGCTAAACTACCAAAATTAATGTATTAATGTTATTAATTTGAATTAAGTATATTACTTTCTTGAAATTAATTATATTGGTCTTCTTTTTTATAAACGGTTTCAGGCAAGATTTTTAGTTCTTTTTGGTACGATTTCAGACAATATCTCGTAAACTGCTCACCAAATTGGGAAATAAACACGATTTTCGTGATTTTTAGACCTAATTTACTTTATATACACGATTTCATCATAATCAGAAACAAAAATTATTTTTCGATTTTAAGCAATGTTTTCAAAGTACACCAAGTACACCTTAGAAAAAATCGAAAAAATAATGAAAAATTTTTAGTTATTGATTTGAATAAAAATTAGTTTATAAGGTAAATTTGATCCAAAAACCACAAAAATCTAGTTAGTTTGACGGTAAAATGTATAGTTTCAGAGATATGGGCTCTGTATAAAATTTTATGCACCATTTTACTCGATTTCAGACAATATTTTGTAAACAGCTTACCAAATCATCAAATAAATGCGATTTTCGTGATTTTTAGATCCAATTCACCTTACATACACAATTTCATCGAAATCGGAAACAAAAATTATTTTTCGATTTTATACGTTTTTTTCCAGGTATACCCCTTAGAAAATATCGAAAAAATGACGAAAAATTTTTAATCATCGATTTGAATGAAAATTAGTTTATAAGGTAATAAGGACCTAAAAACCACAAAAATCTAGTTGATTTGTCGTTTTAACGCATAGTTTCCCAAATATGTCCTCTATTTACTCCCATTTTTACTCGATTTCAGACCATATCTCGTAAACCGTAAGGCAAAACATTAAATAATCACGATTTTGACAAACTTGACAATAAGCACTCAACAAATCTTGTAAGTTTGTCGATTTAAAATTGATAGTTTCCGATATCTAGAGCACGGTAGTGCGCAAGGCCGAGTTTTAAGGGACACTTTGGACTTCTCACTACAGTGTTATATCTTATCGTTAATTTAGGCTCATTTTTTGGGTGCTGTATCTTTTGAACGGAAAGAGCTACAGGGTTGATATTTCGAATATAGATACTTTACGGAATTATAAGAACCAATGTTTTCAATCAACGTTAACGAATTAACCGTTAAAAAGTTATTTCACTTCAAAAACGCAAAATTCGCGGGAACGCCCACAATTCTTGGTAACTAATAGATCAATATTCTACGATACTTCCAGATATGCTGTAAAGTTGATATTGGGCATGTAGATAGCTGTAGTACCCAAACCGACGGGAAAATTGCGAAAACTGGAAATTTGTATCGGAAAAGTGGAAAATTTAACATTTTTTTGTTTTAAGACTAGTTCAACGCAAACTACCATGTAGAAATCGATATATATCATATATACCTATTAATTTTTATACCATATAGAAATAGACATTGCAATTTGAATACAGCAGTATGCATTGATTTTAAAAGTTTTTAACTTTTTGATTATATTTTACATTGATACATTGATCAATTATTATTTATTACTAGCATTGCCCGTTGCAGCTTCGTCTGCAAAAATTTTTTAAAGCTCTTATAACCAAGCCCTTATGCTAGAATGATGCAGTTTTTTGTATTCGACGTGAAATTGCTTCAATCTGACGAGAAAAATCAGTAAACTTCAATTTTTTCAGTGCAACCCCTCGGAAAATTGGAAAAACATCCTCCAAAATTATGTTTTTCTGTTCTATAAATGCTATAAAGTTTGAATTTTCACTAATCGACCCGAAATAACGTCAAAATTAACAGAATTTTTTGAAAAATTTCATTACCTACATCGCAACCACACCGAAAATGGGAAAAACATCCCTAAAACTTACCTCTTTACTTCTATTCATGATAGAAAGATCGGTTTTTTTCCATCACAACCCTTCGAACTTGGTAAAAACACCCCCAAAACCTACCTTTTTGTTCTATACATACAACAAGATGCAGTTTTTTGCAATCGACGCTTAATAGCTACAAATTAGGAAGTTATTTCGAAAAACTTAATATTTTTTTTTTGCAAACTCCCGAAAAATTGAAAAAACACCCCCCAAAATTACGTTTTTCAGTTCTATATATGATGAAATGATGGAATTTTGACCAATCGACCCGAAATAAAGTCAAGTTAACAGAACACTTTGAAAAATTTTTTTACCTATAACGCAAACCTCCGAAAATGGGAAAAACACCCCTTAAACTGCCTTAAGGCATTTTGATCAGACTAAAAATATGACCGCTAGAGAGTGATTTATGTATTCTAAGGAAATTCGCTAAGTTGACGCAGCTCCTGCGTAACGAATTTTTTTTTGTGAAGTGGAGCCAACGGGTCAAGTCATTTCTTCAAAGACTATAACGTTGATAATCAATTATCTGTAATAAACGATTAGTTTAGAAGTCATAATCGAAACAAATCAAATAACATCTTATATATACTAAATTTTATATAGTTATTTTAATAAAAAATATATCACTCTTATTTCACATTAATTTGTGGCGTTTTAATAAAAGGCCTATGATATATGATCGATGAATATTATTATCAATAATCCAATGTATAAAATTTATGCTTTCTTTTCAGTTTTCTTTGGCAATAACACTGCTTGAATATTTGGTAATATACCGCCTTGAGCAATTCTTACAAATTATAACAATTTATTTAATTCTTTTCATCATTACGAATTGCTAATTGAAAATAAACTTGTTTATTTTTAAACAACTTGTTTACTTAAAAAAAGTTACATTGTAACAATACAATAAAACAATCAATGTTTTCTATTTGGAGTATTAAAACATACTGATATATTAAACTAGCAATTTTTATTTAAATACTAAATGTCTATCTAATCAAAAAGGAGGCGGTAACCTTGTCAACAAATCAGATCGATATATGCTTCATATGTTATTTTAATTACAATTAAAGTTGTTAAATTTTCCGTTTGTAAGAAAGGTAAGTTTTCGAGAAAATCTTAATAAAATAGTTGCTTCTTAATAAGTGATGATATGGGATAAAGGACCGAGCTATTTACAAAGTAAATAGATCCAGACTTCATATAATAGTTGCTCCTTAAAAAGTGATGATATACGAGAAAGGACCGAGCTATTAACAAAGTAAATAGCTCTAGACTTCAAATAATAGCTGTTCCTTAAAAAGTGATGATATCCCATAAAGTTTCGAGCTATTTACAAGCTAAACAGCTCGGTAAACTATTTATTAAAAAAATAAATGAGGGGTAAATTAATTAAGTATAAGAAAAAATTTGGTTGAAATTTATGTCGTAAGTTTTCCCTTAGTATGTTTTTAAAATTTTATAACGCGGCAAGTTTTAAAATATTTGAAATCATCAGAAAAATTAACTTGCCGCGTCATAAAATTTTAATAAAAACATACTTTACAAAATATTGTACAGAATCTCATATATGTTAGGTATACAAGTGTTACACATTTAATTGTTTTATTAATAAAAACACAAAAATTGCAGGACAATTTTTAATGCGTGTTACCTCAGCACTCCGTCATTTATGAATCGATTTTGAATTTTTTGTTTTAAAGGGTTTGATTTCCCATTGTCCCCAATATTATACTAAAACCATACTATATTGATGTCTTAGCCCTTCAGAAAGCGAGCAGAGCCAGTTGACGTAATATAACGCGAAGCGGTCTCCTTTGTAAATGTGAATCTAAAATGAGTAAAGTATCGCGAAGCGAAAGAAACGCGTAGCATACGCGAAGCATATGCGAAGAGAAACAAAACGCTACGCATTTTGTGCGATGCCTTCGGCTTCGTATATTTAAGCCTTTCAAAAATGATTGATATCCGACCAAAAACATAAATGTAAGAAAGGGCCGAGTTTTCGGGAAAATCCTTAATGTAATAGTTCCTTCTTAAAAAGTGATGATATGAGAGTAAGGACCGAGCTATTTACAAAGTAAATAGCTCTAGACTTCATATAATAGTTGCTTCTTAAAAAGTGATGATATGGAAGAAAGGACCGAGCTATTTACAAAGTAAATAGCTCTAGACTTCAGATAATAGTTGCTCTTTGAAAAGTGATGATATCTCATTAAAGAGCCGAGCTATTTACATAGTAAATAGCTTGGTAAACTATTAACTAAAAAAATTAATGAGGGGTAAATTGATTAAATGTAAGAAAAAATTTTGTTCAAATTTATTTCATAAGTTTTCTCTTAGTATGATTTTAAAATTTTATAACGCGGCAAGTTTTAAAATATTTGAAATCATCAGAAAAAAAAACTTGCCGCGTTATATAAAATTTTAAAATCATACTAAGAGAAAACTTATGAAATAAATTTGAACAAAATTTTTTCTTACATTTAATCAATTAACCCCTCATTAATTTTTTTAGTTAATAGTTTACCAAGCTATTTACTATGTAAATAGCTCGGCTCTTTAATGGGATATCATCACTTTTCAAAGAGCAACTATTATCTGAAGTCTAGAGCTATTTACTTTGTAAATAGCTCGGTCCTTTCTTCCATATCATCACTTTTTAAGAAGCAACTATTATATGAAGTCTAGAGCTATTTACTTTGTAAATAGCTCGGTCCTTACTCTCATATCATCACTTTTTAAGAAGGAACTATTACATTAAGGATTTTCCCGAAAACTCGGCCCTTTCTTACATTTATGTTTTTGGTCGGATATGGACTATTTCTTAAATGTGTTCAAACGATATCTCGTAAACGGAAGTTTTTGTATAAGTAATTGAAAGACGTCTGTCCTAAAGCTATCCAGTACTGTGTGTACTAATAAATATAGTTGCAACTACTCGTTTTTTTCACCCAAAACTCATAGTTGAACGATGTTGTCTCCTTTTCAAACTAAAACCTAATCTATCCTTTCACTTTTGTATATTGATGTTCAGATATTTTATTACCAGCGTAAGAATTGACAGCAGGGAACACAATGTATATATAGATGAATATTGAAGGGAATGTATGTAGTATGTCTGCTGTTCCTATAACCAGTGTGTATAGTAGTCCTTACTACATACAAAATACGATTCTGAATGCTATATAGTAGTATGAATATGTTTTTGTATTATACGAGTATATGTGTATGTACATGGATGTATGTTTATGACAGAAGTATACATACAATATTCTATACATTAAATTAAATCAGTGATACTTAAACAGTCATACGACAGCTGTTGACAGTTTGTTACTTGTCTGTATTTTTAAGGATGTTTCAGCATACCACCACTTTTCGACAGATTTTGCTCATTTTTTTTCACAAGCTAAGAATAACGTTTTCTAATAAATCCCGAAGTTTCAGAATTTTTGACCGTTTAGAACGCGAGATAATTAATATCAAAGTTATCATTCTCTCTCACTCTTTCTCATTAGAAGCATGTAAAACTTCATGCCCGCCCAACTATTATCTGTTGTATTAGAAAAAATATTCGACAAAATTATAAAAAAACTAGGAGAGTAAAGCTAAATATTTATTATAAAAAATTTTAAAAAAAAATCATGTGTTACCGTTTTGTTTTCGAAATATAAAAGTTTAAAATTATATTTTTTCTTCAAAATAACATTATTTTGTATATGTGAACAGTGTATTTGTCTATGTGTTGTATATGTGTGTTTATGTATTTCCAGATTTTCTCGAAAACGACTCTTTGAAGTGCTTTCAGTAAAATAGTTTTTGCCAAAAAGAACCTATTGCTTCCTCTATTGACGTGAACTGCTAAATAACAAAACTCAAATTGAAAGTAGCTCTTTTGGAATATTTGTAGCTTCTTGAAATATTTGATCTCGCATCCCAAATAATTGTGTTTTTATTGGAATACTTTATGTATTTGTCAAAAAAACATTTGGCTATAATTTTGGATACCATTGAAGCTTTTTGTTTTAAGGATCTGTTTTTGTTGAAATATATACAAAACTGAATGTAAATGTTTACTCGTATCTCTACTTGATGAGTTACCCATATCGAAAAAAGGCACTTCAGTACTATTAAGCATGTGGTAGGCTGAAGAAATGTGAATTCCACCCACATTAATACCTTCCCAATTATATGTTTACCTAGCCCAAATCACACTCAGAAACTATTTAAATTTATATATTTGCTCGAACCAACTATTTAAATTTTAATATTTGCTTGAACCAACCATAATTAAAATAATACATTTTCTGATATGAAAAACGAAAAAATGATCTGATACGATTGAAATTAAATGAACCAAATAATCACTCTGTATGTCGTCCGTCTAAATATAAAAGAAATTATGACTCAAAAATATCAATCCCAAAAAACGAAGTAAAAACTTCAAATATCAAACGAAAATTAAATAAATATTGAAAGTCACTGATAAATAATACAATTTTATTCCCGTTCGACAGAGAAGAGCAGAGAAAGCTGAGGGGATGGCAGTTCGAAGAAAATGAATGAATTTATATGCTATATGTATGTAGTATTAAACATGTACACATTCGTAGCTATAGAACCCTAAGGGTGTATATAACGTTCTGATAAAACATGTCAAAGGTAACCGCAAGGCCACTTTGACATGGTCGTAGTTCAACGTCTATATATATATATATATATATATATATACAGACCGTTTTCAAAAGCATTTCTAATAGAGAATCAATGTTAAATAAATACCATAGAAACACATACATACTGAAACTGAATGTCTGGACTGGAATATTGAGCGACCATATTATAGGACCATTCTTCATTGACAGATCTTTAGATTCTCAAAAATATTTGAGTTTGTTACGTAATAATATATTGCCAACTGTTAGAGCTCTTCCTAATTTAGTCCAGGAATCTGTATGGTTCCAACAAGTTGGTTGCCCTGCAAATAATGCCATGATAGTGAGGCTGTTCCTCGAACAAACTTTCCAAGAACGTCTTATGAGTGGTTTTGGCACCTTCAAGTGGCCAGCCAGTTCGCCAGATCTATCTTTTAACAACTTTTTTTTGTGAGGTTTTCTCAAAACATAGATCAATTCGCGAAATAGGCCTGAAAATTTGCATCAATTAAGGCAAAGAACTGTTGACAATTGTACGAATATTTCTACTCTATTGCTAGAAAATACCCAGATAGATTTCTATAATCGACTCGGATATTGTTTAGCAAATAATGGAGGACTATTCGAACCGTTGGTTTATTTGTTTTTTTTTTTGTCGGAATTCTATTTTTGGGGGGGGGGGGGGCTATTTATTTTTTAATTTGTGTGGATTGTTGTTTTATGTTATATCGTTAATAGAATACTATCATTTATTTTCAACCATTCCACATACAAATAATAAGGGATATTCAAAAAAGAATTTTCAATTGTTAGAAGTAATGCTAAGCTTAAGAAGACAACAATGCACATATTTAACCCACTCTCATTATATTCATAACAGACACTCTAAAACTAAAGAGTACCCCCACTATCTTTATTTCTTTATTAAGCATATTGTGTATAGTTATTATAGTAATTAATATTAAACATTGATTCTCTATTAGCAATGCTTTCTAACACATACGGTATATATTATGTATTGTGGCCTATGCATGTGTGTGTGTATAGTTGCCTATACGCTTTATTTGCTCATTTATTTTGTGATGGCTTCTAGAGAAAATATAACCATGATATCCCATTCATGATCATCATAATAACTCATCGCTTCTGATAAATAAGTTGTTCTCGTCTCACGCCCTTCAATATTGGATTTCGACCTCTTTCAAAAATATGATTATTTCGAATACAAAAATTTATATAAACTTCAATACACATCATTTTGAAAAGCGAAAACGACAAATATGTTTTTGACTATATTATTTCTGAAATTTGCCAGAATGTATATTCCCCCCACTTAACACACACCAGAGTGCAACCAAGAGGCTACCTATCGATGCACTGATGCGGAACAGGATGCAACTGCGGAGGGTTACCGGATTCATTACCGGGCATTATCCTCTGCGGAATCATCTACACACAATGGGACTCCATAACGAGTCCATTGTGTGTAGATTGTGTGGCAAGGAGGAAGAAACATCCAGCCACGTAATCTTTGACTGCGAAACTTTGGGTTACAGCAGATACAGGATATTCGGTGCATTTCACCTCGAATATATGAACCTTCAGTAAGACCTGATAGGCAAGTTCATGGCTATTGCCAACATAAGGGAGATGTGAATCTCGTCGGACTGAAGAAGAAGGGGAAGTGAAATGGACTATAAGGTCAAAGTGCAATACTTTGTTAGACCCCAAGATGTATCTACCTATCTATATAACACACACACACACAAATCAGAGATTAAAAGAGGGGAAGGTGATTGATAAAGAAGACATATTTCTTTATAAATCACCAGCCCCTCATACTAGTTTCCTTGATGCACAACTTCGCATGAAAAGCGGTGCGGATCATTTCAAAATTTTATATTTGATTTGTGCCTTATTTATTCGGTTTTCAAAAAAATGCTTCGGCTAACAGTTATTCATTCTAATTATACTGATAACTTTTATTCGAAACTTTTTTCTGAAAAACGAATAAATAAGGGACAAATCAATTAGAAATTTTCGAATGATAGCTCGACTTTTGAGGCCAAGTTTACATTTTAATAGGCTTATTAGATCCTTAGAACAAAATCATATTTTTGAATTAGTTTAATATTTTCATCTTGAAGTTATGAAGTTATCTGTCAAAGAAAATTAAGTTTCAATAATCTTATATAAAAGCTCACTCAAGAACGAATAATAGATAATTGATGCCATTTTAAAATTCTATTCTGTGACATCGATTTTATCTCACCCAAGAAGTATATCTTCTAACACGCGTACAATATTTTTAGTTAACCACATTTTATATTTACTGTGAAAACAATTTCTGAGAAAAATAAACTTTTTTTAATTAATCGAATATATTTCGTGTCTAATTGGTTTGTTACTTAAATAAACAGAACAACAAACTTTATCAAACGTCATATGAAATAAAAAAATCTAATAAAATATTAATAGTTTTTAATTTGAAAACAAAAATAAAAATCAAACAAATTATAAAACTGAATAAAAGTTTATTAATAATTTACTATAAAAAAAAATAGCAATAATTACCACTCATATTAAATAACTAAGTATTCACTATTAAAAAAGCAAGTAATCTAACATCTAACTGAGTTAATTGTTTGAATACCCAGTATATGTTGAGTTTATGGAAAAATTTTTCAAACAAAAGTAAATTAAATTTAAAGAGAAGTTATTTTAAAGAGAAGAAGATTTTTTGTATTTAAACTTTTGTTATATCTCTTATGGTTTCAAAGATAGGTAGTTTTGCCCATTTTGCCCAAACATGGTCCGATTATGCCTATTAAAGAATTTGACATTAATTTTGGCCACAAAACAAAGAAAAATATTTCAGCTCGTTGTCTCTTATTGTTCTTGAATTATCGTGTTCACAGATGGACAGACGGACATGGGAAAATCGACTAATTAGATCATTTTATGAACACCTATAAACACCAAAATTTTTTTTTTGCGATCAATATTTTCAAGCGTTACAAAGTCGGAACTAAACTTAATATACCTTGCATATTTACAATATACTGGGTATACAAATATAATAATTAAAATCAACAAATATGTATGACTCTTCTATATTTGTTTCAATAAATATATTTTTCATATAACAAGTATAATAAAATAGAATTATTTAAATAAATAAATAACTAAATAAATATTAAAAACATAACAAAGTATTATTATTATTAATATTTAATATTACTGTCAAAACAAACAAATAATTCTGTTAACTATTTTATGTATAGACATGTTGAAAACATAATTGTAAATACCTGTTCACTTTATAGGTATTAACAGTCAAGTTATTTAATAACCTATACGAGTGTTTTGCTTTATAAAAACATGGTTGAGATTGAGAAATTTTTAAAAAAAAATGAATACTCTTAGAAAAAGAAAACTCGTATTACTTCCATATACAAAGTTGTTTAATGTTAGATTCAACGAATTTTCTACTCTATTCAGAGGAAGATTTGTACCTTACGGTAGTTCCAGCATTGTATAACCAGTCCAAGTGGCCGAGAGGTCTAAAGCGTTATTTATGTCTGATGTGCTTTTGAAAGAAAAAAAATTTTAATCATATTTCAAAAACAAAACGGTAAAATGCGATTTAATAAAAAACTTATTTCATAAATATTTTTACTGTCTAAATGTTTTAATGTCTAAATGTTTATCTTTACTGTCCAAGTTTTTTATTTAATTTAATTCTTGAGAGTTTTTTTTTCTGAATACAACAGATAATAGTTAGGCGGGCATCAAGTTTTACATGCTTTTAATGAGAAAGAATGATTACTTTGTTATTAATTATCACGCGTTCTAAACGGTAAAAAATTTTGAAACTTTGGGATTTATTAGAAAACGTTATTTTTAGCCTGTGAACACAAAACATAAATCTGCCGAAAAGTGGTTTAATGCTGAAACTACCTTAATAATCATTAAGTACGATTTCTATTTTTTCAAGGTTCTGGGAAAAATGGTTTCATTTTTGCGATAAAGTCGTTGCGTGCTGCCATTTTCTAAATTTTTTCGCGTATATTTCGTATTTATGCTATCGGGGAAATTGAAACTGGTAGTTTTTCCTATGGTTTTCATCAAAATAAACATAAAATCAAATTCATTTAGTTAATGTTTTCGAATAAAGTGGTTTGATATAAAAATACTCGCGACTTTTGTGTTAAATCTTTTTTCGTAAAACGAATGAATTTCGTACAAACCAAACGGAAAAAAAGAACTTTTAGAGTCAGACGGCGGAAGCATTGAAAGGATATTTAAAATAAATTGTGTGAAGGTACTCGGGAATTGACCTTTTGTAGAGACCTTATCGTTGAAACTTGGATATAAAGTAACGGAGATTTTGATGGATATATGTTTGGTTTTATAAAAAATTGTTTTTTTTAAGACACTACAAAAATTATATCAACAGAAAAAAACTGATAAAGCTTTCATCTAGGCGGCATTGGTTGGCTTTAATTGGTATTTTTCATCTAGGCAGTGGCTGACGAAGGTAATTCTCACAGGGCGGCTTATAGTCAAGTGTATGAATTCGCTATTTGTATACTATCTACTTTCTGAAAGCTTCACCCCTAACTTGATGGACACTATTTTTTACAATCCCTCCTTTACTTGAACTATAAGTAAATATTTGACAGTGAATTGATGTGATTTTCGTGTAAATGGATATTTTCAATAAATGTATTAGTGAATTATTAATAATAATTAGTATAACTTTCGGAAGCATTCAATTATTTTTAATTATCTATAATTAATAAAAACATTGAATAGCTCTAAAAAGACTGAAATAATTATTATGGATGTCGGTATTTGAAATAAAAATTTACATACAAATATTTATAAAATGGTCAGTCAATTAAACTGAACTGGTATATTAAATATAATAATTTAATTAAAATACAAAAACTTTCAATTCAGTGGTTTAATATTTTATTTATATATAATGTGGATAAACGAACTTTATATATATATATATATATATATATATATATATATAATATAAAATTTTCACTTAATATACAAAAAAGCCAGTCAGAAGAGTAAAATGAATATAATATGTGAATGAATTTATTTCAGTTGCAGAATTTATTTCGTAAAAAGCAACACATAAACCGGGCGCCAACAGGTGAAAAATTACCTGTATGGGTTCAATGGATACGAAATACAATGCGTTGCAAACTACAACGGAGGAAATTATTTAAAAACAAGTAATGTAACAACTAACTGAGTTAATTATTTGAATACCCAATATATACTGAGTTGTATATCAATGATTGAATTGTTATCAATTCTGAGTATTCGAATCGTTTACAATTCGCTTTCCGAGGAACATTTAATCACAAATTATGAAAAAATTAATGAGGATAAAAATTTCAAACAAAAGTTGTTTATTTTAAAAAGAAGATTTTTTGTAGTTAAATTTTTTTTCTATCTCTTACGGTTTCAAAGATGTATATTCCCTTCCCCTCCTAGTGGAGGGAAACACGTTCCGTTTTGCCTGAAAACGAACTTTACCTTACTTTTTTGTTCTAGAACACGTAAAACAAATTTCAGCTCCTCATCTCTTTTCGTTCTTGAGGTATCGGGTTCACAGACAGATGGACAGGCGGACGGACATGCGGAAATGGCCGAATTAGGCCATTTTATGTACATCTATACCAAGCATTCATTAGACTAAACTTAGTATACCTTGTACATTTAAATGAATATTCGATGAGAGCCGAAAATCCCCTTTAACCGGCAATCAAAAAGAGATTGAATGTTTTAAGTACTGCATATTATTAAAAATGTTTATCCACTTTTGACAAAATTTGGTAGTAATGAATTTGCTTCTTTACTACCAATCAATTTCAAAACATTCGGGGTTCAAAAAAGTTCGAACGCGTTGCATTTGTACCATGGGACACAAAAGAAGCGCTTATTCTTCAATATTCTGAAGTTGATTTACATATAACTTATTTGAGAAAATGTTCCAAATAAAAGTTGTTAGTATATTTAAAATGAAAAACTGTTATTCGAAACATTTTTTCTAAAACCGAATGAATAATGTACTAATCGCTTATAAAGTTTTGAACAATGAACGCTACAATAGGGAATATGCATGAAAATTTTTTTTCCACTTGAATTGAAGCATGTTTACTTGACAAATATCAAGGTAAAATTACTTTTTAAATAACTTTAAAAATAAGCGAGATATGAATGATTGAAATTCCCGATTAGACAAAGAGGGTGATAGCCCTCTTGATATGTTATGTGACGTCATATTACACTTTCACCATTTAAAATACACGTAAAACTCCGTTTTTAGTATTTTTGCAAGAAAGGAACAGATAATAATCTTTAAAAGCTTATAGCTTCCTTGATATTTGTCGGATTATAATTTCGTTTTTAAATATTATTACAGTATTAACAGTATTTTCATATTCTGAAAATAAATGTGAAAAAAATTTTCATGCATATTCCCTATTATGGTCGTGTTGTGAAGTTATTTCTATCAAAAGTATAGCAAAAAAAAACCAGATCGTCGATACTGAATATTTGCTGTATGAAAATTAAAGAGTGCCGAATGCTATTATGGTGCCACATTTCGCAATCTTTGTGTGTACGTCAACTTTATGGGACAAAAACCCATTCGTATAGACAAAACTATTACGTGTTATGTCTGCACGTGTCTCAGCTGCCGATCTAAACAGCAAATTGAATTTATATAACTTCAATTGCAGAGAATTGTTTATAAAAACATCACAAACAAACACACAGTCAATTTAAATTATAAAAACAAATTATATTAATAATAATAAATATATATATGAAAGCTATAGTTCTTTGTTTTTAAACGTAAACATTATTTTCTAGTATATGTTTATAATATGAAATGACCTGACGTTTTGGGTGGGGGGAAAGGGGTAAATTATTTTATTTGAAGTATTTTCATACATGTTGTTTTCTGCGTATAGAATTATAAAAGTATTTATAAACTTAAGGTAGTGCTATGAATAAATGTACGGTCAAATGATAATATTTCTAGAGCACGGAAATGCGCAAGACCGAGTTTAAGGGATTTTCGGCCTTCGTACTTACAGTACTATTACTACAGCTTAATTTAGGCACTTTTTTTAGGTGCTGTAACTTTTGAATGAAAAGAGCTGCAGTGTTGAGATTTCGAATGGCGATACTTTACGGAATTATAAGAAACTGGTTTTTCAATCGTCGTTAACGAATTAACCGTTAAATTGTTATTTCACTTCAAAAATGCAAAATTAGCGGGATTTTATAGTAGTCAATATTTGGTACATTTTTTTCGACACTATAATTTGGGATGGCCAGATTTCCATCCAGATGAAATCAATTAAGTGTCCCCAAGAGTTAAACTAACATATATCAAGACCATAGTACTCCTGGAGAACAACTTTGAAGGAAAGAAGTTATAATATATCAAATTGGTCGCGGTACAAAAACTCTTTATAAAGCTTGTTTCTGATTCGTATCTAATCTAATAAATTTCAACGCTCCATTTTCGTTCTTTATTAAAATTCATCTCAATTCATTACGAAAAATATTTAAAGCTTCTAAATTATTCTTTTACTACCGGAAAAAATTACATAATTTTTGTATTAAATATTTAAAGCGAATTTTCTCTAGTAAACCGCTCAACATAAAATAATTGTAAATATTTATGTAGGTACCACAAAATACTATTCATACAAAATATTAAATAATTTTCATATAAAAACCACCAAACCCAAAAAATATAATACTTATTAAATACATAAATATTAAGTAATATATATATATATATATATATATATATATATATATATTATAAATTAATATTATATTAAATAATATATAAAATAATTTGAGTTTATATAATGTTAAATAATAATACTATATTATGAGTGTATTTCATTCAAATTTTTAATTGTATTAATTTGGGTATTCATTTCAAACAGTTTTCAGAGTAATTTGAGTTTTTACTTGTTTCCTATTGTTTAACATATTATATGTGTCGCAGATGGATTATCGAATCCGCTGTTTACAAAACCGCTAGTTGTTTTACAAAACAACTCCGTTATGTATAACAACTAAACGACGTTCAGCTGGATTGTCATTGCGATACGTTTTACTAAACTGCTACTCACGTTTAGACGTAATGCAGAAGAGCTTGTCTGTAGTTACTAAGAGCGTTTTGATATAGGAAAATATAATGAACGCCTTTTTGTACGGGGCCCAAAACACGCAAAACCCGACCAACTCGGGATATGACCGATGAAGTGAAAGATTGTAGTACTCGGAAGATTATGCAGCTTCTTTAACTGAAGTATATATATTTATATATATTTAACTGAAATATATTTAACTGAAGTATATCATTACTTCTTTAAAAAGTTTCAATTGTTTGGAATAAACAAATGTTTATTTTGGTCTGAAATTTTAGCATATTGGTCCAAAGAAATCATCATTTCAGTTTAAGAATTTCGTGATTCTTGAGTCAAGAGTCAGTTTATCTTAAGTTTCTTATATTTTCGTATACCAAATATAAAATTATCTTCCCAATTTTGGTTTAAAAAGTCAAAGTGTGTAGAATGTTTAAAATGAATATGAACAAATTATTGGACCTAATTAATAATCACATTTATTAATCAGTCAGTTATTTTGCAATTTAATATACAAATGAGTTATTAAATATTTCCCCTTTTAACCGAATAGTTTCATTATTATATTTATTCTTTCTTTATTATTTTATGAACAGTTTTTTTTTGTGAAAAATAAATTATATTACAGCGAGATAGAATATTATATTATGTATTATATATTATATATTATATATTATGTATGATGTATATTATATTTAAAACTAAACCAGATGAGTACAATTTTCTATAGTATGTATTTATAATTAAAATATTACACTATTCATATACAGGATGTATACACAAAGTTTTGGTACTGTATCCGGAAACGGATTTTCAACCCAAATAAATAAAAACTATTTCACTATCGTTGTACGGGATATTTTTAAGTTTTTGTACGCAATCAGTACTGGTGACATTTTGAAACATGATTATGATTTTGTTTTAAATTAGCAATGTTTTAAATGTTTTAAATTATTTAAGAAGTTTGTCCAATTGCCAAGTATCCAAGGGGCTGTAAAGTAGTAAACACAAAATTCTGGATTGCGACTAGACTGAAGTGAATTCGAAAAAAAGTTTCAAACTTCTTTTGGTGCGTTATGAGAATTCGATCAGCGTGTATTGTAACGTAACGCTGATGTAACATTCGACGGATTGATGTTACACAGTTTTCAATCCTGCTTAATGCACAGTGCTTGGATATTGACAGACAAGACAATATACATTATAAATTTTAGAAAAATGAGTGATCGTTATCATTTTGGTAAATCGATTCACTGCCAGCTCTAATAATTCAATTTGACTATACAGTTGAAATTAGGTACAGGAATGTCTTCATTATTACATTTTTGATGAAAGAATAATAATAGAATTACGAGTCACATTTATCATTGATATTGGTTTTATCAACTCGTAAACTTTGTATGTTAAATGCATCTATTGATAAACGTAACCTAGTCTTGATAAACACTTCACTACCTCTGATTATAATGTAAATAATTGATTTAATGTCAGTCTTTCAAACACAGGGACAGAAGAAGTGACGCTGTTTCTGTTCTACCATGATAAAATGTAGAATCATTGGTTTTACCTAAAATATATATAATTTTTCGATTGTAGTTTTTCACTACTAAATTATTCTATTAAACTTTTGTGAATTTATAGTTGTGTTGACTTGATTTAATATTATTTTAATAAATTATTTAAAAAGAAGAATAACTAATTTCGTACTTACATAAATATACACACTCCGCAGTATGTAAAACCTGTTTTTACTTTACCATGCTAAGATTTTTGTTTTTGTCACCCTGTATATTTGCCATGTATAAAATATTATTAATAATATGGTCACGATTCATTTTATTTTCATATTTTCCGCATATACATAATATAGTAGATTGGAGAGTGTATCGTTTTAATTTGTTTTTTAAACAAAAATGGAAAATTTTATTTAAAAAATTATTTTAAACAAATTTATAAAAATATTATATTTTTTGAAAATAATATATGAACCAATTTGGATATTGCGTTCCTCTCAATAGTTTTGATAGAAGTTTGGCCACATTTTACATAATACAGGATGCTCCCAGTTTAAGGAAAGCAGCACCTGAATATTTCTTCGTAGTGACGTTTTTATAAAAAAATGAACCGAAAACATTAAATAGGCATCTTATGGTGATCTTTATTTTTACCTGGGCTTCCAACCTTAAGATTTTTTTGATAGTACATAGGTTTTTCAAATTTGAATCCATTTTTTTGTAAATTCCAGGAAACAATTTTACATATTTACGGTATTCCATGAAGGTTCATACTGAGTTCATCTTTTAGACTTGACTCACAAGGAAAAGGTTTGACAACCTTTACAGGATTTTTGATACTCACTAAAAAGGGAAAAATATTCTATCAAATAACGATTGACATTTGTATAATAAATTTCATTTGATTTAGTTAGTAATAAATAAAACAAAATGTGATACTCATTTCATGAAGTTTATCAAAAGGGCATTTATGGATATCAAAATGCTTTATTTTCCAAAGATACAGTCAAATTCTGAAAAACTCTAAAGAAACCACTGGCTTGAATTTTGAATCCCTATTTCATGTGAGACAAGTCTAATAGCTGAATAACTGAATTCAATATGCTGAATTCAACAAAATTACGTAAGTCTGATCGTTATAAGCTCGGAGACTAAAATATTTGTATCCAAAACTTGGAGTCAGAAATATACCTACACTATTATAAAATTGTAAATGCTATGTGTTCGTTTGCTTGTTCGAACAGCACGATAAAACAACTGGGCGCGATTTTCATGAAACTTTCTTTTGTTTATAAACTTGTAGCGGTGTCGCTTAATCATTAAATTATTATTATAATTTTGTTCATCATTTTTATCTGTTGCATAACAACTATAACTTCCCTCTATTATCACGGTTGCTTTGAATGTTAACAACCTTTTTAATTTACATATTAAAATAATAACATTTCATAAATCAATTCAATAAAGATCAATTATATCTTTTATATATTTATTATTTATTTAAATAATAATTTTTAATATAACTATTATCTACCTTTACAAGCTTATGATTAGACTTAAAAACTGGTATGTATATTATTTCGCTATGAGGGATAAATATTGAAATTAATGAAATTTGAATCGGTGAAAAATTACATTTAATTCCAAAATGACAGGAGCCGAAATTATAACAATAAAACGCGAGCAAAGCCGCGGATTTAAGCTAGTTTATTATAAACTCAAAACTAAAAAAAAAAACAGAAAACGGTACGGCATTTTTATTTAAATCTCATCTAATTTGTTTTACTGCAATTCCATTAAAAAGATCAATTCTCTTCCCCTTAAACGAAACACGACGAAAATAAAAAATTATAATTTTCATGAATAAAATGTCCAAATAAATTAATACAAAAACAAGACACAGACAGGCGTCGACACTTGATGTTTTAATAATAAAATAATTTTTTAATGTTCAATATTAAGATTTTCTACTAAACTAATAATTACATACCAAAAAGGATGCCGTCCCCGTATACAGACAGACACGACAGCAAAGAGACAGATACTCTCGTCTATATAATAAATAATATGTAATTATCATATTTTTAATTATAGACATTATATCTGGAATTTTTATTAATGTAAATGTGAACATTGAGAAAAATTTATTATTCACTGGAAAGAAAAAAAAAACAGCATAGCAGAGGGATTTAAAACAGCAAGCAGGAGAACCAGAAATGAGGGTTTGTATGTGCGTTTCACCAAGAGATTTTCTTATCTGATTTAAATAAATAAAATGTGTTCAGTGTTGTATAATTTTATGTAACGAAGCTTTTTATCTTTGTTAATTATTATACTTAAATAAATTTCCGATTCCATTTATTATTTAAAAAATAAAATAAAATTGGACATGTGGAAAGATAGAAAGAGAGAGAGAGAGTAAGTGTCTACAAGAAATCCTTAATTTAATATATTATACTGATTAACACCAGTCCAAAAAGCCGAGCGGTCTAAGGCGTTACGTCTGCGCAGTAAGCCTACTTGGAAACCAGAAGGTTATGGGTTCGAATCCCTATCATCGATATTCATAGTTTGTCAATTATGAAGAAAAAAAATCGGAGCGGTTAATTGACTAAACTGTCGGCGTATGGACAAGAACGAAGTAACCGGGTATGTTTGAGAGGTTTTCTGCAGTTTCCTTCACGAACTCATTCAGTTCCTATCAGAGTCGGATGCAGCCGCATATCCTACCAATTCCTAGTCTACTCACAAATTCCTTCCACTCCACTCACATGCTCACATCCTTGGGCATCACAATGGACCTTATGGTCGAAGTGTAGCCCGTCACTTCTTCCCCGTGAACCAGCGTCACTTTTTCCGTTTAAATTTATAGTTTGAAATACAGGTATTAAATCCATTATTTACATTAGAATCAGACTTAGGTAAATTTATCAAGACCAGGCCAGTTTTATCAATATATATATATATATATATATATATATATATATATATATATATATATATATATATATATATATATATATATATAGATATATATATATACAAATGATATCATGACTCGTAGGCCTAATATTCTCCTTTTATCAGACACATGAAGTTATAATGATGAAGACATTCCTGTACCTAATTTCAACTTGTATTGTCAAATTGAAATATTCTATTGTAAAAGCTTCATCATTTGTTCTCTAGTGTTAATTTTCTTGCATCTCAATATGCAAAAAGAGTGGGGTCACTTATGTGACAGACTTCTTGTTGTCTATTTCACTAAGCATCTAATGTATGTCTATATAAATTTAAATTTTCTTCCTGTATGACATACATTTATTACTAAATGTATCCAAGCACTGTACAATAAAGCAGCTAAGAAAACTGTGTAACATCAATCTAGCGATTGCTACGTCAATCGAGTGTGATATCAGCGATTCATTACATGCTGAAAATACACTCTGATCAGACTCCCACATAACAATGCCAAAAGAAGTATAACTTCAATTAGCAACTGAATGTGTTTACAAAATACACCAAAGTTTGCAATGCAAACGTTTTTGTATTTCTTTGAAATGAAATAAACAGAAAATTAGTTTGATAAATGAAATTTACATTGTTTTCATACACCCAGAAAGAGAAAAGTTTCCTACAAAACAAAAAACACAACATTGATGTTGCTTGTCATGATGGCTGGCTGCCTGGTGTAAAGGGAACTAACTGGTAACATACACACAAACAAACATATTATGAAAACTAACATCAAAACCTGAATCACCCGCTTTCTACCCACATCGAAATGATTAAGTATTGTTCACGTGTGAAATCAACGTTCCTTAAGACTTACTCTACAATACCATATGTATGTATGTATGTATGTATGTACAAGGTGGGCCAAAAATATTGTCATAATGTGAATGGGTCATAATTTTTGTAATTGACATCTTATGCCACTGTGCTTTGACTTTTATGTTGCAGATAGATAGATAATTAGTTGACAACAAGCAATGAAGCGAAACACTCCTGAAGAACGCGGAATAATTGTTACTGCTTATTTGCCCAATTTTCGGTCTGTTGTTTTAACGCAGCGTGAATTTCGTCGCCGTTATCCTGGTCGTCATGCACCTTGTATGCGAACAAACAGACGGTTAGCTGAACGCCTCGTGCAAACTGGGTCCACTAGGGATGTCGCAAGAAGTGGCCGATTCCGTACTGCTTGTTCGGTCGGGAACATCGCTACTGTAGCGAAAGCGCTATACCAGCGATGTTCTCGGCCGAACAAGCAGTACGGGATCGGCCACTTGTTGCGACATCCCTAGTGGACCCAGTTTGCACGTGGCGTTCAGCTAACTACTTGATACGGCCAACCCCGTACTGCTTGTTCGGCCAAGAAAATCGCTGCTGTAGCGAAAGCGCTACAGACAGATGTTGAACGATTTTTTTTTGCCGCAAGTTGCTGAATTGGGTCTCGAGCATTGTTGGATTCAACAGGACGAAGCAACTGCTCACATCAAAAATGGAGATTTTAAAACACCAATTTTCAGACCGCGTGATCTCCCATTTTGGTGATTTGAATTGACCGGCCAGATTGCCAGATTTAACAGCGCCAGATTTCTTTTTTTGGAGCTTTCTCGTGTGTACCACAACAAACCACAAATCTTGCAAATCTTGAAAGAAATTATTCAAGGAGAAATCACCAATTTGGAGCAATATGTTTTGCGAGAAACAATTTAAAACGCCATAGAACGAGCCCAAATTTGTATTAACTCAGTAGGTGGTCATTTGACCGATATCATTTTTTCAACTTAATGTCATCACCTTCTAATAAACTTTTCTTGAAAACAGATCCAATTTTTTTAAATTTATAACAAAATGGCAGCCTATTCACATCATGACATTACTTTTGACCCACCTTGTATGTTATACACATGGGGTATTAAATCTTGAAATTATAAGTAATATATCTTACTCTATACTACCTCATTTTTGACAGAAATAAAAAGGGTGCAAAATATTACATATTTTGTTATATTATTATTATTTGGAAAGGAGATGTGTGAGGTGTTTGTGTTCTAGTGAGAGTTGGAGTTGTTTTCCACTCCCTACTTCACCTCTGTAGTAAGTTATAGTATTGTTTGATTAACTTGTCAAAAACATATACAAAATCTTATTATTATAACACTAAAGATCAGAATATCTCATATTATTATTATTATTTTAACAACAACAAACAGTAAAAACAGTAAATTGAAGAAAAAAAAATTTATAATATGCGTCGAAAAGTTTTGTTTTTAAACTTCACATCTATTCGAAAACAAAACATATAGAGTTTTCAACATATATGTTATTAAGGAAAATAGAAAAGGTACAACTGAAGTTTGATTAATTGTGATATCTACTTTTCTAAGATTCTTTAACTTAAAAACAAGTGAAAATAACAATTAACTGAGTTAATTGCTTACATACCCGGTATATAATGAGTTTATGAAAAGGAAAATCGCAAAAATTGAACAAAATTTTTCTGCCCCCGATTTTGATATAAACTTCGTTATAAGCTAATTTGGACCTAGCGAAATCGATGGATTTGATTAAAATACGATACAATTAACAGTTTTCAAGGGATCAGACCCATCGTGCTAAAATTCAAAACTGTATAAATTGAGAAGGGAAAATTTTGAACTGTGTTGGTCAGACGTTAAAATGAACCTGATTTTCGTTCTGTTTTGGTCAAAATTACCCTAGAAAATCATTATTATTAAAAACGAGAGCAAAAATTTCGTCTTTTTTTTCAAGGGGTTCCCCTTAAAAAAATCGCAAAAATTGAATCAAATTTTGTTGTTCCTGATTTTGATATAAACTTCGTTATAAGCTAATTTGAACCTAGCGAAACCGATGGCGTTGATTAAAAAACGATACAATTAACGGTTTTCAAGAGATCAGACCCATCGTGCTAAAATTCAAAATTGTATGACTTGAGAAGGGAAAATTTTGAAATGTGTTGGTCAGACGTTAAAATGAACCTGATTTTCGTTCTGTTTTGGTCAAAACTACCCTAGTAAATGATTATTATTAAAAACGTGAACAAAAATTTTCTTCACTTTTTTCACGTTTTTTCCAAGGGGTATCCCTTAAAAAAATCGCAAAAATTGACCAAAATTTTTTTGTCCCCGATTTTGATATAAACTTCATTATATGCTAATTTGGACCTAGCGAAACCGATGGTGTTGATTAAAATAGGATACGATTAACGGTTTTCAAGAGATCAGACCATAATAAATATATATATATATATATATATATATATATATATATATATATATATATATATATATATATACATATATATATATATATATATATATACATATATATATATATATATATATATATATATATATATATATATATATATATGTATATACATATACACATGTTTCCCAAAAGTAGTCGAGTTCCATAAGAGGGTAGGTAGAGGGTACGGTTTTGGAACGGAAAGTTCAAACAAGAGTTGCAAAAAGTGCTTTTTTTTGATAATTCATTTTTGTTTTAATTATAAATTTTTTGAAAATTGTAGAATTAATAAATTTTTCAAATTATTAATTCCACGACAAGTGCATTAATTATATTTTTTATTTTTTGAAAAATGTAATAAATAAATTGTTTTAATAATAATTGTAAAAAAAATGCGCAAATTAAATTCATTAAATTATAAAGTTTTATCAAAACTGCATTCATTCAATTATTTTATTGATTAATTTTTTGAATAATGCCATAATTAAATTTTTCAATAAAATAATTTAATTAATGCGGAAACTTTATAATTTAACCAATTTAATTTGCGCATTTGTTTTAAAATTTATTGTTAAAACAATTTATTTATTACATTTTTCAAGGAATTAATAATTAGAAAAATTTAAGCAATACATTTTCCAAAAATTGTATATATATATATATATATATATATATATATATTTATATATATATTTTAAATAATCCAATTTTCCCAACATATATGCATGTTGTAACGGAAAAACTGTAATGCTTTGAACACAAATATACGAATGTATACATAAATTTTCCAAAATACAACAAAAAAAAAAACAGAAACAATAAAATAATATATGACATAATCTATAATGCATTTTGTAATTAATAATAGGTTCTATATTCAGCTTTACATGTAACATTAATAGATACAGATGCACACATAAAGCAGAGCTTTAAAATCTCTGGCTCAAAACTCCATACACAATAAATGCATCCATCATATGTGCATTACATTATATGTGTCTGTACTTTGGAGCTTTAATAAGTGAGAGAAAACTATTTAAATGTTATATAATCAATTATATGGATCAATATGGATATTTGTATCCATGTTCATTCAGTTTTATTAATTTAACACTAACAATATACATATGTATACGTTTATGTGCCTGTGGACTCTCTAGCGGTCACAGTTTTATTCCGATTGGAATGAAATTAGGTATTTGAGGTGCTTTTAGTATTCTAAAGGTCAAGTTCGTTAATGGGTAAAATTGGACAAGGGGAAAAGGGATTTAAAGGGAGGGGGAAACACAAAATTTGGTATATCTCCCTTAATATTTGAAAAATCGAAAAATTTATTAAGAGTGAAATTGTAGGTACATAGTTTTACTGTAATTTTGTTTCTTATCATTTTTCTGTTACACTAAATATATTTACAGAAATATATACCATTAAAGATTGAAAGTTAAAATGCTAAATATCTCTGTACACATTAGAGTTTGGAAAAAATGTTAAGGTAATGAATTATAGCAAACTTGATTTTCTACAACTTTACTCGTTATACATTTTTCGATTGTCCCAATATTAAGAGAGATATTTTATATTTTGTGTTTTCTTCTATATTTATGCCCCCTTTCCCCTTGACGTATGCCATTTATTAATAAAATTGGCCTTGAAAATACTAAAATGATATCAGATACAACATTTCATTTTGATCAGACTTAAATTGTGACTAGAAAGTGATTTATGTATTCTAAGGAAATTCGCTAAGTTGACGCGGTTCCTGCGTAACGAATTTTTTTAAAATGATATGTGATTAAGTAACATTCGATTATAGTCGAGCGAAATGTAAAAAGCACAAATATTCCTGAATACATACGTTTCCATAGATGTATGCATGTGTTTGTTTGTTGCCTATGCACAAAACACTATTATACAATTATTATATTGTTCATAGACGAGTTGACAGACACACAGACACATAGACAGACAAACAGACATGTAACTATAGAGAATTACACATTTATATCTGTGTGTACATAGAGAGAAGTTATAAACGATGATGGCGACAATGGCGGGAAACTATGAATCATATAAATCAAAATAACAATTTAAATTATAATAGTGACGGAAGTACCTTTGTCATTTGGATTCTAACAATAGTAATAATAGAGAAGATATGGATACTCTATACTATATATACTGTGTATAGTAAACTATAGTATACTATTATACGGAACTTACGAAGAATGTGTGAATGAATCTCACGCAAAAAAACATATATAATTATTATATTATAATATAGGCTGTTTATAAACTGTTGTTATAATAAAATAAATGGCTCTAATACCTCTCAAAATAAGTGGCAACACCAAGAACAACATTGCCGTGCTTAGGTAAAAAAGCAGTAAACTTCATTTACTGCCTTTTATTAATTTTGATGCTAATCGATTTTTTCGATGATTCTCTTAATTTTAAACTTAATTTTTTAAGTTTGTCAAATATTTGAAATTGGTTACATTTCCTAAATATAAAAGCAGTAAATTCATTTTTCAAAGTAAAAAATGTAGTATTGCTTTTAAACTGTACTGTTTTATTCACTGTAAAATATAAGAACTGCTTTTTTGCTCTTTATTATCTGTTAAGATTATAGTTTGTGCAAATATTATAGTTTGTCCAAATAATAATATTATATAGGGAAGTTTTTAGTTTTAACGATTAATATTCATTTTATGATCATAGTTTGCATACTTTGTAAACTTTGAATGTAAACTTTTGACATGTTTACATATTTCTAACCTCATTTATTTTTATTCTGCATGACAACGTTTTACGTTTGAAAAAATAATACGTATAAATAATAACAGTGAAAAAAAGCAGTAATACATGTTTTACAAAGGCAGTAAATCACATGTTCCTGCTTTTCGATTTACAACAGTTAGAGACAGATGATTTTTTATTTTTTATTAATTGTGATCTAAAATCACACTTAAATGACTTTTCATGAAGTCATGTAACATATTATCAATCGTTCAATAATTAATATGGAAAATTATATTATTCATTTAGTTTAGAAATATCAATAACCTTAGATTTCAGTTTACTCATTTACACTTTTTACACTTTACTGCCTATTATCTAAGCACGACAGTATATCGTCCGTATTTTCAAAATAAATTGAACATTACAAGACATTACTTTAAACTTCTATTTTATAGCCCATTGGGTTTAAACCTGCACTGTTAGAAGGGAATTTCTTGAACCAAGTAAATATGTTTTCTTCAAAATATTTACTCTGAGAAAGAAATCCTTGTTTTCATTCAAGAATTTGTTAACTTGAAGATACTTCTATTACTGATGTCAAGATACTTATTTACTTGTGCAAAAAATATATTATCTTCCCTACATACCAGACCAAGTAGCCGAGCGGTCTTAGGCGTTATGTCTCCGCAGTAGGCATGAAAACTGGGAGGTTATGGGTTCGAATCACGACATCGGCAATTTGTCAAATATTAAGAAGAAGAAAAAGGGGGCGGTAAATTGACTAAACTGTCGGCGTATGGGCAAGCACAAAATAACCGGCTATGCTTGAGAAGGTTTTCTGCAGTTTCCTTCACGAGATCCAGATGAATATCGGTATAGTTCCTATCATAGTCGGCTGTAGCCGCATATACTACCGATTCTTAGTCTATACACAAAAATGCCTTCCACTCCACTTACATCCTTATATCCTTAGGCATCACAATGAACTTTAAAACTTTATGGTCGAAGTGTAGCCCGTCCAGGGCAGACTCTACAATCAATCTATGTATCTACATATGAGAATCAGAATTCTTGGTTTAAGAATTACTTCTATCAGTGTATTGGATGGATTTTAGCTTGTTATCTCGTTTCGTTTTTAAGCTATCGTATTAAACGATAGCCGGACGGATCTACAGTAATTTAAATGTTTTAGGAACATCCTTACACCAAAATGTATCATCATAAATTTTTGTAATCGTAACAAACATCGGACTAAACTTATAATATCCTTATTTATATAACATATATTCAGAGTATATAAAAAAAGAACCATTTATTTATTCAATGTATAAAAATAAAATTTATATAAATAAAAAAACTATATACAACGCGTTAAAAATGTTTTAAAATTTTATTAGAACCTATAGCTAAAAAAAACCCGTTTTAGTATGCAATACATTTTTAATAAAAATTTATGAAGATCGTTACAACTATAGTGGCCCAGTTCGTTCGGTATTAGGTTCTATATTATTAAACATATTAATTTAAATTGATGATAATTTGAAACAAATTGATTTGATCCATTAAGAATAATGAGATGTAATTTTTTTCAATAAATAGTTTTAGTAGTAAATATTAGTCGTTCCAACGATGTTGTTCGTTTAACTCTATACGTGTAGCATTCACTACTCTTTAGGTATATAATATGTGATGCTTATACCACCGAGATCACAGATCGACTCATGATGGGCTGCTGCTGCCCTACCGTTCGATGAACATCAATATATATCTATATGTTGATATTGATATATGTTATAGCCAATTTTGGTCTTTATCTATAGGAAGGCAGCTGAAACGGCAAAACATTTAATGTTGTATATACCTTGGGATTCTTCGTAAATATCTATGTATACGGGGTGTTCTGAAATTCATTCAGGAAAACTATACCACGGTGTAAAGCATCAAAAAACAAACAAAAATGTTTCATAAAGTTTTCCGATTTGACGCTTATTTTTTGAGATATAATTAATTAAACATTAATAAATTCAACCATTTTGTGGGTATCGCTACACTTATTGAGAACTCTGATTGTCGCAACTCTAGGATTGTAGCAACTCTAGATTTGTAAACAATTTTAAAAATGGCCGAAATTTAACATTTTTAACATGAGTACCCAGAACTCAATAATTGGTAAATCGAAAAAATACACGGCGAGATGCATTTTGCTTCGTTCGAACCTAATACAATGTCTGTGCCTACTTTTTTTCTCATCATAGCTGCGGGGCTACAATGTGTAAAATGGGTTATATTCACTGTATAACTAAAAACCTAAAAACAAAATCAATGTTCTGGTTTATAACATAAAAACGTTATTTCCAACTATTTTTGAATAGCTAAAAGCACTTTCATACGAACTAGTGGTGAATCGTTGATTATCGTCAAATATTGGATTACGAATAGGGAAGAAATATCGCGGGAGAGAATCGTGATTGTAGCAAAATTTCTACTGCAGTACTGAATCGTTTACGACTTTAATAGAAGCAATTATTTGACGTTTACATTCATATTTTTCTTCTTATATTCCGTATAAATCTCATCTATTAACGAACTTAATCTTTCTAATGCTGAAAGCACACTACATTTTCATTCCGAACAGATTAAAATTGTAGAAATAATGGATATTCAAACAAATTTTTGAAAAATCAGGACAATTCTAAGAGCCAAGATTTCTTAAAAAAGAAAAATTACATAAATTTCTCTACAGACAAAATTCCTCTAAACATTTATTCTGTCCTTAGTCAAATTTATGTTGTATTAAGTGAATATATTATATCGGAAGTAAAAAAAGCACAAAGATAAAGCTTTTATATTATTATATAAAATATATAAAAAAAACACAAACTAACCAGGAACAAAAATATTGATATAATAATAATAAATTAAATATTATTATATATATAAAATATGATTATATATGCTGGTATAGAGATTATAAATGCCCACTTTAGTAGTTGCAACAGAATTTACATAGAATTGATTAAATATTTGTTTTTAATATACAGGCTATAATAATAGGCCACCAGGATAGATACATAGGATGATAGAGGATACCTTCAACTATTTGTAATAAATTTATATATGAGTACATTTTTGTAAATAATGTTTGCATTTATATGTGTATTAATAACAAAAAAATTAAATACGTTATTTAACGTTATTGGTTGGTTAATCAATATTAAATACACATGATTAATTTTATGAGAGAAATCTGTCAACCAATTATTGAGTAATTAATTTTAAAAATCGAAAAAATATCTGTTTTTAAAGTATTCCAGGCATCCAGGGTTCGATATCTGGTGAATGAGTTGATATTAATATAGTATTGTTGATATATTAGTAGAAATTGACATTTGTATAATATTGTGACGCTTAATTATACACAAATAATAAATATGTGAGTATTTAAGTTACGTATTTAAATTAAGAACAAATAAATAATCAATTAATAACCCAGTTTATATAAAACGATGAAGATTCTGATCGTTTTTACTGAATAAAAGGAATTAGTTTTTAAAGTTACAAATTCTGTCAAATAAATCCAAATAAAATATGAAGAGTGGCCTTGAGTTTAAATCGGCTATATCTTGGACATTGATTATTTAAAAAATCTTTTAGCGAAAAATTTTATTATTTTTATCTTAGCGGCTTTTATTATAGTTTTTATGACTTTTGAACTACCCGAATTCGATTTTGGGATTGGAAAATATTTATATTTTCCATTCAATTCAACTTTTTATCAAATTTCTGAACTGATCTCACGTAACCGAAACGTGTTAAAACCTCTAGGGTTGAGGCAATCCAAGAATTTTTGTGAGAGTTTCAACCGAACAATGTTTGCAAACCGAAAACACGTGCATCATTCTGAAAAATTCAATACAACTGCTGATGATAGGGCTTTTGTAGCCTTAAATAATACGCTGCAAGGCATGAAAAATAAGGATTATACTGAATACTCGGTCAGAATTATCAGTCTGAAAAATCCAAGACAAACGCCTGCTTATCG
Source organism: Nineta flava (assembly GCA_963920215.1). Classification (NCBI taxonomy): domain Eukaryota; kingdom Metazoa; phylum Arthropoda; class Insecta; order Neuroptera; family Chrysopidae; genus Nineta; species Nineta flava. The sequence continues at coordinate 84,043,457 of OY986043.1, read as the reverse complement.
GGCTATTATAGCCTCAATGGAACACTTTTGAATGCTAGGCTCAGAAAATGAGAAAAGTTGTAGGTTTAGAGCAATAGAAACACCAAAATAACATCTCAGGTATGCAGCATCCATACGTAAAAGATCATCTGATGATATTAAGTGCTCTACGATGAAGTGAGCCACCAGATCCAAGGAAGAGTACAGTTGGTAGATATTGAATCTCATAGTGCACTGAACCCCCAAGCAGCCATGCATTCAAATGGAGACTTGAAGCTCATTTAATAAGCTCTATGTTGCGGGTTATTAATTTTGAAACGCCGTGTATTATAAGGCAAAAAAAAATTGATTCGATATGAAAAAAAAAATTAAATAAAGTATACAAATAAAAATAATATAATACAAGATAAATATGTTGTTATCGAATATAATATGCCATTGGCGCGAGGCGGTACACACTGATATGATGTTGCTGCTGCGATATGATACTCAAACGAGTAGTGAGTACGAATGAATGAGTGAATAGTAGTAGTAGGTAGCTTAACGATCTACACATATGAGCAATATTTTGTGTTCAGTTCAATCTCTCCGTAGTCCGTACAACTCCGATGGATGCAGTAATATTATTTGATTTTTTTTTTGTGGGTATACTGTATATACTTTGATTCTATATTTTGATTTTTTTTTTTTTAATAAAAATGAATAATAAATTATTGTTGGTAACAGGAGAATTTTTGATTACGTTATAAAAATAATAAATATTTTTTTATAGTATTTTTATAGTATAATATATATATATATATATATATAAATATACATATATATATATATATATATATATATATATATATATATATATATATATATATATATATATATGATATCATAAGTCTGTATGGTTTTGAGTATCATCGTTTAATATAAAACAAATATTAAATTTTATTTCAGATCGTAAGGAAGATTGAAGAATATAGATGTAATGGATTATTGAAACACTTCCACATTAACGTTTCCTATTTTAAAATCGCTCACGCTTGAAAAATGAAACTTATTTTTTTTTCTCCAAATATCTCAAAAACTATAAATATAATTCTCAACAAAATTCAATAACAAATTTTTGAATAAAAGTGATCGCTAACATTTTTCACATAGCCATGAGTTGCGCATGCCATGCCTACACGGAACCAGATTTTATATAATTCAAAGAATCGATCCAGACAGAAGCCAGACACCTAGCTCGAATGACAGAAATACTACTAAAAAAAGGTTTCTGGCTAAGCCTTAGAGACTCACCCAAGCTAAGGGGAGTTAACTCTATTGAGAAAGGTTAAGATATATTGAAAATAACAAACTGGAGGACCTTTTTAGCAAAAGATCTGATTAGAAGAGACTATTTGAGACATCCAGGGCCCACCCGGGGCTGTCGAGCCACTGCGAGGAAGAAGAAGAATACTTGCGGAGATATGAAATGGGTAATTTTAATACATTGTATCGAATTTGGTTTATTTCTAGAGAAAAACGAACTATTGAGTACGAAATTCTATGTATCGCTGAAATTTGATAGATACATAGACAGATATATCTTTTGAGGTATAAAAAGTATTGCACTTTAACCATACGACCCATTTTGCTTCCCCTTCTACTTCAGTCTGACGCGAATCACTTTTCCCATAACAAGGAGGCTCTTTACAGAACTCCAGCTAAAGAAAAAGGTATTTGTATGTATGGTTTCATGCTTTATTTTGTGTTGTGACTTTCTCAATATCACTGCAAATAATAACTAGACTCTTAAGTTCCATCTAGAAACACCAAATAAATAGCGAAAATACTAGCGAAAGAAAACAAGGTAGATAGATAGATAGATTGTAGAGGCTTCCTTGGACGGGCTACGCTTCGACCATAAGGTCCATTGTGATGCCTAAAGATGTGAGGATGTGAAAGGAATGGAAGGAATTTTTGGTGTATGACGAGGAATTGGTGGGATATGCATTTGCAACCGACTATGATAGGAACTATGCCGATATTCATCTGGAGTTCATGAAGAAAACTGCAGAAAACCTTCTCAAGCATAGTCGGTTACTTCGTTCTTGTCCATACGTCGACAGTTTAGTCAATTAACCGCAACTCTTTTTTTTCTTAGTAATTGACAAAATGCCGATGTCGGGATTCGAACCCATAACCTCCCGTGTTGCCAAGTAGACATACTGCGCAGACATAACGCCATAGATCCCTCGGCCACTTGGACTGGTAAAAAACAAGGCACAATCTCAGATTCAAAAGTACCTGGAAAATTTATCTATAAATATAAACTTGTTTAAAACGTTGAATTTCTGTGAAACAATACTTCTTCGAATTTATAATACTAAAAAAATATAGTTTTGAAGTGAATATGATGATGATACTCTGTATGTTTTTAATTCTATGTTTTTTTTAGGGTAGTAGATCGATCGTTTATAATACCGTTCCATCCGACCCATCGATATACATTCTATATACACCACCCTATTGAAGTTGGGGTAGGTAGAGAGTTGTTGTCGACGATCGATGAGACAAATGGTGCGGACATTCTCTATGTGTGTTTGTGAAGCGGTAACCATCATCTACATCTATTGACGATAATACTCTCTGGTTTTATTCTCGATGTTCTCGTATTTTTAAATACCTACATGCATTCTCACTCAATTGCAGGTTTTTAAAACAACAATATTTATTTATTACTTCCATATACACGCAGCAATCGTATATACATATTCAGAGGTCATGTGTCTATTTAATTTTTGTCTTTGTAGTATGGAGCTCCACGCTGAGCGCGAATTTGTTGGAATATACCAAGATATCCTAGTATATACGATTTGAAAACCTGATCTAAAAAGAATGGACTATAAACCAATGTTTATTTTTAACCTCAATATTTAATAATCAAATACAAGTTTGTTGATAGTTAAGCGATGTAACTATGTATTGCACTACATAGGTGCCTAGATATTGGAGTCTAAGATCTAGATAGATAGATTGTAGAGGCTGCCCTAGTTAATAAGGTCAATTGTAATGCTTACGGATGTGAGTGGAGTGGAAGAAATTTTTGTGTATTGACTAGGAATTGGTAGGATATGCGGCTGCAGCAGACTATGAAAGGAACTATGCTGATATTCATCTGGAGTTCGGGAAGGAAACTGCAGAAAACCTTCTCAAGCATAGCCGGTTACTTCATTCTTGTCCATACGCCGACAGTTTAGTCAATTAACCGCCCTTTTTTTTCGTTTTTTCCTAATAATTAACAAACTGCCGATGTCGGGATTCGAACCCATAACCTCCCAGTTTCCAAATAGGCATACTGCCCAGACATAATGCCTTAGACCGCTCGGCCACTTGGACTGGTTCTAGAAGATCTAAAAACCAGTAATCTACAAACCGAAGCGATTAGGTTAAATGGTTCTATGCGTTTTTGGTTCAAGCAACGACATTTGGATCACACGTTCATTATACTTACTCTCGCTACTCATCAAAATTGGACTAGTTTGGGAGTACAGCAGAAAACAAGGTTAGGTGTCTGAAATAGAAATTAAATCGCAATCATTGCCATTACGAAAATGACATTGCCATTACATTGATTAAGTACCCCCGGATGTGCCTTCTCGATATAAAAACTTTTGATACCAGTTTCGATTTTTCGTTTCAGAGAGCCGATAATATTTAACCAAAATTTGGCGTATTTTTTTTGTATAGATATGTGACTAGTTTATGAATCTATGTAGTAATAGCTGAATGGATATCGCGATTGACAAGGACTGCAAGATCCTGAGGTCAAACCTAGTTGGAGACAAAATTTTAATAAAAAAGAATATTTATATAATTTAAATATACGGACTTCAATCTGTATATATAGAGATTGTGTGTAGCGTTCAAACCAGATTTTGTTTAAAATGTATTTGCAAAATAAACTTTTATACAATCATGTGACTCTTTTATTCAAAACAAACACCGTTAGGCATAAATGAGTAGAAATCGATTGTTTATTGTCGAATAGTTCTTCTCTGTTTTGATTAAAAAAGATTATACATCCCGTGTTGCTTAGGTTTAAATATACTGGAGTTATAGCAAGAATAGGATCATCAATACCAAAAAGTTTTTATCTTATTCAAATCCAGTATATGACACTGAAAAATCTAGCAACAAAAATTTAAAAAACCAAACCAAAAATTTATAATCGATAAGGAAAATGTCTTGATTATCGGTTCATTTTCAAATTGTTGATGATCGATAACTGAATTCATTTGATTTTCAAATTTGTTTCAAACAAATGCTGTTTGTTATAAAAAAATACTAACAAGTTTTGTTTTACACATATTTTCGAAAACTAAAATCGGTACAGAAAATTTTGTACGGCCACAAAAGTGGTGCTTCTTTTTCAAAATTTTATAGTATTCTCCCTTAATCATTCGGTTTCTGAGAAAAAGTTTCGAATAAACGTTGTTAATATGTTTGTAAGGAACTACTTTTCGCCGAAGCATTTTTTAGAAAACCGCTTGAATAAACAAATTATAAAATTTTGAAAAACTTTAGTGCCTCATGGTACACTATTCAGAGGCCTGATCTTGTAGCGTTTGTATGATTTAAAAATATTTCTGATATTTTATATTTAGAGTTTCGAAGACCTCTCAACTAAAATCACAAAAAATAGTTTTCTATTGGGTTAGACTCATCTCTGCATTGAAGAATTTCAAGGTATATCAAAACAGCAAAGTAGCGGTCTAAGGCGTTATGCCTACTTGGGAACTGGGAGGTTATGGGTTCGAATCCCAACATCGGCAGTTTGTCAATTATTAAGAAAAACAAAGGGGCGGTTGATTGACTAAACTGTTGGCGTATGGACAAGAACGAAGTAACCGACTATGCTTGTGAAGGTTTTCTGCAGTTTCCATCACGAACTCTAGATGAATAGGTCTTATCAAAGTTGGCTGCAGCTGCACATCCAACCAATTCCTAGTCTATACACAAAAATTCCTTCCACTCCACTCACATCCTTAGGCATCACAATGGACCTTATGGTCGAAGTGTAGCCCGTCCAGGGCAGCCTCTACAATCTATCTATCTAAGATATATGAAAATTATCATTCATATGTTGGTTTTTTTGGTGCTAAAAACTAAAAAAACGAACATCAACTCGTAATGATATCACCATTTATACAAAACTATTTTGTTATATAACTTCGTAGTGTACAAAATAACAGAATATACGTTTTTTGTGTATGAGTATTGCTTTAATGCCTTTATGCCATTCTAGTAGTTCTATATTATAGTCTTCGACTGTTCGTACGTAACGATACGATATTGTAGTAAGTTCGTAGTGTGTATTTTTGTTGTTCTGTTTATTTGTTACCAAGTTATTCATTTATTCAATGTGTTATTTTCCTATTTCTTGTTTTTGTAGAGGATATTTTTGTACTCATCAAACAAATTGTTATAGTTTTATATTTTATACACATACTTCCAGAGAATGAGTGTTATCGTTTTTTTTTATAGGATTCCGTACCAGAAGATCGGTTAGAAAAGAGATTGGAATCAATACTCTGAACATATTTAACTTTCCTTACTTCCACAGTTAATAAAAATAACTCAATCCCAAGTAATTTATGAAATCTGGAGCTTTTGGATTGAATGTTCTAATCAAATCAGTTGAAGTATACTCCTCCGCAAATTCAATTCAATTTTTTTGAAGGACAGAGCTTCGCTACTGCAACGCAAAAGTAATCCTGTCACTTCCGAATCGTTGTAGAAACGTTTAAAGTTTACTGCTCAGTTTTTTTTCTAAGTTAATATCTTAATTTGCTGACAATAACTAGATAAATTAAGTATCGGTAGTAATCTCAGAGTAATCCTTCTGAAAACTCTACCTTAGACTAGTTTTCAGCTTTCCATCAGTTCTGATTTCAGTTTTTGGAATATTACAAAGTTTTTTAGTGCAAGACAACTATTTTATCGTTATAATGCCATAAATCAGATAACAAAAATAGGCAAGTGGATCACTGCGCATTTTTCTAGACATCAATCGACCAGAATCCATATCGAGGTTAAAAATGTCCCTAAATTGCGTGACCCTAAAATTCGAAATAATGGATATCCCAAACGGTTTTGAACAACCTTGTGTGGTTATTTGAGATGTATTGATTTTTGTTTTACGGTCGAAAAGTGTGTATAAATCTTCTATTGATAGTTTTATGAAATACTAGTCGATGTTTAAGTGATTCAATACAGGAAATTATAATTTTTTAACACGGGTAGACACTTAACATAGAAACGAAACCATAACGTTTTCTGAATAGATTTAAACACACACTTTACTATAAAATTTTTTGGTATATTCGTTATGAAATATATACTCAAAATTGAGTAGAATTTTCTAGATTATGATGAGTAATAAATCTCATTTGAACTACCATAGTTTGACGTCATATACCATCTCATATACACTCAAATAGAAGAATTATGTATATTTAATGAATTCTTATTTCTTTACTAAAACTATAAATATAAAAGCTACTCAAGAGGCAAATACCCATATTCTTTATTTGATTTTTTCTTTTTTTTTCTTTGGGGAAAAAAAACACAAAATTTAACTATTTTTCTTTGTTTAATTTGGTTATAAATTGCTTGGTATGTATTAAAGAATGTTTTTTTGGGCATCTCTGTCAAAAACACGGCATTTATATACAAGTATGGTGATCCAAACATTTCTACGAGACAAATATCCTGACAATTTTAATGTCTTGTAAGCATGTCAAAAAACCAAATTAGCCTTGTAAGCATGTCAAAAAAGAAAATTTGGACGGAAAAATATATGACCTAGTGAATTCAATTACTTTTAAAAGTTTCATCGAAATCTAAATAGGCATATCTCGAAAACCATTCGTCAAATCGTCAAGTAATCCGGACTTTTGTGTTATTTAGGTTCAATGAACTAAATTTCACTCAAATGATATTTTCCACGATTTCAACAGGATACGTGTGTTCATTTGACACTTTGATAAGGGATTCACGGCATTTTGTAGGATATCATACATGGTGACAAAACATTAATAATGATTATGGTGGAATAATCCATGATCTAATCAATCCAATTAGTTTCAGGGAATAATAGATTTACATCAAAAATATCAATTTATATATAAAAATCTATATTCTGAATATGTTAATGTAATTTTCCTGATCGATGTTAAAATCTTCGAAATCTCAAAGATCCTTAAAGTTTCTTTCTACCTTGCTAATTCAAAAATAAATATCTCAAAATAAATTCACTCAGCTATCAAAATCAATTTGTGGACATTAAATAAGCCTTTGTGATAAAAACAATCCTTAATATTTCCAATAACTATAATGAAGACCAGCTGGATCACAGACACCACAGATCAGTATATATTTTTAAGAACAATAAAACGAAGCAGACGCAAAGTGATCAATAAAAAAGGCTTTTTACAATGGGAAAATTATAACAGGTCTAATGCTGTATATATTTTCTTTAAATTAAATCATCCATCTAAGTAACGTCATAAAGATTTTTAATACTAAATTTATCTCAATGATGTGATCTTACTTAAATCCAAAAATAAAATAAATAAAAAACTTTTTAAAAACTTCACTGTTGTTTTATCATAAAATAACTGAAAAAATAATATAACCAAAAATAAAAGTATAAAAAATATTGTGTTTTTATATGTTATAAAGCTCTCCTGTATGGAAGCAAGCGTGTACTACGAGCTATACCCGGACTATGAGAGCACATGGACATAAAAATTACGATTTAATGAATACTATAAGTTCGTAAATACACTCACAAACATACATACATACATACATACATACATACATACATACATACATACAATGGGCTGCCTATGTTTCTGTAGTAGATATTAAATTATTTTTTTAAAGGCTAAATTACTTTAAAGAGAATGCCTATTAGTGTTTTACACAGAGAAAATGAACGTATATATAACAACTGCTCGGTGAAGATGTATTCTATGTATGAAAATGTATGTTAAAGTACACTTCAATTCAAAAAAATATGAGCTGATGTTCTAAACAGGTTTTTTTCTCAATTACTCAGTAAAAAGTACGATCATCTAGACACGTCAATTTTGAGACAAAACTTCGAGGAAGAAGATCTACGACGACACAATGAATTGGTTTAGAGCAGGGGTTGGCAAACTTTCGGCAGACAAAGAGCCTGATGCCGGAAAAATATCGATTTTTCGGAAGCTCATAGAGCCGCAGGTTTCAATTTCAGGTTTTTCACTGTATACCAAACTTTAATAGAACAAAAAAACGACAATAAATAATATGAACATAAAATGACTTTATTAAATGTCAGCGGGTGAGGCTGCATAGTGGTTACGCTGTGTTTGACTTCGAACTAAAGGCAATTACTTGGCTCAAAAAAAAAAAAAAAACGGATAAAAAAAAATGTGTTATAAAGAAATGCACTTCTTGTGCCAATTTTAGTTCACCTAAGCAAAAATTTTTTAATATATATGTACAATTATTGTTATTTTTGGAGTCGGTGTCAGCATAGAGAAATTCACATAAAATTTGGACACCGCCTCGAAAAATAACAATAATTGTACATATATATTAAAAATTTTTTGCTTAGATGAACTAAAATTGGCACAAGAAGTGCATTTCTTTATAACATTTTTTTTTATCCGTTTTTTTTTTTAATTTTTAGTGCATTTTTTTATAACAATTTTTTTTACAAGCATTTTGTTTATAATTTGTAAAAGTATTTTTTTTGGGGTCGGTTATTTTCTTGAAGTCGGTTTATAAAAAAATTTTTTTATTTTCCCATTATGAATGAGTATATCGTTTCAAAAAAAAAAAAAAATTTCGCAGAAATCGGTTATCACATAAAATGAGGATTTTCCTCGATTTCCAGGGGATCCCTTCATCAGCATGCGATTTGGTGACAATGGGACCAATCGGAAATCAAACTCTTCATCAAAACAAAAACAAAAAAATTCAAAATCGGTTAATAAATGACGGAGTTCTGTGGTAACAAACATAAAAAAAAAAAAATACAGACGCATTGAGAACCATCCTCCTTTTTGAAGTCGGGTTAAAAAGTGAATTGTGTAAAATATGTGATTGCTCAAATAGCCACTGTCTCGGTAGTAAATAAAAATTGATCCAAGGTGGTTCACATATTTATGATCGACATTATACATTAAAAATATTTTTATGTTGAAAAAAAATAACAATTTTTCACAAAAGCTTTTCTTCTTTTCACTACTACATAACAACGACGTAAAATGTCGTACATCGTCGTATATATCTAGAAAGAAAACAAGTTCAATGATGATGACATTTCCAAGTTGGCATTACAACACACATTCACATACACAGGCAAGGAGAAACACACACAAAAAAAAACATGACAGACGAATGTGAAAAACTTAAAAAACATAAAAATTCTTTTATCTTCCATAACCAACGCAGCAAACCAAAGTAAAAGAGCCAGGGAACGAACGAACAAGAACCAAACAAAAATAAAAAACTTAATAAAAGCTACTAAAGTAATAAAAAAATTGAAAAAAAAAGGAATAAAAAAAAAAAGGAAATAATTTTTTTTTGCTATTAGTCCAGAGTAAGTACTTATAACGAAATTGAAATCAACTTTAATAAAATTTTAACGGACCTTTTGGAATCGTTACAGGGATCAACCCTCAACTGTGCAAACCACCATCTTTCTCTCGCTTGTTTTTACAAGAACCTTTTTTGTAAGAACCTTTGTTTCATTGGTATCTTCCCAACCGTTCAGTTTATTGAAAAAGTTGTTGGTAACAATTCTGTAGGAAATACGAATCCTCACATTTTTGTTCGATCAATTTTTTTGCAGCAACAATAATTTATCCATAAATAGCGGAATATTAAATTAATGGGACACCACAAAATGACCTTATTTTATGGGACTCCAAAGCCCATGTCCATTTTATGGAGTAGGATCAGGATTTTTCAGTGAGCGACCAAGTATCAATATCTACATCGATATTCCAGGTTGAAGTGTATGCCATTAATGGATGTGCTTCTCATGGAAAAAGCGTTTACAACTGGGAAGAAACCAATTGAGGATACTTACAGCCCTTTTATATGCATAAAATCATCTCTCAGACAATGATCTCTTCAGATTTTGCCATGAAGAGGCGGAGACCGGAATTAGCCATAATGTGTGAATGCAAAAATCTCTCTATCAAAAGGCACTATCATTGGGGATGGATAGATCTCCAGCCAGAGAAAATCAACTAGATGTCGCCAAGAAATATCCTAACGTTTATTAAGACCATAGGTATAACTGCAAGATTATGGCTTCTAATCCCGACATCAGCAATTTGTCAATTATTAAAAACAGAAGGGGGGCGGTTAATTGACTAAACCGTCGGCGTACGGACAAGAACGAAGTAACCAGCTATGCTTGAGAAGGTTTTCTGCAGTTTCCTTCACGAACTCCAGATGAATATCGGCATAGTTCCTATCTGAATCGGCTGCAGCCGCATATCCTATCAATTCCTAGTCTACTCACAAATTCCTTCCACTTCACTCACATCCGCACATCCTTAGGTATCACAAAGGAATGGTGCCGCATTTACTTTATTTTTCGCTAAAGTATTGATGCTACAAAAAATTGTTCGAACGAATAATATGAGAATTTGTAATATCTAAAAATTCCAATAAACTGAACGGTTGGAGAGATATCAAGATAACAAAGATTCTTACGCCTATAAAAAAAAGTTGCGCGAATAGGTGATTGTCCCACAGTGATGTTCGCAGTTGAGAATTAACCCCGCTAACGATGCCACAAGATCCGATTAACGTTAAAATTATTTTAAAAGCTAAACACTAACTGCCCTGAAGTATATATTTATGGTACTTACCGTTAGATGATGTTGACGAAACAAAAATGAATATTACTGCTAGTTGTATTAAGGTCGTTATCCTGAACCCTGTGAGTTGCTGTTGTAGTGATGGTGATGTTCGTAGTATTGTAGTAACCGCCGCCATATTTGTTTTAAATACCTACTAGCAGTCTGTTTGAAGTAGGTATATAATATGTATGTATACGTATGTACGTAGTTTTTGTTTTTTTTTTGCTTTCTAAGTTGGTAATGGTTTTTTTACCATAAAACAAACACACACTGTAGTTACTTTACTTTTTTTTTTAGTAGTAGTACTGTTGTTAGATAGATGAATTAAATGATGAATCTGAAAAATATACAAAATGAGATTATTTTAGCGAGAGAGAATAAAAATGGTTTTATAAAAATATTTCTTGTTTTGTTTGTTTTTTTTTAATAATTTTTATTTTTATTATTATTTTATTATTTTTATAAACAATACGTTGGTTGTTGTTTGCCGTGTTCTATGTTTGTCCATTATGGTGGTGGTGTATATGTATGTATGTATGTATGTATGTATGTATGTATGTACGTATGTATATTGTGAAGCTTTCGTGGAAAGTATGATGCATCTATTAAGCTTAAATTAAGCTAACTACACTTTAATAGTAATTACATTTGAATATAAATTAGTTGTTTTGTATCCTAATGAGTTTTTTATTAATTTTTTTATTTATATTACTGGGTGTAACAAAATTTTGGCAATCCTTATGGGAATTGTATGTACTAAGTTATATATTTCCCTTGATAATAATTTCGATTGGCTAATGCATAATAATGAAGACTTCGTGTTATTTCAATATATGAAATAACTTGTTATTTCAATATATGTTAGGTGTTATTTCAATATATAAAAGGGAATAATTTTGTGTGTTTGCCCGTATTGATTGGAGAAAACTATCGGCGATAGCGGAACAATGATGTGAGAAGAGCTTAGGGTAATTTTGCTTACGACGCCAGAAGTACAAAATTTCCAATCGAAATTTCAAAATTTCGATCCAAAGTTACAGCCGTTTTCTGAAGGCTGTAATCAGATCTGTAATATAGTTCATACTTTCTACAGGTATACACTCCCGTTCATAAAAATTGAACCACCAGTCAGTCACATTCTAAGAGTATATATTACTAAATACATGTATATTTCATACAATAACACTGAGATTGTTTCAACTAGTTCAATTTTTATGAACGGAAGTGTACATGCATTTTGGAAAACAAGCAACAAAGTTTTGGAAAAAAATTATTTGTCAATAAGTTTAAAATATAAATAAATTTACGTTTCGAACTGTTAAAGCTTAGAATAAACCCGGCTATTTCAGCTGGTATAAAGCCTCTTACACACGAGGACAGTAGTGGCGGCCAGTATTATTAGCCAGTATTGGCCGCTTGCAATAATTGCTCTACTGTCCCCGTGTTTAGTGATACTATCGCTTCAACGTGCAATTGGCGACTGGCGGCTTCCAAGGTGAAGCAAGTTTGAGACTCAGGCACGGTCAGAAACAGCATGACCTAGCGGCAGCCATTATTGGACGTGTTTCAAGAGGTACTAGACCGCAGGTAAGTATTCTAAACGCAGGTAAGTAGAGCGTTACCGGTAAGTAGCACATAAAACTAATTACTGGCTGCTAAGTAATGGAAGCCATTACTGTCATTGTGTGTAAGCTTACTGTCTGGCCATTTCACTGGCTGCAACTTCTAGCCAACAGCATAGACCGCCACTACTGTCTCAGTGTGCAGAGGGCTTTATATAAATAATTGATCTAAGAATTAAAGCAATTGAAATGAAGAAATTGTTGATAGGAATATTTATTTAATATTTGACTGATTTTACTTTGTAGGATAAACACTTTTTTCAAAATAAGCGTTTTAACTGTATTTTAGAATTCCAATTGATGAATGCAATAGAAATATTTGGTTTCCTAATAGAAAAAATTCATGAATCTTCCATGATTACTTTTTGCTTCTGGTATATCATTTGAATAAATGTAGTAATTTGTTTCAAACAGCTCCGTTACTTTTCAAACACCTTGTAGCTACAAATATCCATAAAGCATTTATATAAATATATAATAGAAAAGTGGATTATTCATTACATTTAGGTTTTTTATTTTTAAATTCTTTTTAGTATTATATAATAGGCAGAATCTATTTTTTGAAAAGCCCGTATAATAATTATTTAACAGTTTTTATTTTATTTTTTTAAATATTGTATTTTGTACCTCGTATGTGATGCGAGAGTCAGACTTGGTTCGCTCAGCATCTTTTTCTAACTCACAGAATATTTATTTCAAACAATATATTATCAATTGATGTATTTAAATTATCATTAAGGGATGGGTATAATTAAATATAAAATTGATTTAAATTTTTTAATTGTAATGAATCAATTAAAAATTTATATTTATTGATACAGGCGGTTTCAAGACAAACGCAAATTCAATTCTTTATTCGGACAATAAATGGTTTTCGTTTATAATTTAATAAGAAATTAATCAATTGATAAATATATATTGAAATTCCACGATTAGTGATTGGTGCCAATAAATTTCTTAACCTAGTGCCTATAAATTGAATTACATTCAAAATACGCAGACATTTTCTATCTAATTAAATTTATAGACACTAGGTCAAGAAAATTATTGGCACCGTTCACTAGTAAATGGATTTAATATACAATAAAGTATATCAATCGATAAATTATTTTCTAATATTAGAACATCACTAATTGTCGTCCGGTGTGTTTCAAATAGACATACTATTTGCGAATGTTTACGCCTTAGATGCAAAGACCGCTAAAAACCGCTAAAATAGTATAAAAGTTCATGAGATATTTATTTAAAAGATAAGAAGTATATAGAAATACAGCAGAGAGTCATGTTAAAATTATTTTTGGGATGTTAATTTTACAATATGAAAAACTCAAGAAGAAAAAGTTTATGCAACTTCTTTAACTGAAGTATATATATATATTTAACTGAAATATATTTAATTGAAGTATATCATTACTTCTTTAAAAAGTTGTATTTGTTTGGATTAATCAAATGTTTATTTTGGTCCGAAATTTTAGCATCTCGGTACAAAGAAATTATCATTTCAGTTTAAGAATTTCGAGATTCTTGAGTTAAGAGTCAGTTGATCTTTAGTTAAGATAATTTTCTCAAGTCAAAACTATAGTTGTCGGGATACTTTTTTTCTTATACCAAATATATATATTATCTTCCCTATATATGTGATTCAGAAATTCTTGATTTAAAAAATTTTTTATTTGAATCATTTTTTCATATACCAATAGTTAATAGGCTTCAATACACGTTTTTTAAAGAAGGAATAGGGAATATGCATGAAAATTTTTTTGCACATTTATTTTCAGAATATGAAAATACTGTTAATACTGTAATAATATTTAAAAACGAAATTAAAATCCGACAAATATCAAGGAAGCTATAAGCTTTTAAAGATTATTATCTGTCTCTTTCTTGCAAAAATACTAAAAACGGATTTTTACGTATATTTTAAATGGTGAAAGTGTAATATGACGTCACATAACATATCAAGAGGGCTATCACCCTCTTTGTCTAATCGGGAATTTCAATCATTCATATCTCGCTTATTTTTAAAGTTATTTAAAAAGTAATTTTACCTTGATATTTGTCAAGTAAACATGCTTCAATTCAAGTGAAAAAAAATTTGCATGCATATTCCCTATTATTTAATTTATCTAGAATATAAATGTCAATCAATAGTATTGAACTTTTTGACCAAGTTTTACACAATAACAAAAATGTCAATACTAAAAATAAAAAAAAATTGACTGACAGATTTTTTCCGGCTAATTACAAGAAAAGAAAATTACCTATTAAATCCGTATATACATTTCTCAGATGGGGTAATAAAGTACTTCGTACATCTACATATATTATAGGAGTAGATTTATTTAATTAACAAGTAACAGAAACTAATTATTATTCCAATTTAATATTCTGTAATGTCAAGTAGCAAGCAAGCTAGTAAAACAGTAATAGTGTTATTGAATAGAGATACGAGATATTCAAATATATGATGCTAGTATTATATATAGATATACAGTGCGTATTTTAAAATACACCCAATCTGGAAATAATCTATCGCTGTCTATATATAGTGACTATGATATGGTGTCTTTGTTACATATACATGTAGACACAATCACACGACGAATGACTGACAATAACGACGAAGTATACATGCACTTGATTGTAGTTAGAGAGTGATAAGTATAATAGATACATGTTATACAATACTGATTTTTATACAGTTTAAGTGTGACAAAGTAAACCATATCACAGTATACTACATATAGACAGTGATAGATACACTCTACATTGTTTGCACATTGGATGCATTTTAAAATACAAGCTGCATACTCGGATCTAATGTATATAAGAAGGATAGTGATACAGTATTCAACAAAAGTTTTACTAAGTGACTAATAATTAAGAAGTTATCAGTATCTATGGTGGTAATTGTAATGTTAAAGGTTTTGTTAAAGTTAAAAAACTTTGTGAACCAAGTTCAAAGAAAGTGTGAATGGTTTAAGGATAATAGATATTGTTAAGAGATCTTCGGGTTTGATTGAACTGTTAAAATATGTTTAATTGGTTAAAAAACGGTTAAAAAAACTGTGCCCATTTAATTAGTAATCCAGTTCAAGTAGCCGAGCAGTCTAAGGCGTTATGTCTGTGCAGTATGCAGAACTTGGAAACTAGGAGGTTATGGGTTCGAATCCCGACATTGGCAGTTTCTCAATTATAAAAATTTTAAAAAATGGGGCGGTTAATTGACTTAACTGTCGGCGTACGGACAAGAACGAAGTAACCGGCTATGCTTGAGAAGGTTATTTGCAGTTTCTTTTACGAACTACAGATGAATATCGCCATAGTTCCTATCATAGTCGGCTGCAGCCGCATATCCTACCAATTTCCAGTCTACTCACAAATTCCTTCTACTTCACTCACATCCTCACATCCTAAGGCATCACAATGGACCTTATGGCCGAAGTGTAGCCAGTCCAGGGCAGCCTTTAGAATCTACCTCTACTTAGTAAAGAAACGAAACTTACAAAAAATATACTACATATTAAATTACTTGCTTAGGCAACCGTGCAAGAATCTGATCCGACAGCGAGGTACCAGCCCCAATGATTTTATCGCACGATGTGAAAACTTCTCTAGCGAGATTTTAAATGTGGGAGTAAAATAATATTTCAGATTATACAATGTGACGATTTTTGATGTGACAACGATCGGCTATGTGACAATCGACAATCATCGGCCTTCGTGCTTTAAATGAGAATTGAACATATTATTTGAATATTCATTGCTATTGTATATAGGTTTACACATCATGCCTGAGTCCCGGTGTATTGTACAGGGTGTATTAAGATTAGTTTTGACTTTGTAACGGTTAAAAATATTGAACGCAGAAAACTAATTTTCGTAAAGTGTTCATAAAGTGATCTAATTAATCCACTTTTCAAAACAAATTTCCGCTCGCGTCTGTAAACACGATAACTCAAAAGCGAAAAGAGATAGCGAGCTAAAAAGTCAGATCAAGTTCGTAAATAAGAATCGAATCATGTTTAGGAAAAATGGGAAAAACAGTTTATCTTTGTAACCGTAAGAGATAGAACAAAAATTTTTAAACCAAAAATGTTCCTTTTTCAAAAATAAACAACTTTTAGTTGAAACTATTTTTCATAAATTATGGATAAATACCGAGTATTTAAGTAATTAACTGAGTAAGTTGCTATTCTCACTTGTTTGCAAGTTCATATTGTAATAGAAGCGTGTTTTTTTAGTTTTTTTAAACTTTAATTCTCATAAGGATATCATAACAATTTTCACCGTAACTGTATATTATTTATATATGAGAATTTGATAAGGCGTTTGGTGTACTGCCACACATATCCCCAAAAGTAAGAATGGTACTAGGTACAATACGTATGTATCTACCTCTAAGTATTGTTGTATAAAGTACTGTTTGAGTTTGTATGTCACAAGTTCTCTAATTGTCTCAAGTACTTATTGTAACATGTGAATTATCTTAATACTCCAACAAAACATGATAATGAATATAATATATATATATATATATATGTAATATATATGTATATATTATACAGTCCGTGTTCAAAAGCATTTCTAATAGAGAATCAATGTTAATTAAATAAATAAAATATTTACTATAAAACCGTACATACATACACATACATACTGAAACTGAATGTCTGAACAGGAATATTAGGTGATCATATTATAGGACCATTCATCATTGACGGATCTTTAGATTCTCAAAAATATTTAAATGTGTTACGAAATAATATTTTGCCAACTTGTTAGAGCTCTTCCGAATTTAGAACTGGAATCTGTATGGTTCCAACAAGATGTTGCCCTGCTCACAATGCCATGCTAGTAAGGCTGTTCCTGGAACAATCTTTCCAGGAACGTCTTATGAGTGGTTTTGGAACCTCCTAGTGGCCAGCCAGATCGCCAGATCTATCCTGGGGTTTCCTCAAAACACAGATCCATTCGCGAAATAGGCCTGAAAATGTGCAACAATTAAGGCAAAGAATTGTTGCCAATTGTGCGAATATTTCTCCTCAAGTGCTAGAAAATACCCGGGTAGATTTCTACAACCAACTCGGATATTGTTTAGCAAGTAATGGAGGAATATTCGAACCCGTTGGTTGAATTTTTTGTTGTTTTTTTTTAGTTTCTTTTTCTTGTAATTTGTGTGGATTGTTGTTTTATGTTATACCGTTAATAGAATACTATCATTTAATTTCAAACATTCCACATACAAATAATAAGGGATATTCAAAAAAGAACTTTCAATTGTTAGAAGTAACGCTAATCTGAAGAAAACAACAATGAACATAATTAACCCACTCTCATTACATGTTAATGCAGTACAAAACAGTCCAACAAGCATACACAATAGACACACTACAGAGTACCCCTACTGTATATATTTATTTATTAAACAAATTGTGTATAGTTATTATAGTAAATAATATTTAACAATGATTCTCTATTAGCAATGTTTTCCAACACATACTGTATATGTATATATAGAGCACCAGAGTACTACACCTATCTATCTCCTATATTTCTACCTTTTGTGTCGACATTATATTTGTTCAAAATATCTTCAAGATAATTGGATAATTTAGCTTAAGAGAGTTGACGAGAAGTGAAGAACTAGATAATGTAATCTTAATGTGATAAAAATATATTTATGTTGTCGTTGTTGCTTTTTTTTGCTGTTGTTTTACCCAAAAATAAATTTATTCTATATAATAAATAATTTGTATTGTTTTCATTGGTACAGAAAGTTGTGAACATAGCGAAGGTGAAGGTTTATAAATTTAGATGTATGATCGGAAAATTGCAGCCAAATTCCATGAAAACATCACTGGTACCCATATTAAACTGGCATTAACTTTTCAATCTATTCTATAGAAAAAGATATTCATGAGTATTCTATATAAATTTAATTAGAATAATAATGCTAATATAAATAATATTAAATAGAACTCTAGAATTTTTCGAAATAAATTTCGATTTTTTGGCCCAATTTCCTAGATCAAAATTTTTGTATTTTATAAATACGTATTTCGACTACAAAGTAGTCATCATCATATTTCAAATTTTTCCCCTTTTCCAAGAACATTTGTTTGTATTTTATAAATACGTATTTCGACTACAATGTAGTCATCATCTGTATGGATTAGCTAATCGTAACTATCTCTGGGACCCTAGGAATAGGGGCAATATTTGAAATATAATTTCAAAAAACCTAGAGTACTCTTTGATTACTTTAATAATCTTTAGTCATCATCAGTATGAATTAGCTAATTGTAATTATTCTCCGAGGAGATGTTACTTGTTGCTAATTTGGTGACGGTCTGCATCTCCTCGGAGAATAATTACAATTAGCTAATTCATACTGATGATGACTACTTTGTAGTCGAAATACATATTTATAAAATACAAAAATTTTGATTTAGGAAATTGGGGCAAAAAATCGAAATTTATTCATAATGTTGAATAAAAATGAATATTTACTCGATAATTACTAAATTCGTAAAATTAAAGTTCTAATAATTTCAAAGTAGAATTCTATTATTAACATATCTCAATAAACATTCTGTCAAAATGAATGACATATGAAATACAGTTCAACGAAAAACTATTTTCAACAATTTATTTCAATTCTATGAGCAATTTATTTATTTTTTAATATTTTATAAATCTTGAAAAATTGTCATCGTGTGTGTCGTGTGTCTCTAGGTCATCACTTAAGTGTCTAACAAAACGAATACATCGAATAATAAATTATATTTCCAGGAAATTTATAATATTCTTTGATTTTAGAGATTTCTAGGTCATTAGTATATTTTTATACCCTGTAATACGTATATGTAAAAGGTGGCGCATAAGTAACGTTATGATTTATTTAATGAATGCGTGTATTTGTGCATCATTTGGTTTTAACTCGCGAATCAATTGAAACTTATATGGGAAAAGGTGTAACGTATGTAAAATTCTTTGCAAAGACCGCCTAGACATCACCAACTGCTGAGAACGTCGCCTGATGGAAGTTTCGGGGTTTTCCTCAACACTTGCTTGCACCCGAGCAATGCTCAAATCATTTCAAACTGCACGAGGTCTTCCAGCACGCGGAAGATCACAGTGATTATGAGAAATTTTGAATGTAATATTTCGAAGTAGTATTTCAAATCTGATCAAAATGAGTAATCATTATTTTGACACTCATACAGCGTAAACGAATACTTATATTCTTAAAGTTCAAATTACTAGAAAAATTGATTAAATAATTGGTGTTTCATTTCATAAAAATGATAAGCATTTTTTGTTGTTGTTGAAGGGGATTGTTTACCAATGTAGAAATACATTGATTACGATAAGTTTCATAATCATCATAAAACCACCGCTTAGCAACTTTTATATTTTCTTAAACTTTCACCCCTTTTTAATATCAAATCATATCAATCACATAAAGAATCAGTTTTATATGGATTAAAATTAATCTTATGAAAGTGGAGAAATCGAATAAAAATGGATTGGTATTCTTCGTGTTTTCTTTTTATCCAAACCTTGATTAATATTCTATAAGGTATGTATTTCACAAGTAATGAAGCATTGTGTCTTTTTAAGTACGAAAACGGCGATTCTCCATAACTCCATAACTCTAATCTCCATAATTTAGTTTGAATACGTTGTAAATTTATACGATTTGGTATAAATGAAAACTATTATTATTAAAAATAAATAAGCAGGATATGTTTTACCCAGTCGATAATGTTCGGGATGTTAATAATGTTTAAGAGTATAGAAAATAGACCCAAATAGGCAAGCTGGGTGACGAAAAATCCTTGGATTTTTATGAGATTTAGTCTAAAATTTTTAGAAAAAGAATTTCCTTTGTTATAACATGAGAAAAAGTTGATAAAACTTGTGTCTAGCAAAAATCCCCTGTACTAGAGACCCTGTTTCGGTAAAGTAGTAGCGAAAAACTCTTTTTTTCTGTGAACAAAAGTCAGTTACATTCATTCCAGAATGATTTTATCAGTAACAGTTAATTTGCTAGTTAAATATAAGAGATAATGTAATAAAGACTCAAAAAAAACTTGTGTCCCAGAAAATGGATGGTGTGACAGGCAGGTCCTCCACCTCCAACATGAAAGACCTGGGTCTACATAGTTATTACTTGGCGCTACTTAAATAACCGTTACATGGCGCGATTGGGTGTATTCACGATAAAAACAGTATTAGTATTATTTTATGAACAAAAGGTTGAAGAAATGAGGCTTTTTTGGTACTGAATTCTAAATACAAAATTGTTTTCATAACTGATTAAACTTGCTGTAAGCACCTTATATTTATTTAACCCTCCATTTATAATAAATCAGTGACCACACTACAATTTAATAGCTTAAATTACACACTACAATCTTACAATAAAATACATTGATTGATTTGATATTGGGCTGGATGTCTCGTAAGGGTTAAATATCATATACTTTCTTCTTTTTTTTTTTTTTTTAAATACAATAACACATATTAAGAGTAAATAAAATGTTGTGCTTGCTCTATTTTATCTATTTAATACCAAAAAACAATTCATAGTACAGTGGTCTACTATCTACTATAAATTATTAGGGATAGCTTTTATACTATACATAGCGTTAAGATTAAGAGTGACTCATTCTATCATTGCGCGTAGTCTCCGTAGTAAAGGGGACGGAATAGTAAACGCATGCAATAAATGTTTTTAATCTTACTATACGTTGTTCAAGTCGGAGAGGGTTCACCATGGTCTGCTCTCTACTATCACGTTTACCTCTTCCATGTAAGGCTAAAAGTTTTCTTTATCGAAAAGTTAAAATAACTGATGTGTGTGTGTGTGTGTCTGTGAATGAATTTATGTAGATATAAAATATAACAGTGGCCCTTCTTTTCCACTAGGCTAGTTTAAATTATTTTAATGGTTATTATATCGAAAAGTTTTGTGGAGAATGTTTATGAGATTATTATTAGTCATTGTCGCGTCAGAATTGTTAATAAAATATAATGATTCGTAGAAGTGTTTGGCTATTAGAAGACGTGTGATAAAAAACACATTTAACACATTAGACTTTGTTATAATAAACTAGTTCTAAACAATTGAAAATCTATACATAAGTTGCCGGTTTAGACCGGCAGCTGAAACGTGAAAAATTTGGTGAATGATTATAATTGACAATGATATAGTGTCATGACGTTTTCGTATAGACAAAATAATAAGTTAATAGTTGGCTTCAAAGTAGTGCAGTAATATGAAAAAATGGACTCATCAAGCTTATCATCTGAGGTGTACTGATTAGTGCGCTAGGTGTGATATTCAGAAGTCCAGGGTAAGATCCCTGGCTTGGTTAATTTTTCATAATATTATTAATTAATAAAAAAAGGTGAATGTTTTGTGTATATTAATGGATTCATCGTTAAGTATACATAAAAACAATGCCGTCATAACGGGTGCGATCACCTCGACACACATTCTGAAATAGCTTTTTAGGATAGCTTATGAACTGTGCAGAAATTACTTGCAAAATCCTTTCCAGAATAAATTCAAAGTTTTTTTCACCAGTTGCTATTTCTGGGTATACGATTGTGCGACCCAAAATTCCAAATTGTACTACTATATTTTTTAATCGAATTGCATCGCAGTTATTTCGGTCGGCTCTTTCATTACGTCAGCTCTAGAGTATACTGGCAGATCTTTTTCGGGGTGATGTGCAGATAGTTATGCAGATAATCAGAAATTTTCTATCTATAATGGTTTCCCAAAGATTTAACATCGTTACTTGTGTAGTTGATTCACTGACCGATAATCAAAACTTCTAAAACTTAAATCCAAGCCAAAAACTTAGAATTTGGTAGAAATGTAGTTTTTAGAGCACAAGTTTAGGAAAATAATAATAAACATTTTTTTTCTTTTGCTCATTAAACAAACAATTATTTCTGGCTATGTTATGCAATCATATATTTTATAGTAATAGCTAGCTGAATAGCCGGCGTTGCCCATGGATATCCAATTCTGGAGTCAATAGTGTCTACTGAATTATTCAACTATTTTAATTTTCCCGGCGCTTCCGCGAATTAACATATAATGTTGCTTCCCAGAACCTCCACCAAATTATAAAATTTGTTAATACAGCACGACCTATCGAACCCTAGCCTAGCTATGAACCATTGTCTCGACAAAACAAATATATTGAGTAAGTATTAAGTCGTTCAGAAGTTACACGAAGATATATGAATGAAATATAACCTCAGCATAAAAATCGTGATATCTCATCAAACACGAAAATGTAAAAAAAGTTTTTTGAAAGTTGTGGTGTTCACATGAGTGCAAAGTTTTTCCCTAGTAGCTAATTAATATTTTAGTTGGAAAGTTTTGAGATATTTTTATAAGCATTATAAACTTGCCATGTAAAATAATAAATAGCTATACTAAGGAAAATCTTGCAAGATTACTTGGCGTAGATATAACAAGATATGCGGAATCTTGATCTTGCATACATTTATGGCAGAGGTGGGCGCAGACGGCTCGCCGGAGTTGAACGATTCTCCATAAGCTGGGTGAGAGTAAGTAAAAAAGGTATGTTTTGAAGTAAGACGAATTTAGAGTGAGTTTTAAGAAATACTTATTGTTTAAAAAATATCTTTTACAACATGGAGAGATACACCCAAAAACATAATAATAATAATAACAATAATAAAAACAATAATGATGATAGCAATAACAATAATTACAACAACAACAACAATTATATGTATTCCCACTTTATGTAAAATTTAACCATTTAGAAATTAGTAACATGTTACCAAACTAACCCCCCCCCCACCCAGCTTTATCATTGGCATCTTTTTTGTATCCAGTGTCATCAAATTCCCATGACACTATACTCCCTACTAAAAAAAAAATAATTAAATCAAGTAAATAATTGTTTATTAGTTCTCCGATATGAATAGTTTAGGCAAATTATTCGGAATATCCTCTAATTCTAAAATCTAAACTAAAGTTAAAACATCAAAAAATTTACAAGCGGTAAATGTAAAAGATCAAAAGATTTATATTTTATAATTTATATAACATTTATATTTTATTCATACCCAAATATATTAAAAACGTACATTTTATGCCCCAAATTACCAGCCCAAAATTTCAGAGTACGTATTCAATGTATTGTATGTATTGTATACTTTGAATAATAGTGACCATAAAAAATAGTTGACATTATTATAGTTTTTTCAGAAAATGTTTTAATTAAAAAAAATAAAAAAATAATAATTGGTAGGATACCCAAGATTTACTCTATCTCTTTTCCTACCTCTCACTCAGAGCTGAATGGAGTTAAGGTCTGCCCACCTATGATTTATGGGATCTGGATTTTAAGATTATATCATAGAGTAAAATGTTAAGACTCTGAAGTTAAGTAAAGATCTTCGACTTGTTTATATTCGAATTTTCGCATCAATCTGTACATGCAAACCCATCAGACAAATAATATATTCTACTTATATAGTAGAAGACAATTACATTGAAAAGGGTTTACAAAAGTCAAGGTTTGTTAAGTACTAAGGTCAGACAAACAACATACACTATTACGTTGCTCATACAAATAACTCACAATACACCCATCTACAATAGATACATATTTTTCGTACATATTTTCGTTACTGTTGTTGTTAAAACAATGCCTTGTGTCCAAAACAGAGAAAACACAATATTGTTACAAATAAATTCATACACTTGGGTGATTAAAGTGAACAGGAAAAAAAAAGACTCATATATGAGAGAATATTATTTTCAATGTAGACGAAATGGAATTTTTAATAACAAATGAAAAACAAAATATAACAAAAAAAAAACGTAATAGATACGTAGAGATACTACGTTGTAGTACATATCAAGATATTTAAAATGAAAACAAAACAACAGCAAAAATATGTATAGCAAATAATCAAAAAACAACAGAAAAAAAAAACCGGTAGTTATATACACGCACGCATCTCATAATATATACGAAAATAACAGTCCTTAGGATTTATTTATTCTTAATAAATATTATAAACAAAGAGCCTGTTTTTCCTACGTATCTATTTTTGTTTTTATTTTGAATACAGTTTGTGTATTAAGGATGTTGCAGCACACCACCACTTTTCGACAGATTTTGCTTATTTTTTATTCACAGGCTAAAAATAACGTTTTCTAATAAATTCCGAAGCTTCTAATAAATTCCGAAGCTTCTAATAAATTCCGCCCAAATATTATCTTTTGTATTAGAAAAAAAATACTGGACAGAATTTTAAAAAAACTAGGAGAGTAAAGCTAAATATTTATTATATGAATTTTTAAAAAAAATCGTGTATTACCGTTTTGTTTTCGAAAAATAAAAGTTTAAAATTATTTATTTTCTTCAACATAACATTATTTTGTATATGTGAACAGTGCTTTTGTCTATGTGTTGTATATGTGTGTTTATGTATTGGAGCTATAACAAAATCAAACCGGTTTGTTGTATTAATTGCATAACACAGTGCTGGAACGTCCTTAAGAAGTTCCGATACCATGTTCAGAAAGTATCGGATTACAATACAAAATTACTCATCAATAAATCTATTAATTCGACCATTTAGGATCTAATAATTCGACCGTGTTTAAGAGATTTTACTTTTTCGAAAATGACATTTGTTTTTGAAAATCGAAACATGTTAACATATGTTTCATTTTTCTACACAAACAGTAAGTATTGCGACCACAAGAACAAATCGTAATACATGAATGAAAAACGAATGTAAATTGTAAAAAAATAACAAGAGAAATATTATGTGAAAGAAATATACCGGGAGTGTATATACCATGTTCAGAAAGTATCGGATTACAATACAAAATTACTCATCAATAAATCTATTAATTCGACCATTTAGGATCTAATAATTCGACCGTGTTTAAGAGATTTTACTTTTTCGAAAATGACATTTGTTTTTGAAAATCGAAACATGTTAACATATGTTTCATTTTTCTACACAAACAGTAAGTATTGCGACCACAAGAACAAATCGTAATACATGAATGAAAAACGAATGTAAATTGTAAAAAAATAACAAGAGAAATATTATGTGAAAGAAATATACACTCCCGTTCAATAAAATTGAACAGACGTGAAATGTTAATTTTCTTACATTTCATAAAACTCCACACTTTTGTAACTCTCTGTATAATAATTCATTTATAAACAAAGAAAAGTAGTCTATATTTTTAGTATGGAAAAAAAAATGGAAGTATAGTAAAAAACATTTATTACAAGATAAATCAAAATTGTAAAAGACTGATTTGGTTCAGATCTGTTCAATTTTATTGAACGGGAGTGTACAAACCCTTCCTTCAATGTTTTTTTTTTCGCATTTCAATCAGAATGGAAAGCGAAAGTCAAAAAACATTTATATATGCATGTATATAGGCCTTATTCATTTGTACGATATTGTAGGTTTGGTTATAAAATGTACTTTCCCTTACACGCACATAAAAAAGTTGTAGTTAGGGTAGAACTTGCTGGCTATGAGTGCACATCAAGTCATAATTTAAAATTTCTTGACCATTGCATTTCGAACACTTTTACAATCCCCTTGTCATAAATAAAAATCTGTCAATATATTTGTATGAGCATAGAATATCTGATTTGATCATACATAAGGGGTAAATAAATGTATATAAAAAATTACTAACCGGATATCATGTGTATATTTTAGCACCATATGCGTTTTCTGGATGATGCTCTTCTCAATGCATTAAATGAAGCATTTCATTAAATTTGTGAAGAAAACATCTTTAGAATATTAAAGACGGAAAATGACGAGTCAATATGCATCGAATAATTTGACTTTCGGAATAGTGAAATTTCTCGATACGGAAGTATTTTCAAACACAAATCTATTTTTAAAAGCTTTTAGTTAGCTTCACGGTACCAGCACAAGTGGCCGAGCGGTTTAAGGCGTTATGTCTGCGCAGTATGCTCACTTGGAAACCGGGAGGTTATGGGTTCGAATCCCGACATCGGCAGTTTGTCAATTATTAAGAGCAAAAAAAGGGGGGGGGCGGTTAATTGATTAAACTGTCGGCGTATGGATAAGAACGGCGTCGGCGTTATCTGCAGTTTCCAACACGAACTCCACATGAATATCGGCATAGTTCCTATCATAGTCGGCTGCACCCACATATATTGCCAATTCCTAGTCTATACACAAAAATTCCTTCCATTCACATTCTCACATCCTTAGGCATCACAATGGACCTTATGGTCGAAATGTAGCCCGTCCAGGGCAGCCTCTACAATCTATCTATCTATCTTCACTGTCATATTTTGTTTGCTTCAAATCTCAAAAATTTTACTGGCAAAATTATGGAAAGTTCTTGATCTTAAAAAAATGGGTTTTATTCTACAATGGACCCTAAATTTTTTGTCCCTTTTTCAAACATATATAGTGCTATTATATTTGTATCTTATTTATTCGGTTTTTGGGAAAATGTTTCGAATAAGTTGTTCGCACCTAAATTTATAATGAACAACTTTTATTTGAAGCATTTTTTCGAAAATCAATAAGAAGAAAATAATTATAAAATTTTGAAAAATGGATACTAATTTTGTGGATTCTAAAATAAATTCCTATTCCTATAATAAATTAATAAATTAAATAATAAATTCTTATGCTAAAATAAAAGCGTTTAAATAAATTTTCACTTAAAGACCAGTGGAAAATAATTTTGTTTTTGTGTGGATTTTTGGGTATTAAAAGCCCAGACAATAAATATATTAAAGAACGTATGATGACGGATCGTTCTTATTTTGGTAAATATCAACATCGCCACCTCTTACATTAAAACATTTAAATTTGACTGGATATTTGAAATTAGGTACAGGAATATCTTCATCATTATTACTCCATTTTCTGATAAAAGTAGAATATTAGAATTACGAACCACATTATCAATGATGTGTAATATTAGATGTATATATTAATAAACCTGGTATGGTCTTGATAAATTTGCCTAAATCTGATTCTAATGTAATTAAGGGATTTAATACCAGTCTTTCAAACTGTAATTTTTACGGAAAAAGTGACACTGGTTCTGTCCATGATAAAATGTAGAATCCTTTTTAGATTCAATATATAATTTGTAGTTTATCACTACTATATCATTTTATTAAACTTTTGTGTCTTAACAGTAGTGTTGACCTTATTTAATATTATTTGTAAAAAGAAGTATAACATCTTACGTGCGTACATACAAGTGCACATAAACTTTTTATTTATTTTAATTCATATCTAATGGCGTGTGTGTTCTAACGGCTAGAATTATTACGAAGCCTCACAAATAGGCCAAGAAATTTTGCACATATCACAGAGAATATAATCACTTTTTCGATCGCTGCACCCATCTCTAAGGATTGATTTCCGAACATTAATATTCAAATTATGCAACATATACATGAGATTACAAAAATTAAGCAATAATATTTACAGACCATTTAACATAACAAAATTGATAAAATACTTCTTCTGGTATAGATCACGTATCAAAACATGTTCAGTTAATTCATTTGTATAGGGTGCATAAATAACGTTATGATTTAATTAGTGTATCAATTTTTTTGTTTACGTATTTTTTTCATTTTTTTTTTAGAATTAACTTTGAAAAACCTAGGGAGAAATTTATGACGGAAAAACTCCGCACAGAACAAAGAACCAAAGTTGTTCAATTTTATTTTGAAAGGCAGCATTCGATTATTCATATTTCTTTCATGTTCGAAATAAACCTAGCGCTCCAACAATTTGCCGATTGGTTCAGCGTTTTCGGCCTGTGATCTTCCGGGTGCTGGCAGACCCCGTGCAGTTCGAAAGGATGTGAACATTGCTCGGGTGCAAACAAGTGTTGAGGAAAACCCCGAAACTTATACCAGACGACGTTCTCAGCAGTTGGTGATGTCTAGGCGGTCTTTGCAAAGAATTTTACATTGCACCTTTTCCGATAAAAGATTCAATTGGTTCACGAGTTAAAACCAAATGATACACAAATACGCATTCAATATAGTGAATCATGACTTTTCTTATGCGCCATCCTGTATATAATACAGACGATTGTATGGATAATGATATATCAATCGATCGAAATAAGTATGGATTTAAATGAGTTAAATGTCACAATGTTTATTTAATACCTGGTTTCATTTCATTCAAAACACACCTATTTCAAATACCAACGTAGCCGCGCTGTTAATTTAAATAGACATATTTCTTGTATGTTTAACAACATAAATATGCAAATGAATAATAATGCAACAAAAAACTGCTGCACTTTAAATCTTTTAAATCTTTATTATTTGTGATAAATTATGTTCGATATGTTGGGTTATTTATTATCGTTTAATATTCGTAACTAACGGATATATTTAATGGATGGTTTTATTACGTAAGATCTATTTTTATGTCTATGATTCCAATCTATACTAGACTCTAGAAGCTATTCGCAAAACCTGCTAAGCGTTACACCTCTGGTGATCATTGAACTAATAAAAAACCAAAACAAGAAATAAATTTTTATCATGGCATATACAGGATGTCTGAAATTTATTCAGGAAAACTATATCACAGTGTAAAGCTGCAAAAAACAAACAAAAATTTTAAAAAAGTTTTTCGATTTAACGCTTAGTTTTTGAGATATAATTAATTAAACATTAATAAATTCAACCATTTTGTGGGTGTCGCTACACTTATTGGGAACTCTGATTGTCGCAACTCTAGTATGCTCTACACGCCGCCTTACCCCACCAATTACAGAGCGCATAGTTTAAGGAGGTGGGGCCACAGTAGTGGAGTAGGGCGGCCACATTATAGAATGCTAGAGTAGCGATAATCAGAGCGTAACGACATCCAATTGCAAATGTAATTGGTTGAATTTATTAATGTTTAATTAATTATATCTCAAAAACTAAGCGTCAAATCAAAAAACTTTATTTAAATTTTTTGTTTGTTTTTTTGTAGCTTTACACCGTGGTATAGTTTTTCTTGAATGCATTTCAGAATACCCTGTGTGTATATGTAAATTTAATTCTGTAAGCGGTTTTCTTTAGCAAAGTTTATAATTAAATATGTCTCGATCATATTAAAATCCTTTCATCCAATAAAAGAACAAACCCAGAAATTTCGGTTTAAGAAAAAATATTAATTGAAAATTAGTTGGAGTGTAATTCTCTTAAAGAAACAACGCGTGGAAATTGAAATTGAAAATTGATAAACCCATTCGCAAGCATATTAATATTCATTAAATTATAAATATTTACTAACTAACCTAAAATGTCGAATTTGTATACGCAGTTGCAATTTAATACTTTTCATGACGATATTTGTAATATTGACTATTTTAAGTATGATAGCATTAAAATCGGATATATTTTTGTGAATAATAATTATAGAGAAAAATGATCGGATGATAGATTGTAATAAAATTAATTTACTGCAACTTTACTTATGATAAATTTTTCCATTTGACTAATATTAAGAACGATATTCTAAATTATGTATTCGTTTCTCCTTTTCTCCTTGGCCGATTATGCCCCAGAGGGTTTTTAGGGTCATTTAAACACAAACGGCATATCCAATCCATGTTTTAGTTTCAGTTTTTCGTAAATAGATTATGCATAAATTGGCTTACACAATTTGGGTGAATTTACTTAGGAAAATCTAACCCAAAAAACTACAAATATCCGTATAGATGAATTGATGGCCAGTATTCGAAATATCGGCTTTTTCATACGATTTTGGTGTAGCTCAATCAAGTCAATAGTCCATAAAAAATGATCAAGTGGCTATCAAACGATCACAACTATCAAGCGATCAAGCGATAACAAATAAATTGAACATTGATATTAATAGCACATTTCTGAAGATACAAAAACAATTGAATTGAAATTTATGTCAATCTATAAATAACTGAAAAATACATAAAAAAAATATGTTCAATGTAATTTGAATTGATTATGTAACTGTTTGTTCATTTATGAATATTTATTTATGAATTATTATTATTATTATGAATATAATATCATATATCTTATTTATTCAAATTTTAAAACGAGAAAAATATATATATATATATATATAATACTAGCACCCAAATAAACAGCCTACACAATTTTGTAAACTAATACTTGCATGCATGATGTTATGTATCAATACTATAAAATATTATTATTATTATTATTATTATTATTCAAAGATTGTAAATGTATTACGAGAGTGTACTACTATTGAAGTATTATATAGAAATTGTGAATATCATTATAAGAAAAAAAAGTGTTAGATGTTTGTCAAATAAAATGAATACATATCGATCGATGATCATTGAATCTAATTAAATTTAAATTTTATTATTTGAACATATTTCCACATTTAAAATTAATAGATAAGACAATAGTTGCTAACTTGAATTCGCTAAAAATAGCGCCCTTAATGGTCTAAGATCCGGCATTACAAAAATCTTCCCTCATCTGTTAATTGAATGAAATAATGTTTAAAAGGCAGATAACAATATTATAGATATATGAGTGCAATGTCTGCCACCGTAGTCCTGCTGGCTATTAACGATTAAAGTATTTTATCAACTAACTTTCTCAACGAGTTTCAATTTTCAACGATTGAAAATTGCGTCCGAAAAGAAACATAACTATAAAAACTAAATCTAGTAAAAAATGGAATGATTTCGAACGTACTCTCTCTGCTAAGGAAAATAATTTACGAATCGAAAAGTATTCAAGAGTGTTTTTGTAGAAAATCTCGAAATTTTAATTAAATTCGAGTTATTTATGAAAAATTCGGTTAAATTTTCTAATTTCGGTTTTTTTTAATGTCTGGTATCAAACATTGATCTACATCTTTTTTTTTCTATTAAGAATTCGAGAAGATAGATAGATTGTAGAAGCTGCCCTGGACGGGATACACTTCGGCCATACGGTATATTGTGATGCCTAAGGATGTGAGGATGTGAGTAGCATGGAAGGAATTTGTATGTAAGACTAGGAATTGGTAGGATGTGCGGATGCAGCCGACTATGATAGGAACTATGCCGATATTCATCTGAAGTTCGTGAAGGAAACTGCAGAAAACCTTCTCGAGCATAGTCGTTCTTGTCCATATGCCGACAGTTTAGTCAATTAACCGCCCCTTTTTTTTCCTAATTATTTACAAACTGCCGGATGTCGGGATTCGAACCCGTAGCCTCCCAGTTTCTAAGTAGTTATACTGCGCAGACATAACGCCTTAGACCGCTTGGCCACTTGGAGTGGTAAGAATTTGAGAAAAGACGTTCAGGTTTTTTTTTGCAAACTTGTTGCTTTGGTCTAATATAGTCGAAACAAATTATGGAAAACAAGGATATTAGAAACGTTTTTCATCGTATACAATCTATATGACAATGACTATAAATATGTATTATATCATTTATTTCTCCAGTAAGTTAGTTGGTGGTTATTCATGGCCTACCTATATAATAAAACACCCACAAACTAACTCTAAAACGAGAGATAGTTTTTTTTTTCCATTCTTTTTTCATAAATATATTACATGAACCAAAACAACATGTTTATTTCAACTTAGATTATATTTTTACATGTCTATTTATTATTTACAACTGTTTCGTTTTATTATAATTTTTTACCGGCATGAAGAGGGCCGGATCGGTTGCCCAGTAAGTGTTATGTACACGAAGGTGTTATGTAAATTATGTATGTATCGTAACGCCTTAATACAACTGTGTCAGACGAGATAAAACCGAATGAGACTTAAACACACGTGGATTTAATAGCTTATTTTTTAAGTATGCTCTTGACCTAAAAATTCAATTTGATTATGTTAATTGGTCGACTCTTGAGGTGTTCTCTAAAAAGGTTGAAATGTGGGTCATACTAAGGATGACAGTGACAAACATTCAGGCGAAATCAAATCATCGGTACTGCGAACTCTTTATCAGTGTTAGATTTCCTCTCAAGACTTTTGACGAATGCTTATGATCTAGACCACCCAAGAGAAGATACCAAGACAGGTCTTATACCATCGATCTGTTTTGGATTTATTCTGCAGGAGTATGAGCCAGATTAATTGGGATCGGATTCAATTCGCATACATCATGGAAAGAATATTATTTTGTAGACAAATTGTCGATTTTCTTGGATAAAAGTTTTGCCGTCTCGCAAATTATCGACCCAATTGGGAAATAGGGTTCCCCAATACTTGCTGCTGCCCAAACCACTTGAACGACATATTTTTCATAAAAGCAACTTTTTTTTTGCAAATTTATAGTTAATAACTTGTAAAGGGTGGTTTCAAGGTATCCTAAAACCTACTCTAGAAATGATTATACAAAGGCAATAATTTGGGATTTCAACTAAACGTATATTTTGCCTAATAAATAAGGATTGACCCTGATTTTGGTATAGTAGTTACGGTGGTAACTCAATTTGAAAGAAAATCAAGATTTAGAAACGAGTACAACTCGATGCCAAATTTTGTAGAAGTCATCACTTCTGTAAGATGGTCATCAAAAAAATTGCATTTCTCCCAACCAAATTTCATGACATACTTGCAAATTCCATCGACATAACACAACAGTCAATTGAAAATCTACATCCTAGATTTGCTTGAACAAATTCCAACCATAGAAAAACGTATTGAAAAGAATATAAATTAAAATAAAGATTCAATTTCATATTTCTTGTGATTGAAAATCAGTTCATCAAATATATATTTCCAATCCAACCTTTATTCAAAACCAACTAGTACCTATACCCGAAGCAAATCAGCTTAAATGCCTAAAACATCACAAGTCACGGATCATCTAACTCCCCCTAAGCACACAAAAAAATTATTTTCTTCATAAAAAATGTATGTCAACATAATATGACTTAGTTTCCACCAACAAAATAAACAAACAAAAAACTATTTCCTAAGACAAGATTAGTTATTTAAAACAATTCGAACAAACCTAAAAAAACAGTCCCCAAAACAGAGATCTTTAAATGTATTTTCCATATCCTTATCGTATATATATATATATATATATATATATATATATATATATATATAAGCTACTTATTGCATTATCAAAAGAAAAAACCCTCAAACGAAAAAAATCTAGTAAATTTTTTTCGTTCCCAAGATTTTCTTCGTTTCGTCTTCTTGTTAAACCGGATAACCTTTCCATGTGTGGTATTTTCATTTGATAATAGAATGATCCGTTTAAAACGACCCCTGTTTATCCTGTATTGTGTTTGTGTGTGTATGTGTTCATATAAAAGGACACATACACTGAGATTAAGTTTTGTGAATGCGTAATGACGCGTAAGCCGTTTAGGGATTGTTGTTGTATGTACCTATGACTGGATTTATATCATATGTATACATCATTTACATGTTAGTCCGATGTACCGTTGTTACAATTTTCTTTTCAAATTTCAAATACTACAAGATCTGAGAGGTTAACATGCAAATAAGTTATCTCAAAGCGGTCCATTAGCGATGTCATTGTTTAACGTGACACATTTCTCTCTATCTGTTATTGTTCACTACTTAAGGACGTTTCAGCACTGTGTTATATAATTAGGACAAAAAACCGGTTTGATTTTATTATAGCACAAATACATAAACACACATATACAACACATAGACAAATACACTGTTATACAAAATAATGCTATTTTGAATAAAAATAATAATTTTAAACTTTTATATTTCGAAAATAAAACGGTAACACACGATTATTTTTTTATAATAAAAATCTATCTTTACTCTTCTTATAGTTTTTTTTTAAATTTAAGTATTTTTTCTAATACAACAGATAATAGTTGGGCGGACCTGAAGTATTACATGCTTCTAATGAGAGAGAGTGAGAGAGAATGATATTTTTAATATTAACTATCTCGCGTTCTAAATGGTCAAAAATTCTGAAACTTCGGGATTTATTAGAAAACGTTATTTTTAGCCTGTGAAAAAAATGAGCAAAATCTGTCGAAAACTGGTAGTATGCTGGAACATCCTTAAAACTATAAACTATGTAAAGAAGATAAAGGAACTTTAGTTACCGAAAGGAAGTTTTAGTTACCGGTTTCTGAGTTACGGTCTGAAATCGTATAAAAGTGGTAATATCTAGAAATACCAGTCAAATCGTCAATCTAACTATGTGACTAAATCATGACAAATAAAATTGTTCTGAATAAAAATGAGCGAAAACTGTCCATCAGAGCGTCAAACCGATGGGATTTTTGTGTTTTTTAGGTCCAATTTACCTTGTTGCCTAATTTTCATTACAATCGATGACTAAAACATTTTTATGATTTATTCAAAATTTTCTAAGGGATGTAGTATACCTTAATCGCTGAAAAAAGAAAAAAAAATTTTGTTTCCGATATGTATTAAATTCACTCTATAAAGTAATATGGCCCCAAAAAACAAGAAAATCGCATTCATTTAACGATTGAATGAGTCGTTTGTGAGATATCGCCGGAAATCATATAAAAAAGAATAAAACTGACAAATAAAATTGTTCTGAATAAAACACAGCAAAAACTGTCCGTCAAGTCGTCAAACCGATGAGATTTTTGTATTTCTTGGGTTCAATTTACCTTGTAAACTAATTTTCATTACAATCGATGCCCAAAAATTTTTGGTGATTTTTTTCGAATTTTTCTAAGGGGTGTACCTTAAAAAAATCGCAGAAAAACGAAAAAAAGGTATTGCTTCCAATATGCATGAAATTAACTTTATAAGGTGTTTTGGACCCAACAGTCACGAAAATCGTGTATATGAAACGATTTGGTGAGGTATTTAAGATATATTTTCTGATTTCGTACAAACTGAGGCAAAATTAATTGATTACTCTAAAGAACAAAGAGAAGACTGAATCAGATCACTTATTTTCAAGAAATAAACAATGGCAATCAATTCTTTATTTTAAATTGTTATAATTTTCCTAACCGAGAATCAATTTCCTTACATGTCAAGGTTTTCGAATAGGGAATATGCATGAAAATTTTTTTTCACATTTATTTTCAGAATATGAAAATACTGTTAATACTGTAATAACATTTAAAAACGAAATTAAAATCCGACAAATATCAAAGAAGCTATAAGCTTTTAAAGATTATTATCTGTCTCTTTCTTGCAAAAATACTAAAAACGGAGTTTTACGTGTATTTTAAATGGTGAAAGTGTAATATGACGTCACATAACATATCAAGAGGGCTATCACCCTCTTTGTGTAATCGGGAATTTCAATCATTCATATCTCGCTTATTTTTAAAGTTATTTCAAAAGTAATTTTACCTTGATATTTGTCAAGTAAACATGCTTCAATTCAAGTGAAAAAAAATTTGCATGCATATTCCCTATTGACACTGTGATTCTAAAAAAAGACTATTTGATTTTGTAAAAACGTAGTAGGTTTGTCTAATTCGAAAGGATAGTGATTTTTCAACTGGTTTTCTGTCATCTTTTATGTATACATACTAGACGTAACATTGATAACATATTACGTTTACATATAGTTTTAGGGTCCGAGGCTACTCGCACTATCCTATCTCTCACCTCTAGCTAGTCACTAGACTTTGTGTATCAAAATTATGTGTGGAATGGATGTGATATGAGTCTTTTATTATTATTATTTCCATGTAAAAATAAGCCTTATCATAATGTGTGAGTAGTGTTTGTTACGTCATACGTACGTTGTTCTTCATACTTTATTACATATATATTTTAAGGATGCTGTACCGTATTCAAAAGAAATAAAATTCAATTCGATATTCTATACACGATGAACTCATATTACTAAGATCAAGATCTTATGCTTGATATGAAAAATCTTACACAACTAGGAGGAGAATCGAATTCAAGAGCTACCAGATGTTATCGTAGTGAAGTGCGTATGATTTATCACAATCTTTACCAATTGTTGTCGTAAATTCAAATGAATATTTCGTATTTTTAATAAACTTGCTTGTTTCAGTATTTTTTGTATAATTGTGAATATTTTTTTAGCGCGAAAAAGAAAATAGTTTTACAGTTAAACTATTCAGTAAAATCAGTAAAAATAATTGATTACACTGATTAAAACAATTAATTATTAATTCAAACATTCGATAACAATATTTCTGTAATTCAATTAAGTAAACTGTATAAATTCAAAGAATATTTTTAAACAATATGTATCACAGTGTCTAATTTATTGACATAGTTGTTACAAGTTTAAATATAAAAGATTCTATTTTCCCATAAGGTTCTGTGTTAAAAATTTGATTTTTAATCGTTGATAACTTTTTCAAATGATCGATGAGGGGTTTTGAATTTTGTAGGAAATATCCGTGATTAAACTTGTCTAATATCAAAGATTAATAAAATAAACTTTGGTCTAATATCAAGTCAAGCCTCACGCATGAATTTAG
This sequence comes from Nineta flava, assembly GCA_963920215.1. Taxonomy (NCBI): domain Eukaryota; kingdom Metazoa; phylum Arthropoda; class Insecta; order Neuroptera; family Chrysopidae; genus Nineta; species Nineta flava. Next base: position 84,006,440 of record OY986043.1, on the reverse strand, counting down.
GGATGAATTTCCGGTAAAATTGCTTAGTTTATTTTGACAACTCTCTATTTTTAAGAAATTCAAATACCTTCAGAAATTTGCATGAACGAATCGCTGATATAACACTCGACAAAAGAATATTTGAATTACGGACCACATTATCAATGATATCATTTTTCTGGGCTCGTAAACTTTGTATTTTAAATGTATATATTGAAAAAACCTGGCCTGGTCTTGATAAATATCAATAACTATGAAATAATATAAATAATGGATTAAATGTCAGTCTTTCAAACTCTAATTTTACCGGAGGAAGTTGGTTCTGTTCTACCATGATCAAATAATGTAGAATCGTTGATTTTAGATACAATATATAATTTTTCGATTGTAGTTTTTCACTACTGTATCATTTTATTAAACTTTTGTGTCTTAATAGTGGATGTTGACGGTTACTTAATATTTTTCTAGTAAGTAATTTAAAAAGAAATATAACTTCTTACGTACGTACATGAGTACATATATACACTTTTTTGTCTATAAGGGTTCGATCCACATTATAGTGCCGATCACGATTCTTTTTCGGTCCGATCTCGGTCTGATAATATTCAGCGGTAACATAAGCTTCGGTGGGTTATAGTTGACTGAACCGGAAACAGAGAGCATTCACACTATCATTCACATGCCGTTACAAATTCGATCTCACTCAAAAATATTTTTATTCTTCGTGACTGGAGTGTGATTGGACCGGAACTTGATAATATTTTACCAGACCGAGAAGGAACCGTGATCGGCACGATAGAGTGGATCGACCCTAATAATGCTCTTGAAACATAAGCTAGTTGAAATGCTGAGCAACAATTTCCTGTTTTCTATTAAAACGAATGGCTACAACAACATTACTAATCAAATCAATCGATCTTTCGATGTAAACAAAACAAAAAAAACACTTTGTCTTGTATTATTTTCGAAAATTATTTCGTGTACGCACGTTTAAACATTTCGAATCTTCGCTACACATATAATATTGATGACACTTAACCGATGATGCGTGTATACATGCGAGTATAATTTTATTTCGACACACATATCGAATTTTCGAACACACACTTTGTGTAGTCATACGTGGTAAATGTTATCACACAACAAACATTTTATTAATAGTTTATTTTCTCAATAAAAATTGAAAATTTGTAATTTATATTTCACTGTTCAATAGATTTTTATTATGTATGAAAGAAGAAAAAAAAACACAAATTATTATTATTTTTGTTATTATGATCAAAGTTTTATGAACTTTGAAATTTATGAATAATTTTCGAGATGATATCGAGGTCGTATACTGTAAGTTTTATACTTTTTTCGCATAATATTAATATTGAAAACAAGTTTTGAGTCCGTGACAACTCAGCAGGCATGATGTGAAAACATAAACGTTAAAGTCATATTAATTGTGAGCAATGTGATTGGTTGACAAATTCGTAAAGTCTCTCATAAAAAGTATTTCATGGCAAAAGACCTCTACAACTAGGTTACAACTAGGGATAAACCAATTGAGGCTACTTAACGGCCTTCTTAGCGGCCACTGTCAGGCCATTAAGAATATTATTGACCGCATGACCTTGAAGTCAACTAATAACTTATTTAGATATTAAATTATCAAATGATAATTAGTGAGAACTCTAGGTTTTTGAAATAAAATTTCAAATTTGCTCCAATACCTAGATCAGTTTTTGTATTATAAATACGCATTTTGACTATAGTGTAGTCATCATCAGTATTAATTAGCTAGTAATATACTCTTTGGCAATTAGAAATAGATAGAAAATAAAGGTCAATAGACAAAAATAAAATAAATAAAAACTTAAACAAAATAAATTAAAATATAATAAATTTTATGGAAATTACTCTTGTTGAAATTGTTTTCATTCGATTTACTCTTGTTGACATCACTCTTGTTAAAATTACTCTTATATTTTCTCAGAACCAACGGTGAAACTGTCACCAAATTAGCAACGAATAACATATCCTGAGACAATATAAGAGTAATTTTAATAAGAGTGAATAAAAACACTTTTAACAAGAGTAATTTCAATAAAATTTATTATATTTTAATTTATTTTGTTTAATTTTTTTTAAATTTTATTTTTGTCTATTGATCTCTATTTTCTAACTATTTCTAATTTTCAAAGAGTAAATTACAACTAGCTAATTTATACTGATGATGACTACTTTGTAGTCGAAATACATATTGATAATACAAAAACTGATCTAGGTATTGGGACGAATTTGAAATTTTATTACTAACTTCTTTATTATTTTATCGTATTATATTGTTTGTACTTATACGCCACAATACTATATCAATGTCAATGTCCAGTAATACAATGTCAATGTCCGGTTACGAAGACACAAGTATGAAAGGACAAGCGTATACTGTATATACTAACATATAATTGAATTTGTAATAATATATATATAATATATATATATAATTGAATGTAATATAAGTAATGTTAATATGAAAAAAAACTGAGTAATCTGCCACTTTTTTGTATGTTAAATAAATGAGGATAGAGTATATTGGAAGTATACTTTAATTGTATTTATTTTTATTTATATCATTACTTTTTTTTTCGTTTTCCTCCACTTCTTATAGAAAACATTTTTGATTAACAAAATATCTCATAAAATATTAAATGAAAATGAATTTTTGTTTGTTTTCATTATTTACTTAGTCACGTTCGAATATACTGGGTGTTCGAATAAAACTTATTTTGACAAAATGGAAACCCGACTTAACAAAAGAAGCACTAAAAAGTAAAAAAATAATTGCATATTCTTGTGCCAATTTTAGTTCACCAAAGCAAAAATTTTTAAATATATATGTACAATTATTGTTATTTTTGGAGGCGGTGTCAACATAGATAAATTCACATAACTTTTGGACACCACCTCCAAAAATAACAATAATTGTACATATATATTTAAAAATTTTTGCTTTGGTGAACTAAAATTGGCACAAGAATATGCAATTATTTTTTTACTTTTTAGTGCTTCTTTTGTTAAGTCGGGTTTCCATTTTGTCAAAATAAGTTTTATTTCTCGCTTTTTAGTGACTTTGAAGTTCTATAACTGATTTTATTTGTCTAAATATGGGTAGACCTACTAAACGACCAACTAATTTTTAGTGAATTTTTTTATAACACTTTTTTTTTACCCGTTTTTTTTTTTTTTTTAAATTTTTAATGCATTTTTTTATAACAGATTTTCAGTTTTCTTTACAAGGAATTTGGTTTTTTTTTGTAAAATTTTTTTTTTTTGGGGTCGGTTTTTTTTTTAAGGAAAAATTTTTTTTGAAGTCGGTTTTTAAAAAAATTTTCTTATTTTCCCATTATGAATGAGTATACTTTTTCAAAAAAAAAAAAAAATTTCGCAGAAATCGGTTATCACATATAAAATGAGGATTTTCCTCGATTTTCCGGAGATCCCCTCATCAGAATGCGATTTGGTGACAATGGGACCAATCGGGAATCAAACCCTTTAAAACAAAAAAAAAAAATTCAAAATCGGTTCATAAATGCCGGAGTTCTGAGGTAACAAACATTAAAAAAAAAAAAAAAAAAAAAAAAAAAAAAAAATACAGACGAATTGAGAACCATCCTCCTTTTTTGAAGTCGGGTTAACAAAATGAAGAGAACTTTAGGTCGAATTATTTTGCTTATATATTGGATTGAAACGTAATTATTATTTTATATTGATTAAAATAAGAATGAAACACATTTTTTTAGTAAGTTATCTAAAAAATAAAAATTATAATTAATTATTAAACGTGTAATCTTAACTATTTTATTATTATTTTTGTTTTCTGTGCGTCATTTAAAAAATATTTGTGACCAAAATGGTAAGGTGCTTGCCGTCTGAGTTTCGAAGTTCGATTGTCGACAGTTATTTTCTTGAATACTTATTATTCTAAAACATACAGTTTTGTGTCAAATTAAGTGTAACAAGTGAAAATAACAACTAATTCAGTTAATTACTTAAATACCCCGTATATTCTGATTTTATGAAAAGAAAGTTTATACAAAAATTTTTTATGTTTTAATAAAGGGACAGTTTTGTCTTTAATTTTTTTAGCTTTTACTGTTCTTACGATTTCAAAGACGGATATTTTCACCATTATGGCAGGGGAAGCACGGTCCAATTTTGCCCATTCACAACCTTTTTTTTTGTCGCGGCACACTTTTAACGATTTCAAAATTTGACGGCACACAAAGAAAAAGATAAGTTTAAAAGTTGTTTACTTACCTATAATACACTGTGTAAAATAGTTTATGATCATAATTTTGAATGTAAAATAAAAGAATATTTACTACAATAACAACAGTACGTTTATTAAGGGATTCATTACAAGTTAATAATTAGAATACTTTTAATGAGAAATTTGAGTTTGATGTTTTTTGATAATTTCATTTATATTTAGTCGTAAAAATGACAATGTCACTCTCATATCATCTTCTACATTTAACAGTCTAGATCTTTTTTTCGTTTTTTTGTTGGTTTAATACTTTACTATATACATTTCTAAAATTTGGCGGCACACAAATCGTTTCTACAGACAGACGGACAAACGGATATGCGGAAATGGACCAATTAGATCATTTTATGAACATCTTTACTAAAAATTTTCTGTAATATTTGCAACCGTTACAAAGACAGGACTAAACTTAATATACCATTGTATATATATATATACATATTATACGGAGTATAAAAATGTTATGGTTTCATTTCATATTCTACTGTCATCTTACAGGTAATATGTATCAAAATGGTATTATAGCTAAATGTATATACATAAAAAATGTCATCCAAACGATAATATACGATAATGTTGTACTATGACCGTAATATACAAGAAAAAATATCGCTTATCTACCTCAACTTTTAAAGGACACCTAATAGATATTTAGGTCACTATACCTCTCCATATAGATATCTTTTTTTCGAATTCTCTTTTACTCTCTGCCATACAAAAACAGTCTTTTATTAATTTTTTCCTCCTATTTTCTTCTATACAATTCACTTGTTTTCTTCTACTGCTTCTCCTGTGTGTACAGTGTCTTGGTGTATTTATTCCTTTTAGTTAAGATATCTCTTATGTAATATTATTGTGTTTACTTATAAATATACAGGGTGAGTCGGGAGGAACGGACCAAACTCTACGGGAGTGTATTGTACACTCCCGTTCAATAAAATTGAACAGACCTGAAATGTTAATTTTCTTACATTTCATAAAACTCCTCACTTTTTTAATTCTCTGTATCTTGATTCAATTATAAACAAAGATAAGTAGTATACATTTCAAGTGTGAAAAAAGAAATGGAAGTATAGAAAAAAACATTTACTACAATAATCAAAATTGTGAGAGACTGATCGGTTCAGATCTGTTCAATTTTTTTGAACGGGAGTGTACATGTGAAATTAATGCAAAACAACGCATATTTTCTTATCCGATTTTCCTTTTTTTTCAAGTTATAGCTTAGTTAAAAAATGTTCTCTTGTGTTCTTCTCCACTGATAGAAGTAATTCCTTGCAGTACGAAAAATTTTTTTAAACCAAGAATTTCTGACTCTCATATATAGGGAAGATAACATATATTTATAAGAAAATAAGTATCTTGAAATCTATAGTTTTGACTTGAGAAAATTATCTTAACTAACGATCAACAGACTCTTGACTCAAGAATCTCGAAATTCTAAAAATGAAATCGTGATTTTTGGACCAAAATGGTAGAATTTCAGACCAAAATAAACATTTACTTAATCCAAACAAATGAAACATTTTAAAGAAGTAATGATATACGCCAGTTAAATATATTTCAGTTAAATATATATACTTCGGTTAAAGAAGCTGCATAAACTTTCTTTTCTTGCGTTTTTTATTTACTTTTTTTTTACAAGAATTTTATTTTCTTGACTAAAGAATTACCAGAGTATTTGGCCAAGATAGACTCTCTTAGGTCAATACTAACGAACTCTACTTTAAAGAATTTTAAACACCGTTCAAGAATTTCAGTTTCTTCGTTCCACTAAACATATGTTTTTGTTTCGACTGCGTAGTCTTGAATGAAAACAAGGGTTTCTTTATTGACGCAAATATTTTGAAGAAAATATAAGAAATTCCTTCTATCAGTGAACATTATTCAATATTCGTGATTTAAAACACTTTTAATCTGTATGCTATGCTCGAGACAAAACAATTGATAACTTTATGGCATTGTTGACAGTTATTTATGACGTTTATGACCAAAGAAAAAAAATGAAAATCGCATAAGAACATATTAGTTTTTTGCATTTTTTTCACGTGTATATGTAGCGGTATCGCTTCTTCATTATTAAATTATTATTTTAATATTGTTTATCATTTTTATCTGTTGCTTGACAACTATAACTTCCCTCTATTATCACGGTTGCTTTGAATGTCAAACCTCCATCTTGTAATTATAGAGGTCCTTTCTCTGTTATCAAGAGATTTCCTAAATTTTTTGTTATTGATATCAATAACAAACCTACCTCTATTTCGATTGACAGGCTAAAACCTGCATAATTTTTTCAATGTTAATCTTATCTTAATTAACTTTGTATTTAATTATAAGATGTACATCAACTATTAAAGTTTTTTCCGAGAGAACAAGGTTGTTTTATGTTACAACCTTTTTCTAGTCGTTTTTCTTTATTAGTTGATGGGGGGAAGTATGTAGCGGTATCACTTCTTCATTATTAAATTATTATTTTAATATTGTTTATCATTTTTATCTGTTGCTTAACAACTATAACTTCCCTCTATTATCACGGTTGCTTTGAATGTTAACAACTTTGATAATTTACATATAAATACATATAATATGTCATAAAATATTTAATAAAGATCAATTATATTTTTAACATATATTTATTATTTATTTAAATAATAATAATTATTATAATTATCATCTACCTCCACATATATAATACTCCTAGAGTTTGGTCCGTTCCTCCCGACTCACCCTGTTGATGTGTACTTTGTTCGCCTGATGTTCGCCTATTGTGGATATCTATATAGAGGTAATTTGTTGATAAACGAGTGAGATAAACAATTGTATATGTGTGTGTTTGTTTGTGTTCTAGCCAGCTGGCTGGCTGGTTGCTTGCTACGTTTTGGTTGTGAGTTTAGTGGAATGGAAATGGTTTACTTTTATCTAATTTGAAATCTGAGGTTAAAAGGTAATATTTTATTTCCTTAGAAATTGGGTTACTTGAGATTTTTTGTTTGTTTCTTTTGTCGTGTTTTCTTTTTTTTTTAGTCAAATCATATGATTATACCTCAACGACAAAATCATAGACAAGAGCATAATGAATTGGAGTAAGTTTACGAAATCATTTTACGAAAAAATTGAGTATTGGATCTGATAACATCATCGAAATTTATACCGAAAACAGAATATTTTAGAAAACTATAAAATAAACTGTAAATATCTCACAGTATTACCGGTCTAATTCCTTGCGGAACAATTACTTTTTGTTTTGAGCGGCTTACGAGAACCTATAAAATTGCATAAAGAGGGAACTTAAATCATATACAGAGACTATATATCGAAAAGTATACGTCAAATCCTGGAATAGTATTTTTTTGGATCCAATATACCCTATTATCTAATTCACATTCAAATTATTCCGTTTGTATTTCTAAGGGATAGATAGATAGATACATGTTGGGGTCTAAAAAGTATTGAACTTCGACCTTAAGGATCGTTGTACTCCTCCTTCTACTTTAGTCCGACGAGGTTCGCTTCTCCCATATGTTGGCAATAGTCAGGAGCTTGCTTATCAGATCTTCCTGAAGGTTCATATATGCGGGGTGAGATGCACCGAATACTCTGTATCTGCTATAACCTAGAGGTTCGCAGTCAAAGATAATATGGCTGGATGTTTCTTCCTCGTCGCCACACAATCTGTATATAATGGATCCGTTATGGAGTCCCATCTGTGCAGATGCTTCTGCAGGGGATAATGCCCGGTAATGAATCCGGTAGTTTCTAAGAGATACTTCCCGATTAGGATGACACGAAAATCATGTTCGTTTGACGATTTGTGTAGCAGCGTACAAGATATCGTTTTAACCCTGAAGGTATTTTCTTTTAATATTACAGAATTTCAAAACTCCCCGGTATATCTATAATTTCAAGATTTTCTTAGATGAGACTCTAGATGGACTTATGGACTTTAAATCTCGAAGAATATCTATCGAGCAATCCATTTCTAATTAATTACAAAACAATCTTTCAGTTTTGTTACTGTGAACCACAAGCGTAGCGCACATTTTAAAAAACTGCTGATTTGTACGTTTTTTATTCGGTTTTTGGGAAAATGTTTCGAATAAAAGTTGTTAAAATATTTATAATGAGCAACTTTTATCCCAAGTATTTTTTCCAAAACCAAAAGAATAAATCACAAATCATTTATAGAATGAAGCTGTTTTTCTATATACACATCTTTTCTTTTCCTTACCAAATGCGGGACTAACATTAATCAAAACCCTCACATATTACGCGGGTTTAAATGTGATTAATGAATTTATAGCCATAATTTTTATTATATAAATCTCACGACTTATTGACCCTCCGAAATTAATGGTTTCAGATAATCTAACGCTACACGACTCGACTACTATTATTATTAACTAATAATTGTATAATATTAAAAATTATGGGAATTCAATATTATAAATTCACTATCAAAAACTTTTTGAATTATATTAAAAATACTAAAACCATTTGATTATATTCCCCCTAACTTTCTATAGAAAAACATTAAAAATATTTTTAATACATGCGTTTATACATTCTAGTTGATAGAAAAACTTTATAAATACATTAATCATTAATACAGGATGTTTCACTAAAAGTAAAAGTACTAATACTAATATTTTTTGTTTTTATCCAGGGTCCGATGGTTGAGTTAATTTTTCCATTTTATTATTTAATTATAAATACAATGACATGTTTGTCTATATAGTATATGCTAGTTCTTTCATACTATGTCTTCGCAACCTTAATAGGTAGATAGATACGCTTAAGTATACATAAATAATAATATGTTGATTAATAAGTTAATGTTGACTTCAAATTAATACTATCAATGATATGGAAGGATTGACTCATTCATCAGAATCACCCGTGGTGTACAGTAACAAACTGGGCTAGAATTCCAAAGTTTCAGAGTGGTTCGATACCTGGTGGATTAGTTAATTTTTTCAGATCAATATTTAATTATAAACAAATGTTAACCTTCAAACAAAAATTAACCTTCATTCGACCTTTAGAAGCTGCAACTGATAGTCACACCAACTGATATTCGCCTCTGATCAAAAACTTGATACATAAATTAGTAACACCTGCATATATAGGAACAGTCTGAGCAAATTAAAATGAATATATGAAAGTATTTCGTCTACAAAATTTTCATTTGTTTCCTGAGAAGGACATGGTTATATTAATCTATGGATTACTTACAACCGTATATCTGGGAAAATAAAGATTATTAAAATAATCAAAGAGAACTCTAAGTGTTTTGAAATACCGTTTCAAATTTTGCCCCAATTTCTAGAACATTTGTTTGTATTTTATAAATACGTATTTCGATTACAATGTAGTCATCTAGCTAATTTATACTGATGATGACTACATTGTAGTCGAAATACGTGTTTATAAAATACAAACAAATGTTCTAGGAATTGGGGTAAAATTTAAAATTTAATCTGGGAAAAGTTTAGACAAATTATGAAAGTATTTAGTCTTTATTATTTCAATTTGTTTCTTAAAAGAGTAGGAGGACATTCTGTATATAATAGTTATATATCATTACACAATTTATATTATTTAAATAATATAAATTTTTTTTCCGTCTATGATAAATGTTCGCCTCTCTATTCTATTTGATTGTGGAAGGAACATTGTGAATAAAAATATTTAATAATTTCACCCTTATTATTATATTTAATAAAATAAAAGTAAATATTGACAAATAAATGAAATAAAGATGCACTCGTGTCGTCAACATACATACAGTAGTATGTATATATATGTATACACACTACCCCACACTTATCCCATACCCTCTTTAGTTATCCCCACATTACTATATAATACAACAAAGAATAACGAAGACTTTGTCAAAACTATTATTATTTTTATCTATCTAAATGACAATTGTAATAAAAACCACTGTACTTGGTTCTATGAATATTACTATCTATATGTTGTATGTAAACATGAAATGGAAATATTAAAAATAGTTTTCGAGATTCGATTATTTTGAATGTTTGTTGCCTTGGTAGCTTGTGTATTGTGATTTTTTTTTAATAATATGTGTACTGTAATTATGTTTATATTTTACATGTTGGTACAAATAAATGTATAATCGTCACTCCAAGAGTGGCCGGATAGATTCCGTGCAAATCGGTCATTTGAAAAAAGAACGTTACTTTCGAAGTCGATAGTACCTATTCCTCAATTTTATAGATGATTTCGACTATAATGATTCGACTAAAAGTTTTGTATTATAAGAGCATAATCAACTTTTATTCTCGAATCTAAAAGTGACGTTCTTTTTCAGAATTCTACAGATACGGATTGGTTATTGAGAAAAATGCTTAGAAGAACTTTCTTTTGGTATTTGTACAGTGAGTAATTTTTTTCCAAAACATTTTTTCGGCTGTCATATGGAAAAATAGTCTTACTCTAGAAGTCGGTGGTAAATTTTCAATTTTATAGACGATTTCATTAAGTTTGTCTATAATCCTGGGGTCTAAAAAGTACTGCATTTCGTCCTTATTGTCCATTGTGCTCTTCCTTCTAGTTCATTTTGACGAAACTCACTTCTCCCATATCTTGGCAATAGTCAGGAGCTTGCTTAGAAGGTTCATATATTCGAGGTGAATAATATAGAGTATACAGTGGCTAATGAATTCTTAACCACGGGAAAAAATCCCTGACCATTTTTGAGAAAAATACTTATCTTGAATCTCTGAAGTTCTTTGATACTTTTAGGTTTGAAAAATTTTCCAAGGTCAATGGCCGTCTTTTAATGTTCTAACCACTCTGAAATTTAGTATCTTTTTAATCAAAATATGACCCTGGAAAGGTGGTTTATCTCCTATTTATATTAGTCTAAACTGATGTTTTAAATTTATCTCTCCTTATGATTTATGTTGACTTTTATTGGAGCCAATCGGTATATCCGTCTGTAGTACATCGAATAATAACATTATCTATACTAAAAACATTATATATAAAATCAAAATACCCGTAAAAACACTTATTCCATAAACATATTTCCATAACAAAAGCATCATGGAAAAAAAAAAACCATAACAAAATATAATATTTATCTATTTTGATTTTATATTTATAAATGTTTTTCATTAAAATATGAGGTTTGTTTTTATTATTCTTTTTTAGTCGTTTTAGTTGGGAGTATCAACATATTTTTTGTTATCTATGCATCAATGTTATGACTATACAATACTCACCATAGAATATTGATAATAACTATCTATGCATAATATTTGCATTAATGCATATTCATCAATATATATATACATATATATATCTATATATATATATATATATATATATATATATATATATATATATATATATATATATATATATATATATGTATGTATGTATGTATGTAAAGATTACATCGATTACTAACCGTATTACTACAATAAATAATAGTAAACGAAATATGTAAATATGATTGTCGCCATGTATTACAAATAGATTAGTAAAAAAGGTTTTATAACAATAGAATAAAGTTTGGTATTGGTTTAAAAAAAAAGATTATTATTTAAATTTGTCTGTACTAAGGGTATATTAGTCATGAGAACCTCCAATATACGATTTGTGTCACAGACTTTTCCCTTAAACAGGTGTTCAAAACCATCAAAATTAAACGTGAAGAACAAAATGTTACCAATAAGACTCGAACTGCAGACTTTCGTCAAACCGGGAAGTTGTACTATCTATTCCACCATAGTCAACCTTAGTCTACAATCTAAGTCTTTATGTCGAAATAAACAGTTTTTAATGAATATTAATAAATTCAATGACTTTGAGTGTATATAATCATATACGTTTGTTCTTTCATAATTACGTCTTCGTAACCATACTGGAGAGTGACATTGGTATGGTTATGTCAAGTTTAAGTATACACAAAAATAGTATATTGAAATTTTTCTTAAAACCTGCTTAACATACATTAAACTAACTTTCTAAAAAGGCAAACAATATTTTCTGAAGCGTATTACGTATGACAAGAAAAACTTTAATTTATTCAAATCTTGGCAACGATGTCACATATAATATAATATATTATTTCTGCTTAGTAGTAAAATATCAGAAAAACTGATTGATTGCTTCTCATAGGAAACTAGGGAAAATCTCTAGATTTTAAACAATAAAACCTTTTCAATATTTTTATTTATATTCAAAATTTTAAAGAAATAGTAATTGGTTTTATTATGTTCATGCCAATACAATTTCATTTTAAATTCATTGAATTTTTCCTCTAAAATGCGAATACATTATTATATAACTTGGCAAATAAGGTTGAATTTAAATGCCGAAATATGAAAATATCAAGAATAAACGTTGTTTTATCACATATTCTCTATTTTACATCATATAAAGACTCATCATTGATTCACTGACATATATGTTTGGACACAAGAATCATATAAGTGATAAAAGTATAAAGAAAATATCTCTCTGAAAATTTGCTTTAAAGTTCGATTCAAAAACTCCAAGATCGTAAAAAATTTAAACCGTTTCCAAGATGTTTAATGTCTCTCGTATATATATATATATGTATATATATATGTATATATATATATATATATATATATATATATACATATTGAAATATACTAAATCTTCTTGTTTATTTGTACAGTTTCAGACTTCGAGAATATGGAAAGGGATGTATGGAATGAAAGACAGTATATAATGTTAGAAAATGGTATTCCATAACTAGACTAGCTTAATTTTTCTACTTTTCGATTGATAGTATTAACCTAAGAGATTATTAAAAAGATATTCTAATGCTTTTCATTTCAAAAATTTCTTAATTTACCAAAAGCTTGAAAATCGATTACCCTGTTCTGAACCCCTACCCATATATAAATCAGTTCAATATCGAATATAACTATAAACCAACACGCAATAATAATTTTGTTTTTGTTGTTTTTCATCTTATATACCTATATTTTTTCCACACTTTCCAACACCGTTAAACCGTCATTATTTTCATATGGATCATACATTCACAACATATATAATATAAAACTAAATATTGGTGGTATTATTTAGCAACACCACTGACACCAACCTCCACCAAGAGCGATCCTTCCATATGAATATTTTTGTAAACACATACGTACCGTAGTCGAGTTTTACGATCATAAACAATGCCTACATCATACAAATACGTAGTGAACATACTACATACATATATGATTTATATTGTCAAAAAATAGTGGTTAAATAAAAAATATAAAAAATAACATACCCGCCTATTTCTCATACTACATAAATATGCATATGTTGTGCTTACTACGCTTATACAAAGTGTTTCAGGAACATAGATAAATATTTATTTTAAAATAAAATTCGTTACGCAGGAGCTGCGTCAACTTAGCGATAAGAATACTTAAATCACTCTCTAGCGGTCATAACTTAAGTGTGATCAAAATGAAATATAATATCTGATATGAGTTTAGTATTTGCAAAAATTAAATTTATTAATAGCCAAAATAGAACGATGTATAACGATTATAGTTTATAGTTATTATGGAAACGACAATCAAAATTATTTACAATAAAATATATTTCATGTATTTGTGTCAAACAAACACAAAATATTAAATATCTCTCTTAATATTAGAATAATCGAAAAATGTATTAGGAGTAAAGTTGTAGAAAATCAAGTTTGCTACAATTCATTACTTGATCATTTTTCACAAACTCTAATGTGAACAGAGATATTTAGAATTTGAACTTTCAATCTTTAATTGTAAATATTTCTGTAAATATTAGTGTAACAGAAAAATGATAAGAAACAAAATTACAGTAAAAGTTAGCATCTACAACTTAACTCCTGATAAATTTTTTGATTTTTCAAATATTAAGGGAGATACTCAAATTTTGTGTTTTCACATTAACTAATACCCCAAGATATATCTATCTACCCGTCAATGCATAGCTCATTAACGGTCAAAGAAAATGAACTGATATTTTTTGAGTGTATAAACTAAAAACTGATTTCGTGAACTGTCAAAATTAGCCACTGCTTTCCTTCATAAAAATTGATACTATCAATCTACAAGTTAAACACGATTTTATTCATGAAAACAATGCATTTTTCTAGGTCCAAGTTTTTTTTAGCTGAAAATTTTCCAATATTTCGCTTCCTTGATGTTCTAGCATTTCTTCTGAAACACCCTGTACAATACAGTGGTGGTTATGTTTCTATGTACAGTGTATGGTCGGGTGTGTACGTGTGTCTTGAATATATAAAAATGGGAAAATATTATTGAGCGTAATTCATACTGTACAATGAAAATGGTTTTGCTTTGGTTTGTTCGATATATGGTTCGTTTCCAATAATGAACGGACTGGCCAAAATTTCAAATTCATTGAGGTTATCGAATTAATGTTTAACAGTTAATATATGAGGATGATTTTCTTGCCTAAGACTTGCCAGCAAAAAACACATTATAAACTTGTTTAAGCTAGTAGCTACGAGGACAGAATATTTCGCCTAGATCAGGCTATTATAAATTAGATAGATTGTAGAGGCTGCCCTAGACAGGCTACACTTCGACCATAAGGTCCATTGTGATACCTAAGGATGTGAGGATGTGAATGGAGTGGAAGGAATTTTTGTGTATAGACTAGGAATTGGTAGGATATGCAGCTGCAGCCGACTATAATAGGAACTATGCCGATATTCATCTGGAGATCGTGAAGGAAACTGCAAAAAACCTTCTCAAGCATAGCCGGTTACTTCGTTCTTGTCCATACGCCGACAGTTTAGTCAATTAACCGCCACTTTTTTTCCTTTATAATTGACAAACTGCCGATGTCCAGATTCGAACCAATAACCTCCCAGTTTCCAAGTTGGCATACTGCGCAGACATAACGCCTTAAACCGCTTGGCCACTTGGACTGGTTGGCTATTATGTGTTATATGTTATGTTCAATACTGTCCCATGATGAAGTTAATGGATCCGCGGAGAATATGATCTTGTTGATGAATAATTTGTATGGCTCACATATACAGAATATTCGGTGGCGAACAAGCATTGTTCGAAACTTTATTACAAAAGATATCTAAACGATTTTTGGAACCCATAATACTTTTCCGAGACTCAACTTTTCCTTAACAATTATTTTTTCTGGACGAGATTCCCTAATTTCAAAATCTAAAAATTATCCGAATAAACCTCCCTGATAAGCTTCAAATCCTACACAGTTTCTGGGTCGTTCGCCATCCTAGATAATAATGTCAGACCTAGAGTATGCAATATGCACAAAGCAATAGTTTATTCTGTAGCTAATCCTGAACGATACAAGAAATGCCCTATGCTGTCGCTTGACAGAGACAAGCAAGGATAAAAGTAATTAATTACAAATTGAATAGAAAACTATTGTATATTATAACTGTACCCAATCCACAATTCTAAATTATTTACAACAATATCCACACACAACGTATACGGGGTGTGCCGAAATTCATTCAAGAAAACTATAGCACGATGTAGAGCTGCAAAAAATAAACAAAAAAGTTTAATAAAGTTTTTCGATTTGACGCTTATTTTTTAAGATATCAATTAAATACACTCAATTAAACATTGATCAATTCAACCAATCACACACAGCGCATAGTGTAAGGAGACGTGGCCTCTTACCGTCTACGAGGCTTTAAAAGGTAAAGTACCACTCTCAACTGGTTAGGCCACGCCTCCTTACACTATGCACTTTGTGTGATTGGTTGAATTTATCAATGTTTAATTGATTGTATTTAATTGAAAAATAAGCGTCAAATCGAAAAACTTTATAAGCTTTTTGTTTATTTGCAGATCTACATCGTGGTATAGTTTTCTTGAATGAATTTCAGAACATCCTGTATAAGGCTACAACCATACTTCTGTGTACAATCAAAACTGTAGTATACTAGCTCGAACCAACAAATAATACCCATTTTCATTCGCTCCCATTGCATTTATGATATTTTCGCGTGCTGATAATCACTTGGTTAATATTATAGCAAATGGTAGCACACGGTGGTAGCTCACCAGCTAGAAAGCAGGCAGGCAATTCGTAGTATCGTCGATTGACGACTCTGTGTATAGTAAGTTGTTCCTACATTTTTATGAATACCAACAACACAACACAAATGTAGTTATTTTTTTCGTTATTATTATGATTACTGAATGAAACTCATTGAAAAATCAACAGTAAAATCACAGGTTTTTTATTAATTACGTTGGTCTTTAGTAGTAGTAGCGGAGGGGACGGCGAAGCCTGGCAAGTACGCCTATCTAGGCCTTTTTACCGATCCCTAAAGGACAAGGAATTTGTACGTAGACTAGGAATTGGTAAGTTGTACGACTGCAACCGACTTTGTGCAAGGAATCTGCAGAAAACCTTCACAAGCAATGCCGGTTACTTTCCTTCTTGTTCAAACGACGACACTTCAGTCAATTAACCGCTCCAATAATTTTAATTTAATTTTTTTAAATAATTAATTTTATTGATAAACTGCCGCCGTTGGGAATGAACCAGCAACCTCCCACTTCCGCGTGGAGTGTTTGATAATGACCGTACAGTTAAACAACTGTCATAATATCTTCCAATGAATTAAGAGCACCACAAAGTATAAAGTAAAACCAACTCATCGTGTTCATCTCAGAAATAAATGAACGAATTTGATTTCAGTTTTCACCTGAAGGTAGATTGAAATCCCTGAATTCCAGAATTACCCGAATTTTTCCGATGTTTAAGATTTTTTAGATCGCTCATCACTCAAATTTATCCCTAGATTTACTTATGCAGAAACCACACCTCTTATGATAATTCTTTAAAGTTTGATTTTTTCTTTAAATTTAATATAAAGGGTTTTCCATAAAGAGGTGTCATTTTAAAGTTTGCGCCATTTTTCTACTTGTGAAGATATGAATGTTATTTTTTGACAGGTCAAAAGTAAAAACTATCCCATTTACGAAAATGGTACGATATACGCTTTAACAAAGAATAGAAATAGTGAAAATTCACTACAGATATGGTGAAAATTTTGCGGAGACAGTTCGTAGAGTTCCCGGTGTATTAGGTCGGAATGAAGCACCATCACGAGAAGCAATTATGAAGATAATTAAGAAATTGGTGGAATTTGGCCAAGTTAGTGAGGTTAAGTCACCAGTCCGTCGTCGTAGTGTTAGGTCAGCCGAAAACATTGCTGCTGTTGCTGAAAGTGTCGCAGAGAACCCACTATGTCGATTCCACGGCGTTCACAACAATTAGACATTGCACAAACCAGTTTACATCGCATAAAGATCTGCACTTGCATGTATATAAAGTGATATCGGCCATTTAAGTGATATCGTGTTCCACAAGTAGACGGAAAGATTCTACTTTAAATTGAACCACAAATATAGTTACGTTTTTAGTAAAAAATGTGTTTTTTTATAAAATAAAAATGACACTTCTTAATGGAAAACCCTGTATATACCAACATGCTTGGAAAAAGTTTTCAAAACTTTGGACATCAAACAGAGAACAGAAGACATTTGACAGTCAAGAAAATTATATATACCTGATTATATTTATAATAAATATACCGTATTTGGAAAATTTAAAAAAAAAAAGAAGGAAAAACTATATAAAATGGAAAATAGAATTATTAACGATATTATAATGAGTCTATATCAAAGAGTGAATATAATACATTAAATTATTATCGACTACACATTAAATGAAAATGAAATGGAAAACTAACAATCATTTTCTTTTATTTTCTTCTTCTGTTTTTTTTTTGTTAGAATTTTTATTATTTATTAAAAATAATTTTAAAGTAATTTACCTTTAAATGTTTATTTAATTGTTCAGACATGAAAATGTTTTTTATAAATTGTTTCCTCTTTAATTGTGTTTTATTTTATGGTGTTTTTTTGCTGGTGAATAGTTTTTTCTTTCATTTTTTACACGGTGCTGCTGTCAATGGCATAGATTTTTATTTTACTTTTAATAAAAATGGAAAGTAATTTTCTTTGAGAATGATAAATTCAATATAAATAAAAATAAACATATTTTTTGTTACATTATGATATTGATAACAGAATATAGTCACTGTTTCGATTATAATTTAGACACAAATGTTTCAAGTTGATTATAAAATTGGATTTAAAAGCATAGTGATAAGCTTAACGTAAGCATATCTTATTTGGTGCGAGTGTCGACCCCGATATTTTACAGATTGTAGTTTTCGAATTCCTTGTTTTCTTCAGAATTATTAAAACCGGTATATATTTCGAATTCATCTTTCATAACTTTCCCTAATTTTTATAATTTTCTAAGTCAAAAGAAGATAAGGTGAAGTATCCCATGGTCCGGAACTTTGGAAATAATAACAACACTGTTAAATACATTTAAAAAAAGATTTAAGAATTATGACAGTTCCGTGCAAGAGGAAATTGTAAATTTTTGCAAGAGTTCGTCTTCCATTCTTTTCTAATTGATGTTATTCGAAATCCGATATCAATCAAAGCAGTTAGCTATATTAATCAAGTATTAATCAAGCTATATTAATCACTATAGCAAATTTTCTATCGAAGCATTTTTACACAGGTAAATATCGAATAACTTGTCTGCAAATAAATCAAATTAGCTCTGTTTTAAATCTATGAAAAATTTCAGAATAATAGCAGAAGAAAAATGACATATTTTTTTTATTGACAAATATAAATTTTCATTTAGATTATTTATTAAACATGAAAATGTTTGTATAAATATTGTCACAGACAGAAAGTTTGGAAAATATTGAAGGTAGAAAGGATAGTTAGGACCTTTTTTTTTAATCTGCTTAAAGTATCAATCTCGATTGGATAAAATTTGCACACATTCATATAATTTCGTCGTGTTTAGCATACTCTATTCATATTCCTCATTTTTTACACTTCAATTTCCTTTATAAGAAAGATTGCATATAATTGGAAATAACATTTAATTCTTATTATTCGGAAGGCGTTTTAAAACCAAAAAGAAATCAAAATAGCGGTTCGTATACTTTTATGTTACAAGCGAAAAAGTGAATATAATATGCATTCAAATAAATATAACGAGAAGAATATTCATGTGGTTCTTTATTTCTTCTGGAACAAACCATGAGCGATAACTCATCGAAGTTTATGATTGACCATCAATTTTCGGTAGACAATCAATGTTGGTAATAATATGTGCACTGATAGAAGTAATTCCTTGACATCTATAGTTTTGACTTGAGAAAATTGTCTTAACTAAAGATAAACTGACTCTTGACGTTGAAGATGAAATTATTAATGATTTCTTTGGACCAAGATGCTAAAATTTCCGACAAAAATAAACATTTGTTTGATCCAAACAAATGAAACTTTTTACAGAAATAATGATGTACTTCAGTTAAATATATTTCAGTTAAATATATATACTATAGTTAAAGAAGCTGCATAAACTTTCTCTTTTTACTTTTGAATATTTTTTAATAAGAAAAATACTTTTTTTTACAATAATTTCATTTTCTTGACTAAAGAATCACAAGAGTATTTGGCCCAGAAAGTCTCTCTTAAGCCAAAACTAACGAACTCTACTCTTTAAAGAATTTTAAACACCGTTCAATAATTTTAGTTTCTTCGCTCAACATATGATTTTTGTTCGACTGCGTAGTCTTGAATGAAAATAAGGGTTTCTTTACTGAAGCAAATATTATGAAGAATATATATATTCTTGACGAAAGAAATTCCTTCTTCAGTGTGTGAATGAATTTCTTGGAGTGCATATTAAAAGAGAGAATATGCTACTAGTAATTACAATATTTGAAAAACTTTCTGTACCAACATTTTTATACATAGATTTGTCAGTAAAAATTTTGGCGTCGTCATCAGAATCTCTACCTCTAATCACTTTACACTCATTACTACAAACTAACCTCTATCACATATCCACCGAACCGACAGTTGTAGGTAGTGCCAGTTATTTGGTTGTCGCTTGTCTCTAGTAGTAGTGTGTCGACATTATTTATGTGACACAAAAAAAATTATTTGCCTAATTACAAAATCCATTAACTTGAAATGTTTTGTTGTCTGATATACATTATATATATATATATTATATATATATATATATATATATATATATATATATATATATTATGTATGTTAGTTATATTACGTGTTTTTTTTTTATATACAGGTGTCACCACACTGTGTACCTTTGTTTACCTACTTAAAGCTTTTTGATAATGATATATTATATGTGGACTTAAAATTTGTGGACTTGAGAAAAAAAAAACTCCTCAAATGAAGGTATAAATAAACCTTTTTTAAGAACAATAGCCATTGTACTGTAAGTTGAATGGCTGTTGACAGTTTATTCAGATTCATTCATTTGGAGGTAAAAAAATTATGTAGAAAGTCTAAGCCATATTTTGGTACGTTTCTTAAATTTCAGCAATCAAAGCAAAAAACTTTTCATTAATTGGTGTTTTGAATTGTATCTAAAATTTAAAAATGTCGAAAAACGGGCCAATCTATCTCTAGTCATAACCATCTATCCAATGATTTTTATTGAAGTAACGGGTTTTCTATGACAATAATAGGTGTCGATACAGGAAAAAATTTAAAATTTTCACGATTTTATTATTAAACATATACTCCTTATTGTCCAAACACTTTGCCGAGAGTTTAGTGGTCAATTTTAATAGCGGCATTGAGTTTTTCTCCAAAATTTCATCATTAAATTAAATTAAAATCGAAATTCATGTCTCAAAGAAGATATGAAAGTTTTTATGTTTATTGATGTTTGTTTGTTTCTTGGGATTTTGACATCTAGTGGCAATAATTAGAAACATAGTAGCCCAACTGTGATAGTTACCATATGCGTTACTAGGGTGATATTAATAAAATAAACAAAAAGTTATTATTTTGCTAATCAAACTCATATATTTTTTATGAAAAATATAATTCATTATTTAAATGTAGCCTGAATATTGGCGCCATTTTGGAATATGACGTCAAGAATAACTTTACCAAATATGAAATGGCTAGTACAGAAATCTTTTACCGCCTAGACGAATCGTACGATGCGGAATATTTGTTTTTTCAATGCCACAGATGGTCGACTGAGATGAAAAAGCCTTGGGACGCACTTGGGGGACACTCTGAACCCAAACACCATCTTTAATTTGATGTGTGCAAAGAAAGCTGTTGCGCTGATGACGGCGACGAGACAGAGCACTTAAATGGGCAGCTAGGGCCAGGCTGAAGTAATGCGCAAGCAGTTTCCGCTCTGGTTCCTTTCTATTCAGAAAGGCAGAAAAGAGGAGGTTTTCTAGTGGGTAAAAATCCCACACTACTGACCTTCATCTTAACTAGGCGGTGTCTTATTGAAGATTTTTTCTCCTCAAACGAAAAAAAAAAGTACAGAAAGCTTTGCAATGGTTAGTGTTTTTTTTTTACATTTATATTTTTGATAGACACATTTCGTCTCTCATGATTGCTGAAAACTGTTTGTCAACGAACTATAGAATCATACTATCGATAACAATATAGGGGGTAGGTAGGTATCATTATTACCATATTTCGTTCAAGATATGTGTGTTTGTAGTAGTTATTCGTTATCCATTTGTATTATTATTATTATACATTTATTGTTATACGATATTGTAGTATGTGTGATGCATTAATTAACTATTAGTCGTTTTGGTGTTCTAACTAGTTAACATATACATCTATATATAGGGTGAGTCGGGAGCAACGGACCAAACTTCAGGAGTGAATCATACACGTGAAAATAATGCAAAAATGTTCATATGCGATTTTTATTTCTTTTGTCATAAACGTTCAATAATTGTTACAATGCCGAATGACACATTATCAGAACAACAAAGTTATCAATTGTTTTGTATGTCTCGAACATAGCTTACTGCTTAGAAGTGTTTTAAATCACCAATTTTGAATACTGTTGAGCACAAGATACCATTTTTTAATTACGCTAGAACTTGAAAACAATTGAAAATCGGATCAAAACATACGTGCTTTTTTTTCATTAATTTTACTTGTACACTCTCGTTTAAAAAAAATGAACAGACCTGAAGCGAATGAGTCTCTCACAATTTTGATTATTTTTGTAGTTACAGATACAACATTTTATTTTATTTTTGTACGTAAGAGTAAGATATAACACTTAACATGTATTAACATTACATATATTTTTTTTAATTCTCACTCTGTCCACTGACACCGTATATACAAATAAAAAATATAAATTCAGTTTATACTTCCATTTCTTTTTCACACACTTAAAAAATATACTACTTACCTTTGTTTATAAATTAAGAAAATTAGATATTATACAGAGAGTTACAAAAATGAGGAGGTTTATGAAATGTAAGATAATTAACATTTCAGGTCTGTTCATTCTTTTTGAACGAGAGTGTACGATACACTCCTGAAGTTTAGTCCGTTTCTCCTGACTCACCCTGTATATACATACAATAGCCAACAACACATATCCACAACTGTTAGTACCTACTAACACCAAGGTGTGTACATGTATGTATGCATGTATGGTTGTATAGAATAGATACTGTACTCTAAAGTCTAAACCAAACCAAACAAACACTATCGATTTTAACATATAATCATGTGTGTGTATGTGTGAATCGCTGTTTGGTTGGTATTCACATTTGTACATTATTTCCTTTATTTTTTTTTTTAAATATATTATTATCATTGTTTTAATGTATCTGAAAACAATAAAAACAATAAAACAAAACACTGTTGTTGTATCTTTTTTTTGTTGTTGTAAAATGATAGATACTTAAGGTAGTTGCCTAGCAGTAATCGTGTCAAAAACATTCATCTCAGAACACACATCAATTATATGCATGTCTGTGATTGTAGACTATATTTCTTTGTTTACTTGAACATACCTCGTATACAGTCCAAAGTCGTATTATTGGGTAGTTAGCTTGCAGTAATCATGTTAAAAAGTTCCAGATCATAACATACACTCTCGTTGAATAAAATTGAACCAACCTTAAATGTTAATTTTCTTACATTTCATAAAAGCCCTCACTTTTGTAACTCTCTGTATATTATTTATTTATAAACAAAGATAAGTAGTATATTTTTTAAATGTGAAAAAGAAATAGAAGTATTATATTTATTATTTATGTAAACAAGTCAGTGATAGAGGTGTGATACGTATAAAAATAAAATAAAATGTTGTATCTGTCAAAAACATTTACTATAAGAATAATCAAAATTGTGAGAGACTGATTCGATTCAGGCCGGTTCAATTTTAATGAAAGGGAGTGTACATCAATAATATAAATATGCTGAAATTGTATACAATAATTTTTTTTCACGTGGAATATACCTCGTATACAGTCAAGATTCGTTGAGCAGCTTCCAAGAATTATAATTAGATATTTTTCGAAAAAAAAATTTCTAACGGTACAAAATTATGTACTAGTTTTCATGTTTCTAATGAAGAGATTGATATACACGATTCTCGCCCAATTTTTGGTACAGTATTAAGAGAAACATCTTTGCCACAAAAACATTTGTCACAAAGTTATTGTTGTAATTCGTTGTAATTAACAATGTTATTAATTATAACAACAGTTTTATGTGAACGTTTCAAATTAATTGTGACATTATGATTGTAGAAGTGTGTATACGCTTGTAGTGTGTATACTGTACCAAAAATTCGCCGAGAATCATTGACATCAATCTCTTCATAGACATTAGAAACATGAAAATTACTACATAATTCTGTACCTTTAGAAATACTATTTTTTCTAAAAATATGTAATTGCACTTCTTGGAAACTGCTCATCAATTTTTTAACTGGCATTGTATGTAATTATTTCTTTATAGTTAAAATTAAAGTTGACTTTTTACTTGTATAACCGTATGTTTACGAGTTTTGACAGAACCATAACCTAAAATAAAAAACACGAGACGGTGCTGAGGTCGCCCGCCAAAAACATTTTACTAGTGTATAACATCAATTTACAGTCCCACATTTTTTTAGCCAACTTAAAAGTGTGGTGAAATCATTAATTTTGTAAATACCTGTAATGTTAATCGTACAATTTTTGAGAGCAATTTTTATCAAAACTAAACGGTATATAATGATGTAATTGATGTACATTGTAAATGAAATTATAGACTTCGACAACTACCTTAAAACAATGAATAAATATAAAACGTATATGTATGTGAAGCTTAGTTTTACATTTTGGATATTTATTCACGAATAATTATTAATAATGTTTATTGTGTTTAAGCATTTAGGTTTGTTTTTTGTTTTGAGTTATGGTTTTGTTGAAGAGATTCGTTGAGTATGTGGGAGAGCTATTATAGAAACATTTAATTTGGGAAGTTGGACCCACATTTCAATATTTTGGTCTTTCAATATTGAATAGTATAGAAATTTCGATTAAAATCTCGTTAAATCTTCCAAGTCCAAGTGGCCGAACGGTCCAAGGCGCTATGTCTGCGCAGTATGCCTACTTGAAAACTGGGAGGTTATGGGTTCGAATCCCGACGTCGTCAGTTTGTCAATTATTAAGAAAAAAAAAGGGGTTAATTGACTACACTGTCGGCGTCTGGACAAGGCCGAAGTAACCGGCTATGCTTGAGAAGGTTTTCTGCACTTTCCTTCACGATCTCCAGATGAATATCGGCATAGTTCCAATTATAGTCGGCTGCATCCGCATATCCTACCAATTCCTAGTCTATACATATCTATCTTTGGACATCACAATGGACCTTATGGCCGAAGTGTAGCCCGTCCAGGGCAGCCTCTACAATCTATCTATCTAATAGTTAAGAATGTTTTTCTGATGAAAACCTAATTTGGTTTTAATTTGCATGTTCACTTAAAAACTCACTGAAATTTTCAAAAACGATAGTTAAAATTATAACAAAATAATAAGCTTTCAGTGTGATTAAAGTATCAGTAACAATTCTCTCAGGGCTAGGCAGAATACCGAATGGCAATTACAGTTCCACAAACATACTTTTTACATTCAACTTAAAACTCTTCAATTACCGATCTCATTACAACACGACAAGTGTTGACCAAAAAATTCATGTGAGTTTAATTTAGATAACCACTAAAAACAATTCACCAAAATTTCCAAAATAAAAAATAGTATTCATGAGTCAAAAAAAAGTTTGTTATGTTTTTATGAGAAAAAATAAAATTGGCTTCATCTTAAAATCCCACAAAAATAGAAATTAAAACAAACATTGTTTAAAATCTTAATGTTTTTGTATTACACACACAAAAAACTTCGCCAAATTACTTAATTTATTAATTAAAAACATTTTATAGAATGAATAAGTGTTAATTTTACTAAAATTTGGCTTTCCTGTTGACTTTAACAGATTACATCATCCGGTGTTTTATGCTAATGTTTGCAGTCTCTTCATAGCATCATCTGAACTCATCATCACAACGGTGTTGATGAATAATTACATATATTTTATATTTATTTCCTAGGAGAAAGATCATCATGTCTGGGAATTATCTTTATATTTTGTTTGTATGTGCCAAAACGTATATTATATTTTTGTATACAATACAAATAATCTATTTGAAAAATTGGCAAACAATTTAGTTTGAATCACAATTTAAACCGCCGCGTCAGTCAAATGTCAAGGTATTTTCATTTCAATAGACAGCCAAACATATAAAATGTTGTCTATATGTAAATTTAATAGTTTCGATAAAAATTTATGGCTAAATGCGAATAATATCATTCTGAAAATGGTTCAGTATATATGTACGACATCCCACAAGAGAAACGATCATTCTTCAAACTTTTATAATTTATTTGTGTCATTTTCATTCGGAAAAAATGCTTCGAATACAACTGCCGCGCTTAGATAGCTGATAGTAAAGTGTTAAAAATGAAAACAGAGAAAAATAAAGTTTTTGTTATTTCTCAACCAAAATAATATTTTCCACAATAATAGGGAATATGCATGAAAATTTTTTTTCACATTTATTTTCAGAATATGAAAATACTGTTAATACTGTAATAATATTTAAAAACGAATTTAAAATCCGACAAATATCAAAGAATCTATAAGCTTTTAAAGATTATTATCTGTCTCTTTCTTGCAAAAATACTAAAAACGGAGTATTACGTGTATTTTAAATGGTGAAAGTGTAATATGACGTCACATAACATATCAAGAGGGCCAACACCCTCTTTGTCTAATCGGGAATTTCAATCATTTATATCTCGCTTATTTTTAAAGTTATTTAAAAAGTAATTTTACCTTGATATTTGTCAAGTAAACATGTTTCAATTCAAATGAAACAAAATTTTCATGCATATTCCCTATTATTGAACGACTAATAAGAAATAATAAGCCATGAATAACATAATATGTTACATAAAATAATATGTCATATTTACATATTATGTTACATGCATTCATGAAAAATCATTTAATGTATTCCCAAACTATATCAGCTGATCGGGTACCCGCGCGAAAAGAACTACATAAAAAATTATATGGTAAAAAAATATGTTGGTACTCTTGCCCGTTGTTAAAAGCAGCTGTCCGTTGTCGTCAGTGTTCTCATTCGTCACATAACATATCATACATATACTAGTCATCATACATATACTAGTATATAATTTCATACTAGTATATGTATGATGACTAGTATTACTCATGATGCCAACTGAACCATAAAAAATAACCTTTTTTACGCATATTTTATCAAAAAACTTAACAGCCCGATGGTCATTCTCCCAAAGTTTTAAAGAAAAAAATTTCTTAGGAATTGAGGAAAGTATGTGTCGAATTTCAGAACAACCCCCGACTATATTGAGAGAGTTCGAAGTAAAAACAGTCGGATCGTGCATTTTATTTCACCATGTTTTTGAAGATGCATGTTTAATTTCTCTTACATAACGATTTTCTCAAAAACGCCATGGTGATAAATTCTCAAAAAAATTCAGCTGATTTCTGAGGATTCATTTCACTAATATTGTGAATTTCCTGAAGATCTTGACAACCTAATAATAGTTCGGAAATACCTTAAGTATGATTTAAGATTACAATTAATCGAAATGCTCAAAATAAGAGATCATCTATCATTAATAGTTGTAAATCGAAAAGCAGTAACATGTGATTTACTGCCTTTATACTCTGTAAAACATGAATTACTGCTTTTTGTTCACTGTTTTTATTATTTATATGTATTATTTTGTCAAAGGTAAAACGCAGTAAGACAGAATAAAAGTTAGTGTGATTCGAATTATGTAAATATGTCGAAGTTTCTATTTGAAGGTTCCAAAGTGACATAATCAGAATAGATATCTAAGAATGGGTAGGCCAAGAAAATGAGACGCTCAAATTTTTCATCGGATCACTATTCTCTACGGAATCCTAAATAATATTATATTCTATGTAGTAAAATAAATCTTGACAAAATGATTATGTCGAGTCAATTATTGTTTTGAAAAGATATATATTTGAATATTGAAATCTGAGATCGACATTCGTTTTTTAGTAAACAATCACAAAATATTGAATGTTTTCAAAACCACAATATCAAAACAAACAAAAAACTGATGATACTATGGGCCACAAAAGTAGGGCTCATTTTACAAAATTTCTAGTTAGATTTATGGCCCTTATTCATTCGATTTTTGGAAGCATATTTCGAATAACAGATATCGAGTATATTTCTAATGAAAAACTTATATTCGAAACGATTTTTCAATAATCGGAAAAAAACACAAATCATATGAAAAATTTTGAAAAATGAGCGCTATTTTCATGGCCATGTTCTATATTCTACATATTTCTATGTAAATAGCATATAAGGAAAAATGGCAAATGGTTTTTGGCCAAAATACCGAAAACGCATCAATTTTGAAAACATAACGTAGTTATATGTTTACAAAACTAAAGTATGGTTCTTTTCTCATGTGCTTTATTCATTGGATTTTCAAAAACCTATTGAATAAACCCAAATCTACTATACAATTTTGTAAAAAGAACGCTATTTTTGTGGCCCCTAGTACTTTTGGCTGTAGTAATATATTTATAGAAAAGTAAAAGTACTTAAAAAATTTATCGGAAATACCAACTTGTTTTCAAAAATATTCTTATTAATTCATACATAATTGCTGATTATTTTTGTGTGTGGTTTTTTTTTTATAAAACAAAATCTCATCATAAGTTTTAAGAGATATTTTTAACTGTTGAATAGATTAGTTAGCAGTTTTACCAATTAAGAATCATTTATAAAAACACCATGAATCAGGTTGTTGTAAAACCTACGCCTGAGTAATGATTATAATGACATATAACTATTTATTTTTATTTTTGCAATAAAAATATCAAATGCGGTTTTTAGATTATGAATAAAATTAATTAGCATGACTTAATTAAAGAAACTAGACTTGAAATAGCTTAAGGACGTTAAGTCGATATTATCAATTATTATTTAGTCAATATACAGAATTTCCTTATTTTTTCTTCACAACTTCATTTCCTAAACGGCATTCAAATTTAACCGAATGTTACTATCAACAATATTTGATTGGTTTTAAAACTCTTTTAAGCGGCAATATCTATATTTACTACACTACTATTAAGACGAAAAAGTTAAATAAAATGATATAGAGAAAAACTAGAATGGAAAAATTATACAAAAACCAATAAACCAATGATTCTACATTTTATCATGGTAGAACATTATTAACATTACTTGACCCTGATTTGAAGAATGGGTACTACTTCTGAGGCCATGTGTATAATTGACTGAAACAATAATAATATATTTATAGGTCTGTCTCATTTTCTCTTTGCAAATAAGTCCTTGTTCAACGCTTTTACACAATGTTGCACATTTCATATGCCAATGGCTAGTCTTAACGTTTACAGCCTGTATATCTTACTATAGCTACTCCTTGATTTTTTGTATATTTTAACTAAAATAGGTGGGTGTATGAAAAAATGATTTAAACAAAAGTTGTTTGTGTTTCTCAGATGAATATCTTTTGATTTAGAATATTTTCTCTATATCGTATAGGCGTGGATTCGGTTACATATTATACAAATACTCTATGTAGACTATATTGTAAAATTATTTACATTGCAGTGAAAAATATATCAAAATTGGTTCAATTTTGAACACAAGCGGGATCAATAGTTTAAACTCGACTAGAATTTGTTTTTTTAGCTCCAAGACATAAAGGTAAAATACAAAAAAACGCCCTGGTTTTAAATTATGACTTTGGCAGTTTGTTTTTTCAAGTTCTAAGACATAAAAGTTAAATAGAAAAAGGCGCCGTGTTCTTGAATTATGGTCTTGCCATAATTTCAGCTCATACAACTATATAGACGTGTAAGTACATAATGCACGAATCATGTTTTCTTCATCTTTATGAGTGTAGAAGTAAAATAAACAGTTCATGCTCTGTATATACATTTTTACATTTTTTTAAACAATTTTTGTTAAATTTCTTGTTCTTTTTGAGCATATTGATATTAGTTCATCGTGTTATAATATTCAGTATTATATATATATATATATATATATATATATATATATATATATATATATATATATATATATATATATTAAACACATATGTTGAGATAAAACCAGATAAATATGCTTATTCTAAACGTATCTTTACCATCAGACTGTACCTTTTTAATGTGTAGGATATGAGTACCTACATACAAATAGATATATTTGAGTGTGTATTTTCCTCTCAGGATATTGGGATAATCCTATAAAGGCTAATAGAGTAGATATATAAAAATATAAGGATCAGAATTTCATGTTATAGGACATTCACAGATAGATATTATTATTAGCATTATTATGGTAAGCACATCAAAGGATATTCTACAAATCTCAGAAAAATGTTTTCTTTTTTATCTTCCACATGCAAAAATAGTTTCCACATTTTTTATTAATATATTTTTTTTAAATATAATGTTCGAGTTAATATATATATATATACATTATTTT
The DNA here is from genome assembly GCA_963920215.1 of Nineta flava. Lineage (NCBI taxonomy): Eukaryota > Metazoa > Arthropoda > Insecta > Neuroptera > Chrysopidae > Nineta > Nineta flava. The sequence goes on along the minus strand of OY986043.1, from coordinate 83,976,079 downwards.
TAACGTTTTTGAGGTTATATTTCTTTCTCGTGTAATGAGAATCCGATCAGAGTGTATTTTCAGCATGTAACAAATGACAGAATTGTACAGTAAGTTAAATTTGGGAGACATTAAGTTAAAAATGAGTGCCATACAGTATATAGACAAAATTTATGTATAAATACATTATTATATTCTTAAGCGAAACAGACAAAAGTATGTCTATCACATAAGCAGTGTGACTACACTCTACAGTGGACAGTAATTTTGCTTATGTGTGGTATAATTTTTGGATAATGAACGCGACAATATTATACATTATAAAAAGATGAATGATCGTTATTATTTTGACTGTATAGAAATTAGGTACAGGAATGTCTTTATCATTATTACTCCATGTTTCTGATAAAAGATGAATATTAGAATATGAGTCATAGTACGATATCGTAAACTTTGTATATTAAATGTAGATATTGATAAACCTGGCCTGGTCTTGATGAATTTTACTCATTTCTCTTTGCGAAAAACTGTATGTGAGACACGCACCAAGTTAACAATGAGTAACATATCTTTGACACCACATCCCGGAGATTCGGCTAATTCATACTGATGATGACTACTTTGTAGTCGATATACGTATTTATAAAATACAAATAATTGTTCTAGGAATTGGGGCAAAATTTTATCACGGTATGTAAATTCACTACTCACAGACCTAGAAAGTATAGATGCACACGATTGTATAAAGTGGACTGTATTTCCTGAACTATTAATGCCAGTATCACATAATAATATATATTAGAATCACATTGTACAAATATTTTATCCTCCTAGTCGTTCTATATTCCGTGATTTGCTATCAATCATTTACGTTTTTAACCCGACTTCAAAAAGGAGGATGGTTTTCTCAATTCGGCTGTATTTTTTATTTATTTATTTTTTAATGTGTCATCTACGAACCGTCCGAGAATCGTTACGAACCGATGCACTAAAAATATAAAAATTGCATGTAAAAAAAACTGAAAATCTGCTAAGAAAAAATGCACTAAAAATTAAAAAAAAAAAAAAACGGATCAAGAAAATGTTTTATAAAAAAATGCACTAAAAATTAGTAGGTCTACATTTTCAGACAAATAAAATCAGTTACAGAACTTCAAAGTCACTAAAAAGCGAGAAATAAAAAAAATTTTGACAAAATGGAAACCCGACTTCAAAAATCAAATATTACAAAACCAAAAATGCACCAAAAAGTAAACAAATAATTTCATATTCTTGTGTCAAATTTAGTTCACCTAAGCAAAAATTTTTAAATATATATGTATACTTATTGTTATTTTTGGAGGCGGTGTCCAAATTTTATGTGAATTTTTCTATGGTGACCCCGACTCCAAAAATAACAATAATTGTACATATATATTAAAAAATTTTTGCTTAGGTGAACTAAATTTGACACCAAAATGAAATTATTTTTTTACTTTTAGTGCATTTTTGGTTTTAGAATATTTGATTTTTGAAGTCGGGTTTCCATGTCAAAATTTTTATTTATTTATATGAATGTTTGTATAATATGTGGAACCAGTTATCTGTACGAACACGGGGTTCTGTTTGTGCCCGTGCGATGGTGGGCAGCATTATATTGTGTGGTTAATATTATGTATGTGTATCTGATGTTTAGCACAAGTAAATAAACGACTATTGCTGAATGAATTCGTAATTCAATGAGCTTTATTTATTTTTATTTTACACAATTTTTGTTTAGCCCTTTTTACTTTATTATTTACGTTAAATCTCTTATAAAAGGTATGAATATAATTATTCCATTTAAGATAAATGAACTTTTTTTTTCATATACGAGTATTTAGGATATCTCTTGTAGATTTTGAAAAGGATCTTAGATCATATAATCACAAAATTGTGAGAGTTTTCTATCAAATAATGCAAGATATAGAAAATATGACTTTAAAATCAGTTTATATCTGGCTTATATAAAAAAAATAATCGATTTTTTTGTACTTCAATAAAATAGTTTAGTTTTGCTCTTTCCTAGAAGATATAGAGCAAAATTTGAAACAAGTCCAAAATTTCGCGGTTTTTCGTGAGTACTAATTTTTCCACAACTTTTTGGGAGTTTCAAACTTGGGTATACATAGCCCTAATGGGTCCAAACAACATACTAAAAAATCAGAGATTCATCATGTTTTGTTAATTTATTATTGATTTTGACAGGACTATGTGTCTGATTTGATTGACTGATTAATTGTTTAAGTTACTATACTTTTGATTACTTATGTTTATATTAAATTACATTTCAACGTTTTTTTAAATGATGACATGCCTTCTTTTTCAATATCAAAAAAACAAAAGATAGGAAAGGTTATAGAACATTTCTGGAAAAATGCGGTTTTACGTTATATGGGTTTTTGAGAGTACTACGAGGCTTATAGACTTCGCTTTTCGCTTTATTTAAAGCCAATTAAATTGTCTACAAGTTATATTCCACAAGTTCTACTCGCAGGATCAATGGTTTCGACGCAATTTCGGTCTAAACAAGGTCTAAAACTAAAATTTTCAATTTTTGGAAAAGCTGGCCTATTTTCAAAGTGCCGTAATTCGGTAACGAATTGACCTATAGAGCTCCGATTGAGCTTAATTTGTCACAAATATAATATTCTTAAAAAACGTATAGAATAGCTTTCGAAAAAAAAAATGCATGGATTAGGAGATATATAGCAGAATCTGAAACAAGTCAAAAAATTTCGCGGTTTTTCGCGTGTAAAAATTTTTTCATAACTTAATTTGAGAGTTGCAAACTTGGATATGCATAGCTCTAATGGGTCCAAACAACATACTAAAAAATCAGAGATACATCATATTTTGCGAATTTAGCGATTTTTTGTGTTGATTTTGACTGGCGTAACACCTAAACCAAAATTTTTGTGTTTTTTTTTTCGCAATCAATATTTTTAACCGCTACAAAGTCGTGACAAAACTTTACATACCCTGATATATATTATATACCGGGTATAAAAATAATCAAAACACAATTAGCCTACACTCTTTAGTGCTCTAATAATAAATTCCTTTGATTTATTCATTTGAGAAAAGTTGTAAAATAATAATCTATTACATTGATGAAAACAGAATTACAACATCTGTCATTTTTCTTCAGCATGCACAAAAAAAAAAAAAATAGAAAAACGAAAATAAAAAAGTAAAAGAGAAATTTGAATGAAAATAATCTTCGAGACAAATCTTATACAATGTGATATCACATATTATATGTATCCAACTACACAACTTAAGGATGTACGAGCACTGCTGTATAGTCGTCCATTTATAAAAATCTTCAAAATCCACAATAATGTTTATTATTTTTTGTCGTAAGTTAAAAATAAAATTTAATTTAAGTCCGTCATACCGGGCTTAACAAAAAAGATATTTAAGAAGAAACCCTGAGATTTCGGGTCAATAAGCTACCACCGACAGAAATCAGATTTTACCCGAAATCTCAGTTGTTTTCTTAAATATATTTCTTCAGGCCCGTCATACCAGAATTTTATTTGATCAATCTCTTTATTAATATTTCTATTTTCTATTGCGTAGTTTTTTTTTATTCGTCTTATTTTATTCCAAGTGAAAATTATCAAAATATGTCAAAATATGTATAAAAATATGGATTTTTCCATAAGAGCAATGCATTAAAACTCGAACTTTAACATTAAATAATTGATACAAGACCCCCCCCCCCTCTGAAACTTTTATAATTGAGTTATATGAACTTCAACTACATGCAAACAAAATATCAAGCCTTAATTAAATTACTCTATTAAATTTTCATAAGTAATAATCTATTCGTAACAGTGAAAATAAATCTATTGTGCGTCTGATATGGGCATATATAAGGATTCACGTATTTACTGGTAAAGTAAGTTATGGCGTCATATTTCAAAATGGTGGCTTTAGTCAGGCTACATTTAAATAATAAGGTTATATTTTTCATAAAAAAAGGTGAGTTTTATTAACAAAATAATAATTTTTTGTTCATGTTATTAACGTAAACCTAGTAACGCATATGTAACTATCACAGTTGGGCCCAACTAGTTTCTAATTATTGCCACCAGTTGACAGAGTCAAACTCCAATACATAGTATATAGTTATGTAAGGGTATTATAAGTTTAGTCACAAATTAGAATCGGTTAGAAACATGAACTGTGGAAAAAAACTGTTTGTGAACTTCAACTATACATGTAAACAAAAAATCATCAAGCCTTAATCTTTTTGAAGCTTCAGTGCTCGTACATCCTTAAAAAAAATCACACACAGAAAAAAAAATAACATAAAAATGAAAACCTCTCTCTATACACACAGCCGATTGGCATTCTTCCAAAAATTCACTAAGTATATGATAAACGTGAATTGAATGAGAAGTGATATATTACACACTCTAGCCTCTATATAGGACAAACAGACAGACAGACATACATCTAGATATAGTTATGTTACTATAGTAGTAGTGTTATGATAGGCGAGCGGCGGGTGGATAGACAGACACGGCTGCCTCTGTATGAATGGAAACATTTTAAAATAATAATAATCGTTTATATGATATGATATAGAAATTTATCGTTTTCTATCTCATCTACAATCGAGACAACATGAGTTGGAAGATAAAAAACAAACAAACAAAAAACTATATTAATGATGAAGATTATAATAACTAGCATATTTATCTATGTACAGAATGATTTTTTATACAGGGTGTCTCATTTTAAACATACTCTTGAACTTGAAAATTGAAATTTTGATTTCATTTTAAATTTTCATTTCAAAGCAATGTTTTATTTTAAAGCAACGGATAACATATATTCGATTCCATATGCCGGAGATAGATAGATAGATTGAAGAGGCTGTCCTGTCGGGCTACACTTCGACCATAAGGTCCATTGAAATGCCTAAGGATGTGAGGATGTGAGTCGAGTGGAAGGATTGTGACTAGAAATCGCAGGATATGCAGCTGCAGTCAACTCTGATAGGAACTATACCGATATTCATCTGGAGTTCGTGAAGAAAACTGCAGAAAACCTTCGCAAGCAAAGCCGGTTATTTCGTTCTTATCCATACGTCGACAGTTTAGTCAATTAACCGCCCCTTTTATTTTTCTTAATAATTGCCGATGTCGGGATTCGAACTCATAACCTCCCAGTTTTCAAGTAGGCATACTGCGCAGACATAACGTCTTAAACCGCTCGGCCACTTGGACTGGTTTATGCCGGAGATAATTACAATTAGCTAATTCAACTGATGATGACTACTTAGTAATCGAAATAGGTATTTATAAAAAACAAATACTTGATCTAGGAATGAGGGAAAACCTATAGTTCTCTTTAATAATCTTTATATACTGTTGAATTTTTAATTAAATATTGATATGAAAAAAATAAATAATCCACCAGGTATCGAACCCTGGACCTCTAGATTTCTAGCCTAGTGTGTTACCGTTATACCACAGATGATACTGATGAAACACGGATGATCAAGTGTAAAAAGTTTTTATCAAAAGAAATAAAATGTTAGTGTTGCCGCGAGAAACGATAAATTTGAGACAAAATAAGATCACACTCGATTATGAACCGTGACTAGAATCAAAACTTGCACAAAAACACTTTGTCCAGTTTGTTTCGAGACAAGAAAGAAATCACAAAGTTCCAGGCAACACAACATGTCTCGTCTCGTGGCAACACCAAATCAATCTACATAAAGTTTAGATAATGCTTTTAATAGGAATTAGGCCGGAAAGTAGAAAAAATGTTGTCGTGCGCATGCAGAAGCTACGTGCATTTAGCAAATTTTCTCAAAGAAAATATCATACGAATTGTTATTAGAACAACCTTTTTCTCTTGCCAACAATAAAGTTACTAGATACAGCCTTCGATTGCAACATTGAGGGTGGGGAGCATAATCATGTTGAAAGTCTGATTATTCCTTGACCAATCTGAATTCCTTAACCATTTCTTGTAACTGTCAGCAAACTAGTCTGAATGAAAAAAAAAAGATGTAACCTAATCAAGTCAATTTTTGTCAAGAAATTAGTTACTCCAAAACGGGGCGGTTAATTTACTAAACTGTCGGCGTATGGACAAGAACGAAGCAACCAGCTATGCTTGAGAAGGTTTTCTGCAGATTCCTTCACGAACTCCAGATGAATATCGGCATAGTTCCTATCATAGTCGGCTGCAGCCGCATATCCTACCAATTCCTTCCACTCCACTCCACTCACATCCTTAGGCATCGCAATGGACCTTATGGTAGAAGTGTATTTTGTTCCCAATTTGAATGAAAAAACATGAAAATCGTGCTGCTTTGACAGTTTTATGATCGCGTTATAACATATTGTGTCAAGTAATTTAAAAACGGGCATAAAATCGTATAAAGAATATATTCTCACCACCAGAAAAGTAAACTATATCTAAATTCTTTGACTACTATCTAAGTTATTTCAAGTTTTCAAGGTTTTCCAGTTACTGTCTGTAAGATATTATTTTCCTCAAAATTATGCACTTAAATATGCGTCGACTTTATCTTAAAACACATTAGTTCTCTAAAAGATATATGATATCTCGTTATTTATGATTTTTTTTTTTTAAATGCATGAAAAAAAATGAAAACTATTAAAATACTTCTTTTTCTGAAAACATTATAAGAAGCTATTTAAAAAACAAGACTATGTAACATATAAAGTTATAAAATAAATTAAAACTAGAAATAGTTTCGTTTGTGTCTGTAAATTAATGAGATTATTTTTAAAAATGGAATCTAAATGGACACACTTATAGTTCTATAATAGTTAACAACGTTAATTATGTAAATGGCATCGTTTAGACATAGTTATTAAAAAGTAACAGTCAACAATTTAACACTCTAAAACAATACAATAAATCTTTTTCTGATTTTTATTAGTGTTAGGAATTGAATACTTAAAATAGTTTTTATTGGGTCTGTTTAAAGATTTATTGTCTGAAAATTCACGCCAAGCACCCACTGTTAGCACTTTATCAATTCACCCGATTATCGTACCAACTGTTTACAGATTACAATTGATGGTTAGGAAACAATGAGCCGGTCAAGAAAGAGTTAGACTTACATCAGGGTTCCGTACCATGGCTTTACCAACAAAGTGATCTTCGGAGTACAAAATTCGTATAACACCAATTCATTGATATGAGACTGATGAAAAAAGCGATAAGTTCAAAAAGCTGCTGAGCCCCTTGGAAATTTGGGAGGATGATTGAAGAAGGTTTGGTTTTAAGGATAAAGATCCTGATAACCAATTAACCCAAGTAATTAAGATTTCAAAATTGAAACAATACACTCTACACAACATAAAAAATACTTTTTGGAAGAGATTCACTTCCAAATGAAATTTTTTCAAGATTATTGATAATGCGAAAGTTCGTTTGCAAAGGAAATGATCTGTAACAGACAGACGACCGGACTCAAGAATAATAGTTTAGAGTTTTTTGAGAAACGGAATTCTAATAAAGTTTATCTATAAGTGTTATCTACAAGCTCTACGCGAGTAAATTATTACGTCAAATGCGGGTGTTAAATCATATCAAATTATGTTACATTACCCAAATGTTGATAAATAGTTTCATGTCCTTCAAAGGAATGCTTACCTAAAACAAACGAAAAAAAAATATTTAGTACAAATATAATGAATTCACAAACCAATATACTTCAGTCAATATTTAAAAAAAAAATTAGGAAAAATTGTATTTTTCAATTATTAAAAACTCAAGGTAAAATAAAAAGTAATTCATAAAACAATAGCTTATACCGCTTCCCTCGCGTTTTATTGTTAATATGCATTCTAAAACTAAAAGCCTCAATTTAATTTCCCGCCGCTTCCAATACTTCAAATATGTATCGACACTTCCACCAAATTTAAAGTTCAATGAATATTCTAGAATTTTACCTCTCGTAACAAGATAAAATACTCGCCAGTTTTTTTAATCTAACCCCATGTTTTTAAAAAAAAAAGTTTCATCAAAATCGATGAGTTCGTTTTTGCGCGATTCTCGAACAAACACACAAACAAATAAACAAACAGACATTACAATTTTGATAAAAGTAGAGAAAAAACATTGAATTTATATTATCGATACTTTGAAGTTAATTTCTTCACAATTCAATAATTGAGCTTAATGAATTGAGAAGAACAATTGGAATTGAAGTTTGGAAAAAAGTCACTGCCCACTACTTCCCAGAAAGAGAACATTAAATGTTAACATAAAAACAGTTCGTAATTACTGAATTGTAATTATAAAACAAATAATATATGTCTGCAATAACTATGATGGTAATTACAATACTAAACTTGAAATTAAATTATAAGATCGGTCTCTTTACCCTCAAACAAAACAAAATAAAAAATGTCATCCATGAAAAAAAACCCTTTAATAAAAAAATAAATAAAACAATTTAATTTAATTAACAATATTTTTTTGTTCTTATATTATATTCTTTAAGACATGGAAATTAGTTCTTATACGCAAGCTGTCTTCTTGTCCATGTGTCATTCAAATGACAACCAAAAATAAAAAGAACAGAGGTCATAAATGTGAGAATTTCCTTCCCCTCTTCATTTAAAACACAAATAGAGAAAAATTTGTCTGAATTATTCCAAACAACTTCCATCCAAATTTCAAATATTTTATACTTAGTGGAAAGTAAATAAATTCGTAATAATTATAATTGCAATTGCAATAATTATAATCGCAAGAAGAATCAATTATTTTGTTCAATTATTGATTTGGTGACTGTCACCAAATTAGCTACAAACAACAGTAATTACAAACTTATTTCTGCTGATGATGACTACTGTGTAGTCGAAATACGTAATAGAAATAATTTAACCAAGAAGTGATCGATATTTTGTAATTTTAAATAATATTTAGTTCAAGTTGGTATTTAATAAAGTACTAAAAATTTTGCACGGAATTATATAATTAATTATACGTGTATTAACGATAAGTGTGTAAACAAATCTAAGAAGTCGTATATTATAATTGTTTGAATGATTTATTAATATTGCAAATGCGTATATTGTGTTAAAAATATTTTGATATAACCAAGCTTATTTCACGATTCAACAATGCCACGACATAGAAAATTGATGCTGGTAAATATGAAAAATTGAAGTAACTATCAACTTTTTATTCAACAAAAAAAGTAATTTATATGTTAGAAAATACAATTTCATAAGTAATTTCATAAGTTTTTTGCTTTTCAGTGCGATACTATTAAAAGTGTGTTTTCATAGATGTGAAAGTAGCACTCTCCAAAATGCGATATTCATCTGATTCGTTAGTAGTGTCGATTCCTTAACCGGTATTCATTTTTTCAGTTTCCTCAGTCGATTGTGCCGATTCTATTTTGAAGAAATGTTTCTAATAAACGTTCTTCGTTATAAAAAACTTGTGGCTACTTGGAACTGGGAGGTTATGCGTTCGAATCCCGGCATCGACAGTTTGTCAACTATTAAGAAAAAAGGGGGGTGGTTAATTGACTAAACTGTCGGCGTATGGACAAGAACGAACTAACCGGCTATGCTTGAGAAAGTTTTCTGCAGTTTCCTTCACGAACTCCAGATGAATATCGGCATAGTACCTATCAGAGCCGGCTGCAGCCGCACATCCTACCATTTCCTAGTCTACATACAAAAATTCCTTCCACTTCACTCACATCCTCACATCCTTAGGCATCACAATGGACCTTATGGTCGAAGTGTAGCCCGTCCAGAACAGCCGGTATAATCTATCTATCTAAGATGTAGTTGGATTTTTTCATCACCAGAAGCGTTCCAATCGTTTATAATTAAATACCTTCAAAACTTCCACATACACATAGAGATATGGAAGTGCTACAAAAATAAAATAAAAATAAATACAAAATAATCTCTAATTAATCTTTTTTTTTTCCTCGTGAATGAAAAGTGTAGCAGTAGTATCTCCAAAATGTATAAACACTTTTCATTTTGAAAATGATGACGACTGTTTTTCATACCACCATATGAATGACACACAGCGAAGAGTGTCATTCGTTCCACCATTCGTTGTGTTACACCATGTTTTGTGAACGAATGAACCCACACACACACACACACACACACACAGAGGCTCATGGCTAATGGTGTTTGAGATGAATGGTAGTTTTTCCAATGGGATGTGTTGTGTAATAGAAAATAGGGTTGTTAAAATAAATGTGATAAAATGATGGACGGACGACGGATATAGAGGGACGTACTTTACTTAATTGTGCTTAATTTAAATTGGTATTTTTAATTTAATTAGTTGATGTTGGTACATCATACTGGTGTTAGTGTTGTGTCACTTTCAAGTCACAACTTATGTCTGTGTCATTCAATATTATGTAATGTATTGTGGACGGTGTGATTGAAATGGTTTCATAAAATGTTCAATACTTGTTTTTGGGAATCAAACAAAATTTCAATCTTTATACAAAACTTTAGCCTTCTTGAAACATTTTGTATCGTCATATCTATCGAAGTTATCTGCTTGAAATAATGTAAAGAGGGCATCTATTCATCAATTCATTAATTCTTATTGATAGATAGATTGTAGAGACTGCCCAGGACGGGCTTCGACCATAAGGCCCATTGTGATGCCTAAGGATGTGAGGATGTGAGTGGAGTGGAAGGAATTTTTGTGTATAAACTAGGAATTGGTAGGATATGCGGCTGCAGTCCACTATGATAGGAACTATGCCGATATTCACTTGGAGTTCGTGAAGGAAACTGCAGAAACCCTTCTCAAGCATAGCCGGTTACTTCGTTCTTGTCCATACGCCGAAAGTTTAGCCAATAAACCGCCCTTGTTTTTTTTTAATAATTCACAAACTGCCGATATCGGGATTCGAACCCATAACTTCCCAGTTTCCAAGTAGGCATACTGCGGAGATATAATGCCTTAGACCGCTGGGCCACTTGGACTGGTATCATCAAGTCTTCATCAGCTCAGTTTACCTTATCAGCTCGTTTCGATCACAAAACCCGTGTGGCAATCGGTAAAACATGAATAAATCGCATAAAATTGAAAAATAACTGCTGTTTTGTAAGATCTTTTAGATGAAGTAACGATGAACAAAAAAAAAATACAGACGAATTGGGAATCATCCTCCTTTTTTAAGTCGGGTTAAAAAGGAAAAGATTTCTAAAATAAAAGAAATTGGTCAAATCTACAATGATGAACGATATAACATAAGAATTTGGAGTCCTTGAGAGTGTTTCTTTTTACTACAAGCTTTTATTTAACTTTCAATGTATGTATGTAAGTATGTATCTATGTTCGGGTCAAATCTTACAAGCTGAATTAGAACCACTTACTCTTATCCTACGGAGTTGAATTTTTACATGTTGGTCCAGTTCCGATGACAATGCATTTTTATGGTAAGCATGACAAGAATCGACAAGGGAAAGGGGTGGTTAGAGGGAGGGAAAACACAAAATTTGGTATATCTCTGTTAATATTGAAAATATCGAAAAACACATAAGAAGTAAAGTTGTAGAAAATAGTTTTACTATAAAAAGCTTGTTTTAAAAAATGTTTTTTAATAGAAACTTATTAAATAAATAGCTTTCTTTTTAAATAAATTAAAAGTGTTATTTCAAAAAATAACACTTTTCGATTCGTTCATTAATTTTTCTGAGTATAGTGCGTCCAAGCTTCTAAGAAGTTACTAAAAATTGAATTAAATCGTTAACGAGTTTTTACAATGAAGTGTCGAATCAACAAAACATTTTTAAGGGTTATCGATTCGTTTGGAAGCACTTTTCTAACCAATCATGGATTTTACACACTAATTGACAACTGAAAATATATTCCAAGATTTTGTGGTAGAAAGTTTTATACTCTAAAACTATTAATCTACACGTTTTTCTTAAATTTATAATAATTTCGCCTGTGTTGTGAAGAACTCAAACAAACTTCTGGAGCTTTTAGTTATGCTTTCGATGATTTGTGGCTTTCCATTTGAAGGTCTTTCGTTCAGAAGTTTGTAATAATTCCGATAATCTATGGATGAAATTCACAATAGAAGATAAATTGAACACAAAAAATGTCTAAATCATGTTTTGTGAAAAAAACTTGGTCACGTCGTATTTCAAGAATCCAATTTTAAAGAATGAATATCGTATAAATTAAGATATCTGAATCAATCACACTGTATGTACTTTTGCATATCCTTCTGCATTTAACACATCCCCTCTTAAACATTTAAAATTATAATACAAAATAATATATAAAGTGCTTGCTCGCTAGCTAGCTTCCTTGTAAGAGTTTGACTCTCCACCAACCAAACTCAACTCATTTCACCATTTTGGTGGTATACACTTTTCTTCTTGAACTCTGTTTGAGTATAAAATAATATGTCTAGTGAATGATATGAATGTTGTCTATCTTATATTATGTTAAATGTATATAATGTACCTACATATATAACTTAGAATATGTTCAAGACAAGTGATGCCTCCTTTCATTTCGAGGTGATGACAATATATACATATACATACATATATATATATATATATATATATATATATATATATATATATATATATTAGAAAGGTACATAAGTTTTGCACTTGTTTTACCCATTTTCAAAAAGCCTTTATATAAATTAACTTTCACAATACAATATTAAATATGTCATTCAACTAATAAAATATTACATATTATTAATATTAAAAGTCTAAGGAATAAATATACGTTAACAGGATGTCCCACTAAATTGTACATTTGGGGAACAATTTCTATTTCACAAGAATATTTTACATTAAGTCCAGCCAAATCATATCATTGAGATTTGATAAATTTCTGAATAGTATCTGCCTCTAAATCCGCTTCTAAGTTTTTGCATCTACATGATTTTTTTTATCAGGTGACTAAAAATAAGCTTTGATATATTTTGGTCTCTAACAAGCAAAATCACTGGACCAAAATTATCATAAACGATCAGTAGAAGAAACTGAATGGCAGGGGCAAATATGGAGGAAGTAGTAGGTTGCATTGAGCGGCGGGTTTATATCTGTGAATGTGGATAGTGCAGCTACGTTCAAGCAATCTGCTACGCTAAAATGATTTCTCCTAGAGTTCTCGACTGCGCAGATTCACTGGATAGACTAGCTAAGATGAAAAATGTCACCTTGATGCGGGTACCAGCACACCGCAGAGTTGCGAGCAATGAAACTATCGACGTAATCGCCAGAAAAACAGCCAAACTATATCTAAGAATAAGTAGAAGACAGATAACCTCTCCATAACGAATGTCTGGATAAGTCGACGAACAGGAAATGGAAACTTCTTCAGCAGGCTGTCAAACAAATGATAGCTGGGTACAATGCCACAGGGTCAACATGGCTTATCGGCAAAAACCGAATAGAGATAAACTTTTTGGTTGGGGTGTTTCCTAGTCACTGCAGGCCCAAAAAGCATCTATCCATTATGAGGTTGGAAAGATACATCATTCCACCTGCACGCAGAATGTTCTTACAAAGCCCGAGTGAGGTCGAAAGGGTTCGGCTCAACCGAAAAGTCTTAATCTGAGTGAATAACTCAAATAAACAAATTAGGCGGAGTGCCGTCATGTTATTAGCAAAGAGGACGGATAGTTTCGATGAGCTTACAATATATCCAAATCATCTCCAGAGAGATATGTAGACCGTTATTAATTTGTTCACAGTCTGGAAAGAGTCGTGAAGTTAATGACAAGTAACATTTTCCGGAAAAAAATTGCTAATGATTTAAAAAAACTACGTCCAAATGTCTAAGAAGAAAGCAACGAATATCATCCACAGAAAAATATGTTTATTATTTTAAATGGTGGCCATCGACACCCTGGAAAATTTAAAAGAAAATACAAATATTATATCCAAAAGTGATAAACTTGAAAAGCTGTATTTTTCATAAGTAAAAATTTCGTAAAAAGGCAATTTCTATTGAAAACATTAAAATTAAAATGGGAATAATAATGATTACGTTTAAAAGTCACATCATTTCAATTAAAATTAATTTTTGAGAATAAATTATGATGATTTTATTTTGTTGCATGTTATAAATAAAATTTAATTATGAATTATGAAATCTCTCACACACATTACTACCAAAACATTTACCAACGTATTTATTTACGTTACGTTACGAGACTTGATCATAAATATTATTCTTAAATGCGAATGAATTCAATGTAATAATAAGTAATCTAATTTGTTTCAATTTAAATCATAAAATATATTAATTCGCTTCTCTGTATGGTTACATTTTGTTACGAAACATGTTTGTTATACTTTTTATTTTTCGGAAGAAAATTTTGTTTAAAATTTACTAAATCATTAACGCAAGTATCATTTATTCTTATTTTAAATGAATCTTGGTCTGCTATGTCAGTAGAACCTTGGCTTTCTCGGATAGGAATCACTGAAGATAGATTAAAATAGCCCCTATTTCAGTATTAATGCAAAACATGTAAGAGATTGGTCAGGATTTACTTTTGGCTTGATCGGAGTAATAACGAAGTGTAATCGTTAATAAATTTTAGTTTTTAATGATAATCGGTTCATTTACAGTATCCGAAAACATAAACACTTCGTTGTTTATATTGACCTTAAGCCTATAATATGACCCTACTGACCTAACGCCTATATAGTTGTCTCAATAGAGGTTTAAATTCGTACCATGGCAAGAAGTTTAGTGCCGAATTTGTAACGGTTGAAAATATTGATAACGGTTGAAAATATTGAAATATTGATCGAAAAAAATGTTTAGCATAGGTGTTCGTGCAATGATCTAATTAGTCCATTTCCGCATGTTCGTACATGATACCTCAAAAACGACAAAAGATTACTTCTCCCGCCAGTAAAAGGGGGGGGGGGGATTATTCGTCTTTGAAAGCGTAAGAAAAGGAAAAAAGGCTAAAATGTTCGTTTCTAAAATTAAAATATTTTTGTTTGTAATTTTTGTCACAAACTTAGTATATACTGGGTATTTGAGCAATGAACACAGTTAATTGATATGTTCACTTGTGTTATTTAATATGACTAGTTTTGCCAAAATCAAAGTGAGACATCCCCTTAATAAAAATCCCCGTAAGTGTGATAAATTTAAACAGTAAATATAATGCGAAAATTACTTTTTTTTAAAAATGCTTGACCGTTGTTTCGATGATGCATTTCAGCCAATGTTTCCGAAATCGCTTCATCGGGAAAAAGTCAATAGTCAAAAAGTCAATCAAAAGAAAATACGTAAATTTTGACTTACATAAAAACAAATCTACGTGTTAAATACGATTTAAAATCCTTTAAATGTTATAAATATAAATAATTACGCACAATTTCATTAATTAATTAATTATCTGATTAATTTACAAAATTAACTAAACTATTTTTTTATATCAAAATTAATAACATAATGTAATAAAGTTTTCAAAGAACAGAGATAATACTATTAAATTTACATATGAATGCATGTGTATGTGTGTTTTACACATATATAAACAGACTAAGGTTATATGAAACGCAGGGGGGAAGAGAGAGCGGGTGACGATGATACAAGTGTTTATATATTTTGTGGGTGGCTGAAGGAGGCAAGGAATGAGAGGAGTACATATGTATAGATTTATTTATATATATGTGAATAATAAAATGAAACAAATGAATGGAATACCAACACAAAATTAATTACACGTAGATAATAAAATAAATATAATTATTTCAACTTCAAATAACAAAATAAATATTATTATTAGTAATGCATGGATTTGTGTTTATTCCATTTATTTTTATATCCTGTATATGTAAATATGTAAGGTATATTAAGTTTAGTCCCGACTTTGTAACGCTTGAAAATATTAATCCTTGACAAAAATACTTAAAAGGTATTCATAAAATGGCCTAATTCGGCCATTTCCACATGTCTGTCCGTCTATCCGTCTCTCCGGGAAACCGATAATTCAAAAACGAAAAGAGATAACGAGCTGCAAATTTGTGTGTGTGTTCTAGAGCAAAAAATTCATGTAAGGTCAAGTTCTTTAATGGGCAAAATAGCAACGGGGGGAGGGAGGATATATGGCATTGAAACCGTAAGAGATAGAAAAAAAATTTGTTTATGAAAATCCTAAAATTTTCTGTTTTATCAAAGATCTATCTTTATCGACTCTAGTTGTACGATGGGGACACTTGTGGAGTTCACCTTGGCGAAGATAAACCATCCTAATCATATAAAACATTAAGACCGATTTATTTATTGAATTAAAAAGAATCAAACTCCCCGATTCATTTAGAATAAATGAGATAAACACACATAATAAAATAATATTATAATTATTGTTATCTACTTAAAACAATTACATTTAAAATAAATAAATAAATAGACAGTCAGTACACAGTAAACTATATTTTGTGTGTAATTACAATTCAATTATTAATTTAATTAATAAAGTCCAAAGTTTAATATTATTATTATTATTATGATTATTCAATTCAATAATAATCATTATTATAATAAAATAATCCAAAAATACTCTCCATAATTTTCAGTTGAATAATTACAGTTTAGTTTTAAATTAAAAAAAAAAAAATTATTATTTTTAATAATATATAGTTTAAAATATTGATTAATTAATTTAATTATTTTAAAATACATTAATTTAGAAGTTTATATATATTTTTAGAAATATATACACATCGTATTTTCGAGAATTTTATATGAGGCTTATTAAATAATGTTGAGAATAGTTGTAGGATAAGAGAAGAAAAATCTCACATCTATAGTAACAGGCAGTTTTACGGGACCCCCTACACGTTCCATTATATTGCAAAATACTTGATATTGCGCAATATTGTATGAAGATTATGTCCTTGTTTAAAATTAATTGTGCAATGTTGAATAAATTTCTTTTTCAAAATTGTATAGTCAATTTTATTCGAAACATTTTCCCCAAAACCGAATGAGTACATAGTACAATAATACCCTTTGAAGTACAATTTTTAGACCAACATCTTCGTTTTGGTTCTTTTGGGATGGGAGCTACCGTCTGTTTCTGAGCTACCTGAGATGTTATGATAATGAAATGCATTAGATTTCTCACTATCTTGATGTCCATATATTATCATATTATATTATCATATTCTTCAATTGCCTTTTTGTAAACTAGCCTCTATTTTTCCATTGTTAGTATGGCGGTCTTTCGGTTATATTATACCCACAGAAGTGACTAGTATTATTTACTTAATAAGACAATTAAGTAATATGCCTGAATATTAATACCATTCTTTGATATCAAATTCTTGAAATGAAACATATTATTTCAATGCCAAATTAAGTAAACGCTAGTCACTTCCGTTGGTATAATAATAAAACCGACAGGCAACCTTATGAAACAATGGATAAATAGGCGCTAGCCTACAAAAAAAATTTTAAATATGGATTGATATACATATAACATTGAACGCCAAGGTCAAAGCGAAAATCTTCAAGATCTTCATTATATATCCCCCTCCGAACAAAACAAATTTTATCGACTTCCTAAGAAATATTCAGGTACATTGTTAAAATGAGCATCCTGTATATTTGAACTATGTATAAAAAAAAATATGTTTTTCAATTTAGATATGGTCAATCACTTTGTAGCCATTCTCTATTCATCCAAATATTATAAAATGAAATATAGAACATAAAAACATTAAAATGATTTGAAACATAATAAAACATAAATTGAAATAAATATTAAATACATAACATAGATAGTAGAGTAGATAGATACTTTACTTATATATTACAAAACATTTATATTAATAATAAATATTTATCATATTTTAATAACATTGAAATAAATTAAATTTAATATAATATATTTTTATTATTATTATTGTAGAACCTGTATATATATATATATATATATATATATATATATATATATATATATATATATATATATATATATATATATAATTTAAGTACATCATATGTTTTGTACTATACATAATATTTATATCAATCTCAATATAAAAATAATAATAATGCAAAAAATGAATGTGATAAATACGTCATACACCTCTATATAGAGAGACTGTTTTTTAAGGAGGTATTTTATCCATCGATCAATATATCACTTTATTGTATCTTTTTCGCTTAATAAACTCAAAAAGAGTAAACAAGTAACGAATAATGAATACCAGAAGCAGAATTTATTTACTTAACATATGACATGTTTCATTAATGTAATAGTAAAATCAATAGTTTTTTACGCAAATATATCGTTTTACATATGCAACAAATCGTATATTGAAACTTGAAGAGCATAAAGGCTCTATAATTTATATACTGGCCGTTTTTGATCATCAGACGTTTTTAAGATATCGTGCAGATAATGGGAATTTATTGAAATGCTTATTTGGGTCATAACATTTATGCTGTGATACTGCAGAAAAGATAAACTACAAATTATAGAAATGCTTGAAAAACACTCCAACTTGTACAAATAGACAGCTTAAGTGGCATTTATTATCAAAATTTTATTGTTGATTTGTACTGAAAATTTTAGAGTTTATTAACACACTTTTACAGCATTTACTTCTTCACAAATTCAACGAATGCATACAACTAACAACAAGTACCATAATAGCATATGGTATTTATAAGTAAAACTATATACGAATAAAGTTCCACTAGTAACTATTAGATGGACTGTCTAGACAAAACCACTTTATGGGAACTACATTGGTTACGTTTTTCAAGAGAATTCAAGAGAAGCCTGCATTCATTCAAATGATATTTAAAATTTAAAAGATAGAAAATTTTACCTTTCCACAAATGACTTGTTTCAGTATTACCGCCCGTGCTATTTGCGGCCTATTAGCAAATCCAATACTGACCTACTATCCTTTTGAAACATCCAAATTTAAGTGGGGTCTGTACATAGAGGTTATGATAATAATATGCAAAAATGTGAAAATAAAATTGTAGTATGTGAGTGTGTTATGTGTTGTAAGGATTTATAACAATTTTTTTTTTAAATATATATAAAATTTCAAATATTTGATTATAATAAATAGTGGTTGTGTTATTATATAACAGAACTATGTATGGAATATAAAATGTTAATGTATATATATATATATATATATATATATATATATATATATATATATATATATATATATATATATGTATGCATATATATATATATATATATATATATATATATATATATATATAAATAAAGCATATGAAAATTTATAATTTATTATTTTACACGTGAACAATATTAAATAAATATGTCGAGCGGCGGGCTAGGGAGTGGTGGTAGCCACTGTCGAAACTGTCAAAGCCTGAAATCTGTCAATTATGAAAGTGAACTAGTGGCTACTTCTCGTTGAAAATTGTATTCATTTATCGAAATGTGCATACAAACAATATACCTCGCTATTTGAGAAAACAGTTTGTGATTAAAATAAAACTCCATTTCCAATTTTCATGTAACCAACAGTACAACAAATTTAAGATTAATTTAAATAGAAAAATATAAATTCGGAAAGTATCGTAACCATTTTTCCGTTTAAATTTACCTTGTGTTTTCGACAACCACAAAATTCACTGATAGAGAAGATGATACAAAAATATTTCAATATAAGTACCATTCTAAAAAGCCAATTATCAAATTCAAACTTTAACTGTTTAATGGTCGGCATTTATCCGATTTCATACTTTGCGTTGAAATATTTACCATTTACCACTAACGATCGAGAAAAATTTTAATTTTACAATCGGAAAACATGACAAAGTATGAGTATAGTGTTAGAATTTTTCATTTATTCAAAAAATCGATTTCATTCTCTATTTTTTCAGCTATTCGTTTTATATGCACTAATTGATAAAATTTATTAACGTAATATAGAAAATAATAACTTCGTAGAAGAAAAAGTAATTTTAAATGAAATTTTATAACTCCTTTTTTATTACAAAAGAAATAATAAATTCATTGAAACTCAATATACAGGATTGCCCGTAAGTAGTCGAGTTCCATAAGAGGCTATAAGTAGAGGGTACGATTTTGGAACGAAAAGTCCTGAGACATTTTTTTAAAGGACGCACCGTTAATTAATTATTTATTAATTAAGGAAACTAGGTTGAAACCAGAGTTGAAAAAAGTGAATTTTTTTGATAATTCATTTTTGATAAAATTATCAATTTATGGTAAAATGTATTGCTTAAATTTTTCAAATTATTAATTCCTCGCAAAGTGCATTAATTAATTTTTTTTTTTTTTTTTGAAAAATGTAATAAATAAATTGTTTTAATAATAAATTTTAAAAAAATGCGCAAATTAAATTCGTTAAATTATAAAGTTTTCTCAAAAGTGCATTAATAAAATTATTTTATTGATTAACTTTTTAATCTCAGTTTCGTTCCAAAATCGTACCCTCTACCTACCCTTTTATGGAACTCAACTACTTACGGAACACCCTATATATATATATATATATATATATATATATATATATATTGTAATCATTGTAATACCAAACACTGAAAAATTGCAAACTCATCGAGCAAATAGGAGCATTAATATAATTTTTACGCTTTCATAAGTTTTTGAATTATAAAACTTGATTAAATGAAAAATATACGAAAAACTATTAATAACAAATTGTATACAAATTGTAAATAAATATATTGTTGCAACCCGATTGAATTAAGGCCTATTATATTTTTGTCTAAGGCTATAAATAGATATTGGTCCGGGAGACCAAAGTGTGTTTTCAGGATGATGAGCATCAAGCTGCTACTTTGTAAGTATCTTCGTTTTGACAAGATGTCCAACTTTTTTAATTATAAAATTTTGGAAAATGGTATCAAAATTTTCTGGAAGCCGTTAAACATTGAGGATGGGAGACACAGAGTCCATTCCATTGAATCTGTAGGACTAACTAACTTGATGCTCGTAAACTTTGGATGAACTTACTTAATTGTAAGATAATCAAGTGAAGACCAAAAAAAAATTTTCGTTCTACAAATTCAATGTAATGGACTCCGAGTCTCCCATCGTCAACGTTCAACGGCTTCGGCTGTCGATTGTTCAACGGACAATGTTCATCATCCTGAAAAAACCCTTTGGTCTCCCGGACTATATAAATTCCATCTGTGAATGCAAAATATAAAATTAGGCTAGTTTCTCTTGACAAGGCACCGGAATTCAATATAACATATTGATTTTCCTATTATAACAAAATCAGTCGACTTATTAAATCCGGTCACGGATAAATTTATGATTAAATAATAATCAATTTTATGGTAATTCGAAACATTAGGAGGAAAAAAGTAGGCATCGAGATAAAATTTAAATAATTATGTCTTTAAAACTCAACATTAAACAAGTAACCTTATGGAACTTAACAATATTTAGCTTTGACTTCAAATACTTGATATGAACAATCATACACATCTAGGACGATAATCGAACCCACGGCCTCTGGCATTATTTCAGCAGATGATTTCTCACCATCTGAATGCCAATGTATGATTAATTTGTTTATGTACTATTTACATATTTTTTAATTGTTTTTTTGTAAACTAGCGTCTATTAAAAAAATAAATTAATAATAAATTGACATCAAGATAGTGAGAGATCATATGCATTCCACTACCATAACATCTCAGGTAGCTCAGAGACAGATCGTTACTTAAATGCCAAATTAAGAAAGGCTAGTCACTTCCGTTGGTATAATATAAACACATCTAAATTCCAAATCTACTACCAAGAAAATTTCATTACTATTTGAGAAAAAACAGTGAAAAACTTGCAAGAAAAATAAATGGAAAATAAAAACAATAAATCATAATATGTATAACAGAAAATTCACAAAGAAAACATATAAACTCGTATATGTATAAACCAAAAATAATCGACACTCAAGCAGACAGACAGATAGACAGACGGACAGACACTGAGTGAGAGAAAACCGATTATTTAAACATTAAAATCAATTGAATGTTCGAAAATCTTAAATTATATACTCGAAGCACACACTCGAAGTACGCTATAGAAGAATGTGTTCAAAGTATTATTATTATTATTTATACAGATGAGATACTTCTTGTACACCATACTAAATTATAACAAAGTCATTATTTTCACCCAATATTACCCAAGTAAATAATAGATTTTGTGTGTGTATATATACATTATATATAGATATTTTAATCGCAATAGCCGAATTCGGATACTAATCGAATTTTCTACTCACAACGAAACATATGATGCATACTCATACTTATCTTGTACACTTGGTTTTGATGATGGTCATATGACAGAAACATATGTCTAATTGAATTGAATGAAATTTGATTGAATGAAATTTAAGGTAGTTGTCATGCTCATGGGCATAATTATAGAATGGTCCAAATTTATGAACAGTTATTAAGGGTATTATTATACACTCACACTTAATTGAAGTTCGAATGATTAGCATGGGGAGTAATGAAGACGACCCATTTTAAGCAGTATTTCTTCCAGTTTTTTTCCAGTAATAAAAAACGACACTTAAGAATCGTTTTCGACAATTATTGACCGTCTCATTGTTTAGTTATAACAACGCAAAGTGAACGCGTTTTGTTATAACAACGCATTTGTAAATATACGTGTCGGCATGCTGAACAGATACAACTTGACAACACTGCACGTCACAATACGTAGTATAGTGTCACTATACTATATGTAAACAACAAACAGTATATCAACTGGCGGAATATAAGCGACGTAACCGGATTGAAAGTTATAAAAATGTTAGGTAGTATTTGTATATACGTATAGAGAAGTATCGTATGTGCAACGTGTCCACCGGTACAGTCTTGGACTAAAATTATGGCTTATTATGTCGAAACTTCCGTTCTGGGTAAAAAAAACTCGATCGAACCGTCGAAATCTACAATTGTGAATAACATGAATAATGGTAGTTGCTCGAATCTTCAAGTAGGGAAAAGTAATGATCTTAATAATTTAAACAAAAATCTTTCCAATATAAATACATAGCTTATATATGATTTGGATATACACTGATATATCTGTATGTGTATATTATATTATTAATAGGAATCGTTATTACATTTCAAAGTTTGCCCCTATTCCAAGAACATTTGTTTGTATTTTATAGGAGTTAAATGTACCTTCATCGATTGAGATAAAGAGAAATAGATATTTTTTCCTCAACTTCATTACCCAATTTTCGCAATTACTTGCCTTAGTCAAAAGATTTCAGAAATTAAATTGTGTTTTAGAAATTAACATTTCCATATAGAGTTTTTATACCCAGTATATGTAAATATACCAGGGTATATTAGGTTTAGGCCCAACTTTATAACGCTTGAAAATATTGATCGCAGGCATAAATGTCCGTAGACACGATAACTCAAAAATGAAAAGGGATAACGAGCTGAAATTTTATGTGCATGTTCTAGATCTAAAAAGTAAGCTTAATCTGTTCGAATGGTGAAAATCGGACCATGTTTGTGTAAAATGGGCAAAACTGGCCATCTTTGAAAGCGTAAGAGTTAAAACAAACATGTAATGACAAAAAATGTTCCCTTTTTAAAAAAAAAAACAACTAGCAACTCAGAATATACTGGATATTTAAGCTATTAACTCAGTTAGTTGTTATTTTCAATTGTCTTTATTTTACTTTTTTATCTTCTTCTTAAAATTTTTATTGAAAAGATGAGAGCCATAGTTACCTCTCAATTAGTTCATCTCATCGATTGATAACTGTTAAAACATAAATTTTCATAGATCCCATATGTGTGTTTGTGTGTATTTGTGTGTGTACTCGAATAAAGCTTCTCTATCCACATTCTACATTTCGAGATAGAGTCTCCATCCATACAACAACAATAATAATCATAATAGTAATAAAACACATAACATACCAATGAACATGATAGTAAATGCTGAAAACTAACCATTTCTATCCTATATCCTCGACATAGATAGTATTATTGGAAAACCAATAAATCGAAATACGTTACATATTAACAAATGAAGTATGAGCTATGTACAAAGTGTCCTAAAATAGAAACAGACTGCGTACTGATAGTGTGCGTAAACTATTTGTTGTATGCAAAAATGTCGCACCTTTTGAAAGTTCAATATTTCAAATCAAACTGGTAGTTTCGGAGATAGGCAATTTTGTGGTCCATAGTACAAAGGCTCTCGCATATCGTCGTTTTCTCGTAATATCAACGTGAAGACCAAGCCATTGTAAGTCCCTTAGATAGATTGTAGAGGCTACCTTGGACGGGCTACACTTCGACCATAATGTCCATTGTGACGCCTAAGGATGTGAGAATGTTAGTGAAGTGGAAGAAATTTTTGTGTATAGATATTCATCTGGAGTTCGTGAAGGAAACTGCAGAAAACCTTCTCAACCATACCCGGTTACTTCGTTCTTGTCCATACGCCGACAGTTTAGTCAATTAACTGCGCAGATATAGTCAATTACTGCGCAGATATAACGCCTTAGGCCGCTCGGCCACTTAAAGTCCCTTAGAGCTACTTAATAATTTACTTTCTGGCAAGTTCCTAGACATTTTTATAGCCCGTTATATATAGAAAATCCGTCAGTTGTTTGCTCATCATTAGTTTTTCGGAGAGTGTGGTTTACTTTCAATGGTTGAATTTTGGAAAAATCATTTCTTTACAATCACGATTTTTTTTACGTTCAATAGTTTGAACTGTAGTTTGATATATCACCAATCAGCAACTCCTTTTTTATGTATATTATGTATATTGAGGTAATAACTTGTAGTTAATGTATTGCCCATTTTATTTGTTACATCCAGTATATATTGGTTACAGTAGCAGTAAATGATTATTTACATTTCTCTAGAAAATGTTTGGTTACATTTTCATGATGCTTTACTCATCATCATCACCAGTATCATCTATCCTATCTATCTATATATATCTATCCTATACTCAATGAATAACCATTTGGAATGAACACAGAGGAGGACAAACAGACCTAGAGACCTACAGGAATGGTATTGACGGACTCTTTACTCCCAAGTATGGAGAATATGGTTACTGATAAATAGTTTCAATTTGTAATGTTTCTACATATATTCATATTAATGTTTACATTGGACATATGATATATATTATTATACTAGAGATGAAACACGTTGAAAAATCAACGATGCTGTATGAAATTTTTGACCAAATAGTTTTTGAAAATTGTCATTTTTTATTTTGACGTTATTCAAGAAAAAAGTATACGATTTATTTAGGATTTTTCTTTATGGAACATTGTAATTATTCTCTGAAAGGTTTTTGGTCTAATTATTCAATTAGTTTTTCAAAACTCAAAATTTTTGAAATGTTTTCTAAAGGTAAGTTTAATCTAGCCTTCGTTAAAAACAAGTTTTTGCAAGTCTACTACGTAGCTTTAAAAGCTAATTATTTTGAATGATTTTCAAACTTTCAGTTTCATTTTGCTCTGAAGTTAATAGCTTAAGAAAGTTGGCTTTATATTTTAAAAAGTTAAACCGTCTTGAAGAACAAATTTTCTGGTATGGCTTTTGAAATACGTTATAACTCGGACAGAGGACATTTGACGAATACATGTCAAGATGTATGTGATAATCGTCAAAAATATGCTCGATTTTATGGCATGCAGACGGAAAGCAAACAGACAGACTGATTGAATAATACGTATAAGGATAGACATTTAAAGTAACAAATATTATTTGAAGTACTTAAAAAATGTATAATAAAATTTTATATTTCGCAAAAACTATTCAAATCAGACAAACTATATTCGCTCAAGGAAGCAACGGGGTTTTCACAAATTTCTAACTCCAAAGCCAAAAAGTTACCTTAGTTTTCCATAAATAACTCGAAATATATTCAAATTGCCACCAAAAAAAAAATTATTGATTCAAAGTTGTAGACCACCAAAATTTCTACCAAACACTCCAAATGAATAATTCGTAGAAAATGAGGAGATTTTTCAGAAGTTATTAACAATTGAAGTAATTTTTTAACTAATAGTTTCAACACATCGTTTTTCTAGTAAACAAATAAATTTCGTCTCAGCTTTTTAATAACGCCAAAGGAATATAACTTCTAGCGTGCGTACATATGTTTACAAACCAATTGTTTATATTATCTAAAAGTTATATTATCTAAAATCATTAGCATAAGTCATGTTTTCTGAAAGTTTAGTTTTCAAGTGACGTTAATAAACCAAAATTG
Source organism: Nineta flava (assembly GCA_963920215.1). Lineage (NCBI taxonomy): Eukaryota > Metazoa > Arthropoda > Insecta > Neuroptera > Chrysopidae > Nineta > Nineta flava. The sequence goes on along the minus strand of OY986043.1, from coordinate 83,949,780 downwards.
TATTTATTATTCATACTTACAATCCTGTACACCAACTACCTTAATATACAAATATTTAACATTTACTAATCAAAATAAATATGTTTTTTCATAAATAAATTTAAAAAAAAACAAAGTCATTTTTTATTTGAAATAAAATTAAGTGCCAAGTTGAATGACAGTTTAAAGTTGTCACTATTATATATAACACACATTAATAAAATATAATAATCTATCCCAAAAGAATCATCCATTTTCTAGGTAAAACCTTCTTTACTTTCTACCTTCCATCTAATATATATATATATATATATATATATATATATATATATATATATATATATATATATATATATAAAATAGAGAAAGAGGTATATAGAAATAATACCTTTATTATATTTTAAAGATACCTTCCAGATAGTAGTAATATGACATATAATGTTATATCTTTTAGTCATGTACATTATAGGAGTGAATAGGAGAGAAAAGTAAGGGGCATGAGGGAGAGGGTGTTGGCAAGGAGGAATAGAGTGAGATCTCTGCTATAAGTGCAATTTCATGTGATGCATTTATAATCAACTTTAAAATGTCTGTGTAAATTGTATTGTCTACTAACATGAAAATATTATAACCTTATGTGTTTGGTGGGATATTACATTATTGCTATCTTAAGGTGGTACGATTACGATACCTGATTGGGAATGATGATTTTGTGTGTGCAATAATATAGCTGTTAAATCATACATTTGTGTAGCATACATACAGGTGTTCAAGCTATTATTATTATTATGGTTATTCTAATCTTTCTCCTATGCGACAGAAAAGTAGGATTCTATTTTCAAAATTGTATACTTGATGTACGCCTTATTCATTCGTTTTACAGCCGACTTTTAGCCGAAGCCCTTTTTTTCGAAAGCTGAAGGAATAAAGTATTTTTTAAATCTATTTGCTTTTATAATCTACTTTTGTGAGGGGCAAAATTTTAACATTGTCCAACAGAAAAAAAAAATTGTCACGGTTTTTGAGTAAATGATGTGCTATCTAACAGATTTTATGAGTGAACCCAAAATTTTCCCGCGTACCGGGAATGTCTATAAAGGTAACCATAAAGGTCGAAGGTAAAAACAGTTAGCACAGGAATTTTCAGCGTTTCCACTTCCAGTGATCGTACTGCATTATCACAGGAACTAAAATACATGCAATTCCTTTGTTTTGTTATACGTAGAAGTGGGCACATGTTGTAAAAATAGTGTTTTATTATTCAAATGTATTTTAAAAAAATAATACAAATATTAAAAATGAATTTTAAATAGATAAAATAATTTATCAACCACCAATTGAATTATTAATGAACTTCCGTAATGATAAAATCATTTCAAAATTATTAATAAAATTATTTCTATTAAAAAGTTTTAATGTACACGGTTTTTCCATTCTGATAACTTTATCATTAAAAAAAACAGGTTATCTTCGTGGATTAGTAGTCACGGCCTGAATCACAATTTCTTTTACTTCATGGACGCAGTGATTCCGATTTTCTACTCTCATGGAGAATAGAAGCTTGTCACTTTTTTATTGCGACGACCATGCTATAATACACCATTCGTATAAAGCTTAATCGCTTGTTGTGTATGACGCAAAAAGGTATCTATATTCTATGCCCTTAAAAATCCGAGTAATTGAAAACAAGTATTGAGTCCATGAATCAATCAGGCATGATGTGAAAACATATCCTATATGCAATGATATATACTTATACTTATAAGTATATATCATTGACTTTATACAATATCAATGATTATTCATATAAAATGTTAAATTCCCATTTAAAACACGAATGCCAATGATTACCGACTGTTACATACTGAATAGTGGATCGTTACTATGACTAATCTGAAATTTCATTTCACTCCCAATATGAAATCATACTTGCATAGCCTCGCTATGCCGGTTGTTTAGTTTACATCTTCGCATAGCAGATCTCCCACGAGTATGAGAGAGTACATATGTATACATTAAGCAATGTGTATGAGAAGGAGGTCTTATAGGTTTGTTTTCTTACTTAAAGTTAAACTGTTAAACAAAAACTTTCAACTTTCGCAAATTCCAGAAATAACAAAGATTCGCGGAATTTTGCAGCTATTTACACTATAATTCACTAAAAAATATAAGAATGTTTTCACAAATGATTGAATAACAATGATTAATGAGTTTTACAAAAATGACCTTGATAAACATATTATTATTTTAAAAATAATTCTATTGATTTACTCATCAAATGTGAATTTATTATTTGTAGTAGGAGAGAAGAATCCTCGGATGATCAATCAAACATTTAATTTACATTTATAAAAACATAAAATTTTTTAAATGAATATGACATTAATTAATTAATAATAATTATATTGATCATCATACAAATAAATTAAAATTTTTAAACAATATATTTATTGTATTTAAATAATTGGTATTAATTTTGAAAAAAATATTACTTGATAACATAAATTTGGTTAGTATTCAAAAACAAGACATTCAAATCCAATATACAGTGTGTTTTAATTGTATTGAGATTATGGGATTATGTATTTTAAGATGTATAATAAGAAACATTTTGCTATTTTAATTTCGTTTTTTAATATATTTGTTTCTATAACAGCTTCTAAGCATTATCTGGCATATTCTGATATTTGGGGTTTGTGAAATTTCCAAATATTTATCAGTTTTTCAATCAATTTCCGCTTGTTGGTTATCATTTCTTTGGCAATTCACCTCTTGATAATCTCTAACAAGCTTTCGGTAGGATCCATATCAGGAGAGATATATCATGCATAATCGTGAGTTCTGGGTCTTTCAAGAATCATTTCTAATTGCGTCTATAACACTAAATTGTAAAGAAGTTGATTGCTCCTAATAATTAGGCAAACCACTTTAAGAAACTTGAAGATTTTTTTCCCTCATACAAAATTAGATTTAAAATTTGAGCTGTTTATACATTCGGATTTAAAAGCAAATATAATTCAGCTCTTAGTGGATTCGAGATCCCTTCCCCTGTCATTGGATGGAGTTTCGCCATTTCTTTAAACAAATATGTTAAATAGTGAAAGAGCTATATAAATGTAATATAAAATGATGCAACGAAAAAAACTTGAAACTGCAATGTTTACGGAAGCAATCAGCAGAAATGGTATTTTTTTGGAGTATCAGTGGGTCTCAAAATGTAAAGATCCATAAATCACTGTATACAAGAATAGATAATTCGGAGAACAGAGAGGTTTTACGAGTCTCTTTGTGTCATTGAAAAAAGGTTGATTAATTACTATAATTAATATTAATATTCTTTGTCTTAAAACATGAAAATTTCCTAGAAAAACCAATAGTAATTTTTAACACATACATATAGATTTTCATTAATATTATTTCAGCCTGGCTATAGTTGGTTTTGAGTATACTAAAACTGGCGAGCGGATCGTTTATTTGAGAACGTGTAAAGAGCCCTTGATGCCTTACTAAACCTCCAGAATTCTCCGATTGGCTTTGGATTGTGTATTTACACATCTATGCCACCCGTACTCAAGTTCAAAAATGCCTGATCGGTATCAAACTGCATTTACTATTTTTTAGATCTCATAATTTTAAATTAAGTTAACTTTTGGGTTTCTGGTCCAACCAGAAGCGTCATAAAATTAAACATAATTTAATATGTAATGACTCAGAATCAATTTCAATCAGTTGAAATTCTTGTGATTAAAATTTTGGATTACTCAGAACTAGCAAATTGACGAGTTTTCTTTGATACTGAACGAGTGTGGGGAGTTTTTGTGATCCTTCAAGAAAATGTAACACTCGGTGATTCTCGTATACTCAAGATCGTGTGTAACCTACGCAAATAATAATAATATTTATAACATATTTAAAATAAGTAATTTTTTTTTCAAAACCAGTTTTTATTAAATCTATCTACTTCATAAAGATAATTGAAAATTTTAAAATACATTATGTTTAATTAATTTAAAAAGCACACGTAACAAAAAGCTACCATATAATATATATACAATACATACATATATGAGTTTTAGCTACTTTTAAATTGGAAGTTTAATAACCTTGAAACACGCTATAACCACACAAAATATGTATATGAAAACTTAAATTACAAATGAAATTTAATTTAAATAAACGCCGTATCTTAGGACACGCTATCAACTGTAGTGTACCAATGTGATTATTTGTTTTACGTCCCGCAAATATAGTGAAATATATAATAAAACAGACCTAGGTAAGATTGTATTTAAATTTCTCACCATTGAATTTTCCAAAGGAAGATGATGAAAAAGTTCTCCTATAAAATAAGTTTCCTTATTATGAGGATCAATTACAAAATTTATTCTTTGTAGTCAGGCCTTCGAGATTAAATAGAAATCAATTTCTAAAAATACAAATACCTATTTTTATTTTTGGCTAATTCCATTCTTAAGACATGTTCAGCACACAGTATTGAAGGAACTAATACAGATTATTAATTTTATTAAGATTGGATTAATTTCGTTAGCGTGTGAACAGACACGACATATTTATATAACATATAATAGTAATATATATACTAAATACTTTTACAAATAATATTTAATATAAATAAAACCGGATTATTTTTGTTCATTATCAAATTAATATTAGTAATAATAATTATCATCAATTTTGTCATGTCATATTTTTATTTCTCATATTATTATTATTATTATTATTATTATTATGATTATTTTATTTAATAAAAATAAAAAGTTAAGTTATAGTTAAAAGAAGTTAAGAAATTAGAGGTCATTTATAAAATATAATGAAAAAAAAAACACAATATAAAATGCGTTTAGTGTGTGTATTTTTTTTTTAAATAAACTAGTTTTACTAAATTGTTTTGTTGTCTGCAGTGGAACTTTTGTTTTATTTCTTTTAATATATATATATATATATATATATATATATATATATATATATATATATATATATATATATATATATATATATATACCGAATGTCACAAAAGAAAGTGTGTTACGTAAACATGTAGAAACATGCAGTTCGATCCGAATTGGCTAACTACAGTGTACATTAGATTAGATAAGATTCGACTCACGAGTTAGTCATATAAAGAGCTTTTTTCACAGGCTAAAAATAACGTTTTTTAATAAATCTCGAAATTTAAGAATTTTTGACCGTTTACATTAGAAGCATGTAAAACTTCATGCCCGCCCAACTATTATCTGTTACATTACTCAGAATTACAGAAATTAAATAAAAAAAACTAGGAAAGTAAACATAAATATTTCTTAAATAAATATTTTTTTTAAATCGCGTTTTACCGTTTCGTTTTCAAAATATAATAGTTTAAAAATTGTTTTCTTTCAAAATTATATTAATTTGTTTATAAATATATGTATGTTAGAATATATATATCTGTATATGCATTTATTCTATAATAAAACCAAACCGGTCCTGATTATACAAGACAATGCTGGAACTACCTTAACCAATAATAGAACATCTTATAGAACAATATTTTAAAAAATTCAAGTATATAATGAGACAATATTTAACTTGTAGGTTTTGATTAGGTCTCTCCGTTTGCTGAAACAATTAACCATATGTGTAAGAGTACCCTTCCGAAATATAATATTCAAATAGGTACTAATTATAAATAATAATAATAATAATAACCAACGCGCATGTTTAAGTTTTAATTAAAATATTCTGTAATAAATAAATAAAACAATAAAAATAATGAAACGAAACGCACAATGTATTCGAACGCGAGTATTTAAGGGTTAATTAAATATTCCAATCTAAATAAAACAATAATGAAAAATATTAAAAGTGAGTTTATATCCAACACCCATTGTGTTTTTTTTTTGTATATTCAAATGAAACCATGCAGAAAGGCGAATATTTGAAAGGGAGGACATTCAACAGAGTAAATATTGAGGCAGAAATGTTTTGCATCAGTTGGCTCTTTGTTTTAAGCGGTAGTGATTGTAAAGAATTTGTCATAATGGGAAAAGCTTGCAGACATATTATGATTAATATGTTTTTTAGTTTGTTAATCACTCTTTGCTATGGAGTGCATTGCACTACCATAACATCTCAGGCAGATCAGAGGCAGAGCGCTGGTCTAGAATGCCAGTGGTGATAGGTTCCATCGTGGATGTGTGAGATTTTTCATATCATGCATTTGATGTCAAAGAATGTTATCAATGTTCAGACATATTACTTAAATGTCAAAGTATGTAAACGCTAGTCACTTCTGTTGGTATAATATAACCGAAAGGCGACCATACTAACAATGGATATACATAGACACGCTAGTTTACCGGTTTTAAACTGTGGACTAAAACAAATCCATTCAGCGTTAGTGGGATTCGAACAAACGACCTGGTCATTGAATACCAAGAACGAAACTGATGTTAAGGACATGCATGCATGAAGCTTGATAGTAGATAACAAGTTTTTTTAGTGAATTGAATAGCTGAACTATGTAGTTATCCCCCCTCAAAAAGTTAAAACCTGTTGACGATCATTTAAAAGATTAATTATCGATTAAAAATCAAACTTTTAGCGTCTTTTGAAGAACAGAATTGTTTTGTACTTAAAATTATAATAACTATTTTATTAAAGTAAAAAATACCATAATATATAATGTTTATAAATATACTTTCAAATATACAGTTTATATAATTGCAAAAAAAATGGTGATGACGAACGTTTGAATTAATTATTTAATAAAATTAAACAAATTTTGTTAGGTTTGTTTTTGCCACCATATTTTGAAAACTAGCGACAGCACACAGTAAAAAAATCTACACATACATACATATACACATACACACTGTCAAATCAAGATCTGCCAAATCAAATCAAGTCAATCAATTTCTAATTAACATTTACAGAAATTTTACAATAAATACTTTTAAAATATTTAGAGCAAATAAAAAAGGTTACAAATCGTTGTATGATTTTAGATATACTTTACAACATTTTTAAAATCCTAAATAAATTTTATTAAACGTCCTAAACATCATCTTTTTTGAACACATTGTATGACGACTAACCTACATAACTTAAGAAAAATAAATCATTTTTGTCTGTTTTTTACTGATTCACTTAGTACTAAACGATAACTGTTTAGTCTTTAAATGTCACTGTTAAATAATTAATGTTTAAATTGATAACGACATCTCTATAATATACAATTGAAATTGTTATTTAATTTTATGTGTGCATACATACAAGAGTTTGATAAAATACAGAAGAACCTAACTTCACAGACACGTAATCAAATTTAATAAATGAAATTATATTATGATTATTTTTTTATGTGAGTGAATACAAATATAATTTACTAATGACAATTTGAAGTAACAACAGAAGGAAAAAAAACTCCATGATGTCATGGTCTACTGATTATAATTTGTTTTTTTTTTTTAAATAATTATCTAATTATCATAATAAAAACTATATAGTTATTATTACATTTTATAGGAAAAGATAAAACACTAAACGTAAATGCGGCATCATGTATTTGTTAAATCAAAACGTATTTGTTTGATTTATCAAATGAATGACAGTAATTAATTATTTTAACACGACCGAGATTTCTAAATCAATGAAATAATAAAAATATTGTGGGTCAGCAGTATAATCTTGTTTCATTGAAGATATGAACTGTTGAAATTTATAAATGGACAAGAAATCATATAGGTAAGCTAATTATTTATAGAGCTTGTATCTATCTTCTTAATCAGTGCGTGTAATGTTTATTTTACCTGATACATACGTGTGAATGTATAGAAACACGATTTGTGTATTACAGTCCAGTGTATGGTAAATTCATATATATCTCCTATAATCTATAAATATTTACAGATGTTTAAGATGAAATTGTGACGAAACTATTAGGATTATAAAATTTCAAATTCGCCCCAATACCTATATCAGTTTTTGTATTATAAATACGTATTTCGACTACAAAGTAGTCATAATCAGTATAAATTAGCTAGTCGTAATTTACATCTTTGACAATTAGAAATAGATGGAATATAGAGATCAATTGACAAAAATTAAACAAAATGAATTAAAATAAAATTAAACAAAATGAATTAAAATATAATAAAATTTTTTGAAATTACTCTTGTTAAAATTGTTTTTATTCGATTTACACTTTTTAACATTCCTGTTATTAAAATCACTCTTATATTGCCTCAGGACATGTTATTCGTTGCTATAGACTAGGAATTGGTAGGAAATGCGGCTGCAGCCGACTTTGATAGGAACTACATGCCAATATTAATCTGGAGTTCGTGAAGGAAACTGCAGAAAACCTTCTCAAGCATAGCCGGTTACTTCGTTCTTTTCGATACGCCGAAAGTTTAGTCAATTAACCGCCCCTTTTTTTTTTAAATAATTGACAAACTGCCGATGGCGGGATTCGAACGCATAGCCTCCCTGTTTCCAAGTAGACATACTACGCAGACGTAACGCCTTAGACCGCTCGGTCACTTGGACTGGTAAAAATAGTCATAATCATATCTGGAAACTTCATATCCAACGACAATACAAAATAATTTTCTACCCATGGTTGCTGGTTCATGAACCTCATCACTCACGTTGTTAAAAACATATTCGTCGTACGTACATACATATATACAAAATTGAACGTGATAAGACTATCTAAAACCCTATGGTACGAATCTAAACGATATCGTTCCAGCCATGATATTATCATAATAACTTAGCATATTGCATATATAAAACTTAAGAACCCGACGATCTCCTCTGCTGTATTTAATCCATGTTGTCGTTGATAACAATGATAATCCTTTACATTAAGACAAATTACTCTGGTTTCTTTTTTTTTCACATAGAGCGCAACTTATACAGGATGTCCCTCCACAAAAATAATCGAACGCAAAATTTTATTTCTTAATCAATAGATATTTTCCTGTAAATTTCTACAGTAACTGTTTCGGCCTATCCATCCATTGTTAGTATGATTGTCTGTTCGGTTATGATGTACTAACGAAGGAGACTATTCCGTAATCAACATTTGCAATCACAGATCCTTCGTTACCAATATCAAGGTATGTTACATGATATGAACATCATTCATTTTCCACTTATTAGTGACCACTACTGACCTATTACGTAAGCTTGTTCAACCGTTACAAATACCTCATAGGTTAAATAAGAATAAAAGATATGGGGCGGTAACCTGTTTTTTTTTAATAAATCCCCATAAAATATTCTTATTTCCACTTTTCAATAAAAAATTGACTGTTGGAGTTTTGGAAAACTTCAAATGCCATACGACATATTTCTTATGAAATTCCATCTCATATACAATCTACTACTGCAGCAATTTCGGTAATGGGTGGGTGGACAGCCTGTATGCAGAATTTAATCGAATCCCCACATATATTTCTAAACTTCAGCTTAGTTCAAACGTAGTTAAGTTTGTGATACCCCTTTTTTCAACTCTTATCTTTCTATTATTGTCGGTTGTAGAGTATAGCAATATTTACAGAGTGTTTCAAAAATTTCTCAAGTTTCATTTTTTCGTAAATTGATTAAAAGATGAATAACGAGTATTTTTATACGCGGTATATATATAATATATACAAGAGTATATTAACTTTAGCTCCTGCTTTGTAACGGTTGAAAATATTGATCACAGAAAAAAAATTTCGATATAGGTGTTCATAAAATGACAAATAATTAGTTCATTTCCGCGTGTTCATTTGTCTATCTGTCTGTCCTAACGATAACTTGAAGCGATAACGAGCTAAAATATTGTGTGTGTGCTCTTGAACTAAAAATAAAGGTCAAGTTCGTGAATAGGCAATGATTAACTCACATAACACGAAAATAGAATGAAATTCAGCATATATGAGGAAAATTTATACAAAGGAACAAGAAAATCGCATTCAATTGACTATTTGTTGACCAGTTTAAGTGACCAGTATATTTTGATCCGATCAAAATAAACCCTTTAAATTAATTTTAATTCAAATCCTTGTCTTAGGATACTTTATTTTATTTATTTGGGAATATTTTAATATTTAATTTTTTAAAACTTGACATCCATCTATTGTGAGTATGGTTGCCTGTTCGGTTATGTTGTACTAACGAAGGTGACTATTATCCTAGTCATTGGTTATATTCTTGCACACAATTCTTCTTATGAAAAAAACATACACATCTTGAATGGGGATCGAACCCACAATCTGTGACTAACCAAATCAGTGCTCTTCCAACTAAGCCACCGATATGCTCTATAGGTGTTCTATTACTAGTCTTTGTTTTGAACTATTTACATATTTAATTGTATTTTTCTTTTAGTATACGTATTTAATTGTATATAGAAGTAAAACTCTTTCAATAAAGAATAGGATAAGATAATCTGAAACATCCTGTATATTAATGTACTCCATAACTACTACCTACCCGTATGCAACATATTATATCATATAATGTTATATTCAGTTATAATATAACCGCTAACATGCCTTGAGTAGCCCGCGGCATATGCATGCATTACAGTTATATACATACTCATATATACATACATACATACACACACATGTGCTCTAACCAACCAACCCTATCTACACCCGGCTTAATGCTCAATGCACACAACAATATATCCAGGCTAGGATATACTACACCACTCCAAATAGTGTAATCGTTGGTACATACAGCTTGCGCCTTGGTATACAGACCATTTTCAAAAGCATTTCTAATAGAGAATCAATGTTAAATAAATAAATAAAATATTTACTATAAAACCATACATACACATACATACTGAAACTGAATGTCTGGACTGGAATATTGGGTGACCATATTACAGGACCATTCATCATTGACGGATCTTTAGATTCTCAAAAATATTTTAGTTTGTTACGAAATAATATGTTGCCAACTGTTAGAGCTCATCCTAATTTAGACCTAGAACCTGGATCCAACAAGATGGTTGCCCTGCACACAATGCCAGGACAGCAAGACTGTTCCTGGAACAAACTGTTGGAACCTTCAAGTGGCCACCCAGATCACCAGATCTATCTCCTAACGACTTTTTTTTGTGGGGTTTTCTCAAAACACAGATCTATTCGCAGAATAGGCCTGAAAATTTGCAACAATTAAGGCAAAGAATTGTTGATAATCGTGCGAATATTTCTCCTCAAGTGCTAGAAAATACACGGGTAGATTTCGACAAGCGACTCGGATATTGTTCAAGATGGTTGCCCTGCACACAATGCCATGATAGTAAGACTGTTCCTAGGACAAACTTTCCAGGAACGATTTATGAGTGGTTTTGGAACCTTCAAGTGGCCAGCCAGACCGCCAGATCTATCTCCAAACGATTTTTTTTTTTGGGGTTTTCTCAAAACCCAGATCAATTCGCGGAATAGGCCTGAAAATTTCCAACAATTAAGGCAAAGAATTGTTGACAAATGTGCGAATATTTCTCCTCAAGTGCTAGAAAATACACGGGTAGATTTCTAAAAGCGACTCGGATATTGTTTAGTAAATAATGGAGGAAAATTCGAACCGTTGGTTTAACTTTTTTTTTTGTCGGAATTCTATTTTTTTGTCTTTTTGAGGGTTTGTTTTTCTTTTAAGTTGTGTGGATTGTTATTTTATGTTATACCGTTAATAGAATACTAGCATTTATTTTCTAATATTCCACATACAAATAATAAGGGATATTCAAAATTAAAAAGAATTTTCAATTGTTAGAAGTAATGCTAAGCTCCTTTATCAAGCATATTGTGTATAGTTATTATAGTAAATAATATTTAAAATTGATACTCTATTAGCAATGCTTTCTAACACGTACGGTAGAACACACAGATTGTATGTATGTATAGAATATACAGTTCGGTTCTTCCTCTATCTATTTGTGTGTATATGGTACTCAACATCTATTAAATCTATGCAGTTTATAATTCAGTTTAGTTGTTATTTAGATAAATATTAATGTGCGATCAAAAGTAGTAGATCCCTTCGTACAAAAGTTACAATCAATAGTGTTCATAAATTTTCATTTGTTTAAGTTATAATTATGACAGAAAAAGTTTTATAATCAATTTGTTGGGGAAATGAATTCATAATTATTCGGAAGAATAAGACAAACTACTTTTGGGTCATGTGTAAAAAGCAGAGCTATAATCTCTACACTTGGTAAATTATGAATGTAAGGTAATTATTGTTAGAAAGCATGGAATGTTTACCCCAAATATAGTAGGTTTTAAAATAAATTTCATGAAAATCGAATAGCATTTGGCTAAATTAATCAAAAATTTGATCTTTTATATATGGTGACATCACCAAAATTCATGAAATTTAATTTGCCCCAGCATGACCAAATTTTATCAGATTTTAAGGATTTTAGTACGTCATTCTATAAGCCATATTTTACCGATTTTATGCAGAATTCAAAATCTCTAGCCGATTTCAAAAGAGGTAACAGTATGGTAAATAATGATAGAAATGGAATATTTAACACAAAAATAGTGGGTTTTAAAAACTTTACATTCAAATCAAACAAAATTAGGTTAATTTATTCAAAAAATTTGATTTTTGTACATGATGACGACACCAAAATTTCATAAAAATTAATTTTAGTCTAGCTCGGCCTAATTTCATCCAATTTTAAGAATTTTGGTATGTAATTCTAATAATTTTGGGTCATATTTTTCGAATTCTATGTCAAGTTTAAGATATCTCTCTAACTGACTTCAGGGAAGCATCATAATCGTCTCTAGATTTAATTTTGAATGTATAACTATACTATGTATCATCCCAAAATTTATTTATCACGGTATCAACTGAATTTGATCAAATAATAAAAATTAATCTCATCAAAACGTAAGAGAAAGCTGTATTCATTTTATTTTCATTCAAAAAGCTCTAACTTCTAAAGTGTACACACATATATATAAATATATATATATATATATATATATATATATATATATATATACATATATATATACATATATATATATATATATATATATATATATATATATATATATATATATATATATGCTTATAAAACATATCTACATGTATAAATCACAATTAAATCAAAGAAACCCCTTTTCAAAACTATATAGATATGAAAAGCTTTCTCATATTATATATACATATAAACAATATTTTGATATTATATATAATATCTAATATTAATATGATTTTCTTACTTATATACCAGATATACATATACTATGCATAAATAAACTTTACTTAATAATAATAGATATAATTATTAGAAATATTTATCAAAAATAGAACAAAATGTTACTAATTGCAATCAATTTTAATTTGATCATATTAAAACAAGTTATTAGAGTGTGAATTTCGAGGTAGACATGGGATTTCTAAGATCCCTAAAAATATATTCACAAATAATATCTGGGCGACAGAATAAAATGGAGACAAACAACTTCCATATGCGAAAAAAAATGTATACAAAAAAAAAATCTTTCATCGAGTTTTCTAAGGTGAACTATGTAAAAACTTGATATAATCAGAAAGCACATTGCGCTTTAACTATTAGTCGTTTAAATGTTTATCCTTCTTCAATTCATTTTTTTATAAAATTATAGTTTTTTTTTTCGTAGTAAAGATGAATTATTTTTTCAAGATTATAATTTTAGTTTCATTACATTATTTCACATATTTTCCAGAGCCACCAACAAATTTGTAATTTTTAGTTTAGAACGTATTTTAACGGTACACATAACCACAAAAATAGCGTTATTTTTTCAAAATATAAATGAATGAAGCCTTATGAATTCTGCTTTCGAAAAAATGTGTCGGATAAATATTGTTCAAAACAAATATATACAACTATGATTCGAAATATTTTCCCACTAACCTAAAGAATAAGGTACAAATAAAATTTAAACTTTGAAAATTAAGCGCAACTTTTGCAGCCCATAGTACAAATCCATTATATAAGAAACGACTTCGGAGAAAAGCATCTCCGAGTATATGAGATTGTAGATTATTGTGTATGAGATAATGATTAAAAAAAAAACGCTATAGGGATTTTTTCTCTTTGTCTAATAAGTCATGAATATTGAATCTCAATCCGTTTTGGACCCTTTTTTCATGAATAAATATTAATTATCATATTGTATTAATATGATTACTCTCAAAATGTCAATAAAACACATACTTTATTATTATGACGAGAAAATATTTTAATAATAAAACATAAAGCAATCATAATTTCGGTTATATATATATACCTAAATAAACATTCCAAATTCATATATAGCAACAAAAACCTAATATATGATTTAATTGCCGAACCATCATCGCTAATAATGTATAATATAATTAGATACACTATATATACCCCGTTCCATATGACTTGGTATTTCGGTAAGGCAAATATCAATGATGGGTTCACGAAATATATTTTATGACCATAATTTAATTATTTGAATGGTCTCTTTAATTTACTTATTGTATTCCTTACAGGATAGATCAATTTATATATTTTAATAGTCCTAATTTTAATGATCACTATAAGTTTATTATTGTTAAATATTATATTTTAACAAAATATCATAATAAAATTACAATTAATTAAATGTGAGCCCAATCTATTGGTGATATTGAATTTATTCTAAAGTAAATAATATATAACTAAACATATATATATATTTGTATATATATATATATATATATATATATATATATATATATATATATATATATATATATATATATTGATTAGTGTTAAGTATTAAGTATTTGATTTCAATATATAGAAACGGAACAAACTTATTCGAGTCTAATCTCTAAAGATTATATACTCATCTCTTATATAGTTCAATAAATGCCTCTAAGGTAGTTCCAGTACTGTCTTACATAGTCACGACAATAAAACGGTTTGCTTTTATTATGGAACAAATACATATACACACACATACACAAAACATAGTTATATTCACTATTCATATATACAAATGAATGTAATTTTGAAATAAAGACTAATTTTAAACTTTTATATTTCGAAAACAAAACGATAAAAATTTTTTTAATAAATATTTATCTTTATCCTAGTCTTTATCCTAGGTTCTTTTTTTAATTCTGTCGAGTATTTTTTTAAATACAACAGCTAATATGGACGGGTATGAAGTTTAACAAGCTTCTAATGAGAGAGAGCATGAGAAAACGTTACTTTAAGCCTGTGAAAAAAAGAGCTAAATCTGTCTAAATGTGGTTTCAAGCTGGAACATCCTTAAGGTGGTTTGATTACCGATATCAATTTTCGATAGATTTCGATTTTTGTTAGTGTAAGAATTGTTTTTGTAAATTTGTTAGAGTTGTTGCCCGTAAAAGTTTAGGATGGCAGTTGATGATATTCAAATATATTCAAGAAACAAAGAGATTCCAAACAATATCGCAACAAAATTTAAAATTTAAAAAACTCTCAATATGAAACAGAATAAGAACATCCGTCGTATATCTTCTTTCTTAACAATGCGCATGATTGCCGACTATGTCACAAAGGCGATCGTTACAAAAAACGTGACATTGTATAATCTTCTGAAAATATTGCCTATACTAACATTCCCATGATTATGATTATGTAGCGGTGTTTAGGTGTGATTATGTAGGTTTTCGTACTTTTTTTTGGAGTTTTTCATTCTTAAATGGTGGGGAGAGGTATGTAGTGGTACGCTCCAAAAATCAATTATGCTTCCATTTAGAAACTATTGCTCCTCAACTATATACTCCCCAAGTTACCACGGTAATTGTTATTATAAATTACGTTGGTAACTATCAACAAACATTCAGACATTAATTCAATATTTTCAATAAAGATAATTTATATCTTTCAACTTTTCTTCTAGTTTATGAAATGCATTATAATTAATAATGATTCAAATATAATCATTTATCATCTTACAATTACATCAGAATCTCACACAGTTTCAAGTATTCAAAGTTTTCCAGGACCCTCGATAGTCTGATACCCAACTTTTCTCTAATGAATTAATATGAATTTTAATAAAAAATAATCGAAATTAATTTAGAATAAACGTATAAATATATTAATAAATTGAGACAGATTATGATTATGCTATATTATGCTATATGTATGACTGAATGAACAAATAGGTAATTTAAAACTTTGTAACATAAAATTTTATTTGAAATAACCTAAATTATACTTCAACTTCAACATATTTTATTTTTACATACAGACAACCCCCCCCCCCCCACACATACACACACCTTTTGTAAAATGATATTTACACAATTCCAAACAAAATAATAATTTCCTTTTATTCATAATTTTATTTATGTTACATAATATAATATCATTCATACATACAATCCCGTTCATAAAGTTTGAACCAGTAAGTCACATTCTAAGCGTATATATATTACAAAATATATGTCTAATATTACATACAGTTACACTTGGAATGTTTCAATTGGTTCAATTTTTATGAACGGGAGTGTACATACATAATACACTTTTGTTTAAACTGGTAAAGATGAGAGATGTTTTTAAATATCAAAAGTTTTTAGATCATTGCCAATGATAATAAATTAATAGTAAAAGAACTGTTTTTAAAAACAAGCTTTTATTTAAATGCTCTAAACAGAAGAAAATAAACTGTAAATTAAATCAAACCTATCAATTTATTACATTATACAATTTATATGATATAAAATCTTGTCGCGAGATTTACCTGTGGATTCACCTAACAAGTATACACACCTACAAAGATTCAAACATTGTAAATTAAATAAAAGCTTGTAAAAAAAGATATTTTAATTGATTTACATAAAGTAATTCTAGTTTTCATATTGCAATTTACTGAAATTTATTCATAAATTATTCATCAAATTGAAAATTTTATTATTTAGCTTTCAAAACTGATTTTGTTTACAGGAAGTCTGATACATTTGGTGACCAAAAACTATGCTTGATATAATAACTGCTAGTACTATTAATAACCCCCGACACCAAAAACGATGGGTGTTCGAAGTTTGAAGCCTATGTGTTTCCGCCTGTCTGCCTGTGGCATCGTAGCTCTTAAACGCGTGAACTGATTTAAATTCGGTTCTTTTTATTAAATAGCTGGTTTCTTTGTGGTGATACTTAGCTATGTTTCATAAAAATCGGTTCAGTCGTTTGAAAATTATCAGCTCTTTTCCAAAATGATGTATAGGCATATTATTAACATTATTGATTTAATATATAAATTTGGTGGAGGAAACGGGAAATTATTATTATGTTTCATATTATTGCGTTGGGACTTTATTATATTTTACTCGTTTTACATTTAAATCTGATGTAGATAACGGGAGGTTCTTGTTTTGTTTAATATTGATGCGTTTGTTTAACTTCTCTGTAAGGATCTACTTCCATTCAAAATTCCATGAGGACTAATTTTCAGATGTTTTTGAACAGCGCATATTTTAATTCCATATATGATTTCTATATTCAGTGTTTTTGTGTACAAGCCGTATGTATTCCGTTTTTCACAGAATACAATTATAACACCTATGTTTTAGAAGTTATAAGATTGACAATCGATAAGATCTAATTCCATTCCAAATTCCTTGACCTTAGTTAAGTGTATTTTTTCTCGATAATTATCGAATAGGGCATTGAATATTGAAGCCATATGTTTTTAAAAGAACATAACCAATGCTTTAAGAGAAATAAATAAGAGTGAAGAGTTGTATAATTTTTCTCATATTATTTACTTAGTACCAAAAAATAATTCACTGCTCTGTTAGTACTAAAGTACTAGAGCAGAGAGGTACATCTGTCTTATTTTAAATTAAATTAATAATAAATGTTATGTAAAGAACCAAACCTCTGTGATATATATATATATATATATATATATATATATATATATATATATATATATATATATATATATATATATATATATATATAATGTTTATTAAGTACATTATATTTATACAGAACACTAAAGTACATATTTGTGGAAATGAATCATTTAATTTTAATATTAAATTACGTTTAACTTATGGTTTTTTTTTTTTGAGTGAGAGGATGTATGTTTTGTTTAAAAATAGAAAAAACATAGAAACCTTCTCAATTCTAATACTGAAACAGAAGAGATGGATCTAAATAAATATTAAAATAATTTAAATAATAATTTATAGAATTGTAGAATACAGAATTTATAGAATACACAATTATTTTTTGTATTAAAAATTTGGGTTAATAGACCAAAATTTTACAGAATAGTGAAATGTTAGAAATGGTTTTAGATATCTTTTAAAATGGTCTTCTTGGATATCGAAAGCGGTGTCGACTAATGAACAGTTTTTGCATAGTTAAGGCACAAATCATTTATAAAATGGCATTTTTATTAGTTTTCAATATTAACAGTGGTAAGTAAAAAATAAAACTTAAAGTAGCTGCCTCAAGCGATCCACAAAGATTGCACAACAAGGTCCAATGGTTCTGGTATTAACAGTATGTTGGGGTATTGTGACGCATGATCTTGTACCTGTGTACTGCTATTAGTCAGTACATCCCCTATCGAATAATTCAATTAATTTTCTCTCAACACTTCTAGACATAAGCTCTATCACATTTTCTAATATTAACGGTAATATTTCATCAACCAATAGAATGATCTCATTTATAATATACATATTTGTGGGTAAAAGTTAATAAAACATGGATGATGAGAACATTATTAATAATTCTTCAAAAAACGGCAAAACCCGTTGAAATATTAATCAATGATATATTTTTTATACCCAGTATAGAAATATATATCTATATATAAAAAGGAAATATGTTGTGTGTTCTTGTCCGAATTGTTGGGCAATTGTTGCACAAAACTATAGAAGATAACAAAATAATGATGAGAGAAGTTCAAAATTCTAAACCGTTTCAAAGTGATAGCCATTTTCTGACGACTACAACGTTTTATGATGACTAGATTTCTAATATAGTTTACAGTTTCCATAGAAATATCTGCATTAATAAAATTTTGAAAATAAATTATTTGTCAATAAATTTAAAAAATATAAAAAAACTGACGTTTTGAAAGGTCAAAATTTAGAAAAAATAATTTTTTGACATTTTTACTAGACTCTCTATAAGAATTTTTTGAAGTTCGGGCAACGTCGGCTTTTTTGTAATATATACAATGGTATAATACGTTTTGCCCCAACTGTATTGAAAATATTGTTCTCAGCATAAAATGTTTGGTATAGGTGTTCATAAAATGATCTAATTAGTTCATTTCCACTGTTTTCTCTGTATAATTTTTCTTTAAAATTAATATCTCTCTTACTTTTTTTCTTATTTAACATATTTTAATTCTTTCATTTCATTTCTCTCTAAAAGTGGATTAATCCCTGGAATGAAATAGAGAATGGCTGTTATTCCTGCAGGAACCAGTTCAAGTAGCCGAGCGGTCTAAGGGGTTATGTCTGCGCAGTATGCCTATTTGGAAACTGGGAGGTTATGGGTTCGAATCCCGATATCGTCAGTTTGTCAATTATTAAGAACAAAAAAGGCGATTAATTGACTAAACTGTTGGCGTATGGACAAGAACGAAAAAACTGGCTATGCTTGAGAAGGTTTTCTGCAGTTTCCTTAACGAACTCCAGTTGAATATCAGCATAGTTCCTATCATAATCAGCTGTAGCCGCATATCCTACCAAATCCAAGTCTATACACAAAAATTCCTTTCACACCACTCACATCCTTAGGCATCACAATGGATCTTCTGGTCGAAGTATAGCCCTTCCAGGGCATTCTTTACAATCTATCTATCCGTAACAGCACAAAAATTGAATGTACTACACCCACCACCTATACCTCCTATTTTCTTCATACACAATATGTATATCTCTATCTATTCCTGTAGGATGCATCATCACACATTGGACATTTAACTAAATTATACATACATAATGATGTACATGTTTTTTAATATTACTTAGAAGTTATATATTTATATATATATATATATATATATATATATATATATATATATATATATATATATATATATATATATATACGTAAAAGTGGTTAAAATTATTTTCGTCGAAGGAGAGGTTTGTATTTTATTAGGTAGTAGAACTGTATGGTACATGTCTACCTGTGTGTGTGTGGATGGATAATATACTACCGTTTAGTTGGTATTTGGATACCTACTCCGTTGTTAGATAAGTACAACCTTCTTTCGGTATGAGTATACGTCTGTATGCATGTATGTATGTATGTATGTATGTATGTATACATACCTGTATATGTTGATTTTTCATTAAAAGTGTAATTTGCAGTTTTGTTTATATTCGAGGTAAAACTTCCCTACAATGATATGCTTGATACATTATACAATATGTTACGGGATTCAAAAGTAAGCTTGTACAGAATAACTATTAAATGAAATGAATCCTCGGTAGAGAAACACTTACTAAGAACCACCAAAGATTTGATAGCTTTTAACATCGGAGGTCCTCAAGAAATATTTTTAGTTGTTGTGGTAAATTTTTATAGACAAATCTAAAGGCTATTTTACACATGTAACTTTTCATGCAACTATTCATAACGCATACTTTGGTGAGCACGCGCAATAGTATTTTATGATGAAACTATGCTTTTATAACACAATAGACCTGGCGTCTATTTCTTATATGTAACTTCAGATGTAAGAATAGGGTGATTGGTTTACTTCCTTGTGATTGGTTTACTATAATCATGTGACTGAAGTGGTTGACAAAGAAAGAAATATTTAGCAAGACGAGAGTTATAGCTATTAACAAAACATACGATTGATATATTTCTGCATGTACATATAGATGTAAGTCTCGTTATATCACGTACATTTATTGCGATTGTAAACTTTCATCAAAACTTTCACGTGTAAAAACGGACTTACACATCAACTGGAAGTTATTATCATGGGTCCGATTTTGTGAAATGGTAATTTCAAAAATCTGCACGTATCGAAGTCCGAAGAGTCCGAATCCATCGTTCTTCGAGAGATGTCTGTTTGTGCGTATGCACAGATTTCATGCGACGCATAATTGCATCTGCAAAGGTTTGCAAAAAATTCGAATTAACGGGTTTTATTATAACAAAAGTAGTATTAAAAAACTTGTCGCATAACTTCATTCAATTTGTCGAAGCGTCTGAAATAATCGCTAGTTTTCAAGGGTATCACATAGGAATAGGCAGAGTGACCACCCCAGTCACACACAGCCTCGTTTATTGATGTATGTAATTTGAGCGGATTTTATTGGAAGAAATACTACACAAAAAAGAATTTGAAGCAATTGGTGGTGGCGCTGTAAAATATCCAAATGGTTTTTAGATGCTCGTAAATATCGATCAAGATTTTCTTGATAGCCATTTCAGAGAATATCCTTTTTCGACGCCTACTACGGTGTGGGAAGATAGATTGTAGAGGCTGCCCTGGACGGGCTACGCTTCGACCATAAGATCCATTGTAATGCCTAAGGATGTGAGTGGACTGGAAGGAATTTTTGTGTGTGCCGATATATTCATCTGAAGTTCGTGAAGGAAACTGCAGAATACCTTCTTAAGCATAGCCGGTTACTTCTTGGCCATACGCCGACAGTTTTGTCAATTAACCGACCCTTAATAATTGACTAACTGCCGATGTCGGGATTCGAACCCATAACCTCCCAGTTTCCAAGTAGGCATACTGCGCAGACATAACGCCTCAGACCACTCGGCCACTGGGTGGTACTGGTACGATGTAGGAAACTGAAGTTGGATAGACGTTGTCTACCGGAATATAGATACTCAAACTTATCGGATACAATTTTCTGTAACATCCAGTAAAACAGTAGGTAAAACAGTTACCTATATAGGTAGTAGATACACATATAGTTTTAACATTTTATTCATCCTCGCCGTATTCGTTCATTTCAACAGTGAGTTTTTGTGTTGTAACAACCAACCTCCATCCAATCCACCTAGAGTTGCTCCACACACACACTGTGATGCTGTGCTCAACACAAACCCCCTTGACAATTAAATCACCTGAAGCGTTCAAAAATTGTGAACTCTGAAATTATTGCTGTTGTTATATACGATATATATATATATATATATATATATATATATATATATATATATATATATATATATATATATATATATATATATATATATATATATATATATATATAGTACATAACTCTTTTGTGTATCGTTATCTCTTTCTATTCTGTTAGAAAAATGTGTACAATCGTTGATTCACAGTCTGATTCCTATGAGAGACAAATTTGTAACGAAATGTTCGCCGTAATGTTAAGAGTAAATTTTTCGTTTTAGCTTCTCTTCTCTATAAATGATGTGATGAAAATTTTTTTGTGAGTTTTTTATTTTTTGTTTTTTTTATTTTTTTTTTTGTGTTATTTCTTAATTTATAAAATTTTCTCTTGTCTTGTGAAATGTTTCACAAGAGTATTTTCTTCCAAGAAAACTTTTCCAATGACACAGGAAGAGATAAAAAAATCAGTTAGTTACTTCTATGGAGCAGCGCTCAATCATTTCAATTTATTAATGTATCAAATATTCATATATAGTTTTATACTGCAGTAATCTACTTTATCGTCATCAATCTACTTTACTGTGTTGCGAAATTATATTAAATTTTTTGTTTTTTTTGTTTTAGAATATTCGATTTAATTTATATCTATATATCTATATATCTATATACACACAGAAAGTAGGCCTCTGTTTTCATAATTTTATTGATTTGTGCCTTCTTCATTCGGTTTTACGAAAAAAATATTTCGAATAAAAGTTCTTCATTATAAATATACTTACAACTTTTAATCGAAACATTTTCTCCCAAACAGAATTAATAAGGCAGAAATCAATCTTTTGTGGCCAATATAGTACCTCCTTAAATATTTTACAATACTTTTCCAAATATTGTTAATCATTTAAATTGAATCAAGAAATATCTATTTACAAGACGAAAATGGACATTTTTCGAAATTTTTCTACTATACAGAGTGGTCTGAAATTCATTCAGGAAAATATATACCACGGTGTAAAGTTGAAAAAAACAAACAGAAAAGTTGCATAAAGTTTTTCGATTTGACCCTTAGTTTTTGAGATATAATTAATTAAACATTATTAATCACTACACTTATTGAGAACTCTGATTGTGGCTACTCTAGCATGCTCAACTGTGGGCCGCCCTACTAAGTTTTTTCAGCACATATTCAATAACTTTTTTTCAATAGCATTTGTATAATTGTTTTCTTATAATTTTATACGTATCAATCATGCAATTATATGAAACCATTCTATATAAAACATTTTCTTTTATTTAAAGAATATAAAAATATAATGAATAAATTATGTCAAAGACCTTACTTATTCATCACCACTTATTACTATCGTTAGATTGGTTCAAGCAACCAACACATAACTACTTAACTATTATAATAATGATTAGTGTGAAGTATGATATACCTATCATACATTAACAATACTTACTTAAACCCACCACATTCATTGTGATCTCATTGTCATCGTGGAGAACTGTAGATTGTATAGGTATCATATTATTTCCTATCTTTTTCTTTTCATAAAGTTTTAATTGACTTTAGCTGTACCAAGAAAAGCACCAGCATAGTTTGATTTTCTTCTTTATTTTTCAGTATCTCTTTTTTTTTGTATAATTTTATTTTTGTAAGTTTTCCTCTTTTTTTCCAAAGTTGTTTTGTTGTAAATGTGAAATGACAGTGTTATTGTAATGTCATTTCTGTGTTCTTTGTATGAAAAATATTATACGTAAATATTTCTTTTTTCTTACTCAAAGACCATATCTAGAGAACTTTTTAGACTCTATCTTATTTCTGTATTATGAGTGGTAAGTAATAGCGATGCAGTGTAAAAGATTTTTTATTTAAGGGAGTTCCAGCATGAAATCATTTGTCGACAAATTTAGCGCCCTTTTTTTCACAAGCTAAAAATAACTAAAAAAATCCCGCAGTTTCAGAATTTTTGACCGTTTAGAACGCGAGATAATTAATAGTATAGTGATCATTCTTTGAAGCATGTAAAACTTATTGCCCGCCAAACTATTATCTGTTGTATTGAGAAAAAAAAACTCGACAGAATTATAAAAAAAACTAGGATAGTAAAGATAAATATTTCTTACAAAAATTTTTTTTTTAAAATCATGTTTTACGATTTGTTTTCGAAATATGATAATTAAAAATGTTTTTTTCTTTTAAAATTTCATTAATTTGTATATATATATTTGTATGTGTATATGTATTTGTTCTATAATAAAATCAAACCAGTTTTTTGTTCTGATTATACAAGTCAATGCAGGACCTACCTTAATGTTTTGTCGTAGAGATGGAGAGCTGTCTTAGTCGTTGAGAATATTGTCGAAAGGTAGGCAAGACAAGACTCAATAGATTGTCGAAAAGAGACTTCGTCGAGAGATACAGCGATTAAAAGTGTGAAAAGTAACAAAATATATATTTAATTACGAAAATATCTCGTATATATTGAGTTCGTTATCAATACTATTTATTTTACTTTATACACACGTATAAAATATAAAAAAAATGTATGAAAATATTTCAGTATTTTTATATGTTTGATCTAAAATTGTGGCTAAAACCAAAATAGTTTATGAAAAAGAAGTTTCAAAAAAAAGTTTGTATTTATTGTTTTTCATTTTTTTTTCTTTCGCAATATTTTCCTTGAGACTTGAGACGAAATTAGATTTGTCTGTTACGATAAAACGGCACGACATTGTAGTCTTTTCTGAGGTAAAATTTAAATTAAAAATTAATAATTACGTTCATAAATCACATAGCATCCCGTGTAGTATTACATCTTGTAGAAAAATTTTCAATGATTACTAATTAAAGTTTCACCCTTTAGTAATCGTTTACCCTTATGGAAATTAATAAAATCTAAAGTACGTACAAATTTTACCCCATTTCAGAAGGTTCCCTTCTATCGGAAGTGTCTGTCACACATACCGGAAGGGAAAGCAGTTTAAAATAATAATTTTTAGAAAAAATTGGCCCTCAATGGCGTCCGTCCCATGTTGTTAACTGACAACTGATTAAATTTGATATAATGAAGTACTTGATGTCACGGAATGTCCAACTTGTTTAGCCGTATATCTCAAGAACTATTGGTGAGAACTCTAGGTTTTTAAAATAAAATTTCAAATTCTTCCCAATTACTAGATAAGTTTTTGTATTATAAAACCGTATTTCGACTCCAAAGTAGTCATCATCAGTATAAATTAGCTAGTCGTAATTTACTCTTTGACAATTAGAAATACATAGAAAATAGATATCAATAATAAAAATAAATATAAAAAAATTAAACAAAATGAATTAAAATATAATAAATTTTACTGAAATTACTCTTGTTAAATTGCTTTCATTCGATTTACTCTTGTTAACATCCCTCTTATTAAAATTACTCTTATATTGTCTCAGGATATGTTATTCGTTGCTAATTTGGTGAGAGTTTCACGTTTATACGGATGATGGCTACTTTGTAGTCGAAATATGTATTTATAATACAAAAACTGATCTAGGTATTGGGGCGAATTTGAAATTTTACATTTTTCTCGAAAAGCCCATTTTTAGTACTATTTTCAGTAGCAAATTCAGTAGCAATTGGTATGGATTCAAGATATTATTATACCCGGTATATGTATGCCCGGTTTATGTATACCCGGTTTATGTATACCCGGTTTATGTATACCCGGTTTATGTACTGTAACATCCCTTTTATTAAAATTACTCTTATATTGTCTCGGGATATGTTATTCGTTGCTAATTTGGTGACAGTTTCACGTTTATACTGATGATGGCTACTTTGTAGTCGAAATATGTATTTATAACACAAAAACTGATCTAGGTATTGGGACGAATTTGAAATTTGACATTTTTCTCGAAAAGGTCATTTTTAGTACTATTTTCAGCAGGCTCATTATAACGCAAATTGACGGTATGGATTCAAGATATTATTATACCTGGTATACGTATACCCGGTTTATGTATACCCGGCTCGAAACTATTGATCGCAGATATAAATGGTTAGAATAGGTGTTCATAAAATGGCCTAGTTCGGCCATTTCCGCGTGCCTGTCCATCTGTGGACGCGATTACTCAAAAACAAAAAGAGAAAACTAGTTTTTGTGTGTAAGTTCCAGTGCTAAAACGTATGTTAAAGTTTAAAATTGCCCATCTTTGGAACCGCAAGAGATAGAAATGTTCAAACCTTTTTTCATAAACACAGTATATACCGGGTATGTAAGCAATTAACTCAGTTAGTTGTTATTTTCACTTGTTTTTGAAATGAATTGTTTGTAAAAGAAACTTGTGCTCAAAGAATTACAAACTGTTTTACAAACTGCTGATTAATGATTATATATTCTATTTATATAAATATAAAAAAATAATTAGTAATTGATTAAAATTATCATCTAAGGAAAAAAAAACACAACAGTAAATTAAAAACAGTATAAATAATAAAAACAGTTTTTATTAAAGAACACAAAGAGATATGAGCTGTATCCACTGCTAGTTAATAAACATAAACTGACGCACACAGGTAAAACAAAAAAAAATTAATAATAAAAACGTTTTACTTAGAAACTTAGAAACTAAAAAGTTTTTTTTTTTGTATTTAATAATCTTCTTGTTTTTTTTTTATCACAATCTTTTTATGTTATTATTATAAATTTATTTTTTTGAAGGATTAAGTATTATTCCTTTGTATTTTTTATATTTTTTTTGATTATAAATTAATAGACAAATCGAATTATATTTGCTTTGTTTCCTTCCATTATATTACGATTAGGTTTAATTTTGTTGATATTTAAAAATAAAAAATAAAAAACAATATATAAGTAGTTATAAGTACTGTGTGTCCTTTCTTAGAAGGTCCTTCGTGTATTATTTCTGGGTGACATACATAAAGCTGATAAAATTTCTCCGTGGTCTATTGCCATAGAACATAGATAGTTTCATAGATGGTGCACGCACGTAAAAAGTTCTACTCCTTTTTAAACGATTAATTAAAATACTATTCAAATAAGGTCAACATTACGATAAAGACACAAAAGTTTAATAAAATGATATAGTAGTGAAAAACTACAATAGAACAATTATAAATTGTATCTAAAACCAATGATTCTACATTTTATCATGGTGGAACAGAATCAGCGTCACTTCTTCCGTTAAAATTCGAGTTTGAAAGAGATGGCATTAA
Organism: Nineta flava; assembly: GCA_963920215.1. Lineage (NCBI taxonomy): Eukaryota > Metazoa > Arthropoda > Insecta > Neuroptera > Chrysopidae > Nineta > Nineta flava. Next base: position 83,922,461 of record OY986043.1, on the reverse strand, counting down.
TTCCATTATTTATATTAGAATCAGAATTAGTGAAATAATTCAAGAACAGGTTTATCAATATATACATTTAATATACAAAGTTTACGAGCCCATAAAAACGATATCATTGATAATTTGGCTCGGAATGCGAATATTCTTCTTTTATCAGAAACATGGATTAATAATTATGAAGAGATTCCTGTACCTAATTTCAACTGAATAGTTAAATTGAAATATTTTGATGTAAGAGCTGGCGCTGTAGCAATTTAACAAAATGATAACCATCATTCATCTTTCGTTCTATAATGTATAATATTTCCTTGTATTTCAATATACCAAAATCATAGTACGCACAAAGTTATTGACCACTGAAGATTTAGGTCACTAAAGTGACAGACTTACTTGTTGTCTGTTTCGCTGTGCATCTAAGGTATAAGTAAATAAATTTAGTCTTTCTACTGTATGACACACATTTTTTACTAAATGTCTTTTACTGTGAAACTGAGCAGAATAGAAAACTATGTAACATCGATCGAGCGAGTGCTACATCAGTCGTGTGTTGTATCAGTTACATGCTGAAAATACACTCTGATTGGATTCTCAAACCATGCAAAAAGAAGTTTAACTACGAAAATCCTAAAGCCCAAAGCTATCGATACTAAATTCATATTAAAGGATTAATATTCTACTAATGAATGGTTCTAATCATGAAACTATTTTACACATGCAACTTTTCAAGCAACTATTCATAACGCATAACTTGTTGACCAAGCGCAGTAGTATTTTTTGATGAATCTATGCAGTTATAACACAATAGACCTGGCTTCTATTTCGATGCAATCTTATGTAACTTCAGATGTACAATAGAGTGATTGGTTTAATTCCTTGTGATTGGTTTACTATGATCATGTGACTGAAATGGTTGACAAAGAAAGAAATATTTTGCAAGACGAGAGTTATAGCTATTTACAAAACATGCGATTGATAATATTTCTGCTACTACATAGAGATGTAAGTCTAGTTATATCACATACTTTTATTGCGATTGAAAACTTTCATCAAAACTTTCCCGTGTAAAAACGGGCATGTATAGAGAACCTCCCTGTAAATATAATGTTAATATTTTAAAGTTACAAGCCACGAAATTCTCTTGAACAAAACTTTCAACTGGGTGGTCTTAAACTCCATAAAAATACTATTAAGTTTGTTTATTTATTTTTATGTTTTTTTTTTTCTGTTCCAAAGAATCTATTAACGTTTAAATAATATGTATTGTTATTTTATTAAATTATTCTGAATCGAATATTTCTTGTGTATGTTGTTTGTGGTGTTAATTATTTAAGTAATTTATATGGTACGCTTTTTTTTATTGTTTCTAATGATAATATTAGACAATAATAAATTGTATATGTGTAGTTTTTTTTGTTAGATATTAACTAATAGATATTTATTTTATTTTATTTCGGTGTTTTACAAACGTGACGAACAAAAAATGTTTAATTTTTATGATGGAATTATAATTACAATAGATGAGTTATTTCAATGTTTAAACGAAAGACAAATCTGTTGAGAGATTGGTTGTCTAAATATTTGTAAACAGAGACTCAATAAATTTCAAGAGTTCAATGTTAAGCCATACATCAAAGTTTCGTTGCGAATTCTTTCTATTTCAAATAATAGTTGTTGATATATTTATAAACTTTTGGTTTTTTGAACTAAAAAAAGACGCCGTAACAGTTTTTGAACCTTATATTTCGCTTACTTTTACGCAAACGTAAGTAGATTCATGAAACATCATATACTCTTTCAAATACATTCACAAATATGAGTTTCTATTTTTTTTATATTGATTTGTACCGAATTCGGTTTTTAGGAAAATGTTTCGAATAAATATCTACATTATTTTTGAAGTTTTCATCATACGTAATTGGGTACTTTAATGTATTTTCAAATTCGTTTCGATGTAGAGCTTAATAGACCCAAAATTATTCAGTTATTACACATCTAACATGTTTGAAAGCTAAAATGCGAAACTCCATTTCGCAAACGGGCGGAAGCCGACAGGGGAAATACCTATGTTAATATAATGACAATAAATTTTCTCTCCTCCTTTATACATAAACAACCTTTGTTCGAAAATATTTTCATCAACCGAATGGTTTTACCATAATTCCATTTCAATCATATAATGCAATTTTTCATGATTATAAAAGCATATATGTATATATTACCTTTGTATATTTAAGTTTAATAAACAAGTCACGCATGGACAACGAACTCAGCATATGCAGGATAAGCAATTAACTCAGTTAGTTGATATTTTCACTTGTTTATTTAAATTGTTTTTTTTAAGTCTTATCATATTTTTATAAAAAAAGTTTTTGATGTGAAAACACTTATAGCGAGGAGTGTAAGGAGTATGAATGATCCGCTAAGTGACAGTCGGCAATCATCTGCTTTGTTAAGATATAAGATATCCCTCCGTGTTTGTCAACCAATCATATTTTTCACAATAAATACGACACTAACGTTTATGTTTTCATATTCCGATGTCCCCGAGTCCCGGACTGAAAACTGTTTTTATTTGGTAATTTATTATTTTATAGCACTTTTATCAATAGCAGTGTAATCAAAAATAATCCAATTTGATTCAATAAAACCATCAAAAATTTCTACAGTACTAAAATTTGACACCAAATTTTCAGTTTTTCCATTGTAGATAAAGCTTTCTACCATGTTTTCATAAATCACCTGTATACAACATTATTTCTAAAAATAAAACCTATTTTGACAAAATGGAAACCCGACTTTAAAAAGTAAATATTCTGTAAAAAAAATGCACTAAAAAGTAAAAAAATAATTGCATTTTTTTGTGCCAATTTTAGTTCACCTAAGCAAAAAATTTTAAATATATATGTACAATTATTGTTATTTTTGGAGTCGGTGTCAGCATAGAGAAATTCACATAACTTTTGGACACCACCTCCAAAAATAACAATAAAATTGTACATATATATTTAAAAATTTTTGCTTAGGTGAACTAAAATTGGCACAAGAATATGCAATTATTTTTTTACTTTTTAGTGCATTTTTCTTATAGAATATTTGATTTTTGAAGTCGGGTTTCCATTTTGTCAAAATAGGTTTTATTTCTCGCTTTTAAGTGACTTTGAAGTTCTATAACTGATTTTATTTGTCCAAATATGGGTAGACCTACTAATTTTTAGTGCATTTTTTTTACATATTTTTTTATGACATATTTTTTTTATCCGTTTTTTTTTTTTAATTTTTAGTACATTTTTTTATAACAGATTTTCAGTTTTTTTTACATGCATTTTGTTTTTATTTTTGTAAAAATTTTTTATGTAAAAAATTTTTTTGAAGTCAGTTTTTAAAAAAATTTTGCCATTATGAATGAGTATACCTTTTCAAAAAAAAAAAAATTCGCAAAAATCGGTCACATATAAAATTAGCATTTTCCTCGATTTCCAGAAGATCCCCTCACCAGAATGCGATTTGGTGACAATGGGACCAATCTGAAATCAAACCCTTTAAAACAAAAATTCAACATCGGTTCATAAATGACGGAGTTCTTAGGTGACAAACATTAAAAAAAAAAAAAAATACAGACGAATTGAGAACCATCCTCCTTTTTGAAGTCGGGTTAAAAATAAATAGTAATATATAAACAATATTATTAACACATATTCATATATATAATTTCGAAATAGTAGCACGAAAAAGTACGCCAATATATATTTTCTTCATTCAGAAGAGAGGTAGAGAAGTATTTGCTATACAACTATTTTAAAAACAAATTAAATTTTATTGTAATTAAGTTAGTGCGGTTAATTTTCTAATTATACTTGCATAAGTTTCCAATTAAATTACTAGTGATAAAATATCCATACGTTACATTCGTTTCTTGCTACAGTTATACTACCTATAACATCATAGCAGAACAAGCAAGCAAGCAAGCAACTAGCTCTAGTTATTATTATTAGAAATAATAATATAAGAATTCAAACAAATTATAAACTGAATATGTAATTATTTGAGGTTATATACATATTGTGTAAGAAGAAAATAGGAGCTAAAGGTGGTGGGTGTAGTACATTCAATTATAGTGCTGTTACGGATAGATAGATAGATAGATAGATTGTAGAGGCTGCCCTGGACGGACTACACTTCGACCATAAGGTCCATTGTGATGCCTAAGGATGTTACAATGTGAGTGGAGTGGAAGAAATTTTTGTGTATAGACTAGGAATTGGTATGATAAGCGGCTGCAGCCAACTATGATAGGAACTATGCCGATATTCATCTGGAGTTCGTGAAGGAAACTGCAGACAACCTTCTCATGCATAGCCGGTTACTTCGTTCTTGTCCATAAGCCAAAAGTTAAGTCAATTAACCGTCCCCTTTTAGCGAATTTCCTGAAAGGAAATAGAGCTATTGGTCCCGTACCGAAGTCAAAATTTCGCAAAAATTTCTTCAAATGTCCATCGATCCTACCTACTAGATGTCAAAAATCACCATCTGTAAAATTTATATGTATATATATATATATATATATATATATATATATATATATATATATATATATATATATATCTATGGACATATATATATATATATATATATATATATTTATATATGTGTCTGTAATCACTCTAGCGGTCTCAGTTTTGATTTTATCGGAATGAAATTTGGTATTTGAGGCGCTTTTGGTATTCAAAAGGTCAAGTTCGTTAATGGGTAAAATCGGACGAGGGGAAAAGGGGGTTTAGAGGGAGGGGGAAACACAAAATTTGACATATCTCCCTTAATATTCGAAAAATTAGTACGAATTAAGATACACGTTTCCGTAAATGTATTCCCGTGACATCACTAAAACAAAATATCCACCATCAAATACAATTACAATAAAACTCTATATATATATATATATATATAACTCGAAATACCTTACATAGAATAATAAATATAACCAGGTACGAGTTGGTATTTCCTTTAAATACTGATCTTATCACAATCTAAACAACTAAAATAGTGACATCTGCCGACCGTGAATAGTTATTTTGTGTGATACAAATTTGTGTATTGTATATACAATTTTAGTGGTACCCATATAGTTTTTCCGATGTATTTATTTAAATGCAAATTACACGACCATATCTATCTATCTATTCACACATATATAGAAATGGTATAAAATATTTTAATTTATTACTACAGGGTGATCACATAAAATACTCAAGGGATTTGTCAATTAACTAACGATAGGTCATTAACATTGAAGAGTATTTCTAGGTGATTGAGAATTACGGAACTTTGTTTATAACATTTAACAGTTTTGATACAATTCATATAAGAAGTTATATTTGGTTCACTTGTATATGTTATGTTATGTTTGTAAATAAATATAGGAAATCGATACTATTCACTTGTGACATTGATTTGAATATGCCTTTATAATTTAGCCTTAAAACAAGTGCTAATAACAACTAACTGAGTTAATTGCTTAAATACCCGGTATTTACTGAATGTATGAAAAAAAATTTCAAATAAAAGTTGGTTATTTTTGCAGAACGGGACATTTTTTGTATTTAAATTTTTGTTCTATCTCTTACGGTTTTAAAAATAAACAGTTTTGATCAATTTGCCCAAAAATGGTCCGCCCATTCACGAACTTGACCTTATTTTTTAGCTCAAGAACACATATATGTAATTTCAGCTCCCTATGTCTTTTCGTTTATGATTTATCGTGCTAACAGACGGATGGTGGCGGAAGTGGACTAATTAGGTCATATTATGAACACCTATACCAAAACTATTTTTTTGCGATCAATATTTTCAACCGTTACAAGTCGGGACTCAAATTTATATACCCGAGTAAATATTATACACCGGATATAGAAATAATGTATAGTTTAGAAAAAATATAGCATTTGTTCGTAATGCACTAAAAACAAAAAATAGTTAAATAGCTAATTATAAAAGATTATGATGACTTTTTTAAACATACCAGGTTTGCCGTTCCCCTAATTTATTCAGACTGAGAAGACTACATGCTCTCTTCAAAAAATGTGATAGATATTTTCTAAGAAAGAAAATAATAAAAGCACATCAGGTTGTTGGTTAAGGCAGGCTAATGCACATAGACAGGACTGGCATGAAGCAATTTATTCCGTATAATTTGCACAAATTTTATTATGGTATTTTATCAGGTCCTTTTTAAAGCACTTAACTTAATTATAATTTAGATCCGTCTAAATTTTCTTTTCTTCTCCACCGATTTTCTGTTTTCTAAGTATCTTGTAGAGTTTATCGAGTTCTACTTTTATTGACGTGTCTCTTTTCGAATTCGAGCAGATATTTTTACTAATAGATAGCATATTAATTTTCAGTTGTACGTCAATTTAAATTTATGAGTTTTACATACATACTAAATTTTAATTATCAATCACTCCATAGAATTATTACTTCTATCACGCGTATATAATTCTGTGATACGGTTTTTAGACCACACTGTTCATATATTATGTTATCGCATTTGTGTTTATTGTCAAAAATAATCAGATCAACTATAAGGCAGTCAACCGCACATTAAAAAAAAAAAAAGATGAATAAATCCATTTCTTTTTTTATCTTTTTTAATGTAAATGATAATTTTTTTTTTTTATTATTATTATTATTTAGTTGTCATATGGTTATTATAATAAATTTAAAAAGGGCTTTATTTAAGTGATGACATAATTTTTTTTACACTTCGGTGTTTTTTTTTAAAGTGGTGTTGTGTTGCGTTTGGTTCTGTGTGTGTTGGATTAGTGGCTTTTTTGTGTTCTACTTGTGATGTGGTGTTCGTTCTACAGAGAATGAATTAATTTGTTTATTTTAATTTTTTAAAGAAGTTTTTTTGTTCAAGATCAATCAATTGATACTTATTAAAGTTTCCATAGATTTACCAGTCTAAGTGGCCGAACGGTCTAAAGCGTTATGTCTGCTTACTTGGAAACTGGGAGGTTATGGGTTCGAATCCCGACATCGGCAGTTTGTCAATAATTAAGGATTGGTTAATTGACTAAACTGTCGGCGTATGGACAAGAACGAAATAACCGGCTATGGTGTAGAAGGTTTTCTGCAGTTTCCTACACAAACACAAGATGAGTATCGACATAGTTCCTATCATAGTCGGCTGCAGCCGCATATCCTACCAATTCCTAGTCTATACACAAAAATTCCTTTCACTCCGCTCACATCATCACATCCTTAGGCATCATAATGGACCTTATGGTCGAAGTGTAGCCCGTCCAGGGTAGTCTCTACAATCTTACTATCTATCTATCTACCATAAATTTTAACAAATTTGAATCCTTGCTTTTTGAGTGTTTTAGTTGGGGTATTTCATTTAATGGTTTTTAGAATGGAATAAATATTTCGTAGTGACTGTGTATAGCGGAACAATAATTAAAGAGTGCAAAATTAAAATTTGAATCTATTTTTTACCTCTAAAAAATTGAAATTTTCGGGTATATTTTCTTGATTACTTGGAAAACTATAATTTTAATCCAATTTTTAAGTGGATTTTCGTAATTTCTAGATTAAAATGACCCAGGATTATGATTTTCAACAAATTCGAAGGCAAAATTTTTTTGTCGATATTTTGAAATTTTTCTAACCCCATAGAAAAAATCGAAAAAATGAAGACAAAATTTTTGTCTCCGAATTTGATGAAAATCATATTCTAAGTTAATTTGGACCCAAGGAAAACGAAAATTCAGTCCAATTTCACGCTTGAAGTGTTGTTTCTGAGATATAGGCATTCGTAATCTCTGTAAGATCCGTTATTCGATTCAGAAGCGTATGTAGCTAATTATTTTGTAATCCATAATCACAATCAAGTTTTTAAGTGGATTTTCGTAATTTCTGGATTCAAATGACTCAGGATTATGATTTTTAACAAATTCAAAGACAAAATTTTTTTGTCGATTTTTTTAAATTTTTCTAACCGTTAAAAAATATTGAAAAAATCGATAAAAAATTTGTGTCTTCAAATTTGATGAGAATCATTTTTTAAAGGTTTTTGGACCCAAGAAAAACAAAAATCTACTCTAATTTCACGCTTGAATTGTGGTTTCTGATATATAGACATCCGCAACCTCTTGGGACCCGTAGTTTTAAATTCGGAAGCGAATGTAGCTAATTATTTTGAAACCTACAACCACAATCAAATTTTTAAGGAGATTATCGTTATTTCTGGACCAAAATCGACCAGAAATATGATTTTCAAGAAATTCGAAAACCAAATTGTTGTTCTCGATTTTTATCATCGAAGTTGGTGAGAACCATTTTATAAGGCTATTTTAACCCAAAGTAAACAAAAATCGAGTCTAATTTCGCATGCTTGAATTTTTGTTTCTAGCATTCGTAAGCTATTAATTTAGAAAATAGTATTAAAAAAAACGCAAGAAAAATTCCAAATACAATTATTACAAAACATTAAAATTAGACAACAACCTTTTACCAGTACAACCAAATATACATATTTCGAGGCCCACATAAAATTTGTAAGTACCCCAAAAAAACACGACAAACCTTAAATAAATAATGACATCACAAACCCAACTCAACAGTCAAAAGTAAAAAATAATTTTCATTTATTGTTTAAATATAATTTATTTATAATTTAAACAATAAATAAAACAAAATATGAAATTTTAAAAGCTCTCTTTTCTCTACACGGAAATGGTTATCTCCTGTTTTATCTTCATCGTAGCATCATGATCATCATCATACTACAACAACGGAAAACAACAGCAGAGAAAGAAAATGTGAAAATAGTCCACACACATACATATAGGGTGACTCATTTTAAACATATCACTTAAATATTTAAGGATGTTTCAGCATACCACCACTTTTCGACAGATTTTGCTCATTTTTTTCACAGAATAAAAATAACGTTTTCTAATAAATCCCGAAGTTTTAGAATTTTTGACCGTTTAGAACGCGAGATAATTATTATCGAAGTTATCATCTCTCTCATTAAAAGCATGTAAAACTTCACGCCCGCCCAACTATTATCAGTTGTATTAGAAATAATACTCGACAGAATTCGATTCAAATATAGAATTTAAAGAAAAAATAGGAGAGTAAAGATAAATATTCATTATACAAATGAAAAAAAAATTGTGTGTTACCATTTTATTTTCGAAATATAAAAGTTTAAAATTATTATTTTTTTTTTAAATTACATTATTTTGAGTATATGAACAGTGAATTTGTCTATGTGTTGTATATGTGTGTTTATGTATTTGTTCTATAATGAAATCCAATAGGTTTTTTGTCCTGATTATATAACACAGTGCTGGAACGTTCTTAATTAAATATTGATATGAAAAAATTTACTCATCCACCAAGTTCGAACCATGGTTTTCTGGCACCGTTTGCTACCATTACACCACAGATGATACTGATGAATCAACCATTAACTTATTAATCTAACATTTTATAATTTTTGAATACTATAAGAAGCGTCACAATACAATACGAATATCATGTTCCAATAAGGATACGAAGACATAGTATAAAAAAACTAGCGTATACTATATATGTCAAACTTGCCACAAAATTTTAACACCTCGAATATTTCTTCAAGAAGCATTTTATGGAGATCTTGATTTTCACCTTAACCTTGATCTTTAAGGTTATTTGAAGGTCAACATATTTTTTTCAAATGAATCGTTCAGCCGAGAAAAAATGAACATAAAAACTGAATAATAAAGTCTATTTTGGTTAATAATTAACCATTCTGTAGGCGTTTTCAAATATAAGATGGGTTTTTTTCCGAAAATAAGGTCTATAGTGAAACAAGAATAAAAAATTTTTAGTTTAGTTCAATGAATAGGATGCCAGTTTTAATTTTTTTGAAAAAAATTATTGTAAAAATATTTTTTAATCATTTTTGACAATTCTTAAAATATTTATTTTCACACCCAAAAAATCGATCGATTCCGATCCATCAAATACAATCATAACTTGATGACTTTTTATTCTCGATACATTTTTCTAAAGACCTATATTTAATCAGTCATTTAAAGTCTTTTTTCCTCAGCTATCGAATTCTGTAAAAAATTTAGTTTCCCATTGGAAGAACACAAATTGGCATTCAAATAACCTTGAAAGCCAAGTTGAAAATTAAGATCACCAATTGATGCCCGCTTTCCGGATAGAACATCTTTGATCCAGGACTTTTTTTTCCAAAGACGCTTCTTTGATGGTGACACTCTATATATATACACAGAAACATACAGACGAAGTTGTCGACAATATTTCGAACTTGAAAATAAATACGGTGTATGACAAAGATGAATATACTACATGTATATACTACTTTAATTTACTGTGTTCTAGATAGAGTACTCTAAACGATTCAGTCTCAATTAAGAGTATGTAAAAGTGAAAATGAAGAAAACATGAAAGTTACTTACTCTTCAATGAAGGTAGAAATTTCGATGTACCTAAAACCATATACTTGGAATGTTGGGGGGTGAGGGTGGGAAGAGATAGACGCGTGAGGGGAAGGAGATGATGCCACACATACAGAGGCAGACAGCCAGTCACAATATAGGAAAAGATTACTATTTAAAGCTATAACACAACACGCATTTAATATTCTTATTTACAAAGTGTACCAATACATAAATGTATTATGTATTAATTTCAATAGAATTTTTTTTAATGGTTTTGTTAACTGACGTCTATTTATATCCATTGTTAGTATGGTTGCCTTTCGTTTATATTGTACCAACGGAAGTGACTGGCATTTACTTAATTTGACATTTAAGTAATGGCTGAATACATAACATCTTTTTACATCAAATCCTTGATATGAAATATCATACACATCTAGGGGTGAACCACTTCCCGTTAGAGTAGGAATAAAATCTTTGTCATTTCCATGACAAATTAATGATGCCGAAAACAATTCCTTTGTTTGCGCGGATTTCTTTTGAAAGAAAATTTATTTATAAAGTATAATGTTAAATGCATTAACGCAAATCGAGACTCAAGGAAATAGTTGCTGAGTTGGATCAAATGAACCAGTTCCTTGTCCAAAGCAAAACGTCATGCGTGGAATGATATTTCACACAAAAGAGTTTGCTCAAAAAAGTATATATTCTTAACAAACAAAAAATCTCTACTGTTATAAAATTGTAACTGTTGGTTTATTTATTTGTTTGTTCGAACATCACGCAAAATCTACTGGACCGATTTTGATTAAAGGCTTATGATTAGACTTAAAAACAGGTATTTTATTCATAGTATTCTTTGACAGGGTAAATTCTGTATACGAAAATTATTTTACGAGTCGAATTCGAAAATAATCGCTGGAATATAAATTTGATGGAAGTGTCCATAAATATTGGAAGTGGTAGAAGCGGAGGAAGAGGAAAGCTCGTAAATAAATAATTTTATGTTCTTTCTCTTTTAAAAATAACTTCACTAAGCCCATGTTCGATAGATTTTCCTGAATATTGTATGATATAATTGATTTCCTCTGTAGCATATATTTACATAATGTTTTCTGCTACATAACTGATTTTAGTTTAGTTACACTCAGTAAATATAATAATAAAATCTAAAGGTATGTATACGCATATTTAAATATAGTCTAGGGTGCCTTTCATTAGTAAGTAGTACCATTTGAAATTAGGGAATAGAGAGAAGAACGAACTTCTAAGAGAAAAGACATTGTCGAGATACATTCGTAGTAGAAAAGTACAACAAAACGGTCGTTATATTACATATACAGTACTTTACTTATTATACATTACGTCTGATGATGATTATAATATACAAATGTGTATTATATTATTATTATTTTATCATAAGTTTTGGTTTATACCAAATTGGGCTATTAGATGCACACATTTGTGGCTTTTTAGTCAGTCAGTCTTGCACTGACTGCTGTTTGTGTACATGTTCCTACATACACACAATACACTCAAATATTGTGTGAGTTATGTGTGCACAGTGTGTTAATTTTAATAACATAGTGTTATGACGTTATGTTATTTTGTAAACATTCGAAAAGCTGTGCAGTTTTTAACAACCGAATTATTAAAATATCGATAATTTTAATTAATTTAACAATTAATGAATATTGTAAGTGATATTTTAATAGGTTGCATAAAATTAATTGAATCTTTGTTTAAAACACTATATCGGCTCAGTAGGGTTCGAATATCTAGAAAATGGTGCATTTTTTCAACACAAATCATGTTTTGTATACATCTATGAATGCGTGAAAGTAAAAAAAGCCGCGTACACGTACTAATTTACAACTCGATTCTCCGTCTATCTATGAACACGATAACTCGAAAATGAAAAAAGATGACAAGATGACAAGCTGACATTTCTTGAGCGTATTCTGGAAGTAAAAAACCGCGACCGTGAATTAGCAAAGAAATTCATGCATCCGCCTGCTAGCGACAGAAATATACATCTTAAAAACCGTTTACGATATAAGATAAAACTTTACACACAATAAAGTATTTGCCTTTTATATTATTCAAACATGTTAGTCACTTCCATTAGTATAATAAAACCGAAAAGCAACCATACTAATACAATGGATAGACGGTAGTTTACAAGAAACAAATAAAAAATATGTAAATAGTAAATAAACAAATTAATAATACATTATAATCAAGATAGTGGGAGATTATAAACATTCCACTCCCATAACATCTCAGGTAGCTCTGAGTTAGGGCTTTGTTCTAGAATGCCAGAGGTCGTAGGTTCAATTTCCATCCTAGATATGTGTAATTTTTAATATCAAGTATTTGATGTCAAAAGAAAGTTAAAAAACATATGTTTACAACTTTGTCACAACCGTTATAGCTGTGCACAGTTTTGAGCTCAAACACCAGTGATTACTACAGATTACAGAAGCATGAGTATGCATATATGTAAACATATATATTTAGTTCCTTGGTACAGTACAAATCATATTTTTATACAACTGTACGTCTGTAACAGTATAATAAACAGTACACGCACTGACAAAGAACTTAGTATACACAGAGTATATTGAGCAGTTGACTCAGTGTGATATTAAATTTTTATTTTTACATTGTGTCTTATTCGTAAAGTTACTCATGACGTCATCTTCCAAAATGGTGGCTTTAGTGAGGCTATATTTAAACCGTTTCATTAACAAAATAATAATGTTTTGTTTATTTTATAACGTAACCTTAGTAATGCATAATTAACTATCACAGTTGAGCCTGACTACACTGTTTCTAATAATTACCATCAGATGTCAGATAGTCCTAAGGAACAAAGACAAATAGTTAATGTAAAAAATTCTGTCACAAAAACTAAATTAACATACGGTATAAAAATATGGCTAATTGTATATTAAATTCATTAAAATAACGACGACTGATTCTCCTCCTCACTGAATTACAATTATTATTAAAATAATAATAATAGTAATTATGAACGTATAGTATAGAATATAATAATACAGTGTTTTTTTTTTTTAAATTATTATTATTATTTTGTAATAAAAATTTAATTAAGTTCCATAAATTATATTTTCTTTTGTATAGAATATTTCGTATATATCTTTCTAAACCATGCATACTGCATACTATTATGGAAAATGGAAAATGTATGTATGTATGTATGCATGTATGTTTGTTGCATAATATAGAAAAAGGTCAAAAACCTTGTGGCTGGTTGGTTGAATAAATGAGTGTATATATGGATGGAGAGTCATGTAAGAGAGAAGATACGGGGTTTATTTTTATGTGCTGTTGTTTAGGGGCCATTTTCAAAGATTGTTGCAATCAGTGTATTGTTGTTGAGTTGTATTACGTTTATGTAACACCAATTTGATGTCATCTATGGTGTGGACATGTTAACCATAAAACATATGTACTATGACTCAAACAACCGTACAAGTGGCCGAGGAGTCTAAGGCGTTATGTCTACTTGGAACTGAGAGGTTATTGGTTCGAATCCCAACATCGGCAGTCAATATTAAGAAAAAAAAATTCGTTACGCAGGAGCTGCATCAACTTAGCGAATTTCCCCAGAATACGTAAATCAAGGGAGATAGAGAGATTAAGGGAGATAGTCAAATTTTGTGTTTTCCCCTCCCTCTAAATCCCCTTTCCCCTCATCCGATTTTACGTACTTGACCTTTAGAATACCAAAAGCGATATATATATATATATATATATATATATATAAATTTTAGCGATAGTGATTTTTAACATGTAATAGGTAGGATCGATGGACATTTGAAGAAATTTTCACGAAATTCCAACATTGGTTCTTTTGGAGGAAATTCGCTAAAAAGGGGGGATGGTTAATTCACTAAACTGTCGGCGTATGGACAAGAACGAAGGAACCGGCTATGCTTGCGAAGGTTTTCTGCAGTTTACTTCATGAACTCCAGATGAATATCGGCATAGTTCCTATCACTTCCATACGTCATTATGGTCGAAGTGTATCCCGTCCAAAGCAGCCTACAGCTAGTCTTCTAATAAACTCAGTATTTATTTGGGTTCTCAGTTTTTACAACGACAAAAATTATAAAAATAAATTTATGGTGACTATGGATCTAGCGTAAATCGAAGCGTAGGTCTATAGTCTGATTACCACGATTATGACTAATTTTATTAATTTTCGTTCGGCTGCGGTTAATTTGTAGCCATTTTTTTTATATCTATTGAAACCTTTTATGGTCTTTTTATAACCATTTGAAATAATAAGTTGATATTTTATCAAAAAGAACTCTTGTTGCATTAGATAGATTATGCAATATATATATATATATATATATATATATATATATATATATATATATATATATATATATATATATATATATATATATATATATACATGATGAGGCATGTTTAATATATTAGGTAATAAATTAAGTGATTGTAAACATTTGAATTCTTAATAAGCTATATAATATATTCTTCGCACATATGGCAAAGCAATAGCTTCATTATACTTTATGGTGCAGAGAGAGTACACGGTGGTTTTTGGTAATTTAAATATAATTTATTAATTTATTATTTGTTTAGACTTTATAGTAATGATTTATTGATGGTATATCGATTAAAATTCTATAAAATATATTTAAGGTCGGACCATGTTCGTTTTATTAATTAATTGATACTCCCGTTTCTATAAATTTTGATTCATTGCATACAACAAATAACTGTTTAGTGCTTCTTTCATATTTGTGGATTTAAAAACATTGTTATCAAGGTTAAAATGAAAAAACATTGCCCACGCGTTCATTATTTTCTTGTTGCTTTTTAAATAAAACCTCCATTGTTCACAGAAAAAAAATTTGGTATCGGTGTTCATAAAATGAACAAATTCGGTCATTTCCATAAGCCCGTGGACACAAAAACTCAAAAATGAAAAGAGATAACGACCTCAAATTTTGTTTGTTTGTTCTAGAGTTAAAAAGAAAGGTCAAGTTCATGGGCTTCCCATCCATCTTTGAAATGGTATGAGATAGAAATAAAATTTATAGACAAAAAATGTACCTTTTTTTAAAATAAACAACTTTTGCTTGAAATTTTTTTTCATAAACTCTGTATGTACCCACTATTTAAGCAATTAGCTCAGTTATTTGTTATTTTAACTTGTGTTTAATAAAATAATTGTCCAAGCATAAAAAACTCAATTTCTGATATTTTACCAACGCTTCCACCAAATTTGTACTAAAACAGTAATTTGATTGCTTATAATTTATTAACGCTGCAACCAAATTTATAATTTTTATTTTGTGCATATTTTCGAAAAACCATAATTGGGAAGACCCGTGTTTTCCAAAAATTGCATACATAAATGTTTGATCTCAAGTGAATAAAATAAGAGCTTTAAAAAAATTTTTAAAAAAAACATAGTTTCGTGTAATATTCAAAAGTTAAAAACTTTTCAGAAATCCATTCATCGAAATTTGGTTTGATAAATAATTAAAATTTCAAATTCGCCCCAATACCTAGATCAGTTTTTGTATTATAAATACGTATTTCGACTACAAAGTAGTCATCATCAGTATAAATTAGCTAGTCATAATTTACTCTTTGATAATTAGAAATAGATAGAAAATCAAAATCAATAGACAAAAATAAATAAAAATAAAAATTAAACAAAATAAATTAAAATATAATAAATTTTATTGAAATTACTCTTAATAACATTACTTTCATTCAAGTTTACTCTTGTTAACATCACTCTTATTAAAATTACTCTTATATTGTCTCAGGATATGTTATTCATTGCTAATTTGGTGACAGTTTCACCATTGAAACGTGAAAAATGATACGATTGTAAAACGAATTAATCGCAAACGAACATGGTCTGATCATAAATTTAATTTATTAAATTTTAATATAGGTAAATAAATAATAAATTATAAAATTATAAATGTTAAACAATGATGATTGTCTAAACATCTGCTGTTAGGGAAATTACTTGCCATAATATTTCTACTGTAAGAATTCAAATTGTTAGAAATATGTTTATACAATCATTTGTGATTTAATCAATAAAATAAATATCTCATAAATATTATCCTCTCTCATACTACATATTATAAATATATATATATATTTAAATTTTAACACGCAAATTTATTTAAATGGCCGGAAATATTCTATAACATTTACTTCCGTTTTTTAAAAAGTTATGTGTTGTAGTATGGAAGTTTATAACAATGAATTCTGACAGCCAAAGTGTGCTTTACAAAATCATTATTATGTGAGGGCTTCTATAGAGCTTCCATATATATATATATATATATATATATATATATATATATATAAACATATAGTTACTAAAGCTTTTGTGTATAAATTTTATATAAATTTGAATGTTATATATAGTTGATTTTTATATTAATAGCATTCTAATCTAATTTCTAATCTAATCTTTTTTTTTCTTAATAATAAAGTACTTTTTTTCTTATTTATTTTTTTGTAAACTAGCGTCTATATATCCATTGTTATTATCGTTAGCTTTCAGTTATCTTATACTAACTGAAGTGACTAGCCTTTATTTAATTTGACATTTAAGTAATATGTCTGAACATTGATAACTTTCTTCGACAACAAATGCTTGATATGAAAAAACATACACATCTAAACCAATCCTCTGCTTCTGAGATACCAAAAGCCTTTCTCTACCATAACATATGAAAGCTCAGAGGCAGAGCATTGGTCTAGAATGCCCGAAGTCGTGGGTTCGATTCCCATCCTAGATGTTAAGGTTTTTTCTTTTCAAGCATTTGTTATCAAATAATGTGAATTTACTCTCGGAATCCATCACACGAAAGAGATGCGAAAGAAAAGCTTTGGCATGCTAGGAATAGAAAAAATAAACTATAAATTTAATATTGTTATAATATTAAAATCATGTCTTCGTATTCCACTTTACAATTCAAGTCAATTAAATAAATGTATATTTATTCAAAATATTATATATATGTCGCAGATGGATAGTCAAATCCGATGTTTTACAAAACCGCTAGTAGTTTTACATAAAAACTCCGTTATGTAAAATAACTGAATGACGTTCAGGTGGATTATCATTGCGATACGTTTTACAAAACTGGTACCCACGTTTAGACGTAATGTAGAATAGCTTATCTGTAGTCACAAAGAGCGTTTTGATATAGGGAAATATATAGAACACCTTTTAGTGCTGGGCCCAAAAACACGCAAACCCGACCAACTCGAGGTTTGACCGATGACTTGAAAGATTGTCGTAGTCGGTTGTCATAGTTCCCTTATTTAATTTCAATAATTTTTGACACTATATATAGAAATTGTTAGGTAAAAGGACCTTTTTTAGTAATGGGAATTCCATTAAAATTCCGTCTAACTAAAATCTACAATATGATGTTTCATTTCACGCTGTTTTACATAACGTTTAATCGTTGACCCGCTGCATTGATAAATGCAATACTTTTAAGCAATATTACGTGTTAAAGCTCAATTATTTTGTAAAACCGCTAAACGTCGTTCAGTTATTTTACATAACGGAGTTGTTATGTAAAACAACTAGCCGTTTTGTAAAACAGCGGATTCGACAATCCATCTGCGACATATACATATCTCAAACTATTTGTGAGAAATAACTTTCCCGAGTGTTTTCAATTTATTCAAGATATTTTGAATATCGTTTATATTATCTATCAGTTAGTTAATGCATCGTGAAAACGAGGGTTTTTTTCTTACTTGTCACGTTACATTAGCGACCATAAATATAAGCAGAGCCGCTACATGACATATTATTAAATATGGTTGAATGAATATTTTTATACAAAGTTCAGTGATTTTTCAAGATGTAGCACTATTTTAAATATATTATAGATAAAGAAAACTGTATAGCCTCCGTCTTCTATTCAAAGTTATTAGGCTTGCAGGGTGTCTAGTAATATTTTGGCAAAAAATTCCCTGACTTTTCCAGGTTTTCCAGACTTGAATTCGAATTTTTCCAGACCATTTTTTCATATTATATTTTTTTCTTGATAGGAAAATTAAGAAAAGTATACATTTGTTCATTTATATTCATTTTTTATGGATCAGATGTTACCATGAAAACCTATTCATGGTAACATACATAAAATTTTTTCAAAAACCTCAAAACAGATAATTATTAGTAATAATTTTTTAGAAATAAGTTATTTTAAATACGATTATGCGAAATTCCATAAAATTCCCTGAAATTTTACGAAATTCCCTGACAATTCCATGACTTTTCCAGAAACTCAAAATTCCCTGACATTTCCAGGTTTTCCAGACAACTAAACACCCTGGCTTGTAGCGTACTCGCTTCTAAATCTTAATTTACTTTCATATTTCGATACCTCTGTGTACACACTACTTGTTCCCAGAGTTACCACGGTGACTACTAACAAACTGATATTAAATTTAAGGCTTAAGGTTGTAGAGGCTGCCCTGGACGTACTACACTTCGACCCTAAGGGCCATTGTAATGCCTAAGGATGTGAGGATGTGAGTGAAGTGGAAGGAATTTTTGTGTATAGACTAGGAATTGGTTGGGTATGCCGCTGCAGCCGACTCTGATAAGAACTATGCCGATATTCAACTGGAGTTCGAGCAGAAAACCTTCTCAAGCATAGCCGGTTACTTCGTTACTTCGGACTTAAAGAAGTTCAATAGATGTTTTCTAACGCAATAAAATACATAGTAAAATAAAATGGGTAAATTGAAAGTATAACCGTAGATGATTCCGAAGCAAGTATAAATACGGCGAACCGAATGAATTAGCTCGTTGAACTACGCGGCAATCGGCGTAGTTGAAAGAATTTTACTTTTAAGTTTGACGAAAATTTATAAATTTGTTGACTGAAAGTGATTAGCACTTGAACACTTCGATTTATTGCATGTAGTTTTGCATCCCGTGTATCTAATTACGAATAAATTTCCTATGATTATGGGGTGCAACTTAAATTAATCACTGATATATATTCTATCTTTGTCTACAGAGTACACTTTCAGTTTTACCTATCACTGCATGATGTTCGCATGCTTAGTATTTAAACAATTGGATCATAACTACCTGCTGTTATGGTTTGATAACTATATGGACAAACTATCGGTTCTAGGCGTTAAATGAACTATAGTATTCAGTATGATGTTTTTCCGCAACTGTATACCGTCCAAGTGGCCGAGCGGTCTAAGGCGTTATGTTTACTTGGAACTGGGAGGTTATAGGTTCGAATCCCAGCATCGACAGTTTGCCAGTTATTAAGAAAAAAAAGAAAAAAAAGGGGGCGCGTTAATTGACTTAACTGTCAGCGTATGGACAAGAACGGAGTAACCGGCTATGCTTGTGAAGGTTTTCTGCAGTTTCCTTCACGAACTCCAGATGAATATCGGCATAGTTCCTATCAGAGTCGGCTACAGCCGCACATCCTACCAATTCCTAGTCTACACACACAAATTACTTCCCCTCCACTCACATCCTTAGGCATCACAATGGACCTTATGGTCGAAGTGTAGCCCGTCCAGGGTAGTCGCTGCAATCTATCTATCTACATTTCAAAAACAAAGCGTTTTGGGGCCTTTGCCCATCATTTATTGAACAAGCATTTCTTGTAAATTTCTATTAGGTTTCTAAGTTTTTTACTAAAATTGGCGCCAGCCAATATAGCTTTTGTGTATTTAAAAATTATAATTTCTAATATAATTTCCGCGCTGAATTAATTCTAAGCATAGAATTTTCACATAATTGAAAAATTAATGGTGCTAAAATAAAAATTTTTATGCTTGTTTGTCATTTCGTTGTTGATAAAAAATATCAAATTTTATGACTTCAGGTAACAATCCAAGGTTATATTTATGAAGGTTTTTTTATTTATATTATTCATTTATAAATAAATTAATATTTGTTATCACATAAATATTACATAGAAATTTATTGTTTGAACAAGTTTTAATCAAAAAATTTGTCATTTACAAATGGCCACAAAAGTTACATTCTTTGTTTAAAAATTTATAATTGATTTGTGGCTTATTGATTCGGAATTTGAAAAAATGTTTCGACTAAAAGTTATTCATTATAACTATACTAATAACTGTTATTCGAAACATTTTTCAAAAAACTTAATGAATAAGGCACAAATCAACTATACAAATTTTTTGTAAAGAAAACTTTTTTATGATCCATACATAGTACAAATGAAATAGATTATTTGTTACAAAGAATTAAAACTGTAAAACTGTAATGTCATTTTATGGAAAATATTTCTTATCAATTGTAGAATTTCGTAGCAAAAGAAACTTAATAGATCCTAGCGATAGCGATAAATTATTTAGCATATTATAGAGCCTAAAATCCAGTCCACTACTGGACAAAGAGCCGATCTTTTTCCAAAGCAAACATCAGAAGAATATTGAGTAAAAAACAATTAGATCATTATTTTAATTGAAAAGTAATCGAGTATATTACAGTTATGAAGTCTAGAAACGTTCAGCAATTTCTGCAGAGATATATTTACTAAACTTTAAAAAAAATATAGTTAGTTAACATGAAAATATCTATTAATCCGTATTGGTCCATCATTCGAATAGTTTTGTACAAATTTTGCAAACCTCTCACGAATAATCAAGGTTCATGTTTTTAGTCGGAAAAGCAAAAAAATATGTACAAATCCTACACTATTTCTTTTTGAGATTCAAAGGGATTAACAATTTTATCTATCGGTTGACATAAGTACTTAAATTACTGCATTAAATTTCTCATACATTTTTTGTATACAATTCCCTGACATTTTCTATTAAATTTACAGGTTTTCCCAAACAGTAGCCACTATTGCTTGACATAAATACAAAAAACGTAAATATTCGGTTTCTTTGTAAACAATAGCCTGATATTTCCTACAAAAATTTTATTCCATAAGATTTACAGGTTTCCTCAAAATGTGACAAATTATTTCTTGTTTGCCACCTTTTTTCTACCCTAGAATTTACGATTTCCTAGAAAATGATACAGTGGCTACTTTGATTTATAGAATATAAAAAAAAGTAACCAGTTATATATAGTCATTAATTTTTGAATTTGTAAATAATATTACTTTCAAAACAAATTAATCAAATTTGATTAATATATGAGAACTATTGACCTAAATCAAAAACACACCTGGGACAAATTAAAAATTTAATATATATATATTATAATACACATAACTTCAGGTATTCCTTAATTGAAAATACCGCCTTAAACTAAATTAATTTTGGACCACTGTTTGAAATAATATCTTCAATAATTTCAAATATTTATATAATAGGTATGTAGTAGATTCTCTTGAAGTATAGTTATCATCAAATCTTTAATTATAAAATACTTTCCAATCGAAAAGTACTGTTCGAGCAAAACTTTATTTCAAATTACTTAATAATAATTTGATGGGAAATATTTCATTATTGGTAATATTTCATTCTTTTCGATAGTAGTAGTCGAAAAACTATTCGAGTTCAAATTGTTCTAAACTGAAAATTGATTCTATTTCAAGAATTAAGTCTAAAAACCACGAAAATAAGAACTGCCTTAGTAATTTTCAAAACTTACTAGCGATACGATTTATAGTTTTTCCAGAAAGTTTAGAGGAGTTTACATGAAGATTTCGTTAATTTTTGAAAGCCACTTCTCAGCGGATATCTGTGTTATTGAAATCGAGAAAGTTAGTTTTATCAGATGTGCGGTTTATTATCGTTGAAAAATCACAACCATGAATATCGAAAATCTTCTACTTCGAACGCCTAGAAACATCTAAATAATGTATCGATCATATTTTCCACAAATCTTAGCAAAGAATGTATTTATTTTCGATTTAATTGTTTGCTAAATTCTCAAGAATATAAATTTAGAATTGTTTCGTGACGATAGTGCTAAAATGTTATAAAAATAAACATTCACCAGAAAATTATATACAATGACCATGTTTCGTGTTTCGAAAAAATTCTCAAAAGCTTTATACCTTTGAATTTTGAGGTTATTTAGAGATGATTATTTCATTTCGATGATTCGATTTCAAGAAACCCTTATATAAAACCTTTCCCATTTAGAAATATTGAATATTTAACTATAAATTTGATCGAATAACTACTTTGTTACTTATTTAAAATGCTTTTAGGATTTGGGTAAGTGAAAACGTGTGTATTAATCTAAAATCATTAATATTATTAAAAAAAAAAAAACATTGAAGTATTTTGAACCTAAAAATGACAATGTCCTCTTTAAAATTCCAATTGAAAAACATCAAAAAACCTAATATTACACATCAAAACATATCATGAATGACAATTCAAAGCTGTTTAAACGCACTTAACATAAATAAATACAACACATCAAATTCTAAAATTGATATTCTTTATGTAAATATTATTGTTGGCTCCCGTTAAAAACACTTCACACATCATATCATCAAAATCAAAAGAATCTCTCTTGCTCCAAAAAAAAAACAGTGTCTCTTATATCCCAGAATTTATAGAAGAAAGAAAATCCTCCCGCGTACGATAAGTACACTAATTATTCAATACAAATTGAAAAAGGAACAAAAAGATGAAAGCGAAAAGGTGAAGAAAAAAACAACAAACCGGAAAAAAACCAAATTGAATATCCTTTATAAAAAAAAAAACAGTCCTTTTAAAACCAGACTTTCAAGTAGACAATAACGGAGGAAGAATATATTCTGTTCGACAATTGTGTTTGTGTGTATATATACACGACCAACAACACATAGAACTGATTTCAAAGTCAAGAAAAGTTTATAAAAGCCCGGAAATGTCCAATCAGCTTTTCTCACAAACAATTCATAAAGTTGTATATCTATATAAGAAACGACATAATATATAGTAAATATTTACTACAATCATTTAAAAAATAAAACGACTCATCTTATTATTCTCAATTTTTCCTCATTAATATCCCCCCCCCCCCCACTTCTCTATAATAACATCCACAATCAATCAATATATTAACATTTAAAGAAAAACTTACATTTTAATATTTCAATAGCAAGGACCAAAAAAAAAATCCACCAACTATTATTTACACTTAAAAAATATTCATACACTAAACTTAAAAGAAAAACATGAATAAAAAAACAAGAAACAAAACACTAACACTAATCAAAAAACATGGAAAAAACAAAAGAAAACTGTTTTTTAATATTTTTTTAAAAATCGTTATCGCTTTTATTTTAATCAGAAAACACAGCAAAACGAAAAGAACACTCACTTATTTGAAAAACAAATCTCAAATTTTTTTATTCACTATAAATAAATGCAATAATATTGAGATAATAATAATATTGCATGTAAGAAGATGATAATATTACAATTAGGTTATGCAAAAAATTCATGTCCTTATGTTTAGGCAATGAGTGCAACTCAAAAAGATGAGGAAGAAAACACAGTTTTTATTTATATGTTAATAAAAATTTGATGACAATTATTATTATTATGATTTATTTAGAAATTAATGGGTTTTAATTTAATTTACATAAAATTGTTTGTTATTATTTATTTTTATTTTTAAAAGAATTGAATATATTAATGTTTTGATGACAGGTGTGCTTACAACACACACACTGGGCTATTATAGAGAAGAGACACCGACCGCAAATATATGTGTGTCTATATAGTGTTGTACACATACACGACGAGTTGTATAGATGTTGTCTGCTGTAGCATCTACATGAAACTATTCTATGAACCAAACATTAGGTGGAAGAAAGTGTAATGGCCGGCATTACTGTGTGTATGTATTAATACACTGATCGCAGATCATATTTGTGTGTTGTGTTTTACTGCGCATATTAGCTACGAAATACGTTTTTCACACACAATGTATGTACAATGTGTGTTTGTGAGTGATGTTGTCAAGAGAAGGGGAAATTATTGCGTGTGTGTGTGTGTATTAAAGGTATACTATATACTATAACCATACTACTGACATTCATACTTGGTTTGGTTACTTTTGTAGGTTTGTGTAAAATTCATTCAATATTACTTTCGACAATTTTAGTTGGAATAGGTGTAATTGAAAAATAATAACAAGCATATGGTCCAGGTTATGTATGTATTGTTGTTTACAGAATGGCCTAAGGGATAAACAATATTTTCCATTTTATTTCTTTATTTATGTTAAAAAGAGGATAAAAATAATTCATATGGAATGATTTTCACTAAAGCCATATGCAATCATTAGTAGATTAAACAAAAATTTGAAATTTTCGTTAAAATATGTATAGTTTTAACTATAGTTTCGGAAAAATAGTTCCATCTTCAGAAACAATAATTGTATAGTAAATTTGCTATTTTATCTGTAGAAGGGACTGTGTTTCCAAAACTACCTACAGTCAAAAAGAAACATAATTGTACGAAAATTTCAAATAAATCAAATCTATGATTTCTAATAACGACCAAAGTCGACTTTCTGTGCATGCCTACAAACAAGTTTGTTCTGGGCTATATCCTATACGATCTAGAATAAAACCAAATACCTCGCTAACCGACTATGATTTGTTGTTTCTGGACTGCGATCTTTCATAACATAAAACGGGGAAACTTTTTCAATACTGAAATTGCTCATGATATTTGTTCCCTCGAAATCTCCATCTATTTTTATCCAAGAAAAACAAGGATAAAATATTCTTCTTACCGTGTGTTCAAAAAGTTGGTATGTTTAAGAAAATTTCTAAAGTAAATAATTTTTTACGAATGAACCAATCTTTCATCTATTTTTCCAGTTTTCGTCAAAATATATATTTATAGGGTCTCTGTGGGATGTGTTAAAGATTAAAAGCTTTCCGACGAAACATTATGGCAGTAATTTTAACGCATTCTGTTCATTAACGAATCGAAAACTAATTATTAAATCAAAAAATGTTCCTATGTTTGTGAGTGGGAAATTTTATAGCCTACAACTTTTGTTCTATACATTTTTTTCGAAATTTTAATCATTTTCGATGTATTTTAGGTGAACTTTTCGTTTTTCAGTTTTTTTTTCGTTTTTTTTTAACTCTTCGCTCATCCAGTCGGGATTTTTCTCTTTTTTATAGTTTTGGAAAATGAACATCTAGATTTCCACACACTTTTCGCTAGAGTAAAAATATTATTATTATACCAAAAATAAAACTTCTTTCGGAGATTTCTTATTAAACTACGCTATGTGACGTTAGGATATTTAGCTAATTTCTACGAACAATAGGGATTTTTTGTCGAAATCTTTTTAAAACATACATTTAAAATTAATTTTTGAACAATTACAAACTTCTAATATGATTTTTCACATAAAACTTGATATAAGCCATATACAAGATTCTTAACATCAAATTACTGAAATTCTTATATCATGTTCTCATCTTGCAAGCATCTGCAAGGCAAACAAACCAAACCAGCTTACATATAAGGCGAAACAAAATTAATATATATATTTATATATATATATATATATATACACAATATTAATATTAATTACTACTAATATAATAATAAATAAAATACAATGGTTAAAATGATATTGAATAATATCAAAATAATATTAAAAAATTTATACACATCTATTAAAATGAAATAAACAATCTATATATTAATACAGGATAGCGATATTAAACGGTATGTGTATTCTAATATGATCTATATTATTTCCATATATATATATATATATAATATATACGTATATACATTTATATATATATATATATATATATATATATATATATATATATATATATATATATATACGGATATACTATCATATATAGTGTGTATAGTGTGTATGTGAAGTAGCCGCCCTGTCACGTGACACACCCGATGCGCGCACATTAGACATGAGAGCACACAGTGCACACTTCACACAGCTACACAAAATACGGTTAAAGTGATATACATATTGCGTTTATATCCATACAATAATAATGTATCGCGAAGAGTATCGCATATATGTATATCAGTTCACTACTATAGAAACCACCATGCAAAACAGATCAGAGCAAAAACAATTCACTGACTGACTCGCTGGCTGGCTGGCTAGCAGTGAGCGCGTGAGTCAGCGATCCGATGTTGTATGGATGTGTGTAACACAGTTGTGTTGTCAGAGTGACTAACTTGTAAACAGATAGTCACAAGGTGCACTCAATAGTACAGACGCTACTGGTCACTCAGGATAGTGTCAAACACCTTATTAACTTTTTGTTTTATATCAGACTGCAAAATTTTGGAGATTTATGAGGTCGTCAGTTTCTGAAATACTCGATTAGAGACCAAATTGACTATTTTATCAATCAGCAGTTTCACTTTTCTCCAGACTTTTGAACACGTCTAAAATATAACCATTAGTTAATTGGTTTTTCCAC
Source organism: Nineta flava (assembly GCA_963920215.1). Lineage (NCBI taxonomy): Eukaryota > Metazoa > Arthropoda > Insecta > Neuroptera > Chrysopidae > Nineta > Nineta flava. The sequence goes on along the minus strand of OY986043.1, from coordinate 83,895,544 downwards.
TACTGGTCACAGTACCAGTAGTGCCTGTCCTATTGCGAATCTGTAGATTTTTCGGATTCTCTATGCAGCCTAATAGAAATCCATCGTCTGTCGGGCTTTCTTTCCCAATACTACCTAGTGTCTTATCTATTAAGGGTATCCAATGATAATATAAGAAAATACACGAAACAAAGATGCATATTCTTAAGTATGGCTCTAAGGGCAGTAAAATTCGCATTCGTTTACTATTTTAGGTTTGAATTGAAAAGTACGCCTATTCTGGCCGCTATATCGATGACCATTAAATGTATATGAGTGTACAATGTCTACTTTATATGTTGCAGGTACGAATTCTCAATAGACTTCATACCTAAATAAAGTATTATTTCATTGTACCAAGGTAGGTGCCTCAAGGTAAGGTGTGTAGTAGATACATATGGAAACAAAAGTAGCGGTTTTTCGAAATTTTGTTTTTATGCGCCCATCCATCCATGTTAGTATGGTTGCCTTTCGTTGATATTATACTAAAGGAGATGAATATTTTCTTTGACATTTAATAAGTCTAAACGTTGAGAACATTCTTTGACATCAAAAAGTTCTTGAAAAAATGCTTCGATTAAAAGTTGTTCATTCTAAATATACTTACATCTTTTATTCGAAACATCTTCCCAAAAACCGAATAAATAAAGCACAAATCAAGTATAAAAGTTTGAAAATTTGGACACTACTTTTGTAGTCAAAAGTCGAGCTATCATTTCAAAATTTTATAATTGATGTGTGCCTTATTTATTCGGTTTTCGAAAAAATGCTTCGAATAAAAGTTGTTCATTATAAAGATACAAACAACTTTTACTCGAAACATTTTCCCAAAAACCGAATGAATAAAGCACAAATCAAGTTTAAAACTTTGAAAAATGGACACTATTTTTGTGGTTCATAGTACATATACATGTGTGTAAAACAACAGATGAACGAACTCCTTGCCTAGCTAACAATAAAGAGTGAATGTACCCCACTGCCACTGCCACAACTACCTAATATACATCACAAGCACTTGGTTAGTGTGAGCAAGTGCATAATAGTGTATGCACAGTGATACACTGTTGTCCGTTTATAATGTATAGTATCCTATCTCTATAACATATGAGTAGCAGGTAGTAGCACAAGGTTTACACTATACATGCATACATCTACTCGTATGTGTAGTAGTCATCGACTAATGTCCAAATTATTGTATACTACTTGGACAACAACAGATACAATGAATGCATTTTATTAAAACTAGTAGTAGTAATGTGTTGTAATATATCTTATGTGTGATGAGGTAATTAAAGTTCACGATCAAGTTCAAATTAATTGGACTACATACGAGTACATATATTTAATACATACATACCAACAACAAGGTTGTGTGCAATTAATTGTTTTTAATTTATTTGTTTTAATTGGAAGGAATTATATATATATATATATATATATATATATATATATATATATATATATATATATATATATATATATGTATTTATTTATAGATAATAATGGGATTTTACTACAAGTTTCTATGGATTCAGACAGTCTATAACAGAGGCCACCCACATCATTATTATTTGAAGTGAAGCTTCTTGAAGTGACGTATCTGTTTGAAATTTTTTATTACAATGAAGGGGAAATGAGTCAATAGAGGAGAAATAAGAGAAACTTTTTGTAATTATTCGCAACGTTTATTTTTTTATTCACTATATTGTGTATGTAAAAAAAAATTAATTAGGAGTTTAATTTAAAAAAAATTGAGTGTTTAGTTTTAAAAAAAAACCAAACACTTTATAGAAAATAATTTTAATATGTGTGTATGTAAAAATATACCACACTTTATAAAAAACTAAACACCGAATAGAAAATAATTGAATTATCAATTATTTTCATAAAGTAATGAAGGTTAAGTTAATTAGTAATTTTAATTAAAAAGTTATTATGATATATTTTAAAAAAAAATAATGAAAACTAAATATACGGTACTTTAGACAAAAAATCCAAAGCAGAGTATTGTATGTGGAATTATAAAAATTAGAAAACGATCGGTGCTAATGCCATACACGTAAATATAAAAAAAAAACACGTTGAACCGAAAGTCTTTCAATAAAAGCTGGGCCCATTTAAAAAGATAATATAGAGGTAGTAAGATCTTTACTATCCAGTAAGTGTCTTAGTTATCGACAAGTGATTCGAATCTAAAAAAAAAATAAAAGGTACAAAAACGGGAACAAAACAAATATATTTTTAAATAAAATATATATTTGAAATAAATAATTTCTAATGTAATACACGATAGTACAACTATCCTTAGAACACTAACATTGGTTGTACAAGTTATTAAAACAAAGATTACGTGAATATGTGCTAAATTGAATTATAGTAAAAGAAAACTACAGTAAAAAAAAATATGTTCAAATATGTCTGATTTGCAAAATATAAATATGGATTACAAATTTAATTCAGATACATACTTGTATATATAAAGAGACATTATGCTTCTGTAAAGAAAAAATACACGGCCAAAAAAAAACCAAGCGTATACAAACAATATAGATATAAATTGAAAACGTCAATGCATATTCACATAAAATATAAATTGTACACCAAAAGTGTGTATTGAATGTGTATTGAATTGTTACAAGTTTGAGAGACCACAAGTTTTTGAATAGTGAATTAAATAAATTATACAAAAAAAAATATACTTAGATACAATCAGATAGAAACCATTAATTCGCCCATTCGATATTTCAGCACAATCCATAAAAAAATATTCAACTTGTAAATTGAAGAAATAAAATTTTTAAATACCATCTAATTAATTGATGTGAATCAACTAATTTTTGTAACTATTTTTTTGTGTGACTCTACTGAGAGAAATACTTTTGGTAATTAGACTGAGCGAAGTACCTTCTGTAACTGAACTGAAAGAAGTATTAATTCAAACTGATTTTAAATACGTGCTGAAATATTGAAGTAAGCTTGGATATACGCAAGTCATTTCTAATCTAAGCAAATGCCTGTTGAAACTATGCAAATTCTCAACTAGCATAAGGCAATAATTATATAAATTCTTTGAATAATAAAAATATGAAAAAAATATCAATAATAAATTTTTATACAGTGGAGTATTAAAAAAAATTATTCTCCACTCCAGGGGGCCAAAAAAATTAGCGACATGCTAATTGGAAAATATTAAAACAAGAATGACATGAATAGATGAATGAAAAATCTTACAAATGTGGATTAGACGTGAAGATTTAAATACATTTAGATGTTTAATTAGGATGCAGTAACGTTACCATTCCCTTGATATCCTCTGAGATAGTATGGCCGAATGTTGTATATCGACATGCCGAAGGTTTTCTTATTGGATTTTGGAGCTTTTAGCCTAACTGAAGTTGGTGTAGTGAACTTTATTATCTTGTACGGTCCATTGAATTTTGAAGCGAATTTAGGTGCAATATTCTTGTTCATATTCGGGGCCAAGTTTTTAACCATGACCAATTGACCCACTTTATATTTAGACAGCGTTGGTTTATTTAAAGTCTGGTTGACTCGTTGTTGGTGAGCAATCTTTAACGCATCTTGTATATGTGCTTGTGATGGTTTAGCAGAACTCGTGATTAACTCAGTTAATTCGTTTATAATCACAAACGGCGTCAATAACTTTCTACCAAAATAAACTTCAGCTGGTGTTGAGTCGATTGTATTTTTGTAGGAGTTATTGTAATTGAAAATTACAAAACTCAAAAACTTAGACCAATTTTTGTGTTGTACAGAATATTCCTTGAGAATGCATCCTAAATTATATTTTATCTGTCGATTGAGGCACTCGCTCTTGTTCGAAGATGGTGTATAGCTCGAACAGTAGGCAGCTCTAATACCATTGTTAAATAAGAAGGTTTTCCACTTGATCGACGCAAAGGCTGGTCCGTTGTCGGCTACAACAACCGTCGGATATCCATTTTGCAGAAAAATCTTCTGTATCAGTGAAATGGCAACGTCACTGGTCTGCCTTTTACATGGAAAGGCGAAAGCAAATTTTGAAAATCCATCTACAACAGAAAAAATATACTTAAAACCTTCACTTGATCTAATAATAGGACCGATAAAGTCGACGTACAAAGTATGTAGGGTATACTCCGGCACGGAACTACTCAACTGAACCCTATCGTTACGTGTATATGGCCTTATAGCCTGGCACACTTTACAGGTTCTGACATAGTCCCTTACTTTCGCATAGAGGTTTTTATAGTAAAATATTTTACTAATTTCACGGAATGTTTTAATTACTGAATTATGCGCAGCATACTTGGAATCATGATAATATCGAAGAACGTAATCGAGTAAATTATCTGGTAAAAATATACGTTTTAGTCGATTCCTTCCGACGAACTTATATATTAACCCATCCTTTATGCAAAAATTAGGGACATTCATCTGAGCCTTAAGGTTTTGATAAATGATTTTACATTCGGGAGAGTTACGTTGCTCGCTTTTAACAGAAAGGTAATCAAAATTTGTATTAGCTAAAACGTTAATAAAGTTCAGTTGCGCATTGTTCCTGATTTCTTCATTCACCGATTCTAAGTCAGTTTGATCCAAAGTATTGGTTATCTTTTTTAAAAGGTTTGCATAACCTGGATCATTGCTATGCAACTCTTTAACTTTAATGAAATTTTTGCCTGAATCTTGATTTGAATCAGAAAATTTGTTCACTATTAAATGGTCAGTTTCGTATAACCTAGATAGAAAATCGGCCATATTGTTCAATTTGCCCTTAATATGTTCCGGGGTAAAGTCATATCTCGAAATTTTAAGGATCCACCTAGATAATTTATTAAATTTATTGGGGGTATTAAAAATCCACAATAACGACCTGCAATCAGTCTGTAGAGTAAACTTGCGGTCGGTTAAAAAATCTTTAAATTTATCTAGGGCCGTCACTACTGCGAGAAGTTCTAATTCATGACTGTTATATTTTAATTCGGCTGGATTCAATTTTCGAGAACAGTACATTATGGGGTGCAAACCGTCATCATACTTTTGAAGTAATACCGCGCCCAGACCAGTAGCTGATCCGTCAGTTTGTAGCACAAAAGGTTTGTCAAAATTAGGATGTTTTAAGACAGGCGCACTTACTAAAGATTTTTTTAAAGTAGAGATTGCATCAAGATGAACCTTAGTAATTTTGAACCTTACACCTTTCTTTTTTAAATCGTTTAACGGAGCTACAATCTGACTGAACATGGGAATATAGCGGGAGTAAAAAGCCGCAGCCCCAACTAGACGCATAACTTCTTTGACGTTTTTTGGAGTTGGCATGTCATTGATTGCTTGCACCTTAATAGGGTCTATAAAGCGTCCCTCAGCGGATATTACGCTACCCAACAAACGTACCCTCGACATACAAAATCGAGCCTTAGAAGGATTAATAGTGATACCGATAGACTTTATTTTAGTGAACAAGAGATTCAGGTGATTTAAATGTGATTCAATGTCGGGCGAATGTACAATTAAATCGTCATAATAAATAAGAAGAAATTTATGACGAAATTCTGCGAGACTGGAATTTAAAAAACGAGCTAATGATTGACTAGCCACCTTTAGCCCGAAAGGCATGGTATTGTACTCAAACAGACCATATTGTGTGACGATCGCGGTGACATGTTTCGAGTCATCTGATAATTTTATCTGATGAAAACTGGATTTCATGTCGAGGAGTGTAAATACTTTCGAATTACCTAAGCTAGCGAAAATATGAGCCATACTGGCTGAACTCATCGGATCAAACTCTATATGTTTGTTAACAAACCTATAGTCAGCGACTAACCGATAAGAATCGTCTTTCTTTTTAACAAAGAAGACGGGTGAGCTATAATTAGAGTTCGAAGGAGAAAGTACCCCTTGTGTAACAAGCTCTTGAACATGCTCGTCCAAAAGTTTGGCTTTATCGGGTGCCAGATAGTAAGGAGCTTTACAAACCGGAATGTTATCGATTAACTTAATTTTATATTCAAAACCCTTGGCAAGACCAGGAACGTCAGAAAAAATCGATTTAAAGTTTTGAAGAAGTGTTTGCAACACTTTGGTTTGTTTGCTATTAAGATTTACTTTCGCTTCGACAATGGTATTAATAATTCGATTATTATTACAAAAACCCGAAAACGGTATTTCAACATTAGGATGAAAATAAAATTTGATCGTCGACTTAAAGAAGTCCAAAATGATGTTGCAATCTTTAAGTGTGGCAACACCTAAAATTACCTCAAACGGTAATGAATCTACTATAAAAAAAGTTTGAGTCCATGAAAAATTAGCCAATTTAAAATGAAGTTTCGCAGTTAAATTACATTTTAAAAAATTATTTCCCGGCAAAGAAATAGTTTTATTAATTGATTCGGTGACGATGTTTCTATTGTTAGCTTTTAACTTGTTAAAAGTCGCAGTTTTAATAGCATTAACAGTAGCACCGGAATCAAAAAGTGTTAATAAAGGATAACCTTGAATGAAAATGGTTTGTAGAGGTAAAATAGTATAATTTAAAATAATATCATTAATAAGAAACTTGGGGTCTATTGCGAGTTTTTTGGAACCGTAGTACTAACATTTATATTATCCCTCTTTCTTTTAAAACAATATTTAAAATTGTGATTAGTACCTTTACAGAAGGTACAAAAAAATTTAGAGTCATTATGCGTATTTTGAATTGAAGTAACATTTACACTGACGGGTGTTGTAGTTATTCGTGCTTGAATTTCCTCAATTTTAGTGATTAGATGATACAAATCTTTATAAGTATCGGGAATTTGATATAAACCAAGAATAGATAGTACAGAATTATTGGCATGAGCAAAAATAATTTGTATGATTTCAGATTCAGATGAATCATTAAGTAGGATGTTCGCGAATTTTATTATTGAAGGAACAAATGTCGAAAATTTTTCAGTGTCAGGTTGATTTCGCCGGACTAATCTATCAATTAATATCTGTTTAGTCAAAGGTGGAATATAGACTTGTAATAAATTATGTTTAATATTTTGCCAAGACAAAGAGTCAGCCAAACAAGTAGACCAAAATGTTTGTGCGTTCGAAGCACACCTATTGATTAAAGATTTCAAAAGAACGTCTATAGGTAAAAAATTAATATCAACTAAATGTTGAGTATCGACAATAAACTGTATAATATTTTCTGGAACCGAAATGTCCAGAATAGTGATTTTATTTATAAAGGAATCAATACTCGGTTTTGCAAAAAAACTAAAATTTGAAGTTAATTGATTTGAACTTTTATTATTTGATAGAGTAGTTGTAATTGTTGCCAAGGCATCGGTAATGCTACTTATCTGTATGCTTTGCTGTTGTATTTGCTGCTGTACATCCGAAACGTGCAGCACTGACGCATGGAACTGTTGAGCTGTAGTGTGCATCTGCGTAGTTATAGCCGCTAAGTTAACCGCTGATACTTGATGAGGCGTGATGAATAAGTCATCTGGTGCAGCTGGAGGATCGTCATCTCCTGGGGTACCTGGTGTATTACGAGTTGTTCTCGGCATAATGAAAATTTAAACCACAAACAAAATAGAAGAAAGAGAAAAAAAATTAGTACTAAGTTAAATATAATTATAGAATTAAAGAAAATGTAAAAGATATAAATGTATAAATATAAAGAAAAAATTATAATCATTTCAAATTTCAAAAAGAATTTCAGAATCACAAGTCGAGCTTTGTGAAAACTATCGAAAACAAAAGACACATATGGATATTTGCTCTGCTTCCATATGTGTATGTAAAAAAAATTTGAATTTTATTAATGGGTATTTAGTTTAAAAAAAAATGGTGTTTAGTTTTTTTTTTTTAAAAAAAAAACTAAACACTTTATTGAAAATAATTGAATTATCAATTATTTTCATGGTAAATATGAAATTAAATTAATTTAGAAATTTTAATTAAAAAGTTATTATGATATATTTTAAAAAAAAATAATGAAAACTAAATATACGGTACTTTAGACAAAAAATCCAAAGCAGAGTATTGTATGTGGAATTATAAAAATTAGAAAACGATCGGTGCTAATGCCATACACGTAAATATAAAAAAAAAACACGTTGAACCGAAAGTCTTTCAATAAAAGCTGGGCCCATTTAAAAAGATAATATAGAGGTAGTAAGATCTTTACTATCCAGTAAGTGTCTTAGTTATCGACAAGTGATTCGAATCTAAAAAAAAAATAAAAGGTACAAAAACGGGAACAAAACAAATATATTTTTAAATAAAATATATATTTGAAATAAATAATTTCTAATGTAATACACGATAGTACAACTATCCTTAGAACACTAACATTGGTTGTACAAGTTATTAAAACAAAGATTACGTGAATATGTGCTAAATTGAATTATAGTAAAAGAAAACTACAGTAAAAAAAAATATGTTCAAATATGTCTGATTTGCAAAATATAAATATGGATTACAAATTTAATTCAGATACATACTTGTATATATAAAGAGACATTATGCTTCTGTAAAGAAAAAATACACGGCCAAAAAAAAACCAAGCGTATACAAACAATATAGATATAAATTGAAAACGTCAATGCATATTCACATAAAATATAAATTGTACACCAAAAGTGTGTATTGAATGTGTATTGAATTGTTACAAGTTTGAGAGACCACAAGTTTTTGAATAGTGAATTAAATAAATTATACAAAAAAAAATATACTTAGATACAATCAGATAGAAACCATTAATTCGCCCATTCGATATTTCAGCACAATCCATAAAAAAATATTCAACTTGTAAATTGAAGAAATAAAATTTTTAAATACCATCTAATTAATTGATGTGAATCAACTAATTTTTGTAACTATTTTTTTGTGTGACTCTACTGAGAGAAATACTTTTGGTAATTAGACTGAGCGAAGTACCTTCTGTAACTGAACTGAAAGAAGTATTAATTCAAACTGATTTTAAATACGTGCTGAAATATTGAAGTAAGCTTGGATATACGCAAGTCATTTCTAATCTAAGCAAATGCCTGTTGAAACTATGCAAATTCTCAACTAGCATAAGGCAATAATTATATAAATTCTTTGAATAATAAAAATATGAAAAAAATATCAATAATAAATTTTTATACAGTGGAGTATTAAAAAAAATTATTCTCCAATATAAAGCAATACGAATGCTGACAATGTTATAGTATTACAATTCTATTGTAAGAATAACATCTTGTTGTCCCTTTTTTGTAATTATCTGAGAAGATCACCCAATTTTTTTTAACCTTACATTAATGATGTAAATACTATAGAAAATTTTATCTGATTTCAATTAAATTTTTGTTTGAATCTCATTATTTTTGGATCATACCCTGCGAAAATGTTTGAACCATGAAGACAAAAGACATTGTCACTATACGGCTTTTAGGAAAAAAATATATATATTTCTTTGTGAAGTTTTTACATACTTGCAAAAGATTCTGAATCTAGAAATGCTATTTTATATTGTGGTTGCTCTTTACTTCACTATATATAATTTCTTCAAAACTATGTTGGCGCTGAGAAATGGTTAAAAAGTGTGTTGGCGTTGGGAAACCTTTTAAAACTATTCAAATTATTTCGAAATTTACTATGAGTACTTTTATGAGCACTATGATCAGAAACAAATTTCATTTAAACGCCTTACAATAAAGTCTAAATTGGCCTTACTATTAAGGATAAAAATCGAGTGCCATTCAATCTTATGACAATACCAAAGTTCAAAAAAATTGTCAATTTTGTTTTTTTTATACAGCAACAAAAATGAAACCATGACAACTTGTAACAAATGGAATGAATATATATATATATATATATATATATATATATATATATATATATATATATATATATATATATATAAGAATAGGTTTATCTCTGTTTTTGTCATTTATAGTCGCTCTTACAATAGATACAATGTATCGACAGCTAGCTCGACACATACATACAACTATAACTCGATTCGACTAGCAGCTCCAGAGCTATTCAAATGTGCAATGTAAACGTATATGTCAGTTTGTATAGTTTATATATATATATATATATATATATATATATATATATATATATATATTGAATTGCTTTTATTATTGTATATGCAACATTTGATCTAATCGTTACGATACATTATAATATGTGTGTAATGTAGAAGATGTTACAGGAAAAAGTTTCTGAGTTAGAAAACAAAAAGGAAAACAGTTTTACTGACATTGACCAATCACTGTTCCACTAAATAAATGTAAATAAATTATATAGCTGTAAAAGCTATGTTGCTTTTACAGCTTTTATTATTCGATGTTTTCGAATTTTAGCTTCGCTTGCTTTTTTATCTTTTCGCTATCATACGATAGAAAGGATGTTATTTTCATTCAATCTCAATTTCGAAGGATATTTCGTACATCACTTTTGTACATCACATCACCAAATCGTCCAATTTTCACAATTTTCCTGTTGTTTAGGGTCCAATTTATTTAGAAAATTTCCTCCAAATCAAGAACACAAAATCTTGTTTTGACGATTTGACGGATAACTGTGCCGACATGTCCACTTTTTATTCAATTTTTATGTATACTTTTAAACGATGTGATTCGTAAACTGGCAAGGTGCTTTTTTTGGGGGTCAAATATACATTAATATTGATAATTTCATCACCAAATTAGCGTAAAACTGTCACCAAATTAACAACGAATAACATATCCTGAGGCAATATAAGAGTAATTTTATTAAAAGTGATGTTAACAAGAGTGAATCGAATGAAAGCAATTTTTACAAGAGCAATTTCAATAAAATTTATTATATTATAATTTATTTTGTTTAATTTTTTTATTTTTTATTTTGTCTATTAATTTCGATTTTCTATCTATTTCTAATTGTCAAAGAGTAAATTACGGATAGCTAATTTATACTGATGATGACTACTTTGTAGTCGAAACACGTATTTATAATACAAAAACTGATCTAGGTATTAGGGCAAATTTGAAATTTTATTTCCAAAACCTAGAATTCTCATAATAATAAATAATTAATTAATAATAATAATAATAATAATAATAATAAAATAATTTTTTTTTTTTAATAATAATAATAATAATAATTCTCATAATAATCACTTGATAATCTAATAATGTGATTGCTATTCGGTATTTTTATTTGCCACAAAATCCTCGCGCATGCAATACAAGTTACATTGATGGGGTATGTTGTTTGTTTATGCATTTAGAGAAAAACAAAAACACACACGTATATATTCACCAAAACCTGCTGCTGTACGGTCACAGAGAACTCGAAGTACATTTTATCCAGACTAAAATAACATACAACAACACTGACTATGTGAGAGACTATAGATTCACTATACTATCATCATCATCTCTCCGGTGCACAGAAGAAGCTGAATAAAAGTGAACATTCAGTGTTGTCGGGTAGTCGGTAGTGTAGTCAGTAGTCAGAAGAGGATACCCCCAGTGCAACAAAAACATATAATATACAAATTTAGCAGTAGCACTAACTGTATCCAATAACAGTAGTGTGTACACAATATACAGAGCAACAAACAGAACCCAAAATAACACCTGATACTCTTATTATAACAAATGGATTATTTTGTCGGTATATTACATTCAAAATGTACTATACAGTCTGTTTTCAAAAGCATTTCGAGTAGGGAATCAATGTTAAATAAATAAATAAAATATTTACTATAAAACCATACATCCATACACATACTTACAACATTCTGGCCTGTTTGTGTTATGATGTTAGTTTGATGTCATTTAAGAGTGGAGATTTAGTGATGCCCACTTAATTTATAATATTATTATTCATTACATATGCACACACACACTACTGACCACAGACTACCCCCACTATTATTATTTCTTTATGAAGCATTGTGTAATTATTATAGTAAATAATATTTAACATTGATTCTCTATTAGCAAAGCTGTCCAAAACAGACGGTCTATATGGATGCATGCAACTTCTTTACAGGGTGTTACGGGAGTTACGTTTAATATTTATTTAAAATGTATATCGTTACATTTCACAAAATGGTTCTGATAAAACCATACTTTGTTGACCTTACTTTTTAGTTCCATATGGACTGACAGACGAACACGAAGCTGAAATAAACCAATTAGGTCTTTTTATGAACACCTATACCAAAAATTGTTTTCTACAATCAACCGTTACAAAGTCGGGATGATTAATTTTATATTTAAAGTTTATAAAAGCATAGCTGTTACGCAACTACGGATGCAAATAAAGCGTTTTAGAATTTAGAAGATAGAATTTTCAGAATCGGACCAGTAGTTCCAGAGATTATCTCATACAAACTTTACCTATTTATAATCATAGTATAGACTAGCTTATACCTGCGGCTTCGCTCGCGCATTGTTATACCTCCGTCTCCCGTCATTTTACGACCAAAATCCTCAATGTATTTTCCCACCGCTTCCACTAATTCAAATATATATCGTTCCCATCGCCTCCATTACTTTAAATATTTATCGACACTTCCACCAAATTTCTATTTCAGTGAAAATTTTCGAATCTCTCTTAGTAAGATAGAATATCAGCCTAATCAATCTGCTTTAAAATCAAATGCTTTTAGACAAAAAATGTATCATCAAAATCGGTCCTGTGAAAAAATTTTGTGGCCATGTGTTCTATAGTAACCGAATTGGTTCACGGCTATTTCAGCACCCTCGTCCCTCAAGTCTCAGTCTCAGAATGCACTAGCAGTCTGATGTTCATATGTTGAGATGATGAAGACTTCCAGATTCAATGAAGTATTCCAGATTCCAAGTTTCTATTCTATCTAAAGAGCTTTTCGAGAATTTCACATCAAAGACGGTAATTTTTTAGTTAATTTACTCAACGACCAACAAAATCTGAAGATTGTTTTCAGAAGAGAACAGCGAGAACTTGAAATATAAAACTTCCAGGCGAGCTCAAAACTTGAATCTTTAATACTACTTATATATATATATATATATATATATATATATATATATATATATATATATATATATATATATATATATATATACATTATATATGTATATACATATATATATATATATATATATATATATATATATATATATATATATATATATAATAAACTACTTAGTATATATTCCGATTTCCTATCATTTCAATATTTCTAGTAAATAAATCAAAAATTAAATCAACCTTTAAAAGAACGACAAGAAACAAAACACACAAAAAAGTAATATAGTGAGGAGTCGGTATTCGAGTTGGTATTGTTGGCTGATAATCAGTCAACGATAAAATGATAATGTTTTTTATCAGTAAATAATAATAATTATTTATAATGCGTATGACGTTTTGTTGAATATAAATTATATAATAATAGAACCATGATGTTACTATAAATAATCTTCATTATTAAAATTTGATTACTCAAAACAAATTAACCAAGACAAATAGTATTCAACTTTTATATTCTTTATCATTAGTCTAGTTTTTTTTCTTCTTTCTATATGAAAAAGTACAGTTTATATGATACAGTTTACATGAGGAACTTATATCATCACAGTTTATACGATGATTTAAATTTATTTAAAAATAAATACAATGATTGAGAATATGATGGTTGAATGTGACTTTATAACTTAATATATGAAATTCCAATGCAAAAATATGCAACATTATACGAACTTCCCGTTATCTCCACCAAATTTATATGTAAAAAAAAACTTTTCCTATATTATCATTTTGAAAAAGAGCTGATAATCTTCAAAACGACTGAACAGATTTTTATCAAACCAGGTTTCTAATCAAAAGTCGGTCCATGCGTTTGAGACATATGACGCCACAGGCAGACAGACAAATACAGGCTTCAAATTTATAACACCGCTTTCTTTGCGTGAAGGATTAAAACAAATTGTGTTATCGGACAAATTGTGTGTACGTGAAGTCAATAATCAGACGTAATAATCAGATTATCCCAATTTTAAATGTCCGACGTCCGCCCGTTTTGTCTCAAATCCACCATTTTGGGTCCACCATAGAATAAATTTATTATTCAACTGGGTTTAGAACAAGTGTCAGGGATTTTCCAAGTGTTTTCACTCGATATATATATATATATATATATATATATATATATTTATGAATATTATAACCTCATTTCCAAATTTGGAACGGTTGGAAATATAGTTATAAAAAAAGTTGGTACAGTAGTTCATAAAATATTTGTACTAATAATTCCATTTCCAACTAGATAAAACGGAAACAAATAACGAGGAGCAATTTCTTGAGCGTTTTTGGAGTACAATTGTGACTTAGAGTCGTGAATTGGTGTAATCCCACAAAAATCGATTTTCAAATATGACTCAGCAGATATCTCAAGCTAATGCTAATGAATATACATATATATACAGTACCCCGGTATATTGTCCTGTGTTGAAGTAAAATAAACAGTATACGCACTGATAGAGAATATTATACACATCGTATTGAAACAATTAGTAGGTACATTTTTTGTTTTATATTGTAATTTTATAAATTCTCAAAAGTGAATCGTATAAACTAGACTGTATCTAATTGATAAATATTTATCTGTGAAATAAAAATATTATGTAAAAAAAAAAACATAAATAAATAAACAAATAAATTATTAATATACAAATTAAAATGTGTGTGTCAGTGTGTGGGTATGTGTTCTTTGAACAATTTGTTAAATGTTTATAAAATAACTTTTGAAATAAAAATGTTTATATTAATAAATAAATATTCACTGACTGTCATTAAATTTATAAATTAAATTAGTAGAGTAGTATCAGTTTGTCTGTCTGTCTCTTTTTTTTTTTTTAGTGTGTTATATCGAATCAACCACTCACCAGATGGTTATTGTTTATAGGGATGTTTAATTTTAAATATAGAAATAAAGTTAAATACTACGGAATTATTTATATTTTTAATTTATGTATAACGATGTGACTAATTTTATTACTTTAAACGGTTATCAGTTTTATATTTAATTAAAATCATAAATTTAAAAAATATGTTTTTTTTTTTAATAATTTGAAAACGGCTGGTTAAATTATTTGTGAATGAAATATTACATTAAAACAATTAGAATGAAGCTTTTAAGGCTTGGAAACCCAAATATTAGATTATCAAATGATAATTAATGAGAACTCTAGGTTTTTGAAATAAAATTTCAAATTCATCCCAATACCTAGATCAGTATTTCGACTACAAAGTAGTCATCATCAGTATAAATTATATGGTCGTAATTTACTCTTTGACAATTAGAAATAGATAGAAAATCGAATTCAATAGACAAAAACAAAAAAGAAAAACCAAATTAACTTAAAATATAACAAATTTTATTGAAATTACTCTTGTTAAAATTGCTTTCATTCAAATTTACTCTTATTAATATCACTCTTATTAAAATTACTCTTATATTATCTCAAGATATGATAAATTAATAAAATACGCAAGAAGAGAAGGTTTATGCAGCTTATTTAACCAAAATATATTTAACTGAAGTATATCATTACTTCTTTAAAAAGTTGCATTTGTTTGGATTAAACCAATGATTACTTTGGTCCGAAATTTTAGCATCTTGGTCCAATGAAATTATTATTTCAGGTTTCGAATTTCGAGGTTCTTGAGTCAACAGTCGAGTTTATCTTTAATTAAGATACTTATCTCAAGTGAAAACTATAGATGTCAAGATACTTATTTTTTTATACCAAATATACATTATCTTCCCTATAGATGAGAGTCAGAAAAGCTTGGTTTAAAAATTTTTTTCCTACTACAAGGAATTACTTCTATCAGTGCAGATTTTGAGAAAGCAGGACTATATATCGGAAAATTGTGAAAGGTATCGAAACAGTACTATACGAAATAAATAATATGACCCCACAATAGTTGATTTAAACAAAAATTTACTAAAATCTGAGGAAATTTTACTTTTATATACATCATGAAAACATTCATGTGTGACTTCTATCTATATAATTCGAGAACCAGATATGAGGGCTTAATAAATTAAACCTGGATAGCTGGATAACAAATTAAAAAAACAATATTCAAAATCAGTTGGGTTGGGTTTGGTAAGTTTTGATAATATTTTATGACATTTAGAAATATGATTATTCGTCTCGTATTTTAATTAAAATTGTCACGTAACTAAATTTATAGAAAATTTTCAGAAATAGCAATATATAATATAAAACAAAATCACAGGATAGCGAAATGTAATAAATCCTAAAAACCACTCGAATCATATACCATCGTAAAATTCCTGTAAATCATATCATATTCATTTGAATATTTGTTGTGTACCAATAAAATATCAATGATTGCAATAAATAAATTTATAGTTAAATATATCTATTTACACGCCACAATACATCTATATACAGACTACAATGACATACCTTACGGGACTTCATAGTTTATTAGATAGATAGATAGATTGTAGAGGCTGCCTACACTTCGACCATAAGGTACATTGTGATGCCTAAGGATGTGCGGATGTGAGTGGAGTGGAAGGAATTTTTGTGTATAGACTATGAATTGGTAGGATATGCGGCTGCAGCTAACTATGATAAGAATTATGCGGATATTTATCTAGAGTTTGTGCTAAAATCCAAAAACTACTGGATCGATTTTGATAAAACTTTTTTGTTTCAAAGCTTATGCTTAGATCTAAAATCTTATCTAGCTACGAGAGATAGTATTTGAAAATATTCGCGGAAATAGAAATTTGAAGTGTCGATATATATTTGAAGTAGTGGAAGCGATGGGAACGGTAAATATTTAATGTGGAGGAAGCGGTGGGAAATATTTAATGTGGATGATAATAAACGCGAGTGAAGTCGCGAAGATAAGTTAGTTATAAATAGTATTTGAATCATCAATTATTTGAAGTATAGATACACCTTGCTGGTTTACTTCTGTGTGTCCATGTTTCAAAGTAAAACCCCATCCTAAACATAATAAATTATTATGCGTCATTTTTGCTAGAACTTGTGATCGATGATTGTTCGTCTATACTGCATACTACATTGCAGCCTAGCGATAGAGGTAAATATTAACGAATAAAATTTATAAAAAAATATTATGATTGATTAATAATCAATACCACATATAAGTTCCAATCAACAACAACAATGGAACGACCGCCATCCACAACAATTGTATAATAAAATAATATGATTATATACAAACCAAACATTTCAAAACCAATCTACTTTTTAACTAGGGGATGATTTTTTTTCGTCTTTTTTTTGACAAATAAATAAAGAATAACATCATAGATACATAGAGAGAAAATATAGATACATGGAGCAAACCAGTGACGTAGCTACTGGGGGGTGTTACAGATAGCAATCACCGTGGTACACCCAAATTTCCAGGCAAACTATTCCAGCAGCTTGTAGCACCAGTCCAAGTGGCCGATCGGTTTAAGGCGTTATGTCTGCGCAGTATGACTACTTGGAAATTGGGAGATTATGGGTTCGAATCCCGACATCGGCAGTTTGTCAATTATTAAGAAAACAAAAGGGGCTATTATTGACTAAACTGTCGGCGTATGGACAAGAACGAAGTAACCGGCTATGCTTGAGAAGGTTTTTTATAGTTTCCTTCAAGAACTCAAGATGAATATCGGCATAGTTCCTATCATAGTCGGCAGCAGCCGTATATCCTACCAATTGCTAGTCTATGCACAAAAATTCCTTCCACTCCACTCACATCCTTGCATCCTTAGGCATCACAATGGATCACATGGTCGAAGTGTAGCCCGTCCAGGCCAGCCGCTACAAACTATCTCTATCTATCTATCTTCCGCGATCATCATTTTGTTTACTAACTAACAACAGATTTATATTGATTTCATCTCGGTTGTATGTGAATGTATGGAATGTATGTATGGAAATGTAATGTGAATGCTTGCAATCATAAATTTTCTCGAATGACGATATATTCTCCTATCAATGATCGTATATTGTTGTATATATTGAGATTTTTTGGGAAATGTAATGGGAGGGGGGGCGAAAAAAGGTTTCTGACTAGACCCCACTATGTAAAGCTACGTCACTGGAGCAGAATAAATGTGAAAAAAAATAGGAAAATATTTCATGGAAAATCGTATTGAATTTGATGTGAATTTTATTATTACACAATTCCCAGAGATTTAATGAAAATACTAGAGAATCTCTTCTCTATCTCTCTCTCTCTCTCTCTCTCACTGGTTACCTTTATGTATACCTCAATGTATGTATAACTACAATAATATTATTATATACAGTATGATTTTCGTATTTATACATGGAAAACTTTATATGAGGGGAGGAGAGGGAGTGAGTTAATGCTTGGAATTATTTCATAGAATTTCATTATTAGTTTCTTACTATTGTGTGTACAAGTAGAAGTATACACATTGTTTTGTATTATTGTAATAGTTTCGTTAAAATATAGGGTGATTCGTAAATGTATCAATGAAATTCTAAACGAGAATTTCCTCTACAAGGAACCAGTCCGTGTGGTTGTTAAAGGCGTTCTGTTGGACACTATGAGGTTGTTGTTTCGATTCTCAACACTGGTAGTTTGACAATTAAATTAATTTTATTAAAAAAATAATTGGGACGGTTAATTGACGGTTAATCTGTGGGCGTATGAACAAAATCTAAAGTAACAGGCTATGCTTGTGAAGGTTTTCTGCAGTTTCTTTTCACAAACTCCAGATGAATACCGGTATAGTTCTTATCAAAGTCGGCTGCAGTCCCAAAATCTACCAATTCTTAGTCGCCATACTAAGTGATTCTCTTCGTATCAATTATAAAATGAATCATTAAGAAGGTTATTTCAATAAGATAATAATGTTTTGCATTTTATCAAATATTTCAAATTAGTTACACTTTAAAAATATAAAAGCAATGAATTCATTTTTCCAAAGTAAAAAAGCAGTAGTTTTCACTACTGTACTGCTTTTGATAAGTGATTAATAATTTGTATTCATTTTATGATCATAGTTTGTAGACTTTGTAAACTTTAAATGTAAACTTTGACATAGTAACATATTTCTAACCTCACTTATTTTTATTCTGCATGACTGCGTTTAACCTTTGACAAAATTATACATATAAATAATAAAAACAGTGGCAAAAAGCAGTAAATCCTGTGTTACAGAGTATAAATACAGTCAATCACATATTTGTGCTTTTCGATTTACAACAATTAACGACATATGATCTCTTATTTTAAGAATTTTCACTAATTGTGATCTAAAATCACACTTAAATGACTTTTCATAAAGTCATATAAGATATTGTTAATCTTTCAATAATTAATATGGAAAATAATATTATTAATTTAGTTTAGAAATATCAAAAAATTCATATTTCAGTTTTCTCTGTTTTTTACTTTTGGCACATTACTGCCTTTTACCCAACCACGGCAGTATTGGTGTTGTAGTGATGGCAAAATTTCGCAAAAATTTATAAATATTAATATGTCTCATTAGAAAAATCTTCCCTCATCTGTTAATTGAATGAAATAATGTTTAAAAGGCAAATAACAATATTATAAATGAATGAGTGCAATGTCTGCCACCATAGTCCTGCAGGCTATTAAGATTAATTAATTAATTAATATGATATAGTGTCTTTGTTGTTGCTCGAACAAATATAATTGTCTGTCTCTTTCTGCGTAGAACACATTTTTTGAAAATTTTTTTACTTAAAAATTTTTTTATATAGGCTGCAAATTATTTAATTATATATTTATTATTTATTATTTATATAAAATATATTTTATAATATCACAGTAATAAAATTTTCAAAAAATGTGTTCTACATAGAGAGAGAGACAATTATATTTTTTCGAGCAACAAACAAAGACACAATATCATATTAATTAATTAATTAATTAATCTTAATAGCCAGCAGGACTACGGTGACAGACATTGCACTCATACATTTATAATATTGTTATCTGTTTTTAAACATTATTTCATTCAATTAACAGATGAGGGAAGATTTTGCTAATGCCGGATCTTAGACCATATGTGCGGTGCTTTTGGTGTTTGTATGGTCACGTTCGTGAATGGGCAAAATTGAAAATTAGGCATTGTAAATTTTAAAATCATCCTATATTAGAGCACCTATATAAAATTGATGGTAGTTGTGTATACAAGGTATAAATGGGGTGGATGTTACACAGTGGAAGGATCATGTTGAGGTAGTTTTGAATGTGTGTGATGATGATATGATGGAGGTGCAGTGATGGTTTTGTAGATGATATTGATGATAAAACCTGAAGTCGTTACAACAACAACAACAACAACATAATATCAGTTGTGTTGGTGTGTAAAAGTTCTCTCATACCACCCGTCACATACCAGTGTACACCACCCTTATATCACTCATCACATCACCGTGGGTACGCTCTGCTGTAATGTTGGTACAATCGAGTATCGAAAGTCCTGCAGAAAATGTCCACCAGTGTTTTTGATATTTTACACGCTCCCTTAATTCCAAAAGCCCATTGATTTAACATCAATCATTCGATTACCATTTGTCAAATAATATGAAAACTAAATTTTTATCTAGAGCACGGTAGTGCGACAGGCCGAGGTTAAGGGGTGTTTTGTCTTCGCGCTTACAGTAGGTACTATTACTAGCCAAAAACAAAAGTTGTTTATTGTAAAAAAAAAAATATTTTTGGTCTTTTAATTTTTGTTCTATCTCTTACGGTTTCAAAGATGGACAGTTTTGCACATTTTCCCAAATATGGTCCGATTTTGCCCATTCACGAACTTGACCTTACTTTCATACACGTGCTATCGTGTTGAGGGACAGACAGTCGTTATACTAAGTCGGAACAAAACTTTATAATATAACCTTCTATATTTTGTAAATACCGGTTATAAAAATAAAACTATAGATGGCCATTTTCTGCAGTACTTTTGATAGTCGATTGTACAACAACTACAACAGTATAGTACCACAGATTCACAAATTTAATCATTATTAATATTATTGTGAATTCAATGCTTATGTATATATTTATTACTTGTTATATATATTATTGGTTTGGTATGCATGTAGTACTTTACAATACAAAGTGGTGTACAAAAATTATCCACAAGGGGCATAACTGATAGACTATATTGCTTATTAACATATAAACTATCCTTGTAAATGAAGAACCATTGCGACAAATTTTCATAACGGGATGAAAGCTTTTGAATTAACTAATTTAAAATAAGTAAATGTAAGTTAACTAATTTAATTAAAAGTAACGGGAAAATTATGGGACCGATCATAAATTCTGTTAGGTAGCTCATAATTCACTGAAAAATCATGATCAATTTTTGACTAGCTTAAATTTGACTCCAAATATGAAATATCGAATTATCCGAAAAACCAGGTCAGACAGTCATTAAGTTTAGTCCCGTCTTTGTAATGGTTGAAAATATGGATCGCAGAAAAAAATTTTGTATATGTGTTCATAAAATGACCCAGTTAGTCCATTTCCGCAAAGTTGTCCGTCCGCCTGTCCGTCCGTTTGTTTAAAAACGCGATAATTCAAAAACGAAAACGAAAACGATAGCGAACTGAAATTCTCGTATGTGTGTTCGTGAAAGGGCCATGATTGGGCAAAATGGGCAAAACTGTTTATCTTTGAAACCGTAAGAGAAAGAACAAAAATTTAAAGACAAAATCTTTCTTTTTTTTATTAATAAACAACTTTAATTTGAAACATAAATTCAGTATATACCGCGTATCTGAGCAATTAACTCAGTTAGTTGTTATTTTCACTTGTTATTTCCAAAATACTATCTATATAATTATTTCTAGATTAACTTTGAGGATCAAATGGCATCTTCTCTCCCAAAACAGGAGCTTTAAATATATATAGTTGGCCTAAACTATCATGGAACATTTATTTGATCCAACTGATATGGATAAATTCCATATGAGGAAATATACAAATCAAGTTGGAAATGATTTTGTTATAAAACTCAAACTAAAACCCCTTTTGTACAATATCCAGCAGCAGCAGCAGCATCACCATACATGGATTTTATCCATGATATCCAAGCTCTACCTACCTACCTACCTACCTACTAACTCCTAAACACCAACAGTTTGTTTTTGGAGGATAGGAGGATAGGTATGTGATTTTGAAATATATTATTAACATGTATTATTTGATCAAAGTACTTTGGTGCTTATGTGCTTCATATGATTGGTAATAAATACTATCTGCTTGAAATTTGATTTTACAAACTGTTTTACCACCATCTACCTAAAAATAAACACTCTCATATGTTTATGTTTTTGTTGTTGTTGCTGTGTCCATTGTACACGTTTTTATGGCGTGAACGTGAATTTTTGTACTCCGTATTATATTGAATTGATGTTTTATACTTAGTGATGGCGCGAGACACGTGCGAGAAGAGAAGAAGCGAAAAGAGTTGAATATTAGAATCCTGGTTTTTGATAAGTAATCGACCGGCAGACGATAGGCCCGTGATTCTCAACCTATTTTTTTGTCGCGGCACCTTTTAACAATTTCAAGCCTCACTATATTTCAAATTTTGCACCTATTCCTAGAACATTTGTTTGTATTTTATAAATACGTATTTCGACCACAATGTAGTCATCATCAGTATGAATTAGCTAATCGTAACTATCTATGGGGTATGGATTCAGAGAAATGTTGCTTGTTGCTAATTTGGTGCGTGTCTCACAATGATATTAAAAAAGTTCTGTCCTTTTATACGATTTGACGGAGGGTATAATCTGACTTGAGGATTATTTATGTTGCCTAATTACTAGATTAGGTGTGTGGAAAGCCCCACCTACTTATTGGCGGTATTCTTTGGTGACTATGCGGTGTTTGTTTTGTCACTAAAGTGAGTGTATCTACGTTAACCTTGACATTCAGGTATTGGATTTTTATTTTTGAAAATGGTTTAATTTTATTAAATCAGAATTTGGAATTGGGGCAAAACCTAGAGTTCTCTTTGATTATTTTAATAAACTTTATCAAGCCTCACTATTTATAATACCTTCCTTAATATAATAATGATGATATATGATAATTTTCACTTGGAATAAAATAAAACGAATAAAAACAAAATTACCCAATAGAAAATAGATATATTAATAATGAGATTTATCCAATAAAATTCCGCTATGACGGGCCTAAAAAAAAGACATTTAAGAAAACAACTGAGATTTCGTGTAAATTTGATTTCTGTCGGCGGTAAATATCTTTTTTGTTGGGCCCAGTATGACGGGTCTAAATTAAATTTTAATTTTAACTTACGACAAAAAATAATATACATTATTGTGGACTTTTATGAATGTACTATATAAGATTTTGAAAAATTTTATAAATGGACTATACTCATACATCAGCGCTCGTACATCCTTGAAACTTTTGAAATTTGCATAAACTCAGTATATACGGAGTATTTAAGCAATAGGGAAAATTTTATGCATGAAAATTTTTTTTCACATTTATTTTCAGAATATGAAAATACTGTTAATACTGTAATAATATTTAAAAACGAAATTAAAATCCGACAAATATTAAGAAAGCTATAAGCTTTTAAAGATTATTATCTATCTCTTTCTTGCAAAAATACTAAAAATGGAGTTTTACGTGTATTTTAAATTATGAAAGTGTAATATGACGTCACATAACATATCAAGACGGCTATCACCCTCTTTGTCTAATCGGGATTTTCAATCATTCATATCTCGCTTATTTTTATAGTTATTTAAAAAGTAATTTTACCTTGATATTTGTCAAGTAAACATGCTTCAATTCAAGCGAAAAAAAATTTTCATGCATATTCCCTATTAGATACTGATAGGAGTCCAAATATACAAAATTTTTCGATTCAACAAATAGTTAACGACACATGACTATGTAACCATATAATATATCAGAATAATAATAATTATTATTTTATCTATGTTTTGAATTTTGAATAACGAATGTTAGTTAGCCTAGTAAGGCTGTGTACTCGTAACTCCTGTTAACCCCGCCTAGCATGTTTTAAAATGTCCGGTATATTACTATTATTATTATTATTATTATGTTTACAATAATATACAGGAGGCTTTGTTGTGATTTGTATGTTTAATATAGCAAAATATTGAATACAAGATGTATCAAGAGTTTAGAATCACTCACTTTGGGAGATACCTATCGAAATGATAAACGAAAATCAGAAACCAATGTAAGTAAACAGCGAGTCCAGAAAATGAGTAAGTTTCAAAATAGCGTCCAGAAAATTTTCCAAGAAACAGCTAGACGACGATGATGTGATTCTGACTCGTCAGTGTAGGTGATTACTCTCATGCAAAAGAACACAGAATAGGTCGACATAAGAAAAGATCTGTTGTCCACTGTTTTTGGAATCTTCGACTACAAAAACTGAATTTAAATTAAATCAAGAATGATAATATTGTCCGCTATGTTGGAATCGTCATTTTGAATTTGGCATAGAATATTTTTTTATGGTCATACTGAAAGTCTTTTGGAATGAAAGTGATTTGACATTCACTTCTATGATACATTTTTTGATAATCAAAGCTAGTTTTAATTTGTCTCAAAACTAAACAAATTGTTTTTGTTTATTCGTTTTAAATATATGTTTATGGTTTAAGCAGTTTTTGCACAAAACTTTAGGTTTAGGGGTTTGATAGGAAATAACATTTTTTTTTTACGAAAAACCTCTCTCTATTATGTCCGTAACTTTTTAGCCAAAGTAAAAAAACTTGTAAATTCAATAAATATACACACATTTACAAAAAATTCAACAAATGTGTTTTTATAACAAAGTAAACGTCTCAAATGGGTCGCTTATCCAACAAGAAAATTGGTATTTGAGAGTACGCTTGCTATAAAATGATAAGCGCTCTAGAACTCTGGTAGAATTTATGACAAACGTGACATTTCATTCCGAATAATTTGTGTAAGTAAATGAAATGTATATTACATTTAAAACTTTGCCACACTTCTTAGAATATTTATTTGTATTTTATAAATACGTATTTCGACTACACTGTAGTCATCATCGGTATGAATTAGGTAATCGTAACTATCTCTGGGGTATGGATTCAGAGATATGTTGCTCATTGGTAATTTGGTGCGTGTCTCACAATAATATTTAAAAAATTTTGTATTTTAAATGATCTGACTGAAGTAGTACCTGAAGGATTATTTGAGTTGACTGACTAACTAAGGGATTAAGTGGGTGATGAACCCAACCCATTTATTGGCGGTATTCTTTTCTGACCATGCGGTTTAGTTAGTGTCAATAAGGTGTTGATCGAAGCTAACCTTGATATTCAGGTAGTAAATTTTTTGAAAATGGTTTCATTTTACTAAATCAGAATTTTGAATTGGACCATTGTCTAAATTCATTATGTGTTTTCATAATCTGTGTTAATAATTTCGTATGCATCTAATTCTGTTGGGTTTTGTACCCATTTTAGTACATCTTTTAGTACAAATCCCCATCTATAAAATTTATATATATATATATATATATATATCTATGGACATATATACATATATACATGTCTGTAATCACTCTAGCGTTCACAGTTTTCATTTTATCGGAATGAAATTCGGTATGGGTAATGGGTAAAATCGGATAAGGGAAAATGGGAGGTTTAGAGGGAGGGGGAAACATAAAATTTGACATATCTCCACTAATATTCGAAAAATCGAAAAATTTATAAGAAGTAAATTTGTAGGTACTAAGTTTTACTGTAATTTTGTTCCTTATCATTTTTTCTGTTACACTAATATTGACAGAAATATTGACGGTTTAAGATTGAAAATTAAATTCCTTAATATCTCTGCACACATTAGAGTTTTAGCAAAATTGATGAAAGGTGATGAATTGTAGCAAATTTGATTTTCTACAACTTTATTTCTTACGCATTTTTCGATTGTTCTAATATTAAGAGAGATATTTTATATTTTGTGTTTTCTTCTTTCTTTATACCTCCCCCATCCATTTCCCTCGACGTATGTCATTTATTAATAAAATTGGCCTTGCTAATACTAAAATCATATACGACATTTCATTTTGGTCAGACTAAAATTGTTACCGCTAGAGAGTGATTTATGTATTCTAAGGAAATTCGCTAAGTTGAAGCAGCTCTAGCGTAACGAATTCTTTTATACATACTTTCTACTCTCATATTATACTACACCGTGTATTCTGTTACATACTGTAGATACCTATGTATAATACAAATAGACCAAATATCCTTTTTACTGACAATCCAGACAGTTTTCTATTAATTTATAATAATTCTATATGTGTTTGTGGGTTATTGCCTACGTTCATTTTGGTTGTGTTATCCCAATGCCAGTCAGCCATACTATAGCTAAATAGCAACAAAGGTGTAGGCAACCTCTAGCCTGACTCATAGTCGGTATGTACTGCTATAATAATAATAACTAACTGTATACACAATTATTAATATATTATTATATTATTATCAAAACCAAATTTACTGCAACATATCTGAATCGGTAACAAATTAACTGTGTATGCGAATGAATATATTCATATAGGCATTATTTCAATTAAAATGGAATCGAGATTTTTATCAATTGATTGTATTCAATACATATTTGTGCAAATAGATCTACAATTGAATCATAAAACAATTTGAAGAAAATTTTCTAGATTTTAAAAAAACTCACCATATAGATACTGAACAGGGTGCAACTGCTGTGGGTTTCTGAATTCATTACCGGGCATTATCCCCTGCGGAAGCATCTGCACACAATGGGACTCCATAACGGGTCCATTATGTGCAGATTGTGTGGAAACGAGGAAGAAACATCCAGCCACATAATCTTTGACTGCGAACCTCTGGGTTACAGCAGATACAGGATATTCGGTGCATCTCACCCCGAATATATGAACCTTTGGGAGGACCTGATAAGCAAGCTCCAGGTTATTGCCAACGTATGGGAGAAGCGAGTCTCGTCGAACTGAGGCAGACGATATACCCCGGTATTAATCAATCATCAAGCATGTAGATATTTCGAAATGTATTCATTTCGCGGCAATCATACAAGTGTTATGACGTGATATGACTATCGTATTTACCTACATAATATGCATCAAGGCACCATTCCATAGCCAACTCCAAAAAAAGAAGAAGAAGATTCTATGTTCGACTGTTAAGTAATGTAACTGACTGACTTAAATGTTTGAATCCAGTATATACTGAGTTGTATATCAATGATTAAATTGTTAACTATTCTGCGTATTCGAAATGTTAACAATTCTATCCGAGGAACATATAATCACAAATTATGAGAAAATTATTGAGTTCTTATCTTTTTCAAACAAAACTTGTTTATTTTAAAAAGAAGATTTTCTGTTAACAATTTTTTTTCTGTCACTTACGGTTTCAAAGATGTATATTTTATTGCTTTTTTATAGCTTTTTAATATAATGACTTTTTGTGTTTTTTGAAGTCGGTTGAATACAATTAAATATATTTCATGTATTCGTGTCAAACAAACACAAAATATAAAATATCTCTCTTAGTATTAGAATAATCGAAAAATGTATAAGGAGTAAAGATTTGTAGAAAATTAACCTTGCTACAATTCATTATCTGGTCATTTTTCTCAAACTCTAATGGGAACAGAGATATTTGGAATTTTAACTTTCAGTTTTTAATTGTAAAAATTTCTGTAAATATTAGTGTAACAGAAAAATGATGAGAAACAAAATTACAGTAAAATTTAGTACCTACAACTTAATTCCTGATAAATTTTTCGATTTTTCAAATATTAAGGGAGATACCAAATTTTTGTTTCCCCCTCCCTCTAAACCCCCTTTCTCCTTGCCCGATTTTACCCATTAACGACCTTGACCTTTAAAATACCAAAAGCGCCTCAAATACCAAATTTCATTTTAATCGGAATAAAACTGTGACCGCTAGAAAGTCCACTGATACATAAATATATATATATATATATATATAAATATTACATAGGTTGATATGTAATATTTTATAAATGTTCTGAATATTTATAGAAATCTGTATCTCAGAATAGAAATCTGTCTTGGCTATTTCTCAGAAAAAAAAAACAAATGCAAGAGATATACAAACTTAAAATTTTTTTAGATAAGTTCATTCCATTTGAAATAAAGTGAGATTAAATTTTCTGGAAACTTTTTTATTAAAATTTTGAAAGTGTTAAATAATTTACAATTGTATTTAGCTTTATATTAGCAAAATATATCAGAAACTGTTCAGACAATGTGTCCAAATCCAAGTCTGTCAGAAAATATAAATAATTTCTTACCATTTCTAATAATGACAAGATAAAATTTTAATTTGATGTTTTAAAGGATGGCGCATAAGTAACGTTATGATTTATTACTATACAGGCCTAGACAAAAAAAAGTCGTTAGGAGATAGATCTGGCGATCTAGCTGGCCATTTGAAGGATCCAAAACCACTCATAAAGCGTTCCTGGAAAGTTTGTTCAAGGAACAGCCTCACTATCATGGCATTATGTGCAGGGCAACCATCTTGTTGGAACCATACAGTTTCCAGGTCTAGATTAGGAAGAGCTCTAACAGTTGGCAAAATACTGTTTGGTAGCAAACTCAAATATTTTTGAGAATCCAGTCCAAATATTTAGTTTCAATACGTATGTGTATGTATGGTTTTCTTGTAAATATTTTTTTATTTATTTAAAATTGATTCGCTATTAGAAATGCTTTTGAAAAAGGTCTGTATATATATATATATATATATATATATATATATATATATATATATATATATATATATATATATATATATATATATATATTGTGACGGTAGTTTCACCACCTTGGAATCAACAAGGTGATGGCTAGCCGACAAATTGTAGCACCAATTCGAAAAACAAAAAAAATAAAAATTATGTTGGGCGCCAGGTTTTTATAGAGTACCACTCACGAATCCGACACGGCAGCTCGTCAACCCTTGCTCTGGGTGGCAGGTCAAAAAGGTGGACACTCGTCTGATTGTCACAAATAAAAAAAAAAAAATGACGAAACAAAAAAAAATATTTATTTACGATAACAAAAAAAATTAATTCAATGAAAAACAAATACTTTAATTTACGGAAATAAATAATAATTTGGTTACAATACAGTTACGTTAAATCGAATTAATGAACAACAACAAAAATATAATCGAATTCAAGAACAACAACAAAAAATAACTACAGTAAAAAAAAATTACAGAAATTCGGTACCAGAACGTGTTTACGTGAATCGATTTTTAAAAAAAACAAAAAAAAATAATGAAATTAAACAATTCGAGAAACTAAAAATTAAATTTACTCCGCAAGAACGATTAAAACGAAATTACCTCACATAAACACGCTCACACGCAAGAAAAATAACCAAACCTCGCTCGTAATATCGTTTCGATAAAACAAAGAAATAAATCCAAAAAAATCACGATTAAAATTTACAAAAAATAGCAATAATGTTCAACAGATCGACAAAATAATAGTTTCGCAGTTTAAAACAAAATATCGTATTAACAATTCGTCAATTACGCTACGATGCGAATCGTCCGGCTTTCGAAATCAGAATATCTTCTCCAACAAAAAGTCCGTCGCACGAAAACAAAAAAACACAAAACAACACTGTTGGTCACATTCCTTAATATTTTTTTAAAACTTATTTGTCACAAAATGATAATTTCAACACCAGGGTTGGACTTTGAATTATGAATTTTTTTCCAATATTCATTTGATTCACTATTTCATTTGGTGTGATGTTGCTGATGCTATTTGTTTTTCACCACCCATCATTAATTCATCCAATATAAAATATGCTTTTCAAGCTTGAATAATATCGAATTCACACACACTTCCAAAATCCAACCAACAACTCAACATAACGAAACATCAATTATCGTGTAATGTTCTTCTTTACGTTGTAAACGAAGTTTACACCGTCCACGTTCATGATAAACGAAACGAGTCCCAAACAATTATACACTCGAACTTAACGATCACCAGTTTAACAAGTTCATAATACAGGCCTGTGATTTAATTTTAAACTTTACAAATACAGTAACTGTTGACGAGCAGTAGTGGATGTTACAGACCTCCATACAAACAGTCGGCTCCTCGTACACCATTCCAACCTCTATGTCGACGATCGATGATGGAGCGAGGTCGGTAATTATTTAATGCGTGCGATTAACTTAACAAAAATAAAAAAATAATAAATACAAATAATTATAATTAATGTCGACAGCGACATCGGATTTCGAAGCCGTTCTCTTCGTTTCTGGCCCGGTGTCCTTCGGCACCAGCGACCAGTCGCGTCGAATCCACGAAAAATATAAAAAATAAATGAAAGACATTCATCGAACGGTTGAACACTTTTCAACCGTTACAATATATATATATATATATATATATATATATATATATATATATATATATATATATATATATATATATATATATATTATTAAGTATAAATTATTATTACTGTGTTCGTTTGATTTTAAAGCATAACAATAATTGTATTTTATTTTGTTGGTTATATTGTATTCAAACTCGTACGAATATTAACTATAATAATATACCAATCTAGGCAACCAACTATATCTACCACTTCTGAAAATTAAATTTGGGTTTATTGGCTGCTAAGTGGTCAAACAAATCTATTTATAGAGAGCTTTGGCTTTGACAAATTTAATATTAATATATATATGAAGATATTTAATTCATATTAGACACTGCGTACACGGGACAAGGGTTTTTGAAAGTAATGAAATGTTTCCCATTTTGGTTCGACATCGAGGTTTAAACAAATGAAGCTTTTCACATTTACCCGACACCGTACACTAATATAGCAATTATTACCGTCCAAGTAGCCGAGCGGTCTAAGGCGTTATGTGTACTTAGAACAGGGAGGTAATGGGTTCGAATCCCGACATTGACAGTTTTTCAATTTTTAAGAAAAAAAGAAAAAAGGGGTGGATAATTCGATGTAACCGTCTATGCTTGTGAAGGTTTTCTGCAGTTTCCTTCACGAACTTTATATTTTCTCAATTCCCCAAAAAGAACATTTAATTCCCCCAAATCATCTCTTTCCATAAGCATTGGATGAATCTAGATTGAATCCTATTTTTTTTAAACGTCTATAATACAAGATACAAGCTAGCAACTGTGTTAATGCGGTAAAGTCGAGCTTTGTAATCCAATAAACTTTATAACTTGTAAATGATTTTAATAGCTTTATGTTTTCTAAAATCTAAATTAAATTCTAAAGACTAAAGAATTATTGTCTAGAATTGTGATATAATCTATTTTCTAAACTTTTAATTACCTCCTCCAATTCCATCGTTTTAAAACACTTTAAAAGCTTCTTCCTAACGTATAATAGACTTTAGATTATTTGATACACGTTAAAAAAACGTTTTGTTTTTTTTTTTTAAATTATTATTATTATAATATTTGAAATAATTAAATCCATATTTATCGAATATTGTAAACTCATAGGTAATATTATCAAACATTCTTATCTGTTTGATACAGTCCGACATGGTGTGAAAAACATTTTCAATAAACATATTTCAAAATATATTTTCCAATCAAAATGAGTTCCAATTTGAATTAAAGCAACCAGGCGAATTCAGTTTGTGTCACTCTTTGTTTTTAAGTAAACACCATAAAGAATTTAAAGAATTTTTTTTCAGTTTCGGTGACTTTTACACAAGTACACAGCCTATTTCCCAGTGCCTCCACCATGTCTCTTTTTCGTAATGTATTCTCAGAGTCCATAGCTAGCTAGATCTATAATTACAAATTACATCTGTGAAAGAGACAATCGGTTTTTGCAAATATATATGCTTGCGGGGGAATAACGTAATCTTTATCTCCGCCTTTGCTTGAAATCGATTAAGATAGATAGATTGTAGGGGCTGCCCTGGACTAGCTATACTTCGACCATAAGGTCCATTGTGATGGCTAAGGATGTGAGGATGTGAGTGGAGTGGAAGGAATTTTAGTGTATAGACTAGGAATCGGTAGAATATACGGCTGCAGGCGACAATGATAGGAACTATGTCAATATTCATCTGGAGGTCGTGAAGGAAACTGCAGAAAACCTTCTCAAGTATAGCCGGTTACTTCGTTCTTGTCCATATGCCGACAGTTTAGACAATTAACCGCCCTTGTTTTTTCCAATAATTGACAAATTGCCGATGTCGGGATTCGAACCCATAATCTCCCAGTTTCAAAGTATGCATACTGTGTTCAGACTGGTCTGAAATCGATTAAACGTAACATCCAAAAACTTGGTGCCTGAGAATAACGGCGGTTGGAGATGAACTCTCCAAAAAATTTCAATTCAACCTTGAACTGGTTAAATTGGAACTTATTAACATTCGATGACTATACAATTTCGTCTATATACACATACACAACATACGTTTAATTTGTTACTCAGAAGTTTGAGTGTTCTAAATTCCTTTTGGCATAAACCTCGTAAGGTTGGTAGCACAGTTAAACCACAAGTATGATGCGCCAAACATCGTCGAACCACGATACACTGTTGTTGTGTAAACACGATCACATCACACCCCATCATCTCCATGTCAGAGGAGTAGAACAACTCCTCACATAGCCTCGCAATACCTTTAATAGTCATATACCATCTATATATTTTCTCTGTTAAGGTTTAGAACAACATTTGTATATTGAAGGAATTCGTACATGGAGAAAATTTTCTAGTAATAATTGTTAGATAGATAGATTGTAGCGGCTGGCCTGGACGGGCTATACTTCGACCATAGGGTCCATTATGATGCCTATGGATGTGAGGATGTGAGTGGAAAGGAAGGAATTTTTGTGTATAAACTTTTAGTTGGTAGGATATGCGGCTGAAACCGACTATGATAGGAACTATGCTGATATTCATCTGGCGATCGTAAAGGAAACTGCAGAAAACCACCTCAAGCATAGCCGGTTACTTCGTTATTGTCCATACGCCGACAGTTAAATTAACCGCCCCTTTTTTTTCTTAATATTTGCCAAACTGCCGATGTCGGGATTCGAACCCATAACCTCCCAGTTCCAAGTAGACATAACGCCTTAGAAAGCTCGGCCACTTGGATAGTAATAATTGCTATATTAGCATACAAAAGAAATTCGATAACCAAGTTCCTCTCTACATAATTAAAGCTAAAGCAATGATATTTGGACAGTAGCTACGTCTTACGACAAAAGGAGAGTGCTAAGTAAGGCTTTTTTGAAATTAAAGTTTTCTAGGATAAAACAGATACTTTGTGTAGATCATTTTCTTCAAATCGGAAACAAATATTTGGTTCGATTTTATGGTATCTTTTAAGGAACCCTTTGGAAAAAATCGAAAAAATCACCAAAAATTTTTAGTCATGGATTTCAACGAATATTTTTCGACCAAACCTTTAAATTAACATGGAGTTCGTTTTTTTTTTGGGTCCAAATTACTGTGTTGTTAATTTCATTCAAATCGACAAGCAAAAATTTTTTTTCGATTATGTTAAAGTATTGATAAGTACGTGTTATACGCTCAATGGTCAAATAGGAATTGTAATGGTTCTTGATGCTTGAAATTCCATTATTTATCGATTCTAGAAATGTTTAGACTACGGTCAGTTTAAGAAACTCTGGCGTTAGCTTTATTAAACATTATCTCCCTTTTTTTTATTAATTTAAACTATGAAAGAAAATAATGTTATATGCCGTTCTTGCAGCTTATCATAATCCATAGTAAACATAAATATACTTTTACTTATACTTTCTCCGTGTAAGAATTGGTATCTCCAATATAAATGTAAACACAATACACAGGTATAAAACAACACACCATCGAAATATTCATTCTCTCTAATAAATTCCTTCATAGCTTCGTTCGTTTCATTCCGTTACCTTCTGCTTTCAAATATTTCAAACCCTTTCGACTTCAAACTCCTACAAATATACCCAACTACATCCCTTATCAAATAATTTCGTATAACTTAAACTCTTCGTCATCGGCGCGGCGCGCAGTCGTTCTTTCATCCACCGCTACTTAACTTATATATCAAATAGCACAGTGTTACCTTGGTTGATTGTAACCAATGTGAGAATACACACATACACACACCCACACACACACATTTTCCCCACTCACACACACTTCTCTTATACCAATTAACAAAATAATTATTGTTTATCAAATGATTATTATTATAAGCATCTTCTACATCATATTGTTTATTGTTTATTTATTTAGTGTGGGTAATTATTTTAAAATTGGGTTCTACTTTACTCCTTGTCTAAATGTTTATCAATAAATTATTTACGCATTTAATGACGAAAATTTTATGGTACAGGTGGTTTTCGTCAATTATTTAATCCCAGTTCAATAGTCGAAGAGTTAATAGGACGCAAACATATACATTTCCGTAAGGAGTTAGTGTTTGTTCCTTAGGACTATGTCATCTGGTGGCACAAATTAGAAACAGAGATGTCAGGTTGAACTGTGATAGTTACATATGCGTCAGTAGGGTTACGATCAAAAAATTATTATTTTGTTAATGAAACTGTTTCTTATGAAAGATAAACTTGTTGAAATGCAGCCTGACTAAAGCCGCCATTTTGGGTTATCATGTCATGAGTCACTTTCAATCAATACTGAGTAGCTT
The DNA here is from genome assembly GCA_963920215.1 of Nineta flava. Taxonomy (NCBI): domain Eukaryota; kingdom Metazoa; phylum Arthropoda; class Insecta; order Neuroptera; family Chrysopidae; genus Nineta; species Nineta flava. The sequence continues at coordinate 83,860,733 of OY986043.1, read as the reverse complement.
TACCTGACTTACCACTGTTTATATATAACAAGTAGTGTTACCCAGCCATTATTCTGGAGTCATTTTACATAATCTCTAGGAAGCAGAGATTACGATAGACGGCGGGCAATATTCAATTTGATAAATAATTAAGATGAGTATTCAATTCAAAAATATAAATAAAATGAATATTAATAAAATTTGATAACAAATAAATCAAATAATATCAAACTTGTATAAAATAACTTAAATATAAATACTTAGTAAAAATTGCTATGTATATTTAAATACCAATCGCTGCCATCTATCGATCCATATATTGGATCTCTTCTCTATCTAATGTATGTTCGCTGGACTTGTAATTAAACAATCACATAATTTTGAAACAGATCATGCCTGAAAATTTACCAAAATAAGTCTATAGAGGCGGTATAAATTATTCGATAAATTTTAATATTTTTCATGTCAGTGAAAATCGCTCGTCATTTAGGCGCATGGAAAAATATGTGAAAAATAACCTTAAATTCCATATACATATATTTTTAATAAATCCAAAGATGCTTTAAAATTTGATGTGCGATTTAGAAAAAACGAACTCGAAACTGAAAATCAGATCGAACACTATTTTAATAATAGAATAATATTTATCAATATCCATAGCATAAATTGCATGAATTGTTTGACTTGTATGCTCCGACCAGCGGGAATGAGCTCGGTAGATGGTATTATTATTTGTTAGATCTTGAATATAAATATTTAAGCTTAACCAACAAACATCACATAGCAATAATGCCTTTCTTTATCTATATGTCTTATACAGGATGTCTCAAACAAAATGTGCACACACAATTTTCTCATAGTTTATTATTTTATTTAGTGGAGACTCCCGCCAGGAACGAAGTTCGTTACGTTCTTCCTTAACTCCGAATTTAATTCTAAATAAATTCTTTAAACTTTTATTAGTCACGTTTAACCTAACCAACTAAACTCATTAAATGAAAATGCGCGCGCAGTACCGTACACGTGATAGAACTGAAACTTCTGAAAAATAGACAAAATACAACGATATATAACAATTTATAGTGTGCTAGTATAGTTTATAGTTTCTAAGGAAATGACAAACAAAATTGGCATTTCAAAATTGAAACAAAATTTTAATAAAATAATTTTATACTTACTTTTTAGAAGTATAGTTTCTGTGGAAATAATTTTTTATTATACACACAGCAAACTAAGCACACTAATACACATACAGAATACCACATTTTGTTACATGACGATTTGTACCTAGTACCTAGTCATAAGCCGTAATAAAGAACTTTGTTCCAAAAAGAAAGGAGAATGAATAACTCCTTTAAGCTTACGCCAGAGTTTGTACTGTTGACTATCATAGTCCAGACATTGCTGATATCGAGAAACACTGGAATCGCAAATAGAAAGAATCATTTCAATTGTCTATTCATTTCATTAGTTATGGAACTAATAAACTTCATTATTATTGGAACTAAAAAACTTCTTCAAAAGCTTCCTAATAATGGGAGATCATTGGTTACTGTAACAAATCCAAGGAAAGATCGTCGGGATCAGTATCGTACTACACTTCTCACTACAATTATCTCTGAATTGCTGGAAAATTAGTAGGCTGTTCTACCGTAGTTAACTGAAGAGGTCAATTTTACAAGCTGTGACCAATCTATCGTCTAAACCATGTTTGATCTACTACAAGATTTCCATTTTCCCAGTAATGAATGCCAGAATAAATTTTCATAGCTCGATGTCTAACCTGGCTAATCCGTTAATCCGTTCCAAAGTTAACACCATTCCAAATGAGCGGTCTAAGGCGTTATGTCTGCGCAGTATGCCTACTTGGAAACTGGGTGGTTATGGGTTCGAATCCCGACAACAGCAGTTTGTCAATTATTAAGAAAAAAAAGTAGCCGTTAATTGATTAAACTGTCACCGTATGGACAAGAACGAAGTAACCGGCTATGCTTGAGAAGGTTTTTTTCAGTTTCCTTCACGAACTCCAGATGAATATCGGCATAGTTCCTATCATAGTCGGCTGCAGCCTCATATCCTACCAATTCCTAGTCTATACACAAAAATTCCTTCCACTCCACTCACATCCTCACATCCTTAAGCATCACAATGGACCGTATGGTCGAAGTGTAGCCCGTCCAGGGCAATCTCTACAATCTATCTATCTATCTTGTAAGTTAATAGAAAAAAAGTTATCAATAGACTTTTTTTTTGGGACACCCGTTATATCTAACTCCTGTTTTCAGCACGTGTTCAATCTATTCTACTTATAAATACATCTTGAGGCTGTGTTATGATTAACATACCTGTTTCGCATACCTGAACGCCTTACGAATCCAAAATAACAGAACCCCTTGTTATGGTTGTTGTTGTTGTTGTTGAAAAATCTTCCTTTCATCATTCCTGTATTCCTACAGGTATACATGTCTATATAGTCAATATTATCAAATATGAAGTTTTAAATAACTGATAATTATTTCGTTGAAGTATATCTTATGCGAATTAATTAAGATACGAGATAAATTTTAACCATCAAATTACAGGGTATTGAAGATTCATGTTTCATAGCTGTAGGAGGTGATATAACGCATCACGAGTATGAGAAAAATGACTTAAGTGAACAAAATATTTAGTTTTTGACATATTTATTTCCCTGGAAGTAGTGTTTTCATCAAATATGTTTCATCAAAGAGTAGATGTGAGTTTGACTCGAGTATACTTTGTTTTTCAGATATTAAACCCAAGAAATGAAATATTTGTAAAAGTATTTTTCGTCGCTATTTTCCGGCTTCGAAAAGGTATTTCCAGGCATTTTCATGGTAATGTTAATTTGTCTCACTTGGATGCGTTCTATAACCTCTTAGAGTTATAAACCATTTATTTCAACACATTTTATATACAAAGGATTTGATACAAAATAATGCATTTATTCGAATTATAAATTTTCGATTGTCTTTTGAAATCGATACCAATCTTTTTATTGTAGTTCCAGTACTGTCTTGTATAATCAGGACAAAAAACCGATTTGGTTTTATTATAGAACAAAGACATATACACACACATACAAATATTTATATACAAATTAATGTAATTTTGAAATATAAAAAAAATTTTAACTATTATATTTCGAACAACAACAAAACGGTAAAACGCGATTTAAAAAAAATGTATTTAATAAATATCTATCTTTACTATCCTAGTTTTTGTTTTTTTTAATTCTGTCCAGTTTTTTGTTAAATACAACAGATAATAATTGGGCGGGTGTGAAGTTTCATATTTTTTATATACTTCTAATGGGAGAGAATGATTACTTTGTTATTAATTATATCGCGTTCCAAATGGTCAAAAATTCTGAAACTTCGAGATTTATAAGAAAACGTTATTTTTAGCCTGTGAACAATAAATGAGCAAAATCTGTCGAACAGTAGTTTTATGCTCGAACATCCTTAAAAGGAAATGTGAGCTTTAAAATATGTACAAATATTTTTAGCCAATCTTGCGCGGCCCCCTTCCAAAGATATTGATTATTTCTAATCAGTAGTTGAAGGAAATGTTGGAATTTACATTTTATAGAAATTTTATTAAAATAAATTTTTATTTACAAGAGATTATATAGTTTTACAAAAACAATATAAATTTGATTATTCACAGCAATCAAGAAATATCGATTATATTTGTCAATATCAGGGCGCACGTACTAAATGATAAGATAAGGTTTTTTTTTTTTTTGTTAATGTACTTAAATATGTTTACATGAATTTAAATATAATATTTTAATTTACAGGAGGATTATTCAACATTTAAACTTTTCATCCATCCTAAAGGATCTTCTAAGACCTCTTCCTTTGTTAAATGTTTCCCTTGATACAACAATTCCGCATATTGTGCAACAATCGGATCCCGATTACAACTTGACATACCGATCACTTGATTACCTTTAAAATGGAATGCAAAAAATTTAATTTGTTCTAGATCTCCTATTATTTTAATCTCATCGGGATCTCCATGCCCAGAATATCGAATGGATCTACCAAATAACATTGTCCAAAAGAATGGAACTGCTCTAACTTCTGTTACTTTGCCTATCATATTTAGTGCTGCAATCTTTCCATGATAATGAGCCAATGGATAGTGACCAATAACTGCTGGTTCCATATTATTGGAATATACTGGAGCATAGGCAATATCTCCACCGGCAAATACACCCCGTACATTAGTTTCCATGTATTTGTTGACTGGAATCGAACCATCACTACGTATTTCGATACCAGTATTTTTGAGGAAATCAGTGAATAGGTTGGAACCAATACCCACAATACATATATCTGCTTTTAATTCGGTTCCATCATTCAGTTCGACAGCTGTTAACACACCATTTGTTCCAATAAAACGTTTTATTCCACTGTTCATGATAAAATTAACACCTTTCTCTTTGAATAAATCCATAAACCGTTTTCCAATTTGTTCCCCAAATGTTGCTTTTAGCGGTACACCACTACGTCCAATCACTGTTACTTTTGCCACTTTACTGACACATGACGCAGCCGATTCTAAACCAACAAAACTGGTTCCAAAAACGACAACATGCTTTTCCGGTTTCAAAAGTTCCAAAACACCCATTGAGTCATCGTAATTGACCATAGTAAAGATATTCTTTAACTCTTTTCCGGGAATATTTGGTAATCGTGGATTAGAACCAGTTGCAATGTAACATTTTGTGTAGTTTAATGTTAAACCACTCTGAAGGGTGACTTTTTTATCGGTAGTATTTACGCTTGTTGCAGGGTTGTCCCGTATAACATCGATTCCATTTAACTCGTACCATTCGGCTGTACGAAATTCTGCTTTAGTTATATCGAAATTAATAGTTTTCGACACTTTGACACGGTCATATGGTAAATATTTCTCCTTACAAACCATAATAATTTTCCCCGTGTATCCTTCTTGACGTAACGTTTCAGCACAAACACCCCCAGACGGTCCACCCCCAATAATAACATATACATTCGCTTCTAATGGATTTTTTCGTACCATCGGTTTTGTACGGCGGGATGTTTCAACTTCCGTTTTACGACCACGCACAACAACATTTCCATTCACGACTTTAACTTCAAAACAAGGTAACGCATCCACGGTTGGATAATCCTCAATATCACCGGTTTTCATATTAAAACATGCACCATGCCATTGACATCGAATACGATTTGTACCAAGTGCACCACCGACTAAGGGGGCACCATAATGTGGGCATTTACTACCGATTGCAGAAATTACTCCATCTTGTTTGATTACTAACACTTTTCCTTCACCCAATGGAAATGATTTAATTCTATTTTCAGGGAGTTCATGTTCTTGACAGACAATGGCTTCTACGTACTCATTATCGGTGGTGGATTCGATTTCTTCGATTGTTGCAAGATTGTTGTGAGATTTTGTTTTCTTTAGAAATTTATCTTTTTTGGTAAACCCTGAAATGCATCAGAAAAAATTGAGCATAAAATTTATACGGCTTTTACTATTTGCGTTTTTTTAAATATTAAAATTGAGACGCCAAATTACAAAGATGGGGGAATACTTTAGAGTGATGGAAGATCAATTTTCAGCGTTTTTTATGTAAAATTATCTGGTATTCAGGGATTTTGCCGACAAGTAATTCACATAAATTAAAATTTATAAAACTTTTGAACTTACCATTTGACTTCGAGTCTTTGAAACTCGACTTCGATGGTGTGCACTGACAAGCACCCATTACACAAACTAATTAATATTAATTTTAGCAGACACGTTCCCAAACCAAACCACGATTAACAAACATATGAAAAACACGAATTATCAATCAGAATTATATTAAAATTCGTCTTAATTCAAATATCAAAAATTTGCCGTAGTGATATCTCGCATACTGCGTTCGACACAACAGCCAATCAGTAAAATTAATTTGCTAAAACTGATTATTCAAGGCTCAAGGTGAATCATTTCAAAAATTTTATCAGTTTAAATATAATTTTTTTTTGTTATATTCTTTGCAATCAATATTTTCTATCTATTTTTAGATAATTTTAGTACATAAATAATATGGTGCCTCTTTTCAGTTTTGGAGAGGTGTAGTTTTGGAGACTTTTTTTCTATATCAAAAACTTCGAATGTGAGTTTTGGAGCTCCGTTCTAGAAAGAAAAAAATATTATCGTTAAATTTCATATTTCCTCTTATACTTAAGTTTTACAATTGATTTGTGCCGTATTCATTCGGTTTTCGAAAAAATACTTCGGATTAAAGTTGTTCATTAAAAATATAGTAACAACGTTTATTCGAAGCATTTTTTCGAAAACCAAAAGGAACAGATCGATTTTAAAATTTTTAAAAATAATCAGGATTTTGGTGGGCCATAGTACAATATTCAAAGCTTCAAACGTTTCATTGTATCAAGGGGACAACATTCGGCTTGGAAAAGAAAATACTACGATTCCATTGGTGCCAAAAGGTTTCCCAGTTTGAAAGATTGTGTTTCGACCTCTAGCATTTTATATCCAAAATATATGATACGTATTTGTGAATTAAGTATTCTTCAGATATTCAGTCCGTTTACCTGAAGCTCAATAACGAAAAGAATTCAGGTGCCAAAAGTTCTGGAGCAGTCCATGTCTGTCTCTACAAAACTCTACCTTTTAAAATGAAAGAGATAAAAGATCATTTGAAACAACTTTTTTTTAGAAGTTAAAAAGTAAAAAACGCAGTATATACCGGGTCGTTAAAGAAATTTCTCGACTAATTGTAACATTGTTAAGTATATTTGAAGTAAAACCTTTCATATCTTTTGAAGCGCTTGATTTTTCTTTTAATCTAATTTGATAAAAAAATATTTAATTTAAATTTTATGTAACCAAACATCATTCATTATTTGAGAGGGCATTTTAGATTTTGTTGAGATTAAAAAGCACTTTTAAATCAGCTGTATCAATATCCGTTCAAGAATTTGGACTCCATCTTGAAAACATTGAATACAAAACCATTAAATTTATGGTAACCAAATTTGGTTAAATGAATAATTAATTAACTTATCAAAAACTTTGGGTCTAAAAAGAGTTGTACATACTATATTATTACTGGTACCATTGTGACGCCTAAGGATGTGAGGATATAAGTGGAGTGGAAGGAATTTTTGTGAATAGACTAGGATTTGGTTGGATATGCAGCTGCAACCGGCTATGATAGGAACTATGCCGATATTCATATTTCATCTGGAGTTCGTGAAGAAAACTGCAGAAAACCTTCTCAAACAGTACACGCGCTATTAATGATCTCAGTATACACAGGGTATAAACATTTGGAAAAAACATAATAGTTACTTTTAGAAAGGCTCAAACCCATTTCAAGTTTTAAATTTATTTCGGTGTCTAGTTGTCTCCACAAAAACAATGTCGAAAATTATCATAAGCAACAAGTAGTCAATGGTTGGAAAAGTGTTTTCACATTTTGTTTTGGAATAAAAAAGAAAGGATATATAATTTCTATATATACACTCACATATAAATATATATTTATAAAATTGGGACGGAATACCTGTTGAAAAGTTAACGATATCCTTTTCTTGATTCAAAGTTTTCCACTTTCATTATGTAAAGAGACAAGTCTATATTTTTTTGGAAACACATTATTCTTCACAATATATTCATCAGTTTTGTTCCATAAAACATATATTTGTACCTTTTTTTTGCAATTAAACTAGTTTTGTCGGGAAATGAATGATTATAATCTGCCACGCTTCGAAGTGAAAGGCTCTTTCGGGTAAACTCGGAGAACTGATTCAATAGATAAGTGCATATACCGTCTGTTTAGTTTACATATTCGTATCATAGATCCCACAAGTATGAGAGAGTACATATGTACATATACATTAAGCAATGTGTATGAGAAGGGGGTCTTATAGGTTTGATAAGCAAGCATATTTTTCAAAATAGTGAATAATATTCATAACGAGTATGAGAGAGTACATTTGTATACATTAAGCAATGTGTATAAGAAGGAGGTCTTATAGATTTGAGTGGTTGGTGCCACTCAGGGAATATGCATGAAAATTTTTTTTCACTTGAATTGAAGCATGTTTACTTGACAAATATCAAGGTAAAATTACTTTTTAAATAACTTTAAAAATAAGCGAGATATGAATTATTGAAATTCCCGATTAGACAAAGAGGGTGATAGCCCTTTTGATATGTTATGTGACGTCATATTACACTTTCACCATTTAAAATACACGTAAAACTCCGTTTTTAGTATTTTTGCAAGAAAGAGACAGATAATAATCATTAAAAGCTTATAACAGCCTAGATATTTGTCGGATTTTAATTTCGTTTTTAAATATTATTACAGTATTAACAGTATTTTTATATTCTGAAAATAAATGTGAAAAAAAATTTTCGTGCATAATTTTCCCTATTATGAAAAATATGCTTGTTTATCAAACCTATAAGACCTCCTTCTCATACACATTGCTTATTATATATGTACATATGTACCCTCTCATACTCGTGGGATCTGTGATACGAATAGTTGGGTGAAAGTTTTTTATCGTTTTATAAACTTTAATTGTTTATTTATGACTTGTTCCTGAATCTTCCAAGCAATAACATCCATAATAAAATTCAGATAATTCATGTATATTAATTACTTAAAACCGTATACGATCTTAAGCTCACACTTATTTTGAAGTTCAGAAGTTCACTCATTCTAACAGTTTCAAAGGTTTGAGAGGTCATTGACTTTGGTACATTGTACATCGGATATTCAACAAAATTGTATATATATGATACTTTTAAAGTTTTCGTGAAGAAAATTTATAATCCTTAGCGCGCCACTAACTTGTGTTGCCTTTGTTCAATGTACAGGAAAAGCTATCGTTAAAAATTTTAATGGATTACACAATATATATATATATATATATATATATATATATATATATATATATATATATATATATATATATATATATATATATATATATATATATATATATATAATGAAATTATATACAACGCGCTTCAGATATTTATCAAATAATTGAAATTTATTTGATGTAAGTTTTTTAATCAAATCTTATCATTCATTTCAATTAACAACAAATTTTTGGTTTTTAATTAATATCATAGTATTATAATTAATTAATTAACTAACGATGAACAGATTCGATTATTATCACATTTCTTTAGTCAAAACAATATTTTATATTTCCTATTGTTGGAACTATGCCAAATTTGAATGTAATTTTTATAAATTTTTGATAAAATTATATTATTTGGTTTAAGAAATACTTTTTACTTTACGAAATACATTGCTTGAGTATTTTTTATTTTAAATGAAAGTCTTCTTTGTTTGAAATTTGACATTATTCGAACAAAATCAAACCGTTTTCATATCGAAATCTTTATGTTCGATTAAGGTGTTACATTCTCGAATTATATAAAAGGTATAAGTTTAACAAGACACGTGTTAACATTGAGTATCAGTGATATTTCCGTGCAATTTTCTTGTAATCTGCAAAGGCTAATTGAAACTATAAAATCACAAAACTGCAGTTAGGAGGACTATTTAACCAATTCAGTTTCTCAAGCTATGACCTCAGGACCTCTATATATACGATTTTATGCCCCTCTTTTATACGATTTAATACAATATCTTGTAAACTACTCACCAAATGGTCAAATGAATGCAATTTTCGTATTCTTTGGGTCCAAATTACTGTATGTAGTTTATTTCATTCAAATTGGAAAGAAAAAGTTTTGTCCGATTTTATGCAATTTTTTTAATTTTTTTATACCTTAGAAAAATCGAAAAAATCAAAAAAATTTTTAATCATCGATTTGAACGAAAATTTGTTTATAAAGTAAATTGGACCCAAAAAAACCAACAATCTAGTTTATCGGACGATTTGACCAATAGTTTTCGAGATATGACCTCTTCGAATACATCTATGCTCCTTTTTACAAAATTTTATACGATATCTTGTAAGCTACTCACCAAACGGTCAAATGAATGCGATTTTCGTGTTTTTTGGGTCCAAATTACTTAGTATAGTTTATTTCATTCAAATCGAAAAGAAAATTTTTTTTTCGATTTTATGCAATTTTTTTAAGGTCGCCTTTCAAAAGTTCCCTTTGAAAAAAATCGAAAAAATCACCATAAATTTTTAGTTATCGATTTGAAGAAAATTTGGTTTATAAAGTAAATTGGATCCAAAAAAAAACAAAAATCTAGGTTATCGGACGATTTGACAAATAGTTTTTGAGATATAACCTCTTCTTAGTTTAACGGCCTCCTTTTATTCGACAACTTACAACATATGTTGAACAAAAAACAATATGTTTATGTTAAGGTATTCATAAATACGCTTAACTTTGATAAATAAATTCCAAGAAAAGTAAATATACAGAATTAGAAAAAGATGAAATTACCAAAATTATGTAAAAATATAGTGAATTTATTGTTAAAAAAAATCATTTTATCAAAATGAAGAATATTAACATGGAAAATAATATATTAAATTGGAGTTAAGAGGATATAGGATCGAATCACAATGTTAATTGAGAAAACAATTTATATTTTACGCAACGTTTCGTGATAAATTAGCACTTCTTCAGGCGATCTATAACAAAAGTTTACAAATTAATGTCAAGAAAATCTCATTACAAATAATACTCAAATAATACTAAATTGAGTTGTTTAATGATGTTAAGGTATTTTCAAAGTATTATCAGGTTCTCAAGAACTTCACGAAACTCACAATACGAGTAAAATAGATCCTCAGAAATCAGCTGAGAAATTTGAGAATTTATCACCATGGCGTTTGGGAGAAAATCGTTATGTAAGTTGGAGAAATTTAATATGCATCTTCATAAACACGGTGAAATAAAATACACAATTCCGACTGTTTTTTACTGAGAACTTTCTCAATATAGTCACGGATTGTTCTGAAATTCGAGACATACTTTCCTCAATTCCTTAGAAATATTTTTCCTTAAAACTTTGGGAGAATGACCATCGGTTGTTAAGTTTTTTGATAAAATATGCGTAAACAAGTGCATTTTTTTCATGTCCGCAGCAGAAGGTTATTTTTTTTGGTTCAGTTGGCATCATGAGTACCGGCGCGCTGTTTGAAAGTTGTTTGGAATTATATACTAATATATGTGTGATATGTTTTATATTATAATATATATTATGTTATATATTATAATATAGTATATTATAATGGGAATACTGACGACAACGGATAGCTGTTTTCTACAACGCGCAGGAATACCAACATATTATTTTTACGGATAAAATTTATTATATAGTTCTTTTCGCGCGGGTACCCGATCAGCTGATATAGTTTGGAAATACCTAAATTTGAATCATCTATCTTGAACAATGTAATAAATTAACAACATTCAATCATTTTCTCATACATATTTTCGTACCAAAATATATATTAATATAAATATCACACATACATTATATTTATATAAAAGTATTTTTAGTGTTAATAAATTCACAACAGATGAACAACAAAAACAACAACAAGGAACAGGAACAAGAAGAACAACATGTTTATGTTAAAATAATAATAATAACAATAAATACGCGTAATATTTTGTACGCTTATAACTATGATAGAAATAAATTCAAAGATAATAAAATATACAGAATTAGAAAAAGATGACATAAAGACTTTCATATTGCTACGAGAGTATGACGATGATTATATAAATGAATATATATATATATATATATATATATATATATATATGTATATATGTATATATGTATATATATATATATATATATATATATATATATATATATATATATATATATATATATTATATATATATATATACACATAACAAGTTTTAATATCAGAAAACTTTGTTAAATTACATTTAAATAAAATATTTCTAATTTATAATTTTGTTATATAAGTTTCATAACATCTACATCCATTTCCATACAACATAATATAACATACACTGTTTAGTTTAGTGTTCGGTTAAGTATATATATATATATATATATATATATATATATATATATATATATATATATATATATATATATATATATATATATATATATATAGATGTTAAGTTTTAGGTTAATATTAAAATAATTACTTCCATTGCAGGAACAACATCAAAATTCATGTTATACTCTAGTAAAGTAATTTTAACTATAAACAAATAAATACATACAATGCCAGTGAAAAAATTAATGAGCAGCTTCCAAGAAGTGCAATTACGTATTTTTAGAAACAAAAGTACTTCTAAAGGTACAAAATTATGGACTATTTTTCATGTTTCTAATGTCTATGAAGAGATTGATGTCAATGATTCTCGGCGAATTTTTGGTACAGTATACACACTACGAGCGTATACACACTTCTACCATCATAATGTCACAATTAATTTGAAATGTTCACATAAAACTGGGGTTATAATTAATAACATTGTTAATTAGAACGAAATACCACAATTACTTTTTGACGAATGTTTTTGTGGCAAAGGTGTGTCTCTTAATACTGTACCAAAAATTCGGCGAGAATCATTGACATCAATCACTTCATAGATATTAGAAACATGAAAACTAGTACATAATTTTGTATCTTTAGAAAAAATTTTTTTTCTAAAAATATCTAATTATACTTCTTGGAAGCGGCTCATCAATTTTATCACTGGCATTGTATGTAATTATTTTTTTTATAGTTAAAATTAAAGTTGACTTTTTACATATGGATCCGTATGTTGAGTTTTGACAGAATCATAACTTAAAATATAAAACAAGAGATGGTGCATTACTTTACTAGCGTATTACTGGAATTTGAATCATACGCGTAACTTTAAAGATGGTAGCGCCGGGTTAGCAATAAGCAAACTAAATCTAGAGCCAATGTTTATAAATATAACATGTGCTTTTGTGTTTTTTGCGAATAGGTATTCGTCTACCTGGGACGAGGCGCTATCCAATTTTATTATAGTTAACTTTAAGTGTGTGAATTACATTTCTATATTCGTATATATGTTTTTATTTGTATTGGGAATTTCTCGTACTGTTATTTACAAATGAATTATCGATACAATTCTACTACAATGATTAAAACATTTATTTGAGACAACGAAATGGTCACTATTAAAATGAATCCTAACTTTTTTTTCTCATATTTGTAATGGATGTCAAATTGTGATGTTTTTATTCTAAATAAATTTCAACTATGATATCATATGTATATAATATACCGAATGAAAGTTTGCAAAATTTTGAAGGAAGAGTAGTTTCTTAAAAGCAATAAAAAATAAGAAGATATCCACAAAGTTGGAATGTGCATAATGACGTTAAATATAACCCTAGAGAGTGTTTCTTTTTAAACAAACCATAGACTTCATAAATAAATGACTTCATTGACTAAAAAAATCATCCTACTTTTTAAGAGTCTATTATTTTCCATATAGCTTTTAAAGGAAATTTTATCCGTTATCGCAGTTACGTTATTGTGAGTCTATGAATCAACTTGAGAGTATATTTCCACCTTGAATGTTTAACATTTTTCGGTAAGACTGTTTGTTTCATTTTATTGAAATATGTTATGTTTTATTCACATAATAATATTATTTTAATTTAGAATTAATATTATTATTACTTGAGCCATGTACTATCTAGTATATGGTATATAGTATATATATATATATATACATATATATATATATATATATATATATATATATATATATATATATATATATATATGTATATATATATAGAAAATTATTATTCTATCGAGTTCAAACAAGTTCCAAAACAATATTTACAACCTTTACATGTTAAACATGTAATATATTATTAGGTGGTTATAGATATAATATATTATTATGTCATCAAATTTATATACACTCCCGTTCAAAAAAAATGAACAGACCTGAACCGAATCAGTCTCTCACAATTTTGATTATTTCTGTAGTAAATGTTTTTGTTTACATAAATTGTTTACATAAATATAAAATATAAAACTTCAATTTATCTTTTCACATTTAAAAAATATACTACTGATCTTTGTTTATAAATAAATAATATACAGAGAGTTACAAAAGTGAGGAGTTTTATGAAAAGTAAGAAAATTAACATTTCAGGTCTGTTCATTTTTTTTTTTTGAACGGGAGTGTACATATCAAACAATTTTATTTATCGCTGACACCAGACACAGATTGAAACTATATTCTCTGCCGATCTTCTTATACGGACATCTTCAAAGAATTACTAGAGATAATACAATTTTATTGAGTACTAGCTTTTACTCGCGACTTGACCATGTTTTTTTGTTATATCTCCGAGTCCCGTCATTTTACACTAAAAACTTCAAGTGAATTTCCCACAGCTTCCACTACTTAAAATATTTATCGTTCCCGCCGCTTCCACTACTTCAAATATTTATCGACACTTCCAGCAAATTTCTATTTTAGAGATTATTTTTTTGAATTCGACTCATAACAAATTTATTAGATATTTAAATTTTCACAAGAAAAATATACGCATCCATTTGTAGAAAATAGTAGGAACTAATTAAATCGTTAATTAGTAAAAGCGTAGGATGCTTTTGTTGAACACAACAGAAAGCCTCCAACGCTTTTATAAATAACTAATTTATAATTTAATTAATTACCCACCAATTAACACAATGTATTTCTAATTACTGTTCGTGGTATATTTTTAGGTATAGTTTGAAAACGTTTTAATTTTATTCGAAGAATCGTAGATTCTATTTTTTTGGTTAGCTTTTTATTAATTTAGATTCCATCTCTGTGGAATTTAGGGGCAATTCTTCATATTCGTTACCTCAATATATGTCATAATATTATCATTTTATATAGTGTGTATTAAGTGTGAAGGAAATACATGTTTGTATGTACTTTGGGCCACATAAATAGAGCACATTTTATAAAATTTTACATATAATTTCTACCTTATTCATTCGGTTTTTGGGAAAATGTTTCGAATAAAAGTTGAGAGAATATTAATATTGAACATCATTTATCCGAAGCATTTTTTCGAAAACCGACAGAATATCCACAAATCAATAATCAAATAATGAAAAATGAGCGCTACTTTTGTGGCCATGAGTACATACATATGTATACGTATAAACAAGGTGTAAGGATTTTATGGATAGTTTGTATATTTTCTTACCATAGAGTATCAACTACTTTTATAGAAAACCAAAAGCGGGTAGAAAAATAATCATTAATTGAAATGAATATTTTACTACGATAAACAATCACTAATGAACCAAGAATGGTTTCTTTATGGTCGTTCAAAGTTTTCATACTAGCTACGATAATTCGAAAACAAAAGAGATAATGAGCTTAAGTTGTCTGTGTGTTTGTGTGTGTGTGTTATGCGCAAAATCGTTGCATGCGCAATCATTTCAAACTCAAAATCGTTTGAGATGTAACTTTCGCACAACAGAGACTGTAAAATTATAAAAATATATCCGCAGTGAATAAATAAATGGTCCAATTGCTGACTATCATACATCAATGTAATATCATCTGCCATCTGTTAATATATACCCGAACAAATGAATGTATGCGTTACCCTCATTACATAATCGTACTATATAAAGACACTGTTCTAATATTCATTTGATTAATATTAATTACCAAAGAAAAGCATAGAATTTTAGAAACCATTTGTCGATCTACCTAGCTATTAATCGTTCAATGACGCTTTCTCTTCTCTCACGATCGACTGTCCTGTGATCGACAGCCTTCATCATTCATAATGATGAATGCAGCACTAGATTATTTACAAAAAATTTTTTTAAAGCGATCTATTGCAAATTTCCAATATTATTAAATTAAACAAATATTTGAGATTTCGTAACAATATTTTTATTCCGATTATAATTTCGCAACACAGTTGCTTTTTCAGAAAATATATAATCATTATTATATTTTCTCTAAAGAAGAAAACTATGATTGCGAACAAGTAAAAATTATAATTTTATTATGAATATCTCAAATTTTTTTTTTTTTCAATAATTGTAATGGTTTTTTGTCGTAAGTAACGCTATTCTTTCAATACAAAATTTCCAATATCTATAGATTTAAACATTATATTGATTGAATAGAATATTGTGTATGTCAATATAATCTTTCAAACTTATAATATTGATGTATTATTATTTCTTATTTCTTTATAAGTGAATTATGATTGATTATTTTGTTTGATAAATTACATATAGAAATTCTACACTCAATATATACTCAAATATATATATATATATATATATATATATATATATATATATATATATATACATATATATATACATATATATATACATATATATATATATATATATATATATATGTGTGTATATATGTATATATATATATATATATATATATATATATATATAATATTCAATTTCAGTTATTAATTATTAATAGTTTTTAGGTTAATTTAATTATTAATATTCATTATAAGTAATAATGTATTATTACCATAGATAAAGTTATTATATTATTTATTCCATCTATATCTATGATCATATTATTACTTATTTAGTTCAAAGTTTGATTCCAATATTCCACTGAATTCTATAATATTCATATATCAATTTTTAAAAATTAGTTTACAAAGTATTACCTTAATTATGTAATTATTTTCAAACAACTGCTGAAGATTAATATAATTTTATTTCAATCCGTTAATTATACTTACTCAAAAATTTGAAATCACACTCCTTTTGCAAAGAACATTTAATGGACATCATGAAATCAATTTCACCTATTGATCAGTTTTTTCAAGTGTAATCTGCTCTAATTTCATATCAGTTTCGACTAGATATTATCTTTGAATGTTGTTTGAACTACGCTTAGTAAATTTTGTTCTTTACAAATTAAAAACCCGATCATGTGCCATTACTCCATGGGCGCTTTGGACTATTACTCGAAAACTAGAGTTTTCTCAGCTGTGTTAATTTTAAGTCTGGGAACAGAAAATGGTAAGGTACAGCAGGCTGTAGACAATGAAAACAATTGATAGCTGTGTACAATGCCCCGCGAGGTGAAACTGGCTCATTGGCAAAAATCGGGGTGTTTACCGGTCACTACAGGCTCAATAGCCATCTATCTCTCATGAGGTTAGAGAACAGTGCGATCTGCTTGGACTGTAACGGGCGGAGAAGATGCCCTTCTACCCTCTGGCAGAATGTCCTTTCAGAATCAGAATGAGGTATCTAGCCTTCGGCTCAAACGAATTGGGGGAATCTGAGGTAAAACAACTAAAGTGAAGCTTTGTCTTTTCATTCGCAAAGAATACAGCTAGGTTCGACTACGAACACAAAGCTAGAAGAAACGAACCAAATGTGGCCGAGTGGTCTACGGTGTTATGTCAGCGCAGTATGGGAGGTTATGTGTTCGAATCTCGACATCGGCAATTTGTCAATTATTAAGAAAAAAAAGGGGATGGTTAATTGACTAAACGGTCGGCGTATGGACAAGAGTGAAGTAACCGGCTATGCTTGAGAAGGTTTTCTGAAATTTCCTTCACGAACTCCAGTTGAATATCAGCATAGTTCCTATCATAGTCGGGTGCAGCCGCATATCCTACCAATTCCTAGTCTATACACAAAAATTCCTTCCACTCCACTCACATCCTCACATCCTTAGGCATCACAATGGACCTTATGGTCGGAGTGTAGCCCGTCCAGGGCAGCCTCTACAATCTATCTATCTATTTATGAGGGATTGGGTTATTTAGGGGTCGGTAAAAAAGGCTTTAAAAAGACTACTTGCCAGGCTATGGCCTCCCTTAGCAGTAGTAGTACTGCTAAGACCTAGAAAAAATAGTAAATGAATCCATAATTTTGCAACTATTACATCATTTGATTTAATATGTTTACAACATGATTTTAAGTAGTGCACAAACTTTGCGAAGCCGAATTGTGAAACCACCCCTCTTCCCCATATTTTTAGTTCGCATTGACCATAAAACTCAATTTTTTATTGATTTAAACTGTTTAAAAATCAATAATAATATTTGTAATCATTGTAATCGACCATGAGACAGACGGACGAACTACTGTGAAGCAGATTTAATATTATATTATTTGACATCACTAAATGATAATTATTATACTGTTGATGATGATTATGTTGATGATGATAGTGATGACGCTGATGAAGATATGATGATGGTGATGTGATATTGTTGTTGATCGTTTCTCAATTCGATAGTATATAATGCAAATAATAATAATAATATTGTGTATTATTCGATAAATTTGTTAATTAACGTTTCAATATATAATTTATGTATTAAACTTGTCATAAACATAATTTTCAAACCAAAATATCAATACAGGATATATTCTACCTCTAACCATATTATATTACATAGAAAAGTATGCGTTGGATCAAAAATAAACGGTACCTGTAGTTTCATGAATTTATTAATTCATAGCATTTCATGATCATATGCATTCTACTACCAAAACATCTCAGATAGTTCAGGAGTATTGGTCTAAAGTACCAGAGGTCATGGGTTCGATTCCCACCCTAGATGTGTATGATTTTGTATATCAAGCATTTGATTTCAAAGAATGTTATCAATGTTCAGACATATTACTTAAATGTCAAATTAAGCAAACGTTAGTCACTTCATTTGGTGTAATACAACCGAAAAGCCACCATACTAACAATGGAAATAAAAAGACGCTAGTTTACAAAAAAAACAATTGGTAAATGAAGGATGGATTGGTAAATGATATTAGAAAAATATGATCCAAATTGGTACTGAACTTGATACTGAAATATTGAAATCATCAAAATTTCTGGGTAAGATCAATTTTTACGGTATTTGAAGGACATCATAAAGACTACAAAATATATTTTTTATTATCTTTGTAATTCTACTATTCTTTGTAACTCATTAATTAACCCATAAAAAGTATAGCTTAAGTTTGGTGCAATTACTTCCCAAAATAGAATTGGAATCAGATAAAACTTGCCTATGGTAGAGCAAATCAATTTTTATCGATTTTGATGACATCTTTAAGATCAAAAAATTAATTTTTCTTAATATCTAAGATATATTTAGGTCGGATCAGAAGTTGGTTTGAAAATTCTACCGATTGATATATTATACAATACTTATATTAGTTAAAAAGAATGAATTTTCACAACTAAGCTCTTAATTAAAGTTGGGATTCCTCGTCACCATAAATCATACCATACTGATTCACTTTTTGTTGAATTCAAGTGTACTCTACACACAAACATATATATATATACCTGCAATATATTGGGTTGTATTATTATGATTATTATTAATAATTATAATTATTATTAACTAAATTAGATCATGCAAATGGACATTAAAAATTTTTCAATTAAAATATTATTTTATTAACTTGAATCGATTGTAAATTTAAAAACAAAAAAATTAATATTGATATTTAAATTAAAATATTGTTATCGTCATATTATAATAATAATAATATTTATATAAATTATTATAATAAAAGTTATATTTAATTAAATAGAGTTTTTTTTTAAATATTGTTTTAATGTTATAAATAATACCTAATAATATTTAATAATAATGTTTTAATTTTAAAATAATACATATTTAATTATTAATCGGAATGATATGTTCACAGTAATTAAATGTAGAACAATTAGAGGTACAATCGCGATATCTCCTTAGAAATTCCGAATTTATTTTTTTAAATTGAATTTTAAAACAATCAATTTATTTAATAAGGTTCATTTCACCTAAATCTAGTACAATGGACATGAAAAGTAAGGTCGGTTTTTTATAATTTTACTTTTGATTTGTGTCGAATATATATATATATATATATATATATATATATATATATATATATATATATATATATATATATATATGTATATATATATGTACATATATAAATATATATATATATATATATATATATATATATATATATATGTGCATGTATTTATATATATAGTATAATGTATAAAATAATATTTTCTTTTATTTTGTTCGTTTGGAATTAATTAATATTTTGTATAGATATTGATATAAATATTGTCAGTCTATTTTAAAACAAAAAAGTATAAATTGACCAGCCTATATATATTTAATTAATATTCAAATGAAAAAATTAACTCATCCGCGAGGGATTGAACCCTGGCACCCTGAATATCGCGTCCAGCTTGCTAGCCATTACACCACAGATGATGAGTTTCTTTTCATTGACTGTTTAATTACTTTGAAGTCAACATTTGATTTCTGTAGGTATACTTTTTATTTTTGTTTAAATAAAATCATTTTAATTCGTCTTAATCTTCTATACATTTTAAAAGCAAAATAAAACTACTTTGATTAATTTTACAGACAATTAAATTGTCAATTCTTTCCAACCTATTTAGTATATAAAACGTAAGAAGCCGAAATTAAATATAAAAAAAATGAAATAAAAACTTTATGTATTCCATTTTTGTTTTTATTCTGAATATAAAAAAAAAATATGTTTTTACTTTGAAGTGTATTTATTAACATTTCCTTTTCCTTTACTTTCTTTCGTTTCTGCTGTTCATATGTTCATAAACACACACACACACACGCACACACAGATTATAATAGACTTATTTTTTTGTGTTCATTCATATAGTCATATAATATTATTTGTAATAAGTATTTTAAGAATGAAAATAATAAAATATATTATTATCAAACTTGACTATTTATGATTATAAATATACAGGTTGAATAAAAAATGTAAAAAAGATAATGCAGTCACCAGAACTTAAGGTTTATCGGACACAGGTATAGGTAAAATCGGCAATGTATAGATAAAAATCTGAATTTTTGATATGTTATTAATTGCTAAGTCATACGTATAAAATAATATTTTGAAAGCAATCTGACGAAGGGTTTCCATGTAATTAATCATTAAAAATTGGAATTTTGACACGTTCTGAATAGCAAATGTTGAATGGATGCATACATTTTCGATAATGTTGCTCCACCTTTTATAGATTAAAAAGTAATAAACTTAATAAGTTAAATTAACTTTTATAAATTAAATCTCGTACATTACGTTAAAAATGAAAAAAAATAGTCTGACGCCGAGTTATGTCTAAATATCTTAATTAAAAAGATAAAAAATCCACGAAAATTTTCGTCCGCCATACTTGAAATGAGTCAAAAGACGATTATTTATTATTTTTAGTAATTAAATAATTACATAAATCCGATTACTAGTGATGTTAGATGCTATCTAAATTTAAATAATTAATTTACAGATTAAATTTTTTAATTTCTGTTAAAAAAATTGTTTCTGGTTATTATAATTTGCTGGGTACTATCCGTTCAACATTAAACCCAGACCTCTCGTCCTACCGGGACGGAGTAATAAACCATAGTTTTGTGGTGTACATTAAATTTTGGCTCATATTGATTTATTCTAAATAGTGAACATCTCGTTGTTTCGAGTTTCTGACAATCTAAAATTAAATTTAAGTTCACAAACACATTTATTGATTTATACAGGATGAATTTTAAGTAAACGTATATTAAAGTTTAAAAAAATTTGTAGCAGTCAAGTAGACTAAGCGAATTTTCTGAGAGGAAGGAACTATAATGATTATAAAATCAAATTACCATGGTGACATAATTGTAATACTCATTATTGTGGTTATGTTAATTGCAAAAACTTCTGTAAATAATGGACTTTAATTTGAAATTTAATTTGGTATAATTTTTTCATTTCACTAATATTAAGAGAACTAATATTATAGGTTTTAGGTTTTCCACTGCCTCCAAGTCCCTGTTTCAGATTTTGCCCATTTACGAACTTCTCTTTTCAAAAACACATAGACCGTTACATGGCAAATTCTATTCCCATCAAATTAAAATTGTGGCTTTTAGAGAGCTTATACGGACAGTGTTAGCGATGGACCCTATTTCTAACCGTTACAAACTGACATTATAACAAACTTTTTACATTATTTTAACATCAATAGCTTAAAAATCTTGGCTGGGGATTGAACACAAGGGAGTGGTCTGGTATTTGGCAGACCAGTGCTCTGCCAACTGAGCTATCCAGATGCAAAGGTAGAACGTGTATCATTTCTCAATTTCTGATGTGCACTCCCGTTCATAAAAATTGAACTAGTAACTCACCTTCTAAACATATATAGTACTAAATGTATGTGTAATATTACATGCAATAACACTTAGAATGTTTCAGCTGGTTCAATATTTATGAACAGGAGTGTACATGTATTTTTATTACTTATTATTAGACTATTTATGTATATTTTACGGGCTTTGTGAATAAATATATTAAAATTTTAATAAAAAAAGTTGTTTTTATATTAAGTCTTCACACGTCCTACAATCTTTTCCAATGCCTCCACCAAATTTCTGTTGCATTTTCTAATTCCAGGGTGAGATCATCTCCACGTTACTAAACAGGTATTATTATATTGTCATGGGGATGTATGCAAAGTTGTATAGGGATCGGCTTAATATCTATACCAGTGATTCTCAACCACTGTGGCGCGGCACTTTTGTGTGCCGCCAAATTTTTAAATTGTGCCGCCAAATTTTATAAATGTAAATAGTAAAGTATTAACCAACATAAAAACGAAAAAAATATCGAGACTGTTAAATGTAGAAGACGATATGAGAATAGCATTGTCATTTTAACGACCAAATATAAATGATATTATCAAAAAAACATCAAGCTCAAATTTCTCATTAAAAGTATTCTTATTATTAACTTGTAATTAATCCCTTAATAAACGTACTGTTGTTTTTGTAGTATATATGATTTTTTTTACATTCAAAATTATTATCATAAACTATTTTATCCAGGGTATTATAGGTAAGTTAACAACTTTTATCTTTTTCTTTGTGTGCCGTAAAATTTTGAAATCTATACGATTACACCTTGATTTGACATTTACTCAAGGGCATTTTTGAAACACTCAATATCTTATAAGTTTCAAGAAATATATGTATATATATATGTATATAATGTTTCCATTCAAAAAGGACTTCGGAAAAGAAAAGTTGTTTTACACAAAGACAGAAGATGGGAAAAAATTATTGTGCTCTAAAAATATATATATATATATATATATATATATATATATATATATATATATATATATATATATATATAATATATATTCGACGCCCCAACCGACACCACTATTATAAATGTTGATAATGCAATCGACAATATTAATATAGTTATTCCCAAAAAAATTTCATAAAACGCTGCATAAAGTTCTTGTCCATATGTACAACCTCTGGAATATCGTGTTTCCAAAAAAAAGAGCAACATTTACAATCATAATAAAAGAGGAAACCGATCAACAAATTTACGACATTCCATCCTTATCCAAATTTCATAGATAATCGTTCGGCTATGTTACCGACCAAAATTTTATAGTATAAGTTTCTATACTTTTTGATTATGCATTTTTGAAATATGATCATATAAAGTCCATAATTTTAGGTGTAGTAGTAAAACAAACAGTTCACGCACTGAAATTGAGCTAGTCAGTATACGCCTGAATAATTTTTTGGAATAATTAATATATGTGGAATTAAGAGAATGCAATTCAAGTTTGCCTGTTATTGACCAGTATCGGGTCGATACTGTTTTGAAATTACTCGTAATCAGAAATTGTTTCAGGAATATAAACTTATTCAAACAGGATATACAAACAATTAACTAATTAAGTTGTTTTTGTTCCATTTCTTGTTTTCGTATAATTTGTTTTTCAATTTAATCATTTTATTTGACAAACATAGTGGAACGTGAAGAAAAAAAAAACTTTAGTGATGTTTTTTCCACCATTATTATTATTTCTTGACGACAGTTAATCGTCTTATTCTTACTTTTCATAGATTTTCCGAATAACACTCTTTTTATATTTACAGGGTGTCCCGTAAATAGTCGAGTTCCATAAGAGGGTAGGTAGAGGGTGCGATTTTGGAACGAAAAGTCCTTTTTTTTATTAGACGCATCGTTAATTAGTTATTAATTAATTAAGGAAACTAGGTTGAAATCAGAGTTGCAAAAAGTGAATTTTTTGATAATTCGTTTTTGATTTAATTATTAATTTTTGGAAAAATGTATTGCTTAAATATTTCAAATTATTAATTCCTTGAAAAGTGCATTAATTACATTTTTTTCAAAATGTAATAAATAAATTGTTTTAATAATAAATTTTTTTTAAATGCGCAAATTAAGTTCGTTAAAAGTGCATGAATAAAATTATTTTATTGATTAATTTTTTAAATATTGCAATAATTAAATTTTTGGAATAATAAATTTTTAGAAAATCGCAAGACATTCACCTCCATAAGACAAAGATCCCACTCATTAAATTTTACTTTCCTGTTTCTGTGAATACGAGCGACGGATTAAATTCATAATAGCTTTGGGACACATAGATACTAGCTATTCTTTGGTTTCAAACTAGTTTCCTTAATTAATAAATAATTAATTAACGGTGCGTCTAATAAAAAAATGTCCCAGGACTTCTCGTTCCAAAATCGTACCCTCTACCTACCCTCTTATGGAACTCGACTACTTATGGGGGCCACCCTGTATATATTTTTATATATGTAATTTCTTTTATATATACGAGAATGTATATTATATATAGTGAAATATACTACTTATTTAAGTAGTATATTTCACTCTATCGTAAGTATCCCTATGAATATAAAAATATTAAATAGAATTTAGTTTCATAAATCAAGTAAATAAAACAAACTGCATTGAATCAAAATAAATAAGTAACATAAATAGCTTCTTTTTTTTTCAAGAATATTTACAAAAAATCACTGTGATTTGGTATTTATTTCTTTGTAGTGTTCCCCAATTTATCGGATTAGAAAATATTATATTTTGTATGAAACAAATTACGACTGGA
Source organism: Nineta flava (assembly GCA_963920215.1). NCBI lineage: Eukaryota > Metazoa > Arthropoda > Insecta > Neuroptera > Chrysopidae > Nineta > Nineta flava. Next base: position 83,835,737 of record OY986043.1, on the reverse strand, counting down.
AATAAAAAAAATATTATAGCAATTAATGCCACCACTTAAGAGACTATAGACTCATCTCACCCACCGATCATCATGGCCTTAAATATCTTAAATGAAATTATCTCGGTGAAACCAAAGGAAGCATATGGCAGATTCGCGAGCACTGTTGTCTAGCTCAGAGTCACTGTGGTCCCTAAATAAATGAAGACAAACTGATAAAACACAGGAAAAATCTTGTCAACATTACCATTGGAGTAATCACAGGAAACCGGTGAAGTCGGAGTGAACGTCCAGAAAATGGAAATCATAAACGGCAACAACTACAGGTGCAACGTGAAAGAGGAGACAACACCACCTGCTGTGTCTAGCTTTTGAAAACAAATGAATCGTCATAGAGAGATACAGCTTCCTAGAGGAATCAGTGTAGTCAAAAAGATGCAGAACAATGCAAGGGAGAGGACTAGAATAGAGGTTATGGGTTTTGTGAAAAATAGGGTAGAAAAATGGACCAAAAGTCTCCGCGAGTGAAAGTGAAACGTTTAGCGGATCAAATCCTTAAACCTTACCAAACCTAACTTAATGCCACCTAATTGGTACTTTTTTAACAGATTCGATTTCTTTGTATTCTATTTCGCCAAACAAAAATCAAATGAAGTTTGGCATTTGATTTTTGAAACCCTATGGTTTTAGTCCAAGCCGGTTAATAATCCTAGAAATTTTATTCACGACTCACTGTAAATTTAAACAGTTAACCCAAAATCGTTTTCCAAGCTTTTGCAAAAATAACTCGAAATGAAAATTTTGATAAAAAATTTTAAGATAAAAATTTGAAAGTAATATATTACTTGACTGATTCGTATACTCAACAAATAACTTCAATTGTTACTGCTTTCCTTCTAAAATCCCTACCTTTCAGGTGAATCTTCTATCACGCTCGATGTAGAACACGTCAGAATATGTTTATATTTTTAACATAATTTTTTTACAAAATTTTTAAAATGTTTTTGTTTATGTTTTAATACTACCTTTTGAAATAAACAAGGTGTTCGGTGAAAATTCCAGGATTCTCAAAGTGGTTTATCAGAGTTTTACAAGTTTAAGAATCCCTACCGTAAAGGGATTTATAGAATTGATAATGAATTTAGACAAAGAACGATAATACTATTTGACTACAAAACTGTAAATTTTATTCGTAACGATATTAAATACAATTTTGTTTTATTTTAATATGAATTTTTTTTTGAAAAGAATATTGAAAAGAAAATTGAAGTTTATAGTAAGATTTCTAACAATTCTAACTTTTTATCCTTTTACACAGTCAGAGAACATACACACACAGGGAACAGAGTTCAATTCCTTTAAAAAAAACTTTACTACTTTTAAGTTTTTCTTCTTATTAAAAAAAATAATTCTTATTCACATTAAAGATACAGAAAAAAATCATCAAGATTATAATCATCTGAAAAAACTTACTCATTTATTATGATCATTTTTCTTGAACTTAAGCAAGTAATAATGAGAAGTGCAATGTGTTTTTCATTTGTTTGTTTTTTTTTATAGTTTTTTCATGGAGAAAAATTGTGATATTTGACGTTTATATATATATTTATTTGTAATAACGAGAGTTTGTCAAATATTAATAGTATTAGATTATCAGATGATAATTAATAAGAACTCTAGGTTTTTTGAAATAAAATTTCAAATTCGCCCCAGTACCTAGATCAGTTTTTCTCTTATGAATACGTATTTCGAATACAAAGTAGTCATCATCAGTATAAATTAGTTAGTCGTAATGTACTCTTTGACAATTAGAAATAGATAGAAAATAGAGATCAATAGACAAAAATAAAAATAAATAACAAATTAAACAAAATAAATGAAAATAAAATAAATTTTATTAAAATTACTCTTGTTAAAATTGCTTTCGTTGAATTTACTCTTGTTCACATCACTCTTATTAAAATTACTCTTATATTGTCTCAGGATATGTTATTCGTTGCTTCGTTGCTCAGGATATGTTTCCGTTGTTTTGTGAAACTGTCACCAAATTAGCAACGAATAGCATATCCTGAGACAATAGAAGAGTGATTTTAATAAGAGTGATGTCAACAAGAGTAAATTTGAATAAAAGTAATTTTCACAAAAGTAATTTCTATAAAATTTATTATATTTTAATTTATTTTGTTTTGTTTTTTTTATATTTTTATCTTTGTCTATTGATTTCGATTTTCAATCTATTTCTATTTATTTTAAATATTAATAGTGTATTGTTACTTTGTGTATAATTCTTAAGCGTCACAATACCATAATAATGGTAATTTCTGTTAGGGTTACGTAAGACATGGTACGAAAGACTTGATATGATAAAATTAACTCTTCTACCAGGTATCGAACCTTGAACTTCTAGATTTCTAGCCCAGTTTCCAACCGTTACATCACGGATGACACTGGTAAACTTACCCCAATACACAATTAGTACAATCTGTACAATCTGTGAAACAATTTTTACCGATAAATTAATTTTTTCATTCTTTTCGAAATCGAACAGACTAAAGTGATGGTAACAAATGCCAAAACCATAAATCCATCACTGTCTAAACACTGACAATAGAGCCTACCCCCACCCACCTCTTTCTGATAGAACATGCTTTCAATTGTTGTATTTATATATTTATGTCGTAGGTAGTGGAATGATTGAAATGGAATAAAATAAACAAAACAATGAAAGCATTAATAATAATTATTATTATTATTTGTTAATTAACAACAGGTTGATTAAAACAATATATACTGTACATACATGGTACAACAATCATTACCATAGGTATATACAAACCTATTTGTATATTTAGGTATTTACACCCGATTGGTTGTAGTTAAAGGGTCCCATATACTAGGCATTCGCATTCCTATGGCCGACAAAAGTTGTTGTGATTTTAAAAAATTATGTAATTGATTTGAAAAAATTCTTCGGATAAAAGTTGTTCATTAGAAATATACTAACAACTTTTATTTGAAATATTTTCCCAATAACTGAATGATTATGCTACAAAATTAACCAAAAATCTATAAAAATGATATTAGATTAACAAATGATAATTAATGAGAACTCTAGGTTTTTGAAATAAAATTTCAAATTCACCCCAATGCATAGATCAGTTTTTGTATTATAAATACGTATTTTGACTACAAAATAGTCATCATCAGTATAAATTAGCTAGTCGTAATTTACTCTGTGACAATTAGAAATAGATAGAAAATCGAAATCAATAGACAAAAATAAAAATAAATAAAAAATTTAACAAAATATATTAAAATATAATAAATTTTATTGAAATTACTCTTGTGAAAATTACTTCACAGGAAATTGAATATCCCTGCCCAGCAAGCTCTAAGTGTCTCCTGACTCGGGAGAATAGCACTTGTTATGAGTCCCGTTACCAGAGATACGATGTATAGCAGTGGTCACCAGCCATGTTATTACTACGACGAGACTACTAAAGATTACCTTATCCAGGACACTCTGCAGTGTGAGCCAATTAAGGCCGAAGCGCTGATGACATTGTGGGGATGGAAGCAGGAGGAAACTACCTCATTATTTGCACTTGAGAAACTAATCGTTCAAGGCCAAGTATCTTGTAAACGTCGTCGGGGCCGTTCATTAACTCGTTGGGTTGATATAACTTGCCAGCAACTGGAAATCAATCTAACGAATGCCGAAAATTTGACATCAGACCGTAAAGCGCTAAAAAGTTCAATCAACAACCTGTCCGCTTAATTTGACATATTTCACAACATGTCAAGTTTGACATTATGAGTTCTATAATACGAACCGTCACTTTTCCAGAAACATTGTGAGTTATCAATTTTGTGTCTTAAGAAATTTCCTACAAAAAAGAACGAGAACTTTTTTTCCATAAAAATAACGGTTTTGTTAAGATAATCCAATCAACAAACTGGTGACTATGATTATTGGAGAAAATATTAGATTCTAGCAACAAAAATGTCAAATCACTAGCAATTATTACTCAACATTAACGTTTATCGATGTTACCAATTTTATTCCAAACAAAGGAACCTAATCGCTAAATTTTCCTAATTGAGGAATATCTGAACAATCCGATACTATTCCGATACAACTGAAAGTATATGGGAGCCTTAATAATATTATGGTCTTATACCCTCAATTACAAATAAAACCAAAAGATATGGATGTAGGTAGGTACCAACCAACTACGTTTTATTTAATTAAACATTTAATGGGTAATAAATTTATTTATTTAGTATATTCGTTTGTTTGTTTATTTGTCGATAGTGTGGCAAATGAATTGTGTAAATATCCTGTATATAGTGAAGAGTTAGTTGTCAAGGCGTTGAATGTTTATTTTACTTCAATACTGACGTATAGAAGTAAACTTGTTAAATACTTCGATACAGACTTCTATATAGAAGTATATAGTGTTATAGCGGCATGTATTTTATATATCAAAGTTAAGAATGTATTAACTGGTTCAATTTTTATGAACGTGAGTGTATGTGTAATAGGAAAGTTCTTGGATCTACAAGTAGTTACGGGAATTTTGGCCAAACTATTGAAAAAGAATTGTTTATTTGTATTAAAAAAGAATCTTTTTTCCAGAACGAATTTAGAGCTTCGGTGGAAACACTCAAGATTTCACCTCATCATGTGGTTTCATAAAAATAATCAAAGAGAACTCTAGGTTTTTTTGAAATTACATTTCAAATTTGGTCCCAATTCCTAGAACATTTGTTTGTATTTTATAAATACGTATTTCGACTACAATGTAGTCATCATCAGTATGAATTAGCTAATCGTAACTATTTCTGGGGTGTGAATTCAGATATGTTGCTTGTTGCTAATTTGGTGCGTGTCTCACTTGAAATGTAATTTCAACAGTTCTCTTTGATTATTTTTAAAATCTTTACAGTGGACAATAATTTTGTTTTTGTGTGGATTTTTGGGTATTGAAAGCCAATATTTTATACATTATACAACGAAATATGAATAATCGTTATTATTTTGATAAAAAACGACACCGCCATCTCTTACATTAGGGCATTGCAATATGACTATACAGTTGAAATTAGGTACAGGAATGTCTTCATAATTATTACTCCACGTTTCTGATAAATCTGAATCCATATCCCAGAGATAGTTACGATTAGCTAATTCATACTGATGAAGGCTACATTGTAGTCGAAATCGTATTTATAAAATACAAACAAATGTTCTAGGAATTGGGACAAAATTTAAAATGATCATGTTTTAGCTATCGTGCTGCCGAAGAAACAGATGATCATCTGAAAATAGAGTCACTAGAAAATAATACAAAATCAGGTAAAATTTTAACAAATGATATGTGAACTAATGGCTTTTACTAAATTTTGATCCCCAAAATCATATATCACCCATATTCGCCCTTTTTTCTGTCGGGCAACACTTTCTGTTATAAAAGTTACAGTCAAACAGTAAATATCAAAATAGTCTTAGAGACATCGTATATTTTATAAATACTTGTTTGAGTAAATTCAAACTCAAAACGATCCGCGTAATTTTGATTATTTTCCATGGCAACATAGAAAATCGAATAATTCGAAATTTATTATTCCAGAAAGTAATTTATAAAATAAAAACCATATTGAACAAACATGTACATATTGTATAAATTGCATATTCGGATAGTCCGGCCAACGTTTTAGAATAGTCAAATCAGCAATTGAATAAAACTACAGAAAATAAACTTTTTTTAATTTATTTTTAAAATATCTATAAAAAAAAGGTTCATCGCAAAATATTTACTTTGATTTGATCAGGAGAGTTAATAAGTATGCTCAAAGTGCCAGCGAAAGCACAAAATTACTTATAAAGCCAAAACAAAACCAGCAGAGCGTAAAAATACATCAAAAAATATAAATTTCAATCATTAATGTTTCCAATTCATTATTATATACGATCAAATGTTATTATATGTTCACAATCTTTTCTCGGTAAGAAGCCTTTTTCGTCCACTATTGTCCATAAAAATGCTCCAAGTATTGATAACCATAAAATGTATTCTCATTTAACCATAAATTTATCTATGGCCGGACTACCTTCAAACTGCATATATTCTGCTTTTGTATTATATCATTTTAAATATGCTAATATGCACTACAAACATTTGTGAAAATGAACTATTTGCACTATAATATGTTTGTGAATCAGTGCTTGCTTTCATATGTGTACAGCGTTTACTAGTACTGAAAGTGTACCACCTAATTTAACACCCTTAGGCAAAATATTCTCAATTGATGTGTATTGAAAATTATATATATATATATATATAATATCTGAATCAAAACCAAAACCTACACGATGTAGTAGGGTAATATTTTTGGACAAAAATATATTTTATGTTGATCTTGGACAAGAAAAACGTAATTTCAAATGGATGGAATCGTTTAAGATGTCTACGTTGTCAGGCCATGACCTTAAATGAACTGTGGCATTGGGTAATAACATAATTAGACGGGTACCGCACATGGGTCCCTATTCTGTTGAGGCCAGATTCCACACAGAAGGCCCACAAATTTTCTACCGGGATTGCTCCCAGGATTGATGAATCCAAGATTTCGGACCCAAAAATTCTATATCTGACACCTTGCAGACTTCTGCAGGTGCATATAACATGTATGGAGGTTTCATCGTCCTCCATATAGGCCCTACAAGTGAGATCATCAGAGATCCCCAAGTTATGAAGGTGGTAGTTCAATCGACAGTGTCCTGTCAAGAACCTTACCTCCCTTCTTAACTGCATTCTATTGAGTTTCAATCGAGCACAGTCGAATGACCTAGCTTTGCTTATGCACAACTTGGTCTATCGCATGCCCTACGCAAAATCACAGTAATCGTTTAGCATTGGATACGTCGGGCTGTAAACTTGCATAAAGTAATAAACATACTGTTCGTGGTTTTTGTAAAATTAATTTTGGTACGGTATGTACCAAATATTGAAACCAATAAATACATATTGATAACGATGCAAAATCATAAATTTGGAAAATCATAATTGCTTAACGCTAGCATGTTGTAGCAGCTTATATTTTCTCGGTATCATCCTATGATACTTCAATGTAGAATTTACCTATAAACGCACCAATTCGTTTAATAAACGCACCAATATAATATAAACAATTTGCGCTTAGAGGGTAAATATTTAATCCAACACAGATGCTAAAGCAGTTTCAAACCTTCTGACTTTGGCTCTTGTGAAATTAATAGGGTTGCCGCGTGACGAGATCATCAAATACTATTTTCGGACTTGTCCACAGAAAGACAATCTTAATTTTAAAGGATATTATTAAGTTTAGTACCTTTACCAGCCGTTACGGCTAGAAATATGAATGGTTGAAAATATAGTTGTTCATAAAATGACCTAATAAATCCATTTTTGTAGGTCCGTGTGCCTGCCCGTAAACACCATTATTCTCAAACGGAAAGAGATAGGTAGTTAGATAGGGAGAGATAGGGAAAGTTTGTGAAAGTTTGCTAGAAATCAAACCACAATTAAAACTCAAATATTTGTAATTACTTCATATTACAGAAAAATTTATATAGTAGTATTGAGTTTATGTGACACAAATCATAGTTTTATACAACTGTCAGTATAGAACTCGAAATGAACACAGTATATACAGAATTATTTAAACAATTAGCTCAGATAGTTGTTTCATTTCACTTGGAATATTATTAGATTTCGTATTTTTTGACTTTTCGTTTTGCCTGTCGACGTGAGTTTCTTATTTCTTCACAAAATTATCGTTTCTCTTTAGTAACATTAATAATATAAATTAACGGTACGGTATGCTAAATATTAAAATCAATAAATATATATTGCTTTGTATATTCATCCAAATATGGTGAATATTATCCATATGAGTTAGTTTCATTTGTTCTATATTAAGTTGCAAACAATATTTAGATTTAATAATTTTTTTAATTTAAATTGTATTAATTTTTTTTTTTATTAAACTAAAAAATTTTCCCAAATTTATATATATATATATATATATATACATGTTTTTTTAATATCAAAGAATTTCATTACGGTAGATTAATACACAAAAAAATGAAAAAAAAAAAACTAATGAAATTGGTAGATATTCGAGAACAACAAAGCCTAAAGGTAAATTAAATGTACAGTTTATGACATGTTATGCGAAATATTAAAAAAAAACTAATTTAGTGTTGAGCTTTGAGTTTTGAGTTAATTTTGTGGGAGGAGAGTGATAACACAGTGGTAATTGTCTTTAGAAATTTTTTTTTTCAATTATTTTCATTTCTTTTTGAAAAAAAAAAATTGTAAAATTTTTGTTATAGACATACACTCTCGTTTATTAAAATTGAACTAGTTGAAACATTCTAAGTGTTACTGCATATAATATTTACGTAATATATACGCTTACTGGTTCAATTTTTATGAACTGGAGTGTACTTTTTTTAAACGCCCTTCGAAATTTAACAAATTTCAAATTTCCTTATGGAACACGACTCTACTAGGAAAATAAAGATACTGTATATTATTCAAAATATCATCTAACTATTAGTAATTGGTATAAAATAACACTAAAAATGAACTCTTCGTGCTTGTGGCATGTTCAATTTCGATAGGTATATACAGTTATCAAACCAAAAATGTTAGTGAGGGTCTTATTGTCAGTTTATATAGTGAGTGTATTTGCGAACATCATGAATTAAGACAAAGATATTGTATAGAGATCAGTTACTAATTCAGGTCCCAACTCAAATTTATTTAAGCGAATTTGTTAGTAATACAAGGGATGCGAAAACCACATGAAATAAAGATGATAATTAATCATATATCAATTTTATCTTTTAATTGCAATAATGAAAACTATTCTGTGTTCAATTGAAAACTGATTCATTCGGGTCGCCATATCTATACCCGCCGTATAGTTAATTCAAATACGGTTACTTTGAATTTACCCGATATCTATTTTGAGACATGAAAAATTTACTGTTTTTTTTTTAACATTAGCAATATTTCATTGATATTAAAGAATTTTCAACATTTTTGAAGAATTTGGAAGAAATGAAATTATAAATTACAAGTGAATTTTTGTGAATTCTCCAAAGATTTCTGCTGGGAAATTGCAATTATATAAAAATTGTAATTTTTTTATGTTCATCAAAAATTCTGTAGGCTTTATATGTTCGTTTTAGAAGAATGCAATTATTTAACAACACTTTTCATTTCATGAAATTAAACTAATTAACCAAAAAATCATAATTATTTTATAGGCAATCCACAGCAATAGTGCCCACAATTGAACATACAATTATTTATCCATTTTAATACATACATGGTTTAAGGCTATATCAGATGATGATCATTTTTTACGGGAGTGATTTCATCCAACTACATATAAATGTTCGATGTCCAAAAATAACAAAAAAAATTACAAGATAATTTCCTAGTTTAAATTTTTTCAGCCCGTATAATTTGTTTCTAATTTTGAATCGAAAATCGTATTCATTTGACCATTTTGGTGAGTGGTTTACAAGATACCGTTTGAAATCGATTCAATTCATCCTTCTCAACGGGTTTTCCATTTCGTATGTAAAAATAATAGTGTAGGGAATATGTGGTATATTTGTAAACATAGCTGAATAAAATAGCTGAATGGACATTATTCAAATGTAAATACATTATTGAACGAACCGTGTGAATTTATCAGAGGTAAATGTACCACCTTTAGGCATTATTTTGTCCAGAATTTTTTTTTTGTTTTAATTTAATTTCGCTATTTCCCCTAAATGTTGAATTCTATCTACATAATGTTTGTAATCTCTCTCTCTCTCTCTATATATATATATATATATATATATATATATACATATATATATATATGTATATATATATATATATATATATATATATATATATATTGTGCGTATGTTTGTCCAGATTGTTTGGAGAAAACTATAAGATATAGCAATATAATAATAAAAGAAGTAAATTTTCCTTCACTACGGAAAAACTATCAAAAGTTCAAAATTCCAAACCGTTCCAAAATTATAGACTTTTCTAACGCTTATAACGTTAATTCTGAGTGCGATATCTCTAATAGAGTTTATAGTTTCTACAGAAATACCGACATTGATAAATTTTTGGAAATAAATTATTCGTGAAAAAATTTAAAATCAAATAAAAGTTTTAAAAAGTTAAAATTTAGAAAAAATTCATTTTTTGACATAATTTTTGACTTTGCACTTTCTATAAAAATTTGTTGATGGCCGGGTCCAGTGTAACCAGTCCTACAATTCCTAAACATGCTATTATTCAACAGCCGTGACTTTACATTACTGGCGTCGACTATACAAAAGATGTATGCCCATGAAACATTTTATAGATGTATAGGAACATTTTATAAAATAATTATTTTTATACTGTTTTTAAAGTTTTTTTAGCTAATGTAAAACTGTTTTTATAAAAATATTTTGTGTTCAGACTTGAATCAAATCGGATTATTTGTACCGCTTAGGTACAGACAAATTAGATATATAAACAAAAATATAACAACGTAACAAAAAAATACCAACAACAAAAAATGCTTGAAAAAATATTGTTCACTAAATACAATTTATTATTTAGTAAAACAAAAACTTGTTAAAAATAACATATAAAATAAAAAACACGGAGAGCAGTTTCTACGAATATTTAGTGTATATAAACATGCGAGTATTTTGAAAAAAGCTCGCTATCACATAAAGCTGAATATACTAAAATCTCAAATTGAAGCAATATGTTCCATTTGCGATATAAACTGTCTCTAAAGATCGAATTTCAACCCTTGTGAGAATGAAAATCATAAATTTTCTATACTTCTATAAAAATTAATATTCTCTTATCGATGTGAAATTAGATAAATGCGCTCTTCAAACTACATAACTAGATACGTTTTTTGATGATTTTTGTAAAAAGTTATGTAGTTTATTGGCAAACAACTTATCCTGAAAATAATCCAAAAAAAATAAGTCAATTTGCACTATTTTCTATGGCGTTATCTTAGGAAGAAAGTTCTTTTTCAAACTGAAAGAAAAAATTCATCTCCCGACATTTCTTAGTACTTGTATCAACATATTGTGAAAAACGTTGTCAATATATTGAGAACTAACCTAGGGGCGGGGATCATAAAACATGCCTGACTATTGTGTTCAACAAAAGAATAATCCATTTGTTTACATTCATTAATCATATTTATTTTAATTAATGTATGTGAAATAATTATTTTTTTCGAAATATTTATTTTAAATTTTTGTGACAAACAAATTATTTCCGATATTTTGTTAACGCAGGTATTTCTATAGAAACTATAAGCTATATTAGATATATGGATCAGCTATAACTTTGGAACGGTCAGAAAACAACTAAACTTTTAAACGGTTTGGAAATTTGAAGTTCTAATAGTTTCCCTGGAAAATTTACCTTGAGTCTTGGTTTAGTTTTTGGCCACCAGACGAGCCACCAGTGATCAGTTGTCAAATCGCAACTTTCTAAGCAGGCAATACGAATAAAAAATGTGTGGTATTAGAAGGTACAAGAAAAATTTCTCCCTGTAAAAAAAACACAGATAAAAATATAAAAAAATAAAAATAAATTGAATATTATTTCAAGCAAAACATGACAGTAGTTCAATTAAAATATTAAAAACTAATGGATTCTAACATAAAATATTTATTTAAAAAAATATGGTTTGGTGGATTAAAATTTTTGCCAAATAAAATAACTGCAATCAGCAATTTACTTGGATGAAGTAGTGCGATGATCGAATTTTCTTGGGTGGAGCCTGTAATGTACATACTCGATTCTAAATATTAGATTTATTTCTTAAATATTTGGATACCTATGAGTACATGTTGCCCCGAGTTAGCCAGTAACTACTAACAAACAAACTTATATATTCATTGCTAGATATTCAAGCAAAATAAATTTTTATTCAAATAAGCCAAGAAAAACCTTCAAAACTTGGATAAAATTTGTTCGAAATCAATTCTAAATATTATACATTTTTTATGACAAATTGTTTGGGTAAAATTGTTCTATAAAAATAAAATTGAAATGAAATATTTTTAATTCAATTATTTTAGGCTTGTTTTTTTTGTACAATCGATTTAATAAAAAAAAAACAAGGTTTAAAATTCATGTAAATCAATTACGAATTGCGTTCGAATATTCCATTGCAAAACATACATTTTTCTGTTTACAAAAACTCTCGCTGTCAATTCTTTTTTTTCGAAAAGAATATTCAATCGTTTTTTTCTGTAAATAATTTAATATTTTTTTCGGACACAAACTTTTAGAATGTTAAGTTTTCCCATAAAAATTTATTTGCTTTGTCTTTTATTTATTTTTGGACATTAATGTACTTCCAACCTAACTCTCAGATTAATTATAATGTCAAAAACAATTTTTCCTCTCATCAAAAACCATTTTATGTCGTCCCCTCATAGACATAAAGCATAACTATACACAGATAATATTGTCATCAAAATAAATAAAGCAAAATATAAAAAATCTGATGTGAAACACACCACATGACCTCCATATTCAGGGGTAGGTGAATTCAACATTTGAGAAGATTATATTTACACATAGAGGTATTTATTTACTATCAACATTCAACTATAAAGAAAGTATGTAAATTATTGAGCTTCATTTATTACAGGCTTCAACGCCGGGTAGACTTTGGGGACCTAAACGGGAGAGTCTCTTAATCGCAATCGCTGAGTAAATCAACTACGAAATTACCAATTTGGAATACTTCATGGCTAAAGAGTAGTGTACTTGAAACGTAGCGATACAATACCATTTCCAAACACTTACATAAATACTAGATATTAGAATGCAGTTTTTATTAAACACTCTATATATTTTCCGACTGCACGACACATATTGTATAGCCGAATTGAACCTTTGAGTAGAATATATACACACATAAATGTATTTATTTACTATCAACATTCAACTTTAAAGAAAGTATGTCAATTATTGAGCTTAATTTATTACGGGCTTCAACACCGGTAGACTTTCAGAGAGGTCCCCAAAGAACCCGTTTAGGTCCTTGACCTAAACGTGGCAGCTTCTGCAATAGTCGTGGTGGAATGACAGTCCAAGACTTTCTGCCTATCTAACACCCAGCCTCTTTGATTTGTTGCTATAACTCTCATGGTTGCCTATAGATGATCTCCGTTGAGAGGTAATATCTTCGGACTGTCTCGATTTGTACTGGCCAAATCTGCCTGGTGGTATCGCATGCATTCCTCACATTGCATTCCTCATCCCCTTTCATTGGCTTTTCCTAATATGATTTCTTTCAGGAAACTTGAAGTTCACAAAAGGTACACTTGCATGTTTTTTGATGTTCGTGTCTCGATAATTTTCTCACTAGCTCGTCAGTAGATGACGTAGATTGTAAAGGCTGACCTGGACGGGCTACACTTTGACCATAAGGTCCATTGTAATGCCTTAGGATGTGAGGATATGAGTGGAGTGGAAAGAATTTGTGAGTAGACTAGGAATTGGTAGGATATGCGGCTGCAGCCAACTATGGTAGGAACTACGCCAATATTCATCTGGAGTTTGTGAAGGTAACTGCAGAAAACCTTCTCAAGGATAGCCGGTTACTTCGTTCTTGACAAACGTAATTGACAAACGACTTCGTAATTGACAAACTGCCGATGTCGGGATTTGAACCCATAACCTCCCAGTTTCCAAGTACTGTATACGGCACAGACATAACGCCTTAGACCGCTCGGCTACTTGGACTGATAGCTCGTCAGTACTACAGTTCCCAGAAATGTCTCTATTGCTTGGCGCCCATATCAGATGTACATTGAGTCTAGTCGTCAACTTATTTCCAGAGTCACGTATATAGAGGTAAAAATTGCTGACTTAAAAGATGAAACTAAAATAATAATTCATATACGTGTATATACATACCTACAGTAGAAAAATCAGTAGCAAAAACATTCACTTGTAAATTTGCTATAGTAGTAACAACACGAATACGTATACTGACCCATACGTTATATATATATATATATATATATATTGTTTGTATAGAGGAGAATAGTAGATGTTTAGTCATTTGTGAAAATAACCTAAAGGCAAATATACATATATATATACCATGTACGGTATGTTCCATGATGGAATATGACCTCAGGTTAATTTGTGGTTTCATTAAAGCGTTCTCAACCTGCTGCTTGCTCATGTACCCACATTTTCACTCATCCTTGGGTTACACACGATAATGCGGTCTGTTTTAAACCTTTTCAATCGTAAAACATAAAAAATATCATGGCATCTGTTGCATATGTTCTCATATTTTAATAACTTTTGTAGAGAAGGTTTTTTGGTTGGGCGGATTTTAGATGAAGAATTAAATTTGGGTAGAATTCACTGTATTTGATATACTTTGGTCGGACAAATTTCGATAAATCTTATTCATTTCACGATTTAAATTGCGGTTGATAAGATAACGTCCAAAATCATCATCAAACAGAGCATAAAATCGTACTAGGAAAGGGGTACGTTTGAAATCGATTAGTTTTTTACTAGGAGCTATTTAATATGTTACTTTTAGTAAGTGCCTATATATTTAGACAACATTTCATATAAAAGAGTCTACCCACACTGTCATCTTCCCATGTAGTGGCCTTGAAAACTAAAGACCAATCTACCTACGACGCGACGACAATTCGAATGCAGTTAACGAACGCACGTACATAATTACCACGTACACATGGGCATCTCTTTAAAAACGATGGGTTCGAACTCTAGGGGCCTCGAATCATGAATGTCGGTCGAAATTTTCAATTTGAATAATCAAGCCCTGGACAATAACTTCCCACATTAATCCAGTCATTGAGTAGTTTATGCCTTACAAAAGGTCAAGGAGAGTTCTAATTTGACAGAGTGTTACAGTTTAGTGTCCTAATTAATATTCCAAATTTGCGACCTTGGGCGACCGCCGCTCGCACCGCCATATTGGAAAAATGGTACCAAAAACCAGTTTTTCGAGAATATTTACTCTCTAGCGTCATCTAGGTTGAAAATTGTCATTACAAAAATTATAGAACATGAAATTTCCTGCAACATTTATGGGAAATATTTTTTGATCAGATAAATAGTCTACGAGTTAGAGCGAAGTCAAGCTCAGCAAATTTTAACAATTTCATACGATACTGAATTCGGAAATAGCATTTATGTCATAGATTGTGGATATCTGCTAGATAGAGGCATATGGCATCGGAACGAATCGTTTGTATCGATCTGAACAACTTTTCGATTTTTACAGTTATATTTTTCCGGGGTACCTTCGGAAAATTTACAAGAACTTTTCCCTTTTTACAGTTATGTTTGTGATGGGATACAATTAATGAAATGAGATCAATATCAACCACCGATTTAAATGAATCGTGGAAATATTATTTTTTCCATAACAAAAATCGTTTCTTCGAAGGTTAGATAGAAAACAAACCTATATCAGAGTATTATAACTCAACCATTATAAACCAAAAATACTCACTCAACACACTCTCCCACCACAAACACACACACACACACACACATGCACACATAGAACATCACCATTACCACCACCAAACCTCTGAAAGACTATAAATATGGTTTTAGTTATAACAGGAGCTACATCATAGATAATATAATCTACTTTATACTCTCTCATAGGTAAGCAAACTCATCCTATACATACCCCCCACCAACCACCTCACCCACCCCCTCCAAACAACATTTCAAAATAACAAAAACTATTGTAGTCTATTCTAGCAGATATTCTTTAACCTAGGCCGTTAGTTCACATAGTATTTGACCAGTTTAAAAAGGTTTTGTATATTTGTTAGAGAATAATATACACATTATCTCTTCATTTTCTAGGTAACTAGTCAGTAACTATAATGATAATAAATATTAGACATATACACATGCTTCTGTTTAAACGCTGCTGTCGTCCATCTTTGCTATTGCTTTTATTTTCTTTGTTAAATGCTATAATAACATCAAAGAATTGTTATGGAAAATTTCTGGAAAATATGTTATTCTTCATATTCCTCTTAAATGTCCTCTGTCGCAGACATGGATAATATTTGAAATGGTTCCATTTTAAATTGGTATTTGTTCATGAACGGAAAATCGTAAATCTCCAATACATACAAACGGGTCGGACCGGGCATAAACTCACTAGTTCGTTGAAAATAATAGCGCTTAAAGTGGACACATCACTCCCAAAAAGGAGAAATATATAGCGAAATTTGTTAATTTAAAATAATTGAATTAACTACTATTAAAGTTTTTAGAAATTGAATTTGCACTTTATCAACCACTATTCACTGTACATAGCAACGATGTATATAGGTTTATTGATATACTTGCAGATGTATTATTTTCAACTATTTGATGTTCATCAAATAAGATTCAAGTATCAAAACAAACTTTGGTCTCTAAATATAAATATTTCCTGAAAATAATTTGGCGTTTTTGGAAACTTGCATGAAACCTTAGTAGCGAGACCGCTACATCCTATAGCAAACTTTCCTAAGTTCGATCGCTGATTTTAGAATAATTGATTAGTTAAATTAGTGGTATTTGAAGATGGTAGGCAATATCAAACTATACGACTAAAATTTGCGTAAATATTACGTGATGCATGCAAATATATTTGCTTATATAATCTCTCTGAATATATAGATTAGTAACGATTCTATACATTAATTTATGATAAACTTCGTAAAATCTTGAAGGCAAAAGTTTCGTTAATGTGATTTTCAATAATTTTAAGTTGACTGTTCATATTTGGATTGTCTTTTATAAGCAAGGTTTCTTACTTGAAAAAATTCAGATTTAAAAAGCTAAAAACGGACCACTTTGGTCACGACTTCTGGTGACCAAAAAAGAAACCAAGATTAATGTGTAGGGTATAATCTTCTATACCCTAGAGAAAACAGTTGGAGTCAGCGAAGTAATGATAAAAGAGGACCCAAGATAAAACGAATCCAGAAAAAGCTATCAGAAGTTCAAAATTCCAAACCGTTAAAAAGTAATAGTTGTTTGTAATCGTTCCAAAGTTATAGTCGACCCAGATCTCTAATAAAGTTTATAGTTTCTATATAAATACCTGCATTATCAAAATTTTGGAAATTAATTATTTGTCAATCAATCTAAAATCTAAAAAAATTGACGTTTACAAGTGTCAAAATTTAGAAAAGAATAATTATTTGACATTAACAGGTAGATTATTCTTTCGTTGCACATAATATTCAACCATATTTTTTAAGACCCATCCTCCGGTCAGTTCTCAATAGTTTTCCCGTTCAACATTTTACAAACCCACATTTTCCAATATTGTTTTTGATACGCTGCCACAAAGAGTCTCCATCCATAATATATTTTATTTTATACAATAATATAATTAACATAAAATTACAATAACACAAGCTCCTCTAGCTAAGAGCAACCAACGAACGAGCTATCTAACTGCTACAAGTGGAAGGCATACACAATACGTACAATATGTATGTATGTATGTACGTACACTCCTGTTCATTAAAATTGAATCACCAGTAATTCACATTCTAAGCGTATATATTACTAAATATATGTATATTACATACAATAACACTTAGAACGTTTTAACTGGTTCAATTTTTATGAACGGGAGTGTGTGTGTGTTATATGAGGTAAACAAGACCTGTTTATGAGTTTTGAATTGACAGGTGTTGACCGCTCCATTGAGTTCAACTGTAATAACATAAGGTATTACATATACTATTAAATTGTATAATACATTATATACCTTGTGTAATTGTTGTTTGCCAATGTTTGCATGTATGCAAATATATACAGGCTGTTTCATTTCCAAACAACTCATCAAAAATATTTCCACCAGGAAATTTTGTAGACAAAATACCAAAGATATATTTTTCACATATATTTATTTGTGTATACTTAAGCGTCAACAATACGATTTTTGTCCAAATTCCATTTCGGTTACGTAAGACAAACTGTAAAAGACTAGTGTATACTGTATACACAAATTTGATTGAATGAATTTTAATTAAATACTGATATGAAAAAATTAACTCGTCAACCCGGAAACGAACCTCGGGCTTCTGGATATTTAGTCCAGCGTGCTTCCGCTTCACCAAAGACGACTGTGACGTAACAGCCAACCTTATCATATCATTCTTATTTTTTATTTTGACAGTATTACTTCTGTCGAAGTTATTATTCATATATATTTAGTTGCGTATACTTCAGCGTCAACAATACGATGTTTGTCCAAATTCCATTTCGGTTATGTAAGAGAAACTGTAGAATATTAGTGTATACTATATAGACAAATTTCTGGTTGACGAGTTAATTTTTTCATATCAGTATTTAATAAATATCTTTGTGTTTGGGCTTGGTTTTCACCTTGACTCACAAGGTTATTTGATGGTCAATTTGTATTGTTTTTCCTACATTATTTCGACATAATCAGAAGATCACGGAGAGAAAAAATAGATAAATTATATTTGATCATTTTTTACAAGCTTTTATTTCACCTGTTAGTATGAGTGGGTCAAATTTTGCAATCAAAATGTTCTTAATTACTTGAGTTACTTACTAATTGAGTTAGAGCTTTGAAATTTTGGCACGGGTATAACTCACGTGGCAATGTAATATAGTGTACCTAATATCGTTCTATATAGATAGAATTCGAAAATACAAATAGAATTTTGGTGGAAATGTTAATAAATATTTGACGTAGTGGAAGCGATGGGAAATTACATTCCGGTTTTTTTTTTTAAATATAAAAAAAAACCTTTTTAAAAACAAGTTTTTATTAAACCATTTAATAAAACGAGTTGCGAAACAAGCATTTCTAAAAACAAATAATTCAACAATAAAATGTTAAATCATTCGATGTAGAAACACTGTTAACTGTTTTGTCTGATACTTTATATGGTACATCCTGTACAACCATACAACAATGATGTAACAATTGAATGTTATATGTAAATTGGTTACAGTATGATTACCGGATATTACGATATTAGGTAGAAAGATATCAGTTTACATCTCACAATGTGTATATGTATACAACAAAGTCAAGTTTAATCACTTTACTTGTAGGTGAAGGGTTGAAGTCCATGCCAATAATTACAATACTAGACTATAGAATATTGTATAGCTTGGAGTAATTTCATGGAAATTTACTATTTGTAACAAAAAAAAAATCTAACGATTTATCTACAGATATCAGTTTAGAAATACTCTGTGTAGAAATATATATCAGTTTAGAAATTTTTGATTAGATAACACTAATTTTTGCTCAGTTTTAATTTAGTTAGTATACTATTAAGGGCATTTTCTTTTAGTAAAATAATCCAAACATACTCTGTGAAATATTTAAGTCGACCTGATGAATATTTTAAGATCTAATAAACAGGCTTCTGTACCGGAAGATATGAGCAAAGAATTCCAAATTTTAAAATTTATTATCGTATTTCATGCGATCTGAACTTTGTAAAGCGTAAAATGTGTGATGCAAATGTAAAATTGATGCAAGTAAGTAATTTAATAAATTGTATTTGTGATTGGCGGATTATTGAAATCGATAATTTACTTCGTATGCCGATATTTTCCTAAATTTAATAACAAATGGTCTGATTAATCACTAGATAAACTATTGAACTAATAATTTTTTGTTTTATAAATTTTCGATAAACCAGAAAGAAGTACTAATGTTTACCACGAGCCACTATTTGTAAGAGAAGGACCAAAACCGAACTGATAAATTGGTCCAGAATTAAAATTTTCTGGAAAGTCAACTTAACCCTTTAACTATTTATATTGATGATTTTATTATTAAAATTTTTCATTTTATAAACAAAAATTTGATTTCTTTACCATTACTTTGTTCTAAAGACCTTGTTCCTAAATAATTTGCTCTATTGGAAGTGATATTGAAGTATTGAGGATATCGCTGAGTAAATCAACTATGAAATCAGCAATTTTGAATACTTCATGACTAAAGAGTTGTGTACTTGAAACGTAGCGATGCAATACCGTTTCCAAACACTTACATAAATACTACATATTATGATGCAGTTTTTATTAAACACTCTATATATTTTCCACGACTGCACGATACATATTGTATACGATAATTTATACATTGTTTAAAATCATAATATAATACATTAAATAATAGAACAATAATTCACGTGTATTAGCTAACATCATAATAATAAAACTACAGAATATTAATTTCTGGACTTTACAATATATACTGGACTAGATGGGATAATCTTCTGATAATATTTTGACAAATGTTTTGGTAAAGTTTTGTTTATAAAATATAATAATGTTTCAGGATCATTCATCTATGCGAGCATACAACTACGTAAATTATTATTCCCGAATATCAAAATTATTCTGATGCATCAGAGACTGTTGGAAAACTAATATAGGTTGTTCTTTTTTTAAAAGGTGATTCAAAATATTGTTCGGAAAATTAGAACTCTTCATCGGCACAGTCGTTTTTCTCAGAAACTATTTCACGTAACAGATTAAGTTTTGGCATAGTTGTAATATGCCAAAGTTATCACCCAAATATGGACATGAGATTGAAAAATTCTAATTTCGTAGTTAAGAAGTTAGTTATGGGGATTAAATGGGAATTATTTCATATGTATAATATACAAAACTGAATATAATTCGAGTATTTTGTTATAAATTTTGGGCTGTTATTAAATTCCTTTCAATATAAATAAATAGTTAAGGATAGATTTCCACAAAATGAAAACTCTCAATCATAAAAGAAGATAATGTAAAAGAAGAAGAGTTTGAATCGTTTATAAAAAAAGATGATCCAATCCCATACTTGGATTGGATCACGGTGTTATATGTTTTTTAAATTAATAGAGCAGAATTTAGTAGAGAAATATTTCTCCTAAAAATTTTTTTTTTGTCTCAAATTATGCGAAACCTTAAAATATTAAATTATACAATTTTGCAGAAATTATACGCATTTGTAGAAAACAAAATTTTCTCTTATATGCAGAAATAAAATATCTACAATCAATTTTTTTCCCTGTAGAAAAATATTATTTACAGTTTTTCGCCATAAATTTTAGAAAAAAAAATATATATATAGAATTTATTTGAGATATATATATTTTCTAAAAAAAGAATATAGGTCATAAGATTAATTCTAAGTATATTAAAATAAAAATATATTTTTAAAAAAACTGTGCAAAAAGATTAAAAGATAATCAAAATACGTGACTGAAATGAAAATTTTACCAGCACAATGGCGCTAAAAATAAATATATAAATAGTATAAAAAAATATTGACCAAGATAGTCCTCGTAAATTATGACAGGAGAAACAAATTTATGATTCCGTAGGAGAATTTTTTTTATAATTAAGAATATGATCTCACCAGATTTGATGTGATGAATTTTGAAAAATTGTATTTTTAACGTGTGGCCCGGGTAGCTCAGTTGGTAGAGCATTGGACTTTTAATCCAAGGGTCCAGGGTTCAAGTCCCTGCTCGGGCGATAAATTTTTTTTTTAAATATAACAACTTTTATTTATTGTTTACAATTTACATATAATTGTTTAAGTAATAATGTATTTAAGGTTATATTGTGATTTTGTTAATTATATTTTGTAGTTGCTGAAGAAGTCTCAATAAAGAGACGAAACGTCCAACTGGATCCTTTTTAAGGTTCTGATTTAGAATTCCTAGTCCAACTTCCCTGTGATTTTTTTTATTTATATAGTTTTATATTGGACGTGATAAACTATTAGTTATTTATAATATTTTACCAATTATAATAATTCATATTTATTTTTGTGTATTTAAAATAAATATTATTACATTTTATTTCTAAAAGAAAGTTAATAATTGTTTATTAAAATTTAATATTTTCTGTAAACAATAATAACGATATTTTTAATTTTTTTAATAAATATAATTTTGTTTATTATACTATTTATAAATTGTTATTATGATTATTATTTTATATTATAATAATTAATGTTATTTAAATATTTCAAATGCTTATAATAAATTATATATCTATGTGTGTGTATAAATAATAAATATTTATGAACATGTTTAGTTATTGTAAAATTACTAAAATTTTATTAATACATTTTATAAAATAACAATTTTCATACTGAAAATTTATGATTTTATTTTTGCTTTTGGCTATTTTATTTATATATATATATATATATATATATATATATATATATATATATATATATATATATATATATATATATATATGTATGTATTGGGCTATTTCATTGCTGTTATATAAAAAAAAATATATTTTGTTTTTAAAAACATTATATTTCTATTTTTTGATTAAAAGTATATCAATCATAACAAATTGTATTTAGACATATTTTTCTGATTGTATTTTATTTTATTTTCTGTAATTATTTAAAAATTTTATATTTTTTAAATAAAATAAAAATGATTTGTTCATTTGGAAAAAACCTATGGAAAGTAGTAAAATGGCATAATATTAATTAAATTTTTTTTATATACTTTTAATATGTCTGATTACTC
The DNA here is from genome assembly GCA_963920215.1 of Nineta flava. Classification (NCBI taxonomy): domain Eukaryota; kingdom Metazoa; phylum Arthropoda; class Insecta; order Neuroptera; family Chrysopidae; genus Nineta; species Nineta flava. The sequence continues at coordinate 83,813,080 of OY986043.1, read as the reverse complement.
AATACAAATTAAATTTATAATTTATAATTAACAATTGATATTATGAATTAACTAGAAATGTCCAAAGCAGTGTCCAAATGTCCAAAGCAGTGGAAGCGGTGTGAACGGTAAATATTTAAAGTAGTGGAAGCGGTGGGAAATTACATTGAGGGTTTTTGTCTTAAAATGACGAGAATCGGAAATCGGATTTTTGACAACTGCTAAGTAGGTTCGATAGACATTTGACGAAATATTTTCCGAAAATTCCTCCTCTCAATACCAAACCGATATCATAGATGAAAATTCGCTAGAAAGAACTTATTTTTTTACATAATTTCTAATTTTAATGTAATTTTAAAAAAATACAGCCACGCAAATGTATATTTGGGATAATAATTTAAACAAAATATTATTTTTTCTATATTCATTTAAAAATGTTTTATTATTTAATTTTCTGGAATGTGCTTTGTCGTACAAAAAAATACCCCAAGAACTTTCAGACGATGTTGATATTTTACGTATTGGGAAATTTAAGTCCTGCTACATTTCAGTTTCCTTTTTCATCAAAATAATTTAGTATTAATTGTGTATGATATATTGTTTTCGACTTGAGATTGATTCACGAACTTACAACCATTATTTAGCTCTGAACATGTACACAAAATTCCAGCTTGCTATCTTTTTTCCTTCATGAGTTATCCGCTTACGGACAAACGGATGGCGGGTATTAAGTGATTCCAAATCTTTTTTCTATTTAGATATTTTCTTCCGTTTCAAATTTGGGACTAAACTTACAATCTATCTATCTATCTTGTCTAGTGCTCCGCAAGTTCTGCACGGCGACACCAGAATCAATGTCCTAGCTAAACGCGTTTGCAGGTTTCACCAAATTTCTAACTTTACATAAGGTTAATTTGTAACCATTCACGTGAATGCGCCTACAGTGGTAGGATGACATCACAAGGGAAACAAGTACAGCACGACAGATACGTAAAGACCTATCTGTTATGAGTTCAACCATTATAAACGCGTTATATATAGTCTCGAAGTTATTAAATATTAGATTATCAAATGATAATTAGTGAGAACTCCAGGTTTTTGAAATAAAATTGAGTGAAACTGTCACCAATTTAGCAACAAATAACATATCCTGAGACAATGTAAGAGTAATTTTAATAAGAGTGATGTTAACAAGAGTAAATTGAATGAAAGAAATTTTAACTAGAGCAATTTCAATAAAATTTATTATATTTTAATTTATTTAATTTTGATTATTTATTTTTATTTTTGTCTATTGATCTCTATTTTCTATCTATTTCGAATTATCAAAGAGTAAATTACGACTAGCTAATTTATACTGATGATGACTACTTTGTATTCGACATACGTATTTATAATACAAAAACTGATCTAGATAATGGGGTGAATTTGAAATTTTATTTCGAAGTTATTAGCGATTGAAATCTGAATGTATTTCGTCACACAATTATGTTCGACTGATCACGAGCGTAATGAATAGATGTGTTCACGTCAAAAACTGTGAAAAATGAGCGCTATTTTTGTGACTCATAGTATTGAAGAATTGCTATTGTATATATATATATGAGAGATTTAAATTGGATTTGTTTTGTTTTAAAATAGCAAAACATACATTATTCTATTTCATAGATGTGTATAGTTTCGTAAAAATTGAATATATATATATATATATATATATATATATATATATATATATATATATATATATATATATATATATATATATATATAATGTAATATATGATATTATGTGAACAATCAGAGAGTACAAAATTTTAATATGATGTTCTATTACAAATATGCCGTAGGAATAAAAATAATAGACTTGTAGTATATGTATTACATTATATATACATACAATTTTTAGTTATTTAATTTATAAAAATAAAATATTTGATAATACATATAATATTTACTATACAATACAATTATATACCGTATGTTTATTGTTTAATACTAATTTTTAATGGATGTAAATGTTTATCTTGTAGCGGTATGCTCCTAAAATCAATTATGCTTTCTTTTAGAAACCATTGCTTCTCAACTATATCCTCCTCAAGTTACCACGGTAATTGTTATTATGTAAATTACCTTGGTAATTAACAACAAACATAATATTCATTCATTCTATATGTTCAATAAAAATAATATACATCTTTTAACTTGTCATCTAATTTATTAAATGTATTATAATTATTAATGATTCAAATATAATCATTTACCATCTTACATTTTTGGCTCTCCGGTGGGGAATCGAACCGCGGTCTCCCACTTGACAGGCGAGGATACTGACCACTATACTACAATCTCTTAGAAAATCACAAATAATGCACTTAAATTTATCCAAGATCCTGCTCTTATCAAGTATGCATACAAAAAATTGGTGAGGACAACTTCTACATTAAAATATTTTGGCAATGTGATTAGATTGTATAGGAGTTTTTTTTCGAATGGTTCATATATTAAGAAACAAATAGGATTCAAACCTACGACCGTCTCTGAATGGATGTGGTCTTCGATTTTTTAAACCAAATATATTAAGAAAAATCAAGATATCCCTATGATCCAATACAGAATGCAAACTTATATTTCCATAGTAGTCTAGTAGGGACCCACATTTTGAAAAGAAACTCATTTTTTGGTGGAAGATGTTAACAGCTATAAAACAATGAAAACAATCTTGAGTAAAACTCTTAGTCCAAATTACCAAGTCAAAACAGGCACTTGAACTTGAAAAAAAACTCCTATACAATCTTATCTTGTTCTGTGATTCGTTTGATCTGTGATGCACCAATTATGTTTCATCAAAATTTGACTATTTTCGAATTATATTTTCTTTATATCAAACTTTTCCATTTTAGTAATATGTATTTTATATATTGGACCACCAGTTGCGCCTTTTCAAAATCTTCCACATTTAAAATTTTGCACAGACCATTTTCCATTAATTGCTTCCTCTCCTCATATGGTTTGTCCCTTCGCAAGCCAATAATAAGTGTCTTCCATTTTCTATTCCCCCACACAAGTACCACATTTTTTCGCCCACAGAATTTTTTTCACTATCCCAAATATATGTATTTAATCTGAACGTTGCCATGGTTCCTCTGCCATCTTTATTAAGAAAATGGATATATAGTCTATATAGTGTTCTATTTGTGAATACATTTGCAGAGTAGTTTTTGATTTCATATCCACAATAGTTTTTTTTAGAAAGTACTCTATTTCTTCTTATCTATTTCTTTTCTAATCCTTGGCGTTGAAAATCCCTGGTCTTCTTTTTGTGTTAGACTCATAGTTACTGCGTGTGTATTAATGATGTTTTTAAAGTACCCTTCCATACATAGCTTTTAAAGGCTCTTATTGTTGCCTTGCGTCCTGTTGTAGTAAGAAAATGCCTATTTGAGAAAATGATCTGATATTGCTTTTCTTCCTACTTCCAACAGTACGCCACTATTGGAAGTTAAGTATATCTCTAGGTATTTGTACTGTTTGACTATTTCGATTTTTCCCCTTCTAATAACCATTGCTCCTTTCTTCTGATCCTGCTCCCTTTACTGAATATAACAATTTAGTTTTGCTGATTTATAACAATTAGTTTTGCTGTGATGCTGATGATGCTGATGATGCTGATTTTCGAATTATTCGGTCTCACAATCACACACTCTATATATATATATATATATGTGAAAATATGTTGAAACATACTGAAATAAAAATAAAAGAAATTAAGCTGAAAAACAAGTAAAAACAAGATTATTATAAAGCAATTTGTACTCAACCGTAAAATTACATTTCATAAACGCAAATATGTAATAAAATTTACATACAGAGTGTATCATTTAATGTTTTTAACAAAATGTTATATAACAGTTATGAGTAGTAGAACTCGATCAAACTCATTATAATAGATTCGTTATACTTGATATTATTTTTAAGTGTCTCAAATGATTTGTATATATTAGCGAATTTCCTACAAAAGAAATGCAGCTATATTGTTTTTGTACCAATGTTGGAATTTCGTAAAAATTTCTTCAAATGTCCATCAATCCTACCTGCTAGAGGTTAAGTATTTGTAGGATATCCTAGGAAAAAAATAATTAAAAAATATGTAGATATCTGTTTTTAAAATAATTTACAAAAGGAAAGAGGCGCATTTTGGATGTGTGCCCTGGGCGCCGTTTTACGTCGCTACGTACCTGATCGAAATATAATTTATTAAAAATTTATAATCGAAATATAATTTATTTTTAATAGAAAACAGTGTTTATGGCACTCTTGTTGATTCACTAAAAAGTACATCAAACGTATACAATCAATTTTTAATTTTTAAAACATAAACTATAATGATCAAAATCAGAGATCAGAGTTTGTTTGATGATACAAATTTTGACTATTCCAGCCGGTATACGATTTTATAAAAGAGAACGACATCACAACGGGAAAAAAAAGCCATTCATTTAACCAAATCATCAAATACTAGAGATACTATGGACCACAAAAGTTGATGTCATTTACAAAAGTATTATAATTGATTTGTGCCTTATTGATTCGGTTTTCGAAAAAATGCTTCGGATAAAAATTTTTTATTAGAAGTATAGTAACAACTTTTATTCGAAAATTTAAAAAAAAGGCACAAATCCAGTATAAGTTTTAAAAAAATTCGTTACGCAGGAGCCGCATCAACTTCCAAGCGAATTTCTTTAGATAATATTAATTACTCTCCAACGGTCACAATTATAGTCTTTTCAAAATTAAATGTCGTATCTGATTATTAATAAATGGCATAGGTCAAGGAGAAAGAGGACATGGAGAAAGTAGAAAACATAAAATATAAAATATCTCTCTTAATATAGAACAATCGGAAAATGTATAAGAAGTAAAGTTGTAGAAAATTATGTTTGCTACAATTCACTTCTAGATCATTTTTCTCAAACTCTAATGTGAACAGAGATATTAAGAATTTTATCTTTCAATCCTAAATTCTAAGTATTAGTGTAACAGAAAAGTAATAATAAACAAAATTATAGTAAAACCTACCTACAACTTTCTTATAAATTTTTCATTATATATTATATATATTAGATATGCCTAAATATGTATTTCTCCCTCCCTCTAAACCCACCTTTCTCCTTGTCCGATTTTACCCATTAACGAACTTGACCTATCAAATACTAAAAGCGCCTCAAATACCAACTTTAATTATAATCAAAATAAAACTGTGACCACTAAAGAGTTCACTGACACATAAACGTATAGATATCTTGATATATATATATATATATATATATATATATATATATATATATATATATATATATATATATATATATACTATATATATATATATAAATTTTAACGATAGGGATTTTTGACATCTAGTAGGTGGATCGATAGACATTTGAAGAAATTTTTTACGAAATTCCAACATTGGTACAAACACAATAGATAGCTGCATTTCCTTTGGAGGAAATTCCCAAAAACAGTGCATTAACATTTGTGGCCAAGTGTACACTCTACCATATTATTATGGTATGTATTGTATCTTTGTATATATATATATATATATATAGTATTATCGCTTAAGGGTATTACTCTGTGAATGACGGAACAAAGGTTTTCCTCTATTAGTTACTTAAATACAATATATTATGTGTATTATTTTATGTATATATGGAAAAATTTACTTTGAATATTATTATTATTATGATTATAAGTTGGGGTATTTAATAAATAAATGTTGTGCAAAAGAAAACGTTTTGTTTTTAACGTGTTTTTTGAAGAGAGAGACCCTCACTCGTAAACAGTAGTCTAAAACAATTTTTGAAAAGTTGATGAGGAAAATTATTTATTTATTATGATGAAGTTTATATTAAATATCACATAAATGTTTTGTTGTTTTTTTTTGTTGTAATTTAAGAAAACAAAATGAAAAAATAAATGTTTTATTTGACTTCTATGAATGTTTTTGAGGTTGCTTCTTGTTTTATTCGAAATTATTAAATTTTTTTTTTTTAAATGTTTTTCAATGAAATTTATTTACTTTTATATAAATTGTTTACTGTAGAAGCTATGTGTTTGATATTCGATAGAAATAGCCGTCGTTTCCTTCAAAAAATTCTTATGGAGAGTGCATAGGAATTTTATGTCAAATAATTATTTGTTTTTAAATTTTAATAGATCAAAACATCAATTTTTTATATTTTAAGTTCATTGGCAAATAATTTATTTCGAAAGTTTTTGTTATTTTTATAGAAACTATAATCTATATTAGAGATCTAGCCGTTAAAAAAAGTTAAATCCGTCAGAAAACGACTATTATTTCGGTACGGTTGGGAATTTTGAACTTCTCATAGTTTTTCTGGATGTAACATAGTTTTTCAATTTTCATATCAAGTATTTGATGCCCAAGAATGTTCAATCAGTTCAAGAATCAATGGTAAAGGTATATTATACAAGGTATATTACATACATAACATCTCATATACTATTTTTTAATTCAAGGTTTTAGCGACTTTCCTCTTCAAGGAATTAAAGCTATTGATCTCGTACATTCTTTTAAACACAAGCATATTTTTACCGTTTCAATGTTATGAACACAAAATAAACAGTTACAAATAATTTATATTTTATAAACTTAGAATAGGCAGAACTGTTAAAAATTCAAACATTGATAACGACTCAGTATATACTGGGTATTCAAACAATTAACTCAGTTAGTTGTTGCATTACTTGTATTAATTAACGTCTACTATTTAATATTTGTTTCAGTTTTATATCATTTTATGGTATCGTTTTATTTCGCTTTTGTATTAAAATTATCGGTATTTTTTTAAATTTAGGTTATGTTATTTAACTTGAAATGTACCTATTACTTAATTAAATTGCCTGTCGTCCAATCAAATCAACTGTAACAAAATACAAATAATAGAATTATAATACGTAGAGCGTGACCTGAACACAGTTATTTTTTTGAGTTCAAATAATAGAAGATAAACTGAAAGAGTACCCATTTTCATATTTTGACTATTTTACGCGGTCAATTATGCTCCAATCACATTCATTGATACAAATTATATAGACTTATAGTACACAAACTGTAAGTAGTTCAATAATTGAACATAAACTTGATTTAATAAAATACAACCAAGGTTTAAACTAAGTTCAAATTTGAACGAGTTCACATGAACTGTGAATTGGACCGTGTTGATGGATATAGGCATTAACAAGCACGAATCCAGAATAATTTAAAACAAAATACAATTTCTTTTTTGAATTAGAATTTTATTGCTTCTTACTCAAATCTTACATTGAGATAATTAAATGGCGGGAATGAAATCTAGAGTGTTACGTAATTCATTATTTACTACTGAAAAAATGCTATTGTTTAATCAATCTTTATCAATTCATAAGTAACAAATATTTTCTAATTGGTTATTGACAGTCATGGTTGACATGATATAAGTTTAATAAATTATTTAAAATAATTTGCAATGATATTATTTTTAAATTTAGAATAAAAATAACTCTCTGAAGAAAATTAATTCAATTATCAATTGAATAAAATTATCTTTAGCAATTATTCGAATACTGAAATCTTAAAGATCTTTATAAACTTCGGTTTTCATTATATTTACTTTTTAAACTTAAATAAAACATTATTTTCATTTGTAAAAATTGACCATTCAATTATTTAATTAGTTAAAAAAACGGGTTTTCATTAATTCTAATTCTTAATTTGAAAGTTTTTCAAGAATAATAATAAAAACTCTTTTCCGCAAGGTTAATACTTTTTTTAATGCTTTAGTAATTGAAATAATACGAATTTCATAATCGAAAATTTTTTTAATGGATAATTTCTTATAATTTTTAACAAATAACGATTTTTTACTTATTCTAATTAATTTTTTTTTTAGTCTGTGACTCTCTAACAGCCCCCCCCCCTCACCACCCCTCGATCAATTTGACTCTAGATCCACGTCTGGACATTATTATATGTAACAAATAATAATCAAATACTTGACTCAACTTTCAGAGGTTAAACTCTTTGCCTGAATTATTCGATTAAATTGATAAAATACCAAACAAAAACCAACAGTCGTGTGTCGTATCTTACGGTAATAAAATCTTGTGATAGATTGATAAAATTAATATAAATTGATAATAATCATATAATCTTCTTGTTATTGTTAGCATATAAGCATTTATGTATATCGGAGAGAGAGAGAGATAGTGTTGACGTCCTAGATTGAATAATTTTATAACAATTTACACTCAACATATTATAGACAAGTTGATTGATTTTATTTGAAAAAAAATTTGTAAATAATGTTTTTGCTTAATTTTTAATCAAAATCATCAATTATCATTATAAACTGGGTCAAACAATTTTATTCATTGAAAATAATATTTTCAAAATATCATGAAATTTGGTTAATATTATAGGAATATATATATATATATATATATATATATATATATATATATATATATATATATATATATATATATATATATATATATATATATAACAAACTCTATTTCTGTTTGTCTATATGTTTTTTTTCCCCATCCCGTTAAAGCGGTCGAACTGATTTTGACAAACAACTTATGTTGGCAAGATTTATTTTATGCAGGGAATAAATATCACCTTTTAATTTTCCAGATATTATTAGCAATTAAATCTAATTTCAATAACTTGTGTTTTTGCAAACTTTGTTTGTTATTATAATTTATTCGTAGAAAATAGTACTAGGAGAATAAATGAATTAATTTAAATAAATTGAACGTTTCGTCATATATTTAGGACTTCCTCAACAACTAAAAATTAAAACCAATAAATTTTACAGTGAAAAAATGATAATTGTAATTAAGGCATAAGTTTGGATAGATTGTATACCTTATATTTATATTTCCAATGTCTAACATATAGAAACTATGGAGAAAAACCTTATATATTAATTTTATTGCCATAATCCGACTCATATTGCAATAGTTTGACTTTAAGGTAATTGCTATTAATTTAATTCAAACTTATTTGTCAATTAAAAGTTTTTATCAATGCCACAACGTTTAAAATATAAGAGGCGCATTTGTTTACTATATTATTGAACAAAATGATAAATTGCACATAGCTCAATATTTTTTATTAATTTTGTTTATTTTTACAAAATTCACATAAGACAGTCATAAAGCAAGATCGTTAATATCGAGGCATTAATTGACATTAATCATCGATAAATATCATTTGTGTTTATTAGAAAATTCACTAGACAATGAATGCGGACTTTATTAATTTGTACTATGAGCCACAAAAGTCGTGTCCTATTTTCAAAATTGTAGTCAATTTGTGCCTCATTCATTCCGTTTTTGGGAAAATATCTCAAACAAAAGTTTTCCATTATGAATTGACTAATAACTTTTATTCGAAACTATTTCCCAAAAAACCAATGGATAAGGCACAAACGTGTATACAATAGGAAAAAAAGGTCACGAATTCAGTGGCCCATGTAACGACAAAAGTAGTATTATTTTTTTTAAATTTAATAATTAATTTGTGCTTTTTCATTTGCTTTTTCAAAAATTTCCGGATAAAAGTTGTTCAATATAAATACAGTCACAACTTTTATACGAAACATTTTCCCAATAACCGTCAAATAAACCATTGACTCCTAAGAATAAACGTTCTCCTTACATGACGAACGTTTATACAAGCAATAGAATCATCTAGTATATAATTGACTAATATCATGGAACGATTTCAGGAGGTATAAATATGAAGAGTATATATACATATAGGAAGGAATACACTTGCACAAAGTGGATACAACCTTATACACAGGTAACAGGCAATAGTATTCCTAAATACCAGATACAACGGACGAGTTATCGAAAACTGATTCTCTTATAAAATCTATTATTAAGAGAAACCTGTCATCTGCTTGCTGTTTCAAACATACATACCATCTACCGACTATATAATATATATATATATATATATATATATATATATATAGGATGGCGCAATAAATTTTTGTTTACATATTAAAAATTTTTTTTCCAGAATTAACTTTGAAAAACTTTAAAACTTTATTTATGATGGAAGTGCAGCACAGAACAAGGAACCAAAGATGTTCAATTTTATTTTGATATTCGGCATTATTCAGACACAAAGATCATATCGTAATTTCGTTCATGTTCCGACAATTTACCGATTGATAAAAGCATTTTCGGCAACATAGGTCTGTCTGTGATCTTCCGCGTGCTGGAAGACCTCGTGCAGTTCGAAATGATGTGAACATTGCTCGGATGCAAGCAAGTGTTGCGGAAAACACCAAAACTATCAGGTGACGTTCTTAGCAGTTGGTGATATGTAGGCGATCTTTGCAAAGAATTTAAGGTACGTTACACCTTTTCCTATATAAGATTCAATTGGTTCACGAGTTAAAACCAAATGATGCACAAATACGCATTCTAAATAGTCAATCATAACGTTACTTATGCGCCACGCTATATATATATATATATACTCTAGTTGGTAAATTTACTAGGCTGCCGCTTTGCCGCCATTAGATACAAAACTTAGAACAGATAGATAGTTTACGACTACTAGAGCTTTACATATTCATAAAGAATTCATCAAATATTGAAGGTGATAGATATAATATATATATATATATATATATATATATATTTGCCTACTACTGTGTTGAAATCATTATCACCAGAGTGTTATGGTTCGTTGTTATGGTTTCAATTATAGTAATTTACAATTGTAAATATATATTTAATAATATAAGAGTAATGTTACAAATTCAAAATATCAAATATTTGTCCTAATTCCTAGTTTCATCGCTTCTAAATATCTCATATAAGGCAAAATTAGCGACTAGTGGCATATCTTCCCAGAGTATAATTCTCGGATTAGTTAATTTATACTAATGAGGGCTCCTTTGTAGTCTAAATATATATGGACATGATATGAATAACTGATCTAAAAATGAAAGAAAGTCATTGAAACGTGTCACTTATGAGAGGATTAATTGAATATTGCCTGAAATAAAAAGAAAAGTTTAAAGGTAAAACCTCCATTCATATATTCGATGAAGGAAGAACGTAGCGATTCTCTCTACACTGTATCTTTTCTACAGTTTGAAAAAGCATTGATTTGTTATGGGTTTATGGGTTTGTATCCCATGATTTCGTATCCCACTTAGGTTCGTCTTAATTTTTGCAAATATGCCAGAAGTAACAATAAACTGCAACTAGTTTAAAATAGTATTTTGGTTCCGTTAAGTGACTTAAGTTGGCGAAAATTGGCCTGTTATGGAATATGTAAATATCGGCATTGCGAGACAGAATCCGAATCAAAACAGTATTGAAAAGGTGGTTTTATGAAAAATGTGGCGGTAACGTCAATGGAAAATGATCGAAGGGATAATTAAGACTTTTTCTACCTTGAACATTTTACGAAACTCTCCATATGTATCCCACAAATAGACTCAGCTAAGTATATATATATATATATATATATATATATATATATATATATATATATATATATATATATATATATTTGTAGTTGTTAAGTTAGTGTGTAATACTACTATAGTACTTGTTAGTAGTAATGGTAATGGTAGTAATGGTAGTAGTGAATTAGTGAACGAACGGTTGTTGGCAATACTGATTTTATAAGCTGATTAACTTGTGCTACATAATGTAATCCCTGATTATATTCCTCTCTACAACTCATTTTAAATATTATCTCTCTATAAATGTGTATGTGAATATATTACATATGTATTATATCTATATATCTACATACAGTATGTCTTAAAATCATAGGTCCATAATTAATCCTTTCAATTAGATTTATTTCAATGGCCACAGATATTCATTATTCCGCCAGCTTTCATCACATATCGCACATATATGTTGGCGCAGTGAAGAATATATTTTATATAAGAAGTATATATTGCAGATAGTTTTATCTGCGCTTCCACCAATTAAGATAGTTCTAGCGGATTTAGTATAGCCAGGATACGCACTTGCTTAGCTTAAGAAGACGTGACGACCTGTTGGTTTTTTTGTAATAAAATATGTCTTAAAATCATAGATCCATAAATAAACCTTTCAATTAGATTTATTTCAAAGGCCACAGATATTCATTATTCAACCAGCTTTCATCACATATCGCACATATGTGTTGGCGCAGAGAAGAATATATATTATATAAGAAGTATATATTGCGGATAGTCTTATCTGCGCTTCCACCATTTAAGATGGTTTTAGCGTTTTTAGTATAGTTAGGATATACGCACTTGCTTAGCTTGTGAAGACATGAGGACCTGTTGGAATTTAGTAAAAAAGAAATACTCTAAATTATTATATCTCGAATACTAAACGGTTAAGTTGTTTTTTTTAAACTTCAAAGTTTTTGTAACTTTTTTTTTCTTTTACTAGTTTAAAAATCATTTTTCCTTAACCTCATCCTGTTGTTCCAGGTCGACACATTTTTTTTGTATAATAGAAAATAGTTGGACGAACGGAAGTTTTACATGCTTTAAATGAGAGGTGAGCCTGAAAATTGCTTACTTTGTTACTAATTATCGCGATTTTCAAACGAGAATTCTGAATCATGAGAATGAATCATATAAAGTTATTCTGAGTTTATAAACAAAAATTACAAGAAATTCGAAAAGTGGATGCACACTGGAACTACCTTAATAAAGCATATTTTATAAATTTCATATTTACATTTAATACGCACACCATGTTTCAGCAAATTAAAAGAATAAACCAAATTTCAAAGTCTATAATTGATTTGTAATGATATAAATATCTAAAATTAGGATAAAAATTAGACTTCGACCTTATGGTCCATTTTGCTCCCCCTTCTACCTCAGACCGACGAGATTCGCTTCACCTATAGGTGCGCAATAGCCTGGAGCTTGCAAATCAGGTCCTCCCGAAGGTTCATATATTCGGGGTGAGATGCACCGAATACTCTGTATCTGCTGTAACCTAGAGGTTCGCAGTTATTTGGCTGGATGTGTCTTTCTCCTCGCCACATAATCTGCACATAATGGACCCGTTATAGAGCCCATTGTGTGCAGATGTTTCCGCATGGGATAATGCCCGGTAATGAATCCGGTAACCCTCAGCTTCAGTGCATCAAGAGATAGCCTCTTTGTTGCACTCTGAAGCAGTACCTTCCCGAGCTCTTGCCGCGGTACTTTTTCCCGGTGATCACTGTGTTTAGCATTTGACCACTCGTTGATTACCTGTTCACATGCAGACCTTGGAATTCCTAAGATAGGCTCTGAGCCAGTGAAAGGTATTCCGACTCCGTTCTTTGCTAACGTATCTGCTTTTTTGTTTCCTTTGAAACCACTGTGACCCGGCACCCAGATCAATTAAACATTGTTCCGTTTTGCCAGTTTCAGAAGTTCCTCCAGACAATCCTTGACTACCCGTGAGGCTTAGATTAATGTAAGTTGGAACATTTTTGAAAACTGGATAATTGATTAAATTTCACCATAATTCCTGTGAAAATGATGCCATGATTTATTGATACAGTCTGTCTGTATCTCTCTACATATAGGTATTACAATATGTTTTATTTATAATGTTGGTACTACTGTTCATCATAAATACTACACACAAATATGTTGGTGTACACATATTGAATGATTTAAGCAGTTTAATAGTTATAAGAAATCATGGAGTCCATCCATATACATCCAAAGGACACGATTTATTTTGAGACTTCTTTGAAAATAATCTTCAAATTACTAACCATAGCCCGTTGAAATGATGAGCAGCAGGCCCAATCAAAACTTTATATATTATTATACGAATTAGTGATTGATCTAAAAGTCGTCCGAAGAGGAGTCTGCAAGTGTGAAATTCCAATTGTCAAAAAGTTATGAACCGATTAAACCGATTTAAAACAAGTTTGTTAAGCAAAGTGTGGATTCGACTCAAAATATCCCAACCAGACATTATTTCTTGTTATAGGTCGCCTTAGTGTAAAATATATGGTACCTGGTTACTTTTGTAACCACCACAAACTTAATATTCATAGTTAAATAAGTAAAAATTTGTTTAAATAACTTAAATAATGTTTTTAATTAACTGTGATTAGCTCAAATTTTAGATTAAATATACGAAGATAGAAATCTTAAACTTGGAAATTTACAAGCTAAATTTTATATATACAAGCTTAATATATTCTTTGTTTCACCAGCAGTTGACACACTATAATACTATAGAAAAATTCGTTACGCAGGGGCTGCTTCAACTTAGCGAATTTCCTTAGAATACATAAATCACTTTCTAGCGGTCACAATTTCAGTCTGATAAAAATGAAATATCGTATATGTATTTTAGTATTTGCAAGGCTAATTTTATTAATAAATGACATACGTCAAGGGGAAATTGGGGCACTAGGAGAGAAGAAAAAACAAAACATAAAATATCTCTCTTAACATTAAAACAATCGAAAAATGCGTAAGGAATAAAGTTGTAGAAAATTATGTTTGCTACAATTCATCACCTTATCATTTTTGTTCAAACTCTAATGTGTACAGAGATATTAAGGAATTTAATTTTCAATCTTAAACCGTCAATATTTCTGCAAATATTAGTGTAACAGAAAAAATAATAAAAAACAAAATTACAGTAAAACTTAGTTCCTGCAACTTTAATTCTTATAAATTTTTCGATTTTTCAATTATTAAGGGAGATATGTCAAATTTTGTGTTGATTGAAATTTTCACTAACAGAGAACATACTATGTATCAGTTATACACAAAATTAATTTTGATTGGTTTACTTGTATAAACCAATAATTATTCAAACGCACGTACTGACTTGTTTTTTTTTGTATTAAGCCCTCATTTATAATTCAATCCTTTGTTTCTTGTAGTAAATAGAAGCGAGTAATAAGAATAAATAGATCTTAACATACTTTTAAGTCTGCTATAAACACCACCACCCACGAATATTTTTGTAACATGTATAAAATAATGTGTGTGTTAAATTCATGGTATGTTTTATGTAAAATGAAAACTAAATAACAACAAAATTATATAATATTATATATATATATATATATATATTATATATGTATATCAACCAAAGAATGAACAAGGTACCAGTTCAGTTCTCCAGCTTGCTTTACGAAACAATATTACAAACTGCTTGTGCTTCCATGTTGTTTATTAAGAATTCTTTACATTATTTTCATTTTATTTTCATTTCTATCCATTTTCCCAGTTTGTTGTTGTCTGTTTGTTGTTTGTTTGTATGCAAGACAAGTAAGGTTGTTTAGTTTTGTTTCGTTTGTACGTTCATTTGTTGGGTTGGAGTGTTGGTGAAAACTCTATTCGTATATAATGTAAATTTATACCTTTACGGAATTTATATTATTTAATAATAATTTTTGTAAATTATAATTAATACGATTTATATACCGTCTGTTTTGGAAAGCTTTGCTAATAGAGAATCAATGTTAAATATTATTTACTGTAGTAACTACACAATGCTTCATAAAGAAATATAAATAGTGGAGGTACTCTGTAGTCTGTAGTTTGTGTGTGTGCATACGTAATGAATAATAATACTATATAAATTAAGTGGGAATCCAAATCCCCACTCTTAAATGACAATCAATCAAACATCATACCACAAGCAGCCAGATGTTTGTAAGTATGTGTATGTATGTATGTGTATGGTTTAATAGTAAATATTTTATTTATTTATTTAACATTGATTGCCTATTAGAAATGCTTTTGAAAACAGACTGTATATTTTATGTAATCTACTGTACCGAAATTTTTCGGTTTTTCAAAATACATTTTATTTTTTATCATTATTATTTGCTGAGAAATTAGTGTATTGTGGGTTGCATATTACAAGTCAAGTAATGTGAAAAAATAAGTTTTTTTAAATCTTTTTTTTAATGAAACATTATTTGGGTGAATATGGATATACTTGCGCTTGACGGTTTTTTTTGGAGCCAGGGATTCTGGATCGATGGTGCTTCATAAGACACTTTAATATAGTTTATTAACCTTACACTGGCCATCTAGTTATTTATAAACTTTTAAGTAAGAAATTTTTGGTAAATTTCCTCGATAATTCTCCAATTTTCATCAATATTTGCATTCATTATGTGGACACTCACCCCTTTTCCCGTTCATTTCCGTTCATAATGTACAATTATAGTTTTGTAAAAGACATTGATCTGACGCGTGTTTAATACTATTAAAATAATTATTAAATATTTTATTTTTGTCAATCGATTCTGTCATAATAGGCTACACGTACGTATTCAAACAAAATGAACTTTTCCTAAGGTTT
Organism: Nineta flava; assembly: GCA_963920215.1. Classification (NCBI taxonomy): domain Eukaryota; kingdom Metazoa; phylum Arthropoda; class Insecta; order Neuroptera; family Chrysopidae; genus Nineta; species Nineta flava. The sequence goes on along the minus strand of OY986043.1, from coordinate 83,796,700 downwards.
ATAGAAAAACACAATAAAATTACATGTTATTATCTTAAATAATAATCTATCACTATAATTTCCATCATAGATGTGTATACTTCACTTAGATCGTTTACTATTGAGCTATCAAGGGTTGACAAACTTTTTTGACAAAGAGCCTGATGCCGGAAAAATATCGAAAGTTCAAAATTCCAAACCACGGTTTAGAGCTGCTTTCAGATCGATCCAAAGTTATAGCCGGCCCAGATATCTAATATAGTTTATACTTTCTATAGAAATACCTGCATTAACAAAATTATGGAAAGAAATTTATTGTCTTTTAGATAGATTGTAGAGGCTGCCCTGAACGGGCTACACTTCAACCGTAAGGTCCGTTGTGATGCCTTAGGATGTGAGGATGTGAGTTGAGTGGAAGGAATTTGTGAGTAGACTAGGAATTGGTTGGATATGCGGCTGTAGCCGACTATGATAGAAACTATGCCGATATTCATCTGGAGTTGGTGAAGGAAACTGCAGAAAAACTTCTCAACTATAGCCGGTTACTTCGTTCTTGTCCATACGCCAACAGTATTAACCGTAGTAGTCAATTAACCGCCCCTTTTTTTCTTAATAATTGACAAACTGCCGATGTCGGGATTCAAACACATAACCTCCTAGTTTCCAAGTATTCATACTGCGCAGACATGACACCTTAGACCGCTCGACCACTTGGTCTGGTACATGTTCATTTAATTTAAAATATAAAAAACTGGTCATTTCAAACTGTCAAAATTGAGAAAAAAAGTAATGATTTGATTATACAAAAAATGGATTATTCTTACATTGTACACAAAATCATCAACCACGTTTTTTTAAGCCCCCGAACCTAAGGTTCTTTATCATTACAAGGCATTTTTTCAACAGTTATAAGCAATCTATCTTTAGCCTTAAACATCTATGATTTATAATAAACATTAGTTTTAATAATTTATTATTCAATAATTATATTATATTACAATATATATATATATATATATATATATAGGGTGATATCTATAAATATTGTCTGTGTGTCCAGACAGAAGATAGTGATTTGGAACTGGAAATAAGCAATTTTCACCAAACAAAAAAAAAAGAGACATATACACTATTATATTATACTATAGGTACTAACATTTGGAGTAAATTACTAAATAAATTTTATGTGTCGCTTGCATGTCAATATCCAATAACGTCTTGTTTTTCCATTGATATACACATTATTATATATTTCATACACAGACGCATACAAAAGGGAATTTCATTTCAGTTATTTATATTGTTTTCAATGTCGGTTTTTTTTTTTTTTTGGTAACTTCCATATATGAATCATATTATTGTCTTACCTTCTGCGTTTAAGAGATGTAGGGAAATTATACTGAAAAATACTGAAATTCATAAGAGTTATGTGAAATTTAACATTAAATTTGAAAAGTATGACTCAAATTTAGTAGAATTACATACTAAGTTTGATCAAATCGGATAAAATATGACTGTGTTCGACCAAAAATAATTTTTGAAGATGACGTCACTAAGTACAAACAATTTATTTTTTCAATGGCTAAATTTTGTCCGATTTTGTTCGAAATTTTTTTTGAAGGTCACTTATTTTAGGTCGTTTTCCTTGTATATTCTATAGATAGATGCCTAATGTTCTTCGTTTAAGAGTTGTGTTGACCATGATACTAAAATCATGGAATGCACAAGAGATATGTTAATTTTATCATAAAATTTGGAAAGATTGACTCGAATTTAGTAGAATTATATACTTAATTTGGTCAAATCGGGTGAATATACCAATTCTAGATCAAAATCATTTTTTGATAATTCCGATGACGTCACTTAGTACAAGAAATTAATTTTTTTCAATATCTAGGCTAAATATTGTTCGATTTTGATGAAATTTTTTTTGAAAACCACTAATTTTAGGTCATATTTTTGGTTTCTTGTATAAACAGATGACTAGCATTCTTTGTTTAATAGTTGTGGGGTCCATTATACTCAAATCATGGAATCCACAAGAGATATGTTAATTTTACCATAAAATTGGAAAAGAACAACTCAAATTTAGTAGATTTACATAGTTAGTTTGGTCAAATCGGTTAAAATTTGCCTATGCTAGAGTAAAATTAATTTTTGAGAATAATTAGACCAAATTTTGTTCGATTTTGATGAAATTTTTTTGAATCCTACTTATATTAGATCGTATTTTCTGTTTATTTTATAAATAGATGCTTAACGTTCTTCGTTTAATAGGATTTGGAATCCTTGTACTGATATCCATAAGAGATTGAATTTAACCTAAAACTTAAAAAGTATCCAAATTCAAAATCTAAATAAATTTTTGTTTTCTCCAGAAAGTTAAAATCTTATTCGAGAAATTCGATTTGTGGGAAATATATTTTGAAATATATGAATTGTGGAAGGTGGAAGAGAAAAGGTGTAGGTTACAATATTAAAGGGATTCCTCTAATTTGACGATTTTAAGACGTATTTGAAGTTATTGAAATGCATCTAAAGTAAAATCTTCTCTACATAGAAGTCATATGAAGATTTGATACCTTATCCAACTATATTTTTTTTGTATAATAAAAAAAAAACCATATATTTCAATTCTTAAAACTATTTATTTTGCTCATAAAAATTAAGGAACTTAAGGAAGTAATGACTAAAACATATGTCATTTAATTTTATATTTGTCGTCATACATTATTTAAATATATTTTTAATTTTTATTGTAGCAATGAGAATAATTATCATACATTCAGACATTTAAAGGTTTCGAACAGAAGTGGTTAAAAACTAATCTAAATTTATACATAAAAAATAAATATATGTACAAAAACAATTTTAATACAATTAAGATCTATATCGCAATGGATAATTAGAGACATTAAAACGAAAAACACAACACAGTTTTAGTAATTTGAAACATGATTGTTTTGGAGAATATTAAACAATATTGTTTTGACTGAAGGATAAAAACGACAAAAATACACTTATGGGAACAGTGTTTTAGTATAATCGAGATAATAATGAAGTTTACTAGGATTATTTTTTCAATATTTAAGTAATTAAATCATTTAGTAATTCATCTGAAGTTTATGAAAGGAAACTGCAGTAAAACCTTCCCAAGCAAAGCCGGTTACTTTAGTTCTTGCCCAAACGCCAAAAAATGTAAACAACTAACCGCTCCATTAGTTTTTTTTTTTTAATTAATTTAATTTACTGCCACCGTTGGGAATCGAACAGCAACCTCCCAGTTCTGAGTAGAGAGCATATTTTATTTGATATTACTAATATCATTTTTATGGTACGAATTCCGGCAATACTGTAATATCAACATACCGAATTAATTAACAGTTGGTACAACTGTTAACTTTTAAACTGACAAGCTGAGACGTATGTTTTCATTGCTTTATTAATATTTATATATTTATATTCTACTATCACGGTAATTTGAATGACATGAATGCCATGTGCAGTGCACATTTTAAAACTTTGGTGAAATAAGCACAGCGAACATTTGGATTTATCGGACTGTCAAAGGCGCTCTACTCGTTGCATCTGAGTTCGAATGGTTTCCAAGATTAGAATCCCAGATGGAACTTCCGCGGATCTATCAGATTGTACAATTTGTTGATGTATCAAGTGTACACTGGGATAAATAAAACAATTATTCACAAATTATTAATAGAGAGATCTCGATTAATAACATACCTAATGATTATTCAATATTATATAGTTACAGAATTAAATTGAGAGTAGATACGTAGTACCTACATAAAGTACTCCCACGCCTACATAAAGTATGTCCATACGGTCGGTACCCCCATCTAGGTAGGTACTAAGGTAGGTGGTTGGGTGAGATATACCTAGATTACCAACAACAAATTCTCTGAACACAACTGTAAGTGGTTTCCACAATGCAATTACCGGTAGATATATATAACTAATATATATTATTAGTTCGATAATAATTTCGTATATATTGATGAATTCAAATGATATATATTATATATATATATATATATATATATATATATATATATATATATATATATATTGGTGCACTAATATCACTAATATATACATGTATCCTGAAAACATAATTCGCAGATCGTTGCAGAATAGACGAGGAAAAACCTGGATTTGGTGTAGGGCAACTAGTATAACTACTAAATAATAATTTCTACTTAATAATAATTTCGTATACTGTGTGTTTTGGACAGCTTTTCCTATAGAGAATCAATGTTAAATATTATTTATTACTGCCTGGCCGTCTGGTACTGTATGAAGTCAGCCAGTACACATGTGATGAGAGTACACTTTAGTATGTGTATTGTGCATCACAAATCCCCACTCTTAAATGACAAACAAACAACCATACGCATACAGTATAGCTATGAGATAACTGACTGACTTTATTTACATGTGTACTGACTGACTTCATACAGTACCAGGCGGCCAGGCAGCAATAAATAATATTTAACATTGATTCACTATAGGGAAAGCTGTCCAACACAGTCTGTATATTGATGAATTCAAATGATATATATACATATATATATATATATTATTTATATATATATATAGATATATATATATATATATATATATATATATATATATATATATATATATATTCATTATATCTATTTGTGTATACTTAAGCGTCAACAAAACGATGTTTGTCCAAATTCCTTTCGGTTACGTAAGACAAACTGTAGAAGACTTTAGCGCATACTATTTAGACAAATATCATTGTCATTGATTTTTCATTAAATACTGACATGAAAAAATCAACTCGTCAACCAGGATTCATGTCAGTATTTAATTAAAAATCAATGACAATGATATTTGTCTAAATAGTATGCGCTAAAGTCTTCTACAGTTTGTCTTACGTAACCGAAAGGAATTTGGACAAACATCGTATTTTTGACGCTTAAGTATACACAAATAGATGTAATGAATAATAGCTTCGACAGAAGTAATACTGTCTAAATGAGAACAAAAGTAGGAATGATATGAGGGGGTTAGCTGTTGCTTCGCAGTCATCTTTGGTGTAGCGGAGGCGTACTGGACTGGATATCCAGAGGCCCGAGGTTCGATTCCTGGTTGACGAGTTGATTTTTTCATGTCAGTATTTAATTATATATATATATATATATATATATATATATATATATATATATATATAAATTTATATATATAAATAGGTGCACTAATATATACATGTATCCTGAAAATATAATTAGCCGAATCTGATTAAAAAGAAAAACGAAGAAAATCCAGAACTTAATAGTATTGGACAGCTATTATAATTACTAAATAAAACAAATATTTGAGATTTTCATAACGAAAATTTTATTTTGACTAGTTTCAGAGCACAGATACTTCATCAGAAAATATAATATGATGAAGGAACTGTTTTTCCGCAACTACTGAAAATAAAATTATTGTTACGAAAATCTCAAATAATATGTTGTATTTAATAGTTTATTTTAAATTCAAAACAATTTTATTTTTTTTCAAAATCTTAGCTGAATTTTATCCAATTTCTTTTATAAAATAGTTAGCTTACTTTCTTCTTTTCTAGAGGCGAAGGGATCCTGGATACTGAAATCTTAAATTTCATTAAGAGATACGTTCAATTTAACATAAAATTTGATAAGAATGACTCATATTTCGTAGAATGATATACTAAGTTTGTAAAAATCGGACAAAATTTGCCGAAGTGTGCCGAAGCAAAATTAACTTCAAAGGATTGACTAAATTCAAAAATTTATTTTTTCAATATCTATGAATTTTGTCCGATTTTTTGAAACTACTTAAAATGATAGTATATGTATGCTTAGTATAAGTCTGCAATAGTACTCATAGTAGATAGACTGTAGAGGCTGCCCTGGAAGGGCTACACTTCGACCCTAAGGTCCATTGTGATGCCTAAAGATGTGAGAATGTGAGTGGAGTGGAAATAATTTTTGTGTATAGACTAGGAATTGGTAGAAAACCTTCTCAAGCATAGCCGGTTACTTCGTTCTTGTCCATACGCCGACAGTATAGTCAATTAACCGCCCCTTTTTTTTCTGAATAATAGGGAATATGCATGAAAATTTTTTTCACATTTATTTTCAGAATATGAAAATACTGTTAATACTGTAATAATATTTAAAAACGAAATTAAAATCCGACAAATATCAAGGAAGCTATAAGCTTTTAAAGATTATTATCTGTCTCTCTCTTGCAAAAATACTAAAAACGGAGTTTTACGTGTATTTTAAATGGTGAAAGTGTAATATGACGTCACATAACATATCAAGAGGGCTATCACTCTCTTTGTCTAATCGGGAATTTCAATCATTCATATCTCGCTTATTTTTAAAGTTATTTAAAAAGTAATTTTACCTTGATATTTGTCATGTAAACATGCTTCAATTCAGGTGAAAAAAAATTTTCATGCATTTTCCCTATTGACAAACAGCCGATGTCGGAATTCGAACCCATAACCTCCTTGTTTCCAAGTAGGCATACTGCGCAGACATAATGCATTAGATCGCTCGGCCACTTGGACTGGTACTTATAGTAGGCTTACAATCCCGTATACTCTTTGAATATTGCATACAGCTGTATGAATATTTTTAATACGCCTGTATTATATGTCTGCATATGTTATAATCTATAAATACCTTAAATTTAACATAATCATTAACCAATCATATGTATGAATTAGATAGATAGATATTATATTGTTACTCATATTGTTAAGTCGACACAACAATCATTTATACACAGATAGTCAATTAGTATTTATTATAAAAGCGGGGCTTATTTATCCGGTTGGGGTAATTAAAATCATTTCGATAGGTCAATTTTTAACTGCTTATATGCAAAACATTGTTTTAAGTTTTATTTGATCTCTTTCAGATTCATATTTGTATAGAATTTTACAACGGTATTGTATTGGTCAAGTTACTCATGACATCATATTCCAAAATGGCGGTTTTAGTCAGGCTATATTTAAACAATTGGTTATATTTTTCATAAAGATGAGTTTCTTTAACAAAATAATTATTTCTTTCTTAATTTTTTTAACGTAACCCTTTTACTATCAAAGTTGATCCTGATTACTCTGTTTCGAATAATTGCCACCAGTTGTCATAGTCCTGAGGAACAAACACCAATATAAATATTCTAAAGGTGAGTTTATATATTCTTCAAAAAAAAATATTCATTATGAATATCAAATCAAATTATTACGGTCACATTGTCAATTTTTTTTAAGTATTAGAACATTACAATTGCAAATATTTTTGTAAACTTTAGAGTTACATAAAATATGGTTAGTGTTGGATTTACCCGTAATACGAGTTGGTCAGGATTTAGAGCGACTGCAGAATAATACCGCAAAAAATACAAGATATAAAATAATGCAATCAGAGGTGCATTTAGGCTTGTTTGTGAGCGGTCTGGGTTCAAGACGGTTACATTTGAAAGGTTAATTCTTCGAATAAACTTCAAACAGATACTTGTTAGGGATGGTATATCGAAATGGTGGCATCTAACTTACATGCAATGGACTAGATAAATAGATAGATTTTAGAGGCTACCCTGGACGGGCTTCACTTCGACCATAAGGTCCCTTGTGATCCCTAAGGATGATGTGAGTGGAGTGGAAGGAATTTTCGTGTATAGACTAGGAATTGGTAGGATATGCAGTCGATGACTATGATAGGAACTAACCCGATATTCATCTGGAGTTCGTGAAGGAAACTGTAGAAAGCATTCTCAAGCATAGCCGGTTACTTCGTTCTTGTCCATACGACCACAGTTTAGTCAGTTAAGCGCCCCCTGTTTTTTTTCTGAATAATTGACAAACTGCCGATGTCGGGATTCGATGTTGCAATGGACTAAGTGTGTTCCATTCAGGACAGTCTCGATAACTCCACCTAATCTAACTTACACTCTAGACAGTCTCCAGTGACCTATATACTTTCGTATGCAAAATCTATATTTTTGAATGAATATTCTATGGTACAAACCTACTTTATTGAGATAAATTGATGCATCATACTAATTGGATGTGAAAATTCCCCTGTGACAATATGTGTTGAATATTAACAAATGTGTATATTGAAAATGCATAAGAACACGAACTGGGGAATCGACCAATTTAGATTCCGGAATCTAACCGGAATATCCGTATATGGTATATTGAAACACTTTTGCAATTTTATTATTTTAATGGACCAATTAATATTGTAGATACATCATTCAGCTATTTGAAAATATGACGCATTTATCTTAGAATTTTAATAGAATTAATTATGGCTAAAAGTCAAGCCAAATGTCAAATTTTTTGTATTGTACGAAATTACCTTAAATCAGGGAACCTTATATATCAAAAATGATAACTCTTTTACTAAAATTTAATTGAATAGTCGAGACATGACAATTTGTGTACAAAATTTTTAATTTATACGTCGAATAGTTTTAGAGGAAACCAACAGTGATAAATGTAATTATGTAAAAGTTGTGGGTAATTTTAATTCGGTGTAACTTATGGGCCAGCCTTTAGATGTATTTGGAATTGAATTCTGAAATTTTCTGTTTTTTTATCATTCTCAAACGATATTTACCTTGTAAAAAATCCAACAGGAAAAATAACAGATAATATTAAAAATTAAAAACCAATTAATACTACAAAAAAATTGTTCAACTGGGAATTATTTATTCACTGATGAAAACATTAATGAAAAATATCATCTAAATTGATTAAACAACAAAAGTACACAAGTAATTTTCTAAAGTAAACAATAAAAATTCCGGAAAGAAATTCAGGAATTATTTATTATATCATATAATACATATACTATATATAGATAGCATCATAACAAGTAATTAAAATCCCTATATAGTAATTTAATAAACATTTGTACAATATTCTATATAGATTGAAAAAAAAAATTGGAAAATGAATTTTTGATGAATTATTAAAACCCTTTTGGCTACAATAAATAATGTTTTATTAAAATACAAGTTTATAAATAATTATAAATTAAAACCATTTTTAGAAATGATTACATTATTACCTAGAACTCTTTTTTTTATAAATACAAATATTAATCAAATATTTATAGTTTAATTTTCGAAAATTCTATATACACTGTGTATATGTTATATAATATAGATATGTTACAGATCTTTGTATACTTTGTATACCCTGTAGAGTTAAAATATAATAGACATCAGGGTATTATAAGTTTAGTCCCAAGTTTGTATCGATTGAAAATATTGATCGCAGAAATAAAATTATGCTATTTAGGTGTTTTCTATTACTCCAATTTCGGGAATCGATTTGTTCCTTCGTCGAACTGTTTGCCCGTCTATCTGTCTGTTTATATATATGGATTGTCCGTCTGTCTATTTGTCCGTCAACATGATAACCAAAAACGAAAATGTATAAAGAGCTATATTTGAAGGTATTCTACAGCTAAACATTGACTTCAATTTCATCCCCAAAAAACTTATCTTAGTTAATCCATAAGAGACAGAAGCCAAATAAAGAAGTAAAATATATAAAAAATCCTTTTTTAAAAAACAAACAACTTTTACTCTGCTAGATTAGTGGATCTAGTTAACAGGATCTTATATAAAAACACGGAAGTTACAAAACAATTTTTGTTTGATCTTTTTGTTTGTTAAATTTAATCGTTTTGCCACAATTTTAACTCAACTATTTGTATTTGCGTATAGATCAAGAACTCAAGTATGTACAGGGTTTTTAAACTATTAAGTTAGTTCGTTTTTACTACCCATTGGTCATTCAAAACTATGATAATTCCATTGTTACATTTTTTGCTAAAATTTAAGCGCCCATGTAAAACTTGTCCAAAGTTTGTTTATACTGAAAGGTATTTGTGACCAGTTGACGAGGATTTTTCTTACAAAATGAATCTTTTAATCTGTTTAAAAAACATATTTGTTGAATTCGCAAGACGGTAGTCATAGGCTCCTAACCAACATAAAGAATAGCTTGTAGCCATATAAACAGCGAAAAACTACGTTTCTATAATAGACTCTCACAAATAATGTGCCTCACCTTTGAACATTAAGGAATAAAGAAATAATGACCTTCAATTCATCTGTGTAATTTGGCAAATATCTCGATGAAGCATTCTTATCCATAATTTTTTTATAAATATATGAGTACGTTTTCGAATGAAAAACTTTGGGTATAAAAAAAGTTGTACATACTATATTATAAGGTGTTATGTCTGCGCAGTATGCCTACTTGGAAACTGGGTGGTTATGGGTTCGAATCCCGACACCGGCAGTTTGTCAATTATTAAGAAAAAAATAAAGGGGTGGTTAATTGACTAAACTTTCGGCATATAGACAAGAACGAAGTAACAGGCTGTGCTTGAGAAGGTTTTCTGCAGTTTCCTTCACGAACTCCAGATGAATATCGGCATAGTTCCTATCATAATCAGCTGCAACCGCATATCCTACCAATTCCTAGTCTATACACAAAAATTCCTTCCACTCCACTCACATCCTCACCTCCTTAAGCATCACATTCTATCTCTATCTATCTACTATATTGTAGATACAACAAGTCCAGTATTTTGTCCACAGGGTGTATACATATTATGGACTAAAGTCAATAATAGTTAGTCTCAGCTTGTTTTTGTAAGTTTTACAATATCTACCATATGAAATGTATACCTATATAATATGATACTAATATTATAGAATGTATGTATGCATACGAAAACTTCTATATATTTATGATATATAAAATCTAACTAAAATAGATATATTAATACTATATGAGTGTTTAAATAAATATTCAGTGACCGAAATCTCAACAATTGTTAACATAAGTTGAACATATTCAGAAACATACTGTAAGTAATATAGGTGAATCCATACTACTATATAAATGTAAAAGTAACTCTGTTTGCTACCTCTTCCCGACTAAACGACTAAACGGATCGTAATGAATTTGGCAAGGAGGTAGATTATATCCTGGGGACAGGACATAGGCTGTCTTTTGTCTCAAAAAATAATCTCGAAGGCGGTGAACATTAAAAAGTATACATACAGTCAAACATAGAAAATGCTTCTTTTTTTTGGAGTGAGTTAACATTTTTGTTGATTTTATCATTTCCACAGAAACTATATGTCTAAAAAATAACTATAAAACTATTTTATTAAAATATTATTTCAATTTTGAAATGTCAACTTTGATTGTCGTTTCCATAGTAACTATAAACTATAATAGCACACTATAAATCGTTATATATATATATATATATATATATATATATATATATATATATATATATATCATATAGCGTGATTATTATTTTTCAATATATATATATATATATATATATATATATATATATATATTTAGCTGTCATATAAATGCGAACGAAGTCGCGGGAAACAGCTAGTTATCTATAAAAAGAAACTCGCATGAAGCTCAACAAACCGACTTGACACATAATAAACCCTGGTAAACTATTTTATTCATAAAATTTAGTTAAATATATGATATCCGCAAAATATACATATTTGTCAAAGGAATTATATACAAATTTATCAAACGCATCGCTTTTAGCGCGTGTAAATAATTCAGATAAATATATAAAATCTATCTATTATTGGAGCTTATTATAGGAGTTTTAGTTTAGTCTTCATATATATAATCGTTGTTGCTCCTGTTAGTGGCCCTGTAACTTCTGAGCGACTTGGCCGATTCCTATAAAAATAAACAACTTTTCTATGAAACTATATTTCAGTGCAATGCCTAGTATATTATAAAAATAACTTGCACAATTTATTTAATATTCTTTATACACACGTGCCTAATTAAATTCCGATTTGAATTCACCTATAAATTTTCATTCAATTTCCGTTCTTCATATCGGAAAGGCTACATCCGGTGTATAGTATTTTCCAGCATCAAAACTAACCAAAAACTGTGTGTACATAGGATTGTGGAAGTGAAGTAGGTAATGCAGTTATGGCTGTCTTTATTAGGACCTGTCCCAGTATTAACTTTAGTGCTTCTATGGGAAACCATAGAAAACTTTAGGTAAGGAGAGCCGGTATCTGATATAATAACTAGATACCTACCGATTATATAAATAATTCCGACCAGATGGGAGGTACCTATATAAAATTTAAATAATTCTTATACTTATGCATATAAAAGTACATTAAAATGTTAGCCAAAGAATACTTTCCCAAAATCGGTGTGTGGCGATCTATTTATAATATTATTACACACATTACATCTATATGTATAAATGTAACTTATAAATAAATAATAATACAATACGCAGCACCACACACACATATATGACAATCAAGGGTTCCCTTAATTCACATTGTAATGCCTCTATGTTCCTTCATTTTTAATGTGAAGGGTCAATATCAATAATAATACAGCTTTGTCACGAAATATGCATCCAATACACACACACACACACACACACGTACAATACTATTTAATTTTTTGTTTTGTGTACAGTCATTATACGAAAATTCATTCCAATACCCGCAAATTTTAAGGAAGCTTAAACTATGTTGTACATCTTAGCAAAGTAGGGCGTCGGTATACCCTTCACTGGCTTAGAGCCTATCTTAGGACTTCCAAGGGCTGCATATTAACAGATGATCAACGAGTGGTCAAAAGCTAAACACCGTGATCTCTTGGAAAAAGTACCGCGGCAGGAGCTCAGGAAGGTACTGCTCCAAACAGGCTATCTCTCGATGCACTGAAGCTGAACAAGGTGCAACTGCGGAGGGTTACCGGATTCATTACCGGGCATCATCCCCTGCGGAAACATTTACACACAATGGGACTCCATAACGAGTCCATTGTGTGCAGATTGTGTGGCGAGGAGGAAGAAACATCCAGCCACGTTATCTTTGACTGCGAACCTCTAGGTTACAGCAGATACAGGATATTCGGTGCATCTCACCCCGAATATATGAACCTTCGGAAGGACTTGATAAGCAAGCTCCAGGCTATTGCCAATATATGGGAGAAGCGAATGTCGTCGGACTGAGTTAGAAGGGGGAGCACAATGAACCATAAGGTCGAAGTGCAATAGTTTTTAGACCCCAATATAAATCAATCAATCAATGTTTTACATATTACATGTGTTTCAAATGTAAAATATTTCAAACTTTCAAAAATAGGAATATAAACGTACGAACAAGTAAAAAAATCGATCTATTACAAGCAAGCTATTATTGCTTGCACGTCATCCATTAGATAGATAGATAGATATATCGTGGGATATAAAAAGTATTGCACTTCGACCTTATTCGACCCTTGTGTCCCTCCTTCTACTTCAGTCTGACGATATTCGCCTCTCCAATATCGTGGCAATAGCCAGGAGCTTGCAAATCAAGTTTTCTTGAAGGTGCATATACTCGGTGTGAGCTGCACACTGAATATCTTGTATCGGCTGTAATCGAGAGATTCGCAGTTAAAGATGATGTGCCTAGACATTTCTTCTTCCTCCGACCACAGTCTGCACATAGTGGATTCATTGCGGAGTCCTTTGGTCTGCAGATATGTAGTAATGTCCGGTGATGAATCCGGCAACTTTCCGAAATTGTATCCAGTTCGAGTTCCGCGAGATACAGCCTCTTGGATGTATTCCGAAACAGTAATTTTTTTGGAGTTTTTTGCTGTATATTTTCTCAGTGATCACGGTATTTAAGGTCTATCCCCTCGTTGATCACATGTTGTCTTACTGGAACTTATAAGATACCAGTGTGACGCGGTATCCAGAGCAATTTAATATTGTTCCGTTTTGGCAGCTCCTGTTGTTCCACTTGGCAATCTCTGAAAACCCATGAGATGATGTCAGTGGCAGACAAGGCTTTGTGAGTAGCTTGACTGTCCAAGAGAATACAAATGTTCTGGTTTATGTAACCTCTATGTGGGTTCTCATGGACGCAACCCAGTATGGTGTACACTTCTACCTAAAAGACGGTCCCTCAATTTTCTGCCTGAAAAACGGTTGAAATGATTCCTCAATGTTCTTTTTCTATGTTTTCTTAACGAAATATATAAATACAAAATTGACTGCAAAAACACTCATTGATTAAGACTTTTGAGGTTCAGTAGTGCTTCGTAGATAATTTAAGATCTTATTATCTTCGTTGCAATTTAGAGTAGAAACATTATCGTGTATATTTCTGTACGCACCGATAAACCCTAAACCATATTTACTGTTCTAGCCAGCCGAACAAACTCTCATATCCAGTAGTATAATGATTTTGGTTGTTAAATGAAAACCCTACTATTGGGACCGAGGGATGTACCATTAATTTATATATATTTTATTATAAAATATCTATAACAATTAATATTAATAATTTTTTGGTAAATTTACGACAGTTTCGTGGTCATATATTTTATTACATTTTTGCATTAATTATAATCAATTAATTGAATTAAATCTGAAGGTCTCTTAACACAGTCATAATCATAACGGCAAAAAAAAAATTATAGATATTTATAGTGAAAAATAAATAGATTGGATTCTATATATTTATAATTATAAGGAACTGGCTATCCTTAATTATAGAACAAATATGGCGTCAGAAATTGTGTGGAGAAATTAAACGCAGACACAATTATACAATTTATAGACTAACCCCAGGAATTGAATAAATTTTATGGCGAGAGTACACAGCATGTGGAAGGCGTTTACTTTTCCTCCTTACATGACCCGACCGGAACAGTATACGACATTCAAATCCAAGGACCGCAGCATGAAACAAGCTAACGAGATGATTGTCGATTGTACCTCTGTAAAATGAAATCGTGGAATAATCAATATAGAAAAAACAAACTGTAACTATTTCAATATAAAGCTACAAGTCGTAATTTGTTTATTAACAAAATAAATTTAAAAAAGAAAAAGAAATAAGGAAAAGTATACGACGTTCAAACTCAAGGACCGCAGCATGAAACAAGCAAACGAGATGATTGTCGATTGAACCTATGTAAAATGAAATCGTGGAATAATCAATATACAAAAATTGAAACTATTTCAATAAAAAGGTACAAGTCGTAATTTGTTTATTAACAAAATAAATTTTTGACACTAAATTGTAAACAGTACCGTTGAAAACATGTGCTTAATTAATAACCGGTAATTAATAACCGAGTGCCGGGTCACACTGTGATCCGGATCAGATCAATAAGCTAGTTTTATATAAACCGAGTATAAGTAGACCATCCAAGTACCCAACATTTTTACACGATGAAAGTTTATCTTATATAAAATCATATAACTTTTGTTTGACACTTTTTTGCATACACCCAATAGTTTTAAAAGATTAAATTTCAAATAAATATATCTTATACAATTTAATATTAAATTAATAATAGGAACATATTTCGACTTGTTTTAAAACATTTCAGCTCCACCTGTAGGATAGTCATCACCATTGTTCCCACACTCCGTAATAAAGGAATATTTGCACTAAACAGTTGAATGATCTTAGAGGGATTAATCATATGTATAGGATGTCCCGTAAGTCACGGATACAACCGAAGGTATGGATAGAAAATTGAATTCTAAGAGAAAAAGTCATTTACCATTTTTTAATCAGACGCATAGGTAATTAATTATTAATTAAAATAAGACAGTCAATTAGAGGCTGTTAACATTTTGTGGACATTTAACATTTTGTGGGATTAAATTTCGATTTTTGCCCGAATTTCAAAATTTTTTTTTATTTTATAAATACGTATTTCGACTACAAAGTAGTCGACACGCTGTGCAGACCGTCACCAAATTAGCAACAAGTAGCATCTCCATGGAGAATAATTACAATTAGATAATTCATACTGATGATGACTACTTTGTAGTCGAAATACATACTTATAAAATACAAAAAATTTTTATCTAGGAAATTTGGGGCAAAAATCGAAATTTAATTCGAAAAATCCTAGAGTTCTCTTTGATATTATTTATATTTTGTGGGATGGTTCTCGCGTCCCGTTTTTTCCATCTTGACTCTCTTGAGGGTGTACTTGAATACCCATACCGATATTTCTTATTGTTCACTGACGGACTTTTCGACGAGTTTTCGAATTTTGAAGATAAATTTTATGAAGGAAGCGAGCGCGCGAGCCTATTACTCTCCCATCTAGTATTCTGCCGCTGTAGCACGGCCCTGATTGGCTGTCTTTTTTTAATTAATAATTGATTACCTATGCGTCAGATTAAAAAATGGTAAAAGACTTTTCGTTTCAGAATTCAAATTTCTATCTATACCTTCAGTTGTGTCCGTGATTTACGAGACATCCTATATATATATATATATACATATATATATATATATATATATATATATATATATATATATATATATATATATATATATACATAAGTAACAATAATAAAAAGATGAAAACATTATAAATAGGGAAGTTTTTCTCTCTTTGTATATAATATTTTCAACTCCAGGTATTTATTTATACATTTTCCAAACATTTGTCTGGAAACATTTAAATTTATTTTAAACAGAGGTGTATTTAAAATACTTTTTGGTTTTTTCGAAAATTTCTATTTTGTCGAGACGGCTCTTTCGAAATATTAGTGCTCTGTTTCGTAGCTAAAGGTACTCGAAACTGAGGTTCTATTACTTCGTGATTACAAAAGTCGGCTAATCATATATGGATTTTATAGTTTTATGCACCCAGAAAATTACAATGATTCGACTTTTTTGGTTTGAAATTCGAAAATAAAGATAAACAAGAGTTAATTACTTTAATACCCGATTCACACTGAGTTTATGGAATGAAGTTTCAAACAAAAGTTGTTTATGTATAAAAAAGTAACATTTGAAATCAGGAACGGTAGTCCTATTAGGCTCATTCACGAACTTGACCAGCTTTTTAAACTCTAGAACAAACACAAAACTTCAGTTCGTTATGTATGTCCGTTTCCATTTCCGTATTTCCGTTTCTGCAATTGCAAATGTCAAGTTTAAAAAAAACACTCGGTATATATGTGTATATATATATATATATATATATATATATATATATATATATAGATCTCGCGAAAGATAATTTACATGGATCCTTTGATATGAATACGTTTTTTCCCCATTTACCACAAGCAACAAGCAACAAGAGAGATCAACAAAAGAGTAAAAACAATAATAATAATAATGCATACTCCCTACTCCAACACACATACATAAATACCCACTTACAGCTTTGGTAAATAAATAAATAAACATATGCTAATTGAAGAAAATAAGTTTTCAATTGAATTAAGTTGCTTTTCTATTTTAATTACGCGCCTGTTTAAACATTTCACCTTTTGTATTAATAATATATTTTATATAATACAGGATGTGTCTATTATATATATATCGGAAAAATTATTTTCTACTTTATTTCGTAATGTCAATGTAAGGCCTTATCAGATAAGTTATAAGTTAACTTATCAGATAAGTTAAACAACGCGAGCACGTTTGCATGAAACAAAAATATAATAATTGAATTATGTTTCTCCCATTAAATTGTGTATCTTTTGTTTTTGAAACATTTAATATAATATTGACTTAAGTGGTAACTTTTCAAAAAACCGTACTGTACATTCACTTCGAAAGTATCTTATAAGTAATATCTAATCGAAAAGAACATAACTAAGAGATAATATGATTTATTTCTGAGTGTGTGGAAAAAGGGTGTGGGTAATATAGTATGAGGTGTACAAAACATTTTCAACGTTTTTAAAACGCAATTTTGCATACGTATATATATATATGTATATATAAAGTACAAAAAGGCATCTGTTTAAGATCGTTTATTAATTAATTTTTAGAATAGGAATACAAAGAAAATATAAGGTGGATAGATGTTACATAGAGAATAGATATCATGAGACTACAATCAAAAAGTTAAAAGCTATACATTTACAATAGTAAATGAGTGCTATAAGCACAAATAAAAGCAGCAGCAATAATAATAATATATACTACCAACACAAACAAGTAAAAGCACAAGCCTACAGTTATAAAAAGTTACAAACGAAAAATGAGCATCATATTTATGTTTGAATTTCAATTTATTTTAAGGTATTACACTCACGTAATCAGGGTTGGAGTAAGACCATAAGGCATAAAAGCTTTTTTTTTCCCTGGGTCTTTTAAATATCGGACCACATTGATGCCAAATAAATTCCATTAATATCTCGATTCTAATAAAAACAAAAAGTGAAAATATCAACTAACCTAGTTACATGCATAAATACTCGGTATATACTGCATTAATGAAAAAAAATTTACCACAAAATTGATTAGTTTTAAAAAAGGATCATTTTTTGTCTTTAAATTTTTGTTCTATCTCTTGCGGTTTCAAAGATAGGCAATTTTGTCTATTTTGCCAGAACATGGTCCGATTTTGGTCCGATTCATGAACTGGCTTTTAGCTCTAGAACATACATAAAAAAATTTCAGCTCACTATCTCTTTTCGTTTGGATTTATCGTGTTGACAGATGGATGGACCGTCTAAGAGACTAATTAAGTCATTTTATGAACACCTATACCAAATTTTTTTTCTGTGATCAGTATTTTCAACCATTACAAAGTCGGAACTAAACTGAATATACCCTGGTATATATTATATACCGGATATAAATATTAGTTTCCCACTAAACTGGTTTATTAACTAAAATTTATTCCGTGAAAATCGTTGCATTAGTTGAATTTTAAAATTTAGTAGTTAAAATTGTCGTGGATGCCATAAAATTTGTTAATGAAAAAAAAATGATATTAAATTATTCGGCCTTGTCTATTATATTTTTATAGAATCGAATATAATTATATATATACTTCCCTTAATAGTTGTGTTTTTAGATGTCATATCATTGACAATGACTTTTGTTAATGTCGAATATAGCCGAATACAATTGAACATATCTTTAGGCAATCCCCATTATTCATAATAAAAAGGAAAATTATGCTAAATAAACTCGAAACTACCATTATTTTATAAACTCTATTTTGTCGAAATTTTATTTATTTTTTTAATTAGCATTTCAAATTGTTTTAATTAATAGAAATAATTAATAATTATGTAATACTATTTTGTAGTGTTCATTTATTTTGTACCTAAAACTGTTCTTTTATATTGTAACAATAATTGTGTTAGGGCTAACTGTAACTTCATAAGTTATTTAGACATATACAAATACAGTTTCGTAGCAAATGTTGCCTAAACTGTATGGATATAAATCTAAGCTGTAGATTTTCTATTTACTCACTAGATGAACATAGTTATAGAATTTTTATTTTTATTATAAAAACATCATTCTAAACTAGGCGCCCTCCCATATTATTTTACCTCGAAATATTTAAAATGCATCATATAATGGTTCTCTTCTAACCATTGATATTTTCGTCTTGGATTTATTTCTTTTATATTGATCCAAATGTAAACAAGCAACTATTTATACATATACCTGCAGTTTCGTAGCGTATATTTCCTAAACTAAAGTATGGTGTAAATCCAAGTTAGAGATTTTTTATTTACTCACTATGCGGACACAGTTACATTATTTTTATTTTGTTTGATAAAGAAAATATTCTAAATTAGAAGCCCTTGCATATTGGGATTTCAGAAAAGGTAGCAGCTGTCACCAATAGTAAAAATCCTAAAATCCAGCAAACAATGGATCACTTTCAAGCATTGTTATTCCAATCTCGCATTTATTTATTTTATACAAATCCAAATGTGCACAAGAAAATAAATACTTGTCGTTTAGACAAGCACATACACAGTTTCATAGCGTATATTGCCTAAACTAAATATAGGTGTAATTCCAAGCTGCAGATTTTAAATTTACTCACTAGATAGACATAGTTACACTATTCTTATTTGTATACCCAGTATATGTAAATATACAAGATATATTAAGTTTAGTCCCGACATTGTAACGCTTGAAAATATTAATCCTTGACATAAATGCTTGGTATAGGTGTTCATTAAATGGCTTAATTCCGCCATTTCCACATGTCCGTCCGTCTGTTTGTCTGTCCGTGGATACGATAACTTATGAACGAAAAGAGATAACGAGCTGAAATTTTTGTGTGTGTTCTAGAGCAAACAAGTAAGGTCAAGTTCGGTAATGGGTGAAATCGGAACGTGTTTCCCCCGCCTCAATAGTTTTCTCATAATTTGTGATTAAATGTTCCTCGGAAAGCGAATTGCTAACAATTCGAATACGCAGAATTGTCAACAATTTAATCATTGTTATTCAACTCAGTATATACTGGGTATTCAAACAATTAACTCAGTTAGTTATTATTACTTGTTTTTAATAACGCATGGCAATGATTAATATTTGGGTATACTTTTGGACAAAAAAACTTAATTGGCAAGTATTTATCAATATTGTACCTTGACTTTTTATGATGCCAATAAAAAACATATTCATATCATATATGTAATACTTCATATAAGTAAGGTATACCGACCGTTTAGTTTACATCTTCGTATAGTAGATCTCCTACGAGTATGAGAGAGTACATATGTATACATTAAGCAATGTGTATTAGAAGGAGGTCTTATAAGTTTGTTACTTACTTACTTAAAGTTGAACTGTTGTGTGTTGTCATGGCTATTAATTTGTATGTGTGTTATGATTTGTTCTGTTGTTCAGACATAACACAACAGTAACACAATACACATAACACAACAATAACAAACCAAACCCATAAGACCTCCTTCTCATACACATTGCTTAATGTGTACATATGTACTCTCTCATACTCATGGGAGATCTACTATACGAAGATGTAAACTAAACGGACTGTATGATTCATACAAGTAAAAAAAACTCCAAACATTTATTGATCGTTTACATAAGCGTTGCTCGATGGTCTCAACGTCATTGTCAAATATTTGTTTGTTTATTTCATATATGTAATATTTCTGGTATGGTCAGTTGGTCCCAACATTTGGATACCGATTGTATGGATTCTCTCCATCCTCCGAGACACATTGTTAATCAGTATAGTCGGCACCCTAATGTTGGGGATAGAAACTGTACATATAGGAATATTACATATATGGTTTATTTTCAATGATTAACACAAGCAGCATTGCCAACCCTCAGGAATTCCGTAGATCTACGGAATTGTATTATCATCTACAGATGATAATAAAATTATACGGAAAATTATAAATATCATTTATTGATATTTGATATCATTTATTGAGAAAATAATAAACGTATTATAATAGAACTTTAGGTGATTATTATAATAAATAACAATTTTTGCATCCATTTTGGCAAATCCGTAGATCTACGGATATTTTGAAATAACAACTACGGAGTTCTACGGAACTTTCAATACCAACCTACGGATTTGAGTTGGTAACGGAAAAATTCGAGTTGGTAACCCTGAACATAACCCTTTTATTAAAATAACCATTTCTTAAATAAATTAATTTGTATTTGTATGTGTTGTACGTAAAATGGACGAACAGACTACATATAAAATATTAAAAGCAGCCATACATAATGATTTAGAGTTTATTAAAAATTTAAAAGAGTTTTGCCCGGATTTTCATTGGCAAAATATTCGACAATTAATTACCCAAGAAACAGCATTACATTATGCTTGCGCTGGTGGACATGTTGAATTGATGCTATACTTATTAACAAGTTTCGAACCACGAGTTGTAAATGTAAAAGCAGCAGATATGAAAACTCCATTACATTGTGCTGCCGAAAATAGTCACCATCATATTGTGCACATATTACTTGAGGGTGGAGCCGATGTCAATGCGGTAAAAAATGGTGATGAAACAGCAGTTATGATAGCAAGTACGAAAACTGGAGAACGTGCCCTTCTAACTGTTTGTAAATTAATTAAAAATAGGGCGGATTTAACGATTCGAAATTCCGCAGGTTGGACGGCACTTATGTTAGCTTGCAAAGAAGGTGATTTAAAGATTGTTAAATCGTTAGTTCATGCGAATCCGGCTACAATTGAATTGAAAAATCGTCAACTTCGATTCCCGATACATATAGCTTGTTTACACGGACATTTAAAAATCGTGGAAGAGATTTTAAATCGACAGGCGAATATGCTCGAAGTCAAAGATAGCCGTGATCATACACCATTTCTTGATGCCGTTCTAAGTGGTGATACGCAAATTGTCAAATATTTGATTAATTGTAAAGGTGCGGATAAAACGGCCAGAAATCACGAAGGTTGGAATGCATTACATTTGGCAGCGGGTGCTGGTAAAAATGATATGGTCGAATATTTAATAATGGAATTAAACTTTGATCCGAATGCATTGACGAGTGATTATAAAAAAATATCACCGTTACATTGTGCAGCGCATTCGGGGTGTGCAAGTACGATGGAACTTTTGGAACGTTTAAATGCTGATCTAAAAATAGCTGATTGGAAAGGAAGAACTGCAAAGCACTTATATGAATCTAATATACATTAGAAAAGTGAATTTTCTTTTCTTTTGTTCTATTTTTAATTTTTATTTTAACTATTATGCGAATTTCTGTTTTTATTTCTGAAGGCTTTTTCAGGTTGTTTTTACCTTAGGGTATAGGATAGAGTAAAGACGAGGGATCCGTGTATTTACTAGAATATCGTCCATTTAAAAAACCTCTTTGAAAAATTTTATAATATTATTAAATTTCCATGTTATCGGAATCTCTGCGTAGGGAGCGGAGCATAATATTTGAACTTATTAGTAGTAGTTACTACTTTGTTCACCAAAGTGCGACCACAAAATTTGTATGTCGAAGGGTATGTCAGGGGGTTGGGGCAGCAAACATCGACCTAACAGCTTTACTCACCAGAGAGCATATCCAAGTGCTATAGTTCCGGATACAATATAAACTCATCTCATATTGATTGGTAATTAAATGGCGATGGTTAGTGTTTGATCAAAGGGATGCATTACTCTAATAAATATACGGATAAATTCATTTGCATCCTCCAGAAGGTGCAAAACTTTTAGATTGTGTTTCTGTTTTTCTCTATCTTTTCCTCTTTGAATATTTTCAATCTGGATATGATATGGCCAAATGGCGTCAAAATTTTATAAATGATTTGTGCCTTATTTATTCGGATTTCGGATAAAAGTTGTTAGTATAGTTATAATGTAGTTAGTATATAAAATAGTTAGTATAGTTATAGTCACAAATCAATTATAAAATATTGAAATGATAGTTCGACTAGTGATGCAATTTGGCGATTAAATTCTACAGTTAATAGAATGGCCTTCAATTTATTGACAGGGCATTTTACGTTTTTTTTTATAGCTTTAAGAAAATAAAAGACTGTTAGTTATTAAGTCATTTTATTGTCTGATTTAATTTAAATTGGCAATTTTAAAAACAATCATGCATGAAAATTATAAAAGAAACTAATTAATATTTAATAAAAAATTTTCTACATTCTTGATATAACCTATAGGCCATTTTTATTTCTATATCCATATTGCAACTTTTTTAAATTTACATTTCAAATTTTTTTAATTAATAAAAATAATTATGTTAACTATTTTGTAGTGTATTTTTATTTTGTACCTAAAACTGTTCTTTTGTATTGTACCAATTATTGTGTTTGGGCTTACTGTCACTTCATGAGTTATTTAGACACATACAACCACAGTTTCGTAGCGAATATTGCCTAAACTATTTGGGTATAAATGTAAGCTATAGATTTTCTATTTACTCACTAGATGAACATAGTTAAAGAATTTTTATTTTTATTATAATGGTATCATTCTAAACTAAGTGCCCTCCCATATTATTTTACCTCGAAATTGTAAAAATGCAACACAAAATGTTTCTCTTCTCACCATTGATATTCCTGTCTCGGATTTATTTCTTTTATATTGATATAAATGTGAACAAGAAAATAAATGCTTACTATTTAGTTTCGTAGCGTATATTTCCGAAACTAAAGTAAAGTGTAAATCCATGCTAGAGATATTTTTATTTACTCACTAGATGATCACAGTTACATTATTTTATTTTGTTTGATAAAGATATCATTCTAAATTAGGAGCCCTTAATTATTGTGATTTCAGAAAATGTAGCAGCTGTTACCAATAGTATAAATGCAGCAAACAATGGATCTATTCTAACCATTGTTATTTCAGTCCCTGATTTATTTCTTATATAGATCCAAATTTGAACAAGAAAATAAATACTTATCATTTAGACAAACTCATATACGGTTTCGTAGCGTATATTGTCTAAACTAAATATAGGTGTAAATCCATGTTGGATATTTAAAATTTACTCACTAGATGGACATAGTTACATTATATTTATTTTTTTTAAATAAATTTCTTATTTATGGCAATGATAAGTATATATCATTAATTTTTGGATATACTTTTGGACAAAAACACTTAATTGGCAAGTATTTATTAACTGTACCTTAAATATGGTGCCAATAAAAAACTAATAAATAAAAATTATATTCATAATTAAATAAAAAAAACTCCAAATATTTATCGACCGTTTACACAAGCGTTGCTCGAAGCCGTCAACGCCATTATCATATGTTTTTTTAACCCGACTTCAAAAAGGAGGATGGATCTCAATTCGTCTGTATCTAAAGCACGGTATTGCGCAGGCTTTTATTTTATTTATTTTTTTTGTTTATTTCCATAGAGATAATATATGAAGAGTATGCAAGTCGTGGGCACGCGTGTAAGTGGAAACGTCCCGTCAATAGAAAGAGAATGGCATAGGTTAAGCTATCTCCTTTTAATGACTAATATCAAAGAATACAATATACATAGAAGCGTATAAGTACGATTTTTGTATCACCTAAAATTTTTAGTACGTATGCTGACCACTAGACTATTTAGTGCCATTACCAGCACAACCAATTGTATTTTTTGACAGAACTTAGTACCAGTTGCCCGGATCACATCGAAGCGGGGATGTACTTCAAATTTATATTTAATTTTTAATTTTTTTTACAAGTTGTATAAAATATTTTTTATTATAAAAAATTGAAAAAAATGATACAAATTCAAAAATTTTTTTATTTACTCAAAAAATTTCAAAAATACGGTAGAAATACTAAAAAAGCGGTTGATCTACCGTTAAACGGGACATCTGGCAACACTGCCCGTGACGTAGATAATAAGTAAAATGGCGGCATAAGAAAAGTTTCTTAGTAAGTATAAAGTGTCCCGGCCAACGACTAAGTTAATCTATCTTACTAAGATTACTAACTTCTTAGTTCGGCCGAACAGTCCCATTATATGTATTCTTCATAGACATAGTATAATAATGTCTATGGTATTCTTTGATATAACATAGAGAACTATGTCTGTGCATAGAGATAATATATTCTCTATGATATATAATGACTATATAATCATATTCATATAGTAGGGACAACTTTTGACTCGGCTTGCCTACTCTATATATATTATATCTGTTTATTTCTATTTATTTTCCATAACATAACCCATTTATTAAAATAAGCATTGTTTTTATCCAAAATAAATTTGTGCGTGTTGTGTCGTACATGAAATGGCCGAACAGAATACATACAAGATATTAAAAGCAGCCATACATAATGATTTAGAGTTTGTAAAAAATTTAAAACAGTTTTGTCCGGATTTTCATTGGCAAAATATCCGACAATTAAATACTCAAGAAACAGCATTACATTATGCCTGCGATGGTGGATATACTGAATTGGTGCGATATTTATTAATGAATTTCGGTCCACCAGTTGCAAATGTAAAAACAGCAAATATGAAAACTCCATTACATTGTGCTGCCCAAAATAGTCATCATATTATTGTGCAATTTTTAGTTGACTGTGATGCCGATGTCAATGCGATAAAAATTGGTGATTGGACACCGGTAATGTTAGCAAGTACGAAAACTGGAGAACGTTCCCTTAAAACTATTGATATATTAGTTCGAAATAAAGCGAATGTAACGCTTAAGAATTTCGAAGGTTGGACAGCATTTATGTTAGCTTGCAAAGCAGGTGAATTATACATTGTTCAATATTTAGCTATTAAGAATCCGGAAACAATTGCTATAGCAAATCGTAAACAACAATATCCGATACATATTGCATGTTTACACGGACATTTAGAAATCGTGGAAGAGATTTTAAATCGACAGGCGAATATGCTCGAAGTCAAAGATAGCAGTGGACATACACCATTTCTTGATGCCGTTCTAAGTGGTAATACGCAACTTGTCAAATATTTGGTTAATTCTAAAGGTGCGGAAAAAATGGTCAGAAATCACGAACGCTGGAATGCATTACATTTGGCAGCGGGTGCTGGTAAAAATGATATGGTCGAATATTTAATAACGGAATTAAACTTTGATCCGAATGCATTGACGGGTGATTATAAAAAAATATCACCGTTACATTGTGCAGCGCATTCGGGGTGTGCAAGTACGATGGAACTTTTGGAACGTTTAAATGCTGATCCAAAAATAGCTGATTGGAAAGGAAGAACTGCAAAGCATTTATATGAATCTAATATACATTAGAAAAGTGACTTTTCTTTTGTTCTATTTTTAATTTTTTTTTTTTTAACTATTATGCGAATTTCTGTTTTTATGTCTAAAGGTTTTTTCAGGTTGTTTTTACCTTAGGGTATAGGATAGAGTAAAGACGAGGGATCCATGTATTTACTAGAATATCGTCCATTTAAAAACCTCTTTGAAGAAACAAAAAACGAAGACGGTCATAAACAGCTTTAGATCGCTGCATTTTAAATATATTAAAATTTTGTCCCATTCCGTTTATTCTGACTAACAAATATCTGCAGGAGACAGATATTTTTTGGAATAATAAGATTTTGTTATTTTCTAATGACAAAAATTAATTCAATTTTTAATCAATTCTAATTGCAGCATTGCAGCTTACAGTTAATTGAATAATATTATTACATTTCCATGTTATGGGAATTTGTTTTTTTTCTCTATATTTTCCTCTGAATATTTTCAATTTAGATATAATATATATGGCCAAGTTGTTTCAACATTTTTAAAATTGATTTGTGCCTTATATATTCGGAAAAATGTTTCGAATAAAAGTTGTTAGTATAGTGATAATAAAAAAATTTTATCTGAAGCATCATTTTTTCGAAAACCGAATAAATTATACACAAATCAATTATAAAATTTTCAAATGATATTTCGACTAGTGACGCCATTTGGCCATTAAATATGTTAAAATTTTGCCCCATTCCGTTTATTTTGACCAACAATGGGCATAAGTCGTATCTGCAATAATGTAAGATAACTGCAGGAGACAATCTTTGGAATAATAAGAATAATTACGAAAATTAATTCAATTTTTAATCAATTCTTATTACAGGATTACAATTTACCCACCAAAGAGCATATCCAAGTGCTATAGTTCCGGATACAATATAAACTCATCTCATATTGATTGGTAATTAAATGGCGATGGTTAGTGTTTGATCAACGGGATGCATTACTCTAATAAATATACGGATAAATTCATTTGCATCCTCCAGAAGGTACAAAACTATTTTAGATTGTGTTTCTGTTTTTCTCTATCTTTTCCTCTTTGAATATTTTCAATTTGGATATGATAATGGCCAAATGGCGTCAAAATTTTATAATTGATTTGTGCCTTATATATTCGGATTTCGGAAAAATGTTTCGAATAAAAGTTGTTGGTATGGTTATAATGTAGTATAGTTATAGTCACTAATCAATTATGAAATATTGAAATGAAAGTTCGACTATTGACGCTATTTGGCGATTAAATTCTACAGTTAATCGAATGGCCTTCAATTTATCGACAGAGCATTTACGTTTCTTTAAGTAAATATAAGGACTTACCAAATAACACTTCGGTATACAGGGTTGTCCCTGCCGTGGAGATAACTCGAGGAGTGTTTTCGTAATGTACAAAAAATGTAATAAAATAGTTTTTAAAAACAGTTTCGTCGCTTAATATATACTTTGATTTGATCATTAGAGTAATTGAGCATGCGCAAAGCAACCGCAAAAGCACAAAACTACTTATAAAATACGAACAAAACCGACAAAACTCTAAAATATTTATAAAAATATATAATCACATGTTAATGTTCGAATTTGTTGAGTAATATTGATAAGTTCACCGTCAAATTTCATTACTATCTATCAGAGCCGGATCAACCTATGAGAGGCCCTTAGGCAATTCAAGTCTCGGGACCCTACCCTATTTATTAACTTCCTAAAACTGGTTTTTATACCCGGTATATAATGTATGCTAGGATATATTAAGTTTAGTCCCGACTTTGTAACGGCAGAAAATATTGATCGTAGAAAAAAAAATTTATATAGATTACGTTTTTACGATTTAATTTTTTTATAGATTAATTGGTCCATTTCTACAAATCCGTCCGTCTGTAAACACAATAACTCAAAAACAAAAAGAGATAGTAAGCTAAAATTTCGTATGTGTTTTAGAGTTAAAAAGTAAGATCAAATTCTAGGTGAATGGGCAATAGTTATAGATTTTTTATTTTTATTATAATGATATCATCCTAAATTAGGTACCCTCCCGTATTATTTTACCTCGAAATGGTAAAAATGCAACACAAAATGGTTCTCTTCTAACCATTGATATTCTTGTTCGGATTTATTTCTTTTATATTCATCTAAATGTGAACAAGAAAATAAATGCTTATTATTTGGATTGTTTGGGCATATACAGTTTCGTAGCGTATATTTCCTAAACTAAAGTAAGGTTTAAATCCAAGCTAGAGATTTATTTGTTTACCCACTAGATGAACACAGTTACATTATTTTTAAAGATATCATTAATCTCTGATATCATTCTAAAATAGGAGCCCTTAAATATTGTGATTTCAGAAAATGTAGCAGCTGTCACCAATAGTAAAAATGCAGCAATGGATCTCTAACCATTGTTATTTCAGTCTCTGATTTATTTCTTATATAGATCCAAATGTGAACAAGAAAATAAATACTTATTTGTTGTTTTATTAAACTCATATACGGTTTCGTAGTGTATATTGTTTGAACTAAATATAGGTGTAAATCCATGTTGGAGATTTAAAATTTACTCACTAGATGGACATGATGGACATATTCGTAAAAAAATAAAAAAAAAACTCCAAACATTTATCGATCGTTTACACAAGCGTTGCTGGAAGTCGTCAACGCCATTGTCAAATATTTGTTTATTTCCTGTAACATAACCTATTTATTAAAATAAGCATTTTTTTAAATTAATTTGTGTTTGTGTGTTGTACATGAAATGGCCGAAAAGAATACATATAAAATATTAAAAGCATCCATACATAATGATTTAGAGTTTGTAGAAAATTTAAAACAGTTTTGCCCGGATTTTCATTGGCAAAATATCCGACAATTAAATACCCAAGAAACAGCATTACATTATGCCTGCGCTGGTGGACATATTGAATTGGTGCGATACTTATTAACAAATTTCGATCCCAGAGTTGCAAATGTAAAAACAGCAGATTTGAAAACTCCATTACATTGTGCTGCCGAAAATAGTAACCCTAAAATAGTTCAAGTTCTCATTGAGGCTGGAGCCGATGTCAATGCGAAAAAACTTGGTAATTGGACACCGGTAATGTTAGCAAGTACGATTACTGGAGAAACTGCCATAAGAATTATTGATATGTTAGTTCGAAATAAGGCGAATTTAACACTTAAGAATTTCGAAGGTTGGACAGCATTTATGTTAGCTTGTAAAGGAGGTGATTTAAAAATCGTTAAATATTTAGCTATTGCGAATCCGGAAACAATTACTATGGCAAATCGTAAACAACAATATCCGATACATATTGCTTGTTTACACGGACATTTAAAAA
Source organism: Nineta flava (assembly GCA_963920215.1). Taxonomy (NCBI): domain Eukaryota; kingdom Metazoa; phylum Arthropoda; class Insecta; order Neuroptera; family Chrysopidae; genus Nineta; species Nineta flava. Next base: position 83,766,770 of record OY986043.1, on the reverse strand, counting down.
TCGTGGAAGACATTCTAAGTCGACAAGAGAATATGCTCGAAGTCAAAGATGGCAGTGGACAAACACCATTTCTTGCTGCCGTTCTAAGTGGTGATACGCTGCTTGTCAGATATTTGTATGCTTGTAAAGGTGCGGAAAAAATGGTCAGAAATTACGAACGTTGGAATGCATTACATTTGGCTGCGGGTGCTGGTAAAAATGATACGGTCGAATATTTAATAACGGAGTTAGATTTTGATCCGAATGCATTGACGGGTGATTATAAAAAATTATCACCGTTACATTGTGCAGCGCATTCGGGGTGTGCAAGTACGATGGAACTTTTGGAACGTTTAAATGCTGATCCAAAAATAGCTGATTGGAAAGGAAGAACTGCAAAACATATTTATGAATCTAATATTCATTAGAAAAGTGAATTTTCTTTTCTTTTGTTCTATTTTTAATTTTTATTTTTTTTTAACTAATATGCGAATTTCTGTTTTTATTTCTGAAGGTTTATTCAGGTAGTTTTTATCTTAGGGTATAGAATAGAGTAAAGACGAGGGATCCATGTATTTACTAGAATATCGTCCATTTAAAAACCTCTTTGAAGAAACAAAAAACGAAGACGGTCATAAACAGCTTTAGATCGCTGCATTTTAAATATGTTAAAATTTTGTCCCAATTCGTTTATTCTGACCAACAAATATCTGCAGGAGACAGTTTTTGGAATAATAAGATTTTGTTATTTTCTAATTACAAAAATTAATTCGATTTTTAATCAATTCTAATTGCAGCATTGCAGCTTACAGTTAATTGAATAATATTATTACATTTCCATGTTATGGGAATTTGTTTTTTTTCTCTATATTTTCCTCTATGAATATTTTCAATTTGAATATAATATGGCCAAGTTGCTTCAACATTTTTAAAATTGATTTGTGCCTCGGATTATATATTCGGATAAATTTTTCGATTAAAAGTTGTTACTATAGTGATTATGAAAAATTTTTATCTGAAGCATCATTTTTTCGAAAACCGAATAAGACACAAATCAATTATAAAATTACTAAATGATGTTTCGACTAGGTACGCCATTTGGCCATTAAATTCTACAGTTAATCGAATGGCCTACTATTTATTAACAGAGCATTTACGTTTTTTTTAGCTTTTTAAGAGAATAAAAGACTGTTAGTTATTAAGTCGTTTTATTGTCTTATTTAATATAAATTGACAATTTTAAAAACTATCATGCGTGAAAATTCCAAAAAAAAAAACTAATTAATATATAAGAAAATTTTCCTACATTCAAAAATTTGGCCTCTTATCCATATGCGTCGACCGTAAAGAGCCAAGTTTCCGTATTCTTGATATAACCTATAGACTATTTTCATTTCTATATCCATATTTCAACGATGCTTCAAGGAAACTGTATATCCAGAGTGAATTTAAATCGGGATATAACAAAAATTTTACGTTTGCCATTTCCCACTTTCATAGAAATTATGAAAGTATCCGGGAATAATGAAAAGGTATAATAAACCCAGTAATATTAAAATATTGAATATTTTCTGAAAAAGTTTCAAACAAACGAGGTTTGTTTTAAAAAAATCTTTCTCCGACGGTTGTAGAGATAGAAAAATGATTTAAATACGGAGGTTAAAAAAATTATCAAAAAATAATTTTTGAATAAACTCATTACTTTTTTGTAGAACACATCAACCTGTAAAAACTAATTACATTAATATTTAATATAAGTACTTATATTTACGATATACAGGGTGGACCTTCGTTATCCCTTTTGTGGAAAAAATTCACAAATGGCTTCATAATGTACAAAAAATTTAATAAAACAGTTTTTTCGCGTAATTTATACTTTGATTTGATCAGTAGAGTTATTGAGCATGCGCAAACTGCAAAAGCACAGCACTACTTATAAAACACGATCAAAACCAACAAAGCTAAGAAATTCTTATAAAAATATAAATTTCACAGGTTAATGTTTCAATTTGTTGATTAATATTGTTAAGTTCACCGACAAGTGTAATTATTATCCACCAGGGCCGGATTAACCAATGAGAGGCCCTTAGACAATTCATCTCTCGGGGACCTATCCTTTTTATATTCCCGATATATAATATATACCAGGGTATATTAAGTTTAGTCCCGACTTTGTAACGGTTGAAAATCTCCTAATTAGTCCATTTTCGCATGCCCGTCTGTCTGTCTGCCTATCCGTGCATCAACAAGATAACTCGAAAAGGGATAGCGAGCTGAAATTTCGTATGTGTTTTAGAGCTAAAAAGTTAGGTTAAGTTCGTGAATAGGTAATTGGACCATGTTTGGGCAAAATGTGCAAAATTGTTTATCTTTGAAACCGTATGAGATAGAACAAAAATTTAAAAACAAAAAATGTTAATTTTTTTTAAATAAACAACTTTTTTCATCAATGTAGTATATATCGGATATTTAAACAATTAACTCAGTTAGTTGTTATTTTCACATGATATTGTTTTTCAGCCTTGAAAACGGCCGTTTTTGCGTTTTATTTCAAACATTAAATTGTTTGTCTTAATCTCAATCCTTATCCAAGGGCAAATGTTGGCTTTTAAAACACAATTGTTTTCTAACATAAGCCTTTTTTCCAACAGTTTCAATAAAATGGTTCCAAGTATTGATTACCATAGATTGTACTGTCATGTTCGAGTCGGTCAGTAGCTCGCATCCGAGTTACTTCAACATTTTTTGTTTTAACTCGTCGCGCGCCTTCCTCTACCACGCCACTCGCATGCGACTCGGACGTCAACTCGCACGTTTTTAACGAAATGACAGTAGCTTGTACGCTCAGGCGCACTCCGCGTGCATTCTCTGCTGCTGCTCATGTTTATCTTGTTTCGAGAGACAAAATGACAGCGGATAGATGGATGATCAGTCGTGTAATTTGCAACAACATTGAACAGGACATGATACGTCCGATGATCGAGCGAGACATGCGAGTATAGAGGTGCAATAGCTGTCTACTGTCACATCAGCAGCTCGCACTCTTGTGACCGGATAGGCCAGTCGACCTACTGTCATGACAGTAGAAAGTGGCAATAGCTGTCTACTTTCAACGCCAGTAGCTCGTCACACTGTGTAACCAGGCCTTTAGATGATACACTCTGTACTTATATGTATTGGTAAATCTAATACATAATAAAAATTTCAAATTGAAACATGTCCCCACTAAAATATTTAAAATGTTTGAATGACGGAGAGAATATGGTTATTCTAATTTACTGTGTACCACCAATACCTCTACTTGATGTTTAGTTTGTTTCAAAAACTTTTATTACATTTTAGAAATATTTTTAAATCAGTGCATGTTTAAAAAAAAACACGGTAACATTTTTTAAAATTTACCAAAAAAAAATGTTACAGAATTTTAAATAATTTTAAGTGATGTAAACTGTTTTTTTATTTTCAACAATTTTTTTTTATTGAATGTAAGTTTTTCATTTTTTTTTTCATTATATTTTGAAAATATTTTTTGAATCTTTTTTAAATTGAAATAAATTTTAAATAATTTAGTTTTTAAGTGATTAACTTTTTTTGTTGATATTATCAACTATATATTTTTTTAATAAATGTAAGGTTGTCATTTTTATTCTTCAAATTGTGAAATTATTTCTTAAATCTTAAATTTTACAAAATTTTTTTTAATAATTAAGTATCTAAGTAATCAATTTTTTTTAAAAATAAATGTAAGTTTGTCATTTTTATTCTTCATATTTTGAAATTATTTCTTAAATCTTTTAAATTCAATTAAATTTTACAAAATTTTTTAATAATTTAGTTTTTAAGTGATCAATTTTTTTCGTATTTTTCAAAATTTTTTTATAAATAAATGTAAGTTTTTCATAGTAATTTTTTTTTTATTCATATTTTGAAATTATTTCTTGAATTTTTTAAATGTTGATAAGAACTTTGAAGAAAAGTCATTTTAGATTTATTCTAAAAATTATTGTTTTTTGATATTAGTTTTTATGAATTGGAATATTTTTTAAGACTGGAGTCTGTTTGTCCGTTTCCAAAACTGTTTGAAAGTAAACAAACAGTCCTCGAAGTCGTGTACTTTTTATACCCGGTATATAATAAATACTAGGATGTATTAAGTCTAGTTTGGAGTTATCGAGTTTGTAACGGTTGAAAATATTGATCGTAAAAACAAATTTTGATATAGGTGTTCATAAAATGACCTAATTAGTCCATTTCTGCAAAGTTTTTCGTCCGTCCGTCCACACGATAACTCAAAAACGAAAAGAGATTGTGAGCTGAAATTTTATGTGTATTCTAGAGCTAAAAAGTAGGGTCAAGTTCGTAGTGAGCAATGCGGACCATGTTTGGGCAAAACTATCCATCTTTGAAACCGTAAGAGATAGAACAAAAATGTATAGACAAAAAATGTCCCCTTTTTTATAAATAAACAACTTATGTTAGAAACTTTTTTACATAAAATCAGTATATAACGGATATTTAAGCAATTAACTCAGTTGTTATTTTAACTTGTTTCAATATAGTATAGTCATTGTGTGCTTTATATAATCGGTTTTTGGGAAAATTTTCCCAAAAATTGAATGAATAAAAAGCACAAAATGGCTATACAATTTTCAAAAAAGGACACGACCTCTGTGGTCCATGGTACATTTCGAAATTATTTTATTCGATTGATAAGAATTTTTGAAGAATTGAAACTTATATAACGTTACCAAAACAACCATATTGGGTTTATTCCAATAATTGCTGTTGTGTTTGATAAGATATTTATCTGTTTTTATGAATCGAAATATTTTTCTGTCCTTTTTCAAAACTCTTTTGAACTAAACAATTATACGTTTCTGAGTAAAATTTATTGTATTTACAAAACAAATAGTGTTTTGATAATGGGACTTTTGAATATATAAATTAAATTATTGAACTATTTGTCTCTTTAACAAATTAAGGTAGTTGGGGTGATAAAACATTGCAAATATTATACTTAATGATTTTTGAATTTTAACGTTTCATTCTTCTACGGGAACGATTTTACGAAATGGTTGAATTATTTGTGCGTGTTGCAGTGAAACAGTTTTTTGTCTTGATGTACAAGACAATGAATTTTAATTACAATTTTTTTTAAATTATAAAAGTATACAAATATTTTAAATTTTCGAAAAAAAATTTTATTATTTTTTACGATAGTGTCGGAAACACAATTCCTTCTTCAGGACAAAAATATAATAAACCAATTTTTTATTACATATTTATTTATCTCTCTGTATATAAAAGGGAAATGTGTTGTTATGTGAGAGTGTTTTTGTCCGAAGGCCCGAGGAACGCCAGCTTTTTAAGCTAGTTAATTATAAAAAGAGAATTTTGAATATAATTTCAAATTAAACTAATAAATTTTAATAATTAAAGGAGTTCCAGCACTGTCTTGTATGATCATCAAATACATATAAACACATACAAATTAATGTATTTTTGAAAAAAAAAATTTTAACTATTATATTTGGAAAACAAAACGCGATTTTTTTTTAAATTTATTTAATTCTGTCGATTATTTTTTTAAATACAACAGATAATAGTTGAGGGGGCATGAAGTTTTACATGCTTCTAATGAGAGAGAATGATTACTTCGTTATTAATTATATCGTGTTCTAAACGGTCATAAATTCTAAAATTTCGGGATTTATTGGAAAACGTTCTTTTTAGCCTATGAACAAAATCTGTCGAAAAGTGATTTCATGCTGGAATTCCCTATTAATCTAACTCTACTCTAATCTATAGAGCTCTAATACACGATCCAACCACCTTAAGAAGTAAACAATATTTTCAGGGCAAATCTATTTACATAAGAACGGAGCCTTGTAGTTTTGTGATAATAATATATAGAATCGTAACTTATTAACTTATTTGAAATTAAACCGTATACGTTTTTAAACAATAGGATGTTATCGGAAGTTCTACATTTAATTAGTGTTATTGATAATTAATTGTAATCAATGATTCGTGTTTACGTGTAAAATTAAGGTATGTAGAATACATGAATTAATTATAACCTTACAAGGATTCCTTTTTTGAATTTTTTTTAAATCTATTTTGTGAATAAATAGTACAATAAGCGTATTTTTTAATTGTTAGCGAATTTTCTGAAAGCTATTGGTCTCGTACCGACTTCAAAATTTTGCAAAAATTTCTTCAAATGTCCATCGATCCTACTTAGTAGATGTCGAAAATCACCATCTGTAAAATTTATATATATATATCTATGGACATATATATATATATACATATATATGTGTCTGTAATCGCTCTAGAGGTCACAATTTTAATCTGATTGGAATGAAATTTGGTTTTTGAGACGCTTTTGGTATTCAAAAGGTCAAGTTCGTTAATGGGTAAAATCAAACAAGGGGAAAGGTGGATTTAGAGGGAGGGGGAAACACAAAATTTGACGTATCTCCCTTAATATTCGAAAAATTTATAAGAAGTAAAGTTGTAGGCACTAATATTGACGGTTTAAGATTGAAAATTAAATTCCTTAATATCTATGTACAGCAACAATGGTGATGAATTGTTGCAAACATGATTTTCTACAATTTTATTCCGTACGCTTTTTTCGATTGTTCTAATCTTAAGAGAGATATTTTATATTTTTTGTTTTCTTCTTTCTTTATGCCCCCCTTTCCCCTTGACGTATGTCATTTATCAATAAAATTAACCTTGCAAATACTAAAATCATATACGACATTTCATTTTGAACAGACTAAAATTGTGATCGCATGAAAGTGATTTATGTATTCTAAGGAAATTCGCTAAGTTGAAGCAGCTCCTGCGTAACGAATTTTATTGTTGTGAACTAACGTCGATTTATTCATGGCTAGTATAGGTGCCTTTCGGTTATATTATTACAACGGAAGTGATTAGCGTTTACTTAATTTGACATTTAAGTAATATATCTGAACATTGATAACGTTCTTTGACATCAAATGCTTGATATAAAAAATCATACACATCTATGGATATCAAAGAATGTTATCAATAAGCATATTTTGTAGCTGTTAATTATGAAGACATAATATTTAGGAATTTTATCTATGAGTTAAAATTTCTAATTTTTATTTATTTTTTGATGACAAACCAACCGGTTAAATTCAATTAAGATATTTTCAAAATTATTAATTAAATATCATTTCTTCAATAGTTTAAAAATAGTTTGGTATGTTTCATTATTTACTGTTAAGTATCAAATGGTATAAATTTTTATCAGAATTTAATATTTAAATTTGTTTGATTTAAAATTTGTATGATTTTGAGCGGAACAGATGATAGGATAGATTAGGTTAAGTTGTAGCGGCTCTTCTGGATGGGACACACTTAGATCATAAGGTCTATTGTGATACCGAAAGGGGTTGATCTTTCTTTACTGGAAACCTTTTGGTGCCATCACCGAGATGAAAATCTACTAGTAATAAAAAAAGAGTAAAATCTAGAAGAAGGATTTTTAGTAATACATTTTAGGTTCTGTCTGTTTCCAAAATCTTCCCTCTTTATCTCCAAATCTTCATGAAATGACACTGCGATCCTCAGAACACTTTTTTTTAATACTCTGCGTCTGCGATATCTAAGTTGATCGATTCTTGTGCCTTGAGTATATGGGTGCGTGACAGATTGTTCTTGTAGACATTGTACTTTTAAATAAATATTAGTTCTGAGAAATTTTATACAGAGACTTTTATATACACGTTGGATGACCAAAGAGGCAAAGCATTTAACCGTGGAGATTGTTCGTTATAAACAATAGCTAGGATTATTTTAGATTTTTAGTGTTCCGTACTCAGTGACGTCGCGAGCCTTATTTATTCGGGAGGGCCAATATTGGGTTCGGTTAAAGGAGGCCCAACTTTTTTTTACTTTAGTAAAAGTTTTAAGAGTGGTAGTATTTTTATTTCTGATTTTAATAAATCCATGTTACATTTGTAGGGTTTCGAGAAGGTAAAGAATCCTAAAGCTACAGTTTGTCTTCCGTTAAACACGTTTTTCTCAGAGACTACCTCACGTAAATGATGAAGATTAAGCAAAGTTGTCATATGATGTTACCCAAATACGAACATAAGGTTTAAAATTTTAATTTTTTAGTGAAAGACTTCGTTTGGAGGGTTGAAACGGAGAGTAAAATTTTTTTTGGAAGCATCCTGTAGTACTTAATAAATGCTATACATCGGATGCATTCGTCTTGGACGCTCACACGCTTATAAGCACAAATGATTTGTGTTCATGTTGGCCTATGAACGCTTAGAATCGATAAGAAAATATCGTTCGTTTTGGACGTTGTGAGCGTTAGTTTGTATCAGCATGGCGACGTTTTATTTCGTCGGAAGTAACAGAAATAATATACGTTTTACCAGATTCTGAATCACTTATATCGATCGAAAATAATCTGTGTAAATAGTTAGCCATTTTTACTGATTTGTCAACGATTTTAATTTTAAGCACTTTAATAAATATGACAAAAGTTTGGTTAGCTTACGCTCACGTAGAATACGTTTTGATAAATAGTAAAATTTGGCGCTCACGGTTTTGCTGCCCTACCTCTGTGGAGTAAGCGTTTATGAGCGCGAGATCTACCTCATGAACTCAGCCGCAAGAGTGATTTTTTGACACTCACAGCGCCAAGTCGAACGCTGAAAACGACGATTGAGGGCGCTGACAGCATGTGAACGTCCAAGACGAATGCACCCATCGTTATCTAACTTCTGGGGTTGGTTTTATATAATATACAACCTTTTAGAATGTTTCAACAGATCCAAATTGGTTGCAAGAGACTATAAAAGGTTATCCGTCAAATAAAAATAAATAATTTATTCACTCGTAAGAGATATAAAAAATTTGACATTTAACAATAGTTTTTTATGTGATTCTCCTCGATTACAGAAAGGTTAATTGTATGCACTTCAAAATTAGCATAATGATAATGGGGGCCATTGTTTTTGATAGTTTAATACTAAGTGATAAAAAAAACTGGAACCTTGATTATTAGATTTAAAACGTAGGAATTTATATTATACTTAATTTTATAGAATTCTGCTTAGATTGCAGGCAAATGTAAGGTCATAATATGGAAATCGGTATGTGGTTTTACTTAAAAATTAATAATTCGTAATGACAATGACATTACTTTATAATAGATTCCTAGGGGTCATTGTGTTATATTTCAATTTTTTTAATTATGCTATTAAAATTTATTAAATTTTGGAACACCTTGGTCTTCACAAAGTCGGAAGTGAATTTGAATATCAAATTGCGGTAAAAGATTTATTTAAATTGAACATCTTTTAATATCTGCGATATTGCAGTGAAAGTTTGAAATAAAAGTGAGAATATGAACGCAGTTTATTAATCGTGTGAAAATAATCGGTCAAGTGCAATTAGCTATATACTTACAGAATAGGTATTCCGTGAAAAGAAAATATATAACATTATTAATGTTAAATATAGCATGAGTTTTTAACCCTGAGGCATAGCGTACCTTGGAGGGGCCCTGTATCAAAATTAGTTGGGGGGCCCGAATTAAGGGTAAAAATTTCTCACAAAAGAAACAAAAATTTATTGATTATAAGTTATCACTTCTAGAAATTGAGTTAGCCAAACAATTCAAATTAAATATACACTTTTCTTGCCTTTTTTTCGGCAAATTGATTTATTAAATCATCTTTTGGGCGCACGCTTAACCCGGGAAAAAAAGAGAATGTTTTTTTTGACTTTTGTCATTTCTGAAGTGAAAACTCTAAGTAAAAAAATCGATTTTTAGAAAAGTCGATCATTTTTATTAGAAAAATAGATAATATTTTAATCGATTTTTGTGTTAAATGTCACATCCCTAATTCGTAGTTAAAATAATTTCAGCATAGATTATATGCGCTGTATGAACAAATATTAGGTATGAGAGGCTAATAATACCACCATTTCCTCGAATATTTTGTATGTATTAAAAGATTTCCCAGAATGAAATCAATTAGATGATCAATGCACATGTTGTTAATTAATAAAAATTACCTAATTTACCTCGATAATAAAACATTAATAATAATTGATGAATATACCTACATATAATCATCATAATATGGGTAATTATTAAAATTTTTTCAATTATTTTACTAAGAAAACATAATTTTCAAATTAATTTTAGAAACACTTCAAACCAAAAAAAATTGAACCAATTAAAATATTTTAAGAGATATTATAGGTATTATTACATATAATATTATATATATACAACAACACAATACACTTAGAATGTTTCAAATATATTGCATTCGAGTGTACCTTTATTATTTTTGATCTTTTTGTATCACATTTTAAGGCAAATTTTTTAATTTGTTAGGGGATTTACGCTAAAATTAAATCTTTTTATGATGTTATCGCTAAGGTCGATAAACAATTGTTAGTCCAGTCAAATAAGACTTGAAATTACCATTTTGAGCTAAATTAAATGGCGACCAGAGAAGCCTATTATGGTATGTTTTTTTGGCAAATATATTTATTTATGGTAAGCATGACCGAGATCGGAAAGGGGAAAGATGGATTCATAGAGAGGGGGAAAAACAAAATTTGGCATAACATTCTTAATATTGAAAAAATCGAAAAACACATAAGAAGTAAAGTTGTAGAAAATTAGTTTTACTATAATTAAGTTCCTTATAATTTTTTCTGTTTCACTAATATGTACAGAAATATTGACTGTTTAAGATTGAAAATTTAAATCCTAAAGTTCATTTCAAGACTAAAAAAGCAAAAGTAATTAATAGTTTAAAAAAACTAAAAAACACGCTTTTATAGCTAAGCGAACTAAAAAGTAGAAAATAATTTTTATCAACAAAATAATTAATTTGATTGTAACAAAGCGTGGGATGCTTAACATCAAATTATAATATCAAATCAATATCCATAATATTAAATTATAGTAAAAAGCTGTGTTACAATCAAATTAATTATTTTGTTGATAAAAATTATTTTATAATTTTTAGTTCGGTTAGCTATAAAAGCGTGTTTTTTTAGTTTTTTTAAACTATTATTCTTGTAAAAATAGTTCAGTAATTTTTAATTGATAGAATTTTTGAAAACCAAGCAGAAAATATATGCGGTATATATTAATTAATTTAAATGTAATGTTAATAAAGCTAGTTTGTTTTTTTTCGAAAATTTCAAGGTGAACAAATTTAAATCTAGTCGCATGTATGAACGCTTGACTTCTCCTATGTGATATGATATTATAATCAAGTTCTTTGCCACGTTTGCCTTCTAGCTTTTTTAGATGTCGTCATAAATATTTGTCGAACTTAACTCAAATATTTATCGAACCTATCAGTTATTCTTTTGTTGCAAAGACTATCAATTTTTTTTTTTAAATAAATAATTCATGATTTATGATTTTAAAATAAAACTAATTAAAATAATTTAATGATTTATTAAAATAAACAATTAAATAGAATACAAAATTTCATGGATAATTCATGTTGCTTTTTAACCCGACTTCAAAAAGGAGGATGAATCTCAATTCGTTTGTATTTTTTTTTAATGTTTGTTACCTCAGAACTCCGTCATTTATTAACCGATTGGTCCCATTGTCACCAAATCGCATTCTGATGATGGGATCCCTTGGAAATCGAGGAAAACCATCATTTTATATGTGATAACCGTTTTCTGTGAAATTTTTATTTTTTTTTGAAAGGATATACTCACTCATAATGGGAAAATAAGAAAATTTTTTTAAAACCGACTTCAAACAAATTTTGTACAAAAAAAACCGACCCCATAAAAAAAAATTTTTACAAAAAAGAAACAAAATGCTTGTAAAAAAAATTGAAAATCTGTTATAAAAAAATGCACTAAAAATTAAAAAAAAAAAAACGGATAAAAAAAAAATGTTATAAAAAAATTCACTAAAAATTAGTTGGTCGTTTAGTAGACCTACCCATATTTAGACAAATAAAATCAGTTATAGAACTTCAAAGTCACTAAAAAGCGAGAAATAAAACCTATTTTGACAAAATGGAATCCCGACTTCAAAAATCAAATATTCTAAAACAAAAAGTGCACTAAAAAGTAAAAAAATAATTGCATATTATTGTGCCAATTTTAGTTCACCTAAGCAAAAATTTTTAAATATATATGTACAATTATTGTTATTTTTGTAGGCGGTGTCCAAATTTTATGTGAATTTCTCTATGCTGACACTGACTCCAAAAATAACAATAATTGTACATATATATTTAAAAAATTTTTTCTTAGGTGAACTAAAATTGGCACAAGAATATGCAATTATTTTTTTACTTTTTAGTGCATTTTTTGTTATAGAATATTTGATTTTTGAAGTCGGGTTCATTTAGTCAAAATAGATTTTATATGACTCGTGTTATAATGAATGTGATTCCTATGTTCATTTCCTTGCTTGAAAATTAAAACACATATATAAAAAGTTGTTCTATAAAAAGTTGCTCCTGTCATATTTGAAATCTTGTTATTATAAAAACCTTGTCTTAAAAGTTGTCCCGGGAGGCAGGCGATAGTTTTCAACTAGTTTCATGAATTTATACCGAATTCAAAATACCGAAAAAAATATTGGAAAATAGTATTTATTTCACAAACCTCATCGAGGTGGTAGTTAAAAATGCTTTATCATCTTCAAAATATTGTAATAGAATAAAGTATGTGTGTTCTTATGTACGCACGTTATAAGTTACACTTCTTTTTAAATAATAAGATCAACACTACTATTAAGACACAAAAGTTTAATAAAATGATAATAAGTTGTGAAAAACTACAAAAGAAAAATTATACATTGTATCTAAAATCAATGATACAACATTTTATCATCGTAGAACAGAAACAACGTCACTTTTTCCGTTAAAATTAGAGTTTGAAAGACTGGTATTAAATCCATTATTTACATTAGAATCAGAGTTAGTGAAATTTATCAAAATCAGACCAGATTTATCAATATATACATTTAATATACAAAGTTTACGAGCCCTCAAAAATGATATCATTGATAATTTGACATTCTTCTTTTATCAGAAACATGAAGTAATAATGATGAAAATATTCCTTGAAGATTCGAGAATTATCGCTCTAGTTTTTGCACTCCTCTTGTCTCAAATTTCCCGGAGCATAATAAATTTTCTTAAGAAACAAAAGACTTTTTTTTTTTTAAATCTAATTCATGTAATTTTTTACATAATAATTGCTTTGCTATTGTTAATAATATTTTTTTATGGAAATAATTCATGAACAATAAATGCATATTAAATAATATTTAATCGATGTACGATGAGTAATTGCGAATACAATCGGGTTTTTTTAATATCTATCGATTAATATTAATTCTTTTAATATATAATAGCTGTTCTCCAAAAAAAAAATCGCTGAATTGTTTAATATTGAACAGATATACAAACTGTTTAAATAATACCAAAAAAAAAAACCTTTTTTTGTATCGATCGATTACATAAAAATATCAGATGATTAATTGCAAAGATAATTAATCATATGATGATAGTATAATAAAATTAATCGTATTAAATTTTTCTTTTGTTTAGTTTAAAATATAGTAATTTATTATTTTTATAAATTTTTTGCATGACATTTTTTGTTAAAATCGAAAAAAAAAATATTTCAAGTGAAGCGTTCCCCACGGGTAGGTAATTATATTCAATTAACCTGGTGTGTAATTATACAGAATATAAATCTTAAGAGTAGTCAAAATTGAAATAGCGTTTATATAAGTTTAAAACTTAGAGACGTACATTTATTTACAAAGAGAAATAGAGGCAGGTATACACATATATTATATCTGTTGACATTGTTTTGATATCGACGTTTAATATGATAAATCATAAACGTCTGCTTTTCCGGAATAGTGCTCTATATCAAATGAGCTACCAAGAGGCTTTATTAAGACCAGCCAAGTAGCCGAGCGGTCTAAGGCGTTATGTCTACTTGGGGACTGGGAGGTTATGGGTTCGAATCCCGACATCGGCAGTTTGTCCATTATTGAAAAAAAGTGGTGGTTAATTGGCTAAACTGTCGGCGAATAGACAAGAACGAAGTAACCGGCTATGCTTGTGAAGATTTTCTGCAGTTTCCTCCACGAACTCCAGATGAATATCGGCATAGTTTCTCTCAGAGTCGGCTGCAGCCGCACATCCTACCAATTCCTAGTCTACACCCAAAAATTCCTTCCACTCCCTGGACAGTTTTTAAAATATCATACTTAAAATTTTTTGGAATACGTTAGCGAGTACATTTACTTGGGACAGATCGTATCAATTAAGGACAGGCAGAAGTCCAAATTAGTTCCAAAGCTTGGAAAATATATGGGTCACTTAAGAATATAGTTAAAGGCAACCACTCAACAATCATAAAATCCAAAGTTTTAGAAAGCTGTATCTTGTCATCTTTAACTTATGTGTGTAAAACATGAGCTTCAACTCAAGCCAACGAAAATAAAATATCTAGCACCCAAAATAAAATGCAAAGATCTATGTTGAATATACGGAAAGAAGAAAGAATCAGAAATATAGATATAACTGGCAAATTAAGAACAAAACGGGTTGAGAAGGTAATAAAGAAGTTAAAGTTCAAATGAACTGGCCATGTTATAAGAACAGATGAAAGCAAGTGGAGTAAAAAACTTACAGAGTGGACACCCTTAGACAGGAAAAGAAACCGGGGAAGGCAAAAGAAAAGGTGGGCAGATGAAATAAGGAAGATATGTGGTAGCCTTTGGACAAGAGATACAAAGAACAAAACCAAATGGTGAGAAATGGTGGAAAAGATCTAGGAATGGAATATTTCATGATAATAAGGGGAAACAAGCCAAATGAAATCGGGATCAAACTTATATGATCCAAACCAATACCCCTTATCACAGAGGGAGGCTCCTGCTCTACAAAGAGTACCACAGGGCTTTATTATTATTATTACTTGAAATTTTTGGTCGTATTATTGGGAAAAAATTTAGCTTCAAATAGATTTCCACTTCTAAATTTTAAGTTAAATCATTTAGTCAAGAAACAAACGATTAAAAAAAACATATATTTTTAAATCCGCCTCTGTTTTTATTATTTGAGATATAATTATATACTATAATAGTTGTTTTTTTTTTTATTCGTCTTTTATTTACAACTTTTTCTTTCTTTTCTAGAATTTACTACTTATTATAACAAATTACTAACACATATTTTATGTAATAATATTTATAAATTTATTACAAATTGCTCTCTATACAATAAACACCAATCAGCAGGCTTTCATGCTTCTTGCTGTTATTGAATAGTTATTATATTCTAGATTATTCTAGATTAAAATTTATAACAGAAAAAACTTAAATATAATTTAGATTTATTAGAAATCATTTTTTATTTTATATTAACTAGATGCTAAAATAAAAATTAATTAATAGTTAGTTTTAGAAATATATTTAAAATAATTAATATTCTATATATAGTCTCTCTATAGAAACTGGGGAATGAGTATATGCAAATTAGTTCCAAAGTTATCATCCACATACGTTTTAGATGGCACAAAAACAAATCTTCTCTGTTTTTTTTTGTAAGTTTGTGTCTATATATTCATTGTTAGTATGGTTGCCTTTCGGTTATATTATACCAACGGAAGTGACTACCGTTTACTGAATTTGACATTTAATATGTCTGAACGTTGATAACATACTTTGACATCTTGAAAAATCATACACATTAAGTATGGAAATCGAACTCACGTCTTCTGACATTCTAGACCAACATTCTATCTCTCAGCTACCTTGTCAATTCAAACTCAACTAGGATGTCCCCGATCCAGTCTCTATTGCGTTGTTGTTTTTAGTAGGTATGTAAATATTTATTAAAAAATATAAGTATTTATATATAATACCGTTATAATTATTAATTGCAGATTCTTCATTTAACTAATATACATATAGAATTTAAATATTATATACAGGATGTCCCGTAAGTCACGGACACAAGTAAAGGTATGGCTAGAAAATTGAATTCTGAGACGAAAAGTCCTTTATCATTTTTTAATCAGACGTACAGATAATTAGTTATTTATTAAAATAAGTAACCAATCAGAGACGCGCACTGGGTTTCGATAGACACGCACACGCTATTGGGCGCCTCTGATTGGTTACTTGTTTTAATTAATAACTAATTACCTGTATGTCTGATTAAAAAATGGTAAAGGACTTTTTGTCTCAGAATTCAATTTTCTATCCATACCTTCAGTTGTGTCTGTGACTTACTGGCCACCCTGTATATATATAGTATATATATAATATTTAAATTCTATCATCAACATATAATCATAATATAAATATATGTATATTAGTTAAATGAAGAATCTGCAGCGTAAATAATTAACATGTTAATTGGTAGGTAATTTAAAAAATTTCTCTTATTTTCACACAAATTTAGTATACCGTAGCAAAATCATCATTTTCTATCAGCCGCCTTTGTTTAAAAATACTTTCCATTAATTTCCCCTAGTCATTTTTGAAAAGTTTACCATGAAACTTCAAAAAAATTCCTACATTGTGTTAAAAAAAAAAAGAAGGCGCAGTTCGGATCCATGTTGTAGATTTTTTCGTGAAACGTCCTGCGCACATGATTCGTATACGTTTGTACTGTCGCTGGCTGTTTTATGCCCGATAAGCCAACTACTTTTGATTCCATTTTTGACGCTGTAGTACAGCTCTCGCATTCTTTCGACACTGGACTCGTTGGATTCCTTTCGACGCATGGTTTCATCTGATATCCGTTTTCTATATTTCCGTGCATATTTACGAATCATATGAGACGGAATATTTAATTTTTATTGTTGTAATTTTCAATTTAATACCGATTTTTACTTCCGGTGATTATTTTTATTTCATTTCCATGCTACACCAATAATTCTACACAAACCTAATCCGTAACCATTCATGCGCATGCGCATATACTGGTACGATGACGTCATAGGCAAAACAATACATCGCAATTGATTGATTGATTAATATTGGGGTAAAAACTATTGCACTTCAACCTTATGGTCCATTATGCTCCCCCTTCTACCTCGGTCTGACGAGATTCGATTCTCCCATATGTCGGCAATAGCCTGGAGCTTATCAGGTCTTCCCGAAGGTTCATATATTCAGGGTGAGATGCACGAATGCACCGAATATTCTGTATCTGCTGTAAGGTTCGCAGTCAAAGATTATGTGGCTGGATGTTTCTTCCTCCTCGCCACACAATCTGCACATAATGGATCCGTTATGGAAACCCATTGTGTGCAGATACTTCCGTAGGGGATAATGCCCGGTAATGAATCCGGTAACCCTCCGCAGTTGCATCCTGCTCAGCCTCAGTGCATCGAGCGATATCCTCTTTGTTGTACTTTGAAGCAGTACCTTCCAGAGCTCTTGCCGCGGTACTTTTTCTCAGTGATCACGGTGTTTAGCATTTGACCACTCGTTGATCATCAATTTACATGCAGTCCTCGGACTTCCTAAGATAGGCTCTGAGCCAGTGAAGGGTATTCCGACTCCCTTCGTTGCTAAGATATCTGCTTTTTGGTATCCTTCGAAACCACTGTGACCCAGCACCCAGATCAGTTTAACATTGTTCCATTTTGCCAGTTTCAGAAATTCCTTCAGACAGTCGCAACAGTTACGTAAAGATTTATGTCTTGTGGATTCAACCATTGTAAATGCACGATTAGTGGCTAAGTTATTAGCGATTGAAATTTTACAGTATTTCATCACACAAGGATGTTGACGACCTACCACCAGTGTAACGAGCGAAGAGATCAGCGAATAGACGTTTTCACGTCAAAACTCAAAATTGATTTTCAGCATCCAAAACAATACCTCTCTCTATACCTTACGAATATAGTGGTAAAAATTTGATCAGATATCAATGAATTTGATCTACTAATCTAACTAATCAATTAATCAATTAATAAACACCACAGGTCTTTGAAATACAAACGTTTTACGGTAGTAATGTAGTATGTTGATAATTTATTACAGTTAAAGAAATAAGCAGAAAGTTCTCTTTTTTTTTTGCATTTCTTTCTCTCAAAATATTTGCAATACTTAATTCCAATGTGGAGAATGATTCATTAAGTATCATTCAGAAGAAATTATTTTTGAAAAGTTGATTGATTAGTTTTTAGAGTGACTTCTTATTGATTTGTTATCATACTTGAGAATAAAACAGTTGTTTCAATAATTTGGGAGTTCAAATTGTAAGTACTCGATTTAGACTTCCGTTATTTTTTTTTTTTTGAATATAATTGTATTTATTTCTGATCACTTTTTTCGACAAATTATTTGTTATTTAATAGGGAATATGCATGAAAATTTGTTTCGCTTGAATTGAAGCATGTTTACTTGACAAATATCAAGGTAAAATTACTTTTTAAATAACTTTAAAAATAAGCGAGATATGAATGATTGAAATTCCCGATTAGACAAAGAGGGTGATAGCCCTCTTGATATGTTATGTGACGTCATATTACACTTTCACCAATTAAAATACACGTAAAACTCCGTTTTTTAGTATTTTTGCAAGAGACAGATAATAATCTTTAAAAGCTTATAGCTTCCTTGATATTTGTCGGATTTTAATTTCGTTTTTAAATATTATTACAGTATTAACAGTATTTTCATATTATGAAAATAAATGTGAAAAAAAATTTTCATGCATATTCCCTATTATTCGGCAATTGATTTTGAAAAATTTGTGCGTAATTTTTTGAAATGGCAGCTTACGGCTGCGCATAGAAGAAATGTAGGGCATTTTCTTTAATGAAAAAAATGGCGATTTTATGAAAATTTGAATAACAAATATTGTTGAAACAGAAAATTAATTTATTTCTGGTATTATCGACTAGTAAAAGTGACGTTTCATTTGCAAAAATTTACAATTGATTTGTGCTGATTGGTTGGATGTTTTGGTAACCAAATATATTCGGCACAAATCAACTGTAAAGTTTTGAAATAGAAATGCCTACTTAGCATAGAAATATTATAAGAAAATAATGTGTACGCAAAAAAATGCTTCTTATAACCACGCTACGATACGGTCACGATTCGGGATGAATTGGTATGTATTCACATATTTGGGTTGACTTGATTTTTGCCACAGGACATCGCAACTATAATTGCCCGACCCGTACGCTTATCATAGACTCCCAAAAATTTGGTAACTCTAAATTTTCGTCTAGTTGGTCCACTTGATCTTACTCGGGATGTCTTAATCAATATATAGGGGAACACTCTAAATCATGACTATCAGTCTACGCATCCCTTAAGCGTGTACTATAAATCAGACGTTTAATGAACACAATAAAAATTCTTGAAATTAGAAATAATTGTCGTTTTATTTAAGGATATTCCAGCATGAAACCACTTTTCGACAGATTTTGCTCATTTTTTTCTCAAAAATAACGTTTTCAGATAAATCCCGAAGTTTCACAATTTTTGTCCGTTTAGAACGCGAGATAATAGCAAAGTAATCATTCTCTCTCACTCTCTCTCATTAGAAGCATGTAAAACTTTATGCCCGCCCAACTATTATCTATTGTATAAAAAAAAAACTCGACATAATTTAAAAAAAACTAGGATAGTAAAGATAAATATTTAATTCATAAATTTAAAAATAAAATCGTGTTTTACCGTTTTGTTTTCGAAATCTAAAAGTTTAAAATTATCTTTTATTTCAAAATTACTTTAATTTGTATATATGAATAGTGAATACATCTATGTGTTGTGTATGTGTGTGTATGTGTTTGGTCTATAATAAAAGCAAACCGGTTTCTTGTCCTGATTATATAAGACAGTACCTGAACTACCTTAAACATAACTATTTAAACACAGTTCTTTCGAGATAACAACTATTAGTATAATTGTGATCAAAAAATGATCCAGAAATATCAATGACCGAGATTGAAAATAAATTTTAATCGTTTATTTACAATAATAAATCAATATCAAGGTGAAATTATCTGAATTGAGGACATTTGCACGGATGAATAATGTATATAGAATCAATTTTGCTAATTCATTAAAATTTTCTAATAAATAAATTTTTTTTAACTACTCTATGCTTTTTGTATATAAATTAAAATAAATTGCATGCTTGAACTTCACTTAATATCAATTTTCCACCATATAATTCAATGATACTAATCGTCATAATACCTCAGTTTTTTTTTGTGTTTGTCTAAAAACAAAATTAGTATTGCTCTAATATTTAATTAAGGTCATATTTCATAATACGTAATAAAGTACTGACAGACATGCTGAATTAGCATTTATTTATTTTATAAAAAAAATCAACAATAATATTATCTTTATACCTTTAGGGCAAATTGTTTAAATTTATGGAAAAAAAAGAAGAAAAAAAAAGTATAACCCAATCAAATAAGAATTTAATCTCCGCGGTTATTTATCCAGTGGGTTTTCGAAAAAATGACTAGAATCAAAGTTGTTCATTATAAAAATACTAACAGATTTTATTGGAAATAATTTTTCGAAAACCGAATCGATTTGGCAGAAAATCAGCTGTAAAATTTGGAAAAAAGAACACCACATTGTATTCTTGGCCACAAAAGTGGATATCCTTTTATAGTTGATTTGGTTTTCGAAAAAAATTTTCGGATAAAAGTTGTAACTATATTTCTAATGAATAACTTCTATCCGAAGCATTTTTTCGAAAATCGAATCAATAAGGCACAAATCAATTATAAAATTTTTTTAAAATCACATCAACTTTTGTGGTCCATATATAGTACAAGTCTGAATGTTTTCAAGCGTTTCTATAATTTGTGGTTTACCTTGTCTTAAACGGCGCACATGTTGTGCCACTTCATCCATTGATGGCGTGACCTCTATAGGCATTTCAATAAAATCCCATTATCTGCACGATATCTCAAAAACGGGAAGTGATTCTATGAGACTTTTGCGCCAGTGCAGTTTAGAATGTCAAAAGAATGGACTATGCAATTTTTCATCTTATTATCTTTCATTCCGAGGTTTAGCTGATTTTTTGTCTTTCTTGATTGTACTATTAGAGATTTTTAAATTTAAAGATAAAATTCTTTAAATTTTTATTTGAAATAATTAATTTTTTCTCTAATATTTATTTGAAAAAACGTTTCTTTTCAAATATACGTAAAACTGAAAGTAGCTGCCCGTAATTTATATATATATATATATTTATATATATATATATATATATATATATATATATATATATATATATATAATATATATATATATATATATATATATATATATATATATATATATATATATATATATATATGTAGACTATGTTGGCAAGCTTTTCCAATAGAAAATCAATGTTAAATATTATTTATTACTAGCTGTCCGTCTGGTTACTGTATAAAGTCAGTTAGTACACATGTAATTGTTAAATATGTTCATTGAATTCTTAACTTTAGTATGTGAATCACAAAATCCCCACTCTTAAATGACAAAGAAACAACCATACGCATACGTATGTGTATGGTTGATGACTGTGTATGTGATGAATCTCATTACATGTGTACTGACTGACTTCATATAGTAACCAGACGGACAGTCAGTAATAAATAATATTTAACATTTATTCTCTATTGGCAAAGCTGTCCAAAACAGACGGTATATATAAAAGAGTATTATAAGTTTAGTCCCGACTTTTTAGTAACGATTCAAAATATTTTTGATATAGGTACCTATTCATAAAATGACCGAACGGTATTCGTAATATAACCTATCCGATTGTAGACTCAAAAACTAAAAGATAACACGTGCTGACCAGTACAAGTGGCCGAGCGGTCTAACGGGTTATGTCTGCGCAGTATGCCTACTTGGAAGCTGGGAGGTTATGGGTTCGAATCCAGACATCGGCAGTGTTAAAAAAAAGACTATTAAAAAAAAAGAGGCGGTTAATTAACTAAACTGTCGGCATATGGACAAGAACAAGTAACCGGCTATGCTTGAGAAAGTTTTCTGCAGTTTCCTTCACCAACTGCAGATGAATATCGGCATAGTTCCTATCATAGTCGGCTGCAGCCGCATATCCTACCAATTCCTAGTCTACACACAAAAATTCCTTCCACTCTACTCATATTGTGGTCGAAGTGTATCCCGTCCAGGGCAGCCTTTACAATCTATAAATCTAACACGAGCTGAAATTTTGTGTTTGTGTTTAGAACTAATAAAAAGTGACTTCGAGTACGTGAATAGACAACATCAGTCCATGCATCTCATAGAACTATCTATCTTTGGAACCGTAAGTGATAAAAACAAAAATTTAAAAAACAAAAAAATGTTCCTTTTTAAAACATAAGCAAGTTTTGAAACTTTCAGATAAAATGATTAATTATTTTTCTTGATTTTATTAATTTAAAATTCTGATTATTGTATAAGTTCCATTAATATTTAAATCATAATATTAATAGTTTTTTTTTTTATAATTAATTTTGAAACCCTTCTTTTTCGTAAATCGATGTAATATTTACTAGATATATAATAAATACTATTTTATTAAACAGTTTTAAATATCAATACTTTTTACACTTTAAACAAAATATATTTACTATAATCAAAATTAAATTAAATTCGTAAATTGTCTAGACGCAAAATATATGGTTATGAAATTTTGTTTGTATTTATTTATGTAATTATTTACCTGAGCAATTGTATATAATAATTACAATCTATGCTATTTAATTACATTGCAATTTTTATTATTTTTCAAGTCAATAAATCTACTTAGTATTCAACAACAGTTGTTTTTTTTTAATTCAAAAATACTAAATACAGAAGAGATATTGATAGGTGATAAGTTATTCTTCAATGTTTTCTCATTTTTAAGCCGACTTCAAAAACGAGGATGGTTCTCAATTCGTCTGTTTTTTTTTTTTTTTAAATGTTTGTTACCTCAGAACTCCGTCATTTATTAACCGATTTTGAATTTTGTTTTTTTGTTTTAAAGTGTTTGATTTCCGATTGGTCCTATTGTCACCAAATCGCATTCTGATGAAGGGATCCCCTGGAAATCGAGGAAATCCTCATTTTATATGTAATAACCGATTTCTGCAAAATTTTTTTTTTTTTTTAAAGGATATACTCATTCATAATGGGAAAATAAGAAAACTTTTTTAAAAACCGAATTTTTTACAAAAAAAACCGACTTCAAAAAAACAATTACAAAAAAAAAAAAAAAAATGTTTGTAAAAAAAACTGAAAATCTGTTATGAAAAAATGCACAAAAAATTTAAAAAAAAAAACGGATAAAAAAAAATGTGTTATAAAAAAATAGTATGAAGTTATAGAACTTCAAAGTCACTAAAAAGCGAGAAATAAAATGGAAACCCGACATCAAAAATCAAATATTCTAAAACAAAAAATGCACTAAAAAGTAAAAAAATAATTGCATATTCTTGTGCCAATTTTAGTTCACCTATGCAAAAATTTTTAAATATATATGTACAATTATTGTTATTTTTGGAGTCGGTGTCAGCATAGAGAAATTCACATAAATTTTGGACACCGCCTCCAAAAATAACAATAATTGTACATTTTTTGTTTTAGAATATTTGATTTTTGAAGTCGGGTTTCCATTTTGTCAAAATAGGTTTTATATGGTTTTCTCACTTGCAGTTCCGTGCAACTTCTTTTGCGAACTTTTTTATAGAACTATTAAAGAACAATATTTATTTCAAATCCGAATGTGCCCCTTAAACTCGGCCTTTCGCACTACCGTGCTCTAGATCGTTTGCTCAGTCCACGCGGATATAGCAGCCACTCATCTCATTTTTCTGCGATTTGATTTACAAATATAGTGATTTCGTACTAAAAACATATTTTTACAAACTTTTATTTAACTTGCAATGTACACTCCCGTTCAAAAAAAATGAACAGACCTGAAATGTTAATAATCTTACATTTAATAAAACTCCCCACTTTTGTAACTCTCTGTATAATGTATAATGTTATTTATTTATAAACAAAGATAAGTAGTAGTATCAACTAAAGTATCAACTGAATTTATATTTTTTATTTGTATATACGGTGTTAGTGACAGAGGGAGAATTAAAAAAATATATGTAATGTTAATAGATGTTAAGTATTATATCTTACTTACGTATAAAAATTAAATAAAATGTTGTATCTGTTACTACAAGAATAATCAAAATTGTGAGAGACTGATTCGGTTCAAGTCTATTCATTTTTTTTTGAATGGGAGTGTATGTATGTATGTTCGGATCAAATCTTGCAAGCTGAATTAGAACCATTTCCTCTTATCCTATGGCGTTGAATTTTTTACATGTTGGTTCAGTTCCGTTGACAATATATTTTTATGGTAAGCATGACAAGAATCGATAAGGGGAAAGGGGGATTTAGAGGGAGGGGGAAACACAAAATTTGGTATATCTCTCTGAATATTGAAAAAATCGAAAAACACATAAGAAGTAAAGTTGTAGAAAATTAGTTTTACTATAAAAAGCTGTTTTTTTTAAATGTTTTTTTAATAGAAACTTATTATTTTTATTGTCACTGAAAAACATAGGCTACGGCCACTCGAGAGTAGTGAGGTTTCTATCAGTGAAATAATTTTCAGAATCGAATCAATTGTTCCAGAGATTATCTCAATAACTTTTTATAAATATTTTCATGGAGATCAATTCTTAGAAATTTATTTACCAAATAGCCAAAACTTATTAATAGTTTATTATAAAAGTTGTACTATTTTCGTAGAATTATTTTATTTTTGTTTATTTTAAGGTTGTTGGACTAAAGTAGCAGCAAAACTAAAGTAAAAGATAAACGAATAAATATTTCAATCTAGACTAATATTTTAATGAATTATCAGTCATGTATTTGTGCCACGTGGCAGCTACCTTAAAAACCTAACTTTTAATCGGTACGAGATAGAGAAAATCTTTAAATATAATAAATATTGACCTAATCAAAACACACAACTTTTGTATGAAACATTTTTTCATACAACATATAGTTTAGGCACAATTTCATTGCGAGTTTTATTTAGTTCGAAAGTACCAAGAACGTTTAATTTGTTTTTATTAAAATAAATACATTTACGGAAATATTCTGTTTATATTCCAAACTAATTGAATAAAATAATAAAATGAATATTTTGTGTATGAATTAGCAGTTTTTAAATTATTTATATTATTCAAAAATTTTAAACAAAATATTTAATTATTCAAATAAAATAGTTAAAATTTTCCTAGAATTTAAAATAAAATATACAAAATAATTCGTATAATAGAACTCGAGTACTACAAAATATAAAATTCTTAATGTGTATCATTTTCGTTAAAAATTACCAGTAAATTTTTAGAAGAAATTTATAGTTGTAGGTTCGTTGTCTAGTGAATGAATGAGAATGTATGTATATATGTAGATCAGTGATTCTCAACCTTTTTTTTGTCGCGGCACACTTTTAACGGTTTCATAATTTGACGGCACACAAAGAAAAAGATAAGTTTAAAAGTTGTTGACTTACCTATAATACACTGTGTAAAATAGTTTATGATAATAATTTTGAATGTAAAATAAAATAATATGTACTACAAAAACAACAGTACGTTTATTAAGGGATTAATTACAAGTTAATAATATGAATACTTTTAATGAGAAATTTGAGCTTGATGTTTTTTGATAATTTCATTTATATTTGGTCGTAAAAATGACAGTGATACTCTCATATCGTCTTCTACATTTAAGTGTCTCGATCTTTTTTTTCGTTATTATGTTGGTTAATACTTTACTATAGGGTGCATTCGTCTTGGACGCTCACACGCTTTGAGCGCTCACGCTTATAAGCACAAATTATTGGTGTTCATGTTGGCCTACGAACGCTTAGAATCGATCAGAAAATATCGTTCGTTTTGGACGTTGTGAGCGTTAGTTTGTATCAACATGGCGACGTTTTATTTCGTCGGAAGTAACAGAAATAGTATACGTTTTACCAGATCTGAATCATTTAAATCGATCGAAAATAATCTGGGTAAATAGTTAACCATTTTTACTGATTTGTCGACGATTTTAATTTTAAGTTCTTTAATAAATATGACAAAAGTTTGGTTAGCTTACGCTCACGTAGCATTCGTTTTGATCAATAGTAAGATTTGGCGCTCACGCTTTTGCTGCACTACCTCTGTGGAGTAAGCGTCTGTGAGCGCGAGATCTCCCTCATGAACTCAGCCGCAAGAGTGATTTATGACACTCACAGCGCCAAGTCGAACGCTGAAAACGACGATTGAGCGCGATTAAAGCGTGTGAGCGTCCAAGACGAATGCACCCTATATACATTTCTAAAATTTTGGCGGCACACAAAAGTGCCGTGGCACAGTGGTTGCGAATCACTGATGTAGATATTCAGGCTAAAATCATTTAACTCTATTCATAATATTAATTAAAAAATGATGAAATCAGAAAAATGATTTACTCATCTATTTAAAAAAAAAATTCAAACTATTTCACTATAAGTCAATTAAGCTTTTTATTTATATTTTAATCATGTGTTGATTAATTCTAATTAAAAAATTGGTGCATTCAAATTAGTAAACCTATTAAAAGTTATAATGTACAGAGAAATTCTAAAAAAATGACACATCTTAACATGTGTTTGTCTATAATAAAATTATCTTTTTTTTCCAAAAAAAGAATTTTATTTTTCTCAAAACCAACAATCGTATCTTTGAAAATCCATTTTTTTAAACTGTTATGGTTAATTATTAACTAAATTTTGGTATAGGTGTTCATAAAATGACCTAATTAGTTCATTTCCGCATATTTGCCCACCTGTCAACACGAGTACTCAAAAACGAAAAGATATAACGAGCTGAAATTCTGTGTGTGTGTTTTTAATCTAAAAAGTAACCTCAAGTTCGTGAATGAGCAAAATCGGATCGTGCATCTCCACGCTAGGAGAGAAAATATCCATCTTTGAAACCTTAAGAAAATAAAACTTGAGAAAAAATGTTGTTTTTCATTAAATTTCAAACTTTTGTCATGAACGCAGTATACACCGGGTATTTAAGCAATTAGATAGATAGATAAATACATCTTGGGGTCTAAAAAGTACTGCACTCCGACCTTATGGTCCATTGTGCTCCCCCTTCTACTTGAGTCTAACGAAATTCGCTTCTCCCATATGTTGTCAATAGCCAGGAGCTTGCTTATCAGGTCTGTCTGAAGGTTCATATATTCGGGGTGAGATGCACCGAATATTCTGTATCTACTGTAACCCAGAGGTTCGCAGTCAAAGATAATGTGGCTAGATGTTTCTTTCTCCTCGCCACACAATCTGCACATAATGGACCCGTTATGGAGTCCCATTGTGTGCAGATGCTTTCGCAGGGGATAATGCCCGGTATTGAATTCGGTAACCCTCCGCAGCTGCATCTTGTTCAGCTTCAGTGCATCGAGAGATAGCCTCTTGGTTGCACTCTGAAGCTGTATTTTCCCGAGCTTCTACCGCTGTACTTTTTCCCAGTGATCACGGTGTTTAGCATTTGACCACTCGTTGATCACCTGTTTAAGCAATAGGGAATATGCATGAAAATTTTTTTTCACTTGAATTGAAGCATGTTTACTTGACAAATATCAAGGTAAAATTACTTTTTAAATAACTTTAAAAATAAGAGAGATATGAATGATTGAAATTCCCGATTAGACAAAGAGGGTGATAGCCCTCTTGATATGTTATGTGACGTCATATTACACTTTCACCATTTAAAATACACGTAAAACTCCGTTTTTAGTATTTTTGCAAGAAAGAGACAGATAATAATCTTTAAAAGCTTATATCTTCCTTGATATTTGTCGGATTTTAATTTCGTTTTTAAATATTATTACAGTATTAACAGTATTTTCATATTCTGAAAATAAATGTGAACAAAAATTTTCATGCATATTCCCTATTAACTCAGTTGTTATTTTAACTAATTTTTTGTTTTTAACTTGGTTCAATTTTTCTGAACAGCATTGTAGAAACATATCCATGGTGATAATATTGTAGCACGTTTTTGTTCGTTTTTATTACTTATCTGAATTTGCAATGTATTGTAAATTGAATACTAAATACTTATAATCAAAATTTACATAAATTAATGTTTAGGTTAAATTTATACATTTAAAAAAATAAACACGATACGCAATCAACCTCTATATTCAAGGCAAAAAATTGTAAATATATATTATGCTTGTATTAACTACTTACCGGTTTTCCTTACCTAATAATTAAATATGTTTATAATATTTTTTTATTTCATTATCAATGTTAGGGTCAGACATGAGACTGAATCATTGAAAATAAATCCACCATAAAGAATCATACTCAAGGCAATAATTGGCGATTAGTCAAATATTTAAATTTTTTTTAATTAATTAAACTGCCCTCTATTGTTATACCATGTACAATCCCCTACAAAAAAATTGAACCAGAAAAACTATCAGAAGTTAAAAAAATCCAAACCGTTCCAAAGTCATAGCCGTTTTCTGATAGCTAGATTGCTATTATAGTTTATAGTTTCTATAGAAATACCAACGTAAACAAAATTTTGGAAATAACTATTTGGCATAATTTCCTCTATATAAGTATTCTCTTTATAATAACTCTCTATAAGAATTTTTCGAAGCACGGGCAACGAATGCTTATCAGGTAGTATAATATATTTATATATATATATATATATATATATACAATATTTTCAACCGATTTAAAGTTGGGTCTATACTTATAATAGACTTATATATATATATAGTCTATTATAAGTATAGACCCAACTTTAAATCGGTTGAAAATATTGATCTAAATATATAAATATATATATATATATATATATATATATATATATATATATATATATATATATATATATATATATATATATATATATATATATATAGTCTATTATAAGTATAGACCCAACTTTAAATCGGTTGAAAATATTGATCAGAGGAAAAATTTTTTACAAACAATGGCGCCAATCGCTAATTAAAAATCACTCGGAACTAGAGATACAGAATTGAATTAATTAAGATATTTTTATAATTTCGAGACGTCATAAATTCATGAAGAATTTACCACGTAGTGAGCGAAAAAAGTCACCACTAATTATTTTCAAAAGACTTCTGACTATTTCTCAATAGAGAGTTTTAAAGAATACAATTTAAAGATATTTTTGATAATTTTTTTTCACATAATTAAAAAAAAAGGAATGTAACAACTAACTGAGTTGATTGTTTGAGTACCCAGTGTATACTGAGTTGTTATATCAGTGATTGAATTGTTAACAATTTTGCGTATTCGAATTGATAACAATTCGCTTTCCGAGGAACATTTAATCACAAATTATGAGTAAACTATTGAGTTTATGCAAAAAGTTTTTCAAACAAAAGTTGTTTATTTTAAAAAGAAGAATTAATTTTTTGTTATTACATTTTTTTTCTAACTCATAATGTTTCAAAGATGTATATTTTTCAATCTGGCGGCAGGTATCACGTTCCGATTTTTCCCATTAACGAACTTGACCTTACTTTTTTGCTACAAAATTTCAGCTCGTATTTTCGTTTTTGAGTTATCATGTTCACAGACAGACAGACGGGCATGAGGAAATGGCCGAACTAGGCCATTTTATGAATACCTTTGTGAAGCATTTTTGTTAAGGATCAAGATTTTCAAGCGTTACAAAGTCTAGGGACTAAACTTAATATACCGTGTATATTTACATATACTGGATATAATAACAATAACAAATTGCTATTATTTTAAGTTACATAATTTTTCTTTGTAGTATTGTATACCAAATCTGTATCGCAGCTCAGTTAAGGTCATTTAATTAAATATTACTAACACGTATATACGATATTAATCTGACAAAAATTACCTATAAATAATTACCTAATATTAAATTAAATAATATCAACATAAATAAATTGATACTTAAATATCATTTTACAGAAGACGGTTATATATATATATATTTTATAAATATAGAATAATTATTGTACGAGTACACTAATTATAAGAATTAAACATAAATATAAGTACATATATGATATTATAAACAAAAGTTATTATAATTAAAATCATTTTTCTGAAAATTATTTGTCTGGACCTCAATTAAGTCTCTGTTAAATTAAATCCCATTAAAAATAAAAATTCAACAAGTATCCCAAGAAAAGCAGTTTTTCTTAGTAACTCTGTTTTAACAATACGTCTTCAAGGACACAGGAAAAATTTTCAATTAAAAGGAAAACCGATTTTTTTCAAACAAAATAAATGTTTTTTAAATTAAATTTGGATATGAAAAAATTAACTCATCCACTAGGTATCGAACCCTGGACCTTTGGATGTCTAGTCCATTGTACTTACATTAAGTAGGCTACAAACGCGGAACATTGTGCAGCAACATTGAACTCCGCCTACAAAATATTTTGCCTACACACGTGCAACAAAAATTGGAAACATTACTTTATTACTTTATTACTCTATTTTAAAAATCCAATCACTTGTCATCTTGTCTCTATCTATCTCATTTAATTTGTAGTTTATTTATCTACTAGTTTATTTGTATGTATCTACAGTTTTTTCAAGTTTGTTGTGTAACATTTTTTGTCACACATTTTTTGACAATCTATGTAATAGAACATAAAAAATATCAGGAAAACATAAAATTTCAGATAATATGTTGCAAATATCGCTACACACGAGCAACTTGTACAGCAATATTAAACTCCTCCCACAAAATATCAAATAATTTTGATTTTTATAGCAACCAGATCAAGGATATGTAATTTTGTTCTGCAACAGCTATACAGACTAGCAACCTACTACCGAACATTCATTTGCCCTTAAAATATTCCTGCACAGGTTGCACGTCTGTAGTCCCTATTACACTACGGATGATTCAGAGGAATGATTAAATTTTTTCATATCATTGATAGTATTACTTTGTAGTCAATATTAACACAATTTTATTTTACATTATTATTTGTGTATACTGTCAATAATATGAAAAAAAAAGATTCATTACTCAGAATCATCCATGGTGTAATCGTAAGCACATTGGACTAAAATTACAGAGGTTCAATGTTCGATATCTGGTGGATGCGTTAATTTTTACATTTCAATATTTAATATTAAACAAAAATTTATGACATGTTTGTCTATATAGTATACGCTAGTTCTTTCATACTGTGTTAAACGTAACCTTAATGGAAATTGACATTTGTCAATTGTATTGTAACGCATTAAGTATACACAAATAATAATGTAACAAAGTTGGTTTTTATTCTTTGGACTATTTGAAAAAAATCCTTATTAATATTTTTTTGTAATATAATGAAACATTTATTATATACATTTAATTAAATATGTCAGAAATATTTCTGGTATGCCATTAATTATCTTTATCTACACTTACTACGTAGAAAAATTAAGGATTTACAATATAAATTAAGTAGGTAGCCTTGATTTAGCGTGGAAAGTTCTAAAAAAACTTTTAAAAAAAATTATTATAATTGGTGATTTTTTTTTTTGCAATAAAAAAAAAAACTTGATTTTCTTGTTTTCATTACTTGAAATTATTTTCTATTTATTATTTGGATACAAATTTTTGTAGTTTTAAAACTTCTAAAATTCGCCACAACAGACTGCGCGTAAATACAAACCTTTCAATTATTTTCGACATACAATTGAGTTCATATTTTGCGTTAGTTTCTATTTTGAGATAATTTAAATAAAATAAAAATTTGTTTATGGTGCGCAGAAGATAGAAGCGCTTGAATAGCTTCTACGTCATAAATTTGGTTCAGATATGTTTTTATGAGTAAATTTTTGCGTAAACAGATTCACGAACTTATATTTCAAAATATTGTGCGTAGTAATAATTAGTATTATTATTTCATTTAAAATTTATTGATTAATTAATTAATTATTGTTTCAGTAACTTCTTGCCAATATTATTGTTCCATACAACAAACGACGGAAGAAATAGTTTATTCGTAACTCCAAAACAATTCCAATATGTGTTTGCGTAAGTTTAATTTATCATTTTTATTTAATGTATAGGCAATGATAATCGCATTAATATTTCAAAATTGCATGAAACTATTTATGAAATTAGTGAAGGTAAAATACTGGCCAGAAAAAAAACAGTCCACATTAGTTTCATTAGAACCTACATTTAAGTCCAATAGCACTTTCAGAAATTTGGACCCAATATTTTATTTAGATCTACATAAACCAATTTGAAATTTATTGAAATAACTAAAATCTGGACTCTTAAAACACTCGTAAAAAAGGATCAAGGATTCAACGATGTGCTCATCGATACTTTTCTTCTGAAGACTTCACATAAAATCTTCGCAAAGTTGAAAAAAAAACCTCATTTGTTATAAAAATCTGCAAGGTCCTTTCGCTTCCAAAAACTATGCCGAATTCTTCATTTCTATACCAAAAGGAATAATCAAAATTAATGTACTGTTTTCTAATTATAAATTTTTTTCGTAGCAACGAGAGTAGTGATTGGCGTCCAATTTTTTATGGCATGTCTGATCTCGTATATGTTGCGAGTAAATTTATCAGTGAACATTGTGGCTATGATCGTGCAAAAACCTCGACCACCAACAGAGACTGAATGTACTTTAGTTAATGGTACAAGCGGTTTAAATCCTGATGTAAGCTTATTGTACAATTTCCCTCAAAAATTTTTGTTAAATTGTTTCTTTTTACAATAGTTTGGTCCACGATACTTTTGGGATAATCAAATCCAAGGAATCATATTGGGTGCTTACTATTGGGGATACATTCCAACCTGTGTCCTTGGAGGATATCTAGCAGAAACATTTAGTGGCACTAAAGTGATCACGATTTCGATGTTCGTATCTGCAATATTAACTGCGCTTAGCCCGTACGCAGCGTCTCTACATTTTTCACTATTAATCTTAATTCGATTGCTGCTTGGAACGGCTGGGGTAAGCTATTTTTGCATTGGAAAATTTTTTATACAAACTTTTTAATTTTTTCTTGTTTTTCAGGGAGTTGTTTATCCATGTTTACATTCCATGTTAGCCAAATGGGTACCACCCAAAGAGAAAGGACGATTTATGACCGCATTGATGGGCGGTACATTTGGAACAGTAGTAACATGGTCTTGTGTTGGGTATATAATTGAATTTTATGGTTGGGTCTGGGCATTTTACATTCCAGCTGTAATAACAACTTTATGTGGACTAATGTGGTATTTCACGGTATTTGATACACCCGAATTACATACCAGAATTTCTAAAGAGGAACGAGAATATATTTTGAAGTCAATGGGAAGTAATATTAGTCATACTAAAGTGAGTATTGTAATTTGTAAAATTATCATATATCTGTTCGAAAAAATGTTCATCCTACAAAGGATTCCGGGCTTAGAACCTTGGATTATCATTCTGATTGAGGGGGGAGAAGATACATAGCTGCCATTAAATTTAATATAGTATGTAGTATATATATACTATTTAAATGGTTTTTTCTCATATTCCCACAAATCCGGCAATTTTTATATCCCGATTCCAAGGGAATATCAAATATTTCCTGTATAAAACTTGTTTTCTCGATTATAGTCCTATCATGGTAGTCGTATCGATAGATAGTGAAATTATAAGAAATAATCGTTGAAAAGGAGAAAAAAGTTTGGCGAAGACAGTGGATCAAAAAAACAAGAATTGGGCACTTCTCACTAAAAATAATAAACTTGCTGGTTTAAAATCGATAGTTTTTTTTCATGAACATGGCAACCTTTGATACTTTTCCAAAAACTAGGTATCGAAAATTATAATACCGAAACTCAGAAGATGCGATAGTATCAGCTATCCAGAAATATAGGAAGAAAAATGTCCCGATATTGGTCACAATATTATAACTGATTTTTTGCCTTATTCATTTGGTTTTCGAAATAAATACTTTGGATAAAAGTTGTTCATTATAAATATACTAACAACTTTTATTCAAAACATTTTCCCAAAAACCGAAAGAATAAGACACAAAATCAAATATAAAATTTTGAAAAATAAAACCAATAAAACAAACCCTATACAGCATTAGCGCCTCTATCGGAAAAAATCTATAATAAAATCGAACTATATTTGTGTGTAAAGAATCTAATTTATTGTCATAGTCTACTTTATCGACAGATAATACTATTAGTCAGTTTTTTGTTGCCCTATACTTTCTACTGGGTTTTTCAAACAAATACAATTCAAATATTTGAATACAATAAATTTATTTGCAAATATTATTAAATATTTGTCACTTGATTAATAATTTGTATAAATTAATGATAAATATTGGGAATTCAATAGAATACTATATATATATAATTAGCATACTATTGTCAAATTGAGGACGAATAGATCGATTTTAGAAATTTTTAATTGCAAGTTACATACACTCCCGTTCAATAAAATTGAACAGATCTGAATCGAATCAGTCTCTCACAATTTTGATTATTCTTGTAGTAAATG
This sequence comes from Nineta flava, assembly GCA_963920215.1. Classification (NCBI taxonomy): domain Eukaryota; kingdom Metazoa; phylum Arthropoda; class Insecta; order Neuroptera; family Chrysopidae; genus Nineta; species Nineta flava. The sequence continues at coordinate 83,732,170 of OY986043.1, read as the reverse complement.
TTTTTACAATACTTCCATTTCTTTTTTTACACTTAAAATATATACTACTTATCTTTGTTTATAAATGAATAATTATACAGAGAGTTACAAAAGTGAGGAGTTTTATGAAATGGAAGAAAATTAACATTTCAGTTCTGTTTTAATTTTATTGAACGGGAGTGTAATTAGTAATTTTCATGTTTTGTTAAGTGCTAAACTATTTTATAAATATTATTCTTTGACATCAAATGCTTAATTTTTATAAATTGTTTTTTTGTAAACTAGCTTCTATTTATATCCATAGTTAGTATGGTTACCTTTCGGTTATATTATACCAACGGAAGTGACATTTATGCCGACACGATTTCAGACGACATCTTTTAAACTATTCACCAAATCGTTAAATGAATACGATTTTCGTGTTCATTTGGCATTATATAGAAAATTTCATCCAAATAGGGATCAAAATTTTATTTCGATTTTTTAAAGGTATCTCTTAGAAAAAATAGAAAAAATCACAAACAATTTTTAGTCATCGATTTAAATAAAACTAAGTTTATATGTTAAATTGGACCCAAAAATCACAAAAATCCAGTTGGTGTGACGATTTAATGGATAGTTTCCGAGATATACCCAATTTATACGATTTTGAGGTAATTCTCTATTTCTTGATAATAATTAAAATATCTACTTAGTTTAAATTGCTATTTATATTTAAATACCGAATCTGACATATGTCGGTCAATTTATTGAAACACAAGCCGAATGTTTTCAAGGTTATTTGAAACGAATCATAAAGGACAAAGTGTTGACAATCTAGCATCAGCTTTTTGTATCTTTCACAGTCGTGATCGCCACCCTCAAAGCCTAAATATATTCAGTAGTCTAAATTCTTATCGATTTGTCAAATCATCTTGAAGGAAAAAATTATATCGTAAGATAGTTTTAGAACTATATATGTCAATCGAATATAACAAATTGTATTTACAAGTATGAAAAATTAAAAAAAAAAAACCTTGAATTTTCTTTATCAGATTAATAATCATTGGAGGTACTGAACCATATATAATATTTGTTTATTATTATTAAGTATATGTCATCGTTAATACGTATAATCAGCCATTCGTCTGAATGACTGGCAAAATCTTATCTGGCTGAATTAAAACCAAAATTTTAGACAATACCAAAATAATACAAAGATCGATTAGTTTATTAGTTTATTTTCCAAGAATTTATTACAAAACAATGTTTAAATGGAAATACAAATATTAATTTTGTGGTCGTCATCTCTTTTTGGCATTTTTTCCCAAATAAGTCGTTAAAAATTATTAAAATTACTCTAAAGTATGGATAGGTTCTTTTCTATCGTTAATGCCCAAAAACTCATGTAGTAACCCAAACCACGCTGACGCTAACATATTAGTAAAATATCCCGTGCAATTCCAGAAAGATAATTGAGAACCTCCAAAAATAAATGTAATAGTTTTTATGGGTTGAATTTGCCTGAGTTAAGTTGAACATTATGTAAATGACTGGTTTAATTCGGTCAGTAAGACAATTGTTGAATACTTTGAACGTTAATATCATTCATTCTTCTAATTGAACGTCAGTTTGCATAATGATTATATGTACGCCGTCATTCATCTGAATGTCGGATTATTCAAACTGACTTCGAGATATTTATGTGATCTTCTAATAGTTATTTCAGTGATTACATACAAACTATACAAGTCAATTACTTATTTACTTAATGTACATAATTATTTTATTCAGTATTGTAAATAATTATAACAATTTAGTCTGAATTTTTTTTAAAAAAAAAACCGCTTCGCGGTTGTATAATTTTATTTTTTATGAAATTTTCTGTCATAAAAAATTTATTATTATAATTATTTCATGTTTGATTCTACTAAATGGCATGTCATTTACGATTAATATCAAAATCATCAACGAATTATCTATAAAATATACACTACGTAAATTAAAATAGACCCAATCGCAACATTGTGATCACTGTCTTTGCACAGTATGCCATGATATGGTGTTACACTCACACGACGGACGACGGACAATAACGACGATTTATACATGCACGAGTAAGATGCAACTATATATAAATGTAGTTAGAGAGTGATAAGTATAATATAATAGTTATATAATATAATATAATAGTTATGTTATAATACAATACTGGTTGTTTAAGTGTGACAAAGTAAACCATATCATAGTACATTACATATAGACAGCGATAGATACACTATACAGTATTCCAGGTTGGGTGTATTTTAAAAAACAAGCTGCAATATTATTATCAAGCTTATATATTATTTTTCCATTATATTTTGAAAACTGGCGACAGCGCACAGTAAAAAAAATATATACACATACACTGCAGTGTGAACGTCATAACAAAACATAGTTTATGAATATTTTCCAAGTATATTATAATATTTCTAAGAAGGTTTAAGTAATTATTATTATTTCATAAATACTAATAATTAATTACAAAGTATTTATAACATTTAATTTATATTTAAAACAATATAATTAAGTAAAAAATTAATTATGACAAACACCACCTATGTACTGCAGCAGATGACCTAAATATACTTTCTTGTAGGTACGGCGTATTGGTCGCGCGTACAGAGGAGGTAAACCAGATACAACATCGAAATATTAATTAAAGTCAATTAAAAGTCATTTAAAAAATATATAAATTCTGCTCAATGTTTGTAGATCAAGGAAAGTTAAGTTAAAATGTCTTTTGTATGCAAATTTTTTTTAACACTTGCAGACTGTTTTTAAAGGCCGTACACTGTTTAGATATTCCTCTAGATATTTGGTTTATACAGTCTGAAGACTATCTTAGCTACCCCCTTTTAAAATACATGATCCCTTTTAAGGAATAGCTGGTACACTTGATTTGAATAGTTCAAAACCCAAAAGGAATTACAAAACAATTGATCTAAAAATCTTAGCATACTGTTGATTCTATAGTGCACTCTTGTTATTATTGTGCTTTTACAACTTCGATTAATTGCGCATAGGTAGAATCCATTTTAATTTTATTCGTATAAAATTTATTTTTAACCCATCAAAGACATGATTCTGATTTGTAGTCCAATAAACTTGTTTGTTTGTTACCCGGTATGCAATAAATCTAAAATTCACTATCTATACACTCATTTTAGTGTCTCTCACTCTTGTCATGTATTTCATATGTTAAATACATGCTATGTAGTAGTTCAGTAGTTAATGTAGTTCAGTTTTATCTATCCGATATAACTGACAGTTAAATCTAGTCGGAAGGTATGATGCCGACTGTTCAGATATTTTCCAAAGGAATAACTGCAGGTGTATAGACCCTTAGAATTAGTTTTGTCGCTGGATTAGAAAAAAAACAGGTTCGCAATCCGGCTATATAAAGATGAATTATAAATTATTTAATATATATTTTTGAATATAGCTACAGGGTTTCTATCTCTAGAAAAAAACCGAAATCGGTACCATTTAAAGGAAAAATTAAAAAGCCTTAAATTTTGTTTCAAATTAATTTTTTATATTTGCGGAAAGCAGAAGGGAAGCCAAGTTAACAATCACAGTTAATTAAATAACGAACTTGAATGTTTGCAACCTTGTTGATAATTATAATATTTTGAAATAATTGATTGAAAATTGCATTTGAAAAATCAGAGAAAATCGACTTGTCAATGGATAATAAAAAAAATTAATTATAATTATTTTGTACTATATGAGATAAAAATTTCCTGATATTCATAATAATTGAAGTCTTGGATAATTAACTTTTATTGAAATCAAACAAATGGCATTGGTCATGATCAGTCCTGAGTAAACTATATAAGTATATCTAACTAACTTGGTTTTTTGCCAGGACATTTGACAGATGCTACGAAAATTAGACTGTGACGCCATTTTGTTAAGTAAGTGCTGCCAGATTAGAAGATTTTCCCCTAAATTTAGTGGATTTAATAAAGTCTTGTAAAAAATCTAGATGATTAGGATTCAGAAAACAGAATATTTATATTCGATATATGATGGCATGCATTATTTCATGTGACCCATTAAATTTAGGGAAAGTCCCTCAATTTGGCAACACTGCTGATAAGTTAGTAAGTGTGTCTTCAGAGAAGCACACCGAACTTGATGCTCAGAAGTAAATTTACTGACTTAGTTTACTAAGGAATAGGTTGCTCCAAAAACGACCAATTAATATAACAATATTGTTTCTTTGGCGATACGAAAAATCATCGATTGTCTAAACTAAACACAGCTTATATGTACGGAGTAGAATGCTCTCCTTGAATATGAGAAGATTTGCAAACAAAATTTCGAATTACATAATTTATAATTTTTGTTTTCAGCGAAGAGCACCATACGAAAGTATTATAAAATCAGTACCATTTTGGGCACTCGTTACACTGCATGTAGGAAATTCATGGGGTTTATATTTCATGTTAACAGTGGGTCCAAAATTCTTATCTGAAGTATTAGGATTTAATTTACGTAGTTCTGGTGTTTTATCAAGTTTACCGTCTACAGCACGATTTGTATGTGCCTTCATTTTTGGATACTTTGGTGATATACTCCGTCAACGTGAAATTATGCAAACAACGGTTATACGCAAAACGTTTTGTCTATTTTGTAAGTCTATTACAACCATACTGTTTTAGATGTATTTTATTGGTCTATTTTTTTCTTCTAGCACATATAATTCCTGGATTTTTATTACTTGGTCTCCTATTCACTGGCTGTGATCATAACTGGGCTGTGGCCTTGTTGACAATATCACAAGGTTTTAATGGTGCGTCGACAGTCACGAACTTACAAAATGCACAAGATATTGCACCGAATTTTGCTGGATCTCTATATGGCTTTATGAATTCGTTTGGAAGTATTGCAGGGATTTTAACACCAATGATTACTGGACAAATTACTAAGCACAACGTAAGTTTAACCAAACATAACGTAAAACTTATTTTTTGTGATCCGTACTTCGAAAATCAAAACAGTTGCAGAACGAAACACCGACGTATTCTGCCGCAGACGTTGGTCTCAGAGACTATTGGAAAATTTGGCTAAGTTGTAATGGGTAGTTATCCCACTGGCGTCTAAATAACTGGACAGAGTACTCCATTTACTCCGTTTGTCAGATTTGAAGGAGTAATCAGCGCTGCTTCAACTATTCAAGGTACTAAATTTATCTTCCAGTGCGCCTGCGTGACGTTTATGTGTAACATGCATGCTAATGTATGTGTAGCTGTCAAATGTATTTCCACTACACACATAAAATCACGTAAGCGAACTGAAGCGAAATTTAGTACCTTGGCTAGTTGAGGCGACGTTGTCTACCCTCTCAATTTTGTACACTCATATACATTAAATGGTCATCAATATATGGCAGAACAGGCGTGTGTTCACATTTCCAATAATCGACATTCAAATAGTATATCTTCATAATAACACCTACATTTTATGGCTCTGGGGGCAGTAAAATTCTAATTCGTTTACTATATAAAGTATGAATTTAAACTCACGCCTGTGTTTAAAAGGAACATTTTTTGTCTTTAATTTTCCTTCTTTCTCTTACTGTTTTAAAGATGGATAGCTGTAGAACACATAAAATTTCAGAGCGATATCTTTTTGTTTTTGAAATAGACTAATTAGGTCAATTTCATCTATACCAAAAGTTTTTTCGATGATCGTTATTTTCAACCGTTACAAAGTCGGGACTAAACTTCATAAACTCTTGTATATATCATATACAACGAGTATAAAAAGAATAGACTTTATTGTGAACTTTGTAGAATTTTATGAATGTACTATATCTAGCACATACATGTCCTTCAAACCACACAATTTCAAAAATATCGAATTTTTTTTCCAACAAGACTTATCTAAATCTTACCTAACCTAAAACGTTATATTTTTTTAGAACGATATTCAAAGTTGGCACATAGTATTTGCAATTGGAGCAGCCGTTTACTTCGTTACCACAGCAGTATTTTTATTATTAGGTAGTGGAGTTGAACAAGAATGGAATAGAGAGGAAAAGCCGGAACCAAAAAAAGATGTTGAAGGAAAAGTGAATGATGCATTTACACATTGTTAATATTTATTTTAGTTTATAGATTAGAAAAATTTTAGTCGATATTTTAATGTTAATTTTTATCAATATAGAGAATTTTTTTTAAAAACTATTCAAACATTTAGAATCGCAATTGTTAACGATTAAAGTCATAAGTTTGAAATAATTTCGAAAAAACCGTCATTTTGGTTAACCAACAATCGAACACACCGCACAATTTAATCCGTGTACGCGTGGTATAACTTATTTTTTAAACGGCGCAAGATAGGTAAAATCAGTAAATGCTTAAATGTTTATCTTGTAATAAACAATTTTTGTTTGAAACTTTTTTCATACATCCCCTAGTTTTGGTGCAAATACGGAGTAAATTTTGTATTTACGCCGAGACATATTGGATAAATGAAAAAAAAATTCAAACAAAAGTTGTTTATACTTTTTATAATAACTCATAAAAACAAACAACTTTTGTTTAAAACTTTTTGTCATGCATCCAGTATTTCTGCCGTAAATACAAAATTTACGCCCCCTGTTAACACCGGAACTAGAAGATGTATGAAAAAAGTTTCAATCAAAAGTTGTTTGTTTTTATGAGATAAACATTTTTATTTATTTAAAGACTTTCCCTATTTTGCAACGTTAAAGGTAAGTTATACCACGCACGCACGGATGCATAGAATAAAAATATAATTATTGCAATATATTTACCCCCTTTACACTAAGCAACTTTTGTTTGAAACATTTTTTTCTAAAATACATATTAAAAAAATATTTAAACAAAATGTGTGGTAACTTTTCAAATAAACACACTATATAATAAACTATACTTGTGGAAATTTGAAAGTTTCACATTTTGTTAGGAAACGATAATTTCAAGTCAGTGTGCTTGTCAACGAACAGATAAAGCTTGTTAGATAACCAACATCTTCTTGTAATTATTTCGCACTTTCAACGCTAATATAAAAAAAATTTGAAAAGTATTACTAGGGCAGCTCAAATTGAACGTTTATTCATTCAATAATTTATTTTGAACGTTCATTCAATAATTTATTTTGAGATAATACCAGAGTACCTTTTTCTTGTATAAAGTACAAATATGTATATATTTTAAAACTTTCCAATATAAAAGATTGTGACTTAATCGTAAAATTGTGACCTCCACCCTTAAGACTGTACAAGATAAGAAAAAAAAATGTAAATATTTTAGTTTAAGAATTGCACTTTCGACGAATTATAAAAAGAAAAGAAAATAAAGATATTTTAAATCAATTTCAGTATAATTTTTATTTCCTCTCCAGATGTTTATCTCCGAATTATAAAAACTCGAAATAAGTACGTCTTGCGGAGCACCACTAGGAGGCATAAGAATATTTGCCCGGAATTGTAAGTGCAATTCGATTTTAAATTGAAAATTACAAAAAAATTACAAGATTTCGTCTCATATGATTCGTCAATATGCTCGGAATTATAGAAAATGAATATCAGAGAGATATTAGCTTCGAAAGAAATAAAACGAGTCAAACGTCTATGGATCATGTGTTTTCACGAAAAATCTACGGCACGGACTCGAACTGCGCCTTTCTTATTCCGTTTTCTTTTAAAATCCGGAGAATCCTTGAGTTATCCAGAAATCTGAAAGAAGTTAAATTATCAGAGCTTCCCTCCAGTTCTCAAATAAAGTTCCAGTTCTCCGTAAAGTTCTCAAATCAATTCCACGAATTATGAAATTATTACACTTGAATGCTGGTTTTCATTCATATAATGGTAATAATTAACTACGTGTTTTGTAACCTCGAATTTTGATTTTGAATATTTTAAACAATTTCTTATCTTATTTATAATTAATTTTATATATATAAAATATGATGTAGAAAATAGTATTAAAATATGTAACAAAATATGCAAAAATTTTTTATGAACTTTGTAAAAAGTATGGTACTATGGTCCAAATTCCACTTGTACTTACTAAACTACTGATAAATTAAAAATTTAAAGGTGATTAGTGTAGCAAAAGAATTAAATGCTTTGAGTCGAATTGTTACAAAGAAAAGAATCTAAGAATTGTAACAATATGGCAGACATTGATGGAAATATGATTTTAGCGAATGCGTTAAAAGAACAGGTAAAGAAAATTCGATTAATCTCTTGTTTTTCTTTTTTTATTATTGAAAACAAATGAATTTGACAATTGATAATTTACTATGGCGTAATCTGACATACATTGTTACCAACCACTATATATAAAATATTCTGGCGGTTATTTTAAAATATTCAACCGTTTTTAGGGTATTCAATATGTTTTTGGAATCGTGGGATATCCAGTTATTGAATTTGGTATGGCCGTACAAACTGCTGGTTTAAATTATGTTGGAATGCGAAATGAACAATCTGCATGCTATGCCGCTCAAGCGATTGGATATTTAACTGGAAAACCAGGTGTAGTTCTTGTAGTTTCTGGTCCAGGTTTACTTCATGTTTGTGCGGGTATGGCAAATGCTCAAATAAATTGCTGGCCGTTGTTAGTAATAGGTGGTTCATCGTCACAAGATCAAGAAGGAATTGGTGCTTTTCAAGAATGTAATCAAGTCGAATTATCAAGACCGTATTGTAAATATGCGGCTAGACCAGCTCGACCTCATTTAATTCCAATGCATGTAGAAAAAGCTGTACGATTAGCCACATACGGGCGCCCTGGTTGTGCATATATCGATATGCCTGGTAATTTACTCGCTGAACGGGTTCCTGTAGAAACTATAAAATCGTATTATCAAAGTCCTCTTTTAGAAAAAGTATGGCCAGCACCTTCAAGTATTGAGGCGGCTGTACAAGCACTTTGTTCTGCACAACGGCCTTTAGTAATAGTCGGAAAGGGTGCTGCTTATGCACGTGCGGAAAAAGAAGTTCGCGGACTAATTAGTTCAACTAATTTACCATTTTTACCAACTCCAATGGGAAAAGGAGTTGTTGATGACAATGCGCCACAATCAGTTGCATCAGTTCGAACATTAGTTTTGCAAAAAGCGGACGTTATACTTTTGTTAGGTGCACGCTTGAATTGGATGTTACATTTCGGGAGGGCACCACGTTTTGATCGAAACGTAAAAATTATTCAAGTTGATATTTGTGCTGAGGAATTAAATAATAGTGTGTTAAATCATGTATCAATCCAAGCCGATATTGGCCCCGCAGTAGATCAAATTACTAAAGGATTACAATCGCGAAAATTTGTATTAAATAATAATCATGTTTGGTGGAAAACTTTAAGCGAAAAACGTGATGTTAATAAAAAAACTGTTATGGTAAATATTTGTATATTCAAAAAATTAATTTTTTCACTTATTGAATTCAAATTTCTAGCAAATGGCTTTAGATGTATCTGTTCCACTAAATTATTATGCAGCTTTTCATCACATTCAACAGATATTGCCCAAAGATGCAATAATAGTAAGTGAAGGAGCGAATACTATGGATATTGGTCGATCGATTCTTTTGAATACTTTACCCAGAAGCCGATTGGATGCTGGTACTTTTGGTACAATGGGGGTATGTATTTTATTTATAAAACAATCGAAAACTGTTTTGCATGATACTAATTTTTGTGTTAAGGTTGGTCTCGGTTTTGCAATTGCATCAGCATTATACTGTAAGCAATATGAACCAAATCGAAAAGTTATATGTGTCGAAGGAGATTCTGCATTTGGATTTTCTGGCATGGAACTTGAAACAATGGCTAGATATAAATTACCTATAATAATAATTATAATAAATAATAATGGAATTTATGGTGGCGTGGATGAAGAACTTTTTAAGGATTTACAAAATTCTGGAGAAGATGTTGCTAAAGTGTAAGTTAATTTCAAAAGTGAATTAAATTTTGGTTTATTAATCGTATTTTTTTTAGAATTGCCCCAAACCTGTTAACAACGAATACACGCTATGAAAAAATGATGGAATTATTTAATAAATCTGGATATTTTTGTCAAACTGTTCCGGAAATACAAAGTGCTTTAAAAGAAGCACTTAAAGTGACTGATCATCCTACAATTATTAATATTATGATTAATCCAAGTGCCGATAGAAAACCACAAACATTTAGTTGGTTAACTGAATCCAAATTATAAGAATATTTTAAATTGTTTATAAACCAAAGATTTTTTTATGGTGCCTTATGGTTATACGGCGGTAATTGCAGAAATGCATGCGATATTTAATTGTGGTAATTTGAGCATTTGGTGCACAGCTGTCGCGATTAGCGGCAAAAATGTGCGACAATTAGGGATCGATTTGAAACTCATAATACTGTTATTAAATACAGCATGCGTTTCTGAAATTGTCGCCTTGTTTTTTTTATTGTTAAATATTTTCCGTACAATTTTATATATTATTTTTTTGTGGAGGTGTTTTTTTATATATTTTTTAATCAACAAATAAAATTTTCGTTTAAATAATTTTATTCGTACACTAAAAATTAGTCTTATTTTATGTATATTATGTAATTATTATCGGACCCCAATAGCTGGAATTTAAATTAACCTTTTAAACTGAGCAATTAACCTTTTAAACTAAAATCAAGTTAGTATTTCTTTACAAACATTTTCAAATACAATTTGTTACCGTTTTTACAGATTATAGTAAAGATCCATCAATTTCAATTAATTCCAATAACTCAACAATTCCGTATTTCTGCAAACGAAAAAAACGGGTACATACAAATATAAAATTTTTGAAAGGTAATGCCACTGACCTCCATCCGTTTAATAGATGGTGGAGGTCAGTGCTTAAACATTTAATAATCCATTGATTTCACTAATTTCTTGTCGAATATCTTCAATTAAGGCATTCTTAACTGATAAAATGTCTACATTTTGACAATGTTTTTTGGTACTTTTATGACATTTGATAATAAGGATACAAAAATAAACAAAATAAATACTCAACCTTAAAAAGTTATTATTTGACATATCAACATGAAGTGCTGACATCTGTTATTCAATGATAAAATTTGTTAAAAAAACGCTTACATGTTAAATTTCATTTATGCTATGTAAACTTAATTCTTATTTTGTTTTTTTTGTTAGTTACATCATTTGACCACCAGAGGCGTAATGCTTAGCAAGTTTCGCGTATATATGGACATGTTACAAATGAATGTTCATGGTGAAGATGTGAGATGAATTTATCAATATCATTTTTTCGTTGGATGAAAGTATTAAGAATTTCCTTGTGAGTTCTAGAATTGATTCCCTGATAAATTGCCAGAAAAATATAACTTTATATTCAGTCGGGTAATAAAAGGAAATACAACATTCAATTCAAATAAAACTTATGTATATTTTTGTATAGTATGCCTACATGTATTTTTTCAATCCAACAATAATTTTCAAAAAACACAATCACTTCATTATTTAAAGAACGTAACAATCACATGACAATAATAATAATAATTACTACATTTAAAAAAAAATATCAGTTTATTTTTTTACAAAAACGTAAACACTTGATGGAAAAAAATAAATATAACAAAAATAGCATTAACAATTGTTTGGGGGAGGTTAGAGCAGAGGTAATAAATTAAGTTGTAGGGCAAAAAACAACATTTACAAAAGTTAGTCTAAGAGATGTAAGGATTAAAACCTACGTCACTTTCACAAGATTTGAGAATTTTAACAAAAACAATCCTTAATCTTAGCCACAAATTAAATTTCAAACGGTTTTTCTTTATAAAAAATGCCAAACGGTATCGTAAGTTGTTCTTTGTAAAACTATAAACCTCACAGACCTATATGGAGATCAGTGATAAAACTACGAAACACTTTTTCGAAAATCAAATGAATTCGGCATATATCGGAAATGACGAATGGATTTCGGAAAAAATTTTCTGAGCATTGTTTTAATATGAAGTTGAAACAAATTATATGTGAGTACATCCTTTGTTAGAGAAGAATTGGTCGTTGTTAGCATGAAGAATAGATATATTAGGAGAGCGAACGTAATGTTAAAAAAACGGTCAAGAATTGGTGTAACTATCTTTTATCAGTAGGGGTCACTGGTCTCAGTGCCGTACGGAATTTAAATGTTTAAATGTAGGCGCCAAGAAATCACTTTCATTCAGTTAATAAGAAGTCTTAGTTTTATAGATAATAAAAAATTGTTTTCGATTATCAAGTAATAATTAAATAAATATTAATAATAGAGAATTCTTAATAATCTGCAATAAATTAAAAGATGAAGAATCATAGTGATAATTGCAATTAATAATTACAAATATATGTTTACAATACTAACATATATTAGATAAAGAAAGAAGATGACAACCGGTAATTACAGACCATATTCCTTTCGTAAATGCAGACACGCATTCCTAACCTTAAACAACCTTCCACTCATAGATATATAACAGTATATCTATGCTTTCCTTGTACAACATCGTCCCATTTTTTCACATTTATAAAATTAAACAATTTTTATACTTACAATTTTTATTTGTAAGATGTGATAACCGTTGATTTTAATATGTAATAATAATAATAATTCCGTACGGGCAGATTCGCACTGCTGCTAGTGGCGAAAATAATAACTATGATCTCTACACGTTTTTGAGGACACAAAAACAGACGAATTTCCTATGTCGTTCAATCTCCTAATATATCTATTCTTCATGGTTGTTAGTAACAGTGGATAGAAAAGCTGTCTGACATTTGGTTTTTGGTGAATCATAAGGTAATTTTGACAAATATCCTAACCTGACAAAAATGACGTAAGTTTTTGTCTTGCCATCTCTTAAGACTGTGTATCAAATACCAAAAACTTAATTTTTTGTAAATTTTTTTTTTTTACTTCACGAATAGAATTAGCTAATATATGTGATTTTAGCTTGTATTCCATTCAAAAGTTTTTTTTTCTTTCTTAAAAATTGCCTCAAAATATTAATTATAATAATTCTTAATTATATCGTTACCTTAAAATTAATTTATAATTAAAAAGTTCCTTTCTTTTTTAAATATTATTAAAAATAGTTGGAAATTATAATTTGAGGACCATGAAAAGTGTGGATTACTTATTCTTTGTAAATGAAAACGACAAAGTAACTCAAAATGAGACTTTCGGTTATATTACAAGTATGTATGTCTATAGATTTAAAAAAAGTGGTCCACCGTATATTTGAGCTGTTTTATAAAATCACAGATATCCTTGTGAAACCTAGATTTGTTGTTTCCCATTTAGACTTCCCTATATCTGACTCTCTGATTACGACGAGACTACACATCGCTGCGGGGAGCTGAATGTTGGGTGGAATAATATTGTAATGATGTAGTACGTAAAGTTTTTTTACCGATGTCAACCATCGTGTCGAATAGTTTCATGACAGCCATGAGTATCAAAATCTCTGTTTTGCCACCAAAGCATACATTTCAGAACTGAGTGAAGATTTTCCCGAACACTTCAGTCCGATAACTCTAAGATAGCTTACATTTTCTAGAATAGTTGGAATTTTTCATTTAAAATTTCACGGCAGTAATAATTTTCTGACTGTTTTCTTGGAATATGAAATCCAAGTGAAAATCGTTTTCGCATCATTAGATTCCGACAACTAAACGCGAGATTTATGCTGCATTGCTATACGATATCCACTCTCCGTTTTGAATCAACTCGTTGACAAGCTTGATCAAGCCATCGGTGAAGAAAACGATACACATCAACTCTATTCGTTTCCGACGTGTAGCTGTATCTCTTCGAAATTACAATAAAGAAAGAACAGCAAATCAAGTAGATTTTGTATAGATATCTGTGAGAAGACATATCACGTAGTAGTCAAAATTTTCAAGTACATGCCTTCAAGTTATAGATATTTCATTTATTCAAAACTTTCAGCTTAAAAAATTTATCAAAATTCGATTTCATTTCATTATGAAAATTTATTTCGTTAGTACCGGGGAACAAAAAACCTTAAATTTGAGAAAAAAACAGGAAACTATACAAGATTTTATATGGGGAGTGAATTGAAATTGCAGATTATACAATGTAACGTTTTTTGTAACGATCGGCTACGAGAGAGTCGGCAATCATCGGCATTGTTAAGATAGGAGATATCCATTCGTGTTTGTCAACCAATCACATTGCTCACTATAAATACGACATTAGCGTTTATGTTTCCATCCTATCTGAGCCCCGGACTCAAACCTTTTTTATTTTTAACAGAAAGCATCAAAATAAGATGGGACCCATTTCTTTGTATTAAATTAACCAAATGAAAAAATGTTTTTCTCAAACTTAACACCATTTCGAAATAGAGCTACATAGTTTGGTGTCATTTGTGTTTATTACACTGACTTCTGTTATTTAGAGGTCAGTGGTTTGTTAACAGACAATCATAATTAAATATTCAAAGAATACCACCATCTATTTTCATAAATATGTTACGTCTATAGTATATATCTAAAAAACTTAAGTCTGTTTTTTTATTTTTTGAGATTTCTTTGTTTTGTCTATTTATAATTCTCTTTTTTCTGAGGAGCGTATCTATGGAATATGTTTTGTTTTCCTTTTGTAATACTACTCTAAAGTATTAGAAAAATTATTAGATTAAAAAACTCTTTACATGCGTAAGAAAATTACAAAACTATTCATCAGTTTTATGAAGAAACAGCTATTAGTGAAGACACAAACCATTTGTAATTGACAACCAATGCTATCTGTTGTTTAAAGATACAATTGAATGTCATTTGTTTTTGTTTTCAGTCTTGTAATTAATATTGCTTTGGAAAAGTCAGTTTTTCAAGTTTTTTCTGTGTGTTCTAAAATAACTTTTCTCGGTAAGCTCTTTTTCTATATAAAACTGATGAATTCATTTGTTTCTATAAAATTCAAGCCACCTGGATTGATTTGTTTTACTATTGTATGAACCCTATTTAAAAATCAATTAAAAAAAACAAATCAAATTAACAACTGATGGTTTTTTTGAATTAAAGCCGTTTTTTTTTTTATTTACGTTTTTTAATAAATATATTTTTTTTATATTGCACAAACCGGCCAACGACGATAATTAACGAACGCTACCTCGTAATAATTAAATTTTTTTGTTTAAAACTATTATATATTGTAAATTAATTACTAATTTCAAAAAAATATTTATTAACCTTATATTTTACATAATGAACAACATTTTTTTTTTGCAAATTGCCGCCATATTGTTTTAGAAAGATGGCGAATTTTATCATATATCTATAAATGTTCTTTTTTTAAATATAGTTTTTAATTATTCTCGTATTCCTGCTTTCAATTACATTGGATTTGTTTTTGAGTAGGTAATTAAATATAGTTTTTTTTTTTTGGTAAGTATAAGAATAATGATAAAAATGTACACATCAGTTCGAAAAAAATTGATCCATCTACACAGTGTTTTTTTTCCAAACTGAGCCTTAATTTTTGTTAATAATAATAATATTAATTAATGAATCTTAATATGTAAGGTTTTTTTTTGTTTTTTATCTAAAAATGGACATCTTAAATAATTGAGAATGCTTTTAATTAACTAGTGTTTTTATCATATCGAGCAATCTGGTTTTGTTTCGCTTGTGAAATTGTCTTTTAGAAAATTCATGTTGCGAATTATTGTTGTTGTATATTACATTTTCGTTTTCTAGATGTTTTATTTTTTTACACATAATTTTTTTTTGTTCGATCAAAGATAGGCAAACAAATTTTTGATGCTGAAATTAAACTTAATTCGTTTCAGTAGGTAGTTTAAATTAACTATTCATAACTTTCAGGAATGATATTTTGGAAATGAATCTTACGTTTTAATTGAATGTGAGAACATCAATTGCAAAGCTTTTGAAAAATTAGCCCCATACAGCATATATAAAAGTAAAAATTTTATCTCCCTCAATTCGAATATTTCTGATAAAAAGGATAACTGCCGAAAACTGTAGTTTCCTACTGATTTCAATTCCATGAGAGTTTATTGGTTGATTGCGAAGTGACGAGTAATTTTTTGTGTGCCCAGATTTTTCCAGATCACTCCAAAGTAACCATTAAAATTCTGGACATTATCTATAAATAACCTGGTTATGGGTTTATTGGCTTCAAACAATGTTACAAAAAAGTAGATTCGCTGGGTCAAATGTCATGGAAGTTGGTCTTTTTCATTTAAGAATAGAACAGAAATATTTTTGCTGATTTTAAGCGATGAACTTTACGATTGTTAACATTTTTGGAGAGGATCTTCATCATCTATAGAGAGGCATCATCTATAATTATGATTGAAAAATATCTCTGAAGGAACAATTGACCTATTGGACTCAGGAGCATATAAAACTCACAACCCTCAACAGAGCTTGTTTTGACACGTTCGTAGAGGCCCTATTCTCGGAGGTAATGGATTAATATACATATATATTCCTGAAGGTTTTAGAACGATTTCATTTAGTTTATGTTTCTATAGAAATTTCTAATTATTGAAAATGGTTTTTAGATCAATTTTAGTTTAGAATATATAGCGAAATTTTTTTTAGAAAAATTTTGCCTATCGTTAATTTTTCAAACATTTAACTTAATAATTACATAACAAAGGTCCTTAAAATATATCACTAAAAACATTTAATCATAAGTTTTTTTTTTTTTTTTTTTGGTTTGGTTTAAACTTTTGGTTTTGGTGTCTTTAAAAATCATATCAATATTCACTTTTTAAAAGCGAATTTATTTATTTTTTTTATGTCATAAAACTGATTTATACTATAAATTGCACTTATTAAAAATTTCTATTATTGCAAAATCGATCATGTTTTTCATGTTTTGCGTGATAAAATTACTACCTACTAATTTTCCTACAAAATTTTCTCCTATATATGAAAACAAAATTCATTTCTATATTTTCAAGAAATAAACATGTTTATTAGATTATGTACTTCACTAAATCAAATCACTATTTTCCAGAGAAAACATGACGAGTTTACAATAAAGTTTTTTTCTTTTTTTTTTTTTTGCAACACAGTTTAAGAGATTTTCACCCAAAAAACATTTTTGGGTGGGAAACTTACATAGATAATATTAATTTGGGACTCAAATACACTTTTTAATTGATCGAATTTACACTGTTTATATTTTGAGTTTATAATTATTAGAGTTTGTCAAAAAATTATTTAAACTTGAATTTGGAAAAAAGTTTTCCTTAATTGAAATTCATTGTTTTACAGGCAACGTTTGAAGTATTTTTCTTATTTTTTTTAAACTAGGTTTTTGTTTTTTTCGGCTATACTATTTTAGTATACAAATTAGACTAGATATTTTTAATTACTTAACGCTAGCAAATTTAAATTAAGATATTTCGGGATTAAATTTTTATCAAAATGTTTGACTATATGAATGTAGTCCAGGAATTTTTGAGTTAAAATCTTCGAAAAAAAACTTAATTAAGAAGGCTATCTACAAGCAAAAATGGTTTAAGGTCCTTGAAACTCTTACGAACTGAGTTTCTTTTGAAATTTGAGTGAAATTCACTCTACAAACTATTTGATCATTAATAGGAATATCTGATTTATGTGTATATTTTTGTAGATTTCTGAAAAACTATCGAGTGAATTTTTTTGAAACTTAGGTACAGGATAAATTTAAGTTTTTCATTTATATGTGATCATTTTTATAGTGGGATATCCTAATGTTAAACTCATTTAACACGACCTTCTTTGTGGATTGAAATTGTAGATTGAATTTTATTTCAAAAACCTAGAGTTCTCATTAATTATCATTTGATAATATAATATTTAGCTTGTTCATAGTCAAGACTATTTTCAAATTGTTTTTTTTTTTTTTTTTTTTTGTAAACTAGCGTCTATTTATTTCCATTGTTAGTATGGTTGCCTTTCGGTTATATTATACCAACGGAAACGACTAGCGTTTACTTACTTTGACATTTAAGTAATATGTCTGAACACTGATACCATTTTTTGTTTTTGACATCAAATGCTTGATATGAAAAATCATACACATCTAGGGATGGGGATCGAACCCACGACCTCTGGCATTCTAGACAAATGCTCTATCAACTGAGCTACCTTAGATGTTATAACATCTAAAGTAGCTTAGTTGGTAGAGCATTTGTCTAGAATGCCAGAGGTCGTAGGTTCGATCCCCATCCCTAGATGTGTATGATTTTTCATATCAAGCATTTGATGTCAAAAAATGGTAGTCAAGACTACGAAACAAACAATTTTTCCTGAACTAACGGAAATTAGACGAATCTCTTTCAACCCCAAATCTGGAGAGTATTGGGCGTAAGAAGATTTTACTTAAGAGATCTCCTGGCTTTTCCTTAATTTCCGTGTTTGTCTGTAACAAAATGTTGACAAGACTGGGAATATACTGGAAAGAAGACTTCCAAACTGAAGATGTCTTCCAAGACATCTTCCAACGCTCTAGATTGTCTTAATGAGAGATAACACACTATTGTCTGTTTTCTGCAAAACCGTAGATTTGACCGTTTTACAAAAGCAGATCATAGGACGCAGATTTGGAACCTTAATTTCTTTTTCAAGAAGATTAAAAAACATTCTTAAATTTGCTGGACTATATTTAATACCGAAATTTCTTAATTTTGTTTCTTAAAATTTTGAAATATTTTATATCATTAAATGGTTTTTTTGCTGCACTGTTCCATACAGTGTAACCATACAGTTAGTTCATGGCAGTTCTTCGACTTTGGGTAAGAATTTGGACATCCATTTTTATGGTATAACTGAAGAATTCTTTTTTTATGGAAATTATCAAATAATTTTTTAACAGTTTTTTTTTATTCCATTGTATAAAATATATAGTCAGAAATCATTTTTCCGCAAAATAAAACAAGTTTTTTTTAAAGACAATTCATTTGTCGTATTTTGTTTTAGCGAATTTCCTCTAAATAAAGGAAATAGAGCTATCTGAAGCCACTCTATGGGTCAAAGCTTTAAGCCGATTAAAATAAAATTTGGTATGTGAGATGCTTTTAGTGTTTGAAAGGTTTAGCGTGTTAATGGGTAAAGTCGGACCAAGGTAAAAGGGGGTTTAGAGTGAAGAGGAAATTATCTTAATATTGGAAAAATCGAAAAATATATAAGATGTAAAGTTATAGAAAATTAATATTACTACAATTTGGTTTCTTATCATTTTTTCTGTCTGTTTTAGAAAAAATGATCAGGTAATGAATTGTTGTAAAGTTGATTTTCTACAACTTTGCTATTTATACATTTTTCGATTTTTTTAAATATGAAGAGAGATATTGTATCTTTTATGTTTTCTTCTTTCTCTATGCGCCCCCTTTCCCATGACCGATTCTACACATTAACGAATTTCTCCTTTCAAATATCAAAAGCATATCAGATACGATATTCTATGTTTATCGGATTGAAATTGTGTCCGCTAGAAAGTCTACAAATACATGGAAAATATATTTATAGATACATATGAAACTGTAGCAACTCTAGCGGTCCCCGGTTTTCATTTCATCGTAATGAAATTGATTCTACGTATTTATTCCGAGGAAATTCGCTAAGTGGACGCAGTTCCTGCGTACCGAATTTACTTTTAGAACATTTTCGAATATTTTGAACATAATTTATTTTCGTTTTCTTAAATTAAAACAATTTTTTTAATTGAAAAATTTCATTAATAGTGTAAAATATTTCATTACAAAAATAGTTTTAAAATGTTTATTTTTAATCTTCCATTTTTAATCTCGTCTAAAATTCTCTTTCAAGCAATTTTGGGATCATTGGTTTTTTTTTTTAATATATGGTTTCATTTTTTATACGAAAGAAAAAGATTTCAACAGAACTGTTTCGTTTTTTTTTTATGCTTATAACTAGATTAATACGATTTTGGATATAAATTTTTATAAAACATTTCGATTTGAAACATATAGAGGGTTTGTTGTTTTTTCAACCGTTCTCGCTGTTTTTTTTTTTAAATTTTCCATGAACACATTCTGTCTATGTACAATGTGTCCCAGGATTGACTGATTATATAAGAACAACAAAGTTTCGTGAACAATTTTTCCTAAGTAATTTGGCGTTGGTAAAATATTTACCGTACCTACAATTTTTTTTTTCTGGATATGAAGCTCAATCAATCCAGGGATACACTTTAAATATGTCATAAAGAAATTTCTAAGTAATACTGTTACTTAGAAATTTCGAGCAGAATTTTTGGTGTTTTAAATACTTTGAAAACATTGCTCTTGTTTTTTATATTTTATTCGTCGGATGATCGGCTAATGTTAATTTAACAAGGGTCACTTCTGTTGTCCGTCAGGCAGCGTTCGTAGCCGCTTGACATTGAACTACTGGTACAGTTTGACATCCCATAGTTGTGACTGTATTACTATTTACAACAATTGCACCCACTCCGCAAGCTTTCAGCTCGGTAAAGATTTCTGTAAAGAAACCAGGTTCAGCGTTTATCCGTAGCATGTTGGATGATAAACGATTTACAATATCTAAACAACGATCCCAAAATTTCTCCTTGGAATCTTCAACTAAAAATGGTTTTAATGGGTATGATATTTCATTGCCCATATATGAATATGATAGGTATAAGCATGTTAGTACAACTGCTTGTAAATCTTGTTCCGAATCGATGTCATCTTCAACGAGTTCACGTACTAACATGTAGACGAAGACCACATTGGCTGGATTGATGAAGGCTACATCCTGGAACATAAAAGAAAATTCGATATTAGATTAATGGTAAGTATACGGTTTTGAAATTATCTTATTTTAAGTCTGAACAAAAAAGAATTATTGGAAATTGTTTAATACAGTTTCATTCGTCGATACTTTTGGAATAATTCGAGGTCTCAGCAATCCTACCAAGTCTCAGAAGCCCAAAGCTTCGGCAAACTCTTCTACCCCGGATTATTTTAAGAAGTGCAGAATCTAGAGAAGATCTACGGATGCTATTATCTTTAATCCCAATTTCTTAGGAGGAGTCTTGGAGAGTTTGCAATCTGCTTTTCAATTTTGGCTTTCTTAAAGTATTCTTTTTCTTTAAGTTGTACAGTTGATTCCTTGAGAAAATTTGCGCACAAATCGTAATCTATGATTTTTTCAAATTTCTTTTCCTGACAGATGTAATTTTCCAATCTATAGATGGATTATGGAGCAATAAATGGGTAAAATGGGGCTTACTAGAAGTCTTCCAAATTTCTCCCAAGACAATTGCCTGCTTCAATGCTATCTATAGACTAGAGCTAGACAGTCTTCCTGTTTGGAGATTGGACAACGTTTCTTTCAACCTGAATGCAAAATTAGGTTTGAATTCTCGAACTCCTAACTCTTGACTTCAAAGCAGATATTGGAAAGCTTTGAAGAGAAAGGAATATTAATGTCCCCTAATAAGGAGTATTGTTGCTTCTCTTCAGAAAGGTGGGTCACCATTTAATACTTGTTTGACGCCGTTCAATTATGATGTTTTCAATAGGCTCATGTTTTAGCTATTAATTTTAAATTTGGATACCATTAGGCGAAAAAATGAGGAACTTGAATGGTGTTGAAATAAATTTTCTTCCCTGTAACATTCTATATTCCATTGATTCCAGTAAATTATTTACAGACATCA
This sequence comes from Nineta flava, assembly GCA_963920215.1. Taxonomy (NCBI): domain Eukaryota; kingdom Metazoa; phylum Arthropoda; class Insecta; order Neuroptera; family Chrysopidae; genus Nineta; species Nineta flava. The sequence continues at coordinate 83,710,497 of OY986043.1, read as the reverse complement.
GGAATGAATATCACATGATAAAGGAATCAGGGAACGAAATGAGATAATAATCCCTTAACGATTAAATTATTATCTTCAATATTTTCTTGGTAGAAAAATATAATGAATTTTTTGTTTTCTTTAAGTAAAAAAAAAAAAAAACATATTACATTCCTAATTATGAATTGTGAGATATCCAACCGTCTCTCTTATTTGCGGCTAACCGAATACATGATGTCTGTTCTATGTAGATACCATAAGATAATTTAATTTCTAGTCATGTAGTATATATATATATATATATAATGAAGTAAATATCAGATTTACTGAAAGGAAATAGAAAATTTATATCAATTAACTTCTATAACCATATGGATATATATTAAAATATATATTCTCCGGAATTATTAAATTTATGTATGCTATTAAACGTGGATAAATTTTAATGATATGAATATATATGTGGAGATTTTTTTGCATGACCATAAAAATTCTAGTTTGGATATAAATTTAAAAGATATTGTTTGAGTTGTCCATCATTTTGCATAGTTATGCATTTTTATGTTTTTCTTGACTATTCTCGCTCTGAAATAATTTATGATTTCAAAAAACAAAAAGTTATAAAACACTCTTTTATTTAAATAAACGAGATATAGATATATATAATAATATAGATATAGATAAATAGATATATATTAAAAAGATATAAATAATGTAGTAAAAATTTGTAGAAGCGTGATGTGCTGTTTGTTAAAACTAAACTAGTAAACTCTTCAAATATAAATGTAACCAGACACAGTAAGTCACACTTTAATCATTAGCTATTTAATTATTTTTACCTTTTTAGTTCGTTAATGAATACATGCTTTAAGTAATTTTAGAAAGTCTCAATTTTCACATGTGGCCATTTCTTATATTGCAAACCAACACCATTCAAAAGTAACTTAGTATATCTAACATAGTAATTTGACAGGACATATTAAATGTATATAGTCGATACATGATGGCATGGATTATTTCATGACGAGCGGTCTAAGGCGTCTGCGCGCGCAGTATGCCTACTTGGAAACTGGGAGGTTATGGACTCGAATCCCTACATCGGCCGTTTGTCAATAGGGAGTATGCATGAAAATTTTTTTTCACTTGAATTGAAGCATGTTTACTTCACAAATATCAAGGTAAAATTACTTTTTAAATAACTTTAAAAATAAGCGAGATATGAATGATTGAAATTCCCGATTAGACAAAGAGGGTGATAGCCCTCTTGATATGTTATGTGACGTCATATTACACTTTCACCATTTAAAATACACGTAAAACTCAGTTTTTAGTATTTTTGCAAGAAAGAGACAGATAATAATCTTTAAAAGCTTATAGCTTCCTTGATATTTGTCGAATTTTAATTTCGTTTTAAAATATTATTACAGTATTAACAGTATTTTCATATTCTGAAAATAAATGTGAAAAAAAATTTTTATGCATATTCCCTATTATTAAGAGAAAAAAAAAGGGGCGATTAATTGACTGAACTGTCGGCGTATGGACAACTGCAGTTTCCTTCACGAACTCCAGATGAATATCGGCATAGTTTCTATCATAGTCGGCTGCAGCCGCATATCCTACCAATTCTTAATCTATACACAAAAATTCCTTCCACTTCAGTCACATTCTCACATCCTTAGGCATCACAATGGACCTTATGGTCGAAGTTTAGCCCGTCCAGGTCAGCTTCTACAATCTATCTATCTATCTAAGTGTGTTCTGACAGAAACACGCTGATCTTTGATGCTTAGGAACTGAGTTATTTAACTAGGGACTTAGTTGTTATAAACACGACCATTGTATCGATAAAGAAGGTTGGATATTATGTAAAAAAACTAGATTTAGAGTCAATAATAGTTTTAAAAAAAACTAGATTTGGTGTCAATTACCTAGCTTTTGTTTGTTTGTTTTGGATGTGTAGCGATCGATTGAATGACCTATAAATAATATAGGCCATATAAAAAGTTATAGTTTTATAAAACAATAAAAATCAGTTTTATTTATAGAAAGAATACAACAATTAAATAAAGTACTTAAATAGTCATTTTAATCAGATCTATCAACAAACAACAAACAATATGTCGCCTTCAAAACAATACGCGAGTGTCATGTAATACAGAGGTGGGCACAGACAGCTCGTCTGAGCCTTACGAGCTCTCCATAAGCTGGGTGAGAGTAAGTAAAGAAGGTATGTTTTGAAGCAAGACGGAACGATGTTTCAATACAGGTTGTCCTACCGATTATTGCCCAATAATTTATTCAATCAATTTAGAAATAGTTTTATAAAATATTTATTGTTTAAATAATATTTTTTACAGTATGGAGAGATACACCAAAAAACATAATAATAATAATAATAATAATAACAATAATGATAATGATAATAATAACAATAATAATAATAATAATCTGAACTTATCCAAGACTGCTTGCGATGTCTTCTCCATTATTAAATTCACTACTTTTATTTTTTTTGAAAAACAAATTATGCGAAAAATAATTTCCACTACTACAAATAGTACTTTTCACTTTTTCAATTCAAAGTAGACTAACTCGAAGAACTCAAATTCCCACTTTATGTAAAATTTAACTTAATTCATCAAATTCCCATGACACTATACTGAGCATACTCCATACGAAGAAAAAATAATTAAATCAGGTAAATAATTCTTTATTAGTTCTCGGATATGAATAGTAAAATATTTAGACAAATCATTTGGAATTTCCAAAACTTTAATTCTATTTAAATTATCCTTTGCAAAAATTTCCCTCTTTTATTACAATGGTCCAGCGGTAAACTTAAAGGTTCAAAAGATTTATATATATTTTTATTTTATTCATACACAAATATGATATATACTAAAAAGGTACATTTTATGACCCTAATTACCAGCCCAAAATTCCAGAGTATGTATTGAATGATTGTATGTATTATTTACTTTGTATAATAGTGACCATAAAAAAGATTTGGTATTATTATATTTTTTTCAGAAAATGTTTTAATTAAAAAAAGAAAATATTAATAATTGGTAGGTTACCCTGTATTAACTCTATCTCTCTTCCCTACCTCTCACTCAGAGCTTGGCCGAGTCATCTCCTGCCCACCTCTGATGTAATATATCATAACTGTAACATTAATCACTTTTAGACTGGCAGCAGAGACTGACACGTATGTAACAAGGTATGTGAATGTTTGGTGTATACCAATGAATTTACCGTGAAGTATATGTATACACAAAGATATTGCCAAAGAATCGTTGCGCAACGCGATTGGAATTTTCGATTTTGCTTCCCGAAGAATAGTTACTTTATCGAAAAACGATCATTGAAACTCATTCTGATATTGAAGTGTTATACAGTGTTTTTAAGATAATCAATTTTCAGAATCTGGCGTCACTAGTTTGTACTACAATGTTGCCAAACTTTTTTCCACTGATCATTAGTAGTTGTTATAACTGTGATTTTTGTGTATATTTTTTTTTTAATTTTCGCCGTCAACAGTCCAAGTGGCCGTGTGGTCTAAGGCGTTATGTCTGCGCAGTATGCCTACTTGGAAACTGGCAGGTTATGGGTTCGAATCCCGACATCGGCAGTTCGTCAATTATTAAGAAAAAAAAAGGGGGGCGGTTAATTGTCTAAACTGTCGGCGTATGGACAAGAACGAAGTAACCGGCTATGCTTGAGAAGGTTATCTGCAGTTTCCTTCACGAACTCCAGAAGACTATCGGCATAGTTCCTATCATAGTCGTCTGCAGCCGTATATCCTACCAATTTCTAGTCTATACTCAAAAATTCCTTCTACTCCACTTACATCCTCACATCCTTAGGCATCACAATGGACTTTATGATCGAAGTGTAGCTCGTCCAGGGCAGCCTCTACAATCTATCTAAGTGTGTGTGTTTCAAATGCCACAATAAATAAATTGACACATTCCTGTGCGGAATGTCCGGAAAAGTACCATTTAACATTTTGCACTTTTTCTTCTTTTGTGTAATAATAACCCATTGTTGTAATAATACCAATAAATAAAATACGCAAACACGTATTTTCCAAAAGCATCCACATAGTAATGATTGCATACTATCAAAACAATTAATAATATTTGTATTCAACAAAAAATCCCCACTCTCTAAAATTTATACAGACACATACAACACAACAGTAACAAAACAAACCTATACAGACCTTCTTCTAATACACATTGCTTAATGTATACATATGTACTCTCTCATACTCGTTGGAGATCTGCTATGCGAAGATGTAAACTAAACGTACGGTATACGTGTTGTCATGTACTTTAGGACTAATTCATTGTTATTTTATACACAATATTCAAGTGCCAGCTACCGGTTTAATAGATACAAATAGAATTAGTACACTAGGTCATAAACTAAGCACAAGCTATTATATTGTATAGCAAAAAAACAAACTTAAAAAAAATAACTGAAAATGTTTTTATATTATATGGAGGGTAGAGGTAAGGAGAATTCTCTTATAAGGAGACTTCATTGGTAAAAGTGTCCAAGTAAAAACGTTGGATTGTAGTGATGTATTTGAGATATTTTGTGCCTGTGAACAACATATCTCAAGATATAGAACAGAACCAGCGTCACTTCTTCCGTTAAAATTAGTGTTTGACTGTCCACTGCTAAGTGTCGTCACACTGCTTATGTGATAGTGTATACAGACTGTGTTGGAATGCTTTTCCAATAGACAATCAATGTTAAATATTATTTATTACTGGCAGGCCGTCTGGTTACTGTGCAGAGTCAGTCAGTACACATGTAATAAGTACACACTCACTCTTAAATGAGTCAGGACACACAGTACACACAGGCAATGAGTCAGTACATACTCTTAAATGACAAATAAACTACCATACGCATATGAGATGACTACATGTGTAATGACTGACTCCGCACAGTAACCACACGGCCTGCCAGTAATAAATAATATTTAACATTGATTCTGTATTGGAAATGCACTCCAACACAGTCTGTATATAAAATTTGTCTCCCAAACATTGTGCAATAGAGCAGGATGGAAAACAGTGTTACATCGATTGAGCGATCAGTCCAGTATTATATCAATGATTCTTTACATGCTGAAAATACACTCTGTGCGGATTCTCATAACGCCCCAAAAGAAGTATAACTTGTCAAAAAAACACATACAGCTTGTTTTTTAAAATACACCCAATCTGGAATACTGTATAGTGTATCTATCGCTGTCAGTATGCAGTGTACTATGATATGGTTTACTTTGTCACACTTAAACAATCAGTATTGTAGTAAAACATAAATAACTATTATATTATACTTATCACTCTCTAACTACAATCATTTATATATAGTTGCATCTTACTCGTACATATATACATCGTCGTTATTGTCCGTCATCCTTCGTATGAGTGTAACACCATATCATGGCATACTGTGCATAGACAGTGATAGATGCACTACACAATGTTGCTATTGGGTCTATTTTAATTTACGAAGTGTATACATCAGATAGTGTGCAATTACACACGTTCTAACATCCATTCATAACATCCGCGGAGCTCAGTTAGCAGAGCACTGATCTGGAATGCCAGAGTTCATGGGATCAACCACCAGCCAAGATGAGTAAGATTTATCATATCAAAACATTGTTGTCCAAATATTGTTAGATAATATCCAGATCTTTTTAACAATGGAGATACTTCTCCTTTATTTCTACACTCCATATTAATAATATTTAGAATGTAAATGTTTATAACCTAGATTTTTATTTACGCAAATACTACCACGAACTAGAATATATTTAAGTTATGAACTTATGGTGGTTGTACAAATGAAAGACGAACAAAAGGTGACGTGTGGTGTTATAAGTAATTCTACAAAACTAGGTGTATGAAATTAAAGAAAATAATATTGTGTTAATGAAGAAGACGTTTTTCCAATATTCATATCATACACCGTTGCACATATATAACTCTGGATTGAATTTTCTTTTTCCAATATAAGCAGAACGTTAATCAGAATTACAGCTGGGGCGTTGACAGTTTATCATTTTCACGTTCTATTTTTTAATTAAATTCGAATTAACCTTGTTATATTGGTGACAAATAACAAAAGTAATTATGATGAATTTATTACAAGCTTTTATTTAACTTCCCTTGTAGGTAAGGGATATGAAATACTCCTGGTACTTCCCAACAGTTTTGTACCTAGGAGCACATTCTAGAATATCGGTTGGGCGACTTACCCCATTTACGCCCCATTTAATTTACCATAGTTAAATTTAATCGATTTCGAAGAAATTCTTTTTTTAACTTTAATAAAATTGGTTCGTTTTATTAATATTTTAATTTTATTAATACGTTAATTATTCAATATTTTTTATTTGTCAAATATTTATTACCAAAATTTTGTTAATGCAGGTATTTTTATAGAAACTATAAACTATATTAAAGATCTAGTTGTGAGAAAACGATTATAATTTTGGAACGGTTTGGAATTTTTGAACTTCTAATAGTTTTTCTGGATTTGTAAGGAAAATTTACCTAGGGTCTTCTCTTATCATTATTTCTTCCAAATAATTTGGACAAACAAACACACATATATACAACATATTTTCCTTTTCTATATAGAGATATATAATTTAAGAATCTAAGGTTTGTAGAATTTAAAAAGGGAGAAAATGGTTAAAAGGAACAGGGTATTTATAATGAAATATAATTTAAAAAATTATGTCAAGTAGGTTTTAGTCCTTTGTCAAGTTTTTTTTCGGTATGCTTGAATCGATTAAAATAAAATATCAAGTTGTTGAATAAGCAGATTTTTAATTGAAATACGTTTTATTATATGTTGAAAAACATAAAATAATAATTAAGAAATATATACGAACGAAAAGTATACACGTTCTAGCATAGCACCTCAGTTGACAGAGCACTGATTTGGATGGAATGCGAGCGGGCTTGGGTCCAATCCCCATTCAAGATGTGTAAGATCATCAAAATAATGTTAAAAATGAGAAAAGTAACCACTAACTTTTGTTATTTTGATTTATTTGAAACATTATGGACTGTATTGAATGGAAATTTCATAAAAATTAATTTTTATAAAAATAAGTTAAATTAATTACATACACTACCGTTCATAAAAACTGAACTAGTAGGTCCAAACATTCTAAGCGTATATATTACTAAATATATGTATAATATTACGTGCATACTTAGAATGTTTCAACTGGTTCAATTTTTATGAACGAGATTGTACAAGGCAGAATAAGACCGAACTCAGTTAATTGCTAAAATATTCCGGATATGCTGACTTAATCGGTGAACTGTTAATTTTGGTTTTTAAACAAGCTCAAATATATAAAATATAATGTAGTGTATGCTACTATTTATTTTACTTCTCCACAAGCATAGTAAGTAAAATAAACAGTACGCGCAATGTTAAAAAATCCAGTAGGTATAAATCTGTTAAGTTAATTTTTCAGGCATAAATTTATGACAAATTTTAACATGATTTTTGTATCACAGAAATGCATTCAGTCATGTTACAAAATATACCTGGGAAAACCTGCTAAAATGTCCCCTAGTTTATTTATAAAACCTTCCGTTTTTTTTGTGTGTTTACATCTACATTTATTTTTTGTAAAGTTGTCAGAAATTTTCATCCTGTTCCGATTATTTTTGCCAATGGCAGTTCGCGTGCTATAAACAGTAGTACACCTTTAGGGACAATGGTATCATACTATTGTTTATTGTTTACAAAAAAAGCTCATGAGTATTACAACAGTTTAAAAAAAAATTGACAAAAAAGAAATGAAAACAAAAACACCCTGATGTACGAGCGGGGGTGAAAGAGGGTAATGATGGTGGTGGTGGTGAATGTTCATTAAAAAAAAATTTATTCATAGAAACAATAAACTCATAACAATATGAAATATATAATAATAATACTTATTACTCTGCGTAATAAATAAAAATGGAATAATTAAAATTTAAAAAAAAACACACACATATTAACTAACATAAACAAAAACATTGTATATTAAAAAAATTATAAACACATAATACCGTCTGAAAAGTGTGTGGTTTATGATGAAAAATTGAGGTTCAGTAGCAGAATTATGAACAAAATAAAATAGTCGATCCAATTACGCCATATAGTTGGTCGATGCCTACCTATAGGCAAATGAATAGACAATAGTATACTTAAGCTAGATAGATAGATTGAAGATGTTGGTGGAAGCGGAAATAATATTATACACAATATATACTTCTTATATCAAAGATGGGTTATTTGCGCCAACACATTAAACTTTGGAAAGGTCCATTGTGATGCCTAAGGATGTGAGGATGTGAGTGGAGTCGAAGGAATTTTTGTGTATAGACTAGGAATTGGTAGGAAATGCGGCTGCAGCCGACTATGATAGGAACTATGCCGATATTCATCTGGAGTTCGTGAAGGAAACTACAGAAAACCTTCTCAAGCATAGCCGATTACTTCGTTCTTGTCCATACGCCGATTAGTCAATTAATCGCCCCCCTTTTTTTCCTAATAATTAACAAACTGCCGATGTCGGGATTCGAACCCATAACCTCTCAGTTTCCAAGTAGGCATACTGCGCGGACATAACGCCTTAGCCCGCTCGGCCACTTGGACTGGTCGCCTTAAATCGAATTCACAAGAATTTAAACTATTTTTTTCTTATTTGCTACGGACTGCTATCAGTACTTTTAATATTCGATCAATAGTATTCTCATATTGCATATATCGTATAAATAGAATTAATTAAATTTCATAATAATAATAAAATACAGAGTACTGATATTTATAGAAACTCCTCTTCCTCGTATATCAACAACACAATACGCTTCTATTTTTACTAAAATTAAATTATTAACATCAATAATAATGCATATAGATAAAGTACTTTTGTGTATTGTGTTTTCATACCGCACATGTCGAAGTTTAATTACTAATATCAGGTGTTATTTACCTATGGGTATATTATATGTACACTCGCGTTCTTAAAAAATTGAATCCGTTGAAACATTTTAAATGTTCCTGTATGTAATATTATACATATATTTTGTATGAAATAATACGAGAGTGTTGACTTATTGGTTCAATTTTTATGAACGGGAGTGTACTATATGCCGCAGTATAGTGCAGTCCATATAGGCAGTATAATGCAGTCCATATGAATCTAGTTATTTAGTTGTGATGCCTAAGTAGAATGAATGATATCAACATTCAAAACATTCAGTATAATGCAGTCAATAGGCTTGTATCTAGTTATTTAGTTAACTGACGATTAGTTCGTAGAATGAATGATATAAACGTTCAAAACATTCATCATTCTTGATTATTAAAGCAGTCATTTAATATCACAGTATTTTAGACAATAATACATAAAGCAAAAAATGTGCTTCTGATAAAAGTTATTCATTTTACACTCCCGTTCAAAAAAAATGAACAGACCTGAAATGTTAATTTTCTTACGTTTCATAAAACTCCTCACTCTCTGTATAATGTATACTTTTATTTATTTGTAAACAAAGACAAGTAGTATATTTTTTAAGTGTGTAAAAAAGAAATGGAAGTATAAACTGAATTTATATTTTTTATTTACATATGCGGTGTCAGAGACAGAGTAAGCATTTAAAAAATATATGTAATGTTAATACATGTCAAGTGTTATATCTTCCTCTTACGTATAAAAATTAAATAAAATGTTGTATCTATAAAACACATTTACTACAAGAATAATCAAAATTGTCTGTTGATTTTTTTTAACGGGTGTGTACATATATAGTAACAACTTTTATTCGAAACATTTTTTCGAAAACCGATTGAATAAGGCACAAATCAAATAAAAAATTTTGAAATATGACCACGACAAAATCAGCACTCATTTTTCAAAATCAATTACTTGATTTGTACCCTTATTACTCATTCGATTTTTGGAAAATGTTTCCAATAAAATTTATTAGTATATGTATAATGAACAACGTTTATCCGACGCATTTTTTTTCGAAAACCGAATGAATAAAAGGCATAAATCAAATATAAAATTTTGTAAAATGATCGCTACTTTTGTGGCGTTGTGTACCAATTTATTGTATTGGTGTGAGAATTACTCGTGGGTAAAATTTCATCATAAACAGTTTTGTAAAAATTGGTGAAAAATTGCTTTCATAATTTGAAAGAAATAAATATACGGAATTTGAAGCTTAATAAAATCGTTATAAATAATAAAATAGAAGTCTATCTAATTTTTACAATCACAAATGAATCACCTTGTATACTTTGTATATATTATATATTATATAATAATAATAATTATTATCATAACATGTCGAACTAATTGGAATATTTCTAGGTATTTTCTATATACTTAGATATATATTTCATCATTATAGACCATAGACCTATCTGATTCCATCTGTATAGTGACGGATCACCAGCATCATATTATCGATACGAAAGCCATTATTATTATTCGGATGCGTAATAAAGTTGAGCTTTATCTGCGACGTCTAGACAAGTTGGTATACTGAATATAAGTGAACATTCCTATATATATATATATACATATATATATATATATATATATATATATATATATATATATATATATATATATATATATATATATACATTGTATATAGTATTATGTGATATTTACAAAATATAGTTCAAATCAAGATTATTTTTAGTGATGTTCAAATTCGTCATTTAATTTTTTATTGATTTTAAATTGTGAAATTTTTGTAAGAGGTATATTTTTTAATTACACCTTTTGACTATTGAAATTTTACTATTTGAATATAATAAGGCACTAAGAATATTATAAAAAATTATTAACACATTAAAAATCAATAAATAATTAATGATAGTTAATTTAAAGATTATTGAAATTAAATTTCAAAATCCTAAATCAACTATTTCCCCAATTCCTAGATCAATTATTTGTATTTTATAAATACGTATTTTGACTACAATGTAGTCATCATCAGATATGGATTAGCTAATTGTAACTATCTCCGGGATATAAAATCGATGGATATGTTGTTAATATATCAACGATTGTATACTGTGTACGATTAAATATTGTGTACGATCTATATCTCAACCTAATTTTCATAATTTTTGACTAAGCGACTTAACGTGTTTTTAAAACGTTGTATTTTAGAATAATTTTTAAAATGTGAAACATTTATTGCGGTGTTTTAGATCGACTGTTGGCCAGGCGACGTTTACTCGCCACGCGATGAAAAAGTTGTTCATAGTTGATATTACATATATCAGTTTAAAAAAAAGATGCTCATAGATGGCGGTACATATACAGGTTCAAAAACTCATTCATAGGTGGCAATGCATATTTTCTATAAAAAATAGTTAATAATAATAATAGTAGTTTAAGTAACTGATTGAAAGTATTGAGCCGTCTCAATTTTTAAGAAATTATATAATTTTTAATATTTTGGTATTAAATTAATATGTATTTTTTAAATAAAGCATAATTTTTTCTTTAAAAAAAATCAGAATATTTTGTTTTTAATTATACCATATTTTCATGAATATTTTCTATACAAAATAGTTTCAAGGTTTCACATCTACCAGGAGGCGCCGCGACGGCTTAAAATTTTTTTGAAATATACTTTTTTACTATATATTATATTCTATTTATATGGTAGACAGGTATTATGAAATGACTGGGTCACCTAATTAAATTTGTGATTTTAAGTGGCTTCACGTACACATACATTGGTAAGATATAAAACATTGTAACAATATAAAATTTAATAAATTTTCTTTCAAGTTTATATAACGTTAGATAAACGTGTTTACAAGTTCGTCACCGCTTATACATTTAGTCTGGCAAATAAATCTACTTAACTAAAAAAAAAAAAGTTCAAAAAAACATAATAATATGGTAAATATTTACAGATAAAATCAATATTATAATAAGTGAATACTAGATAATATTTAAAAAATGACACTTATTCTAATGATTTGACTCCAATAAATTAATTTTTGTGCAGTCTCAAAGGATTCCGAAAACATTTCCAAATAATACAATTTTTTTCTTTGATAATTTAATAATATTTTACTTTGCTGTAAAAAATCGATACACATTGAGGTTTTGTGTAATACGAAATATCTGACAAATGAGTTTTGGCTCAATTTTTGCTCATATTTATAAACGCCTCATATTTATCACGCCTCATATTTATAAACAAAAATTTGTTTTCATGTTTTTATTCTCTCGCTAAGGGAATCCATCCTTGAAATATTTTAAAACAAAATATTTTATTATTAAATTTTTAATGGGAATAGATTTTTCAAAATAAAATGATTGATTTGAAATGGGAAAATGAAATATATCCAATTTTCAAAAGTTATCATCATATTATTTAATTAAAAAACAATTATTTATTACTTTTGTGTTGAACACTCTATCGATCCTAAACGTTTAAATCACGTCTCAAGGTTGTATCTCAAAGACAAAGGATGTTTTCGATGTTAATATAAACTGTTTTTCATGTTTTCACTATAGGAGTCCCCTTGAAATATTGGACACGAATTGAAATAGCCTGTATATATATGTTGCAGATGGATTGTCGAATCGGCTGTTTTACAAAACCGTTAGTTGTTTTACAAAACAACTCCGTTATGTAAAACAACTGAACGACGTTCAGCTGGATTGTCATTGCGATACGTTTTACAAGACTGCTACCCACGTTTAGACGTAATGCAGAATAGCTTATCTGTAGTCACAAAGAGCATTTTGATATAGGGAAATATATAGAACGCCTTTTAGTGCGGGACCCAAAAACACGCAAACCCGACCAACTCGGGGTATGACCGATGCAGTGAAAGATTGTAGTACTCAGTTGTAAAAGTTACCTTATTTAATTTCAATAATTTTTGACACTATATCTAAAATATATAGAACTTGTTAGGAAAAAGTACCTTTAGTAATGGGAATTCCATTAAAATTCCGTTTCAACTAAAATCTACAATCTGACGTTTCATTTCACGCTGTTTTACATAACGTCTAATCGTTGACTCGCTGCATTGATAAATGCAAAACGTTTTAGCAATATTACGTTTTAAAGTTCAGTAATTATGTAAAACCGCTAAACGTCGTTCAGTTATTTTACATAACGGAGTTGTTATGTAAAACAACTAGCGGTTTTATAAAATAGCGGATTCGACGACTATCCATCTGCGACATATATACATTCTTAACATAAAAATTGTAACTATATGGTCAATTCTGCAGTAGATAATAAAATATTTTCAAAATAATACTTTTGGTTAATATATTGATGGTATAGATGCCAAAAATTCGATTTTAAATATTTTAACCCGTTGGTTTGTTTAGTTCCGTATAGCCTTAAAACGGCTGAACCGATTTTGATGCTACTTTCATCTAGTGACAGAGAATTTTACCGATTATCAATGTCGCCACATGCTAGCTGTGTTCAAATCATAATTTTTAATCGGTGCGTAATACAAAAAATGTGTACCTTAAAAAGATCAACAACTTTTGTTTCAAACTTATTTCATACAATGAATAGTTTTGGTCTAAAATGTGTATAAACAGAGTGTATAATTCAAGAAATATTACCATGAATAAAGTTTCTTGGCTGCATTTCGAAACGATTTCTTAAAAAATGTTTATATGTATTTTTATCATGTTTTTTTCTACGGGAATCTTTGAAATATTATACATGAATTGATTGATATCCTGTATAAATAATATAAAATTCATTAATTTATACGGTCATTATGCGATTTAGAGAATGAAATATTAATAAATTTTCACAGACATAAAGAATAATATATTAACACTAATAATATATTTAATTTATTAATACTAATATTAATTTATTAATACGAATAAAATATTTGGTTATTTTATTACAAAAGAAAATAATCGTCTAGTCGTTTTACTAACTTTTATTTCATCTCATCAATAAATGGAGTTTAAATATATATTCTTAAGATTATAATAATTGCCAAAGTATTTTATTCGTATAATAATATTATTTTATTATTCAGGTAATAAAAACAACAGAAATTTTCGGGAAAATTTGTGCAAAATTTTACATTTATAAATGAAATCAGAGATTATTAATTTATTTTTTATTCACATTCTTTGACATTAAATGCTTGATATGAAAAAACTTTTTTAAATGGTTGATTTTTCTTGAAATATTCTTAGAGAATAAGCTCTCGGCTTTTGTATGATATATCCTGTTGAAAAGTATCGAATATTCTTCTTTGGGATAGGATCTTTCTCGATGCAAAACATATATTTCTTAGATCGTACAATTTTTGAGATATTCGTGAACAAATCTTTAACTATCTAGATCTAAACTTGTATAGTAACCGTGAAACTGTCACCAAATTAGTAACAAGTAACATATCCTGCGACAATACAAGAGTAATTTTAATAAGAGTAAAATTAACAGGAATAAATGTGAATGAAGGAAATTTTAACAAGAACAATTTCAATATAATTCAAAATTTATTATATTTTAAATCTAGTATTTTAATCTAGCTAATTTTCTATTTATTTTTATTTTTGTCTATTGATCTCGACTTTTATCTATTTCTAATTGTCAAAGAGTAAGGTACGACTAGCCAATTTATACTGATGATGACTACATTGTAGTCGAAATACGTATTTATAATACAAAAAACTGATCTAGGTAAAGGGGGCGAATTTGAAATTTTACATTTCAAATTTGTAGATTTTTGTCATTATTATATAGTTTCTGATGAAAGAACAAACAGTGTTCCGAAACTAGTCAAAAGAAAATTATTCTTACGAAAATCTCAAATTTTGGTTTTATTTGATAACAATATATTTTTGATTGAGTAATTCACGTGAATATTCCAAGCGAACATTGACTATATATATTGTTAAATATATTGAATTTTTCATAAAATAATAATGACATGAAAAACAATATTCGTTGTACATATAGTGACAAGAATTATTTACAGTTCTTCGAACTCGATGAAATATGACTGTGGATAAATGAAACTACAGGAAAGGGTGGTAGAGAGAATTTCGTTGAATTGCACATACATACACACATACACACATTGTATTTTAGAGGCATTAAATGCATTCGTACATAAGCCATAACCCTATAAAACATGACAATATATGTATAGTCCCTCCCTTCCTAAAATCCCCCATTGTTTCATGTATAGGTAATATATTTATCCTAATATAAATAATTTTCCTAAATATCCGTTTTCCAATGAGCACTGATCAAAAATATCCCATAATCTACACTATCAATGTAATTTCCAAGTTGATCTTATCTCAAAAAGCTGTATGAGATATTTTTTAATGAAATAATTTATATCCTACAGTAATTTTTCATGTTTAATTTAAGGAAAATAAACCTTTAAACCTTTTAAGATCCTAATCTAGAATCGATTTATTAAAAAAAACACTGTTATAACTGACTGAGTTAATTGTTTAATAACTGTGGATATACCAATGAATTCTTTATCAATGTATCTACAAATAATTACAGATATTGTAAGCGTCCGAATGGTCCAGCTGTTAAAGGCTCTCTGTTCGGAACTGGGAGGTTGCTGGTTCGATTCCCAACGGCGGCAGTTTTTCAATTAAATTAATTAAAGAAAAAATAATAATGGGGTAGTTAATTGACAAAACTGTTGACCCATGGACAAGAACGAAAGTAACCGGCTATGCTTGTGAATTCCTTGTCCTTTAGGTGACAAATAATTCTTCCATCTCTTACAGTTTAAAATATAGTTTTTGTGGGTGGATATATGGACCGATTTAATCCATTCACGAATTTGTTAGCTCTATAATACGCTCAAGAACGTTCAGTTCGTTATACCTATTGAGTTACGACCAGATAGTCAAATTTTAGTAAATAGAGCAATTCGAACATTTAATGTACCAAAGCTGTTTTTAATCCGACTTCAAAAAGGAGGATGGTTCCCAATTCGTCTGTATTTTTTTTTTTATTGTTTGTCACCTCAGAACTCCGTCATTTATGAACCGATTTTGAATTTTTTTTTTGTTTTAAAGGGTTTGATTTCAGGTAGATTCCATTGTCACCAAATCACATTCTGGGTTCGTTTAGTAGGTCTACCTATATTTAGACAAATAAAATAAGTTTTAGAACTTCAAAGTCACTAAAAAGCGAGAAATAAAACCTATTTTGACAAAATGGAAACCCGACTTCAAAAATCAAATATTCTATAACAAAAAATGCACTAAAAAGTAAAAAAATAATTGCATATTCTTGTGTCAATTTTAGTTCACCTAAGCAAAAATTTTTAAATATATATGTACAATTTTTGTTATTTTTGGAGTCGGTGTCAACATAGCGAAATTCACATAACTTTTGGACACCGCCTCCAAAAATAACAATAATTGTACATATATATTAAAAATTTTTTGCTTAGGTGAACTAAAATTGACACAAGAATATGCAATTATTTTTTTACTTTTTAGTGCATTTTTTGTTATAGAATATTTGATTTTTGAAGTCGGGTTTCCATTTTGTCAAAATAGGTTTTATCTACGAGTAATATCTTAACCGTTACAAACTTTCAACGTGTTTCCTGTCTCTCGTGTTGTCTATTATAGTAGATCAGAGCTACTGTTCTGCCAAGCTTATAGTAGTAATATGGGGGCTAGATGAACATGACGTAATATAGGTGTTATGTTTTGTGCAATTATATACACATGGTATACAGTCTAAAATCGGGGTTGTATAGCTCTCTCTGGCTAGGTAGCTCCATGTGTGTGTGTGCCCCGATGTGTGTGTGTGTATTGGTTTAATAACAAAACAGATAGACATACAGGAAAATGTTTGAGATTTATTATAAACATATCGAAGCCCACCTACCCGTCCACTTACAATACCCATTATTAGAGCTCATCTCTATCCATAATGTAATAACCATAAAGATAATATTTCGATTATGTATATTAAATATATAAAATGAATTATGATTTTGTCCTGTTGAGCTTATAAAATATGACCGAATATAATATATGTTAGAATTTGTCCAGGAGTCTAGGCAATTTTCATAATGGTATTATCAGTCCCAGTGGAATGCCAATAACTACCGAGAAAACTGTTTTCGAAAGGAGATGCTCTTTTAGTGGAGACTTTTTTCTAAACAATACAAATTTAAAAGAATCAATTATACTTTTTTTTTTTAAATATCCAATGCCATGTCATTTCTGTTCAATGTTCTCTACCAGCTGCAAAATATCTGAAAAACTATGCAGTCAAGAATTTTGTATATTTTGTATGGAGATGGATCGTATCCGACTTATTGCATCCATACAGGAATAAATATTTATTCTCTAGTATCCTAAAGACACTCATTTATGTTAAATGAGGCTCAAATAATATACAGTTAAAATGTTTAATAGTTTGGTGCTTTTTTAAAGTTCTGAAAACTTGTAAAGTTGATAAAATATCGAGAACAAATTTTGTAGGTAATAATTATATCTGGATGGATCTGGATTAAAAGTTGTTCTGGATGTCTTAGATTTACACTCCCGTTCATAAATATTGAACCAGTAAGTCACATTCTAACCGTATATATATATATATATATATATATATATATATATATATATATATATATATATATATATATATATATATATATATATATATATAACTAGATATATGTATAATATTTAGGTACAGTAACACTTAGAATGTATCTAGTAGTTCAATTTTTATGAACGGATGTGTACATCTGTTTTAAACTAAAATCTAAACTACCAGATTTGCATACTTAAGGCCCAGCATGGTTAAATTTCCATTAATTGGTCAGCGCCAGAAAATATCGTGAATTTCTAAAATATTTACCGACGCTCCCACCAAATTTATACACATTTACCAAATAAAATTATGAATAGGTCAGCAAAACACAATTTCAATTTTAGCTCAGCCTATTCACACCAAAAATATGGGAAGTATGAAAAAAAAAATTTTCCCTATCTAGCCCTATTTTGCATTTAAAAATTTTCCCTATCTAGCACCGTTTAAAAGATACGTTATACCACGCGGACAAGGATAGATAGATAGATTGTAGAGGATGCCCTGGACGGGCTACACTACGGCCATAAGGTCCATTGTGATGCCTAAGGATGTGAATGGAGTGGAAAGAATTTGTGTTGACTAGGAATTGGTAGGAACTATGATAGGAACGCAGACACGGATGCATGGAACAAGAATATAGAGCTATTGCATTATCCTATCTAATCAACTTTCGTTTGAAACATGTTTTGTTAAAATAAATTTTTTTTTAAATATTTAGGTGGAAGCTTTTCAAATGAACTCACTGTATATAGAGATAGTTTTATTATCAATATTTCAAAAAATTTCTGTATAACTGTCCATAACTTATTCATTAGTATCAATTTTAGTTTTCAAAACAATTAGTTGTATATCTACTTCAATTACTATAAATAGATTAAATAGATTTCCTTTGATAAGCGAGTAAACGTAAAAAAAAAAAGAAAGAAAAAAAAAAAAAAGAAAAAAGAATTCATTATTATTATTAATAGAAATTAATAAACCTATTCGTTAAATATTTACTCAGGTAATATATTTATACAGGTTTAAGTAGGTGGTTTGGTCTTTCTATCTATCTATATAATGTTATTGTTATTAATACTATAAAACGTTTTGCGTAAATTATATACGTAAAACGTTTTACGTGTAGAACATTTAGATGGATAGAAGTTCGAAATTAGGACAACAGTCAAGTTTCCTAGACAATTCACAAAGTGCAAAATCACCGAATTATTTTGGAATTATATCAAAATAATAAAGTTTTGAGTCCGGGACTCAGGGCATGTTGTGAGACCATAAACGTTAACGTCGTATTTATTGTGAGCAATGTGATTGGTTGACAAATACGAATGATTATTTTCTAATTTAACAATGGCGATGATTGCCTACTGTCACGTGGCCTATCGTTACAAAAAACGTGACATTATACGATCTGAAATTTCAATTTACACCGCATATAAAATCTTGTATCGTCTCACTATACAAAATTTAAAGGACGAACTAAGTATATTCAATAAAAATTTCAAATTTGCCCCAATTTCGACTACTTAGTGAATCATCATTTAAGATAAAACTAGTCGGAATTATTCTTCGGGGAAAGTTGTAATTATTCTTTTGTTTCAACAATTGTGGAAAATGTGGTAAAGATGCACAATATCTCGGGATAATTTCTTTATTAGACGGGAAAATTTAATCGGTTCGAAACGATTTAATCGGTACAGTCTCAGCTGCAGATTGGAATGTGGTTAAAAGATGGCTTTGTTGGAATATACCACGATATCTTCGAGTTGAAACCTATTCTATGATAATGATTAATTAAATACAAATTTGTGGATATATAAATCAATGTTTATTTTTAGCCTGTATATTTAATAATCATATACAAGTTTCTTGGTAGATACGAACTGTAACTTAGGGACATATGAATTGCACTAAATAGTGAAGTAGAAGCAAGCGACTACACTACAGCTATAATTATTCAACTTTGTGTCAAACCACAGCTGAGAAATAAATCATTGAACTTTCCGTCTGTTTGTATAAATCTCTCCTGAAGTATTGTGCGTTTTTACCAAATTATTGGAAAAACAACCCGACAACTGTGCACAGAGCCTTTCCAAATGGCTTTTCAGATATCATTTATTAATTTTCTTTCACAGTTTATTTATAAATATTCAGACCTTGTACATTGCCTATATTCTTATCTGATAGAAACTGACTTGGATAGTAACATTTTTGACGTTATAATTATGGCCTTGAGAGAAAATATTAAGGATTTATATATAATAATAGAGTAGTTTAACAAGCCATATATATATATATATATATATATATATATATATATTATATATATATATATATATATATATATATATATATATATATATATATATATATATATATATATATATATATATAATATTTATGGTACAGTTTTCCTTTGTTGCGTGCGTATAAATTTGATGTATCTTACCACAGTTTTCATTCAATGAAAATGATATTACATATTGTGTAGTGGGTTATTATTTTCCATAAAATATATTATACCTAGAGAACGTATTATACTTTGCTTGGTTGCTTGCTTGGTTGGTATACATGACCACAAAAATGACGTTCTTCCGCAAAATTTTATAATTCATTTGTGTCTTATTCATTCAGTTTTCGAAAAATATTTAAGATACTTGTTCATTAAAAATGTACTAATCACTTTTATTCGTCACATTTTCCCCAGAACCGAATGAATAAGGCACAAATCAACTATACAATTTTTAGAAAAGACCGCTACTTTTATGTGGGCTATAGTAATTAGGTTTTTAATTAATGGAAATAAATTTTACTTACGAAATATGGTTATTGATATTACTCTGAATTTATCTAATGTTTTCATTGAACCTGAATGTAAGATGGGCTTAGGTTATCGTCAATTTCATTGACGGACATTGGGAATTTGTCTTTTTGTCTTATTATAAATATTTGATTAGAATTAATTAATTTTATTTATAGAATGATTTTAAATGATCAGAAATTTCAAACGATATCAGTTAGATAACTTTCAAAGGAATAGTATCTAGTTTCGGAATAGTTGAATTGAAGGAATTAGAAAGTGATGTACGTTTTTTTTGCTTTAAGACTTTGCAATCGAGTTGTATCCAATCTATTTGGTTTTTGAAAAATTGCTTCAAATATCAGTTATTGATCATAAAAATAGTTAAAGCCTTAGTTTTAAACAATATTTCGAGAACAGATCGGATTTGGCAGAAGCAAATGTATCATTTTGGGAAAAATGTTCACCCCTTTTGAAGCACGGACGAACAATAACTTGTGTATCTAAAGCTATCTAAACGTTCTCAAAAAGTAGACACTGAGTAGATTCTTATTATATTGATGCCAGACTTTGAAGGAAATGCAATTAGATTGCGAAAAAAATTGTAGAAATATTTCTCCTCAGATTTCTTTTCTTAGGTACATAAATTTTTCATAAAATAATTGACTTATATACAGATTAAAAACCCAGACGAAACAAGCATTTTTTTTCAAAAATTCCCCAAACAGAATTAGAACGCTTTTATTTCCCAGCAGAGCAGATTTTTATTTCCAGTGAGATACCATCGTAAGATAATTAGTCAAAAGTCAAATATTATATGCAGCTCCGAGACTTTTCTGCGAGGGTGGCTTCGTTTTACCCAATAAAATGAAATCGATTATCCCAAAAAGCTCTGGATTTCGTAGAAAATAGATTTCTAATAAATGGGATTAAAATTATAATTACAATTATTACGAATTTAATGTTGTCATGAAACAAAGTTGTTTGAAACGAAATAAAACGAACAACCTGAGTTTTGTTGAACTAGCTAGGGAAGAGTCCTTCAATCACAATTTGGATTTTATCTATACTCAATCGCATTCGTTGATATTCACTATATATAAAGATTATTAAAATAATCAAAGAGAACTCTAGGTTTCTTGAAATTAAATTTCAAATTTTGCCCTAGAACAATTATTTGTATTTTATAAATACGTATTTCGACTACAAGATAGTCATCGTCGGTATGAATTAGCTAATCGTAACTATCTCTGGGATACGGAGTCAGAGATATGCTGCTCGTTGCTAATTTGGTGCGTGCCTCACCACCGTATGGGGTTTGGGGCAAAATTTGAAATTTAATTCACTATATAGTTTTATATGAACGATCTTTACGTGTTTGTTAAATTCAGAACTAATTTCTTCTACTTTAGTATATGAGTTTTATTCGGGGTTAAAAGCGTTCGTATTAATTATGCCATCCATTAAAGTTCAAATATCAAACAATAATTATTTTCCTGTAAGATACACTTCAACAATGTAGAAGTTCCGGCCTCTTCTAATATTTTCTCCCTTTTATACGTACACCAGTATAATATATATTCTTATCTCATATTTTTATCAACAAATTCATAGGGGGTGGTTTAAGT
The DNA here is from genome assembly GCA_963920215.1 of Nineta flava. Classification (NCBI taxonomy): domain Eukaryota; kingdom Metazoa; phylum Arthropoda; class Insecta; order Neuroptera; family Chrysopidae; genus Nineta; species Nineta flava. Next base: position 83,688,412 of record OY986043.1, on the reverse strand, counting down.
CTAACAGGCCGACCGACACAAAATATAAATTCACAACATTGTGCCGACTTTAACTATTATATTGTAAGTGTGTCTATGTATGTATGTATGTATATATGTATGTATGTATGTATGTATGCATGTATGTATATGTACGGATCGATATTACCCAGAGAATAATTTTCTTTCTCTTAAATGTACCTCTCTATATATATATATGTACTGCTTTGGATATTATATGTGATTGCAAGTCACGGCATTTTGTTATTATTAATGAATGCAGGAAGTCACAACAAATTCTCTTTTTTTGTTTTTTACCTCCATATACAGACTAAAACGTGAAATATACACTGCCCTGCCAATAGGGAATATGCATGAAAATTTTTTTTCGCATTTATTTTCAGAATATGAAAATACTGTTAATACTGTAATAATATTTAAAAACGAAATTAAAATGCGACAAATATCAAGGAAACTATAAGCTTTTAAAGATTATTATCTGTCTCTTTCTTGCAAAAATACTAAAAATGGAGTTTTACATGTATTTTAAATAGTGAAAGTGTAATATGACGTCACATAACATATCAAGAGGGCTATCACCCTCTTTGTCTAATCGGGAATTTCAATCATTCATATCTCGCTTATTTTTAAAGTTATTTAAAAAGTAATTTTACCTTGATATTTGTCAAGTAAACATGCTTCAATTCAAGTGAAAAAAAATTTGCATGCATATTCCCTATTGAACCTATCTGAATTTGAATCTTAGCAAAGTCAAAGATTTTGATGGTGTATGTAGAAAAGTTAATATATATATTTATTTGATACACTTAATATATTTATTTTCAAAAATAATTATTAACGGTTTACTCATTCTATTGCATATACGCCAATATATGCATATCTTTTTCTAATTTTAACATTGTCATAATTCTTAGAAGAAATGTATGGGTGCATACACGGAAATTCAGTTTGGTTCAACTTTATGGAGATTTTTATTAGTGTATGAGTATTGAGTTTTGGTATTTTCGAAGAACATTAATTAATCATTTAATGTAACAAAAAAAATATGTATATGGAGGTAGTTTGTGTCAGCCCACACCAGATATGTTGCGATTGAATTTTAATGATTTTAATAATTAAAATAAAATATACGATCGAAAGTTTATATTTCTTGTAGGTAGATTGATTTTATATGTATGTGATTATATAACAATGTGTCATAATCGTCAAATTAAAGTCTATAGATTGTTGGGTGTTATTCAATTTTCTTAATTCTACAAGCATAAACATTCCAGCGCATGGGCAAAAAAATGTTTTAACACCGCACGAGTTTTGGGTCTGTAAGACATATTTTTTTAAAATGAGCTACGAATCCTAACGGGCTTTCTCACCGGGCATTGCCGGCTGAATGGGCACCTCCGTAAGATGGGAATCATCAATGACGGCTCATGCAGGTTCTGTGAACTGGAGGAAGAGACTCCAACTCATCTCCTACTTGAATGTGAAGCCGTAGCACGAAGAAGGGCTGCTTGTTTTGACCAGTACCTACTCCAGAAGGATGACTTACCATCCCTGCACCCCACCCATATCATCAAATTCCTACGAGAATTGAGACTGGCTGAGGAGCTCTGAGGCAAGCCTTAACAGAGCAGTAGTAGGGGGTCACAATAGATCATATTGGTCGCAGTGAATAAATAACCTCAAAGTAATAATAATAATAATAAGACATATTTTCCGATTCCAGATTTTATAGCTTTAAGTTTCCATGAAACAAAACATTTTAGGGATATTGTTCTACCTCTTAACTGACATTTCAGAAAATTGGAACCTGCTTGCGGTAATACCAGGCAGATCTGGCCAGAATGCAACTCAAGGCATTCCGAAGATATTATCTCTCGATGGAGATAGTCTATATCTCAACGTTATAGCAACCATCTTAGGACACTGGTTGGGTGGCAGACAGTTATTGCAGGAACTGCCACTGTGGGGAGGTGGAACAGACGATGACTCAACACATCTATCACCCTTTTGAGCCAACCATTCTTAGACGACATCTCTGAGCTAAAGTCTACCGTTTTCAAAGCCTTATTGCTGTATCTGAACAACTGGTTCAATGAGTAGTAAGAATGGGTCAGTTACGTTTCGGTATCATAATGTGCCTCACGGTTTAAGATTATCCCATCCAGAACAGCCATTACAATCTAACCTAACATTCAGAAAAGTCAAAAATTATTGAAAAAATCTCAAGCATTTACTTTGAAAAATTCCTGGAAGTAGTCACTTAGAGCATGTGGTTTCACATGCTCTAAGTAAAGTCATTTATTATATTTTTGCAATCTAAAAGATCTTTTGTGACATTTTCCGTCTTTATGCGGATCCTCAGATTAGATCCAGAGCCTTAAATAATATCTTAATTCCAATTTTGTCAGAGATGAGAAGAATTAAAGGAGTCTTTTATTCAAAATATTTGATGAATTTTAAAATATATGGAAATGCTTATCAACAAAAAACAAACCTGGAACAAACGTTATTTCGTAGTACGTAAACAAATTGCCAAGGATTAACAATAAAATGGTTAGAGGGATAAAAAAGTAATCCTTACTCGCTTGTAATTTAAAAAAAAGAAATGATATCAAAATAAATACAGTCATCAAATATGATGAAGGGTCTAGCCGTTTTCTTGATAACTTCATTTTAGTTACAGATGATATTATGTCGACGTGGTTTGATACAGGTTGATTCAGAAACTATGGTAAATATTTTCGTAGGCTATTATATTTATATTTCGAAAAGTATTTTACATTGAAACAATTTAATTGTGTTGCCATGTTTCGATGTGTTGAATCCTTTTTGATAAACTGTGGTCGCCTTAGTATAGAGATGATAAATTTGTGAAAAGAAACGGATTGTGAAGACATTCTTGGATAGCAAAGAGTGTGGAGCCATTGTCCATCAAAAACCGACTTCAATACGGTTGTCTATGTTTGTCTGTGGCATTGAAAGCTGGTTTACTTGGGATGATCCTTAGCTACGTTCGTAAATGGAATTCCATTTTCAACGTCTCAAACCTTCTCAAAACAAATCATTATCGTTAATTCAGAATCATTTCAGGATCGAACCTAATGCACTCCCATTCGTAATTATTTGGAAAATAAAGGAACGATTAACTGTCAATGTCAAAGATGTCAATACTACCACCTCCTTGACTATTTAACATTCGTTCTGAAACACCCTGTATGTGCATGATATGGATTTATCATTGTCGTACATTTTTTTTACCATATCACATCACAGTTATTTGCATTGCATTTTGTGAGATACATGCGATATGGTGGCTGCGCTTGCCGAAGGCTATATAATGCAATCATATATTTGATGATTTTATCCTGTGTCTGTCTGGCTGGCTGTGTGCATGATAAATATTATTATCCTTTTTTCTGTACAAATTCAAATATCAATTTCGTTGTACACTTCCGCTCATAAATATTGAACCAATAAGTCACATTCTAAGCGTATATATATATATATATATATATATATATATATATATATATATATATATATATAGACTGATTCATGTAATATACATATATTTAGTTATATATATATATATATATATATATATATATATATATATATAACTAAATATATGTATATTACATGAATCAGTCTCTCACAATTTTGATTATTCTAGTAGTAACAGATACAACATTTTATTTAATTTTTATACGAAAGAGTAAGATATAACACTTAACATGTATTAGCATTACATATATTTTTTAAATTCTCACTCTGTCACTGACACCGTATATACAAATAAAAAATATAAATTCAGTTTATACTTTCATTTCTTTGTTACACACTTAAAAAATATACTACTTATCTTTGTTTATAAATAAATAAAATTATACATTATACAGATACTTACAAAAGTGAGGAGTTTTATGAAATGTAAGAAAATTAACATTTCAGATCTGTTTATTTTTTTTGAACGGGACTGTACATTAATACTTAGAGTGTTTCAACTGGTTCAATATTTATAAACGAGAGTGTATATTTACTATGACAAGAAATAAATTGTGTACTGACTATAATATGACGAGAGAAATGAATTTAATGTTTACATCAAAAGCATCCATCAGCCCGTTGTTTAACCACCTACATAACTTTCCACTCAGTAGAACAATTGGTTTCAATTTTACAATGCAATTTTCAAACTAAACAACAAAAAAAGTTTCATACAAAAGACGATTTTTTTCTATGAAACATTTATAGCTTCCGCTCAAACATCTGTAAATACTGTAGATAACAAGGACATGCGTATTCAAGCAATTAACTAGAAAAGTGAAAAAATACATTCAAAAAAAAAATGAAGGCCAACATTGTTATCAAATTTATAATTTCCCATGCATACAATTAAAAAAACCATACGTCAAATATAAAAACATTCCCTAAAGTCCCACTTAAAATAAAAGTTGTCCTTGACGCATGTATACACGCAAAAAAATATACAGATATATATCTGTTATCTCATATTATGTAGTAAAAATTGAACATTTAAATAAATTACAAGTCGTCATACATGCACAAGCTATTAACCATTGAACACGTAAAAATTTTCACCCGAAGAAAAATCATACTCTAGTTTTTCATTATCATGGAAACATGAAACTATACTGGTAGCCCAGTTGGCAAAGCACTGGTCTGGATTGCCAGAGGTTTTGCGCTCAATTCTCAGCCAAGATGTGTAAGATTTTTAATATCAAAATATTGACGTCAAAATAAAGCTATAAAATGTTTAATGGTTAATTAACCAAATGTAGACTTATTGGATCCCGTAAAAAATATTTGGATTCCCATTGAAAAAAGACAAGTTGATCTTCATATAATCTTAAAGACGTCTTTCTTCGAAAAAAACAATTTTGATGGTCTAAGATCCGGCATCAGAAAAATCTTCCCTCATCTGTTAATTGAATGAAATAATGTTTAATAGGCAGATAACAATATTATAAATGTATGAGTGCAATGTCTGCCACCGTAGTCCTGCTGGCTATTAAGATTAATTAATTAATTAATTAATTAATTAATATGATATAGTGTCTTTGTTTGTTGCTCGAAAAAATATAATTGTCTCTCTCTCTGCGTAGAACACATTTTTTGAAAATCTTATTACTTAAAAATTTTTTTATATAGGCTGCAAATAATTTAATTATATATTTATTATATAAAATATATTTTAAAATATCACGGTAATAAAATTTTCAAAAAATGTGTTCTACGTAGAGAGAAAGACAATTATATTTGTTCGAGCAGCAAACAAAGACACTTTATCATATTAATTAATTAATCTTAATAGCCAGCAGGACTACGGTGGCAGGCATTGCACTCATACATTTATAATATTGTTATCTGCCTTTTAAACATTATTTCATTTAATTAACAGATGAGGGAAGGTTTTTCTAATGCCGGATCTTAGACCAAAATGAGACTCCCTGTATAACTGTGTACATCTAATTACCTTTCGTTTAATGTTTATAGAATTATGTGAGTGTGTCATCTTCGAGTATCTTCTGTTTGAAGATAATTATTATCTTTGGTGTGTATACCTAGGTAATTTTATGTGTTAATTTAGGAGCAAATGGATATTATCACATGATAATATAAGCCAATAGTGTATCATTATAACACATTATTAAATGTTAGAGGTATTTAACAGCGTTGAATGGTATTATTTTACCTTCAATTATTAACGATATTATTTTATCTTACATTGTGTATAATATTGTGTATTTTATGTTACAGTGGTTAGATAATTGGTTTTTAAGTATAGAGAGATTTTCTTTTGCCGGTACCGGAAATAAATATTCTCATATGATTTTTACCGGCACTAGTTATTATAGTCGTCAACAAACATAAAAAATGCGATATAAAATAAGATCGCAATACTGAAAGATATTCAGATCTCCAGAGACATTCTAGTTCGACATCATTCTGGGGCTAATTTGACCAATGTCTTTCTGTTAAGAAAATTTTGGAAATCCCGATACAAGCTCCTTCCCTTTTTGTTTATTTAATAGAGTGGTTTTTTTTACATATTTTATTATTAAATACAGTTTCTTATTAATAAATTATTTTTATTTTCTTGGATTGGTGTATGTTAAAAAAGACATCAAGAATTCGCGTTTGAATATCTGAGAGCAATTTGATCTTGTCGTATATTTTATCTTTTTTGAACCTTGTGGTGAAAAGTTCAAACCCATGTCTTTGCCGAAAGAATAATCTTATTATGTTGCATGCCCTCATAAAAATATTAAATATAAATAAAAGTATATTTTCTTCAAGTTAAGGTTGATCGGACACATGTATAGATGAAATCGGCAATGTATAGATAAAAATCTAAATTTTTGAAATGTTTTTAATTGCTAACTCATAAGTATAAAATAATGTTTTGAAAAAAAACTGACTTAATCATTAAAAATTTGAATTTTAACATGTTGTGAATAACAAATGTTGAATGAACGCATACATTTTTGATAATGTTGCTCCACCTTCTGTAGATTAAAAAGTAAAAAACTTCTACTTTCATAAATTAAATCTCCTACATTACGTTAAAATTTAAAAAAAAAATAGTATGACAAAGAGTTTTATAAATATCTTTATTAAAAAGATGAAAAATTCATGAAAATTTTCGTCAGATCGTCAAAATAATCGTCAAAAGACGATTATTTATTATTTTTAGTAATTAAATAATTACATTAATTCAATTACTAGTGATGTTAGATGCTATCTAAATTTAAATAATTAATTTACAGATTAAAATTTTTAATTTCTGTTAAACAGAGTGTTTCTGTTTATTATGAAATGTACTGTACTGTCCGGTCAACCTTAAATAGAAAATACTTATAGTTTTTGGAAACAACAGAGGACATCGGGACAAAATCATTTCAAAAAGTAATATATATTCTAAGTATTGTATATTTTACGACCAAATATCTTCCAACAAGTAAATCTTTAAAGGGAAAACTATATCCATAGAAAATTTCCTGAATATATTTAAGTATAGTTAATTATAGAACCAATTAAAATGATGCAGCTTGTGTAAGAAGTTTCTTAAGAGAACTCAAAATAAACGAAACTATGCTTTGATTAATACAATTCTCATAAGATTTAAATAAGGAAACAATATTTGATTATAAATGAATTAATATCGAATTAGAAATTAGTTTTTTAGGTGATTAGTTATTCTGAGTTTATAGTAAATAATATTATTTCGATTAACTTATTTATAAATTGATCACAAAAAACAATAAACATATATAAATATATTAACATACAAGCTTATATTTAACAACTATTTTAACTACATGGATTCATATACTGATGAGTCTCAGTGTTTTTAACTAAAACCATAAAATCGCATATTATATTATATAATTTTGTTGAATGTTTTCTGTTTGATGTTCTTAGCTTTTCCATATTATATATCAAGAAAAATCAAGCTTTAGATGTGAGCGTTTTCTTTTTAACACGTTTACACGTTTATATTAGCTTGACTTGTATGTACACTCGCATTCAATATATTTGAACAAGTAAGTAACATTCTTAGAATTTATATTACTGAATATATGTATAATATTACATACAGCAAAACTTAGAATGTTTTGAGTTGTTCAATTTTTATCAACGGTAGTGTATGTATGCAATGGAATTTCAGTTTCCACCCACTTCCAAACGTGGATGAATTATCTAAAATTTTCCCGACGTATTATCAATCGATGACAATACAATACCATTGTTTTAGTTTTTTAAACTCTAATTATTCCATAAAAAAAAATATTATCGATTATAGATTCTTCTCAATAGGGAAGAATCAGTAATGGATACCGTTGAATTTTCAACGGGTTTTCCTTACCGTTTATATAATATTTAATGTTGTGTATGTAATAATATTGTGTAATATAATTATTTAAATTCTATTGCAAGTAACCTAATTTCAAACCGCGCATGTAGTTAGGTAGCTTCATTCGTAGATAGTTGTCATATTTTACTTCTCATATCAAATAATATATTATTATGGTAGGTAGTGATTCAATCAAAGAAAATTATCATTTTAAATGGATCACTAAGAAAGTACCCACGGATTCACCACGTGAATTTGTATTCGGAGAATTGACCTCTTTATACGATTTTAGACGATATCTTGTAAATCGTTCATCGAATCGTAAAATGATTACGATTTTCGTGTTTTCTAGGTCTAATTTACCTTTTATAGTGAATTTCATCCAAATCTGATATAAAAATTTATTCTCGATTTAATGCGATTTGTAGAAAAAATCGAAAAAATTACAATAAATTTTTAATCATCAATTTGAATAAAAACCAGTTTATAAGGTAAACTGAATTCAAAAAATACAAAAATCCAGTTGATTTGACGATTGGACGCATAATTTCAGAGATATGGCCTCTTTATACGATTTTGTGCTCCTGTTTATACGATTCTAGGCGATATCTTCTAAGCCGTTCTACGAATCGTAAAATGAATACGATTTTCGTGTTTTTGGGCCCAATTTACCTTAAACAATGAATTTCACCCTAATCGGAACAAAAAAATTTTTCTCGATTTAATGCGATTTTTTAAGGTACACCCCTTAGAAAAAATCGAAAAAATGGCAATAAATATTTAGTCATGGATTTGAATGAAAGTTAGTTTACAAGGTAAAATGGACCCAAAAAATACAAAAATCCAGTTGGTTTGAAGATTCGATGGATATATATATATATATATATATATATATATATATATATATATAATAAGACATTTATTAACCTTTGTATATAGACGTCGTGCGAGTTGTTACATTTCTTGTTCCAATAAAAACGAATTATCACTCTTCACCCAAAACTAGTTCAAAATCTATTTCCATAATATAATTTTTCTTATGTCTACACAAAAAAATATAAATAGTCTCTAGAGTACTCTCTATAGTTGAGACATTTATTTTATTTCATTTTTTTTTTATTAAATCTCTCAAGTGATATTCAATAAGATTATTGAGCTGTCTTCAAACATATAACAGAATTTATATTATCATAGAGTCGTCGATGTTTGGTTGGTTTTGTTGGTGGTGGTTTTGGGAGGAAGTACTTCTACTCCTTACAATACAAAACTCATATACACCACCGTCGTAGAGAGGCGTAGAAGACTCCATCCTCTCGTACTCTAACCTAAATAAAAATGAAATCTTTTTACTTGTACTTGTAAATGTATTGCCGGTTGCCTGCTCTATATACCTAATAACAATTCGTGCTCAATTCTACCTATATAGGAAGTATCATCCATTTATAATATTGAACTCAATTTGTGGTCAATATACTTCGAATTTTCTTCTTCGTAGTGTGTTTTTCATCTTCTTTTAAATCTTTTCTCTCTGGTTTCTGTTAGCTTATATAGTACAGGCTGTTTCAGAACATGTAATTTCATAATAATGGCATTTACACTTTGAGAGACATTGAACTTTTATAATTGAGTATTCTTGGATTTACCCGAGGAAATATTCCCAGGAAGCTGAAGTTGTAGTGTAGTGTAATCGTTCCAAGATCTCAATTTACTTTCATATTTAGATACCTTCGCGTACACACTATATATTCCCCGAGTTACCACGGTAACTACTAACCAACTTTTGTTATTCATTATTTATCAAGCAAAATAAACGTTTGGTTGCAATTCCAAAAATATTGTCTATTTAATGATTATTAGATCAGGTTACAGATCTACTTGGAACCTTCTCTTATCGTCAACAGGGGCATCGTCCAGAAAAAAATGTAAACTATTTATGATCTTGAGTAAAAATTTATAACTTTTACATTAGTTTCAGAACAAAGTTCCTTCTTCAGAAATTACAAATTGAAATACATATAATTTTTTTTTCTGAAGAAGGAACTGTGTTCCGAAATTAGTCAAATAAAGTGATTCTACGAAAATTTCAAATATTTATTTAATTTAATAATAATAATGTGGTATTTGTGAAACTAATTTAACCAACATAATAATAGTAATAATAATTTATTTCTTCTTTTTCTTAATAATTACAATTACATAATATTATTCCTCATCCAATTAATTTCGTGCATTAGTGCGAAACTGGATTCACGAATTGTAATGGTGGGTCGCTAGTAATCTATAGATTTCATGTTTCAACCATGAAATTCAATTTTAAACGACTTCCAAAACATTCTGTATCCACAATTAGTATCGTTATATTTATATAGAAATTAGATTTATATGTTACATAATTTGAACATCGTTCGTTTACAAGTAAAACGTAAAACTTTTTATCTGCACTTTGTTTTTTTTTTAAATATTATTTTTATATTCTTCGTCGTTATTCATTCGTCCAACTGTCCGTCTGTCTGTCGGTCCGTTCAACCAGTCATTATGACGTAATATTGTGTGTTGTCGAAGTAAATTATATTTTATGTAGTTCGTGATGTGTCATTTTCTTTTTTTCTTTTTTTCATTTTTCAATTTGCTTTTGTCATTGTTTTCTCTGGTGTCTCTACCTGTGTGTTGTGTTGAAAGACATTTTGGTTGCTCTATTTTAGGAGCGTCGAGTTACTAACTAAATTGAAAAAGTTTTTTTTTAAAGACATTCTATTTTTCTCTTGTTTTGTTTTACTTCAGAAAGTTTGTACTCTACTGAAATTTCCTAGTGATGGGGGGGTGGGGGAGAAAATTGTTGACTAATGTTCTCTGCAGTAAAATGTTTATTTTGTATTTTGCTTATTATTTTCTGTTTTGTTTATTTATTATTACTTTTGAATTGTTTGGTCTCATTTGCAGATAAATTATGGTACAGGATGTGTAATAAATTATTTATAGTAAGTATAGTATACAACGTAGATGCAATACTGAATTAGACTCAGACGTTTCGGTCATTTATTAGACCTTCTTCAGGATGTTTAATTTATTGTCTAGCACATTAGATTAGATTCGAGTGAGGAGCAAGTCTTTTAAAGAGCTTTTGTACCGCGATCAAAATGATCTTTTGTACCTCCTTTCCTTCGAAGGTGTTCCAGGATTCCTATGGTCTTGGTAAACATTAGGGTATTCCTCGGTGACATCTCATTGATTTCATCTGGCTGGAGAGGCAGTAGCCAGTAAGATGGTCAATTACATCACCTCGTAAAGTATAAAACCTTGTACACATGGCCACAAAAATAGAGTCCTTTTTCAAAATTTTATAATTGATTCATGCCTTATAGATTCGGTTTTCAAAAAAAATGCTTCGGATAAAAGTTGTTCATTATAAATAAACTATTAAATTTTATTCGCAACATTTTCCCGAAAACCGAATAAATAAGGTACAAATCATATATAAAATGTTGAAAAAAGGACGCTACTTTTGTGGCCCTTACTATACACCCTTTTCATCTTCTCATTTTTCATTTTTCTCCGAATTGATGGTGTTGACCTATTTGAATTTTTGACTAACAATAGTAATAGCATTTTTAATCAATTGAATTACCACTTCGAAAATAATATGTCCAGGGCTTTTTTTCAATTCACAAAAATTGGAAAAAATAAATGAGTTCCCATTTATCTTTTATATTACGCATTTTACGCAGAGTAAATGTGGTACGATTTAAAATGATAAATTATTCGAAAACAGTTTTCTAAAATTGAAAATATATATATATATATATAATGTATGTATATACACTTACAAGTTGAATGACACTATAATACATATTATATTCTATTCCCATTCGCGATGGTGGTAATATGCAGCGTATATGCGTCGTATTCTCGTATTTTCGAAGGTAGATAACCTTTTTTCGCAATCACGTATAGCAATGAAATACTGACTATATAGTATGTATTTATCTAAAAGTTTTACTCGAAAATTTATTGCTTACAATGTTATTTTCTATGTACATTGAAAATATACAGGGAGTATATAAAATATTGTACTTGGAATGCACAATGCCAAAGAAGAATGAAAGTATATAACATTATCCAAGAGTATAGATTGCTTACGAGCATGTATTATGCGTCAATTTGACTGCGGTTGATTAAAGTACTTGGTGAGTACAAGAGAGTATGTTAAAAAGTGATATTATATATATATATATATATATATATATATATACATATCTGTAAGTTTAGTCCCGACTTTGTAACGGTTGAAAATATTGACCGCCAAAAAACAATTATTTTTTCGCCTGTCAACTTTTTTACTCAAAAACGAATACTTTTGTGTATATGTGGAGCAAAAAAGTAAAATGTAAGTTGGCAATATCGATCCATACATTCCCGCTAGGGGATAAATCTCCTACTCTTCAAACCGTAAGAGATAGAGGAAAAGTTTGAAAACAAAAAATATGTCTTTTTACAATATTAACAACTTTTGCTTGAAATTTTTTTTCATGAACTGAATAGTTCTGCCATAATTTCAGCTCAAACATCTATAATTTCTCTTGATTACAAAAGAATGTATGTATATACAGTAATTCTATATACTACTTCCTTTTCTTATACATTTGTGAGTGTATAAAAGTAAAATAAACAGTTCATGCATTGATAATGAGCTCAGAATGTAGGTTTAATTTCCGTTTAAAAATGTTATTAATTCAATAGATTCCTTCAAAAATGTTTTCAATTTTCATTAAAAGTTATGAATTAAGATAAATTCCTCTTTCGTTAGTTTAGGAGCTTTCTGTCCAGCCCATATGTGTGTATAGAATTTTCTATTCAGTATTTTAAATGTAAATAAATTTATCTGTATCACAACATAAACCATTTGAAAAGGTGGAAAGACAGAGATATTACCATATGGGATTTACACAATCATAACATCTCACTTTTCTATAAAAAAAAATGGGTATATATATATAAATAATAGATAAATATTTTTTATTTTTAAACAAATATTTAAACTTCTTTTTTCGGTTAAAAAAGGTTAATGCCACGGGATAAATTAGTGTAACCTCCTAATTTGTCTTTTTTCTGTAGTTGAGGTTTAAAGGTTTGTCTGCATTAATCGCCGCAGGGAGACTATTTGACAAATTTTTGTTTAAACAATAAAATACTGGATACTAATTTTGTTCATGTGTTTTGTATACTACCTTGACCGGATCTACCTTGAACAATCCGGTTTTCTCTACAGAGGTAAATATGCCCTATATATTTCACCGAGACTTCTACCGTGTGTTAAATTTTATTTTACCCAAGCCAATATCTCGAGAACTAAGTAAGATAGTGATTTCAGGAAAAAGTTTTAATTGCAGATTTTTATTTTATAGGGAAAAAATACTAATATTTTGTATGAAAAATTTTGTGCTAGGACTTTCAAGGATATTAATGTTTTATACTTTGCAATAATCGATTTTGATGATTTTCAATCATAATAAATCAACTCTGATGAACAAATTTTTTTTCAAACTGCTCTTTTCAGGGCTATGATGTGCAAAATTATCAACCTTCTCATTGGGCTACGCTAACGTAGACGGCAATCAAATCAGTCTAAAAATTTGTTCATCTATAACATTAGCGTAACCCAATGTGCACCACGAGGAGGTTTTCGAAATAACGCAGTATATTGTGAGATCGGATAATAAAAGCGTGAAAATCGAAAACGAACTAACATAACGCCAGGTGTCTCAAGTTTTCAATTCATAATTTTATACTATGCGCTCTGAGATTGAATTTATCAATGTTTAATTGATTAAATCTTAAAAAATAAGCGTCAAATCGAAAAACTTTATTAAACTTTTTTGTATGTTTTTTGCAGCTTTATACTGTGGTATAGTTTTCTTGAATGAATTTCAGTACACCCTGTATAATATATATTTTCAATTATTTTTCTATAATATTATAAAAATACAATTAAATAATTTTCCATTGAAAATCAAAAAAACATGTAAATAAATTCATTGCAGGAAATACAATTTCATCGTACAAACGAAATAAATTATTTTATTTGTTATTATATTTTTTTTAGAATGACCTCGAATGATTTATTAGATACTAGAAATGACCTTGTTCCTGAATACAAAATAAATTGATAACATGCTGAGAAGGTATTTAATTAGAAGGTATTTAATTTTATCTTCTAGAAAAATCAGAATAAAATACTTTCTTGGATGTGGATTCTTATTTTTATTTCTTTCATTCAACGGATTGTTTCAAAAACTATTTTTCAATTAGTGGATAAATAGTTTTTTCTTAGCCAATTATATTCTCCAAATCGGATCCTAAACGGAATTTTATGATATGTTATTATATGATACACAAAAATTAACTATACAGGGTTTCGCATTTTAAAGTACCAGAATATTTCTTCAAGAAAGCGTTTTTGGAAAAAACGATCTAATAAAAGTTGTTTTATTCGAAGGTGAACATCATTTGGTGAACTTGACTTTCACCTTGACCTTAAGTTAATTTGAAGGTGTTTCAATTGGGAATCAAATTTTTTTGTCCGAATTGGATAGTTGCGGAAACAAAACATAAAATCTGTGTAATAAAGTCAATTTTAGTAGTTAATAAACAATTAACCATTTAATAGCCTTTTTAAAAAAATATATTTTCAGACATAAGATTGCAATAAACATATGGTCCTTAAAAAAAATTTATCAGGAATAAAACCCTTGTATAATTTCTTGAACCTACTATAAATCTACTACCCCCAAACACTGCAAACCTTTATTTACTTTAATACAATAAATGGCAACACTGGAGAAAAAAACACTTTTTGAAAAATATACTATAATATTTTTAAACAGAAAATCTTGTTCGTAAAATATTATCAAGTTATAAACTTAAAAGAAATATTTGTAAAATAATGCAAAAAAGTAAATAGAATAAATAATTTAAATTTAAATAAATAAAAATGGATAAAACAAAAAAATGGATAAAGCTTTCGGTTGCATTTTGAATATCTAGGCAAAAAAAATTAAAAAATTCTTATAAACAATAAAAATAATTATACAGAACTTTTTGAATTTAAAAAATGTACAATCCCGTTCGTAAAAATTGAATATATGTAATATACATATATTTAATAATATATAAGCTTAGAATGTGACTTATTAGTGGATAAATTTTTATGAACGTGAGTGTATATAATAAAAATATTTTTTATGCAAATTAAGTACAAAAGAAAAAAAAAACTACACAAACTTCAACTTAAATAAATAAATAATAGAATAAATACCAGAAGCCAAGAATATTATGAAAAATTCTATAATAATAAGGGGGTTGACTACGTTAGTGGTGGTAGAAAACAACAATTCTAAAAAAGTCGAACCAATCGAAAATAATTCCATGCGATCCACTATATAGTGTTACTCGCATAGTTTGCCATCAGCTATTACAGGATCATAAAGAATGATGGTAACCTAATGAATTGTGTAGATAATTTACATGATAAGTTCAGACTGATCAGTCTAAACATCAGTTTACCTTCAGGAATAGAGAATATGCATGAAAATTTTTTTTCACTTGAATTGAAGCATGTTTACTTGACAAATATCAAGGTAAAATTACTTTTTAAATAACTTTAAAAATAAGCGAGATATGAATGATTGAAATTCCCGATTAGACAAAGAGGGTGATAGCCCTCTTGATATGTTATGTGACGTCATATTACACTTTCACCATTTAAAATACACGTAAATCTCCGTTGTATAATGATGTATCTATGTATAAATGTATGTATATGTACGGATCGATATTACCCAGAGAATAATTTTCTTTCTCTTAAATGTACCTCTCTATATATATGTTCGGCTTTAGATATTAAATGTGATTGCAAGTCACGGCATTTTGTTATTATTAATGAATACAAGAAGTCACAACAAATTCTCTTTTTTTGTTTTTTACCTCCATATACAGACTAAAACGTGAAATATACACTGCCCTGCCAATAGGGAATATGCATGAAAATTTTTTTTCACTTGAATTGAAGCATGTTTACTTGATAAATATCAAGGTAAAATTTCTTTTTAAATAACTTTAAAAATAAGCGAGATATGAATGATTGATATTCCCGAATAGACAAAGAGGGTGATAGCCCTCTTGATATGTTATGTGACGTCATATTACATTTTCACCATTTAAAATACATGTAAAACTCCGTTTTTAGTATTTTTGCAAGAAAGAGACAGATAATAATCTTTAAAAGCGTATAGCTTCCTTGATATTTGTCGGATTTTAATTTCGTTTTTAAATATTATTACAGTATTAACAGTATTTTCATATTCTGAAAATAAATGTGAAAAAAAATTTTCATGCATATTCCCTATTGCATTTTCAAAATGGTCGATTTATTAGATTTTTTGAGGAGACGAGAGCATAGAGATAATATAAATAGAGTAGGCAAGTCATAGGCACGCGTGTAGGTGGAAACGTCCCGTCAATAGAAAGAGAGAAAACATCGATGAGGTGTACTTGTCTTTTTCTAAATGAGTAATATATAATGATTATATATTAGTCATTAAAAAGAGATAGCGATACCTTATCTATTCTCTTTCTATCTGTAGAACAACTTGTAGGACTCGGCTTGCCTACTCTATGTATATATTATCTCTATGGATGAGGGTCCTGTGTTGAAGATTTGAAAGGTACTTCTGTTGTGATTATATGCACCAAATATATTTTTTTTAAAACTAACATATATATAATTTAAACATATTGCTTATTTGTTCTTATGGAAAAAATCTGAAATTCTTTTTAACTTAGGCGAGTACAAACAAACAAATACTATGGACTTTTTATACTGATGGCTGGTCAATATTTTTGAATTCGAATATACTCAAGTACAGTTATTCATTTTCATATTTCAATAAGGTACTTTATATATACACGTATATATATATATATATATATATATATATATATATATATATATATATATATATATATATATATATATATATATATAATATGTATTTTTTTCTCATTTTGCAATTATATATTAATCAAAGCACTACTGTGGCTGCCTGCATATTATAATAATGTTATAAAATAAATAAATTTTCTTCAAGAAAATATAATTTATTACTATGTGCCTGAGTACTTAATTTATATAATACATAAAAAAAATACGATTAAGTGCGTATCGGGGACCACGCGTGCAATGAACGGTTCTGTCGTCAGCATTCAAAGATACAGTTTTAATAATTTATAATTTTCCTTACAATATCGATATACATATGATTATATGATATACATATTATCAATTATACATATTATTATCAATTTCTTCAAAAATTGATTAAAAAAGAGTCGTTTAGCTGGTGGGGAGTAAAAAAATGTAAACTTTGTATTGAGCTTTCAAGTATAATCGTCTCTACACATAGAATTGAATATGCAATATAAAATGGCATGGTGAAATTTTGAGTGTAACCGTTTTTTGGCTACAGGACGCTAAAAAATGTCTTTAGTTATTCATATCATAAAATACCGCTCTTGTATCATACATAAAACATTATATCTCTAAAACTTAACATTAATGTCAGACTCATCTAACGTATTTTTGCGCTCTAAGGGATTTTAAGCTATAAAAACCTTAGAAAAAAAACAATTTATAATACAAAAATCTGACATTTAAATGGTGATTAACTTTTCTCTTTTTTTTTTTGGTGTGCGATCAATATCTGGAACTTCTTTAGACTTCAGTTTTTCGAAGTACATTTATTCTAAGCTGTAAGAGATCTTTAGATTTTTATAATTTGTTATTTTATCGATAGCAAAGTCACAGAATATTCTTCAGTTAAAGATATAGGGTAGCGACTGATGTCTGTAAGAGGAAATGTCAAATGTCAAGTGCTGATGATTTGATTTTATATTGCATTTCACAGCTTTCTATTGCCAAAGACGTAATTACATCGAAAGTAACGAAAAGTCCGAATAAAAAGTGAGTTACCAGAAAATGTAAAAGGTAGAGCCAAATTTTAGATAACAAAGTTGTTCCGTTTAAAAATACTGATAACCATACTTTTGAAAATACATTGGATTGGCCATAAATCGACTACAAAAATCTAATAACATTGGATATTTATAAATTAAATGGTGGAAGCGCCGTGAAATGTCAAAATGATTTGTTATAATTTTAAAATGAATATGTATATAATTTTATATATATAAATATGAATATATATATATATATATATATATATATATATATATATATATATATATATATATATATATGTATATAAAATTTCTTGTTTAATAAAGGCAAAAAACATTTTAATATATTTAACAAAAATTGAATTAAAAGTGAATAAATTATAAATGTCAATAAAATTGTGGAAATATCTGTAACTGTTTAGATATGTAGTAAAAATGCTTCGTTGTGATTTTAAATGAAAGTAATTTACTAAAAAGATTTTTTAATAAATTAATGAGTAAAATGTTATCGAAAGATAAGAAGATTTACTACCAAAGAAAGATATTATTTAAATATAAAAAAAAAGAATTAAAATGCGCATTGACGCATAAAATTTTTACAGCTAATTGCTTCAATAGATTTATTCTCACCGCATTTAATTAAATATTAAAAAAAAAAATATTTAAAAATTATTAAAATAATAAATAAATAATTTTAACCACACAATACTATAAAATTCAATTATAAATATATATAATATTTATAGTGTAGTAAATTTTTTTTTTTTTTTTTAATAAATAAAAAAAAGAGAAAGGTTATTTTAATTAAAAATTAAATTCAATATCATCCATTTTTTAATACAAATATATTTATTTTATTACGTGCAAAAAAAACCCGTTGGAAAATAAAATAACAATAGACCACACCACATGTACTAAATATACAAAAAGAACAAATTCTACATAATACTATATAATGTATGATAGTAATTAGCTAATAAGCTAATCATCATTGATGTAATGGTTAGCGTATTAGACACGATTTCCAAAGATTCAGGTTTCGATTCCTGGCAGAGTTAAATTTTCATATTAAGGATGTTGCAGCATGAAACCACTTTTCGACAGATTTTACTCATTTTTTTTTCACAGGTAAAAATTACGTTTTCTAATAAATCCCGAAGTTTCAGAATTTTTGACCGTTTAGAACGCGAGATAATTAATAGCAAAGTTATCATTTTCTCTCAGTCTCTCTCATTAGAAGCATGTAAAACTTCTTGCCCGCCCAACTATTATCTGTTGTATTAAAAAAAAAATACTTGACAGAATTATAAAAAAACTAGAATAGTAAAGATAAATATTTACTAAATAAATTTTTTTTTAAATCGCGTTTACCGTTTTGTTTTCGAAATATAAAAGTTTAAAATTAATTTTTTTTTTCAAAATAACATTATTTTGTATATATGAACAGTGAATTTGTTTATGTGTTGCATATGTGTGTTTATGTATTTGTTCTATAATAAAATCAAAGCGGTTTTTTGTCCTGATTATATAACACAGTGCTGAAACGTCCTTATATTAATTAAGAGTTTTGTTTTGTAAGTAATATTTGTATTCGTTATTCATCCTTTTGAAGGCACTGTTTATTGATATTTTACTCATGTATTATGAAAATGAAAATTTACGTATACACAAATTAATTTTTTTATATACTTGACTTCAGCAAAACGTCACTAATTGAATACACAGTAAAATTAAAAATTTATTTTTTCATAAATTTAACAGAGAGTAATTTAATTAAGAAAAATAATTTAAATTTAGTTCCTACTTAATCATGAACTTCGTACCAAATTAACATTCAATACAATTAAAAAGCTTTATTTCTCTGTAGGATAATAACTTTTCAGCATTTAAGGTCGTATAGATTTTGAGATATTTTTGGATAGAAGGTAAAAGGCATTGATCACTCAACAAAATTGTATGTTTGATATATCATCTGCCTATAGGGTAGGTACATGCCTACCTATATATTGTACTGTTAAATATGTGTTTATAAACTTTTATCATACCACACAAATACTCCACGTCAATATAAATAAATATTAATTGTCATATATATGGATGTTTAGGGCTCCGGACCCATCTCTGCGTGTATGTCTGTGAAAAATTTATTTCTGGCTAGGGTAACTTCTCAAACGCGATTTAAAAAAGAATGTATTCGATTTGCAACATTGACAACACATTGTTTTGGCAAATACGATTAGAAAAAGTGATTATAATATACATTTCTTCAAGTACAACGAAAAAAGTAATGCATTGCTTAAATGTGAATTTAAGGCCTGTATATCCTTACATAGTATAAAATAAAGTCCCCCTGCCGCGTCTGTCTGTCTGTTCACGATTTAATCAAGAACTACTACTATCATAATCAAGAACTATTTTCATGTTGTTTTCACCAATGGATAGAGTGGTTCTCGAGGAAGTATATAATTTGTCAAATTTTTGTATAAATTGGTCATTAAATATTATAAAAAAAGGTAAAGTTGTATAATTTATTGATGTATAGGTTTATAATTTGTAGTAACAGATGTTCGTTGCTCTAGGTGCTGTGTGTTATTCATTGTCTCCCAGGAGTGGGGATGTAGACATGATATTTATATAAGCATGCAACAGACAGATTGCAGTATACACAACATGAGTACTTCAAAAATTTTGCCAATAGGTGGCAGTGCATACAACAAATAATTTATCAGTCCTTGACGGGAGAAAATATTATGTTACTTGGTTATAAGGGCGTTACAAAATTTTAGCCGCGACGGAATATGCTATTATGTATAACGAGGAAAGATGATTGATTTTTTATTTGTTACGATTTAACTCAAAAACTACTCAACCAATTTTACCGAAAGCTATCTCCTCGGAGTAGCATAGGTTGTTTTATATTTTCTGTAAAGAACCCGTGAGAAGCCGGGGCGGGTCAGCCAGTTCAATATAAATATATTATCTACACGTTTATCTATATTAGATATATAGTAACCATCGGAACCATCGGAACATTGGTTACAATCACACTTACCCTGTTTTTTTTTCTACATTATTATTTAATATTATATCTATTTTAAATAAATAGCAAACATGCTTAATGTATTTACAAAAAAAAAAAACATAAAAATAAAATGTTAATAACATTTTTAAATGCGTCATCAAATATGGTGTTTTTCATCCAGTTTTCCGTAGGTGTACTATTCCCATTTAATACTTGTTTGCTATTCATAGTTTAATTAATTTATAAAAAAACAACTCATCAACATCCTGTTGTAATTTTTTCTAAACCACATCAAAGATGTAAAGAGTTCATAGACTAACTATATTGAATGACATGATGATTATATTTTACATTTTCATAGTTTCGACGACGCTCTCCTGTTGGTGACAATATACAGAATTGTTTTGGAAAAGTAGTGAAAAATGAACGCGTTTAAAATATAGTCCCGAAAAATAATCTCAAATATCCATTTATTGTGAATAAAATTTAATGTTTAGGGCTCATAGCAAATTTCATCAAAATTTGAAAACAGTTTGTGTTTTTATCTCTTTGTTAACCCCACTTCGTTCTCAATAACCGATTTTGCACATTATCGAATTTAACGATTTCACAGCTAGTCGGACAAACAATTTTTGAAAGAACATTTCATATCGTTTAATCGTTATTATACCACAAGATACCGTCCAAGTGGCCGAGCGGACTAAGGCGTTATGTCTAAGACGTTATTTCTACTTGGAACTGGGACGTTATGGGTTCGAATCCCGACATCGGTAGTTTGTCAATTATGAAAAAAAAAAGAACCGTTAATGTATTGACTAAACTGTCGGCGTATAGACAAGAACGAAGTAACCGGCTATGCTTGTGAAGGTTTTCTGGCGTTTCCTTCACGAACTCCAGATGAATATCGACATAGATCCTATCAAAGTCGGCTGCAGCCGCACATCCTACCAGTTCCTTGCCTACATACAAAAATTCCTTCCACTCCACTCACATCCTCACATCCTTAGGCATCACAATGGACTTTAGTCCTATCTATCTATACCAATAGTTACATTTTTTTTAGCCCAAAAATAGAATACAAAATTTTTGATTTCATAAATACATAAATTTTTCCAATCAAAATACATATTTTGATATCACAGTTTAACCTGTCAAAGACTACTAAATTATATGAAGTATATACTTCTATAATGTAGATATTATATACCCTGAAGTGTTTAGTTACAAAATAAATATCACCTATTTACATAAAACTCAAGTTTATTTTCCCAATACACACACTTTCATCAAATATTGATACAACCTTAAAAACACTATAACCATGCGGATCACACTTTAATAATACGATCCTCGGAATGAAAGATAATAAACTGAAAATTTGTATAGACCTTTCTTTTGACATTCTAAATACTGGATCAAAAGTCTCATATAATCCCGCATCCACGTCTTAAGATATTCCCGGAAGAAGGTCGTGAAAATCATGTTTAAAGTTATTATAAAATTTGTAGAACAGAAAATTTTCGATAATTTATGTTATAATCTTTTTTTTTTAATCACCAACCGTTTTTGAGATATCGTGCTGAAAATGGGAATTTATTAAAATCATATTATTTGTGAATACTCACAATACAATACTAATATCAATTTCCATTAAAGTTACGTAAGACATAGTATGAAAGAACTAGCGTATACTTTATAGACAAATATTTCATTGAACTTTTAATTAAATATTGATGTAAAACAATTAATTCATTCATCAGAAATCGAACCACATCTGCTCTGTTTAAAAACAGAAACTGCCTTTATAAATTTATTATTTTATACGCAGGAGTCTGTTTGTGATTCAGGTTAGTTCATTTTTATTGAACACATTTGTACACAATATACAATACAAATAAAATCAGTCTAAAAATAAAAGAAACTGTTTACTTCAAATTTGTCTTTATTTGTCAAAACTAACTCTTTACGGAGAGATAGAGAGAGAGAGAATGTTAAACAGAAAGAACAGAATAAACAACTATAAATTTTCACTAGGTATATTCTTACTTCTAGAGAGAAAAAATAAGTTTTCGTGATTATTTTCCATTTATAGAAAACATTATACCCAACTCAAGTAGGACCTGTGCCTCGGACACCTGTAATACTATTATTATTTATATATATTATATATATGTAGTATATTCTACTTGGGTCGTAGTTTTGCGACCTTCAGATATACACATGAGAAGGGGATTATTTTCTTTTAATATTATCGTTTCATGCAATACACAATTGTCTCAACCATACGAACTGGTGTCGTTATGTTTATATGTGGTTCACTAGCCTAACAAATGTACTATAAACATACATATATTGTACAGCATATGACGGGAAAAAAAGTTTCCATTCTAAAACTTTATAATAACACTAGCATTGTGTTATTATAAATAGAGTTCCACGGCATCGTCCGTGGAAAGAATAAAGGAAAACCATTTTTGGAGTTGATAGTGACTACTGAACTATTTATATATTTCACGGCGCTTCCGCTAATGTTATCTTTCTTCCCAGAACCTCCACCAAATTATATAATTTGTAAATAACTTTGCTACAGCGCCATCTGTGTCGGATCCTGGCCTAGTTATGAAACATCGTGTCGACAAAACAAATATATTGTGTCAATATGACCATAATCGGTCAAGTCGTTCAGAAAATACAATTAAATGACTATTGGACAAAGCGGGCGAAATTCACAGAACATGTAGGCTTATGTGATATTCCGATCGATTGGAAAATCTTCTATGGCTGCTAAAATGGACAAATTTGAAACTTTGAAAAATCTTTACAGACTCGTACGAAATTATATAAATACAAAAGCATTTATATATAAATCCAGTAAACACATATTGAATGTGGATAAAAGACCTATTTCAAATTGAAATTTAAGAAAATGTCAAAAGCTCTTACGCGGAACGCTAAATATCATCCCTGCCAAACCCAACATTACACAAACGGTATAAATACAAATTTAAATATATAATCTTCGTGAAATAGTCATCAAATTGGCGACGAGGTTACATATCTCGCCAGAGAATAATTACGATTAGCTGGAAGTCATACTGATTATGACTACTTTGTTGTCGAAATACGTTTTTAGAGAGATAAAATACATAACAATTATGAAGTGTATTTATAAGCTTTTAAATAAAAAAACGTCATCAAAATTGGACCAGTAATTTTTGCGTGATGCTCGAATAAATAAACGGCACAATTTCAGTTTTATAAGAGTCAAGACAAATTCTCAAGATTGGAATGAGGGCAAATTTGGAAGTTCTAATCATTAAATAAATATTGATTTAAATAAGTTATAAATTAAAAACTTTTTTATGTGCTAATATTGAATGACTGTACGTATAAGTTCAACTTGCATGTGATAAACACGACTTTATTAAATGAACACATAAATGTCAAAGGTTTTTCTTTCGAAGTTTAATATAGTTTATGGTCCTGTGTTCTACATACACACACACACACACACACACACACACACACACACACACACACACACACACTGCACACACACTTGTTTAGTCCTAGAAAGTTCTAGAATAATTGATAATATTTACCTTATTTTATACCCAAGTAATTGAAGTATGTTACTTTACAAATATATTTATAGAGATTGTTTTGTAAATCATTTTATACGGGAATTACTGTATATAGCTAGTTTAGCCTAGTAGTAACTCGTTCACGAGATATCGAAACCTGGACCTCTGGATTTCTATCGCAATGTGCTACCGTTACACCACGGATGGTACTGATGAATGAGTCAATCCTTCCATATTATTGACAGTATTAATTTGAAGTCAACATTTAGTTATAATTCTAACATATTATGATTTGTGTATACTTTATAGCTATGGACACATATTATCAATTTAGTCCCCACTTTATATATGAAGTTTTTTTTTTTGGGATGGTAACTTCTGTTATTTAGAATATAAAATCCATCTGCATCATCCTCTCCGCAAATGAAACCAAATTTTTGAAATTGTCCATCTCATATATATTTTAAAGATAAAATTTATGTATATATATATATATATATATATAGAACTACACAGAGTTATAAAAATTTTAAACTATAAATCTAGATTAAGAAAATCATTTTAAATTTAAGAAATAAAATAATAACTTGAAAAGCTCGAATGTTTGACCTTTGATATCCTCAAATATAAAATCCATTATAAAAAAAATCCAATTTCAACATGATCAGCATAATAAATTTATCACTGATCACAATATGATTGTATGTATAGAAACTATTTAAAGAAGAGATACTGCAATATTATCAATTCAAAGAAAATTATTCTGAATAAAAAAAGGAAAATTTTCTTATATATATATATATATATATATATATATATATATATATATATATATATATATATATATATAAATGTGAATAGAAATTTTTATATTAAAATATTTTCATCATCATTTTTACAACAACCTTGGAGTCGCCATCATCTTCGGCCTGCCTTCAATATTACTATTGCTAAAGCTCTAGTCGAGTTAGATTTAGAGTTATAATTTAAGATAACCAAAAAAAAAAACACTCTTTGGCATTTATTTAAAGTAATCTATGTCTGTATTAGATGTCTTTATATGTCTTTTAATAGACATGGATGATTGTTATAGAAAATTTTCGTCAACTGATGCAAATATAATGTGTTGTTATGGCTGAACATATACAAACACCTTTAAAACTCGTCGGTTTTGTTTTGTAATATTTTATTCGATCACTGTATAACGGAAGAGTGCAATGGAGGACAAGAAATTTTTTGTGTGTAGGTTAGAAATTGGTAGGATGTGCAGCCGACTTTGATACGAACTATACCGATACTCATCTGGAGTTCGTGAAGGAAACTGCAGAAAACCTTCACAAGCATAGCCGATTACTTCATTCTTGTCCATACGTCGACAGTTTAGTCAATTAACCTTCCTTTTTTTTTTATAATTGACAAACTGCCGATGTCGGGATTCGAACCTATAACCTCCCAGTATCAAGTACACACAACGCGTTTAGAAGCATGGCTACTTGGCTGGTAATTTATCACCTATGTCGTTGTTAATTTTTCTATATACGGAACCAAACAATCTCTCTCTATTGATATAACAGTTGTCGTCTATGCAACATAACTATTAGTTAAAAAACATGCACACACACTCAGATATTTATTCAAAACGACAAACGTTTCCCTCACCAACATCCCCCACCCTCCACCCATACACAAAAACACAAAAACACATTATAAATACATATCTACGAAAATATATATGCGCTTGCTATAATGTTGTTCGTACCATTATTACTATGCTGTATACAATTTTCCTCTATCTATCTTTGTCATTCTCTCTGTTTCTCTCTCATTCTATTACCCAACTAACCCATCTAATATGTTTTAATGTTTTTCTTTTTAAAACAAATCTATCTGGTAGTATTTTATATGTATTATATTTTGGAAGATTGCCAAACAATATTCGTTGGTTCGTGTGTTTTGTTGTTTTTTTGTTCCAAAGAGATGGTTAGGGTTTGCAGTTTTTTTTTTTGCTTTAGTCTCTTTGGTTAGTTGTGGAAAATAACACAGAGGGAAATTAATTGTTTGGTGCAAAGATTCACACCGTTTATAACACTATAATGAAGTCGAGCCATTTTTGTTTGTAAAATTACGATTTATTTATTATAAATATTATTAAAATAATCAAAGAGAACTGTAAGTTTTTTTAAATTAAATTTCTAATTTGCCCCAATTCCTAGAACAATTGTTTGTATCTTATAATTACTTATTTCGACTACAAGGTAGTCATCATCAGTATGAATTAGCTAATCGTAACTATCTCTGGGATATGGAGTCAGAGATATGTTGGTCGTTGCTAATTTGGTGCGTGTCTCATAATAATATTTAAAAAATTTTGTCTTTTATATGATCTGACAGACCAATTCAGGGATTAAGTGTGTGAAGATTCGCACACAAATCAAATTTAAAACTACTGAAATTGGTAAAAACCCCCACAGAATTGGGTGCATACGAAAGTGTATCTACATACACAAATTAAGAAAACAGATAATGAATTTAGACAATGGCCCCCTATTCCAAATTCTGAGTTAATAAAATTAAACCATTTTCAAAAAAAAAATTTAATACCTGAATATCAAGGTTAGCTTCGATCAACACCTTCACCTTATTGACAATAACGCATGGTTAGAAAAGGATACCGCCAATAAATGAGTTGGGCTCTTCACACACTTAATCCCTTAATTGGTCAGTCAACTAACATAATCCTTCAAGTACTACCACAGTCAGATCATATAAAAAATAATACTCTTTTAATATTATTGTGAGACAAGCACCAAATTAACAACGACCAACATATCTCTGACTCCATATCCCAGAGATAATTATGATTAGCTAATTCATACTGATGATGACTACCTTGTAGTCGAAATACGTATTTATAAGATACAAATATTGTATCAAAAATTGTAAATGGCATAATACCGACCATATATATAAGTGGTATAAGCAGTGACCGATAAAAAACGGTGCACATTTTATTTGGGGATGAAGCTTTCAGAAACAATAGTACATATAGTGACTTCAATCACTTGTCTTGGTAACCCTGCAAGAACTTGATCCGACAGCGAAAAACCACCGCTGGGGGTGTTGAATTAGGCCCTTGCAAGTTTGTCTAGACAAATGATTGAAGTTCTGAAAGTTTCACGCCTTAATAAAATAGGCACCGTTTCTACGGTCGTTTTACGGTCGCTACAAAGTATTTAGTCTTCAAACTTTATATCTCCGTAATTCTTAAGAAGAGGACAGACATGCTATGTACCACTGACCAAATCGCCAAAGTTATATTCGGAACTAAAATAGGTAATTTCGAAAAAATTAGGACATTGTTGTGCACCCGTAGGGTACTGAAATAATAAATTTTGTTGATCAATTTGTAGTAAAAACCTTTCTATTAAGAATTTGTGTTGCCCTTTCAATATCAAAACATCTTTAGCGAGACTTTACAAGATTTTAAATGGGAAGTGAAATGAATTTTCAGATTATACAATATCACGTTTTTTTTGTAACGATCGGCTGCTATGACAGTCGGCAATCATCGGCATTGTTAAGATAGGAGATATTCATTCGTGTTGGTTAACCAATAACATTGCGCACGATTAAATACGATATTCACGTTTAAGTTTTCACATCATGCCTGGAATCTCAGACTCAAAACTTTTTTGTAAACCCTTTCTTCCCTGGTCTATGAAATATTCTGAGGTTAACTACCATAGGCAAAATAATTTCATTATTTTAATCAATTCGAAAAATTTTCAATGTACTAGACAAACCTTGGTTTTCATATAATCAAATTAGTCTGATTGACTCATGTGATTATTACTAATTCTCGTGTTAAAATATATTAATTTTACACGTGTATTTATGTCTGCGGTTACTATCAGGTATATAAGGTATATGTAATATATAAATTAACTTTATGCAATCACTAACGTAATTGATGGTCTCTCTCCCTAACTTTGAGTGTATCTAATCGAAATTTAGCGCATGCATTTATACTACTCTGTAAATAGTTTAGAATTCTATGCAAATATGTAAATTGTAAATTATAAATTGCATGAATACATTTTGATTAGAATATTATTATTACCATCAAGTTATGAAATTTTTCAATTTTTTATATTTTGTTAATTTGGTCAAAATCCGAATACATCAAATACATCTCCCCTTTTTTTTCTTAATAATTGACAAACTGCCGATGTTGGGATTCGAACGCATAACCTCTCAGTTTCCAACAACTGGTACAACAAACTAATTTAATTGTTTAAATACACCGTACAAAATCGATTCCCCGACGGAGAGTTAAAAAATGTAGGAACCAAGATATCCTGAAACCTAATCTACAATTATTAAATAACAAGATAGTAATTTGGTATTTCAACCAAACGTATATTTTGCCTGAATATCGCATAATCCATACATAAGTTTGTTAGTAGTTACCAGATAACTCAGGGAAATATGTACTGAACGCATAGAATAAATATTCGTAAAAAAAACTAAGATTTAGAATCGAGTTCATTACAAGGTCCTTATCTATGTGTGTATAAAATACATAGTAGTACAAAAAAATACGATATGCTTTTGTTGTCAAAGGTAATTACAGATGTTTGAGATAAAATTGTGCAAAAATATTCAGTTTATGAAAATATTTGAATGAAAATAAATCTTTTTTTTTACATTTTACGGTTTCAAAGGTAGATAATTGATTTGTGCCTTATTTATTCGGTTTTCGAAAAAATGCTTCGGATAAAAGTTGTTCATTATAACTATACTAACAACTTTTATTCGAAACATTTTTTCGAAATTCAAATAAATAAGACACAAATCAATTATAAAATTTTGAAATGATAGCTTGACTTTTAACGACATTTGAGTCGATTTTGCCAATTCACGAAGTTATAACTCATCATTTCTTCATTTTTGAGTTATCGTGTTTATGAACGAAGGGACGGGTATGCTAAAATAAACTAATTAGATCATTTTATGAACACCTAATATGTCTCTGTGACCAATATTTTCAACCGTTACAAAGTTAAGAAGAGTGACTCCGTTTCCTAGTAATAACAGAATATATTGTGCTCGGCGCTTCCACCAAAAAATATATTCACTCGTTTTATAATGTTTGTAGACAAAAAATTTGTATAAAAAAGTGTCCCTTGTAATTCGTCAATGAATTTCGTACTACGATTGTAAAATAACAATTTTAAACCATAAAATATTCCATGTATTATTGATATAAAAGAAACCATTCAAATACGAGGAAATTGTAAAAATAAATAAATAAATAAAAAATACAGAAACAACCTTACAAAATTATATACAACTAGCTTATATACGCGGCTTTGCTCACGTTTTATTGTCATATCTCCGGCTCTCATCATTTTAAAACTAAAAACCGCCATCCCATCGCTTCGACTACGTCAACTATTTATTGTTCCCAACGCTTCCACTACTTCAAATTTTTATCAATACTTCCGCTAAAATTCTATTTCAGCGAAAATTTGCGAATTATATCGCTCATAGCGAGAATATAATATATACAAATTTTTAAGCCTAATCATAAGCGATTAAACAAAAAAATCCAGCCAAATCGGTCCAGTAGTTTTAGCGTGATGCTCGAACAAACAAACAAACAAATACACAGACATTTAAAATTTTTATAATAGTAGAGAAGATGAATATGGATCTGCCTGTACCATAAATTCAGTAAACGGATTAGATAGATAGATAGACGAACTACACTTCGACCATAAGGTCCATTGTGATGCCTAAGGATGTGAGGATGTGAGTGGAGTGGAAGGAATTTTTGTGCATAGACTAGGAATTTTTAGGACATGCGGCTACAGCAGACTATGATAGGAACTATGCCAATACTCATCTGGAGTTCGTGAAGGAAACTGCAGAAAACCTTCTCAAGCATAATATTGATTATTATTATTATTATTATTATAAGAACATTAAAATTGCCTGCATTTCTCTAAATATTACAGTCTTGATATGAATTTTTGAGTAGCAGGTGACATCTCAGCGAAAAAAGATAGTAAGCTGCTTAAGTGATGCTTTTTACGTGCTGCCAAATTGAAGGATTTTTCCTTAATTTTGATTTCATAAAGCCTAGTAAAAAATCTTGGTTATTTTGTCTTGGAATTTTCGTATTTTAAAACTTTTGTATTCAAATTGAGTATAACGAATTAGAATACAAAATTGAGGACCTTGATGCAAGAACCAGATAAGTCCGAATTTTCCAATGTTTTTAATGTATTTTTGACTAGGGACAATATAGTTGTTTCGTTTGGTGAAAGAATCGGACACAAATGTAACATCAGTCCTCTCCTGTTAAATAGTGTGGGAAAGGCAACAGGCAATAGAAACCGATTTCCAGATTTTATACCGTTGGTGCAAATACTGAGCATATATCCGGACTTAATATTGAATAATTAAAAGTTTAATTCAAATAAGTCCGTTGATTTATTTAAAGCCCAATAGTGGACTTACCTGGTGTCTCATTTAATAATTTATTTTTGCTCTCACCAAAAATTTTTGTGCCTGGACCAGGTTCTTGAATCAAGGCTCTCCATTGTTTATTTATACTTGATACATGATGCAATTCATTATTTCTTATAATTAGGGGAAAATCCCCCAATTTGTCAACACTGCTGACAAGTTAGTAAATGTGTCCTAAGAGAAACACACTGAACTTAAATGCTCAGAAGTGAATTTTTTTTTGACTGATTGACTTACTTCGTTTACTAGAAAATTAGTAAAATGTTTTTTTAACCTTTGCATAAAATCTGATTATCAAAAATCTGTTATCAAATAATTGATAGTCTAAACTCATCCCTATACATATTTAGGGGTTTGAACAATCAATCTTAACATAATTTGATAACAAATATCCAATTAATTTATTTTGTGTATACAGATCAAGTTCATATATTTATTTATTTACTTAACTACAACAACCGTAGTCGATTGTAATCAAATTATTAAACAATCAACAATATCTACCAACAACTATCTGTCGAAAATAAAGGGCGGGGTTCTCTCCTGATAGGTAGCAATAGTATATAATAGTATATAGATAGATACGACACGATGATAGTCGATACCTGTGCAGTGAAGTAATCGTAAACCGATATTAAACACTCTTATTTCCAATAAATATAGTTCTCTATGATTAGGATAGTACATGTGGTCACCGAAAGTAGCGCTCATTATTCAAAATCTTATAATTGATTTGTGCCCTATTCATTCGGTTTGCGAAAAAATGCTTTGAATAAAAGTGGCTCATTATAAATATACTAACAACTTTTATACGAAACATTTTCTCAAAAACCGATTGAATAAGGCACAAATCAATTATACAGTTTTGAAAAATGAGCGCTACTTTTGTGGCTCATAGTAGTACACTTAGCCACAAAATTTGATGCAATTTTTTAAAATTTTATAGTTTATTTGTACACTGCAAATTCAAGTGTTTTATTTTAAACCGCTTAAATGCTTGTAGTCACCAACTAAACTCAAAAATGTTGTTTAATATAATGTAAACGTTTTAAACGTTTAATTTTAAAACACTTAGAGGGCTTTAAATAATAATGCACGTAATGCGTTTTTTGATATGAATACATTTTAAATGTTTAGTATAATTAATTAATTATATAAAATATTTACAAAATAAATTTAAGAGAAATGAATAAATCAAACAAGAGAAATTTCCATTTTAATAATAAATTATTAAACCGAATGAATATATTCATTCAGTTTTTGAAAAAAAAAATTCTGATACTTTGACATCAAATGCTTGATATAAAAAAGCATACACATCTAGAATGGGAATCGAACCCACGACCTCTAGCATTCTAGACCAACGTTCAACCGCTGAGCTACATGAGATATTATGGTAGTGGAATGCATATGCTCTTTTCCCTATCTTTGATGTTAATGTGTATTATTAATTTGTTTATTTACTATTTTCATAATTTTTAACTGTTTTTTGTAAACTAGCGTCTATTTATATCCATTGCCAAAAAAATCATGGTTTTAATCTAGCAGAGTTGATATTCTATGAGAAAGAAATAAGCAAAGCTGCCTCTTATACTATTATTGCTAAGGCTCTACCAAGGCTATAAATTATAAATAAAAAATAATAGAATTTTTATATTATGGATGAATTTTTTTTCTCTGTTTTTTTTGTTTTAATAGTAAATATTGGTTTTATTGATTAGTTTATTAAATGTTGACATTGTGGGTTCTGTACCGTTAAAACCTGTATATATATTTATTTGTTTGATGTTAGGTTTTGTAATCGTTTAAAAAACAATCAGTGGCGGTCGTCTAATCGACATCGAAGAATTTAGCAACTTCGAGAAAAACAATTAATCCAACTTAGATATACGAAAAGAAATGATACCTCTATTCAATCAGATAAACTTTAGAAAATTTATTTATTAATTAAGTTACGTTTGAAAAAAAAAACATTTAAAAATTCAAAGTGATTCCTAAAGTGACGCATAAATAATTATGAAAAATTGACTCATTCTTCAGTATCATCCATGGTATAACGATAGTACACTGAAATCTAGAGGTCCAGTGTTTGATACCTGATGGATGAGTTTTGTCAGATCAATATTTACCTCTAGAATAGATACCGAAAAAAATGAAATGCAGAAAAATACTATTAAGACTTCCCCATACAATGACCCCGGGGTGGCCTTGGCTCCGCATCTTTGACATAATGAAAAAACAGCACCTTTCTAGCATGAATAGAAGTAAAAAAGGTATTTTTAGAGGAGGGGGTTACGTTGAGAAAATTAAACTTTCACAATTTTTAAGTTATTCCGCGATGAACGCAAAAACCCGTATCCATCTAGCATGTCTAGAAGTGGTTTAGAATTTGTATACGTCAGTCAGTGAGTATACACAAAGGGATGTAGATATTATAGGACTTAGAGGCAACCATAGCTTAATTAACCAGAACGTCAACATTAGATTAGACAAAGGCCTATGATTCGAATGCGAGTGTGCTATCTTTTTCCCATTTTAATTTATAAAAAGGGTTTTGTAGCATTACTTACTAAAAATTACACAAACAAATGAGGAGATTATACGACATTGCCCTAACGAAGTCAATTTACGAACCCCTTCGCCATGTGTGCATAATCATCTACGAATAGAATTGTTAACCTAATATGCATACTAAGGACTAGACGATAGAAAAAAATATAGATAAATTATAATAGTCTCGTCCCTGGACTTTCAACTTTCATTTAGTTAATTAATATTTTCTTTTCGTTTTACTATTTTTTTTTTACTATTCACATTGTGTATCGGTTAAAAGCTCATTATTTATTCTATCAACGCTACTATTTTTAATTTTGTAATTAAATTTAGAACAAAATAGAAAGAAAAAAAACAAGTATTAATAAAGTTCATTTCTACTTCTCGAGGTAGACAAATTATATAAATTTAAAGGCTCTTTTATTGACCTTTTTCCGAAGGCAAAGGTAAAATAAGTATAATTCGAAGAATAAATTGAGTGTGTATTCGTACACCGGCCAAGTAGCCGCGCTTATTAAGGCGCTCTACTTGTAACTGGGAGGTTATAGGTTCGAGTCCCGACATCGGCAGTTTGTTAATTATTAAAAGGAAAAAAAAAAGGGCGGTTAATTGACTAAACTGTCGGCGTATGGACAAGAAAGAAGTAACCGGCTATGCTTGTGGAGGTTTTCAGCAGTTTCTCTACGAACTTCAGATGAATATCGGCATAGTTCCTATTAATGTCGGCTGCAATCAATAATTAGTTTAGACAGTCATTAATTTTTAATGGTCAAACTGCCGGTTTCGGGATTTGAACCCATAACCTCTCAGTTCTAAGTAGTCACAACGCCTTAACAAGAGCGGCTACTTGGCTGGCAGCGAGACTATACAAGATTTTATATGGGGAGTAAAATGAAATTTCTGATTATACAATGTCACGTTTTTTGTAACGATCGGCTATGTGACAGTCGGTAATCATCGGGACGGTTAAGATAGAAGATATCCATTCGTGTTTGTTAACCAATCACATTACTCACAATAACGACTTTAATGTTTATATTTTTACATCATGTCTTGATTCCCAAACGTTTTTTTTTTTTTGTTTTCAATTGACAAAATTGACTTCTACTTATAAAAAGAAAACATATAGATTTGTTGCTAAGGGCACTAAATTCCCTAGATCAGTTTTATAAAAGAGTATATATTGAATTAATTGATTGATGAATATCCATGGAGGCGAATAAATGGTTCTGAATTCTGTATGAAAAATACTGAAATAAAATAAATATTTATCAAAACAAAAATCACGAATCAATTTGACATGATACATGCGAGTACATCAAACGAAAAAATAATTCCGTTTTTTTATGTGAAAATGTGTAGGTTTGTACCATTAAAAATGTTATAGACTTAGACAAGGTATACCGTACAAGGCCAATTATTCATGTAAGAAATATGTCAAAACAAACAAATGATAACAAGATCACTTACTACACGGAGACAAATTTATAGTAATCGATCACATATGGCTCCTACGATTTCGATAAAATTTTCAGAAAACGGATTTTCGGGAACAAAAACTCAATCTAACTAGATTTTATCTCTGGGAAAAATCATTTTTACCTATTTTTCACAATCAAATAAATAGCGTGAAACTTTTTTTAATGTAGGCAATTTGTAAGACATTATTGTGATGATGTGATGTGTAAACTCGCTAAAAGTAGCTACATTCCGGTTTAAAATTTTTACCCACTGTAACTCATTTCTAGATGATTATGAAGTACCCCTCCAGAATTTGATGGAAGTGTTGGTAAATATGAGTCTTGAATTCATGTATCTAAATTATAAAAAACGTTTGAAATTTTCTTAAAAAATGTTGTTTTTTTTTATTATAGATTTTGAAACACAGTTCCTTTTTCAGAGAAAATACTATGAATTCTCATAAAATAAGCAAAAAAGGGAATAATTTCCTCAAGTTCCTAACAAAAAAGCATAAATCAATATAGGCCCAAAATAATGCCAGATAGAATATATCAAAATTGCTCGACAAAAAAACTCTTGGATCACTTTTTAATTGGTTTGCTTAGTAGAATGCTCCAAAAATGCAACCGAAAAAGTCCATAACTCGAAAAAAATCAGATGATTTCCTTAGGACTATGACATCTGGTGGCAATAATTAGGAACAGAGTAGTTAGACCCAACTGTGATAGTTAAATACGCGTTACTAGAGTTACGTTAATCAAATAAAGAAAAATTTATTATTGTGATAAGAAAACTTATCTACTTTTATGAAATATATAACTAATTGTTGAATTGCAGCCTGACTAAAACCGCCATTTTGGAATATGACGTAATGAGTAACTTTACCAATAATACCATTGCATTTATATAACTACGAATTAGTCACCCTGTCCTAAGAACGATAAAGATATATATATATATATATAGCGTTCTCTTTCTATGAATATATTATTTTTCTACCGTATATGAAAATAAATTTATCTAATTCTTTCCATTTAAAGATGACAAAATATATATTTTGTTGTGTATAACAACACAATCATAATATTCAACTTATTATGAATAAATTTATTTTTCTTGTGAAAAACTCGTCAGTAAATACTAAAAAGAAAATTTAATGAAAAATATACAAAATTTTCATACTTTATACGCGCGTGTAAAATATTGCTGTAAGGCTTTTTTTAATATCATTTTTCTACATAATTTTCATATAGAAATAAGAAAATAACGCCCATCCCTTAATTTACACATTATTGCTATACGCGCACGTCCTTGGTAATTTATGTTACGACAATTGCCTATGCAAACAATTTTAATGTTGAATAATATCGTATGTCTTTTGTTCTCGAAAACAGACTGGAAAAATTGTACCAACACAAACATATAAATTTTGTTTGCTCGTTGAGTAGAGTTTACCCTTCGACCATAAGGTCCATTGTGATGCCTAAGGATGTGAGGATGTGAGTGGAGTGGAAAGAATTTTTGTATATAGACTAGGAATTGGTAGGATATGCGGCTGCAGCCGACTCTGATAGGAACTATGCCGATATTCATCTGGAGTTCGTGAAGAAAACAGCAGAAAACCTTCTCAAGCATAGTCGGTTACTTCGTTCTTGTCCATACGCCGACAGTTTAGTCAATTAACCGCCCCTTTTTTTTCCTAATAATTGACAAACTACCGATGTCGGGATTCAAACCCATAACCTCCCAGTTTCCAAATATGCATACTGCGCAGACATAACGACTTAGACCGCTCGGCTACTTGGACTGATTTAATGATGTTAATAGATAAAGATTCTTTTACATCTACAAAATTGTCAGAGATGTGAAGTTTTTAAATTGAATCCACATTACTTGTTCCAAAATACTGTCGCCAAAAACAGTAATAGTTTGGGATAGTAAATACAATTCGAAAATAAAATCGATGAAGTGCTAAAAAAATAATGTAAAAAACTTATTAATGTTGAAATATGCAACACTTTTGTTGAAAAAGACAACTCGATTTTTTACTGGTTTACAAAAAGTTTGGGAAATCAAACTAAAATATTATTTTCCAAAGAGATTTTCCTTTTTGAATTATCGTCTATTTGTTTGTATACATATCTTAACAAAACCACTAAACCAGTCAGTAAACAAAACCAATACTAAACCGATTTCAACATTCCTTCTAAAAACATTCAAAACATTTCTAACATCTTATTCTAACCACAATAGAATTTTATTCATTACCTAAATACCCAGAGTCCTAATTATTTTTCGATAACATAATGTTTGAAGTTTAAAGGAATCCATTCATTACTCTCTCATTCTAAAAGCATGTAAAACTTAATGCCCGCCCAACTAGTATCTGTTGTATTAAAAAAAATACTCGACAGAATTTAAAAAAAAGCATTAGGATAGTAAAGATAAACATTTATTAAATAATAAATCGCGTTTTACCGTTTTGTTTTCGAGATATAATAGTTTAAAATTATTTTTTATTCTAAAATTACATTAATTTGTATATATGAATAGTGAATATATATCTATGTGCTGTGTATGTGTTGTATATGTATTTGTTCTATAATAAAATCAAACCGGTTTTTTGTCCTGATTATATAAGACAGTGCTAAAACTACCTAAACATATTCGTGTTGCCCGCTTGTACCCGAATATTGACGAGATAAATTTATTTAAAAACAAAAGCAAAAAGGTAAATGTTACTCTTTAAACTTTAAAATTCAAATTCGATTAAAAATTCAATCCGTTTATTCTCGGTAAAAACAAGATTTGACTTATTAATTCATTAAAAAGTTTGAGATTTTTAATAAAAAAAAAAACGACCGTATTTTTAAACAATCTCTTAATTATTATCATAAGAAAGTTTTCTTATGTAGAAAAACACATTGCAGACAACAAATACTTATAAATTATAATTAATTATTGTGAAAATATATAGAAATAATCCATGTAGTTTGTTCTTACATTACTTAGAAGTGAGTATTTATATAGAAAATAATTAATCTTCAAAAGCATCGGATTAAAGATAATCTCCGGATATCTTACATATTATATATAAAAGTTATATAAGTATATATATATATATATATATATATATATATATATATATATATATATATATATATATATATATATATATATATATATATATATATATATATATATATATATATATATATATATATATATATATATATATATATATAGTGATACTTCTTTATAAACGTTTACACTATAAAACTTGAACTAAAGATATAATATATACTATATATTTAAGGATGTACGAGCGCTGATGTATAGTCCATTTATAAAATTCTTCAAAATCTTATGTAGTACATTCATAAAAGTCCACAATAATGTTTTTTTTTTGTCGATAGTTAAAATTAAAATTTAATTTTGGCCCGTCATACCGGGCCTAACATTTCGCCTGAGATTTGCCTGAGATTGGCCTGAGATTTCGGGTAATTAAGCTACCGCCGACAGAAATAAAATATACCCGAAATCTCAGTTGTTATTAAAATTATCAAAATATATGTAAAAACATGGGTTTCTCCATAAGAGCAATGCATTAAAACTCGAACTTTAACATTAAACGATTAATTCAAGACCCCCGTAACCCACCCCCAATCCCCCCTGAAACTTTTATAATTGATTTATATGCACTTCAACTATATGTAAACGAAAAATCAAGTCTGAATCTTTTTGAAGCTTCAGTGCTCGTACATCCTTAAAAAGATTAGAGTATCTCTAAAACTATCTCTCTAAATGCAGAAAAGTTTTTGGTTATAAAGACAATGGTTCTATAGAAGAAATTCGAATGAAATTCTGCTATGAGACTCCCACAAAATAGTTGGTATCAAAAAAGTACTTCCAAAATCCTTTGGAAGTATTATAAGTATAGTCCTATCTATAAGTATAGACTATCTTATTCGTAATATTTATCAGAGAAATAAATATATTCACTTTGAGTTTTAAGCCTTTGCCAATCAGCAGTTAGCAGGACAGGTCCATATTTTCTTTTTTAATTTTTATTATTTTAAGCATATTATTTGCCTTTCATGGATACTTTTATTGCTTTAAAGTATTCATTCTGAATGGACAA
This sequence comes from Nineta flava, assembly GCA_963920215.1. Taxonomy (NCBI): domain Eukaryota; kingdom Metazoa; phylum Arthropoda; class Insecta; order Neuroptera; family Chrysopidae; genus Nineta; species Nineta flava. Next base: position 83,649,227 of record OY986043.1, on the reverse strand, counting down.
TTAAAAGCCATGAAATAATAACAATTTTAAAAAAATGGCCCTACCCTAATAATCTCCGCTTAATGACATTGGCTTGAAATTCTAAGTGAATAGAATTTTCGTAGTCTATGCTAAAAATTGAGATCAGTGATTGTACATAGTACACTTGTATATACCTATTTGTAAGTACCTATACTAGAAGTCATATTTTTATACATCTGTGTATGTATAGATGTAACATAAACAGTTCATGCACTAAAAACTAACTCAGTATATACAGGATATTTAAGCATCCTAAATCACACAGCTAAAAATTATACGAATAAATTCCAAGAAAACCATAAAATTTTGATTAAAAAAGTTATTTTGAACACGAGAAACATTACATTTCGAAAAAAAAAAGTCTGTCAACTTCGAAAATAGTATAAAAATTAAATTAAAATACTTTTATAAATGTTATGACCTTTGATGTCCTCAAAAATAAAATCCTTGATAAAAATTCAATGCCAGCCACTAGTCAGCATCATGATCAAACTAATAAATTTTGCATTGGTCCATAATATAATCCGTTGAAACTGTTTAGAGGAAGGAGATACTGCAATATTATCAATTCTAAGAAAATTATTTTGAAATAAAAAAGAAATAAATATAAAAAAAATAGAAGATGATTTTCTTTTATATAAACGTGTATAGAAATTTTTATATTACATTAAACATTTCCAATACACTGGAAGTCACCATCATCGTTTGCTATTATTATTGGATTTTATGCAGCGCGGCGCCATCAACGGATCCAGAGGGGGAGGTCATGGGGTCATGACCCTCCCCCCCGATAAAACTAAATATAATTTTTTTTAAAATTATAATTTTATTGCTTTTTACTCAAATCTTACATTGAGATAATTAAATGCTGGGAATGAACTGTAGAATGTTACGTAATTTATTACTACTGAAAAAATGTTTAATCAATCTTTATCAATTCATGAGTAACAAATATAATTGGTTATTGATAATCATGGTTGATTTGATATAAGTTTAATTAATTATTGAAAATAATTTTCAATGATATTTTTTCTAAATTAAGAATAAGAATAAAGTCCTCAAAGATATGTTTTTTTGATTTTACTTTTTTTGAACATTTAGGAAATTTATAGAAACTAATATCATAAATTTTTCTTTTTGAAGATTTACAGTTTGGTACATAACAATTTGCAAAAATTTTAAAATCAAATAAACGAATTTTATAATGAAAAAATTCGTTACGCAGGAGCTGCTTCAACTTAGCGAATTTCCTTGGAATAAATAAATTACTCTCTAGCGGTCACAATGGTAGTCTGATCAAAATGAAATGTCGTATCTGATTTTAGTATTTGCATGGCCAATTTTATTAATAAATAACATACGTCAAGGGGAAAGGGGGGCATAAAGATAGAAGAAAACACAAAATATAAAATATCTCTTTTAATATTAGAACAATCGAAAAATGCGTAAGAAACAAAGTTGTAGAAAATCATGTTTGCTACAATTCACCACCTTATCTTTTTTGCTCAAACTCTAATGCGTACAGAGATATTGAGGAATTTAATTTTCAATCTTAAACCGTCAATATTTTTGTAAATATTAGAGTTACAGAAAAAATGATAAGAAACAAAATTACAGTAAAACTTAATACCTACAACTTTACTTCTTATAAAATTTTCGATTTTTCGAATATTAAGGGAGATATGTCAAATTTTCTGTTTCCCCCTCCCTCTAAACCCCCCTTTCCTCTGGTCCGATTTTACCCATTAACGAACTTGACCTTTTGAATACCAAAAGCGCTTCAAATACCAAATCTCATTCCGATAGAATAAAAACTGTGACCGCTAGAGTGATTACAGACACATATATATATATATATATATGTATATATATATATATATATATATATATATGTCCATAGATATATATATATAAATTTTACAGATGGTGATTTTTGACATCTACAAGGTAGGATCGATGGACATTTGAAGAAATTTTTGCGAAATTTTGACTTCGGTACGGGACCAATAGCTCTATTTCCTTTCAGGAAATTCGCTAAAATGCATAATTCATATACAAGTAAATATGTTTTACAAGTTTGTTTAAATTCACCAATACGTCTTTTTTTTAACGCTAGATAGAGAATTTCGAATAATCACTAGCTGACCCGTATTTCAGTCAAAACTATTGAATACTAATCCAAAAATGTTATTTTATGAGGTAAACAGTTTTCTATTTAATGGTTTTCAATATCTCACATCGTTTAAAAGTTAGGCTCTGGGCACAAATTCTATTTGTCGAAATTCTATACCATTCTCTACCGCATCATAATCGGTGCAATCATTTTAACATCATGCGGGAACTCTCAAGCAGGTAAACACACAGAAATTTTTAAAAAACATTTTTTATACGACCATTATCATAATATGGATCAAATTTAATATTATTTTGAAAATATATTCCATTATACTTAATTATCGTGTGATATGTTTCGATCTTAGCAATCATGTTCAAACTGTGGTTTATTGATGTAACTTCATCCGTAAGATGAATTCAAAAGAGAAAATTATAAGATGTACAATCAATAAACAACAAGCGATTGAGTACACTTGCCCAAAACCGAATGAATAAGGCACAAATCAACTATAAAATTTTGAAAAAAGAAGGCTACTTTGGTGACCCATAGTACAATATTGAACGCCATGCCAACAGTTTTATTATAAGAAACAAATTAAAACAACACATTAAGAATAACAATGATTACCAACAAATTGTTCCCCGTGTAACTCCACCTAATGCAATACTCGTTAGAAAGTGCATTGCCCTTTTTGCCACTTTCACCAATTGAATATACATTATTGTATGCAAAAGCGTAACAATGATCGCATGCATGCGTTGTAACCAAGGAGGGTAAGAAATTAGAAAGAGGGTGTTGTTGTGTAGAAATGTAAAGAAATGTTTTGGTACATAAATCTTTCACCCTTTTCATTTTTCGGAGAAAATTATATTCACAAACCAGAATCGTGTGTCTATATAACTGTACAAAAGTCATTCATTGCATATAGAATTTAAAGTAGAATTTATCATATTTATTGTTTTTACCATTGTAGGAAAAGGATGTGGGTAGACTCTGTTCAAAATAATTTCTCTTTTTTTTACCTCCATATATACGAGTATTAGCTTATACTATTCAACGAGCAATATTAAATAAAACTCTGTGAATCTTGTTTAATGGTAGGCAACTTATAAGACATTGGTGTAATTATATTGTATACACTCGTCAATAAGTAGCCACTTACTGAATCTTTTTGAGATCCAATATATAAATTTTAGAATGCAAAAAAAGTCAACCTGAACGTTTTTCACATCTCTCTCGAGTAAATATCTGTTGTCTAGGTACTTTTTATATTATTATAGATATAAACAGGATTTATTATGCAATATACTATACTGAAATGTAGTACACATTGCCGCTACTTATGTATTGCCTACACTTCTAAAAAAAAATTCATTTTCTATACGCGAAACTTGCTTCACCTGACATATATGTAAATTAAATTCTGTAAGCGTTTTTTTCAACAAATTTTATAATTTAATATTTCCTCGATCTTGTTTAGTGCTCCTTTGTGTTCATCCAATAAAAGAAGAAACCTAGCTAATTTCGTTTCAACATTTCCCATAGCTAGGTAAAGAAAAAATATTAAATTGAAAATAAGTTGGGGTGTAAATCTCAATATACAGACGCAAAGCGTGGAAATTGAAATTCCAAATTGATAAACCCATTCGCAAACATATGAAAGTAATATTTACTAAATTATTAATATTTACTAACTAACCTAAAAATATCGAATTTATAAACACTTGCAATTGAATACTTTTTTGGCCACAAAACTAAATTATTGAAAGTATCAAGTATAAAAATTTACTAAAATCGCTACAAAATAATAGAATATTTTTTCATAAAGGCACATGTTGTTATATTTATAAACATTGGTTCTAGATTTAGTTTGTTTATTAGTCACACGACGCTACCATCTTTGAAAGTTTCGCCTATAGAGTAATTTATAACAATTCAAGCAAATTGTGAACCAGCTGGATGTTTCAAAATGAATATAATTTATTTTTCGTGAAAATTTAATTTATGTAAATTTAAATTTAAAACTCCTGCTTGTTTTTTATAACATATAGAAAGCAAAAAAAAACAATTACATGAAAATTGAGTTTTTCATCATTTTCACATTTTTCATTTACATTCATTTTTTTTCTCTTACATTTATTTTATTTTCGGTACAAATAGTAATTCACCATTCACGCAATATTTAAATTAAAATTAACGAGTTACTATATTGTATATATAGGTACTGTATATATCTAGAAAACTTCCATAAATGACTTCCGTTATTTACTGATGTATATACATTTTTTTTTTAAATTGATGTTAATTAAAGATAATTAATAATTGTGTTCATTTATTTTAATTACCAATTAAAGTAATTACATTTTCCAGTTTTCGTATAAAACAAATGAATTTTTTTTCTTAAATTAAAATATTTGGGATCAGTACTAGTAGTAGCAGAGGGTGAGGTCGAATTCTGGCAGGTAGGCCATTCTAGGCCTTTTTTATCGACCCCTAAAGGACAAGGAATTTGTATGTAGACTATGAATTGGTAGGTTATGCGACATCAGACAACTTTGACAAGAACTATTGCCGATATTCAACTGTAGTTTGTAAAAGTAAACTTCACAAGCATAGCCGGTTAATTCGTTCTTGTCTGTACGCCGACAGTTTAGTCAATTAGGGGCTATACCAATGTTAAGAATCGAACCAGTAAACTCGGAATCTCCTAGTTCCGAGCAGAGCGCATTTAGCAACTAGGCACACCGACTAGTCTTTGGGTTCGGTGAATCTTCTGTAAACCATAAAAGTGATTTTTGACCAACCAAACCGAAATTTCAAAATCCATAATATGGATAACTGCATTTTGAAATTATTGTGAGATAACTTTTACCCATGCCTTTAAATATGATCACAGTTAAGATGAAGTTTAATTCTTATTAATTAAATTCCAAAGGGAATAAATACCTGTTATTTATTACTAAGGTATTAAAATCCCTAAAAGGGATTACTTGATTTAACTGACCAATTAAAAGATTAAGTGTGTGATGTACCCAACCCCCTGCGTTGATTGACGGTAATCCTTTACGGACCCTATGGTCTTGGTATTGTCAATAGCTTTAAAATGGTATTTGCAGCAAAGCTTGACATACAGGTATTCATTTGTACTCGGAATTGGTGCAATAAAATTTGAAATTTAATTTTAAAAAAAAAACCTAAAGTTCACTTTGATTATTTGAATATTCTTTATACCTGATATTTACTTTAACTATTTGTAATTTATACACAATAATTTCTTGGAAGTATCCTTACAAATTCTATTAACTAAAAGTCAACAATTATAAAGCCTTATTACTATTCAATTTATATTGACGTCAGCAGGTATTCGAAATTCTAGCAAAACTCATATATTTATTACCTATAATAAATTTCATTTAAAATACCGGGAATTGTTGGTGTCCCAATGTAACAACACTTCCAGGAATCTGTTTATAGTACACAAAACTTTAGAGGTCACAAAAGTAGCGTTCTTTTTTCAAAATTTTATAGGTGATCTTGTGCCATATTCATTCCGTTTTTGGGAAAATGTTTCGAATAGATGTTGTAAGTATATTTATAATCAACACTTTTTATCTGAAGATTCTTTTTCGAAAACCGATTGAATAAGGCATAAACCATCTATAAAATTTTGGAAAAATATCGCTACTTTTGTGGCCCTTTATATATGTAGTTATAATAAGGATTTCTTCGTTTCTGGATACATTGCTTAATATTGCGCAATTGTACTTATATTACGACCTACAAGGGAGGTTTGCATGTTGCCTAGTACGCAGAAACATGACTATGATCGTGTGCAAAAAAGAACAACCCAAAAATAGTCAGTGGCAAAACTTGTTAAATCACGTTGCAAATTAATCGAGCCGTGTACAGGCGGACTCTTACGATATTGCATTGATTTCAAACCGGTTTTGTAATAGTTGAGCTGTGAGCAGAGTTCTGTTTTTTGTATTACAAAATATTTGATTGCCCAGCCAAATTGTTGTCCACTAAATTTTTTCTGGTCAATAAAAAAGTAGAAGAACCTAAAACTTGGAACATATTTGCCATAAGCAAAATCAGGAACCAGTTATCATATTAAGAATTTAGTCCTTACAAATATGCACCAGTTTTGTTTTTCCGTCTTACAAGTATGCCCAAAGTCTGGATCTTAGTAGTTTGAGTTTTGGTAACATTCTTACATTAAGAGTCTCGGTCCAATATATCCCAAGTGTTGATTGTGATCTTGGAAGTATACTCAAAGATTTGCTTTTAATAATGTAAATAGGTCATTGTTATTTCAGCTAGTCTTTCTTTAGTCTGACAAAAAATGGAAGATCAAGATTAATTTTAAGCTTAAGACAAAACAAATCAAACTATAATTTTATTTAGACATTTCGCTGATCTTTGCCGGCTCAGTAAACATAAGCATTGTTTCCAGATTTCAAGAACCGAATAATACGAGATTTGCGAGATCACATTTTATGTGATCAGACTTTAATTTCGAAGCTTTTAACGAAATTCATGAGATATCTTCATCAAGATCAAAGAAGATACAGTAAATTTCTCCGGTTACATCGAAGGAGTTTTCATATCATACCCATCTTTGATCTGTGTGCCGGGTCACAGTGGTTTTGAAAGAAACGAAAAGGCAGATATCTTAGCAAAGAAGGGAGTCGGAATGCCCTTCATAGGCCCGGAGCCTATTTTAGTAATTCCAAGGACTGCATGTAAACAGGTGATCAACGAGTGGGCAAATGCTAAACACCGTGATCACTGGGAAAAAGTACTGCGGCAAGAGCTCGGGAAGGTACTGCTTCAGAGTGCAGCAAAGAGGCTATCTCTCGATGCACTGAGGCTGAACATTATCCCCTGCGGAAGCATCTGCATATAATGGGACTCCATAACGGGTCCATTGTGTGCAGATTGTGTGGCGAGGAGGAAGAAACATCCAGCCACATAATCTTTGACTGCGAACCTCTAGGTTACAGCAGATACAGGATATTCGGTGCATCTCACCCCGAATATATGAACCTTTGGGAGGACCTGATAAGCAAGCTCCAGGCTATTGCCAACATATTGGTTAGAAACGAGTCTCGTCGGACTGAGGTAGAAAGGGGAGCACAATGGATCATAAGGTCGAAGTGTAATAGTTTTTACCCCATATTAATATTAATCAATCATTCAATCATACCCCTCTTCCATGAATTTCACACATTTATGGAAGTACACACACAAAATCAACTTCCGAAGATCGTGCAGTGCGTGTTTTCCTTCATATCAAGATATCATCAACTTTTCCTTATTTGTTCACTTTAATAAATAAACTATATCAAATAGAAGAAAACCCAGAGTTACAACACAAAACAAACAATAAAATAAATAAAACAAGAAATTACCTGCCATCCTTGTAAAAGTAAACTACGATCAACCGTACGTAACCACATAACTGCATCACCCGCTTGGAAATCTTGCAGCCGATAACATTTTGCATGTAAATACATTCCTAAACATTTTAATAATTCAGAGGTGGATGCTTGTATCACTGTCTTCTTTGGCAATTGTATATTTGTGACCTGTTGTTGTTGCTGCTGCTGTTGATGTTGCTGTTGTTGATTCGAATTTGTATTATTTACATGATTCTGTTGTGAATTATTTAACGAATTCTGTTGTGATGCGGTCGTCAGAAGCGTAGCTTTTGGTGCCAGTTTATCACAAACATGTGAATTATTATTGGTATTATTCGCCCGTACAAAATCTAATGTTAATGCTGCCGCAGTTGCCGATACACCAGTTGTACCAACCGATTTATTTGAATTGTTATTGGATGTATTGTTGTAATACCCATTATTGTTAGTTCCACTTTTTGACACAACATTCTGATGGATATTCTTATTTTTATCAATCAACGGATGTATATTATCAACTAACGGTTGCCGGAATTGTTGATTCTGTGTCTGTTGATTCTGCTGCTGTTGTTGTTGTTGTTGTTGCGATTGTTGTTGTACAACATTCTTATTTTTATTATCTAATTTTTTCTTATTATTATTTGCCGTTGAGAATCGTTTCCATGACAGGGCATTGATAAATAGCGAATGTTTTTTAAGATTTTTCTCCAGTGCATTTTTCTCCGATATAATTCGTGCATTATCAATATTATTACAATTGTTGATATTGTTACAATTATTTTGTGTTGTTAAATTTGTTGTTGTATTTAATAGCGGAGCTGTTGTATTATTGGTTGGTACTAACGATGTACAAACACCTCCCTTATTGTTTTCACGATTTTTCACATTATTTAATTGTTCATAGGAGAAATTATTTAATGTAAAATCTCCGGTTGAATTTGATGTTGTATATGTTGGGCGTCTTTCACGTGGACTAAAACTTAACACGGTACCCATTTTTTTTGAAAAATTTTCCGCAACAATTTCACAATAATAATAATTAAAAATGCGTGAAAATTGATTTGTTCAATGTTTTGTGTATGTCAATTGTGACGTATTCACCCTTCACTTATAGTTCTATCTAATATGCATCGTGAATATAGCTGATAATATTTTCCAAATGGAAGAAAAACTATGGAAACACATCACACAGATCAACAAAACGTAAAATCACACACCTTTTTGTTTGGAATTTTCCTTCCACAAAACGTAAACGTAAATAAATGATACAAAATAAAAATTGGTGCACTTTTCCAAACGAATATTTTTTCCACCTTTGTCAGAATAATAATAATAATAATAGAGAGAGTTTTTAACACGACGGTCTCCACCACGACACGACTTAAGGTCCGCAACTTCGATCGACTCTTGGTCTGTCTGTCTGTGTATTGGTATACTTGTATAGAATGTTGGACGTCGTCTTCGTGTATTGTAAAGGGTGGTGTGTAATGAATACACCATAGTTGAGTTGAATGCAGATGCGCCGGCGCTATACGTCGCCCGGGCAACCCTGTGATGTCATCATCAACCCCCTTCGGTCGATATACTCTCATGTACTATGTATATATTAGTACCTTCTTCGTATTTTCGCATTTCTATATATTCGTTCAATTTTGGTATGTATTGGAATTTCACCCGATTCTGTTGTATGATATCTATGATTCTATGGTTCTTCTATGGGTCTATGGTGGTGGAGATGTGTCGAATGTGATGCTTTTTTTTTCGTGTATGTTTTATTTACGGTAGTTTGGTAATAATTTACTATATAGGTATACTCCGATTCTCTCTGTACACAACATGTTCGGCGTGTTTTTATTTTCTGTAAAACTTGTTTACGTGTAATAAATTGTATGTGTGTATAGTACGTATCTATTTATTTTCAGTGACGGGTTTAGGCTTTAAGCCCGCAAGGCCTAGAATGGTATAATTTAAAATGTAATTTAATTTTCTGCGGTGATTTAATGCGGAGCAAATATCAAAAATCTTCTGGTGTGAAACACTCACACGACCTCGATAAACAGAGTATACCTTTGAATTTCATATAGGAGTAGAATATATACACACATAATGGTATTTATTTACTATAGAAATTGAAATAATTGAATTTAAATTAAGCTTAATTTATTTCGTTTACAAAAAAAATGCTTGATACAAAAGTTGATCATTTATTTGCCAGGGTTAATTTTGAAATTTTTCATTTTTGCACTTATTTTGATAAAAAGTTCCAAAAGTCAAGCAGACGCCAAGAATATAGTGCCACACTCGGTTTGTGGATTTCAATCAAAATGTAGATTTTGCATCTTCTAATGCTAAGTTTAAAACTTTGTACCTCTAGCTCAAAATTTGTTTAACTTTGCTCACCAGTCAACTGCTTTTTCTAATAATATAAGAGAAGTGACAAGTACATCTACAGTTTTAAGAGTCAATCTTAAGAATAATATTAAACTTAAGTTTAAAGCTCCGTTTTTGAAATATCTTGTTCACAGATACACATCCATCCTGACACACTTACACACTTACACACATAGTTCCACCAATGGCCAAAAATGGCTTTTTTCCGGGGATTCCAAAACATAGGGATTCAGTAAAATCTCAATATCGATTTTCAGCATCTAAAACAATACCGTTTACATGCATACATACGCACAGACCCAACATTGGCCTAAAATAGGTTTTTTTGGTATCTGAGGACTTCAAAACATAGATATTCGGCATCTAGAACAATGTCTCTATATTCTATGTATATAGAGATTAAAAAAATTTCATACAAGGACAGTGTAGTTCTTAAAGCGTAAGGGCTCCAAAACCGTCCAAGTAGCCGAGCGGTCTAAGGCGTTATGTCAAATTGGAACTGGGAGGTTATGGGTTCGAATCCCGACATCGGCAGTTTGTCAATTATTAAAAAAATAAAAAGAGGCGGTTAATTGACTAAACTGTCGGTGTATGGACAAGAACGAAGTAACCGGCTATGCTTATGAAGGTTTTCTGCAGTTTCCTTCACGAACTCCAGAAGATTTTCGGCATAGTTTCCATCAGAGTCACCTACAGCCGCATATCCTACCAATTCCTACAGAAAAAAATCCTTCCACTCCACTCACATCCTTAGGCATTACAATGAACCTAATGGCCGAAGTGTAGCCCGTCCAGGGCAGCCGCTACAATCTCTCTAATGGCTCCAAAATTTTTGATCCGCCACTGTTTAATTTTTGTATAATATAAGCGGGTTTTCTCGTGGTTGGAATAGATGAAAAATGATGTATTCGAAATTATTTAAGAAATATTATCATCAGAATATATAAATTTTCTTCATCTATTTATATATTAAATAGAATTGTTATACAGGGTGTATTCAATAATCCTAGTCTGGAATGCAATGTTCTCTGTAATTCTCCTTAAATTAATTTTGGTCCTTTAAAGCATCCTTTCCTTCTAAGTCACCCAGAATACTTATAGCTTGATTAAGTGTATCTCATTTTTCCAAAGATAATATTTCTGAGAATCATTTTAGTTTATTTTCATATAAATATCGTCATTGTAGAATTGCTTTAAAATCTGACCAAAACTGTTATAAAGTATAATCAGGACCGTCTTTACCATAACGGTAAGTGGGGGCCCCAATACAGGATTTATTGCAGCTAAGGACAGTATACTGGTCTTTAGGTAAGAATAAAAGAAAAATGTGAATATGCTTCAGAAACCAACTGCACTACCAAGTAAGCCAAGTATACAGCTAACTCGTCCAAAAATTTTTCAAATTATTCTTGTGTTTTAAAAATCGAAAAATAGCGCAATTTTCATTATTTTGGCAATGATTAAAAGTATTCTATTTTTCTACAAATTTATAACAAGGGGCAGATTTAGATATTTAAGAAAAAGGTCATCTCTATATACATAACTTGAAAATTAATTGTCAAATAGACACAAATTTGATTAGAATAACCACCACGCGCAGGTTCTTGAAGTGACAAATGATTAATTATCTTTATAAAATGATACTTCATTCGTTTCGAGTTTTTGACAACTTAACAATTAACTTTCCGAAAACTTTCCATAAACATCATATACGCACAAACACGATAAATATTACTGTAGAGAAAAAAAATTACCTGTTTTTTTTTAAAATCCATTTTCTTAATAGTTTTACTTTTCCCCAAAACGTACATATCTTAATTAAGTAAAGTTAAAAAATCAACTGATATGTAATATATTTTAACTAAACTTCAATCAACATTGATTAGAACAAATTTGGATTGATTAAAATCAAACACTACATCTAAATACTACAAACGACAAAAGTAGCATTTCTTTTTCAAATTTTTACAGGCAATTTATGCCGAATCCATTCGGATTTCGAAAATATGTTTTGAGTAAAACTTATTCGTTATAAAAATACTAACAACTTTTGTTCTAAACTTTTTTTCGAAAACCAAATAGATTCCGCATAAATCAACTGTAAAATTTTGAAATAAGAATGCCACTTTGAAGTTGATTGTACCGACTGGTGTTTGGTTATCGAGTTTAGTGTACTCTATGCTGCGGCCAATATACTAACATTCAAAATAAATAGACCGGCAGCTGGTGCGTAAAAAATTATGTGAAAGATTTGTGTATACTAGTGGATTTATCATGAAATATACGTATATTTGATGAATAGTTGGTAGAGCATTGATCTAGAATACCAGGAGTCGTGGGTTCGATCCCTATCCTAGATCTGTATGATTTTTCATATCAAGCATTTGATGTCAAAGAAACTGTTGTTAATGTTCAGACAAATTACTTAAATGTCTAAGTAAACGTTAGTCACTTCCGTTGGTATAATATAACCGAAAGGCAATCATATTAACAATGGATATAAATACACGCTAGTTTACAAAAACTATGTAAATAGTAAATAAACAAAATTAATAAAACGACATCAAAAGATAGTGAAAGATCATCTGCATTGCGCTTCCATAACATCTCAGGTAGCTTAGTTGGTAGAGCATTGTTCTAGAATCCCAAAATGGAATTGTTAAAATACTACGTAGTAATTCTTTGGCTAATACTCACAGGCGTTGGCAGGGGGTGGACCGGGTAGGCCGAGGCTCGCCTAAAACTATACTGGGTCACCCTTTGGCCCACACAGTCTTTTAATCTATTAGCAGAATGAAAAACTTCCAAGTGCTATTAAAATTAATTAAAATTTTTGCCAATGTAAAAATAGTTGGCCCACCTTACATTCATCGAGTCCAATATTGGCCCACCCGAATGTTTAGGACTAGCGTCTACCATCAAAAAGTACAATATTTTGGTCGTTGTAGCTCACATGCTATAAAATCATTTCTATGTGTATGTGTATATGTATATACTTGGAATGCCAATGTACTGAGCAGACAACAAAGAAAGTCCTTAGGGAATATTATGGTTTAGGTTTTATATGTTGTTATGTACCATACGACGTGTAAACGGGTTGATTTACAGACAGGACAATATCCTATTTGTTTAATTCTATCCGGATTTGTGAGGGTGGTATTTTTCACTCATTTTAATTTTTTTTTGAAGAGTGAGAAAAATGACCAGAAATTGGAAAAATAGACTGAATCTACTAAATAAACTGCAGCATCTTTAAGAATTCGTTCCTGTGTCATGTTATTTCTAATTTTTACTTGGAGTTTTCAGAAATTTGCTTTATCGTAATCTTTTTACGTGAGTAGTTCAACTGACTTTTTGAGTTTGGCAAAACTTGCAAGAAACACAATTGCAAACACTAGCGTTTGTGATTGTTTAGTTTCGATGTTAGATTGAACATAATTGAACCAATCACAGACAACCTAGCTGGAATATGAGTATTAACACCTGACCTCTCATAGAAAGTAAACCCTTTTGTCTTGTACCAAAAAAAGTTATGGAGGATATTAAGGAGAATAACTTTCTAAGGTAAAGTCTAGTTAAAACTATTCTCGACCAATCGATAGTATCTGCAGGTTATGTAAGAAGACGTAGGAAATTTCAGATTCTCTCTTCTTGATAGGTTGCAAGGATCGAGAGGATATTTACGCTTGATGGCCTCGATTAAAATCGAGACGAGTTGAAAAGCACATATCGAAGTAATACTCGGCGAGATTTGAACAAACTTTCGACACAAGACAAGGCTCACGGTAACGCTAGTGTTTCCACGGCCCTGATATACAAGAGAATATGCAGATTCATCGATGCCTACCAGATGTCAGTAGATATACATTCCAAATTATATATCACTTCATGGTACTCCGAGCCCATATCCTCGGTTTGCATTCGATGAGGTAGTTTTTTCAAAAGTGGTGTAGTTTCTAAAGGTAATCTCATTTCCTGCAAGTTCATTTTTAATGTCTATATTTACGAGTCAATAACGCAGGCAATGATCTTTTAGCGTCATGTTCATGTGAATCACGGTTCAGTGTATGTTAAAGCTGTTAGGGACAATGTCCTCCTTAAGCAATGTCTACTCGAAATAAATACTATTAAATTTGATATAGGTTCATAACTTTTTAAAGCACATTGTAAAAACCAGTTTTATCATCTCGGGAGTCGAGGAGAATTAGTTATCTAATGTTATATAAATGATTTTCGTAATTATCATATCAGAGATATACCATCACATATTTAGATAATAATGAATGCCGTAACATTTATAATTACTGTAAATAGATAGTATTACATATATAGTACATTTTAAATACGAACCCTATAAATATAGCATTAAAAATAATAATTAGATAAAATTAGTTAGTACAACATACATTTGGGGTAAAATTTATTTTATATAACAATTAGTAACAAATAAATAATGGATGTATATTGTAAGCTCTCTCTGAAATAATATGAAGCGATACTTACTTTATTTATAGTTTTCTAATGGACGTCACAACTATGACGTCAAATACGTGGTATATAAACGTATATACGTACATACGTATATTATGTTTCTATGTATATGAAGCACAATTGATTGGAGAAGAAAATTGTGTGTGTATGAGTTTAACTACACAATATATCTAGCACGAATACTCGATTTTAGGTACTATAGGAAAAGCTACAAAATACTAATAACATATACATCCTGTTCAGAAGAATGGCGCAATTAGTGTTCAGGATAAATCTATAATTATGAAATAGTTATTATACTTCACTACTAAATTTTCAAGGCCAAAAAGCCGATCTAGCTGAGTTTCATCTCTGAGAAAAATCGTATTTTACAAAAATATAGTTTGGAACTTTTTTTAAACTAGGCAACTTGTAATACAGTGGTGTAATAATATAGTGTAAACTCGATAAAAAGTAACTAAGTAATTAGCGGATTTTTTTTAGATCCAATATATAAATTTTGGGTTAAAAAGTAGATCCAGCTGAACGTTTCACATCTCTCCCGAGCAGAGATTGATCGTTCAGGTACTAACTTATATAATAAAATATATAACTATATTGATAAAACTCTTAAAAAAAGCTTTTTTTCTCTAACCATTCAAAAATCATTTGGTTTTCATTTTTTTCTTTATCTTGAGATATGACCGATTAGACTCCACATAAACAATCCAAGTACTGGCATATACATTCGCTGAGAAATGTATACTTGAGAATATTCCTAAAAGCCCCTATTCCTAAAATTCCTAAAAGTTAAAAGTAAAATACAAGGTTCTCCTTCGGAAGTCAGTAACACACCTGTACATGGATTTGGCCTGCCATAGTCCAAGTACATGGAAAACTTGACTGACAAATTTCAAGGTGTAATTGTCGTATAGCGTCATCAGCATAAATTGATTAATCGTAATTATTCTCTGAAATAGTCACTAAAATATCGATTAATAGCATATCTATCGGGATATTACGGGAGCAATAAATTATCCCAAGTCCAAAAATAAGGTAAATAGAAAGTTTATTTCTTATTTCATGATATCTTTAAGAATCTATCAACGCTCATTATTTCATTTTGAGTATTTTCTTCAAATAGTTACCGAATTCGTGTATTAGCTTTAACATACATATATATAATACTCATATTATAGTTATTAATAAATACACATCAAAGAGGATTTTATTGATTTTGTTTTATTGTCCTTTGACGTGATTGCGTTTAATTTTATATTTTCAGTGTACGCATTCACTTTGTTTTAAAACATGAATACATTCAAATTAAATATACAGTTCAACGTAAATTTAATATTATGTTATGATAAATGTAATATTTGACCTTTAATTTAATGATAGTGAAAAGATTTAAAATCACATTATAACCACATTGATTTCCTGGAAATTAGAATAATCTTGAAATAAGTACGATATAAAAGCTATTGTGTATAACCTGTCAGGTTGGCCGAGCGGTCTAAGGCGCCAGATTTAAGCTCTGGTTCCCAAACGGGAGCGTGGGTTCGAACCCCACACCTGACAATTCAATTTTTTTTAATTTATGAAATCAATATTGTTATAATATTATTTTTTATTCGTATTTGTCACGGGGGAAATTTTTTATATTGTAACACGGATGAAAATGATTGTTTTGAGTTATTGACACGTAAACAAATCCTAATAAGTCAGGTCTAGGATCGTTACGTCTTCTATTACTAAAATGCAAATTTTGTATTAATAATATTCTTCTAGAACATTTTGAAAAATAATTTTGTATGTTTTTATTTTGTTGTGGAACTTTAGAGTTCACGCCTATTAATAGAGTTCCTTTGTTCAATCATTTGACGAATCATTCGTTAAATATTTTTAAAGCACCTATATCTATCTCTCACGCGGCTGAAGTAAATTACGTATAAGCAAAGAACCAAACTGATTTCTTTAGTTGGATCAAAATAATTTTATTACAAAATTGAAGTTAGCATATACTAAGTCACACGTTACCCCTTCTCTTCAATAAACGATTACCCAACTTGAAATCATTTGACCATTTTGATCAAAAACAAATTCAAATATTCGGCTCGACAAATAATTAAACAAATCAGTTATTAAAAAATGATTATTGTTAAAATTTCACAGATTATGATACTGTATTCTAGATCACTAACAGTAGCTATAAGAGAGTGTTACACAGAATTTCTAGTTTAATAATAACATAATATTTACTTTCAATTAGAACTACGTGTATCGATTCGTTAGTATGGTCGTCTACCACAATCTCTGTGATTCCGATTCTAAAACATTAATAACCTAACAATAAGTCAGGTTGGCCGAGCGGTCTAAGGCGCCAGATTTAAGCTCTGGTTCCCAAACGGGAGCGTGGGTTCGAACCCCACACCTGACAATGAATTTTTTTTTAACTTTCTAAATCGAGAAATAAAAGGTATATGATTCCAGCTCTGAAACACTAATGTCTTTACAACAAGTCAGGTTGGCCGAGCGGTCTAAGGCGCCAGATTTAAGCTCTGGTTCCCAAACGGGAGCGTGGGTTCGAACCCCACACCTGACAAAGACTTTTTTTAACTTTCCGAATCGAGAAATAAAGGTATATGATTCCAGCTCTGAAACACTAATGTCTTTACTACAAATCAGGTTGGCCGAGCGGTCTAAGGCGCCAGATTTAAGCTCTGGTTCCCAACGGGAGCGTGGGTTCGAACCCCACACCTGACAATGAATTTTTTTTTAACTTTCTAAATCGAGAAATAAAAAGTATATGATTCCAGCTCTGAAACACTAATGTCTTTACAACAAGTCAGGTTGGCCGAGCGGTCTAAGGCGCCAGATTTAAGCTCTGGTTCCCAAACGGGAGCGTGGGTTCGAACCCCACACCTGACAAAGACTTTTTTTTAACTTTCCAAATCGAGAAATAAAGGTATATGATTCCAGCTCTGAAACACTAATGTCTTTACAACAAGTCAGGTTGGCCGAGCGGTCTAAGGCGCCAGATTTAAGCTCTGGTTCCCAAACGGGAGCGTGGGTTCGAACCCCACACCTGACAAAGAATTTTTTTTTAACTTTCCGAATCGAGAATAAAGGCATATGATTCCAGCTCTGAAACACTAATGTCTTTACAACAAGTCAGGTTGGCCGAGCGGTCTAAGGCGCCAGATTTAAGCTCTGGTTCCCAAACGGGAGCGTGGGTTCGAACCCCACACCTGACAATGAATTTTTTTTTAACTTTCTAAATCGAGAAATAAAAAGTATATGATTCCAGCTCTGAAACACTAATGTCTTTACAACAAGTCAGGTTGGCCGAGCGGTCTAAGGCGCCAGATTTAAGCTCTGGTTCCCAAACGGGAGCGTGGGTTCGAACCCCACACCTGACAAAGACTTTTTTTTAACTTTCCAAATCGAGAAATAAAGGTATATGATTCCAGCTCTGAAACACTAATGTCTTTACAACAAGTCAGGTTGGCCGAGCGGTCTAAGGCGCCAGATTTAAGCTCTGGTTCCCAAACGGGAGCGTGGGTTCGAACCCCACACCTGACAAAGAATTTTTTTTTAACTTTCCGAATCGAGAATAAAGGCATATGATTCCAGCTCTGAAACACTAATGTCTTTACAACAAGTCAGGTTGGCCGAGCGGTCTAAGGCGCCAGATTTAAGCTCTGGTTCCCAAACGGGAGCGTGGGTTCGAACCCCACACTTGACAAACAATTTTTTTTAAATTTCCATACGGAAAAAAAGAAATCACTAATCAATCATTTGATAGTGCAATTTCTACAAAGTACATCAAGTAAAAAGGGCAATTTTTTTTTAATGGGCAACGGAAAGAATTTCTATTGAGTGTAGGGTGCGGGAAACATAAATATCACCAGAGAAAGAACAGTTAGAGCCTGATTGAGAAATGAGACTGTGGAAATTCATAAACATTTTTGATAAGAATGTATAGAAATGGGTTAAATAAATAAAAGTTTTCTTTTTATACCTTTCAACAACATTTTATTTATAGAGAACATAAAATGTTATTAATTACATGTAATACAATAATTATGTTTGTTTGTATAATATATTAATAATATTTTTTTTATTTAAAATATCAATTTGTATGTTTGTTTTTCTTTTTTTTAATAATATTGCACTAAAATAAAAATTCATAAATAATCAAAATAAAATAGTGTGGGTTTGTTTGTCTCAAAACTAAAATAATTAATTCCACAAATATAAAAAAATATGTGCGCACAAAACTCAAAATATATATATATATAAACATATTACACAATTATTTAAATATTCTTAATAAAAACATATTTAACAAAAAAAGAAAAAAAGAATACTTGATTTTGTCATTTTTAAATACCGCGACATTTTAATAATAATAATATATTAATTATAGTTGCAAGAAACTGGATTAAATTTGTATAACAGTAAATTACACCTTTTATTTGAAATCAGCAACGTTTCGTTCTTTTATTTGAACTTCTTCACTAATCAGTTGTTTTACAACGTATTATTAAAGTAGTTGTCTTGCAGTCATCGAGTTAAAAAGTTCAGGCTCATAACACACATCTATTATAAGAATAGACTGTGATTGTAGACTATACTTTTTTGACTTGAATGAACCTCGTATTTGTTCGCTTGGAGTTATATAAAAATGTCAATCTTTTCGTTAATCTATTATAATAATTTAACAGTCGATAATTTGATTTTTCAAAATATAAATATAACATCATTTTTAACAGGGTCCTAGTTTTTAAGCCAAATCGCTCGACACTTCTTTAAATAAAATTAAAAGTGTGGTGAAATCACTACTTTTGTAGATACCTGTAATGTTAATCATACAATTTTTGGTAGTGATTTTTATCAAAATTAAACGGTAAATAATTTTGTAATTTTAAACGAAGTTAGATACTTATATTTTGAATAGTTTAAATTTAGCCAATTACGTCGACAACGCGTTTCATAAAATAAGTAAAGAAGTATAAATAAAAGAATGAAACGGTGTTACTGATTGAATAAAAGGTGTAATTTTTTTAAAACACAATTTAATCCTGTAAATATTTACAATTCATAAACATGGACACTAACAGTACAATGAATTAATTAATAATAGATAGTACGTATAACAGTAAATATACAAATAAAATTATTTAAAATACAAAAAAAAAAAAAAAATTAAATATCCATTTTGTTTAATATCATGTATTTTTACTAATACTTTTACTTAATTTATTATAAAAATTATAATAATTAATTAATAGAGAACAAGGAATTGTCATTTATTTTTATAATTGTAGTGCATTTTGACTATCAAATTCTTAAAATACTGATAGTTTGTTTTTTTGTTTAAGTACATCATTTTTTTTAGGTAGATAATTTACAAGAATTAAAAATACGTCTAGATATTCTATATATTCTTAAATAAAAAGTATTTTAATTGAATTGTAAGAATTTTAAATTTAATTATGTAAAAATTAGCTGCGTTTTTTGTAAAAATTGTCAATTTCCAAGTTTTTATTTGTTGAGTTATCACCAGAGGTCATTAGGCGATATACGAATCGCTCTATCGATAGGTTTGAAATTAAATAATAAAAAAGCGCATGTCAAATGGCTTATTGTTTATTTATTTTGCTTATTTTTCTACTAATTTTTTAATTTTATGAGATCATTAAGAAACACATCACGAAACGGAAAGTGAAATGTTTTTTAAAATAATTTATAAAAATTTCGATAAAGTTCTGAACTATTGCGTTAAATTCTCTAAACCTAGTAACATATTCACCAAGTTGACAGCAATGGTTTATAATGACTGACAGCCAACATAGCGATGTCGATAATGTGACTTGGAATTAATTGGATAAAAATAAAACCAGTGGTTTTGGTATGTACTATCGTCAGCAATAGAGCCGTTCGTCCGAATATACTCGACACAAATCAACTGTTAAATTTTGAAAAAAAACGGCACTATTGTTGTATCCATTTAATAATAAATAAAAAAGAATAGAGATTGGAAAGTTCGTGTTTTCCGTAATTAAAGCCACCTATTATATCACAGACAAAAAAATACAAATGAAAAATTAATAATCACAGATAAAAAACAATACATGTAGAATTAATTCAATTCTACATTGGAATGTAATATAGTTTAGAATTAAAACAATACTAATAATTGAGTCTGTGACTAATAGAGTGCACTTAACTCCTTCCACTTCTTACTATTCTCTATGATTTGTGATTGTGGTCGTCTATCTGACATCGTCAAGTCACAAATCACAATATAAAAAACAGAAAATTTAATTAAAAAGGTTAATGTTTTTCGAATTTTTTAATTAATTAAAATCTACCCAGGATAACAACCACTAATTCAAGTTTTTAGCTCATTCTGCAATTCGAATTTTTCGATTTTAGTTTAGATTTCAAGTACAGTTTTCAAACGTGATTAGAGAGCTGCCGACTAACAGAATAGTTATGTTTATTTCAGTCAATTTTCTTGTCATTACTTTAGAGTTTTCAAATAATAAAAACTCAGTTCAGACAACAACCACCAATTGAAGTTTATAACCACTTACGATTCTAATAATTATTTTGCCATACAAGGGCATCATGTATGAAATGTTTGCAATCATGTAGAGACCCTCTAATTCACTTTTTGAATGGATCAACCATATTTCAGCTATTTATCAAATGAAATAACAAATAATTCGAGATCGGAAATATTCAAAACAACGATTTTCAACTTGTTTCCATAAAGATTTTTGTGAAAAAAATTATATATGAATAGCTGAAATAGTGAACAGTGATAGACTAACTAGAGGATCTCTACAAACATGATTCTAGAGCTGCCTTCTAGTGTCATAATACTGAAGTATAATAAAATTTACATACAAAATAAAATTCTTACAAATCAATAATAATTGTTTACTTTGTTTTGATCTCTCCTAGAAGGATAAATAATGTTTTTGATCGGACGATGTCACATTCAATTAATAATTACTTTTGTCATAATTAAAGATATATATATATATAAAATACAACAACTATATAATAAAAATGTATACATAATTCAAAATGAGATGAAATAATAAAATGGACGGATGGAATGATTTTGTTGTTTCTTTGATCGATTTTCTTTCAAAAATAAGATTCGAGCGCTTTGGTGAGATGAAAAATCAAATGAGATTCAAAAAAGAGAAAACATAAAGAATAAACGTATTAAAGTAAATTGGAATGTTTTGTTATGTTTTTGTAGTTTGTTTTGTCTCTCTTATCTCAAAAATTTTTGGGGGTATGAAAATATTTATCTAAAAAAATTGTGGATTGTGATTGAGAATTCAGCAATTTTATTCGTCACAATCACGATAGAAATTGAAATTGTACTCAAGGAAATTAATGCCTAATTTGGATGCTGGTAGATCACAGACATTCTGAAAAAAAACAAAAGGAAAAAATTGTTAAAAATGTGCACAGAAAATGGAATAAAGCCTATAAACACCTGTTTAATGTAATCCAAAGAAAAAAAAATGTTTGGATTGGTAATTAACCAGTGTTGCTGTCAATGTTAAAATAAACAAATGTGAATGATAAACTAAAGCGATAAACATGGTAAATTAAAAACTTGTATACAAGCAATATTGACAACAAAAATTGATTATCTATGATATTAATAGCTGACAGCACCATGGCTAATTACGTCATATTTTTACAACTTTTAATATTGAATAATTTAAAATTGAGCAATAAAAATCAATTTGTTCAGCTTTTATTATTATTTTTACAAATACGTAAAAAAAGTTATGTCAAAAATGTTCGGATTACTCCATTTAATCAATACTATCAAGTAGTATTATTGGCGGAAGTCACATGTCATATTTAATATAATTTTAATATTATTCATCTGTGTAATAAAAATTAAACATATTTACCTGATTATTATTTAAAAGTGATGCACGATATGTTAATATTTTTCGAAATACATTAATCATATCGATCTCAAATCGACGACCATGAGTACGAAAACCATTTTTCTCATCAATTTGAGACACAAACATTTCTTTTGTATTCTTTGTTTGACTGAGCTGCTGCTGCTGTTCGTTCCAATCGTTCTGTTGTACACCACAATCACTTTGTTGCGCTGTGTTAAAACAAAACTCCAATTCACGAATATTCGCATGTGTGTTTCTATAAAATATGAAAATCAACAATTTATAGTTTAGGGGACACCGCAACTATAGCGGAATTGTGATATTTGATTCTTACCGAAAATTAATATAGATATACTCTTCTGACATATATTTGGAAATAGGTACATTGTAGGTCAAATTCATGGGTAAATTACAATCGGGACAATATTCCGGCCCTAAGGTTGCATTAAACTGTTGTCCTTGAATTATAACAGAGAAAAAATTCTCTGATGATTCTGTAAATTTAGAAAATGATTTCAGATAAATTACGACATAAACCATCTAGTGGACAGTTAGAGAAACTCCGAATATTCAGTAAACAAACCTACCTGTATCCGAATAAATATCACTCCAATCCGAATGATAAATATCAGCATCACGACGTTCTCGAATCTCTTTACGTGAGATATTATTCACGTGAATTGATTTAGGAATTTTCACCTTATTATTAATTAACGACATGTCAGTGAAATTCTTATCATTTCTTTGTTGTCGGTCATCATCCAACTCAATGTTCTCCCCACTATGTGTATCAATTGAATCTTGTGAACAACAAAACACTGGACAAGTCGAACTCCCCTCCAATTCTAGATCTGAGTTACACTGCGTTGGTCGACCTATGGCCACTGGTGAACGGTACGTATTTACATTCTGTGATAATGAATTCGATGATTCTGTACTATAAATATTTGGTGCTCGTGTTCGAATATCATCTTCTTGATTACTGTTTATGTTAACGATTTCGTTATCTTTGATCCATGGTCGAGTTTTTTGTAAGATTTTCGTGTTTGTTACTGTATTCCGTTGCGATAAATAACTAACGCCTAAGTTTAGTAAGGAATTTGTTACGGATGTGAACGGTTGTTCAGTGAATGTCGGTGATGTTTTCATTTTGTTCAAGCTTTTTGAGTACCGTTCGTAGTGGTTCGTGTGGTTTTGTAATTCGATAAAATATAGGGTTGTTATTGCTGCTAAACTGAAATATCAAAAAATTTATTAATGGTTTTCGCACAATTTCGTACGTGTTGATATTAAGTTGCCCTAGTTTTTTATTGTTTTAATCGAAAGTAGTAGTAAAATAAAAATACTATATATTCAAATCATTTTTAAAATGAAACTTTTTTAGCGAAGTATCTGTTTGAAATTCTTTGTTACAATAAAGGGGAAATGACCTCAATCGAGAGGAAATAAGTGACAAGCCTTGAGTGCTATTAGGGGAACATAATTACATATAATTATTGTTGCCTATATCATATAATAAAATGGGCTTTTTAAAAAATCGTATAATTTTTGATAATTTTCAACTTGTTCAATATTCTAGTGATGTAGAATGCCTAAATCATTTAAAAAATGAACCTTTGTACTTATTGTGAAGTGAAACATCTTTAGTGAGGTATTGTTTGAAAATTTATGTGACTTTGAAGGGGAAACAGCGTAAAAATATAAGAGAAAACTTGGCAGCACTCTGAACTTAGATGCTCAGAAGTAAATTGATTTAAGTGGCTAACTTTGTTTACTAAGAAGTTAGTTGTTCTGAACAGAACCAATAACAAAATGTTTTGAGATGAAGTAACTTTTCTTCATGTCTTTAAGACCAAATTTAAGACTTACCATAAAGCCATTATAATTACAAGTACAACAATTGTAATTTGTATAACATTATTTGAGCATATTTCATCCTCTGGTTCTTCCCGTTTGGAACATTTATGTTGTTTCACATAACACTTTTGATTGTGGAAATTATTATGTTGCGTTTTTCCATTTGTAGTAATTGTACTTGCTGTGGATTTTAAACTATCACCACGTTTAAATTTATGTAAACGTTTATTCATCCGCTCCAGCTGATCGATACGGTTCTCTAAATTATTCGTTACTTTACACAACTCTTTTACGGCTCCAACACTTTCCATAAATATTCGTTCCTAACAAAAAACCGTTAAATTAGTTTTAAAACACAAATGTTTACATCTCATTCTAAATGCTCTCTTCGTGAACGGGAGGTGGAATAATTTCTCATACCTTATTAACAACTAAAAAATTATCTATAGATTTTCCATTTGGCAAAATAATACTTCCAGCAGCGCTAACTGCTTCGGGTAAAACTTGTGCAACTTCTTGTGCTATTACACCGATATCAACATGATCCGGTTTACGACTCATGCCGGAATACAAAGCAAATTCCGGTTGATATTCATAGCTAAAACAAAATATATAAAAATAATTTTACTTTTTGAGACTTTTCGAAGCCTAATTTTAATAAAAACTTACCGAACTAAACGTAGATTTTTAACAATTTCTAATTGTTCAGACGTATTGCATTCTGTGATATTTTGTTTAGCCCGTAAATCACTAGGTTGTACTATATGTCCGGTTAATTTTAAGTTACCATGTACCACCAAAGCTTCATCCGGTCGATCTGTGTTTATTCCCACTTTTCCCGCATGATATATTGATTCCTATAACAAGCATTGATGTTAAAAAAAATAATTTGGACGTAAATGTGCCAAATAAAACTTACATTGGTTGATCCTTTTTGCCAACACGGTTCAATATCACTTTCAAATTGACCAGGATTTGATGCCTTTAACAAGAAAATATTCTAAAATTCGATTTATAACATTTCTTAGTTTTGTTTAAGTTTTACATACCCGAACGATGATACGATTTGAGGCAAGTAAAGTTATTGGATATGGTTTAACTTTTGGATCTGATGAAATGTGAGCATATAAACCGACTACCAGCTGGAAATATCGTTGTTCTGGATTTGGTTTGCCCTTTTTTCGCATATTATTTGATGTCGTTTCACTAAAATGTAATCTTCCAACGGTCACTTTGGTTATGCGATCTGTACTTAAGTCGACACTAAATCCAAAAAATAATTCAATTTAATAATTTAATACCAAAGAACAGAAATTGCAGTGCCGTGTTTTAGAGGAATGGAGAGGTGCAATTGCGGCAAAGCACTGAGAAATTACATAAAATACTTACAAAACAGGATAAAATGGTTTCTTTGATCGATCACTTTGACTTTGTTCAACTTTAATCTCTTGATCCGGCGATTCATATTTCACACCATAAAAATGTAAATGAAAACTCACAATTTCCTCATAATGTCCTTCATTCACTTTAACAAATTTCGCATCACCCCGTAATTGAATTTGGCAAGTAATTTGAAAATGATTTTTCTTCTGACAGACAAAGGCATCATCTGCATTGGAAAAATTAAATCCTTTATCGGCGTCCACTTTATAAAATGGAATTGGTAAAATATTTTTTTGATGATCGGCAAGAAAATGCCAGGATCCTTCTTGAAACTCCTTAAATTGTATACACTGATACGATCCATCACCGTATAAATTCCCATTAGTTGATCCTGGACCACCACTTGAATCAGCCCCACTTGCAGTCACGCTCACATCCAGGGAATACTCCTCAGCTGGATCCATTGGACTGCACACTGTCGGTCGGGAACCACAATCGGGATTTAATTCTACAAATACATTGTTCACTATTAAAACAGTAAGTAAAAATCCATTGACACGGTTTTCAAAAAAATACCTGGTTCAGACTTCACAAGCGGGATATCTTGGGATAACTTCCGTTTTTTGGACACATTCTGTAAATTTGTGTAAACAGCTTGCATATTCTCCAAGTTTGCATCCATTTGTGAGTGTGACAACGGTGCACCAATTGTAACACGTGGACCCATTGGTGATTGTATCATAACTGAATCTAAATCGTGGGGACTGATTGTCATTTTAAAATCAGTACGATTTGGATTATAATCGTTACGATTTTGTGATAATTCAGTTAAGTTTGAATCACGACGTGGAGTACGTGGTCCACCAACTGGTGTCTGTTGCATCATTACTGTGTCTAAATCATGTCCCAATGGTAATTTAAAATCAGTTCGATTATAATCATTACGATTTTGTCCAATATCGACGATATTTGGATCACGTCGTGTTGCTGGCTGTAGTAGGTGATGGCTCTAAAAAATTAATTAACAATACAAAATTATTTCGAGCCAGATTATGAACAATCAGAAGCCATTTTAAGTCCAGTAGAGTTCCTTTAATGACAGTTAGGTCATTCTCAGGTATGTCAAGAACAATTATTTATGACAGGGGGAGGGTAATCATATTCGTTAAGCACCTTCAACATAGTTAGAAGAAATTAGCAACCAAGAAATATTAAGCACCGCCCCAGAGGCACTGTCAAAGATCCCAATACGTTCAAGAAGCATTTTAATGACGGTACAATCGACATGAATACTTCATGAAAAATGTTATAGTTACTCTGTTCAATGGTTACTTTGTTCACCACAAAACAGAAGGCTACTAGGCTACTTCTATAAGTATTCTGACGCTAATTATCCTATAATATATACAGCCCTTAGTAATCGACTCACTCAATCATCTATACAAAATCTAACCCACTTCTAGACATGGTAGATGGATGCGGTTTTTTTGCATTCGACGCGGAATAACTTCAAACTTACGGGAAACATCGGAAAACTTTAATTTTCCCAACAAAACCTTCCTGGAAATGGGTGAAACTTTAACAGATTTACACTACGCAGGATATATTTTCTTTCGAGGTTCAAGAGGCCAGAGCTCTATAGAAAACAGAGCAAGTGTGGCAATAATATTACAAATCTAGGATGAGAAAACACATACCTGTACATCTGTGGTCGGTGTCTGTAATAGAACACACCCCTGTGTCGTTTCTAAACATCGATTAACAGTTTGTGGTGTATTCCCAAGTGTTAGAATCTGATGATGTTGTGTCGAATGACTCCCCAATAAAATATGATCGGGTGCCGATAACATTTGATTGATCATCTCTCCATTATTATTATTCACTTGTTGTTGATTATTTGTATTCGTTTGTTGTGATTGTTGTTGTACATGATGCTTAAATAATGTTGTACCATTTGTTTGTTGTTGCATTGTTGTTGTATTTGTTGGGTTTGTAACTCGACTAAGTGTTGTATATATGCCATTTGTTAATGCTATATCAGTTGCTAACTGTTGTGGATGAGTATCTGTTGTTTCGGCTGGACTGTATGGATGCTCTGATCCAGAATCTGGTGGACTTTCGGGTAAATGATGGCTATAAGAGAATACAACAGTCAAAATATAGGATTTACATTTTTGCTTTTAGTATAATAGAATGAAAACAGGGATGGGTGGTAATATTTGAAATGGTTTCATGAATAAATGGTTTAGATAATTTCACTAACTCACAGCGAAATTAAGAGTACAATTATTCGATTGTTCAAATTGACGAGCGCTTATTAGGGGCACTGTTAGTAAGCTTGTATTGTGAATGTCGTTTGCGAACTAATAGTTTATATTTTGTCAGTCCTTTCTTATGTGTGATATTGTATTATTGTAGTTAAAGTGGGAATCACGTGTGTGAATCTTTTATGAAAGATCTTAAACGAAAATATGTAAGAAAAAACTGGAAACTTGCAGCGAACGAAATTAAAGGTGATACAAGTGCGGATAATAATTCTAAAATACAAATCATTTTGGACAAACTTAATGCGTGCAATGTAAACAAAACTTTTGAACGCCTCGAAGCAAATTAAAAATTTGTGATAGTCTTTTCGCTTTTTTTTTGTCATTTCTTGCTCTATACGCGAAGATGGTAGCGTCACGTGACCAACAAACAAACTAAATCTAGAGCCAATGTTTATAAATATAACCTGTGCCTTTGTGGATTTTTTTTTAAATATTTTATTTCATAGCGATTTTAGTAAATTTTTGAATTAACTTTTGAATTTTTGAACTGTATACAAATTCGACATTTTAGGTTCGTTTGTTAATATTAATAAATTAGTAAATATTACTTTCATGTGTTTGCGAATGGGTTTATCAATTTGGAATCTCAATTTCCACGCTTTGTGTCTATCTTTTAGAGATTTACACCCCAAATTATTTTCAATTAATATTTTTTCCTAGCTTTGGAAAATTATGAAACGAAATTTCTGGGTTTCTTCTTTTATTGGATGAACCCAAAGGCAATGAACAAGATTGAGACATTATTAAATTATAAAATTTGCTAAAAAAAGGCTAACAGTATTAATTGTATATACATATATGCCATGTAAATTTATTTCTTATTTTGGTTTTTTAGGTTAGTTACATCATTTGACCACCAGAGGCGTAACGCTTAGTAAGTTTCGCGTATATCTATTATAACTAAACACATTAAGAAAACATGTTAAGTATCCATGAGAAATTCGAACAAGTTTTCTTTCTAAAAAAGAAATGACATTCATATCTTATAAAAAAAAAATGAAATTTAATAAATGAATTAGATTCGGTAGGCTTAACTTATTAATAAAAACAAATATAAACAAACAAACACTTTCATTTTAGAATGCACCTTGAAAGTGAAATTATTGAAAAAGAATTGCATGCGTTCGAATTTGAAAATGAAAATACTTATTTTATTTTTCAAAAAGGAAAAATATTTTTGTAAGATATTTACACGCATAAAAATATTACACATTGTTAATAATATAATTACGTGATAATTATTTGCGTGTTTACCATTAGGATAATTAAATAATATTATGGAAATTATTCACCCATTCATTCATTATCACAGCAGAAATGGTTCGATATCTATCGCCTAAATTTCAACCGCTTCTCATTCTCTTTAGTTTTATAATAATTAAAATAGATACAAAACGTTTTAACTTACAAGAATTATCTGGTTATCTAGAAATGAATATGAAAAGTGTCTGGTATTTTAAACATAAACAATGTTTATGTGACTATTCCGAAGTGTCTAGATACATAGAAAAGTCATATCAAGAGCCACGCTACCTGTTAGTATATTAAGATAATTTAAAATAAAAAAAGACGCTGGATTATTCGTTTAAAAAACTCCGGATATGTCTTATTTTTTCGTATTTTATGATAGTTTGAAAATGAGTTGTCCGAAACATATAATTTTATTATTTAATCATGATATAAATAGTTGAAAAGTATTTATTGTATAATAGAAAATTTAAAATCAGAAGCGATGCTTACGGCTTCGGAAGACAGATGGTCAAGACATGAACATGGAAGGAAGCCATGAGACCACTGACCTCTATACAACTGGATAGAGTATCCTTATGGGCCTAAAAGTAAAATAACATACAAAATCAAAAGAGTAGCTTCAGTGCGCTTGTATGATTAAAAACTGTATGTGTGTTAGTGGAAATACATGTGACAGCCAAACATACATTAGCACACATACTATCACACATAAACGACGCACTGAAGCAAAATTGAGTACTATGGCTAGTTGAAGCGGCGCCTATTTTTGTAAACTTTTTTTCTTTTGCGGCTATCTATCCATTGTTAGTATGGTTGCCTTTCAGTTAAGTTATAGTAATGGAGGTGACTAGCGTATACGTTATACCATAGTTTCTAGTTAGATCAGTTTGCAGAGCACTGGTCTGGAATTCCATAGGTGTTGGGTTCATTCCCCAACCAAGATATAATATTATTTCGACATCAAAACATTCATGTCGAAATAATATTATACCGGAAATTTTTTGTTTAAACATTGAATACAAGAGAAATTCAAAAACTTTGATCATAAAAAATCCTTACCCCTGTCTTTTACTGTCAATAATAACATTAACCAATTTACCACGACCAACAGTGTTATTAGTTGGAGATGGTGTACCATTATTGCCTGGATTTGTTGTTTGTTGTTGAGGACCTGGACCGCCCGGTGGTCCAGGAGCACCACCATTCCCGCCGCCATTAACAACAACAGTATTATCAGCTTGTAATGAATCGGCAAAGTATGATGCCGGACCAGTATGTCCTTCAGGACTGCCATCACCACTATTTATAAATGCTTCAAGTTGTGAAAAATCGAGTGCTTCGTTATCAATACCACCAACAAAATCGGATCGCCCTAAAAATGACAACAAAATATTTGTATTAGTAGAACACATGACGAATGAAATCCTTGTCGAAGGTCTGTTAAAAAATGGTTTAACAAATCGTTTATGATATAATTTTCTTTGAAACGTAAAACTATCATTTAAGTTTACCATTTTTTCGATGTTTATTTTTTTATTTTTATTTTTTTCGAAGAAATAG
Organism: Nineta flava; assembly: GCA_963920215.1. Lineage (NCBI taxonomy): Eukaryota > Metazoa > Arthropoda > Insecta > Neuroptera > Chrysopidae > Nineta > Nineta flava. The sequence goes on along the minus strand of OY986043.1, from coordinate 83,618,470 downwards.
AAGAAAATTTATTTAATGTCATAAAATCTTTCCGTTATATATGAAATAAAAATCATATTTATTATATATGACAATTAAATAAATATAAAGAAACTTTAATTAATATTGTCTTATAGTAAAACCTCTTTAATAAAATATATAATATACATTTGAATAGTATTACCCATAATATGGAAATTTTCATTTATGGCGCAAATTCTGAAAGATGTGAGGCCGAGTTAAGTGAATTTTGAACAGTTTAAAGTAGCTTTTAAACGATGGAAAATACTTTTTATGTAAATATACTTAAAGGTAGCTTTCTTGGAAGCTTCTTTACTTAAACACATGTTAATTAAATCAGTTTATATAGGAATTTTGAACATTGAAGAATATTTGTGGAGGGCAACACCTACTTATCCACCAGAGAGTATATTCAAGTGCTAGAGTTCCCAATACGTAATTTTTGAATTAAGGGTATATAAAGGTATTTGGCAAATAATGTACACTACCATTCATAAAAATTGAACCAGTAATACACATTCTTAGCTTATATATACGTAGCACTTAGAATGTTTCAACTGATTTTCACCTACTTCTAATTGTTAAATCACGATTGCACGACGATATCACGATTGCATTCAAAAAAAACAAACCGAAATGCATAATGGTTTAAATTATATTTTGCTGTGACTTATATACGAACTAATGTTGACGCGTGAAACGAACATTTCGAGATGTAACTCGATCTCGATCGAACTCAAGACGAGACAAGAAATAAATACTATCAAGAAATTTCATATTTATTTCATTTCTTCATATACAATATTTTGTAAGTGAAAACTGTATCTTAAAATAAATAAAAAAATGTTTTATCTCGAATCAGTTTTTTTTTTCTATAAAACTAGCTAAATTCCCCGGCTTTAAAGTCGGAAATATTCAACTTTTTAATTTTTCCCGTCGCTTCCACTATCAGAATAAAAATGAGATATTTCTTCCCAGAACCTCCACCAAATTAAAGAATTTGAGAATAAATTGACTAAAGCGACACATATCGGATCATAGTGAATATATTGTGTGAATATCAGAAGTGGCACGATCACTAACAAAGGCACCAACGATTATATATATATATAATCGTTATATATATATATAGTTATATATATATATATATATATAACTTTACCTTTAAATTGGCATCAGTTTAAGGATATGCATCGTCTACAAAATCATCGTTAAGCAATGGATTTGATTAAAAAATAAATCTTTATATATATATATATATATATATATATATATATATATATATATATATATATATATAAAGATTTATTTGATTAAAAATGCAATGGATTTGATTAAAAAATAAAATCTTTATATATATAAAGATTTATTTTTTAATCAAATCCATTGCTTAACGATGATTTTGTAGACGATGCATATCCTTAAACTGATGCCAATTTAAAGGTAAAGTTTAACATTTAAATCATCGTTAAGCAATGGATTTGATTAAAAAATAAATCTTTATATATATATATATATATATATATATAAAGATTTATTTTTTAATCAAATCCATTGCTTAACGATGATTTTGTAGACGATGCATATCCTTAAACTGATGCCAATTTAAAGGTAAAGTTTAGGCTAGGTATTATAGTTTGTAAGAAATCGATTGTAATATTATTGTAATTCGAAGATACTAATAAACTTTATACATACATACATTTAATCAAAATTGTCAGGGATATAAGGACTTGTGAACATTTTTATTAAGTGCGCAATACAAAGAGGTTTGACTGTATTATCCACCCATATATAAAACATTGTTTGATGCCCTGAATGATATATTGTATTATAAAATTTTCTGGAAAACAACATAAAATAACAACAACATTTAAATAAAATCATGTATATAATAGCTATATATATATATATATAAAACTGTATAGTTCATTTTAAATGTATATATAGAAATTTGTTTGGTCAATAACAACAACTCGAAAGGATATATTGTTTATTTAAAAAACCATGGCAACAGTGAACTGTTTTTTTTTTTAGTTTTGTTTCATAAAATATTTTATTTCTTCTTCTATTCGAAAAGCTAAACGCTATGTGGAAAATGTTTATGAAAATTTTATAAATATTTCTATATAAACAAAAGCATAAGCTTATACACACCATATACCAAGTATATTATATGGTTGGATTGCTCGCGTATCCTCTTGTCTCCTGAATTTATAATGTCGAGAAAAACTATAAAAGTAAAATTCATAAAAATTGGGTGGGTTCATCTATTTTCGACTCTCTAATTCTAAATCTATCTAGCATAATGCTCATTTTGTACACAAAATCTTTTTAACAAAAGTTAACTTAAAAAATAAGTTTTTTAATTAGATCATTTAATGTTTTTAACAGATACAAAAAATCTAAAGAAGATTGAGGACACGCCGCGAGTAATCTAAAATGGAATACTTAGTAGTAGTTCATGTTTTTGTTATGTAAAATTAGCTGATGTTCACATATTCGAACTGTAAGAAATTTGAAAGTGATTGTTTATAACCAATGTGAAATTATATCCACCATGTTAAAAAAGTTTTTGACAAAAATGTAATTTATAATAAATATCGCCCTCAAGAACATTCTTGAAAAGGGGAAAAATCAGCAATGCTGATTACTTTAATCTGCCTCAAGAGAATGCACTAAACACTACGTATACTCTTAAGAATACGAAAAAATTAATTATTACTCACTACAAATAAATGAATGTCTGTCATCAGATCGTTTAAACACTGTTGCAAATTTTAAATCCTAGTGCAATGATTCTTAACCACTGTGCCGCGGTACTTTTGTGTGCCGCCAAATTCTTAAAGTGTGCCGCCAAATTTTAGAAATGTAAATAGTAAAGTATTAACCAACATAAAAACGAAAAAAAGATCGTTAAATGTAGAAGACGAAATGAGAGTAGCATTGTCATTTTTACGACCAAATATAAATGAAATTATCCAAAAACATAAAGCTCAAATTTCTCATTAAAAGTATTCTTATTATTAACTTGTAAATAATCCCTTAATAAACGTACTGTTGTTTTTGTAGTACATATTATTTTATTTTACATTCAAAATTATTATCATAAACTATTTTGCACTGAGTATTATGGGTAAGTAAACAACTTGAAATCGTTAAAAGTGTGCCGCGACAAAAAAAGGTTGAGAACCATTGTCCTAGTGGTTAGTGTTGACGATGACAGCCTGTATATCATTCTATCACTAATAAATCATAAATACATTTCTTTTTAGAAAACATTTTAACATACATTTTATAACGCCTTTATATCGCCTCGAATAAAAGCAATGTATTTTTAACGAATATTTATTTTCTTTAAATAATTTAATCTCCTAACCAAATATGGAAATTTTTGTGCATATTTAATCAATGATGTTTGTCCATTATAGAAAATTTCACTGCGATGATATCAGAAGAAAAATTCTACCTCTTTTACCATCCAAAAATACGAAAACGTTTAAATAAAATTTGAATAAAATTCAAATAAATCAATTTTAAACTAACCTAAAAAATACATAATATTTCTCATATAATCGAACATATTTTCCGTTTGAAAATCATTATCAGAAAAATATAATCTTTGATAAAATAATTCTCATATTTATTTATTATAGAAAGATTTTAAAAGAGGGTAAACATGTTTACCCTCTTTGAAAATACATTTTTAAAATAGGATCAAAACATATTGATGTCATTTGGGTAAACATAATTGTTATACGTTACTATACGATTTAGTATCAATCACGCGCGAACAAACATTAATAATATATGTTGACATGTAGACTTTTGTTTACATATATATGTACACGGTGGTTTATTTAATTACCCAATAGCAAATAGTTATTATCTAAATGGGTAGATTTTTCTTTATATTTAACATTTATTGACTTTTAACTTTCCATGCAAACAACGCCATTAAGAAATTACAATAATTATATATTGCTAAAACTTTGGGCAGATAGTTTTACCTTATTCAGCAACAGTTAGTAAAACAAATAATTTTTAAATCAAACATTGATTTAAGACAAAAACGTCGAAAATCCTTTAATTACTCGAAAACCGTTAGACTAGGTAACCAGTCCAAGTGGCTGAACGGTCTAAGGCATTATGTCTGCGCAGTATGCCTACTTGGAAACTGGAAGGTTATGGGTTCGAGTCCCGACATTAGCAGTTTGTTAATTATTAAGAAAAAAAAAGTGGGAGGTTAATTGACTAAACTGTCGGCGTATAGACTAGAACGAAGTAACCGGCTATGCTTGAGAAGGTTTTCTGCAGTTTCCTTCACGAACTCCAGATGAATATCGGCATAGTTCCTATCATAGTCCGCTGCAGCAGCGTATCCTACCAATAGGGAATATGCATGAAAATTTTGTTTCACATTTATTTTCAGAATATGAAAATACTGTTAATACTGTAATAATATTTAAAAACTAAATTAAAATCCGATAAATATCAAGCAAGCTATAAGCTTTTAAAGATTATTATCTGTCTCTTTCTTGCAAAAATACTAAAAACGGTGTTTTACATGTATTTTAAATGGTGAAAGTGTAATATGACGTCACAAAACATATCAAGAGAGCTATCACCCTCTTTGTCTAATCAGGAATTTCAATCATTCATATCTCGCTTATTTTTAAAGTTATTTAAAAAGTAATTTTACCTTGATATTTGTCAAGTAAACATGGTTCAATTGAAGTGAAAAAAAATTGTCATGCATATTCCCTATTCCTAGTCTATACACAAAAATTCCTTCCACTCCACTCACATCCTTAGGCATCACAATGGACCTTAAGGCTGCCCTGGACGGGCTTGACATTTGAAAAGATTGTTTATTTTATAAAAATGATGTTTTAATTTAATAGACGACGCACAATACCTACATAAAATCTAGCCAAAAAATATTGTGTAGATTTTTACTACGCATAAAAAAAAAACCAAAACAAAAGACTGAGAAAGAATACAATAAAACCAAAACCAAAAATCAATTAATTTATATATAAAAATATTCGACATTACCAATTATTATAAACTTTCTTACATATTCAAATAATATCTAATACAGGGTGAGTCTATTAAAAATGTCTTCAGTACAATTTCATGATAAATGTGCAATTAACCAGATATTCCGTATCTACTACGTGTTAAATTCCAATTTTTGAAAACTAATTCTGAAGAAACTGGATGTCAGATCTCTCTCAGAAAATTAATTTATGTGTATTTAATATTTATGAATAACATATTAAAAATTTTGCTCGTTATCTTTACTTTACTTTAACGCGCGTATAACCTTAACATGTAGATTATACCTCAAAATGCGAAATTGAAAAACGAGATGTTTATGTTTCCAAAAATTCCAGCCAGTAAGATAGATACAGGCCAACCGTCACAGATGCTTGTCGTTTTTCAAGAGCAAACTTTAAAATAGAAAATCTATTAATTATTGTTTGTGAAGTAAGTTTAATCTATTAGCACAGGGGTGTCAAACTCAATTTTACAGAGGGCCATATATTAAATTTAGAATGTGTAGGCGGGCCAGATTCAAATAAAAAAAAATGTACTGAATTATTATAACATTTTATTTACTTAATTATATAGTATATAATATACGGTTGTTAAAAACCATATCAAAGTTATAAAAGAGGGTAATTATTTTGAGCTCGAGGATCCAGATACCTGACTTCTCTTGTTTTTGACAAGCTCATTGATGTCAGGTATCATATTCGCTGTAATTATTTTAAGAATTGATTGGAGATGTTCATTCGTAAGTTTTGTGCGATGTTTGTTCTTATTTATTTTCATGACGGAAAACATCTGCTCACATAAATAGGTGCTACCAAACATGCACAGAATGCGTGCTGCATGCTTTTTTAATTGCGGGTAGTTATCCAAACTCTTGAAATATTGTGTATAAAATGTAAGAGCGTTAACCTCTTTAAATTTTTCTTTCAAAATACTGTCTGATTGAAGATCTATCAACTCCATTTGCAAATGAACTGGTGCCTGTGAAGCTTCAACATTTAATCGATTGTTGAAAATTGGGAATTCCATTTCATTCATTTTGTGGAAGTCTTCAAAACGATTGTTGAATTCCGTGATCAGATTTTGCAGAAGTTGAGAATATTGATCCAATTTATTTTGGTTCACCGTGCCAAATGATTTTAAATGAGGGAAATGATCCAAAGTTTGATTTTTTACCTGATTTTGAATCGGGTGAAGTCATGATTCTTCTGTCTGTCACACATTGCAATCGCGGACCGTATTGTTACGGCCCGGGGGCCGTATCTTTGACATCCCTGTATTAGCAGAAGATATTTCTTTATACGAAGTAACGTTATCCTGTGTATTTTGGGATATATTTATTGGTGAGTATATGATGTGAGTATGCAAATTTTTGTTTTACCAAAGATCTATTCATTATAAAAATGAGTCTTCTTGTTGTAAAATTTCTTATAAGTTTTAAATTTTCAAGGAAAAATTCATCTGGATAGCATAAAAATCTAGATCGACAGATATCCATTTCCAAAATGTTTAACTGATCTTTTTCCAAATATGTTGTCGTTGAGATTTGAAGTGCTCGTCGAGACTTTTGATCAGAAACACGATTAGTCGATAGTGATAAAAAGTATTTTAGACTTAATACTGAAGAGATGAAAAATTGTACAAAAACGTACACTCCCGTTCAAAAAAAAAATGAACAGACCTGAAATGTTAATTTTCTTACATTTCATAAAACTCCTCACTTTTGTAACTCTCTGTATATTATTTATTTATAAACAAAGATAAGTAGTATATTTTTTAAATGTGAAAAAAGAAATGGAAGTTTTATATTTTTTATTTATGTAAACAAAAACATTTACTACAAGAATAATCAAAATTTTCAGAGACTGAATCGGTTCAGATCTGTTCATTTTTTTTGAACGGGAGTGTACTAGATGCAAGAAAATGAAATTTCATGAGATTTTTTTTTGGGGTTTAATAAATTTTTGAAACGAACAATTCGACGATCAAATTTGTGTTTGCAAATTTGAGACCGAATAAAATATTTTCTATGTTTTCTATGTATAAAAGTTAATTTTTTGTTTGTAAACTAGCGTCTATATCAATCCATTGTCAGTATGGTTGACTTTCGTTTATATTATACCAACAGAAATGACTAGCATTTACTTATTTTTCAATTTAAGTAATATGTCTGAACATAGATAACATTCTTTGATATCAAATGCTTGATATGAAATATCATATACATCTAGGATACCAGTCCAAGTAGTCGAGCGGTCTAGGGCGTTATGCCTGCGCAGTATGCCTACTTGGGAACTGGGAGGTTTTGGGTTCGAATCCTGACATCGGCAGTTTGTCAATTATTAAGAAAAAAAAGGGGGCGGTTAATTGATTAAACTGTCGGCGTATGGACAAGAACGAAGTAACCGGCTATGCTTGAGAAGGTTTTCTGCAGTTTCCTTCACGAACTCCAAATGAATATCGGCATAGTTTCTATCAGGGTCGACTGCAGCCCCATATCCTACCAATTCCTGGTCTATGCACAAAGGTTCCTATCATTCCACTCACATCCTGACATCCTTAGGCATCACAATGTACCTTATGGTCGAAGTGTCTACAATATATCTATCTACATCTAGGATGGGATTTTTTACTAAGTCAACCTGTACATATATATTAATTTCAAAAAAATGACAAAATTACAATTTAAGAGTTTAGACACAAATTAAAAAAAAAAAAAACATATTAAATAAAAACCATATAAAAAATTTATTATTTATTAGAGCATACTTTAGATTTATTACTCGAAGCGTAAAACTCCTAAAAGAAATGCTTTTACTCTCTATACATATATATATAAATAAATAAAAATTAATACTGAAAACGCAAATATTATTTAAACAAAGATCGCACACAATTACAATTATATTTAACTATCTTTATTTAATAATAAAAATTATTGTTTAATATATTTTTTTTCATAATTCGTAAGAATTCTTTTTTTTTTTCCATTTTAAAGTACTTTCTCTTGAATCGTAGATTAGAGGTGTAATTGACAGTGAAACAAAAAGTGAACTTGTTTCTTCTAACTGCACGTTATCAATTTGCTCGGCCATGCATAAGATAGAGACTATATTAAATACACTGTGAATGGATGGATATGGTATGGCACACGCTGGTTTGCTTGCATTTTTATGGTAATTTTTGTTTAGTTTTACATGGGTTAGTTATTTAAAACAATATAATATGATATTAATTATATTTTTGTATTAAAACGGTTGGGTTTGTTACAATTAATAATAATTGTTTAATTACTATCATTTGTTGTTTTTGTTTTTTAAATCTAAAATTATGATTGTCCTCAAAGTGATAAATGGAAAATGATTCTATATTTATTTTTAATGGTATGTGATTTACAAAATTAGAAAATTTGATTTTCATTTTTATACCATGTATTGGGAGCTTGTACGATCTCTTACATGAAGGTACTTGATATTTAGTTGACACTGGAAATTCACTATCTGTGATTCCAAAGTCGTATTGTAAATCTTGTAAATTTACAAATTGGCGCCCGAGAAAAATTAAACGAAGAGGGTCGTAAATTACCATATTTTTAAAGAAAAAATCTTTCCAAAATCTTCCAACAGATGCCTATTGGATGATTGGATTGGATGAATTATAATTTAATATTGTAATTCTTAAAAAATATAAAATACCACCCACCAAATTTAACAGATAAGTCTTTCATTTCTGTTAAAATACTTATTTTTGCTTTACACTTATAACTATTTCGATTTCTAAAAAAATATTTTTATTATTTTTTTTAACATTTCATAAATCAAATCAATAAAGAACAATTATATCTTTTTCATGTATTTATTTAAATAATAATTATTTAATATAACTAACATAAGCTCTTACTTTTGGATATGCTCTCTCTCTGGTGGGTAAATTATCAACTAGAGCTACCAAGTCCATATCTAGGAGAATTTTACGATTCATGTTGATGATGACTACTTTGTAGTCGAAACATGTGTCTAGGAATTGTGGAAAATTTTGATTTAGTTGGTCGATGTTTGCTTCCTCAACCCCCGTGATACACCCTTCGGCCTGCAAGTTTTATGGTGTACAACTTAGTAAATACTGCTAGTTGGTTGAAATATTAAGCTGAGCTCACGGTCAGAGATCCCAATATTTAAAATCTGTCAAACGGTGGGTAACCACAGTAGGTGTAGCGAAAAATGGGTTCTAATAGATCCAAACGCAAACTACCTAATTTAGAACGTCGTATCCTCGTATATCTGGAATAACCCGTAATTAAAGCAATAAAATATCGTCAATTGTAAAGTAAATACAAATCTCTTTGAAGGAATAGCCACGAAATCAAAGTCTTTCCACAAGGCTTACAAGTGTTTCAAACTTTTTTTTTAGATCTAGGAACTGCAGAAAGTATTAGAAGACCAGAGAATATTTTATAAAACAACAAGAAAAGGTGCTTAAGAGTTAACAACGGCTCTCGACAGGTAAAGATCCCTTAAATTCAACTTTAGACTTATATTCAACTTTTGCTCCTCGAGAACTCCAAAAGTATGGAGATATAGCCCCATTATATCCGGTAATCTCTAGTTCGTGAATGGGCAAAATCAGACTGTGTATTCCCCCGCAAAGGGGGGAAATATCCACTCTTGAAACCGTAAGAGTTACAATAAAAATTTAAAGACAAATAATTCCTTCCTTTAAGAAAAAAAAAACTTTTGATTGAAACTTCTTTTTTTTAAATTAAGTTATATACCGGGTATTTAAGCAATTAATTCAGTTAGTTATTATTTTCAATTGTATGACATCTATGTGTTGTTCGGACATTTTTTTATTTCCTAATTTATTTAGTTCTATAAATTAGGACCTTAGATTTTCAAAGTCTATTCGTTATTTATGTCCTAAAATCGTACACATTAAACAAATTTCAAGTTGCTAGGTTCATAAGTTATTATTTAGCTATATAGCACCTGCCCCAAATTTATAGACACATTTGTGTCAATAAGTTCGTTATAAATTAATTAATCCATCCATCCGTAAAGATAAGAATGGTTTAATTTCTAACTACTCTTACATGTATTTTAAATAAGAATTTAGATATTAATAAAAATGATGTTTACAACGAAGAAATTAATTTCTATAATCTATTTTAATTCTTTAAACAGTAGTTTTCACCTATTAAAAATTATATATTTAATTACGTTTTTTTATTACCAGTAATAAATTAAAATAGAAAAAGAAAATGGTTCTTATATTATTAATAATAATATTGTGAATATGAAATACTTATAGTTGAATGTAAGTTTTAATTTAGTGGCTTCAATATTCAATCAACCAATAATTATCATCAATATTCTCCATTTTCATATATCCAGTACACACTCACTGATAGCCTAAGACTTAGCCTAAGAGAGGCTTTCTTGGCCAAATACTCTTGTAAACATTATATTATCGAATGATAATTAGTGAGAACTCTAGGTTTTTTGACATAAAATTTCAAAATCGCCCTCTTTACCTAGATCAGTTTTTTGTATTATAAATACGTATTTCGACTTCAATGTAGTCATCATCAGTATAAATTAGCTAGTCGTACTTTACTCTTTGACAATTAGAAATAGATATAAAGTCGAGATCAATAGACAAAAATAAAAATAAATAGAAAATTAACTAAATTAAAATATACTGGATTTAAAATATAATAAATTTTAAATTATATTGAAATTACTCTTGTTAAAATTTCCTTTATTCACATTTATTCCTGTTAATTTTACTCTTATTAAAATTACTCTTATATTGTCGCAGGATATGTTACTTGTTACTAATTTGGTGACAATTATAATAAGAGTAAAATTAACAGGAATAAATGTGAATAAAGGAAATTTTAACAAGAGTAATTTCAATATAATTTAAAATTTATTATATTTTAAATCCAGTATATTTTAATTTAGTTAATTTTCTATTTATTTTTATTTTTGTCTATTGATCTCGACTTTCTATCTATTTCTAATTGTCAAAGAGTAAATTACGACTAGCTAATTTATACTGATGATGACTACATTGTAGTCGAAATACGCATTTATAATACAAAAAACTGATCTAGGTAAAGGGGGCGAATTTGAAATTTTAAATACTCTTGTGGTTCTTTAGTCAAGAAAATGAAATTCTTGTAAAAATAAGCTATTTTTCTTATTAAAAAAATAAAAAACTCACGAAGAGAAACCTTATGCAGCTTCTTTAACTGAAGTATATACAGCTTGTATTTTAAAATACACCCAATCTGGAAGCAGTTTATAGTGTATCTATTGCTGTCTATATGTAGTGTACTATAATATGGTTTCCTTTGTCACACTTAAACGGTATTAAAATCAGTATTGTATAACATATAACTATGATACTTATCACTATCTAACTACAATCATTTATATATAGTTGCATCTTACTCGTGCATGTATGCATCGTCGTTATTGTCCGTCGTCCGTCGTGTGAGTGTGTCTACATGTATATGTAACAAAGACACCATAATTATCATAGTACACTACATATAGACAGTATATTTAATTGAAATATATTTAATTTAATTATATCATTACTTCTTTAAAAAGTTTCATTTGTTTGGATTAAACAAAAGTTTATTTTGATCCGAAATTCAATTTTAAGATAAATTTTAAAATTATTAAATGATCATTTAATTCTTAGTCTTAAAGCTACAGTAAGAGACCTAAGATATCTTGGACTTGGCTCGTATTAAATGGGGGATTCAGAATATAAATCGATTTCTCCATTAGGGTCTTACCGATTTGATCAAGCTATATCTTTGAAAAACAATGTATTTTCAAACGATTTTAGAGAATTATGTGGATAGAAATTAAATGATTTTGTACTTTGGACGTCATTTTCCAATAATAAAGATTAAAACTTGGCCTGACGTAATACTCCATTATGTGATCATTATTATTGTAAACAGATTGCAGATTAAATTTGTAAAATATTTCTGAAATTCGATATCATGAAAAATATACGCAAACAATTAATAAAATTCATAGGAGATTTGGTTCATTCATAATTCGTCAATTATATAATTCATTCATAATCAATAAATCTTTTGGGACTTGGGACTATCCATAATCACAAATTATATGTTATTCAAATAATAAAACTTCTACCACATGTGGTAAATTTTAACTCGTAGTCAACATAAATTCATTTTATTATAAAATTGTATGTCTACAAAAATCAAATTCGATCAAATGTTGGACGTTTTCCACACTCCGCCAGAAGATGGTGCGGGTAAGTGTACCACATCCCCAACCGGAATCTTAGGTTCATAATCCAGCCATAAAATTGTTTAATATGAACAAACATCCTCTAAGTTATTTAATAAAATCATAAAGGCAAATAAATTAAACAACTGGAATATCGAAAGAAAATAACAGCACACAAATAATCGTATTAAACATACTTTGCTGGCGCTTTTATCTCAAAAAAAAACTTTAGCTAATCTCAAAATCAAAGCTCGATTATAAAATCAATATACAACTTTTAAGTAATCGGATGAACATATCGACTATTGACTAAACATTGATAAAATGTTTGAAAGCTTCCGTTTTAAAACGGACACACTATCACGAAAAACTTTTGCGCGCTGTACAAGAACGAATTCGATAGACTCAAATTAGAAAAAAATGGACTTTATGTCGAAATCGCTTTTTGATTATTGATTTTCGTGAAACTTTGCATTAAAAAATATCCCAGTTTCAAAGAAAACACAAACTAGGAGCTTGCGTTTAAATTAAGACGAATTAGAAAAATATTAGTTACTGAATAATATATGGATTTTGTTACATAAGTTCCTGTATAAATATGCCGCTACAGTTTTTTTACACCCTGCATTTAGACTATCGTCGAAATTGCCCCAATTTCTAGATCAATTATTTGATATTATATAAATGTATATATATATATATATATATATAAATGCATGAATTAACTTATCGTGAAATAACTTAAATAATTATAGCAAAGAATAACATATCTCCCTTGAAGAATAATTATGACCAGCGAATTCATACCGTCGATGGCTACTTTATAGACGAAATTCGTATTTATATTATAATAAATAATTGATCTAGGAATAATATAATATCAAATAATTGATCTTAGATCAATTATTGATTGTTAATATTTGGAAAAGTATTTTATGAACAATTTTATTATGTTGACATGTTTCGGTATGTTAGACCATTTTCATTGTGTTGCGATGTTTCGATTAACAATTGTATTGACATGTTTCGATATGTTAGATCATTTTTAGAAGCTCTTTACAATAAATAATCATAATATTTGTCTACAAATTAACAAAGGTCACTTAAAATTACGAAATAAAGATAAGATAATAAGATGATCTGATGATTTATACCTGTTATTCTCGTTGATCTAGTTTCGATCCGACGATCATCTTCAGTAATACTCCATGTATATTCCATAATATATTCTAATATTCGGTTACAAAAATAATATTCTCAGATAAAAATGAAGAATTTTTTTTTTGTTAATAAAAAATATTATTTTTTGTATTGAAAACATTTAATAGAATTTAAAAAAAAGAAGATATTATTTTGAAAAAAAATAATTTTTTTTTTTAAATTGATTATCATAAAAGCATTAATCATTATTTTCTGTATTATCCAAAACTCACACACAACTATTATTTGTTCGCACTACATAAAAACAATTTATAACAAATATTCATAAAATAATCAATTGAAATTTTTAAAATAAGCATTTTTCTTTAAATAAATTTGTCTTTTTTTTTTTGTTAAACAATTCAAAGTTTCTCTTTGATATACAATAAAGTCACATATTTTTTTTAAAACAAAACATATAAAAATTGTCCAGCGGAGAATTCTTTTGTAGAAAAATCACCAATTCACTGTTTTCGCAATCTTTTTGCAAGTCCTTAACATTAAGCTTGTTTGTTGATACACGTTTCTTGTAATTCGCGGTTAACGATTTCAAATTTAAAAAAAACTGTAGCTTGTGTTGTAGATAAAAGGTAGGTAGATATAGGTAGGTAAGTAGGTACACTACTCTCTGTTTGGCTATGATGATCGCTGAAGAATGAACACCAAATAGTAATATTGTTAAAGTATAGCAGAAAATCTATATACCGTGTAACAATCTAAAACATCCACCAAACCATGTAAATTTATTTATATAGTTCAATTTTTTCTAAATGGACTAAATATCATAATGTACGAGTAATATCAGGATGTACGAGTAATATCAGGATGTACGAGTAATATCAGGATGTACTAGCGCTTTATAAAATTCTTCAAAATCTTATATAAGTACATTCATAAAAGTCCACAAAACAGATATTTAAGAAAAAAAATCTGAGATTTCGCGTAATTAAGCTACCGCCGACATAAATCATATTTACCCGAAATCTCAGTTGTTCTCTTAAATATCTGTTTTTTAGGCCCGTGATACCGGAATTTTATTGGATCAATCTCTTTATTAATATTTCTATTTTCTATTGCGTAGTTTTTTTTTATTCGTCTTATTTTATTCCAAGTGAAAATTATCAAACTATGTCAAAATATGTGTAAAACTATGGGTTTCCCCATAAGAACATTAAAACTCGAACTTTAACATTAAATAATTAATTCAAGACCCCCGTAACCACCCCTGAAACTTTTATAATTGGTTTATATGCACTTCAACTACATGTAAACAAATAATCAAGCCTTAATCTTTTTGAAGCTTCAGTGCTCGTACATCCTTAACAGAGAGATGTTTACTACTATTGGTAAAGTTACTAATGACGTCATATTCTACAATGGCGGCTTTATTGAGGCTCCATTTCAACAGTTTCATTAACAAATTAATAATTTTTTGTTTATTTTATCAACATAAACCCACTAATACATATGTAACTATCACAGTTGAGCTCGACTACTATGTTTCCAATTATTGCCACCAGATGTCGCAGTCCTAAGAAACAAACACCAATAGGTATTATAGTATAGGGTCAATCCATTTTAAATCGACAAATTACAGAATAAAATAAAAGGTCGTTGACAAAATTTATTACACATAATTGTATTTTTTAGATGAACGATGTTTTATTTTAAGCGGCCTATTTTTTAGGTGTCTTTACTATTATTGAGGTGTCTTTACCAATAGAGGAAGATTTTCGGTAGGAAGTATTAAATCTTGGGTATATCTTTTTAAGGTGTTTATAGTGCAATAAGCTTTAATGTTTGCTGGACGTTAGTTTGATGATTTTGTGAATAGTTTACGTGATCGTTTAAAAGGATGCATAAAACCGTATAAAAAAGGCATATCTCAGAAGCTATATATTAAATCGTCATACCAACTGGATTTTTGTGTTGGGTTCAAATTGTTTTTACAAATTTCCAATCTGTAAAACAATCACCATATAAGATGGCAAATTGAACCCAAAAAACATGAAAATCGTGCTCGACAGTTAATTAATTTGAGATGACTTAATAAATTTAATTATTTTCAAGAAATAAAGAGTTATTAAATTAAATTTATGCTGAAGGTTTAATGAATTTTATCATGTTAAAGTTCCCTAATTTTCCCCCGATATTCCAAATTGCCTGATATAAGATTTTAAAAATCCTTCATTATCCTATTATTTTAATTCAAATACAAAATGATAATCACGAAAAAAATGATATTTTATCCACTTAAAATATAATAAACTACAAATAAATAAATTAAATAAATATATATATTTATACATGTATACATGTGTATAAATAAAATATATAAAAAAATTTTTAAAAACAATTATACCTACTCGTTGTGTTTAGTGATAGATTATAATATTAGATGTTAAATGTTTAACGAACAAGTTAGATATTTAATAAAAATAAATAATCATTATAATAATAAATTAATATTTATAAAAATTAAATACTACTAACAACACTTAATAAAACTGCAATGTTAATGATATTATTAAAAGTATAAATGTAATCCAGTCGCCTCAATCTGAAAACAGAATTTTTCAGAATAAGTTCTAATGGAACTATAATGGTGTTCCCATTATGAACAAAAAAACCTGATAAAATATTAGGTAAACAAACGATTTCAAATGGCATTTTTTCCAGATTTTCTCAAAAACTAAAAAAAATACGAAAAAAAAAACAGTTTTAATTTTCTAACAAAAAAGATTTTCTAACTTCAATCCCTATGACTCTTAGTTTAGTCGTAAAAAAAACGATCAAAACTTGATAGTCTTGATTGTCAAAACTATAGCTCTTAGACTAAATAACTATACTATTTAGTATTTAAGGCGGTCCGATCCAGCCCGGTCATAAAATTTTCGGTTAAATAATACATAATAAATTTTATTGTAATCAATATTTAGTACATTTTTATTGACAATCTTTAATTTGCAACGGCGACCCCAAAAATATTGAACAATCACTGTCAAAACAATTCTTGTAGAGAACAACATATAGTAAATTGTATCATAAATGTTAAAACACTATATATGTTATACTAGATATGTTCAATTGGCATAGTTGTAATAAGTAAATTCAAATCATATTGTATTTTATTCTTTTTGCTTTGACTGTAACGAGTGAACTACCTTAAGGTGGTTGGTGCACGAGAGCATTGTAAAGATTATATAATGATTTAAATATACTCTGACGTACAGTTTGTGAGATATTAATTTTTTTAATATCTCAAAATACGACATTGAAAAACGGCAAGTCGGAATTCTTGACCGACTTTTTATCATCCGTCAACGTCAATTCCAAGATATAGACCAATTGACGGATATGCTTGTCATTTACCAAAAGCAAACTATACAATAGGGAATAAGCATGAAAATTTTTTTTCACTTGAATTGAAGCATGTTAACTTGACAAATATCAAGGTAAAATTACTTTTTAAATAACTTTAAAAATAAGCGAGATATGAATGATTGAAATTCCCGATTAGACAAAGAGGGTGATAGCCCTCTTGATATGTTATGTGACGTCATATTACACTTTCACCATTTAAAATACACGTAAAACTCCGTTTTTAGTATTTTTGCAAGAAAGAGACGGATAATAATCTTTAAAAGCTTATAGCTTCCTTGATATTTGTCGGATTTTAATTTCGTTTTTAAATATTATTACAGTATTAACAGTATTTTCATATTCTGAAAATAAATGTGAAAAAAAATGTTCATGCATATCCCCTAGGATATGCCGCTGCAGCCGACTATGATAGAAACTATGCCGATATTCATCTGGAGTTCGTGAAGAAAACTGCAGAAAACCTTCTCAAGCATAGCCGGTTACTTCGTTCTTGTCCATACGCCGACAGCTTAGTAAATTAACCACCCCGTTTTTTTTTCTTAATAATTAACAAACTGCCGATGTCGGGATTCGAACTCATAACCTCCCAGTTTCCAAGTAGGCATACTGCGCAGACATAACACCTTAGATCGCTCGGACACTTGGAATGGTACGACCGGACTATTTTAAACACTACAATGTTAATGTTAATGTTAAGTACTCTTATGTCTATGGTCAATTAACCATTCTTGTGCATCATATTATCATAATGATAATTTTTATTAATAGAAAGTGAGATGATATCCACCACTAGATAGATATATATGAGTGCAGTAGTGTATATATGATGTGATATATGATAGTAGTGCATCATATATGTATATATGATGCACAGACCATATGACACAAACATTACACCACTACCAGTATTACAGATGGGGGGTAGTTTTAGAGTTTGTAATTTTATTATTATTAATGTTATGTTAATAATAAACAAATTATCATAATTATGAAAATAACAAATTATTTACATTACTGCATGCACAATTATATATATTTATATTTAATAAATATTAAATAATTTGGATCTTTAGTTTATTATACTTAATAAAAGTTCGAACTCCTGTGGAGTATGATATATACTCTATCTCTCTATCCACGAATTATGATGTTGTAGTGAAAACTAGGAATCATTAGTTTTACACTATCGTTGAAGAATCTAGAATAAGAATTATATATATTGGACCGCAAGTTCGTTTCAACAAGTCCTCTTCTCACAGTTTTTGCGCTGTTAGCAACAATAGGAACCATGCGCAGTCTTTGAGCAGTCTCAGAAGCAGTAGAAAAACGATTCCGAAGGGTGTACAGTGTGGGCAAATTTCGATGGTTTTATGGGGTAACTCGGTAACTATAAGAGGCTATTTTTTCCGTAAGTCTGAAATAGCTTTTGGCTATTGGCTATGATGATAAGCGACCCAATAAATGATACATGGTTAAAAAGAGGAAAAAAAAATTCGTTCTAACTAAGCCATAGCCAACTACACTTCCTATTTAAAAAAACACAACTTTAGGTCATACCTCGAAAACCACCTTTTTTTCTCAAACTTTCACGACGCCAATGGATTATACCAAAAAAAGTGCCTTTAGAATGTAAAAACTATTTTCATCTAGCTTTATAAACAACCGAGATATTCACAATTGTTTAAAAGTCGAAAAATCGAACTTTTGCTTATAACTCGCTAACAAAAGATGCTAGCAAATTTTTGTTGACACCAATGAATTAGTCTCAAAAAAAGAGATCGAGACTATGCAATCCATTTTTATCTATCTCTTATAGTTACCGAGATACCCCATAAAACTATCGAAATTGGCCCATTCTGTACATTAAAATAAAACGATCGAAATTAAGATTTTGAGATGTGAAATACAATAGAATGCCTCTCAGATGAACTTGTCCGGCGTACAAGAAGATGAATTAATCCTCCTGATAGCTCACAGGAGGTCATAATAGCTTTAGTGCAGGAATAGGAGGTAATCACCCAAGATGTTATATAAGCGAACTGTATTTAAAAGTATGCTTAAAGGATTAAAGCAGTCATTAGAGGAGGTAATTCTACTGCTCTAAAAGTTTATTTTGTTCTAAAACCTTGAGAAAAAAAAATGTTTAAATTATAAAATTTATGCAAATTTGTCTTTATGTTTAAATAAATTACCCCCCCCCCTAAATTATAAGGTTTTTTTGTGCAATTTTAGCCCCATGATAGCAAAAACAAATACACTTTTTTTTGCTGTGGAGTGTATATATAAAATATTTCCAGAAAAAGATAAGTTGATTCGAATTTGTAAAATCTTTGATACAATTTTTCACGCATGCAAAATAATAATTATACAACAATCCGAATAAAATCAATTTATGTTTCTATAACTTAATCAATCTTAACTTAATTATATTAATTTCACAATAATTTTATTTTAATTTGTGTATTAATTATTTTGGTATTTCTAAAAAACAAAACCTAAATCAATACTAATCAGTTTATAAATAATATAAAAATTGAAATAAAATTAATAAAAATGCGTAATTTTTATTTGACATAATTAAAAAACAATAAATAAAATATAATCAAATTTATAAATAATTCCATAATAATAAACAATTATTAAAGTTATATAAAATGCTTATTAATAAAACATGTTTTCTACAGGTAAACATTCACGATTCCAGATCATTTCCCAAATCATTATTTGATCAGAATATTAAAGTTTTTCAAGTCGCTCATATACAGGTGTTCTGAAATTCATTCAAGAAAACTATACGATGGTGTACGACTGCAAAAAACAAACAAAAAACTTTAATGAAGTTTTTCGATTTGACGCTTAGTTTTTGAGAATAATTAATTAAACTTTAATAAATTCAACTAACATGCTTTACTGTGGCCGCCCTACTCCACCAATCACAGAGCGCATTGTATATGGAAGTGGGGCCACAGTAGTGGAGTAGGGTGGCCACAGTAGATCATGCTAGAGTAGCGACAATCAGAGTTCTCAATAAGTGTAGCGACACCCGCAAAAATTCAAAAATACAAATGTGGTTGGTTGAATTTATTAACGTTAAATTAATTATATCTAAAACAATAAGCATCAAATCGAAAAACTTTATTACACGTTTTTATTTGTTTTTTGCAGGTTTACACCGTGGTATAGTTTTCCTGAATGAATTTCAGAACACCCTGTATTCCCAGAATCCCTTAGAGATCTATATTAGAGATGTGGGTCGGCTTTAACGGTTTGTAATTTTGAACTTCTAGTAGTTTTTCTGAAGTCGTATGGAGAAATTTACCTAGGGTCTTCTCTCATCATTATTTTGCTATCTCCTATAGTTTTCTCTAGCAATTCGGGCAAACAAAAACATATTCCCCATTTATATATAGAATTCCCCATTTATATATTATACTGCACACTAGACTTGGTTTATATTTTGGCCACCACGCTTCGTTGCCAAAGTGGTCAGGTATCAATAGTCATGGATTTTTGTGTCTAAACTACTTAAATGTTTGACCAGACTCAAATGGGACAATGACCTTTTTATATATCTATCTAACTAATAAATAAAATATATATTCTATAGATGTCATTAAATCGTATTTGTAAATGCCATCTACTAACTATTATTCGTACTGAGTGAACTTAGCTAAAATATATTAACTTAATAACCTACTTCATGGTGTAAACAATCCCACTCATCTTGAGCCACGTTATAAAAAGAATCGAACAAAGCTTCTCCCTTTTTAACCCGACTTCAAAAAAGAAGATGGTTCTCAATTCGTCCGTATTTTTTCCAAGTCGATTAACAATAAACAAAGGATATTATTAAATATCTTATCTTTCGAGTTAAAAAAAATTAATAATTAAATTTGCCTCGTGTAATTTCCACGCATTAATTTATTTATTTTATGTTGATTCGGCGATTTTATTAATCAAAGTTGTGATTGCAACTAAATTAAAATTTGGTAGACTGTAATTCGTGATTTAATTTTCCTGACGGTAAAATTACTATGACGATGATTCACCTAAAAACTTAAGGTATTAATCAACTAGCTTATACACGCGGACTCGCTCGCGTTTAAATTGTACCAGTTTTTAAGTCTAATTATAAGCTTTTAAACACAGAAAGTTTCATCAAAATCGGCTCAGTAGTTTTTGCATGATGCTCGAACAAACAAGCAAATAATTAAAGTTTTATAATAGTACTAGCGGTCCTCCACGGCTTCGCACGGATAACACTAATTACCTATAGTCAGATGACACAAAAATGAATATATAACACAAAATTGCCAAAAAATAAAAAACTTTTTTTTCCGATCGCTACCATACTTTACATGATCACCCGTTGGGCTAATCTGAAGATTTCATCAAAATCGGTCCAGCCGTTTTGGAGTTCATAGGAAACAGACATACACACATCGATTAATATATATATTGATAGATAGATAGAAGATTTACTATATTACGAATATATATTACTATGTTACGAAAAGTTATTTAATTTTGAAATATTCTGCTTAGATGGTGCTAACATTAATTCATTTATAAAAAAATTAAATTTATTAATAGTCAAAATACAAAATTGTATATTTCTAACTTATATATACAACAATTTATAGTGTGCTTTATTTTTAGTTTAGAGTTTCTGTGGAAATGACAATTAAAATTGACATTTCAAAAAGGAAACAAAATTTTAATAAAATAATTTTATAATTATTTTTTAGAATTTCTAAAACGCGATCGCTGCGTTGCCTACCGAATCCAATTGTGAATCTAAACCATTCTCGAATCCACTGGAACACACACACAAAATTTCATCAAAATCGGTCCAGCCGTTTAGGAGGAGTTCAGTCACATACACACAGACAAAAGAATTATATCTATTAAGATAGAGAAGTTGTGATAGCAAACTAAATTAAAGAATCATTTTGATAAAATGCTTTTTAATTTGCGAACTCAATAAAAGCTCGATTATCGATTATGATGAAATTTATCCATCATCTTAGGTAATAATATGATGGCTACTAAAATTGTACACGTGCGAAGCCTCGAGTAAAAATCAACTTTTTCAATTATAAATGAAAATGCTGGTTTTTCATTAAATTTTCAGATTATATTGAATAGACATTTATTATTTTTTTGTTCTTTTTGTTATATTTTTAAAAATAAAAATTCGAAAACAATTCGTGTGGTTTATTAGTTTTCAATTAATTATATATACGATAAACTATTATTATTTTAATATTTATGTAGTAAATTTATTTAAAAAAAAATCCATTAATTTTAATACAGCCTATTGTTTTATAAAATTGTTTTCAAAAAAAAAAAAAAATCTTTAAAATTATCAAGTTTTTAATTTTGTAAACCATTTTTTTTTTAATTTTATTTTGTGAAATACTTAACTAATTAATAAACATTTAAAATAATGTAATCATAATTTATTTATAAAAATTTTCCAATAAAATTTGCTAATTAATGATTTAAATAAGAAATATAATAGCTAACTTAGGTAAATTGGTAAACACGCTCATTTTTTTTTCTTTTTAGTTATCCTGTTGACGGACATTTAGACAGATATCCAGAAATGGAGTAATTAGAACATTTATAAACTTATAGGACTAAATTTATACATCTAATAATGGTATAAAATTATTGGAAAGTTTTGTAGAATCAGTTTCTTGATCGAGATTAAAATATTCTGACTTTTCGGAATCTTAAAATTACCTGAAATTTCTAGGTTTTTAAGGTTTACGCAAGGATTAAACTGGGAGTTCTATATTTTGTTATTATATCCGCGATTCTCGATTAAAGAAAAAATGCTTGCCCTAACAATCTTTTGCTCAAACAATTTTTGCTCTAACAATGTTTTTTTTTAAGTATAACTGTTAATTTTAAATAAAAAACCTATTCTTACCCAAAAATCGTCTAAGCCAACTTTGGTGTTTTTTCTATAAATTTATAGGGATAAAAGATTACGCCGAGATTTTTTTAGAGAGCAAAATGTTTAGACGGTTTTTATGGGGTTGATAGAATTTCATTTAAATTCGAAAATATGCCACTTATTAGATATTACAGTTTTGGTGGGAGCGTTGGGAAATTATCAGAAATTAAATCAATTTTTTTTTTATTACAAATATGGTGGACGCATTAGTAGGCAAATATGAGAAAGTAAATGACCTGAACATTATTTTGACATTAATACTATATGAAAAATCTTACACATCTTCTTCGCTGGGGACCCAAGACCTCTCGCACTCCAGACGAGTGCTATGCCAACTGAGCTACTTGGGTTCATTCCCCAGCCAAGATTCATTCAGACCTATTACTTAAATGTCAAATTAAGTTCATTTTACTTAAATGCCACAAAAAGTTTACAACAAAAGGTTAAATATATTAAACAAGCTTACACTTGTCAGCTTGGAGCACTTTGGGGCGTAAATTTCTTTGAAAAGGCTATAATATGTTATTAATTTTTTGCGTTTTCTTGGCGTTGGTTATTAATAAAAACGTTTATTTTAATTTTTTTTTTGGAAAGTACAAAAGTTTAGATAGATATTTCTATCATCAATTTTTTCAAAACTTTTTGTAGATTTTTCAAATACACAATAGGAAAAATTTAGCCTTCAAAAGAATGGAATGGGCGCTAAAAAGAATAGAATTTCAACTATACCTATCCATTAATTGTTTAAATATATATGATAATCTAATATCGAATAAAAATATATGTATACAATAAAACTACATAAATTACAATTTCGTGACCGTAATAAATTTTCTCGAAACGAATAAAAAAATTAAGGCTAATCAATCCTTATAAAATACCATATATTTTTTGAAACTCTAATTTAAATTATTTTCGCCTTGAACTAACGAATACTTTTTAAACAGAATCATCATATTAGAAAAAACGAATCGGAAAAAAAAAACAACAAACATATAAACGACATATTGAGAAAATATATTCTGTATAGGGAAAATAGGTTGAAGCGCAGACCAATGAAAAACAAAAACAATTGTATACACCAATCAGATTCAAGTATTGATTTTTCTCGGAAGCTATCAAATGTCGAGTAACCATTTATATTATTTTCATTTATGTATGCTGTCAACCAATCATCAACGTTTATAAACCCCTGGTTTTTTTTTTCGTTTCTCCATAATGAAAACTTTTTATCTAACTACTATTTTACCACCAGTGGCGTTTCTAAAATTATATCAAGCGAGGGGGAATACACATGGCCACAAAATGGTATACTGCAAATGTATGAGGGTATATTAAGTTTAGTCCCGACTTTGTAAGGCTTGAAAATATTGACATAAATGTTTGGAATAGGTGTTCATAAAATTAGGGCTAATTCGGCCATTTTTTCGGTCCGTCTGTGAATACGATAACTAAAAAACGAAACCAGATAACGAGCTGAAAAGTAAGGTCAAGTTCGTGAATGGGAAAAATCGGACCATATTTTGGCAAAATGAGCAAAACTGCCCATTTTTTAAACCGTAAGAGATAGAACCAAAATGTAAAGACAAAAAATTTTTCATTTTTAAAAATACACAACTTTTGTTATAAACTTTTTTACATAAATTCAGAATAGATTGGGTATTTAAGCAATTAACTCAGTTAGTTATTTTCTCTTGTTTTACATACTTTTTTTTATCCGAAATCAGCTATTTTTCAAGATCTGTGACTGTTCTGGAACTTTTCGTTGAACGTCCATATAGTTAAGGAATCCTTATTTCTCAACGAATGAATAAGAATCCCACCTTAAAGAGTTAACATGATTACAATAGTAAAGTTCTTTTTTCAAAATTTTATTTGTGCTGTATTCATTCGGTTTTCAAAAAATTGCTTCGAATAAAAGTTGTTCATTATAAATGTAGTAACAACTTTTATTCAAAACATTTTCCCAAAAACCCAATGAATAAGACACAAATCAACTATGAAATTTAGAAAAAACAACACTACGCTCCTTTTTTTCGTAGGGCGTATTTTTCAAAATTTTTTAGCTGATTTGTACCTTATGCATGCGGTTGTTGAGAAAATGTTTCGAATAAAAGTTGTTAGTACATTTATTATGAACAACTTTTATCCGAAACATTTTTTTCAAAAACTGAATAAATAAGGCACTGAAATCAATTATAAACTTTTGAAAAATCCGCGCTAATTTTGTGGTTTAAAATATGTTTTCAAGAACTGCAAATAACTGAAGAAATGAAAGACTGAACTTTGAACTAGAATCCCCCTCACCAATCCTCACTAAATCCAGCACTGATTTCGATAATATTTAGAAAAAGATTATGTTATTAAATAATAAAAGAACAAAAAGGTCGATTTATAACTGGAAATATTTAAAAAATTTGAACGTCATAAATTCTATAATATAAATTTAATGACTTTTTTTCATTTTAGAATTTTCTATATAGCTCGAATTTTATATATTTTTATAGTTTATGATAATTTTCTTTTTATTTTATTTAAAATAGCGTTTTTAAATATATAATTTTATATATCTAGTTTTTAGTATTTTTTTTAAATTTATGTTTATTGTTTATTTCCTTAAGAAAAAATATGGGGTTGTATTTTTGAGGTAGTGATGATTGTAAAAAATAATTGATAATCAATTTTTATTAGTTTAAAATATTTGTCCTCAGTTCCTGCAATGCGAAAGTTTCGAGCAAATTAAGACATAAAGTAAAACTAAAAATTTATTATTCTTCTACAAATCTATATATAATTTCTGTATTGGGAACACTTGTACATGGATATGCTCTCTGGTGAGTAAACTATACACTAGAGCAAGTAGGTCGATGTTTGCTGCCCCGATCCCCGTGTTATACCCTTCCGCATACAAAGTTTCGTGGTCGCACTTTGGTGAACAAGTTAGTAACTACTGCTAGTAGGTTGAAATATGATGCTCCTCCCTTTGACAAAGATCCCCATACATTAGCAAAACTATACCAATGTTAATTTCCAGTACGGTTAAGAAAACTCAAGTCTCAAAAGACAAGCGTATACTATATAGACTAACACGTTATTAATTAACGAAGTTATTTATTAATTCGCTAGAGACAATTAATTTATTACTTTGCTAGGGACGGGTGAAAGGACAAATGATAGATAGATAGATAGATTGTAGAGGCTGCCCTGACGGGCTACACTTCGACCATAAGGTCCATTGTGATGCTTTAGGATGTAAGGATGTGATATTTTGTGTATAGACTAGGAATTGGTAGGATATGCGGCTGCAGCCGACTATGATAGGAACTATGCCGATAGTCATCTGGAGTTCGTGAAGGAAACTGCAGAAAACCTTCTCAAGCATAACCGGTTACTTCGCTTTTGTTCATACGCCGACAGTTTAGACAATTAACCGCCCCCTTTTTTTTCTTAATAATTGACAAACTACCGATGTCGGGATTCAAACCCATAACCTCCCAGTTTCCAAGTAGGCATACTGCGTAGACATAACGTCTTAAACCGCTCTGCCACTTGGAATGGTAGGGGGATAAATAATAGTACACTCTCGTTCATAAAAATGAATCAGTTGAAACACTATTACTGTGATTATATGTAATATTATTTATATATTTAGTAATATATACGCTTAGAATGTGACTTACTGGTTCAATATTTATGAACGAAAGTGTACATGGAAATATCACTTAATACAACCCGAACAGGAGTTTTTGTAAAAAAAAATTATTTTCATTTAAAACTAAAAGAAAAACTATTTAATTTTCTACCAAACCACAAACTTTGCATAAGTAAAACAGTTAATTTTGTTCGAACGATTTTTTTTTTTCTATGGTATTTTTCTTTGTTTTTAACTACAACTTCTATTTAATCTTTTTGCTGTATTTTTGCAACCTTTTCTATTTAAATGAAAATTTGTGTAAAGTTTTTAATAGAGTATTTTAACTTTTTACTGCAAAAGAAAACGCGAATTCAATTCGTTTTTCTCAAATTCGGTTTTAGCGTCGATAGTGTTTTATAAATATCTGTCCAAAATTTGAGTAAATTAAAAATTATCAGAGCATAGATTGGACAGATTAATTTCTACCATCGAATTGGCTAATCGATTGATTCCGATTCGAATAATGGATGCAATCACTGCAATTTGAGCATTCATTTGAAAAAAGAGATCATAATATATAACGTTCTTATTATTACAAAATTAGCGATTTATTTAGGTGAATTGCGATGACAAATAGATTCATTCTATGCCTGATTGCGTTTGCGAACGGTTCCACAATTTAAAAAAAAAAAAAAAAACCTTCATATTCTCTAATAGTATATCTAGAAACTTCATTTTCGTTTTGGAATCAGATATAACATGGAAAAAAGAATTAACATAGGAAAATCATGTTTGAAAAATAACCACTTGATTTTCACCGATCTTTTTCAACTATAATAATGGTGTAGTAAAAAGAAATCCATTATTTTTGCATGAAATTGAAGGTTTTATTTAACATACTTAGAATGATCCGATTTAGGTCAAAGAATCTCTTGTCCCTATTTGCAAAAAACTGGGACAGTCGATTTTCACAAGCCTCTCTTAAGGCGAATTTTTTACAAGCAAAATAGTTTGCCATGGACAGGAACAGGTGGTAAACACTTGGTGCCAGGTCCGGACTATAAGGTGAATGCATAAAAACCTCCCAACCAAGCTCCCGGAGCGTCTGGTGAGTCGCTATCCATGTGTGTGGCCTGGCGTTGTCTTGATGAAACACAACTCCTGTTCTAGTGGCCAAAGTTGGCCACTTTTGATTTGAAATTCGCCTCAAGAGAGGTTTATGAAAATCGACTGTCCCAGTTTTTTGCCAATAGGATTAAGAGCTTCTATGAGCTTACTATGAACTTCTACGATGCTTATACAATCACTCTCCTTATAAAAAAAGGTAAAATCTCCATTACAAACTGTTTAACAAAAGTAAGATCCATTTTTCGTAGATTGCATCACAAAAATACAAATCTGTGAAGGAAATAGCAAAAACTACAGGAGATAAGTTTGGAGAAAACTATATAAATATAGCGAAATAATGATGAAAGGTGATCCTAAGTAACTTTGCCGTACGAGTCCGGAAAAACTATCAAAAGTTCAAAATTCCAAAACACTATAAAGTTATAACCTTTTTACGACTGTCCTGGAGACTCCGTGACAAAGCACGTGTGACCCAGCTGGTCTTCACTAAGTCCTTCGATACGGACCTATAGTACTTAAGGAAAACCATTTCTTTTGTTGAAATTTTAAACAACTATTTTCCTGTAAATAATTATAAAAATCATTTTTTTTGGTCAAAACTTCCTAAGCAATTGTTTGAATAATTATCCGTTGTGTATCATAGATGTGATTCCCAAAAATATGAATAACAAAATATTTAAAGCATATTTCCTGATTTCGCTATTATTGTATAAAATTCAATTAAAAATATCAAAAAATTCTGTAATTAATTAATCGAAAGTTAGTTAAGTTGAAAAGGTTATTTATTTTCGCACACCAGAGGACACACGTAAAAGCATATTTTATGATTATCGAGAGGGTGGATACTTTTTCGATATCACCTGTCTGTAATTTAAAAATTCTGACAAGCGTACTACTGCGGCACCAGTGTCCGTTTAATTTTTTCGCTATGCTTCAATAATTTTTGTCATCGATATTAAAGTATTATTTAAATAAAAAATGATTCGTAATTTTTTGTGAATAATTTTTTATGAAACAATAAATAAAACATATGGCCTTTTTTTTTTAAATTAACCAAAATAGACCAAGTTAGGGAATGTATAGTAGTTTTATATCTAGTAGGAATTTACGAAATTTAATATCAAGGTGAAGACTAAAAGAAAATGGCTATCAAAATTAGTCATAACAGTCATTAGTCACGTTCGGTCGCATACAGGCCATCTCAAAAACTAATAAAGATATTTCGGGTTTCCTTAAATTAAAATTGAGTTCCTCGGCTAAATATTAGTGAATTTGAAAAAAATTTCATAAAATTCGGATAAAATGTGCATTTGATGGACTAAAAATCATTTTTTTAGGATTTTTGTGGATTTTTTGAATAAGGGGACATCCATTAATTACGTGAGCTCAAAATAGGGGGGCAGGTGTCCAGTAAAATCTCATCAAATCTCATTTAAACTGGAGGGGTCATAATTGAAAATCTAACGTCAAGTTTTGAAAAACATAAATTATTATACGCATTTAAAAAAAATAAAAAAATTGCTTTTATATTTCTTAGAATATCCCATTTTGTACGTTAAAAAAATCGCATCTCACGTAAGGGGGCGGGGGGTCCCACCAAATCTCACTAAATCTCACCAAGGGGGAGGGACAAGTCCAAATTAAAAGAAAACCAGCTCACGTAATTAATGGATGTCCCCTAACAAGCTAAAAGAATTCCGGAAGTCGTGAGTTCGATTCCCATCCTATATATATGGTTTTTAATACATTTGATGTCAAAGAATGTTATCAATGTTCAGACATATTACTTAAATGTCAAATTAAGTAATCGCTAGTCACTACAGTTGGTATAATCTAACCGAAAGGCAACCATAATAACAATGGAGATATAATAGATAGATTTCTTTATCAAATTTTCGTGATTTATTTGAAACAAAACAATTAAACTGAAGAAGAATATTATAAACTATGGAGCTAACGGCTTGCGGGTATCCTGTTTTATGAAGACATTAAAATGAAAACCACCATGCTTTTCAACCCCATGTTACTCCATCTCCTTGCTCTCTACTAGACACAGGGGAAAACAATTCAATGAAAAAAATTTTGAAGAAAAGGCTTGTAAACAAAACAATATAATAATCTCATATGTAAATTAAGTATACATGAATTCGACGAGCTTTATAATCAAAACATAAATTAATGTCACTATGATATACATATACATATATATATATATATATATATATATATATATATATATATATATATATATATATATATATATATATATATATATATATATATATAAACAATCTCTATAAAAGCTCTATATATTTTTAATAATAATTATTGATCAAACATATTTGACTTTGTTAAATAATATTCCTATCAAAATGAATAATAAAACTACATCCATTTCATATACACTAGAAAAAAAATTACATACACTGAAAATTATACAAAATAGGACACAGAGGCACAACCACATATGTTTATCAGTTTATTACTCGTAAACTAGTAGAACCTAGTTATCGATTATAGTTTTCAATTCATTTTCGATTATATATATACAAGTGTAATCGTCAAAACTAATCGTTGTGAAATTTGCAACATTGTATCAGCCCCGAATCTACGATTTTGGCGCCCCGGGGCAGTAACTTGATATTGGCGCCCCCAGCGTTTGAGATAAATTGTTTAAAAAAAAACTCACAAATATATAATGGGTGGCATTTTTTGTCACGGGGCGAATACAAACCCTTTGTACTTGTAAAGGTAGAAGATATTTATATTAAATAATTATTATTTAAATAAATAATAAATATGTATAAAAGATATAATTGATCTTTATTGATTTGATTTATGAAATGTTATATATATTAATATGTAAATTACCATAGTTGTAAACATTCAAAGCAACCGTGATAATAGAGGGAAGTTATAGTTGTTATGCAACAGATAAAAATGATGAACAAAATTATAATAATAATTTAATGAAGAAGCGATACCGCTACATACTCTTTATATAAGGTTATAAATCTCTTTATAAAGGTTATAAATATTCTTTATAAAGGTTATAAATCGTTGTAAGATGATTGATATGCTTTACAACTTTTTTAAAATCCTAAATAAATTTTATTAAAGACAATATTCATTTGACTCTAGCGTAGCATATGAACCTCCTTAAGATTTCCAACATACATAATATTTATACATAAATATTGATATCCTAGAGGAAAATTTTCCATACTATTTGGAAGTCCCAATTTATTGACCGATCAGTATAATATATCTATAGACTATATGATTTACATATTGCCATCAAAACTATTTTATATTTTTCACTATAAATTTAAAACATGATAAATGATATGGAAAAATCATAATATATGTTTTTATATGTTGAATATTATTTGTTTTTCCAAACATAAATAGTATACCTACATATTTTCCGACCATACTATACTGGGATGAGCTAGCTACATTTGTACACGTCAAATAACAAGCATATCTATCGAAACATACACATAAATTCTTATTTTATTGTATACACACCTATTCAAAAAAAATTGAACGTACAAAAAAAAAAGAAAATGCAATAGTAGTAGTGAAAATATCAGAGTATTGGTCACGCCGTCTGGTGGCCCCAGAAAGAAATCAAATTTAGTGTGCAGTATAATCTACTGTATATAAAAGGGAAATATGTTGTAAGTTTGTCCGAATAGGGAATATGCATGAAAATTTTTTTTCACTTGAATTGAAGCATGTTTACTTGACAAATATCAAGGTAAAATTACTTTTTAAATAACTTTAAAAATAAGCGAGATATGAATGATTGAAATTCCCGATTAGACAAAGAGGGTGATAGCTCTCTTGATATGTTATGTGACGTCATATTACACTTTCACCATTGAAAATACACGTAAAACTCCGTTTTATGTATTGCAAGAAAGAGACAGATAATAATCTTTAAAAGCTTATAGCTTCCTTGATATTTGTCGGATTTTAATTTCGTTTTTAAATATTATTACAGTATTAACAGTATTTTCATATTCTGAAAATAAATGTGAAAAAAAATTTTCATGCATATTTCCTATTGTTTGGAGATAGCGAAATAATGATAGACTCAAGGTAGATTTTTCTTACGACTTCCGAATGCCAAGAAATGGATAACTATTTCGTTGCACACAATAGTCATCCGTGTTTTATATTCGTAGCATATCAATCTGATACGTCACGACAACACGTTTACACTCTTCTTTTTTTTAAATCTTCACGTAGGAGCTACGTAGACTAGGCGAATTTTCACATAGTGATAAATCAGTTATAGAAGAATTAGAGTTACAAAAAATATGATCGAGTTATAAATTGCAGTAATTTTTTACAACTTTTCCTGTCATCAACTTTTTTTATTTCACGAAATGTTAAAAGAGAAATTCAAAACTATGTGTTTACCCCCTTTCTCTAGTTCCCCTCTTTCCCTATTTTGCGCTTTAACGCATATATTCCGTCCTCTCTGACCCTTGCAGACACTGTACATTTAAATAAATAACAGTTTTGAATGAGAAATTGTGTATAAATCAGATTCCAATAGGGAATATGCATGAACATTTTTTTTCACATTTATTTTCAGAATATGAAATTACTGTTAATACTGTAATAATATTTAAAAACGAAATTAAAATCCGACAAATATCAAGGAAGCTATAAGCTTTTAAAGATTATTATCTGTCTCTTTCTTGCAAAAATACTAAAAACGGAGTTTTACGTGTATTTTAAATGGTGAAAGTGTAATATGACGTCACATAACATATCAAGAGGGCTATCACCCTCTTTGTCTAATCGGGAATTTCAATCATTCATATCTCGCTTATTTTTAAAGTTATTTAAAAAGTAATTTTACCTTGATATTTGTCAAGTAAACATGCTTCAATTCAAGTGAAAAAAAATTGTCATGCATCATATTCCCTATTGTTTTATTCCTTGTATTCCTGAAAATTTTCTGTACATTTCGGTATCTACTCTATAGCATGTAAATCTTTTGTCTATATTAAACAAAATAACCGTTATATGTAACCTCTAATGGTCAAGTTCAATGTATACTTGATCGATTTTTTTATTAAAATATATACAAAATAGTATAAAAAAAATTAATGAAAAACGGTTAATCATTAATCGATTACAATATTAGTCATTACAGATATATATCTAACTGTTTAACATATATTATACAAACGATATATATATATATATATACTACATGCATACAAAAAATATTATTACACCCCTATGCATAGTACAAGAAGGACTCCGCAAATTCCATATGGATATTGGCTTTTGGTGTAATTGACTGATACTTTATAAAAATCTAATTTAGAAGGTACCGATCAATAGTTGTCATAGGGGAGACCTTCAAAAATCAAGATTATAACCTGGGCAAGTCAAGTAGAAGGTCAACAGATCCGTCCTTAACCCATAAAAAATGATATTTCCATGTATATTTTGAGCTTCCAAATCTGGTCAGAATTGTTTTCTAACCTCAAAATCCATCACCCGTTAAAATCCTAATCTATTATTAACTTTTCCCATCACGTTACACGGATCTTCCCTAAACTAACGTCGTTTCACTGTACGCTAGATAGTATACAACAATATTTTTGGTATTCCTGTCGATATACAATAAACCTTCTTCTAAACAACATGCGGAAATTAGCTATTATACTTCATGAATATAATTTCAACATTTAATTCAAAAAAAGGGTAACAAAAACCATTTAAACAATAATAATAATTACCCCTAGAGAAAAGCAATCATATACCACACATCTATATGTGAATAAACCAACCCCTAAAACTTAAAACTAAACTATCAAAATAATATTATCATAAATACTCGCAACCACCTTGCTTGCTCGCTTGCCATTACACTTGGGTTTTTGATCATATATTTTTAAATTGTGTTTATTAAGTATTTATCGCTAGCTACCTGTGTTTAATTTTACATACATATACAGGTTGTTCAATAACTACAGCACTTGGAGGGGATAGAATTCATCAGAAAGTTGAAAAGCCTGACAAATTTACGTAAAGGCCTGACAAACGTAAAGGTCGATTAATCCACTTTCATTCACCTTTAAAGAACCCAAAAAAGTGAATTGAAAATGTATTTCTATATAAAAACAAATGAAAATAACAACTAACTGAGTTAATTACTAAATACACGGTATAAACTGAGTTTGTGGGAAAAAAGTTTCAAACAAAAGTTGTTTATTTTTAAAAAAGGGACATTTTTGGTCGTTAAAATTTTTTTCTATCTCTTACGGTTTTAAAGATGAATATTTTCCCCCGTAGCGGGGGAAAAATGATCTGATTTTGCACATTCACGAACTTGAAGTTATTTTTTAGCTCTAGAACACACACAAAGTTGCAGGTCTTTATCTCTATTCGTTTTTGAGTTATCGTGTCCACTTAGACGAGTGGACACGATATTTTCTGCAATCAATATTTGCAACCGTTACAAAGTCGGTACTAAACTTAATATACCCTTGTAAATATTATATTATACGGGGTATCATAATACATAGGTTTGTCGCTCTTGTATTTTTACTTTTGACAACGAAATTGCTCGAAGTTGAAATTATGAGAAGAGCATGGTTGTATAATTGATTTTTCAACGAGTTTCAACTAATACAATAATTATTTAACCCGAGTAAAACCGATACTATTGTTCATTAGATAAATAAAAGTGTTCGACTAATATCAAATTACTCACAATATTTAGTTTGATTACTTATCACCAGAGACATATCGTTTATATTGTTTCTCGAGACCCTAAAATAGACAGTCTCAGCATGAATCAGGTGAACACTATTTAGAATGATTACTTATCCCCCAAATCGTATCGTATATATTGTTTCTCAAAACCATAAAATAGAGAATCTCAGCACTGGACAGGTTGTGATTAGTGTGCCGTGTTACTCCGAAATTGCTTCGATAATAAAAATAGTGATAGATTCTTGTACCTAAACTCTATATTTAGTGTCTCTACTAACCAAAAAAGCTAAACAATTCCAAATTACTGCCATCAGTAATCTAGAAACCAGGATAGATAATAAAAAATCACCTGAACTAATTTTGTTAAAGTAAATACCGATCACCTGGAGAATAATTTTGGTCAAAATATAAATATTAGCCTATATAAATATATTCATATAGTTTCATGAACATGGATAATTATTTATTATTTTATAGGGTTGCAATACACCTTCCCCTAAACAAAATACACAGTGAAGCATAAAAATGTTAGGGATTAATTTTTGTTGTCATAAAATGTTTATTAAAAAAATTAACATAATTTCAAACGTTTACAACTACCTAATAATTATTATCAAGATTAACATTTCAAATTTAAAAACATTTGTGAAATACGTGCCCTAAATATCATTGCAAAATCAGAATAAAAAATTTTAAGGTCAACTCATTTTAATTGCAATCCTAAAATTTGTGAATTAAATATTTTATTAAGTTGTTTTCGAAGTTAATCGTCAAGATCTATCGAATGTAAATGATCTATCTAACAAAATTATTACTCTATGATCTAATATCTAATAATGGATTAACCTTTGGCAACATTTTATACAGAAAATTTTATGGGAATTCCCACATACACATATTTAACAAAAAAAAGAAAAAAAAATGCAATTTTTAAAATCAGGTTACTTGTATTAAAAAATGATCTATACATTACAACTCCATTTAAAAATAATGACATAACTCGATTACATTAAAATGCATTGACATTCAATAATACATGCTCGATCAGATGCACCGTAAACTAAAATGTCAAATTTTAATGTCAAAAAATGTAAATAAACTTAAAAAACCAATCAAACAACTTCTCAAACCACCATAAACCATTTGAACAATGATTACATACATTTTATAAAGACATTTAAGCATCGTAATTGAATTTGAAACAAAACACAATCAATATAAATCCAAAACAAAAACAAATGACTATAAAAAAAACCTACCTATTATAGCTTGTATTGTAGCGTCCACAGCCGCAAAATCCATGTCAATAATCTAGATACATAACACGTATTTATAAATATCACATATTCTGCCATTTCGGTAGAAAACCAATAACATTTTTTGTTATTAAAAACTTCACTACATTTAAACTGTACTTCAAAAGTTTATAGAAATTATAAAAACTAGACAAATCTACGAAAGTTGATTAAATCAGGCCACGTGATTTTTCTCATCTTTCATCATATAATCAATTCAATCAAATCTGAAATGTTTGTATGCATTTGAAAAATCATTCTCTAGAAGCGCATTTGTTTAATATTTGTATAATATGAGTTTGATTTATATATAAATTGATTATTTTTATAACATTCAATTATTTATTTGTTATTTCCGATGCTTTCATTTTATAGTTTAATCAAATCTTTTAATTAAATAATAACACTTTAAATCAATTTACAAAGAAATACTAGAGAAAGGAAAAGATAATTGGAATGATTTATGTAGTTCTTATAACGTTCTATAGGTGTCGTTATATATTGATCATGTTTTTTAAGGTATAGAAGAAAACTGTAAATTTTAAAAACATTCATCTTTGAATTTGTATGATCAGTGTTGCATTAAAATACTTTTTGTAGTATCTAGATACAAGCACAGATGCATTGTTACTAGATACAAATATGTGGATTGTAAATGTGTATAAACTCAATATATTTGACACAATCTACAGAGTCCATCATTTCAATTTTCGATCTAGCATTTCAATAATTTGTTTTTAATTTTTCTATCATTCCTCAATATTTGCATACATTTGAGTGCAGTTCATGTTTTCCTGAGTTACTTGGTAACAACCAACAAACTCGTTTATTGATTATTAAATATTTAATAAACGTTTGGTTGAAAGTCCAAATCATTGTCTTTTATAT
Source organism: Nineta flava (assembly GCA_963920215.1). Taxonomy (NCBI): domain Eukaryota; kingdom Metazoa; phylum Arthropoda; class Insecta; order Neuroptera; family Chrysopidae; genus Nineta; species Nineta flava. Next base: position 83,581,888 of record OY986043.1, on the reverse strand, counting down.
AACTTTTATAACGTAGGTTTCAGATCGAATACACCAATTAGATATCTTGGTATATTCCTACAGGTCTTCCGCAGGGTCTCCCGAGTGACAGACGGGGATACTGACCACTATTAAATCAAGTTTCCTTGGTATATTCCTACAAACTCAATCCAAATACACACACAAAATATTTTCTCAAAAACTTGACCCAAATTTCGAAAATTAAGTTCAACTTGATTTTTAGAACGCACTCATACGAGGCCACCCTGTATAATTTGAAAATTTGCATTTTTCATTTTTTGCATCATACAACGATTTATCTACTAAAATAATTCGTTAATTTACCATCAAATCCATGTGAACTTTGCTTATAAATAATTTACAAAATCCTAAATATTTTGTCCTTACATCCAAAATATCTTTGCGTTAGTCAATGAGGTCATTGATCAGATAGCAAGTTTTGTTCGAAAAATCAATAGCCGTTACTATAGTTTCCAGATGTACACAATACCTTGAAAATATTTCTAACATTTTATACAAATTAGAAATTCTATATATACATTCGAATTTCGATACGATTTGCAAGTCCTACAAAAAATAGTGCAAACATTATTCTAAAAAATGCCAGGATTACCGGAAACGATGTATAGTTCGCAACAAATTCATATTTCACCAATGCTGCCGCAAATTTTAAAACAATATGCAAAAGCAGCAATTCGAACACAGCCAACAGATTTGTTAAGGTATTGTTTCTAAAAGAGCAGAACTTCCTTAATTTCGCCTGTATGAATATTATTCAAATTTTTGCATTTTTTTAGATGGTCTACAGCATATTTTCGTGCTTTGAGTCAAAACGAAACACCACCAGAGAAAAAACGATTAGAGTATCCAGAACCTAAAAATTATATGGGATTTACTCCTGGTTTACTAAAAGTTTTATTGAATCAGGTAAATTATATCAAATTATAGAGAACTCGAGGAAAGCTTGTGGTTTGCAGCCAATAACCAACACGTTTATTTTCAGATAGGAAAATCCCCAAATATTCGGATACCTTTTGTGGATTTGTATGTACGTTGGGATGGTATTTGTATGCCACAAGATGAATTGATAAAAATACTTCTGTCAGCGCAGATAGATAATGCGGTTGCTATGGATTGGTACAAGATTATAGCAGTGGCTGCAGGATATTTAAGTGATGTATGACATATCTCTTCCAATAGACCCGAGTCCTACAAAATTTTGGGTGTCAAGATATTAGGGTACAAAATTCTATGTTCAATTTATGCCGAATACAATCGGTTTTCGAAAAAATGTTCCGAATCTAAGCTAGGTTAGGTTAGCTTGCAGTGACCGTCTCACAATGAGTCATTAGTCCTTGAACCATTTGGAGCTATTCAAGAACAGCAGAAAGGATTCGATGTCGACCGATTTTGGTTCGGAGAGGTCGTCAAAGAATGGTTGACCGAAGTTTCTTCTCATAGCAAGAGCGTTTCGAACCGAAGTTGTTAGTATTTTTATAACAAATAATTTTGCAAGTTTAAAGTTATGGAAAGAAAATACACAATTTAGGACCGTGAATAAACATTTGGCAGGATACCCTAGATGATCATTTTAAATCGAAAACCAATTTAGTTTTTGTGGACCACTATTTTATGGGACTCTGTGGTCAATACAGGATCGTATTTATTATCATAGTATCACCCAAAATACAACAAATGATTTTGATTTTAGAATTTGACTCAAACAATGGTGCTTATTTGTAATTTATTAACAGAGGAGCCTGATGGTGGTAGCGCTATGATACCAGTCGATATATTTTTACTGTACTACAAATTTTTAGCCGAGTTAAACTTATCAGAGACCACATACATGTTGAACGTGCATTTTTATGTAACTTCCGACGTCGGTAAAGTTCCCAGCACAGTCGATAAAAAGCTTCCGGCGGAATTGATTAAAATATCTCCTGAACGGAAGCCACGTCCGTCATTGGGATCCGGTTCTCTATCAATAGTATCTAATGTTCCACCAGAATTTGAGCATATATTTCGAGAACAGGAATTACCTGAAAAACCTTCTATAGAAAGTAAAGGATTTGTTGTTGCTGAAGGTAAGTTAATAATACCATAAAAATATATGTTTCGATCCAAAAAGAATGTGTCCAGGTAAGAAATTCCTATTAAACATATCAAAGGTCCTCTAATATCGGGGAGTGTAAAACTTGCGGAGCACTGCTAGGAGGCAAAGTGGACAATAACAATATTCGCCGAAATATAAGAAAAAAATCGGTATTAAATTAAAAATTACAAAAACAATTGAAAATGTTGTCTCATATGACTCGTGAATATGCTCGGAATTATAGAAAATGCATATCAAACGAAAGCTCGTGTCAAAAGGATTCCAACGATCTTTAACAGTCTAGTGCCAAACAAATTCGAAAGCTACGGCAGTGTCGAAAAGGCAATGAAAAAACGGCGCAAAGCGATTATGTAGTTGGCCCATCGGGCATACAGCAACAGTCCAATCGTCTACGGACCATGTGCAGAACGTTTTTAAGAAAAATCTTCGACGTGGACCCAAACTGCGCCTTTCTTCTTCTTTTTAAATACACGTTCAAGTATCAAATACCTAGCTATTCCTAATTTCATCAAAATATTTAATTCAAATAATTCCCAAATTATTTCTAGATGTGCAGAATACAAACCAGGAGGGATCTACCAATAAAGACAAAGATGCACCAAAGGAATCAGTTGCACTATCTTCTATTTCGCAAACACAAACTTATACTTTAAACAGTACATCTGAAATAATTGACGAACAAGATCTTATGTCTCTCGGTATTCCTTCATCTCTAACAATAAACGAAGAAGAATCGTTAGATACGAAAGAAGAGGAGGAAGAAGTGACTGATCACACAAAAATCTCTACGCATACCGGATCTTTCTATGAAGACCCATCACATGTCTCTGGAGAACCATTACATGCCCCTGGAGAAACATTGCAAACGACCATTAAATCAGAAGAATCGATGGTTAAAGAACAATTTAGCCCTACACTACCGAAAGATGACGACCTTATGTCAGGCCACGAGAAAGTTCCAGTTGCACATATGGGAAGTCCATTCAGTCAAATGGAATCAGTGACGTCAAAGTTTTTGGGTAGAGTTTCACCACACTATCATTTGAATAAATATTTGGCAAGTGGTACACCAAGTATGGTAACCGAACTGGAATCAAGGTTTACCACTACGGATATGAGCAGCGAAACACATACATTATATAAAGAGGGAGCTGCAAAATCTGAAGCTATATTGGTCATGATACCACCCAGTGAACAAGTTCGTTATAAAATTGATGAAGTCCAGGGTATCGGACCATCCGTTGACCCGGAAACAATGGCTACATTTATTAAATATATTGAAGAACGGGCAGCATTCCAACATGGAATGATAATGCCGAGGAATATAACAAGTTTCCAATGTTCTCCATTGGAAAACTATAAATATATGAAAAAGATTGAAGTGGACGAAGATGTTACATTTGTTGGATGTAAAAATGTTTATTAATTTATGTTCAAACTCACTGTTCAAATTCTATTTATGTTATAATAAAGCAAACACGAAATATATACAACTTTTGTTTCCTTTTCTTAGTCTTGCGTACATCGAAAAACGGAACACATTATCAATCACCTAGGTGTCTATCTATTTTTACCAGAGACGTAAATTATTAAAATTTAACAGAGTTGTAATATGCAGTTGCCCAAATACAAACATGGGGTTTAAAATTCGAAGGAGTTAGTTTTGGGAGTTTAAATGGAAAATTTAGATTAATGTACGGGATGTCATTCAAAAGCTTTTTGAAGCACCATTTCAAAAATGTATAATTAATTTTTTTGCTGTTAAATTTTCTGAAAAAGTTTCGAAATTGCTACCAACAACCTCCCTTTTCGTATTCCCAAAAGTATCGCTGAGAAAAATGTGAATTTAGAAAATAAGGTACAGATTGAAGGAAAATCATCAGAATTGCGTTTTTTTCACAGAAAACCAACTAGGCAATAAACTACCATTTATTATACTAATTACTAATCTCTACTTTGCCCATATCTCCTGAAGGTAAGTGCCCACTGTAACATTATATCCATCTAAGATCGCTAAATCAGCTAACATTTTTCGGTAAAAGGATAGCACTGCTAAGACTAAGAAGATTTAATGTGAATCAATGATATATCTATTTCCGTTTTTAAGATATTTGAGATCGAATCCCGAGTAATTTTACTAAAAAAAACATTATGTACTTATCGTATAGAAATATAATTACCATATAGATATCAAACTTGTTTATTATTTTTAATTATATAACTTCTAATTTCAAGAATTATGAAACGAAAATATAATGTAATCAGCCTCACCCCGAATATATGAACCTTCGGGAAAACCTGATAAGCAAGTTCCTGGCTATTGCCAAGATATGGAAGAAGCGAACCCCGTCAGACTGATTTATCTATCTATTTCTATGTAAACAGCCACACAACGCAGCCTGTATCTGACTTTAGAACTTGACTCCATTGGAGATGTTGGGGAAAGGAATGCCACATCTGACCACCGAGTAGCAGAAGGACTCAAAATGTGGACAAGATTATGCAACAAATAATACTCGGAACCCTAAACCTCTGTTTATCCGCGGTGCACTAATTAATCACGCCACAGTAATTCAGTCAGTTCACATGTATTTTTATTTGCAAATTGACCAGCCATGTAGCCGCGCTTGTCAAGGCACTCTACTTGGAACTGAGAGGTTATGGGTTCGAATCCCAACACCGGCAGTTTGTCAATTTAAAAAAAAAATAATGGGGCGGTTAATTGATTAAGCTGTCGGCGTATGGACAAGAACGAAGTAACCGGCTATGCTAGTGAAGGTTTTCTGCAGTTTCCCTTCACGAACTCCAGATGAATATCGGCACCTACCAATTTCCTAGTCTGCATACGAATTCCTTATCCTCCACTCACATTATAAAAATGTATAATTAAAAATTAATAAAGGTTGAAAAATAATGATGTGGGTGGCCTGTGTTATAGACCGTTGAGTCTCAGAAACAGATGTAAAATCCCCATTATTATTATTATTACTATTTATAAATTAATAATTTGTTTTATCAATTTCTTATGACAAACACTAATTTGGGGAAAATTCGGGTGAAAAATCCTAAAAAAATTATTATAAATATTGTTTATTCACAGATATAACTATATATATACGTTATATATGTGTATATATATATATATATATATATATATATATAATTTAAATAAATGACTTACATTAAATTTTTTTTCCATAATATTTTTGATTCGAGAAGTGCGGTAAATTTTCTAAATGAATTTTTCACACAGTGTATATTTTTTTTATTTAGTTATTTTGTTGTATAATTTTTCTTTTGACTGAAAATGTTTTTGTAAAATTTTCAATACAATTTGTGTGTGTGTGTATTTAATTACGAGTTTTCACTTTTTAAACATTTAAATATATATAATTTTTTTTAAATATAAAACACACTTTATTTTGTTTCTAAAATGGTGTAAACGGCATTTTTTTTAGTATATATTTTTTAAATTAATTATTATTATACGTTTATTTACAAATTAATTTAATGATTTCAATTTTCATTTTTACAAATTTAAAAATAATGGTTTTTTATTTGATAAAATTCATTGTCATATTTAATTATTTAATTTTTTTTTAAATTTAGTTTTCATGAAATTCCTCTTTTGGCATCAATTTTTTATGGCACAATTCCATTGTTTCTATTCAAATCAAATTAAAATCTTTACAGGCCAAAAGAAAAGATTTAACGTTTTGGATTTTTTTGAAGTAATTGATCTGATTGCATGAAATTAGTTGAAAATTTCAATGAAATAATGATGGCCTTTTGAGTTTTAAATTCTCAATATAAGCATTAAATAAATATTTTTTACACTTAGGATAGCTTTAAAAATGCTGCTGCCTGATCAAAACAATTTTATAAATATACACAACAAAAGATAACAAATAATTTATGAAGTAGTTATTTAAATTTTAACTTCGTTTAAATTAAATAAAGTTATTACTTGTAAATTAACTGCAATGCTCGCATGAAACAACCCATTTCCAATTTTTGATGTGAAAACATCTATAGCGAGACTATACAAGATTTTATATGGGGAGTGAAATGAATTTTCAGATTATACGTCACATTTTTTGTAACGGTCGACTATGTGACAGTCGGCAATCATCGGCATTGTTAAGATAGAAGCACTGTCCTCTATAATATGGACAGCTGACACTATAGTCCGCCATTAGAGCTTACATCAGCGCCACTCTTTACTGAAAGAGGAACTAATTTTTTTATAACAGGACCGTTGAAAGATAACATTCCATATAACAAGGTAAAATTCTCGTATATAAATTATAAGCATATACATGTCTTGGCCGCTTGATGCGTGCGTTGTTTCGTTTAATTTAGTTCTCATATTTAGTATTATGTGGCGCTGTACAGCCTAACTCTACATTTTGAACTTTTTTCCATAAGTATCAGCTGTTCATATATCTGTTATATCCCATTCGTGTTTGTCAACCAATCACATTGCTCACAATAAATACGACATTAAGGTTAATATTTACACATCATACCCTTTTCTGGTATTTATATCAGTTTTTAGTTCAACTCAAGTTTTAATATTAGAGGTCCCTCATTCAGATACATCAATGCCGTATTGTATCACGTGCCTAAGTGCCAGTGGACAAAAAAAACAGGATTCTTCTTAAATTTAGGTCACCGAGATCAAGGGTAACGTAGAGAAGCAGGATTTGAATCAACTGCGCGCAGAGAGAGTGTAAATTGAGGCGACAGTTCTATTGACAGTGCATATTGAATCTTTACTAAGTTCAGAATCAAAATCCGATGATTTTGAAGACCAAATATCCTCAAGGGCGAACTTTTATCCTTCATCCTTAAGGACGAACTTTCTAATGAAAAATAAAAGAACTATTACCGTGTCACTCTTGAAGATTTTCCTGAACTACGTGGGCTAAAAACATATTGTGAAAACAAAACTTTTCACTAGAAAGTGGTAGCCTGTAGGTAAAACTGACACGAAGCACAGACATTCACAGTTCACGGGCAGGCTGATACTAAGTCAGCCCGCCCGTGAGCTGTATATTCGCTGTTGTATTCTTTTTTGTGATTCACAGAAACTCATGGTGAATCACCTCACAAACTGCGCCCGACCTGAAAAGAAATAGAAAGCATGAATACTGATATGGGGGAATGGAACCGTACGTTTCTTGAGAGAAAAAGATAAATATACCTGGTGGTAGCAGTTTCGTTGGAGGTGAATTAAATGAACATTTCTGTATCCTTGCTGCGCAAAGAGTTAGCTTACGAATAACGTATAAAATATCTGATAATAAATAAGTACAACAAATTTTAAAGTACATTTAAAAAAAATAGAATATATCTCAACAAAAAATAGAATTTTTTTTAACAACAAAATTAGTATCATTCATAATATAGGTATGTGTATACACATGGACACAAAAATAGTGTCCATTTTTCAAAATTTTATACTTGATTTGTGCCTGATTCATTCGGTTTTCGAAGAATGCTTCGAATAAGAGTTGTTCATTATAAATATACTAATAACTTTTATTCGACACATTTTCCCAAAAACCGAATGAATAAAGCCCAAATCAACTATAAAAGTTAGAAAAATGGACACTACATTTGTGGCTCATAGTACCTTTCACTTTTTTCCTCTTTTAAATTTTACAAACATATTTACAAGTTCAAAAATCTTCTTTGTTTGATAAAAAATCAATTAGATTTCATATAAAATGCGATTTTAAGATTCATAGAATCTGTAAACAAATTTTTAATTTTATAATTATAAATTAATAATTTTAGCCAATTTTACGAGGAATTAAAATGCAATTTAAAAGTTTAATTAGATACAAAATATTTCGAAGACATAGAAAAGTGGAGACACGATCAAAACCAGACAATTCAGTTTATCTAGACCCTTTATCGCTAACTCCAGATTCTTTTTTATCTCTCATTATTAAACGCCTGTTCTTCCCGACCCTAATATACCAATTTCGGTTGCGACGAAAATGCTCTCTATCGAGAGCATTGTGCTATTAAGTAGTAAAATACATCGTCTTTACATCACCCAATTAGGATCCCAGTCATAATGTTGATATTCCTCAAACTTTAATCTATGAGTCAGACTGTTCTTTGCGAAATTGAACAGTGCCGGTCATTATTCGTGTGTGTTCCGTAAGACGGTATTTTTTTATGTTGGTCGACGAGTTCTTTACGAGCGTGTAAAACTTTATTTTTCGCGTTCTTCTCGAAATATACAGTAAATACGTTCCTGAATAAAATAAAAATTCATTGAACTAGAATAAACTTAATTTGAAAGACCACCATCATCGTTCTGAAACCGGTACTAACCCCATTAATATCGTCAGATTTTCATTCTTGGTCACCGTAGTTTTCTTAATTTAGAATTCAAAGAAAATTTTCTTATTGTCAATTGATTATTTTATACACTGTGATTTATATCAAACAAAGAGATTCTTAAACAATACCTCTATGTTACAAATTACGAATGTAGTCTGTATATAGAGGTAAAAAAGGAGTTCTTAAACATATGATCAATAAATATATTTTCTTTTTTTGAAAATTGTATAATATGTATATTATATTATGTATTATATATAGACTATATTTACTTTAAAAACTAGAAAATAAAAAGATTTGTACTGAAAACATTTACCAATTTACAAACATAAAAAACTACAGAGTGGGTCAAAAGTCACTAAGGGGGTCATCAAATCTGAAAGTTTTTAGCTATTAATTTTTTTTTTTAATTCTATAACGGACACATTGGAAATTCGTTTTGGAAAAATTCATAATTGAACAATTGTTCTAACACAAGCTTATCATAGATTCGTCTAGTGAATGCATGATAAGACAGATACGTCACAGTGATGACCGAGATATTCGATCCTGGCCAGAATGCAGCTGTGGCACCATATATATTTTATACGGGAACAAATTCAATGGCCAATGACAAATTCAATGAATCTGGCCAGCACGCCTTCGAATTGAGATTGATGAATCAACCGTTTTATCATTGATTCACTTGGAGAAACCCCTGATTCAATAATGATTTTCCAAGGTGCCCTTTATAGGATCTTAAACAGAAAGTACTAAAAAAATGATAAACAAGTTTGAAACCTTTATGACTTTTGGCCCATCCTGTACAATGAAATTTTACGACTCCATTTAGTTTTTTCTTTTTTTTCTTTCTTGCTTACCTTTTTTACCAAATTCTCGTAATAAAAATTCTTATCTTTACAAAAAAAAAAACGAAAAAAAAAACAGGAAAATTCTAATTTTATACAATATTACATGGTCTTTATTATTACTATTATAAAGCAACTTTTTGTTTAATTACTTTGTGCTTTCGACATTTATATAAGTTTTTGTTAAGTAACACATAATTTCTAGCCTAAACGATCAAGCCATCAACTTTCGTTATTTTCATAAGGTTGGAATTTTGTCAAAATATCATTTACGTGAAAAAGTCTCTAAAATAAGTCTGTGATAGGCAGACAAACACCGATGGGGGTGTGCAGGCTAAAGCACACGCACGCTGCGGCAAACCGAAAGATTTTAACTCAGTCGAGAGATGGCGAGCAAACAAGAAGACGACGCGATCGCTTTAGTCGGTTTTTTTCTTTCATAGTCTGCATCTCTCTTTTCACGGTTGTGGTACTCTTTACTTTTCATCCGCCACAGACAAGGTTCCAATCTATATATTTCGATAAACTCTTCTATCACTGGGTTCCATTTTCGTCTTGACATGATGATCACAAAAGCTACTAGCACTATCGTAGGCGTAGTCTCTAGTTAACACTATTGTACACGTAAATACTTAGACGACCGACGCTCTCTACTCAAGGAACTAGCCACAACTAACCTAACAACTGCACAGGCGTGCCGTAATGACTCACACAAACGCTCAGATCTACACGCCTGCGCAGGTAGAAAGAATTGAATTTCGCCGGTCTCTACGTCTGTGCAGTTTGACCTGCAGCGGGCGGCACACACGCTCTTTACCTATACAGGTAAACCTCACCGATATACCGGAACGTGTGCGCCGAGCCGTAGTGTTTCATTTTCAAAATACGGAATACTAAAAACGATTGCGGTGTGTTTTGACTAATTCCTGACCTTGCAAAAAAAGACGTAGATTTTTGGCTTAACAGCTCTTACGACTTTTCTGTTTTATAAATTTGTTATAAAAAGACACACGTATAAATATTTTTCGGTATGCAATGATGACAAAATTTTGTCAAAAATCGAATCGTACACGATTTTTTAATTTTCCAAAAATTAGTCCTATATTATTAACTAACGTATGAACTTTTGAATGTTTCTGAATGCAAATTTATGTTTTGCTACTTACTACAATTTCAAAATTAATATTCAAGCGGGAACTTTTCAACCCGTAAAATATTCACAGAGATTTATATACAAAAAAATAGAGTTTCGAAAGTGATGTGTTAGATTGGAGTCTCCCAAAATATTGAATAGCTTTCGAATGGTCGAATTCTTAGTGGTTCTGCTCACAGATTTAAAAAGGACATTTCATTCTTTATTAGGGAGACTGGAGTAGATTTTGTCTGTACCAATCTCTCCAAACGAGTTCCATTTAAGCACAAATATAGAATCTAGAATGAAACCAAAGAGAATATGAACGTCATAATAGCATATCTTACTATTGGAAACTCTAGCACTTGGATATGCTCTCTTGTGGGTAAATTATAAACTAGAGCCAGTATGTTGTTGTTTCCCGACCCTGTGATACTCTTTGGCCTACAAGTTTCGTGATCGTACTCTGGTGAACAGCTTAGTAATAACTGCTAGTAGGTTGAAATATTAAACTCCTACCAGAGATCCCAATACGCAAAGAAAACCTTCCTTAAAATCACTTTCAAAGCTCTAAATTATGTTTGTAATTACTAGCAGGAAAATGATATATTTTTGAGATAGGATTTATCAACATTTACTTATTATAAAATATAGTCATAAAGTTGTAACAATTAAAAATAAATGAAAAAGCAATGGAAATCGAATTCAATTCCAATTTTCCTATGTATAAAAAAAAAAAAAGATATACTACAATCTTAGAATCATAAAATAACAATAACAATCTTTTGTTTATACAAGCGTAGAACTGATAGGCCAATGGCCAGGTCATGAAAAAGGAAGATTATCTGATAAAAGGCCATGCAGTTCTGGATTTTGAGTATGTTATATGCGCCACAAAAGTAAAGCTCATTTTTCAAAAGTTTTTAATTGATTTGTACCTCATTCATTCGGTTTTTGAGAAAATGTTTCGTATAAAAGTTGTTAGTATATTTATAATGAACAACTTTTATCCGAAGCATTTTTTCGAAACCAAATTTATAAGCTACAAATCAATAATAAAATTTGGAAGAAAAAAACCATATGTACTATGAACCACAAAAGTGGCGCTCATTTCTCAAAACTTTATAAATTGATTTGTGCCTTATTCATTCGGTTTTGGCAAAAATGCTTGCAATAAAAGTTGTTCAATATAAATATACTAATAACTTTTATTCGAAACATTTTCCCAAAAACCGAATGTATAAAGTACAAATCAACTAAAAAAGAGCGTTACTTTTGTTGCCCATAGTACTATCGACAGCACAAGAGGAGTGTTCTTTCTTCAAAATATTACAGTTGATTTGTTCCGAATCCATTCTATACTACTATAAAATTTAGAATAATGGACAACACTTTTGTGGCCCATTGTATACTCCTGTTCATAAAAATTGAACCAGTTGAAACATTTTAAGTGTAATTGTATGTAATATACATTATATTTAGTAATATATACGCTTAGAATGTGACTTACTGGTGGTTCAATTTTTATGAACTGGAGTGTACATTCAAAATACCCAAAAGTCTAAGACTGCATGACTTTTGTCAGGTAACTTTCTTTTTTACACGTCCTTGGTCACTGGTCTAAGAGATACAAATAAATAAATTTTGAACCAAAGAATAATTACTACAGTTTTTGTGTTTTGTTTAGTTTTTAAATAAATAAATACAAAATTTCTCGTCGTCTCGTATCGTTAGAATAAAAAATAAATTAGGACCATGAGTATTATATAAAAATTCACATATAAATTGTATATAAAATTTGTAAAATCTAATTTTTTTTTACAGATCAATATATTTTGTTATTTATTAATTTATCTTTTTTTGTTTGTTTTACTTATTACAAATGATGAATTAAATTTATCTAACATGTCCTCTATATATTAATTAGTTATATTTTTAGTGTTTTTTTTTTTTAATTTTTACTAAAAACATTAATGGGTTTTTTTTTTGTTAATTCTAAATTTTATATAGAGAGCTATATTTTTTTTTGTTAAAAAAAAGACGATGAATATAAAGTTTTCGTGACTACTCTACATTGATTTTCTTTAAAGAGCTTCTTTTCATTTACAAAAATGATCATAGAAATTCGGACAGAGTACATTACTGAGGTAAAACAAACGAAACTATAGACCAAAATGACACAAAAAATTTGATATCTTTTGAAATGGCCTGATCGTTGCTTATTCATGGTTGAAAATTTTGTAAATGTGATCCAACGAGAATGTCGGCGGTATCACGAAATCAAACCACGTGAGGTGGTTTGATTATATCAACCATTTTGATATAAGCTTTGCTGTAACCGTTTAACTTAAACATATAACCAAAATTTTATTGCACAAATATACATTTTGTATTGACGACTCCAAAAGTGATCGATTCCTTTCTAATTTATGTCGAATCCATTCGGTTTTCCGAAAAAATATTAGAAATATTTTTTAATATATTTTTAAAACGTTTTATTTTCTAAAATCAATTTGATTCGACACAAATCTCTACTTTGAAAAAGAAACGCCAGTTTTGAAGACAATACACAGAGTAGGACATACGGCTACAAAAATAGAGTTCGTTTTTCAAAATTTTATTATTGATTGACGTCTTACCCATGGGGGTTTTCCAAAAAATGATTTGGATAATAGTTTTTTCATTGTCAATAGACTTACAAGTTTAATTCGAAATATTTTCCCAAAAACCGAATAAATAAGATAAATAAAAATCAACTAAAAAAATTTGAAAATCGATCGCTACTTTTGTGATCTATAGTACACTATGATACACTGTCATTGTAACCGTTCTAACCGTTTCAAAGTTATAGCCAATCCAGATCTTTAATACAGTTTCTATAGAAATACCTGCATTAACAAAATTTTGCAAATAAATTGTCAATAATTTAAAATATATAAAAAAATTGACGTTTGCAACTGTCAAAATTTAGAAAAAAGTAATTATTTGACATAAATTAATTAAAATAAATATGATTACTGAATGTAAACAAATGGATTACTCTTTCGTTGCACACAATAGTCAGCCATGTGTTTTAAACCACGCTCTCAGGTCAGTTTTCTCAATAGTATTTTTTGTTATTGAAGTTTTGTTTATTCAATCAATATCTATGAGAAATACACCGAATTTATCGACATCTCTTTCTTTCTTACTCAAAAAGAGAAAGATATCAATGTTTAACAGTTGATTGAATAAACGAAAATACATTTTAAATGCTTTTAAAGTTGTTTTCCTTGACAGAACTCGAAACTCCAGATTCAATGCTCTGTCCATCACGAAAAAAAAAACCTCTAGATCGATTGCAAATGAACTAAAACACTTTCAAATCCAAACAAAAAAAATGTAATAATTATTTATCTACGTATTCACTGTACAATGCCAACACTTTATGTATCAGTTCATACTGTTCAGCTGTTTGTACCATACCGCCACGATTTAGACGCAACGCACATACAATCGCCAACACATCAACATTAAAATTATGTTTCAATTGTTGGATACCATTCAAAATCGCTAAAAAACATCCGGTACGTCCGATACCAGCTGAACAATGAACAATAATTGGTACAGACTGTTGAAAATTCTTTTTATCACTAGCACTTTTCTGACACCGTGTATTAAAATTCGTTTCTTTCAACTTATCAATATGCTTCTGAAATTCCGATTTATTTATATTACTGGCAAGATTTATATTTCTTTGGCAATTATCATACTCATGTTTTGTGCTTAATTTATTATTTACTAAATTATTATGACTAGGTGGTGGGGGTGGTGATGTTGGCGATCGTTTTATATCAACGTACAACGATTCAATTTCATTTCGCAAATCTAAGACATCTAATGTTAGTGCTAAGATCTCTTCCGTATTTGCTAAATTATGATCCGGCCATGTTTGATACCAATAGTGTTGGATAATACGATCCGAATCATAAATTATATCCGCAACAAGACAATCCGTTGTTGCATCATTTTGTAAATCAAAATTCAGGATATCAGTAAAATCATCAGAAAATTTACAATCACGTGAACGTAATTTCTGGCGAGGGCGATTTGTTGTCGGCGGACGATATTCGGTATTTGTAAAGATATCATCATCGTCATCATCCTCTAAACCATCCCCACATTCGCCGACGTCATCATTAAAAAACTGATTATTATTTGTAATTAACGGACTTAACGTATGATTTGGCGTGTGTGATTGATTATTAATTTGATTGTTTTCTGATAATTTTTTTGATTTGCAACCACTCTGTTTACAACAATATTTTGGACAATTATTAATGTTATATGATTTTTGTGTGGTGGTATCACTGATTTTAATTGTGGTATCACGTATACGCAATGTTCGAATACAATATGATTTCTCTTTATGAATATTTATACATTTTATTTCAAATTTTCCACATGTTATACATTCATGAAGTTTTTCCGGTATATATATTTCACATTTGATACGTCCTTTCTCTTGTATCGGTGTTAACATTACAACTTTTTTCGTGTCCGATTGTATTACCATATGCCAAAGGTCTTGTGTTGTATGAGGTAATGGTCCTTGTGTTGCTATGTATGCTGTTTCTGTATAATCATGGCCCTATATTAAAATTAAAATCATTTTGTAAATTTTCATACTTTTCGGGGACTATATATAAAGGTGTGTTTTTTTTTGAGGTTTACAAATTTAAAATGAAGTAAAACACACACAAATTGTTGTAATGGTCATGGTTTTGGCTTTATTAGTAAGGTAATTTGATACCATTAATGTTTAAATATGATTTCGAGCATATGGGGGCCTCGGCTGGCTCGAAGAACGCACAATCTGGAGGTCCTCTTAAGGAAACAGTCTGTATATAGTCGTTACACAAAAAGGTTTTTGATCAAAATGTTTTAGTCATTCTAAACTCAAAATGTTTTAGGAATTCTGAAAACTCGGAGTCTTTACTGATTTTTCAGATCAAATCGTCAAAACAACTGGATTTTTGTATTTTGGAGGATCCACTAAAACGTATAAATATACGAACAAAAATTTATATAATCGAAAAATTATTTTGGTTTCTAACTTGGATGAAATTTTCCAAATAAGGTGAATAGGACCCAAAAAAACACAAAAATTGTGTTCTTTTGACGATTTTGACCTATAAAACGGGGAAAAATATTCAATAAGGATTCTGAAGGAACATCACTAGCAACCTGCCCCAGCATCGCACGAATGCGGACTACTAATGTGGCCTCAAGTATCAAGTTTTTGTCACTGTCCAGTGAATATCGGTCAAAATAGCTTCGCAAATAACTCATTATTTGTTAACTACTTTTGAAAGACAAAAATGGTACTGTGCGCCATTCTTAGAAGATAGACATGTGGTATTGCGGACTTTTCTATAGGCCTTTTTAAGACCTACAATTCTGTAGTAGATTAATTTGATGTATCAGACATGCATAAGTCAGCGTACGCCATATAAGCACCCTAAACGCGTCTTTTTACGACTTTATTAAAAAACATCAAGATGTCTCTACTATCTTCAAATTCAAAATAAATTTTTTATACAAATAATCCTTCCTGAAGAAATTCTCTAAATGATGGTGTAAGCCGCATCAAAATCCATCGTGGAAATTTGGAAGAAGTAAGCGAACAGACAGACAGACGCAGATAGTTACTTTGTTCTATACTATTTAAAGATGTTCTGGAGGTATTTTTATCAATTTCTCTGATCGAGGCTAAAATTCTCTGATAAAATCTCCTAACATTTCCAAGATTTTAAGATTTTCCAGATCCCTTGCCACCCTTAATTTTTTTATACAATATTATAAAAAATGATACCTTAATATAATTAGCGTTTATATATCCTTCAGCACCAGTGGAATCTTGTCCCGGTCCTAAATCCAAAACAACACGAGAATGTTCATTCGGTAGAATTGTTTTATAACGATTTTTACTTTGACTACCACTAACAAAACTTTTCTCTTGGAAATTTTGTGGTAATTCCCAAAACTCCTTATGTAAATCCTTCAAATGTTCCAATTTACATGATTCCTTCAACTGTTTCTTCGATAACACATTGCCCGCCGTCTGTAGATATTGGATATTTTGTAAATGTAATTGAAAATCTTCACTTAATATTTGATTTTTAAATTGTGACGCAACAATATTCTTCGGGTACTCGCTTTTCTTGTGAACCTTTTTGAATTCGTAACTAGGACCGATGTATAGATTTTCATTGGATAACGATTTTCGTCGCATATATGACAGATAGTTTAAGCATCCCAATCGTGAATATTGGCACATTTTATAACCTTGACAATTTAAATTGTTAATATTTTCATCACATAGACAACTTTCGGTTGATAATTTTTGAAATTTTTTCAAATTTCCTGTACATTTTTTACAATCTTTTCTCTTTGGCATACATTCACATTTTGTTTCAGTCTTGCATTTACACTTCTCGCTACCGACATTCGTTAAATTTAGATTCGAAACACTCCGTGCTGAATTTAAACGATAATTATGTGTATTTTTTGCTTCCACAGCACATAAATCTATTGTCAGACTAACATTGGAACCACGTCGTTCTAACAAACCTTTCGCCCTCACACGAACCGGTTCACTTTTACCTTGACTAAAATCGGATAAAGTCATTACTTCCGGTAAGGTTTTTAACGTTTGTGATCCAGAAATACTTTGATTCGATCCAAAACTTGATAGATTTGAATTTGTTGAATTTTCGAGACCTAAACTGGTACCCGAATGTGAACGAATACCAAATTTTTGAGCTTGTGTTTTTGGTATTTGTTTTTTCGGTGTATTTGGCATTGAAAATGTATCGCGTGGTACTTCTAAACAATCTGCCGGTGAATTTGAAGCATTCGAATCGGAATCTAAGGACACAGCTTTTAATTTCCTAGATAGTGTTGGAGTTTTTGGTGATTGTACCACTAACATAGGTTGTACAGGTAATTCAATTCTTAAATCAGTCTTTTTTGACCCACTGCCACTAGATGAAGGTCTTGCAGCGAGTTTTAATGGTACTAAGTGTTCTTCGTGTACGGGTGAATTTTCCTGCGATTCGGGTGGTATTGCACTTAAGTCGAAATCAAATGTATGAACAAGTTTACGTGTCTTCTTATGTCCGTGTTTTTTATCTGATGATTGGGTCACCATTGTTGTTGTTTGATTTGTTGTATCTTGTGATAAAAATGAAGGCATTGTTGTGGTAGTTATCGGTATTTGTTTATCTTCGTGTAAACTTACAAAGTTACATTTTGGTAACATTTTATACAACTTTTTGGTATTTAAGATTGAAAATTTTTCTCCTAAGTCATGTTGATTTAAAAATTATTATCCTATCAAAAGAAGTTACTTTTCAATAATTTTTCATATGAAGGTTATTCTGATTCCTTAGGCGTCAAGATTTAATGAAGGAATGACTCTACTAACACTCAATTAAGTATTTCGAAATATCGCTTGGTTTTACAGATATGGAAAGTTTGGTGCCGGTTTGCACTAACAATAAGAACAAATTCTCAAACGCACACAACCATAGTCCAATTCGTATTTCATATTTGTCAATCCAGTAACCGGTGCTCGCAAACGCCAAAACGATCTAAATCGACACACAGAAGCCGATATGTTTGAAATCGCCCTTTTCTAAGTTCTAATTTCGTTAAAAATCAATTTAAAATGTTCGATTTATTGCAAAATCCAATGGAAAATGTAAGTTTGAGATCACTGGAAACCCAAAGTTTGATAATAAAGATTAGATATCCGTAAGATATTTTGATACAAATATACCTGTCGACCTCTATGACGACTTCAAATAAAATATTGTTCAGATACAAGTACTTGATAATATTTTATCCGCGTTTAAGCTGATTTCGAGATCTTCAAAATTAAAAAAAATTGTTTTTGTTAATTCTAAGCAGTCTAAAACTCCAATTGGCAGTTAGCAAGTGACGCCAAAAGAATTTTGAATCGTTGCAATATTTTTCAAGATAAATAAAACTAGTTCTTTCTTTATATACTAAAAAAACATATCCAGCCATGTAGTCTAAAAAAATTTGTAAAAACATTAGAAACGTGCCTACAAATCTCTCGACCGAGGTGACCTTCCCTTATGAAGGCTAAATTCACGCCTGATAAAATAAACACAATATATGTCTCAACATATTTATGGTAATTGTTGTTGTTTTTTAAATTATCGATAAAATTGCATTTTGATTATCGATAATCTACAATTTATTTTCTTTATAGAATAAAGTGATCTCGCAAAATAATCCCGAATCATTTATACTTATTTTAAACTGAACTAGCACTTGTATAGAAATACATTCGAATTTCTAATAATTTAACTTTTAATATCTCGAAAAATAAGCAAAATATCGAAAATTTGTTTATTTTGTCGAATTTAATTAAATTCCATTGTCAAAACTTGGCGCCCAAGGAATGGGTAATCATGCCTTTAACGTAAACAAAGAGAAAAATAACTTATTAATTAAATAAAAATTAATTAACTCATATTAAAAAGTATTTTGTTTCGAGTTGGAAAAAATGTGTTTATTTATTAATAAGTTATGAACAAAAATAATAAACGAAACGTCAAAAATTACCTGTGACGTAAATACATAAAATCACATAAACACTATAAATTAATTGATTAAAATTAATATTAATTACATTTATAATTAAAGTAGAGCCTGAAAGGCACATTTATAATATTTTTTAGTATATTTATTATTATTAAATTCGTATAATTTGAAACACAGGCAAGAACATTCAGCCATTATTATAATAGATTTGAGAACAGCTGGTTGACAGCCAATCACAATCATGCTATTTTCAGGGCATGATGTCTACAAAAGTCTATAGCTCGTTCACTGGAATATCGTTTTTGATCGCGCAAGTTGGATTGACCTACTCAGCTTTTGTAGCTGTTCCAATTATTTTTGTTAATTTTTTTTATTTCTACAGAACTATGTATATCCAAGTAGTAATGAGATATACAGAGTATATAAAAATTCGGGACTACCGATGCAATTCTCAAGAAAGGAAAATCAAAATATCGCTAGCTTGCAAATAATTGCAAAATTTTGTTAATGTTAATACCCAATATATATAATATATACAATGATATATTAAGTTGAGTCCCGACTTTGTAACGGTGAAAACATGAATCCCAAAAAAAATTTTTGTTGTAGGTGTTCATAAAATGGCCTAATTATTTCATGTCCGCACGCCTGCCTGTCTGCCTGTAAACACGATAACTCAAAAACGAAAAGAGATAACAAAGTTGAAGTTTTGTATGTGTTCTAGAGCTAAAAATTAAGGTCAACTTCGTGAATGGTCAGAATCGGACCATGCTTTTAATACAGCTCTCAAATTTTAATGGCCGTGTTCAGAACAACCAAGTCCTTAGGCCAAGTCCAAACAAGAGGTTGTCCCTTGATGCACTCAACCTGAGCAGGATACAATTTCGAAAGGTTACCGGATTCATCATCGAACATTATATATATATTATTATATTGCCAAGGTATGGGAGAAGCGAACCTCGTCAGACTGAAGTAGAACGGGGAACACAATGGGTCATAAGAACGAAGTGCATTACCTTTTATACCCCAAGGTTTATCTATTTATCTATCTATCCATGTATCTACCAAGATGTTTGCCAGGACATTTCACAGATAATAAACCAACTTAGATGGTGATGCCATTTTGGTTAGTAAGTGCTGCCAGATTGGAAGATTTGAGTATTTGCTCTAGCGTTTTAACGATTTTCCCAGAGTCATCCTAAATTATAAGAATTTGTTATTTCAAATAAACACGCAACCTCTGCATACAAACTTTAGTCTATATATAGAGGTTATGTGACGATCATACCAAATTTTTATTTAAAAAAAGTTTCAATAAAGTAAGATAATTTAATTTTCAATGTTAGTTTTAATTGTGTTTTGGAAACGTTGCATTTAAGATTAGACTTATGTAAATTAATTTCTGTAATGGGTGATTTAAAGTCAACTGCGTCGATGAATTTCGAAGATTTCAGGTCAAATGGTAAGCTGAAAAGTTAGTTTTCATTTTAATTATTATAATGTATATTAACTTGAAGTAAGGAATTTTTTGTGTCCTCTAAACATTCCATATTATTGTGCAATATTTCATGTGGAACTAATCTTTATTTAATTACCGTTGATGACTTATATTGTAAAGTTTGAAATATTTTATATTCAAAGACTACTGTGTAGTGTCAGCAAAAAATGTTCTGAAATTGATTGTATAATATAGAAAATATTGGACCGTTTGTGAATAGAAGTGTATAATAAGGCTTGTTTATACTTTTGCTACTGTTTAGTGATTTAAATGGTCGTCAACTAAATTTCAAGTTCAAATTAACAAGTGATTACCTTATGTTTACACACTGGTCTGTAAGCAGTCAATAAGCATGTGTATGAGCATGCGCAGATAAGTTAAATCACTATACATTGCACAAGTGTAAACGACCTACACTATTGCGTATTGTGTCGTATTCAGAATAATTAAGCCCTTAAACTAAGTAACTGCTCCTGTGACAGTTTTTGGAAAAAAGACCTCAATTTTAGTAAAAATTTTATATTTTAGAAATAATGTCTATTTCAGGTGTCGTCGTCGATGATGACTACGTAGAAGGCATTGTATGCCAAGAACATGAACTTCAGGGAAATGAATTAAAATCATTTTCATTGGGTGAAGGAAACATATTAGTCATTAAACAAGATGGTGAAATAACAGCAATTGGCAGTGAATGTCCACATTATGGTGCGCCATTAGAAAAAGGTGCACTCGGAAAAAATCGTGTGCGTTGTCAAAGGCATGGAGCATGCTTTAACACTAAAACTGGTGATATTGAGGATTATCCAACCGTGGATGCGTTACCTTGTTTCGAAGTAAAAATCGTTAATGGGAATGTTGTTGTTCGTGGTCTTAAAACTGAGATCAAAACTTCCAAGCGCACAAAACCAATGGTTAGAAAAAATCCATTAGAATCGAATACGTATGTTATTATTGGCGGTGGACCATCTGGAGGTATTTGTGCTGAAACGTTGCGACAAGAAGGATATACGGGAAAGATTATTATGGTTTGCAAGGAGAAATATTTACCCTACGATCGAATCAAAGTGTCAAAATCTATTAATTTTAATATAAACAAAGCAGAGTTTCGTACTGCTGAATGGTATGAATTAAATGGAATCGATGTTATTAAGGATGATCCGGCAGTACGCCTAAATACTTCGGATAAAACAATCACACTTAACTCTGGTCTAGTATTAAATTATAACAAATGTTATATTGCAACTGGATCGAATCCACGATTACCAAATATTCCTGGAAAAGATTTACAGAATATTTTTACCATGAGCAATTGCGACGACTCCAGGAATATTTTGAAACTTCTTGAATCGGATAAACATGTTGTGGTATATGGAACAAGTTTTACTGGTTTAGAATCAGCAGGTCTATGTAGTAAAAAAGCAAAAGTCACTGTAATTGGGCGTAGTACCGTACCGCTAAAAGCAACATTTGGTGAGCAAATTGGGAAACGATTCATGGATTTTTTTAAAGAGAAAGGTATTAATTTTATCATGAACAGTGGAATAAAACGTTTCATCGGAACGGATGGTGTGCTAACCGCAGTTGAACTTAATGACGGAACAGAATTAAAAGCAGATTTATGTATTGTGGCAATTGGTTCCAACCTATACACTGATTTTCTCAAAAATAGTGGTATCGAAATTCGTAATGATGGCTCGATTCCAATAAACAAGTACATGGAAACAAATGTTCCTGGAGTCTATGCTGGCGGGGATATTGCATTTGCCCCAGTGTATACAAATAATATGGAACCAGCAGTTATTGGCCACTACCCCCTAGCAAACTATCATGGACAAATTGCTGCCTTTAATATGGGTGGGAAAGTAACAGAACTTAAGACAGTTCCATTCTTTTGGACAGTATTATTAGGTAAATCCCTCCGATATGCTGGATATGGAGAAGCTGATGAGATTAAAATTGAAGGAGATTTAGAAGAAATTAAATTTTTTGCATTCCATTTTAAAGGTGATAAAGTGATCGGTATGTCAAGTTGTAACCGTGATCCGATTGTTGCTCAGTATGCGGAATTATTATATCAAGGGAAACATTTAACAAAAGAGGAGGTCTTAAAAGATCCTTTAAGATGGATTGAACGTTTATATCAGTAAATGTTCGTTTTAAGAAAAAACATCATTCTATAAAAATTTTAATTTTTCATGTACGAGTACACAAAAGACCCGTATCTTATCACCATTGTACGTTCGGCCTTGATATTTGTTCACAAATATAATCGATAGAGAATTATTTATCGATTAATTTTTATTGAATTCTAAATTAAAATTGTGTTTACTTTGTTAAAGTACATAATATTTTGTAAATAAAATTGGTCACAAAACATCTCTAACATTTAATTTTCAGCAGCTCCCTTAAATTATTGATTAAAAATGATAAGTTTTTACAACAGTAGTTTTTACCTTTATACGGACTGTATACAAAAACACTGAACATAGGAATTATTAATTTAGACTTAATAGTTTTTGTGCATACACTGTTGTGTTGGCGGATGATGTATTGAATTACTATTGCATTAAAATTAATTTTTTATGTTAATTAAATACATGCTATACTATAATTCCTATGTTCAATGTTTTTGTATACAGACTATAAACTTTATATGTTAGATGTCCTAACTCTAAGTAGCGTCTGATCTCCCCTGATGTCAAAAATATCATTACTGGATAGATGGAACTAGGGACACAATATGTAAAAAAGGTCATATAAAAGGTAATAATGGTCATGTTTTTTTTTTTTTTCAAAATTTCAATCGAAGTATATTTTTTGAGATTATCAACTGTGTCCAGACTTTTCAGACATCTTGTATACCTTGTTGATGGATTACTAAAGGATCTAACTTGAATTGAATAAAAATTACAAGATCGTGAGAACGATCTCTATGTGAATGAGGTATACACACAAAATCATTATTTATATTTTCAAAAAATTATTGGCAAAATTTTTCGCAGAACTATTTTAATTCAATTCAATTATAATTTAAAAATTTCCCATTTACACGAAAAAAACAATATTCTTTATGAATGAAAATTTTTTCAACATAACCCATTGTTTGTACAGAAATAGTTCGAACTTTGTTTATTCATTAATTTTGTGTCTATTTATAAATATTCGAATCGAAAAACCATGTCCAAAACGTATATACATAAATAAATGAGATTTGACCCATATGCAAATCATGCCTTTTGTATAAATAGGTGACCTAATTTTGAACTGTATATGCGTTCATTGTAGATTTACACGCCTGTGATTCTGTGACATGGAAATAATGGAGAAAACTGCTTTATTTCATTTTTTTGTACAACGCAATAAACAGTTTATTATCTTAACAGTTTTCAAATTTTTTTTTTTGTAAACACGTGAAATCATTGCAAATAATAGAACAGTGACGTCACTTGATTTGTATTTTGAAATGTCTGTTGTTTAAATTACAAATTATAATCTTTAATCTCTGGGTAGTAAATAAACACATGTGACTTCCTCCTCTTGTTGATAAATTTTTATTTTATATCGGAGATTAGAGCGATTTTATTCCGTTGTACGAATATTTAAACCTATATTTTATCACTTACGCCTCCGCGTTAAATTACCTGTACTTACATGTATATGTTTTTGTTGGCCTTTGTTAGAAGATTCATAAAATTAAAATACACTACTGTAGCATATGGAAGCATTTACTCCAAGGGAGGGAGGAGGGTTTATCCTAAAAAAAATTCAGTTTTCGATTTGAATAAGAAATTAGTCTAAAAGGTAATTTGACGATTTGGCAATTTTTCCGTGAGATGCGCTCTTTAGAATTGTGATCGTAATGGTCCTATAAAATTCTCTGATTATGGGAATAATCAATTTCCTGTAGACCATTTTGGGAGTCTCTAAATTATGCCAAAAAGTAAAAATACTGTTAACTCAGATGAAAAAAGCGATGACCTAATCAATTGACTTATTGCTCTCAAGAAATAAAAAAGGTGCATCCACTTAAAAATATTAATTATTATACAGGATGTGCCAAAAGTACCAAAAGACTTCAAAATTTTAATAATTTTTTTTTACATTTTTTTTTTAAGATTCTATAAAGGACACCTTGGAAATTCTTCATGAATCAATTCGAGCCTACCGTCAACATTATAGAATCAAGGATTCTCCAATCCATGATAAGACGTTTTTGATTGATCGAAGACAAAAAAAAGCCATTCAAATGAAAATTCATCTAAAATTATCAGTTTATGAATAAATTCGGGATCTCTCCTTGTAGTGTCCTAGAATCTGACACCAAATTGCAATCTTTGAGCAAAATCAGGCGGATTCAGCTGTTGCGCACCATCTGTACCTTATACGGAAACAGGATTAATGGGTTACGTCGCAGTGATGACTAGGTTAAGAATACGTCGGGTCTTTCTGTAATACTTATACTTTTGGCCCATCCTGTACAAACATTCAGATTTAAATCTATCTTTATAATTTTCTGTAACAGATAGTAAAATCCCCTGATTCAAAATCTCAGAGTTCCCTTACATTTCCAGGCTTTCAAAACTTGTACTTTAAAGAAAATTGAGAAAAAAGGTCTTAAAAGAATAGGTGTGTGTTACCTCTTAAACGATTGATTTGATCCATTCCACTGTTTGATTTGTTGGCTAGCCAATTAATTTCCACATACCTAGATAGATGAGTAGTAATTGAATGTAAACAACAATGCATTATTAAATTAAAGTAAATATTTACAAAATCAATGTGAATTAATAATGAATATACTAATTGCAATTACAAATGAAAAGTTTATTTCAGTAATTTATTATTATTTTAATTTTTTTTTATACAATTTACAATTCAAGGATACAGAGCAAAAACATTACGAATAAAAAATATTAACATTTATATTCTAATATATATAATATATATTTATATTGTTTTGTTATCATTATTATTCTAGAAAATGGATATTCTCACTCAATCGTTATTTTTAATTGATTTTCAATAATAATTAATGACGATCAGAGCCGTAAATGAGTAGAGTACCGCAAATTTATCGTATAGCAGTCCTCTTAAGAATTTGATATCTAATTTCTATGGATACAAGTTGCGTTTAGGTAATAAAGGTCCTCTAGTTGTTTCGTTTTCGAGGATAATAAATATATCTTTAATTATTGAGATATTTGGTAGAGGGCAGTGCTTTATATTTCAACCTACTAGCAGTATTTTCTAAGTTGCTCACAAGAGTGCGTCCACGAAACTTGTAGACGGAAGAGTATGCCACAAGGGTTGAAGCAGAAACATCGTACTACTAGCTCTAGTTTATAATTTACCCACCAGAGAACATATCCAAGTGCTACAGTATCCAATAGATTTTGTATTCAATTTCTCGTAATTGAAAATGAGATTGTAGCGTTCGAAATGAAGGTTTTCTTAGCTTCATGTTCCATATATTTGTTTCAAATATTGCCACCGATCTTTTACCTATTTCTACTCAACTGATTCCCTGGAAATTTGCACACGTTCTTAACCCCCAATACAATATTATGGTACGATGGGACTAGTTGATTTGTACCTTATTCATTCGGTTTTTGTAAAAATGTTTCGAATAAAAGTTGTTAGTATATTTATAAAGAACAGCTATTATCTGAAGCATTTTTTTATAAACCGAATGAATAAGACGCAAATCGGTTATAAAATTTTGAAACAACAGTGGCTCCTAGTACAATCGAGATGATACCATAATATTGTACATTCTAATGATAGAATTCGAAAATACGGCACGAAACAGAAATTTCGTGGAGACCTTGGCAAACAGTTAAAGGAATTTTTAGTCCTAAAAATAAAAATTTAGTAAAAAAAACTTTTTAATTAAATGGTGGCGGCGATATAGATTGAAAGTATTGCTACTAAACAGGGCTGAATTATTGTGCAAGGAAACTATTCAGTTTTATAGTTGATTTGTGGCAAATTCCGTCAGTCTTCGAAAAAATTTTTAGAACAAAAGTTGTTAGAATTTTTATAAAGAACAACTATTCGAAACATTTTTTCGAGAAATGAATAGATTTGACATAAATCGATAGCAAAAATTGAGACATTTTTCTTCCAAGCGTTTTTTATAGGTTGAACGCAACCTTTAACTTAAGTCATCATACAAATACTGACCAACTTCACACTAATTGGACTTTAAATAGCGTCTACTGCTCGAATAAAAGAGTGCAGTACCCATAGTTTAATACTCCCATATGGACAGTTAGTATAGGAAAGAATGTCCCAACATTACGGCGCCGACTATATTTATTCTCTCTCTTCTCCGAGACACATTGTCCATGCTGCGCATATCTGGAAATTCTCTAAAATTAACAAAAGATGCGTAGAACAGAATTGGTCGCTCGGAGGATAGATAGCACGAGACACTATCTGTCTCACTTTGTCGGAACAGCTTCCACTTATAGGGACTGCCCATATAGGAATATTACATATATGCCAGTACCCTGATATATAAACTTGCTCTGATAACGATCAATTAAAAGAAACTTACGTGAGACTTTAGTATCATCATCATCATCACTTAGCGTATACAATGTTTTTTTTTCTTTTAATTAATTTTTTTTTAAATTTTATTTTGACAAGAAGCGACAATTAATTTTTTTCTTTTAATTAATATAAGAACTAGATTATTGCTTCAATGCAAAATAATAAAATTTTTTCGTAAAATGATTATGCTAATTATTTTTTTTTTTATAAATCTAATGAAAAAAATGTTTTAGAATTTCTGGAAAAAATATCACCGGACACCTTTTATACAGGATGTACTAAATAAATTATCGTTTCATACTACACAAGAAAATTACGTAAAGATTTAACTGTTTTTAACATTTAATGTAATTGAAACTTGGGTGATCCCCATATCTAAAAAAATCAATTTTATCACACCGGGAATATTTATTCAGAACATCCTGTATAATAGCGACTTTTTTTTTTAATTCCCGTATCCGACCGTTTTGATTGATTAGATAATGCGTTTGGTAACTTATAAATTTAATATTATTAGAGCCATGATTTTGTTCAAATAGGATTTATTTTTTAGGAATTTCATCCATAAAATTTGTTTCTCAGAAAATATAATACTGGAAAAAGCCCAAGGAGGATCGTTGAGTATGATACAGACTAGGTAGATTTCATAGTCGAGTTGCTCAAATTCTGAGTAGTTGATTCGCATTGTCTCAGTAGGACAACAAAGCGTGGAGTTGGTTTTGACACCAACCTTTCCTGTAATCTCTTCCAGTAGAAATTTCCTAGATTCATGGGAATTGCGACAAATAATACTTGCGATTATTGCTTAATTAAGCAACGTTTCGATCTTTTATTGACCCTTCTTCAAAGTATGCCTGGCATATACGTGTCATTAGATTAGAAACCATGAAGAAGGTGAAATAAAGCACCGAAACATTTGTATCCCATAAACCAAATTTAATATCTATATGAAGACCTGTACCACAATAATATTTCCTTGGATTATTCCAATGTTAGTACGGGATAGAGAAACTATAGTAACAACATCTGGTGGTTTGGTGTTTGGAATGGTAACAAAACTCAATAATATTTTTTACAGAAATTTTAAAAAGTATTTTTTTTTTAAATGCTCAGTCAAATATTACTAAATTTATGCTTTTTTTTTTTGCTTAGGTAAAATTTGTATCACAGACTGTCCATAGCAGCTAATAAAAACTATAAATTAACTACTGATTTTTTTTTTCTAGTTAACTATATAAAATGTAATGAAATATGCGTTGCGCGTCGTCCAAATTAATTTTGTTAGTTGCCTAAAATTATAATTTTTAATTGGGTATACATTTGTATAGTATAGTAAAAAGATATCAGTCTTCCTAATTTCAATATCAATAACAGAAATTTTTCATTAATTAATAATAATTATTAGATTTTAATTAGACAAAAAAATGAATTAATAATAATTGATTTTAAATGGAAAGAATAGATTTTTTAATCGAATCCGACGGGAAATTGATATACAGTGACGAGTATAAGTTGCAAAAAACAGGTTTTTGTAGCTAGAAGATGTGTTCGAATAGATTTTGATTAACAACTACACGAGATATTCAACAAATTAAATCCTTCGTTCTTTTCGAAGAGGACGACTCTCAAATCTATATTAAACTAGTTGGCACTCATAATGCCAGAGAATTCACATATAAAAGATTTTGTGAGAGTGACAAAATTATTTTGTAGATTCTTTAAGGACGTTCATTAATGAGGCTTGACAGTAGATAAAAATTTTTTTAGTGAATTGAATAGCTCAATTCAGCAGTTATCCTCCCTCAAAAATTTAAAACCTGACGGTCATTTCAAAGAGTAATTATCGATTAAAAATCAAACTTATAACACAGCGTCTTATGGAAAACATAATTTTTTTGTTCTTAAAATTATAATAACTATATTATTAAAGTAGACACCATAATAAATAATGTTTATAAATATTCTTTGAAATATGCAGTTTATATAATTGCATTAAAAAAATAGTGTTGACGAACGTTTGAATTAATTATTTAATAAAATTAAAACTGTTTTGTTAGGTTTGTTTTTGCCACCATATTTTAAAAACTGGCGACAGCGCACAGTAAAAAACTAAACATACATATACACTGTGAATGTTATAACAAAACATAGTTTATTATCAGATCTGTCAAATTAAGTCAAATCAATTTCTAATTTACATTTACTGATATTTTACAATAAATACTATACGTTGTAAGATTATTGATATACTTGACACCTTTTTAAAATCCTAAATAAATTTTATTAAAAATAGTACTCATTTAACTCTAGCGTAGCAAATGAACGCCCTTAATAAGACCTTTGAGATTAAGTTAATATAAAACCCATACGATGAATAGGTGGTAAAAGAGCTATTCAGTCTTCTTCGAGAACGGAATATAAACTTTCGTAGGATCTATAATAATATATTTTGGAAGTCATTGAAAAAAATTTAAATTTATAACACTGTCACTGTGATTTTTGGAAGACAAATTAATTAGTGAAAGTGTTTTCACTAACATGAAGAACGGGATTTCGAAAACTGATAAATTTTCAAATGTTTTTGTGCTTAAATTGTAGAAATTTCAACAAAGAATAAGTAAAATTATAATAATCGTTAAATTAGCCTGGTATTAATGGTAAATATTGAAATAAATTGACACTATCTTCTCAAATGAGCCTGTCAACAAATCTTTTTATGGTTTAATTCAGAAAAAACTAAACTAATTGATGACGTATGAGCCCAAATTTACCCACAGGAGAGCACATCTAAATGCTAAAGTTTCCATTAGATGGATACACAGGAGATATATGAAAGGTTCCTACGTCATTATACAAAAAAAAAATGAATGATTCAAAGTTAATTTAAAAAAATTATTTGTCTTGTAAAGACAAATTTCGTAGAACAGGCCCATTTAAAAATAGAAAATATGAAACAAAATGTTTCCCAAATTATTGAGATCTCTGGCAAGGGGCGGAGCTTATATTTCAGCCTACTAGCAGTAGTTTATAATTCATCCACCAGAGAGCATATTCAAGTGCTAGAGTTCCCAATACAAATTGACTAACAAATTTTACTATACTAACATTCAAATTGTTTTTTTTTTTAAATATATGGAATACAAAATAATATGTTTTTCTCAAAATGGTGTATTTTTTTAACAAGCGAAAATGTATTTTCAAAACAAAAACTCAATCAATTGAATTTATTAAATAGAGAGAGAGAGTTAACTAACACATTAAATTTACGTATACATGTTTCAAGTATTGAGAGAGACAGAGAGAGAGATAGAGAGAAGAGAAAGATTTTAAGAAATCATATTTTTATATAATACAATATTTTTTTGTTTTGTTTGTAAACTACACATGAAAAATATTTACAATTTTTGTTTGTTTGTTTGTTTTATTAAATTGCATGTACGTATACTTTTGTCTTTGATTCAACAATTAAATGGCACAAGAATATCGTAACAGTTAAATGACTTATCTCAATTATGAAATATTTTTAAATTAAATTTAAATTGTATGCCCTTTTGTTTATCCAACTAACATCTACAAATATTCGGATCATTCTATAAAAAACAAAATCACTGCTCAATTTTAAATTATTCAATATTTAAAAATAACTTGCATTTCAAACTTGACATGATAGAATGTGACGTCGTTAGCCATGGTGCTGTCAGCTATCAATGATAATAAATTTACGTTGTCAATATTGTTTGTATACAAGTTCTTTCTCAAACAATACGTAAAGTTTATTATTTTTTTAGCATTTTCCATGCTTATCGCTTTGATTTACCGTTGACACTTGTTTATTTTAGCATTAACTGCCGCAACACTGGCTAGTTACGTCACGAAATATTGCCCGCTTTTCAGGAGTGTTTAAAAAGAACCGTTTTCTAAATTTGATATTTTGGGGTCGAGATAAACTTTTGTAGTACAAAAACTCTACAGGCAACGGAATATATTTTGGTTTTATATAAAATATAAAAAAAAATTCCAAGTAAGAGGGACGAAGAGATCGATAGATGTGGATTGAGTAAATAAAAATGCATATTATGAATACAATTCGTATTCTTAAGCTGCCATATTGTGTCACATGTTAGAAATTAGGATACTGAGTGTTCAAATGGTTTGATACACTCAACTTAGGATGCGAAAATAACAATTAACATATAAATTATTCAAAATTAATACAATTCGAAAATATTGATATGTATTAGAAAGAGTCATATTTCAAACAGTGAAACACAAATGAAAATCTTATTCGAAAAATGTAAGAATGAAAAACAGTCGTTGAAATTCGATGAAACTCTCCAAGAAATTTTAAATTAAAACTGGTTAAAAATAGAAGAGATGTTTCAAATTTAATTTAAAAATATTTCAAATAAAAATTAATGAACATTTTGTTTTTCCCTTAAAAGTAGAATGGATGGATAGTGTGTGTGTATTTTAATTAATATATATTAATAATTAATTAGTTTAATTAATTATATAATAGTTTTTAACAATTCTGTAAATTTTTATTTATAATTATTATCAAATGTATTTTACGTATATCCGTTATTAATGGTTTTTTTTTTTTTTATAGTATACTTCAAAGTTTCTGAAAATTAATTCTTTTATTTTCTCATTTATTATTTTTATTACTTAACTATTATTACACTTTCTTTTTATTAATTAATTCTAATAAAAATGCTGTTCTAGAATTCTTTTTTTTTTTTACTGAAAATTATAATTTTGAAGTATTTCTTAAGAAATTGTGTGTGGTTTTAAGAAGGATAAAAATACTTCCTATAAAAGATTGTGTATTTTTAAATAATGTTCTAATTTGGAAAAATTTATACTGATCGAAAATTTATAAAAATTTAGTATTAAAAATTGTTTTTAAATCGAGAAAACTGAGTAAAAATTGAAATTCTATATCCGTGTTGACTTAAATATTCAAGCCAAAAAGATTATCTATCAATGAGAACTCGTAGATTTTTGAAAATATGGTATTTAAACAGTTTTTTCGAACATATTATCGAGTGATTGGAAATACAAAGATGCTTCTGCACACAATGCGGTAACCCACCGCAGTTATATCCTGTTCAGTCTCCGTGCATCGAGAGATAGCTTCTTTGTTGCACTCTGAAGCAGTACCTTCCCGAGCTCTTGCCGCGGTACTTTTTCAGAATTATCACGGTGTTTAGCATTTGACCACTCGTTGATCACCTGTTTACATGCAGTCCTTGGAATTCTTAAAATAGGCTCTGGGCCTATGAAGGGCATTCCGACTCCCTTCTTTGCTAAGGTATCTGCTTTTTCGTTTCCTTCGAAACCACTGTGACCCGACACCCAGATCAATTTTACATTGTTCCGTTTTGCCAGTTTCAGAAGTTCCTCCAGACAATCCCTGACTACCCTTTAGGTGACCTCAGTTCCAGACAAGGCTTTTAAAGCAGCTGAGTCACTTTACTCTGCGAGCGAGCATTCGCTGTTGTATTCATTACACTATTGGCTGGGTACACAGCTTCTATATTCAATTTTTGTGAGGCGATTTAAGCCTCTTAGCTGTAGTTTTCCATATAGTTAAAAGATGGATACATAAATTGAATATTTATAGAAGCCATCTATTTAACCAAATGATAAATTATAGCCGACTTTTGAATCCGCTCCGAAGAATTGTGCATTTTTATCACATTTTTGCTAGTCTCGACAGCCATGAATAAGGAACTTGCATTAAACCTACATGAAACTCATGTTTTTTAGTTTCAATTCAGAACAAACAAAAAATTGACATTTTGTTGCTATACAAAACTTGTATTAACAGAATTTTACTTCACTGGGGAGAATGGGTGATCGCCAGCGAACTACAGCAGTGCGAGTAGAAAAATAAGATCAAATAAATTAAAAACTGCAACCGGGAAATTGAAAACGAATAGAACATTATTTAAAACATATTTTTACATATTTGTGTTTTAGTAAAATATATAATAATAAATGCGTATACAATATTTGTTTCTTTTAAATTAATACTGGAATGAGCAATGAAGGAGGCCTTAATTTAAACTTCTTCCTTCCCTTTTTTTTCTTCTTACTTATTTTAAAATGTACAAATATGTCACAATTGAATGAATTACTTAAAAATTAAATATGTCATGCTTATAATAATCAATGATTTTTATTTTATAGTCTGTGTGTTTTTTTAAAATAGAATTATTACAAAATACAAAATCATATAAATTTTCATTGAAAATCATTATTTTTGTTTGTTTTTCAATTCGAATACCAAAGTTTTACGTATACATAGAAATGTATTATCACTCGTATAATTTAATTATTTATTAATAAAATGGTGCGATAGTTTTTTTTAATACTAATTATTAATTGGTTTTGGGTAAACAGCAGTTTGGGTTTTTTATGGCGGTAATTAACAATGACTAGAAAATTTACTGCTGTTTAAAAATTCAATAGAAAATGGTATATTATTCGGTATATTTAGTATGCCGATTTTGATTAGTTTGATTTGTGTCCAAAGTATCCAAAAGGTCATATTTTAATTTTGTTAGTTGTTTGTCTTTTAAAAGAGCCATGGTCGTTCGTATACAGGAAAATTATTAATATAAAAATAGAATATTTACGAGAGATCATTTTATTTTCGAATACCGGTGGTTTTAATGAATATATTCAGGTACAAATTTTAAAATAATTAATTCTGATTCGAATCATATAGAAAAAATGTGGAAATAACTATTGGACTTCATCGAGATATTAAATATAAAATTATCCGTTATATTGGGATCTCTGGCAGGGGGCGGAGCTTAATATTTCAACCTACTAGAAGTAGTTTCTATGTTGTTCACTACGAAACTTGTAGATCGAAAGGTATGTCACGGAGGTTGGGCCAGGAAACATAGCTTTGACCTAGTACCTCTAGTTTATAATTTATCCACCAACGAGCATATCCAAGAGCTACGGTTCCCAATGTCCCCAAACAAAAAAAAAAATTTAGTAAAAAAATATAAACGCAATTTTTTTTGTTCTAAAATAATTTGGTAACATTTTTTCGACCAATATTGGTTTAGAAAAACATTCAAAATGTCCCAACTTTTATCAAGGAATGATTCCTGAATAAACCTAAATTTGGAGTATCTCAAAACCTGTCATTTTGAATTACACACCATTTCCGTTGTTTAAAATGCTATCAAAGGCCAGCTTTGATTTCAACAGATAGAAATTAATAATAGTCATTATCAAAAGAATTTCCCAGAGAGACGGCCTGAAAATATATTTCGATTTCAGTACACACTAGTTTAGCGCGCTTCAGATTAGCTTAGCTCGAATTTAATCAAGAAACAAGTTGTTAATTCAATTCAGAATATTAACTTTGACGACGGTTTTGCAAGGTTTGCTCAGTTTGAAACATTAGAAGTTTAAAATTATCTGTTACAACAATGAATTTTCACAATTTCTACGGTTTATTCGACTATGAATTGCTCCACTTAACCTCAAAGATAGTTGATGACGAAAAATTGCACGAAACTCAAAATAAAAGCAGGTTTTGAGACATCATTTATAATATGGAAAATTTTAGACGAATTAAATGCTAATACTATGAATACTTTTGGTAATAAACGATATTGTTATCTTTACATTGGTCATGTTCAGAACAACTAAGTCCTTAGTAAACTAAGTAATTCAGCTAGTCTAAACTCGCTTACACACGACGGGGCGAGTAGTATTTGCCAGTTATGGCCGCTAGTAATTATCCCTCTACTGACCTCGTGTGCTGGCATACTACCGTTTCAACGTCCAGTTGGCTACTGGGGGTCACTAAACTCAAACCTGTTAAGTTTACGAGGGCGCCAGAGTGCTAGTAACAGTACCACGTGATCTAGTGGTATCCATTATTGGACGTGTCTTAAAAGGTAATTCCCGCCAGTAGAGCGGAAGACTCATGTTCTCACACATTCTCTGACCATGTTGCATTCAACAAGTCCACAAAAAACTAGGCTTCCACCAATCTGACAGCACTTACTAAGCAACATGGCTTCACAATCTAAGTTGCTTAGTATCTGTCAACTGATTTAGTTGACCTGAACACGATGATTATATCTAAGAATGTAATTAATTAATTACCAATGGCTCCCTTAAAAAGTAATTCAAATTTATTAAACCATCAAAATTTCTATGAATTTTATGTGATAAAATAAGACCCTGAAACGATTTGTACGGATTAATTTCCAATATTTTTTGTTTCTTTCAAAACGCACCACTTTATTACAAAACGTTTGTTTTATTTTATTTGTTTAATATTTATAATTCAAATCAAATTAGAAATATATAATTTATTGATTGAATTACTTATCATTTCAGTGAGGTATATATTTACGTATACAAGTTTTCAATAAACCCAAAAATGGTTTTATGGTTTAAAGTAAATTAAAAAATTTCATAGAGTTTTATTATTAATTCGACCATTTTTTTTATTTTAAGAATTGACTTACTACTGATGTTCAGATTCAGAGCTATGATTTGAGTACGGAGCTCCAACTACTGCTGCTGCTGTAGATGTTTCAATGTTTGGAGGTGGTACTACTGTTGATTGATTTCGATTATGTATATCTTGTGTATTTGCACCTTGACTGCTAGCATCAATTACTAAATTACCTTCATCACCATCGGAACTATATGAATCACAATCATCGTCGGAACTTGATAATACACCTAGAAATTTTTAGGATAGTTGTTTATTTCATGCATTTGTCCCCTATGTTATACATTTTAGGATACACAGAGAATTTTTGGTGAATGCCGACATATTCGAAGTGGTTACTTTTGTGCATCTATACGATAGGAATGTTTTAATTAATACGAAATTCCACGAGTGAATCAAATTAAATACAACATTTTTTAATCCTAAATTAATGTATTGCACAGTAAATCACCGAGAATCGATTATGGAGTTGAACCGAAATATTCACCCAGTTCCATATTACCAGACTGAAATTTAGCAACTAATTTTCATTCAAGTCGATTATATAAAATTGAAAGTAATTTTTGTTTCCAATTTTGATGAATTTCTCGATTTGATTTTTTTTAAAAACACGAAAAACGTGCCAGTTTTAGGATTTGATGAGTAGTTTACTAGATAAAGTCTGAAACCATACAGAAGAGACTTACATCCGTTCGCCTTATTGGACATGGTTGGGTTAAAGTGAGGTTGTAGTGGTTGTCCTGGATGAGATACACTTCAAAAGGGTTGACTCATCCTTGCTACTACTCCTTAAACTATTTGGAGCATTTTTCAGTACAACAAATGGGCTTTTATGTCAGTAGATCTTAGCTCAGAGGGATCGTGAAAGAATAATAGTGTCCTGTGTCCAGTGTCCTATGATGGCTGCTATAAAATTGCCTATAGGTGATCTTCGTAGCGAGAAAATATCTTCGGAAGACCTTGGAGTTGTACTCTGACCAAATCTGTCTAGTAGTACCACAAATAAGTTCCTTCCGCCACCTTATGTTGGTCTTACCTAATATGATTTCTATCAGAAGTAGCTTACTATAATTATTCTGTGTTGTAATAAGTGAATGACTCGAAAGACTAAAAAATAGTTTGATTTAAAACAATTCACCAATCTTCAAAATTTCGAATTAATTATTTC
Organism: Nineta flava; assembly: GCA_963920215.1. Taxonomy (NCBI): domain Eukaryota; kingdom Metazoa; phylum Arthropoda; class Insecta; order Neuroptera; family Chrysopidae; genus Nineta; species Nineta flava. The sequence continues at coordinate 83,545,095 of OY986043.1, read as the reverse complement.
GATACATCCCTAAGATATATTTAATGTATAACATAGGTTTTTAAATTATTAAAAATTCGACAAATTTTAAAAGGTTTTGTTAAATTTTGAATCCATAGTCAATGTACTAAACAAAAATAATTGGTACCGGCATTTGGTTGCAAACTTGCTAAATTATCTGGCCAAAATCGCTTACTGGAATTGTTGTTATGTTTTTTCTTGTTACTTTGACTTGAACCTGAAACTTTTACTGTATTTTCATGTTCATGAACAAAAGAAAAAAATTAAAATTGAAGAATAATTAAATTTACCTTGCGCATTTGTATTATCACCAGGAACACTTGCATCCAACATTGGCTGCAGGATACGTCGTCTTGCATTTATAAACCAATTGTTTACTTGAAGTAGAGTAAGATTCGTTTGTGCAGCTATATTTCGTTTTTCATCTTCTGTAGGGTAGGGATGCTAGAAATTATTGAAATAAACTAATTAATAAGAGACCTTTAACATGACCGATCCGTGAAACGTGAACTTAATGAATTATACAAGAGTATCGATTATTTTAAATGCCTGTCGAATGAGACTCCACAGTCCTCTTTCTGATTAAAACTGGCCGAAATGCATTTTAATTCTCTAAGATGTTACGAAAATTTGCAAAGACTTAAACACAACGCCTTTCCAAGGGAAAGATATCGTTACGATGATCGTCGCGCTCAAGCTGACTGGAACTTGAACGCACCTTTTTGTGGACTGCTGATTTTAGACTTCTATTAATTCGACTATACTTACAACTAAATGTTGGAAGAGCCATGATCGCATCACACTTGTTGCATGCTTTGGAAGAACACCTCGTTTTTGTTTACGACTACTAGAATGTGTACCGGAACTAGCACGACTTGTAAAATCACTATCACAGTCATCGGCTGAGCCACCTGGTGTAGTTGGTGCCGGTGATAATTGACCCGATAATAGACTACTCTCTGATGGTATTGGACATACACTAACACCAATTTGACCTAATGGTGTGCTACCATGTATTATATGATTATCATATATTGGTGGTGGAACTGTAGGTGGTGTTTGACTATTGGCAACGGATGACGGATACGCTCCTGGCGGACTTTGTACATGTGCTTGTGGTGGAAAAACATTTGTGGACATATTCATTGCAACAGCCGATGTTGGTGGTAAATGTAAGCTATTATCGTTTGATGCATTTGAATGCATTAAACTTTGGGCATCAGATACATATGGACCATCGCTTAATTCGTTGTTACTTTGTACTGGTAACATCTGAAACAAGAATTAATACACAATAGATTTATTAGTTTTTAATATTTTGAATATATAACCATGCGAATATATTTATGGTAAATTTCATATAATGGGGAATTTACTATAAATCAAATGAGTTACGTTTTCAAGTTACAAGTCTACTTACTGGTTGATTGGGACTAATGGCATACGATTGTATAGGACTATTCGAATTCGAACCACTCTCAGAATGATTCATCATATTGTTATTATTTTCTAAACCTCCAATACCTCCAATTCCTACAAAATTTAGCAAAAATTATTCTTACGAAATTTACACACAACCCAAAAAAAACATGTTCGTACGAATACCTTGATTATAATCTGATCGTAATAAATTTTCCGATTGCATTTTCCCTTTTAAACATGTTATATAACGATTACAAAAATCTTTACATAATTCTTGAACTTTTTCTAATTCCAATAAATGAATTCTTAATACTTGAATTGCTTTGACCATCTATAGAAATTAATAAATATTAGTGGCGCCACTAGTAATAAAAACTTGAACTACATTTTCTTACCAGTCCATCAATTTCCGGATCATTTGTTAAAAATGGTTTACGATCACGTTCTTGATGCTGCACAAATGCTTGTATATCTAAATTAAACGAATCACTACTTTGTGCTTCCGACGATTGCGTTGCTAATTCACACCGTTCAAACAGTAATGCCAATAATGGAAATAATGGATGCCTGCAACGAAAAATACCAAATCAAATAAAACGAACACAGAGAAAGAGATAATCTGCCACTTACTTATAAACGGCGCGTTTATCTGCCTCAAATTGTGCTTGATCATGCGCACTATTTGAGTTGCTTGTGTCCGTATTACTACTGGTAAATCCTCCATTATTATTTGGTGTTGATGCTTTATCTAATGTAACCATTGTTGCAGATTGTGTACTACAGCTACCGCCAACAACACTTGGTGGTGTCGTGGCGCTGATGTTTTTATTTTTTGAATTATTATTGTTTGGTACTGATGCGCTGCCCGCCACACTAAAATGTATGTTGTTATTACTGTGTGCTGGGGCGGGCCACACCTCCATTACATTGAAAAGCCACCTTTCACATTATCTGCAATTAAAAAAAAAAAAACTTTATTAATTTCTCCAACGGTTCCCATTAAAATTCCCGGTTCATATTTTAAATATTTTTGTTATTTTGTTACACAATACGCAGTCAGAGTTTAGTGTCTCCCACTCTGTCTTGTTTTATATGTTAAATACATTATGTATAGTAATTTCTTCCTTGGACAATTTTAAGGTAGTATCAATAAAAAATGTGTTTCAGATTCAAGCAATTCATTTTCTAGTTGCTCTATAGCGTTTTCAAATAAAAACTCTTGTTACGCAGATTCAAAAAAATGTGCAAAGATTGGGTTAGTGTGACTGTTTCTTTTGTCACGGCTTGTCTTGTTTGACGATTTTGATTACAACGTTGTGTTTTAATAGCGTAGCGTTTATTTCGAGCTCAATGACCCCTAAGCATAGCTAGTACTCCTGTTCGGCACATAAATTCATTGCTCCCAATAAAAAGATAGCGATCTAGGTTTAGTATATAGAAGTCTATGGATCAGAGTGACTATGGTACGTTCCAACACAAATAAATTGCATATCTGTTTACCATCATAAGTTAATAAAGAGACAATAGACAACAGCAGCGCCATCCATGGTTGGCATGTCGTGAGGGATAAATATAAATGAATGTATTAATCTGTAATATTGTAAGTACTTCACGTTCTTCTACTGACTAGTAGGTACTATGTAGATAGGTAGCAAGTTGATTCGTTATCGAAATATAATTTAAAATTCAAACAATAGTACATACATTTTTAAAAACATTTGAAACGTTGGTATATTGTATTCAAAAATGAAGAGCATCTGATAGTACTTTTCTGATATGAAAAATTTATATAACTTGTTTTTTCTGGTCTTATACAGAGTGTTGCAGAATATCTATTCCTATTTTATAAGTGGTACTTTAATAGAAACTTGCGTTCGATAATTCATTCGTAATGTAGTGTAGCTAGAACTGTCTTTAACAAATCACTCGAGTTTGAACTTCGCCGGACACTACCTAACAAGTTTTAGATTTTTTAATTTCTCCACACTACCAAAACCATTCCGCTTCCTACGTCCATTAATATTGATTTTCTCAGTACCTAGTCATAGTAGGAAACACGTTTTATACAGGGTGACACGATCGAAATGGTTTTATGAAATTTCCTGAGTATTGGAAAAATTCTCTGTCCATTTTTACATTTTGAGGTATCGTAATTATGACAAAAATTAGAACTATTATAAATATTTTAGGTTTTCAAGGTCTTCCAAGTCACTTGGTATTCCTAACAAATATGAAAACTTATTTTGGACCACCCAATAGATAGTACTTATTTTGTATATTATAAAAATGCATCTAAACTCTAAAGTATATAATATATTAAATATACTAATCATACATTATAGCGTGGATAATTAACTTTATCTATTGGTTAAATGTAATCTTTATTACCTTTTTTGAAGGACTAATTTTATTAGATGAAATTTATTTTTTTAAATAATTAAATTTTAAAATTACCAATTTCCTTTCGACTTTTATGATCACTACTGGAATTCTCCATGGATCACGTATACAGTATTCTCGATCGTAAATAAATATCACATCAAAAACGTGAAAGGGTCTAAGTTTTCGTTGGTTTTAATAAGGATAAAGTTAGTATGCAAATTGTGCTTGATCATGCGCACAATAGATGATTGGTATACATCTATTGTGTAACTTTCTCAGGTGCAGGGTATTTCAAAATTTTACTTGGAAAGTTATCAGATTTTATTATACTTAAGGATGTTCCAGCATACTACCACTTTTCGACAGATTTTGCTCATTTTTTTTTCACAGGCTAAAAATAATGTTTTCTAATAAATCCCGAAGTTTCAGAATTTTTGACTGTTTAGAACGCGAGATAATTAATATCAAAGCTATGATTCTCTCTCACTCTCTCTCATTAGAAGCATGTAAAACTTCATGCCCGCCCAACCATTATATGTTGTATTAGAAAAAATAATCGACAGAATTTAAAAAAAAACTAGGATAGTAAAGATAAATATTTATTATATAAATTTTAAAAAATATCGTGTGTTACCGTTTTGTTTTCGAAATTTACCGTTTTGTTTAAATTTATTTATTTTCTTAAAATCAACATAGTTTTGTATATATGAACAGTGTATTTGTCTATGTGTTGTATATGTGTTGTATATGTGTGTTTATGTATTTGTGCTATAATAAAGTCAAACCGGTTTGTTGTGCTGATTGCATAACACAGTGCTGGCTGGAACGTCCTTAATATAAAAAGAAGAACACTTGCCAATTATAATATGAAATACCCTGCATATCTGAGAAACTTACACAGATGGCTACGATTGAAATTTGAGATTCATGTAGCTTTTTTGGTTCCTACGATACAGAGACCTCAAAACTATCTCAAATACTTCGTGTAAAACGTGGTACGATAGGAATCTATGCTTAAATGCCCTGACGCACTACCGTGCTATATAACCAATCAAGACATCTTTGATAGTTATTTCAAACGATATACAAAACTATTTTGTGGATTATTTTGGATCTATTTGTCCATATTATAATATTCTAACTATCCAAAGTACATATTTATAATATATATAATGCAAAAATAGATTATTTTTTAAAGAAATATAATGTTGTTGCGTGTTATATACTAGTTTTGGATAAGTGAACCTATTTTTAAATATTATAAGTTGTCAAACTTATACATCTAAAGTACTGTAGTAGATGGAGTATTAGAGTACAAATATATACAAAATATTATAAATTCAAACATCAATAATATGATTGGCGAATCGCCAAAGGATACGAATATCAAAATATTATATACATACACAATATTTATATAATTATTAAATATCTCAAATAGAGAATTATAGATCTGTGCTATGGGATGGATATCATACATAATGTTTGTTTGTTGAAAAATGAGAGACAGGGTGGAGAGCAAAGAGATGTATTGTGTTATTTGTTTCAAATTTACATAAAAATGAGAGAAGATGAAAAAAAACACCAACAATTGGAGTAGTATGAATTTTTTATATAAACTAGTATTTATATTGTATGTAGGACATAAAAGTAGCGCCCATTTTTCAAAATTTTCTAATTGATTTGTGCCTTATTTATTCGGGTTTTGAAAAAAATGTTTCAGATAAAAGTTGTTCATTATAAATATTCTAAGAACTTTTATTCGAAACATTTTTCCAAAAATCAAATGAATACGGTACAAATCATCAAAAAATTTTTGAAATGAGCGCTCTTTTTGTGGCTCATAGTACTAGTACACAAAAATTAATATCAAATATTTGTTCCTTTGCCATTATTATATCCTGTAGACATCTGTACTAATATATAAAATTATTTGTATGTATGTTTGAACGGAACTTAAAAACAATTTGACGGATTTTGATAAAACTTTTTTTTTATTACTACAGAAATGCTATAGGCAGTTTTATTTGAGTTTAAGTTATTTAATTAAATAGATTTTTATGGACTTCGTATTCCAACAGTCCGTAGTGGGTTCAAGGTTATCGACAGGACGTGGTATCGTAAAAAGGCGGAAATACCGTTTGTATTGCTGTGTTCGCATTCTTTGCGAATCTGTAATTAACGATATTCATAAGAATTTCCAAGGTAGTTTTTTTGTAATTTATTAACTAAACGCTCTAACGAAATGGAAAGAAACGATTCTAATTCTTAATATAAACAATACTGCCTGTTATATGATCTATTAAGAAATTTTTAACCTGACAACGCTGAATATTTCAGTTAATATAATATATCTCGAAAACCGCTCACCAAACAATCAAATTAGCAAAATTTGTCCTTTTTTTGGGTTTAATTTATCTTACAATGTGAATTCTATTCCAATCAGAAACAAAATTGTTTTTTCGACTATTTATTGTGCTTAATTCATTCGGTTTTCGAAAAAATGTTTCGAATAAAAGTTGTTAGTATTTTTTTAACAAAAAAAAACTTTTATTTTAAACATTTTTTCGGAAACTGTATCAACTGTAAATCAACTGTAATATTTTAAAAAAAGAACACCTCTTGTGCTGTAGATAGTTAAATGGGCAATAAAAGTAACGCTCATTTATTTAGTTGATTTGTAGTTTGTTCATTCGGTTTTTGGGAAAATGTTTCGAATAAAAGTTGTTAGTATATTTACAATGAACAACTTTTATTGCAAACATTTTTGCGAAAGCTGAACTTGTGCTGTCGATAGTACAATAAGCTTCAAAAGTTGATGTTAGTTTTTAAAATTGTATAATTGATTTGTGCCTTATTGATTCGATTTTCGAAAAAATGCTTCGGATACAATTTGTTCATTATGAATATAGTAACAACTTATATTCGAAAATTTTTTTGAAAAACCGAACGAATAAGGCACAAATTAATTATAAAATTTTAAAAACTAACATCTTTTGACGTCTAATGTACATATACTCTACTATGAAAAAAACTGACTTCATTTCAGACACCAATAATTAACAAACATCTTGAAACGTGTCTAATAAATGGATTTTAACATACGATCATCAATTGTACACTCCCGTTCAATAAAATTGAATAGTTCTGGTCTATGTTAATTTTCTTACATTTCATAAAACTCCTCACTTTTGTAACTCTCTGTATAATTACTCATTTATAAACAAAGATAAGTAGTATATATTTTAAGTGTAAAAAAAGAAATGGAAGTATAGTAAAAAATATTTACTATAAGAATAATTGTGAGAGAATGATTGGGTTCAGATCTGTTCAATTTTATTGAACGGGATTGTATCTTCTAAATGAATTATTCAATTAACGATTTCTACGTTTCTTTCTCTAAGTGCTAGAAGTTGTTTTTTTTTTTAAATTCTAAATACACTCTTTTGACAAACCTCTTAAACTAATAAAAAACGTATGCACAAAAAAAAATGTAGAGAATAAAATTTATTCCTTTTCTTTACACACCGAAACAAACAAACAAATGTAGGAAAATAAAATTAAAAATAATAATTTCTTGAATTGTAAAATTATACAATACGAGAACATACAAATTTGTACTAATTATCTTCCACAACCCCACCACCAAGTCAACCCATACAAAACAAAAAAAGTTTTTATTAATTTATAAGTACTTTAAATAAAAATATAAAAAATGTTCCAATGTACAAAAATTTCGTTAAGACAAATAAAATATTGAATCTATGGTTCTGTAGGTGGAAAATTGGATTACCACTATCTTGTAATTGTCCTCAAATATATGACTTTCAATAAAACCTTCTTGATAGTGTCACATGATGATAAAACTTTTATCCGAAGTAATTTTTCGAAAGCCGAATGTATAAAGCACAAACCAATTATAAAAATTTGTGGCCATGTGTATTTGAAAGTTGGAAGCATGTGTCTTATATTGACAGTTACAAACGTGAAGTTTGAATCCACAGATAAGGATTCAGGATAAGTATAGAAAAAAGTATGCCTAACGTGAAATTGATATGGAAATGCTCATGAATATATAATACCTCAGGGAATAATAAGAAAACATTTTTGTGGTCCGTGTTGGATCTTCCTGTTTGACTCCTGAGGGCTGGCCGGCGTTATATCCCTTTTCTTTTGATAAGGGATAGCTCATGAAGATATAATACCTCAATGCAGAAATTTTTTTCTGGTCCGTATTGGATCTTCCTGATTGGATCCTGAGAATTTGTCAACGTTAAATTCCTTACTTGATTCAAATCAGGTATGCCAGTTTATCCAAAGTACAAATAACTATCCAAATACTCATAGTTCGAAATCTTAAGACGAAGACTGAATAATATGAATAATCAATTGAAAGGAAGCTATATCCTGACCCCTAGAACCTAGGTCCAGAGGCGGATTAAATGTCCACAGCGCCCTATGCACCTCATCAGCGCTCCTCTAGTTGCCATCTAACTAATATTATAAACGCGAAAGTTTGTGAGGATGAATGTTTGTTACTCTTTCACGCAAAAAACTACTTAACGGATTTTGAAGAAATTTGTATGAAGGTAGCTTATACCCTAAATTAACACATAGGATACTTTTATCCCGAGAAAGTCACATGTCACATGATCCCGACGGCGACTTACTCTCTGGGAGGACTTAGGTACTATTTTTTTCTTCGTTTAAAAACTTCCACGCGCGTTCTTTTGTAACCTCGCGCCTCTGTGCACGTGCCTAGTTTGCCTTATGGGTAATACGCCACTGCCTAGGTCTATTGATCTAATGCGTTCTCATTGAGATCCGTCCACTAGAAGCCAAAAATACGCTCCAATGACGGGATTCGTCGAAGGACTGTAGAATTGAGAAAAAGAACGTTCTTTATGGAATTCGTAAGAAGTTCTTTATACGCTGCTCTAATAATCGGAAATCTCTAAATTACAGAGGTCATAATTCAGTTGACAGTGTTCAGTCCAAAGTTCTATCACTTCCCTTACCTGAACAAAGGTGAACATAGTTTATAACTCTGGAATTAGAAAATAAGTCACGGATTGTATTAAAAACCCCAAAAAATTGAATATCCCGAGAGCAGTAACGAAATAGATTATGACTTCCACTCAGTAAACCTTGCGTACCGTAACATAAAAGGCGCTCCAATAAACATAATTACAAAACATACAATGTCATACGGAACACTTAACACAGAAAAAAATACAAAGAACCATTAAAAAAAAACACTCTTCGTTAAAAAATTTCTTTTTTCCCTTAATTTGCATTACACTACTACTAAAGTAGTAGGCAAAAACAAACAAATTGTTTTCATAGGCATCCACAAACAACAGAAGACAGAAGTTACAAACAAACGAACGAGAGAACATCATCACCATCGTGGAGTGGAGAGTGGCTGCCGCTCGCTGTGTTGTTGAGTGTATAAATGGTAGGTAGCTACTAGTGATGTAACGAATGTTGAATTTTTCCCATTCGCGAATGCGAATGTTGACTTTCAAAAGGCGCGCAAAATGTTAGACAGATAGATTTGTTTTAATTTGAGATTAGTTGAGTATTATCGCATTTGTCAAATTTAACTGTTATTCAAAAGTGACAAAGTGATATAAAAACATGAGTAAAGCACATGTTAGCGAAGTTTGGACTTATTTCACAATTTATGACGCTGAATATGTGATATGCAAGTTGTGTAATAAAAAATACTCGCGCAAAGGAAGGACCACTAGTGCTATGCGAAATCACCTAGAAGCTAAACATAAAAATGAATATGACGAAATAAAAAGACGAGAAAATGAAAAGCTAGGTGTTGCTAAAATCAATTCTTTGCCGCCCTCTTCGCGACAATTTACCAAAATCGACCTAAAGCAAATATCTTTAAGTGACTAACAGAAACAAACGAGAAAGTTTTTAATTAAATTAAATACTGATATGAAAAAATTAACTCGTCAACCAGGAATCGAACCTCGAGCCTCTGGATATCTAGTCGACCATACTCGAGCCTCTGGTGTAGCGGAAGCATACTGGACTAGATATCCAGAGGCCCGAGGTTCGATTCCTGGTTGACGAGTTAATTTTTTCATATTAGTATTTAATTAAATTAAAAATTCATTGACAATGAAATTTGTCGGAGTATACGCTAAAGTTTTCTACAGTTTGTCATACGTAACCGAAAGGAATTTGGACAAACATCGTTATGTTGACGCGAAAGTATACACAAATAAACAAATATTAAATAAATAAATAACTTCAACAGAAGTAATACTGTCTAAATAAATAAAAAATAAGAATAATATGAAAAAGTTGGCTATTACGTCACAGTCGTCTTTGGTGTAGCGGAAGCACACTGGACTAGATATCCAGAGGCCCGAGGTTCGATTCCTGGTTGATGAGTTAATTTTTTCATATCAGTATTTAATTAAATTAAAAATTCAATGACAATGAAATTTGTCGGAGTATACGCTAAAGTCTTCTACAGTTTGTCATACGTAACCGAAAGGAATTTGGACAATCGTTATGTTGACGCGAAAGTATACACAAATAAACAAATATTAAATAAACGAGAAAGTATTTCTAATTTAGTTGCCTACCTCAAAATTGTTCCATAATCGTTTTATTATTCAAATATAAATAAATAAAAAATATATAAATCTTTTCAGTTATAATTATCAGTATTATAATTCCATATCCATCCATATATATTTTCCTTTTTATTTGTAAAATACATTCGCATCGTTTCTTACGAATGCGAATGTAAAAAAATATGCGAATATTCGCATTCGCGAATATTCGTTACATCACTAGTAGCTACTAGTATAACGGTTGTAACATGGCATAAGTAATAGAATACGAAAGTGAATTAGGTAAATTAAAAATGTTATTTTCTCAAGTTCATTCTACGTATAGTATAGCTCACACATACACATACACACAGTCTGCTGCTAGAGCTAGAGAGCTTCGTCTTCTTCATCTTCGCTGGTGATGATGCTTCTGATTGTAGTATATATAGTTCAGAATGTAACACAACAATGTTTATGTTATTGATTGCGCTTCATAAGAGAAGAGTAAGCATACAGCCGTTTTGTTTGTTGAATCGTCGTCGAAGAACAAAATAGTACAACTCTTGTACTAAAAAAAAACTAATTTTGGTGTGAACTTGCCATACAACCTCTATATAAAGCGAGCTCAACCAGCAAGTGGCCGAGCGTTCTAAGGTGTTATGTCTGCGCAGTATGCATACTTGGAAACTGGGAGGTTATGGGTTCGAATCCCGACATCGATAGTTTGTCAATTATTAGGAAAAAAAAAGGGGCGGTTAATTGACTAAACTGTCGGCGTATGGACAAGAACGAAGTAACAGTGGTCCCATGTGCCCTCCTTGATAACAACCTGTCACCCGAAAGCGAGACGCCTCCGGGTGAGAGGTGCTATTTTAAGCAGATGAAGCTATAAGATTCTGTCGAGGCCAGACGCCACACAGAAGGTCCACAACTCTTCCAGCGGGATCGCTCCCAGGATTGATGGATCCAAAGTTTCGGACCCAAACACTCTATATCTACACCCTGCAGGGTTGCGTAGGTACATATAACATGTATGGAGGTCTCATCGTCCTCCATACAGGCCCTACAAGTGGGATCAACAGAGATCCCCAAGTTATAAAGGTGGTAGTTCAATCGACAGTGTCCTGTCAAGAGCCCCAGCACCCTTTTCAGCTGCGCTTATGCACAACTTGACCTGTCGCAAGTCCCAGTAATCGATATGAGCCTGTCGCAGCCACCCCTTGATTCAGTAAATTACGGAGCATCTTGCTATGGGAATGATAGGTTCAGGTGAAAGGGGGGCTTGAGATGACCCCTTGCGTGCCAAAGAGCCCGCTACTTCGTCCCCCTTAACGTCAGAGTGACCCGGTATCCAGATCAGTCTGACTGTGTTACTCAGTGCCAGGTGGTTCAGCTCCTCGAAGCCTTCATAGACTATCCTCGATTGGAATCTTGATAAAAGATGAATCGAAGCCATCTTTTAATCACATGACAAACTACAGCTGAGACTAGAACCATTTTAAATCTCTCCCGAAGTGTTGTGCATTTTTGCCACATTTGTCGCTAGTATCGACGACTGTGGAACATAGCCAGTACGTAACCTCTACTACAATTTGGTATATAATATATATATAGAGGTAATAAAAACAAAATTCGTAAAAACGAACAAAAAAAAAAGGAACATAAACAAACAAAGATAGCAGCTACAACAAAAGTACAATGCGAAAGTGGAATAGAAATACATTAATGAACACTTAAAGAACAATTATATACTCATTAAGACAACTTGGTTGTGTTCGGTGACAAACGTAGGCGGCAGGACATTGTGTGTGTGTTGGCTGTGGCGGTGGGTGCCGCTACGAGATGCCACTTACTATACACATTGCTTGGCAAACATTGTGTCACACACAAACTTAAACTCAGATACCTCATACACACATCACACTGCTGCTTCTCAGTACCCCCATCGTTATTCTCACTCGTTCAGGAGGGGTGTCGAGTAGATGTGGACTCATACCCAGTTATAGAGAGTTGGAACTATACGCGTGCTATTTGCCACCCTCAATACGTACATAGTACCATCATTAGAATCAACCCTACATACACAAATATATTTTACCTCATTCCTATGTTTCTGAGGATTCTCTCTCTATATATATATATCGTGTAGTACTTACTCTTTTACTATTATCTCTTGTGTTGTCGTAACTACCACCAACACTCACACCGATCTCGATTCTTCCATCCCCTCTCTAACCCCGCCTCACTCATTTACCGAGAATCAAATTGGTTAAATTAAATTTGTTTCAACAGAAAATATGTAAAACTGTGTAAAAAGAAATATTATATTTTCTGTATGTCGACGTAGTCGTGTAGTATTTCTCTCATAGACATCAAAAATAATTAGTATTTAGATGGAGAGGGTTTGTCTTATTATGTTTGTCATTGATTGTCTTATTATGATTGTCATTTGGATTGAATTGAGACAGGCGGACAAAGATTCACATTACGATGGAAATTCAAAAGTATCAGGGGGATGAAAATGCCTCCATCGCATGTGGAGTACACGTTTCTGAGGCGTATTTAGATGGAGTGAGGGTTTCTTAATTTGTCATTGATGCCATTGCGGAGGTAAATTCAATTGGTTTTTGATTGAATTTAGACAGGCGGGCGAAGATTCACGTTTTGGAAATTGTTAAAATTATTACTGGTGAGTTTACCACAAGAACCTAGTGCGTACACAGCTTACGCCCTAAAACGTATTACAATATCATAATTGAATTTCTATCAAGTCTCTATTTCTGTTTAATATGGTATCATTTTAAAATAATTGTGGGAAAAACAAAAATGGCTTTTGCAATGATTCGCCTAGCAAAAATAATGAAGAACTTTAACATAAAAGAAATTTTAGGCTTTATTAAGGATGTTCCAACATGAAACCATGATTTTGCTCATTTATTATTCACAGGCTAGAAATAACGTTTTCTAATAAATCCCCAAGTTTCAGAATTTTTGACCGTTTAGAACGCAAGATAATTAATAGCAAAGTTATCATTCTCTCTCATTAGAAGCATGTAAAACTTCATGCCCGCCAAACTATTATCTGTTGTATTAAAAAAATATTCGACAGAATTTAAATGAAAACTAAGATAGTAAAGATAAATATTTATTAAATAAATTTTTAAAAAAAAATCGCATTTTACCGTTTTGTTTTTGAACTATAAAAGTTTAGAATTATTTTTTATTTCAAAATGACAGTAATTTGTATATATGAATAGTGAATATATCTATGTGTTGTGTATGTGCGTATATGCATTTGTTCTATCATAAAAGCAAACCGGTTTTTTGTCCTGATTATATAAGAAAATGCTGGAACTACCTTAAGTATTCGTATTTTGTTTGTAGTTACTGAATCATGAAATAAAGTTTAATATATGTCACTCAGATCGCAAAAGCAAGACGATTTGACCGCCCATGAAAACGATACAAAAAGTTTTTTATTTATCTCAAAAACTGTCCTTTGAACATTATTCACGTTGTTTTTATGGAATAATAAAATAAAATAAATTTCATCAAGATCTTATTAACGTAAATAATTAATAATAAAATATGCATGAATAAATAAATTTTATAAGTTAATGATTTTGTCATTTATTAACCGAAGCTCGAAGCTTCTTTCTTCCTTCCTCACTCGTACCTCTAAACACAACTAACTTGTCCAGGATGTACTCGTGTCTCAAAAACAAAATGATTGTATAACGAGTTGGTAGTATTCGTAGTCGACTAATACTATATTATAGATAGAGTTAAAGTAAGTATGTCGCTTTACTTGTTCGTTTAATACCAAGGTCCACAAAAGTAGCGTTCGTTTTCTCAAAATTAGATACTTGATTTGGGCCTTATTAATTCTCGGTTTGTGGGAAACTGTTTCGCATAAAAGTTCTTAGTATATTTATAAGGAACAACTTTTATTTAAAGTATGTATTTTTTTTTGGAAAACCGAATGAATAAGACACCGAAATCAATTATATAATTTTGTAAAAAAGAACGTTACTTTTGTGACCATGTGTACAAACGTATAAAATGCGCATTCTGTATTAAATTGAAGATGAATTTAAAACTCAACAGTATGAAATAAATGTTGAATTATTTATAGTTTCTAATATTAAAAACCTCTTTTTCTTCTTTCAAATATTACCCAAACACAACCAACCCATTCGAGATGTTATTTTTCTTTTACAAGATAGAACAAAGGTTTGTTTTAATTTCTACTGTAGTGTAGAAATCTTTACTTACTATTTAAGTGCTTTTATGGTCCTAGAAAATCAATTAGCGAAAGTTAATCTAATTTTAATTTTTTAGCGAATTTCCTCCAAAGGAAATCAGCTATTGTCATTGTACCAATGTTGGAATTTTGTAAAAATTTCTTCAAATGTGTAATGATCGAATTTTTTATATGTATATATATATATAAACATATGTATATGTACATATAAGTTTATGTGTATGTGGACTCTCTAGTGGTCACAGTTTTATTCCGATTGAAATGAAATTTGGTATTTGAGGCGCTTTTGGTATTTAAAAGGTCAAGTTCGTGGGTAAAATGAGTAAAATCGGACGAGGGGAAAGGGGGCTTTAGAGGGAGGGGGAAACACAAAATTTGACATATCTCCCTTAATATTTGAAAAATAGAAAAATTTATCAGGAGTTAAGTTGTAGGTACTTAGTTTTATTGAAATTTTGTTTCTTATCATTTTTCTGTTACACTAATATTTACAGAAATATTTACAATTAAAGATTGAAAGTTAAAATTCTAAATATCTCTGTTCTACAACTTTACTCATTACATTTTTCGATTGTTCCAATATTAAGAGAGATATTTTATATTTTGTGCTTTCTTCTACCTTTATGTCCCCCTTTCCCCTTCACGTATGCCAATTATTAATAAAATTGGCCTCGAAAATACTAAAATGATATCAGATACGACATTTCATTTTAACCAGACTTAAATTGTGATTAGAGGGTGATTTATGTATTCTAAGGAAATTCGCTAAGGTGACGCAGCTACTGCGTTACGCCTTTTTTTAATGTGAAAACAACTATAGCGAGGCTATTCAAGTATGATTTTATATGGGGAGTGAGACTTGTATAGTCTCACTTGTTTAGCGAGACTATAGAAGTGAATGTCAGTCATTGTTCAATCATTTTTAAGTTACATGCATATACCCTATTAATACCATCACGAACAAAAACATACAAAACAGACCTAAAATGTATTATGCAAGTTTGTTCAGATATTTTCTTCTCGTTATATAGTACTTCTAAATGGTTTTCTTTTCTTCATACATATCTTATACATACAGAGTTATATATTCCTATGCTACGGGGGTACACTATGGTGGTGGTGCTCTCTATACACGGCTCGATCTCTTCTGTAATCTCCCTATACCGTGTGTGTTGGAAAGCATTGCTAATAGAGAATCAATGTTAAATATTATTTACTATAATAACTATACACAATATTCTTAATAAAGAAATAAAAATAGTGGGGGTACTCTTTAGTGTGTCTGTTGTGTATGCTTGCTGGACTGTTTTGTACTGCATTTCATACTGTTTAACATGTAATGAGAGTGTGTTAAATATGTTCATTGTTGTCTTCTTAAGCTTAGCATTACTTCTAACAATTGAAAATTCTTTTTTGAATCTCCCTTATTATTTGTATGTGGAATGTTTGAAAATAAATGATAGTATTCTATTAACGGTATAACATAAAACAACAATTCATACTAATTAAAAGAAAAATCAAACCCCAAAAAGAAAAAAGAAATAGAATTCCGACAAATAAAAAAAGTTAAATCAACGGTTCGAATATTCTTCCATTATTTGCTAAACAATATCCGAGTCGATTGTAAAAATCTACCCGGGTATTTTCTAGCACTTGAGGAGAAATATTCGCACAAATGTCAACAATTCTTTGCGTTAATTGTTGGAAATTTTCAGGCCTATTCCGCGAATAGATCTGTGTTTTGAGAAAACCCCACAAAAAAAAAGTCGTTAGGAGATAGATCTGGCTGGCCACTTGAAGGTTCCAAAGCCACTCATAAGCCGTTCCTGGAGTGTTTGTTCCAGGAACAGCTTTACTATCATGGCATGGCAACCATCTTTTTGGAACCATACAGATTCCAGGTCTAAATTAGGAAGAGCTCTAATAGTTGGCAAAATATTATTTCGTAACATACTCGAATATTTTTGAGAATCTAAAGATCCGTCAATGAAGAATGGTCCTATAATATTGTCACCCAATATTCCAGTCCAGACATTCAGTTTCAATATGTATGCGTATGTATAGTTTTATAGTAAATATTTTATTTATTTAACATTGATTCTCTATTAGAAATACTTTTGAAAACGGTCTGTATATATGTATTGTGTATTAGATCAAGTGGAAATGATAATGTTAATAAGATATGATATCAGTATTTATATTATTAACGGAAAAATATAATAATGTCTTGTTGCTGTTCTTTGTTGTTGTTTATGATTGTTTATGCTTGTTTATCATCATCAATAGATAACACAAGTTAACTGTAGTATAAAACAGATAAATTTTATCGATTTTTTAAGTTATTATTTATTTTCGTTTACTTTTAATTACTATCATCATTTAGTATTTACATATAGAAAAGGTTTTTGTTCTTCCTTTTTACAATTACGAAAAGCTAATTATTATTATTTATATATAATTGCAAATTATTGTTTATGTAATGTATATATTTATAAAGTAAGGTCAGTCGTCTGTCTATGTATTCTACAAATAGAATTCATTCAAATGAAAGAAAAAAAGGTGCATTGTAATTGGAAAATACAGTCCCGAGCAATAATAGCGAAGAAATAGTTCATTCAATCATGAATAAAATAATTTTAACGTCTAATATCAATAGAATATTTATTTAAATATAAAACAAGTCATGTAACAACTAACTGAGTTAATTGTTTGAATACCCAGTATATACTCAGTTTATGGACAAATTTTTCAAACAAAAGTTGTTTATTTAAAAAAGAAGATTTTTTGTTATTTAATTTTTGCGATATCTCTTACGGTTTTAAAGATAGGCAGTTTTGCTCATTTTGTCCAAACATGGTCCGATTTTACCCATTACAGAACTTGATCTTACGTTTTTGTTCTAGAACACATGAAAAAATGTCAGCTCGTTATCTCTTTTCGTCCTTGAGTTATCACGTCCACAGACAGACAGACATGCGGATATGGACTAATTAGATAATTTTATGAACACCTATAATCGATTTTAATTTCCGATGCGCCAAATTGTTTGTCTTGTTAATACCTAAAAATGGTCCCTTAACTTTTTTTCTGTCAAATTCACAGTTTCGTCGCTATCGGTCAAAAAAACTCTTTTTTTCCGTTTCGGCAACTTTGAACGCGTGGCAAAAAAAATGGGTGGTGAATCGGTGGTTGCGTAATAGTAGGTCTTCATCTGGGCTATTAGCCCTACAAATTCGCACAAATTACGGAGAAATGTCATGCAAATCTACCTATTTCCTGGCCTAGTAATCGAATTCTAAGAAGAGGTGGAAGAGATTGATTCGATATACATTGTATTTACACTAAAATGGAATATGCATGAAAATTTTTTTTCACTTGAATTGAAGCATGTTTACTTGACAAATATCAAGGTAAAATTACTTTTTAAATAACTTTAAAAATAAGCGAGATATGAATGATTGAAATTCCCGATTAGACAAATAAGGTGATAGCACTCTTGATATGTTATGTGACGTCATATTACACTTTCACCATTTAAAATACACGTAAAACTCCGTTTTTAGTATTTTAGCAAGAAAGAGACAGATAATATTCTTTAAAAGCTTATAGCTTCCTTGATATTTGTCGGATTTTAATTTCGTTTTTAAATATTATTACAGTATTAACAGTATTTTCATATTCTGAAAATAAGTGTGAAAAAAAATCTTCATGCATATTCCCTATTGATTTCAAACCAATCAAATATTTTATAAATTTTTATCTATTCCCAAATTATCAAATTTTATGAAATAACTGTTTGTTGAGAACTAATTAGGTGGAACCTAAATTGAATTCACCCGTAGGATATATTGAATTTTAAATATATTTAAATATTCGATCGTCCCAGACTCCAGACTTTATAAAATATAATTTTTATTAATGTACGCAATAAACACATTTTTATTATTCAAAAATATATATATATAGGTAGTCCATACCTCCAATAAATACAACATATATTTATTGAGAAGGAAACACAGGAACGAATCATCATACCATTATTATTAACAAATGAAAACAGATGTGAAAATTCACATAATAGTGTTGTCACGAGTAATTATCATATTCTCAATATCCACCCACCTACCTACCTACTTAATTTAACGTTATAGTTTTTATATTAAATTCGATTCAACTGTGAATCCCTAATTAAAAATAAATTCACATTTGATATTTTTGACCGTAGGTATATAATAGATAAGTGATCAAACAATGGACGAATAATCAATTTTTATTAAATTACAATTAAGTTAGTGAGTAGGGGTTTGATCCCTTGTATTCTATTTTTATATTTATCGTGTTGTCTAGCTACATGCTAGCGTTATCATTGTTTACAAATGTTCACATTCTTTGATATCAAATGCTTGATATGAAAAATCCTACACATCTAGGATGGGAATCGAACCTACGACCTCCGGAATTCTAGTCCTTCGAGCTATCAGATGTTTTGGTTTATTTATTCATTATTAGTATGGTTGCCTTTAGGTTATATTATACCAACGGAAGTGACTAGCGATGTGACTATTTAAGTAATAACATTCTTTGGCATCAAATACTTGATTAGAAAAATCCTACACATCTAAGATGGGAATCGAACCGATGACCTCTGACGTTCTAGACCTACTAGAATACGTAAGCTAGGGTAGAGCGCCTTCCAAATATAAGAGAAAATCACGAATCTAGTGTGTCTCTCCTACTCTTAACTCTTCTCCTACACCGCAGGATTTTTAGCACCTAGGCATAGCAAAGATGCTAAAAATTAATTATAGCAAAAATAAAACTACTCTAAATGGTACTTTTAGATAGTAGGAATTAATTTTCTTTGAGAATAATTGCAAAATAAAATTCTAAAAATTAAAATAAATGTCAAGATTAGTTGACAGAGCCACTATTACGCTATTAGCCCAAATAAGATTTCGTGGTCAACATCGATTAGCTAAGCACAATCGACGAAGCTGATTGGGCATCACACTTATAGTCCAAGAGTCGGTACATCATTGGGTATGTTCCAAAATTTGCTGTCAGCGCTGTGAGTGTTAACGCCATGAATCACGCTGCGAACAGCGTTCCAAAATTGCAAACGCACTGTTACTGCTACTGCAGCCGTGAAAATTGGAACGCGGTTCACAGCACTTACAGCACGCCACCATGTCCATTGCTTTCACTGCTTCATCTTTTCAGCGGCAGCAGTCACAGCACAAAATTCATGACTTCATTTTTTTTCACAGTACTGCTGCAGCGTGCTGTCATGAATTCGGGAACGCGCGGTGAAGCACTGCCAGCGCTCGCAGGAAAATTTTGGAACATACCCATTGTTATATCATTAAAATGATTTGACAGTAAACTATGTTGTATATTTATGTGTATATGTATATTATTTTAGTGTGCGTGGTCACCGGTCTTCAAAATATGGTGGCAAAAAACAAACCTAACAAAACAGTTTTAATTTTATTAAATAATTAATTCAAACGTTCGTTAACACCATTTTTTTAATGCAAATATTTAAACTGCATATTTCAAGGAATATTTACAAAACATTTATTATGGTGTCTACTTTAATAATATAGTTATTATAATTTTAAGTACAAAAAAATTCTGTTCTCCATAAGACGCTGTGTTCAAAGTTTGATTTTTAATCGATAATTACTCTTCGAAATGATCGTCAACAGGTGTTAAATTTTTTAGGGAGGATAACTACATAATAGGGGATATGCATGAACATTTTTTTTCACATTTATTTTCAGAATATGAAAATACTGTTAATATTGTAATAATATTTAAAAACGAAATTAAAATCCGACAAATATCAAGCAAGCTATAAGCTTTTAAAGATTATTATCTGTCTCTTTCTTGCAAAAATACTAAAAACGGAGTTTTACGTGTATTTTAAATGGTGAAAGTGTAATATGACGTCACATAACATATCAAGAGGGCTATCACCCTCTTTGTCTAGTCGGGAATTTCAATCATTCATATCTCGCTTATTTTTAAAGTTATTTAAAAAGTAATTTTACCTTGATATTTGTCAAGTAAACATGCTTCAATTCAAGTGAAAAAAAATGTTCATGCATATTCCTTATTGAGCTATTCAATTCACTAAAAAAAAAAATTTGTTATCCACTATTCAACCTCATCTTGCATGAACGTCCTTAAGACCATCTGAGACATTCTTTGCATTGTAAATATGATGATGATCTCAAATACTATATCAAATATTCCAAAACCAATGTGTTATACACATATTATCTTAATTAGGGTATTTAAATAATTGACTAAAAGTCACACTAGCTAGCTAGTTCTAGCTAGAATAGATAGTGTTTAATTTTAATCTTATTAGAATTATGGTGAAAGTCTTCTAGAAGATGATGATGGTGGTAAGAAGAACTTATCAACATATTTTGTTTTAATAGTTAATTTATTGAGGAAGTATTATGTGGTACAGATCTGAATAATATGTAAGGGGGTTTACAAACTACTAACTCTATAGTGTTGTTATAGTATTTGTTGCCATAACATGACTTCAGAATATCACCAACATTTGGTGTCATCAGGCTTGATGCCATTCCATATCTTTGTCTTAGTAAATGTTGGAAAACTTCTTCCATAATATGAGATACTGTATGAACCATCTAATACATGTTTACTGTTTTAATGTGTGTATTTATTGTTTTATACAGTGTGTCTAGGATTGGTCTAAAATCCGGCATTAGAAAAATCATCCCTCATCTGTTAATTGAATGAAATAATATTTAAAAATGCAGATAACAATATTATAAATGTATGAGTGCAATGTCTGCCACCATAGTCCTGCTGGCTATTAAGATTAATTAATTAATATGATAAAGTGTCTTTGTTTGTTGCTCGAACAAATATAATTGTCTCTCTCTCTCTGCGTAGAACACATTTTTTGAAAATTTTATTCTGGTGATATTATAAAATATATTTTATATAATAAATATATAATTAAATTATTTGAAGCCTATATAAAAAAATTATTAAGTAATAAAATTTTCAAAAAATGTGTTTGAGATTTTAATGATTCTAATATTTTTAACAATTAATAGTAAAATAATCACCATGGTAAGTTGATTTGATTGATATTCTCTAAGACAACTTGTTTAGTCTACGTAAGCAACTTTAACATGTCTAATTTTTATAAAATATAATCGATTATGAACTTTTAAGTTAAAAAACCAAGCACACACTATATTTTAAAGCTTCATAACTACTGCTAAAAGCATGATTGTATGCAGTGCATATATATATATATATATATATATATATATATATATATATATATATATATATATATATATATATATATATATATACATTCTTATTTTAAATATATCATATATACGATATGATTATTGTACACTTGGCCACAAAAGTTGATGTCATTTAAAAAAAATTTTATAATTGATTTGTGCATTATTCATCAGGTTTTCGAAAAAAATTTCGAATAAAAGTTGTTACTATATTCTAATGAACAACTGTTATCCGAAGCATTTTTTGGTAAACCGAAACAATAAGGCACAAATAAATTATAAAATTTAAAAAAATGACATCAACTTTTGTGGTCTATTGTACATTTACTTGACTATGCTATAATATGCTTGCTACTTACTGCTGCTCAACGCTCTGCGGCATTCAGCATATACAATATCGTACCATATACTCAGTCTTAAGTATACTAACTCGATGTCGATTTGATGTGGTTTATATACATATACAGTGAAACCTTAGTATAACGAACCACAATATAACGATTTCCTCGATTTAACAAATGCTTAGAAATCTCTTAGAACTAACCGTAAGAGTTAATGTAAAATATACCTTTACATTACGAATAAATTTTGTAAAAACTTCTTTATAACAATTATTCAATCATTGCAAAACATAAATAGAAAGTATAATTAACCTCTGCATAAAGTATTCTAGTAATCCCTTTAACAATGTTGATTGTTTAATAAATTTTGATTATTTTGTGCCAATTTTTCATATTGTGTTTTTAAATAAATATTAAAGTGCATTCATTACAAAGTGTTTTACTTTCTTTAAATTTGCTTACCTTGCTTAAACGAAACTGAGACCAACTTAACATCTATATAACCAACCTGATTATAACAAATTACCTGGTAAAACGAATATTTTCTAATCTCCTTGAGATTTTTTATATCAAGGTTTCACTATATATATACATATATATACGTCGTACTTAATACCGAAGCCGAATACTATAACTACAGTGCATTCGAATGGATCAAATATAATATTTTGTGATAATATAGAGTGATTACTGGAAAATTGGAAGACATTTTATACAATAGAAATACCACAAAATAGTTGATTTATGAAAACCCACAGTCTAAAATTATCTATATATGAAACATCGAGGATGTCTCATCGTATCACGTGGGCATATCATGACCACTTTGGGCCACCTAAATCGCTCTAAGTGGGGAGGGGGGGGGGGTTAATACGCGGCACTAATAACACATTTTTACTATTTGAGGTCTAAATAACTTTCGATCAAAATTTCAAGTCGCTATCAAGAAGTTTTACATGCTTCTAATGAGAGAGAGTGAGAAAGAATGATAACTGTGAAAAAAATGAACAAAATCTGTCGAAAAGTGGTCTCATGCTGGAACATCCTTAACACTACTGTACAAGAAGTATAGCCGCTCGCCTCGACAACCTCCTATCGGTGTTTGTTCCTTAGAACTATGACATCTGGTTGAAATAATCAGAAACAGAGTAGTGAGGCTCAACTGTGATAGTTACATATGCGTTGCTATGTTTGGAAAATAAATTCATGTAATGATAATGTTTCACCATATATCATGTCATGAATATACATTTTTTTGGGAAAAAGACATAATACACAACCTTTAGAACATAGAAGAGTCACGTTTTTGATGAAAATTTGACAATTTGATGATCAGTTTCCGAGATATCGTATAATAGGGCATAATGTCGTATAAAAAGTTCATATGCTGGAAAATGTCTATCAAAACAAATGTCTGTTTAAAAAAAAAGTTATCTTTTGAAAATAACCGATTCAATAGGGAATATGCATGAAAATTTGTTTTCACATTTATTTTCAGAATATGAAAATACTGTTAATACTGTAATAATATTTAAAAACGAAATTAAAATGCGACAAATATCAAGGCAGCTATAAGCTTTTAAAGATTATTATCTGTCTCTTTCTTGCAAAAATACTAAAAACGGAGTTTTGCGTGTATTTTAAATGGTGAAAGTGTAATATGACGTCACATAACATATCAAGAGGGCTATCACCCTCTTTGTCTAATCGGGAATTTTAATCATTCATATCTCGCTTATTTTTAAAGTTATTTAAAAAGTAATTTTACCTTGATATTTGTCAAGTAAACATGCTTCAATTCAAGTGATAAAAAATTTTCATGCATATTCCCTATTACAAAGTAGACACCCCGTATAAATATTATTAAGTATAATTTAGCGTCGTATCTATATCTATCGTAGTATGATGGTGGTATGCATTGCAATGTATTCAATCTCTTTAAGCTCATTTAAATGATATAAGATGTTTTTAAACGGAATTTATTATGAATTATCAATACTTACTTATTTTCCCGAACTCTACTGTGTTTTTCTTTTCTCATCTATAAGTATTATTATTATTGTTGGAAAAACTATTTTATTTATTTAATACATTCATGTGTGTGTGTGTGTAAAAAGAAAATTCAAATATTTTCTTTGAAATAACTTTCTGACTGTTTTATCGTAATAATAATAATAATAAAAATAAATTGTACCATATGAGAAGACGGCAAAAAAAAAAAACATATCATCGTAAATTTTCTTCTCGGCTTTTATATGACGACGATGACGAAAATGTGAAATGTGTTTTTCTTTTGAAATAAGTGTCGGGTTTTTCGTCTTAGATTCATCATTATATGGTTGTAATTTTGTGGAAATATAAAGAAATATATAATTTATTTGATGCCAAAAAAATGGAATCATTTTTTTTATGAATTTTTTGTGAAGCTGATTTTATTTTCGTGAACATATTTTTTTCGTGAAAAAAATGTTTTTTTATGAAATTTAATAACATCAAATCAAGTCAATTTTGTATTGAGACAAATGTTTAGATGTTACCTATGAGGCGCCGAACCATAAAATAAAAAGAACGAATAAAAGTTTTTATTCGATAATCAGTGTCAATATTTACTATTGTGTCTATTCTTCGAATTTTCTCCTCTGATGAATTTAAGAATAATAAAATCAAATAGGGACTAATCAAATCAAGAAAGGATTTTTTTGTGTACATGTTTGTTTTGAGTTTCTAATGATTGCAGGTTTAAAAAATCAAGGCCGCGAGTCAAAATATTAAAGATCAAAAGACACAAATATCGGTTTTTTTCAAATGTCATTATGATCATCAGGGTCATTTTTAGAAACCTTATTGAAAATATGTGCAAATTTGATGTTAGGCGTTGTTTAGTCTCGTCACGAAATTTTCAACACAAAGCTTTTATAATCAACTAATTAATCAGTTTTTGTTTTTAAGAGTTACTTTTTACTAAAAACTATCTTAAAATATCAATTTAATTTCAAAAATTGATCAACACTTCCACCAAATGTCTATTTCGGGGAAGATATTTTCGAATTCCGTGATGAGTTCATCTAGATGGTATCATATTATTGTATTTTCATCAAAACTGGATAAATTTGCATAACTTCAAATCTCTAGCTTTAGTATAAGTAGAAATTTTCATTGCAGAAAACGAGAAACGACACGAGAAACACGAGAAATAAAATAAAATCTTGCAAAATAGTCAAAATGTGCCAAATTTAACCGGATGATTTTTCAAAATTTTATAATTTGTACCTTATTTGTTCGGTTTTCAAAACAATGCTTCGGGTAAACTGTTATTCGAAACATTTTCCCAAAAACTAAATGAATAAGGAAAAAATCTACTATAAAATTTAAAAAAATAGATCTGAACTTGTGACCCACAGTACACATGGCCAAATGTAGAGTTCATTTTTAAAAATTTATGCCGAATCCCCATTGTATTTTCTAAAAAAAATTTAGAATAAAAATTGTTAAGAATTTTATGATGAACAACTTTTATTCGAAACATTTTTTCAAAAAGTAAATAGATTCGACACAAATCTATTGGAAAACTTAAAAAAAAAGAAGCTACTACCTAAGGTTGTTATGAAGAAAATTCAATTTAATGACAGGTTCTTCAAAATTTTACAGCTTATTATTTCAATAATAAAGAATATCCTGTCAAAATTTGAAGTTGATCCTGTTCTGTACAAAATTCTATATCTCGACAACTAGATATGCCAGTGTTATGAAAAACTGTCATAATATGTATCAAAGTCTTATAAATACCTGGACCAAATTAATCTTGTTTTTTGTTTCTGAGATAATTAAATTTGTAGATCGAAAAATGTTCTAAATCTAGATTTATTTATTTTTATCTAGTTTTATTTTTAGTAATATTTATTTTTATCTAGTTTTATTACCATGCAACTTTTTTGAAATACATAAAAACATATTTTTAATTATTAAAACTCTTCGAAAAAATGAAATTTAGGATTTATGTTTTAAACAATATGTTTTTTTTTACAAATATACATGTTTTTTACAAAAATTAAATTATTTGACACGATTTAATTGCAAAATTTTTAATTATTTAGAGTTGGCAATGGATGATATATCAACGCATTTAGTATAGGACCAACTCACCACCCCTACTTTCCCTCACCAGTTTCACAACAACCTTAAGTGGTTGATAGTATCTTTCATTTTATACCAATATTGGAAATGGAATATTTCCGGCCATTTATTATTAATAATCAAGACTAACCAAAATTTGCAATTTACAACCAAATTAAAAAGAAAAACATATTCCCAAAAGTGTATATAAATCCCACCTTGTTGATTTGAGACGTTACACGTTACGTAGCAAAACAGTAGCGCATCATATGAAATATTTATGGGCCCTTTAATATATATACATATGTATATGTATATATGTGTATTGTATATACATATATATATATATATTATAATATGATGTTTCGTATGATGTTTGTTGACTTAAAAAGAAACAAAAAAATAAAGAAAGAAAGAGGAACAGAAAACAGAAGATCTGTGTGTTGTGGAATACTAATGTTTATTTGCAGATATTCAAAATCTGTCGCCTCGAACATATACAACGAGTACACATATAGTTTTCTTATACTTAATATGTACAGATATTTGTGTATTGTTTTTATGTAATACCGTACCGTAGAATATACGGAGGTCAATCTCTTATTGGTATATTTCAGAAGGTCTGAATTTAATGAAAATAAGATGGCCTAAAGGTAATAGAAAATAACTTTTCTCCCAGTATGCTAAGTAAACCAGTCCAAGTGGCCAAGCGGTCTAATGCGTTATGCGTGCGCAGTGGAAACTGGGAAGTTATGGGTACGAATGCCGACATCGGCAGATTGTCAATTATTAAGAAAAAAAACGAGCGGTTAATTGACTAAACTGTCGGCGTATGGACAAGAACGAAGTAACCGGCTATGCTTGAGAAGATTTTCTGCAGTTTCCTTCACGAACTCCAGATTCCGTTTTAAAATAAGAAGCAGTAGTTTTCAAACTGTACTGCTTTTGTGCACTGAAAAATATATAAGTACTGCTTTTTTACTCTTTATTACATGTTATGATTATAGTTAACCCAAATAATAATATAAGAGGTAAGAAGTGAATGCTTGAAAGAAAAATTTAATTTCTTAATTTTAACAGTTAATATTCATTATAAGATCATAACATGGTTTGTACACTTTGTAAACTTTAAATGTAAACTTTGCATATTTACATATTTCTAACCTTACTTATTTTTATTCTGCATGACTGCGTTTTACTTTTGACAAACTAATACAAACAAATAATAAAAACAGTGGAAAAAAGCAGTAATTCATGTTGTACAGAGTTTAAAGGTAGACAGTTTGATTAATTGTGATCTAAAATCACACAAATCATGTAACATATAATTAGTCGTTCAATAATTATTAAGGAAAATAATATTATTAATTTCGTTTAGAAATATAAAAAATTTCCTCTGTTTTCACGCACGGTGCCAGTATAATCAAAGGCGATTGATGATATCAAATTAAATTTGTTTACATCCGAACCATAAATGTATATATAACAAAACGTTTCTCTCATCCACTTCATCGAATATGTTTTTCTTTCTTATCAGATAAATAAAACATTGATATTAGATTATCTCACTCTAATAAATATATATTTTATGCAAACTAATTGTGTAGTTTGTGTACAATTTGTGTGTGTGTGTCTCCTCTGTGCATTGCACATATTATTTAGAAAGATATGTTTTTATATAAAAACATCTTTCGTAATATGCCGATACTCTCATACCGAATGCCGCCATACGAATGATATTCAAGCATCATGCATGCATACAATGAATGCATAACAATGTTTGTATAGTCTTTATTTTATAATATGTACGATTAGTATGTAGTTAACATTAAACATATTATGCTGAATAAAAAATTTGAGTATGCACACATTATCATAGATTCATTAATTAGAAACTCAATAAAATATCTTCTTTTTTTATCTATGTCCCGTTATATTGTATAACCAGTCCAAGTGGGCGAACGGTCTAAGGCGTTTTGTCTGTGCAGTATGCCTACTTGGAAACTAGAAGGTTATGGGTTCGAACCCCGACATCGGCAGATTGTTAATAGGGAATATGCATGAAAATTTTTTTTCACATTTATTTTCAGAATATGAAAATACTGTTAATACTGAGTAATATTTAAAAACGAAATTAAAATCCGACAAATATCAAGGAAGCTATAAGCTTTTAAAGATTATTATCTGTCTCTTTCTTGCAAAAATACTAAAAACGGAGTTTTACGTGTATTTTAAATGGTGAAAGTTTAATATGACGTCACATAACATATGAAGAGGGCTATCTAATACAAAGAGGGTTGTCTAATCGGGAATTTCAATCATTCATATCTCGCTTATTTTTAAAGTTATTTAAAAAGTAATTTTACCTTGATATTTGTCAAGTAAA
Organism: Nineta flava; assembly: GCA_963920215.1. Lineage (NCBI taxonomy): Eukaryota > Metazoa > Arthropoda > Insecta > Neuroptera > Chrysopidae > Nineta > Nineta flava. Next base: position 83,516,296 of record OY986043.1, on the reverse strand, counting down.
CATGCTTCAATTCAAGTGAAAAAAAATTTTCATGCATATTCCCTATTATTAAGAAAAAAAAAAAGGGTGGTTAATTGACTAAACTGTCGGCGTATGGACAAGAACGAAGTAATCGGCTATGCTTGAGAAGGTTTTCTGCAGTTTCTTTCACGAACACCAGATGAATATCGGCATAGTTCCTATCATAGTCGGCTGCAGCTGCATATCCTACCAATTCCTAGTCTATATACAAAAATTCCTTCCACTCTACTCACATCCTTAGTTGGACATCAGCTTCTACAATCTATCTATCCATATTGTATAAATAATCAAAGTTGATCTTTAATATTCAAAAATTATGTCGTCCCCAAAACGACATTATTTAAAATTTCCCTTAAGGATGTACGAGCATTAAAGCTTCAAAAAGATTAAGGCTTGATTTTTTGTTTACGTGTAGTTGAAGTGCATTTAATTCAATTATAAAAGTTTTAGGGGGGGGGGGGGAGAATGATCGTTATTAGTTTGGTAAATAGCTACACTGTATTTGACTATACAGTTGAAATTAGGTACAGAAATGTTTTCTGATAAAAGAAGAATATTAGAATTATGAGACACGTTATCAATGATATCATTTTTAGGCCAAACTTTGTATATTAAATGTACATATTAATAAACCTGGCCTGGTCTTAATAAATTTCACTAAATCTGATTCTAATAATGGACTTAATGACAGTCTTTCAAACTCTAATTTTAACGGAAAAAGTGTCACTGGTTCTACCATGATAATATACAGCTTGTTTTTTAAAATACACCCAATCTGTAATACCGTATAGAGTATCTATCGCTGCCTACATGTAATGTATTATGATATGGTTTACTTTGTCACACTTAAACACAATCAGTATTATATCATAACATAAATAACTATTATATTATACTTATCATCCTCTAACTGCAATCATTTATATATATAGTTGCCTCTTACTCATACATGTATACATCGTCGTTATTGTCCGCCGTCCGTCGTGTGACTGTACCACCATATCACGGCATACTATACTTAGATAGTAATAGATGCACTACACAATGTTGCTATTGGGCCTATTTTAATTTACGTGGTGTATATCGAGAGCACGGTAGTGTGCAGGGCCGAGAGCTTAAGGGACATTTGACCTTCTCACTTACAGTGCTATTAATACAGGAAATATCAGAGGTGATTTGACCCCGAAATATCTTCTGAAAGAATAATATATAATGTGAAGATATGAAACTATTTCAATGTCATTGCATAACATATAAATTTAAGACACACTTTGTATGTAATACATTAAATATAAGTGCATTATTATTTTGTATTGTAAGTAATTTTTTTATTAAAATACGTAAAATATTTGAACGTACAATGTAAAAAAAAAATAATAATAAAGAGTTCTAAATATTATTAGAACTAATAATATTCATTTATAAACCTCCTATGAAATTTATAAAACTACTCGTAAATACTTCACATTTACTTAGAGATATATACGAATTACAATGTATTTAACATATATAAACCCTATTTTGACAAAATGGAAACCCGACTTCAATAATCAAATATTCTATAACAAAAAATGCACTAAAAAGTAAAAAAATTATTGCATATTCTTGTGCCAATTTTAGTTCACCTAAGCAAAAAATTTTAAATATATATGTACAATTATTGTTATTTTTGGAGTCGGTGTCAGTATAGAGAAATTCACATAACTTTTGGAGGAACTTTGGAGAAATTCCTTCCTTCATATGAACGACTCATGTAGCCGTTGAATCGATCCAACAAACATTTTCAAGAATATCAAACAGTGCAAGAATATCGACATGGCCAAATACGAACGTTCAACGCTCGTTGGTTTAAACAACGGTCACTCTCGATGTGATGAACCTTTAAACGTTGGAAGGTGTTCGTAACACCGTGTAGAACCGGCTTAATATATACAGAAATATTTGCAATTTACATATAAAACCCACACCATAGTAACTTGATTTGATAGTCATTATAATTCCTTTTTCCAAGAAAATTCACTTAGTGTACGTAGCTCCGACAAGACGAATTTTACTTTTTCCTAAACAAGCTGTATATTTTTGTTAGTTATTCATACAAATAAAAGTAATAAATTATATAATCATTTTTATACATCAACAAAAAATAATAATAGTATATTATATAGTTTAGCATAGCTCGAGCTCTAGCATATTAAACTATTATAGTCAGTTAGAAGGATCAAATAACTATCTATTCATCACATACACGAGTATGTACACTCCCGTTCGTCGGAATTAAACCAATAAGTCACATTCTAAGCATTTATATTGCATAATATACAGACCGTTTTTAAAAGCATTTCTAATAGAGAATCAATGTTAAATAAATAAATAAAATATTTACTATAAAACCATACATACACATACATACTGAAACTGAATGCCTGATCTGGAATATTGGGTGACCATATTATAGGACCATTCTTCATTGACGGATCGTTAGATTTTCAAAAATATTTGAGTTTGTTACAAAATAATACTTTGCCAACTGGTAGAGCTCTTCCTAATTTAGACCTGGAATCTGTATGGTTCCAACAAGATGGTTGCCCTGCACACAAAACCATGATAGTGAGGCTGTTCCTGGAATAAACTTTCCAGGAACGTCTTATGAGTGGTTTTATAACCTTCAAGTGGCCAGCCAGATTTCTACAATCGACTCGGATATTGCTTAGCAAATAATGGTCTTCCATATTCGAACCGTTGGTTTAACTTTTTTTTTTGTCGGAATTCTATTTTTTTTCCTTTTTGGGGTTTTATTTTTCTTTTAATTTGTGTGGATTGTTGTTTTATGTTATACCGTTAACAGAATACTATTATTTATTTTCAAACATTCCACATACAAATAATAAGGTACATTTAAAAAAGAATTTTCAATTATTAGAAGTAATGCTAAGCTTAAGAAGACAACAATGAACATATTTAATCCACTCGCATTACATGTGAATGCAGTACAAAACAGTCCAGCAAGCCTACACAACAGACTCACTAAAGAGTACCCCTACTATTTTTATTTCATTATTAAGCATATTGCGTATAGTTATTATAGTAAATAATATTTAACATTGATTCTCTATTAGCAATGCTTTCCAACACATACGGTATGTATAATATTTTACATACAAATAACACTTAGAATGTTTTAATTGGTTCAATTTTTATGAACGGAACTGTATATATACCTATTTCATATTTATGTATAATAATATATTGTACGCACAATGTTTTAACAAACTAGTATACACAACTATTATTATTATGATTATTTATGTTTATGTTTATTTATTTATTAAATTTAAATAAAATTGTTGTTTAAATCAATTATGTGATAAATATTAATTTATTTATTTATTATTATTATTATTAATTCATGTTTGATTATTATTATTATTATTGTTATTTGACAATATTTATTAATGTAATGATGATTACACAAAACAATTTATATATTCATTAAATATTTTTAATTAGTATTTGTAGCTTTTGTTTTTGGTGTGTCGAATGCAGGCCAGAGACAGACATACAACAATAAATTGAAAATTATATAATCAATATTAATTTATTTATACATGTGAAATCATCAAAATTTATAATTTCAATTCGGACATGATCATAATAGTTTATAGAAATAATTTTGAAATATTAAAATATGAACTACGAATGCATTTCCCATATCTTCCACCATTTAAGCAATCTTGGATACCTCTATCAAAATGAGAAAAATTCAATAATTAATATCTTCTAAACTAAATTGGTTGAACTGTTTGATTTTCTTGACGAAATAAACGTCCTGTTTTGATGATTTAACTATGGAAATTAAAAGGTAATGGAAAGATTATAAATGAATTTTCATTGAAAATAAAAAATTGCATTCTAACTAAAAACCTTGATTTTGTATTGAATGGGTCTCGACTTTCGTTACTTGACGAAAATCCATTATAATAGGGAATATGCATGAAAATTTTTTTCCACATTTATTTTCAGAATATGAAAATACTGTTAATACTGTAATAATATTTAAAAACGAAATTAAAATCCGACAAATATCAAGGAAGCTATAAGCTTTTAAAGATTATTATCTGTCTCTTTCTTGCAAAAATACTAAAAACGGAGTTTTACGTGTATTTTAAATGGTGAAAGTGTAATATGACGTCACATAACATATCAATAGGGCTATCACCCTCTTTGTCTAATCGGGAATTTCAATCATTCATATCTCGCTTATTTTTAAAGTTATTTAAAAAGTAATTTTACCTTGATATTAGTCAAGTAAACATGCTTCAATTCAAGTGAAAAAAAATTTTCATGCATATTCCCTATTATCAAATAAAAACCTTGAAATATAGTATTTCAATCAATATTTTTTTCATTCAAATCAATGCCTAATTTGTGAACCTTAAAAATGTTGAGAAAAAACGCATAAATTCGAAAAATTAACTTTTGTTTATAAGGTAAAATTGGGCTCAAATAGTAATTTGACGATCTGGTAAGCGGTATCTGGGATAAGTCTGAGAAACCAAGGCCCAATTAAATTGGAGACAAAAATATATAATGGTTGTTCTGAAGAAGAAAGAAGGTATCATCTATTCAATTCAATTATTTCAAGAAATAAAGAGTGCCATCAAAATTAAAAACATAAATTTAGTTGAGACATAATAGGGAATATGCATGAAAATTTTTTTTCACTTGAATTGAAGCATGTTTACTTGACAAATATCAAGGTAAAATTACTTTTTAAATAACTTTAAAAATAAGCGAGATATGAATGATTGAAATTCCCGATTAGACAAAGGGGGTGATAGCCCTCTTGATATGTTATGTGACGTCATATTACACTTTCACCATTTAAAATACACGTAAAACTCCGTTTTTAGTATTTTTGCAAGAAAGAGACAGATAATAATCTTTAAAAGCTTATAGCTTCCTTAATATTTGTCGGATTTTAATTTAGTTTTTAATTATTATTACAGTATTAACAGTATTTTCATATTCTGAAAATAAATGTGAACAAAAATTTTCATGCATATTCCCTATTCGTGCAAACTTCCCTGTCTGATATATACATCTCTCCCGAAGTGGTACATTTTGTACCACATTGTCGCTAGTCTCGGAGAAATGCGAATTAATGAAGGGCAATATCTGGGCATTGCGACCTGAAAGATGCAAGTGAAAGATCTGGAATGGATTTGGGGATTGTATGTTCCTCCTTCAGAACTTCTGATAGGTATCCAGACGTCTGATTCTCTTTGGTATCAAAGTGCAAGAACCCTGTGAGCAAATATTCCTCCGATTGCACGCAGAACCTGATATTTTTAATTATATTTTCCCGAGACCTTACCAGAGCATAAATTGCAACTTTTCCTTCTATTCCTGACTGTCCAGACCACTTAGAGGGGATATTTCTGAAGACATTTTTCCTATTTCGCTGAGAATAGTTAATGTGCCAATTTAAAAGAAACACCCGTTATATTCAACCGTGTGTTTACAATGTATAACAAAGTATAGACATTATTCTAAATAATTTTAGTACCCGTCTGACATTTATAACAAATTGTCATCCATTTGTCACATTTTACTTCGTCATAAAACGAACGAATCTTTGATATAAACATACAAATAATAATTTTAAAAGTTCAACTTGTTGGTGAAATATGTCAACTTATTTGTATTCATTTTTCATAGAAAACTAGCAGTTTTTTATCAATAAAAAATTTTATATTTCTTTTCCATTGATCTTTCATTTTATTTTAAGAAAAAAGGTTTATGAAAAATAAATGTGAAAATCTCCGCTTAAAATCCTATCAAGATCGTATCAGCCATTTTAACGTATTTCAACAACAAAGTAGTCATTATCAGTGATCAGTTTCAGCTCTTGCTTTGAGAATTGTGGCAAATTTTTGAAATTTTAAGAAATATTCGACTCTCGACAAATGTATATTTTTATACCCGGAATACATAATATATACAAGGGTATAATAAGTTTAATTCCTGACTTTGTAACGGTTGAAAGTATTGATCGCAGAAAAAAAATTTTGGTATAGGTGTTCATAAAATGACCCAAATAGTTCATTTCCGCATATTCTTCCGTCCGTCTGTAAACACGATAACTCTGGAACCAAAAACGGTAATAAGCTAAAAAGTAAGGTTCAAGTTTGTGGGGTAAAATCGGACCATGTTTGGACAAAATGGGCAAAACAGTGTATCTATGAATCCGTAAGAGATTGAACAAATATTTAAAGACAAAAAATATCCCTTACAAAAATCACTATCGTTAAAATTTTTATACATTAATACATTTACACATTTTATACATTATGTGTCTCTGAACTCTCTAGTGGTCACAGTTTTATTCCAATTGGAGTGAAATTTGGTATTTGAGACGCTTTTGGTATTCAAAAGGTCAAGTTCATTAATGGGTAAAATCGGACGAGAGAGAAGGAGGGTTTAAAGGAAGGGGGAAACACAAAATTTGACATATTTCCCTTAATATTCGAAAAATCGAACAATTTATAAGGAGTAAAGCAGTAGGTACTTAATTATATTGTAATTTTGTTTCTTATCATTTTTCTGTTACACTAATATTTACAGAAATATTTACAATTAAAGATTGAAAGTTAAAATTCTTAATATCTCTGTACACATTAGAGTTTGGAAAAAATCATAAAGTAATGAATTATAGCAAACTTGATTTTCTACAACTTTACTCGTTATACATTTTTCGATTGTTCCAATATTAAGAGAGATATTTCATATTTTGTGATTAAATTCAGTGAGTGATTTATGTATTCTAAAGAAATTTGCTAAGTTGACGCATCTCCTACGTAACACCTTTTTTTAATAATAAGCAACGTTTGTTTGAAACTTTTTTTCCATAAAATCATTATATACGGGATATTTAAGCAATTCACTCAGTTAGTTGTTATTTTCCACTTGTGTTTATTATTAATACAAATGTGATTTTCCAATTTCCATCAAAAACAATGTTCAATATTGCACAGTAATAATGCAATAGTAAAAATAATAAACATCACATGACATCTTATCGGTTCCCCCCTAATTTTTGTCACATTTAATGCAGTACAATAGATATTGTCATAGCAGCAGCAATCGTAGTAATATTGTGTGTGATATTCAATCACAAAATAGGTTATTACGATGACAATAATTGAATGCATGCAGTGTAAAAGAAAAACTAAACGGTCTATCTGTCTGTTGGTCGATCGAACCGTGTCAAATATTCAATAGAAGTGTTTTTAACCCGACTTCAAAAAGGAGGATGGTTCTCAATTCATCTGTATTTTTTTTTTTTTTTTAATGTGTGACCTCAAAACTTCGTCATTTATAAACCGATTTTGAGTTTTTTTTTTGTTCTAAAGGGTTTGGTTTCCCAATGGTCCCATTGGCGCCAAATCGCATTCTAATGAGGGGATCCCAGGGAAATCGAGGAAAATCCTCATTTTATATGTGATAACCGATTTCTGCGAAATTTTTTTTGTTTTTTTTGAAAGGATATACGAATTTATAATGGAAAAATAAGAAATTTTTTTTAAAAACAGACTTCAAACAAATTTTTTACAAAAAAAAACCGACCCCAAAAAAAAAAACAAAATGCATGTAAAAAAAACTGAAAATCTGTTATGAAAAAATGCACTAAAAATTTAAAAAAAAAAAAAAGGATAAAAAAAAATGTGTTATAAAAAAATGCACTAAAAGTTAGTAGGTCGTTTAGTTGGTCTACCCATATTTAGACAAATAAAATAAGTTATAGAACTTCAAAGTCACTAAAAAGCGAGAAATAAAAAATATTTTGACAAAATGGAAACCCGACTTCAAAAACCAAATATTCTAAAACAAAAAATGCACTAAAAAGTAAAAAAATAATTGCATATTCTTGTGCCAATTTTAGTTCACCTAAGCAAAAATTTTTAAATATATGTACAATTATTGTTATTGTTGGAGGCGGTGTCCAAAATTTATGTGAATTTCTCTATGCTGACACCGACTCCAAAAATAACAATAATTGTACATATATATTAAAAAATTTTTGCTTAGGTGAACTAAAATTGGCACAAGAATATGCAATTATTTTTTTACTTTTTAGTACATTTTTTTGTTTTAGAATATTTGATTTTTGAAGTCGGGTGTCCATTTTGTCAAAATATTTTTTATTATACATATAGAGAGACATTGAACTCTCCTCTATCATCACTCGTAAATTCTAATAAATAGGAATATAAACAAAACATACAAAACATACAGGAAAGTGTTTGTTTTTAGAGGATAGATAGATTGGATTGTAACTATTTTATTCCCACTAACTTCATATTAAGGCCTTATAATAGGTTCATTGTGTTTACTATTATTGTATTACAAAGAGAAACAAGGAATCTCAATTGATGTACACTTCCGTTCAAAAAAAAAATGAACAGACCTGAAATGTTAATATTCTTACATTTCATAAAACTTCCCACTTTTGTAACTCTCTGTATAATGTATAATTTTTGTTTATTTATAAACAAAGATAAGTAGTATATTTTTTAAGTGTGTAAAAAAGAAATGGAAGTATAAACTGAATTTATATTTTTTATTTGTATATACGGTGTCAGTGACAGAGTGAGAATTTAAAGAATATATGTAATGTTAATACATGTTAAGTGTTATATCTTACTCTTACGTGTAAAAATAAAATAAAATGTTGTATCCGCTACTACAAGAATAATCAAAATTGTGAGAGACTGATTCGATTCAGGTCTGTGCATTTTTTTGAACGGGAGTGTATGTACAGTCCCGTGTAAAAAATTGAACCAGTTGAAACATCCTAAGTGTTACTCTATGTTATATTATACATATGTTTAGTAATATATACACTGATAGACGGAATTTCTTTCCTCAAGAAAATATATTTTCTTCAAAATATTTGCTTCAATAAAGAAACTCTTGTTTTCACTCAAGACTACGCACTCGAACCTATTGTTTAGTTTATTGAGCGAAAAAACTAAAATTCTTGAACGGTGTTTAAAATTTTTTTTAGACTTCGTTAATCTTGGCCTAAGAGAGTCGTTCTTGACCAAATATTCTTGTGATTCATTAGTCAAGAAAATAAAATTAAAAATAAAATTTTTTTTAAATAAAAAAAAGTATTTTTCTTATTAAAAAAAATTAAAAAACTCAAGAAGAGAAAGTTTATGCAGCTTCTTTAACTGAAGTATATATATTTAACCGAAATATATTTAACAGAAGTTAATCATTACTTCTGTAAAAAGTTTCATTTGTTTGGATTAAACAAATGTGTATTTTGGTTCGAAATTTTAGCATCCTAGTTCAAAGAACTCATCTTTAAGAATTTCGAGATTCTTGAGTCAAGAGTCAGTTTATCTTTATTAAAGATAATTTTCTCAAGTCAAAACTATAGATGTCAAGATACTTAATTTCTTATACCAAATATATATTATCTTCCCCTATATATGAGAGTTACTTCTATCAGTGCCCTATTTTAATTCAATATCCAAAACAGACAAACTTGCCCTCAAGATCCAAATCACACAGTAGACAAAGTAATTGTCCACCGCAGCCAGGTCACACTGCCTGTGTAACAGACAGACTTGTCTGTTTCGCCAATACATTTGTTTTACTTTTCCCAGAATCACATAGGGGAAATTGAATTATAAATTTAAGTAAGTTTTCATAATTTGTGAGTTAAAATGGTAAACATTTATTTTAAGATTAAGACTTTTACAAAAATAATGAAAAAATTCTTGATATTCGTAGAGGATTATTCCCTAAGTTGAATTGTTAAACATTTTCCAAATTTCTTTTTTAGGCTAAAATAATGTAGAAACATGTTTTCTTAATTTCGATATTTCATATGAAATATGTTCTAGAATAAATATTTACCATAATAAAGTTTTGAATTATCCTATTTACATTTCTAGGGCACTATTCTTATTTCATTCCTACAATGTAAATGAACATATTTTTCTGTTAATATGATCTCGAAAATTCTAACTAACATATGAATGATCGTATTAAATATAATAATGAAACAGAACGTACATCATTTGGTAAATTTATTTATTTACTGTGACATATTTTCATATATTAAGGATGTACCAGCACTGATGTGTAGTCCATTTATAAAGTTTTTCAAAATCTTATATAGTACATTCACAAATGTCCACAATGATTATTATTCTTTGTCGTAAGTTAAAATTTAATTTAATTTAGGTCCGTCATACCGGGCTTACCAAAAAGTATATTTAAGAAAAAAAAACCTGAGATTTCGGGTAATAGGGAATATGCATGAAAATTTTTTTTCACATTTATTTTCAGAATATGAAAATACTGTTAATACTGTAATAATATTTAAAAACGAAATTAAAATCCGACAAATATCAAGGAAGCTATAAGCTTTTAAAGATTATTATCTGTCTCTTTCTTGCTAAAATACTAAAAACTGAGTTTTACGTGTATTTTAAATGGTGAAAGTGTAATATGACGTCACATAACATATCAAGAGAGCTATCACACTCTTTGTCTAATCGGGAATTTCAATCATTCATATCTCGCTTATTTGTAAAGTTATTTAAAAAGTAATTTTACCTTGATATTTGTCAAGTAAACATGCTTCAATTCAAGTGAAAAAAAATTTTCATGCATATTCCCAATTAAGCTACCGCCGACATAGATAAAATTTACCCGAAATCTCAGTTGTTTTCTCGAATATCTTTTTTTCATGTGCGTCATATCGGAATTTTATTGGATCAATCTGTTTATTAATATTTCTATTTTTTATTGCGTAGTTTTTTTTTATTTGTCTTATTTTATTCCAAGTGAAAATTATCAAAATATGTGTAAAAGTATGGATTTCTCCATAAGAGCAATGCGTTCAGACTCGAACCTTAATGTTAAATAATTAATTTTAGATCCCCGTAATTCCCCCCCCCCCCCGGAAACTTTTATGATTGATTTATATGCACTTCAACTACATGTAAACAAATATCAAGCCAAAATCTTTTTGAAGCTTCAGTGCTCGTACATCCTTAAGTCCAAAGAATAAATAAATAATATAAAAAAATTAATTTACTTTTATTTGATGAAAGAAAGAAAAAAAAACGAGAGAAAAAAACCTAAATATGTACGGACATACTTAGTGTCGACACACCAAATGTTGTCCATTTTTATATATAATCGTTATATTTATTGTATAATATAAAAATATTTATACAGTGTGTTTCTATTATATTCAGTATATAACCTGATAGAAGGAATCTCTTTCCTCAAGAAAATATATTTTCTTCAAAATATTTGCTTCAATAAGGAAACCCTTGTTTACATTCAAGACTACGCAGTCGAACCAAAAACATATGTTTAGTTAACGAAGAAACTAAAATTATTGAACTAGACTTCGTTAGTCTTGCCCTAAGAGAGTCTTTCTTGGCCAAATACTCTTGTGATTCTTTAGTCAAGATAATGAAGTTCTTGTTATAAAAAAAAAATTATTTTTCTTATTAGAAAATAAATAAAAAATTCAAGAAGAGAATGTTTATGCAGCTTCTTTAACTGAAGTATATATATTTAACTGACATATATTTAACTGAAGTATATCGTTACTTCTTTAAAAAGTTTCATTTGTTTGGATTAAACAAATGTTTATTTTGGTCCGAAATTTTAGCATCTTGGTCCAAAGAAATCATCATTTCAGTTTAAGAATTTCGAGATTCTTGAGTGAAGAGTCAGTTTATCTTTAGTTAAAATAATTTTCTCAAGTCAAAACTATAGATGTCAAGATGCTATATGAGAGTCAGAAATTCTTGGTTTAAAAAAATTTTTCTGACTGCAAGGAATTACTTCTATCAGTGTACAAAATCTGATTCAAATCTGATTCCGGAAAGTTCTTGAGTTCTTGAGTTCGATCCCCAGCCAAGATGTGTATTTTTTGCATATCAAATAAATTGATGTCAAAATAATGTTACTATCGCTAGTATAAGAAGATATGGTCGATAGTTTACGAGATTTCGTTCAAATATACTCGAAAATCTCCTTCATTATCGAGTATATGGTCGGCAATATATGAGATATTGTCTGAAACCGTATTAAGATGCGACATAAAACACTATAAATAGAACATATCTCAGAAATTACGCGTCCAACCGTCAAACCAACTGGATTTTCGTGTTTTTTGGATCCTATTTACTATAAAAACAAATTTTCATTGAAATCGATTACTAATAATTTGTTGTCATTTTTCCGATTTTTTCTAAGGGGTATACCTTATAAAAATCGTGTTAAATCGAAGGAAAATTTTTGTTCCCGATAATTAAATATAGTCATTTTTTCGAATTTTTCTAAGGGTCTTGGAAAAAAATCAGAAAAAATCTGAAAATAATTTTTATTCCCGTTTTGAAAGAAATTCACCATATATGGTAAATAAGATCCAAAAAAAATGAAAATCGTATTTGATTAGCGATTTGGGGAGCGATTTACGAAATATAGTCTGAAATCAAACGCTTGATTTCGGACAATAACGTAAAATATAAGGTAGCCTAGAGAAAAAGCGCCTAAAGAAATAAAGAGTTTCTTCAAATGAATTTCTTTAAAACAACATTTAGATCTAAAGGTATTTTTATCATTTTCCTTGACCGGAATTTAAGTTCCTAGAATATACCTGATTTTTCCAAATCTAAAAGTTTCCTCACATTTGCAAGGTTTTCCACCCAATTGCATTGTTGGATTCCTCCCATGTGAAACCTATAGCTACGCCCGTGCGATTTGTATACTCTGTCTCAATTACTCATGTTTCTAGTCCTTAAAAATTACTCAAGAATTTTTGAAGAACTGTTAATCATTTGACACCCTATAAAGGGTGAAATTACATTTAGGTTTTGTTGAAATTACATTTCAAATTTTGCCCCAATTCCTAGAACATTTATTTGTATGTTATAAATACGTATTTCGACTACAATGTAGTCATCATCAGTATGAATTAGCTAATCGTAACTACCTCTGGGATATGGAGTCACAGATATGTTGCTAATTTGGTGCGTGTCTCACAATGATATTAAAAATTCATACTGATGATGACTACATTGTAGTCGAAATACGTATATATAAAATACAAATAAATATTCTAGGAATTTGGGCAATATTTGAAATGTTATTTGACACCCTGTACACAACCTCACAAACGGTACACAACTAGTATAAACACCAACTCGATTCACAAAAGTACAAAAAACAAATTCTTCAAATATAATAATAATAATCCTTAATATTAAATTATGAAAAGGCCTAAATAAATTATTTGAAAAAATTAAATAATACATTAATAATAAAAATTTTAATAATAATTTCCTTTCATAAAAATTCTAATTAATACAAATAATTATTTTGTAAGTACAACCAAAAAAAAATAAATATATCTACACTACTACTACTAACAAAACAGTAGCAGATAGTACTTTACTACAACAATTTTATTATTATATAAATCTTATAATTATACCAAATGCTAATTATTTCTTTAATTATAAAATATTTTCTTTAATTTAATTAAAATTTTCGTTAAAATAAGTGTTACATAAAATAATATTTAATGAAATATATATATATATATATATATATATATATGAATGTAACAGTAGTCTTTTCTGAACAGAAACAAAACGGACGGAATGGAAAATGAAACGAAGAAGAGAAAACACCGTTTTCCTAAAATACTACACACTTGTAGTACACAATTGTGAAGCGGAGAGTTGAGTTGTATTATAGAATTTTATTTCGAACACTTACAATCAACGTCAATGAAGAACATACTACATACATACTATACATACAACAGAGGAGGTTTTATATTTGATACGGTCTATGGTTCTACTTATAATATTATACAGTGTGAGTCAAATATAATGTTATAGTTGATGTCATATAAGTTAAATGCAATGACACTCAGAAGTGAACAGAATTAATAAAAAAAGTCGGGATAATATTACTAGTCTTTAAGTTTGAATAACTAATTGAATTTCGAAAAATTGAAACTTTTGAGCGGTAGTTTTTACCCAACGTATATTATTTGTTATTATTGAATGAATAATTTACAATATAATTTTGAGAAAAGATCGCTATTTTGTGGCCCATAGAAAAAGAACATACATTCTTGATTTTGATCAAAAATTGAATCAACAGAATCGCATAAATATTTATATTTCTCCTGCAAAAGTGTTTGTATAGAATTATTCTTCATTCAAACAATTAATTCAAATTCATCCATTCTGTATCAATCTAACACTACTATTCTCAAAATTGTGTCTCGATCTGTATTAGAATTCCTAAATTTCTCAAAATTTCTAGTCACTGTGGGATATCGAGATGACAACTGTTCCTCCTTAGATAGATAGATAGATACATCTTGAGGTCTAAAAAGTATTGCACTTCGACCTTATGGTGCATTGTGCTCCCCCTTTAACTTCAGTCTGACGAGATTCGCTTCTCCAATATATTGGCAATAGCCTGGAGCTTGCTTATCAGGTCCTCCCGAAGGTTCATATATTCGCGGTAAGATGCAATATCCTATATTTGCTGTAACCTAGAGGTTCGCAGTCAAAGATAATGTGGCTGGATGTTTGTTCCTCCTCGCCACACAATCTGCACATAATGGACCCGTTATGGTATCCCATTGTGTGCAGATGCTTCCTCCTTTCTCAACTTCAGCCAATATTCTTCGTATGTTGGATCTTAAAACTCTTTTAAACAATCGTAAAAATAGCAGTCAGATCTCACTTGAAGAGGCTTCAAGTTGGATCGATACCATTATTTACAAAATCAACATTTCGAATGGATTAACAAGATACTTTTACAGGGAGGAGACACCCTATAACTTCACTGTTACATCAACATGGAGGCTCATGGAGTTCAATACTAAATAAAACCCTTAAACTCGGCCTTGCGCACTACCGTGCTCTAGATAAATTATATACCTCGAGGAACGTTTGATCTGTTCCCTAGAATAAAAAGTTTAACAGTCTGGGAGAATCATTGTTAGCAAAATCAGCATTCGAGGGAATGCATCAAGAATGTTTCTTAGAGCGCCAATCACAGTTGCCTAGATTTAGCAGCTTCCACACGACAAGTACAAATATTTGCTTTGTAGTAAGTGTAAATTGCCGTAAAACTTTGTATGAGCCTGTAATATACTCGATTCTAAATCTAAGATTTCTTCAATATTTAGATACCTATGAGTACAAGTTTCCCTGAGTTACCTGATAACTACCAACAAACTCATATATTGATTATTAAATATTCAGGAAAAATAAACGTTTCCTTGAAAGTCCAAATCATTGTCTTATTATTTAATTCTTATAGCATAGGTTTTAGATCGAATATACCAAGATATCTTGGGATATTCCTATAATCCCTTGACTCTTGGATATTTTATGAAGTCAAATTATATTTTTCTTATATTTTTATCGGCAGGACGTTTCGAAAAATAAACTAAATAAACTACCAACAAACTCATATATTGATTATTAAATATTCAGGAAAAATAAACGTTTCCTTGAAAGTCCAAATCATTGTCTTATTATTTAATTTTTATAGCGTAAGTTTTAGATCGAATATACCACGATATCTTGGGATATTCCTACAATCTCTTGACTCATGGATATTTTATGAAGTCAAATTATATTTTGCTTATATTTTTATCGGCAGGACGTTTCGAAAAATAAACTAAATAAACTAACATTTTAGAAACTAACATGAACCAGTCCAAGTGGCCGAGCGGTCTAAGGCGTTATGGCTGCGCAGTATGCCTGCTTGGAAACTGGGAGGTTATGAGTTCGAATCCCGACATCGGTAGTTTGTCAATTATTAAGAAGAAAAAAAACTATAACTGTCGGCGTATGGACAAGAACGAAGTAACCCCCTTTTTTTTTAATTTTTATAAATGACAAACTGCCGATGTCGGGATTCGAACCCATAACCTCCCAGTTTCCAAGTACTGCATACTGCGCAGACATAATGCCTTAGACCGCTCGGCTACTTGGACTGGTTATTATCTGCCGTAACATGACCGCAATAACTTCACTGCCTGGTCAATTCAGGGCACTGCTAAAACAATATTAAATTTAAAAATACTTCATATCCTGTTATCAGAACCGACACCATTATAAATGTCATACATACAATATAAAACGGGACAGACAATAGTAATAAGTTAAAGATGTTCTTCTCAACCAACTACAACTGATGTTGTAGTATATAGAGTAACTAAACACCCATTTTAATAATATGATTTTCCACTCATAATAACAATTTCGAATTCGAGAGACACACCATCACACACACACACACCAAAAATGCAGAGGAAAAATTCATCAGTCAACTAAAACCATACAGTCACAGAAGAACAGTCACACAGTGACGGACAGACAGACAGACAGACAGACAGACGGACGGACGACACAGTACAGAAGAAGAAGAACGACCTATAGTGGCAGAAAAAAACAACA
The DNA here is from genome assembly GCA_963920215.1 of Nineta flava. NCBI lineage: Eukaryota > Metazoa > Arthropoda > Insecta > Neuroptera > Chrysopidae > Nineta > Nineta flava. Next base: position 83,499,737 of record OY986043.1, on the reverse strand, counting down.
TACATACAGTGGCAGGCTATAATATGAGCAACATAAGAGACGACATCATATAATATACAACATTTATACATATAAAAATCGAAAATATATTAAAAATACACCAACTTACTACATTCATATATTGATGACATGGAGAGAGGGTTCAGACGAAGGGAGAGGGTTGGGGTAGGTGGGGGGTAGTATAGTAAGAGAAGTATTACTCTCTATGTATATATGTATATGTACAAATAGAACACGTTTAACATTTGAAAATACGGTTCAATTTCCCTGGCACATATCACATGATATTTAATTCATTTTTACCGTGGAGTTTGTTGGTTGCCGAAAACGCAATTATTGTACTTTTAGAATCCGTCCCATGACGCCACTTGCACGGAATAGCCTATCACTATCTCTCTTTTACTTATATTACAACACTATAAATTGTACACGCTCAGTATCTTTATTATTCTTTATTTATCTTATATATATATATATATATGTCTATAGTATGTATATATATATATATATATATATATATATATATATTGTACATTTTCCCTCTTCTGGTTTTTCTCTCTTTTATCTACTCTTACTCGGACGAATATATATGAACTGAATAAATAAAGGTTGGTTTACATGTTACATACTAATTTAACAACAGTTTTCACAGCCATATTCTATCTCATATGCATTGAAACAAAATTTGAATACTCGTAATTTGAATCACATTGATTACACATTCATTTTACCATCCTGTATAAATATAATATCGATATGGTTTATTATCCCGAGTTTGCAGCGATTAGAAAGATTGATTAAAGAAAAGTAAATTTTAGTATAGGTGTTCATGAAATGTTTCTGACTATTGCATTTCCGGATGCCCTTCTGTCTGTGCTATAAGATCACTCCAAAACGAACAATGATAACGAGCTGAAATTTCTTGAGCATGCTCTTAATCTACAATGTTACTTCTATTCTATGAAGGAGAGAAAAAAATGCCTATGTTTAAAGCTATAAAAAACAGCATGAAAGTTCAAATTCAATAAACTATTTTAGACAAAACGTGAGCAGTTTATGAGATATCGTCTGAAGTCATAAAATCGTATAGAGGCTATTTCTCGGAAATTCCTACATCAAATTCTCAAACCCAGTGGATTTCTGTGTTTTACAGGTGTCTAATTTTACCATAGAAACTAATTTTCATTCAAATCGGAGACTAATAATTTTTGTCATTTTTTCGATTTTTTCTAAAAAAAATCGCAAAATATCGAAAAATATTTATGTCCCCGATTTAGATAAAACAATCTATATAAGGTAAATTGGACCCAACAAATACGAAAATCGTATTCCTATGACGATTTGGTGAATTTGGTGATTTGTTTGAACAGTTTACGAGATATTGACAAAAATCCTATAAAAGGGGGTATCAAGACCCCATTAAAAAGACATATCTCAGAAACTAATCTTCAAATTTTCAAACCAACTAGATTTTTGTGTTTTTCAGGTCTAATTTACCGTAGAAACAAGGTTCCATTCAAATCGATTACTAAAATTTTTTGTCATTTTTACGATTTTTTCCAAAGGTACCTTAAAAAAATTTTGAAAAAATCGAAACATAATTTTTGTTTCCGATTTTGAAGAAAATCATTATACAAGGTAAATTGGACCCAACCAACACGAAAATCATATTAATTTAACGATTTGGTAAACAGCTAACGAGGAGATATCGGCAAAAATCCTATAAAAGAGGGTATAAAAACCCGTTTAAAAGAGCATATCTCAGAAACTATCTTACAAATCGTAAAATCAACTATATGTTTGAACTTTTCGAAAAAAGGATTCTAATAAAAGTTGTTTATTATAAATATACTAACATCTTTTATTCGAAACATTTTTTCTAAAACTAAATGAATAAGACACAAATCCATCACAAAATTTTCAAAACAAAAGGCTTCTGTTATTATGGCTTATAGTACAAATAACGAAATGTCAGGAACGATAAAAATAAACCACAACAGTTTGAGAAACATCAGAAACAATAAAATAAAGTTTTGCCATAAAAATAAGCCTGACTTTTGTCAGTGTGAACGAATCTAAAAAACAGATAAGTAACTAAAGACAAGTTAGTTGCACACTGTAACTTCTACAGTCATGAGTCAATGGTAAAACACAGCTCAAATACCGCTATAGTAGAAAAATATATCTCTGGTATCAATTATGATTTACAGTTGTTATAGCACAAGGAAAAACAGTGCACAAGCTTGAAAGCATAAACCATTCGATATCATATTTTGTTTGTATTATACGACTCTGGTGTGTGTAGATATGTTCCCGATATGATGAAGCTTCTGGTGTAGGAGGCGTATTGCAAGCCGTCTGTCAGTAGCTTACTACTATTTACAGGATGTTCCAAATATGTACAGACAAAAAAATACCAGTGATTCTATATCAAATATCCGACAAAAAAGCTCTAATAAAGTCATAGTGAATCGACTTTCCTGTTTGAGATACTGCGATTTATTTATTTTTCTTTGCACCAGATTCCGTTTGCACCATTTGAAATACGTTAAGATTTTCAAAAAAGGTTATAAATTTCCCAGCTTTCAAAACAATGGAATTTATCAATTGGTCACGCAAAATAGACCTCTCAAACAATACTAGCGTATAAAATCTTTTGAAGAATTTATTAGGAGTTACATATCAACGACTAAAAAAATCAATACAAATCGCATCTCGAAATATATATATACAGTTCCCTATCCCCTTATGGGATGTTGGAGACCACTCTTCTCCAGGCTGTTGTGCTTTCTGCGGTTTTGGTGATTTCCCTCAGGTCCATTCCCGTCCAGGTTTTTAAATTGTCCATTCAGTCAGTTCTTCGCCTGCCAACTGCTTTTTTTGCATCTATTCTGCCCATCAGTGCTGTTTTTAAAATATCGTACATTTCCGACCGCATGAAATGACCAAAGTAGCTCAATTGCCTCTTTTTTATAATTTTGGTAAGTTCAGGCACTTGTCCAATTATGTTAAGTACACGCGACGATTCTCAACATGCGCCGGTAATACCACATTTCGAAGGCGTCGATAGCTTTTATAATAGCAGCCGTTAAAAACTGACTAAACACAACACTTAAGAAACCGCACACGTAAAACTTTTTTAAATTTTGAGTTTGTTAATATTTTATTTAGTTTAAGGAATGCACTCTTAGCCTGTCCTATTCTGGCTTTAGGACCTATTTTGGTTTTATAGGATCAACGGCTAAAAAAATCAATACAAATCGCATCTCGAAATATACTATGCCTTAATAAGCTTTTTGGTCCGAAATTCGATGTGTAATCACTCACTAATATTTTAGTAAAAACAAACACTGCAAAATTTTTTGTAGAAAAAACTTTTTGATTAAAAAATTCGAAAAATCGCATGTATCTTGAAAATAAAAGTCAAATAAACTTTTAAATGGGGGCGCATTTAGAACACCCTGTCATATGTTTTTTTTTTCTAAAATATATATTTATAAAAATATTGAATCTCATTTCAGTGGAATATTTATGACTTTTTAAGTAATTTTTTATTATTTAAATTAAAAAAAATACATACAAAATTTATACACCACTACATAACATAAACAATATACAGGGAGTTTGTAAAAATATTGATGTATTATTATATAAATAATACAAAAACAGAACGCTTAGAATGTGATTTGTTAGTTCAATTTTTATGAACGGGAGTGTATAATGTTTAATAAATTTTTCTTTTCAAAATTTGGCCCAAGTTCCAAATAAAAAAGAATGTAAGAAGTATTTTATATTTTTTTTTTAAGTATGTGTATTTTATAAATATCAAAGATATGTTAGTCGTTGCTAATTTGGTGTGCGTGTCTCATAATGTTTATATTACAATTTACCTTTTCGTTATCAAGGGTGTGATTCTACCTACAATATTTCGGAAACTCTCAATATTTGTAACATGCATAAAAAATTGTAAAATTTATGTCTTGTTTTTTCTTGATAATATTGAATTTTTTTTCTATTATTTTGTTTAACAAAATACTGTTTTTTATTTTGTTCTCATTTGATTTTCGTTACAAGTTTTATATATATATATATATATATATATATATATATATATATATATATATATATATATATATATATATATATATATATATATATATATATATATTTTACTTAACCACTATCATATTTTGAACTGGGCAACGTGGGTAGAAGGGGGTGGTTTAAGACACATGTTGTTATCGTTGTTGTCTGTAAGATTGTTTGTTGTATTCATAAAATATTTTCATAAATTCTAAATATCTAATTATTTATGCAATTCTGTATTTTGTATCCGTAAATTTTTTTACTACATTTAAAAGTATGTTTATAAATATTTAAATAAACTATTTTGTATTTTATTTTGAATACTCGCCCCGGGGGGTCAAGTGGGCAGGACAAGATCTTTGGCCTTGGCTCCGCGTTTTTGACTATTTTGTATATAATATTGAATTATACTCGCCCCGGGGGTCAAGTGGGTAATGCAAAAAACCGCACTCTTCTAGCATGTATAGAAGTAAAGAAGGTATTTTTGGAAAGTTTTTTTCCATTTTCGGAAGGGATGATGCGTTGAGAAAATTAAAGTTTTGACGGGCCTAAAAAGAAGAAGATATTTAAGAAAAAAACTGAGATTTCGGGTAAATTTAATTTCTGTGGGCGGTAGCTTAATTAACCGAATTCTCAGTTCTTTTTCTTAAATATCTTTTTTCAAGGCCCGTCATACCGAAAATAATGAATTTTCTCCATTTAACTTACGACAAAAAATAATAAACTTTATTGTGCTATATCTAGTGCTCGTACATCCTTAAACATCTAACGCTTCTCCAATTATGACTTTTCATTCCGGAAAAAAGTTGTATAAAAATGATTACCTTGGTATTTATATCTAATATACCATGTGTGTTGGAAAGCTTTTCCAATAGAGAATCAATGTTAAATATTATTTATTACTGGCTGGCCGTGTGGTTACTGTGTGAAGTCAATCAGTACACATATAATGAGAGTGAGTTAAATATATTCATTGAATTCTTAACATTAGTATGTGCATCACAAAATCTCCACTCTTTAATGACAAACAAACAACCATACGCATACAGTATACCTATACACTATCCAGATGTTTCTATGCATGTGTATTGTATAGGTCAGGTGTACTATATAGTTTTATTGTTAATATTTTATTTATTTATTAAACATTGATACTCTATTAGAAATGCTTTTGAAAACGGTCTGTTTATTCGATATATCAACAACGAATAAAGTCGTCAACAATTTCTCTAAGAAGACGTTTGACTTTTACTTATACAATTATACAGTTTGTATAATTGAAAGCTTGTCATTGTACATTTAAAAATGTTTGTAGAAAAACACACACAACATATAGAAAACAACCTTTTATAAAATGAAAAACTTTGATTGACCTCTTTAAAAATTTCATATATATATATAATATGATGTAATACAACAAAAATAGTTTTATTGATACGAATTTTATTTATAGAACTTTCAAATTTCTATATATTATTTGATTCGATATAGATGATTACTTTTTTTTTGTCTATAACTCTATATAACCGACCCAAATACCAACTTCTAGTATTATATGAATTGAAAAATTGTTATAAAGAACAGAAAATATGATAAATACAACATTAATGTATGTACAAATATATATGTATGTGTATGTATAAAAATAAATAAATATGTATGTGTATGTACAAATATATACCAGAGGTGGGCAGGAGATGACTCGGCCAAGCTCTGAGTGAGAGGTAGGGAAGAGAGATAGAGTTAATACAGGGTAACCTACCAATTATTAATATTTTCTTTTTTTAATTAAAACATTTTCTGAAAAAAATATAATAATACCAAATCTTTTTTATGGTCACTATTATACAAAGTAAATAATACATACAATCATTCAATACATACTCTGGAATTTTGGGCTGGTAATTAGGGTCATAAAATGTACCTTTTTAGTATATATCATATTTGTGTATGAATAAAATAAAAATATATAAAAAATATATATAAATCTTTTGAACCTTTAAGTTTACCGGTGGACCATTGTAATAAAAGAGGGAAATTTTTGCAAAGGATAATTTAAATAGAATTAAAGTTTTGGAAATTCCAAATGATTTGTCTAAATATTTTACTATTCATATCCGAGAACTAATAAAGAATTATTTACCTGATTTAATTATTTTTTCTTCGTATGGAGTATGCTCAGTATAGTGTCATGGGAATTTGATGAATTAAGTTAAATTTTACATAAAGTGGGAATTTGAGTTCTTCGAGTTAGTCTACTTTGAATTGAAAAAGTGAAAAGTACTATTTGTAGTAGTGGAAATTATTTTTCGCATAATTTGTTTTTCAAAAAAAATAAAAGTAGTGAATTTAATAATGGAGAAGACATCGCAAGCAGTTTTGGATAAGTTCAGATTATTATTATTATTATTGTTATTATTATCATTATTGTTATTATTATTATTATTATTATGTTTTTTGGTGTATCTCTCCATACTGTAAAAGATATTAATTAAACAATAAATATTTTATAAAACTATTTCTAAATTGATTGAATAAATTATTGGGCAATAATCGGTAGGACAACCTGTATTGAAACATCGTTCCGTCTTGCTTCAAAACATACCTTCTTTACTTACTCTCACCCAGCTTATGGAGAGCTCGTAAGGCTCAGACGAGCTGTCTGTGCCCACCTCTGATATATACCGTCTGTTTAGTTTACATCTTCGTATCATGTATCCCACGAGTATGAGAGAGTACATATGTACATATACATTAAGCAATGTGTATGAGAAGGATGTCTTATAGGTTTGATAAACAAGAATATTTTTCAAAATAGTGAATAATATTCATAACGAGTATGAGAGGGTACATATGTATACATTTAGCAATGCGTATGAGAAGGAGCGCGTATTATAGTTTTGAGTGGTTGGTGACCACTCGAACAGTTATGAAAAATATGCTTGTTCATCAAACATATACGACCTCCTTCTCATACACATTGCTTAATGTATATGTACATATGTACTCTCTCATACTCGTGGGATCTATGATACGAAGATGTAAATTAAACATAGTGTATACATTTACGATTCTACGATATACACGATACACAGATAATCTGTTACGATTATTGTCAAACTATCTGGTAACTGTGATATATATCTATCGTATACAACTATACACTATACACTGTAACGAAAAAAACGATCATTGTACAGCAAGTATGTACAATGTTATTTAACTAAAGTTATGTAGGGTAGGTACCTACCTACCTGGAAAAGTAAATATTACGTACGTACATAATTGTTTTTAATATACAAAGTGTTTCATAAAAAATAAATGAAATTAAGATAGTTTGGTAGCCACATCACATAAAATTGACCCCACATTTTTCTATATTTATTATAATTAAATGCATCTATAGTAAAAAAATCAGATTTTTTTACCAAATTGTTTCAGAGATATAATTAATTAAAGTTATGCAAACATACATGAGCTCTTATGGAATGTCTTTGTTTAATAACACAGACGGAAATGAATGGTTTGAGAAAAATCGGCAAACTTTATCTCAAAAAAAAAAACACTTTTCAATAGATAGAGCGATGTTTCAAACGTACACTAGAAAAAATGCTTATCGATTCACCACACAGTTTAGATTTCATTAATTTTTTAATAGTTTAGTTTTGCTTCTATCTATGTTTTTCACAGATAATCCATGTTTCTGATAAAAGAAAAAAAATTTCGAGCTGCATTATCAATGATATAATTTTTCAGGGCTCGTAAACTTTGTATATTAAATGTATACGGAGTGTTTTGTTTTGGACAGCTTTTCCTATAGTGAATCAATGTTAAATATTATTTATTACTGTCTGGCCGTCTGGTACTGTATGAAGTCAGTCAGTACAGTACACTTTAGTATGTGTATTGTGTCCCCACTCTTAAATGACAAGCAAACAACCATACGCATACAGTATAGCTATGAGATATAACTGACTGACTTTATTTACATGTTTACTGACTGACTTCATACAGTACCAGACGGCCAAACAGTAATAAATAATATTTAACATTGATTCACTATAGGAAAAGCTGTCCAAAACAGTCTGTATATTGATAAACCTGGCCTGATTATGATAAATTTCACTAAATCTGATTCTAATGTAAATAATGGAATTAATCCCAGGTCTTTCAAACTCTAATTTTAACGGCGAAGATATGACATTAGTTCTGTTGTACCATGATAAAATGTAGCATCATATATCATTTTATTAAACTTTTGTGTCTTAATATTAGTGTTGACCTTGTTGAATATTATTTTAATAAATTACATTTCAAGAAGTATAACTTCTTATGTGCGTACATCAGTACACACACAGTTTTTTTTTAAATTAAAATTTTCTCTATGTAAAAGCTATAGTCGAACATTTAGTAATCACACTTTATACAACAGATTATACATTTATTTTTAAAATAATCGAAAATATATATAATCAGTAAGTGACTTGAGCTAGTTTCGGTTTTTTTTTTGTCGAGTACATGTTGTAGTGTATATATAGAGAGAAAAAAAAATACAACCCGAAACAGATTTAATAAAAACCTTTCCAGATATAAACTCCTCTATTACCTATATTATATTGTATAGCTATTTGAGACCATAAACAACCCGTGTAGTTTATTTTCGTAGTAAAGCTCTCCATTCAGGTTACTATACGAGCAACTAGCTAGTAGCTCGCTTGTAATCTGCGTTTATAATCCAAACTAAAGTGAACAATTTTATATACGTTGGAAGTTCATTTGTATTGACAACGGTGTATGTTTATCGATAATATCGTTTTTTTTTTCTTTCGACTTTCATATATCAACTGCCCAAATGTCATGCACGAATTCTTTGAGTGATTATGCCCTTTTATTCTGCTTTGAGCATTTTTGTTATTGATCATTATTTTTAGCGAATTTCCTCCAAAGGAAATGCAGCTATTGTTTTTGCACCAATGTTGGAATTTTGTAAAAATTTCTTCAAATGTCCATCGATCCTACCTATTAGATGTTCAAAATCACTATCGCTAAAATTTATATATATATATATATATATATATATATATACATATATACATATAATATACATATATACATATATACATTTGTACTTTTTTTAAATGTCTGTGGACTCTCTAGCGGTCACAGTTTTATTCCGATTGGAATGAAATTTGATATTTGAGTCGCTTTTGGTATTCTAAAGGTCAAGTTCGTTAACGGGTAAAATCGGACGAGTGGAAAGGGGGTTTAGAGGGAGGGGAAAACACAAAATGACTATCTCCCTTAATATTTTTAGGTACTAAGTTTTACTGTAATTTTATTTCTTATCATTTTTTAATACATTACATTAATATTTACAGAAATATTTACAATTAAAGATTAAAATTCTAAATATCTCTGTTCACATTATAGTTTGAGAAAAATGATCGAGTAATGAATTGTAGCAAACTGGATTTTCTACAACTTTACTCCTTATACATTTTTCGATTTTTCTAATATTAAGAGAGATATTTAATATTTTGTTTGTTTGATACGAATACATGAAATTTTTTTTTATTGTAAAAAATTTTGATTGTCGTTTCCATAGTAACTATAAACTATAATCGTTATTTTGGCTATTAATAAATTTAATTTTTGCCAAAACTAAAGTCATATCAGATATTATTTTCATTTTCATCATACTAAAATTATGACCGCTAGAGAGTGGTTTATGTATTCTAAGGAAATTCGCAAATATATTATATGAATTACAAAATGTTATTTTTAGCCTGTGGAAAAAAAACTGAGCAAAATCTGTCGAAAAGTGGTGGTATGCTGGAACATCCTTAACAGATAATGTAATACCTCTATAACAAGACAATTTTTCAACAAATAGTTTGAGCCTGTTTTCTGGGGGTATGAAGGTAACGTGAGTATGACACATTGATTTAACAATATCACTTTTACGGAATATTAAAAAAAAGGGTACACAACACAACATATATACACAATTTTTTTTTTCTGTTTAATATCAATAGATCACCAAGGATAAATGCTACTTCAATCAAGTTTTAGAATATGTGTTTTGTGTATAAACTTTTCCTAAAAACTAAACAGTAATTTCCTTTCAACCAATTCATGTAAACAAACATACATACATACATCTACAAACATACACTCCCGTTCAAAAAAAAAATGAACAGACCTGAAATGTTAATTTTCTTACGTTTCATAAAACTCCTCACTTTTGTAACTCTCTGTATAATGTATAATTTTATTTATTTGTGAACAAAGATAATTAGTATATTTTTTAAGTGTGTAAAAAAGAAATATAAGTATAAGCTGAATTTATATTTTTTATTATATATTGCGGTGTCAGTGACAGAGTAAGCATTTAAAAAATATATGTAATGTTAATACATGTTAAATGTTATATCTTCCTCTTACGTATAAAAATTAAATAAAATGTTGTATCTATATAAAAAATATTTACTACAAGAATAATCAAAATTGTGAGAGACTTATGCGGTTCAGGTCTGTTCATTATTTTTGAACGGGTGTGTACATATATACGTATTTTGTTATATAATAAAAACGAACTTGACTAGAATTTTTTTCTCTCGATAAAAAAGTTTATATTATTCATTGAATTTGTTCACTTGAAAACTTTACCTAAATCGAACGTAAAAATTTCATAAAAGATTCAATATAAGATTTCGGATGTCTATATAGAAATTGTTCGTATAAATAAAGTGTAAGTGGAATCACTATTTGTTGGCGAAACTAAAAAAAATTATTTCTACTAAATTTTAGATTAGAAAATTTTCTATAAAATCTGGAGGGGGAAAAAATCAAGAAATTTCCATTTTAAAAGGTCATATAAAATATTTAATGACTTATTTGCAGCATCCATAATTAATAATAACAAAGGCTTGGTGGTTAACATAGTTGTTGTATATTGGTAAAAGAATATTGGTATCATATATTGTTAAGTTAATATTGTGTTTTAGAAGCCTGATGAAGTTCCAATAAAGAGAACGAAACGTTGCTGAATTCATAAAAGTCTTTGTATGTTCAATTTCCTGCTAAGTTGATGTTAGTCAAATACAATCTTTTTTCATAATACCGACACTTTTAGTGACACAATCGAAAAAGCATTATATATATGAGAAAAATTAATTGGAATACTTAATAGAGCAAATATTGCAAGTACTGCAGTTTCCTTCACGAACTCCAGATGAATATCGGCATATTTCCTATAATAGTCAGCTGCAACCGCATATCCTACCAATTCCTAATCTATACACAAAAATTTCTTCCACTCCACTCACATCCTCACATCCTTAGGCATCACAATGGACCTTATGGTGTAGTCAAGTGTAGCCAGTCCAGGGCAGCCTCTACAATCTATCTATCTAATAGGGCAATGTGGAAAGTTCTCGGCCTAGCACGTAAATGGAATTGCTACAAATGAAATGGCTGTTTGGCACACATGTTGGAAAAGTAAATACCATGTGCAATGGGAAAATTGAGGGATTTGAAATATGAATTGTTGGAACATCCTCCCTATTCGTCAGATTTGGTCCCTTCTAACTATCATCTATTCCCAAATCTTAGGAAATATGTGGCTAGAAAACGTTTTAGTTTTGAGGCAGATGTATCTAGATGGATATTTTGAAGGCCTTCCAGAATCGCACTTCAAGAACAGAATCCAGTTATTGAACACAACTTGGGAAACTGATTTCGGGATGGGTATTAAAAGACAGAATCAATCCCCAACTTCCTAGTCGCCACGCTAACTGGCTACCGATTACGCTACTGAACAATTTAACATATGGTAAAATTTTTAATAAAATAAGCAACTTAAAAATTTTGAAAACTTTTTCTCTGGGGAATGGCTGGCTAGTGCGTTTTCTTACATTCAAATTCGATAAGCATTAGGGGTTTCTATAGATATTTATCAAACCAAAGCAGTTATCTACAGTCTTATTGTAAGTACATATATATATATATATATATATATATATATATAGTGAGTGTATGCGAACATCATGTATTCATAATTAATACTGAAACTGAATTCTGTAGATAGAGATAGAATAGAAAGATGTAGCTAATTCAAGAAGCAACCCAAAGGATGGAAAACTACATGAAATAAAACGATGATTAATACATCAAACGTATTAAAGTGTACCTTTCAAGCTTGAAATTGTCTAACATTCAAAGTGTACCTTTTAAAGTTAACACAAAATATCGACACAATTTCTGTAATATTCAATTATTACTTCTCCAAGAGGTTGAGAGAAATTGAACATTGAAAATAATAAAATAGTAATTAAACACAAACAATAGTTTTTTAAGATAAGAATTAATATTCAAAACATTCCAAAAAGTATTGTCAGATATTATAAAGAATGACCTACAAAATAATAAGATAAATATATAAATTGTCTTTAAAAAGTTTTCCACACATAATATATATATATACAGAGTGTTCTGAAATTCATTCAAGAAAACTATACCCACGGTGCTGCAAAAAACAAACAAACAAGTTTAATAAAGTTTTTCGATTAGACGCTTATTGTTTAAGAAATCATCAATTAAACATTGATAAATTCAACCAATCACACAGAGCGCATAGTGTGAGGAGGCGTGGCGTCAGCAGTAGAGCGGGGCGTTTTACCTTTTAAAGGCTCGCAGACGGTAAGAAGCCCCGTCTCCTAGCAATATGCGCTCTGTGATTGGTTGAATTTATCAATACTTCATTGATTATATCTTACAAAATAAGCGTCAAATCGGAAAACTTAATTAAACTTTTTTGTTTTTTTGGCAGCTCTACATAATAGTATAGTTTTCTTGAATGAATTTCAGAACACCTGTATATATATATATATATATATATATATATATATATATATATATATATATATATATATATATATATATATATATATATATATATATATATATATATATACATATATATATATATATATATATATATATATATATATATATATATATATGTGTATTGGCAAAGACAATACACAAGAATTTTATATATTGTATTTTCCATGAAAACTGTATGGAAAATACAACAACAATACATGTATAATCTTGGATGGAGTTTAAACTTGGTTATTTTCTTCGATTTAAAATTTACATCAAATATTATAAGATGCATGTGCAATATATACATATATACTATATATATATACAGAAAATAGCATCATCTATATATATATAGTAGTTAGTTTTCCTTCTTCTACTCCAGAGGAAAAGCATTCATTCTTACCCATTATGCATGTTCAATGTTTTACCATTTTCCATACATACATATATTTTCGTTTCCACATTGCATCTACATATAAATATGTATATTTATTTTTTAATACAAGGTGTAAGAACAATAATGGTCATTTAATATCGACTCCTACAGTGTCGTCCTTTGTCGAATATTTGTAGTCAATTTCCGATTCCATTTGATTTTCGCAAAAAATGTTTTGAATATAAATTGTTTGTTATAAAATCACTAACAGCTTTTGTTCTAAACATTTTTTCGAATATATTCTGCCACAAATCAACTATAAAATTTTGAAAAACTTTTGAGAGTCAATAGTCAAATTGTCAAATAAACTAGATTGAAGTTTTTTTGGGTCCTATTTACCATAGAAACTAATTTACATTCAAAGCAATGATGAAATTGTATGTGATTTTTCGAATTTTCCAAGGGTAATTTTTAAAAGGGTGTGTGCCTTAAAAAAATTGCATAATAACGCAAACAAAAGATAACCAAAGATATACCAAAGAATCCAATTTTTTTAATCACTCCGTATATATGTCGCAGATGGATCGTCAAATCGGCTGTTTTACAAAACCGCTAGTTGTTTTACATAACAACTCCGTTATGTAAAACAACTGAACGACGTTCAGCTGGATTGTCATTGCAATACGTTTTACAAAACTGCTACCCACGTTTAGACGTAATGCAGAATAGTTTATCTGTAGTCACAAAGAGCGTTTTGATATAGGGAAATATATAGAACGCCTTTTAGTGCGGGGCCCAAAAACACGCAAACCCAACCAACTCGGGTTATGACCGATGAAGTGAAAGATTGTAGTACTCGGTTGTAATAGTTACCTTATTTAATTTCAATAATTTTTGACACTGTATCTAAAATATATATAGAACTTGTTAGAAAAAAGGACCTTTAGTAATGGGAATTCCATTAGCCAGTTTACAATAATTCTAAGCTATAAATTGAAGACTTAAACAATATAGACTGCTAGGTAATATAAATAGTAGTAGTAATAATAATGATATTGTAGCGGTGTCGCTTCATCATTTAATTATTATTATAATTTTGTTCTTCATTTTTTATATGTAAATTACCAAAGTTGTTAACATTCACAACAACCATGATAATAGAGGGAAGTTATAGTTGAAATGCAACAGATAAAAAATGAAGAACAAAATTATAATAGTAATATAATGATGAAGCAACACCGCTACAATATAAACTAAAAGCTACAATCTGACGTTTCATTTCACGCTGTTTTACATAAAGTCTCATCGTTGATTCGCTGCATTGATAAACGCAAAACGTTTAAGCAATATTACGTGTTAAAGTTCAGTAATTATGTAAAACAGCTAAACGTCGTTCAGTTGTTTTACATAACGGAGTTGTTATGTAAAACAACGGAATTGTTATGTTTTGTAAAATAGCGGATTCGACAATTCATCTGCGACATATATACCACAAAACCTTGTAACATCTTGTACAATATTATACATGCAGTATAATATAATGTAATAAATAAAAAAGCGGGAAAAAGGGACGATTGAAGTTGAGTTGAGTTTTGTGAACATTTTCTTTTCTGTTTTCATGTGTGTGTGTGTTTTTTTTTTAGATTTTCTTTTCGTGTTTTCATGCACAGATGTATATAAATAAATGATGACACCGCATATTTATTATGAATATTTTCAATGTCTCTCCGTGGTATTTTGTATTGTTTTAGTAAACATTGCATATAATATTGGGTTGCAGTTTGGTTTTATTAAATGAATCATATGATTTTTATACCCTACAAATAATGTGCAGTATCAGACTGGTCTTAAATAATAAATTGAGCAGTGGGTGGTAAAAAAAGTAACGCTGAATTAATATAATTAATTCGTAAGCCCTAAATTTCCTGGCATTTGGACTCATAAAACTAGAAAAAATTTTGAGTAATTCTGTCAAAAATAAAAACCTCAAAAACCTGTTTAATTTAATCGAGGGTAAAAAAACATTATAGAAAATTTATTTAGTAAGTTTGCCCCAAATTATGAAATTAAACAAGGTGTTTTTTAAATGCTCCCGAAAAGCGCGCAATGTTTCGTGATGTAATTAATCACCAGTGTGCTCGGTCAGTCAATGCTGAAATTAACAAGAATGATCAGGCACGGATTAAGACAATTCGCCGGTCTAGGCAACTGAAAAACTGCCGCGACCTCCTTTTAAGGTACATTTTCATGCTAACGATCGACGCTGACATCGGGCATCGTAATGGGCCATGAGATTTGAGTTTTGACGGTATCGTCGAAAACGTTAGAAGTTTGGAATGAAACCAACTTCTTTGCTTGATGTCAATCGAATCGACAAAACGAAAAAGAGAATTCATTTACAGTGATTCAAGACTGTATCAAGCTTATACGCTTACCCAAGTAGTGCTATATCAGGTATAAACGATCAAAATTTGCCATCCCTGAACATTTGCCGTCCTAGGCAACTGCCTACCTCAAAGGATAGGCATGGATGTTTTTCAAAGGATATAAAGAACTATTGGTCTAAGAAATCGTTAGATATTTACATGCGTGTTCAATAAATCTAAAGGCTAATACACACGGATCGAGTTGCTCTGTAAGATTATTGTGCAGGAAAATTTCGTCAACAGTAAAAAGTCTATGAAAGTAGACCTACAAATTATCCTTTACGACGCCAAAGACGAATGAAATGTACAGTTTAGTCGAATAACAACGAAAAACAATAAATTTTCCAAGAACCGCATAAATTTACTTAAAGTAATTTTCCGACTGTCTATAATCTCCGATTTCTAACCTTATTGTAAATTCAAACTTGAATCAAATTAGTAATGAAAACCACAGAAATACATTTTCACACCACAAAATGTAATCCCTCTCTTTCAACATAAGGGATTCGTTAAAGTCGGAAATGAAACCCTTCCTCTTTTTAAGAAGAGACATCTTGTACAAAATAAAAACTATACTCACATGGAAAATAGTATGGAAAAACACACGTACACTCCCGTTCATAAAAATTGAACCAATTGAAACATTTTAAGTGTCACTGTATTTAATATTATACATATATTTAGTAATATATACGAGCTTAGAATGTCTTACTGGTTCAGTTTTAATGAACGGGAGTGTACATAGAATTATTTTCTTCCCCTCAATGTTATAAAATTGGGATACAACACAAATGGCTTAGGTTACACAAACTAAACTATATATATATATATATATATATATATAAATATATATATATATATATATATATATATATATATATATATATATATAAATATAAATATCTTTATCCAATCCCTTTTCTCTTGTCTTCACTTCATCTATCTATTTCTCACAGAACTTCAACAAACTCATCTTTCTTCATATAATTTAGCTTCTTCATCATTTACAGCTTACGTTTCAAAATTTAAATAATCTAATTTTACATATTTATACACGTTTGAATGTACACTTGGCCACAAAAGTTCATGCATATAGTTGATTTGTGTCTTATTGATTCGGTTTTCGGAAAAATTTCTTCGGATAAAAGTTATTCATTAGAAATATATACTTTTATTCGAAATTTTTTTTTGAAAACCGAACGAATAAGGGCACAAATCAATTATAAATTTTTTTTAAATAACATCAACTTTTGTGGTCCATAGTACTACTATATGGGAGAGCAGAGTTAAGTTTCTTCTATATACCTAAATATTTATTATTTTTTGTTTAAATATATATTATATTTAAAGTAGAAATGGGTATGTATGTAATATGTATGTGAGTGTGTGTATACTTAATCTCTAAAATAATATTTAAATTCATTCTCAAATATAAATTTTGATAAACAAATGTTTTTTTAAATGTAAACCAATTACTTAACAAATTTGATCCAATTTCCTTTTATATATCATCGCATATTATTCAGAAAAGTCAATGGTTTGTAAATTTTCGCATATAATTATTTGACTAGACAAATAATTTAACTGTAGGTTTGTAGGAATATACCAAGATATCCTGATATATTCAATAAACTTTTCAACTTAAGGTAGTTGTATTGCTGTAATCTTGTTTTCATTTGTCTAGGTGGTTTCTAAGCCTAAAACCTATCTTACAACCAAAAATCAACTTTCTAAGACAACTGGAAGTACCCTAGAATATTACCCTAGATGAGTGAGTGACCAAAATGTTCATTTTTAGAGTTTAATATCTTGGAGACTACACACGCTACGTGTTAAATTTGAGCTTTATAGTTTTTTTGGTTCCTGGGATACAGAGGCCTAATAATCGTCTCTAATCCTTCGTGTAAAACATAGTACGGTAGACGTCAATGCTTAAACTTGGGCCAACGCACAACCATGCTATGTGACATTAGACTTATATAATATCTGAAGAAGATGGCAAGACCAATAGGGAATATACATGAAAATTTTTTTTCACATTTATTTTCAGAATATGAAAATACTGTTAATACGGTAATAATATTTAAAAACGAAATTAAAATCCGACAAATATCAAGGAAGCTATAAGCTTTTAAAGATTATTATCTGTCTCTTTCTTGCAAAAATACTAAAAACGAAGTTTTACGTGTATTTTAAATGGTGAAAGTGTAATATGACGTCACATAACATATCAAGAGGGCTATCACCCTCTTTGTCTAATCGGGAATTTCAATCATTCATATCTCGCTTATTTTTAAAGTTATTTAAAAAGTAATTTTACCTTGATATTTGTCAAGTAAACATGCTTCAATTCAAGTGAAAAAAAATTTTCATGCATATTCCCTATTACATATGGTCGTTGGAGACGTCTTCCATACGATACGGGTAACTTTATGCAATGAGGCCTTTTCCCAACAAATAGGTTTAAATTAGGCTTTGTTTAATTCAACATTGATAAGAAAAAATTAACTCGTCAACCAGGAATCGAACCTCAGGCCTCGGCCCTTAGGCTTTATTATAATTATTTAATGTCTGTAGCTCTTTTTATTCGAAAGTTACAAGGGTGCCTTTTTGCCTAATATTTCCTGTAGTAATAGTCACTGTGAATATGTAAGGGCACGCCCCTCTTAAACTTGGCCCACTATGGTTACTGTATGAAGTCTGTCAGTACACATTTAATGAGAGTCATCACATGTACAGTCATCAACCATACACATGTATACGTATGACTGTTTGTTTGTCGTTTAAGAGTGGGGATTTTGTGATGCACATACTAAAGTTAAGAATTCAATGAACACATTTAACCCACTCTCATTACATGTGTACTGACTGACGTCACACAATAACCATACGGCCAGACAGTAATAAATAATATTTAACATTGATTCTCTATTGGAAAAGCTTGCTAACACACACGGTAGATTAGATTATTATTAACGAAAAAATGGATGAAAAAAAAGGCACATTGTTTCTTTACAAAACTATTAAAATTATGAATTAATCTAGAAGTTTTCTTAAAACTTTATAGAAAATCAACATCGTTCATTTTACATCTTATAGTAATATAGACAAATGTTGTAACTAATAAAACTTACACTTGATCAGATTCTTTTCAAGTGAACTTAACGTTTTAACAACCCTATAATATAAACTAATTTCAAACCCTCATCGTTTACACTTCTCAAAGATATGTAACAATATGATATATCAATGTAAATATTTTCATTATAGATTTAAACATAATTATATTATATAATATTTATTCGATTTCAATATTTAATTATATATGTAAAGTATAAACAAATATAGAGATATGGGGAGATGTTAGATAAATATTTGTTATATAATTGTATGTAAGGTTAATCAAAATTAAAATAAATTTAAACAAAATGAATGATTAATGTTGTGGAACATCACATCTATTATTTAAGCAAACATTTACGTCTTATTAAACACAACAATATCATCATACGTATCTGTATATCTGTACATAAATACTATATACATACAGTAGTTCATTCCATTTTGTATAAAATGAATCGTTTTTTTACGTTTTCAGACAAGTTTTACTCAATAGGGAATATGCATGAAAATTTTTTTTCACTTGGAATTGAAGCATGTTTACTTGACAAATATCAAGGTAAAATTACTTTTTAAATAACTTTAAAAATAAGCGAGATATGAATGATTGAAATTCCCGATTAGACAAAGAGGGTGATAGCCCTCTTGATATGTTATGTGACGTCATATTACACTTTCACCATTTAAAATACACGTAAAATTCCGTTTTTAGTATTTTTGCAAGAAAGAGACAGATAATAATCTTTAAAAGTTTATAGCTTCCTTGATATTAGTCGGATTTTAATTTCGTTTTTAAATATTATTACAGTATTAACAGTATTTTCATATTCTGAAAATAAATGTGAAAAAAAATTTTCATGCATATTTCCTATTGTCACATTTACGCTTTAAATATTAGATTATCAAATGACAATATTAATGAGAACTCTAGATTTTTGTAATAAAATTTCAAATTCGCCCCAATACCTAGATCAGTTTTTGTATTATAAATACGTATTTCGACTACAAAGTAGTCATCATCAGTATAAATTAACTAGTCGTAATTTACTCTTTGACAATTAGAAATAGATGGAAAATAGACAAAAATAAAAATAAATAAAAAATTAAACAAAATAAATTAAAATATAATAAATTTTATAGAAATTACTCTTGTTAAAATTTGCTTTCATTCGATTTACTCTTAACATCACTCTCATTAAAATTACTCTTATATTGTCTCAGGATATGTTATTCGTTTCTAATTTGTTGACAGTTTCACCGCAAAAAATATAACTAATTGTTGAAATGTAGCCTGACTAAAGCCGCCATTTTGGATTATGACATCATGAGTAAGTTTACCAATAGTAAACCTGTATTGACAAGAATTACACGACATCGGGAGATAAGGAGAGTGAAGCTTCCCCACTGAGCTCCGGTACAACTGTCATACCAATAAAAACCATTTTTCTATTCATTTTCCTCTAAATGGAATCATATACTTTTATAAAAGACAAATATTTTTTTTATTTTTATAATATTGATCAAAAAAAGATATATGGTTGGTTATTGTTATTGGAGTAACAAAACATAGTCGGAAAATTATTGTTTCAATAATATAGGTATACGCTTCATTTGACTTTTGATCGTCGGCATCAGTTTTGTTTGTTTTTCAGCCTGTGCTTTTTCTTTCTTTTTCATTCGTAAAATTACATACTGACATGACAGCACACGCATCATATGAACATTATCATTCAACAACGTGCGTCTGCTGCCTAAGTGAGTTAGTCAACGTATGTAGACGTCAAAAGTTGATGTCATTTTTTAAAATTTTATAATGAATTTGAGCCTTATGGATTCGGTTTTCGAAAAAAAAAATTCGAATAAAAGTTGTTACTATATTTATGATGAACAACTTTTATCCGAAGCATTTTTCCGGCAACCGCATCTATAAGGCACAAAACAATTATAAAACTTTAGAAAATGACATCAACTTTTGTGGTCCATCGTATAGGGTGGCGCATAAGTAACGTTATGATTTAATTAGTGAATAAACTTTATAAACTTGGGAAATTTATAATGGAAAGCTTCAGCACAGAACAAAGAACCAAAGTTGTTCAACTTTATTTTGAGAGTCAGCATTCGATTATTCAGATCATATCGAAATTTCTGTCATGTTCGAAATGCATCTAGCGCTCCAACAATTTACCGATTGGTTCAGCGTTTTCGGACGCATGGGGCCAGTCTGTGATTCTCCGAGTGCTGGAAGACCCCGTGCAGTTCGAAATTATGTGAACAGAACCCCGAAACTGCAACCAGGCACCGTTTCTCAGCAGTTGTTGATATCTAGGCGAAAATTGTTTAAGGCCAGAGGTAGAGAACAATCCAGAATTGTGGTTCCAACAAGATAGAGCCACAGCTCACACAACTCGTCCAACTACGGCTCCTCTGCGCTAAATTTTTGGCGATCGAATAATATCGCGTTTTTCTGATTTTAACCGGCCAAAGCGTTCGCCTGACTTAACGGCTCCCGTTTTTTTTCTTTGGGGCTACCTAAAGAGTAAGGTGTATGCTAATAAGTCAAGTACCATCCAAGAGCTTAAGGCCAATATCCGAGAAGCAGTGGGGGCGCTGGAACCTGGAATTTTAAGACAAGTTATGGAAAATGCTCTGGAAAGAGCACGTCAGGTCGAACCAAACAATGGGCACCATTTGAAAGAGATTATCTTTAAAACATAATGTGAACATATTTCCAAACTGTAATCAAAATTTTAATAAATGCCAACGTTCAATAAAATCAGAAAGAAAAATTTTATTCATTAAATAAATCATAACGTTTCTTATGCAACACCCTGTACATACATATGGAGATCGCACGCATTCGAGCAAACATTAATTTTATACATTAAAACGTTTTTTTTAAATTTATTTATCGATTTAAATAAATTTAATTATTATAAAATTATTTTATTCACCCTTGAGTGTTGGACTCAACTTAAATAGAAATTAATTAATTACTTTCTGATTTATTTAATTATTCAAATTGATTATATAATATTTTGTTTACATATTCATAATAAAAAAGAGGTGAATAAAGATTCCCGACATGGAAATTTTCGTTTTTTCGCGGTTGTTTCATAGAAATTTTGTTAGATTTGTAAAATTTTTTCAAATCTTTATGATCCAATGTGGATGATATTACTTGATTTACAGGATGATCATTTTAAACAATGCACCTAAATATTTCTTCAAGGAAGCGTTTCTGGAAAAAAATGACCCGGATAAAAGTTGTCCTGTTGGGAAGGGGTCCTTGGCTTTCATATGACGGTGAAGTTGTGTTTTTCAACAGGGAACCCATATTATTTGACTCACTTAAGAACTTATACTTCTTTTTAAGTAACGCCCTTATAACCAGGTAACATATTATTTTTTCCCGTCAAGGACTTGAAATACATTTATTGTATGCACTGCCACCTATTGGCAAAATTTTTGAAGTACTCATGTTGTGTATACTGCCTTCTATGCATAGCATATTTAACACATTGGTTGCTTACTGCCATCTATCGATCCATCTTTGTTTTATAATATGTTTTCCGACACCTCCAACATATATCATTATATTTGCCAATGTATACAAAAACTGGACAAATTATATACTAAAAACTTTCTCGAGAACCACTCTATTCGTTGGTGAAAACAGCATGAAAATCGGTGCAGTAGTTTTTGAGTAAATCGCGAACAGACAGACAGGCGCGGCTGGGGGACTTTATTTTATACTATGTAAGGATAAGGTCAACAATACTACTATTAAGACACAAAAGTTTAATAAAATGATTTAGTAGTGCAAAACTACAATAGAATGATTATATATTGTATCTAAATCCAATGATTCTACATTTTATCAAAGATGTCTTTCAATATTCAAAAACCATCCACTGTCGAGTGATGTCTCACTGCCTACGTGACAGAGAGGCTTGTCTGTTTCGCTTAAACACATAATGTATGTATATATATATACATTTTGTCTATATATTGTATGATACACATTTATTACTGAATGTCTCCCAAACACTTTGCAATAGGGCAGGATAGAAAACTGTGTAAAGCCCATTACACAATGAAAAAAATAAGGTATAAGATATAAAATATAAGAAATAAGATATAAGATATAAGGAATAGTGGAATCCAGCAGATGGCAGAACCGTTGATCAATCCACAATTCAAAAATAAGGAATAAGGAATAAGATATAGCAAAAAAATTTCCGTCGCGTTGGATATCTATTCCTTATTTCTTATTCCCAGCCAATCACAATGTTATGCACAGGATGTTATGCGCAGTCGACTCTCCGACTTATGTTTTTGCATTTGTGCATACACCAGCAGCTGGCATTCAACGCTGTAATTGGTTGAATATTGTATCTTATCGCCCATTGTGTTTTGGTCGCTGTGCAATTTCTTATATCTTATTCCTTATTTTTTTCATTGTGTAATGGCCTTAACTTGAAAGTCAAGGTCACGATGAAAATTAATGTCTTCAAAGATCTCCCCACTGAACAAAGAAACTTTTATTCGATTTTTTTTCGTCCCAAAAACACTTTCTTGAAGAAATATTCAAAGGACATCCAAAGTATAAGATTGAATACAACGATGCCAAATTAACAAACCGATACAACTTTTTGGATAGAGTAAAGTTTGAATATTAAGATAAAATTCTTCTACATAATGACGTCACTACACCCCAAAAAAAAAGTTAATTAATATATTTTTCCCATGGTTTTTTTCTACCACAAATTTATTTAAAATTATACGAGAAAAATAATGTGTTGTACACTCCCGTTCATAAAAATTGAACCGGTTGAAACATTCTAAGTTTTACTGTATGTAATATTCAAACATACATTTGTGTAAATCTACCGTCTGTTTTGGAAAGCTATGCTAATAGAGAATCAATGTTAAATATTATTTACTATAGTAACTACACAATGCTTCATAAAGAAATAAAAATAGTGGGGGTGCTCTGTAGTCAGTAGTGTGTGTGTGCATACGTAATGCATAATAATACTATAAATTAAGTGGGCGTCACTAAATCTCCCCACTCTTAAATGACATCAATCAAACATCATACCTGCATACCACAAGCAGCCAGATGTTTGTAAGTATGTGTATGTATGTATGATTTTATAGTAAATATTTTATTTACTTATTTAACATTGATTCCCTATTAGAAATGCTTTTGAAAAGAGACTGTATAAGATTAGTTAAGAAAAAAAAAAGGGGGTGGTTAATTGACTAAACTGTCGGCGTATGGACAAGAACGAAGTAACCGGCTATGCTTGAGAAGGTTTTCTGCAGTTTCCTTCACGAACTCCAGATGAATATCAGCATAGTGCTTATCATAGTCAATTCCTAGTCTATACACAAAAATTCTTTCCACTTCACTCACATCCTCACATCCTTAGGCATCACAATGGACCTTATGGTCGAAGTGTAGCCCGTCCAGGGCAGCCTCTACAATCTATCTATCTATCTATATAGAGATAGTTTTTGTATTCAGAAATTTGTCAAAATTCCATAATTAGAACTGGTTCAATTTTTATAAACGGGAGTGTATATATAACGGAAAACACAAAATACTTGTTAAGGTTATATCAACTTTAATAATTGTACATGTGTACCTCATTATATTATACGAACAGAAAAACACAGACCACCTGATAAAAATCTTCCTTTTTCCTTAAGGAACAAAAAAACAAATTTCATTTAGTTTGTGTATTTGGGCGCGCGTGTGTGTGTGTGTGTGCGTCTGTTTTTTTTTTTAATATAATGAAGTTTTTATCTTACGTACATTTTAACAGATTCGTTGATTATTTATGCTTTCATTTTCACCAGACATCAGGAAAGGAAAATATACTATGGGACACAAAAATAGCGCTCATTTTTTCAGTTGATTTGTACCTTATTCATTCGCTTTTTGGGAAAATGTTTCGAATAAAAGTTGTCAATATATTTATAATCAACATAGTTTAACCGAAACATTTTTTTGAAAACCGAACGAATAAGGCACAAAATAATTATAAAATTTTGAAAAAAGGAGGCGCTACTTTTGTTGCCATGTGTATACTATGAAATGGGTTTGATAGTATTTTATATATGGAGGTCACATCTGCAGTGTATCGACAAAACTTAATTCACTTGTTTTCATCATTCAAAAATTGTTTTTTGTGATAGAGCTGAATTCATTTGTTTTGACTATTATATGCGCGTAAGGGGAACTTATTTAAAAGTAGAAGGGCAACTTATTATACTGGTTATATTTCACACGTTTAAATAAAATGATAAATGGATTACAAGTGGGGGAAACATTAATATGTTTCCTCCCCATTATTTTGAAAATAGACTGATCCACTCAAACTGTGACGATATTCGAGGCTTCTTTACAAATGAATATACTTCTAAATAAATATTTCAACTGAAAAATTCTAATCGATTTTGCTATGACAACTACCTGTGTGCCCATTCGTTGTTTTTTTTGCTAGTTGTGTATACAAAAATTCGTTACGTAGGAGCTGCGTCAACTTAGCGAATTTCTACAGAATAAGTACAGAATACAGAATAAAGGACTCCACCATCCTCGGTGAAATTCGCTGAAATCGATTTGTTATATCTTTTGAGCTTCAAATCAAAAGTTATCGTGGTCATACGGTCGGAAAATGAACAGTTTTCCAGATATGGAAGGTGGAAGGTCAATTTATCGTGATTTTTTTACTAAGAGTATGGAGCTATGGTCTACTTAACACGTCTTCATCAGTTTTCTGCAGGAATTTTTCTGGGTTGCTGGGGTATAGCTCCATACTCTTAGTGGAAAATTAACTTCCCACCCTTATATCTGGAAAACCGTCCATTTTCCGACCGTGTGACCATGAGAACTTTTGATCAGGAGTTCAAAAAGAATACCATATATCGATTCCAGCGAATTTCACCGAGGGCGGTTTCCCATAAAAAATGTGCGGGTTCCTGTCATTCCGATCGGATTAAAACTGTGATCGCTAAAAGGGATCTACTGCCACGTCGGTAGTAATATAAATTTTCAATATATATAGATGAAAATTATCTAAAAACATAATTTCGACATTATTTCACTTAGTCGCATCTAAACTTATGAAACATAATTTTGTAGCATCCTGTATATAAATTACAGTTATATGTAAATACTAATTTTAGTATGTAAAACTGATAAAGTCCTGCCATTCAATTGATTGTTTTCCAAAAACTGTTATAATACAATGTATTTTAAATATTTTCATAAGACCACCCATCATGCAACAATCAATGGTCAGTAAACATAACAGAGGTGGTATTGGTTATTAGTTGGTGGTAACGAGCTAACTCAACACCATAATATGTACTATCGACACCAAAAGTGACGTATCTTTTTAAACTTTTAATGCCGACAGCGCACTCTCAGCGAGGCATGACGAGACGTAAGCGCGAGAGTGTTCTCGCAGCGTTCGGTGTGTCTAGTTTCGACTCGCCTCGCCTCGAGAGCGCCCCATTTCGAAGGAAGTGCGCGGCGAGTGCAAGCACGCTGAGTACAATCTCGTTTACGCTCGCGTCACAATGTGGATTTTAACCAATCAGCAACGTATACAACTATCTCATCTAATGATTGAACGACAACTGTATTGCCGGCAGAACACTCTCGCGGTGTCTCACCAGCTCCACGCCGAGCGCGGATCCACCATTGTGGGTACGATGGGCATGTCCACAACCCTAATAGACTTGTGACGTCACACTTTCACGGTCTATTGAGGTCGATGGGCTGATGATAATATATCCAATGCCTTAATAAAATAAAAATAAAAACAATGAATCGTGCGTGATTCGGAATGCAGCGAAGTTCTTAGTCATCATAGACGATATGCTGACACGTTATGTCACAGTTTTGGCAACATATTATCTGTTTCATTTTGGCATATGAATACTTGTATTGGAAGAAAGAGATGACTATTCGCTGGGTGCGCATAGTCATCTACTAATTTAAAAGTACATAGTCGTCTACTAATTTTAAAGTAAGCGTGTGTTGTATCCACCAGTCAAGCGCGAATCCACCATTGTGGGTACGATGGGCATGTCCACAACCCTAATAGACTTGTGACGTCACACTTTCACGGTCTATTGAGGTCGATAGGCTGATTCATTAACTGTGTATATAGTGAATCAACTGTTGTAAATGAATACCGACTCTGGATGGCCAAATGGAAAAGAGAATGTGAAAACAATTCCGCTATACCAGAATCGGTAGCTCATCTCATTGAAGCATGCGACCGAGATTTGTACCCTAACATACAAATTTTCTTACAAATACTGGCAATCTCCCGGTCTTCGCAGAGTAATACCTTGGTTGCGTGCCTCAATGGCACAGGAAAGATTATCCGGGCTACCTCTCCTAAATATACACAAGATGTGACCCTGAATATCAATGAAATTATCAACGTTTTCGCGAAAAAGAAACGTAAGCTTGAATTTGTAATTTAAGTAAGCACCTAAATAAAATTATTTAATGTAAAATGTAGACTAGCGTTTAATTTAATTTGATATACTTTGAAGTTGTAAAAATCTCATCAAAATCGGTTCGGTAGTTTAGAGTCTAAATGTGACTCTGTGATGTGCAAACAAACACACATTTACTTTTGTAATTTTGGTGAGCGAACAAACTAACATTTTACAGGTTTATTAATTTACTAGAGTTCGTCTCACTGCTTTCCCCACGTGGAACTATACACTGTACAAAATCTTGGTCAGAGCGTCATATATTTTGTAAACATCTCCTTTGTAGGAATGCATTATGTCGATCATGAGCGAGTTCATACTCCGACTCGCGCTTGGCCGTTTTTCGAGTGGCTGTGACCACAACCTTTTTTAAGGGCCGGATCCGCGCATGCAGTCCACTCCTTGCGAATGTCTTACAAAATTCGCTTAGTATACGTGGCTCCTACGTGACTAAATCAACTGAAAACTTTTGAAAAATGAATGCCATATATACTTTCGAGAGTATTACTGGCTACAAAAATATAAAACAAAAATATTATTTCAATTCTAATAATAATTAATCAAATTACAATTATTATTAGTTGAATGAGCTCTATAGCTTGCAAACTAATATAAAACCATCAATACATTCATATATATGTATAATAGTATAAAACCTATTTTGACAAAATGGAAACCCGACTTCAAAAATCAAATATTCTATAATAAAAGATGCACTAAAAAGTAAAAAAATAATTGCATATTCTTGTGCCAATTTTAGTTCACCTAAGCAAAAATTTTTAAATATATATGTACAATTATTGTTATTTTTGGAGTCGGTGTCAGCATAGAGAAATTCACATAACTTTTGGACACCGCCTCCAAAAATAACAATAATTGTACATATATATTTAAAAATTTTTGCTTTGGTGAACTAAAATTGACACAAGAATATGCAATTATTTTTTTACTTTTTAGTGCATTTTTTGTTATAGAATATTTGATTTTTGAAGTCGGGTTTCCATTTTGTCAAAATAGGTTTTATTTTTCGCTTTTTAGTGACTTTGAAGTTCTATAACTGATTTTATTTGTCTAAATATGGGTAGACCAACTAAACGACCTACTAATTTTAAGCGCATTTCTTTATAACACATTTTTTTTATCCGTTGTTTTTTTTTTTTTTTAATTTTTAGTGCATTTTTTCATAACAAATTTTCAGTTTTTTTTACATGCATTTTGTTTTTTTTTGTAAAAAATTTTTGTAAAAGTCGGTTTTTAAAAAAATTTTCTTATTTTCCCATTATGAATGAGTATACTCTTTCAAAAAAAAAAAAATTTCGCAGAAATCTGTTATCACATATAAAATCAGGATTCTCCTCGATTTCCCGGGGATCCCCTCATCAGGATGCGATTTGGTGCCAATGGGACCAATGGGAAACCAAACTCTTTAAAACAAAAAATTCAAAATCGGTTCATAAATGACGGAGTTCTGAGGTGACACACATAAAAAAAAAAAAAATACAGACGAATTGAGAACCATCTTCCTTTTTGAAGTCGGGTTAATAATACTCTATATAATATGTATAAATATGAAAATATTTTACACAGTAAAATCAATAACTATTTCCTAGTAAATTGGTAATTTATAACTAATTATTTATTGATAAACTAATTCACTGATTCACCATTATATTATACACAATACTTCAAAAATCATTTACAAACAGTTTCAAAATTATTGAAGGTGGAAAAGTGAAGATATGTAACAATATGCGTGAATTACGTTAGTCAATGAAAAAACAATTCCCTCTCAAACAGTTAGCTTAAATCAGGATGCTACCAGACTTAAAAATTCTCGGACATTCGTAATATCTACTCCTACCAACTATTAGGATTTTGAGAAAGTCCAGCCCCGTCCCTTAAATATAGTCAAATAGGCAATTAAATAAAACTTAATAAATTAAACATTTTTTTATATTTTAATATTCCTAAAAGAAAACTTTGATAATATTAATAGTACTATATATTTAATAAAAGTTGGATCGCATAACATATACTTTGATTTGATCAATAGAGTCATTGAGCATGCGCAAAGCATCCGCAAATGCACAAAAATGCTTATTCAAACCAAACAAAACCGGTAAAGCACCGGTTACGTTAATGTTTCAATTCGTTGAGTAATATTTTTAAATTCACCGTCAAATTTCATTATTATCAACGACGAAATGTATGCTCCCCTAAGGTTACGTGTTTAATGTTGAGTTTTAAAAATACAATTATTTAAATTTTAACTCGATATGAAGCCTTTTTTGTCAACCATTGTCAATTAAAATGATCTAAGTATAAATTAGCATCAAATGTATTATCATTGAACCGTAAATTTATCCGTGGCCGGATTATCTTATAGTGTACTTGCTCCTACATCACAATTTACTTTCATATTTAGATACCTTTACGTACACACTAGATGTTCCATGAGTTACCACGGTAACTACTAACAAACTAATATTAATTCATTATTTATTAGGCAAAAGTTTGGTTTTAATTTCAAAATATTATCTATATAATTATTTGTAGAGTAGGTTTTAGATTTTTGGAGCTTTCTCTCCTTACATTAGCGCCCGAGCAGGGACTTGTAAATATAAAAAACATTCATCATTTCTGAAAAAAGAGGAGAAACGTACCCAAACCCTTTATAAAGTCAAGGATTTGTGAAAGTCAGTGTAAATTGTGAAAGTCAGTCAATTTGTAAATGTGTGTAAGTCAGTTTCGATATAAAAATTCCTAGTTGCTGGAAAAAATATCTTCACATTTTCCGTATTTTTACCGGGTATTCAAAAATCTCAGAATTCTCAATCACTAAAAAAGTCTAAAACTCAGATATTTTACACTATATTGGTGTAAAAACGCAGGTACAAACGATTGAAAGGGATAAATATGAGATATAATAAAACAACAATTCCAACTTCAATAGTTGAGAAACCTTCTGTATAATATTACAATCAAACAAAACGCATTGTTAGGTAGGTGGGCACTTATTATAACAAGCAACGAGTTGTATATATGTTACGTACCGAGCCCGAATTTTTACAGATCGGGATTTGTACAGACAATTTTGTACCAAGTCCGATATGTTCAGATCAATTTTTTAAATAAAACCGAAATAGTGTTTCGAAAATGTGAAATTTTAAAACTATTTCGGTTTTATTTAAAAAAAATGGCCTGTACAGATCGGACTTGGTACAAAATTGTCTGTACAAATCCCGATCTGTACAATTTCGGGCTCAGTACGCAACATGACTGGAGCTACTTGTAAATATAACAGCTATTAAATTATAATTAAAAATTGCAAATATAATTTGCAATATATTTGAATTTTATTGTATACAGAGCTTTTTACCGATTACTTTGTACGTGTGAATTTAGACATCAGTTATTAGCGAATTTCCTTCAAAGGAAATGCTAATGCTCCTGTGTAATGCTATTGTTTTTGTATATATGTATACGTTTCTGTATCTGTGGACTCTCTAGCGGTCACAGTTTTATTCCAATTGGAATGAAATTTGGTATTTGAGGCGCTTTTAGTATTCTAAAGGTCAAGTTCATTAGTGGGTAAAATCGGACAAGGGGAAAGGTGGGTTAGAGGTGGGGGAAACACAAAATTTGGTATTTCTCCCATAATATTTCAAAAACCGAAAAATTTATCAGGAGTTAAGTTGTAGGTATTCAGTTTTACTGTAATTTTGTTTCTTATCATTTTTCTGTTACACTAATATTCACAGAAATATTTACAATTAAAGATAAAATTCTAAATATCTCTGTACATATTTAAGTTTGAAAAAAATGATAAGGTAATGAATTATAGCAAACTTGATTTTCTACAACTTTACTCGATATACATTTTTCGATTGTTCCAATATCAAGAGAGATATTTTACATTTTATGTTTTCTTCCATCTTTATGCCCCACTTTCCCCTTGACGTATGCCATTTATTAATGAAATTGGCCTTGAAAATACTAAAATGATATCAGATACGACATATCATTTTAATCAGACTTAAATTGTGACTAGAGATATTTATGTATTCTAAGGAAATTCGCTAAGTTGGCGCAGCTCCTGCGTAACGAATTTTTTTTTTAGATGGACTGAGTTTTATAAAAATAATGAGTTCAAAATACTTTTGAAGATTTCGATATTCTATTGGAATATAAATAAGATCGCTGCGCCAAACTAATCCAGAAATTTATAAGAAAACAATGAATAAGTATTCTTTTCACTCGAAATTGTCCGTTGACCCTCAGAATATTGAGATAAACAAACACAATATTACATTTGCATTTATTACAAAATCAATTGACCTCAATTCATATGAATGGCAAAATCTCATCGAAAATTATTCAAAAAAAAAAAACAGCATACACTGCATAAGTTATTCAAAAGATGATTGCATACATATGCTGCTAATACCAACACTCGAATATGGATGCTATCTAAAACGAAAAATGCTCAGAACTAGTAACGACCAATGTAAATATTTTTTTGTAATCTCAAAAAAAAAAATATTAAATTTTCACGAGCATTGTTTTTTGGTTAGCGAAGACTACAGGTCTACAACTCAATAGTTTAAAGACAACATGGCGAAGCGGATTACTGGTGTTTCTCCACATCTTTAACCGTTCCAAACTTTCCCAAAATATTATACACAACAGAGTGTTTCAGGAACAATTTTAAACAAGTTTTAGTTAAAAAGTTCACGTAAACGAGAGTCCAGAAATACTTCGTCTTAGGGAAGATCTTAGATCGATAGTATTCATCGAAATACATAAAAAAGTTGAAGTATGGGATTCTAGCCATACCTCGCAGGTAGAATAGAAAGACAGATATTAACTTGAGGTATAAAAAGAATTGCACTTCGATTATATGATCCATTGTGCTCCCCTCCCCTTTCTACTACAGGAGCTTGAGCTTGCTTATCAGGTTTTCCTTCATATATTCGAGGAGAGATGGACCGATATCTTGTATCTGCTGTAACCGTACTTCGCAAGATACGAAATTTTGAAAAATAGTTCATGCAGCATTTTTTATATTTTGATGGATACAATTCAAAATTGTTAAAATCAGGTCTTCTTTAAATATTTACCATTCATCCTGAAACAGCCTGTACATTTGAATCAAATCAAGATTCTCAATAATTATAATAACAATAATATTTCGATTTTTGAAAATTTAAGTGGCTTGTTTTTTAGTTTGAGAATTTTTAGAATCATGAATTTGCGCGGCCCTCACAGTTTGAAAAACACTGACTTAAATGCAAACGTTTAGGTATTTATTATGTAAAAAGGACCTCGACATCAAAGATAGTGATAGATTATATGCATTCCACTACCATAACATCTCAGGTCACTCAGCGGTAAAGCATTGGTTTAGAATGCCAGATCTCGTGGGTTCAATTCCTATCCTAGACGGTATGAATTTTCATATAAAGCATTAGATGACAAAGAATGTTATCAATGTTCAGACATATTACTTAAATGTCAAATTCAGTAAGCGCTAGTCATTTCCGTTGGTATAATATATCTGAAAGGCACCCATACTAATAATGAATATAAATAGACGCTAGTTTAAAAAAAAAAGATATATATTTTCGAATAACATCCGATTTAATTAATAATATTA
Source organism: Nineta flava (assembly GCA_963920215.1). Lineage (NCBI taxonomy): Eukaryota > Metazoa > Arthropoda > Insecta > Neuroptera > Chrysopidae > Nineta > Nineta flava. The sequence goes on along the minus strand of OY986043.1, from coordinate 83,466,658 downwards.
AATAAATTCAGGCCGATCATTCCAAGAAATTTAATTTACTTTTATAACACAAATAAAAGCCCATTGTTTCAAATATTTTCCATAACGTATTTCTATAATTAATTTTATACGTAAATTTGTTATAATGACTCGTCAATTTAATTCTACGTTACTATATTTACACACACTTTTAATTAGATTATATAAATAAATATATATATATATATATATATATATATATATATATATATATATATATATATATATATATATATATATATATATATATATATATATGTATATATATATATGTATATATATATATATGTATATATATATATATATGTTTTATTTCGCGTGTCAGATCATAACATAGATCAGAATTCCACAATATTGTGTCCAAAATGATTTTGGATATCTTTGGAAATGATCATCATCGAGGACAACGGCACCAAACCACGCCCCGTCTTTGACATCAAATGCTTGATATGAAAAATCATACACATCTAGGATTCTAGGATGGAAATCGAACCCACGACCCCTGAGATGTTATGATGGTGGAATGCATATGATTTCTCACTATCTTCATGTTGACTAGATGTGTATGATTTTTCATATCAAGAATTTTATGTCAAAGAATGTTATCAATTAAATAACAGGATAACAGGAATTTGGACAAATAACCATCAGTTAACTGTTGTATGATTGCAACGTTTCGTATATTACTTATACTTCCTCAGGCAACTAAACATGACGTTAGAACTAGATTAGTCACTTCCGTTGCATACAACTTCAGCTTGCAAAAAAACAATTAAAGAATATGTAAATAGTAAATAAACAAATTAATAATAAATTTCGATTTTTGCCCCAATTTCCTAGATCAAAATTTTTTGTATTTTATAAATACATATTTCGACTACAAAGTAGTCATCATCAGTATGAATTAGCTAATTGTAATTATTCTCCGAGGAGATGTTACTTGTTACTAATTTGGTGACGGTCTGCACCAAATTCACCAATGTTGTGTCACCAAATTAGCAACAAGTAACATCTCCTAGGAGAATAATTACAATTAGCTAATGCATACTGATGATGACTACTTTGTAGTCGAAATACGTATTTATAAAATACAAAAAAATTTTATCTAGAAAATTGGGGCAAAAATCGAAATTTATATCGAAAAATCCTAGAGTTCTCTTTAATATTATTTAAATTAATAATACATTAGCATCAAGATAATGAGAAATCATATGCATTCCACTACCATAACATCTCAGGTAGCTCAGAGGCAGAGCGTTGGTCTAGAGTGCCAGAGGACGTGGGTTCGATTCTCATCCTAGATTATAAGAAACGTTCAATACAAAGGTATTAGTTTCCATGACATCATCATAGTAAAATTGACCCCATGTACACTAACTTGACCCTAACTAACTCAATCCATGACCCTAACTCAATCTACATAACTTTCGATACATAATAATATTCCGTTAAATATTAAAATATTTAAATTTCTCATTATAATTTATGATACAGTTGTTGTTTTTTTTTTGTGGATGCAAAAAAAAAAACGGCGCTCATCTCCTGTGTGTGTATCTACTCATCTTTATCTTATCAATATCATTTGTTATTCAAATCTATTACTCTATTTCTATAGAGTACCCTAACACTAGATATACACTTCACCTTATTATATAATACCCAAAGAGACGGGGTGAAACCCGTTGAAAGTCAACAGTTGTTCACATCTGACGATTTGATGAACAGTTTACAAAATAGTGTTTTGGAGTCGTATAAAAAGAGACATAAAATCATAAAAGGAGATCATATCTCAGAAATTATGCGTCCAATCGTCAAACCAACTGGATCGATGATACAATTTTTTGGTCATTTTTTCGATTTTTTCTAAGAGGTATACCTTAAAAAATCGCATTAAATCGAGAAAAAATTTTTATTCCTGATTTGGATGAAATACACAATATAAGATAAATTAGGTTCAAAAAACACAAAAATCGTATTCATTTTATGATTCGATGAACGGTTTAAGAGATATCGCCTGAAATCGAATAAAAGGTACAAAAAATCGTAATAACGATCATATCTCGGAAATTATGCGTCCAATCGTCAAACCAACTGGATTTTTATGATTTTTGGATCCAATTTACTATATATACTAATTTTCATTCAAATCGAAGACTTAAAATTTTTGGTCATTTTTCGATTTTTTCTAAGGGGTATTACCTTAAAAAAATCGCATTAAATCGAGAAAAAATTTGTATTCCTGATTTGGATGAAATTCACAATATAAGATAAATTGGGTCCAAAAAACACAAAAATCGTATTCATTTTCCGATTCGATGAACGGTTTACGAGATATGGCCTGAAATCTTATAAAAAGAGGAACCAAATCGTATAGAGACCATATCTCACTCCAAAATTATTAGCTAACTTCTTTTCCTGTAAGATATAACCCGAGCCGAGATAGGGGCAATCTAAGTCCATGCAAAATTTAAAGTCCTTAGGTCTTGTAGTTTTTTTAAGATATTTTTTACATTGACACATCGAACATTCAATTAAATTCTATAATATTATTATGATGCTTATAAACACAAACAACAATACATATTATCCATCTCACTTTGACCTTTTTATATTATGTACATAAACGTCTACACTACCCTTACACATACCAAACGAAAACATCAAATAGCAGAAGCACAAACAAGAGCAGAGCAAAGCACATACAGAGTGTGAGCGAGTCAAGTATATGTATTATAGAGTATAGTAGTTGTACGCACTATCATGGAAAATGCACCAAAAAGATTTTCTTTTCTAGTCCCGTCTACAACACTACTACACTACCACTACTAACTATAATGCAAAAAAAAACCTTATACCCACATAACATATACCATGGTATTATTTATTATTTCAGTTTATACAATACACCATGTGTATATCATTGTCTTTGTTTTTTTACTATACATACAGAGTGTCTCAATAAGAAAAACCACAAGGTAAGAGGTCAGACTTTACTGATCCACAATTAAGCATCGTACTGGTTACTATATAACTTAATTTTTATACTCGGTATACAGTGTATGTTGGACAGCTTTTCCTATAGAGAATCAATGTTAAATATTATTTATTACTGCCTGGCCGTGTGGTACTGTATGAAGTCAGTCAGTATGTAAAGTCAGTCTTTTATCTCATAGCTATACTTTATGTGTATGGTTGTTTGTTTGTCATTTAAGAGTGGGGATTTTGTGATGCACAATGCACATACTAAAGTGTACTCTCATCACATGTGTGCTGACTGACTTCATACACTGCCACATGGCCAGGCAGTAATAAATAATATTTAATATTGATTCTCTATAGGAAAAGCTGTCCAACACACACAGTATATATACAGACGGTGTTGGAATGCTTTTCCAATAGAGAATCAATGTTAAATATTATTTATTACTGGCAGGCCGTCTGATTACTGTGCGGAGTCAGTCAGTACACATGTAATGAGTACACATTCACTCTTAAATGAGTCAGTACACACAGTCAATGAGTCATTACACACTCTTAAATGACAAACAAACTACCATACGCATATGAGATAACTACATGTGTACTGACTGACTCCGCACAGTAACCAGACGGCCTGCCAGTAATAAATAATATTTAACATTGATTCTGTATTGGAAAAGCATTCCGTCACAGTCTGTATACATAATATATATAATATAAGGGTATATTAAGTTTAGTCCCGGCTTTTTAATACTATATATACATGTAGTGCTCAATCATAAAAACCACAAGGTAAGTGGTTGGTACATATAGACTTCACTGATATACAATTAGGCATCGCACAGTTTATTAAATAATTAATTTTTATACCGGACTAGCATCCTGGCCCGGCTACGCCCCGGCTTAGAAGATGCGCTGGGTACAGTACCCGATACAGTGCTTAGATACATAAAGCTCTCAGTCGGCTTGATTTTTTCAGACTTCCACTATCATCGTCATATTTCAGCCAATTTACACAAAACCTTAATAAATTATACACCCAAACCTTCCTCATGAATCACTCCGCCTGTTGGTGAAAACCGTATGAAAATCCGTTCCATAGTTTTTGAGTTTGCCGCGTACAGACAGACAGACGTGGCTGGGGGATTTTGTTTTATAATATGTAAGAATAAATATAATATATGCAAGGGCACATTAAGTGTAGCCTCGGCTTTGAAACGGTTAACAATATTAATTGCAGAAATACATTTTTGGTATAGATATTCATAAAATGACCTAATTAGTTCATTTTCGCAAGTCCGTTCGCCCGTGAACACGATAACTCAAAAACGAAAAGTAATAACGACCTGAAACTTTGTGTGTGTTTCGAAACCGTAAGAGATAGATCTTAGACCTTTGCTTCGCCCAGTTCCCGTTTTGGAATAGAATTTATAGTAGAATGATTAGAATAGTCGAATGAAATTAAGTTACTATAAGAATACTTAAAATTAATTAAGTATTAAAATATTAAAACTGTAAATAATTCTTTTGCTATTGGAGTTATAGAAAAAAAAGTCAAATGATAAATTGTAGTAAATAAAATTTATTTTCCATAACTTTACTAATGAAACACTTTTCGATTTTACTAATATTAAGAGAAATGTTTCTAATTTTGTGTTTCCCCATCCCATTAAGCCCTTTTTCCCTTCGATCGATTTTGCTTATTAAGGAATTTCGAACTGTATACTATATCCAAAGAAAAAAGCGACTGTTTTCGACGCTATTGAATCATGCACCATATTGAATGCTGACAAATGTTCTAATAATAAATTAATTGAATGAAAACAGTGTTCCTAATACACAAAACCGTAGACTGTCTGTGAGTACAACCTCGCCATTGAAATAGTAACGAGCTCTTGAAATTAAGCTTTTGAAACTATGATATCGTCTAGACCGGCGGCCGCACAAACCGCCTATAGCTTCTCTTTTGAGATTTTTCCCATAACGAATAGGTCCAGGATTCTAGATTTAAACATGATTCTCCAATAGAATGAATAAAGATATCGCCATCCTACATGTAAAATCTACAAATGTGATTACCGAGAATTCTCCACATTTTTGTATAGGTATGTTCACCGATTCAAAAAACATTAAATTTGGAAAATAAAACATTAAGCATTGCGTATATCATTCCCCTGCATTAACACAGGTATTTTGTTCAACAATCGTAATGACATAGATTTCTGTAAAAGAAAAGGTCAAAAAAAATTTCATAAATACGTGAAACCGGGCTATCAAAACTCAAAAGAATAACTGCACTTATATCCAAATAATTATACAGAAACCAAAGAGTAACTCCATACAATCAGAAAAATTGTGAGAGATAAGCATAAAGATATTTAACAAAAAAAAAAGTAAAATTTCGTAAAAATTGTCAAATATTGTATTCTTTTCTATGAATTCTAAATCTAAAAAGTGTATTCTAACACAATTTTACATCTAAACAGCAAATATTAAAAATACTTTCATATCAATAAGCTTTTTATAAATTTTTTGCAAAAAGAAAACGGCATAAATTCGCCAAGATAAACCAAATAAAAAGAATACAAATTTACATTGTTTTAAAAATCAATGTGAATTAAATCTATGGAACTAATATCTTGGAAGGTTGAACCGTAACGAACTTCCACAAATACAGAAAAATCCGTTATCGAATCTTGGCACATAAAGATTCACATAATCTTTCAGAATATAATATTATACTTTTGAGGCTACTTAGACTATTTAGTACATGTATAAAGAAAATTATTTTCAATACATAATTAAGACAAAATTTTGAGAAAATGAATACAGCCTAAAAAAATATTGATTTTACTAAAGCTGTAAAAAAACTCATTTTCTTAAAAAGTATCCTTCTTTATGGAATATATGTACAAATGTATTTAAAACACCCGGTATAACTATAGTTTAAATAACATGAGCAAAATAAAGAAGTTAGGCAAAAATATTTGAAACATGTTTGCAATGTTTATAGCTGTTTAAAATACACTGACTCTATATTGAGAAAAATAGTGGAGGTATTTTCACGATGTGTGTATACAAAGAAAATTTAGAGAGAATTTTAAACAGGGATTTACTTTTTTCCTCTCCATATATATACTACACTCACACACACACAATTGACGATTTTTTGGATCGTGAGTTGAAATCAAATAGTCTTCATTTGAACACACTTCTTTTTGTGTTTAGAAAATTTAAGGATTTTTCTTCTCCCCATATTACATAACAAAAATTAACCCTCGAATATAAAAAAAAGAAAATTTGTTACTTACAAAATTGAAAACGTGCCTCATTCACAACACACTTTACACGAAAAAAAAATTTCTGGAAAATCTTCTCTGGAACTTTGATGTGATACGTTTGAAAAATTAAAAGGTTAGAACCACCACTGTTATGTTTTAATCACAGAAGTAAAAAAAATAAATAAATAAATAAAACACTTTTAAAGTTAGAACCAAATTTTCGGATAATTATGGAAAATATTTATGAAAACATTAATGGAAAATCATTTTATATCATTCTAATTATTTTTCCCGGCACGTTTTTCAATGTTTACGGACATACACAACATGTTTACATGTCAAATATAATGTTATAAATGACTTGGCTGTCTAGACTGGAAGACAAGTGTCAATTTTCGTCAGGGAAAAATGGCTACGCCTTTATACTATCTATCAAAGATATCATATTATCTGGCTATCTTCATCTAACACATCGCATTCTATATACAACGCTTTCATAACCTACAATGACTTATATCTACACCCTTTTTAATCGAAAACACGCCCTTCGTTATACATTTTTATCGAAATTATCCCGAATTTGAGTATTTTCCCAAGTTACATCAGTAAAACAATACCTTAATTAGTTATGGAAATCATTTAATCTTCGTTTTCAACTCATTTTTTAGAGTTTCAATAGAAAACGTGTTTTTGATTTGAAATATACGCATGCGTTAAATTTTAGGCACATCCTACTCATTCAATACGTTTTTTTCAAATACTAATTTTTTATAAATTCCACCGCTTGGTTTGAGAATTCAAATCAATCAAAATTATATTTATACTCAAATTTACCTTTTAAACTTTCTCATAATACCTGCATGCAACATTTAAATACAGTAAAACATGTTTATTCGTTGTTTTTTTTTAATACTTAACAGTAAAATTAATCATTTTTAGAAAAATTCTGCTAGAATAATGGAAAATTAGCGAAATATTGAAATTAGAATTCTTATTAATTCAGAAATGAACAATTTTGCCGGAGAAAGTGCTATTCCAGAAACTTTCTTTGCAGAAAATATAATATAAAAACAAGTGAAAATAACAACTGAAATTCATTGCTTAAATACCCAGTGTATACTGAGTTCATTAACAATGCGTGAACTGTTTATTTTATTTTAGATACGCACAAATGTATAAACATACAAAATAGTGTAAAAGCTACTAAATACATATGAGTTTGTAATCAAGAGTTATTTTAGATGTTTGACCTAAAATTGTGGCAAAACTATTCAGTTTATGAGAAAATATGTCAAACAAAAGTTGTTTATTTTTAAAAAAGGAATATTTTTTGTCTTTAAATTTTTTTTCTACCTCTTACCGTATCAAGGAAAGAATTTTCCCTTTTGGTGAAGGATCCACAGCCCGATTTTACCCTTTCACGAACTTGAACTAACTCTTTAGCTCTAGAACACACACAAAATTTCAACTCGTTATCGCTTTTGAGTTATTGTATAACACCCTGTAATTACCAAAGATCGTTTTCTACGAGCAATATTTTCAATCGTTTCAAAGTCGGGACTAAACTTAATATACCCTTTTATATATTATATCGGGTATAAATAAAAAACGGATTGATTGTATGGAAGATTCGGATGTTTAGGATGGTTATTTTAGTTAAAACAGAAAGCATTGTTGCAAAACCGGCCAAAATTGCTCCAATTTTTAACAATTTCTTTTAACTTTTCCAAATTGAAAATGTAAAAAATTGGTAGGTTTTTCAAAATGCCGCAAGCATTGTCATTAACAAAATTAAAGTATACTAAATAAGTCAGGGGTTTCAAAGAAATGAAGGGGACAAATTATATCTCAGCAACTGTACTGAGAAAAAGCCTAATCTATTCGGTTTTCGATGTATCGATTAGGAAAAGAAAATCACTTATCAAGCAAATAGTTTTTGACATATTTGGGAAAAAATATTGTCCCCTCTTACATTTTTGGAAAGACATCCACAATTTTCACCCTATAAAGTTTTTAATATTTTTAATTTCAAGCATTTAAGAGAAACTCATTAAAATCAAATCAGTCTCCAGATTGGATTGTTATCAGAAGGATTACCGATTTATTTTAAACCATATACAATTAGTTTATAAAATAAAAACAGTTTAATTATTTATAAAAAAAAATTTTTAATATTTACATATTTTCGTTAATAACACATTCAACTATTCAAGTATTTTCGATTACCGGTTTTGGAAAATCTAATTTAATTGATGTAACATCCAATGCAATTATATCCACATCTACATTCAAAATGGACCTTAAACTAGGTTTAGTTCGCCCAAAATCACCATGAACAAATTCTTTAACATAAGTACCAGCTTGTGTTTCAACATCCAATGTAAACATTTTGGAATTACCTGAAGAAAAAAACAAATATTTATTATTATCCCAAAAAAAACCGGGTCTTCGATTTCCTGCGTTTGAAACCTACTCAATTAAATATAAGAACTAGAGGTAGATATTTTTAATGGAGGTGCACTTTAGATTATTTTTTAAAAGTATCTTTATTTTTTGGTCAGTATCCTCGTCCATTACGCGGGAAACCAGGGTCGATTCTCCGCCAGAGAGTCAATGTAGGAATATACCAAGATATTCTGGTATAGTCGATCTAAAATCTACATTAATAAAAGTTAAATAAAAAGAAAATAGAAATATTAATAAAGAGTGATTGATCCAATAAAATTCCGATATAACGGGCCTAAATTAAATTTTAAATTACGACAAAAAATAATAAACATTATTGTGGACATTTATGAATGTACTATATAAGCTTTTGAAGAATTTTATAAATGGACTTTATATCTAGTGTTCGTACATCCATATAACTTTATATTTCTATCAATTTCCATAAAATTGACCATCAACTATCGTATTTTGAGAGCTCAAAAGTATATTTACTCACCAGGTATAAGTTGAGCATGCACATAATGAATAGTTCTTGGTCTGACTGCTAGAGGTCTCCTATGTAGAACACGTATAGGAGTTTTTTGTTGAAGTACAAAATTTTTCATATCCGATAATTTATCTAACTCTTCTTGGGTAATCTCTTGTTGACTAACACATAACCCTTGATACACTTTAGTTTTGGATTCTTCACCTTGTTTGATAATAATCAGGTCTTCTCTAAAAATTTCAAAAATATTTATCCAAATCATGTCAACAACAGTTTTCGAGACAACTAATGAACTTACGATAAATTAATATCACTTACTTCGGTACAAGTTGTAAATCTCGTACTTGTATTAATTCTGACTTATTAATTTCTGATTCTAATTTACGAAATTCTTCATATACAAATTTTGTCTTTTTCGGATTGAGCAATTCCAATACAAAAGGTCGTCCATTACCTAAACATCGTACATCACAATCTTCTCGACCGCTTGATGCAAATTTCATATAGTCTATATGAAAACTAGAACAATACATTTTGTTTAAATCTCAAGATAAAAATTTTCATTTAAAAAACGGACTTACTTAAATAGAGCTGTCAATGGTGCACATATAATTTCCTGTACTGAAGTTTCCATCATACGTTTTCCATTAATTATCCATGGAGTTTGACTTAATTCACGTGAATATTTCATATACCTAGAAATAATTAAAGAGAGCTTTTAGAAAGTCATCTCGGAAAATGAGCAGTGAAAATCACGCTTGGCACGGTTTAATATTTTACTTAATATTATTTTTACTGCAAAGTATCAATGCATAAGATTTTTACCAACTTAGCATTTGGAGGAGGGTGGAGAGGGTGAAAATTGAAAGTTTCGCACTCGTTTACAATACAAAATGTTGCAAAATTATGATTAAAAAATAATAGAAATCCCATTCTTTCACATCAAATGCTTGTTATGAAAAATCACATCATCACGACCTCTACCATTCTAGAAAGATACAGAATCTGCATTTTCTTGAGCAAAAACAGACAGCGACTACTAATCGGGTTTCCTACGGGACATTGTAGACTAAGAAGATCGGCTTAGAAAATCAGAGCAATTACAAATTTTGTAGAGGAAAGGAGGAAACTCTAGAACAACTCCTACGATACTCTAAAGTCTACGTGCTACGTACAGAGGAGCTCTCTAAACCCAGTCCAGATATTGTAATTCCTAAAGGAAACGAGGCTCGATCAGGTGTTTTAAGCCAAGACCTGTCCTTAGCAGGCACTATATGGACCACCCTAATAGATCTTCACAGTTCACCAATTCCCCACATACTCCCAAGGAACTCTAAACAAATATAAATTGTCTACAAATCCCACCGAATATTATTAAAAAAATTTACCTTCCAGCTAAATGAATCGAATTATGTGTACATTCAATGTTACTGCAATTGAGTGAAAAATTTGGTACTTGTGGTGGACACACAATGTGTTCTTTAAATTTCTTTTGATCAACCTGTTCCAAAAATGTTTCCACACTTTTTTTCGTAAATGTTTCACCACGAAATTTCTTAAAATTTCGATTACGTGCTTTAAATGTTTCTGGACTCACTTCAAGCAATGAATTTAGTTCCTAAAAAATAATAAAGTTGACATAATTGATAGAAAAAATTTGAACTCTTTATGATTTACCTTTTCTTCATCTACGTATTTTAGATTAAGCGTTATTAGAAAATCACAATTTGCGCCATTATCTAAGCTCTTGTTAAGCCGTTCATTTATTTGTGGTGTAATTACCCATTTCCATACTTCTTTTAATGGAATTTCGTTTATAGTTTCTAAAATCAATATCATAAATTACCAAAAATATCCTCCTAAGAGATTGGAGGAACGTGAATTGGAGTTTAAGTAAGGATAAAAGATAAATTACCTTGTTCATAGTATCCTGGAAACTTTTCTTTTAAATGTAAATTAATACTGTAAGCTCGAATTTGTTGAGCAATAGGTAAACTAATCGCACATGCAAAATTCGTGCTATCGTATTCATTGACTCTCGGATTTTTCTCAATACATTCCAATAACTCATTTATAAAATGACTTTGAAGTAATCCTAAACATACGATACAAACGTTTTGTTTTAGTTTCTTTGAATGTGGTTCGATTTCTACATCGTCTAACTTTACGGTTTTCTAGAAGATAAATAAATATTAAAACATAACCTTACATTCTAAGAAAATTTCGTTTTTTTACCTCTTTTAAATATAATTCAAAATCTATGTAATATTTTTTATTTGTACATCCTAAATGCCGTAAACTACAAAGATTACAGCATCCAATTTTATTTATATATTGAAAAATTTCTTGTTCCGACATATTAATGAAACAAGCGTGCTTTTTATCGTAAACAAATTCCGCTTTGGAAATACTGACTTTACTTGTAATGCTGTACCGAAGTTGCTATACTAGTAAGGGTCCTTTTCAACAATATATATTGAGGAACAGTCATAAATAAAAAGCTCTAAAAAACTGTTTAATGTAATCTAGAGGTTAAAAACATTGTAGAAAGTTTTTGTATAAGATAAAAGTTTATCGTGACCCCAAAATGTCAAATTTTAAAATACTGTTTAAACGCCCCGAAAAGCGCGCCATGTTTTGTGACGTAATTAACTAGTGTGCTGTCAGTCAATATTAAAATAAATAAAAGTCAAGGATAAAAACGAAAAACGCACGAAAAATAAAAGCTATAAATATTGTTTAGGCAATAAAAACTTGTATAGGGATCTCTGGCAGGGCTTAATATTTCAACCTACTAGCAGTAGTAATTTAGTTGTTCACCAGAGTGCGACCATGAGTGAAGAATATGTAACGGGGGTTGGTACAGGAAACATCGACCTACTAGTCCTAGCTTTAGTTTATAATTTACCCACCAGAGAACATATCCAAGTGCTAGAGTTCCCAATATTGATAACTGACAGCACCATGGCAAATTACATCATATCATATCACGTTGCTAAATTTTTTAATTACTCCTCATTACAATTATGAAGTTTTCAATGTTTGTATTTCAGGGGTATTTTTCAGTCTTTTTTTAGATTAAAGATTTTTGGACTCTAATAAATAAATATCTTTATAAAATCCAAAAAATTAATAAGTTTAAAAATTTTATTTACAAAATAAGATACAATTATCAGGTCCTTTGTCTATTGAACTTAGAATATATTAAAACTGTGTCGAATCAAAAATTTTGCGATGGAATTATGTAAAAAAAAATGTACATATCGGGAAAAATTTATTTTGTAAACATAAAAAATAAAACTCATTTAAACAATTAAATATATTTAATCATAGCTAAAAAATTAATCTAACGATCTATTTCACCAAATACAACATCTAATGTTCCGATAATTGCTACAATATCAGCTAACATATGATGTTTACCAATTTTGTCCAATGCGGCTAAATGAGCAAATCCTGGTGCTTTGATTTTACATCTGAAAAAAAACAGTAAATTTATCAGTACTCCAATCGACTACATGCATATACCTAATTGAACTTTAAAAAATTTTCCTTTTATTACCTGTAAGGTTTAGATTCACCATCAGCCACTAAATAAACACCAAATTCTCCTTTAGGTGCTTCAATAGCTGTATACGTAGCACCTGGGGGCACTTGATAACCTTGAGTAAATAATTTAAAATGATGAATTAAAGCTTCCATGGAAGTCTGGAAAACAATAAAAACGAATAAGAACCATTCTTAGCAGTTCGATTATGACTACGCTGAATTTTGATGCATTGCTTTCAACTTACTTTCATTTCTGCTCTAGAAGGAGGACACAACTTAGCATCATCCGTTCGGACATCACCTGGTGGCATATCGTTTAAACATTGATCAATAATTCTTAAAGATTGTCTCATTTCTTCAACCCGACATAAATAACGATCGTAACAATCCCCCTTGGTTCCAATAGGAACATCAAACTCAACTCGGTCATAGGCATCATAAGGTTGAGCTTTTCTTAAATCCCATTTAATTCCAGAACCTCGAAGCATTACACCACTGCAAAACAAACTTCAGTAAAACGCATTAATTTAAAAAAATATGAAATTACCTGAATCCATAGTTTAGGGCATCTTCAGCTGATACAACACCAATATTTTCGGTTCTTTGTACCCAAATTCGGTTTGTGGTTAAGACATCTTCAACTTCATCCAAACGTTCACCGAATTTTGACGCGAATTCATAGATATCATCCATGAGACCAATGGGCATGTCTAAACTAACACCACCTGGACGAATATATGCAGCATGCATACGAGCACCTGAGACACGTTCATAGAATTCCATCATTTTCTCACGTTCTTCGAACAGCCAGAAAAATGGCGTCAATGCACCAACATCCAAAGCGTGAGTACCCACAGCCATAATATGATTTAAAATTCGTGTAATCTCAGCGAATAAAGCTACAAATAATTACCAATTGTAAAAAAAAATAAATGAGGGGAGATAAAACATTCTTACTTCTAATATATTTCGCTCGGAGAGGAATGTCAACGTTTAGTAATTTTTCGACAGCTAAACTGTAGCATTGTTCATTACACATCATACTGACGTAATCTAATCGATCGAAATAGGGAAGAGCTTGGGTGTAAGTTTTGTATTCGATCAATTTTTCAGTACCTCGATGCAATAATCCAATATGGGGATCTGATCGAACTACTGTCTAAACAAATTAAACATCAAATTAATTTCGTTACATAGATAAATCTGCGAAATTGGTTACCTCTCCATCAAGTTCCAAAACTAAACGTAATACACCATGGGCAGCTGGATGTTGTGGCCCAAAATTGAGTGTAAGATTCTTAACTCCTTTCTCAACTGCAGGGAGTTTAGCATTCCATGGTGGTAACTTCCATTTAGATGTAATTTCATCTGGATACATTACTGGACCAGAGAATTGTTTCATAAATTCAGGGTCTGGAAACCATTTAGCAGCCCCTCGTTGTTGAGGTCTAATAGAAATAACAAATTTGACATTCTGATACTATTATGTAACTGATTTAAAATATAAACTATATCAGAAATTATGGAAATTTATTAAATATAAGGGCATCTTACTGAATGCTATACAGTACTCCAGCATTTTGAAGTAAACTTTTTGAGCCATTTAAGGCAGCTGGCTTTTTAAGCAAAATATTGACTATCGCACTAGCCATTTTGGCTGAGTGATAAAAGTTGCTAAGAAAAATAACTAGGTTATGTCAAAAAGGAATTACACCGATAAGAGTTGTAAACGAACTTTCAACCTTTTATAATTTGTAAAGCTAGGTAATGAAGTTACGTCAGAATTAGAAGTCTTCCAGACATTTTTGATGCCATAAAAAAGTTTTAACTACACTCGTAATCAGGACTAGTTTAAAATAAATAATCAAGCAGCGCTCCACACAAATATCACATTGCTTTAAACTCCTTTTTACGAATAATGGTGTCAAAAATTCACATAAGGTTTAATTACTTGATGGTCTCTGGGATTCTTCGTGCCTTGTGTAAGGTAATGGAGAGTTCATTAACATAAAAGTATTCACAAAGAGTGTATCCAGAAATTTCACCAGATATTTTTTGCTAGAATAACGAAATTACGGATCGCTATATTTTTTTTTTTTTGTTAACTTGGATCTTTTAACCAACATATTTAAGATCAAATACATGTTACGGATTAGGAAGGCTTAATAAAGTAAATTTTACACGTATTTGTCTCAGAGCAATCAAACCTATGATTGGTTTATAAAAACCTTTCAAATACATGCTCAATAAAACTGCTATAAGTATATCGCAAATTTAAGTCATAGCACAATGATGTCTTTAGCGGCAGAAATTGTCCATAAGACTTTCTATTTTTGCAATAACACAAATTGTTTGGTTGTCTAAAAAATACTTATGAAATAAAACAAATGTAATTTATGATAATAATTTTATTTTAAGGATTAAACAATTATATTTCTAGAGTACAAAGGTACAAAAATATGACTACATATACAATATTAAAGTCACTTTCAAAGTGACTTAAGTAATAAAATATATAATTTGAGCAAAAAATTAATACCATACATTAATATAATATAAATTCAGTAATATATCATTGCAGAAATTATAGATTTGTTTTTGAGAAGCTAGGCATGCTGTAACGATTTCCCGATGAATACCTGAAATAAGTGTGTATGAATAACCAACTTTAGAACAACTTATGAATTAATTCTATCACAAAAATAGATTTCATATAGATAGATCTTTTTAAAATTTCGTTCCAAGCTCCTTAGATAAAACTGTAAAAATTTCATCCTTAGTCAATGATTTTATGAGATATCACGTTATTGATCGGTAATCATCAATGCGTACCCAGCTTTTATTTGATTTGAATATTATATGCAAAAACAAAAAGAAAATAAAGTCAACTTCATTTTATAAAATCATAATTTTCTGCAAATAAAAACTTTGAGAATGGAACATTCTCAAAAATATTATCAATAAATGATTATCACATCAAATATGTATCAAAAAATAATATCAAATATTTTACAAATTATATTCATAATTAAGATATTTTCGAAGACAAAGTGGCAACGGTAATTCAGATACCAAATCTGGAAGCTTATCTTTGAGTGATCGTCGTAAAAATAATCGTATTTGATGAGCCAAACTCAAAGGGTATGCTGCAACTTCCATTAGGAAACTCTTTTGTTCTGGTGTTATAATATTATTTCTTCGAATCATACAAATATCGAATGATTCGGATGCGTCGACCAAGGCATAAAATACTTTTTCAGTGTTTGGTTTTGTAACGTTGTGTAAAAAATTTAAACAACCATCTGGATCTCTGAATTGAGTCTTCATTACAACCTGTAACAAAAATCACAATACCATTATTTGTTTTTACATAGTCTAAAAGTCTATTTCAAGTAAGATGAACTTCAAAATATTTGTAAAGTAAAAAAATATCAATTCAATTGCATGCTTAGCCTATTGTTTTTGAGCATATAAATATTTCTAGAATCTTAAATTTTGTGATTCTTGAGCCAGAAAATAATTTATATAATGTGTAAATATTTGAAGGTTAGCAAAACAATCTCAAATGACAAGTATGTGATGTCATTAAAAGAGCGCGAAAATATTAGCAAAATACATCACAAAAAATTTGTGATTATGACAGAAATTAATAGATAGTTTTCAATTAAAAACATCAATTTTTAAGTTAGTAATAAAGTTTTAAAAATGGGTATTCAAGGTTTAATCTCATTTGTCAAAGAAGCCACTGAAAATATTCGACTCGAAAAGTTACGTGGATCGAGAGTAGCTATCGACTCCTATTGTTGGTTACACAAAGGAGCATTTGGTTGTGCTGCTAAATTAGCAATTGGCGAAAAAACTGATCAGTATGTTCGATATTGTATGAACCTCATTGATATGTTGATATACCATGGGATCACACCGATAATGGTATTCGACGGACGACATCTCTCTGCGAAAAAAGATGAAGAGACAAGTCGTCGGGCAGAACGTAAAAAGAAGAAAGATATGGCATCGAAGCTATTACGTTCTGGTGATAAGGATAAAGCATGGCGATACTTAGCTGCAAGTATAGATGTTACTCATGTGATGGCGTTAGAATTAATAAAAGCTTGTCGAGCTATAAATATCGATTGTATTGTAGCTCCATATGAAGCTGATGCTCAATTAGCCTACTTAAATATGAATAATTATGTCGATTACGTTATTACTGAAGATAGTGACTTAATTTTATTCGGATGCCGTAAAGTATTATTTAAGTTACAAAAAACGGGTACAGCATTGCTATATAATAATGAAAAATTACCAGAAGTTATGAAATTAACGGAAAAAGTATACGATTTTTCATTATTTCGTCGTATGTGTATATTAAGCGGCTGTGATTATTTACCATCGTTACCCGGTATAGGATTAGTCAAAGCGAAAAAATTTATTACACGTGTTCGTGATTTAGATATAAGAGAATCCCTCGTAAATATTCCTGTACATTTAAATATGCCAAAATTGGAGGTAACTCCAGAATATATTGAAAATTTCTTAAAAGCCGAAGCCACATTTTTGTATCAATATGTATACGATCCCAAAAAACGGAAAATTGTTCGATTAACCGAACCTCCAAGTGATATCGAAGAAGATTTATTAAAACTAAGTGGGGAGTATATCGATGACACGGAAGCTTTTCAACATGCCTTGGGTAATATCGATCCGTTTTCGAAAAAAAAATTGGATTTTTGGAATCCGGATAATGAGACTTTACATCCAAGCAGTTTTTGGAATCGTAATCCAGATATTCGACATATAAATGAAGAAAAACCTAAGAATGTTAATCCTGGTTTTAAAGTGACAAAAACATCGGTTAAAAGAACGATAATTATTGAAGAGAGTGAGGCGTTTGAGGGGAATATTTTGGATGAGTACAAGAAAAATGAGTTGCATGTACAAAAACGACAAAAAATTGAAGAAATTTGCTCAGAAACTACAGCTGCATCACGAGTTAAACTATTTCCGGTTAAGAATAGTAAGATAGTTGAAGAAGAAGACTCAAAAGTTCCATCTACTCTCGAGAATTTCAAGTCAGAAACGGATGAAGAATTCGCTTATGAACAAAAATCCCTTGTTAAATCTCCGGTATTAAACACACGCCCTAGACGCAAAATAATCCAAAGTAAATTTCTATTATCTCGAACTAAAAGTGAAAATACGAGTTCAACAAGTTCAGTAAGTTCCTTCTTTAAAAAATCACTTAGTGTTTCAACATTTAGCACGACTCCGGAGGAAACCGAATCTCCCCCATCATCTCAAAATTCAGAGATTGAAAATCAAACACCACCATCATCTCAAAAACTAGATTTAGAAAATGACGAAGAAGTTGTTGAAATTCCTTGTACGGAATCTCTTAAGAAATTCGAAAAATCTCCACAAAAAATGACCACACTCAAGACCCATAATTCTCCATCAAAAAAAGCATCACCATTAAAAAAATCACCACAAATATTAGTACCAGCAAGACGGCAGGGGTTGTCTAGGATTCAAAAATTAAATAAACCTGACAATAATTCATCACAAAAATTGTTGTCACAATTTGGATTCGTGAAGAAATCTCTGTTAGGACCATGAATTTTAAATTTGAAAGTGATTATCTCAAAGAAAAACACGAGTAAGAAGAAAATGTATATTTGTTGATTAAGTAAATGTCAAAATTTTAAGTCGAATTTGAAAAGATGACTTGATTGAAAAAGTCTTGTAAATGGAATTTTATAATGGTTCAAAATTTGTTGAAGGATATCAAGTATAAAAATTGATTTGATTAAGAATTTGATTTCCTTATAGATAATATTCGAATTGGAAATATGCTTTTAAGAAACCAGCAACAAAGAAAATGCAAATACCGTTAAGATCGTCTACATCTCAAGAATATATGGAAGCTGGCTATTTTATTTTCATGTATTTAGGAATCAGTACAATATTTTTCTTTTTCTATATTGTTTTTTTAATATTTTTTATACGATGTGAAGAAATTTTCTGACGTGGGAAAATACAACATTGAGTATATTTAAAAAAATCAGACATATGTGTCTGATACACGCTGTACATAATATTAATGGACCCAATTTTGGTGTTTCTAATGTATATGAGTACAAGTGGCATATGTTTATTTATTTTTATAACCTTTGTTGTATTTTTTGTAAGACTGTGCGAATTTTATTAATTTATTTTGCTGGACAATAACCAAGTTTAATTTTTAATAAACAAATGATGAAACTGTCAAACGCTTTTTTTTTATAAGATTCCTTTTTCCGTAAATATATACAGAAGGAATGGTAAATATACTTTATGTTCAAAATATAGCCCAGATACTTTCGTAGGTGATAATGTCCTGTTCCCAGATCATACGAACTCTTCAATTTTTGATGAATTATCGATCCCCTAGACGTTTAGTGAACTCTTATTGACGAAAACAAAGAATATATTTATCTTATTTTCTAAGATTACCTCGAAGAAAGTATTTTCGGATAGAACGAAAAATATATAGATTTGAGTTAAAACGAAGTTCATCCAACCTTTTAAAATTAATACGGATATTTTACTTACCCTAGCTCCATAACGCAATAATAAATTAACAACGGAAAATAATGGTGTTTCATTACTAGCCAAATATTCGACAAGAACTGGTCTGAGTTGTGTATTATGGTCATAAATATCATTATATACTTTTAAATTGGGATCGGCTCCAGATTTTAGTAGTAACTAAAAAAAATAAAAATAAATTGTTAATAATTCGATTTTGAAAAAAAGTTTAAATTTTACGACTTACTTGTATGATTTCTAAACGGTTTGAAATATTATCAGAACATGCAACATGTAAGGGAGTTCCTATTACTGGTGAGCTGAAATTTACATCCGCTCCTGCACCAATTAACAATCTTATTAGATCAAGATCCCCCTTTAAAATTGCTAAATCCAATGGACTTGGTTTTCCATATTCATCTGATTCGTAATTCAATTGTGCACCTTGTTTAATTAATAAATTAACGATGTCTTTATTTCCGGAGAGTACAGCGTAATGCAAGACCTATTGTAAAAGACAAACATAGTTAATTTTACCTTTATGTTTGTATTAAGTCGTTCCTTAAAAATGATAGTGTCATAATTAAAGATCTGTGATACTTTTCAAGAAATCCTTATTTCTCATAGAATGAATAGGAATACACATAGTCACAAAAGTAGCGCTCATTTATCAAAATTTTATAATTAATTAGTACGACGTATTCATTCGGTTCTCGGAAAAATGCGTTTGATTCATGTTGTTCATTATAAATATACTAATAACTTATACTAGTAACATTTTCCCAAAAAAACTGAATTAATTTTTGTAGTCTATAGTACAAACTTTAGTGGATATTTATTCAAAGTGAATGCATCTAAATGATTTAGGTTGGTAATCGGTTTTTCAGTTATGTAGTTTAACTTCTGATCGAAGCCAGGTTATGCATTGTTTAGTTAAATTTTTAAATATTATTTTTTGTGAAAATTTAATACATTTGTGTTGTTTTATAAATTGTTAAGTGATTATCGTTATTTTATGTAAGTTTATTTGCATATTTATCATTCTTTGATCGTAAAATAACTATTAGAAAACTAATTTAAAATGTAGTTCGTGGTTTTTCCGTTCAATATTAGTTCTGATATTCTTTAGTAAAGAAAATGAATTTCTAATTTACAGTTCGATAATCATGCCTTGCATCATTCATTGCATTAAAAGCAACCCCACGACTTATAAGAATTTTGAAAAACAATGGCAATCGGTTTTTCAGTTATAAATTTTAATTTCTGATAGAAGCCAGGTTATGCATTGTTTAATTAAATTTTTAAATAATATTATTTTTCGTGAAAATTTAATACATTTGTGTAGTTTTATATATTGCTAAGTGATTATCGATATTTTATGTAAGTTTGTTTTCATATTTATCATTATTTGATCGTAAATTAACTATGATAAAACTAATTTAAAATGTAGTTTAACTTCTGATAGAAGATATAGATGTCAGTGGATATAATCCAGTTATGCATTGTTTATTCTTTAGTTAAATTGTTAAATAATATCGTTTTTCGTGAAAATTTAATACATTTGTGTGTAGTTTTATAAATTGCTAAGTGATTATCGTTATTTTATGTAAGTTTATTTTCATATTTATGATTCTTTGATCGTAAATTAACTATAAATCTAATTTAAAATGTAAATTTTGTTTTTGTCGCTCGATATTAGTTCTGTATTATTGATATTGTATTTAGCAAACAAACACTTATTTTTACTTACAGTTCGATAATCATGCCTTGCATCAGTAATTGCATTAACATCAGCCCCATGACTTATAAGTAATAACACAGCCTCCATACCCTAAAAATATTACAAATATAAAATATTTGTAATCCAAAACTTTTAACTAAAATTAATGAGCATGATTTAAATAAAGATAAATTAAATTGCGTTTCTATTACCCATAAACAACAGAGTAAACTACAAAAAAAATTTGTAACTAAAAAAATATCGATGAAAAATGATTTTGAAAAAAATGATGATTTTGAAAAACTCGTACGACGAATTGTGCGAATACGTACGTACGGTTCGGTAACATTAGTATCAGATAATAGCGTGGATGATATTGAGTCTGTTTGTTGGGCATTAAATATTCTTGTCCAAACTTGTTGAGCTTTACTATTTCCATTGGTAAGCTATATACAAATAATGGCTAATATCACTATACTAAAATTTGTTAATTATAAAAACTTTTGTGAAAGACTTACTTGACTTTGACGAGCTGCTTTCATTAATGGTGTTAAACCAGCACGATCTCTTGTGTCTGGATTTGCACCAAATGTTAATAACAGTTCTAGAAATTCGATGTCATTTACTAGATTGATTTCTGAACCAAAAAAGTATCTACAAATAAAATTTTATAAATGAATGTTTTTCTTGAATATTTAAAAGCTTTCTCACACGGAAAATTTGGGAATTGCAATATAATCGGATATGCGGTTCGGTGAGAGATATAATAGATTAAACACATTGGAATATTTTTGTGTTTTTGAATGGTGGCGAATTGGTGCGTTTTTTTAAGACAGGCGCATGTGATTAACGAATTCTTGTATGAAGGACTTTTTATGCGATTCACAAATTCTTGTATGAAGGACTTTTTATAATCTCAAATCAATGAAAAATCCACCAAAAGGTTGAATTGGTGAAGTATATTTACCTTTTATTGGGATCAGCTCCATATTCGAGAAGCATTCTGGCAATTTGTAGATTCTTATTTCGAATTGCTAAACGTAATGGTTCATCGCAAAGTGTTGTTCGTGGATAAAGTTCATCTGTATTCGGTCTATAATCAACTTTTGCACCCGATTTCAATAATAGTTCAACTAATTCGACATACCTAGAAAAAAAAGTTTATAAATTAAAAAAAAACTGTTTTATGACAATTATTTGTTATGTTCAATGCCGGTCTTAGGTTTTTTGCCGCTTTGTGCCACATGCTTTACTTCTCAAGTGCATTCCTCCGACAGTTCTAAGATCGGCCACTGATTATATAATACCGGTCTTAGCATTTTTGTCGCTCTGGGAAAATATCTGATTGCACCTTTCTCTAGTTTTGTATATTATCTGCCACATTTTTGGCCCTTGACTCCTCAGGTGAGTGCAATATAGCATTCCCCCGACCCTTCTAAGACCGGCACCTGATTATATTTCAATTACCCATGCTCAGTAGCCAAATGTAATGCACTATATCCACATTCATCGATTGCATTGATATCACACCCACGAACAAGTAATAATTGGGTAGCTTCCACATATCGTTGCCAAATTGCATAATGTAATGGCCTTAAACCTTGCGTAACTGGTTCATTTACTTTTGCACCGCATGCTAACAGTATACGAATTTCATCCAACGGGACCATACGGATTATTGAATCCGCTAATTCCCGTTGCAGGGGATTGGTTATACATTCAGTTGGCATTCTCTGGAATACAAATTATCAAGGTCAAATTTTAAATGGTACTAATGGTTTATGAGATCGTGAAGGTAATTTAAGCCAAGCTAAAACGTTATTTTTATTAAAAGCTCTTTTTGGGGAGAATAGTTTGCCTTTTCAATTTTTTATAAAATAACATTTATCAAAGTCAAATTGAAGGTTTGAGGAAGAATTAAACGAAATGTTAATTCCCTCTTGAAAAGAGAATGATATATATTTTCTAGCTAAGAGTAAGACTAACAGTGACACCTATTGAGAGAAATCAAAATTTAATTTATTACGGAAGAAAAAAATTATGCAATAAATAAGACCCAATCAAAAAAACGGCCTAAAACGTTAAACTTACAGGATATCGAACATTCATATTCATTTTTGTGTTTATTTCGATATGAAATTTTACAAACAACGTAATAAAAATTGAATGACAAAAAAGATAACAAAGTCTTTTTGCGCGTTTCTTCCTCTGTTTTTGTGTTTTCAACCTTGTGATCGTAAAATAATTATTATAATGTTATGATCTAAATATAACGATTGCATATGACTCGATATAAATAAACGCGTAAAAGTACTGTCTTGCTCAATAAAATCCAACCAACTTCTTCAAATTAAAATCAAAGTATTTGATTCAATCTTTGTAATACAAATATATACAATAGGGTATATGCATGTAATCCAAAATAGATTGAAATATTTTTGTTTTTGTAATTTTTAACTGTTTTTTCTCGATTAAATAACATGTAATGAATCAATTCTTGTATCAAAGCTATCCAATTTAATGATTTATCTTTGACACTGAAGTTAAGTCACTTTTTATTGAACTTTAGTGTACTTAACTATCTCGTGGTTGTGTGTTTCGTTTACTGTGTTGTGTTTTCTTGTTATTCATTAAAACAGCTGGTAAATTCGCAAAAAGCTTTTTATGCCAAATAATCATATGACTATCAAACAAAGGAATAAAAGCATTTTTGTGAATTTATTTCATATTGGCGAGGTGGAATGACCCCGATTTTTCTTTTACTAATCAACAAAGACTTTTTCAGGAAAGCTCCGTCATCTTTCTGTATATTTTCGTGGAAATCATAAAAATTGTATGCCAATTTTTTTAATAATGCGAAACGTTTTTAAAACTACTGTTTTTTTTTCAGTTGTCTTTGTGAATTATTTTGGCAATTAGCTTTAATTAGTTGATCTATTAGAATATTTTTTAGAATGATCCAACAACGTTTTTTTCTTGTTTAATTAACGTGCTGTTTTATTTTGAATGCAATAAAAAAAAATGTTGAGAGTGAATTTTGTAGATTCTATATAGGGTTGATGAGCTATCTGCTTCATTCTTCATATGACTTGTATTAGTTTTAGATTAGTTTACATGAATATTTCAATGAATTTCAAATCTCTTAAGTAAGATTCTCACAAAAATTCATCTAAATCGTTCGGAAATTAATAAAGTTTATGTTGGTGTCATAAAAACATAGGTCATCGAAAATTTCAAATTAAAAAAATTTGAAAAAGTAAAACAGTCTTCGAATTTTTTAAAAAGACTTCATTTACTTTATAATTTTTTGTGGTTGTCAGCATCGGGCTTACCAATAGGCCGAATAGGCTAAGGCCTTGGGCAGCAATTTTAAGAAATAATCCCCCATAACAAAAAATATTGAAAATTATGTTCCGGAAGCAGATTATGGTTAAGGCTCGTGCTAACCGGATCTAAGGCTGTAAAATGTCAAAACTGCAATTAATTCTATATCTAGAATGCCAGAGGTTGTGGGTTCGATTCCGATCTTAGACGCGTATTATTTTTATATCAAGTATTTGATGTCGAAGAATGTTTTCAATGTTCAGGCATGTTACTTAAATGTCAAATTAAATAAACGCTAGTCATTTCCATTGGTATAATATAACCGAAAGACAACCATACTATCAATGGATATAAATAGACGCTAGTTTACAAAAAAAAAAAAAAAAAAACAATTAAAAAATTAAAAAATATGTAAATAGTAAATAGTAAATAAACAAATTAATAATACATTGACATCAAGATAGTGAGAGATCATCTGCATTCCACTAACATAATATCTCAGGTAGCTCAAAGGCAGAGCGTGGGTCTAGAATGCTAGAGGTCGTGGGTTCGATTTCCATTCTAGATGTGTATGATTTTATAACTACAAATTCTTCGAATAGACAATCTAGTAAAGGGGAGCGCTGCGTATTGATATGAGTCAAAGGCAGGTGTATCTGACTTAAATTCGGCACTAGTAGCCGCTCCGCCCCGTGTATACGCTCCTGGATGACGGTTTGAATAATCGTAATAAACAAATAAAAGTATTAAACTGTGTTTATTATGCTTATTTTTGGTATAATAAAAAAAAATAAAACAGTTTTAAAATGTATTTTTAAACATTAAATTTATGATTTTGCATTTATGAAGAAAGCTGATTAATTATTACATCAATTATATGCAGATAATTTATAAACAGTTTTTAGTGCCAACATCCACTTTCATTCAAAGATTTTCGTGCAATATGTAAAATTTATTTTGGGTACTTTGTGCGATTTTCCATTCAGAAACATTGAAAACAGTATATTCTACGCATATGATACGTTTCGTATGTGGGAAATTCCATGTCATCACTAATCTACAAATCGTCCTCCTAACACTATCGGAAAATCATTCGAAGAAAAATTTCTTTGGTCTTCGCGATGTCTGCTAGCCTAACGGTTTTATACAATTTTCTATTTACAGACAATGAACATAGTATCACATTGTCTCGTCTTGTATGTGGGAAATTCCATGTCATCACTAATCTAAAAACATTTGAGTCATTCAAGATCACTCTAACACTATTCGAAAATCTTACGAAGAAAAATTTTCTTGGTCTTCGGGAATATCTGTTAGTTTAAAGGAAGCTTCAGCCCTGAATATATATTAGAGTATGGAATAAACGATTCGAAATTTTCAATTTTGTTGGAAGTTTAGTCTGCGCTTTTTAGGAAACTTAATCATCTATAAATTAGGAGATTTTGGTTAGTGATGTAGAAATTACCAGTTTCCAGAGGAGTAACAGTGGACATCTCTTCAAACGATAAAGTATGATAATCGATTTATTTAAAAAAAAAAAAAAAAACCACTTCAAAAGTTAAAAACTTCTCTCTGAGCAATGGGAAGCTTTTAGATTAGCACTCTACTGGGGTTTTTAGAATTTTAACAATATAGTTTGGATATTGCTTCAATTTTGACTAGGATATACGCACTGGTTTTAGTCTCTTTGGTGAGGTATAACCCAAAGAAGGGGCAGTTCATAAACTATTTCTCTAGGTCTAAGCAACGTAGCTTTTTACCATCGTAAAAATTATATTTATTTTCAATTAATCCGTGCCATAATTAGAAATTGAGTTAAGCGAACAACCCACAGACCTCGACCCCAATGCTCCACTCACGCGTGGAGCGCGTGGCAATTTATCATAAAAAAGTACTTTTCATTCTATGGGAGGGGATTGATTGAAGAAAAAAGCCACGGTTGCCTACTTGGAGAAGGGAGAGATTAAATTGTGACCAAAATACGGCTACGTAGTTTATGAATAATGGAAAAAAGCCAATCACCGATCGCCAATCACCAGCTTTGAAATTGTAATAGGGGGAACTTAAAGAGGATTGGCACCTTCTAAATCCCCATTCCCTACGCCACTGTCAGGAGCTTCTACATAATAGCCAAT
Source organism: Nineta flava (assembly GCA_963920215.1). Classification (NCBI taxonomy): domain Eukaryota; kingdom Metazoa; phylum Arthropoda; class Insecta; order Neuroptera; family Chrysopidae; genus Nineta; species Nineta flava. Next base: position 83,440,150 of record OY986043.1, on the reverse strand, counting down.
TTTACCTTACGTCATTGACTTAAATATCTAGTATCGACATGAGTTAATTTTAATATTTACATTATGCATAATATAAACACGAAACTTTAGTTTTTCATTTGTAACACATAGAAATTTTGATCAAAGAGAAAAGCTATACTAAAAACTTAAAGCTATACTTAAAATATTCAAATTAGATAATTTTGTTTCAACCTGCCTAAAAGCTTAAAATTGATTTTGAATTGAATTAACATTTCATTTTCCTTGCCCAATGAAAAACCAATCGATTAATCACAAACTCAAGCACTCATTATTCAACCTTCTATTATGAGCTTTACTCAAAAAAGCTATTATATAAAACACAAAATATTAGTAGCTATAATTATACAAAATTTCACTTAAAAATATCACTTAAAAATATAAACAAAATATATAAAAAAAAAACTTTAATTACCGTTTATTTATGAAATAAACGAAGAAAAAAAAACCAATCAATAAAAAACCATTAATCATTAATCAATCAATACATAAATGTAATTAATCACTTCGTAAGAGAATAATTGAAATACGTAATTAATATAATTTGTTTTTTAATCACACTAATTCAAATCAATTTAATTATGTAAATTAAATTGAAATTTAATTAATTTTAATTAATTCAATTGTATTCAACACAAATAGATTATGATAACTAAACAAATTTTCGCCCGATTTAACGTATTTATACGCGCGAATGTGTTGTTGTGGTGCATATACATATATATAAACAACATATCAGTTATTTTATTTACATCCAAATGCGTCGTCCAATTTACCCAACGTACTCAGCAAAGTCAGAGTGAGATGGCAAATACATACATGAAATGGAAATTTACAATTTAGCATCTTATGTTTTCAGTCTCTATTTTATTTGGCTAATATTATTTTGTTGTGCGAATTATAAATGTTTATTAGTGTACAGTTAACACATTAAAAAAGTTTCGAATATTGTTTTATTACAAAACCAGTTGATCCAGCGTCGACTCTACACAGGCAAATTGTTTCTAAACTATTGGTTGTATTAAGATTAGATTCGAGTCAGGAGCAAGTCTTATAAAGAGAAATGTTTTAAAATGAAAATACAGTCCAGTTTAATGCTAGACTTGTCGTTTTCAAAATATGTCATATATACAAGATCTTCAGATCTTCTAGATCCACAACCTTGAATCCAAAAACATATAAAGTCCATTGTTTTATAAACCATATTTGGGATCAAATTTTTAAGTGGATTTTTATAATTTTTGGGTCAAAATGGTCTAGACAAATGATTTTTAACAAGATCGGTGGCAAAAATTTGTTTTCGTTTTTTTCGATTTTTTCTAAGAGGTACCCCTTAGAAAAATTGCAAAAATCGAGAAAAAAATTGTGTCATCGAATTGGATACAAATCATTTTATAAGGTAATTTTTGGACCTAAGAAAAACAAAAATCCAGTCCAATTTAATGCTAGACTTGTCGTTTACAAAATATGGCATAAACAATGTCTACTAAATCCACAAATTTGAATTCGAAAACATATATAAACCATTATATTAAAAACCATATTCCGAATCAAGTTTTTAAGTAGATTTTTATAACTTTTGGGTCAAAATGATCTAGACATTTGATTTTTAACAAGATCGGTGACAAAAAATGTTTTTTTCTAAGGGGTAAGGATAACCGGCACATGATGTTATCTCAGATATATAATACAGTACTTAGGTCAAGTACATGACAATGGATCAGAGTTTCAAATAAAATCATTCCATTTTAAAATGAATTCATCTTAAGTTTCCAATCTTGCTTTCCATTTATAGCTGAAGAGTCAAATATAAAAAGTATAATATCTATACATAAAACAAGTTGTATATATAAAGAAAAATACAAATAGGGAATATGCATGAAAATTTTTTTTCACATTTATTTTCAGAATATGAAAATACTGTTAATACTGTAATAATATTTAAAAACGAAATTAAAATCCGACAAATATCAAGGATGCTTTTAAAGATTATTATCTGTCTCTTTCTTGCAAAAATACTAAAAACGGAGTTTTACGTGTATTTTAAATGGTGAAAGTGTAATATGACGTCACATAACATATCAAGAGGGCTATCATCCTCTTTGTCTAATCGGGAATTTCAATCATTCATATCTCGCTTATTTTTAAAGTTATTTAAAAAGTAATTTTACCTTGATATTTGTCAAGTAAACATGCTTCAATTCAAGTGTAAAAAAATTTTCATGCATATTCCCTATTATAGAGCAATTTATAAGTCACTAGATCAAATAAGTAATTAATTCAAATTAATTTAAAATAAATGTTTAAAATATTGGAAAACTTTTCTAGTAAAATTAAGAACAGTTAAAGTACTACGTATAAAGTCCTTATGTTTTTCCATACAACGAAAACATGATCGCACAAAATCATTCGTGAATTCGTCTGCTGCGTGAAAATTACCTACAGTTGCCAAATTATTAACGGGTCAATATTATTTTGTTTTGGTTCATGATTATTATAATGAAATTCGAATATTCAGTATATTGTAAATGTAAATAACCTCTTTTAATTATTTCTCTGTATTTTTTCAGTTTTTTTCACACTTGCACAATGTTTTTTTTCTTTTTTTTTGTAAATATTGCACTGAAAAAAAAAACGCATGTTAAAAAGATTTCGTTGTATCGAAATATTTATGTTACAGTTATGAATTATATGTACTTGTGAGCCAAGGTCAGATTCACACGTGTTTTTTCATTAATTAAACACGCCAAAATTTGTTTTTTACCTCAATATACAAACTACAGGTGGATTATTTTACACTCAAAGCACAGTGGTTAAATTTGTCGTTTTTGCCGTTTGTTTTGATTCTTTACGAATACGGCGAAAAAAAATCTTAAAAAACTTTATGATGCTAATGTCGAGTTTGCAACTATTTCGGCAGTTTTAAACTCAAGTTTGCTACTTTCAATCTGTAGTGGTTACCTAGAAATTTAACATAAAAAATCATTAATTTTGTAGCTGATTCACTCAAGCTATGATTTACGAGGGTCCGAAGTAAAGCCTCTCGTCACTGCGACCCGAAAGATCTATTGTCACATTTCCCTTCTTTATTATTGGATCTCCAGACCAGTTTCAAATTTGTAATCAAACGTTAAGTTTTATTTTGATTTAGTTACCTTTTCTCAGATAGTAAGGGAAGAGCTTCATCTAGATCAGGGGTGTCAAACTCAATTTTACAGAGGGCCATATATTCAATTTAGAATGTGTAGGCGGGCCAGATTCAAATTAAAAAAAATGTACTGAATTATTATAACATTTTATTTACTTAATTATATAGTATATAATATACGGTTGTTAAAAATCATATCAAAGTTATAAAAGAGGGTAATTATTTTGAGCTCGAGGACCCAGATACCTGACTTCTCTTGTTTTTGACAAGCTCATTGATGTCAAGTATCATATTCGTTGTAATTATTTTAAGAATTGATTGGAGATGTTCATTCGTAAGTCTTGTGCGATGTTTGTTCTTATTTATTTTCATGACGGAAAACACTGTCTACCTCTCTCGCTTGTCTAGGCACGCGATGCCCTTGAAATTACTTATAAATGTTGTAGTGTGCGCATTTTAAAACTTCCGTAGAGGAATCGAGTGAAGTCATGATTCTTCTGTCTGTTACACATTGCGATCGCGGGCCGTATCTTTGACATCCCTGATCTAGATAGTTCAGCCTTTTACGGGAGACAGCTTCGCAGCTGCATATCAGATCCACTTTTGAATGACAAGTATCATTCTCAGTTTTGCCGACCTTCGTAAGATGATACCTCAGTGGGCAATATTCAGGCAGAAGTTCGGTAATGATCTTAATGTATGTTCTGCTAAGTGTCAGAATCATCTTTTAGCTCTCCTCGACGAGTCGCCTAGGAAGAGCATAACTTGCTTTGCCCTGGAGGTTTGTTCCAAAGCTAAATGGCTGTCGACTATACGTGACATTTAAAAAAAACTATTTTTATCGAGGTCGTACAGCTTCAGGTACTTGTAAAACGGTTCGCGGGTGCCATGGTACATGGAGGTCGTGTGAATATTGTACACCTTTTCTGACCGATGTAATATATTAGTGAATTATATATTGTTTATGTGTATGCATAAATTTTTTTTCAAACAAGTGGGTAATTTTCATAACTCTTTAATGTCACTTTTCATTTCCGTTCAGATAATCGAAAAAAATTTGGCTTTGAACTTTTTCAAAGGCAAAATTTATCAAGTATCGTATATTATCAAATCGTATAAAAATTGTTCAATTTTCATTTGGATATGAATTGGAAATATTGAAATATGACAAAGAGACTATCCATAAACCATGTGACATTTTTAACGAGTGGAAGAGGTACGCAATGTGATGCTTTGCTACACAAGGGGAAGGGGGGTATAAATTCTATTTCATGTTACCTAGCACAAATAATATATAAGAAAAATTAATGAAGAAACGGACTGTAGCGGTATCGCTTCTTCATTAAATTATTATTATAATTTTGTTCATCATTTTTAGTTGTTGCATAACAACTATAACTTCCCTCTATTATCACGGTTGCTTTGAATGTTTACAACCTTGATAATTTACATATTAAAATATATAATATTTCATAAATCAAATCAATAAAGATCAATTATATCTTTCATATATATTTATTATTTATTTAAATAATAATAATTTAATATATCAATCATTTACCTCTACAGGACAATAAAACTAACATGGTTCAAAGCCTGACGAAATGTGATTGTTAGGTATTTCTTGAACTGACTACCAGCCCTTTGATGGGGTAACTAAAGGTAGAAAAGAGTTAGTAGGAAAGATAGGACTTTGTTAATTAGGGCAGCGATTGTGGGTATGTTATAAAGTGGGATATTTGCACTAACGTCACGTGGTGGAGTATACCTCCGAAATTGTCGATGGACCATAAATACAAGGTTTTTGATCTTGAAAAAGCATCGATTAAGACGTCCTATAGATGATCATTTAAAAGAATATTCAAAACTATTCTGGTCTATATAATGACCTCAAAATCTTATAAGAATTCTTCAGTTAAATTAGTTATATTTCGAACACACATTAATTAAATAGTATAAAAATTGTGCCTTTGTATAAAAGAAAAACGAATTTGACAATATATCTGCGAACAACAAAAACCCAGAAATAGAAAACATAAAGAAAAGATTTCGATTATATTTGGTCAAAAATGCAATATATTCAATTTATAAAATGATATCATTCAAGGTTATTCAAACACACAATTTCTCTTGTGTGTCGCAATTTGACAAAAGCCTTTGTCCTAAAAAATTACAACAAAAGATTTTTCAAGATGTCCGCGTTCAATTCTGTTTTGACACATATTAAAAATTAAGTGTTTATTATTCATTCGTTTGAAAGACGTTGAAGTACCGTCAAATTTTATTTACAATAAATAAACAAGAAATGTAAGAGCTGGGTTAACTATTTAAATACCCTGTATATATTAAGTTTTACATCAGAACGGATACTGTTTTATATACTTAAGACATACTGTATATACAAGATGCTGATTTTAAACAATGTACCTTAATATTTCTTCAAGGAGTGTTTTTGGAAAAATTAATCCGACTGCAAGTTGGTTTGATCGGAGAGGATATCTTATGGTGACCTTGATTTAAACCTTGACCTTGGCCTTCAAATTTTCAGGAACATTGTTTAAAACGAGCAGCCTGTATAAATACATATCCATATACGTATACAGACTGTGTTGGACAGCTTTTCCTATAGTAAATCAATGTTAAATATTATTATTTACTAGCTGTCCGTCTGGTACTGTATAAAGTCAGTCAGTACACATTTGACGAAAGTCCACTTTAGTATGTGTATTGTGCATCAAAAAATCCCCACTCTTTAATGACAAACAAACAACCATACGCATACAGTATAGCTGTGAGATAACTGACTGACTTTATTTATATGTGTACTGACTGACTTCATACAGTACCAGACGGACAGCTAGTAATAAATAATATTTAACATTGATTTACTATAGGAAAAGCTGTCCAACACAGTCTGTATATCTGCAATCTGTAAGTAATTACTGTTGAAATTGTGGTAAAAGTGTCGAGTTTATGACAAAAGTTGTATACAAAAGTTGATTGTTTTTCTTCTCTGCTTACGGTTTTAAAAGATATTCGAGGGAGGGTTGCGTCGATCGATCTTGTCCAAGTCACGTTTTAGCTTTTTAGAACACACTCTAGATATTTTGGCTTGTTTTTTTTTGGTTATGATGTTGATGGACAGGCAGACGGACAACCGAAAATAGAATAATTAAAACATTTTATGAACATCTGTACCAAAAATTGTTTTTCTATGATCAATCTACTTCCAACCGTTATAAAATTCAGACTCTCTTTACTTATACACTGATAGAAGGAATTTCTTTCCTCAAGAAAATATATTTTCTTCAAAATATTTGCATCAATAAAGAATCCCTTGTTTTCATTCAAAACGGCACAGTCGAACCAAAAACATGAGTTTAGTTGACCGAAGAAACTAGAATTCTTGAACGGTGTTGAAAAATTTTTAAGACAGTCTTTCTTGGCCAAATACTCTTGTGATTCTTTAGTCAAGAAAATGAAATTCTTGTAACAAAAAAAAGGTATTTTTCTTATTAAAAAAAACTCAAGAAGAGAAAATTTAAGCAGCTTCTTTAAGTATATATATTTAACTGAAATATATTTAACTGAAGTATATCATTACTTCTTTAAAAAGTTTCATTTGTTTGGATTAAACAAATGTTTATTTTGGTCCGAAATTTTTGCATTTTGGTCCAGAGAAATCGTCATTTGAGTTTAAGAATTTTGAGACTCTTAATGTCAAGAGTCAGTTTATCATTAGTTAAGATAATTTTCTCAAGTCAAAACTATAGATGCCAAGATATTTATTTTTCTTATACCAAATATATATTATCCTTCCTATATATGAGAGTCAGAAATTGTTGGTTTAAAAAAATTTTTCTTACTTCAAAGAATTACTTCTATCAGTGTAAGTAAGAGCTCTTTATAATATACAGGATATAAATATATCCTGCAATATAAGCTTTAAACAATACAAAATTTATGTAATTTTTTTGCAAGAAATTTAAATATTTATATTTAAAATAATTACAGACGAAAAAAACAAATTCCAAAAAATTATGTCTAGAGAATTTCTTGCATATGAAATTCTTGGTGAAAACTGAAAATAGTATTTACATAAATACATTATTAGAGGGTAGGGCTATGTGTTCTCCTGCAACTAATAGTCACACATATTTATGTGACTTTGAAAATTACAGACAGATGATGAACAACTTAAAACGCAAAATACTGTAATTTTAATTTACTTTGACGCTTTTTTGTGTACATTTTAATGTTTTGTTTTAAATGTATTATGGACAGTGTCGTAACAATAGGAAGGAGGGATGTGAGGAACATCTTCGGTTGTAAATAGGAGTTTAAGGGTCGATCCACACTATAGTGCCGATCACGGTTCGTTTTCGGTCTGGTAAAATATTATCAAGTTAAGAAACAATGTGTGTATTCATACTATCGGTCACAGTCAAGTCCCGGTCCAATTACACTCCAGTCTGAAGAATAAAAATATTTTGGAGTGAGATCGAACTTGTAACGGCATGTGAATGATAGTCTGAATGCTCTCTGTTCCCAGTTCAGTCAACTATTACCCACTGAAGCGTATGGGTATGTTACCGCTTAATATTATTAGACCGAGATCGGACCGAGAACGAACCGTGATCGGCATTATAATGTGAACATGAACTTGATAATATTTTACCAGACCGAGAACGAACTGTGATCGGCACTGTGGATCGACCCTAAATGTTGTAGATAATGCTCAGATGTTCTTCTGGATATAATATCAAATAGCTGTTTGAATTTTGTATAATAGGGAATATGCATGAAAATTTTTTTTCACATTTGTTTTCAGAATATGAAAATACTGTTAATAGTGTAATAATATTTAAAAACGAAATTAAAATCCGACAAATATCAAGGAAGCTATAAGCTTTTAAAGATTATTATCTGTCTCTTTCTTGCAAAAATACTAAAAACGGAGTTTTACGTGTATTTTAAATGAAGAAAGTGTAATATGACGTCACATAACATATCAAGAGGGCTATCACCCTCTTTGTCTAATCGGGAATTTCAATCATTCATATCTCGCTTATTTTTAAAGTTATTTAAAAAGTAATTTTACCTTGATATTTGTCAAGTAAACATGCTTCAATTCAAGTGAAAAAAAATTTTCATGCATATTCCCTATTACATGCTAAGTTCATTAAAATCGGATTAAATTTGACTGTGCTATAGCAAAATGTATGTACGTCACCAAGTACAAAAAATAGTTTTTTTTTATATAATTTCCTAGACAAATTTTGTCCGATTTCAATGAAATTTTTTTTGAATCATACTACTTTTAGATCATACTTTTCATTACCGATATTATTATGTCGCTAGCTTTCACGAACTATGGGATGTACAGACGCCAGGATCGTAAATTCGACAGCTATAAGAGATACTTTAAATTTAACATCAAATTTGGAAAAAATGGGTCAAATTTAGTATAATTACAGACTAAGTTCTTTAATAGCGGATAAAATTGACTAATTAATTTTCATAGAATTCACTGACGTCATCAAGTACAAAAAATCGAAATTTTAAATTTCCTAGGCAAATCTTATCCGATTTCAATGAATTTTTTTTTGTTGAACTCTACTATTTTTAGGTCATACTTTTCATTTCTGATATTCAGATTTGGAAAATATGGCATTAATTTAGTATAATTACATACTAAATTTAACAAAATCGGATAAAATTTGACTGAACGAGAGCAAAATTAATTTTCATGGAATTCGATGACGTCATCAATTGTACAAAATATCGATATTTAAAATTTTCTAGGCAAATTTTATCCGATTTCAATAAAATTTTTTTTTTATCCTACTATTTTTGGGGTGTACTTTTCATTTCTGATATTATTATTTCGCTAGCATTTGTCGATTTTGAGATGTACAGACTCGGGTGCCTGCATTCGACAGCTATAACAGATACATAAAATTTAATATCAGATTTGGAAAATACGGCTTTAGTTTAGTATAATTACATACTAAGTTCTTTAAACTCCGATAAAATTTGACTGTACTAGAGCAAAAATAATTTTCATAGAATTCGATGACGTCATCAAGTAACAAAAATCTATATTGTAAATTTCCTTGGCAAATTTTATCCGTTTTCAATGAAATTTTTTTCGAATCTTACTATTTTTGAGACATACTTTTCATTTTTGGGTTGAACAGACCCGAGTTCCGGCATTTCGACAGCTATAAATTTACACAAATTTATTCTGATTTCAATGATATATTTTTTAATCGTACTATTTTTGGGTGCCGATATCTCGACAGCGACAAAAAATAATCAAATTTGGAAAATATATGTTTTCTCATTTTGGATCCTCTCTCTTTAAAGTAGAACTTTATAGTTACGCGATTGGTTATTTGTAAAATATAGACATAACATATTTTATCATTTACAAACGACTCTGTGTACTCTGTTAAATTGTATAATAAAATGTTTTATACTTTTGCGAAAAGGATTGATTTATTATAGAAGTATGGCATTTGTTTGTAGCTTCTCACATTTGGAATCCATAATTCGATTAATATATCACCGAGTATATCGAGTATATAAATTGCATTGTTTTTGTCATATGGACACATTAGCTAGAATTTTGAAGTTTGATATCTTTCAGTCTCTTTTTTAGCCTATGATTTCATCATTAGGCTTTTTAAAATAACTTGAAAAAAATTTAAAAAAATAGAAACCAATTGTTTATATAAAGATACACTCCCGTTCAAAAAAATTAAACCAGTTGAAACTTTCTGAGTGTTACTGTATGCAATATTATACGCATGTTTAGTAATATTATACCCTTAGAATGTGACTTACTGGTTCAATTTTTATGAACGGGAGTGTACGTACTCATCGGTTAAGCCAAGCGTTGTAATTTGTTAATACGTACACATGGACACAAAAGTAGTGTTCTTTTTCAAAATTTTATAATTGATTTATGCTTTATTCAATCGGTTTTCGAAAAAATGTTTCAGATAAAAGTTCAAAATTCATTATAAATATACTAACAACCTTTATTTGTAACATTTTTGCCAAAAACCAGAGGTATAAAGCACATATCAACCATAAAATTTTGAAAGAAGATCGCTACTTTTGTGGCCCATAGCACAAATCATTCTTAGTATGTACAAGTAAAAGGCTATCCATAAACCAAATAACGCGTTTTCCGTACCTTTGTTAATCTCCCCCACCCCGTCCGTTTAAGACTACGTAGAGATTGTAGACAATCACATTTCGTCAGGCTTTAAACCACGTCAGTTTTATTATACCGTTTCTTTATTAATTTTTATTAGATATTATCTCTGTTACGTAACACGGAATTGCATCTACGGACCCCCCTCCCTTTGTGTAACATCAAGTAACGTAATATCATACCTCTCCCACCCGTAAAACATGTCCCTCCGTGTAAGACTATGAAGGTATTTAGTTAGTATTAAGATAAATAATAACAATCAATCACATTTCGTCAGGCTTCAAACCCCGTCAGTTTTATTATCCGTTTCTTCATTAATTTTGCAACATGAAAACCAAATAGATTTGGCAAAAATCGTAAAAATTTGAATACATATACACCACTTTTGTGATCGCGATAGTACTGCGCATTCTGAACTAAAATGAATTTTAAATCTAATTGATAGATTAATTAAACTGTCGTACTGTTAATTATATCGATATGTAAAAGAAAATTTGATAGTCATGAAGTACGTTATTTACTGCGTAAGATATATTTTCAGATCATGTAGAGAGATATATATTTTATAATGGCCTCGAAGTAAATGCGTCTTATTTCCGCCTAAAATTTCTTCCTGATTATTTTTGAAGTGGGCCAAACTCATATATATCAACAAAGAAAGTTATTTGTACATATATTACTTGAAAACTATTTTTAAACAGACATTTTTTTGCGTTTTAGCATAATTTTAGAATTTAAAAAAAAAAAACAGAAAAAAATTGATTTTTTATTAAATTAAATTTTGTTTTTTGTTGGTATATTTTTAGTTTTTATAAACAGTAAATATAATTAATCGCCAAGATTATGTTTTCGATTGGAATGTTATCGAAAATAAATTGACTGTTTTGAAATAGGTTTTCATTTTATTTGACATTTATCAGTGCTAGTTGAAATATATAAAATATATACAGCTTGTTTTTTAAAATAAATCCAATCTAGAAACAATGTATAGTGCATCTATCACTGTCTATGCACAGTATACCATGATATAATGTACTTTGTTACACCCAAACTTAAGTGTAACAAAGTACACCATATGATAGTACATTGCATATAGACAGCGATAGATACACTATAAATTATACAGGGTTTAAATTTTAGATGATAACTTGTAATAAAAACATCCATTTCCATGACAACAATATAAACATTCACATATAGACACTTTCTTGATGGACAGAGAAAATTCAAGAAAATTATAAATATAATAACAATATAATTTGTATTATTAAGCGGGAAAAAAAATGCAATAATATCGTTAAATTATAGTTTGCTGCCCAAATTTGCTGCCCCTGAAAATTTGCCGCTCTAGGCCATGGCCTAGTGGGCCTACACCCAAATCCACCTCTGACGAAAATACAAACAAAATTGAAACCTATGTAATTGATTTATTGATTTTTGACTATTTTAATTGAACGTTGATCCCAACGACGTGTTTCTATCGATCATGTGAAAATACCTTTGGAACGATAAACAAAAAAATAATAAAATAAATGTATCGTTTTATTTTGATAACGAAATATATGTAAGATGAAAAATTATAATATTGTTTTTATCCAAACAAAGAAGATATATTATTTCCAAGTAAGTTGTTTCGTATTTGGATTAGATCCAAATTGGCACTGCGCCAATAGAGGTGAAGGTATTATAGGTGTGTTTGGTATACATAAGGTGTACACTTATACAAACATACATATTTTAATTTTCTTGTTATAATTAAAAATATTCGGTTTAATTAAAATTACAAGAAAGTTTTTTAAAAAAAGAACAAAAATAAAAATCTTAATACTAAAATTTAAAAAAAAATTATTGGCCCATGGGGGGATCGAACCCACGACCTTCGCGTTATTAGCACGACGCTCTAACCAACTGAGCTAATGGGCCAGGTTACTATAATTGAATTTATTGGCTAGAGTAAGTAAGCTTTATACTGTAATAAAATTCTCTTATTACTTTTTAGCGGCAATATGCGTAAGAAAATATCATGATCGTTAAAAAATTGAAGTAAAAATAATAAAAATTGTTTTTATATCGTCTGTAGAGTCTAACAACTTAATAATAAATACGTGAAAATAACACTTAACTGAATTAATCGCTTGAATACCCGGTATATACTGAATTTATGAAAAAATGTTTCAAACGAAAGTTATTTATTTTTAAAAAAGGGCTGTTTTTGTCTTTAAACTTTTTGTCTAACTCTTACCGTTTCAAAGATGGATCTTTCCCTACCTGGTGGGGGAAGCACGGTTTCGAGGAAGCTCGTTATAAGCTACCGAATAAGCTACCGTCCAGGGCAGCATCTACAATCTATCTATCTAGTATATTTGTAATGGACAACTTTTATCTGAAGCATTATTTCGAAAACCGAATAATTAAGACTCAAATCAATTATAAAATTTTGAAATAAGACCTTTACTTTTGTGACCACGTGCACTATTACTTGAGCTGTAAACAATAGCATCGGAAAAGTGTAAAATCATTCATTTATACTAAAGTTTTTATCCTTTTAAGATTAAGATAATAGAAAAATAACTTCTAGCTAGATCTTTTAAATAATCGAATTCGACTTTCAATATTTTTGAAACGCAATAGATATAATTTTGACATATTTTTAACTGAAAAAAATGACCTACGCAAATACAATATTTTTATAAAGTTTTATGAAATGTTATGAAATTTTTTTTTGAGTGATATAATCCTAGTGTTGTTTACAAACTACAATCCACTTTCTTCGCAATAAAATCTTTTGTGATTTACATACTTAACTTTTATTAAAAAATTTATCTGATTCAAAAAATTGAAGAGCATTGCAACTGATTTCATTTCTATTTTTAATTGTAATCATAAAATTTGATGCCAAAATTGTGTAATTAATAAGTATTTTACAATAATTATTGAAACATATGATCGATGCAAAAATCAAAATATATCCTAGGTCATATGATAAATTTGTTAATAGAATTAACTCATCGAATTCTCGGGTATAATTTCGTTAACTTTAGAATGGAATATACGTACGATTAATTATTGATTAAAAAAAATCAATTGAAGGGAGTGAATTCAAATCAATGATTCCTCCAAAGTTTCGCGAAATCCTGTAATAACTTGAAAGTTAACTACCATGCTTTTTTCTCTAACAACGAATCTCGTCCTTGATATGATTTTAGTGTTACTTGAACGACTCAACGATTGTTAGCATTATTAACTCACCTTTATACGAGCTTTCGAACTTTTTCCATTTCTCAGATGAAAATATAAAATGAGAATCGATTACCACACTTTTCTATTCAAAAACTTTGATTGACTAAGCATCGCCGTCCACTTAAAGTGCTGGAACTCTAGATGTGTCTTGAGTGTTGGTTTCAACAATCTACGTTTGTGGGTGAGCTTTCTCGCCCAATGCGCCTGACAGATTCACCAACATATTGTGCGGGGAAACAAAGAAATCTTCAACTTGTGAAAGGTTGGCTCTTTAAAAAATCAAATCGACTCAGCTTGAATGTTTTTCACGAGACTCAACTGATTTTCATTAAAGCCAACTATCTCTGTTTTGTATTTCCATATCCGGGCACATACATGCTTTTATCTATCTCAACACAATCCATAAGACTCAAGAAAGTTGAGACTGATAGACTGGAAAATTTGTATAGGATCTCTCTTTATTTGAACAGAATAATAATTAAAAAGAGGGGTACCGCAAATGGGTCCCTAGCACCTAGACCAAGGAGTCCTCTGTGCACTCCTTGAGAACAACCTGTCACCCGAAGGCGAGACATCTCCGGGTAAGAGGTGCTATTACAAGCAGATGAATTGATTTGAACAGGATAATATTACTCACAATATATTATTTTTTCTGCTGTCTCCATCTCAACCAATTAGATCAGGATCTAATTACTATACTTTACTAGACTTTACAGTTCAAGAAAAGGGGGGAAAGGAGAATTAAAACAACAACAAAAATACTTTTATAAAAAATGTATATAAGGATATTTTTTCTCATGTCGAAAATACATTTTCTAAATTGTGTACAGAATACTTAATATAAATACTGAGAAAGATACGCAGTAATTGAAAACACAAAAAGAAAAGTATATAACACTGGATTTAAAAAAAAAGGTGTGTTTTATTATATAATTAATAATAAATTAATTAAAGAAAATGAATAAAGAATATGATTTCTAAAAAAAAATTATAAAATAATGTCTTTAATAAAAGTCACCCAACAATATTCTTTAATCATTTCGCAAAACCTTTCATCTCGAATAAAACAAATAATAAAAATAAATATAAATTGCACATAATACATTTGCGTAGAATATTATTCGGAAAAAACTTGACTAAATTGTTTTTCTTTGACAAAATTATAAAATAAAACACACAAATACACTAAATTTTTAAAACAAAATGGCACTAAGAATAATACTAAAAAATATCTTTTCATTAAATCACAATTAAAATTTTCTTTTATACACTAAAAAAGAAAAACTTCATCTTCCAGAGAAATCTTATCTTGTGATGTATTTTTAATACTTTCAACAAAATATTTATAATTTAAATAAATAAAAAAAAAAGATGAAAATATCGAACACAAAATCAGACTATTTTTTTTTTACATTTTGTAAATTTGGTTTTGAAAAGTGTCGCTCAACAGAGAGTATATTCGAGTTACAAAATAAATGGTATCATATAACTTTAAAATCCGTTTAACGTTTAAGCTGAGCTTGTATCAATATGGCTGCTCTAAGATACGCGATAAATGTCCAAAAATCAAGGGGGAAAAACGTATGAAATCTAAAATTCGGGTTATTGCATTTATCATTTCTACAATATTTAATAGAACCGCAGATGTTTTATTCGGAAGTTAGTCATGATTTTGAAGTAGTATCATGATCTCCTTTTTATTCTTTATTATTTTAGATTAAAATTATCGTTAGTCGTTAAGAATTAGGATCCCTGACAGAACCTACTTTTGCAATAATTTCACGAGGATTGAGGCAGGAAATACTAAGTAAATAAATCAATGATTGATAAAAGTTTTAGAAACTGGTAATAAGTTTAAAAAACTGGTAATTTTTGTTTTTCTGTCAGTAACTGAATGTACAAATATCATCGCTCCAGAGGAACATTGACGCAACTATAAAAACTGTGAAAAACATTAAGCCAATGCGGGAAACATTGGCTTAATGTTGTAGCTTATTGCCTAGGCCACGCTATAAGGAAGTTGCGTTTAATTGAACACAGTTGTGTCAATGTTTTTATAGAGCAATGTTTTTCTATAATTCATAAATTTATTTAGTTTTGTATCATTGATTAAGACTGTCTTAACACAGGCTTGTATATAAGGGAAAATCACTGATCTAAACCCTTTTGTGTGGTACTTGACACACACTTGATTGCAACATCTCTTTCGCATGCGTAAGAGATGTTTCAATGTTGAAAAAACAAACCATACACAAGCGGGTTACAATTTTGAATATTGGACAAAAAGAGTAAAAATGATTTTGGATTGGATTCTCAGCAGACCGAGCATCCAAATCGGAACATCCGAGTCTTTACCAATGCGGGAAACATTGGCTTAATGTTGTAGCTTATTGCCTAGGCCACGCTATAAGGAAGTTGCGTTTAATTGAACACAGTTGTGTCAATGTTTTTATAGAGCAATGTTTTTCTATAATTCATAAATTTATTTAGTTTTGTATCATTGATTAAGACTGTCTTAACACAGGCTTGTATATAAGGGAAAATCACTGATCTAAACCCTTTTGTGTGGTACTTGACACACACTTGATTGCAACATCTCTTTCGCATGCGTAAGAGATGTTTCAATGTTGAAAAAACAAACCATACACAAGCGGGTTACAATTTTGAATATTGGACAAAAAGAGTAAAAATGATTTTGGATTGGATTCTCAGCAGACCGAGCATCCAAATCGGAACATCCGAGTCTTTACCAATGTTAACCATCTGAATTCAAGGAATCAGATTGGTACGCAATTCATTTCTCGAACCGCAGTGTCTAGAACGAGCGAATGAAAGTCGTCATACACTTATACGACAGGGTCACAATTCATGACTTAAAATTAATTTGAAAATTCTAATACACTCGATTTCAACTTTGTTCAAAAAACCATAATATACAAAACCGTAATCACTAAAATAAAATAAAAACCAACAAAATGCTGAAGAGCAGCTTAAATTTTTACAATATAAAAAAAAAATTAAAAAAAAAGGGAACATTTTTTTAAAATGAATTATTACTGAATTATAGTACAATTATTAATAAATATTAAATATATATTTATAATTTTTTTTTTAGAGTCATGTTTTATAATATTTCTTCACTCATTTTTTTTATATTTTGTTCAATTTTTTAAATTTGTAAAAAAATATTTATGTAAAATGTGTGCTCTTTTAACTAGTTCATCATCGTTTTTGTTTAAAAAAATGTTTATTTAATATATATTTATATCACTAAACTAGTAGATTATAATATAATATGTTTTAAAATATTAATTCGAACTTATGTATCGAAGACCTGCTTTATACAGACCATATACTTATGTTAAATAGACCCAGCGTTTAGAGGTGGTAGCTATAGTGAATATATTAAAGAGCAAAAACAGAGGTTGGCTTCTTTTTTATCACACAGTCAACCAATCAACCAAATAAAACCACTAAAACTGAGGGAAAGAAAAGTTGCCCCGATCTCTATTTTTGTCCTTTGATATATTGACATCAGTTATTACCCCTTGACATCAGCTACCACCGGTGCTAGGTTTATTTAATATAAGTCTATGATACAGACAGACAAAATAAAATAAGTGTACAGCGCCGCTGTGGTAAATATTTTAAGTTATTCTACACAATACACAATTGTCGTTTTATTAAAATATTCAAAACTTATTTCATTTCGGCGAATATCGAACAATAATAATATGTACTGTGTAGTTTTAGTACAAATTTTGACCACCAAAATGTTTTTTGCATTCCCAGCGAAATATTTTTCGCTTGTATACAAAAATAATTCAACTACATATATGTAATTTCTGAAAAAGAATTCAAAATCAAGTAGAAACCAGGCCTATCGATGTTTTTTTTCTTTTATGGTACATAAATAAAAGTGGATTCTTATTCACCAGAGGTTAAAATGTGAAAATATGAATGTAAATGTACAATCGTGACATTGACAATAACTATCGATATAAAATCTTAACTATATTTCATTGACACACAAATTTGAATGTCCTCCATTTTGTAAGAAAGGAATAACGTTATCTTGTAGCTAACATTAAAAGAATCAGATTCTAGTATAGTACTATCGATTACAAAAGTGGTCTTTCTCCACATTCCTTTTAAAGGCGTCTGCTTATTTCGTTGCTCACACATGCTCGGAAAACTTCCCTACAAGATTACTGAAATTTGAAGTACATATGAATGGGTATGTTAAGCCGATGCAAGCGGCTGCGTTTTTGTATTGAATCTAAGTATCCAACAATATCAATAAATTAATTGTATGAACAAACTTCGAATTTTTATTCAGCAAAATGGCAGAAGAAGAAAGCGCTGATATAAACACTCAGTCGTGTCCTGGCCACTTTCAACACTGGTAGTAGTTTGCTTCCGCTGAGCTTACCCAATGAAAAATTCAAGACTCTTTAATTTATATACTGTGTTCGTTAGATTGGCATTCAAACACAAATAGAACCATCTATCTACCACCCATCTAGTGAATAAAAATCTCAATAAAATTTGATATTCTTCTCAAATTTCAATCCTTCATACAAAAAAAAAAAAACGTGTACACAATAAGTATAAAAAAAACAGAACAGTTACTCAATAAATACTAAAAATTACCACTAAAATTATTGAAATTTAATTTTCTTTGGCTTGTTTGATTAAAATCTAAAACATTAATGTATCTATATATAATATGGAACTACAAAAAAAGAACATTACTAAAACTAAATATAAAACAAGAAGTACGACTACACGCGATCAATTTTTCTATCATTCTAATAAAAAACTAAAAAACACAGATTTGCAGATTCTACATACAATAAAAAAAGAAGATTTTTTTAACTTACTGTGTACATACATCATCTTAAATACAATATATAGATCTACAGCCGACAATATGATAAATCACATTAATGTTTTGTGTATAGTAATGGATTTATCGTAAAGTATACGTATATACGAAGACATCAGTTCGAGTTCTTGCCACCCTTAAGAAATCGTAAATGTTTTATTTATAGCTACGTATACTAAGGAAATTATTTCAGAGTAATGATTCATAATATGAAATCGAGCAGGGCTTATAATAAGTATTAGAACATTAAAATCGGAAATTATTTCTGTAAGTGTTAGAGAAAAATGGACAGTAGATATATTCATTTTACAAATTTTTAAGAGAGATATTGAAAATTTGGATTTCCCTACCCATCAAAGTCCCTATTTCTCTTTACCGATTTGATCCATTGACGAATTTGGCCATGATGGTCATTTTTACATCTAATAGATAGGATCGTTAGACATGGATAGTTTTGCGAAATCGCTCCATCGCTTCAACGCCAAAATCTGAACGAAGGTGTTACTTTAGAGTGATTAAAGAAACCGGCGAGTCACGCTTCGGATCTAGCGTGATGCTTTCGTATATACTTATACTTAATAATAAATCTATTAATATACATCTCGTATAATTTTTTCAATGTCAGCTGCCAGCCAAATAGAAAAAGTTACATTTTTACTCGTTTCATGCAAAATAATCTGGATTTCTTCTATTTTGTTTTTTTTAAATTGTACAATTTATTTGTAGTAATCTCTAATATTCCAAAAAATACGGCACAGTGTGAATAAGAACATAGCGTTTTTAATAAAATTTCTAAATAGGGTATTTTTATGGCATTTGTTTTTTAGTATAATATAAAGCTTTGGAAAATAATACATAATTTATAATACAGGGGTTTGGTTCTAATTTAAGAATTTATACATACGAAATAATAAAACACTTTAGTTTTACTTCTATACACGCATATATGTATGTATTCAAACGTATGTAATTACAGACCGTTTGACCTAAAATTGTGGCAAAACAATTGAGTTTAAAATCAGAAGTAAAGTTTTTGGATGGTACCAATTTCACTCATTCGCAAAAATTATTATTTCGTATGTAAAAAAAAATGTTTTTGGAAAACTATTTCAACAAGAAAAACTTAAAATTTTTACAGGTTAAAACATGATTTTTGTTTTAAGCGAAAAAGTCTTTTTGTGCATTTATTTTATACATAATTGAATAGAAATTTCTTTCAAAACACAAAAATTTATATATCTATCTCATAAGATATTTTTATATAATACATAAAAAATAGGGCGAAAAAACAGTGGGAAATTTTGTTTTGTGATCATAAAATTAAATGCGTTAGTAGTCATTTATTTATTGTGAAAGAAAATTAAAATTCAGTCTTAATTTATTGCTGTGTTGCTGTGTAAAACAATTATTCAAATTGTGAAATTGTAAATAATTTTGAAATCAAATTTGAAACACATTCAATAATATACTTTTATATATGATTTTTATCGATATTCCCAGTTATTCCGTTGAGATATCGATTATTTTTGCTTACAGTTAATCGCTGTCGATACATTTCGAGAAACCAATTTAGTCGATACACTTCGAGATCTAACAAATAGTGGCCACATCGAAAACTTAGCTCAATTCGTTTAGTAACTAGTCAGTTTAACATAATCGAAAGGCAACCATACTAACAATGCATGGGTAGACAAAAATTTCGCATCTGGGTCAGCTAAGTTTGTAGAGCACTGGTCAAAATAATGTCAGCTTTATTAGGATCAATGGCAGAATAATAAAAGAGATAGAAAATGAAAAGGCAGATATCATAGCAATGAAGGGAGACGGAATACCTTCCATAGACCAAGAACCTATTTTAGAAATCCCAAAAACAGCATGTAAACTGGTGATCGGCGAGTGGAAAGATTTCAAACACTGTGATCACTGGAAAAATATACCGCAACAGAAATTCGGGAAGATACTGTTTCGGAATAGATCCAAGGGTACAACTTCGAAAGGTTACCGGATTCATCGCCGGACATTATCACCTACAAAAACATTTGCACACAATAGGACTCCACAATGGATCCATTATTTGTCCATTATGTCTCCACAATGGATCCATTAATCCATTAACTAATCTATCGGTTAAGCAGATACAAGATATTCGGTGCATCTCACCCCGAATATATTAACCTTCAGGAAAACCTGATAAACACAGTCCTGGCTATTGCCAAGATATGGGAGAAGCGAATTTTTTCAGACTGATGAAGAAGTACAATACTTTTTATACCACAAGATATATCATCTATCTATCTAAATAGAGATAACACTAATATCTGAGTGGCGATCGAAATGAAGTCCTAAATTTCCTTTTTACTGATTATTTTCAGACTGCGGGGAAAATTCAAGGAAAAACATTTAGATAGAAACATATAATAATAATATGTTTATATAATAACATATTATTAACATATTATAGTAACATATAATAATAATATGTATTTTATAATTCCTTGAGACCGATTTATTTTGCTGTGTGTTTCAAAGTGAGTTCAAAATTATTCCCAAATGGAAAAGCATAAATATATTTTGTTCTATTAAAAAATTTGTTCGGTTCTATATATTTTTCCCCCACTAATAAATATACAATATTATGTTTTTAGTGTTTAAAATATTCTATTAAAATATGTGTTTTTCATTTCTGTTATACAATTTTTCACGTTAAAAATTCATACAAAACTAATTTTTAAGCTATATAATTTATATATATATATATATATTTAGTATCTTTAATGCTATGAGGTAACCCGCGGTTTGGTTATCAGCTATTTGTTTTTAAATCGATAAAAGACTAGGTTTCAATTTGTTTTTATTAACTGAATCGTGTTTTTTTTTTGTTGTTTTCTAGAATCTATTATCAAATATACAAAAATTATTTTTGTTTATGAACAAAATTCGATAATTCTTATCATCAGTTCAATTAAAATGGTAATGTGAAATTTGTATGGCAAACATTCGATGAGACATTTGAACTCAACAAAAACATGCAATGTAACAACTGAGTTAATTGTTTGAATACCCAGTATATACTGAATTGTATATCAATGTTTGAATTGTTAAAAATTCTGCCTATTCAATGTTTATAAAATGTGAATTATTTGTTACAAAATCGGGACTAAACTTAATATACTTTGTATATTTACATATACTGGGTATAACAATAGTATTTGAGATGTTATGTATATACATATGTTCGCCTTCGTTTGACTTTTAATAGTATAGTATAATAGTCTTTTGCTCTCTTATGCTTGAGCAGAGAAATCTATTGAGTTTATAGAAAAATGATTGAGACAAAAGTTGTTTATTTTGAAAAAAGGAACATTTGTTGTCCCACAATTTTTTTAAAATCTCTTATGGTTTTAAAGATGGGCATATTTTTCCGTTTCCGAGGAACTATTGCGCACAAATTATGAGAAAACTATTAAGTTTATGGAAAAATTTAACAACAAAAGTTGTTTATTTTAAAGAGAAGATTTTTTGTTATTAAACTTTTGTTATATCTCTTACAGTTTCAAAGATAGACAGTTTTGCTCATTTTGCCCAAACATGTTGCCCATTAACGAACTTGACCTTACTTTTTTGCTCTAGAACTCATAAAAAAATTTCAACTCGTTATCTTTTTTCGTTCTTGAGTTATCGTGTCCACAAACAGACGGGCGGACATGCGGAAATGGACTAATTAGGTCATTTTATTCACACCTATAATACATTTTTTTTTCTACAACCAATATTTTCAAGCGTTAGAAAGTCGGAACTAAACTTAATATACCCTGTATATTTACATAATACTGGGTATAAAAATGGCAAGATTCGTAAGGTTTTTTATTCAAAGTCCAAATTTATTGCTGCAAAAAAATTCATTACTATCGCAATAAAATTTAAGATCTACAAATGAATCAATGGCACCGATACAAACGGGAAAATATGTTCAAATTGATTCCAAATGCTGATTTAACCTCAATTATTACTGTCATTGGTCGTGTTTAAAACAACTAAGTCCATCAGTAAACTAAGTCAGCTTAGTTGAGGAAATTAGCATCTATACAAAGTGTGATACGGCGAAAATGGTGTCTCCCGAGATTAATTTGATCATTGATACTCCAAAAAAGTCTCATAGAATATTTACCATAAATTATGTTCACTAAAATATTGTGCTTTTGGATGATTTTACACATTAAAAAATAAAAATAAATAAATAAATAAAATACTGCTAGGAAATATTTTTTAAAAAATATTTGGTATCAAAAAAATTGTATTTAAGTGTATGTGAGAGTGTTTCTTCATACGTAATGAAGAGAAAATTTTATCTTCAATCCAACAAAAATCTGATCAAAGTCCATTCCAATCTGAAATGACGTTACTTGTTTAAGTTTTACTACGTTCAAAATAATTTAAAAGAAACAAAAACCATCCAAAAAGATTAAGAAAAGAGATGATACTCTTAATTAAGTTTAGATTTTAATTCTGGTAATTTATATGTTGCAATATGGTAAGGTGGTCCAATTGGACTTGAATTACCTGACCGATCACCACCGCTTAATATATTCGAATGAAAACCACCACTGCTAATTACATTTGCCGATGATCCTCTGCCACGTTTACGTCTCGGTAATATACCTTTTCTCGCCATGAAAAATCTAAAATTACAAATTAAATAAAAATAATCTTCTCTACCAAAAAGAAGAAGGTCGAAATTGTACGAACCTTATTGTGGATATTGGAATATTAAATTGGTCTGATACATTTTGAAACGTTTGTCCTCTGGTTATACAATCGGCTGCTTGTCGTAATTCTGTTTCTGAGCGTCGTATCCGTTTCGTATATAAACAACTGACATTTGCGGCAGGATTATAATCTGATGATTGAGTATTATCTGATGATTGAGTATTATCTGATGTACCAGGTCCATTAGCTTCATTTCCGTCATATTCCTACACACACAAATTCACATAAAATTATCATAAAATACAGGCATTATTCATATTAGCAAAATTACCATTCCGTCTAAATAATCCATTTCCAAATCTTCGTCATTGTAATTCATTTCCTCTTCTTTTATTGTTGATTCAGACTTTGCCTTATCGTCAGATTCTGTAAAAAAAGGTGTTTTTTGGATAACTGTAAATTTGCTAATTAAGGGTACAATTTTGAAAAAGGAAAGAGTGCAATTTTTGTTAAAAAAAAGTTGCTTAAAACGTACTGATCAAAAGTTCTCATTGACCTAATACTAAAAAATTTAGTCTTCTTTAATCTGGAATCATTATTAGTCGATATAAACTACAGAAAGCGTGCACGAAAGAGCTTTGTATAACATTAATTTTACTTACCGAATCCATCTTGGCTATCTTCATTCTTATTTTCAATATCACCATTAACCGATTCCGTTTCCGATTTTGTTATTATTTCACGATTCACATCAATATTTTCCCTTTCAATTTCCACTTCAATTTTCACATGATTCATTAATTGATAATCGTTATTCGATATTGTTGAGGTAGGTATGATGGAACTAGCAGAGGCTGTTTCAGTATTTGGTATAGCTGCAGTGGGTATTTGTCCGGAGTGTGGTGTGACTGGTGCCAAAGGTGGACATTGTGGTTTTGTTGGTGATTGGCATAATACATTCATTTGACTAAGACACTGTTCTGATCCGGATAAACCACGTATTTGTAAACCTTCCGCGGCTTTTAATAAGTGTGGTAATTCTTCTTGTGTTACATTGACTTCGCCTTTATACATGAAATCGACTAGAGATTGTACTTCACGACATCTACAAATTGAAGAAAAACAAAATGTTTTAAATAAAAGTTGTTCCCTTTTAAGTTCTCTTATACATTTAAACGAGGGATTATTAACAAGGTTCCAAATTGAAGTGTGATCAAGATAAATACAAGCACCAAGACTCGAACCATTGACATTAGATTATCCGGGTCAATGCACTAAACATTTTCAATATTTTGATGAGAGATTCCCTTGCACTGCTATTTTATAGTAAACTGAAGTTCAAGATAAATTTATCTCTAAATATCTTTTGAAATTTTCGAGTTATTGTAGTGTCATGCAAATCGATATACAGATGAACATACGGATAAACTTGTTAGGTACATTTTCAAATAAAAACATAATTTGAACGATTTTATCAGTTCTACCTTTATTTTCATGAAATTTATAATTTTTGTCGATTTCACTTTTAGGGTAAGAAAACTAAATGTCTGACTTTGATAATGTAGATCCTGGAAATTGGCGATCTAATTTTAATCAAGCTGGACTCAAAATCAACTTCCGTAAAAAAAACCACAATTTAAATTCCACAGGAAACAAAAAAAAATTGAAAAAAACCAAATTCTTACTTCATATCTTTTAAAACAATCGTTGGATGTTGACATGGATTTTGAATTAAAATATTCTCAAAATAATTCGAACATGCCGATAGCACAACTTTATGGCACTTAATAAGTCCATTATCACAAGCTAGTGTAACATCCACAAAATGTTCAGACGTTAATAATTTTGGAAATGCATTTTGTAAATTTGAATGGTAACTATTCCATCGAACACAAAATTGTTGAGGTGCCACCATATTTAACATTCTTTTTGTTTTTGTTTCTTAAACCTTATTACGCAATAACCATTTAGAACACTGTTCGTTTTTCAGTGAATCTAGAAGAAAAAAAATTTTGTAATGTAAAAAAACCTTCGGTTTAACGATTTAGACTAAACGATTATATATGTGTATTTCGATATATATTACATGATCGATATGAATTTTTGAGATTTCAATAACAGTGTTTATTAATAATATCCGAAATATATAAAACCATACATACAGGTATGTTTATAAAAACGACGAAATTGATCATTTTTATCGGTTTATTTTTATTGCGGGCTATTTTAATAAAATATAAATTAATACGTATACAGGATGAATTTTCGGTTATTTTTTTGTAGCATCTATTATTAAGAATTAGTGGAAAATATTATTTATAATTTTAGTGGTGTTATGTTTCGAGTATCGTGATATACAGTTTTTGATTTGAATAAAATTTCAATTTTTTACCTTAAGTCCTATATCAGTTATTTGTATATTATATAAATACGTATTTCGACAACAAAGTAGTCATTATCAGAGTAAATTAGATAATCGTAATTATTCTCCAGATAGATTATATATATATTAATCGTCGCCAATTTGGTTACTATCTCAAAAGGTAAGACGAGTAACATAACTCCCAGGAGGGCAGAGTTCTCATTGATTATTTTTGTATTATGTCTCAATTGGAAGACTGTTAGGAAAAATTCAATAATTTCCTAGGGCTTTAACGTGACCCAACACAAGTAGAATTGACTTTTGCGGAAAAAAATCTCGAAAATATAAAGTATGTGACTCGAGGTTTCTCCCTCTGCGTAGCAAACGAAGAGGGAGATATACATACATTTTTATAAAGCCCAAATGCTCCGTTAAAAATCATACTATAATTCCCAATAGATTTTTCCCCAGTTGCAAAATTCCCTGAAATTTTTTCGTCAATATTTCGCGATTCACTTAATATCTAATTTTTTGAAGATAACTTTTGTCGCATCTGAAAAAATTTGGCAAAACATAATTTACCCATTAAAACTTGATTGTTAATCCTGGAATCCGCATACAAAATTTCATATCAATATCTTTTTATTTAGGAGAAATAAGAAATTTTATCGTTCTCAAGAACTGTGATAAAAAATCTCATTATTTTCCTAAGTATGCATAATTCTATTTTATGGGACTCGACTTAGTATTCAGAGAATGTGGCTCCAGCTTTGTATCTTTTAGTTGTAGAACTTGCACAAATTGTCTCTTGAAAATACTATCCTATTAAAATATGTGTTTGTTGTGGCGATTGCCGAAATTATAATACCATACAAATAATCGAGTATTGACATAATTCAGTCAATGTAAGGACAAAGAATTAAAAGTACTTTTGGAAAATGTAATTATTTTTTACATTGAAACCCAATTAAATATCCCAGACAAAAATTAATTACTAATACAACACACTTGCTTGTCTTCTTTAGACATGACTTCAAACGACTAACTAAAAAGCACGTTTTTTTTAATGAATCACATTTTTTTAAATAAAAAAAAAAAACAAAAATTTTCGAAACTCACCCTGTATTTATAAACATATTTGGCGCATCGCCAATATTTTAACAAATAACTAAATTTATTAAATTATTCTTCACATAAAAATAATATTTATAATTATT
Source organism: Nineta flava (assembly GCA_963920215.1). Lineage (NCBI taxonomy): Eukaryota > Metazoa > Arthropoda > Insecta > Neuroptera > Chrysopidae > Nineta > Nineta flava. Next base: position 83,413,345 of record OY986043.1, on the reverse strand, counting down.
TATTTTAAAATTTTATATGTACAGACTAAATAAATAAATTGTATTCAAATAAATTTTCAAAATAAACCCTTAAATGGTACCAAAAACACACTTTGTTACGAATATGTTCATTAGTTGAAAACAATAGATATATTAATAAACTAATAAAAAAATTATGATGAATTCGAAGCCTATTAGAGTTATTGAATAAATTAAAGAAAAAAATCAATACAATAAAGTTTTTTTTTTTTTTTAAATGCAAAATATACTAAATAAATAATTATATTATTCTTTTTAATGAACAGACAAACGTCTGTTGATTATAATAAGTTGAACAGAGATAGACAATAATAAGTATCACTTCCATAACTATGAAAAATTATTTATGTTTATATTAGTACTACAACGCTGGGGGTAGAAAAATATTAAAACAATAACAAAAATAAATAACAATACATATTAATGAAAATAATTAAAACAACTAATTACTTACCGTTTAATTAATAATTAATAGTGTTGTTTACTGAATGACAACAACAAATTTACCGGTATTAAAATGTTTTTTTTTAGTAAAAAATAAAAAAAATATGATCACAATCTCTCTCTATAATTATACACTAGCAGCCATTGCAAAAATGTCTCTGCTCTTTAATAAATTATATTATGTGTAGAGAGAGGGGATGCCGTCTTTGATACGCCGACGAAATTAATATTTAAAAAAAGTGTACTATTTATTTGTTATTAGACATAACAATTGTAATCAATTCAATTTAGAATGCATTGTTTTTATGATGCACTGTACTTTGTTTTTCAAATAAAAATTTATTTGAACAAAATATATGTTTATAAATAAAAATATCACTCAATAGTTGTTTTTTATAAATAAATGTTATATTTATTATTATTATGTCTATCTTTGTCTGAATTATTTAAAAAATAAAAATAATGTGTACAATGGGTGTCAAAAGTTGATGTTAATTTTTAAAATTTTATAATTGATTTGGGCCTTATTCATTGGGTTTTCGAACAAAAGTTGTTACTATATTTATAATGAACAATTTTTATCCGAAGTATTTTTTCGAAAACCGAATCAGTAAGGTACAAATTAATTATAAAATTTTTTAAACTGACATCAACTTGTGATGGTCATCGTACCAGGTATTATTTGACGTGAATTCTTGAATCATAGTCGGTAAAACTGTTTTTTATTATGTGTGAGACATAATTCGACTAATCGGAGTATTCATATGACTGGCTATCCATGTGCTTAACAGAGTTCATACTACTTAATGATACGGAAAAGCCGTAGACAAATCGATTTTTGGTTTCATAGGCTCTCAAATTTTAAAAATCTTGGTACGTCAAAAGTCAAGCTATTATTTCAAAATTTTATAATTGATTTGTGCCTTATTTATTCGCTTTTCGGAAAAATGTTTCGAATAAATGTTAGTATAGTTATAATGAACAACTTTTATCCGTTGCACTTTTTTCGAAAACCGAATATATAAGGCACAAATCAATTATAAAATTTTGAAATGATAGCTTGACTTTTCACGCCTAATATACATACGAATATTCCCCTACAATAGACTTGAAATGATCACCTACTAAATATATTTGATCTATGATGATCATGGTTTAACTTTAACTGTCTAAAGAGCTAGTAGCAGGCGCTTATGATGTTTCAGTTCAGTAAGGTCGGGAATACACGAGCGTTAAATAAAAGTTCGTCACAACGTATATATATAGAAATAAATTTATATTTTATCTATGAATAAATTGTTCAAATTAGACAGGGGACACACGACGTTAAAAATGACACACGTCAAGCCTATCTTGAACGTGCGTTGTGTTAAAAAAACGTTGCATTTTTTAACGCTCCACGGCCTAAAGGTACATTTTCATTGTTAACACTCGACGTTCATTAGAGTGGTAGGTGCGGTCACGTGATTGGCGCTTGCGGAAAGCTTATATTATACAATAGCAATGAATATTCGTATACAATAATTCCGATTTAAAACACGAATGTCGATGGTTGCAGACTGTCACAGCCAATCGTTACGAAAAATCGTGACAGTCTAATCTGAAATTTTTAACTGAGCGTCTACCATGAAAAAGCACCTTAAGGTTCTTATTGAGTTAAGTTATTCTATTGGTCATGCCTCATGAGGACCACTCAATCTATTATCTATGATGGGGACTTCGAATCTCAGTCAGTGGTTTCTTTGGGAGCTTACATGTTTAACAATTTCTTCTTGAATTTTACCAAAGGTATAATCCTAACCTGCGAGTACCTCTATAAAATTATCCCAAAAAGTTTACATTTCCTGAAATTGAATAGCTCTCTTCCTGTAGGGTTTATTTTATAGAATTTCATGCACATCAGTGTGATAATCCCCATCTATTTCTAGGAAAACATTTTAGTTTTTATAGTTTTTGATACAGTTTTGGGCAAAGGAAAAAGGATATCAAAGAAAACGTCAACAAAGATAGAAATAGATTATAAATAAAAGACGTAAAGAAAATAAATACGTTATGTAACATTCAAAAAATTTATTTAAAAAAAAATATATTTAAATATTTTGCCAAACATCTATTACAATAAATTAATTAACGTTCTACAGAAGAATTATTTTCAGAGTCTTCAGAGTCTGGATTCATCAATACTCCCAATAATTCTGAACAGTATTCTTTGATTTCCTGAAAAATTCGGAAAAAGTATAATTCAAATTACTTTAAAATAAAAAATAACAAATAAAATTTAGATTTCTAAAGCACTTACAATTGCCTCATCACCACACGTAGAAGCCAATCGTAACTGGTTCGATAAAAGTTGTACCAGGGAATAATTTGGATTCAGACATTCTTTACGAGCTCCTTTATGAGCTCGAACCAATGATGTGAGTGTTGCTAAAACGTGTTCCTGAGCATCATTACGTTCTTCGCTCAAGATCGATATCAATAATGGTACATATCCCATTTTGATAATTTCATCTGAAAAAAACAAAACGTATTAGATTTGTAAACTATCGATTTTTTTCGAAAAATTTATTATAATTCGAGTTTACTTACCTTGAAAATCTTTGTATTTGGTACATAATGCCGATAATAAGAAGCAAATTTTTATTCTCAATTTGCTGTTACATTGGTTATTTTGTAATGCTTGTATAAAGACTTCGAGACCTTTTTGTTTTCGAAATTCGGCTAGCGAGTCTTCGTGTTCTCTTATCATACCTAAATAAAATCGATCAATTAAAATTTATTCATAAAACGATCTGAATTCGCAACAGCATGATAACTTTACAATTGAAATAAGATCTCAACGCCAGAATAAATGTTTTTAGAAATAGTTTCGGGAGTAAATAAACAGTTTGACCTTGTATTATCAACTGTCTATCAACTATCCTTGTATTATCAATATTTTAATCTTAATTTGTTGTTAATAATCGTAGATCACTCTTATTCTGTTTATTTACTACCAAAGCCAATTCACCAAATAGAGTATCGATCATTTAAATTAGATTTGTCAAAAGATGTTTAGAAGTATTTATCCAAAAAGTGGACGAGTCCATTTTTCTCCATTCTTTACTTACATGATAAAGCATACACTGCTTTTACTGAAACATCTGCAGCTTCGATCTCCAAATCATTGGTATTTTCAATTAAGCCAATTAAAGTTTTTATGTAACCACGTTCTAATGCACGATCCTGACAAAATGGATTATTCTGGCATAATTCTGCTAACAAATTGGAAGCATTTGCACTAATTTGTGGATGCACAGATTTGAAACATGGTTCAAATATATCATAACCGCCAATTTTATAAAAATCTAAGATAAAAATGTAATGTAATAATAATATAATCCATGAAAGCTGAACATATGAATTTCGTACCAATTGCTGTATCAATTCTGTCAACATAGTCCAAAATCGAATCAAAAGCATTTAAATACTCAGTTATATCACAATCCAGGCTCAAATCACCTGCACCTCTTAGCACATTAACAGCCTGCATTAATATTTCGATAACATCGACTGTGAGTGATTTAAGAGCGTCTTCTAGGAATCTCTTGCGCTATAAAAAAATATTTAAAATTAAGGTAAATCCCATAATTCATCAATTACAAAATATTCTACCTCTTCATCTATAGGTCCTAGCATCGATTCTCCAGGTGCATCTTCACTCCTTGTTGCTTCCATAGCAAATCGTAACAGTCCTTGTAAATTTTGTGGTTGCCGTGGTTGTTCCACACGTTCATTACTTGTTGATTGTTGTGGATCGTTCCATGCAATCGCCCCAGCGATTTGGTTTGGTGGTTGTTCTGACATTTTTTCACTTCAATTTATTTAAAATATACACTATTTTAGAATTCTCAATTAGATTTATTCACCTTTTCTTTATAGAAGCCAATTTTTGTTTGTATTATCGTGGTGACTTCTGTTTTGATTCGTTTATCTATATGTGCATCTGCTTTATACTTTGAGATATTGCAAAATGAGTTACGTCAAATTCTGTTCTAATTTTTAGGTTATGGTCATTGAAAAGAGCGTACTACAAATTTTTCTTCTGCATTCAAGAAAAAAAAAAGTTCAATTTTATGGAACCATAGAAATCTAGACTTTTTGATAACTTGATTTCTTAATTTGGCCCTGGCGCTTTTGCTGCCCTACCTCGATGGATAAAGCATCTATGAGCGTGGTATCTATCGTTGAACTCAACTGTTAGGGCGTTAGTGTGCTTTGTCAGCACAGGGTTGCCAGTAATGTCGAGACAGAAGTCACGCGAACTGGCGGAGAAATCGAAAATTAATTTTAAAAGTAGCTCAATGTACAATTTTCAAATAATTTTAGTTTTTTATAGTAATATTAAAATTTATCAAAAATAAATGTACAAATGTAATTTTAAAAAAAAAAGTTCTATTTAATTTTTTTAATAGTTTTATTAATATTAACAAAAATGTGTTTTCTTAAAAACACATTAAAAAAATTAAAAGAAAACGATCCATGCAAGCGATTTTAAAGATCGTTTCCAAGTAGCCCAAAATGTGAAAAATAGCCCAATAGAAATTTGGTCGCAATGCATATTCAAAAGTAGCCCAAATTGTGGAAAGTAGCCCAATTTGGCAACCCTGTGTCAGCATACACAGCGACAAGTTGAACCATGAAGAATAGATAAATATCTATTCTATATGTCTATTCTAATATATTATATGTCTATTCTATTATATCTAATATATCTATTCTTCATGAGTTGAACACTAAAAACAACGCTTGATACTAATCTCTGCTGAGTGTAATTAGTAATCACAAAAGTGAATATAGTTTTGAACCGATTTCATATATCGGGAAATTCTCGGGTAAAATTGACGCATGCATTTTGAAGAAATTTTCAGAAAGAATAAACATTGAGCAATCACTCGAAGTATATAAATAATCAAAAATCAATAACTAGTTCGGATAGATGTCTCTACTATACGGAACCAAATAGCCAATTCTAGATGTAGCTAGAACCCCTATAGAACAGTGATTCTCAACATTTTTTTTGTCGCGGCAAACTTTTAACGATTTTAAAATTTGACGGCACACAAAGGAAAAGATAAGTTTAAAAGTTGTTTACTTACCTATAATACACTATGTAAAGTAGTTTTTGATAATAATTTTGAATGTAAAATAAATTAATAATATGTACTACAAAAACAACAGTACGTTTATTAAGGGATTCATTACAAGTTAATAATAAGTATATTTTTAATGAGAAATTTGAGTTTGATGTTTTTTGATAATTTCATTTATATTTGGTCGTAAAAATGACAATGCTACTCTCGTCGCTATATGCTATATCGTCTTCTACATTTAATTCAATTTAACAGTCTCGATCTTTTTTTCGTTTTTATGTTGGTTAATACTCTACAATATACATTTCTAAAATTTAGCGGCACACTAAAGTGCCGCGGCACAGTGGTTAAGAAACACTGCTCTAGAATAATGCAAAAAAATTCCTTCTAGAAAGTTCTGAACAGTGTCGGATTTCTATATTTATTAGCATATGCCATATTATTTCTAGAAAAAAATGTATCATTGAAAAAATTTTAAGATTGGATATTTTTCTGTAATTGAACAGGGATATTAATTTATATCTTTTTGCAGTATTAATTCTCAAAACTGCCGCTCTAGACAAAAATATCTAATCGGCCTAAGATAAACGCACTGAGAGGAAAGGTGAGCGGGAAATGATGGATAAACAAAAATGATAAACCTTTGTGTAATTTTGTGCTGCGTTTTTTTTTTTTTTAAATTAACAAATAGTATTAGCTTTTAATCAATTAAAAAATTTAGTCAATATGTTATTAAGATATAAACTTCTTACCAATTATCTTTAAAATATACATCTTAAAAAAAATATAAATAAAAAGAGTACCAATAATACTTGAGTTACTTTTTGGGCCCAATATAATCTGCAAAATTTCGAAAGGGTAAACAAATACTAGAAATACGGTTAGAACCATTAATTGAGTTTTTCTTACAGATATCGAGAAGAATATTAGGTCGATTTGCTCTAATGATAGACCATGGATAAACTCCTGTTTAATTGTCTATGAGATATACATTCAAACATAATTCAGAGCAGTTAATTTTGGGATAATCCTTTAAAATGTTCTTCTCTCTTTCAAAAACAAACCTGACTAAATTATATAGCATGATTACCTTTGTAATCGTTTTCTGGCATTTGGCAATGATTCCATTTCATCCTTAAGTACATATTTTCGAATTCCTAACATATAACTTTTAACATATGGGTCCCATTCAAATCCATTCGTGATATCACATTCGAATTCTTCATGGTCGTTGGTGCGTGTCCGTAAATCGTATATAAGGGATTTTATATTGTTTGTTTGAAATTGCCATTCGTTTAATGTAAAAAATGCACAATTATTTAATGCAGCCTTGAATTTTTTTGCTATTTTTATCATTCTAAAAAAATCAGTAAATAATTTCTTTAAGTATATAAACATTTTAGAAAAATTATTTTGTTAAAAATAATTTAGTAAATTTTATTTTTTATTTTTCTTCAAAAAGTCGTATTATCTATTTCCAAAAATTTGGCTATAAATCTATTACTTTGATATCAGATATATTTTGAAAAAAAAAAGATTACTAGAGATACCTTCCTCATTACTTAAGGGCGTTTTGAACTGTTTAGGGGATTAAGAACTCGAAATTAATTAGCTCTTACATAGGTTTCCCACCTTGAACTCGAAGTAATATGTCAAGAACAAATGCTGGTAGCATATGACAGAAAATTTCATAAAAGTTATGAACAATACGATTTGTACAAAATGTAAATCCAGGATAAAATGTAACATATTTAGATGGATTCATAATTGCATATTTCTTTGTCATTTGTCCAAAATTAGCCCAGGAAATACCATTCAATTGGCCACTAGTACAATTATATACTCGCATTGTATTTGACCTAAAAAATTAAGGAGATATTAGGACCTACACTAGGGAATTTTTTTTGTTATCTTACCGATTATAGGCGGTATGCCATGCTGCGGTTATGATTGTGTTAACTACAATATCGACTGGAATTAAATCCATCGTAAGTGTTTCGTCACAATTGACACTTCTAATTGTTCCTCTACCAATTTCCATCATGATGCCAGTGGCTCCAGATAAACTATCAATCCATCCTGGAAATGGTTCTTTCCAAGCTGCGGCCACTGCCAAATATTTCAATTATTGATAAAATGAATTTAAGGATGATTCAGTAAGGTGTTAGTTACCAATTGAGGGGCGAACTATTGCTGACGGTAAATCGCCGGTTTTTTCCAATACTATATGTTCAGCCATCGCTTTTGTGAATGTGTAAGTATTCGGATGTTTCCCCTTAATTAAAAAAAAAGTTCAGTTATTCAAACAAAGTCCAATACCTGTAGCTAAACATTGGCTATCTAAAAGAAGACTAATTCCCAATAAAATTAAATTTTATTCATAATATTTTGGATCAACAAAGTTTGATAGGCCGAAATATATTCCCGTGGGTATTTTGCTTGTAGGAAATTAGCCTTTTCATAGTCAACTTAAAAAATATGATGAAAGCACTAACTTTAAATTTTTCAGTAATTACTGAAACTATATCATTTGGTAACGATTCTATACATTGTAGAATTACTTTTGGATCGTGGACTGGAACATATACTGTTTCCTGAATTTCCCGTTTATCTGCATTACTGTATGCGGTCGACACATGCACAAAGCTCTAAAAAGTTTAAAATACAAAATATACAAATTCATGGCTAAACAGAATAAAAATTCGTTATGCAGGAGCTGCGTCAACTTAGCGAATTCCCTCAGAATAAATACACTCCCGTTCAATAAAATTGAACAGATCTAAACCGAATCAGTCTCTCACAATTTTGATTATTCTTGTAGTAAATGTTTTTTACTATACTTCTATTTCTTTTTTCACACTTAAAATATATACTATTTATCTTTGTTTATAAATGAATAATTATACAGAGAGTCACAAAAGTGAGGAGTTTTATGAAATGTAAGAAAATTAACATTTCATATTTTTCATGCATGTATTTATAAACTCAATAGGCGGTCACAATTTTATTCCGATCAAAATGAAATTCGTATGAGACTTGCTTTTGTTATTTGAAAGGTCAAGTTTATTAGTAAAATCGGTCAATTTGAGTAACGGGACATTCGATAGAAAGAAGAAAAGACAAAATATAGAATATCTCTCTTGCTGTTAGAAAAATCGTAAAATGTAGTATAAGAAGTAAAGTTGTAGACAATCAATTTTACTTAACTTCATTGCGCACAGAGTTTAAATGGTACGAGTATAACAGAGTAAATCGTTAATATTTCTGTAAATAATTAGAGTCAAAGAAAACATGAGAAACCAAATTGTAGTAAAATTCATTTTCGATAATTTTACTTCCTATATGCGAAATATATACCAAATTTTTAGTTGTCTCTCCCTTTGAAACCTTCCCTTCCCCTTGTCTGATTCTGCATATTAATAAACATGACCTTTCAAAAATCAAAATCAGTTCACATACCAAATTTCATTATGATCGGATTAAAACTGCGAGCAACGGAGTGCCTACAGACATATATCAATTTTTGTGAAATTCATTCTTCGGATCAAAAACAATAGCTACATTTTCTTCGAAAATAAGCTAAAAAATCTGAATTTGAATTCGACATAATAGCTCTTCTTCTATAAAATGGTATGCATATAAACCATAATATAGTATACAGTTGTTTCCCCCATCTTCCCATGCTCTGTGAGAAACCAATTCCCGAGCAGAGATTTGCCTGAGGCTTCCAGGCAGCGCGAATCTGTTGGCGTCTTCTTTTTTATTGTGGCAGTTTGCAATCGATATGACTTCCTAAGCCACAGAAAGGCTCTGGTCCTGTGAGAGATGTTGATATCTTTTGCTTGTCAAGTTGTCTGTTATTTTATATCTCTTTGTACTCTCATATATGTCCTGTAACTCAGAGTAGAGTGACTAGATTAAGGCTTTTGACCTCTTTATATTTAAATACAAATATCTTTTCTATGAAACAGTTTTCTGAAATTAAATGCATTATAGCCACAAACTTGAGTGCAAATAATACTTGAGAAGGAGCTAATTGTTACTCTCACTTATTTGTATACCTTAAGATTAGTCATTTCTCTACACAATTCAACAACACGCTGCGTTCCTAATGTATTTAAAATAATAGCGTCCTTTAACGATTCATCAAACCTGAAAAAAAAACTTAAAATAAAATTCCTTAAAAATTTCGATTGAAAATCTTTACCGTACGGTTGCTGCCGAATGAAATACAATTGTAACTGAAGATGTTAAAATTTTTTTATCCGCTGCACTCAAACCTAGACCCTTTTGGCTGACATCACCAGAAACTGCTTTAATTTTTTCAAAGTATTCAGGATTTTTTGTACGAATTCGATCAAAGACCTACAAAATATTGTGTAAGAGGTAAGTTTTTAAGAGCAGGTTTTTAGATTGTGGTGATTTTTAATTGTTTTTTATGAGCCGAAGTCTCGAACTTTTGATTTTTATGGAGTCAAAAATAACAGAACTAATCCCTTTCCTATATAGGCTAGCGAGCGGTTGATAGTTTCGCTTTCCGAAAAAGGGATCAAAAGTGGCAAAGGTGGGGTGGGAGGAATTGCGTAGCTAATAATAAGGCAAAATAATCCTTCTTACTTACTGAAAAAATATGACGGTTGGTCGTTCTCGCCGATAAATTTCGATAGACGATAAGCTTCGTCGCTTTAAGCTAAATGTCCCATTATCCGATGTTTGTTATAGGCGGTATGTTTACATAGGTGTCTATATATGGATTCGGCCGGGACCTTATCATTTACTGATAATAACCGATCCGTCGTGGTAACGGTTTCGACTGTATATAATTATTCCTTTTTAATACTAGGACTAATATCAAGAATAGAACTAGGATTTCGTTAATATAAAAATATTAAGATAATCAAAGAGAACTCTAGGTTTTTTTGAAATTAAATTTCAGATTTTCCCCAATTCTTAGAACAATTATTTGTATTTTATAAATACGTATTTGGACTACAAAATAATAATAAAATTACTTCTTTTTAATAAAATTAATAATTAGAATAGGATTTAGGATTTTGTTAATTATCAGAAGAGCGAATTAATATGTTTCTCATTACTTACCGGATTTTTTAAGAGTTCTTTAAGACGTTGATCCACCAATAATCTACGTTTTGGACGTATTAGAACGTAAATTGTATGAATTCCTTCACACGAACGTAACAATTTTTCCACTAACGCTTTACCAACGAATCCAGTACTGCCCGTTATAAATAAAACAGCATTTTGATAAAAATCCGATACTCGAGTGTATGAATTGAAATTGAAGACTTCTTCACAATTATTGTGATTCAAATATTCAATATTATTGTTATCCTTCTTTTGAATGTTGATTGTTGGATACGATTGATTTTCTGAAGTAACCATTTTCTGCTAGAGAAAAACAATTTATGAATATTAGCAAAATAGATAATGAAGCGCTAAAACTAAAGTAGATATACTTAGGTCCTTACTTTTAGTTTACTAAGAACTTACAGTTGCTCCGAGCACGACCATTAAGAGTTTTATATTGAAAACAACTTTAATAGCAAAAATTAATAGAATAGTTTAATTTGAATAAAAATTTTCCTATTATTTTTTTATAACAACCTTCTAAATTATTATTAAATGCAAATTTTATAGATATACAATTCAACAAGACCTGCAACTGAGACTCTGACACAGTAGGTTGCGGCCTTTGACGCGACTTTTCTTAAAAAAAAGTTTCTTATTTTTCCATTATGAATGAGTATACCCTTTCAAACAAACAAAAAAATTTCGCAGAAATCGGCGATCACATATAAAATGAGGGTTTTCCTGGGGTTTTCCTGGGAAATGAGATTTCCAGGGCATCCCTACATCAGAATGCGATTTGGAGACAATCGGACCAATCGGAAATCAAACCCTTTAAAACAAACAAAAAATTCAAAATCGGTTCATAAATGACAGAGTTCTGAGGTAACAAACATTTAAAAAAAAAAAATATAGACGAATTGAGAACCATCCTCCTTTTTGAAGTCGGGTTAAAAAATACTTTAATTGCAAAAAATAATAGAATAGTTCAATTTGAATAAAAATTTTCCTATTATTTTTTTATAACAACCTTCTAAATTATTATTAAATGCAAATTTTATAGATATAAAATTCAACAAGACCTGCGACTGAGACTCTGGTACAGTAGGTTGCAGGCTTTGACGCGACTTCCAAGAATAGGTATTTTAATTTTTTTAAATTCAATTTGAAAATTAAATTTGTTTTTTCCTGAAAAAATTTAGATCATTATTCATCAATCTGAATTATTTCATATATTTGGGCTCACAAACTTCGATGATTGAGGTACTAGTGCCTAATAAGGCCCACTTTTTGCAAAATGACTATAAAAACGTAAAATTACGTAATAAACAAATGTAAATAGAAATTTAGCAAAGTAATGTTGGAGATTTCAAATTAATTCAAAAATTACAATAACGATTTTTTATATAACTGGGCTTTATTAGGAATCGGGCCTATATAGGCGACAGTACCTTAGAGGAGAATGGCCATTAAAAGTTTTTGGCCATAAATCAGTAACTATACCACATAGAATGTGAAAACTGAAATCAAAGCTCTTTCACGTGACACCCTACTTGCCGTAGTTAACCCCACTTACAGATTTCGACCCCCTTCCATATTAAACCTCATTTCCCATAACAATAAATTTATTTTCGATGGTTTTTTAACCCCCGACGCAAAAAGAGGGGTGTTCTCAGTACCGTAACTGGCCTTTTATGCGAGCTTCTATAACTGCGCCCTTTGAAAATTTTCTAATCTTACCCGGTTCAGACAATAAAATGGATTATGTTTATAAAAATAAATCTATTATTTAATAATTATGAGTACTTGGTAGAGTTTTGAATAAGGAATTATATATTATAAATTGCGTTTATGAATTAGGTGAAAAAACGTTTATTTACCAAAATGGTAGGTACATGTAAACAGACTAGCAGCCCGAACGCCAGTCCCAACTCGTAATGTCAATATTTACGAATGATCTCATCGTCTTTTATATTTTTAATGTTATTTACTTCTATTACTTGTAAGAAGAATCTTATATTATCATATTATTTATGGTCCTGGTTTGGTCATTTCTGCGCCCTGTGCCTGGGGACCGCTCTAGTTACGGCACTGGATGTTTTAAGTTTGAAGTATATGTGCAGTCTATCTGTCTGTGGGATCGTAGCTCTCAAACGTGTGAACCGATTTGGATGCGGGTTTTTTTATTAGATAGCTGGTTTATTCGCTTAGATAAATGCAAGTAAGCAATTTCTAACACTACCAAATTTCTAGTTGATAGAATTCGTAGTCGCTGAAATATATAGCTGTGGCAGAAGGATGAACGGACGAAGTCGTACAATGAAGGTTTCTTTTTTGCTATTTTGGTACGGAACCCTAAAAACGTGTAATTTACGAGTATATAAGCCGTATTTTTTTTTGTTAGAATTGATATATAATATATAAAAACAACTGACCTCCCGACTTCTTATATGGTCTTGGAAATTAATATAATTTTAAGCAACAATAAATCATCTTTTAACTTCTGGAAAATTCTCTCGCTGGAAAATTTTATTGTCCTTGTGCCATGTTATATTTGATACAAGTTCAAATATAAAAGTTCGAAAGTATAAATGGTTCGAATAAAATTTATTAGTATATTTATAATGAACAAGTTTTATCTGAAACATTTTTTTCGAAAACCGATCAATAGGGAATATGCATGAAAATTTTTTATCACTTGAATTGAAGCATGTTTACTTGACAAATATCAAGGTAAAATTACTTTTTAAATAACTTTAAAAATAAGCGAGATATGAATGATTGAAATTCCCGATTCGACAAAGAGGGTGATAGCTCTCTTGATATGTTATGTGACGTCATATTACACTTTCATCATTTAAAATACACGTAAAACTCCGTTTTTAGTATTTTTGCAAGAAAGAGACACATAATAATCTTTAAAAGCTTATAGCTTCCTTGATATTTGTCGGATTTTAATTTCGTTTTTAAATATTATTGCAGTATTAACAGTATTTTCATATTATGAAAATAAATGTGAAAAAAAATTTTCATGCATATTCCCTATTACAGTAAAAAAACGTATAAAATACATTCTGAGAGAGTTTCTATATTTGGAGTTTTCTTATTTATCTAAACCTCTCTTTACCCTTGACCGATTCTACTCATTAACAAACTTGGTCTTTCAAATACTTAAAGCATATCAGATACGATATTTCATTTTGTACGGACAAAAATTGTGACCTCTAGAAAGATTACAAATACATTAAAATATATATATAAATATATATATATATATATATATATATATATATATAAATATATATATATATATATATATATATATATATAAATATATATATATATATATATATAAATATATATATATATATATATATATATATATATATATATATATATATATATATAAATATAAATATATATATATATATATATATATATATATATATATATATATATATATATATATATATATATATAATAGTAGTCGAATTATTATATTATATTCGAATGACCAAGTTCCCCCTTAATGTATTTTATTTTTGCATAGACTGTAACGAGGGAACTACCTTAAAATATTTTAAATCTGATATTTAATAACTAGTTATTAAAATTAGCTAACTTCTATGGCCAGGAAGTAGCGTTTATTTTTCAAAATTTTATAATTGATTTGATGCAACTTTAGTTATTTAAAAGTAAATTTATCATAAAAAATCTTAAATTTTAACCGGTTTTAATAAATTTACTTTTAAATGCAAATATCTAATGAGCGTTCAGAAATTTCGAAACTTTGTAGGAGATGATTTGATGGAAATTCAATATTTTCTACAAAAAATATATATAATTTTGCAAGTTTGATAATTGCACGGAAAAAGTAGAAAATTCTTAACTTTAAATTCAACTTTGACCTTATTGAATAACTTTTGAAGAGCGTTTCCCTACAAAAATATGTTCTGGTCTTATCAGTACCAGTACGTCAATTCGTTGACAAGCCATAAAATTGCTAATTTTACAAAAAAAATTTTCCCATGTTATTTAAATAGGGACAGAAAATTGCTATGTAATATTAATATTAAGAGATCCAACTAGTTTCCAAAAAACTAGCCAGCATGTTTTTTCGTCATATTATAATCTGCAGTGCTACATATAATGAAAACTGGATAATTAATTATTTGTGATAAAAGCTATAATGAAAAATATATGCTGATAATTTTGTGATACCTACCAAAACAGTACCAAATTATAAATAAAAATATCGGCTATAAAAAGTATATATATATATCGGACGTTTTTTTTTTTGGAGGCAATTTTCTATAGGAGAGGCCCCAAGAATTTTTTTGTTCCGGGCCCACAAGTGTTGTAACCTGAGTAACCTGAATACACACCTGTTTCGAGTGCGGCCCTGTTATACCATTTTGCATTACCATGATGATGGCAGCACCAAACAGACATTAATAGGTAACTTCCAGGACAAACGAACTATGGCTCGAGATTCCGGATATAACCTTTAATCTTACAACATTAAATATGTGCTATAGAAAACAAGCAATTGAATATGAATAAACATTATGTAAATAAAGCGATAAACGAGTATTGATTCATTTGTGTGAACCCGAGATAAAATAACAAGAACGTCGCGACGCTTCTCCCCAGAAGAGTTAGCAACTTGATTTTTTGGTCATAAAACGATTATAAATCGCTAAATTTGTATCTAATATACACTATGCAAATTAACATAGACCCAATAGCAACATTGTGTAGTGCATCTATCACTGTCTATGTACAGTATGCCATGATATAACGTTCTTTGTTACACTACACAGCTGTGTACATCTCGGATGGAATTAAATCCATCGTAAGTGTTTCGTCACAAATGATACTTCTAATTGTTCCTCGACCAATTTCCATCATTACACCCGTGGCTCCAGATAAATTAAAAAACCCATCCCATTTAAGATTGGATATTTTTCTGTAATTGGACAGGGCTATTAATTTATATCTTTTTGCAGTATTAATTCTCAAACCTGCCGCTCTAGACAAAAATACTTAATCGGCCTAAGATAAACGTAACGAAAGGAAAGGTGAGCGGGAAATGATGAATAAACAAAAATGATAAATCTTTGTATAATTTTATGCTGCGGTTTTTTTAAAATTAACAAATGGTATTAGCTTTTAATCAATTAAAAAATTTATTCAATATGTTATTAAGATATAAACTTCTTACCAATTATCTTAAAAATATAAATCTTAAAAAAAATATTAATAAAAAGAATACCAATAATAACTGAATTACTTTTTGGGTCCAATATAATCTGCAAAATTTTAAAAGGGTAAATAAATACTAGAAATACGGTTAGAACCATGATTAATTGAGTTTTTTATACAGATATGGAGAAGAATATTAGGTCGATTTGCTCTAATGAGATATACATTCAAATATAATTCAGAGCAGTAAATTTTGAGATAATCCTTTAAAATGTTCTCCTGTTTTTCAAAAACAAACCTGAATAAATTATATAGCATGATTACCTTTGTAATCGTTTTCTGGCATTTGGCAATGATTCCATATCATCCTTAAGTACATATTTTCGAATTCCTAACATATAATTTTTAATATATGGGTCCCATTCAAATCCATTCGTGATATCACATTCAAATTCTTCATGGTCGATGGTGCGTGTCCGTAGATCGTATATAAGGGATTTTATATTGTTTGTTTGAAATTGCCATTCGTTTAATGTACAAAATCCAGTATTATTTAATGCAGCTTTGAATTTTTTTGCTGTTTTTAACATTCTAAAAAAATCAGTTAATAATTTTTTTAATAAAAGTTTTATAAATTACTTTTCATTTTGGGGAAATTTAAAAAAAAGTTTTTATTTTTCTTCAAAAAGTCCTATTAACAATTTTCAAAAATTTGGCGTTAATCAATCTAAATTACTTAAATTTTTGAAAACAAAATGACTACTAGAGTTAAACCTTCCCCATTATTTAAAGGCGTTTAGATCTGTTTAGGGGACTAAGAGCTCGAAGCTAAATAATTCTTACATAGGTTTTCCACCTTGAACACGAAGTAATATGTCAAGAACAAATGCTGGTATCATATGACAGAAAATTTCACAAAATTTATGAACAATACGATTTGTACGAAATGTACATCCAGGATAAAATGTAACATATTTTGTTGGATTCATAATTGCATATTTTGTTATCATTTGTCTATAATCAGCCCATAAAATACCATTTAATTGGCCACTAGTACAATTATATACTTGCATTGTATTTGGCCTAAAAAATTAAGGAGATATTAGGACCTACACTAGGGAAGTTTTTTCGTTATCTTACCGATAATAGGCGGTATGCCATGCTGCGGTTATGATTGTGTTAACTACAATATCGACTGGAATTAAATCCATCGTAAGTGTTTCGTCACAAATGATACTTCTAATTGTTCCTCGACCAATTTCCATCGTTATACCCGTGGCTCCAGATATATTATCAACCCATCCTGGAAATGGTTCTTTCCAAGTTGCGGTCACTGCCAAATATTTCAATTATTGATAAAATGAATTTAAGGATGATTCAATAAGGTTTTAGTTACCAATTGAGGGGCGAACAATTGCTGATGGTAAATCGCCGATTTTTTCCAATACTATATGTTCAGCCATCGCTTTTGTGAATGTGTAAGTATTCGGATGTTTCCCCTGAATTAAAAAAAAGTTCAGTTATTCAAACAAAGTCCAATACCTGTAGCTAAAAATTGGCTATCTAAAAGAAGACTAATTCCCAATAAAATTAAATTTTATTCATAATATTTTGGATCAACATAGTTTGATAGGCCGAAATTTATTCCCGTGGGTATTTTGCTTGTAGGAAATTAGCCTTTTCATAGACAACTTAAAAATATATGATGAAAGCACTAACTTTAAATTTTTCAGTAATTACTGAAACTACATCGTTTGTTAACGATTCTATGCATTGTAGAATTACTTTTGGATCGTGTACTGGAACATATACTTCTTCCTGAATTTCCCGTTTATCTGGATTACTGTATGCGGTCGACACATGCACAAAGCTCTAAAAAGTTTAAAATACAAAAGCTGCACCAACTTGGCGAATTCTCTCTGAACAAAATATATTTATATAAATATATTTTTTATGTATTTGTAAACTTTCTAGCGGTGACAATTTTATTCCAATCAAAATGAAATTCATATCTGATTAGCTTTTGGTATTTGAAAAGCCAAGTTAATGAGTAGAATTGGAGTAAGGGGGGGGGGGGGTACCTTCGAGAAAGAAGAAAAGACAAAATATAAAATATCTCTCTTAATATTAGAAAAATCGAAAAATGTTTAAGAAAAGTTGTAGAAAATCAATTTTACTTCACTTTATTGCAAGATCATTTTTTCTAAAACTCTATCAGACGCAGAGTTTAAATGATACGAGTATAACAGAAATAATTAGAGTCAAACAAAACATTTTGAGAAACTAAATTGTAGTAAAATTCATTTTTGATAATTTTACTTCCTATATGCGAAATATACCAAATTTTGATTTGTCTCTCCCTGTGAACCCTTCCCTTCCCCTTGTCCGATTTTGCATATTAATAAACATGACGTTTCAAAAATCAAAATCAGTTCACATACCAAATTTCATTATGATCGGATTAAAACTGCGAGCAACGGAGTGCCTACAGACATATATCAATTTTTGTGAAATTCATTCTTCGGATCAAAACCAATAGCTACATTTTCTTCGAAAATAAGCTAAAAAATCTGAATTTGAATGCGAAATAATAGCTCTTCTTCTATAAAATGGTATGTATATAAACCATAATATAGTATACAGTTGTTTCCCCATCTTCCCATGCTCTGTGAGAAGCCAATTCCCGAGCAGTGTCTTGCCTGAGGCTTCCAGGCAGCGTGAATCTGTTGGCGTCTTCCTATTTATTGTGGCAGTTTGCAATCGATATGACTTCCTAAGCCACAGAAAGGCTCTGGTCCTGTGAGAGATGTTGATATCTTTTGCTTGTCAAGTTGTCTGCTATTTTATATCTCTTTGTACTCTCATATATGTCCTGTAACTCAGAGTAGAGTGACTAGATTAAGGCTTTTGACCTCTTTATATTTAAATACAAATATCTTTTCTGTGAAACAGTTTTCTGAAATTAAATGCATTATAGCCACAAAATTGAGTCCATACCTTAAGATTAGTCATTTCTCTACACAATTCAACAACACGCTGCGTTCCCAATGTATTTAAAATAATGGCCTCCTTTAACGATTCATCAAACCTGAAAATTAAAAAAAGAATCTTAAAAAAATATTCTCGAAAAATTCCGATTAAAAATCTTTACCGTACGGTTGCTGCCGAATGAAATACAATTGTAACTGAAGATATTAACATTTTTTTATCCGCTGCACTCAAACCTAGACCCATTTGACAGACATCACCAGAAACTGCTTTAATTTTTTTAAAGTATTCAGGATTTTTCGTACGAATTCGATCAAAGACCTACAAAATATTGCGTAAGAGGTAAGTTTTTAAGAGCAGGTTTTTAGATTGTGGGGATTTTTGGATTTTAATTGTTTTTTTATGAGCCGAAATCTCGAACTTCTGATTTTTATAGAGTCAAAAATAACAGAACTAATTCCCTTCCCATCTACCAGCAAGCGGTTGAGCGTCTGGCTTTCCGAAAAAGTATGGTTGTTGAAAAAAAAACCAATGTCTCCGAAGCTTATAGGAACTAGTTTAGATTTCTTGGATAAAAGTTTAATACTTCACTTACAAACTGAGGTATTTTTTTGGGAATGTTTACTTAAAAAAATGCCATAAAAACTATATGGTTTTTTTACTAAGATAATATTTTCAAATTAGTTAGTTAATAACGAAATTAATTACCTCATTCCATGGTCATGGAAAATGCTAAGATATGTGTTCAAATTACAGTCGAAACCGGATATAACGGCATTGGAGGGACCACAGCGGATATAGGACGTTATATCCGATAGTTGAAATGGCACAAAACGCGCAAGGTGGGGTGGGAGGAAGTGCGTAGCTAATAATAAGGCAAAATAATCCTTACTTACTGACAAAATATGACGGTTGGTCGTTCTCGCCGATAAATTTCGATAGACGATAAGCTTCGTCGCTTTAAGCTAAATGTCGCATTATCCGATGTTTGTTATAGGCGGTATGTTTACATAGGTGTCTATATAGGGATTCGGCCGGGACCTTACCATTTACTGATAATAACCGATCCGTCGTGGTAACGGTTTCGACTGTATATAATTATTCCTTTTTAATATTAGGACTAATAGCAAGAATAGAACTAGGATTTCGTTAATATAAAAATATTAAGATAATCAAAGAGAACTCTAGGTTTTTTTGAATTTAAATTTCAGATTTTTCCCAATTCCTAGAACAATTATTTGTATTTTATAAATACGTATTTGGACTACAAAATAATAATAAAATTACTCCTTTTTAATAGAATTAATAATAAATCTCGGCCTTACGCACTACCGTGCTCTAGATTAGAATAGGATTTAGGATTTCGTTAATCATCAGATTAGCGAATTAATATGTTTCTGATTACTTACCGAATTCTTTAAGAGTTCTTTAAGACGTTGATCAACCAATAATCCACGTTTTGGACGTATTAGAACGTAAATTGTATGAATTCCTTCACACGAACGTAACAATTTTTCCACTAACGCTTTACCAACGAATCCAGTACTGCCCGTTATAAATAAAACAGCATTTTGATAAAAATCCGATACTCGAGTGTATGAATTGAAATTGAAGACTTCTTCACAATTATTGTGATTCAAATATTCAATATTATTGTTATCCTTCTTTTGAATGTTGATTGTTGGATACGATTGATTTTCTGAAGTAACCATTTTCTGCTAGAGAAAAACAATTTATGAATATTAGCAAAATAGATAATGAAGCGCTAAAACTAAAGTAGATATACTGAGGTCCTTACTTTTAGTTTACTAAGAACTTACAGTTGCTCCGAGCACGACCATTAAGAGTTTTATATTGAAAAAAAAAATTTTGATACAATAGAAACCCGACTTCAAAAATCAAATATTCTAAAACAAAAAATGCACTAAAAAGTAAAAAAATAATTGCATATTCTTGGGTCAATTTTAGTTCACCTAAGCAAAATTTTTTAAATATATATGTACAATTATTGTTATTTCTGAAGTCGGTGTCAGCATAGAGAAATTCACATACAATTTGGACACCGCCTCCAAAAATAACAATAATTGTACATATATATTTAAAAATTTTTTTTTAAATATATAATTTTTTTTTCTATAACTGATTTTATTTGTCTGAATATGGGTAGACCTATTAAACGACCTACTAATTTTTAGTGCATTTTTTTGTAACACATTTTTTTTTATTTATTTTTTTTAGTGCATTTTTGCATAACAGGTTTTCAGTTAAATTTTTTTTTGGGGTCAAAAGTCGGTTTTTAAAAAAGCTTCTTATTTTTCCATTATGAATGAGTATACCCTTTCAAACAAACAAAAAAATTTCGCAGAAATCGGCGATCACATATAAAATGAGGGTTTTCCTGGGGTTTTCCTGGGAAATGAGATTTCCAGGGCATCCCTACATCAGAATGCGATTTGGAGACAATCGGACCAATCGGAAATCAAACCCTTTAAAACAAACAAAAAATTCAAAATCGGTTCATAAATGACAGAGTTCTGAGGTAACAAACATTTAAAAAAAAAAAATATAGACGAATTGAGAACCATCCTCCTTTTTGAAGTCGGGTTAAAAAATACTTTAATTGCAAAAAATAATAGAATAGTTCAATTTGAATAAAAATTTTCCTATTATTTTTTTATAACAACCTTCTAAATTATTATTAAATGCAAATTTTATAGATATAAAATTCAACAAGACCTGCGACTGAGACTCTGGTACAGTAGGTTGCAGGCTTTGACGCGACTTCCAAGAATAGGTATTTTAATTTTTTTAAATTCAATTTGAAAATTAAATTTGATTTTTCCTGAAAAAATTTAGATCATTATTTATCAACCTGAATTATTTCATATATTTGGGCTCACAAACTTCGATGATTGAGGTACTAGTGCCTAATAAGGCCCACTTTTTGCAAAATGACTATAAAAACGTAAAATTACGTAATAAACAAATGTAAATAGAAATTTAGCAAAGTAATGTTGGAGATTTCAAATTAATTCAAAAATTACAATAACGATTTTTTATATAACTGGGCTTTATTAGGAATCGGGTCTTATTAGGCGACAGTACCTAAGAGGAGATGGCCATTGAAAGTTTTTGGCCATAAATCAGTAACTATGCCACATAGAATGTGAAAACTGAAATCAAAGCTCTTTCACGTGACACCCTACTTGCCGTAGTTAACCCCACTTACGGATTTCGACCCCCTCCCATATTAGACCTCATTTCCCATAACAATAAATTTATTTTCGATGGTTTTTTAACCCCCGACGCTAAAAGAGGGGTGATCTCAGTGCCGTAACTAGTCTTTTATGCGAGCTTCTATAACTGCGCCCTTGGAAAATTTTCTCATCTTACCCGGTTCAGACAATAAAATGGATTACGTAATGTCAATATTTACGAATGATCTCATCGTCTTTTAAATTTTTAATGTTATTTACTTCTATTACTTGTAAGAAGAATATTATATTATCATATTATTTATGGTCCTGGTTTGGTCATTTCTGCGCCCTGTGCCTGGGGACCGCTCTAGTTACGGCACTGGATGTTTTAAGTTTGAAGTATATGTGCAGTCTATCTGTCTGTGGGATCGTAGCTCTCAAACGTGTGAACCGATTTGGATGCGGTTTTTTTATTAGATATAGCTGGTTTATTTCCTTAGATAAATGCAGGTAATGAATTATTAACAATATCAAATTTCTAGTCGATAGAATTAGTAGTCGCTGAAATATACAGCTGTGGCAAAAGGACACAGCTTTCTTTTCCTTTTTGCTATTTTGGTACGGAACCCCAACAACATGTAATTAACAACTATACCATGTTATATTTGATATGAGTTATCTTATTCATTCAGTATTTGGGAAAATGTTTAAAACAAAATGTTTTATAAAATTTATTAGAATATTTATAATGAACAAGTTTTATCTTAAACATTTTTTTTCGAAAATCGATCAATGAACAAGGCAGAAATCAATTATAAAATTTTGAAAAATTAGTTGCTATGTCTACCATTGAAATTCAAATATATCTAATTTTAAATATGTTAAGGTAGTATATATTATGGTTAGTAAGTATATAGTTACTAAATATCATTACATTTCAAATTTTGCCCCAATTCCTAGAACATTTGTTTGTATTTTATAAATACGTATTTCGACTACAATGTAGTCATCATCAGTATGAGTTAACTAATCGTAATTATCTCTGGGATATGGATTCAGAGATATGTTGCTTGTTGCTAATTTGGTGCGAGTCTCACCTGAGACATCCCAGGAAATCGATTTTTCCCAGAAAATAGGTCTGACCAATTATTTATTTTAACTGACCAATTATCAGTGGATTATTCTCAATCGATTAGTGCCTTTATTTTATCTTTAAAAAAATTTTAAACAAAAAGTTTTATATCGCTGACCAAATAATGGAACCACCTGACCATTTACGACCAATTAGATGGTATAATTTGTTTTTCGAAATTCCATGGATGGGGTGCTAAAATTTTTTTTGACCTTGGAAAAAATTTAAAACATCGATAAAAGGTTTCTATCCCTGACCAAATAATGGGACTACCTGACCATTTATGACCAATTAGATGGTATAATTTTTTTTCCGAAATTCCATGGATGTTGCTTGTTGCTAATTTGGTGCGAGTCTCACCTGAGACATCCTCAGGTGAGACTAGCATCTGAAACATCATCTTGGAGACATCATCTTGGAGCCCATAATTTCAAGTCGATATAGAAGTGACAGATGGCCGGATGACCGAAGTTGCACAATGCGGTTCCTTTTTTACTATTTTGGTACGGCACCCTAAAAAAAGGGTGTATTTAACAAGTTATCAACCGTATATCTTAAATTAAACAATTTAAATTTAAAAGATTTAATGTAACCTTGAGAACTAATTTAGTTGTAAACAACCATAAATCATCCCTTGACCTCGCTGTCACATGGTGTGCTAAACGGTTTTCCTCGGGCCATGTTAAATTTGATAAGAGTTACATTATATTCATTCGGTATTCGGGCAAATATTTCACATAAAAGTTGTCAGTATATATGAACAAGTTTTATGCGAAACATTTTCAATTTTTTTTTAATATTAAGAGATATTACCCTATTTTGTGTTTTATTCTTTTTAGCGAATTTCCTCCAAAGGAAATGCAGCTATTGTTTTTCGTCCTGTGTAACGACCCTTAACCCCTTTTTAACCCCTTTTGTCCCGTCTGCGACCCACTTTTAAGAGAGATATTTTATATTTTGTGTTTTCTTCTATCTTTATGCCTCCCTTTCCCCTTGACGTATACCATTTATTAAAAAAATTGGCCTTGAAAATACTAAAATGATCATATCAGATACGATATTTCATTTTGATCAGACTAAAATTGTGACCGCTAGAGAGTGATTTCTGTATTCAAAGGAAATTCGCTAAGTTGAAGCAGCTCCTGTGTAACGACTTTTTTTAAACCCATCTTGTCCCGCCTTTGACCCATTTTTCCAACTAAACTTCGTTGGCCCTTGGATGCTGATCACAAAGGAAAAGATATTCACTTTTTTGTAAGCTATAATGTGAGTCAATAGAAAAGTCTAAAACTTGAAATAATTAATTTTACTCAAACAGAAAATGCAACCGAAGCATCTTATCGCGTAAGTTATCGCATTTTGCTTAATGACGAAGTTCATTCAATTGTAAACAAGGTGGTCCGTGAATATTCCAGGATTCTCAAAGTGCTCCTTCAAAGAAATAGTTTGGGAACCCCTGCGTTTATAGAAAGAAACTACAAGTAGGAAGAAGCATACAAGTGTCGAAATAGCTGTTAAGAATATTTCCATGCTGGTTATTCAATTTTTTGATTTGTTTATTTTGTAAATTATTGGCTACTAATTAACAAATTTAAGTAAAGTAAAAAGTAAATACAATTTATTTAATTAATAACCGAATATTTTCATAAAATTATAGAATATAAGTGCGTAAATTATTTTCATAAATATCTAATTGATAAGATAAACAATAACCGATTTTGTTAAATAATCACAATTCTATAATTCAATCAAAAATTTATATTTTCAAAATAAAATAAAATAAAAACAGGAACTTCTTATCAGCATATGAAAAAAAGAAAAAATATAAAACAATTGCAAAAGGGTGGTAAGCTTTGTGCTGAAATTAAACTATCATGTCTTCTCAACAACAACAAAAATTTCCACACAATAAATTAACTTGGCGATTCAATCGGATTAGACACTGTAATTAATATAAATGATTAATATGCGGATATTCATATGTAGGATATTTGTGGTCCGATCAAAAACATTGAGAACCTTTACAATTTCAAATATACAAAAATTCAATGCAGTAGTCACGGGTGTAGTTATAACTTTCACAAGAAGGGGGTTCAACAGTGCACAAATGTCTCCTCTTCTTTTAGGTATAAAGAAACATCTTTCAGAGGCTGACATGATAAGCTTTTTTATCAGAGGGAAAAACTGATACGAAAATTTTTTGGAAATAGCTTCTATTGCAGTAGCAGGTTTTTACGCTACAGATTTTCACTGCTTATGCCATAGATCATATTCACTCAGAAATATTGTGCCTTCATTTTCACCCAGAAATGTTAGTGCTAGAAAAAAAAAAGATATCTTCATAAGAGCGTTTCTTCATGTGATTTAAAGCGAGTATCGCGTTCTGTAATCACATGTTCAATAAAAGGGTAAAATACGCTTCGAAAGTAATATATTTCGGCAGTTTTTCCTAGAATATTGCTGTACTGGGTTTGCCGTCCAGTCGTTCTTGGAGCAACTGTGTCGCTTGAACTAATCTGCTAATTGCAAATTATTGTAAGCTATATTAGAGTTCTGGGTCCGCTATAACTTTAGAACGGTCAGAAAACAGCTATAATTTTGAAAAGGTTTGAAATTGTGATCTTCTGATAGTTTTTCTGGAGTTGTAAGGAAAATTTACAACATATTTCGTTTTTATATAATAGAAAATTATACTGCACATTAAACTTGGTTTCTTTTTTCGCCACCAGACGTCGTGGCCAAAGTGGTCAGTTATCAAAAGATCGATAAACCAGGGCTACCAGATTGTTCTACTATTCCCGAATTAGGCTATTTTTTATATGCTTGAGCTACTTTAAACATGTTGTATCGCAATTTAGGTTCTTTTTTACGCGCCACTGTATATGTTATTATTATTGGTTGAAAATAATTAGGCGCTTTGAGTACTACAATAGGCTCCTTTTCAATACAGATAGGGCTACTTGATAGAAATTATTCTGGCAACCCCGGAATAAACTAAGTCATTTCTTTCTAGACCGGCAGTTTTAATACTTCAGATAAAAAATTATGTTCCTGTAAATCCAATTAGACAAAAAATATCCAATCACAAAATATTTTATTGCTATTTGAAAGACCAAATATTCAAATTTATGGCTTTATGTGAAGAAAAACTTATGACATTGAGCGGATTTATAATTTATTTAAAAAACATTAATATTTAAACGCTTATCACCCCGTTAGTATAACATAACCGAAAGGAGACAGAAAATTTTACAAAAACAATTAAAATATAATTAATTTATTGTTGAAAAAAAATTTACATATATTTGAAAAATTTAAAATTGGAATCTATTCAGTCCATCTATGGGTGCACTGTGGATTTGTACAAACATAATAAAGTCTCATTTCTTCTTCAGCTCGACGAGTTTGAGCTTGGAAAAATACTGCCTCCCTACAAAAAATAAACAAAAGTATTAAGTAAAAAAATATGAAAATTTCCATAAATTTTGTCACTTACCGATAATTGCATTTTGGACAATGGTGGTCCTCAGATCGTGGAAGTGTTGGATCAGATACTACATCTGGTACAATATGTGTTAATTCGCTATAAAATAAAGAAATTAGTTAGCAAATAAGTTTCGGACCAAAGTCCAAACTTGTTGAGGGTATATAACTTACTCAATTTCGTGCATAATTTTGTTCACGTAAATGCAATTGGAGTCAGCTAATTGTTTGTAATCACAATTTCGACACGCGTATAAAAGTACTTTGTTTTCTTTATCTTCTTTTGGATATAACATGTTGTTGCTAAATTTTTAAAAAGTGAGGTTATAAAATTCTATTTTTATATATAATTTTAATTGATTACCATTCTTGGCAGAAACGAATTCCTACAAATCCTGGTCCATCGTCACGGGCATCATATCCTGATTGTTTGGCTTTATCCATTTTCTAATATTTTCTATCTAAATTTTCAATTTCTTTAAACAAAAACTTCTCTTGTTGTTATTCTATCAAAACGTCAAACTCTTTTATTCACATGAATGTAGCAGCAGTGACTCACATTCTCACAAACATCTCAGGAGCGTAGTCTGAAAATAAAATCAAATCAAATATGACAAATTTTTAGCTGATTGTTTTCCAAATCGTCTAAAATAAACTAAAACTGAAATTTCACCTCCGTCAATTTAAAAAAGTTTGTTGCTATCTTGCGTTTTTGCATGGCGCCGTTTTGTTCAAAATGTATTTATTGATTAAAATTGTTTTCACTAAGAAATTTTATAAGCCCGAAAAGAGATCGTCGATTGGGACCAAAAAGTTTCCATTTTTAAGTATTTCTTTGAATTTAATGGATAGAATTCCACGAATTTGTTTTGCGTCACCCTTTTTTTTTATTAGTATTTGTGTGATTTTTATTGTAACGAAAAAATAAACGTGGTACTCCCCTTGGCAATAACATTAACACTACACTGATTTCAACATGAAGTTAAAAATATTTTTTTATGACACGATTTTTGACATCACATAATTTATAAAGTGCTAGTAACAGAATTCGTTTGACGCAAAAGTGAAAAATCGTTAAATAATGGTCTAAAAAATATTTTAAGATGAAAAATTTACCACAAGAATAAATACATGTTTCAATTTTTATATCTACTAAGTGTTTTTTTTACTGTCATTAAATTTTTGTAAGTGATTTTATAAAATTCCGGTATCAATTCGAATTAAAATGGCATCATCCACAGAAGAACAACCAGAAACGCCAGAAAATACTATAAGTGAATTATTCGATCAAGCTTTTGATCTATACAATGCAATTAACAACACAACTGAAGCCACAAACAGTGATAAAGTTCAATTAGATGTTCGCAGAGCGATTAAAATGCTCGAAAATTGTACACGAATGGTATCGGCCGCAAGTGTTTTCAGCACAAATGAAAGTATTGAAGAATTACCGCCAAATGATATTAAATTTTTATTATTGCCCGTTTTATTAGGCATGTTACATTTAAAAATATGTGGTACTCATGATCGGAAAGAATTACTCGATAATGCCGAAGTATATTTCAAAGATTTTCTGAAACGGTGTTATGAATATAATCTAACGGAAATGGATGTAACCAAGAAGAAAAAAGATGCAGAAAATCAAACGGAACGGGAAGAAAGTGAGGTGGAAATTATTAAAAAAGTTGTACATAGTCGATCGAATAAGATTAAACGATACCAGGAACAAAAAGCTTTGGACGAAAGAATAGCGTATTTAAAACTAAATTTAGATGAAGATGTTAAACGGGAATTTTTCATAACTTTGCTAAAATCGTACATATATCAAGTCGTTGACGAATTAAATAGTATCGATATGGAACGCCCTATGTTAGAAATGCATCAACGTAATCAAACTAATAAACGTCGACCGAATATTCCTAAACCGCCACCCTTAAAACCGATAATTATTACAAAAGATGAAATTCAAAAAGCCGTATTTGGAGCTGGTTATCCATCTTTACCCACAATGACTGTTAAAGAGTTTTATGATAAACGTGTTGCCGATGGTGTTTTCCCTGATCCGGATAAACCGAAGAGGGGACCAATGAGTTTACAAGAAATGGCTATCGCTGGAGTTACACCAGACGAAGATGCTGAAGAAAAAGAGGAAGAAGAAAAAATTGAACGGGATGAAGAGGAAATGTTAGCACGTTTGCGGGCTAAAGATGAAATGAAAGATGAGTTTCGGCGTGGATATGGAAACCGTATGAACAGGAGTTAATTTTTTTTTGGAAAATTTGATTAACTGTTTTATCTTTTTTTTTGAAAATAAAATTTAACATTTTTGTTGTAAACAATTTTAATTTGTTATTTATCTAGCTGAACTAAACTTTACATTTCAAGAGATGCAGAACTTGATAATCGATTAAAAATTCGTTCGCCGTATTTCATCAATGCTTTTTCTCTGGCACTTAATCGATTGACATCTCGATTATTTAAATTTATTTTATCTTCGTTCAGATTACGTTTCAGATCAGACAATAATGAAAACTTATGATTATTTATATTAAAAGTAGTGCGGTAAAATGGTGGATAAATAAAAATTCTAAAATTTTGTGTAATTATTTGCTGCGATTTTTTTATTTATAAATAATATTAGCTTACATATTAATTAATTAACAAATTTAGTCGATATGTTATTTAGATATAAACTTCTTACCATAATCATCTTAAAAATATAAATCTTAAGAAAAAGTATACTGATACTACCTGAGTTACTTTGTGGGCCCAATATAATCTGCAAAATTTCGAAAGTGTAAATAAATATAACTGTTTGACTAAAGTTAGACATTCCAACATTATTCAGAGTAACCAATTTTCGGAGAATCCCAAGATAGAAACAATTAGGTATGTTATTGAATAAATTGGGATGGGATGCTATAGGAGATTAACATGTAGCACATCCAGTAATTCATGTTTATTTAACTGAATTTATTGTTACTCCTTTCTGTAAGAAACAACTTGTATAAATTATATTGTATGATTACCTTTGTAATCGTTTTCTGGCATTTGGCAATGAATCCATATCATCCTTAAGTACATATTTTCGAATTCCTAACATATAACTTTTAACATATGGGTCCCATTCAAATCCATTCGTGATATCACATTCGAATTCTTCATGGTCGCTGGTGTGTGTCCGTAAATCGTATATAAGGGATTTTATATTGTTTGTTTGAAATTGCCATTCGTTTAATGCAAAAAATTCACCAGTTTTTGCTGCAGCTTTGAATTTTTTTGCTATTTTTAACATTCTAAAAAAACAGTTGATTTCTATTATTATGTAAATAATTTTATAAGTTACTTTTTTTTAAACTTTTGGAGAAATTTAAAAAAATGACCTGTTTTTAATAATTCTTCATAAAGGGATTTAGATCTGTTTAAGAGAGCAAAGGGCTCGAAACTAATATAAATCTTACATAGGTTTTCCACCTTGAACACGCAGTAATATGTCAAGAACAAATGCTGGTATCATATGACAGAAAATTTCACAGAATTTATGAACAATACGATTTGTACGATATGTAAATCCTGGATAAAATGTAACATATTTTGTTGGATTCATAATTGCATATTTCTTTGTCATTTGTCCAAAATTAGCCCACGAGACACCATTCAATTGGCCACTAGTACAATTATATACTCGCATTGTATTTGACCTTAAAAAACAGAATTATATTAGGACCTACACAAGGGGACTTTTTTTTTGTTATTTTACCGGTTATACGCAGTCTGCCATGCTGCGGTTATAATTGTGTTAACGACAATATCGACTGGGATTAAATCCATCGTAAGTGTTTCGTCACAAATGATACTTCTAATTGTTCCTCGACCAATTTCCATCATTATACCCGTGATTCCAGATATATTATCAATCCATCCTGGAAATGGTTCTTTCCATGCTGCTGTCACTATTAAAATATTACAATTATTAATAAAAGGAATTCAAGAATAATTCAAGGTATCAATTACCAATTGAGGGGCGAACTATTGCGGATGGTATATCGCCGGTTTTTTCCAATACTATATGTTCAGCCATCGCTTTTGTGAGTGTATAAGTATTAGGATGTTTCCCCTTTAATTTCAAAAAAAGGTTTTATTAAAACAAAGTCCAATACCTGTAGCCTAAACGTTGACTATTTAAAAGAAGACTAATTTACAATTAAATTAAATTTGTTTCATCTTGAATTTGCCAAGTTTGAGATGTCGGAAAATTATTCCCGTAGGAATTATAGCTTGTTGGAAATTAATCTTTTTATAGACAATTTAAAAAATATGAAGAAAGCACTAACTTTAATTTTTTCAGATATTACTGAAACTACATCGTTTGGTAACGATTCTATACATTGTAGAATTACTTTTGGATCGTGGACTGGAACATATACTGTTTCCTGAATTTCCCGTTTATCTGCATTACTGTATGCGGTCGACACATGCACAAAGCTCTAAAAAGTTTAAAATATAAAATATATATGAGATAATGAAAAATTGCCTCGCATTTATCAGACTCAGAAACTCATGACTATATTAGAAAAAAAAATGATCTGAATTGGAACTAGAAAATATAGCTTTTGTCTGTGAGAAGCCAATTCCCGAGCAGAGCTTTGCCTGACTCTTCCAGGTCATTAATATGTTGACATCTTTCTTTTCCTATGTCCGTTCGCAGTCGATGTAATTTCCTGAGCTACAGAAACTTTAATTCCGAGAGAGATGTTGATATTTCTTTTCTTGTCAGGCTGTGTGTTATTTTGTACCTATCCACTCCCATATGTTCTGTAACTTAGAGTAGAATGACTAGATAAAGGCTTGTCGCCTCTTTATTTAAATACAAATATCTTTTGTTTGAAACAATTTTTCTGAAATTAAATGCATTAGCCACAAACTTGAGTCTAAATAATACTTGAGAGGGAGCCAACTGTCACTCTCACTTATTTGTATACCTTAAGATTAATCATTTCTCTACATAATTCAACAACTCGCTGCGTTCCTAATGTATTTAAAATAATGGCGTCCTTTAACGATTCATTAAATCTGAAAATTAAAACAATTATCATAAATTACTATTCTTTAAAAGTTCTTGAAAATCCTTACCGTACGGTTGCTGCCGAATGAAATGCAATTGTTACTGAAGAAGTTATAATTTTTTTATCCGTTGCACTCAAACCTAAATCCTTTTGAGTGACATCACCAGAAACTGCTTTAATTTTTTCAAAATATTCAGGATTTTTCGTACGAATTCGATCAAAAACCTACAAAATATTTTGTATGAGATCTTTGAAGAGTCTTTAGAGCCCATTTTCGAGAGTGGATTTTTGGTATTGGGATCTCTAACAGGAGCGGAGCTTAGTATTTCCATTTATTTGCAATAGTTTTTAAGTTGTTCATCAGAATTCATGCACGAACCTTGTAGACCGAAGGCTACGCATTTATAGAGATAATATAAATAGGGTAGGCAAGCCGAGTCAAAAGTTGTCCTGCAAATTATTTTTAATGACTAATATATAATCATTATATATTAGTCATTTAGAAAAAGACAAGTATCCCTCATGGATGTTCTCTCTCCTTCTATTGGCGGGACGTTTCCACTTACATGGGCGCCTATGACTTGCCTACTCTATATATATTATTTCTATGAGGCTACGTCACTTGGATTGGGGCAAGAAACATAGACAAATAATAGCTCTAGTTTCTAATTTATCCACCAGAGAGCATATCCAAGTGGTATAATTATTCCCAATTAAATAATTTAAAATTTAATGAACTATTAATTAGCTCATCTCATTTCTATCTCTAATAAAACTAGTGAATTAATATCTTGGAGATGTCTCTGATTACTTACCGGATTCTTTAAGAGTTCTTTAAGACGTTGATCCACCAATAATCCACGTTTCGGACGTATTAGAACGTAAATTGTATGAATTCCTTCACATGATCGTAATAATTTTTCCACTAATGCTTTTCCAACGAATCCAGTACTGCCCGTAATAAATACAACAGCATTTTGATAAAAATCCGATACCCGAGTGTATGAATTCAAATTGAAGACTTCACGATTATTGTTGTTCAAATATTCGATATTATTGTTATCCCTCTTTTGAATTTTAATCGGTGAATACGATTGATTTTTTGACGTAACCATTTTCTGCAATTAAATAGAGAAAAACAATTAAAGACAATCAGCAAAAGAGAATCTCAATCATATTTTACCCAATTTTGATGTAATTTTTTATTTCAAATCCACTAAATTTAACTCAAGGAATTCAATTTTGATAGAAAAATTAAGATATCTTAATTAGTTTTTGAGATGGCCTGCGCATGGATCTTGTATCTCGAAATCGAGTAATGCAATACAATTTTATATTGTAGAAATGCAAAGTACTTCCCGAAAATAGTGGATTTAAAAAAAAAGTTTTTTTTTATCGGAAAAAATTTAGCATTGTCAATTTGGCAAAAATTTAAAATTCATTTTTGAATCTGTCTAACTGTAGAAACTAATAAAATTGATGGCTTTTTTCGGAAATTGATTGGCCTCGGGCCATTAAAAATTATAATGCAAAATTTGATAAGAGTTAATCGCTGTTAACGCGTGTTTTTTTCCGATAGTGGGGTAATTGTAAAATAAATGTATAGGCGTCTTTTTTATTGATTATATTGGATATTCTGATAAATGTATTGATGATGCTCGTGCAGGTGACAGGTATGACGTACTTGTAATCGTTGTTGCATAACACACTGTGCATAGACAATCAATTTATTTATCTGTAATCTTCATTTTAATAAAATATGTGTGCACACACACTTTATATAAAATATGGAGATAATTTTACACATTTTAAAATCAATATTGAGTTTTTATCGGATCTTCTAATTTTTGAAGTACCCTAATGCTAAAAATATCATTTTTGGTCTTTGGTCTAATATCCCGAAAACGGAAAGCGAAATATATGTGTATTTATGTTAAATATATGTGTATTATATATGCATATTTAAGCGATATATATGTGTATTTATGTATCTATTTATTTGTAATCGCGTTCTCGACAACAGCTCAAACGATTTTGATAATATTTTCGGAATAAGAATTTCCGGGGTAAAAATTTGATTTAGCTAGATTTTATTCCTAGGAAAATTCGTTTTTTCCGATTTTTTCACAAAGAAATAACATGAAATTTTTTTTAATGGTAGGCAACTTGTAGTACATTATTGTGATGATGTTGCATATTTTCGACAAAAGGTAGCTACTTAGTACTTATAGGATTTTTTTGAGATCCAATATAATTTTTCGGTTAAAAAACAAATCTAGCTGATCGTTTTCATCTATAACTAAAATCTAATTTTGGAAAATTATCATATTATGCTTTATATCAAATTATATTTAGATAAAACGCGAGTTAACCCAACCTCCAATTATTAAGGTGTGTCTCGCACAGTTTAATTTAGAAAAACAGATTCGACCTGAATCGGGTTATGACCAAAAACCGATATTATTTGACATTTAGTGTGTACACATGACCACAAAAGTAGGGCTCATTTAAAAAAACATGTATAATTGGTTTGTGCCTTATTTATTTGGTTTTCGACAAAAATACTTCAAATAAAAGTTGTTCATTAAAAATATATTAACAACTTTTGTTCGAAACATTTTCCTAAAAACAGAAAGAATAAGGCACAAATCATCGCTATTTTTGTGGGCCATAATACTAAATATAATAAAAAATAAGTTTATGAGTTTCGAATTTCGTTTTGTGATTAACATGCTTCAATTTTATTGAACGCAATTACAGGCCAATTTGTTCAATTCTAACTAATGTGATTAGAAAAATAAAGTTGGTAATAGAAATTAACAATTTTTTCGTACCATGAATCCGTGTCCAAAACCCATCGTTTTATAAAAGGTGCTAGATAGAGAACATTTTTACTACTTACTATTTCGATTAACCACGTTTAAATACTACATTTTAGTGAACACGTTAATAATTTAATATAAGAAATTATAAGTAAAGTTCTATTTACATAGAAGGTCGTCAAGACATTATCAATTTAAATCCCTTGAAGGTTCTTCACACTTCTATTACACCAGTTAAATTAGATTTAAAAAAAAATTCAATAAGTGTTCCGTGTGAAAACAAAGATATTATAAAAATTATTAATGTTCAGTACAGCATGATTTGTTGTACTTTTTGTTCAAACAGGCAACCCACAATACATTAAAATAAATAACAATTAAATTGTTTATTACAATCTATACCTTATTATTTTTATTTGTGATTTTAGGTCTGTTCGCTGCATAGATTTGTGGGAATTATACTGCTTTTGGCGGGCTATGAGAATCCGATCGGAGTGTATTTTTAGCATGTAACGAACCACTGATATAGGGTATGTTCCAAAATTTGCTGTCAGCGCTGTGAGTGTTGACGCTATATATCACGCTGCGAACAGCGTTCCAAAATTGCAAGCGCACTGCTACTGCTACTGCAATCGTGAAAATTGGAACGCGGTTCACAGCACTTACAGTACGCCACCATGTTCATTGCTTTCACTGCTTCACCTTTTCAGCGGCAGCACAAAATTCATGACCTCATTTTTTTCACAGTACTGCTGCAGCGTGCTGTCATGAATTCGGGAACGCACGGTGAAGCACTGCCAGCGCTCGCAGCAAATTTTGGAACATACCCATAGTAAGTACTTCACTGATGTCGATCGATGTTACACAGTTTTCTATCCTGCTCTATTGCACAGTGTTTGGGTAAATTTTGACATTCAGTAAAAAATGTGTGTCATACAGTATAAAGACTAAATTTATTTATACAAACATTAGATGCTTAGCGAACAGACAACAAGTAAGTCTGTCACATAAGTGAACCCACTCTTCAGTGGGCAATAATATTGTGTGCTATGAATTTTGCATATTGAAAGACAATATTATACATTATAGAACGCAAGATGAATGATCATTATTATTTTGGTAAATAACTACATCGCCAGCACTTTCAATTTGACTATACAGTTCAAATTAGGCACAGGAATGTCTTCATTATTATTACTCCATGCTTCTGATAAATGAAGAATATTAGAATTATGAGCCACATTACCAATGGTACCATTTTTATGGGCTCGTAAATTTTGTAGATTAAATGTAGGTATATATTGATAAACCTAGCCTGGTCTTGATCAATTTTACTTACTTTGATTCTAATGTAAATAATGGATTTAATGCTAGTCTTTCAATAGGAAGGTCCTCCAAGAATTTATGTACCCTGACCGTCAAGACCGTCGGTATGACCGTGTTTCTAAAAAATATTCATAAGAACGAAATAGTGTACGTTGAAAAACTTACAAGGGGTTAAAACTGACGAAAATAGTGTAGGTGCTATGAACCACACAATTTAATGTCAATTTAAAAAAATTTTATAATCGATTTGTGCTTTATTGATTCGATTTTCGAAAAAATGTTTCGAGTAAAAGTTGTTCATTAGAAATATAGTAACAACTTTTATACGAATTTTTTCTTTCGAAAATCGAATGAATAAGGCACAAATCAACTATTAAATTTAGAAAAAATAACGTGAACTTTAGTGGTCAAGTTTATGGTACCACTCTTTTTTTGTCTGGTATAATAGAAAAATCGGAACAACCAAAAAATAAAATTAATAATAACGAAATTATTTATAAAACGGAAAATCCTTATTTTACCTACATGATTATAATGGCTGCACCTATACTGAATACTGATAGCGTGATCTAATTAATAAATTATTAAAAATTGATATTATTATTAGAAGGAAAAAAAATATATTGTTTTATCATATATTTCTAGTCTAAAATATCGAATATGTGTTTATAATAGATAAATATAAGCTTGTAAACAGATGTTTGAAATTCCCTACAGCTCTATAATGTCATTTAAATATAAATAAAAAATATATTCGGTAAAAATAAAATCAATATATGACAATTTATAGATTTCGATATATACACAGTAGCGCGTAACTATATGACTTTGTTTTAAGATGTCAGTGATAGGGGGACACTTAAAAATTCTTTAATTGAAGTGAAAATAACAACTAAAGACCATTACACAATGAAAAAAATAAGGAATAAGATATAAGAATAAGATATAAGATATAGCACAGCGACCAAAACACAATGGGCGATAAGATACAATATTCAACCAATCACAGCGGTTGAATGCCAGCCGCTGGTGTGTGCACAAATGTCAAAAACATAAGTCGGAGAGTCGACTGCGCATAACATCCTGCGCATAACATTGTGATTGGCTGGGAATAAGAAATAAGCAATAGATATCCAACGCGACGGAAATTTTGTTGCTATATCTTATTTCTTATTCCTTATTTTTGAATTGTGAATTGATCAACGGTTCTGCTATCTGCTGGATTTCACTATTCCTTATATCTTATTTCTTATATTTTATTCTTATACCTTATTTTTTTCATTGTGTAATGGGCTTAAATTGCCTTAAATACCCAGTATATCCGGAATTTATGTAAAAAAGTTTCAAACAAAAGTTGTTTATTTTTAAAAGAGCGACATTTTTTGTCCCTACATTTTTGTTCAATCTCTTACGGTTTCAAAGATACGCAGTTTTGTCCATTTTGCCCAAACATGATCCGATTTTGCCGAGTTTCTTTCCACTTCTTAATCATCAAACTGACATAGAGGAGACAGAAACTAAACATCTTTATGATTGAAAACTCGCCCAGATGGACTATATTGTTTTTAGTCAGAATACCATTTTTATACATATTACCTATACGTTCAAGATATTATATAGAGTACAATTATTCTATAGATACCAGAA
Source organism: Nineta flava (assembly GCA_963920215.1). Taxonomy (NCBI): domain Eukaryota; kingdom Metazoa; phylum Arthropoda; class Insecta; order Neuroptera; family Chrysopidae; genus Nineta; species Nineta flava. Next base: position 83,375,797 of record OY986043.1, on the reverse strand, counting down.
TTGACACATGTCCAGTGAAGTTTATAATAATGCTGACATATACACCCTTATAAGTTGATTAGGTCATCGAATTTCCTATAGTTACGCTCCTGATAACGCTAAGTGCTTAAAGTATGTGGTAGGTGTACTTTTAATTTATCATTTTCAATTAATGTGGGAATCACAATATGTTACTCTAATTAAAAAGTGTACAAAAATGCATTATTTTTATGCTTATTAAATAAAATAAGACGTGTAATTAATTACATTCATAATTTATAAGACGTTTAAATATTGCGTTCAGACAATTCTAATTTAAAATGAAATTGACTGTATCAACGGATTCATAAAAAGTGATCCAAACTAGAAAAAAAAATTAAAAAGACGAGAAATACATTGCCGAGAATCGAAAATCACTTCGGTGAGTGTAAAAATCTTACCAAAAACACAAATGTAAAAAGATCCAATCTCTTGTCAAGTAAAATATTAAATAGCTACTAAGCTTTTCAGACCTTTGAATAAATTATTGATTGGAGAAAAATATTTTTGGTAAAGGTGTTCATAAAATGACCTAATTAGAGTCCATTTCCGAACATCTGTCCGTCTGTCCATCAACACGATAGCTCAAAAATGAAAAGAGCTAAAATTTTATGTGGGTATTCTAATGATAAACGGTCACTTCTTTAAGTTTGAAAATGGTAAAATTTGGTCGGTGCATATTCCCACTTGAGTGGAAAATCTCCAATATTCTTCTTTAAAAATGCCTTTTTTAAAACTTTTGTTTGAAACTCTTTCCGTAAACCGAATAGTTTTGCCACAATTTCAGCTCAAAGATTTTTATTCTAATTACTGTCGATTACAAAAGCATAAGTTTTTATAAGTTTGTACCTTACATATGTACACTCCCGTTCAATAAAATTGAACAGACCTGAAATGTTAATTTTCTTACATTTCATAAAACTCCTCACTTTTGTGACTCTCTGTATAATTATTTATTTATAAACAAAGATAAGTAGTATATATTTTAAGTGTGAAAAAAGAAATGGAAGTATAGTAAAACACAGTTACTACAAGAATAATAAAAATTGTGAGAGAATGATTCGGTTTAGATCTGTTCAATTTTATTTAACGGGAGTGTACATTCCCTTTCATAAATATTGAACTAGTAAGTCACATTCTAAGCGTCTATATAACTAAATATATGTATAACATTACATGCAGTAACACTTAGAATGTTTGAACTGGTTCAATTTTTATGTACGGGAGTGTATATAGTACCTTGATAAATATACTCATATTTTTATACATCTTTGTGATGTGTAGAAGTAAAATAAACAGTTCATGTACTGATAATGTAGTATACACAGAGTATTTATTTTATATCTTTTTCTTTTGTAAGCAAAAATTTCAGGTTTTCAGATTTTTTCTCTTACTTGTGGCTCTGACATTAACGAATTTACGGGTTTTTAATGTTGAATGTTTCGGTGTCCACTATTATAAATTGCAATTCGGGTAAAGAGTAATAGTGACAAGATTTGGAAGTTGTCGATGCACTCTGATGTTGGTTCATTTTTATTGAACACAGTTGTGTTTAAGTTCAATCAATATTTTATCAAAAATATAAGGTTACGACAATTTTGTTTTAGTAATTTTTATGGCCATATTGTTGACTATACTGAATGATGGATTTTTTTTTTGCTAACTCATGTAAAGTGTGGATTAAGGATGTTCCCCAGCATGAAATCACTTTTCGACAGATTTTGCTCATTTTTTTTTCACAGTCTAAAAATTACGTTTTCTAATAAATCCCGAAGTTTCAGAATTTTCGACCGGTTAGAACGCGAGATAATTAATATCAAAGATATCATTCTTTCTCATTAGAAGCATATAAAACTGCATGCCAAAAATACTCTACAAAATTTAAAAAATACTAGCATAGTATAGATAAATATTTATTAAATAAATTTTTTTTTTTAATCGCGTTTTACCGTTTTGTTTTCAAAATATAATACTTTAAAATTATTTTCTCTTTCAAAATTACATTAATTTGTATATAACTATATCTATAAGTGTATATATATGTGTATATGTATTTGTTCTATAGTAAAGGCAAACCGGTTTTTTTATACAAGACGATTATACAAGACAATGCTGGAGCTACCTTAAATAAAAATTTTGTTTTAGTAAAAATTTTTAATAGTTATACAGCATAGTACAGCTAACCAGAGCAGCTATTCCAAAATTTGGTCACTTTTAAAGTGGGTGTTAATGTAATGATTAGGCAAAAAAAGATGTGTTTACCTTTTGTGGGGCCACTTGTTTATCGTAACAAGATAATAAAAAAATTATCAAATTTTTATACGTAGGCAATTTGTTTCAATCTTTTCAAATAAAAATTGACTTGAAACGGCTCTGCGGACCCACGCCAGTGTATGTATTTTTGCAGTATATCAATGAATTTATGGATTGGTCACGTGGTGGATTTCTTGATCGGTGGTAGTGTTTTCGGATCCAAGACAATATTGTATAAACTTTTTTCAAATGCTCAAAGTGGTGTTTTGCAGTCAATTTTTGTACAAAATCCCTTTGGCTTTCGAAAAAATGCTTAGGATAAAATTTGTTCTAAAATAAATTCTGAAAAAAGAACCCTACTTTTGTGTCACATAGTACTATTTTTAAATAAACTAACAAGGCGATAAAATATTTCCGGTTAATGGTTGTACAATGGACAATTATTTTGAATTATATTATGTTAATTTTTTACTCTTTATTTAACACATAAGCTATAATTTATGCACGGTTTAAAATCGGGCAATTAATATTACAATAAATTATAGTAAACAAATTTTTAAACACACAATAAATTTTATGGAAATATATTCAAAGATATAGAGGCTAACAAACTTTAAAAAAAAACAAGTAATGTAACAATAGGGAATATGCATGCAAATTTTTTTTCACTTGAATTGAAGCATGTTTACTTGACAAATATCAAGGTAAAATTACTTTTTAAATAACTTTAAAAATAAGCGAGATATGAATGATTGAAATTCCCGATTAGACAAAGAGAGTGATAGCCCTCTTGATATGTTATGGGACGTCATATTACACTTTCACCATTTAAAATACTCGTAAAACTCCGTTTTTAGTATTTTTGCAAGAAAGAGACAGATAATAATCTTTAAAAGCTTATAGCTTCCTTGATATTTGTCGGATTTTAATTTCGTTTTTAAATATTATTACAGTATTATCAGTATTTTCATATTCAGAAAATAAATGTGAAAAAAAATTTTCATGCATATTCCCTATTAATTGAGTTAATTGTTTGAATACCCAGTATATACTGAGTTTTATATCAATGATTGAATTGTTAACAATTCTGCGTATTCTAATTATTAACAATTCGCTTTCCGAGGAACATTTAATCACAAATTGTGAGAAAACTATTGAGTTTATGAAAAAAATTTTCAAACAAAGGTTGTTTATTTTAAAAAGAAGAAGATATTTTGTTTTTAAATTTCTTTTATCTCTTTAATTTTATCTCTTACGGTTTCAAAGTTGTATATTTCCCCCCTCCCCTAGCGGGAGGAAACACGTTCCGATTTTGCCCATTAACGAACTTGACCCTACTTTTTTGCTCTAGAACATATAAAAAAAATTCAGCTCGTTATTTCTTTTCGTTCTTGAGTTGTAGGGTTCACAGACAGACGGACAGGCGGACGGACATGCGGAAATTGCCGAATTAGACTATTTTATGAACATCCATTTCAAGTATTTATGTTAAAAGATTAATATTTTCAAGCGTTACAAAGTTGGGACTAAACTTAATATACCTTGTATATTTACATATACTGGGTATTAAAAAAAACGGATAAGTGTGTGTCAAATCACGATGGATCATAAGGCCGAAGTGCAATACTTTTTAGACCCCAAGATATATCGATCTATCTATCTAAGAGAATGCACAGACCGATTTTGACTACTCACGAACTCTAAGTTACTTGTTAGCTCTAGAACATACACACAAAATTTTACTTCGTTTTCTTTTTTAGTTTTTTAGTTATCCTAGTTTACGGATAGACAGGCGGAAATGCAGAAATAGAGTAATTAGGTCATTTTATAAACATCTAACAAAAATGTTTGTTTCAGATTAATATTTTTAACCGTTATAAAGTTGGGACTAAACTTATAAAATTTATCACTGCGGCTGCATTGTTATATCTCCCGTCATTTTAAGACTAAAAACCTCAATGTAATTTCCCACCGCGCTTCTTCCACTAATTCAAATATTTATCGACACTTCCACTAAATATCTATTTCAACAAATATTTCCGAATCTATCTCTCGTGGCGAGATAAAATGAATACCAGTTTTTAAGTCTAATCATAAGCTTTTAAACCAAACAAGTTTCATATAAATCGGTCCTGTAGTTTTTGCATGATGCTCCAACAAACAAATAAATATACATTTACAAAGGTATATAGTAAACATTATATTATATTTCAAATTTTGCCCCTATTCCTAGAACATTTGTTTGTATTTTATAAATACGTATTTCGACTACAATGTAGTCATCATCAGTATGAATTAGCTAATCGTAACTATCTCTGGGATATGGATTCAGAGATATGTTGCTTGTTGCTAATTTGGTGCCTGTGTCACGAAATCACCAAATTAGCAACAAGCAACATATCTCGTTACGATTAGCTAATTCATACTGATGATGACTACATTGTAGTCGAAATACGTATTTATAAAATACAAACAAATGTTCTAAGAATAGGGGCAAAATTTGAAATATAATTTCAAAAAAACCTAGAGTTCTCTTTGATTATTTTAATAATCTTTATAAACATTATATATATATATATATATATATATATATATATATATATATATATATACTTTATATATATATATATATATATATATATATATATATATATATACTTTATATATATACTTTATATATATATATATATATATATATACTTTATATATATATATATATATATATATATATATACTTTATATATAAAGCTTATATATATATAAAGCTTGCTGCCACATTTTAGATAAATTAAATTTTAGAGAAATTAATCAAAAATTATGGAAAATATTTCATCTCACCTTAATAGAATTTCACCAAAGAATTAATTAAAAACCACACAAAACTTATTTAAAAAAAAAAATGAACAATTCAGAAATTTCTTAATAGATTTGTTAAAATAATTTGGGGATCGATTATGCGAAGCTCAACGTACTATAAATGATATGAATATATTGATAATCATAAATTTTCATTGAAATTAAAGAAAATCTGATAAAGGCTACCGATGTAGGTTACCACATATTGTTTCAATTCGAATACAATTTTCCATACTGGTTTTCCATATGATTTATAGTTCACTCATATAGGTGGTACAACTCTATATAATATTTTCATTTTGAAAAGTTTGTGTTGTTACGTCAAAAAGCTTTTCCCTCATGCTTAATAATACACATACTAACAACACATGTGTTGTCGGACTCGCTGCTATAACTTCTAATAACTGATAATGGATATTGATTAATTTTCCTTTTTTTTTTCATATAGTATTAATGAAAAATTTAATCAGTTTTTTATTTTATTTCCGTTTATTTAATAATTTGAATATTTTCAATTTTCATACAGTTTATTTTTGGTTGTGTTTGGTCGAGATTGTGGACTTCAGTAGCTAGGGTGTATTCCTTTTGGATGCTTACATACTTTGAGCGCTTACGTTTAGCGTCTATCCACACTATAGTGCCGATCTCAGAAATCTTCGCCATGCTGAAAGGTGCCAGATTTGTAACACGGAAGGTTACAGTTGGGGCCCTTGAGGCGTCAAGATTCCAATCGTGGATAGTCTATGAATGCTTCAAGGAGATGAACCACTTGGCACTGAGTAACACAATCAGACTGATCTGGGTACCGGGTCACTCTGGCGTTAAGGGAAACAAAGTAGCGAACTTGTTGACATACGAAGGGTCATCTCAAGCGTCCCTTTCGCCTGAGCCTGTCATTCCCATAGCAAGATGCTCCGTAATTTACCGAATCAAGAGGTGGCTGCGACAGGCTCATTTCGGTTACTGGGACTTTGCACAGGGCATGCGATAGGCCAAGTTGTGCATAAGCACAGCTAGGCCATTCGACTGTGCTCGATTGAGGCTCAATAGAATGCAGTTGAAAAGGGTGGTGGGGCTCTTGACAGGACACTGTCGATTAAACTACCACCTTCATAACTTGGAGATCTCTGATGATCCCACTTGTAGGACCTGTATGGAGGACGATGAAACCTCCATACATGTTATATGCACCTACTGAAGCCTGCAGGGTGTCAGATATAGAATGTTTGGGTTCGAAACTTTGAATCTAGCGGAGAAGTAGTGGGCCTTCTATGTGGCATCTGGCCTCAGAATCCTATAGCTTCATCTGCTTAAAATAGCACCTCTTACCCGGAGGCCGCCTCGCCTTCGATATATATATATATATATATATATATATATATATATATATGCGTGAGTATGTATATATAAATATATATATATATATATATATATATATATATCGGCAGCAGGTTACAACTGTGTTACCGGACCAACAAACCTTGTTTTCATTATCAAGGACGTTCATGCTCTACGCTAGGGTCAAATGAGTATTATTTTTAAACATTTAAAAAGTTGTAAAGTATATCAATAATCTGACAACGATTTATAACCGTTTTTAATTTGTTCTAAATATTTTAAAAGTATTTATTGTAAAATATCAGGAAATGTAAATTAGAAATTGATTTGACTTGATGTGACAGATCTGACAATAAACCATTTTGTATATTTGTGTGCATATTTTTTTACTGTGAGCTGTCGCCAGTTTTCAAAATATGATGGCAAAAACAAACCTATCAAAACAGTTTTAATTTTATTAATTAAATAATTAATTCAAACGTTCGTCAACACCATTTTTTTAATGCAAATATATAAACTACATATTTCAAAGAATATTTATAAACATTATTTGTTATGGTGCCTACTTTAATAATATAGTTATTATAATTTTAAGTACAAACAAATTCTATTCTCCATAAGACGCTGTATTCAAAGTTTGATTTTTAATTGATAATTAATCTTTGAAATGATCGTCAACAGGTGTTAAATTTTTGAGGGAGGATAACTACATCATTGAGCTATTCAATTCCGTAAAAAAAAATTTTTATCTACTATCAGGCCTCATGTATGAACGTCCTTAAACAGGTTTGCAAAAATATAGTTTGGTTTAAAGTTCAAAAATTATCTTTTTATTTAATTTTTTTAGATGAGGTTTTAGATTGAATATACCGGGATATCTTGGTATATTCCTAAATTTTGTTCCGACACCTTAAATTGAACGTGAGCATCTTCGGTGAAAGGCGCTCTCTCAAAAAGTATAGCTTATATCCCGACTAAACTAATGAAATAATCGAATATCAATAAAAAATGTGAAAAAGATAATGTATAATCACTAGGACTCAAACCTCAGACCTCCATCTTACCGAGACGATAATATGCATCGTAAAATTTTGCGAAATTAATTTAAAAAATAAATTTTACTTACCGCACTAAATTCTTTTTATTTTTCTCAAAAATAAAAGTTAAAAAAATCACTAAAAAATATTAATCAATATTATTGATTTTTCTCACTTTAAAAAACAAATCAATAATTTATTTAGACCATTGTTATGAAAAATTGATTTCAATCGATATGCTGCGCTATCATTATTGTTTTTATCCAATGAAAGATTTATTTTTTTTTTTGAAACTGTACCGATTTGGTGATTATAACAAAATATATTCTGCAAAAATTTTTTTATTCAGTTAAGTTAAAGTTTATTGTGATAGTCTTCGAACGGGATGCGGGATACATATCTTTCTTTCCTTCTCTCTTTTTTTCTTTCCAGTATGAATAAAATTTTATTATTCATTATGGGAGAAAGTTTATAGTTAGTTTTAAAGAAAGTGGACCGTGTATCATAAAAATATTGATTTTTTTTTATTTCTTAAATTTATATCATTTCAACTGTTTAAGCGAATTTTCAAAATGTCGGTGAGGAGCCGCGAGTGGAGGTGTGTACACTCTTGCCGAGTGTTCGGCCGGCAATACAGTTCTCTTCAGTTAGTATACGTGGCTTGGCCAGATATTACATTGGTATTCCTGACAAATGACATTTTTAAATTAAAAATTACGGAGTAGTAATTTTTTGACTAAACTATTAAAAATTATTATTATTCAAATGCGTAATGACACGATAAGAATTAAAAAAGTATTCATAATTTATTCAGTTTTTATTTATTTTCGTGTTATACTATTAAGATTAATGGGTACAATTAAAGCGGTTGATAGTTGAATATTCAAAAATGGCGGTTGAATGTTAAATCGAATGTAGACGAGAGTGTCCTTCGTGCTCGTGTCATATGTATTCACCACTTTCTTTGACTCGTGTCAAAAAAACCGATTAATGGAGCGTAGACGAAGCGAGGCGAGTCGACACAAGGCAAACCGTTGTAAGTACACTCTCGCCCTCGTTATGTCTTACCTTGTCTCGCCAAGTGTGTACTGCCGGCATAAGAAACTACACAGCAATTGGTTTTGCCCCGATGAAGAAATTTCGGGGTTCTTTTTCGGTATTACTCATCGGTATGACCGATGAAGTGAAAGATTGAAGTATTCGCTTGGAATAGTTACATCATCGACGTTATAAATACGTTTAGTATGGTAAAAATGGTTGGTTTTAAAGATATTGTAAGGATCATGGATGTCCTTTTCCCATCTTTAAAATAATTTTAATTGTCATTTTTCATCATAATGGATTATTTCCGTTGAAAAAGGAGAGATTTCGTTGGGGGGGTGGTGGTTGTGTGGGTTTTATTTCGAAAAAGAACCAATTCCTGAATTCTCAAAGTGTTCCATTACAGAAAAAGATTGAAAATTCTGTACTAGATCTAAAATGTATCTGACAATTTTTTCCTATACGATACATAAGACGAAATTATGAGTAACGATGCCATTTAAATAAAAGTAAACTATAAAAATAATTAAAGAAAGTGAATTTTATTTGAAGCGAGGAAGGGAAATATGTTGATTATATTATTATTATTATTATTATTATTATATCCGTTGTGAATGAGGTGATCCGTGTGGAGGCAGGTTTGGTAACTTTTAACTGCATCTCTGTTTCCATTTCTTCTTGATCACGTAATGAATTTTAATAATTATTATTAAATCCATATTATACTAAATTATATACAGGCTGTCACCCTCATTGATTAGTCATTGAGATAGGAAATTTGCAACAGTGTTTAAATTAGTTGAAGACAGACATACATTTATTTATTAAAAAAAATAATAGTTTAAAAAAACTAAAAGACACGCTTTTATAACTAGCCGAACTAAAAAGTAGAAAATAATTTTTAGCAACAAAATAATTAATTTGATTGTAAAAAAGCGTTGGGTGCTTTTTACTATAAGATAATACCTCTGTGGGTAGTGTCCAGGCGGACGTTCCGTTATTATCTCAATGTCTGGTTTGCTAAGAGGCATGATCATCATAGCCATTTTCGACGGGTAGAATATAAAGAGCTTAGCTTGTCTTTACCCTGGAGTTGTGTTCTAGAGGTGAGCCATGTGATTGCCCATCCATTTTGATTAACACCTTTTAAATCCTTGATTGGTCTTGATCTTCAATTGTCAATTGTCTTGATCCTTGATACAATTTTGTCAAAAAGTTTTGGAGCGTATGTTGAATGAACGTATAGCAAAATAAGCCATAACTTTTGTTCAGGACTGTACCGGTAGATATGTTACACATACGATACTTGTCTATAATTATATACAAGTACTACCTAACACGTATATTTATTTATAAAATGCTTAACTTTTTTTTAAAGATTCTTTAGTGTCGTTTTTTTTATTAAAAATAAAAAACTGGTAGAAATACTGCTTAAAATGATGGGTACTGTCCATTGCCTCCCATGTTAATTATTCAAACTTAAGTTTTTCTCGAGTTTGAGACGGTCAATCGGTTTCAAAATATAAATTTCAGTATATAATAATACTCTTAATAAGGGTGCAAAAATTTGGAACATTCTATAATTATGGCAATTAGCACAACTACCTTAAAACGCAACTGCATAAATAAAATAGGTGACCGTTGATGTTTCAACGGGTTTTCTGTCACGTAAACTCATATTTTTTGTTTGTTTTTTAGTTACATAATTAAATTTAAATATCACATAATAAGATGTTTATCATTTTGAATCAAGCTTTTTATTTTATTTTTCTAATCAAATTATACAATATGTTATATTATACGAGTAATGTTTACATATTTGATATATGTAAAATTTTTTTTATAAACAGAGGTGAAAGTACTTTTTGATACCGGATATATATTCAGAAGAGAAAAAAACCATTTAAGTATCTATTTTAAATAATCATATATCATCTTATTTAATTGGCCTTGGATTTGAAATTGTTTACTACACGAGACGGAAAACCCGTTGAAAAATTAACGGTTCCATTTTTCTTAACCAAATTTTCATTCTGAACAAAAATGTCTTTACAAAGATTAATTTGGATGCTTAAAACATCATGCAAATTAAAAAGCAAGTGAAAATAACAACTAATTGAGTTATCTGCTTAAATAACCGGTATATACTGAAGTTATGAAAAAAAGTTTTGAGCCTGGGACTCAGTTGTTATGTAGGTATATCCTATAAACAATAGCAATTAATATAATTCATACACAATGTGCAATTCATAGCCGATCGTTATAAAAAACGTGACAGTCTAATCTGAAATTTCATTTCACTTGTATAGTCTCGGTATAGAAGTTTTCACATCAAAAAATATCTTCCACGCTTATGCCTTACTATAGAGATGAAAATATTAAAACAGTAAATTAATTTTCACGATATATTCTACAATTTTGTCTCTTACAACTTTTTTTTCTAAAACGTATATATTTGTATATTCCCACACTTTCGCTTCTCTAATAGTAAAATGTAAGTTAATTCTATCCTGAAATTAATAGATGATAACTTATTTTTATTGTAGGATATATAACGTGTTCAAGAATATCTCAAATATTTGAATTTCCTAGGTTTATATTTTTGTACATCGGATAGTTAATTCTTATTAATAATATAAATTGCTTGTGAATATATGTACAGTATTTCATTATATGAAAGTATAGGATAATTTTAAATCATTGATATTATAAAACACATTCATTCTGTAGTGCGTATAAAAAATTTTTTTATTACAGATAAATTTTTCAATATAATCTAAAACATAACAAATGTGATAACCTGCCCGGGTAGCTCAGTCGGTAGAGCATTGGACTTTTAATCCAAGGGTCCAGGGTTCAAGTCCCTGCTCGGGCGATATTTTTTTTACCCTTATCTTAACATAGAAGTAAATAAGAAGTATTTTATTTAACCTCTATGTTCAAACTATTGTATGTAATTAATGAATTATTCAATGATGAAATTACAACGAATCTCTACAAAATGAAAATTTTATAATTCAACTGAATATCTGAAAGCTTTGAAATGGTACTGATTTCTATCAGATTTAAGGATTTTTCAAAAAACAATTCTGCAGATTTTTTAAGATTATGTACAATTGACATCAAAAGTGAGCTAACATTTCAAAATTTCATAATTGATTTGTGCCTTACTTATTCGGATTTCGGAAAAATTTTTTAATAAAACTTGTTAGTATAATTATAATGAACAACTTTTATCCAAAGCGATTTTTCGAAAACCGCTTATAAAATTTTGAAGTGGTAGCTCTACTTTTGACGTCATTTGTACACGTAGCTACTTATTTTTCTTATAATTGATTTATGTCGGTTTTTGAATAATTGTTTCGGGAAAAAGTTGTTCATTATAAATATATAATGACAACATTTATTCGAAACATTTTTCCAAAAATCGAATGAATAAGGTACAAATCAGCTAAAAAATTTTGAAAAATGAGGGATGTTTTTTAGGTACATAGTACCATGATTATCAAAATAGATAAAAATTTGTATCTTCAATGCAGTCTCTAAACCTTGTTTTTCTTAATTTAGGTTTGTTTAGTGCATATTTATACATATTTAGGTTAAAACACACCCGTGTCGACTTACATAAATGTATTTACATAACAGAATACGAATTGATACAACTCTGAGACAGTTAATTATGTACTGCAAGAATAAATATTGCACGACTTGGTTAAACATTTGTAAACACTAATAATAAGCAAATAGATTATTTACTTTTGTGTTTTTTTAAATATAATACTTCCATCCGTTATTACAGTAATCAATTCCATTTAAAAATCATTTTTAAGGTGGTACGGTCATGGTACCTGTTAAGGATTATCAATTTTCTTTCGCGGAGTATAGAAGTCGTAGAAGAGTTTTTTTTAAACAAAATTTAAACCTACAACTGAAAAAATATTTACTCATATTGTTCAGTACTCCGCTTTTTATTTCAGATCCGTAACCAAATTATAAACCCCTCATAGATCCTTCTATATGTCACAGCTGTTTTACTCGCAGACTATAAATATTACAAACTTGTAATTTCATTGAACAGATGATCACAAAAGTAGAGTTCTTTTTTTCAAAATTTCATAATTGATTTATGCTAAATCCATTCGATGTTCGAAAACATATTTTGCACAAAAGTTGTTAATATTTTTATGGCGTGCAAGTTTTATTCGAGACATTTTTTGAAAACCAAATAAATTGTACACAAATCAACAACAAAATTTGGAAAAAAGTACGCCACTTTTGTGACCATTTGTAAGTACAAATATCTTTAAAAAAATGTACATGTATTGTTAGGGTGAATTTGTTTATTCGCCATCGTATAGGGGTCGTATAGTTGGATACCTTTCAAAAGTATTGGGGATATGTCATGTACACTTTTTTATACGGGGAATTCCTCCCCATCCCCTCTACAAACTAAACAGTTGTTTTTTAATATTTGAAATATAATAATGTATAGTTGGATATTATACCGAAATTTAAAGGAAAATTATCACACCTAAATAGGAATCTGGAGACTCTAATAGTCAACTTCTGACATGCAATTGGGCTAGTAACAAGTTCATACCAAAGTTGTGTGTAATTTTACTAAAATTTTTAAAATCGATTAAAAATAAATTTAAATACGACTATGTGAAAAATTAAGCTTTAATCTTTTACTAGCTATCGTGTTAGTCCTACTTTAACTCTCAGAACTACGATTTGAAACAAATAGTAAAAAAAATTCTTCACAACATTTTTTATATACGCATAAATTAATACAAGTTTTATGTGATTATATCATCTGTGTGTTACAATATTTTATAATATGTAATAAATATTCGCGGAAGTGAAAAGTTGAAATATCTCTGAAAATATAATGCACACACAAACAAGTCGGTTCACTTATTTGTGTGTATAAAGTTATATCACATCACATCGCTCATTTCGGTTAATTATTATTATTATTTTACTTGAAAAACAATATTTTAATTAGTTAGTATTTACTATGTGGATATTGGAAAATATTTAAATAATTCACCTTAAAATATTGATTGGTTCAAGTCATCATAACATTTATGTTGAAAAATTTCGTGGGGGAAATACTTCACACAACCTGTATATACAGGTCTAGTTCATAATTTGAATAATCTTTAAGGTTATTTTCAATTTTGACGTTTGACGCTCGTATTGAGCGTTAAATTTGGCCACGTGGTATAATATGTATAGTGTCAAGTCAAGAAAATTAAATTATCTTTATATAAAAGTTTAACGAACTGAGTGTGCCTCCCAAGTTTTGTTTTCAGTTTGTCAGTAAAACCAAAGAATACATACTCTATGTTTAGTTTACATCTTCGTATAGTAGATCTCCCACGAGTATGAGAGAGTACATATGTATACATTAAGCAATGTGTATGAGATGGAGGCCTTATAGGTTTGATAAACAAGCATATTTTTCATAACTGTTCGAGTGGTCACCAACCACTCAAACCTATAACACCTCCTTCTCATACACATTGCTTAATGTATACATATGTACTCTCTCATACTCGTTATGAATATTATTCACTATTTTGAAAAATATGCTTGTTTATCAAACCTATAAGACCTCCTTCTCATGCACATTGCTTAATGTATACATACCCAGTAAACAATATGACGTCTTTAAAAGTTCTTTAAGAGCTCTTATTAAAGATTTGGACGTCTTAAATTTTTCGTCAAATGGGGTCTTCAGGACTTCATGAGGATGTCCAATGCGCCACCTCAAGAACTACTGAAGACTTCATTATTAAGTCTTTATGAACTTTTTTTTCTGACTTCGAAAAAATAGATCTTAAGAGTTCTTGATTCTGACCTCTTCAAGAGCTTCTTTTGAAGAGATCTTAAGAGTTCTTAATTCTGACCTCTTCAAGAGTTTTTTTTTAAAGAGATCTTAAGAGTTCTTTATTCTGACCTATTCAAGAGCTCCTTTTTAAGAGATCTTAAGAGTTCTTGATTCTGGCCTCTTCAAGAGCTCTTTTTTAAGAGTTCTTTAAGACTAAATTAATATTTTAAGATTCCTAAAAATAGAGGCTAAAAAATATAAACAATTTTATATTAAAATTAATAAATATTTATTCATTTAATTTATATTTATATTTACATTTAAATTTATATTAATAATCATTACAATCATTTGGTTTCCATATATCGATATATTCCAACAGCGCCTTTTGGGTAAATTTCGACTGGTATTGGATAAAGTTGACTCTTCAAACTCTTTGAAATTGGCAAACTGTCAATTGCACGTTGATTTGAATAGTTTCTTTAAACTGGCCCAAATCGATCGCTTTCAGTTGGTCAATCAATCCTTTTTTTAGACCATAATAAAAATATTCTCCTGGTGCAACAGTACAAATAGGGGTATTTTTAGGAGAATTTAATAATGTAATCTTTTGGAAAATTTTTTAAGTCTTCTATCGACTCTACATTCCGAAGAATATTTAGATGCAGTTTGAGTAATGTTAAACTCACATTTCCATTGAGCTAACTTTTGACTCAAACTTAATTTTTTGATATTATTAAAATAGGTTCGAAGATGGGATGTTCATGCAATAGGTTCGAAGATGGGATGATCATCATCTTGGCAGACATCTTGGTTTCAAATCTTAATAAAAAATAGAAAATCATGATATTCATTTTTTAAATTCATTTTAATGCGTTAACCTTTAAGATACTTACAGATAAAACCAATTAAAAATAATCCACGTTAAAAATAACGCAATTAAACTGGTGTTTAATACTTGATAACACTAAATAAATAAATTAAATTATAATAATACCTTTACAAGTTCTCCAAATAAACCTTAATGAGAATGTTAAACTCTAGGTTATACAGAAATGAAAACTATAACAAAAATGCGCGTGTGCTAAATTGAGTAAAAATAGAAAAAACTTGGGAAAAAGACTTCTTAAAGGGCACCTATTTCTGAATTCTTGCGAAGTCAGAAAAAATTAACTCTTAAAAGCTCCTATTTCTGACTTTTTACGAAGACAAAAAAATGTCTACTTAAAAGGCTCCTATTTCTGACTTCTTGCGAAGTCAGAAAAAATAAATTCTTAAAGGGCTCTTATTTCTGACTTTTTACGAAGACAGAAAAAATGTGTACTTAAAGGGCCCCTATTTCTGACTTCTTGCGAAGTCAGAAAAAATAGACTCTAAAGGGCACCTATTTCTGACTTCTTGCGAAGTCAGAAAAAATAGACTCTTAAAGGGCACCTATTTCTGACTTCTTTAGAAGTCAGAAAAAATAGACTCTTAAAGGGCACATATTTCTGACTTCTTGCGAAGTCAGAAAAAAAAGACTCTTAAAGGGCTCCTATTTCTGACTGTTTACGAAGACAAAAAAAAAAGTCTACTTAAAGGGCTTATATTTCTGACTTCTTGCGAAGTCAGAAAATATAGACTCTAAAGGGCTCCTATTTCTGACTTTTTACGACGACAAAAATAAAGTCTACTTAAAGGGCTTCTATTTCTGACTTCTTGCGAAACCATAAAAAAAGATGTCTTACAGACCACTCATTTGAGAATTCTGAAAAAAGAGGCCATTATGATGTCATAATTGTACTTCCTAATGAAGTCTTCAAAAAGACTTCTTTTTGAAGTCTTTCTGACTTGTATGTTTGCTGGGTATGTACTCTCTCATACTCGTGGGAGATCTATTATACGAAGGTGTAAAATAAACAGACGATATACATAGAAGCTTATTAGTCCACTTTTTCTGTCCCCACAATATGTTAGTTGGAACCTTTCATAACTAGAGGGCAATAGTATGTACTTACTCTAGCAGCAGCACAATTAGCCTTTTTCCTCTGAAGATTTAAAAAAAATCCAACAGAGGGCAGCACTAGTGGGGATACACATGTTTCTATATTTTATACAGCTTGTAAAAAAAATTAAAAAAATTTGTGGTGGTGGTGGTGGTGGTGCTGGTGCTGGTGGTGGTAATGGTGGTGGTGGTGGTAATGGTGATGGTGATGATGGTGGTGGTGGTGGTGGTGTTGGCCTAGGTGGTGGTGCCAACACCACCACCAAGGCCAACACCACCAACACACACCACCACCATTACTTAGTTCTGACACAGGCACCAAATTAGCAACAAGCTCATGATCCATACATATCTCTGAATCCATATCCCAGAGATAGTTACGATTAGCTAATTCATACTGATAATGACTACATTGTAGTCGAAATACGTATTTATAAAATACAAACAAATGTTCTAGGAATAGGGGCAAAATTTGAAATATAATTATGTTCTTTGAACAATTCAAATAAAGATTTCCATCCGTTATTTAATTTGTCTCAATATGAGTACATTTATTCAAATATTATAAGCTTTTACTTAGTTTCACCTGTCCCGGTGTCGGTAATGGAATCTTGCTAGTTAAATTTGACGCACTTTGACCAACAACACGTGTGTTGTGTTGTTGGTATTGTGTTGTTGGTATTGTGTTGGTGGTGGTGGTGTTGTTGGTGTTGTGTTGTTGGTATCGTGTTGGTGGTGGTGGCGTTGTTGGTGTTGTGTTGGTGGTGTCGTGGTGTTGTGTTGGTGGTGATGGTGGTGGTAATGGTGGTGGTGGTGGTATTGGTGGTGGTGTTGGTGGTGTTGGTGGTGGTGGTGCTGGTGGTGGTGGTGATGATGGTGGTGGTGGTGCTGGTAATGGTGGTGATGATGGTGGTGCTGGTGGTGGTGGTGGTGGTGGTAGTGGTTGTGGTGGTAATGTTGGTGGTGGTGGTGGTGGTGGTAATGGTGGTGTTGGTGTTGGTGGTGCCGATGGTGATGGTGGTGTGGGCCTAGGTGGTGGTACCACCACCACCACTACCACCACCACCACTACCACCACCACCACCACCATCACCACCAACACCACCACCACCAGCACCACCACCAGAAGAACATTTGTTTGTATTTTATAAATACGTATTTCGACTACAATGTAGACATCATCAGTATGAAATAGTTAATCGTAACTATCTCTGGGATATGGACTCAGAGATAAGTTGCTTGTTGCTAATTTGGTGCGTGTCTCACCCGAAACTACAAAAACAAATATTAATATTTTATACAGCTTGTACAAAAAAATTAAAAATTTTGACTAATTAATTCTAAAAATTAATAAAAATTTCATCAATATTGATGAATCAATATTGATCAATAATAATAATCTTCAATGTGATCCGGGCAACTGTACTGCCAAAGTACAGTTGGTTGTGCTGATAATGGCACTAAATACCGAAATCGAACAGCTATTGTCATCTAGTGGTCAGCATACACACTAAAAATTTTAAGTGACACAAAAATCGTACTTATACGCTTCTATGCATATTGTATTCTTTGGTAAAACCTATCTTGGGTAACGATCACTAATGGGTCTTAGAAAATAAAATCAGAGCTTAAAAGACTAAAAAAAATCTGACCTAAGCTTTGAGTCATTTCTGATAATAAATTAGAATAACACAATATTTTCGCTCTCTATTTGTATTAAACTAATTATAAAATTTTCAAAATTGAGCTTAGTAGTCTGTACATAGAGGTATAAAAAGATTATTTAAATGTACGCACGATTTAATACAATCTTTTTAACCAGTTACTTTCTTCAGAAATATCAGAGAAAGTGTATGAACTTCCATAGGATATCCATCCATTCACTGTACAATATTTTCAGATAAAATTCGTAGAATATTCGAATGCAAATTAATGAATACCGCGCTTACATAATAATTTTTGACAATTAGTACTTTCTTATTTATTTTAAAAATGGCGCGTATTTATGTGTCAAAAAAACGATGACATTCGTAAATATTTACAAAAATGTATTATTTAGCGAATTTTTTATGAAGCGATGCGAATTAAAAAGTATTTAATAAGAGTGATTTTAAATATTTTATTAAAACCTCGATATATAATTTGTATAATTTTCATAATATTCTTTATTATTACCTATTTTACAAAGGTATAATTTTTATTAATTAAATTATTGCGGTTTCAAAAAAAAAATGAAAGTCGTTGCAAATTTCTATTACTAATTACCAAAAAGAAACAAATGAAATCTGGGATTTTTTATCATTGTATGATTGATTTTTTTAAGGTTTTATTCACGGCATGTGAAATTAACAGTGAAATTATTACCAAAAGTAATAAGTTTGTATATAATTTAAAAAATGAACCGATTGACGTCGTATACACGTGGGTCAATGGATCCGATGTCGAATTTCTACAAAGTTTGTACCTGTTTTCTAAAAGTACTGAATATAAAGAGAATAAAGAAACTTTAAAGTATCGTTTTGATGATAAGCATGAGTTAAAGTATTCACTCCGGTATTAACAATTCTAAATTTGAATACCTTTTTCAAAGATGGATTAAACTTGTTTTGTAAATTGTAGATCTTTGGAGAAATTTGCACCGTGGATTAATCATGTGTACATTGTAACAAATGGACAAATACCTCATTGGTTGAATTTAGAGTATGAAAAAGTTACAATTATAACGCATGAACAAATTTTTGCAGATTTAGATGATTTACCAACGTTTTCAAGTGCTGCTATTGAAAGTCATCTTCATAGGTAAAATTAGCCTGAAATAATGTCATAAGATATAGGGGAAAGTTAAGAAAATGTATTCTCGATTATTGCTTCTTGTCGGAGATACAGGGCTGTAAAAAAGCTTTCATAGAAATTAGATGAAGCTAGACTTTTGAGGCGAAATAAATTTAATGTAATGCAATAATTGAATCCCGATCTGAATTCATCCGATATTCATAAAATAACCTAAAATTTTCCCTGAATCTATAAGTTCAACCGTAGGACTTGGGATTAATCAAAGGAATTTTTCAGAATACCAAATTTATCAACGCATTTTCTCTATTTCAACGATGACATATTCTTAAACAGTCATATCTACTTAGAAGATTTCGTAACAGAAAATAATGGATACAAAATATATATATCATGGCCCGTACCAAACTGTAACGAAGGCTGTCCTTGGATATATATTCATGATGGAATGTGTGATACCGAATGTAACGTAGAACTCTGTTTATACGATGGATATGATTGTGTAAAAAATAAACCTTCCGAAGAAGAATATAACTTCGTTGAAGAAAATCAAACTCAAGAAAAGAATATTACAAAACCTATGGAAAATTATGATCCTATAGATATTGGGAATAAATTTTATAATAATACATCATGGAAATTCGATACAACGATAGTTCACGATAAAAATCATAAATTGTTCGAATATATAAAAAAAGTTAATGAATCGGAGAGAAATTTTAATAAAACCGTAAAGAATTATAATAAAGCTATAATCGAACGGAATAAAACACGTCGAAAACGTTTTCAGAGTTTACAAAATACATTTTCTGCTAAAAATAATATGAATATCAGTAGCATGGTGCCAATTAATGAGCATGACGCTTACGCTATGTCGTTAATTCATGTAAATAATATTTATAATTTAAAGTATAGTTATGTGCCACGTCGAGCTATAGCTCATATGCCAATTTTTTTAAATAAGAATATCATTCGTGATCTGTTAAGTACATTTGCAAGTGATTTTAAAAATACGTCGAAGAATAAATTTCGTTCGAATAATGATATGCAGTTTGAGTTTAGTTATTCGTATTTTTTGATACATGAAATGCGGGATGTTAGTATTGAGGAGATATTCAATTTTTTTGATACTGATCTGTCTGGGTAAGAATTGCTTTTATATATCTTTTTATCAGGATTAGGGGAACGTAAATTACCTACCTATGTAAATTACTTATTCGTTTTTTCATGCGTTAAAATGTATTGCATTGAATTTATATCAAAGTGTTCGAGAATTATACGGCATTTATAATTTATATACGGCATTACATATACGAAAAATAATTCTGAAAATATAGATAGAAACATAGATAGATATATCTTGGGGTCTAAAAAGTATTGCACTTCGACCTTATGGACCATTGTGCTCTCCCTTCAACTTCATTCTGACGAGATTCGCTTCTCCCATATGTTGGCAATGGCCAGGAGCTTGCTTATTACTCGTAGGTCTTCCTGAAGATTTATATATTCGGGGTGAGATGCACCGAATATCTTGTATCTGCTGCAACCCAGAGGTTCGCAGTCAAAGATAATGTGGCTGGATGTTTCTTCCTCCTTGCCACACAATGGGCCCGTTATGGAGTCCCATTGGTATGGTAATCTTCCGCAGTTGCATCCTGTTCAGCTTCAGTGCTGCGGTACATTTTCCCAGTAATCACGGTGTTTAGCATTTATCTACTCGTTGATCATCTGTTCACATGCAGTCCTTGGAATTCCTAAAATAGGCTCTGGGTCTATGAAGGGCATTCCGACTCCCTTCTTTGTTAAGGTATTTGCTTTTTCGTATCCTTCGAAACTACTGTGACCCGGTACCCAGATCAATTTAACATTGTTCCGTTTTGCCGCTTAGACGCTTTAACTGTAGAAAGCAGATTCGATAAAATAATAAGAAACCCTAAACTTGGGATAGGTAATAACTATTAATAAAAATGGTTTTTATATTAATTTATCTTCGGAATAAGATCGCTCTGCTAGAAAGGTTTCTAGACTTCTTTTGTTAAAACAGTGGTAATATTTTTAATTGTGTCTGTATTTCGCCACCAGATAGAGTATCGCTTATTTTCATTTGCAAATATTTTTTTCCGATTTTGTAGCACATGGTCTGATAGAGAAATACGTACATTGTTGACTCGCCTTCATGATTTACCTCTTGATTACGAAATGATTAGCGAATTAGAAAATATATTAATCAATTGCTCAATTAATATACAATTAGAAAATCTGGTGCCAACTACACCTCAATATGAGCGTTATATCGACTCAAAATTGGTAAAAAAAACACAACATATTTTACTATATAGAATTGATAAATTAATGTGACCTTTCACTTTTGTGCTTTTATTTTTAGCCAACAATTTCAAAAGAATTAGTACAACGATGTCGACCACTTAAACGATTGTTATCAAAAAAATATTCACAAGTATCCAAATATAAATCAGAAATCGTAAAGAATTCTCATAGTGATTTTGTTACATTTAAAATGTTAACATCGAATTTAACGACTGTTGTTGGTAATTTAGATGAAGTACGAAAGTTTCCTAAGTAAGTTGACTTAATGGCTTGAAGATTCATCCAATTTTTTTCGAATTATGAATTGACGAATCGAAAAGCATTTCAAGAGTTGATTGTACGAAATTTTATACTATGCAACTTTTTACCAATACAAATTTTTTCAAAAATTGAATATATTTCGAGTTATTTTTGAAAAATAACTAAAAAAATAACCCACATCAAGATTGAAAAATTGGATTTATATTTGGTAATATAAATTGGAAACCTTCTTACTTCTGAGTTTTTACGTTCAGTTTGTTTGTCTCAAGACACACTTACTAACTTCTCAGGAGTGTTGCCATACTGGGGGATTTTTCACTAATTTATTGGATTTCTTGTATCGAGTTTAAATAAGCATTTTGTATTCCGATTCGTCATATTCAACTTGAATACAAAAATTAAAAAATACGACAATCCCAAGAATATATCACCTAGATTTTCTACAATTCAAGTTGCTTAGTATTTGTCAAATGTCCTGGCAAAAAACTAAGTTAGATATACTTAGTAACATACTTAGTTTTCTAAGGACTTAGTTGTTATCTATACCTATAGTAAACTCAAGATACAGAGTCCATCCATATAAACAGACGAAACGCGTGATCAGAGCACATGCTACAATATGATTGGTTCGTTTGATAACTTGGACCTTTAAATCTGAATTAATACAAATCTCAGTTCATTCGCATGTGAATTGTTGTTTACTGCTATCATTTGATGGTTAGTTTGATTTTTTTAAATAATATTTTTAGTTTTTCTTGTTATTATTATTTTTATTCGATATATTCATGTTTATAACAAAATAATATAAATAAAAAACGAAAATAATAGAACGAAGCCGATCTGTTTTGACATATGTTCACGTGTTCAGTGAATGTATTTGTTATTGTCGATGGACTGTCAAGCTTGAGTTTAGTATAAACATTATAACGGCAAGAATATGTTGGCTTTCAAGATGATGGCTTTTTCTTATCCCTCATCATTCATCAACAAAACTTAGATTTACATTCTTGATAACCCTTCGAAAAGCAAAACGGTTTCATATTCATTTTCTACCTCAGTCTCTATAATCTCTTTTTAATCGCTAGAAAGACTGAAGTACATTGAAAATCGATAAATGTGTTTCTTTTGTTTTTAGGAAATTTGTTTGTTTGAATGACAATATGGATAGTAGAAAAATTGAAGAGAATAATTTTGTACGAACAATATTAAATGATTTTTATCTATCACTATTTCCACATCCCAGTAAATTCGAGTTGCCAAATGCATATCGTAATCGTTTTACAAATATGCCAGATCTACGTAATTGGAAATTAAATCGCTATAAATTAAAAATTTGTATTTATATTTTAATAATGTTTTTCGTTGTGTTCCTATTATTTACGTTATGTAAGTTACGTTATTTTTATCGATTAAAACGACATTTTTATTTATAAATAAAAAAGAAAAGAACTGATGATTTTTCTATTGCGTTGAATTTTGTCTTTTAAATTAGCTTCTTATTAGTAGTTTCTTTCTTCTCTAGGTGAAATTTTTTACTTTTGAACTTTTCATTACAGATTTACGAAAGTATCGCAATCGTAAATATTGTCTCTTGTGGGTTCATATTCTGCTTTATTTAAATCGGAGATAAAAATCACAAAATTAAAAGACAACAAAATGTCCTTCTTTTAAAAATAAACAACTTTAGTTTGAAATTTTTGTTCATAAATTGATTCGTTTCGCCACAATTTCAGTCCAAACATGTTTAATTATTCTTACCGGGTATTCAAGCAATTAACTTAGTTTTTTTTTTCACTTCTTAGTAGTTATTGTATGAAAAATTATTTGACTGATAGTTTCCTAGATGTGTTTGACCTCCTTTTACAACATTTCAAGACGAAATCTGGTAAAACCGTTCGCTAAATCGTCAAACGAACTATTATTGTTCAAATTTACCCCAAATGACAATTTATCTTGCTTAGTGAGATTATACATACGTTTTCGATAATTCTTGATCGTTATTTTTCTTCCTAATCGCTCGAAGCAAAACAGCTCATAGGAAATAGTGTGCTCAACGATTATAGTGATAATCGTACCGAATAAAACGCACCTTTAATGTGATGCGGATCTTATTCAGGACAAATAAAACACATTTTCACATGAAATATATTTTTAATTATCGTTAAAAGAGCCCTTTGAGTGGACATACATTAATATGTCCACTAGCAGGCTCTTACAAAAATTTAAGTGAACAATGTCACAAATTGGCGCCCGGCAAAAAATCGACTTCATAAACTTCTATGGTGTTTAGTTTATATAGATGTTGTTTCTACATTCCACTAGTGAGAGCTTTGTAAAAATTATTTTATTTAATGAAAAAAAGGTGTAGTAATCTAAAAGCGAGGAGCAAGCAGACTTACGGTATATCAGTAGGGAGGGAGGGTTCATATTAAGTTGCAGTTATTCTATTAAGACTTGTCTCACGTTGAATAGGGATTCCGAATCTCGATTGATGATTTCTACAGGGACTTTCAGAGTTTGTAATTTCTTATTGACATTTACATCGAAGAAAGTTTAAAGTAAGTTATTATATTCAGACTTGTTTCACGTTGACATTTGCATCAAAAGTCTAAAGTCAGAAAATGTTCACAATAAATGAAAAACTTATATTTCCAAACCAATTTGAAATAACGGATTTCAAATTGGTTTGGAAATTTAATTCAAGGATAAATTTGGCTGAAATAGCCACTTAAATAATTAGAGCGAAAAATATACGATTTAGAAAATTTCATTATTATGATGAGAAAAGCTATTTAAAAAAATAAATGACGGACCATCCAACTAAAGTAAGTTCTCTTGTGTAGTGAGTAAGATAGATATACGTTTTTGATAATTGCTGAGCGTTCGCTATTTTCATTCCTAGTCGCTCGAAGTAAAATAGCTCATAGGAAATACATATAAATAGTGTTCAACGATTATCGTTCGTTAATGTGATGCTGATCTTATTCAGAAAAACTAAAACGCATTTTCACATGAAATATATTTTTTATTATCCTTAAAAGAGCCCTATGAGTGGACATAGATTAACATGTCCACTAGCAAGCTCTTACAAAAATTTAAGTGTTACCTTATAAATTGGCTCCCGACGTAAAACGACTTCATAAACTTCTATGGTGTTTAGTTTATATACATATTGTTTCTACATTCCACTAGTGAGAGCTTTGTAAAAATTACTTTATTTAATGAAGTAGGTGTATTAATATAAAAGTGAGGAGCAAGCAGCCTTACGGAATCAGAAGGAACAAATTCTAATATTCTTTTCTTTATTTTTGTAAATGACGTCATAATGTCATCGACATCAATGAAGAGGGATAACTAGTAACATATCTCGATGGATATTTAGTAACTAAAGACCCGTAAGTCGCTCTTCACCCATATTATCACGCAGTCATGTTTTAAGACGTCGTAGAGTGGGAAATGATAGTCCTACTGCTGTTGTTGCACTTACAGGAAGCGTACCGAGTGCTTGCAACATGACTAATGTTTGGATATAAGTCGGAATCATCAGTGGAGGATTTTGGTTTGCTGCCGCCCTAGGCCCCGTCTGATTTGCCGCCCTTTTGATTGCATCGTTTGATATGATGCCGTTTTTGGATGTGATTTCGGATAAGGATTTTGATTTATTTTTTTTTAAAATTATTTTGACGATTCAACGAATTGGATGTGAAAAAATATATAATTTAAAATTTTTAATGAAAAATTGCTTTTATAAAAAAAAAAAAGCTCGGACTTTTTAACGAATACTAAAAAGATGTTTAATTTATATTAATTTACTTTATTCCTACTTAAGACTGAAAACAAATTTAGAAGTCGTTTCAGGGTGCTCTGTATATAGTGAGATTGATCTTATTAAGAATACAAAAATTAAAAAAGTTTTCGAAACATAAATGTGTTGAAAAAAATTTTTTTAGAAGCTTTTCAATTTGATTATTTCTTTTTTTTTTTGTTAAATAAATATATAACATTATTTGATAATGGCTATAATTGTCTATTGAAAAATTATCATTGCATTGACAAATTAAAAAGTAAATTCGATAAATAGAATATTTAATACATTTTACTAGAAATTTTTAAATTTGAACTGCCCTTATATTTTTTCGTCTTTAAAATTTTGTCATCCCGAAAATTATGCCGCCCCTAAAATCATGCCGCCCTAGGCCCGGGCCTCACGGGCCTAGGCTTAAATCCATCACTGGGAATCATATTGTTCTATTATTGTCGGTAGCGGCTCCAAATTTGTACCATTAATCGTTCTATTTCCCATTTTCTAACCCATATATTTAGTTTTGGGGGAAGGGGGTGCTAGATTCGGAATTACCATTTCATGAGAGGCAAATCTAGCATATTAACTCAAGTCGATATAGTAAGTCGACTTGCTACTAATTTATATTTGATGTATTGGTGTTTTGATTTATGAATATCAATTGAATCACACTTAAATGAACTAAATTGCATTTGAATAAGAATAATGAACTCAATAATACCTTTAATCAGACACAATTAGTGGGACAATCAAATGTGTTAGAGATTTATGGCATTCAATAATGAGGTCTGTTTGTGCTTTATCTATCTTCTGTAGAACATCTCTTTACTTAATAATATTCCTTCGACTGTCCTTATTCTATTGTCTGACTGTCCTTATGTTCTTATCTATGTTGATCATTACGATTTAGAAAACGTTTGGAAAATGATTGATTTCAGGGGATATTTTGTAAACCGCTCATCGAATCGTACAAATCTGGAATAATAATAATTTTTAACCATAGAAAAATGAAATGAAAGTTACTTTATGAGATAAATTGGTTGTAGTAAAAAAATTTTACACAATTTATCTAGGTATCACCTAACCATATTTTTTGTAATATTGACAAAATTGACATCTACAATGTTAATGTTCTAATACTAAATTGACAGTACTAATGCCGACCTGGTAATTTGATGTGATATTCATAATGATTGATCCTTCTTCTGAAAAAATTCGCTAGTTTACGTAAGGTTCTAAGTGAAGAATTTGATGTCATAAGTATGAGACCTCAAAAATTATCGGGGAAAAGTTAGTCTTCCGTAACGGTGTACACTTTTTTAAGTCATCAATATGGCGTCAACTAAATTAAAAAGAGGTGTGGTACTGTAGCCAGTCGACACCATATTGATGACAAATGAAGGTAATCGAGTGTACGATTTGAGCCACGATTTGAGCTACAATGTATTTCCAAAGTATCTCGATTCAAAAAACTATGAAGAAAACAAAGCTATTTTATATGATTTGTAATGGTTTATACTCTCTCTGTTCGGTATAATTTGGAACATTTTGTTATAAAAAAAAATTAGGTCGTGTAAATTGTAAACACAGACAGATTTTAATTTTTAAATTAAATTAAATCTAATAAAAATTTCTTTTAAATAATAATAATAATATATAAACCAATAATAAATTGCATTTTTTGCTTTATATATATGTTACTGTCAAAGAGAATAAACTGGTTATTGTTAATAATAACCACGGTATAAATAAGTACCAGAGCGATCGATTTCTGCTTGGCACAGATGTGAAACATTCAGCTAGATCTATTTATTAACCAAAAATTTATATATTAGCTCTCAAAAAGATGCAGAAAGTAGCTACTTTTTGTCGAGTTTACACAACATCATCACACCAATGTGTTACTAGTTGCCTACATTTAAAGGTAAAAGCCGATCGTTATAAATGTAAATCAATAATCCATTTTTTCCGTAACATAAACACAAATAAAATTTTAATTTTATGAATATAGAAACCACACGAATTGTGTAAAATTTTTCAAGGTTTAATAAATAAATTTTTAAATAATATATAATTATTTTTTGGTAGTTTTATTAATTATTATTATCACTTTGCTTTTGTACCTAAGTTAAATTTTGTGGTCAATATATATAATTAATTAATTTTTATATAATTCAAGATTAAGTTATTAATATGCGTTTGGAGAATTTCAAATAAAATTTATTTCTAGATCAAGATCTCTTATGGATAAACATTAATGGCCAGTAATTAAGAAACATTAATGGTTAACATTTTTGCAATAAAGTTTTATAGTATTCTATCACTTTTTGCAACTTTCCTGTGTAAAAACAACTGACCTCTCTAAGAAAGAGGTCGGTGGTAAAACGAGAGTTCTGCGGACTCATGTTCTAGCAAAATCTTTCAATTATGATTTTGTTGATAGTTACACTTCTTTATAAAAATAATTTCCCAAAAAATAAAATAAATAAATAAACCGATATTCTGATTAACTATCAATAGGGAATATGCATGAAAATTTTTTTTCACATTTATTTTCAGAATATGACAATACTGTTAATACTGTAATAATATTTAAAAACGAAATTAAAATCCGACAAATATCAAGGAAGCTATAAGCTTTTACAGATTATTATCTGTCTCTTTCTTGCAAAAATACTAAAAACGGAGTTTTACGTGTATTTTAAATGGTGAAAGTGTAATATGACGTCACATAACATATCAAGAGGGCTTTCACCCTCTTTGTCTAATCGGGAATTTCAATCATTCATATCTCGCTTATTTTTAAAGTTATTTGAAAAGTAATTTTACCTTGATATTTGTCAAGTAAACATGCTTCAATTCAAGTGAAAAAAAATTTTCATGCATATTCCCTATTATATAATATTGAAAAAAGAACGCTACTTTTGTGGCCATGTGATCATGCCAATAAGATCTATAGCACGGAAGTGCATCAGTCAAAACTACACGAAATATTAGATCCAAAATCGATCTCTTGTAACTTTTAAACTAAAAGAGCTTCATTGCTGAATTTTCGACATAGGTCTTCACTAATGTTTGACTGCAATACTAATAATACGTACATTCCTGTTCATAAAAATTGAACC
The DNA here is from genome assembly GCA_963920215.1 of Nineta flava. Lineage (NCBI taxonomy): Eukaryota > Metazoa > Arthropoda > Insecta > Neuroptera > Chrysopidae > Nineta > Nineta flava. The sequence goes on along the minus strand of OY986043.1, from coordinate 83,347,128 downwards.
AGTTCAAACATTCTAAGTGTTATTGTATGTTATATACATATATTTAGTAATATATACGATTAGAATATGACTTACTGGTGGATCAATTTTTATGAACAGGAGTGTATATTAAGATCAGAAATATTAATTCATTTTTTTTTGAAATTTTTAGTTTTCTAAAAATTATTTAAAATTACTTTTTTTGGAAATAGGTTTTTGGATATCCTATTGGAGTGAGTCATGGTGCGTTGTGCCGTGCAGGACGCAACCTTTAAAATTTGTGACGCGGTAAAAAGGTGAGTAATTATCAATTTTTATATTACTTTAAATTTGTTTGAGTTTTTTGTTTTGTAAATATGACAGTAAATTTTAACGATTTTATTTAAAAATTGACAGTAGATTAAACCACCTTATTTATGAATACAGGGTCATTTATGTTTGAAAACAATGAAATTTTGTTTAAATATCATATTATTTGAAAAGATTTTTATCAATAATAAATACATGGTATATATTGTGTTACATAAAAAACCGTTAATATGTTTTATGTGTCAACTATATCTTGTCAACAATAATTATGAAATGTTTAATTATTTAATATATTTTCTTAGAATAAAATATGTTGTTAAATATATCGCAGTGTTTAACCACACGATAGCGTGATACTAATCTTTTAAGTTCCTTTGATCTGAACGTAGAACGTTCATGTGCTAGATTTAGTACATTCCATAATAAACAAATCCATAATAAATTTTATCAGTTTTTAATAGTAAATAAAAAATAAATATTCATTATTTATATAAACATGCCTTGTTTCAGGATATTTGTATAACTGTGTATAGTTTTTTAAGCGAAAAATTAATGGTTTCAAATATGCTGATTAAAATAATTAATAATTTTAATTTTAAACCGTTCGATAAGACTATTTTTTCAATTAAATTAAATAAACTGTTTAATTCAAGGAATATTTTTAAACAATATTAATCACAATGTCTATTTTATTAACATAGTTGTTCCAAGTTTAAAGTTACTCATGACATATCATATTCCAAAATGGCGGCTTTAGTCAGGCTATATTTCAACAATTAGTTATATTTTTCATAAAAAAGATTGGTTTGATTAACAAAATAATAATTTTTTGTTTATTTTATTAACGTTATGTAACTATCACAGTTGAGCCTGACTACTCAGTTTCTTTTTATTGCCACCAGATTTCATAGTCCGAAGAAACAAATACCAATAACTATATGATTAAACTTTCCAAATATCAAAGATTTAAATTTTATCTAATATAAAGTCTCGCGAACAGATCGAATTGAGCAAGAATTTTATAGTTTTTTGGTAGGATTCTGATCTATAAGTGAAAAGGTCCTAATTTAAATTTTTGCCAGCGCACGCTTGATTCTTAAACTTCTTGATTTTTAAACTTCTTCTTACGATATTCACGTGAGTGAAACATAAAAAGTTAATGTCACGCTAGGCCAAGTGCTGATATGTCTGCGAAGTATGCCTACTTGGAAACTGGAAGGTTATGGGTTCGAATCCCGACATCAGAAGTTTGTCAATTATTAAGAAAAAAAAGGGGGCGGTTAATTGACTATACTGTCGGGCAAGAACGAAGTAACCGACTATGCTTGATAATGTTTTCTGCAATTTCCTTCACGAACTCCAGATGAATATCAGCATAGTTTCTATCATAGTCGGCTGCAGCCGAAACTAATTTCTAGTCTATACACAAAAATTCCTTCCACTCCACTCACATCCTCACATCCTTAGGCATCACAATGGACCTTATGGTCGAAGTGTAGCCCGCCCAGGGTAGCCTCTACAATCTATCTATCTATCTATCTATCTACGGTCACGCTATCGTGTAACTAGACCACAATCTAATTGTTATCATTAAAATGACACATTATATGCACACGAGTATTTATATTATTTAAATATAGGAACGTACCATTTATAGGTTAAAAGGAAATGAATCATTATTAAAGGTACAAAAATTAAATATTGCAAATACAGTACGATAGCACTAAGGCCAGTTAGTCGGCGACAATGTGATCAGAACTTGATGATTGAATGTATTGAAATTTATGGATGTTGATGAATAATAACAACAGTCGTTGCCAAGTATTTTATTTTTCATCCTGGTCACAAAGTTCCTTTTTGATGCATCCTGAAAAGATTGGCTATGTTTTCATTGTTCGCATCAAAGAACGAATACAATTGAGGATGGTATGTAGGTCTTGATTTCCTGAAAGTCACATTAGCCAACGGGCCAGTATGGGTTTGAAAAGTAAGTGCTGTGAATACAAATGCTTCCATTTAATGATAGACATAAATTATAAATGTGAAAAAGATAACTGTAAGTGAGAAGGCCAAATGTCCTTTAAACTCGGCCTTGCGCACTACCGTGCTCTAGATACCACTGATCTCTATATAACTGGAGAGATTATCCCATGTTAACCAGTCCGAGTGATCCAGTTGGTTTAGGCTCTCTACTCGGAACTGGGAGGTTGCTGGTTCGATATCCAACAGCGGCAGTTTGTCAATTAAATTAATTTAAAAAAAAAATTAATGGGGCGATTAATTGACTAAACTATCGGCGTATGGACAAGAACGAAGTAACCGGTTATGCTTGAGAAGGTTTTCTGCAGTTTCCTTCCACAGTCGCACAACCTACCAATTTCTACTCTACATACACATTCCTTGTCCTTTAGGAGTTGGTAAAAAAGGCCTAGAAAGGCCTACTTGCCAGACTTCGAGTAGCCTCCGCTACCACTACTACTACATCGAATGTTACACCACTAGCCAGAATTGAATGGCTCCACAACTAGTCTAGCTACTAAATTTTGCTTTAGTGTCCCTGCGTGGCGTTTATATGTAATAAGCATGTGTGCTAATGTATGTGTAGCTGTCACATGTATTTCCACTACACACATAAAGTTTTTCGTACCTTGGCTAGTTGAGGCGGCGTTACATACCCTTCAATTTTCTACGTTATTTCACCTTTAGGCCTATATGGATACTCTGTCCAGTTAAATAGAGGCCAATGGATAATAAAATAACTAAGGTTCGAATCATAGATCCTCATCTATCAGGAAGAGTACTCTGGCTATGCTTATTTAGTGTAAGCATATGTCGAGCACAGAACAACTAAGGTACAAGTTATCAATCGAACCATTCATACTACATCATGTGCTCTGATCACGCGTTTCATTTGTTTATACGGATGGGCTCTTTACCTTGAGTTTACTATAGATAAATATAATGATATTGGTCGTGTTCAGAACAACTAAGTCCTTAGCAAACTAAGTAAGTTACTGACTCTGTCTAACTTTGTATTTTGCCAGGACATTTGACAGATACTAAACAACTTAGATTGTGACGCCATTTTGCTGAATAAGTGCTACCTTATTAGATAATTTTCCCCTCAAATTAGTGGATTTAATAAAACCTATTAGAAAATCTAGATGATTTAATCTTGCGATTGTCGTATTTTTGTATTCAATTGGACTATAATGAATCCGAATACGAAATATTTATTTAAACTCGATACATGATGGCAGCCACTAATTTGGCAACACTGCAATTTGACAAGTTAGTAAGTGTGTCCTCAGAGAAACACGCTGAACTTACAATCTCAAAAGTAAACTTTTTTAGACCGACTAATATACTTTATTTACTCAGGACTTAGTTGTCTGAACACGGCCAATATTTCATTAAGCAATTTAAATTAATTTCTTTATATATTTTAATTAATTTCAAACAATATTACAATAAGGAAATCTTTTTTTGTAATTATAAAAGGATACTTTTATTATAATTTAGTCTATAGGCATAAATAAGCCTATAGTCTATAGCCATTTAACAGTGGCGTAGCGTGCCTTGGCGGGGCCCCGTATAAAAATTTGTTTGGGGGCCCTTATGAAGGGTAAAGATTTCTCACAAAAGAAAAAAAAATGTTTGCATAAAATTAAAAGAAATATTTATTCATCATAATTATCTATCGGTCACTTTTTCCAAAATTTTTACAAACAATTCAAATTAAATAGACACTCTCTTTGCTTTTTTTTCGGGAAACTGATGTAGGGTGTTGCCAACTTTTGAACGCACGCTTTACGCGGGAAAAAAGAAATTGCTTTTTTTGACTTTTGTCATTTCTGTAATAAAAAAAATTTGGGAAGTTTTTATTAATTTTTGCTTAGTGCGTATGGGGCCCCCGTTGCCCAGGGGGCCCGTATAATTGATACGGCAGATACGGCGGTAGCTACGCCCCTGCCATTTAACTAAATCATCATCAAATTTGGTATTAAGGAAGGTAAAAAATATCAAAAAAAGATTTAATTTTTATTAATTTGCATATCACGTCTGCTAAAGAAATATTTGTATGTGTACCCACCTAAATATGTTTAATGGGTACAAATGACCCACAGCATGCTCTAATGTCATCCGATAAGAACATTTAGTTTTTGTTTTAAAATTCACCAGACAATCAAAAGTAATATAATAATTCTGAAAATAATGCGTGGAATTACTTGTAAATCAATTAAATACCTTGAAAATTTTAATTAAGGTAGTTCACCCTTCTTCAGAATTTGATGAAATTAAAATATTATTATAATCTAAATGTCTTGCATTTATTTGAAAACAAGTAATGTAACAACTAACTGAGTTAATTGTTTGAATACCCATTATATATACTGAGTTGTAATTCTGCGTATTCGAATTGTTAATAATTATTAATTGTTAACAAATTATGAGAAAACTATTGAGTTTATGAAAAAATTTCTCAAATAAAAGTTGTTTATTTTAAAAAGAAGATTTTTTGCTAAAAAATTTTTTTTCTATCTCAAACGGTTTCAAAGATGTATATTTTCTCCTCTGGCGGGGGGAGAGACGTTCCGATTTTGTCCATTATCGAACATGACCTTACTTTTTTGCTCTAGAACACACACACAAAATTTCAGCTCGTTATCTCTTTTCGTTCTTGAGTTATCTTGTCCACGGGCAGACGGACGGACATGTGGAAATGGTCGAATTAGGCCATTTTATGAGCACATATGCCAAACATTCATGTCTACAATATTTTTAAGCGTTACAAAGTCGTGATCAAACTTAATATACCTTGTATATTTACATATACTGGGTATAAAAAATTTTTTTTTGACCGATTGTTAAGTGAAATATTTGCAATCAAAGTTGAAATTTTGAACATGCATGGTATACGTAAACGGTTCGCGCAAAACAAATAGGTATCTTCATAAAATTGAACTTAACAAACTAATTTAAAAAAAAAACATATAATGCGGACTTTTTAAAAATCTATTGATATTTAAAGGTAATAATTTGCAACTGCAACCGCAAAAATATTGAATAATCACTGTCAACACTAGTCTTGCATTGTACAACATATAGTAAATTGTATCATAATTGCTAAAACACTATATATGTTATACTAGATATGTTCAATTGGGCATAGTTGTAATCAATAATTTAATAATATTGTATTTTATACTTTTTTTGCTTTGACTGTAACGAGTGAACTACCTTAAAATATTACGTTGTAATATTGAGCTCATAATTATTATGAGCTCATATTTGATGACATGCATAACTCTATTACGATTAACTTTAGCCGTTAAGAACTATATTTCCCTGTCTAAAAATAAAATCAAGTTAAAAATTTGTTTATGTTAAATGATTTTATTGTACACAATTTTAAAGTTTATTTGTAACGAATTCATTCGGTTTTCCAAAAAAGTGATTAGAAAAAACCACTTGATAACTTAAATTTCATTCTAAGTAGTTCAAACTAAAATAATTAACTAAATAATAATTTTTTTAGAATTGAAAAATTAATTAAAAAACCCGCCATTTAATGATATAATATGCATACGTTGCGCGATAAACGACTGCGCATACATATACAAGTATATGTACTGTGTACATTAATACATTTATAGAGTTTAAATTTATATTGATTAGTACGTGATTAATTAATTCGCTAATTGCTACATATATAATTGATAAACAAATTTGTTTATACACAAATATTTTGACCTTATATTATAGAATATAGATTATGGCAAAATTGCATTAGTTTGTGGAAATCTCAATTTGATAATTGTTACCAAACGCAAAAAATTGATAATTTCTTTGTCGTATTTTCGAATTTCAGCCAGGGGCGTAGCTAGGTAACCAAAAGTCTTGGTGCAAAAAAACTGGGGCCCTAACTAATCTGTTTAGATTTTAATAAGTCAAAATATTAATATACAGACTGTGTTGGAATGCTTTTCCAATACAGAATCAATGTTAAATATTATTTATTACTGGCAGGCCGTCTGGTTACTGTGCGGAGTCAGGCAGTACTTATGTAGTCATCTCATATGCGTATGGTAGTTTGTTTGTCATTTAAGAGTGTGTACTAACTCATTTAAGAGTGAGTATGTACTCATTACATGTGTACTGACTGACTCCGCACAGTAACCAGACGGCCTGCCAGTAATAAATAATATTTAACATTGATTCTCTATTGGAAAAGCATTCCAACACAGTCTGTATATAAATTCTTTAAAGGTGCAAAGCTACTTTATCATCAACTCATTATCGTGCACTGCAGGGATATCGATTGTTTTTCGACACGATCGATAGATGGCGGTAGCAAACCTATACTATAATGTACTAGAGAATAGCGTTTCCCAAGTAAAATCCAGTCTTGTGTATACTGGAACTGGAATACTATAGTTATTTTTTCAAGTAACAGTTTACAGAAAAAAAATTAAATTGAAAATAATATGAACTTTTCTATAAAATATTTTTGTTGCAATAAAGTTTTAATTTATTTAACGTATTATTTTTATAGATGCTTTCCTTACAGCCTTATCCCGCGAATCTTTCAACTTGGCAACACTGCACAAACAACAGAAAGAATACAGGGGAATTTCCCACAAGTTTCGAACAGAAGTCGAAACTTGTTCCCCTGTATTCTTTCAAATGAGTTGCCATGATTAAAGTTGTGTTGTAACCTATTTTATTTATATTCCGAAGGTGAGAGAATTTTTAGCTAGTTCAAATGTTGGTCAGGGTCCAAGGACCCATTGATCTTGGGGGCCCCGGTGCATAGCACCGTCTAGCCCTTCGGTAGCTACGCCACTGATTTCAGCATTCAATCATTTCGATAATATCATACGATTGAGAAGCTAAATAAAACGTTTTAGTAGTTGCGAATGGAAGATTGAAGCCTGGCAAGTAGACCTCTTTTATCGACCCCTAAAGGAATTTGTATGTAGACTAGTAATTGGTAGGTTGTTCATATGAAGTTTGTGAAAGGGAAGTCCAGAAAATCTTCACAAGCATAGCTGGTTACTTTCGTTATTGTCCATACACCGACATTTTAGTTAATTATTCGTCCCATTAATTAATTTAATTGGCAAACTGCTGCCGTTGGGAACGAACCAGCAACCTCCCATGTTCCGAGCAGAGTGCCTTTAACAGCTCGATCACTCGGATGGTAAATAAAGCGGTTTAATAAAATTTCGTGAACATGCCAAAAATAAAAACAAACGGATCTTTTGAAATTTGATTTCAAACACTTCAACAATAGTAATTTGCCTACAGCAATTTTGTAAAATTTCTTAAGGATGTAGAAAAATAAATAAATAATTTTTTTTATGAATTTTTATGAACAATTTAATAATGCTTTTTTTTTTATAAACAAATTATTATTAATTAACAAATAAATATTTATTTAACAATTTATATTACTATTATGTATTATGATTATAAAATTATGATTATTAATAAAAAAAAAAACGTTTCGAGAGGATTGATACTTACAAAAAATTTTGTTGTTGGTTGTTTAGGTAAATACAGGAAATTATAAATACATTGTAACTATAAAATTAATTATTAACCTTCATTGTATTAAAAGTACCCAAATTTATATATATAGGCTGATCCAAAATTCAGAATTAATGTATTGTCGATCAACGATTGTATTAAAGGAGATTCCAGCACTGTGTTATATAATCACGACAAAAAAAACCGGTTTGATTATAGAACAAATACATAAATACACATATACAACACATAGACTAATTCACTGTTCATATATACAAAATAATGTAATTTTGAAAAAAATAATAATTTTAAACTTTTATATTTCGAATACAAAACGGTAACACACGATTTAAAAAAAAAATTTGTATAATAAATATTTATCTTTACTATTCTAGTTTTTTTTTTATAAATTCTGATAAATTCAATAAATTTCAGAAAAATAATAAAAAATCGCCAAAAATTTTTTATCTCCGATTTTATTGAAAATTATATTTATATACCATTTTAACCCAAAGAAAACGAAAATTCCGTCTAATCTATCGCTAGATTTTTTGTTTTCATGATATTGCATGTATTAATCCTTCTGGTTTCGAAACTATGGATTCCATTATACATATAGGTAACTATTTCGAAAACCATAACTCGAATCAAATTTTTAAGTAAATTTTCATAATTTATTGATCAAAATGGTCTAAAATTATGATTTTCCATAAAATCGGAGATACAAAATTTTTTAGGACTTTTTAAATTTTTAATTTTTTAGGCAAAAAATTTGTATCTCCGATTTTATTGAAAATCATTTTTCTAAATCATTCTGACTCATAGAAAACGAAAATTCAGTCTAATCTATCGCTAGAATTTTAGTTTTTAGGATATTGCATGTATTAACCCTTCTGGTTTCGAAACTTTGGATTCCAATACACATATAAGTAGCTATTTCGTTAACCATAACTCTAATCGAATTTTGAAGTTGATTTTCGTAATTTATGGATAAAAATGGTCTAAGAATATGATTTTCAATAAAATCAGAAACGAAAACTTTTTTTAAGAATTTCTCGATTGTTTATAACAAAGAAAATTCGCAAAAAATCAAATTAGGTACATTTATGAATTTTATTTTGAGCCTAATCCACTTGATTAGGTGAAGCTCTCTACCATGGATACTACACAAGGATATCGAACTCCATGTAAACAAATAATTTGGAAAAAAAAGATGTCAGTAGTGTCGCTTCTATTCCAGAAACAGTGGTGAGCGTATAAGGCGCGAGTTTTAATTGAAAAACATTACGCATTTATATAGTATTATAAGTAATTTCAATTTTTCAATAAGGAATTACTTGAAACAAATTGCATACTTCAAAATAATCACTACGAAATAAAACTGGTTACTTGCATACTTCACTCCTATTTATTATACTATATTCACTTCGGTACGGATTGTAGTACGGATGAACAACTAGCGACGCTAGTAGTATAAAAAGTAAATATTACTATTACCATTTCGTTGTCATATTTTGTCAATTCTCCCGTTTGAGTTCGGTATCCTTGTGTAGTATCCATGCTCTCTACAATAAAATGGTGAATTACAAATTTGAAGTGTAGTGTTTAATCAATATGGAACTATGAACTAGATTGAAAACAGTCAACGTGCGTGTATGAGTCGCTTTAGTTACAGTATTTTTAAGTATCACCCGCTATATTATAAAAGTCATTTTAACCTAAACTTTCAAGTTTATTCTTGAGACAAACGAAGAACATAAAACTATGTCATTGTTGTAAGTAAGAGTAACTTTTTGTTAGGCCCAATTAGTACTCTGTTTATGAGCCATAGCTAAGTATTACTTACATCAATAATAGTGATTTAATTGTTTATGTCAGCATCGTGTCGGCATTATAAAATTTCTGTTTTTTTTAAAGTTTATAATTAAATCCATTTTGTTTGATGGATAATAAAGTAATAATATAATGCGCATGTAATAATTCTAAATATAAAGTAATTAAGTCTTTAAGTCTTATGTTTACTTATAATTTGATTTACATGCGTGAAATTTTTTATGACTTTATGGATTTCATACCAGCCAAGTAGCCGCGCTCGTTAAGGCGGGTTTACTTGGGACTGGGAAAAAGGGGCGGTTAATTTACTAAACTATCGGCGTATGGACAAGTACGAAGTAACCGGCTATGCTTGTAAAGATTTTCTGCGGATTCCATCACGAACTCCAGATTAATTCCTAGTCTACAAACAAATTCATTGTCAAATTCTAGGTATCACAATGGACCTTATGAAAATCATGTTTCTAAACCATTTTTATTCACAGAAAACGAAAATTCTATCTAATCTATCGCTAAATTTATAGTTTTTATGATATTGCATGTATTTACCCTTCTAGATTCGAAACTTTGGTTTCCAATACACATATAGGTAGCTATTCCGAAAACCATAACTCAAATCAAATTTTTAAGTAAATTTTCGTAATTTATGGATCAAAATGACCCTAAAATATGATTTTCATTCAAATCTGAGACAAAAATTTGTTTGAGAATATATATTAAAAAGTTTTAGAAAAATTAGGTATACAAAATTTTTGTTGTTGTTGCTAAGAGGAGATTCGCAGCCTTGATGTCCGCCATTGAATTGGTCGCCAATATCTCCGTACCACAATCCTTTTATAAATATTCTCAAAGATAACCATAGATATCTCTAGGTTTATGAAATAAAATTGCCCCAATTTCTGGATCAGAGTCTTTCTTTCGTATTAATGTAAACTGATGATGACTATATTGTAGTGGAAATACGTATTTATAGAATGCAAATAATTGATCTCCATTAATAATCACATTATATGTACTGTAATCATGTTTTTCAAGAGATGGTTTTTTACCCGGAAAAAAATTTTCAATGTTGATGAGTACCTTAACATTACTTTTTTAAATTTTTTGTTTATTTGGGACTTATAATTTTTCAATATGAACAGGTCCGTAACGAGACTGACTGCATTCTGTGCGATGCATCACGGCCCCCGGCTACGAGCGCCTAGACCCTAGGCCTAAGATCAAACAGCCTCACTTAAAAATTAAGATAGTGTTTTGAAATAAAATAAATTTGTATATGTTAGGTTTGTAAGCGCCCGCCACGGAAAAAATAGATAGTTAAAGAAATCACGTGATACATAAAGAATTAGGCTGTAAAAAGTATGTATGTACACTCCCGTTCATAAAAATTAAACCTATAAGTCACATTCTATGCGTATGTATTACTAAACACATATATGTATAATATTACATACAGGAGAAACACTTAGAATGTTTCAACTGGTTCAATTTTTATGAACGGGAGTGTATATATGGCCACAAACGTAGCGCCCGTTAAAAAAAAAATTATAATTGATTTCTGCCTTATTGATTCGATTTTCGAAAAAATGTTTCGGCTAAAATTTCTTCATTATAAATTTACAAATAAAGTTTATCCGAAACATTTTCCCAAAAATCGAATGAATAAGGTACATATCGAAAAACTTTTGAAAAATGGTCGCTACTTTTGTGGCCTATTGTACTTAACAAATATGTGCGTGAATATAAACACTTCTTTGACAGAAGTATAACGTGTTATTTGGTTACCCGTAGTAAATTTGAACTGATTTTTTTTATAGAAGTCAATTTTCAATAGGAAGGGTCTCCGAAGAAGGGCCCCCGGTACGACCATGAACATGTACTTTATAATTAATCATAAAGTTCACGAATTATTTTATTATGACATGTAATATAAAGTAAATATAATTTAAAACTTAAAAAATTTACAAGTGAATATTTTTAAACTATTGGTAGTCGTGTCATCTGAAGGAAAAAATATTTATTATTCATAAAATTTCCTACAATTTTTATTTCATTGATGGCGTTGTAGGAATATTCCAGGAGATCTTGGCTCATTTCTACAGTACGTGGTATTATAGTGGTATCCTTGCCTGTTACGCGGGAGACCGGGATTCGATTCCCCCGTGGAGAGCCAATGCATGTATGTACCAAAATATCCTAATTTTCGAATCTAAAACCAACTTTATAAAAGTTAAATAACAGACAATGATTTGGACTTTCAATCAATTTTGTCTGAATATTTAATAATGAATATATGTGTTTGTTGGCAATTACCCGGTAACTCAGGGAAACAAGTACTGTACTCATAGGTATTCAAAAAAATGACGGAATCTAATACCTAGAATCAAGAACATTACACAATCAAAAACTCTTCAAAATAGTTTTTCTAAATGGCTAAAATGCCTTCTCGAACACAAAATTTGGAATATCTCTCCTAATATTGGTAAAACGGAAAAGCTTGACATTAGTAAAATTGTAGGAAATTAATTTTATTCCAAATTTTCTCCTGATGTTTTCTGTAACTTTAAAAAAAATATTTACAATTTTAATGTAATCATAATTTTAAATTTGTCACCAAGGTAACCTTTCCTCTGAGAAAATTGGCTTAGTCTATGTAGCTTCTATTTGTTATGTCTGTCTGTCTTTTGATCTGCCTGGCGCATCCTAGCTATCAAACGCGTGGACCGATTTGAATGCGTTTTTTTTTATATATAAGATAGCTGGTTTCCTTGCAGTGGTTCTTAGCTATATTTGATCGGTCGTTTGAAATGATCAGCACTTTTCCAAGATTACTTACAGGAATATTATTAACATTATCATTTTACATATAAAATTGGTGGAGGTAACGGGAAGTTCTTATTATATTTCGTATTATTGCGTTGGGGGTATTTTAAATTAAAAATTTTACTTGTTTTAGATAAAAGTTATTATTTTTAACCAAAAAATATTTGCTAAACAACAATTGGTAAAAATAGTTTCATAGACTATCGATAGATGTCACGATGGAGATTATTAAAAGTCAAAATTTTTATCGATTTTATTAAATTTTATTGTGGTTATTTACAAAGAACTTATTAGTGGGTCGTTACGACGGAATTTTCAATTTTCACCAAAGACTCAGATAAAAATATATAGGCATTGACTGATAGCCTTTGTTTTGTGAAACGTAAGCATTTATCTTTTATAATTTTCATTGAGGATTCTTTTGGGTGACGGTCATTCGGTTTTTTTCCCAAATTTTACTTTGTGTAAATAATTTACCCATGGGCAAAAATAGTAAAAGAGACAATAATTACAGTCAATTAATAAGCTATAAAATATTATACAATTACGTTTTAATTTGAATACTTACCCTTGAAGGCTAAAATAATGTTTAACGTAGTATCCTTTATTAGTTAATCAAATAAATCAAACTTTAATATTTATCGCAACGCAATCACTGAGTTTTTTCCTTGTTTTAAGATTTATCTCTTTTACATAATTAGTTATATATTATTTAGAAATTGATTAGACAAAAATCCTTGATTTTTATTGATATGCGTTACAGTGACGTATTCAATTGGATAATATGTTTATTTTTCACGCATTATTTTGTTCAATTTAAATTCCGTTATTATCAAATTTAACCCTAGTCAAGGTTTACCCTACGGAAGGCGTACCCTAGTCAAAGTTTAACAGATTAAATTATATAGTAGACAATTATTTTTGATAGTGAAAAAAAATTGATATTGAAAAAAAGACTAAAATAATCGCCATTATTAATAAATAACGCACAATCTTTTCAATAGCAAAAATTTTTAAAAAATTATTATAATCAAATTTCATCCAATTTTGTTTGAAATACACTATTTTTGGGATAAACTTTCCAATTCTAGTATTAGTAATTGTCCGACATTCATCTTTTATCAAAAGCAGTGACATGGTCTCTTGAAATAAGTTAGAGATATAATGAATTTGACACAAAATTTGGAAATAATGATCCAAAATTAATAGATTTACAGACAAAAATTAACAAAATCGAATAAATTTTGGCTGTTTTCGGTTAAAACTAATCTTTATAGATTTGGTTCACATCAACATATCAATAAAATCAATTTATTGAATAATTTTATCCGATTTTAATGAAATTTTTGAAGTGAATCTTTTTATCCCTAGGAAAAAACTCAAAAAATCTATAAAACTATCTATCCTTTTTGTATTAATTGTATTTCTCTCACTCTGTTATTATATAATAGAATGTGTGTCTTTTATATTTTGATAGAACTGTTCAAGTTATATAACATGCGTAAATATTTTTTTTTTAATTTACCAGCTTTCTTGAACTTTTTTGTCTTGTTAATTTTTTTGAAACCCATTAATTTTATGGTCAAAATTCCATTCCTAGTATTAAAAATTGTCTTACATTGATTAATCATTTATCAAATGTAGATAAATGATTAATTTTTTACATTCATTAGGTTATATAGAATACCGTTATACATATATTTGATGCCTTCAAGGTTGTATAATTTTTTTGCGATTGTAATAAGGACAAAACATTACACAAATTATGCTTAATTTTATTTGGACTTAATTATAATTAAATAATTAGTACAAATATATACTAATTATGCACAAAGTTATTGATATAGTTTTTTTTTTTTGGAGTCATTAGATCAATATCGTACATTAAATTACCATAAACTGCAATAATAAAATAGAACAATGAAAACAAATTTTGAATTAAGGTTATTGGGCAGTTAGAACAAACTAGGTCACGTTATGAATAGTCAATTTTCAAAAATTAGATCGGGGAAAGCCGAAAAAATCGTACATTTACCATGAAGTTAAACTGCAACTGATAAAATTAAAAATTTTAAAACTGTAAATTAAGTAGCTACTTGAACTGTCGTACATTATGTCAAAAATATAAACACAAGTATTCTGACATGTAGTTTTTGAATATATTTTGATATATACAATGAACAATATCTATTTTACAAGCTTTTATTTAACTTATGTATGATCGGGTCAAATCTTGCAAGCTGAATTAGAACCACTTCGTGTTATCCTACGGAGTTGAATTTTTACATGTTGGTTCAGATCCGATGACAATGCATTTTTATGGTAAGCATGACAAGTATCGACAAGGGGACAGGGGGTTTAGAGGAAGGGGAAGCTCAAAATTTGGTATATCTCTCTTAATATTGAAAAAAATCTAAAAACACATAAAAGTAAAGTTGTAGAAAATTAGTTTTACTATAAAAAGCTTGTTTTTAATAATATTTTTTTAATAGAAACTTATTTAAAATTTTATTTTCAATTTTTTTAATTGATTAATTCGCAAATTTTTTCACTCAATTTATATAACACTAGTGACCCAGCCTGGCTTCGTACAGGTGCAATTTAGATTTAATTAGGATGTACTATACATATAAACCTTCCGGAAAAAAAATTATCTACATGATGGTGAAAATTGTTTCAAAATCCGTTGTGTGGCTTAGAAGGTGTTAGCGGATAAACAGATAGACTTTTCCTTTTATACTATGTACAGATTATTACACAAAGCTAATTCGGAACCATTCACGCGCATGCGCCTATACTGGAACGATGACGTTTCAGACGATACAAATACAGCGCGATAGATACGTAAAGATAGATATGATCTATCTGTTGTGTGCTTAACTATTATACACGCATAATTTGTCTCGTAGTTATTAGCGATTGAAATCTTTTGGTATTTCGTCACACAAGAATGTTCTTGTAAATATAATTCGAGTAAAATTATCCCAGTTTTGGCAATTTATTCAATTTATTTGGATTGATTGTGTCCGATCCCAACAACCTTAATAATGACACCTCAAAAAAGTTTGATTAAAGGTCTCTTTTTTGGTATAATTAAAATAATAGATAATTTGATATGATTATATATAACGTAACGTAACTGGTATAAAAAGTAATAAATACTTTTATTTTTTAATATTAATTGAAAGTTAAATGAACTAATTTATATTATAAAGATATGCTTGTAGGTTACTGGGTATAGAGCACTAATAAGAATCAAGTTAAATGTGTTTATTAACATATGCAAGGATATCCAGTCACCGATTTTGGTTAAATATACAAAAACCAAATGCAACAAAATAAACTTTTGAGTAAAAACTCCATGGCAGACCATGGCGCTACCCTCTTGAAACCACAGTTAGATAGATTGATAGATATATCTTGGGATATAAAAAAGTATTGGACTTCGACCTTGTGGACCATTGTGCGCCCCCTTCTACTTCAGTCTGGCGAGATTATCTTATATTTTGGCGATAGCGAGGTGCTTGCTTATCAGTTATTCCTGAAGGTACATATATTCGGGGTGAGATGCACCAAATATTTTTTATCTGCTGTAACCGAGAGATTCGTAGTTGAAGATGATGTGGCTGGATATTTCTTCCTTCTCGCCGAAGACTGCACATCTATTATGTGGATCTATATCCAATGTGGAGTTCTTTTGTGTGTAGATACTCTCGT
Source organism: Nineta flava (assembly GCA_963920215.1). Taxonomy (NCBI): domain Eukaryota; kingdom Metazoa; phylum Arthropoda; class Insecta; order Neuroptera; family Chrysopidae; genus Nineta; species Nineta flava. The sequence continues at coordinate 83,330,934 of OY986043.1, read as the reverse complement.
AGGTGATAATGTCCGGTGATGAATCCGGTAACCTTTCGATGTTGTCCCCTGTTCAGGTTGATCGAATTGTGGGACAGCCTCTTGAGTGTGTCGCAACTAAATTTCAACATTATAACTAAATTTCAATTGTTATTGTTTGTTACTTTGGTAGCTAACAACAAATACATTCTGACACTCATTCTACAAATTGATTTTAATAAAGATCATTTATATGTTTCAACATGTCCTCTAATTTATTAAATGTATTATGATTATATTCGAGCCATTAATAATCATGAATGGTTCCAAAGTAACCAAAGTAGCAAACCAGTTACCAAAGTAACAAACAATAACAATTACCGTGGTAACTTGGGGAGAATGTAGTTGAAAATGCAAAGATGTCTAATAAACTAAATTATATTGAAAATATGACACAAAATTGCCAAAACACAAAATTTTTTTCCTGATCGATGCCAATTGCTGACGATTGCGTGAAAATTTCATCAAAATCGGTCCACCCGTTTTGGAGTCCATAGGGAACATACACACACACATCGATTTATGTATATACCGTCTGTTTTGGAATGCTTTGCTAATAGAGAATCAATGTTAAATATTATTTACTATAGTAACTACACAATGCTTCATAAAGAAATAAAAATAGTGGGGGTACTCTGTAGTCAGTAGTTTGTGTGTGCATATGTAATGAATAATAATATTATAAATTAAGTGGGAATCACTAAATCCCCACTCTTGAATGACATCAATCATACCTTCATACCACAAGCAACCCGATGTTTGTAAGTATGTGTATGTATGTATGGTTTTATAGTAAATATTTTATTTATTTATTTAACATTGATTCCCTATTAGAAATGCTTATGAACAGACTGTATATATATAGATGTACACATTTTAAGTTTTGATACATAACGTTATTGCGGTGTTTGCTGGTATTATAAATACTTAATGATTTATCTTGGAAGGAGTAAAAGTTACAACTATGTTGTCATGTGTGTATCAAAATCACATCGTATAGGATTCGATCACTTATTCTATTTAAATATATTAATTTAAATTATCTAGAAAGAAAATCTTTTAGATAAAATTATCAGATAATAGAATATAGTAAAATTAATTTACTACAACTTTACTTCTTATACATTTTTCGATTTTTCGAATATTCAGAGAGATCGATTCTATATTTTGCATTATCTTCTTTCTCTAAGCATCCCTTTCCCCTTGCCCGATTCTACTCAATAACAAACTTCGCCTTTCAAATACCAAAAGCATATCAGATACGGAATATAATTGTGATCGTACTAAAATTGTAACCGCTAGAGAGTAACTATATACAGGGTAAACATATTTATTTATATATATATATGTCTGTAGCTATTCTTGCGATGACAGTTTTAATATGATCGGAATGAATTTTATTATGTATTTTTTATTTATTTGAGCTGACACAGGTTAAAGAATTTTTGGTATATTTGAAATTGTAAAGGTTCTCAATGTTTTTGAACGGACCACAAATATCAAACATATGATCAATGCTTAATAAAATATAGACAAGAATAATAAACATGTTTTACACGTATAGTAACCATTTATTATATATATATATATATATATATATATATATATATATATATATATATATATATATATATATATATATATATATATATATATAAAATAACTTAATGATTAATTACAGTGTTACTCAAATTCGAAGTGGCTAACAATAATAGAATATCTTTATTCGAGTGCATCGCCGAATGATTACAGCAATTATTCTTTAGTTTTATGCAAATATTATTTCTTCGTTATAACATTTGTAAATTAGTAATAATAAAATATCACAGTAATAAAATTTTCAAAACATGTGTTCTACGCAGAAAGAGAGACAATTATATTTGTTCGAGCAACAAACAAAGACACTATATCATGTTAATTAATTAATGTTAATAGCCAGCAGGACTACGGTGGCAGACATTGCACTCATACATTTATAATATTGTTATCTGCCTTTTAAACATTATGTCATTCAATTAACAGATGAGGGAAGATTTTTCTAATGCCGGATCTTAGACCAACTGCTCAGAGACAGACGTGGATCCAGCCCTCAAAAAAGGTTGTGGTCACAACCACCCGAAAATCGGCCAAGTGCGAGTCGGAGTATGAACTCGCTCATGATCGATATAGTGCATTCCTACAAAGGAGATGTTTACAAAATATATGACGACCTGATCAAGATTTTGTACAGTGTATAATTGCACGTGGGCAAAGCCGTGGGACGAACACTAGTAAATTAATAAACCTGTAAAATGTTAGTTTGTTCGCTCACGAAAATTATAAAAGTAAATGTGTGTTTGTTTTCACACGACAGAGTCACATTTAGACTCTAAACTACTGAACCGATTTTGATGAAATTTTTACAACTTCAAAGGATACCATTGAAATTAAACGCTGGCATACATTTTACATTAAATAATTTTATTTAGGTGCTTACTTAAATTACAAATTCAAGCTTACGTTTCTTCTTTCTTTGTGTATATTTAGGAGAGCTAGCCCGGATAATCTTTCCTGTGCCATTGACGCACGCAACCAAGATTTTACTCTGCGAAGAGTATAAAACGATCTCTCTGTGACAGCTACGCTGACCGGGAGAGTTGCCGGTATTTGTAAGAAAATTTTTATGTTAGGGTACAAATCTTGGTCGCACGCCACGCCACCAAAAAGGAAGGCGGCTCGGAAGATTTGGCGGCAATGTATATGTGCATACAACTTAAAAAAAATGAAATTAGTAAACGACTATGTACTTTTAAATTAGTAGATGAATATGCGCATCCAGCGAATAGTCAAAGAAACAGATAATATGTTGTCAAAAATATGACATACCGTGTCAGCATATCGTCTATGATGACTAAGTATTTCGCTGGGTACCGAATCACGCACGATTCATTGTTTTGTTTTTTAAATTTTATTAACGCATTGGATATAATATCATCAACCTATCGACCTCAATAGACCTTCAAAGTGTGACGTCACAAGTCTATTAGGGTTGTGGGCATGCCCATCGTGCCCACAACGGTGAATTCGCGCTTGCTCAGAGATCGATCACAAAACAATATCTCATCCAAAAAAAAAAAATGAACAAATATTCCAGTAAATAATATTTTAATTAAAAATGTACATACAAAATTTAAAATATATGCCACACGAATCTTAACACACACAATACTAATAAGCAAAAAAAAAACGAACGTGAATACAATAGATGCTTTTGAGTTTATAAATCAAAGAATGGTGGTAATAATAAATATACTGCGAATGCAATAGAGAAAAAAAAGTATATCCCATTGATAAGTTTACTATATAAAGATACTATAAAATTTACATGGAACTTACCATGTTGCCTTGAATAATTATTGAAAACAAAGTGGGGGGGCCGAGTGGCTGGTTAGGAGTTATGATAGAATTATTAAATAATAAAAGAGTTTAAAAAAAAAAAACCAACAATAATTTAAACATTAAGGTGCATATATTATTTATCTAAAGTGTTTATTTACAATAGTTTCAAACAAACCATTCGATGGGATGTGCAAAAAATTTAATAACCCATCATTGTATATAAAATAATAGACTCTGTATATAATAAAGTGTTTTTTTTTTTTTAATAAATGTACATAAAAAGGGGTGTATTAAATTTTTTGAAATCCCAAACAAATAAAATAATTTTTTATGTAAACAAGAAGATATTTTTTTGTTTTTGAGAGAGTGATAAAAAAAAAATTGATAATGAAGTGTATACGAGCCAATTCTATTGAACATGATATTGATTCAAGAATATCTGAATCAGTCATTAGTTGTGATGATATCGAATCAAGATTATCAAATACCGAATCAAGTTTATTAAGTTCAACACAAAATAGTTCAGAAGAAGAGATTCATAATAGTTCATTATCAACACATCAATTTCACCATAGTTCGCATAATTTTCATTTAATATCTGATACAAATGTTGAGTATTTAAAAAGTTCGTTTTGTAATAATAATTGTAATAATTACGAAATGTATCCGAAAACCGGTCGTGATTGTTGTCAATGCGGTGAGTTGTTTTTTTTTTGCAAAAGTTTTTTTTGTTGTATTTTGTCTGACAATTTATTTACCTAAATCATTTAAAAACAAATTTATTTTTATTTACATTGAATCATATTTTATGATATTTTTTATATTTTTCGCGACTGTTTGCTAATTGTTTGGGTTTGAACTAGTCGTAAGGTGATACACATAGCCACAGAATTAGCGTTCTTATTTGAAAATTTGTTAATTGTTTTGTGTCTTATTCTTTCAGTTTTCGAAAAAATACTTCGGATAAAAGTTGTTCATTATAAATACATTAACAATTTTTATTCGAAACATTTTTCCAAAAATCGAATTAATAAGGCACAAATCAACTATACAATTTTGAAAAAAGTTCGCTTTTTTTGTGACCCATAGTCAAAACTTTTGTATTTTTGCAATCACTTTTAGAAAAAATTGATAGCACTTTAAAAAAATATATATTTATATTGTACAATTTTAAAATATTTGTTGAGTGAAGCTTTATGAATACTTACAAAGTTTCTGTACTTTTCGTGGAAAACGTAAGATAACTAAAAGCTTGAATTCAGGACAAGATAATTAATCGGTATTTTTGACCAATAACCATACTATTTTTGAGAATTGTTGGGTTTATATTCCGAGAAAAGTTTAGGGGTTTTCAAACGAATAAACTTTTACTACTTTAAATTGTCGTATCACCAAATTTTTTGAGTAACGGACCGTATTGATATTTGTAAAAAGTTGGGGGATTGGACGAAAAATATTCTTATATATATTTAACTCCTCAGCCTCAGTAAGTAAGAAATTATAAAAGTAACAAACATGAAATCTTGGATTAAGGATGTTTCGGAGATGTTTTGAAAATAATAGAATGTCTCTCAGTTAATGTTAAAAATATTGTGAAAATTTCAAAACGATTAACTAAGCTGTTTAAAAACTATTGCAATTAAAAAAAAACTGTAATTTAATTTGGGGAGTGTTCTTAAAAGGAGATTTGTTTACTCAGTAAATTAAATTCCGATTTAAAAAGCTGCGAAGCGACCCAAATTTCCAAAATATATAACTTGAACTCTATAGAAACAATTTTGCGCAATTTAATTAACATTCACTAAACGGTTGTTGAGAAAAATAATTATAAATAGAAATAATATAAAAATCTGTCTTTGTTACTAGTAAATATACATTTAATTGCTTCGAATAATTATAATCAAATAATAGCCCATTGTGATACCGTTACATCACAGATGATACTGATGAGTGAGTCAAGTTGACTCACTGGGCTAGGAATCCAGGGTTCGTTACTTGGGTACCTGGTTCGATACTTCTTTAATTTTTATTGAATATAAATTATTCTTATTATTATTATTATTATTATTATTATTATTATTAATATTTTACAAAAACGGTTTGTTTATTTTATAAATTAGATATTTATTAAAATATAATTTACAATTGTTATTTTAAAATTGTATGAAAATATTCGGTTATTAATTAAATAAAGTGTATTTACTTTTTACATTACTTAAATTTATTAATTACTAGCAAAATATTTACAAAGTAAACAAATAAAAAAAATTATATATTCAGCGTGCAAAAATTATCTATTCCACGCATTCTGTATTTGAACGATGTTTGATTGTCTATTTCCTTACACAACTTTAGAAATCTTGAAAAAAAATTAAAATACCTACATTTAAAAATATTTTTAATTTCTTAAAAAAAAATTCTCTGATTTGAGAGATATTATTAAGGTTCGTTTAGACTACGATACTATACACCGAACACGCAGTTTAAACACCGAGTGTCTATGTGTGCACACGGGTGTCTCTAATTGTGACATTTATTGCGGTACTATAATTAGTGTCGAATCAGCGGCTGTATAAACACCTTTTGTCCAAGTGTCCAAGTGTCTCTCCAGATTTTCAAACAGGTTCGACATTTTTTCATATACTCCATACATTCCATATACAGCTTATATTATACAGTGTGTGACACAAGTTCCGTACATTTTTTAACCCGACTTCAAAAAGGAGGATGGTTCTCAATTCGTTTGTATTTTTTTTTTATAAAATGGAAACCCGACTTAAAAAATCATATCTTCTATAACAAAAAATGCACTAAAAAGTAAAAAAATAATTGCATATTCTTGTGCCAATTTTAGTTCACCTAAGCAAAAATTTTTAAATATATATGTACAATTATTGTTATTTTTGGAGTCGGTGTCAGCATAGAGAAATTCACATAACTTTTGGACACCGCCTCCAAAAATAACAATAATTGTACATATATATTTAAAATTTTTTGCTTAGGTGAACTAAAATTGGCACAAGAATATCCAATTATTTTTTTACTTTTTAGTGCATTTTTTGTTATAGAAGATTTGATTTTTGAAGTCGGGTTTCCATTTTATCAAAATATGGTTTATATACATATGTATCATCTGGATAACGTCCAGACACCAAAAATCTGTTTAAGTGTGAACAGTAAAGAAATTTATGTCTGACATTTGTGTCGCAACTTATGTTGTAGTCTAAAGGAAGCATTACAATAATTATTGTTTTTATTGAGAGACAAAAGTCATAATGTTTAAAAAGTGCATAATGATTCTTTTTGTGTTAATTATTAAAATAATTATTGTAATATTTTTTGTGTATGCAGTACTTTTTTTAATTAAAAAAAAAATTATTCCATTTATTTTAATTGATTTCGAAAAATTCATTAAAGCAGGGTAGTATTTGTTATATTTGATGCCACGTAAGTTTATCAAAATTAAAGTCATAGTCCAATAAGGGATCATGTTTTTCTGATCCAAATCCGAATTCTAATATTGACGCTTTTGGAAACGTTTTGATAAATTGAATAGTTGATTATTTATATTTCGTTGTCAAAGAAAGTGAAAAACTGTGATTTTTTTGCATTATTATTTTATAACGGAAGTTCGTAAAATATTGAAAGAGGAATTTCTTCCTATAATTGAAAACATTTTTTTATTCTTTCTATAATTTAAATAATTTTTATATTTTCTCTTTGTAGCATTATTAAGGTAGTTTTACATTTACAATAAAATTAGGTATTATGCCATTATTTAATTTTCTCTTATAATCAAAGCATTCTCTCAAGCGATGTTAACAATTTTTGATATCTATACAGATAAATAGTTTCATTAAAATTGCACTCTTTCTGGTAATTTTATCTAGAGCACGGTAGCGCGTAAAGCCGAGTTTAAGGGACACATGGGACTTTTCGCTACAGTGCTATTACTTATGGAAATATTAAGAGTTGATTTGACCCCGAAATATCTTCTGAACGAAAAGAGCTACAGTGTTGATATTTCGAATTATCGGTACTTTACGGAATTATAAGAACCCGGTTTTTTAAATGATCGTTAACGAATTAACCGTTTAAAAGTAATTTCACTTCAAAAACGCAAAATTAGCGGTAAAACCCTCAATTTTTGGTAACTAATAGATCAATATTCTACGATACTTCCAGATATGCTGTAAAGTTGATATTTGGCATACGGGTAGATCTAGTACCCAAACCGACGGGAAAATTGCGAAAACTGGAAATTTGTATCGGAAAAACGAACATTTTTACAATTTTCGTTTTAATATAATTTATTCTCAAAATGTTGAATTAAGGAGATTGCTTACTTAAGCAAAAATATTTACCAGTCAAGAAAGATTGGAAACTTTGCATAAACCGTCAAAAAAAAGTTGTAGCGTGAATTTTGCTTAAATTTGATACATCAAGTTCAAAACATCATAAACTTGGAATCATTTTTACGTTCTATTTTAAGTTCTTTGTGACTGTAGAAATTCTAACGATCACAGTTTTAATCCAATCGGAATGAAATTTGGTATGTGTGGTGTTTTTTGATATTTGAAAGGCCAAGTTCTTTGTTGGAAAAAATCGGATAAGGTAAAAGAGGAGTTTAGAGGAAGGGGGAAACACAAAATTTGGTATATCTCTCGTAATATTTACTACAATTTGGTTCCTTATTATTTTTTCTGTTACCTTAATATTTACAGAAATATTTACCATTTAAGATTGAAAATTTAAATCCTCAATATATCCTCTGTATATATTCGAGTTTTAGAACAAAATGATCTGGTAATGAAGTGTTGTAAAGTTGATTTTCTACAACTTTACTACTTACATACATTTTCCGATTTTTCTAATATTATGCGGTCACAGGTTGTCAGATAAATGTCAGTTATGATCTATTTTGTCCATATTATGTACCACAGACATTTGTCCATAGTCAGTCTTTGGTGGAGACGTATTAGCTACACTGCCTGTAGAGTGCAGTTTGGGTGTAACAAAGAACATTATATCATGGTATACAGTGCATAGACAGTGATAGATGCACTATACATTGTTTCTAGATTGGGTCTATTTTAAAATACAAGCTGTATAATATGTATATGGAATGTATGGAGTGTATGAAAAAATGTTGAACCTGTTTGAAAATCTGGAGAGACACTTGGACACTTGGACAAAAGGTGTTTACACAGCCGCTGATTCGACAAATATCACAATTAGAGACACCCGGCGAAATTCGCTAAGTTGGCGCAGCTCTTGCGTAACGAATTTTTCAGATTAGAGGATTGATTATGTATTATTAAAAGCTAAGGGGTCTTTCACACCGAAGATGCAAGACGTAAGATGTATGCATCCTGTATATTTATTTTATTTCTTGTATATTTGCTTTCTTTTTCCCGAGAAAAACACTTGAAACCAATAAGAAAAACACTTAAGAAGCGAAACCACAACTAAAATAAAATCCAGGATGCATGCATCTTGCGTCTTGCATCTTCGGTGTGAAAAACCCCTAAGAGCTCATTTAATACTTCGTTGTCAAAAAACCTTAGAAAAGCCGTCTGTTACTCTCGTTACAATATCTAGTGCATTTGAGAAAGCTTAAACAGCTATACGTCCCAATGTCATAATGCCATTGACTTTGAACAACCTTTAAGAGTTTATTAATGAGTGTAAATCCATGCACGCCCAATAAAACACGTTTAGCAATTATTTGGTACACTAACAATTCCACCTCTGTTGTCAAATAGGAAACTGTGTACCCTAAAAAACTAGAAAAAAAATAAAATAACGAACAAACTGATTGAAACAGATTGTTTATATGAATGCAATCAAAAAGTGGATTGCAATGAAAATAAATAAAAAGTTAATAATAATAATAATATTGAGTTGTTACGAAATGATTTTTAGAAGAAAAAATATCTTTATTAATTTTGTTATTTAATTACTTGACTTATTTTTATATTACTATATGAATAATATTTTAAGATATCCATTAAGCTGCCAAGGTCAATGCCACTCAGTGTCGAACCGGTCATCGGTTCTGCACGCTAAATAGTTCATATAGGAAGGGTGAGAAGATGGAAGGAAGTAGAGCAAGAAGAAATTGGCGAAGACGGTTTAGATCAAACAGCAAAGAACGCCATTCGTTTGTCTCGAAGAGATATGGATGCCTGCCGATGTTGCATACCATGTGAATGGAAATTTTTATCCCAATATAACAAGCACATTAAAAAAATATATTTATATTGTACAATTTTAAAAAATTTGTTGAGTGAAGCATTATGAATACTTACAAAGTTTCTGTACTTTTCGTGGAAAACGTAAGATAACTAAAAGCTTGAATTCATGGAAAGATAATTAATCGGTATTTTTGACCAATAAACATACTATTTTTGAGTATTGTTGGATTTATATTCCGAGAAAAGTTTAGGGGTTTTCAAACGAATAAGATTTTACTACTTAAAATTGTCGTATCACCAAACATACTTCAAATTATACGTCGCTTATTGTGTAATCCTCATAATCTCGTTTACATAAGTAAATTGCGTTAAGACGGTACTTCGTTCTTTACTGGGACAAGAACGGCCGGATTCGTTGATTATCCTAAACATAGAATCGGATCTTATCAAGGATAACGAGGTTGGCCAGCTTTTACAAACGATTTATTGACAATCTAGCAGAAACTTCGCCGCTATTAAAAAAATGTTAATTGTATACTTTCAGTTATCCAATTGGAACTTTTTAGATAAAGATGTACGACTTTGAAAATAAAAACCTCCATAAACTCTTGACTAATTGATTATTATTATCATTTGGTTTTTCTGGGTGCGGGTCTTAAAGGCATAATGCCACCCGGGTTCCATAATAAATGGTTTAAGAATTTCGTTTAAGAAATAATATGGCAGCACCAATTTGTCCCCTAGGAAGGTTTTTTTTATTGAAATCAATTTTTTAAAGCAGTGGCCCTCGATAATTTTTTACACCGAGGCTCCTAAGAACGTCGAAATGCCCCTGTCTAAAACAATACCAAATTTTAAGTCGATAGTATCAGACGGATTGACGAAGTCGCACCAAAAAGAATCTTTTTTATTATTTTGGCAAAGAAGCCTTGAAAATAAACTGAGAAAATATTAATTTGATATTGAATTTAATATTTTTTAAACAATAATTGAAATTGACGGCAACTGACATTGCTAACTTGTTGGGCATATTTCTATGCATGAGTTTTGGACTTTAGAGACTCTATGGTTTATTAATTATTTTTAATTTGACAACATCAAGGTTGCTAAAACGATGAATTTATTAAACGAACGTATTGCTTAATAATTTTTTTACAATATAATTATTATAATAACTGACGCATTCTGAACACTCATTGATCAGTGATTGATTAGTTAGTGAAGCGATCACTAATTTATCCAACAATATATTTGCTTGAAATGTGATCTCGAGTAACCTGATTAATTAAAATAGTCACCTCTTATTGATCAAAAATTTCTCTGAATTAAAAAAAAATTAATAATAAAATTTACTGTGATAATTTCCCTTTCAGTTTCGTTTAATTCGAAGTTTGATAAAAACGAAAATTTTGGTTTTTCTTACAAAATTTATTCGTCAATATTAATTTTGTCCCTTTCAATATACAAAACTCTCAAATACACTTCGTACAGTGCATTTTCCACAATCTTCGAAGCATTTCTGGAACTCTTTTTTGATATGTATTTTCCAGATATTAGTCGGTAGGGTTGAGGACATAAATAACTACTTTAACGCTGAATATTTTGGATCTCTTGTATAGCTAAAGTGTTCATAACCCTAAATACTTTTGAAAGGTCTATTCAACGATACCTTATACCAGTGATTCTCAACCTTGTTTTTGTCACGGCACACATTTAACGATTTGAAAATTTGACGGCACACAAAGAAAAAGATAAAAGTTGTTTACTTACCTATAATACACTGTGTAAAATAGGTTATGATAATAATTTTGAATGTAAAATAAAATAATATGTACTACAAAAACAACAGTACGTTTATTAAGGGATTCATTACAAGTTAATAATAAGAATACTTTTAATGAGAAAATTGAGCTTGATGTTTTTTGATTATTTCATTTATATTTGGTCGTAAAAATGAAAATGCTACTCTCATATCGTCTTCTACATTTAACAGTATCGATCTTTTTTTCGTTTGTATATTGGTTAATACTTTACTATATACATTTCTAAAATTTGGCGACACACAAAAGTGCTGCGGCACAGTGGTTGAGAATCATTGCCTTACACAATGGGATATGGAACCAAATTTCCGTTTTATAGCACTAAAAATTTAATTTAATTTAATAGCACTTCGAGGAAAAAGGCTCCTACATACAAACGGACATGGTGAAACTATCGGAGTTCATATTTTGACAACGGAATCCTAATAATCATTTGCGGCATCTAAGAATGTTTAATTTACTTTCAAATAACTCACATTTTGAATCGTGCAGTCTTTTAATTTTTAAGTGCAATAATATTTTTGCACTTGTATATTAATTGATATATTAAATTGAAAAAATTGATTGACTCTTCAAAAGATTTTCAAATCCAAGATAAAATTTATGAAATAAGGGCTTGCAAATGTATTTGAATTGTTCCAAGCTCTACGAGGGGCACTAAAAGTATCTAAACTATCTGCTTAATAACGAAAATGCATGTTAGAAATTACTATGGGCCACAAAAGTAATGTTCTTCTTTTGAAATTCTATTGTTGATTTGTGCCTTATTCATTCGGTTTTTGGAAAAATGTTTTGAATAAAAGTTGTAAGTATATTTATAATAAACAACTCTTATACGAAGCATTTTTTCGAAAACCGAATGAATAAGACATAAATCAATTATAAAATTATGAAAAAAGAACAATATTTTTGTGGCCCATAGTACGTAAGTTAAATAAACAAACACAATATTTTGATTGTATGTTTAGTTTGAGATTAACCCTGACATTCAATTTATTATTTAACAAAATTATGATACCTCTGTGTATAACAATATTCCAAACAAACAAAAATTATATAATTAATTGTAATTATTGTTTTTAAACATATTTATTTTTATTTTGTTTATTTTTATTAATTATTTTTATAAACACACAAATTTTAAATTAAATGTTTTGTAATTTCCTATAAAATGTTTGTACAAAATTGTTTTTTAAATCAAGGATAATAAATGCAATTCATACACCACAAATGGAATGGTAGAACTGGCAACCGTAAAAATCGATGGCCAATTACTTAGGGGATGAAACTTTGAGAAAAGATACAATAGTATATATGTAGATAGATAGATTTTACCATAAGGTCCATTGTGATGCCTAAGCATGTGAGGATGTGAGTAGAGTGGAAATAATTTTTTGTGTGTGGACTAGGAATTGGTAGGACGTGTGCCGCAGCCGATTTTGATAGGAATTATGCCTAAAACCTCCACAAGCATAGCCGGTTACTTCGTTCTTGTCTATGCGCCGACAGTTTAGTCCATTAACCGCCCCCCATTTTTTTTCTTAATAATTGTTAATGTTTCACTAAAAGCATCATTGAAAGGTTAAAAGTATCACTCTCTGCAGATGAAGGTCACTTGAGGTTAGTTTAGAATATTTCATAATATTTAAAATATTATAATTATGACATATTAAATTATACAAAGACAGCATTTCATATTTACATATAATAATAAATATGCAAATAATTAAATGATTTATGCAATTTCTTTAATTATACAGGTTGTCCCGTAAGTAGTCCATAAGAGGTTAGAAAGAGGGTACGATTTTGGAACGAAAAGTCCTGAGACATTTTATTTATTAGGCGCACCGTTAATCAATTAATTATTAACTAATTAAGGAAACTAGGTTGAAACCAGAATTGCAAAAAGTGCATTTTTTTGATAATTCATTTTTGATTTAATTATCAATTTTTGGAAAAATGTATTGCTTAAATTTTTCAAATTATTAATTCCTTGAAAAGTGCATTAATTATATTTTTTTCATTTTTTGAAAAATGTAATAAATAAACTGTTTTAATAATAAATTTGAAAAAAATGCGCAAATTAAAGTGTTTTCTCAAAAGTGCATTAATTAAATTATTTTATTGATTCATTTTTTTAATAATGCAATAATTAAATTTTTGGAATTATCAATTTTTAGAAAATTGCAAGACATGCACCCCCATAAAACAAAGATCCCACCTCTTAAATATTACTTTCCTGTTTCTTTGGATACGAGCGACAGATAAAATTTAAGAGGTGAGATCTTTGTTTTATGGGGGTACACTATGGGAGAGCATTAATGCACTTTTGAGTAAACTTCATAATTTAACGAATATAATTTGCGCATTTTTTTTAAGTTTATTATAAAAACAATTTATTTATTACATTTTTCAAAAAATAAAAAAATTATAATTAATGCACTTTTCAAGGAATTAATAATTTGAAAAATTTAAGCAATACATTTTTCCAAAAGCTGATAATTAAATCAAAAATGAATTATCAAAAAAATGCACTTTTTGCAACTCTGGTTTCAACCTAGTTTTCTTAATTAGTTAATAATTAATTAACAATGTGTCTAATAAAAAAATGACTGAGGTTCCAAAATCGACTACTTACGGCAGCCTGTATATATTTCATGTATATCATATTTTAATATATATATATATATATATATAAAGATATATATATATATATATATATATATATATATATATGTATATATATATAAATACATATATATATATATATACATATATATATATATATATATATATATATATATATATATATATATATATATATACATATATTTATATGTATATATATATATATATATAATGCATATTTTTTTATAATTGTTTTAATTTCCTTATCTTAGCAAAAAAAAAAAACTTCATAAAAGCAATTCCTTAATAGTTAGTATATACACTTCATCTTCTTGGAATTCAATTTATTTAATTAAATTGTATGTCAATGAAAAATTAGAAATATTTGCAAAAAGGTTATTTCTGTAATATTCTTTTATACAAATAAATATAGGTCAAAAAAAAAAAAAATTATATAACTTGCGTTTTTCACCTCCAATGAAGTGGAATTCCTATAAATACAAGATTAGTTAATAGTAAAAAAAATATAATTAAATAAAATTGATATAAAAACATTAAATATTAGATTATCAAATCATAATTAATGAGAACTTTAAGGTTTTTGTAATAAAATTTCCAATTCGCCCCAATACCTAGATCAGTATTTCGACTACAAAGTAGTCATCATCAGTATAAATTAGCTAGTCGTAATTTATTCTTTAACAATTAGAAATAGATAGAAAATAGAGATCAATAGACAAAAATAAAAAATTAAACAAAATAAATTAAAATATAATAAATTTGTAATCACGTTAGTGAAACTGTCACCAAATTAGCAGCGAATAACATATCCTGAGACAATATAAGAGTAATTTTAATAAGAGTGATGTTAACAAGAGTAAATTGAATGAAAGTAATTTTTAACAAGAGTAATTTCAATAAAATTTATTATATATTAATTTATTTTGTTTAAATTTTTATTTATTTTTATTTTTGTCTATTGATCTCTATTTTCTATCTATTTCTAATAGGGAATATGCATGAAAATTTTTTTTTCACATTTATTTTCAGAATATGAAAATACTGTTAATACTGTAATAATATTTAAAAACGAAATTAAAATCCGACAAATATCAAGGAAGCTATAAGCTTTTAAAGATTATTATCTGTCTTTTTCTTGCAAAAATACTAAAATCGGAGTTTTACGTGTATTTTAAATGGTGAAAGTGTAATATGACGTCACATAACATATCAAGAGGGCTATCACCCTCTTTGTCTAATCCGGAATTTCAATCATTCATATCTCGCTTATTTTTAAAGTTATTTAAAAAGTAATTTTACCTTGATATTTGTCAAGTAAACATGCTTCAATTCAAGTGAAAAAAAATTTTCATGCATATTCCCTATTGTCAAAGAGTAAATTACGACTAGTTAATTTATACTGATGATGACTACTTTGTAGTCGAAATACATATTTATAATACGAATTTGAAATTTTATAAATACATTAATTCACCCACCAAGTCTAAGGTCGCGAAAATCAGACTTTCTCTTCTCTTTGCCATGTTTTTACAATTGCTTCTTTTTTCTTTTTCTTAACAATTGACAAACTGCCGATGTTGGGATTCGAACCCATAACCTCCCAGTTTCCAAGTAAGCATACTCGGCTCGGCCACTTGTACTGGTTGTGTCGTACTACATGAATTTTGTAAAGGACCTTTTTTTGTAAAACCAATAGTTTACGAGATCTATGAGAAAAACTGATTTTCGTGACCTTTGATCTTTGATCTTCAATAACTTTTTTTGCAAGTGCAATTTTCTTTCCTTTTTTTACTTAAGTTTTCATTGTGCCAAAACGAGAAAATTTCCGTTGGAAAATCTCAAGTTATATTTTAAGAGGTAAAAGACCTATTTAAGAAATTTTTTATTTAATAGCAGATTTGACTAGTATATTCAAAAAGACTACCTTAACTAAAACTACCTTAACTAAGAAACATAGAATATTTCTATTTAAAATCTTAATTTGCAATAGTTCTTTTTAATTACAATTTATAAAAAAAGTGCTCTTAATTTTTTTAAATCCAAATTAGTACAAAAATTAATTTAAATAAATTGGATAATTATTTTAAATGTTATCAAATTCTACATGGTGAAATCATGAGCGAATATTTGAAAAACAAGCAAAAAACTTGACCCGTGTTTATGAAACTTGTGTTACGATAATAAATAAAAATTATCCTCGACCTAACTACAGTCTGGCGAGAAATTGATTTGATTAACATTATCCCGATAAAAATACAATTATTAAAATATTTATTTTTTTAATAATAACCTTGACTATGAAAATATATTTATGATTTCACTATATTATCAGTTTGTAAAACCGACTGCAAAAAAAAGGAGGAACGTTTTCAATTGTATTCTATATATCTGTCTAGGATATTCGAGTAAATTAGTTAGGCTTTAGAAAATAAAGGAAATTTAAATGATTTTAAGCAATGCATCTGATTATTTCTTCAAGGAAGCATTTTTGCAAGAAATGGATAAAAATTGCTTTTAGCGAATTTCCTCCAATGGAAATGCAGCTATTGTTTTGCACCAATGTTGGAATTTCGTAATAATTTCTTCAAATGGCCATCGATCCTACCTATTAGATGTTAAAAATCACTATCGCTTAAATTTGTATATATGTATGTATATATATATATATATATATATATATATATATATATATATATATATATATATATATATATATATATATATATATACATATATGTACTTTTTTTAAATGTTTGTGGAATCTCTAGCGGTCACAGTTTTATTCCGATTGGAATGAAATTTGGTATTTGAGTCTCTTTTGGTATTCTAAAGGTCAAGTTCGATAATGGGTAAAATCGGCCGAGGGGAAAAGGAGTTTAGAGGGGGGGGGGGGACAAAAAATTTGACTATCTCCCTTAATATTTGAAAAATCGAAAAATTTATCAGGAGTTAAGTTGTAGGTACTAAGTTTTACTGTAATTTTGTTTCTTATCATTTTTCTGTTACACTAATATTTACAGAAATATTTACAATTAAAGATTGAAAGTTAAAATTCTAAATATCTCTGTTCACATTAGAGTTTCAGAAAAATGATCAAGTAATGAATTGTAGCAAACTTGATTTTCTACAACTTTACCCCAATTCACAAAAATTCCTTCCACTCCACTCACATCCTCACATCCTTAGGCATCACAATGGGTAGCATCTATCTATCTATCTAAGTTGTTTTTTTAAACCACATATAATAAAAGCGTAATAAAACCAGTCAATAAAATTAGAATACAAAAATTGAAATGCCTTTCAAAAACTAACGAATCATACTGCATTTATTGCAAATGCAAAAATTAGGCTAGATATACCGTTTTTATAGTTTATTAGCTGGTCAATACAAAGACTGACTTTCACATCATAGGAGAAATGAATTCTTGGGGATCAAGGTTGATCTTTGACATCGTTTCTTATAATTCAACACTCTTCAGTAGCAACATTAGCAGAGCTGTGTGCACTTGTGCCTGTAAGCATCATGCATCATTGATAGAGTAAATGACTGAGAATGCTAATATTTATACAATTTTTATCCATAAATGTTAATTTTTAGAATAGATAATATGTTTGGTCTATTTTTTTTATCAATTCCTGTATTTTTAAAATGCTTTTATTAGCTTGACTTGTATTATCTATCGTTGTATGTATGTACACTCTCGTTCAATAAAATTGAACAGACCTGCTCCGAATCAGTCTCTTACAATTTTGATTATTCTTGTAGTAACAGATACAACATTCTATTTAATTTTTACACGTAAGAGTAAGATATAACACTTAACATGTATTAGCATTACATATATTTTTTAAATTCTCACTCTGTCGCTGACACCGTATATACAAATAAAAAATATAAATTCAGTTTATACTTCCATTTCTTTTTTACACACCTAAAAAATATACTACTTATCTTTGTTTATAAATAAACAAAATTTATACATTATACAGAGAGCTACGAGTTTTATGAAATGCAAGATAATTAACATTTCAGGTCTGTTCAATTTTTTTGAACGAGAGTGTACGTATGAATATAATGGAATTATTTACTTGAGTTTCAAAATAATATAAAAATTTTAATTGATTAATAGACAAAACACAAATTTGCGTATATCTAACTTATATATAACGATTTACAATGTTATAGTATAGCTTCTAGTTTCTATAGAAATGTCGTCAACAAAATTTTAATAAAAAAAAGCACATTACAACTGTTATTCGATATATAGTTTCTTTGGTAATAATTGGATTCATTCCATCACTCGTGGGAATATTAATCAAGAATAAAGCTACAACACAAAAAATAATTTTGTTTTAAGACTAAAAAATAAAATATAAAATTGAAAGTTTAAAAAACTAAAAAATCATGCTTTTATTGGAATATAAACTAAAAAATGTCTAATAATTTAAAATAGAACAAAGAGATGGAAAACAAAATTAACTTTAATGTAAACAACAGCATGGGATGTTCTCTACTTACATCTTCACAAGGGCTCTACTTTTACAAGAGTAAGTAGAGAGCACCCCATGATTTGTTTACATTAAAATTAATTTTGTTGTCAATCTCTTTATTCTATTTTCTGCTTTAAATTATTTTGGATTTTTTAGTTCATATTGTAATAAAAGCATGTTTTTTTAGTTTTTTTTAAACTGTAAATTTGATTATAGTATATTTGAGGTGATCTTTGGTTGATATTAAGAAACGCTGCTTTTGTTTTGTATTTTTGAAAACATCTGAAGTTAGTACTGATATGCATTTTACTTTTTTATTTTTAAAGGTCAAAATTACAACATACTCAAAACCAGATTATTAAGGTTAAAACTCTTTATCTTCTTTGAATGAATTTATTCAAAATAATGCCGTCGCTATGTTTAAATAAATAAATAGTTTTTTTTAAATATTTATTTCTAAAAAATAAATTTTAAGTGAAGTTCATGTTACAAGTTCAAGTTATGATAAATCTTATTGATTAGAAGTTAAAATATTAATAATTAGGTTCTCTTCAAACAAGTAAAATAACAACTAACTGGGTTGCTTGTTTAAATACCCGGTATATACTGAGTTTATGAAAAAATATTTCAAACAATAATTGTTTATTTAAAAGAAAAAACTAATATTTTTTGTCTTTACATTTTTTTCTTCTACCTCTCACGGTGTTAAATTTCAACATTTCCTTCACTTAGCGGGTCCAATTTCGCCCATTCACAAACTTGGTTTTATTTTTAAGCTCCAGAACACACACACATAATTTCAGCTCGTTAACTCTTTTCGTTTACAGACAGACAGACAATAGGGAATATGCATGAAAATTTTTTTTCACATTTATTTTCAGAATTTGTATTTTAAATGGTGAAAGTGTAATATGACGTCACATAACATATCAAGAGGGCTATCATCCTCTTTGTCTAATCGGGAATTTCAATCATTCATATCTCGCTTATTTTTAAAGTTATTTAAAAAGTAATTTTACCTTGATATTTGTCAAGTAAACATGCTTCAATGCAAGTGAAAAAAAATTTTCATGCATATTCCCTATTATCGTGTTTACAGACAGACGGAAATGGGCTAATTAGGTCATTTTATGAACACCTGAACACTCATTGTTGAAAATTTCGTATCTCAATGGGTAGTTTTGACGATGACAGCCTGTATATGACAGGATATCGTGATATATGTGACATCTCGTTACCTGAAGATCAAAGTAGTGTAATAGCAGGCAGCATTTATGTATGTCTATGGGGTTTGCAACATCGATAGTGGTTTGAGTCATGGATAAATGACGAAGATATGTAACCATTATTATAATGCAACTACGTTTATGAGAAGTAGACAAACGTAGTAACTATGCGTACAGTTCGTAGAGATCCTATCACAGCTATCTCTACTATAAACATTAGTTAATGAGTTCACTTGGTTAATGAATCGAAATGCGCTAAAAAGTCTAGAATAGCTCAAATATTATATTTATTGTAATATAACTTTGAATTATAATATAATTTAATTTCAATTATTTAACTTGAATAGTAAACTAGATTGAAATATTTTGGATTATTTATTATTTCTGGATATGACAAATTGGCGACGAGGATGGAATCAATTTGTTATATCTAGAATTCAATACATATTTCAAAATATTTAAAATAAATTTAATTATTCCAGAAAAATAATTGAAATTAAATTATATTATAATTCAAAAAAGAGGAGAAGTCTTAAAATCCCATGAATATAAAAAATAAACTATAATCTACTTCTCGTAATGAATATCTATAGTAAAAGTATTATTATATAAAATTCCCACCTTCTTGATTTTAATACGTATAAAATGAACAATTTACATATAAAAAGTTATTTTAGATAAGTCATTAACCTTGTCATAATTAATTTTTAGTTTTACATATTGTGTATATTATTCCATAATATCTAAAAAAATAACCTACAATTAATTTATAGACTACAAATTAATTTTAATTTAATTGTACGTAATAATTATAATTATTTTTATGTATACTATATACATTGTTTCTTATTATAAAACATTAAAAGTCTTTCACTTAAAGATAGGATGTTACTAATAGTTTATTTACTAGCAAAAAGTATAAGAAACTTATTTAATACGGCTCTGACAATTAAATATATATATATATATATACAGGTGATTCAAAAGTCATGGAGTTTTTTTGAAAGGGTGGATATGGGGATGGAATTCTAAGATGAAAAATCCTTGGACATTTTTGCACCTAACCAACCGTTAATTAGATATTAATTAAATAAAGTAACCAATTAGAGAAGCGCTTTAACGGAATAAGAAATGGTGCGGAATTAACGCAGCGGCACCAGAGATACGTGAGGAGAGCAAACTCTCCTCAGTGGTAGGGATTAAATGACCTAAAATGACCTAATTAGTCCATTTCTATCTGTCTATCTGTCCGTAGACACAATAACACAAAAAGGGGAAAGAGATAAATAACTGAAATTTTGTGTGTGTGTGTTCTACAGCTAAAGCCTAAAAAGTAGCCTCAAGTTCGTGAATGTACAAAATCGGACTGTGTTTGGGCAATATGGGCAAACGTATCCATCTCTGAAACTCTCTTAATCTGAGAATTGGGGTAACCCGTTATACATAATATATACAAGGGTATATTAAGTTTAGTCCTGAAATAGCAGTTGAAAATATTGATCAAAGAAAAAAATATTTGGTATAGGTGTTCATAAAATGACCTAATTAGTTCATTTTCGCATGTCCGCCTGTCCGTAGACACGATAACTCAAAAACTAGCTGAAAGAGTTAGAAATTAAAATATATTCGTGAATGGGTAAAATCGAATCGTGCTTTTTATCACGGGAGGGGGGGGGGGTATAACCATCTTTGAAACGATAAGAGATAGAAAAAAAGTTTAAAGACAAAAAATATTCTATTTCAAAAAATATTACAACTTTTATTATTTTACAAGTTTTTTTCTCATAAACTGAGTATATACCGGATATTTAAATAATTTTTTAAGTTAGTTGTTATTTTCATTTGTTTTTATTTATGATTATCGTTTTAAGCCAGGCGTTTGTATAGAAAAAAGGAAATTTGTTGTGATTGTTTTATTTAAATAAAATTATATAATAATTATGAGATTTTTTTGAAATTTAATTTTCATTGCATTTTATCGTGAATTTTAATTTTATAAACAATATAAGATATAAATCTCTATGTCTTATTTATTATAAAGAATATATTAAGAAAGAATAAAAATTTATTAATTTGTGAAATGTAATCAGAAAAAAACTTTTCTTTTTATTTGCATGTCTGAAAAGCAAAAGACATTTTTAATCTTAATTGACGTTTGTTAGTGAGATAATAAGATTTATAATAAGATAAAAATCTATATTTATATTTGTTTAAGATAATTGTTCTGTAGTTTTTGCTGTCTAAAAAGTGAGAATTGATGTAATGTTGACAATAACAGCTGTCACAAATTTGTTTTATAAGAAGGATCACTTTATCTTGAATAATTGTTTCCATACATTACTTAGAGAGAATTAGTGTCATACAATTACAAACCAATAATCATTAATTTATGTTTAATTTATATTATACACTGATAGAAGTAATTCATTGCAGTAAAAAAAAATATTTCAAACCAAGAATTTCTTACTCACATTTAGGGAAGATAATATATATTTGGTATAAGAAAATAAGTATCTTGACATCTATAGTTTTGACTTGAGAAAATTATCTTAATTAAAGATAAACTGACTCTTGACTCAAGAATCTCGAAATTATTAAACTGAAATGATGATTTCTTTGGGTCAAGGTGCTAAAATTTTGGACCACAATAAACATTTGTTTAATCCAAACAAATGAAACTTTTTAAAGAAGTAATGATATACTTCAGTTAAATATATTTCAGTTAAATATATATATACTTCAGTTAAAGAAGCTGCTCTCTTCTTGAGTTTTTTATTTATTTTTTAATAAGAAAAATATTTTTTTCTTACAAGAATTTCATTTTCTTGACTTAAAAATTCACAAGAGTATTTGGCCAAGATAGACTCTCTTAGGCCAAGACTAACGAACTATATTTAAAAAAAATTTTAAACATCGTTCAAGAATTTTAGTTTTTTCGCTCAACTGAATATATGTTTTTGGTTCGACTGTGTAGTATTGAATGAAAACAAGGATTTCTTTATTGAACCGAATAGTTTGAAGAAAATATATTTTCTTGAGGAAAGAAATTCCTTCTATCAGTGTAGTATTGATATATCTAAAATAGTTCGCTTGTGAAATATATTCTAAAAACTCGTTAATAAATATCATCGGAGGTCAAACAAAAAAAAAATGATAACTTTTTTTATGCAACCTGTTATATTTCAAGTTGATTAAAAATAAATATTTTTCAGTGTTTTGCAAATCGAATTTTAAACAATTTGCTACTTTAAAATTCAAATTTTGCCCATATTCCTAGATCAATTATTTGTATTTTATAAATACTTAATTCGACCACAAAGTAACCATCATCAGTATGAATTAGCTAATCCTAATTATCACCGGAATATGGAATCGAAGATATGTTACTTGTTGCTAATTTTTTGATGCAACTGGAAGTTGTGAGACACGCATCAAAGTAGCAACGATTAAAATATGTTTGATACCATATCTTAGAAATAGTTACGATTAAATAATGCATACTGATGATGATTGCTTTGCAGTTGAAAAACGTATTTATAAAATACAAATAATAGATCTAAAAATTGGGTTTAAAATTTGAAATTTCATTTCAAAAACCTAGAGTTCTCTTTATAGTTTGTTACATTAATAATGGTGGGTGTCTATAGTAGTTAACGCGCGATAGAAGTTATAATTCTTTGGTTTAATTAACTTTACTTAAAATAATCTATTCAAATGATTTTATTATCAGATTTTCTGGTTTTTGATTGCAATTTTTTTAACTAGCACAGCTAAAATTTGTCTGAATTTTTCGCCTCAAAATTTCATTCCAATCGGAATAAAACTGTGACCGCTAGAGAGTCCACAGACATTTAAAAAAAGTACATATATATGTTGAAATATATATATATATATATATTTGTATATATACATATTATTCAAATCTTAGCGATAGTGATTTTTAACATCTAATAGGTAGAATCGATGGACATTTGAAGAAATTTTTACGAAATTCCAACATTGGTGCAAAAACAATAGCTGGATTTTCTTTGGAGGAAATTCGCTAAAAAGCATCATTTTCAATTAAACCGCGATTAACGATTAATTAATTGGCAATGACTAAATTATATTAAAAAAATATTGAGTAATAAATAAATATTATTATAATGAATTTAATTTGAATTTGGCCTTATTACAATCATAATACGATTATTGTATGTCAAATGCGGGGCTCAATTATGACATATTGTGATGATTAAATCAATTGCACGTCTTACTTGTATGCAGGGTACGATTTAGCCGCGACATAGGTACCAATGAACAAAAAAATGCAACTAATTGCATATGCAATTATTATTGAATACAGTAAAATACAGGGTGCCAAAAAAATTTGCTCCAATTCATCCCATAATGCTGCCGTTGTATCATTTTTGCTAATAAAACAAAGATTTTATTTATTTGACTTGAGACTGTATAAAACCTGTTTTGACAAAAAGGAAACCCGACTTCAAAAATCAAATATTCTATAACAAAAAATGCACTAAAAAGTAAAAAAATAATTGCATATTCTTGTGCCAATTTTAGTTCACCTAAGCAAAAATTTTTAAATATATATGTACAATTATTGTTATTTTTGAAGTCGGTGTCAGCATAGAGAAATTCACATAACTTTTGAACACGGCCTCCAAAAATAACAATAATTGTACATATATATTTAAAAATATTTGCTTAGGTGAACTAAAATTGGCACAAGAATATGCAATTATTTTTTTACTTTTTAGTGCATTTTTTGTTTTAACACATTTTTTTAACCGTTTTTTTTTTTAATTTTGAGTTCATTTTTTTGTAACAGATTTTTAGTTTTTTTTACATGCATTTTGTTTTTTTTTTTTTGGGTTCGGTTTTTTTTTTGTAAAGAATTTTTTTGAAGTCGGTTTTTAAAAAAATTTTCTTATATTCCCATTATGAATGAGAAAATAAGACCCTTTCAAAAAAAAAAAAAATTAGCAAAAATCGGTTATCACATATATAATGAGGATTTTCCTTGATTTCCAGAGGATCCCCTCACAATATCCCCTCACAATCGCAGAATGCGATTTGGTGACAATGGGACCTAACTGAAATCAAACCCTTTAAAACAAAAAAATTCAAAATCGGTTCATAAATGACGGAGTTCTGAGGTGACAAACATTTTTTTAAAAATACAGACGAATTGAGAACCATCCTCCTTTTTGAAGTCGGGTTAAAAGTGGGAGCGTTGTTAAATTCAATTGATTTTCACTCTTTTACAATTAACTACGTCATTTTGTTTTAGTGCTACCTAGCTTCTGTATAAAAGCTTGTATTTTAGTTTTTAGCGAATTTCCTGAAAGGAAATAGAGCTATTGGTCCCGTACCGAAGTCAAAATTTCGCAAAAATTTCTTCAAATGTCCATCGATCCTACCTTGTAGATGTCAAAAATCACCATCTGTAAAATTTGTATATATATATATATATATATATACATATATATATATATATGTGTCTGTAATCACTCTAGCGGTCACAGTTTTCATTTTATCGGAATGAAATTTGGTATTTGAGGCGCTTTAAATATTCAAAAGACCAAGTTCGTTAATGGGTAAAATCGGACCAGGGGAAAGGGGGGTTTAGAGGGAGGGGGAAACACAAAATTTGACATATCTCCCTTAATATTTGAAAAATCGTAAAATTTATAAGAAGTAAAGTTATAGGTACTAAGTTTTACTGTAATTTTGTTTCTTATCATTTTTCTGTTACACTAATATTTACAGAAATATTGACGGTTTAATATTGAAAATTAAATTCCTTAATATCTCTGTACACATTAGAGTTTTGAAAATGATAAGGTGATAAATTGTAGCAAATATAATTTTCTACAACTTTGTTTTTTATACTTTTTTCGATTGTTCTAATATTAAGAGGGATATTTTATATTTTGTGTTTTCTTCTCTCTTTATACTCCCCCCTCCATTCCCCTCGACGTATGTCATTTATTAATAAAATTGGACTTGCAAATACTAAAATCATATACGACATTTCATTTTGATCAGACTAAAATTGTGACCGCTAGAGAGTCATTTATGTATTCTAAGAAATTCGCTAAGTTGAAGCAGCTCCTGCGTTACGAATTTTTTCTATTAGAAAATTGTAAATGTCTGTTAATTTGTAACGAGTATCACGCAAAAACTACTGGACCAATTTTGGCCAGTAATTAGACAAAGCTTATAATTAGACTTAAAAATTGATATGTATTTCATCTCGCTAAGAGAGATCGAATTCGAAAATATACGCTGAAATTTAAATTTGGTGGAAGTGTCGATAAATATTTGAAGTAGTGTAATCGTTGGGAATTTAAATTGAAGTTTTAGTTATAAAATGACTGGAGGCGGAGATATAATAATCAAACGCGAGCCAAACCGTGGGTTATAGAGCTAGTTTTATATATAAATATAAATATTTTGAAACTGTTTTTTATATCTAGTTATGCCAGGGTACAGGTTTTTTATCTACAGCATCGCTTTTTTCCACTTTTTTTTTTTGAATTAAATAAATCATATATTTTTTTCAAATGTTTTGGAAGTTTGATTTTTATATAATTTCTCGTAAATTAAATTATATCAAGGTTTACAAGTTTATAGGCAGGTAACTACTATATCGATAATAATATTCAATTTATCTTACAAGAAATAATTTATACGATTTTTTTTTTCAAATAAATTGCAAACAAAAATTTGGAGCAAATGATTAAAATTATATTATATAGTAATTGATAATTGGTATTTAGTACATTGTCAATGTTAATACAAAAATGAGAACAACATATATATATATATATATATATATATATATATATATATATCTATATATATATATAGAGTGAGTCAAAAGTCATGGAGTTTTTTGAAAGGGTGGATAGGGGATGAAATTCTAAGATGAAAAGTCCTTAGTCATTTTTGTCCTTGGACCCACCGTTAATTAGATATTAATTAAATAAAGTAACCAATTAGAGCAGCGAGTTAACGGAATAAGAAATGGTGGGGAATGAACGCAGCGGCCCCAGAGATACGTGAGGGGAGCGAGCTCTCTCCGTCTCCACCACTACCATAGAGCGAGTCAATCTTATGCAGAGGATTAGCAATTGAACTACGATAGAGTACAGACGTGTGTATTATTGTTCAGATTGACTTAAATTATATTTATTTCTAAAATACTATTTATTACCTAACATTTAAAAACATCTATTTAAACAAAATAAAAGTGTGTGATAACAAATACTATGTGCTCACTGTATATGGTGAGTACACAAACATTTTACATAACTTATAAAAAAACAATTTACAAATAAATACCTATACTTTAAAAACTTAAAATATATTAACCAAAATGACTCAACAATCATCATCTACAAATCCTACACATATGTTACCTCCTCAACAAACAATGTCCTACAGCGATACTCTAACCCAAAAAAATATCTCATCCTTCCCTAAAAAGGATCAAGCAATTATAATAGAAATACTCGATAAACTGCCACTTGAATCATATATAAACGCGCTCAGTGAAATAATAGAAGCAGATAAAATTATATTTATCTCACGAATTTCTGGTAACAGAATCTGCATTTATTTACAATCAAAAAATGATGTCGAAAATCTACTACAAAGGCATGAATTTATAATGATTAGTAACAAAAAACATAAAATAAGAAGCTTCATAACACCATCACATAGACTTAGTGTATGGGTATTCCCTTCTGTCCCCCACAATATTATAATGAACCATCTAAAACCACTTGGTATAAAGCCCATGTCAGAGATGCAGTTTTTATCTGCCGGATTATCAGACAAAAAATATACGCATATACAGAGTTTCAGGCGATTTTTATTCATACATGCAGAACATCCCGATATACCTGAACAAATACCGATAATATACGATAACGAACAATATCGCATGTATATCACGATAGATAGCGACAAATGCTCGCACTGCAATAGATTTGGACATGAGTCTGATGCTTGTAAAAAACAATCAGAGACTACAAATGTTACAAACATAAATTCAAATTCCAACCCAGACATAAACATAAATCCCGACCTAAACAAATCACAATCAGTTATTCCAAATACTGAAACAAATATTATCAAACCGATAACTATACCTGATGGTAATAATACATCTATCCCCGAAACACAAGAAACTACTCCGGATACAACTACAATACCCACAACAGAACTTCAAAACATTGACAAAAACATAAACAAACCACTTACTCCAAAAAAACGATTACGAAATAACAACAGTAGCTCTCAAGAATCGGAATTAGATAATTCAACAGAAAAATCAAAAACAACTCCAACAAAAATAACAAAACATGACGAAGATATTATTCCTGCTACACCTAATTGTTCCTCACAAAACCCCAACGAAAGGAAAGCCAACAGAGAAAAACAAACACTCATACAATTGATAGAAAATGTTAAGCCGAATATCTTAGCTGATCCTGACCAATACATATTAAACTTCGATCAAATTAAAAATTTTTTAACCGAAACATACGGAAAACAACACATAATGCCGATCATAAATAAGTATACCGACTCACCAGATGACCTCATATATATGTTTGATAATATCTATCATTTATTTAAGGATAGCTTATCTAAACAGCTAACAAAAAAATTAATCACAAAAATTACAAAACACATCAAAAATATAGATACATCTGACCAAGATACCAACTAAACTTGAACTTATTAAAACAACCAGGAAAAAATAAATAAAATAAAATACCAATTCTAAAACCACTAATAAAACAACATACCATGAGCAACAGTATAATACAGTGGAATATAAATGGCTATTTCAAGCGACTACCCGAAATAAAGCAACTTCTTAATAAATTTCAACCCAAAATATTATGCCTACAAGAAACCCATTTACTAGAAAAACATAAAACAAGTCTAAATAATTATATCTGTTATAGATATGACTATTTGGATGGTAACATTGCATCTGGAGGAGTCGCTACGTTTATACACAAAACCTTACATTCAAAACAAATAAATATTAATACCCATCTACAAACCATATCCACCGAAGTATTTATCAATCAAAACGAAAAGATATTTATTTGCAACGTGTACATTCCTGGAAATAAAAACTTTCAAACAATTGACATCCAAAATATAATAGATCAATTACCAAAACCTTTTATCCTATTAGGTGATCTTAATACACATTTAACTTCAATCGGAAGTACTGCCACTGACAATAGAGGTAATAAAATAGAAAAATTGTTCCTAAATAATGATGACATAATCATTTTAAACAATGGAAAACCTACTCATTTTTCTTTAGCAAACGGTACCTTTTCTGCAATTGACCTGACAATCTCGTCGGTAAACCTAGTACCAAAAATACAATGGGATGTACATGATGACCTATGCACAAGCGATCACTATCCAATGTTAATTAAATATACAAATACAAATAAAAAATTAGAGACTGAACGTTTAATCATTGAAAAAGCTGATTGGAAACAATACACGAACCTAACCAAAATTGATCCTGATACAAACACTACAGTTACGAAACTCAATATTCTCAAAAAAATAATATATGAGACCGTTAACAAAACAATTCCGAAAAAACAAATATACAGTAGAAATAAACAAGTTCCATGGTGGTCAAACAAGATATCGGAACTCATTAAAAAACGGAAAAAAACATTAAGAAATATAAAAAAACCAAATCAATAGACGATCTGATTGCTTTCAAAAAGGCTAGGGCGCTGGCTCGCAGAGAAATATTAGAACAAAAATCAAAAAAATGGAAAGAATTCATCCAATCTCTAAATAGCAAAACTACTGACAAAGAAGTATGGAACGGTATTGGAAGGCTACGAAATGGTACAAACAAAACTGAAACTATTAGCTCAATAGAAATAGACGATAAAATTATAACTGAACCTAAAAAAATAGCAGAAGAATTTGCAAAATACTTCTCCAACATATCAAAATCTTCACACGATGCCATGATAAACCAACAAAACATGCACTATAATTTCGAAACAACAACTCAAGCCCCATATGACGTAAATTTTAATACTTACGAATTTGAATCAGCATTATACGACATAAAGTCAACAACTCCTGGCGGTGATATGATATACATACCCATGATCCAAAATCTACACCCAACAGCCAAAACGTACACCTAATACACCTAATACACCTAATACCCGAAGAATGGAAACAAGCCGTTATAATACCAATACACAAACCAAATAAAAATGGTAAAAATATTGCTAACTACAGACCAATATCTTTAACAAATCACCTATGTAAGATCATGGAAAAAATGATATTAAAAAGATTAGTATGGTATCTAGAAAAAAATAATTTGTTACATCCAAATCAGTTTGGATTTAGAAAAAACAGATCCACCCTAGATTGCCTCGCTCTCTTAGATACCCACATCAAGAATTCTTTTATCTGTAAACAAAATCTAAACGCAATTTTTATAGACTTAGAAAAAGCTTTTGATCGAACAAACAGGTCAAAAATTCTGCATCAGTTACACTCATGGGGTTTACGAGGAAATCTACCCCTGTTCATTCAAAACTTTCTATCAATCAGGACATTCACGGTGAAAATTCTAAATCAGACATCAAACGTCCATACACTGGAAAACGGTATCCCACAAGGCTCGGTATTATCTGCAACCTTATTTAATATTGCCATAAATGATATAATCGATAAAATACCAAAACCAACCAAATCAATAATATTTGCTGACGACATTGTCATTTACATCAACACAGCAAACGAAACTTACGCTCAACAATGTTTACAAAGAGCAATTGATAATATACATGAATGGGTAAACAATAACGATCTAAGAATATCAATTCCAAAAACTCGATACATATCATTCCATAGACACAAAAAACACAACTTAAATATAATAATACAAAATCAACAAATACTTAACACAAACCATCACTGCTTTTTAGGATTAAATTTTGATCAGAAACTAAGTTGGGGACCACATATAAATCAACTAAAAGCCTCGTGTATCAAAGCAATGAATATATTAAAAATACTGTCTATGAAAAATAATGGATCCGATCGTAAAACATTGAAAAAAGTATATGATTCATTAATACTGTCGAAAATTGACTACGGCTGCATAATCTACAATTCTGCAAAACCAACAAAATTAAAACCACTAAACACGATACACAACACATGCTTGAGAATAGTTAGTGGAGCATATCGAACAACACCTATCAAAAGTCTTATATGTGAAATGGGTGAAACAACCTTACATGATCGGAGGAACCTGGCTACGTTAAAATACTTCCTAAACTTAGTAGAAAGGCAGATACCTAAACATAATTATATTTTCACCTCTAATCCATATGAACATCTATTCCGACGAAAAAAACAAGCTTTTCCAATATCCCTTACTACTAAAAATATCCTAACAAAATATGACATTTCCCAAAACTTGATACTTAATATTTACAAAAAACCTAAAATGATTGTTGAGCCTCCGTGGCAAAAAAAATATTGTGAAATAGACCTATCACTTAACATACTAAATAAACAGTCTACTAGTACCCAACAATATAAACAAGAGTTTAATGAAATAATAAATACAAAATATAAAAATTTTATCCAAATATATACTGATGGATCCAAAACAGAAGATTCAACTGCTTGTGCGTTCATAATAGACAAAAATACGTATAAACTCAAATTAAACTCTATATGTAACAATTACACAGCAGAAGCAATTTCTGTATTAAAATCCATAAAACAGTTAACTAACAATACATTAAACCAAAAAAAATATGTTATAATATGTGATTCAATTAGTGTTTTAAAGGCTATAGAAAACGTTAACAATAAAACTAAATCAGCAATCATACTACAAATAAGAAACGAACTGTTCTCAAAATTTGAAAATAATATTAAAATAAAATTACTTTGGACGCCTGGCCATGCGGGTATTACAGGCAATGAATTAGCGGATAAAGCCGCCAAAGATGCTCATTTGAATGACGAGAACTATGAGTCAGTGCCATCAAACGATGTATACTCATATATCCGATCATCATATATACGAGGCCTAGATCAAATGTGGAAAAATGAGGAAAACAATAAATTAAGAGAAATAAAAGCTACAACTGAACACTGGACAACCTCTTATCAAAATGAAAGAAAAAAAGAAATTGCCCTGACTAGACTACGAAACGGTCACACAAAACTAACACACTCGCATCTACTAAATCAAACACCACCAACAATATGTGAAACATGCCAAACTATAATGACAGTTAAACACCTCCTAATTCACTGCACAAAATATAATGAAAAACGACAAGCAGCCAAACTTCCAAACACACTACAAGAAATACTAGCTGATGATCCAACAACAATAGAAAAATTATTTTATTTTCTAAATGAAACCAAGCTGCTGAATAAGTTATAATGACTTATTTTGCAATTTGATAATAACTGTTAATTATTTTATTATTCTATTCTGTGTATATAACCTTGCAGTTGAACACAGTAAAAAAAAAAAAAAAAAAAAAAAAAAAAAAAAAAAAATCTTATGCACTTCAAATCCGGTAAAGTTTTTATGGTAGTTTTGAAAAATTTTGGAAAAAAAATTTACCATTTTTTATTCCGAAAAATCTGATTAACTGAATTATTCAGTTTTTATTTTTAAAATTTGATAATAATAATTATTTTAACTCTAATAATTGTCTAGGTTCTAGGGAGCTATTTGCGGTAACCCTCTTATTTTTAACTCCAATCATTATTGAAAACAATTTTTCAGTAAAATCAACTCAATAAAAATTAAAGAATTTGGGTGATTAAGTTTCTGTGTAAACCAAAAGTTGACAAACATTTATTTAATGAAATTTCATCGTAAGAAATCCAATAAAAATTGAATAATTCAGTTAATTAAATTTTTTTTCCAAAATTTTTCAAAACTACTATAAAAATTGTACCGGATTTGAAACGCATAAGTTTGACTCGCTCTACGTTAGTGGTGGGGAGAGTTCGCTCCCCTGACGTATCTCTGCTGCCGCTGCGTTAATTCGCCACCATTTCTTATTTCATTAACGCGCTTCTCTAATTGGTTACTTAATTGGTTATTTTTTTAATCTAATTAGTTACTTTATCTAATTAACGGTGGGTCAGGTGCAAAAATATCCAAGGAGTTTTCACCTTAGAATTCCATCCCCTATCCACCCTTTCAAAAAACTCCATGACTTTTGACTATATATATATATATGTATATATATATATATATATATATATATATATATATATATATATATATATATATATATCTAGAGCACGGTAGTGCGCAGGGCAAAGTTTAAGAGACACATAAATAGTGTCGGAATGGGCCTAAGGGGCTACCGAATGTTAATAATAACCAAATAGCCAAGAGTTTTTGGAAGTTTTTATTTTCAAAGCCGTACATTTTTATGTAAAAAGTTCCATTAAATATACACAGTTTGCACAACACTGTAATTTGTAGCAAGGTGAATTTTTTGCCGAAAATTTGTAATATTTAGGTTTTAATACATGAGAGTTAATTTTCAAATAAGATAATTGTACTGTAAATGAGATCGGCACTGTCCTAAGGAAGTATTTATATTACTAATCAAACAAGGCTGTGTGCTGTTCAGGGACAGATATGTAATAGGGAATATGCATGAAAATTTTTTTTCATTTGAATTGAAGCATGTTTACTTGACAATCAAGGTAAAATTATTTTTTTAATAACTTTAAAAATAAGCGAGATATGAATGATTGAAATTCCCGATTAGACAAAGAGGGTGATAGCCCTCTTGATATGTTATGTAACGTCATATTACACTTTCAACATTTAAAATACACGTAAAACTCCGTTTTTATTATTTTTGCAAGAAAGAGACGGATAATAATCTTTAAAAGCTTATAGCTTCCTTGATATTTGTCGAAATTTAATTTCGTTTTTAAATATTATTACAGTATTAACAGAATTTTCATATTCTGAAAATAAATGTGAAAAAAAACTTTCATGCATATTCCCTATTATTTCAGCCGAACATCCATACCGTTTCATACACGGCCAATATTGTATTCAACATGTCCGGTAGAGTTTAAACACTCGCAGGCGGATATTTCCCTATTTATGCACAATCCATCTTGTTTCCGGTACGGTCGAACACACATTATAGTGTTATTCGCGATATATTTCGTAAACAGTTACGTTTAGAAAGACAACTTCCTGATCTAATGTAATTTTTAATTATTTTTAATTTGTTTTTTTTTTTTGCAACTATTTCTTAAACTTCCGAATATACATGTTGTCTTCTCTCTGTTCTGGTTAATTTAAGAACTCTCACTTTAAATTCCAGTTATTTAACAGTGACCTTGAGAATTTTAGTAGTAAAAAATGTTTTTTGGCAATTTTTATTTATTATAAAATAATTTATGGGTATTTTTTAATATTATTTAAATTACGTAAGAAAAAAAAAACATGGATAAATAATATCTTAAGAAAAATAATAATAATGATTAATTAGTGCGTAGCAATCTACGCATATTTATGAATTAGTTATTAGTAATCATGTTTATCGGTATATAACAAAAATTCGTCAGGTAGGAGCTATGTAGATTAGAGTAAATTTACATAGGGAAAGGAATAATAATCATGAATCTCAAATCAATTGTTACCATAGCGATATCAATAGGGAATATGCATGAAAATTTTTTTTCACTTGAATTGAAGCATGTTTACTTGACAAATATCAAGGTAAAATTACTTTTTAAATAACTTTAAAAATAAGCGAGATATGAATGATTGAAATTCCCGATTAGACAAAGAGGGTGATAGCCCTCTTGATATGTTATGTGACGTCATATTACATTTGCACCATTTAAAATACACGTAAAACTCCGTTTTTAGTATTTTTCCAAGAAAGAGACAGATAATAATCTTTAAAAGCTTATAGCTTCCTTGATATGTGTCGAATTTTAATTTCGTTTTAAAATATTATTGCAGTATTAACAGTATTTTCATATTCTGAAAACAAATGTGAAATAAAATGTTCATGCATATTCCCTATTATTTTATGGATTGCAAATATTTCTATATATATTAGAGGAAATATGGTCAGATGATAAATTATAGTAAAATGTATTATACCTACAACTTTACTTATGGTAAATTTTCTCATTAAACTAATATTAGAGGAGATATTTCACATTTTATATTAACTACCTCCCCCCCCCCCCCTATAATCTTGTCTCTTGAGCGATTTTGTCCATTAAAGAGACTCGTGATATTTAAATGTTCTCGGGCTTTTCATTTTCATACATATTTTTGACGTTAGAAAATCCCAAAACATGGTGCATTTTAATCTTTATATAGAAGTACTATATGCCACAAAAGTAGCGTCCTTTTTTCAAAAATTTATAGTTGATTTGCATCTTATTCATTCGGTTTTTGGGAAAATGTTTCGAATAAAAGTTGTTAGTATATTTATAATGAGTAACTTTTATCTAAAGCATTTATTCGAAAATCGATTGAATAAGGCACAAAACAATTATAAAAAGTTGAATAATGAACCCTACTTTTGTGGCCATGTATAGAAATCATGTACAAATATAATTTTAGAATTGTATGCTGCAATTCAAAATAGATAAATAAAACTGATGACGCTGTTGCATTTAAAATTGCAAATATAGATTGTCAATTGATAAATAATCAATATTTCCTCGAATGCAGTTAGTTATAAATAAAATTTGCATCATGATTTTTTGATTATTATTTATCAGATGTTATTTTTTATCGATTTCTTGTTATGAATAAAGGAGGTACATGACCAAGATTCTATAAAAAAAAAAAACGTTGACATATTAGTAAACCATTATAGGTTTGTTGAATATCCGATGTGTGATATGGAATATCAGGATTTAAAAAAATACTTTTAAAAAAAACTAGACCAGAAAGATTATGCCATTAAAGCCACAAATATAGCGCTCATTTTTCTTCATTCGACTTCATTCGGTTTTTGGGAAAATAGATCGAATAAAAGTTGTTAATATATGAATAATGAACAAGTATTATCCTGAGCTTTTTTTCGAAAATCGTAATAAAGCAGACAAAAAAGTTTTTGGTCTGGGACTCAAAATGTGGAAACATGAACGTTAAAGTTGTATTTTTTGTGAATAATGTTGTTGATCTGCACACTGATAGGAGGAATTTCTTGAACCAAGTAAATATGTTTTCTTCAAAATATGATCCTACTCTGAGAAAGAAATGCTTGAATGAAAACAAAGATTTCTTTCTCAGAGTATAATATTTTGAAGAAAACATATTTACTTGGTTCCAGAAATTCCTTCTATCAGTGCAAGCAATGTGATTGGTTGACAAACACGAATGGAAATTTCTTATCTTAACAATGCCGATGATTGTCGACTGTCACATAGCCGATCGTTACAAAAAACGTCACATTGTATAATCTGATATTTCACTCCTTATATAAAAAATCTTATAAACGCTAGTCGCTTCCGTTGGTATAACATAACCGAAAGGCAACCATACTAACAATGGAAATAAATAGACGCTAGTTTACAAAAAAAAACAATTCTTATATAGTCTTCGCTATAGATGTTTTCACATCAAAAATTTAATAAAATTTTGAAAAATGTTCGCTAGTTTTGATTTTTTTATTCAACGGGTTTCATTTAGTTAATTAATAATTATATACACATTTTGTTATACATATTTTTTTATTGTAATTATTAATTCATTCATTATAATTGAATAATTGTTATCCATATTGAATATAATTAAATTGTGAACAGGTTAAACAATGCAAGGTTAACAAATTTATTTTTATTAAATTAGGTCTTAGAATCGTGAAACGAATTGTCAATAATATATATATATATATATATATATATTCATAAATAATATATCTGATGATTTCCCGTGACATAGATAATTAAAAATGTTTTAATTTTGGGGAAGCCACTATTTTTAGATTTGTCTTTTAATCGAATATTAATTTGAAAAAAAATATAAAAAATTTAGACAAAATGGAAACCCGATTTCAAAAATCAAATATTCTAAAACCAAAAATGCATTTAAAAGGAAAAAAAATAATTTCATATTCTTGTGACAAATTTAGATCACCTGAGCAAAAATTTCTAAATATATATGTACAATTATTGTTATATAAATTGAGGATTTTCCTCGATTTCCCGGGGATCCCCTCATCAGAATACGATTTGGTGATAATGGGACCAATGGGAAACCAAACTCTTTAAAGCAAAAAAAAACAAATTCAAAATTGGTTCATAAATAACGGAGTTCTGAGGTGACACACATTAAAAAAAAATCAAAAAAATACAGCCGAATTGAGAACCATCCTCCTTTTTGAAGTAGGGTTAATAAAAAAAACGCTTACTTTCAGTAGATTTCGCCACTATTTAATATTGTTGACATATGTTTCAGTCCATTATCTGGTTAAAGTTTTTTTTTTAAATGGTCAAATAATGGACTGAAATTTATTTAATGCCGCGAAACGAAACGTGAGTCTCTTGTATTGCATTGATTTGTAAATGTTTTTACAGTCTAGTTTCTATTTTTTTATACTATAAAAAAAAATTTAACTGTGTTGGGGCGTATATTAGTTTTATATTTTGAAATTAGGAAGGTTTAACGCCAAGTTTTATTCAATGATAATTCTTTCAAAATTTCGATTGCATAATATATTTCGGTCCTTTTATTTTGAAGTAGATTTATGATGGACAACTATTATTCGAAAACCAAATATTAATAATAATTATAAATATTCACAAAGGTAGAAATTATTAATTCATATTGATTTTCCTTGAGAAACAGAATGGAAAAAATTACGGTAATTTTGTTAATCTATATGCATGCGGCTAGTAATCAATAGAAAATATTGTGTTCAATTTATCTATTTAACACAATCAATAGATAAAATTTATCTATTGATCGATCAAGTTCAATAATAATGCGTGCGTATGTATATATATATATATATATATATATATATATATATATATATATATATATATATATATATATATATATATATATATATATATATATATATATTACGTAATATCGCATGTTTCATATAATTTTCTAGTTAATTGTTTTTCTCTCAAAAAATAATTATACGCAGATTATTATTACTTCTAGAAAATATAATTACGATGCCATTAAATCCAAACATAATTGTGATAATCTTAATGAGATAACTTATTGAACTTTTCTGTATAAATTATGGAAAATTTAAAATTGAAAATATTTATAAACAAATTATAGGTTACCCTTGTGTTTAGGTAACTCGTTCTGCTCGCAATGAGGCTCCGTCCCTTTGAACCCCTGTGGGGCCTTCGGATTTGGCTCCGCGTTCTTGACAATATGCAAAAAACCAAATCCTTCTAGGATGTATAGAAGTAAAGAAGGTATTTTTGAGAGGTTTTTCCCATTTCTGGGGGGTTGCGTTGGAAAAATTAAAGTTTCCCAATTTTTCCCCTAAGTTTGAGATTATTTCGCGTCGAAAGCAAAAAACTGAATCCTTCAAGCATGTCTAGAATTGGGTTAGATTTTGTATAGTTTAGTGAGTCAGTTACACAAAGGGCTGTAAATATTCTAGGATATAAAAACAACCGAGTTAATTGCTTAAATACCCGATATATCCTGAGTTTATGTAAAAAAGTTTTAAAGAATAGTTGTTTATTTTTAAAAAAGGATAATTTCTTGTCGTTATATTTTTGTTCAATCTCTCACGGTTTCAAAAATGGGCAGTGTTGCCCATTTTGCTTAAACATGATCCGATTTGCCCATTAGCGGACCTGGCCTTACTTTTTAGCTCTAGAAAACACACACAAAATTTCAGCTCGTTATCTCTTTTCGTTTTGAGTTATCGTGTCCAGAGACGAACGGACATGCGGAAATGGCCGAATTAGGCCGTTTTATGATCACCTATTCCAAACATTTATGTCTGCGATCAATATTTCCAAGCGTTACAAAGTCGGGACTAAACTTAATATACCCTTGTATATTTACATATATCGGATATAAAAATTAACATTGATAGCAATAAATTTTAATAAAATTTACTAAATTTTAAAAAAAGACAAACCAAATTTCTTACATAATTATTTGTAATTAATCATATAATTAAAATTATAAATGTATACCATTTTTTTATCGATCTATTTCGACAGAATCAATTATTTATAAATGGATCAATATAAAATAAAGTGGTCCAATATAATTACTTTTTATTTTTGAATATAATTTGTATTATTTATTAGGGTAATTTTTTTTTTATTTACGATTATTACATAAAAATAACCACATAATCATTGAAGTCAAGGAGGTTCAAACGCAATATTAATAAATACAAGGGAGGGATACTTTAATTACACTTCTTTTTTTTAGATAAGAAAATAATTTGTATACAAATTATAATAAATAAGTGAAAATAACAACTGAGTTAATTGCTTAAATACCTGGTATATACAAAAGTTTCAAGCAAAAGTTGTTTATTTTTAAAAAAAAGTAACATTCTTTGTCTTTAAATTTTTGTTCTATCTCTTACGGTTTCAAAGATGGGTAGTTACGTTTTAATTTGGTCATTTCATGAACACCTATACCATAAATTTCTACGATCAATGTTTTCAACCGTTACAGAGTCGGGACTAAACTCAACATACCCTTATATAAAAATGTGTATGTATTTACAGAATAGAGGGCAAAAGTATGAAACTTTATCAACAGCAGGCAACTTGTAAGACATTAGTAATATGATGTTGTGTTAACTTGTATACATTAACCAGACTTACTGGATCTTTTAGTCCAATTCAATATATACATTTTTGGGCTAAGAAATAAATCTAGCTGAACGTTTTACATTTGTCCCAAGCAGAGATTTTGCTCGCCCAGGTACTTCCTATTCAACTTGTGTACAGAATTACTATATAATATTTTGGAGAGTTCTCTTTGATTGAAAAAACAGAGTAAGATAAATACAATAAATACAAAAAGAATAAATAGTTTAACAGATTTTGAGTTTACTCTCAACCATAAAAAGTTTCAGTTCAAAAAAGTGAAGGTTTAACTGAAAAAACATTTGTGTAAAATATAATGTTCCTCAGTTAGGAAACTCTATACGGAGGTCAGATGAGTGTTTGAAACCTATACAGAATTGCTCATCTTAATTAAAATAATACCTTATAGAGTTCTTTTGATTAAAAAACAAAGTAAGATAAATACAAAAAGAATAAATAGTTTAACAGATTTTGAGTCAGCCAATAAAAAGTTTCACTTTAAAAAAGTGAAGGTTTAACTGAAGAACAAGTTTGTGTGTGTTCTTCAATGTTTGAAAATGAGTGAAACCCAATTTTTAAGTAATTCTAACATATTATTTGTGTACGTATACGTTTATGTAATTCAATTTAAGACTAATTATATTTTCCTTTTGTTTCAGGTTCAGCATTACTGGTAGTAACCACCGGTGTAATTTTTATATTAGGAAGTATATTTAGTTTAATATATACACCATTCGAAATAGCAATGATTGAAAGACTAAGAATGACTCCAGGTAAAACCGAACAAACTAAACTTCAAACGAAACAATTTTTAATACAAAATTTGTATAACAAAAAAAAACCATTTTGTACTCATTTAGAGATTTTTATTGTTTTGTTTCACGCATTAATTTTTAGGTCTACCGCCATACCAATGGTGGAAAACTCCACCAGACGAAGTTTTATTAAAATTTTACATATTTAATATAACAAATATAGAAGAATTTACAAATGGGACTGATACAAAATTAAAAGTACAAGAAATTGGTCCAATTGTTTATAGGTATTGTTTTAAAAAAAATGCTTTTCATTGAGTTCCGTAAATCATACATTAACCAGATGTCTCTTTCTGCACCAAAATTGATTTTTCTTCGGTGGTTTGTAAGTTCTGAGAGTGGGACATCTCTCATATGTCCCACACTCTTTTTTAAGACAAGATTCTTCAATTTTCACAATTTCATATATCCATCTTGAACTTGTAGCGGTATCGCTTCTTCATTAAATTATTATTATAATTTTGTTCATCATTTTTATCTGTTGCATAACAATTATAACTTCCCTCTATTATCACGGTTGCTTTGAATGTTAACAACCATGGTAATTTACATATTAAAATAATAATATTTCATAAATCAAATCAATAAAGATCAATTATATCTTTCATACATATTTATTATTTATTTAAATAATAATTATTTAATATATCAATTATTTACCTTTACAAACTCACGTTCGGAGCGGAACCCGGGGCACAACGGGGTACCGGAACAGAATGAAGTTTGGTGATTTTCGGTAGCAAAACTGTTCAACTACGACATTCATGTTAGTCTAGTTTTCTTGGTCGTTGTTCACATTACAACTATACCTATAGGTTAGTACATGCTTGAAGTACGTTTAATTGTTTTTAGTTCGGTGTAGTTAAATGTTTGTTTACTTATCTCTTTCGAGTGAACTTACAACCCTAACTCGAATCGTGTCTCTGTGGCAGAACGGGTGGAGCGAAATGGGGTACCCCATTCTACCGCAATGTTTCACAATGTCTTCCAGCAGAGACAACTGACATCAGACTTGATAGGCCTTCAAGTGAAGAGGCTAATTTTACTACCCCTGGGTGCTCTTGAAAGACAACTGACAACAGAGTCTCCTCATTTCATTTTTCACCTGTGGGAATACATAGCGAAGATGATAAGGCTGTCCTAGTGTATGAATTTTGTGCATAAACTTATTTTTTCTGCATTTCCACTAGTTTTATATGTGTTTTATAATAATCAGTCCTTACCACCTGGTTGTGCCCCATGACCGGGGCAGATGAATAAAATTGATGACTGTAATGCTTAAATTCTGGTTTACTTTCACTAACAGTGCAAAATTGACTTAATCCAAACTTCGAATCATTTTATTAGCATTCATTTAATAATTTCAACAATCACACATTTAGATTTAGCATTTGCAATTAGTAAATAAATTGTAAAAATTATATTTTTTAACAAATTAATAATTTAGAGAAAAATTAACACATTCGAACGTCACGTTTAATGAGAATGGTACGATGACGTATATAGCAAAGCGTGAAACAATCTATTTACCTGAAATGAACACAATCGATATCAATGCAACGTTAGTTGTACCTAATTTTGCTGTTTTAGTAAGTATAAATAAAAATTTGTTTTTATATTAAATGCGTAGACATAAAATACTAGTAGTCGAGTTTTTTGTTTATTTTGAAACGGAACCAATGACATATAATTCGTTTTCATTCATTGTATAAGCGCCTCATGTGATAAATAATTTAACTAAATTTATTTAATTATTTTAAGGGAGTTCCCCAACATAAAACCACTTTTTGACAAATTTTGCTCCTTTTTTTTCGTTGGCTAAACGTTTTCTAATAAAACCCGAAGTTTTAGAATTTTGACCGTATATAATGCCAAGATTACAAAACCCTAAAAGCCCCTAAAAAAAACGGATTCGGAATCCTCATTCCATGTGAAGTAACTCAATTTAATATAAACAATAATCGTAAAATTTGAACTTAGTATTGAATAGGTCGCTACTTGACGAAAATCCATTATTACATATTTTCTGAAGAAGCAACATTGATTGCGAAACTCAAGCCAAAATTAAAAATTGTTACGAATATCTCAAATATTGGTTTTATTTAATAACTAACCGAAAATTTTGAAGTTACACAACGATTTATTGTTTTAATTTTCGTGTGATTGGCTTAGGGTTACCAACTCTCCAGTTTTAGACCGGAGACTCCGGAAAAATTAACCCTAGATGTGGTTTCCAAATATGTGCTATAGTGTAGCTCCCGCGCAAATCCCGATTTCCATAATATGTTTGTTTTTGTTTTATTTTCTTTTCACAGGGTAGTGCATCTTTTATGGCTGACACGCCATTCTTCACAAAATTTGCTTTGAATTTATTGATGCGACGATTAGATTCAGAGCCATACAAAATAATATCCATTTATGACTTTCTATGGAATATGACTGATCCATTGTTGGATGTAGCAGGTACACTGCTACCATCTGTGGTACCAACCAAAAATATTGGAATTTTAAATATGGTGCGGAAAAACTTTGGGTTAATTTTCCAATTATTGACTAAAAAATTATTCTTTTTTTTAGTTTTATCATGATTTTGTGGACCAAGTAACGGTACGAATT
The DNA here is from genome assembly GCA_963920215.1 of Nineta flava. Classification (NCBI taxonomy): domain Eukaryota; kingdom Metazoa; phylum Arthropoda; class Insecta; order Neuroptera; family Chrysopidae; genus Nineta; species Nineta flava. Next base: position 83,287,828 of record OY986043.1, on the reverse strand, counting down.
GGTATAGAAAATGGTAATGAACATTTTTTCACAATTGATACATTCCGTGGTAGTCAGTATCTATTTGGTGATCCAAATATTTGTGAGGATAAAGTAGCTGGATCTACGGAAGGTGTTCTGTATCATCAATTGATTACAAATCAATCGGAACTTTATTATTGGCGGAAAAGTGTTTGTCGTGTAATGCCGTTAAAATTCGAACGTAAGTTTTTTTGATGTTTCTTCCGATTGTTTGCGTATTGATCGAAAATTATTTATGGAATTACGTTGCTCACGATAAAAAGCTCGTAATGATTTCCTCTTAGTCAGAAGTATTTTGATAAAATATTATAAATGATTTTTGTTATCGTTTGAAATACCCAACTCTAGGTCGACCAGACCGGAGCTTATTCACGAAACTTCTGTTTATTTCGAAAAATATCCACAATCATTTCTTGACATCCACTATTTTGTAGAACTTGGTCTATTTGCAAAAATGAAGTGTAAAAATATGTTTTCTTTTAGGTGAAACGGAAAAATATGGAATATCCGCTTACAAATTTACATTACGAAATGATACTTTAAATCGTAAAAATGGATCCGATTGTTATACATCAGAGTCAATGCCCTTACCGGATGGGCTTTCAGATGCTTCAATGTGCTATTTTGGTTTGTATTTGTCAAATATTTCAAATTTTTGTAAAAGTAAAATCAAATTTTCTTTTTTTGTAGATTTTCCGTTAGTGTCATCATTTCCACATTTTCTAAGTGTTAAAAACGATATTAAATCGTTAGTCGAAGGTCTAAAACCAAATAATTCTTTACATAGTTCCTATATTGTCGTTGATCCCGTAAGTGTAAATAAAATATACGTTTACATATTTTTAAAAAAAAACCTTTACATCGTATTGAATGTCACAAAAATATATAATCGTAAATATAATAATCAAAAATCGACAAGACCTATTCAATAAGCCTTAAGTTCCCTACGTGTTTGCATATTTTGCATCAAACGCCATTTCTTGACAAAGATAGCGTTCATCTTTTGTTTTTTTGGATTTTCCTTTTCTGCCCTTCCGACCAAAGAACTTATTACTTTTCATTTAAGATAGTTTTCTGGTGTCAAATAGACTCTGACCATAAATATCTTTAGCCAAGAATTCTTTGTTTCAAATATATGATTTTTAGCTCTTACTCTGAACCAAAGATGCTTCTAGCGTGAATTTAAAGAGGTTGCCGAGAAAATCGTCAGCAATTGTCGATCGAAACAGTTTAATTATTATTTTTATTTAAAATAGTGAGTCATGTACTTTCTTCAATTGATGATTAGGCGAAGATTGCATAAATTTTACGCAATAGACTTCTGTGGTCAGAATACGAAGTAAAAATCAATAACTGGTGAGAGTACCAACTAAGAATCCTGAATGGCCTGCATTAAAGTAGTTTCAAGTCTTCTTAGGATGTATTCGTTTTGGGCGCTTACACGCTTTCAGCGGCATCAAGCGATTTTTAGTGTTCAACTTGACGCTGTGTATGCTATCGAAGCGCGCTGTGACAGTGTAGCCAACTTACGGGTTTTCCCCCTAAATTTATTAGGAAAAATTCAAAATCTTATATAAACTGTTTTCATCCGCCATATTGAATATTGATGTCAATTGACGCTTACACATACTTATAATGCCTGAAACGAACGGCATTTTCAAGAGTAACGTAAGCGTTCGTAAGACAATACGAACGCTAATAAATAGCTTTTATAAGCGTGGACGCTGAAAAATTGTAGGCGCCCAAAACGAATACATCCTATTTAACTCAATATTCTTTGGTATAGTATATTTGGTTTCCAATATATTTTACAATTTTTAAAAATAGGCAACTTGTGATGTAAGTATGTAATGAAACAGTATAACTTGAGTATTATATTAATTTTAAGGTAACGGGAATTCCATTAGAAGGACACGCCAGACTTCAAAGTAATTTATTAGTCAAGAAATTATCAGGATTTAGTTCGAAACTTGATAAATATAGCGATTCTGTGATACCAATGTTTTGGATTGAATATGTAAGTGTATTATAATCTAAACCACACAGCTGATAACGCGTGAAATACGTTAACCACACATAAAATTAATTATAATTTTATTAAAAATGTTTTAGCATCAAGTGGGACTTCCCTGGTACGTACAATATTTAATTAAATTCACAGTGCAATTTTTACCAAATATCCAATATTTTGGAATCGTGTTCTTTATCATATTAGGTTTATATTTAGTATATTATGGTTTAAGTAGACGAAAAATTGTTAATGATAAAACAGAGAAATGTGATTTATATAGTCAAAATCAAAAATTACAATTTGAACACGAAAATATGTTAAAACAATGTACCACCTAAAAAATTTTAAAAATTAAATATTGTTTTTTATTTATATTAGTTATTTTTCATTTGTTTCTATTCTAAATTGTCCTTCAGATCCTTATCCTGATCACACCAGAGACATTACAAAATAGTTTATTACTTCTCAAAAATTTTCGTTTCAAAGGACCCAGACAATATCCAAATCAGAAAAATTTCTACACGAAATCTTTTGAAAGCCTTCGTACAGAAGTCGCATAATGGCTTCTTAAAGTAGTCATTTTTAAGAAATCCAAATTAAGAGCTCTTGAAGACGTCAGTTTTCTGACATCCTTCAATATTCTTTTTGTTTTACTTCTTAATGCGCATTGGACTTCCTAAAGAGTTCTTATGACGTCCAAATTATAAATAAGAACTTTAGGTACTCATCAAGAGTTCATATTGCTATCTGGAGAAAAAGAATTCGAAACCTGAATTTAAAAAAAATTACTCCATTTGCCATAGACTGTTTGAAGTTTTATTTGAAAGAGTCTTCCATTCAAATTCAATGAAATTTTATAGATTAGCTATCAGGTTTAGCAGCATAGTAAAATATTCTCTCACTCTATTTAAAAAAATGTTAATAGGCAGCTTCAGTTATAACTAATGGAACTTTTTACATAAAAATGGACGACTTTGAAAATAAAAACTATTGGATATTATAGCCAATAGTTTTAATGGCATTAATGGCGTGACAGCCATTAATGTCACCCGGGCCCCTTAGACCCAGTCCAACGCTGAATGCCACAAAAAATCTCAGAACCTCCACAAAGAATGACGAACCTGAAGATCTGACCAATCTATTTCAAAAACATTCGGACATGATATATTATATGTACTAACATATTTTTGGGGACACATAATTGTGATTGAGATCATATTGTCAAAGATTTTATCCATTGAGATATTTTTCCTTGAGACATTCTTGACGAAATACTATTGGCTGAGATTTTATAATAACGCAACTGTAAAATATACTTATTTTTCATTCTATTTTTGCCAAATCTATTCAGTTTTCGATAACATGTTTCGAACAGTAATTGTTAGCGATTTTATAAGAATCTACCTGTTAAAATTCAATTCGACATTTAATAAAACGTTAGACGTTAAAAAAACAGTTTTTAGTTAATTTAAATGGTTATTTCGACAAATTATCAAACTTGCAAAAGCAGTGAACGGTTTTTAGATATAATATCTCTTGGACTAAAAGTAATGATATTACAGCAGTTCAAATTCCTTGACGTTCCATAATTCTATTATTTTAAGATAAGCACAAAACTTGCGGGTCTGAAGATATTCAGACCCGGCTGCACTAAAATTTAAATTCAAACGGGTCAAAAATACCTTAAACAAAAAATATTTTAATTAAATTATTTAAATTTTAATTATTCGGGAAGGGCTTCGAGTTCATCCTATCAATATTATAATAATCGATACGTACTTAATTCATACATTAAAATAATCTCCGATTCTAAATACAGTCGATATTTATTTATCTTTTGATAATTTGATTTGGAATACTTCGAATAACAAAACCAGAAAATTTTCTAAATATCAGACTTCATATCTTTTCGTATTATTTCCAAACTGTCTTCTTAAATATTATATTTTAATTTAAAATACAATACAATTGTTTTTGAATACATAATCTGAAATTTTATTTCATTCAAACGCCCTTAAATTTTACTTCTAACCTTTCCGATTTTATGAATTTCTTTTAGATTATTTGATTATATGTATAAAAATAATTTTTATACATATAATCAAGATCAACATACTCTATTGTTGTTAAAAATTTTATGATCTATTGTTGGCTCTATTTTTCATGAACATGCGTACAAAAATAGTGTCACTTCGGAATAATATATAATGTACCAAAAAAATCCCCTCAACTTATAAATTTTGTGTAAAAAGTTTTTATGTTAAATGTTAATCAGTAGTATAAACTCTTAAGTGGAAAAGTTGTTTAGAAAAACGGTTTAGATTTAATTCGAAGGAGCACTGACATTGACTTTAAATTAAATTTTAACACAGTTGTTATATTTGTGAGCTTGTGATAAAAAGTGAAACGTTTCAAAAATAGTAAGTTTCATTATATATATATATTTTTTTAAAATTTATATCAAATGAAATATTAATTAAAAGTCCTAGATATTTTATTTATTAATATATATTTTACAAAATAGCCTTAGAGGCCTCTAAGGTAGGCTTCCATTTTCTAAAAATATAATGCCCTATCTATTTACACGATACCGTATAAATTATTTTTTTAAATTATTAGCTTTTGGAGGCCTCTATGGTAGGCTTCCATTTTATAAACCGTGAAACGTCGCATCTATTTTCACAATATAATGTAATAATTTTTTTTAATTGACATAAATTATTTGTTGTCTAAGTAATAAGGGCCGTGCTATTCGGACACGCGGGTCTCCAACGTGAGTTAAAATTTTGATTAAACTAACGTTCTAAATATTGTGGTAAAAACAATTGAAATTAAATAAGGTAACTATTTCAACCAAGTACTTTAGTTTTTACGGCAACATGTGAAATATATAGAACGTCTTTTAGTGCGGGGGCCCAAAAACACGCAAACCCGGCCAACTCGGGGTATGACCGTTGAAAAATATATTATAATGCCTTTAAACTAATTTTATGACTTTTTAACCTTTCAAATAATCCAAAAATTCTGAAAAAAAGAAGATTCATTACACGTCCAACCTACAAACTTCGAAATAATAGATTCTCCATTTTTATAATTTTAAAAAACTTTCTATATCATAAATAATTTCAGATCTTTACGCAAAATTTAAGGGCGTTTGAATGAAATAAAATTCCAGATTATTTATTCAAAAACAATTGTATTGTATTTTAAATTAAAATATAATATTTAAGAAGACAGTTTGGAAATAATACGAAAAGATATCAAGTCTGATAATTTGAAAATTTTCTGGTTTTTTATTCGAAGTATTCCGAATCAAATTATCAAAAGATAAATAAATATCGACTGTATTTAGAATCGGAGATTAAATGCATGAATTAAGTACGTATCGATTATTATAATATTGATAGGATGAACCCGCATAGGGATTATCTCTATGTCTTCACGAAATTAGAATCTGCCTACGTCACAAAACAAAATACCAATCAAATAAAACAAAATACTTGAAAAATAAATCAATACAAATTGAAAATTTGATTACATTTCAAAAAGTATTAATTATAAATATCCCTAACAAAAACGATCGATTCAAATTTCAAAAAGAATGTAAAAATTATTTTATTTCAAATCAAAGAAACGTCTCTCATACGAATTTTTTTTATTACTTTTAACTTATACATAAATACGAAATTTGCAATAATGTATAAATGAGTATAAGACAGGCATACACTTCCGTTCATAAATAATTAACTAATTGAAACATTTTAAGTGCAACTGTATGTAATATTATACACATATTGAGTAATATATACGCTTAAATGTGACTTATCGGTTCAATTTTTATGAACGGGAGTGTACATTCTAAGAAATATTAACAATATTTGTATATGTATAACTCTTTTTTTCGTTACAAATATAAATAAATGTATGCTCGTCTATACTCATCATATATACGTTGTTGCAAATTTCGTATCATAATGGCTAGTCATGACGATGAACCTTGTAATAATCTATTAGTCTCTGGTAATAATATCGTATTAAAATAAAGGTAACGCTCGTTACATGTTTGAAAATACCTTCCGAAATCAGTTTTCAGTTGGTAGCCATGTTTTATTTTATAAAAAACACCACAAATTCTTTCTGGTATCCATTTGATGTTTGTTGTTAGGTTTGTTCTAGTTAAGACACACTTTAATTGCATTAAAGTGTAATTTCTCATATTAAATCAATATTTTTTAGTATTCGATTATTTATTTAAGAATAATCAATAAGTATTTGGTACAATTTAAGTATTTTAAAACAAGAATTCAATGAATTATATATTTTTTAAAGTGAACGTTTAACGTGGAACAAGCCATAATTCTTAGTTACATGATAAACGTAGATTATCTAAGCATGCGTAATAGATAATATACATTACACTTCAATTTGTATTAAAAAGGGGAATTACCCGATGTTTATGTATATAAAGACTTATTTACTAGTTTATTAAAAAAAAAAAAAAATTGTATATAATCAGTAAGTATTTTTTACAATTCATCATAAATATTTATCATATTACATAAAGGTTTGTTTTATCTTAGTACATATTACGTTACATTACAAAACAAATTATAATATTAATTAATAACCTAAATATAATTATTAACCGTCGCAATAACATGATATTAAATATTTTAGAATAACAAAAATGGAAAATAATGTAACACAAGCTGTAAAAGTAAGATCAATATCCAACAGTAAAATAGTTAAAACATTACCACATATCATTCAAAGGAATCAAAATAAAGAAATTATTTTAAAATCATCTGGTAGTACAACAACAAATAATCTTACACAAATGAATCAAAAAGTTATGTTAAAAGTACCAAACAATGGTGATACAACAAAATCGAATTTTAAGATAATACCACTAGCAAAATCAAACGATGACAAAACGGATAATGGCAAAAACAAGGTTGAAACAAAATCTATAAAATTGAATCCAGAACAGATGAAAAATATATTTGGTGCTAGTTTAAATTCACAAAGTAATAATGTAAATGGTGCATTGAAAAAACCAATTATTTTAAGTATGGACCAGTTAAAAGGTGTGTTGAATAATCCAAATATTCAAATAAATAAAAAAAGTATTCAAGTGTTACGAACAAATCCGAACACACCTACAGAAAAATTACTCGTGCCCAAAGCTAGTGCACTAGCGATAAAAACTTATTCAAGATCTTTAAGTAATTCTATGGTTTCAACATCAAATTTAGTAAATATTGATCAACAAAATGTTGAAAAAAGTCCACCAGCTGTACAAACACCAACAAAAAATCAAACTTTACACATTCAAGCTAGTAAAGCAACAAGTGTTACGTCAAAATTAGTAAAAATAGATCCACAAAAAATAAAAGCTTTGAAATTAAATACTAATCAACAAAATGTAGCGGAAAAAAGTTCTCCCGTTGTGCAAACGTTAACAAAAAATCAAACTACGCGTGTTCAAGTCAGTAATTCTACAGTTTCTTCGTCGAATTCAGTAAATACAGAAACACAACCAATAAAAACTATAAAATTAAACCAAGACAATAAAACTTCTCCTATTGTAAAACCGATAGAACAGTTATTACCGAAACAACAAAAGTTTATTCTATCCCCGAATAATCGATTTCGTATTATCAATCAAAATGGTAAAAAAATTGCATTGCCGATCGGGAATTTAGTAACCAATCCTAAGCTTGTAAAAGCAACACCGGCCACCAATGAAAATACATCGAAATCGGTTAATGAACAAATTCAAAACGACAAGACTCCAAAAGCCGTGACGGACGATAAAAATACTTTTGTGTTTGATTCAATGACATTACCAATTGGTGCCAGAAAAATTTACACACGTAGGCCAAAAACTCCCGAACATGTTTACAAAAAATTTCACTTACCGATATCAAAACCTATTGAACCAACAGAACCAACAAAAACTGTAGAAAAACAACAAAACTCTCAAAAAAATCAAGGTAATCAAGTGGTGAACGAAATAATCAATCATGTAGTTGATCACACGGCAGATGCCGAAAAACAAGATGAAAGTATTGAAAAAAAGAAGAAACTTCAAAGAAAACGTACAACCATTGACTTTGAAGCAGCAGCAGCAGTTAGTGGTAAAAGCACACCTGTAGCAACAGTTAATAATAAATCCTCCAATGGATTAATCCAAACACTCAAATCAAAGTTTGTACCATTAGTGGGGCATGCGTGTACCGCAACGATTATTGAACACATAAATTTAGCTTATTCTCGATGTCGTGTATCACATCTTCAAGCCGTCAGGGAATTAATACAATATATCGAAAATTATGAACGGTATCGTGATAGAAAATTACTAGAAACTCAAAATCAAAATACTAAGCGCAGAGAAAAATCAACACAAACATTACAAAATTGCATTGTATTATCACCCGAATCGAATGAAAATATTGCCATCGTCGAAGAACATTTTCAAAAAGTTCCAAATTCGACAATAATACAAAATAAAGAAAGTGTAGAACAGAGGACGGTTGGAACATCAATAGTTCCGGACTTATCCGATGAATTTAGTATGTTTAAATTACAATTATATAAAGATTGGAATTCGGCGACGGTTGCTGACGTTATGGGAAATATGTAAGTACTTCCTTTTAAATTACATTTTTTAATTTAAGATTTCTTAAATATGGGGTCTCTCATTTAAAGTAGTTGTCGTGTGAAACGCATTGTCAACGAAATTGACTGAATTTTTGTTAAATTATTCCAAATATAATTTTCTAACTTCGTTTAAATTTTCAAAATTATTTGCCGTTTAGTTTTGATAAAAATCGCTCTATAAAATTGTACGATTAACATTACAGGTATTTACAAAAGTAGTGATTTCAACACACTTTTAATTTTATCTAAAAAACGTGTCGAGCGATTTGGCCAAAAAAACTAGGACAATGTAAAATGACGTTATATTTATATTGTGAAGAAACAAATTTATTGGTGATTTAATTATTGTAATTGATTAACGAAAATATTGACGTTTTTACATAAACCAAAGCAAACAAGTATACAAGGTACATTCAAGTAAAAAAAGTATAGTCTACGATCACAGTCTATTCATACAATTAAGGATGTACGAGCACTAGATATAGTCCATTTATAAATTTCTTCAAAATCTTATCTAATATAGTACATTCATAAAAATTACAATAACGTTTATTATTTTTTGTCGTAAGTTAAAATTAAAATTTTAGGCACGTAATACCGGGTCTATCAAAAACGATATTTAAGAAAAAATCCTGAGATTTCGGGTAATTAAGCTACCGCCGACATAAATAGAATTGACCCGAAATCTCAGTTGTTTTTTTTAAATATATTTTTTTTAGGCCCGTCATACCGGAATTTTATTGAATCAATCTATTAATATTTCTATTTTCTATTGCGTAGTTTTTTCCAATTACATGTTAACAAAATATCAAGCCTTAATCTTTTTGAAACTTCAGTGCTCGTACATATCCTCAATGTGTGTTCTGAGCTGAAACTTTTTGACACGATTATTACAACTACTTTAAGTAAAAAAATAAAACAAAACAGAAAACGTTACTTTTGTATTGTAGTCGATAAAAATAGATTTCTGTTGTAAATAATTCGATGACAACAATTTCTATATATCTTTTCGTCTTTCGTATATTGGAATTATTTCTATTTTTCTAGGCCTATTCATAATGCAGTTTTGGAGAATGATTTTCATGCTGTTAAACGGCTGTGTTTAATTCTGAAGCATTTAAAAAATATAAATATTCAAAATGAATCTTACGATATGGTGAGTACAAAAATATTCGTTCTATTCGTCCTATTATAAGTAAAAATCATGAAAATTCGAATAAAAATCGAGGTTTCATCATGGTTTTTTGTTTGTTGTTGTTAAATAATTCGAATTTATTAAGAATGTGTATAATATAAATGTAGACTCGAATTTCCAAGTTGGCTCCTATTGTTATGCGCTGCCTTCAATATTTTCCAACGTTGGGCACATAATCTTTCAATATATCGTTTGCACGATCTATATATTTGAACCAGTAAGTCACATTCTAATATTACGGAAAATATGTATAATATTACATACAGTAACACTTAGAATGTTTTAACTGGTTCAACTTTTATGAACGGGTGTGTACGAAATTTACTGTGTTGAACTACGATGTGTACACCGTTAGATAGTCATGAAAGCATCGTGTATCAGCGGTCTCACTTTTTGAAAGGTTATTCCAGACGACCTGTTGTTTTTAGGGCTCCGTAGCCTAAAAGCGAATCAGAACCCTTATGTATAAGATGAAACCTTTTTTTCGCGGATCCCATTGTTTTGCGTATCGTTGAAAAAGTCTTTAAAAATGGAATAAAAGTAGAACTTTATTAAAATATTTTGAACGCGATTTTTTTTAAGCTATACAGAATTTCGGTTACCAACAAACTTATTAGTACCATGGGTCACAAAAGTAGTGCTCTTTTTTAATAAGACACAAATCAATTACAAAACTTTGAAATAAGAACGCAACTTTTGTGGTCATGTGTACAGTTACGAGCATGAACTAAGGACGTTCATGCACGAGGCTTGATAGTAGATAAAAAAATTTTTTTAGTGAATTGAATAGCCCAATTCAGTAGTTATCCTCCCTCGAAAATTAAAAACCTATTGACGATCATTTCAAAGAGTAATTATTAATTAAAAATCAAACTTTTAACACAGCGTCTTATGGAGAACAGAATTTTTTTGTACTTAAAATTAGAATAACTATATTAAGTTGCCACCATAATAAATAATGTTTATAAATATTCTTTGAACAATGCAGTTTATATAATTGCATTAAAATAATGGTGTTGACGAACGTTTGAATTAATTATTTAATAAAATTAAAACTGTTTTGTTAGGTTTGTTTTTACCATATTTTGAAAACTAGCGACAGCGCATACACACGAAAAAATGCAACATAGTTTATTATCACATCTGTCAAATCAAATCAATTTCTAATTTACATTTACTGATATTTTACAATAAATACTTTTAAAATATTTAGGACAAATAAAAAAAGGGTATAAATCGTTGTAAGATTATTGATATATTTTCAACTTTTTTAAAAATCCTAAATAAATTTTATTAAAGATAGTACTCATTTGACTCTAGCGTAGTACAAGAACGTCCTTAAAAAATTATTCTACATTTATATTGCACACAAAGTTTATGTTAATTTTAAGCAGCTGACAATCATTCTTAATTTCAGGATATTTTTATGTTCAGTTCCATTGAATGTCTCTTTCTAATTATATGTTATTTAATGCCAGATATAGAATTATCTAATAAGTATGAAAGATTCGACAGAGGATTAAATGTTTTTAGAATAATATGGTTGAGAGAGTGAAAGGCATATTCATTAAAAAAAATTCATTTAGAATTGGAAGTTATGGAATATAGCATTTTCTCCGAAATTGAAAATATCATCTTATTGATTGTACCATTAGGCACATACTAAAGATAGGTCCAAGTCAGTGTTTGCCTTGTTACTGCTAAAAACTAACACATTACCGTTACTTGTTTTATATTACCGTTACCTAAAATTATTATGGTAACACTGGTCCAAGCATGCTTTTTTTTTACTCTAGCATCGAAAATCTTAGAATGATTGGTCGTTCTATATAAAACAGAGTGACAAGCGACTTGAAATATCAGGGATTTTAGCGTCACTCCATGGAAAATGATTTCAGAATCTAAATGTTTCTAAAATAATTGATAGTTTTAAATTTTATGGTCAGTTCTTTTTCCTTGTGGGAATAATGAGGAAATTTTATAGCACCATATCAAACGTCATTCTGTAAAATGATAATCCAAAAATATTTTGAATAATCAATAAATAGTTTACAAAATTTAAAAACAATAGGCACTTACTTGATGAGCAGGAGAAGGGGGTGTCTTTTGAAGTGTACAATCATGTTCTATATTTAACATTTGTATAATAAATTGTTAGAAATTGGCATTCGATGTTTATTGGTAAGTTGTTAATTATTATGATAAATATTTTTAAGTACTTTTAATCCTTCGACTGCGAAATGTGGAATTCAATGATCTACGAAATTATTTTCTTTAAAAAAAATTGTAAAGAATCTTTAAATCTTTATCGCGACATTATTTTTTTGATGGTTTGTCGTTGGAATGCGCCGCAGTCAAAGGGTTAAAGATGTTTAGGACATAATATATAGAGTGATTTACATAAATATCATCAAAATCATACTATATAGGGTGTATTCGTTTTGGGCACTTACACGCGCAATTTATTGGCGTTCATGTTGGCTTATGAACACTTACTCTACTCTTGAAAATGCCTGAAACGAATGGCAGTCATGACTCGTAATGTTTCTTTTATTTTAAATAAAAAAGTAAAATCCTCTAATTTCTCGTTGCTATGACCTAAACATCTTTAAATAAACAGGATATAAAAATTTGGATCTTGTTTTGAAATGAATAAATCAATGCTTCGATATCTAGAGCACGGTAGTGCGACAGGCCAAGTTCGCTAATTTGTATAGAAATCTATAAAAATTAAGAAATTCCTTGGGATAGTCTTTGAAAATCTATGAGAATGTAATATTAATAATTTTATAGGAACTATGTAGTATTGGCTAACATTAAATTTTGGATAAGCACTTTTTTCTAACAATTCTAATAACATTCGGGACGTCTTATTGCTTTTTGATGTTATTGTGCCCTCTAGCATATTTATAAATTTTTGTACAATATAGCATAATTATATTTTTACAGACAGCCCTTCATTTAGCGATAATGAATAACTGCGATCTAGAAATTATTCAACATTTACTCGATAATGGAGTAAGTCCAGAAATTGAGGATATAAATGGTAATAATTGTTTGCATATGATCTCACAACATGGTAATGCAACGATTATGGAATTATTATTAACTAAATATCGAAAAAATAATTTAGATTTGAATACTTCTAACTACAATGGTAAGTTATTGGCACAAATAGTTTGTAGAATTGTGTTCATTTGTATTGGACCCTCGAATATTGTCACAGTTTGAGTGGATCAGCCTATTTTCAAAATAAAGGGAATGAAACATATGAATGTTTCCCCCACTTTAAGTCCATTTATCATTTTAGTTAGAGGTATGAAATATGATCAGTGACAATCAACAAATGTATCGTGGTCTATCTTATATGCAGCACGACAACTAGGATTCGCATATAGTTGTTTAGTATCACTGATATTTTTAATAATAAATATTTGTGTCTTATTATTGAATGACCATGACATATTGCTGTCTGATATTTGTTTACAGAGAAATATTTTACATTCTTTTTTAGCTTATAAGGTTCTGAGAGGAAATTTCTCCTCCAAGTAAGGAACATTTTTTAAATATGATTAAAATAAGTTGTCCTACTTTGAAATATTTTCCCCTTACCCGCATATAAGGTTCAATACATATGAATTTGATTCTACATATAGAGGTTATGTTGTTTCAAATCTATTCGGCCATTTTCAATCAAAAAAACTTCATTCCGTGGCCGTGTTCAGAACAACTAAATTCCCAGTAATGTATATCTAACTTAGTTTTTTGCCAGGACACTTGACAGATACAAAACAACATTGATTGTGACACCATTTTTCTAACAAGTATTTTAGAAAAATACTTGATTTTTACCTAAATTTAGTGGATTTAATAAAGTTAATACGAAATTCAGATGCTCAGTAGTAAATTTCTTTTAGACTCACTTCTTGGTGTACTAAAGTCTTAGTTAACACGACGATTATTTGAAAATGACCGAACAGACTGAAACAATTGTTATATAATCTTTATATAAAATAAATGTTTATAATTACATTTTATTTACTTTTATTTTATTTTAATAACTCAATTGCTATTTTTTAGGCTCAACGCCATTAATGTTGTGTACCGAACATAATAATGTTGCTATTGCAAAATTATTACTAAGACATAGGGCCGATACTGAAGTACAAGATTTAAAATCGGGGCGAACTGTATTATTTCAAGCGATTGAAGCAAATAATGGTAAATATATCATAGAGATGATATATATAGAGTAGACAAGCCGAGTCAAAAGTTGTCCCTCAGATAGAAAAAGAATCTCGTAGATAGAGCTATCTCTTTTTAATGACTAATATATAATCATTATATATCATAGAGAATATATAATCTCTGTTATATATTAGTCATTTAGACAGAGACAAGTATACCTCCGCGATGTTCTCTCTTTCTATTGAGGAGACGTTTCCACTTATACGCGCGCCTATGACTTGCCTACTCTATATATATTATCTCTATGAAATATATATTTTGTTCAAAATGTCAAATCATCAACTATTTTATTAAAACTTCTTTAGCGAGGTATCTGTTTGAAAGTTTTTGTTACATTAAAGGGGAAATGACTCAATAGAGGGGAAATAAAAGGCAAGCTTTGAGTGCGAGAATGGGAGGAATTACAATTTTTTGTTTATAGTAGGAGAACTTAATTATGTGTAATTAATGTTGCCTATATCATATCAACGTTCTAGTGATGTTTTTTAAGCCGCAACATTTTTAAATAATGATTTAAATGATGATAATTTCTAATAAAATTTTTAAATAATGAAACTAAAGCAGTTTAAGCTTATGTGGGTAAAGCTCTTCCGTTGTTTTTTTTTTTTTAATTTAAATTGTATTGATTTTTTTTTTAGAATCCATGGTCAAATTATTAATTGAACATGGAGCGGATCCAAAGAAACGTGATTATAGTGGCATCACACCACTAGAAGTGATCAGTGAGATACGAATAAGTCCTGGAATACGAAAAATTATGTATAAAATTTTATCACAGAATATTGTCAATTTACAGCGTAAACGACAACGACAGTTTGTGGAAAATTGCGATGATGATGTTATGGTATCACCAATCACATCATCAGATAAAATACGAAGAATAAATGAATATGATGATGATGAGGATGATGAAACGTAAGAAGGCGAATGGAACCGTCTTATGGTTTTTTTTTTATCATATCTCGATGTAATTTTTTTTTTAAATCGTTTGGTCAAATTAATTCTGTCGAACGGTTTTTATTATTAAGTGTTATTATAATTCGCTAAATTTTAAGCAAGCATAAATTAATTTTGAAATAACAATTGTATAAAGTGTCTCGATTATCTTAGTTTTTGTTGTTGCATACTCTAGGATCTGGCTGGCTATAAAAACAGAGTCAATTTATATGGGCCATGTCTGATAAATATGGTGGGTAGTAGACAAAATTCTGGTAGGCCACATATTTTTTTTACACTATTTAAGAAATTTCTACAAGACAAAAAAAAACTGTCCTACAGAATAATAGTTTAGACTGGGTTCGTGTCTTTCATTGGGGGGTTTTTATGATAATCTACGAAGACAAAAAGCATTTGCCTGATAATTTTAAGGGAGTTGAGGCGAGACGCCATCAAAATCACGTATACAGTTTTTTTAGCGAATTTCCTGAAAGGAAATAGAGGTCTCGCTATTGGTCTCGTACCAAAGTCAAAATTTAGCAGAAATTTCTTCAAATGTCCATCGATCCTACCTAGTAGATGTCGAAAATCATCATCTCTAAAATATATATATATATATATATATATATATATATATATATATATATATATATATATATATATATGTCTGTAATCGCTCTAGCGGTCACAGTTTTATTCCGATTAGAATGAAATTTGGTATTTGAGGCGTTTTTGGTATTCAAAAGGTCAAGTTCGTTAATGGGTAAAATCGTGAATGAGGGAGGGGGAAACACAAAATTTGGCATATATCCCTTAATATTTGAAAAATCGAAAAATGTATTAGGAGTAAAGTTGTAGGTACCTAATTTTACTGTAATTTTGTTTCTTATCATTTTTATCTGTTACATTAATATTTACAGAAATATTTGCAATTTAAGATTGAAAGTTAAAATTCTGAATATCTCTGTTCACATTAGAGTTTGAAAAAAATGATCAGGTAATGAATTGTAGCAAACTTGATTTTCTACAACTTTATTCCTTATACATTTTTTGATTGTTCAAATATTAAAATTTTATATTTTGTTTTCTTCTTTCTCTATTCCTCCTTTCTCCTTAACCTATACCATTTAGTAATAAAATTGGCCTTGCAAATACGGCCATACGATCAACGACAATGAAAATAGAGCCTTATGGGAATTAGTCTACTCCTAGACAGTCAGATCTTAGATTATCAATCTAATTGAATGGGTCATTTCAAAATGATCATATTGGAACTAAAGTAAATATTTTCTGGGCTAAGTTAGTAGTTGTATTTTACTGTTCCTCTTGGCCTTTTCCCGAAGAACGGTGAAACACAACACTCAACTTGGTCCATTAGGAAGTAAGCCAGATATTGCATTTTCTCAGAGAAAAGCTTCTTCGGGTAAAATGTGTTTTTGAACTAGAAAAAAGAAAAGAGTGGTGATATGACCTTTTCAAAATGACTGATACAATTATAATTTGATATTTAACAATTATATATTTTAATCAATTTTAAATGCCTCCATTATAATTATAAGCAATCACTTCACCTGGGATTGGGTTTTTTTGTTTTCCATTAGCTTTAATTTAAAGTATTAGACCAATTGTTAGAAAATTTAAATTAAGTAAAAGATTTAATAGTTGAAATCTAAGATTGTCGGAGGCATTGGGGCAAGGAGAATAAGAAGTTTTGAACTGTTTTAATGGTCTGACAACTGTGGTCTATGCCATATAAAAATTTCATCAATCCACTCTTAATTGTTAATTTTACATCATTTCGAAATTTTTTTGGTTATTTATTTTAAATCAATAGCATTTAAATTTGATTCAATAAAATTATTCTAGCTTAAAGCACCTAGGAAACATAAATTTTCTGAATTTCATAATTAATTTATCCTACCCAATCAAAAGCTTCAACATATTATCACTTTGGATACACAGCTTTCATTCTCTTAACTGTTTTCATTATAAAAGTGTTACAAATATGATCTATATTCACCGAAAAAATATTTAATCTTTTTGTTTCACATTAAGAAGCGTACTCATTGCCTGACCCATTATTAAAATTATCCTAAACCAAAAAACCAATAAGGGACTGTCCACATATTATGTCACATGCTAGAGGCAAGGGATGGGGCTTGCGCAAATATGACTAATTGTGACGTAAGGGTGGTTGGGGTTCCTATATTTGTGATGTCACAATTCAATTTTTCCAAATTCATTTTTTTAAGTTGGTTGTCTTTGATATTTAATTATATTTTGTATAGATGGCACCAATTTTGTTGTTGAATTTGTACAAATATTACTAGAGGGGAGGATAGTCCTTCATTGTTGCATAATACTTAAAAAGGGGATTTTAAATGTGTGACAAGGGGTAGGAAGGGGTCAAATATTGTAAATCTATTATCGAAAATCGATTCGATTGCTCTTTAAAAAATTGGCATCTATTTATTTTTATCTGAAAATTGTATGTATAAATGAAAAATTATATATTTTTGAAAATTAAACGTTTAAAAAAAGTTGTACAATCCTGCAAGAAAGTTACGTTAAAACGCTTTCAATATCGACTTTATTTTCAGTTTTTTAATTTGAGTATTTTCCACTGTTTGAAAAAGTGTCGAAATATTTTAAAATGTCGCTTATCGATTCGCTAAATTTCTATTTGATTTTGTCTACCTTATCGACATATTTTGGAAATGAACAGTGATAAATATACATTCAGCGAAAAAAAAAAACAGTGACAAACCTGCCTCGAAAATAATGGTTTTCTGTTTAAAAGAGAAAATTAATTTGTAGTACAGAATGGTTGAGAAAACAATTGTATGAGTGAAAATTGTATATTTATGAAAATTGATCGTTTCAAGTTGTGTAAAAGTCATTGCATGAAAGTAAAACGCGCACGCTCCGAATATCTTGTGAAATAGGGTATTTGTCACTGTTTTTTAAAATATCCCTAAAATATCTATATATCGTATTACAGGAATTAACAAAAAAAATCAAATATTTAAAATATCGCTAAAACGCTTTTGTCGTCCCGAATATATAAACACGTAATTGTCCAAAAGTAACTTTCGGCTTTATTTTTCATTTATTTACAATCGATTTGTATCGAATCCATTTGGATATCGAAAAAAAGTTTTACGTTATAAAACTATCGATTATGAAGTCGATCGTACAAAACTACTTTATCGACTTTTTTTGGCTATCCATAAATCGTGTAACAGTTTTGTACAAGTGGGAGTGGTAATGTTATAAGGGAGATGGTAGACATATCTCTGTGTTACGTAACACAGATAATATCTAAGAAAAAGTAATAAAGAAACAGACAATAAACCTGACGTGATTCAAAGCCTGACGAAATGTGATTGATGATTTGTTTGATTATAAATTATTTGTATATACTTTATTTCTTATTAATTTTGATTACTGAATAACAAAAAGTGCGAAGGATTGCGGGAGTAGTGAATTAAATGTCTACATAGTGTTGTGAGGGGGTGGCTTAGCATTAAAAAAGTACGAAAAACCCGTTACAACGTTTTTTGGATAGCTCCTTTCGTAGCGATCGGTAGACAGCGTTTAAACGACATCTTAATTATTTAATTTTTTCATAAAAATAGTATATAATCCAAATATTTGTATGAAGTAAAAATTAGCAAATACATTTTAGACAAAATATACACATAGTGATTTAAATCTTCATTCAAAGAAAATCTCTCAATTTTCTCTGCCCAACGGCAAAATTAAATTTTAAATACAAAGTGGGTAAAGTTTCGACTGTGATTTCCACGTTTTACGTTATTAATAATTAGATCAAAGAATTATGTATTAAATCGTTGTTTTTTTTTGTATGGATTGAGAAATAATTTGTATAATTTTGAGGAAATATCTACCGAATGATATTTAATTTATTTATTAATTTGTATTATTATTATTGATATAATAAATGTTCAATGTATTGAGCAATGAGAGCTATCCACCACTTATATTTTGCCAAAATATTAAAACCCACTTTGTATTTTGTCCCGTATCAATTATTTTGAAAGTAATTCAAAAATCTGTTAAATTTATTAATTTACTTTTTCTTTTTTGTTTATAATGAAATTATTTTCCTATTATTTCATACTGAAATATTGTTCTAATTGTAAATATTTATTATCAAATTGTAACATTTCAATCCATTTTCATATTTGTAGATTTCTACATTTCATCTTGTTTTTTTTTTTTTTAATAAAAAATAATTGTATATTTTGTTTTTCAATAATCTTTTTTATCCTCCTATTAGGTAAATGACTAGACTCGAATAGTTTGAATATTTGTCTGTGGTTCGTACCATTCAACCCATTACGTTGATCATAAACACGCGATTCGTAAACGATGAAACTATAATTCGTGAAGTTATGTCAATAACATACAAGTCTTGCATGCGACAATGTGTAATTGATTGTTTTTAAAATCAGTTATTCCGTTTGGAAGAATTATCCAAATTATTTTGAAAATAGTGGTGTTATAATGGTAGAGCAAGTCAGTCAACGGTGTATTCAAAATGGCTGCGTTCCAAAACCTTATTTGCCTTAGATTGTAGCGACTGCCCTAGACGGACTACACTTCGACCATAAGGTCCATTGTGATGCCTAAGGATGTGAGTGGAGTGGAAGGAATAATAATTGTTTATATTTTCCAAACTATCATTTTTAGATTCATCTTGAACTGTCCTGAGTGCACAGGACATCTATGCATGGATGGGTTATACGTCATCGAAAATATGACAATTAAAACAGAAATTTTTTTACATAATTTTTATTTTCCAAATATGTTTTTAAAAGTTATTATTTTCAAGCGACTTGAAGGTTGGTATTGAAGCAAGTTATTGGTACCTTTTTCGAATCATACAATGTAAATTTTATTTTTATGGTTACCTAAAATTTAAACACAAATATCAGAACTTATGAACACACAATAAAAATTTTTTTTACAAAAGTTACCTTAGGATAAATTTTCAAAACAGGCATAACAATCGAATAACTGAGTTTATCATTCGATTTATATGGACATTGACCACTTGTTAAGTCCTCACAACCATCCATTTCTGGAAGTGGAAAATTTGTATCTGTGTCAGCAGCAGTTGCAATTACTTCTGGTGTTAAAACATTATCATCTCTGCCTAGAACAAAACCAAAAACAATTAATCCCATAAAATTTTAATTTCAATTTATTAATACCTGGAATAAAATCAATTTCCATTTTGATCGGTTTGCCTCTGATTAATTTGCATGGTGATGTAGTGCAATCCCCTATACGAACATTTTGAGGTTTTGGTATTCCTTCACCTACAAAAAATAATAATTTGATGAGGATTCATTTGAGAATTTAATTTAGGGGTACTCACATGATTTTATGTCAGTGGTAAAAACTATTGAGATAATACTCAATAATAAAATGATGGAGAATTGTAACGAAATCATGATTGTAATTCGAGTTGCAAGTTTATAATCATTAGTTTGTCGTTGTGTTCTGTGTATTTGCGTTTAAATATGTGTAGTTTTTTTTTTTAAATCAATCATAGGCGGAATAAATTTAATTGGACTAATTGAATTAACTGAATCCAGTTTGTACATATTTATTATATACTTGTATATAATATACACAAGAGCATATTAAGTTTAGTCCCAACTTTGTAACGTTTGAAAATATTGATCGCAGAAATAATTTTTGGTGTAGGTGTTCATAAAATGATCTAATTAGTCCATTTCCGCAAGTCCGTCTGTCCGTAAACATGTTAACTACAAAACGAAAAGAGACCCATAATGTTGGAAGAATGAAATTATGATAAGTTTCAGCAGTGAATAGTAATTTCTGCCCTCTATCATTTGGCGACGAGGCAAGTCGATACGGTAATGTCCTCCGTATCATCTTGTGACGTCACTTATTGAGCTCGCTTCTGTCTCATCTCATGTGTCAAAAGAAATCATTTTTCTCGCCGGTAAATAGAGTAATCTCGAATCGTCTTGTGTTCAATTCCAGGAACCTTGACAAATAGCATTATTTTAAGGAGATATTTAACTTTTCGATTTACAAAAACTTGACTTCTCGTTTGCATTCTTTCAAATATTATCACGTCTCGTCTCGCGTCGAAACTCTCGTTTCTGGCGGAAACACTAGCCATTAAATATATTGTAAATAATGTCTCTTGAGAGAACTCCACTAATTTTTTCTGTGATTCAAGGCAATTATTTTTGTATTTTCGAAATTTTTTGCGTCAGCTCTTATGCTGTTAGTATTCAAATACTTTATTTTCTATAAATACCCAAACCCTTACCGGAAATTCCCTGAAAAATAACTGCAGGTCTGGCTTACGAAACTGCCAGCAAGTGTATAAATTTCTTCTTGATTATCAAGAGTAATATAGTTAAAATTCCGTAATAAACTACGGCACTGATATATTTTGCAGAAATCGTTTAAAAAGGTCAAAATTCACAAATTAATGAAGATAATTTTTTTTTATCCTTTATCCAATATTTTTAAAAAAAATTGTACTAATTAAGATAAGTAGACATTATTTTTTGTGATAAATTTTTTATTTATCCCAGATTTTTAAAGAAGAAAAAAAAAAACAAATTAGTAGAATTTTTAAAATTTTAACAAATTGTTTAAAGTCTAAATATTAAAAGTTGAGCTATTATTGTATTGGATTTGTTTTCTCAGAGGCAATCGTTTTAACATAAATGTTATTTTTTTACATATATTATTACAAAAATATATATTATCTCTATGCAAAAACGACCCAGATTTAATATAACTAGTGTTCGCTCATTGGTCGAAATTCGACCATAATCATTATTAAAAATTTGAGGAAATTTTAAAACTAACTGTTTTCAAAATTTTTCTATTGATAACACTAAAGCTCATCAATAGCTACTAAACAAAACAAAAAAGAAGAAACTCGGTTGGCAAACACAGGAGAAAAAGATACTGAACTGTTTCGTCTATATACCTGTTTATATTGTTGTATTCCCACCGCTGACACCAACTTTATGTTCCGCTCTTTGGTGCAAAATTGATTGTTGCAGGTGAAGAAGGTCCGCTGCCACCAGAGCAGTTGATTTAAACTCAAAATAATTGTAATATGCAAATCTTAACCGATTTTAATGAATTCTTTTCAAAATTCTAACTTTAGGTCATATATATCACAGTTTTTCATATACGTAGTTTATGATATGAATGATAATGGGGGGAATTTGGTGCACTATGATCTATAAGATTTATTTTGCTTCCCTGTCTGGTGCCTGACAAGGAATGGTCTCGTCTAAAACCACCTCATCCTGGATTGGGTCTAGGGATGGTAGCTCCCTTGAACGTATCTGGTAGACTCCCAGACAATTTTTTTTTTGTATGAGAGCATCGCAGTCTTTCAGGAGGTGTTCCAGAGTTTCCTCCATTTCTTCATGAAACCTGCAGTTCCCCTCTTTCCCAAGCATAGCTTTCTTAAGGTGTCCCCTGAGTCTACAATGCCCCGTAAGAAAACTCGTCAGTGGCCGCAGTCTATTTTTGCTAAGGCCAATTCAGATTTTGTATCTTGCGCCCAATGCGGTTAAAGTTTCTTGTCCTGCCTGTTCCCCAGAAGGTTCCTTCCGAGTGTGGCTCTCTTAGTGTCTTTTCTGTTCTGATCTCCTCTCGATAGAAGTGATCACTCACCCCACAAAATAGCTTCGACCCTGTAAGAGATGTCGATGCTCCCTTCTTCGCCATCCACTAGTTCATTCCCATATGTCCTGAGACCCAGTGTTGAGTTTATAATATTGTAATCTCGACATCATAAACTAAAACTTAACATAAAATTTGAAAAATATAGCTCGAATTTAGTATAACTGCCTGTGTATATAGAGATGTCATATAACCTCTATATACAAGCACAATTATGTGAGATAGCTCACACCAGATTTTCTAAATAATTTTTATG
The DNA here is from genome assembly GCA_963920215.1 of Nineta flava. Lineage (NCBI taxonomy): Eukaryota > Metazoa > Arthropoda > Insecta > Neuroptera > Chrysopidae > Nineta > Nineta flava. The sequence continues at coordinate 83,264,776 of OY986043.1, read as the reverse complement.
AAAGAATCTATTTGATTCTAAGCTGCATAATGTAATAATTATAAATAGTTTTAAAAAAATAATAATTTTTATCAATTAAAATGACGTAAAACTAACTATATACATCGGATAAATACTCGATCGAGTATTAACTATCCGCATTGTACCTGATACGTCTTTAAATGAATGTGGGACGTTCGAGTCCGTCTTCATTCATTTAACTGCCCGCTGCATATGTGTGTTTATTGTTTTTTTCTCTCTATTTTAAGGTTAATTTATAAAATGACCTAATGTGTCACAGATGGTACTGACCTTATAAAACGCCCTCATCTTATTATTAAATACGTACTATATTTATATAGAAAAAAAAAATGAAACATTATTTTATATCGAGAAACTAACAAATTATAAAACGCAGTATTTTTTAATAAGTGAAAAAGTAGCTACAGTGAAACCTGGTTAATATTTGGTAACTAACTTAGTTTCGATTTGAAACTTTGCAAACACATTAAGGTTCATACCGTCGACAGTACTGGAAAGTTGCTGGTTCGAATCCCGATGGTGGAGAGTTTCTGAATTATAATTAATGGGGTGGTTAATTGACTAAATTGTCGGCGAATGGACAAGAACGAAGTAACCGGCTATGCTTGTGAAGGTTTTCTGAAATTTGTCTTCACAAACTCCAGATGAGTATTGACATCGTCGGCTGTAGCCGCCCAAATTACCAATTCTTAGTCTGCATATCATTCCTTGGGTGGCTTCTGTTATTTCTCTAAAACTCTTAAACTCCATTATATTGAGTTGATGTTCTTTTAGACTTATCTCACATGAAATGGGAATTCCGAATCTCGACCAGGAGGTTTCTTTAGGAGCTTAGAGGTTTTGTACTTTCATATTGACGTTTACATGGAAAATTTAAAGTCAGTAAACTCTATCAAATAACGATTTCAAATTGGTATGCAAATTTAATTGATGATAACAATTTGGGGTGTACGTTACTTATTAGTTACTATTCAGTTTATAAACAAATCTAAGGAATCGATTTTCACTTAAGTTTAATTATCGTATCGAGCTGACCCTATGAAATTTTCATATCATGATGGACACCACGAAATAAAAATTCGGCACAGCAAAATATGAGAAATTTAAGTAACCACTAAAATAAATTTAATAGATTTATAAAAACATAAGGTTATAATATTTTTACGTGATCATAAATTGTGATACGCTTCAATAGATTTCAATCAATCAATTTTTTTTAGATTTACGTTAACTAGGTTCTTTTTAGTGATGTGGTTAGCTCCATTAACTCATCGTCTAGAATCTAGATCTCCCCTTTAAAAAAAGATTAAAAATATAACATTTACTATTTCAACTTTAAAGTTAGCATCTGGCAATATATTTTTTGATTATGTATCCGAACTGACGGATATTGTTTACTAGTTTAGCCTTCCCTTTCTAGAAAAACGTTCTACACTATTAATCTTTCGCCCCTATACCTAGATCAGTTTTTTTATTATAAATACGTATTTCGACTTCAAAGTAGTCATCATCAGTATAAACTAGCTAGTCCTAATTTACTCTTTGACAATTAGAAATAGATAGAAAATCGAATAGACAAAAATAAAAATAAATAAATTAAACAAAATTAATTAAAATATAATACACTTTATTAAAATTTCTTTCATTCAAGTTACTCTTGTTAATATCACTCTTATTAAAATTACTCTTATATTGTCTCAGGAAATGTTATTCGTTGCTAATTTGGTGACAGTTTCACAATGAAAAAAATTGTTTTATTTTCGAATTACTAGATTTTTTCAAACAATAACACGGCAATTAATACAATTAAAACGATTAAAGTTTTCCTATTAATAAAAGTACATATGTATACAACCCTTTATCGAGGACACACATTTTTGAGATCCCCGGTATTTTTTAATAAAAACCTATTAGTTAATATAGTAATGTATAAAAATATTATTGACTGATATAATATTATTATGGAAATTAAAATAGGGTAGATTTTAGAAAATAATCCATTAAATTTATAGTGTGAGAAAATATTCGAATTAGAAGCCATTAATTAATTAATGACTTTAATTCATTTTGGTCTAGCCAGCCCACCAGTCAGTGCAGTATTAAATTCGTTTTTAGATATGAGGCTTAAGTTTAAAATTGAAACTAATATCTATTAATGTTCATTAAAATGATCAAACATTGTTTAATTATCGTCGCTAGTTTGAATTTAAATGAAATGAAATTTTATATTGTAATTCTGAATACTATATTACTGAAAAATATCTTAAGGAAGTTCGACCGTAAAATTTTTTTTCGGCTTCTATAATTCAAATTTTTCCTTCTATAGCCGAGAAAAATGTTAACTAATTCATTTGCAAATTAGATAATTATTATTCTGTGTAGTAATTTTTGCACCCATTCGTCATGTTCAAAAACTTTTAATTATACATATTAATAAAACCGGCCAAGTGCGTATCGTACATGTATTAAGTTAGGATTCCGTAGCGTGTACACATAGCCATAAATGTAGGGTTTATTTTTCAAAATTTTATAATTTGTTTGTGCCTTATTAATTCGAGTTTGGAAAAAAATGTTTCGGATAAAAGTTGTTCATGATATATTTTGGAAACATTTTTCCAAAAAAAAAAAAACCAAATTAATAAGGTACAAATCAATTACTTTTGTGGCCCAGGTACTTATTAATTAAGTTTGTTGGTAACTGGAAAATGAAAATAGTTTTCGTTGAAGGTATTTATTAAGTGCTTTCTTGATTTTTTCCCGATGTTTTAATCACATGCTTGTAAAGTTGGAAGGGGTACAACATTAATTACGTACGACTTTAGGAGTTCATACGTACAACGTCGGATTTCCGCCTAGGCCTACAAGACCCCAGACTAGGGCCCCCAGTGGCGGAATCTTCATATAAGCTCAAAAACCTGGCAGGCTTTATCAAAAAGTTTTATCGAAAATATTAACTTAAAAGTCTTGAAACGATATTATTCGAGCTGTTTAAAAGTTGGCAGTCTTTCTTTTGCACTTGTCAACCAAAATGTCAAACACAAAAGGTCATCTACCTGAACGCAGGTCGACTGTTCTGTCATAAGAAAGAGTCGAGAGTGGGGCCCAAGTGCCTAGTGCCTAGGGGCCCTGGGTCTCTAAGTTCGGGCCTGCATTCGTAGCGAAATATTTACCTGTACAAAAAAATTATCAGTTACCTGTACAAAAAAACATTAGAATTTGTATTGCATTTTTAAAAACCTACCCAACCAGCCCTGCACTTTACGATCCCTCAGTTTTATATCATTATGGGTTGCCACCCCAAAATAAATTTTTTCGTAATTTACAATTGTACGGTGGTAAGAAATCTGCCTGTGAAATTTCATCAGAACCGTTGAAAAATGGATGTAACATACTGATAGGAGCCAAAAACGAAATGCAAAGGATTTCAGTATTTTACGTTTTAACTACGGAACCCAAAAAACTCGTCCAGAGAATTTTATACAAAAATGGGTAATTGAACTATTTTAGTTATACTCGAAATATGATTTGATAATTAAGGTTTTTTTTTTTGTTCAAGAATTCAGCACGTTTTAGAGCAGTGTGCCGATCTGGTAGCAGAGTATTTTCTAGCCAATAAATTACGTGGGTTAAATCGACGGTAAAATTTCAGAAAAAAAAATACACAAAGATATTTAAATAATAATTACATTTGTTACGCTTGAATAAGTACAATAATTAATATAATAATAAAAATTATTCTTAAGGTTATTTAAATAAAACAAATATATTTATTTTTAGTACTTTAAATGGTGGATTTTTTAAGAAAATTTATACAGAAAAAAAAACAGGTTGGACATGTTCAAATTTTCACACTAGATATAATAAGTATTTAAATTTATTCTGTTTTCTTCAAAAGACAAAACAATTGGAGTTTGTTCCAAGACGTATAGCAAAAAACAATCTTATCATATTAGTCAAAGCGAAATAGATAAACAGATCTTTAAATCAGCATTTTATATTAAACTAGCATTACCCGTCGCGGCTTCGCCCGCAAAAATTTTGTAACGCCCTTATAAACAAGTAACATAATATTTTCTCCCATCAAGGACTGATAAATTGTATTGATTTTAAAACGTATTTGTTGTATGCATCGCTATCTATGCACAGCATATTTAACATATTTATTTTATAATATGTTTTCCGACACCTCCAACAAATATCATTATATTTTAGCCAATGTATACAAAAACAAATTGACAAATTATACTCTAAAACCTTCCTCGAGAACCACTCTATTCATTGGTGAAAACAGCATGAAAATCGGTGCGGTAGTTTTTGAGTTTATCGCGAACATGCCGACAGACGCGGCTGGGGGACTTTGTTTTATACTATGTAAGGATATCAAAACTCCCCATTGATACGGTCTTTGCTCAAATTTGTATTCAAGGTCAAAGATGCAAAAATGTCAATAGTAAATTCATGTAGGTACTTGGGGTTGAAAATTTGAAGTATCCCAAAAGGCTGCCCGAATTCTGAAATATGTTAGCACATTCCAGAAATAATCACTGAGGTATGTCAATTTGCTTCGGTTTGATTTTTTTCCCAATTTTCGGACAGTTAGTAATAATGCTGTTTATTTCGCTTACATTTTTTACCTCAGTTTCCAAAATTGGCCATAAACTGACCTCTCAATTAACTTTAATTTATCCTGAATACATAAATAAAATTAAAATATTGCTCTCTAAATGTGTATAATCATATGCAAAATGCATAATATGATTATTTTACGTGAACCATTGTCAGTGTGGTTCAATAAACACTTAATAGTTGTTTTCGTTTTCATTATTAGGCTCGTGGTTTGTGTAATATATTTACTATAGAAATTAGATACAAATTATGACAATGCTAGGTATTGATCAAACGTCAGAAAAAAAATCAAAGAAAACTCCACACACCCAACAAAACATCTGGTGTGAAACACTCTCACGACCTCTATATACAGAGTTTAACAAAATGGCTATAGTATATATCATTAAAATCAACTTTGGAGTAGAATATATACACGTATAACATATTGATATTTATTAATTAAATTAAATACTGATATGAAAAAATTAACTCGTCAACCAGGAATCGAACCTCGGGCCTCTGGATAACCGGTCCAGTGTGCATCCACTACACCAAAGACGATTGTGATGTGACAGCCAACTTTCTCATATTATTCTAATTTTTATATATATATATATATTTTTATATATTTTTTAGACAGTATAAACTTCTTGTTGAAGTGATATTATTATTAATATTTGTTTATTTGTGTATACTTTCGTGTCAACATACAAGTGTTTGTCCAAATTCCTTTCGGTTACGTATGACAAACTGTAGAAGACTATAGTGTATACCCGACACATTTCATTGTCATTGAATTTATTAATTAAATTAAATACTGATATGAAAAAATTAACTCGTCAACCAGGAATCGAACCTCGGGCCTCTGGATAACCGGATGCACACTGGACCGGTTATCCAGAGGCCCGAGGTTCGATTCCTGGTTGACGAGTTAATTTTTTCATATCAGTATTTAATTTAATTAATAAATTCAATGACAATGAAATGTGTCGGGTATACGCTATAGTCTTCTACAGTTTGTCATACGTAACCGAAAGGAATTTGGACAAACACTTGTATGTTGACACGAAAGTATACACAAATAAACAAATATTAATAATAATATCACTTCAACAAGAAGTTTATACTGTCTAAAAAATATATAAAAATATATATATATAAAAATTAGAATAATATGAGAAAGTTGGCTGTCACATCACAATCGTCTTTGGTGTAGTGGATGCACACTGGACCGGTTATCCAGAGGCCCGAGGTTCGATTCCTGGTTGACGAGTTAATTTTTTCATATCAGTATTTAATTTAATTAATAAATTCAATGACAATGAAATGTGTCGGGTATACGCTATAGTCTTCTACAGTTTGTCATACGTAACCGAAAGGAATTTGGACAAACACTTGTATGTTGACACGAAAGTATACACAATTAAACAAATATTAATAATAATATCACTTCAACAAGAAGTTTATACTGTCTAAAAAATATATAAAAATATATATATATAAAAATTAGAATAATATGAGAAAGTTGGCTGTCACATCACAATCGTCTTTGGTGTAGTGGATGCACACTGGACCGGTTATCCAGAGGCCCGAGGTTCGATTCCTGGTTGACGAGTTAATTTTTTCATATCAGTATTTAATTTAATTAATAAATTCAATGACAATGAAATGTGTCGGGTATACGCTATAGTCTTCTACAGTTTGTCATACGTAACCGAAAGGAATTTTGACAAACACTTGTATGTTGACACGAAAGTATACACAAATAAACAAATATTAATAATAATATCACTTCAACAAGAAGTTTATACTGTCTAAAAAATATATAAAAATATATATATATAAAAATTAGAATAATATGAGAAAGTTGGCTGTCACATCACAATCGTCTTTGGTGTAGTGGATGCACACTGGACCGGTTATCCAGAGGCCCGAGGTTCGATTCCTGGTTGACGAGTTAATTTTTTTATATCAGTATTTAATTTAATTAATAAATTCAATGACAATGAAATGTGTCGGGTATACGCTATAGTCTTCTACAGTTTGTCATACGTAACCGAAAGGAATTTGGACAAACACTTGTATGTTGACACGAAAGTATACACAAATAAACAAATATTAATAATATTGATATTTATTAATAATCAAAACTGAATTTGAACGAAAAAATCTAGGTCTTAAGAAATTTACCCATGGTACAAATTCAAATTAAAAAAAAATCTGAATCGAAAAATTTTAAAAAAATAAAGAAAGGCGCAGTAGATTTTTCATAAAAATATCGAGATAAGCTCATAAGAGATGTTCCGTAATTCATTTCCATTTCAACGCAGCCATAGCTCTTGCATTCGCTCGGTACTGGACTGTTTAGGCTTTTTGGATTCCTTTCGACGTGAGCTTTCCTCTGACTTGCTTTGTCTACAATTCCGACCATATTTACAAGTCATAGGAGACGAAATTTTTAATTATTTTGTAATTTTCAATTTAATCCCGATTTTCGACTATAGTACGGCAAATATTTTTATTGCCTTTGAGTCCTAGTAGTGCTCCGCAAACTATTCACAATGACACCCGCATCAATTTCCCAGCTAAACGCGTTTTCATGCTACACCAATTTATAACTTTACACAAAGCTAATTCGTAACCATTTTCGCGCATGCGCCTACACTGATACGATGACGTTACAGGCAAAACAAATACAGCGCGGCAAACACGGAAAGGCATGATCTATCTGTTGTGGACCCAACCATTGTAAACACATTATTAGTCTCGAAGTTATTAGGGAATGAAATTTTACAGTATTTCGTCACACAAGAATGTTTGACCGGCCACCAGTATAACGAGCGAACAGACGTTTTCACGTCAAAAAAAACTGAAAAATATTAAGAATGGAGGATTTTTTCCGATTTAGCAACTTCCACCAAAGCATTGCAGTTTAAAGTTTTATACCTCTCAGTATTTCCGTTCTTGAGATATGTTGCCATCGAAAACACACCGCAATATTTTACGTATATAGAGGTAAAAATCAAAGAATCCTCCACACACCTAACACAAAAAAGGAGGAAAAAAATTAACACCCATGACAGAGACAACCAAACAACAATAGCCTTGAAATCCAATCAACTGAATTCTCTTAATTGAATTAAACAACAACCTGTCAAAATTGATGAAAAATTTTTTTTGTACAAATATTATGAAAAACAAGTTTTATGTACATAATATAATAAATAAAAAAGGTGCGCGACTATTGCGAGCACGGTGCGCACTTTGAAAAACAATACGAATTGAAGTTGTGTGCACGCGAAGTAGTGGGAGAACTCGCTATATATTATATTTTATAAAAGTTTACAACAAAAAATATAATAAACACATGTTACAATAGTAGTTGTTATTTGAAATCATATTTCTATCGAATATTAGGAGTTGACCAATCACTAGGAGTTCGTTGCTGGCAGTGTGCTTTCTTCATTCAGTAATTGTTGTCGTTCAAGAATTTATTTAAAGTTTTTATTTATTTGTTTTTTATTATTTAAATATTATTGAAATGGCTAATTTACATGTTTGTGTTGTTGTGGCTGTGATCACTTTATTCTCATTTATACAAACTGGTAAGTTTTTTGTTTTTACTTTTTGAATTACGCGCGTCTCAAACATATTTTGATCGTCTAAACTAATTTTAATTTAACACTTTTTTACACAACTTTACATCATTGTTTTCTATTTTCCAACTACTTAACTCCAAGTTTAACTCGGAGTTAACATACATTAAAGAAAGATTTAATACTGAGTTAACTCAAAGTTTAAGTGATTGAAACTCAGTCTAACAAGAAATTAATAATAACTTGTTTTGAAAATATCGATTGTTAATAAATTTGAGAATGAATTGCTCTTTTAATCAACAATTATATAAGTTGTTAAAGAAAAAAGGTGTATGCAGAGCCGTGGTTTGGGTATTCAAACACCCCCGAAATATTATAAAAGAATAATTTACATAAAAATGAAGATTATTGATGAGGAAAAACATGGCCTTATTATGTCTTAATTGTTTTTTAAAAAATCATTTTTTTTAAATACCCGCCTTTTTTCAATATTTGCCCCTAGTTAAAGCGATTAACTTTGCATTCTTTCTCGAAGAAAATTTGTATTTTATATTCTTTCTAGAAGAAAACGAAATTTGAATAACTCTTTTAGTAATTACGGTTGTTAATGAATATAGAGATTTCTGATACTTAGTGCTAGTTTTATGATATTTAATCCTTCATTAAAAATAACCTTCGCACTTGTCTGCATCAATTGTTAAGCTTCAGTGATTTTTTTTAAATGAAGGTTGAATTCAAACTTTTACACTTCTGCACTTAAAGTGCAAAATATTGATAGTGACTGGACTATAAACCACCTTCTCTATGTAAATTTGTTTGACTGGACTAATCAGATGTTTAATATTTAAAGTTCTCAAATATTTTTAAATTCTAGTGTAAATGTTTTCTCTTGCAAAATGTAACTAATCGAAGAAATAATCTATCCTCCTAGACTATAAAAAGCAAATTTTACAAAATAAAAAACAACACTATATGTGATTTCTATGATTAATTCTTTAAGTGGCGGTACTATAAAGTATATTTTCTATCTGCCTGGACTTTAAAATGTAATTAAAAAATAAGTACTCAAATAAATTTTACTTTTGAAATCATAAAAGATGTTGAAATTTTCATCTACCGTTTCCTCGTTAATCTATTAATGTAACGAACGCTATATAACGTTATTATTATTTAAAAACTATTATCTCATCATAAAAATGGGTGGGAAAAATAAAAAATTGTGGTCGTGATTTTTGAATTATAGCCAAAACGCGCCGATTTCACAATATTTTTATTCATTATATATTTTAATGACAACCGTTTTCCACGATGAGATCATTTTTATTTATTTGTCATGCGATACACGTTAAATAATTTTATCGCATTGCCTCAAAGAAAATTTATTATTAGAAGATTGACAACATAAAGTTTTATGATGACAAGCGATGTAATTAAAACTTTTTACAATCAATTTTTTCCGAATTCATTAGGTTCGAAAAAAATTTTAGATACATGGTTGTTAGTATTTATAATAAGAAACAACTTTTGTTTGAAATATTCTTTTTGAGTGGATTCATCCTAAATTGGTCGTGTTCAGAACAATTTAGTTCATAGTAAACTAATAAGTTTTTGCCAGGAAATTTGACAGATACTATGCAATTAAGATTGTAACACCATTTTTCTTTGCACCAATTTGGGGGAATTTTCGTTAAATTTAAAAAAATCTATATGATTTATTCTTGGGTTTATCATGTTTTTAAATTTTTATACATGATGGCTTGCATTAGTGGAAAATCGCCCAATTTGGCAACACTGCTGACAAATTAGTAAATGTGTCCTAACAGAAACACGATTAACTTGATACTCAAACGTAAATTTGGTTTTAGACTGTCTCACTTAGTTTACTAAGGACTTATTTAATCTGAACACGACCATTGCGATAGTACAACTGGGAGCGTTTTGTAAAATGCATTTAAATTTATTTGTTGTATATATTTTTGTTAAAAGTTACAAACTTTTGTATGTATTTTTTCGTGTGTTTATTGTTATTTTTGTTGTTGCACATCAGAAAACTATTAGACCATGTAATAAAACCGGATGTGTTGATTTTAAATATAAGGTTTCGCATTTAATTCATTCACAAAAACATTGGTTGTTTGTTTACGTTTTAACGTCATGGTTAGTCACACCCTAGCATGCTAATTTTTTGATGGTTCAATCACGTGATCGACAGAGTAATTGTCTGCTAAAGATTGAAATTAAAGATTTAAAATTTTTGATACAAAGTTTGTCGAAATATTAAGCTGACAGAAATCCCAATATTAATAATACTTTTTTCTATATAATATTTGCGTGAGAGAAACAAAGAATAATTTTAACGCTAGCATGTGAGGTAAAAGATTCGGTATATTTTTTGTTTTAATAGTATCATGATAAAAATCGAAATTATTTTATTACGCATTTTAAAATTATTATGCAGTGTATATAGTTTGAATTACATAACCGAGAAATAACAGAAATTTATTACGCGTTACTGAATACATAATTAGCGAGGAAAAATATTCAAAAAAAAGGGGGCCAAGTATTTGATTACAAAAACGCCATTTCTATTTATATTAACAATGTTGCCATGAACTGGGAAATAATAAGTTTAACTTAGTACGATCAAAGGGTTTCTAGATCCCTAAGGGTTTATGGGCCCATTATATCTACAAAATAGCTAAATTTTTAATCGATTTTGAAAATTCACGTGTAGATTATCGAATCACTTTTTAAAATTTCAATTTAAGATTCATGAATTTTGTCAAATATAGAAAATGTGATAAGAATATGTAACATCGAATACGAAAGCTTTAATAATGATATTTACGTGTAAAAAAATCTGGGTCACAGAAATATTTGAATATTAAGTTCAAATTAGGCTCAAGACTAAGATCTCGTGATTGTACTGCTTTAAAAAATTTTGATTCTTCAATTTTTCAGTGATATTTTATGTATTTTTGCAATCAAAAACAAACATTTCATGTGAATAAGTAATTGAAAATTCGGAAAAAATGCTTAGAAAATACTTTTACTATAATTTAAATTTTTCACACGTGAAAAACCATGTGATAGTTGAATTTTCCATACTTTGTTTTTCATAAATATAATTTAGCTAATTATTATATCAATAAAGATCATATGGATTATATGTACTAATATAATTATCATTAACAAATATACAAGGCGTTCGTAAAATAATCATGTCAAACTTCAAGAGGCTAAAGGGTTTTAATGTTAAGATCGCAGCGCCGCGTTGACAAAACTAGAAATCCTTCACAGTTGTAAACAAGATTATTTTAACGTGCTGTGTAAATAGAGTTTACAACGTCTTTAGACTTTTCAGTTGAAATTTCAAACAGTTATTAATATTTTTTATTTAATATTTATATTTTTGATTTAATATTTATCATTAGTTAACTCACTAAAATGCAGTTGAGGGTGTTGGGGCTCTTGACAGGACACTGTCAATTGAACTACCACCTTCATAACTTGGGGATTTCTGATGATCCCACTTGTATGGAGGACGATGAAACCTCCATATATGTCATTTGCATCTGCAGAAACCTGCAGAGTGTCAGACATAGAAGGTTTGGGTCCGAAACCCTGGATCCATCAATCCTGCCTCAACAGAATCCCATAGTTCCATCTGCTTAAAATAGCACCTCTTACCCAGAGACGTCTCGCCTTCGGGTGACAGATTGTTCTCAAGGAGGGCACAAAGTTCCCCTTGGTTTAGGTGCTAGGGACCCATTTGCGGTACCCCTCTTCGTATTATTATTATCTATTATTATTATTATCATTAGTTAAAATATTTTACTAAAATATTATAAGTGCCCAAAAAATATGTTTTTAATTTTACTTTTCTGGAACATTTTGGAAATTTATGGAAACTAATATCATAATTTATTATTTTTGAAGATTTACAGTTTGGTATGCAACAATTTGCAGGCATTATCAAATAAAATAAACGATTTTTATAATGAAAAATGCACAATTCATATACAAGTAAATATATATTTTATTTGTTTGTTTACATTCACCAATTGTTCATTTTTTTAACGCCAGATAGAGTCTCGCTTAGCTGAAGTTTCCAATAAAAAGTGTTCATCAATGTGATACAAAAAAGTCCTATAGACAAAAGTTGAATTTTTTATTCGAATTGTGTCTATAAAATACTTTTGGATCAGATTTGATGAATCTTATCATTTTCTGAAGTTTGACACAATAATTTACGAACACCTTGTCATATTATATTATCTCTGCTTGTTTTAATAATTATGTGAGATCCTTTAATAAAAATTATGTAAATTGCCGTCAGTATTTGTATTATGCCATAATATTTAAATTAGCAAGTTTAAATGCATTTCTGCAGCATATAATAAATAATTGTAAACAATCGTAAATTTTATAATTATTAACATTCTATAAACATATTTTATTTATTATAACCATATTTTTTAAAATAAATACAAGGTTTTAAATAAATAATAGGCTACAAAGGCTTTCAAAATTTTATAATAGATTTGTGGTGTTATATTAAGTGGCATAGCTATCGGGGTGTTACAGGTAGCAATCACCGGAGCCCCCAAACTCAGGGGGCCACCAAATTCCCGGGTCAACTATTGCAGCACCTTGTGGCGATGTCAGATAACGGTTTATGAAGATACCAGTGGCAAAGTACATGAACAATATGTTGTCTCTCCGTGCTTGTCTCGAAAGTCGTATAAACAATCGAAAATTAAACAAAAAGCAAGTGAAAATAACAACTAACTGAGTTAATTGCTTAAATACTCCGTATATACTGAATTTATAAAAAAAGTTCGAAACAAATGTTGTTTGTTTTAAAAAAAGGAAAATTTTTTGTGCTTAAATTTTACTATCTCTTACGGTTTCAAAGATAAACAGTTTTGCCAGTTTTGCCCAAACATGACCCGATTTTTCCCATTCATGAACTTGACCTTAATTTTTAGTTCTAGAACACACATACGAAATTTCAGCTCGCTATCTCTTTTCGTTTTTGAGTTATCGTATTTACGGACGGACAACTTTGCAGAAATGGACTATCTAGGCCATTTTATGAACACGTATATCAAAATTTTTTTTCTGCGAATATTTTCAACCGATACAAAGTTGGAAAACTAAAATTAATATACCCTGGTATATATTATATACTGGGTATAAAAAGGAAGGCCACTTTTGAAGCCAATAGTATATATTATATATATATTTACAACAAGACATTTAATAAAAACCGTTTGTTGTTGATTCTTCAGCCGTTGTTGTTGCTGTTGCACGCATTTTTTTTAAAATACGCACCTTTAAAAGAGGGAAATGAACTTTCTATATGCGATGACCTGAATTGTAAGTAACAGTAAACGTGTATAATAATATTTATTATACAGAAAGTATACAATCACTAGAAGATACTATTATTATTATATTTAACACATTTGAAAATAGAAAAATACGGGATGCACTTACACTAGTGATTGTCTGTCATTGACTAAAAACTTAAATTTAATATTGATACAAAATTTCTTGTTTAGAGAGAGAGACTGTATAATATATTTTGTACAATTACTTTTACAACTAGAGTTATTACAACGTTTTCAAAGAATCAACCATATAATATTTTATTTTGTATCTGTAAGTCACATTCTAAGCGTATATATATTACTAAATATATGTATAATATTACATTAAGTAGCATTTAGAATATTTCCATTTAGAACCATCCTCCTTTTTGAAGTCGGGTTAAAAAAGGTTCTTATAATAATATCCGTCAATTCGACTCTTTCCTAAGGTTCACAAGCAATCCGGTTTGATCTGTTAGTTGTTTCGCTTTAAGGTGGTAAACACCTCTAAAGTAATAAAATTTCATATATTAGTAGATCAAATTATTTGTTAAGAAAAGCGGTATGAAAAAGCTTTGATGTAAATTTTTCGTAAAATGAATAGGAACGAAGTTATTACGCTTTAAATAAAAGCATTTATTTTGCTTATAACTTTTTTATTATAAAAGTTACAATAAAATTACAATAAAATAGTATCTAAAATTAAATTAAATTTCCATACTTGATTGTGAATTGTGTATAAATATGGTTGTTTGGTAACTTTATTTAAAAACACTTCTTCTGTTGGCGATGATGGTCTAATCTGTACAATACCGGTTTTTTATTTTTTGGTTGTAGGAATTTATTATGCAACAATTTTTGTTTGTTAAAGATTACAAAATCATATAAAATGCCGTTACAAGATTTAATAATAAAATTTGAATCTATCTATCTGTTGGTAGAGAGTATTTTAAGTACAGCCTAGCGTAAAGAATTTTTGAATAAATTTAAGTTACTTTTTGGAGCCTTAATATAATGTAATAACTTTTTAACTGAATTTTTCTGGAAATATCATCAAATATTTAATATTCTCATATAGTTTGATGATGTAGTCACATAGATTCCTCTTTCCAACCTACTTTCTAAACTTTATGAAAGTGATCTTACGACCTTAACTAAAAAATGTTAAAAAAAGACTTAACTTTAATAAAAAAAGTTGTGTGGCCTAGATGGGATTTGAACCCACGTCCTTCGTATTCTCAAGCAAGTACATAAACTGTTAACCGTAGCATATTTTATTTCACCCTGAACGTAAAGTTTGAATAAAATCTGTTTGATTGTAAACTTGAAGCGTTTTTTAACAATGTTTTTGGCAATTTTAGTAATCATTAAAGAAAATCGTAAAATATAGGTAGTGGTGTATAAACAAAAAACGATACAAAAACTTTTGTAAATATTTTAAAAAAAAATCTATTTTTAAAGTTCTTCCTATAAAGAAGGATATTACACAAAAAGGAAGTTTTGTTAAAAGGTATATTTTAAATGGATGTTGTTAATTGACTTTAGGTAAACATAATAATATTGTATGTTACAATAAAGAAATTAAATTGTATCAAGTTGTGAATATAGACAATTTATTCAAAGTATATATATATATGTGACGCCTTTCTATATGCTTATTTATGTTAGCATTCAACAGAGAAAGTACTTTCTAACGTTAAGTTAATAAGAATTATAATCAATCAATAAATACCAAATGATGTATACATATACACTACGTTAATTAAAAATTAAAATAGACCCAATAGCAACATTGTGTAGTGCATCTATCACGGTCTATGCACAGTATGCCATGATATGGTGTTACACTCACACGACGGACGAAGGACAATAACGACGATGTATACATGCACGAGTAAGAGCAGCTATATATAAATGATTGTAGTTAGAGAGTGATGAGTATAATATAATAGTTATTTATGTTATAATACAATAGTGATTGTTTAAGTGTGACAAAGTACACCATATCATAGTACATTACATACAGACAGCGATAGATATTCCACTATACAGTATTCCAGATTGGGTGTATTTTAAAAAACAAGCTGTATACAAAGAATATTTATTTTGAAAATGGTTATGTTTAGAACAAATAAGTCCTTAGTAAAATAAGTAAATATGTCATTCTAAAAAAAAGTGTGAACCTCAATTCCTTCCTTTCTTGCACATACAAGGTGTCTCTTATTTCCCCTCTATTGATTCATTTCCCCTTTTTTGTAACAAAAATAGATACGTCATAAACAGCTCAAATTTGTGCCTTATTGATTCGGTTTTCGAAAAAATGCTTCAGATAAAAGTTGTTCATTATAAATATAGTAATAACTGTTATTCGAAAAATTTTTTCGAAAACCGAATGTGTAAGGCACAAATCAACTATAAAATTTTAAAAACTATATCAACCTTTGACACCTATTGTAATTAGTACGTCCTAATTGGCTATGTTAAAGGATATTCTAAACCGTTGTTGATAACCGCTATTTTATGTGATTCTGCTCTATAAAATAGTAAATTAACTGGGGCAAAGCTCGACTATGTAACAGATAATGTGAAATTATTAATACAAATCGTAAGTATGTTGTATAAATTTTAATTATTTTATCAAATCAATCAGTGTAATAATTAATTATTACGCAACTAGATCTATTTATGTGTTGATTTGAATAATATGTTGAATTGATTTAAAAAACTATGCGATTAATTTCATTATAAATACATGAAAACCCCTGTAGCAAGAAAAAAAAAGTTGTTATGGTATCCGCTATCTGTGGAATCTAGTTTATCTAACATAGTATATTTTAAAACCGCGAAAAGAATCAATTAAATCAATTGAATACATATTTCACTCATGACTCAACCCTGTATTTAAGCTAAATCTATTTAGATATATGAAAAAATTTTTTCAAACAAATTTGTTTGTTTTTATAAGATACAAATTTTTTGTATTTAAAACACTTTTTCTATCTCGCACCGTTTAAAAAATTCGTTACGCAGGAGCTGCTTCAACTTAGCGAATTTCCTTAAAATACATAAATCACTTTCTAGCGGTCACAATTTTAGTCTGATCAAAATGAAATGTCGTTTATGACTTTAGTATTTGCATGGCCAATTTTATTAATAAATGACATACGTCAACGGGAAATGGGGGCATAAGGAAAGAATAAAACACAAAATATAAAATATCTCTCTTAAAATTAGAACAATCGAAAAATGCGTAAGAAATAAAGTTGTAGAAAATCATGTTTGCTACCTACAATTCATCACCTTATCATTTTTGCTCAAACTCTAATGTGTACAGAGATATTGAGGAATTTAATTTTCAATATTAAACTGTCAATATTTCTGAAAATATTAGGGTAACAGAAAAAATGATAAGAAACAAACTCTGGTTTCCAGATAAGACCCAATCTGGAAACAATGTATAATGTATCTATCGCTGTCTATATGCAGTGTACTATCATATGGTTTACTTTGTTACACTTAAACTGCATTAAAATCGGAGGCGGGTTTGATACGTTCTCACCACAGACATTTGTCATTAGATGAGACTTTGGTGAGGACGTCTGTGTGTGGAGTGCAGTTTGGGTGTACTAAAGTACATTTATCATGGTATACTGTGCATAGATAGTGATACATGCACTATACATTGTTTGTAGATTGGGTCTATTTTAAAATACATAGTGTATAATTACAAGGCCATATTAAATTGTACTGATTACTAGGTGATACAAAAGTAATTAAGTAAATATTTTAAAAAAAAAAACATAGTTTTGTGATACCCGGTGTTTAAAAGTAAATAATTGATAAAAAGAAACTATATTACTTTGTTTACAATACTTAATAAAAGTTAATGATGTATTTTATCAGGTGCAAGTCTCCAATTACTAATTGCATGTAGGTAGATAGGTAGGAAACTTAGAGTATAATCTCTAACGTATTAAATACAAAATAAGATCCCCTTTGTTTCTTGTCAACACGCAACAGGAAAAGGAAGGGAGGCCTGAAACAGTATGAAAGCTAATACTTTCGTACTACCTAGGTGGGTTATTGATTATTTCATAATAGTGATTCTTTTTGTTTATAAACATTATATATATATAATGCATATATATATATTATATATATATATATATATATATATATATATATATATATATATATATATATATATATATACATTATGCAATAATGATTTAGGATTTAATTGGGAATTTAATACGTTTCAATTTTTATGTAATTAATATTACAAACAGGGATAATGTATTTACACTACTGTTGAAAAAAAATTGAATCTTTTAATCTTTTGACAAAATTATACACAGAATATTAAAAGTGAAATCATCGTAGAGATTTATACTAAATTATTTGGCTAAAGAAAACTAAATTGATGCATGCTGACCACTGGTGCTGATTTGAATCTATTTAACAAATGCAGCGATTGTCGCAATCGTTTTTCTCTAAAAAAAAAAGTACAGAACTGATAAATAACTTTTCTCAAGTTCATTTATATAGCCAAATATATTTTCGTTATAGATCCTAGTAGCCTAAAAAATGTTCTTTTTATGTTGATCCTAAATTAAAGAAAAAAATGAATATTATAAAATATCCCTGTATCTTTTAGATCTTGTATTGATTAATTAACATATAACGCTTATTCCCGTAAAATATTTATATCTCTGGGTTCCATCATCGCGAGATAAGATTTCGTCGGTATTTCAATACATCTTTTTTTATTTTTATAAATTTTTTATTGATATATAATAGTATATTTTATTTCAGAAATATATATATATATATATATATATATATATATATATATATATATATATATATATATATATATATATATATATACATATATGTATATATTTATACATATATATATATATATATATATATATATATATATATATATATATATATATATATGTATATATATATATATGTTTTTTATTGCTTAATAAATATAAAATAAATGTTTATTTTACAAAATTACAAAAGTTTGTTTTACAAAAGTTTGATGAATTAATAATATTAATTATATACAGGCTGTCATCTTCAAGACTAACTATTAGATACGAAATTTGCAACAGTTTTTAAATGACTAAAAGACATACAAACATTTATTTGTAGAAAGTAAAAGAGACAGACATATTTGTATATTTATTCAATTTTAAGCATTAGAAATAGTATATGCGTATGTCTATCTCTTTTTCTCCTTACTAATAAATGTATGTCTGTCATCACCTCATTTAAACATTGTTGCAAATTTCGTATCACAATGATTAGTCTTGACGATTACAGCCTGTATATTAATTAGATGAATGTATATATATTTTAATAATAAAAATCTGCTGATTATTAAAATAAAAATTCATGATTTTTATTATTTTTCTTTACGATAACGTGGACCTCTTTAAAGTTTTAGCAGGATGTCGTATAAATAAAGATATGTACCGATTTAACTTTAACATGATCCAAATGTTTTCCAAAATCATGCCTAATGTTTGTATGGAAATTAATATCTTATCTCGAAATATGTTGTGTGTATGTTTGTCCAAAATTTTTGGAGAAAACTATAGGAGGTAGCGAAATAATGAGACGAGAATGCTCTAGGTAAATTTTCTCTTACGATTTCAGAGAAACTATCAGAAATTCAAAATTCCAAATCATTCCAAAATTATACCCGTTTTCTAACGGATCAAGATCTCTAATATAGTTTATAGTTTTTATAGAAATACCTGTATTAACAAAATATTGGAAGTAACTATTTTATCAATAAATTTACAATATAAAAAAATTGATGTTTTTAACTGTCAAAATTCTGAAAAAAAATAATTAATTAATTTCCTATATATTTTCTATAAAATACACGTTCGGACAATGCCGACTTTTTCAGCTAATGAGATATTAAAAAAAAAGCTTAATAAATACACGTTTCTGGAATAACATTGATTTTCAATATTTGGAATTGTTAATAATATTTGCGGTTTTTTATAGTAAAAAAAAAAAAAACCATGATAAAAAACTGAAATAATTTTAAATTTAATCTTTATTTATATTTTAAGTAATTTGCATATTAAGTAATTAAAAATTTCCAATAATTTCATAAATAATCATCAAATTAAATTCACTAGAATTTTAACAGAAATAAAAGGAAAATTAATAATCTAAATATTTCAATTAAATTATGTAACAATAAATATATACAATTAAATAGAATATGAATTAATTAATAATTTAATTAATTATAATAAATGATTCATAAATTTATTTCTTATGTGAATCATAATTTATTTATTTATAAGAAAATAAATATACTCAAGAATTGTTTGTAGTAAATAAATTTTTCTTTTTTTTATTAATATTATATTTATTTTTCCTTTATAATTTTATTTATTTAGAACGTAAATTATTTTTTTAAACTCAATAATTCATATCCTTCTTAGTAATGATAAAAATATTATTTGTAAAAGTATTTATTTTTTCCTTGATAAAAAAAAATCTTTGATAAATTTTTACTGAAAATTCTCATGATTTTTTATATGTAAATGGTTTACTATTATGCTTTTTTGACGTGAAAACGTTTATTCTTTCGTTATACTGGTGATCGGTCGAACATTTTTGTGTGACGAAATACTGTAAGCTTTCAATCGTTAACTTCGAGACTATAATCATGCATTTACAATGGTGGAACCTACAACAGATAGATTATGTCATTATGTATCTGTCACTTTGTATTTGTTTTGTCTGTGACGTCAACGCACCATTTTAGGCACATGTGCGAGAATGATTACGAATTAGCTTAGTGTAAAGCTATAAATATTGATGTAGCGTAAAAAGGCGTTTAGCTTGAATATTGATTCTAGTGTCATTGTGAAGAGCTTGCGAAACACCACTCGGTGGAATGAGATAATGTAAATATTCGCCGGAATATAAGTTAAAATCGGTATTAAATTGAAAATTACAAAAAAAAAAATGAATATTTTGTCTCATATGACTTATAAATATGCTCGGAATTTTAGAAAACACATATCAGAGGTAAGGTCAAGTCAAAAAGAATCCAAAGAGCCTAAAAAAGTGCCGAACTAATGCGAGAGCAATGGCAGCGTCGAAAAAGGTAATGCAAAAACGACGAAAATCTAATACGTATAGCTAGCCCATCGGATCTACGGATCATGTGCAGGACATTTTTATGAAAAATCTGCTCTTTTTTTTTAAATTACCGTTTGAATAAATAATTTAAAAAAATAAAATGATCATAAATTTCACTTTTTGTTTTTGCATGTCGTACCAAAACATATTGTAATTTAAAAAAAACTATGTAAATGTTTATAATAATAATAAATTAATGTTATACACTCATATACATACACTCACCGTTCATAAAAATTAAACCACTAATAAGTCACATTCTAAGCGTATATATTACTAAATACATGTATATTATAATACTTAAAATGTTTTCACGGGTTCAATTTTTATGAACGGGAGTGTACATAAACATAATAATAATAATAAATTAATTAATGTGTTCATTAAAATCGTTGTTTAAAATTTGGTCGAGACATAACATCTAGTCACCGCCAAACACCTTTTTATTTAATAGTTTATTTAAATTAATAATTATTTAAACTCATCTACCGGAGTTAACTGTTTAAATACCTTGTCCATTTTTCTTCTACACACGAAATTAGATTCAAGTATTCTGCAATTCATAAGTAATTACAAATGTTTCAGCAGAAATGCTAAAAAATAGTTTCAAATTTACAAAAAATATATTTTGTATTTAAATTTTTTGTCAGATTCAAATGCTATCTATATATTTGTGGGGATATGCCCATGTATCGATATGGCCTCATCACGAGCTCAAAGTCATCTAGGATATCTAGGATAGTATAGGTTATGGGCCACCTGGTATATAAAAGAAACGGTTAGAGCCCTTTTGTGATGTGTAAAATCATAGTTTATAAGAAATATTTTTTTTTTTAAATCCAAATTCAAATGATTAATTATACAAAAACATGATCGATTCAAAGTACAAAGACAATAGGTATCATTATTTTATGCACATCAGATAGTTATTTGCATATTATGCAAAATAAATATGGCAGATAATGTATTTGCTAATGATAATCAATTATATTTCTGAAATAATTATTTTAACATAACAAAATCAATTCGCTAACAACTAACGTTATTGTTTTAATAAATAACTTAAGTCATTTTATTTTTCATCAGTGTTTATCCATGTGATAAGAAAGAATCTCTGAATGTGTATATTTAGTATTTTGTGTTTTTTTTAATAAATTCAATTACGACAACCTTATAGATACAATATTTTGTTATTCTATTCGGATTACATAACCTTGAAATGTAATGGTAGTTTTGCGACGTTATGTTTGTGCAATTTTTCCACATCACGTGACTACGGCAATTCAATTGTAAACTTTATTTAAGCAGTTTACTTACCTAAAATGTTCTGCAGGTAGTCAGATGGAAGTCGGTAAAACGGCGTTTATATTACCGGCTTCAAAGAAATAGCAACGGTGTGTATATTTACAACTGTCATATTAGAAACAAATAATATTTTAGGTTATAACCTCTCATATGTGATTAGTATTTTTTTTTAATGTGAAAATATCTATAGCGAGAATATACAAGATATTATATGGAGAATGAAATGGAATTTCCGATTGTACAATTAAAAAACTTGTAAAGTATATCAATAATCTTACAACGATGTATAACCTTTTTTTATTTGTCCTAAGTATTTATTGTACAATATCAGTAAATGTAAATTAGAAATTGAGTTGACTTGATTTGACAGATCTGACACTTAACTATGTTTTGCTATGACGTTTACAGCGTATATGTATGTGTATATTTTATTACTGTGCGCTGTCGCTAGTTTTCAAAATATGGTGTCAAAAACAAACTTAAAAAACAGTTTTAATTTTATTAAACAATTAATTCAAACGTTCGTCAGAACCATTTTTTAATGCAATTATATAAACTGCATAGTTCAAAGAATATTTATAAACAAGATTTATTATGGTGTCTACTTTAATAATATAGTTATTATAATTTTAAGTACAAAAAAATTATGTTCTCCATAAGACCACTGTGTTCAAAGTTTGATTAATAATCGATAACTACTCTTTGAAATGATCGATGACAGGTTTTAAATTTTTGAGGCAGGATAACTACTGAATTAGGCTATTCAATTCAATAAAAAAAAAACACACTTTTTATCTACTTCGTCCTTATAGATTATTATATTTTAGTGCAATTTCATGGTCTGGAATAAATTTCATTTAGTGTACAAAAATTAAAAAAAATAATTATAAAAAACTATATGCAATCAAAAATGTTTTTAATTCATTTCATTTAGAAATAGTTTTAATTGCTTTAGTATGGCAATTATTTGAAAAATGAAAAAAATAAAAATAGAAAATTATACTTTAAACCAATTAATCAAGAAACTACGTATTAGAAATATTTTTAGATATTAGAAGTATAAATTAGTACAAAATCATTAACAAACAATGGATAAGTAATTTAAATTGAATAATATAATATATGGTGATCAGCTCCTCGCAGCAGCTTATCTATTTTAAAGAATCTTTAAAAATAAGAATAATGATTGTTATATGTGTGAGAAATTAATTTACATAGCAATTTTTGAAAAAAAATTTATTTAATTTTATTCCATTGAGTATTATTCATATATTCTAATAAAACGGACTAATAACAATTTAGCAAAAATGGTTATTTACCGTGTCAAATTATTTTACTATACCATGACTATTGGTGTTTTTTTCTTGGGTAGATAAGAGGTAGATTGTAAAGGCTGCCCTGGACGGGCTACACTTCGACCATAAGGTCCATTGTGATGCCTTAGGATGTGAGGATGTGAGTGGAGTGGAAGGAATTTGTGAGTAGGCTAGGAATTGGTAGAATATGCGGCTGCAGCCGACTATGATAGGAACTATGCCCATATTCATCTGGAGTTCGTGAAGGAAACTGCAGAAAACCTTATCAAGCATAGCCGGTTACTTCGTTCTTGTCCATACGCTGACAGTTTAGTTAATTTAACCGCCCCCTTTTATTTATTTTTATAATTGGCAAACTGCCGATGTCGGGATTCGAACCCATAACCTCTCAGTTTCCAAGTACTGCATACTGCACAGACATTACGCCTTAGACCGCTCGGCTACTTGGACTGGTTTTTTTTCTTGGGACTATGACATCTAGTGGCAATAATTAGATACAGAGTAAACCAGTCCAAGTGGCCGAGCGGTCTAAGGCATTATGTCTGCGCAGTATGCCTACTTAGAAACTGGGAGGTTATGGGTTCGAATCTCCGCATCCTCAGTTTGTCTATTATTAAGAAAAAAGGGACGGTTAATTGACTAAACTGTTGGGTTATGGACAAGAACGAAGTAACCGGCTATACTTGAGAAGGTTTTCTGCAGTTTCCTTCACGAACTCCAGATGAATATCGGCATAGTTCCAATCATAGTTGGCTGCACAAAAATTCCTTTCACTCCACGCACATCCTCACATCCTTAGGCATCACAATAGATCTTATGGTCGAAATTTAGCCCGTACAGTGCAGCCTCTACAATCTATCTCTATCTATCTAGATACAGAGTGTAGTCAGGCTCAACTGGGATAGTAGACATATGCGTTAATAGAGCCATGTTGTTCAAATAACCAAAAAATTATTATTTTGTTAATAAAACTCATCTGTTTTTATGAAAAGTATAAAAAACTAATTGTTGTAGCCTGACTAAATACGCCATTTTAGAATATAACGACATGAGTAACATAACCAATACTTTGGGGTGAGAGAAAAGTTAAATATCTTATAAATCTGAAACTTTCATGGAGTAACGTAATTTGGAAAATAAGATAATTTTAGTCAATTAGAGAAAATGATAATTTATTTCTAATCGTAGCCTCGAAAACGATTCAAACGATTTCGATAATATTGTCAGAATAGGAGTTTTCGGGGGCAAAAAGTTTGATCACTGGGAAAATCGTTTTTTCCGGTTTTTGACAAGCAATGAAATAACGTAAACTTTCTTAAAAGTAGACAACTTGTAAGACATTGGTGTGATTATGTTGTGTAATATTGTTTCACATACGTTCCGAATATAGATAAACCCAGATGGTTCAAGTGCTAATAATTATTGAAAGACAATTAACATTCTTCAATGGTCAAAATTTATAAAGTATTCCATTAAATAAAATTCATTATTCAAGATTAAGGGTGTTGGTAATTTGGTTAATTAAAAAATTTAAACTTGTTTATAATACGATTAAATATCGATATTGAATAATTATTTATTTTTAGACAGAGCCTACTGCGATCACAAACACACACACACACTGTTTGAGGAAGTTTTTGACTATTTAAAATTAGATTTATCATTACCACACATAATTGAAAATAGATGAAAAATATATAGGTTATTAAAATTGTGCGCATATAGACTTTTTAACACGATTACTGCAAGACAACTACAACTTTACTTTTCAAGTGTTGATAATACAAACTATAAAATTTGAATTTTTGGATCTGCGATCTTATTTTCATGCGAGAAATGCGGGCTTTTATTTTATTTTACGACAAAGTTTACCTTTAACTCGCTAATCTAAATATGAGATCTACTTACCTAATTTTTATTATAAAATAAGAATAATTTAGGCTGTTGAAAATTCATACTTGGAATAATAAATATAGACGTGCTGTGTGCTTCAGGTGTCTGGGATTCACGAATTTATTTAAATATTTCGAATGACATCATTTATATTTAATATTTATTAATCATAAAATTTTGTTTACCAACTGTTGCTTAATTACAATATTCACCTTGGATCTGTAAACTTGAATAAATTGTTGTTTATATTATGTATGTTTTTTTTTTGTAAATATACACTCCCGTTCATAAAGCTTGAACCAACTGAAACATTCTAAGTGTTAGTGTATGTAATATACGTATATATTTAGTAATATATATATGCTTAGAACGTGACTTACTGGTGGTTCAATTTTTATGAACGGCAGTGTACATTTTTGTCATTACTCAGATAAGTAAATATTTGCAATCAATTGTTACTCACATTTAATACATGCTAAGAATTTTAGATGTTAAAGAGCACGTTCTTTCTACCAACTGGAAATGGGTAGGCAAAAACAAATGAGCTGATTTTTCCGGTTAAATCTGTACTCGATTCTAAATCTTAATTTACTTGTATTTTTAGATACCTTTTCCGTTATCAGGGGCGTAGCTACCGCCGTATATGCCGTATCAATTCTACGGGGCCCCCGGACCACGGGGACCCCCGACGTGCGTAAGCAAAAATTGAGAGTGTATATTTAATTTGAATTTTTTGGAAAAAGTGACAGATAGATAATTATGATGAATAAATATTTCTTTTAATTTTATGCAAACATTTTTTTTTCTTTTGTAAGAAATCTTTACCCTTCATAAGGGTCCCCAAACAAATTTTTATACGGGGCCCCGCCAGGGCCCGCTACGCCACTGTCCGTTATACACACTACATATTCCCTGAGTTACTACGGTAACTACTAACAAACTGATAATCATTATTTATTAGGCGAAATAAATGTTTGATTTATATTTTCTAATGGTTGTCTTATAATCATTTGTAGAAACGGTTTTTAGGACTTAACTCATTACAAATCCGTTCACCCACCCACCATTGAATGGATGCATTCGCTAGTCCAATCGATTTCTAATTTTGTTCACAAACTATTTGTTACTAATAATTGAAAGTTCCCAAATGGATTTTTCTATGGAAGACTTTCATTTTATCAAAATTCTATACCAAATGGAACTTTGAGCTACTTAGATTTAGCATTAAAGTTGATCGAAAAAAAAATTTTAGGCCCGTCATACCGAAAATAATGAATTTTCTCCATTTAACTTACGGCAAAAAAATAATAAACTTTATTGTGGACTTTTATGAATGTACTATATATAAGATTTTGAAGAATTTTATAAATGGACTATATCTAGTGCTCGTACATCCTTAATTTAATTAATCGTCATGTTTATACTATATGGTATAACCTTTTGGGTCCTTGAGATCTATAAACACAATGTTACCTTGATTTAATTATTTTTTTTAAAAACCACAACAGATAAACTAATGTGGTGCTACTTCACTCATTTGTCATCATAGAGTACAATAATTATCTCATTTATTATTTATTATACTCTGCATGTATCTAAAATATTATCTGGGTGCGGTTATGTTGTGCTATTATTAAAAACCGCACACCGCTGCGCCATGCGATTGCTAAAACCAAAATGTGTAATAATATTTATTAGTAGAAAAAACTTATTTCACAAGTACGTGATATTTCCAATTTGTTTTCCAATAATTTGTGGTGTGACAACTTTTCTTATAAACATCCACGAAATTACTTTTGATAAGAATCATATTTATTACCAAGATTATAAAATAAAATAAACTATATGACGTGACGATTTTGTAACATTGAAAACGAATTAAAATTTGTTGTTCTGGCATGTTTTTTTTTCTAAATGAACGATTTTCGAAATAATTTCGTGTATTGTGTCCAACAATTGTTTAATGGCAGAAAATTTTGATTACTAAATTATGTGTATTGATTAAAATTTTAGAAAAGAAGTAATGTAACAACTAACTGAGTTAATTGTTTGAATACCCAGTATATACTGAGTTTGTATATCAATGTTTGAACAATTTTTCAAATTCAAAGTTTATAAGATATGCATTTTTTTTTGCGATCAATATTTTCAAGCGTTACAAACTCGGAACTAAAGTTAATATATCTTGTATATTTAAAAATATACTGGGTATAAAAATGTATTCAATTGCAAAAATTTGAAACATATTTCTAATGCTGTCTTATTTAATAGAAGTCGAAAATATTGTTCTGGAGAAAGAATACTATAAAATTGTAGGTTATTTAGAGATATATTTATAGAGGTTTTCTTCCATGGAAAGATTCCAAATTGTAATCAAAATATGAAAATGTATATAATTTTACAAATATAAAATATTATATCGTTTGTAATATTATTATTAATACTATCAAAGTATTAAAACTTCAAGTAATAATAATTTCATTACGACATCTTGTAATTTATAAAACCAGTTTTCAATAAAAAATTACGTAATCAGCCATTACTTTTATGAATTTTAAAAAAACTAGTTACCTTTAAACTATTAAAAATTTCATGTAAAACACCACCTCTATAAACAAATATATTTAAATATAAACAAGTGAAAATAACCACTAACTGAGTTAATTGCTTAAATACCCGATATATCCTGAATTTATGTAAAAAAAAAAAATTATAACAAATATTGTTTAATTTTAAAAAAGGGGCATTTTATGTCTTTACATTTTCGTTCTATCTTTTATAGTTTCAAAGATGGGCAGGTTTGCCGATTTTGCAAACTTTTTTTGAATTATCAAAAACGAAACGGCGGACAGATGGGAATGCGGAAATGGCCTAATGAGACATTTATGTTGCGATCAATATTTTTAAGCGTTACAATATCGGGACTAAACTTAATATACCCATGTATATTTACAAAAACACTTCAATTATACTCGTGTTTGTGAATATTGGTTATATTTTTAATCCAAATGACCTTAGATAGATAGAATGATAAATCTGGGGGTACGAAAAGTATTGCAAAGTTATTTTTGAAATCAAATATATTTAGCTTATCAAAAAAATATATTTAACTTTTATGGGGAGTGTATCGAGTTACGTTATATTCTGTATATAGAGGTCCAAAATTTGTTTACAATAACAGAAACAAAAAATTTCCAAAAGTTATAATTAAAAGTATAACAACAAGATGTGTAATTTTTGAAAAAAAAATTACTATACTTGTTTCGATTCAATGTCATTGTGGAAAAATATTTAAAGATCTTCTGGGTAGGAACTATTTCTCCAAAACAATGGACTAAAAATACCTTGAACGTACCATTTCACAATGCAAGTTAATCATTTGTTGTGTATATATACAGTGTGTGTATTAAATCATTAGGGGATACACACAATACATAAATTATTATGTATTTATGTGTTGTTGTTTTTTTTTTTTTTGGAAGATTATATCCAATTTTTTAATACACACACTGTATACATATAGATATATAATTATACATTTAACTCTGATATCATTCAAACGATGATCTCATCCGTGAAGACTTTTAATAAACTACCTCCACGCCACAATGTTTACAAACAAATATGTTACCTAATAGTATGATTGTGTCATAGAAAAAAAATTAGACTTTTTCACGTCCACGCATTTTATCAGTCTCACATATCTTCTCGGTGACTTAAATACCTACTTTTAATATTACAGGGTGTAATAAATAAATTGGTATAGTATTGTGTCGTTTATACCTAGAACAGTAACCTTAAAATATTACCCTTCATAACTAACCATGCTTAAAATTTATGTAGATTTGGTAAAAAAAATAATAATTACACATTTTGCTGACAATTTTGTTTAATATAATTTAATTAGATACAAAATATGTAAGAAATAAACACTTTAAGACAATTTTGAACATTAAAATATCATAAAAAGTGTAGAACACCCTAGAACACTAACCATGCGTAAAACTTACATACACAAAAATAAAAACCACGCATGCGCCAAAGTCACGTGTCAGTCACTCCTCTACTACATATCTAACATTTCTCCGAAAAGTGCTTTATGTGATTCCATCAAGATTGTTACTTAAAGTGTGACGCCTCCCATCTTGAAGAGATTTTTTTTTTAAAGTGGTGCGCTTTTGTTTATTAATTTATTACTAACTATACGTAAAATTTACTCACCACTTAAAAAAAAAATCTCTTCAAGATGTTGCACTTTAAGTACCAATCTTGATGGAATCACATAAAGCACTGTTCGGAGAAATGTTAGATATGTAGTAGAGGAGTGACTGACACGTGACTTTGGCGCATGGTTAGTGTTCTAGGGTTAAGTAAACACAAATAATATATTAGAATAATAAGTTAATAGTAATCAGCAAACTAATCATCTGTGGTGTAATAGATTACGCGGTGGGCACGGTATATTTTTCACGACATGTTGATATAATTGTCGATAAATGCCCCAGGCAATGTTGGGTCGAACCTCTTCTTTGAGATCCTAAATTGTTTGTGGTTTATTCATTATATACTTTATCCTTAAGACAATTCCAAAGAAAAAGGACCAACAGTGTCAAGTCACGTGATCTCATCACGACTTTTGCCTTTGGAGTTATCTTAAGGATAAAGTTTAGATTACTAAACCTTTAAGAAGAAATTCTATACCATATTGCCAGAATATTACTCAGGAAATTACATCAACTGGGGTGAGGAAATATCACTTTGAGCCGAACGATAGTACACAACCCATAAATGGCGGTTTAGTCTCATCTCTAACATGAAAATCTATATACATAAACTCCCGTTCAATAAAATTGAACAGATATGATCCGAATCAGTCTGTCACAATTTTGATTATTCTTGTAATACATGTTTTTTACTATACTTCCATTTCTTTTTTCACACTTAAAATATATACTACTTATCTTTGTTTATAAATGAATCATTATACAGAGAGTTTCAAAAGTGAGGAGTTTTATGAAATATAAGAAAATGAACATTTCAGGTCTGTTCAATTTTATTGAACGGGAGTGTACATTCAGCTTACTTTTCAAACTAACATAATATAGTTTTTTTTAATAAAATATGTGCTTTAAAAAATTATTTTGCCTACATCCTAAAGTATCATAATTAATCAATAATAGAACTGCGATTTTTGTTTTGTCTTTATTTTGAAATTCTTTGGTCACGTGTAAAACATTGTTGTTTTAATCTTGAAATTGTTTTTTTTTTATTCACAAACTTTTTTTTTATAATTATTCAAATGATTATTTGATTCGTTGAAAATTATTTTTTTTTAAACCAAACTTCCTTATATTTCATTACGATACGTCGAAACATACAGATTCGGCATCGATTTTCCTGTGGATATGTTTAGAAAACAAGTATTCCGATTGCTAAACAGTCAACGCTTAATTTATTTCATCTGTCAAAAGTTTTAACTAATTCACTTCTTTAATAGTAATTTGATGTATATCAACTGGTATTTCGACTACCAAGTATACATCTTCAATATGAATTTAATTTTCTGCAGAAATATGTAACAAGTATTTGGATTGCTAAACGGTCATTATCAATTTTGAATAAATTTCATCTGCCAAAAGTTTTAACTACTTCACTTATTTAATAGTAATTTGAACTATATCAACTAGTATTTCGACTACCAAGTATACATCTTCAATATGAATTTAATTTACTGTTGAAATCTGTGAGATATTTCTACCAAATAACTTTGCAAGGACAATATGTTCCAATAAATATACAATTAATTTTAAATGCTAACCGATGTAACATCTATAATCATCTGATGTGTAAATTTTTCAAATAACAATTTATTTTCCATAAAATTACTACACAAGGTTTGCATTAACACTAATCAAATTTAACCTTGAGAGAATTTTTCCAACAATTTTCTTCAACAACATTCATTATACTGTTTAAAAATTTTCATGAAATTATTGCATGTTTTTTGCTATTCAATCATTTTATTTATTTTTTGCATGAAAAATTCACGCACAAATTTTTCCATTTTTTATGACGCACCAAAATGCATGAAAATAAAAAAAATTTAGAGACCAAATTTACGAAATTTTTTATGACATTGAAACAGGTGTTTATTTTTCCGATGAAAATGTGTTTTCCATTTTTGTATTTATTAATCGTGTGATTATTTTTTTTTTAGGTAAGTAAATTCATTAACAGTTTTTCTCTTTGTGAAAATATAAATAGATTTTTCTTTATTTTTTCATCACACAAAATTCACATTTTCAATTGTATTCTCTGTGTATTTCATCATTTTTCTTTTCTCTTCTGATGCATGATAGTTTTTCCATGAAGTAAAAACTAATAAACATTTTGTCATACTTTTTGCCTTGAAAATCTTTTGCAATG
Organism: Nineta flava; assembly: GCA_963920215.1. Lineage (NCBI taxonomy): Eukaryota > Metazoa > Arthropoda > Insecta > Neuroptera > Chrysopidae > Nineta > Nineta flava. The sequence goes on along the minus strand of OY986043.1, from coordinate 83,233,045 downwards.
AAAATTCAAACAATTGACAGAATAATATAATGGTATTATTATTATTATTATTCATGGTATAGTAATTATATTATCTATTGAATATAGAATATATTGTCATTATATTCTGTTTGTCTGGCCTTGGTGAAAAATGTTTTTTCCATGCTTATGAAACTAAAAATATAATTATTAATTAAAGCATATCGTTTTTAGGTAATTAACTCAATTAATTAATGTGTAATCTCTATTGTGTCGTGAGTTCTTCTAAGATGCAATTGCTATAACCAAAACCGGAATTCGGATTCTACCTGAAACAAAACGGTCAGAGCAAGTATTATGCAAATAAACAGTCTAAATCCTATTTTATTAGTATTGATAACTGACCACTTTGGTCACGATGTCTGGTGGCCAAAAAAGAAATCAGTTTTAGTGTGCAATTATAGCCGGCCCAGATTTCTAATTTAGTTTATAATTATTGTAGAAATACATGCATTAACAAAATCTTGGAAATAAATAATTTGTCAATAACTATCAAAATTTAGAATAAATAATTATGTGACATACAAAAAATAGATTATTATTTTGTTGCACACAAAAGTTAGCCATGTTTTCTAAGCCCCACCGTCAGGCCAATTCTCAATACTTTAATCCTAATAACTTTAAATGAATAATTTGATTGGGTAATGGAAAATACATATTTTTAAAAAAGGATGAAGCTAAGCGCTGTACAGGTTTTTCAGCCGTTAGCATTAGGCTCCGAAGAAGTGTTTATTGGCATATTTTTATATTTTTTCCAATTTTCCACAACTTTTATACATACACGCACATTTTGTTCCTGCAAAAATGGAACCCATTTGAGATTACTCTTCTGTCTGTCCGCCTACTTGTCACAGAATTTTCTTTCGAAAATGACGTAAGGGAAGAATTTGAAATATTAGGCTTTTAAGTTGCGCACATATTTGGACAGTCAAACATTTTGGTTTTTTTCTGTCAACTTATAACGGCCGTTTGATGTTGTAATATGGAACGGAACCCTGATCCGCAAGTACGACTCGATCATAAACTGAATTTTTTACGTGTTTTCGGAGAATTAGCTTTGCTAATTTCATGATTCCCAATAAACCGAATCAAAAGGCATAGTGTAGTGTTTTGAATTTGCTTTGATCCTAGTTTTGGCCATTTTCCCGCATTTGATCCAATTTTGCTAACTGTTGATCACATATGTGATATTTCTTGAGCATTTTTCAAAGGTTACATAGTAAACAATATTTTTTGGAGTTCAGTAGTTAAAAATAGAGGGCTCCTATAGTATATCGTCCTGTCCGATTATTATAAAACATAAATTTCCTTCCAACATGACTTTAACAAAATTTTAATCTGTGACTATGAAATTTGAAACCATGTGTCAAAATAAAACTTCCTCCAAATAAAATTGATTGCTAAATATATTTTTCGCAAATGACTTTCAAAAGGTTTTCAGGGAAAAATTTACGCTTTTCTTACTTTTATTTTCAATACTATCTTGTGGCTTGTTTGTGCCCCTTTTTCGAATATTGGAGTTAAAAAATTTTCAAAATAATTATGATTAATCCTGCATTTGATTTTGATTCTAAAAATCCCCCGACCCTGTAATTAGTGAATCATATCAAAATCAATTGATTCATTTCAATGATACTTTATATACAATAATGAATCATAAATACTGGAGCGATTTTGTATCCTGGAATCTAATCTCATTTTTCATAAAATTGTGGTTTGGTTTATCAACAATTTTTTTCCGAAACTTATTTAGAAAATTATTAATTTTGATTTTTCCTAATCAATTTTTTTTTTCACATGAATGATAAAATTTCGCACAATTTCACACTTTTTATCTACATTATCAAATTGTTTTGGACGTAATTTTCAAAATAACTTTAATTATGTTTATTTATTTTCAGGTGACGCAATCCGTTGTTACATTTGCCAATCAAATTTGGACCGGCATTGTGACGATCCGTTTAATACAACTTTCACGACCCGTAGCAATTGGGGTGAAACACCATACTTCATAACACAAGACTGTTCATCATTAACGACACCAACAACCTTCTCAACGTCAATGAAAGCCGTGTGCCGTAAACAAGTTCAAATCAGTAAGTGACACATTCAATAAGATGTAAAGTTCAAATTAATATAAATTCGTTTTTTTTCCGTTTCCAGTTTACGACAAACGTACCGTCGCAAGATCTTGCTCGTGGCAACATGTTGACGAACCAGTAGGATCATGTCCACAAGCCCCAGTTGCTGGTCACATTAAAGTTGAATTCTGTGAGACTTGTGATCACGATGGATGTAATTCTGCTCCAGGATCAATCGATATTAATGTTGCAGCGCAAGTATTCTCATTAGTACCAGCAATTTTCGCTGTGAAATGGGCCTTATTTTAAGTTACCGTTTACGTATTTTACTTTTTTATTTTAATTTAACGTAGTTTTGTAAGTTTTAATTTTTATTTTTTTTTTCGGTGAGGGATGAAATGCCCTGTTGGCATCTGATCATTTTAGTAAAAAAGTTTTGTACAAAAAACACACTTGTCACAATTTTGTAAATTTTAATGGAGGAATTGAATCTCAGTATAAAATATGTCGAACCTTATTCGAACGTATCTGTATTAAAAAACGAACAAATTCTGTGTATATTAAAAAATTTAGTGTAATTTATAATTAATTAATTAGTTTTTAACAAAAAAAAAAAACATGAAAATGTAATTTTTAATTGAAAATCCAAGTCACGTCAGGTATCCGTCCAAAAATCTGCAATAATTTTAATCATGAAAATTATTTTTCTCCTGAAGTAGCGAGCGCTCTCTTTTTTGTCTAATTTTTCATGTCTTTGTTTCTTGAAACCTTTATGTACTCAATTGCTTTATTATCTTAAATTTTTCGTTAAATTTGATGTTTCGTGACCTTAAAAACTTAAAAGTATTCAAGAAAATTGCACGTAACTGGTTAAAAATACATGAAAACCGTTGATATACAAATTTTCATTAAATTCGGCCCAGTAAAATCTTGTTTGAATTAAGATAATAAAGCAAAGTGTAATACTGTGACAAATATACAGCGTGTAATAGAAATATAATATATTTAAGTAAGATATGTGGATGTGGATTTCCAGTTGATTTATGCCTTATTTATTAGGTTTTTGGGAAAATGTTTCGAATAAAAGTTGTTAGTATTTTAATAATGAACAACTTTTATCTGGAGCATTTTTCTCAATAACCGAATGAATAAGGCACAAATCAATTAATAAATTTTGAAATAAGAATGCTACCATTAATGGCCTATAGTACAAACAAAAGTTTCATACTTGATTTGTGCCGAAACTATTAGGTTTTATAAAAAATATTTCAAACAAAAGTTGTTCGTATTTTTATTATGAACAACTTTTATCCAAAACATTTTTTCCAAAATCAAATAGATTCGTCACAAATCGACTTCGAAATTTGGAACCATTTATGAAACGATAGATTAATATACTTATCTCAACTTTTATACAAAACAAATTTTCAGATGCATGTAACTGTTACACCCTGTATATTTTTCAAAGAATTTTTGTATTATATTTATTATAAAAGAAAAACAATTGTATATTCTCTCTCTATTTTCTCATTTTCTCAGAAAACGTTATTCTCAAAAAAACGTTTATTTCCTTCGAAAGTAGAATTTATGTGTAGCATATAACTATTATTTATATTTTATGGTTTTAACTGATTTTTTTTTGTAAATAAAGTATAATTTTTTTTCAAAAAATGTTATAATTTAATAAAAATAAATAAATAAATAAAAATTATTTTGTTAATAAATTTATGATTTGTTTTATTTCATCAACCCACATATCAAAAAAAAGTCTTAATTAATATAAATTATTCAGTTTGTGGGAGCTAATGCAGTTCCTTTAAAATTTAAATCATATATAGTAATGGGGGATATTTAAACTAGTGTGTAGTATATATTTTTATTAAATCACAGGGATGCAGGTATTTTTTTTTATAAGGGTTTCAAAATTATTAATATCATAATCATTTTAATAAATTGGTAATTTATATAATAAAATTTTCTATGCTTCATAAAAATAAATTACTATTTAAAACACTTCTTGCAACCAAAAACGAATTTTCTCCCTAATATTTTCCCTAAAATGATTTGACATTTGTAAAATAAAGAATATTAACGATGTGATTGGAAATAGTGTGTTAAAATGACGTAATATTTCTATATTCGAAAACTCAGCTCTGTAGCTCTTTTGCTTCAAAAGTAACAAGTTGTCATTTTGACGTAATATTTGATGTACACTCTCGTTCAATAAAATTGAACAGATCTGAACCGAACCAGTATCTCACAATTTTGATTATTCTTGTAGTAAATGTTTTTTACTATAATTCCATTTCTTTTTTCACACTTAAAATATATACTATTTATCTTTATTTATAAATAAATAATTACACAGAGAGTCACAAAAGTGAGGAGTTTTATGAAATGTAAGATCATTAACATTTCAGGTCTGTTCAATTTTATGGAACAGGAGTGTATATATAGTGCGCGAAAAGTGCACATTACCATGTACTTTGGTAAACTTGGCATGTCCACTACCGTGGACTATGATCTGAAAAATAACCTCCAAAAAAATAGGTCATTGATGAGAACATGTAACTTGACGTTGTTGGTTTTTACAAACAGAAAAGTATAACGGTTTCAAGTCATATGATCTCAACGTTGGACTTTGAGGTTATCTCAAAAACATTAAAGCACTAGATATAATTTACTTACTAGCCAACAAAGTCGGCGTTGACCAAGCTTCAAAAAGTTCTGATAGAGAGTGCATAGAAACTTTATGTCAAATAATTTTTTTTTCTAAATTTTGACAGTTTGAAATGTCAATTTTTTATATTTTAAATTTATTGAGAAATAATTTATTTCAAAAATTTTGTTAATGTAGTTATTTCTATAGAAATTACAATCTATATTAGTGATCTAGCCGTAAGAAAACGTTCTAGCTGTTAGAAAACGGCTTTAACTTTAGAACGGTTTGCAATTTTGAACTTCTAGTAGTTTTTCTGGAGTCAGTAGGAAAATTTACTTTGGGTCTTCTCTTATCATTATTTCGCTGTCTCCTATAGTTTTGTCCAAACAATTCGGGCAAATTCCCACAAAACATATTTCCCTTTTGTATACAGGCTGGACCGTTTTAATCGATAATGAGTAATATTTTGTAGAATAAGTTAGATACAGAAAAATGATTTAAACAAAAGTTGTTGGTTTTAAAAGAGGGCATATTATGGTGACCTTCAATTTGACCTCAACATTCTTTTAAAAATCAATTCGAGCTCGTTACTGATAAGCGATAGCAGAAAACTTTATGTTAGAAATTTGTTCCTTATAGAAATCCTAACATCTTTTGTTGGAAACATTTTTTCGTAAATTGAATAGATTCGGCCGAAATTGAATGGAAAAATCTATCTGAATATGAAAGTTTATCTTGGCATTTAATTTCTGAGAATAAGAGATATAATAGGTACAAATACACTAAAAAGGTTTGGAAAATGAGCGCTACTATTTTGGCCTATAGTACTCTTAAAAGTAAATGATTCAAAAAACCATACCTAAATTATTCGAGAAAAAAAAACGTAATTTAAATTAAATTATTTATCATAAATTATTACGACAAATAAATTTATGTAAATACGAGAAAATTTAAATGAATTAAATTGAACAAAGTTCTACTTATCAATTCATTTCCTCAAAAAGTGTTTTTTTTTTCTTACTCAGTTACACAGAGACATGAATGAATTAGTTTAGACTTTAAATTAAATATGACATACGCAAAGATGATTAAATTTCTAAATAAATATATAAGATATAAAAAATAATAATATTCATTCATAATAATTATTTTAATTAATAATGTCGTCCAAATTTAACTTCACTGTTCATCCTCTTCTTACTGAAAGATGATTCACAATAATTAAACACACACATACGAGTACAGAGTGTCACACCACACAAGACAAAAATATGTAAAATAAATAGCTACACCGCCAGCTCTTACATCAGAACAATTAAATTTGATTATGCAGTTGAAATTAGGTACAGGAATGTCTTCATCATTATTACTCCATGTTTCTGATAAAAGAAGAATAGTAGAATTTCGAACAACATTATCAATGATATCATTTTGATGGGCTCGTAAACTTTGTATATTAAATGTATATATTGAAAAACCTGGCCTGGTCTTGATAAATTTCGCTAACTCTGATGCTAATGTAAATAATGGATTTAATGCCAGTCTTTCACACTCTAACTTTAACGGAAGAATTGATATTGATTGTGTTCTACCATGATTAAATGTAGAATCATTGGTTTTAGATACAATATATAAGTTTTTTATTGTACTAAATCTAGGGGAAAATTTCCCAATTTGGCAACGCCATTTGTGTGTCCTGAGAGAAACACGCTGAACTTAGATGCTCAGAAGTAAATTTTATTGACTGACTGACTAACTTTGTTTACCAAGGACTTAGTTGTTCTAAACCCACGACCATTATATGATTTCGCAATCGATTTAATCAGCTTACGTTATTTTGTACTGGGCGTCCCAAAAATTTAATACATGTTAAACTTATTATACAATTCACTGTTAAACTGGCGTTGTTTTATAAATTTTTGCATTTGATTAGTTCCAAATCGATTTTTTTTTCGAAAAAATGTACCGAATAACATTTTCTTGCAGAAATTAACTGTAAAATTTGAAAAAAGAACCCCACTCATGGAATTTATATCACAAGTAGTATATTTGGTATGCAAAGTCGTGTAGTTTATGTTCACTTTTGAAGCGTCGGGGTCACCTTGTACTATACTCACAGTAAGTTCATATCATACACGATGACTGAAAGGTCATTTTGGTTAAATGTCCATCACATTTGATGTAATATTAAATGTCGTCTAATAAAAATTATATTAATATTCTTATTTTTTTGTTCAAAAATTTAATAATTTCATAAAATTTATGAGAATAGTTATTATCGTCTTTCATATGAATAAATTAAATAATTGTGTAAGCAGTTTTCTTATTTAATTTGACCTCTGGAGATATTATTTACCTGTGTACCTATTGTTTTTAATGAAGTGACTAATTTATGTTAATTTTTTTAAATAATGTTTTCATTTTTATTAACAAAATCCTTGAATTGAATTATTTGCTATTTTTAATGATGTCTTACAATCTTAATGATACTAGATCATCTTTATTCGTAAGGTAATAAGGTCGGGCACAAGTTAATACGTAGTTCGGTGAGGTGAGTGACTCACCGTGAGTTTCTGTGAAACTGCAGAAATGAATACAATAGCGAATGTTTGCACGCAGTGGAAAGTGACTCAGTATCTGTCAAGTACCAATGCACCGGTACTTGAGTGCATTGGTATCAGTATCTACCGGCTCCTTGATGTTTAACAAATTCCAGCTAAAAGAGACTCTATCTAGCGTTAGAAAAAGAACCATTGGTGAATGTAAACAAACAAATAAAACATATTTACTTGTATACGAATTGTGCATTTTTCATTTTAAAAATTGTTTATTTTATTTTATAATGTCTGCAAATTGATGTGTACCGAACTGTAAATCTTCAAAAAAAATAAATTCTGATATTAGTTTCCATAAATTTCCAAAATGTTCAGAAAAAAAAAATTAAAACATATTTTGGAGGACATTTATCATATTTTATTTAAATATTTAAACTAATGATAAATAGTAAACCAAAAATATAAATATTAAATAAAAAAGATTAATAACTGCTTAAAATTTTAACTGAAAAGTCTAAAAACGTTGTAAACTCTATTTACACATCACGTTAAAATAATCTTGTTTACAACTGTGAAGGATTTCTAGTTTTGCCACCGCGAGCGCTGCGATCTTAACATAAAACCGCAATATATATGTTTAAAAGGAGGAAAATTGTCAAATTTATTTATTCTCTCTAAACCGATTTTAAATTTAAAAATTTAAGAAATTATTAAATTGTTTTATTCTGTTACAGGAGATGCCATTCGTTGTTTCATTTGCCAATCGGATAGAGATGACACTTGTAATGATCCTTTCAATAAAGGCAACGCCATACTTTTAGACTGCACACTAAAATATCCATCAACGCCATTCCAACCAAATTCATGCATGAAAACTATTGAATACAGTAAGAAAAATGTTGCAACGTAAACATTCAAAAAAACCAATTTTAATTTTTCATTGTTTTTGTAGATCAAAATTCTGGTGTACGTCATATTGTACGATCATGTGGATATCAAAGTTCATTAGTGGCTCCTGGAAAATGTGAACAACCAATACATAGTAATACTATCAAAACTGAATTCTGTGAATTATGTAATTCAGATGGATGTAATTCAGCACCATCGATACTATCCAAAAATGTTATTGTACATTTATTAGCATTCTCATTTGCTGCAATAATTGGCAATTATATTTTATTTTAGGATAATATGTTTAATTAATGTAAATGATATTTTATTTTTAATTTTAACGTAAATAAGGAGCTTAATTGCAACAGAATGTACAATTAGTCAGGTATTAATATTACAAAATGAGATTAAAAAAATATACGGGGTGGAACAAATAACAATATGTTGTATAATATGAAGAACTGTCTTCTCTTTGATAAGATTTATTTGTCTATGAATCCTTGTTTGTACCAAAATAACTCTGATCTTGGTAAGGGAATACTTTTTAAAAGATATGGTTTGGCGACATTGCACCGGGTGAAACTTTTATTACTAAGAGTGGATTATGGGCAAAGTTCTATCAAAAAGCACGCTCTATGCAGGCTATTAACACAGACTATTATTTGTATAGCTAATTTTAACAGGACTTTTGTGTCTGCTCAGTCCATATACAATCATTGAACCCATTTCCATAACAATTTACATGTGATGCAAATTGTACTTAGAGCGTACACGTGCTTGCATGCGTGAGTCATCGACGGTTGAATTTCGAGGGTCCGTAGAAGTTCGCAGAAAACACCCCATCATACAGTTTATTAAAATTTTCTTGGCGTCGATCGAAAGACGATATGAACGGATAAACCATGTACAAATTTTCAAAATTTTATAATTTATTTGTGCCTTATTCAGTCAACTTTCGAGAAAATATTTCGAATAAAAGTTGTTTGTATATTTATAATGAACAACTTTTATTCGAAGTATTTTTTCGAAAACGGAATTAATAAGCCACAAATCCATTATCAGATTTTCAAAAATGAGCATACATGTGTAGTTGAGAGTACAAAAATTAAGTAATATCCTAGAGGAATAAATTATCGATATCCCACCGCTGAAATGTTACGGATGCAGCTTAATATCTAAGTCATAATAATAATAATTTTTGACGAAAGTGACACTACTTCAAATTATAGTTTTTAGTAACAATTATTTATAGAGAGCGTTGATAATCGAATTCTAAAATATTAAATTATGTCGACGTAATATTATTTTCAATTATTTAACTAAATATTGAAATGACTTTGAAACATCAAAAAATCGATAACTAGTTACATAACATTTTTGGATAACTATACATCCTGTATATTTTTTTAAATAAATGTATGTACTTAAAAGAAATGTTTAAACGTATTTTTGTTAATAATAAAATATTATATAATTATGTTATATTTCAAAGTTGATATTCGTATTATAATATGTTTTTATGTTTTATGAAGAATGTTTAATAATAAAAAATAAATAAATTAAATAAAAACCATCTTTATTTTAAAATAAATAAAAAAATCAAAAGCTAACATTGTTTCGAATTTAATTATTACAAATATACAATGTTTTCACTGTATGACTAGAAAAACCCAACAGTTTTTAATGTTTACTTATTTTTGAATAAAGTTTTATTATTTGAAATTAATTTGTTATCACGGGGTGTTTCCATTTTAACTATGGGATATATGAAAAAAAAGTCTCAAATTTGTTTTTATGAGATAAACATTCTTTTATTTACAGATGTTATTTATCGTGTACCGTTTAAATGATAAGTAAAAACACGCGGCACGAATGCATGTTCCTCCTTTATATTAAACAACTTTTGCTTAAAGTATTTTCATGCAAACCTCTTTGTTTTAAAATGGAACACCTCGTAACAGAGTATCAAAGAGTTAATTTTACACAGGAAAATATATTTGACCTCCAAATGATCCTTACAAGTCATAAAATTCCTTATATCAATTATATACCTTGAAATTTTCTCATACGTTGTTTTTTTAATTTTCTACATCTTGAGTGTGCAATTCCCATGCTCTCCAATAATGAATAAACCAACAGTTAACAGAACATAATTTTTAGCTTGAAAGATATGCAACTTCTTCAGCAAGTAAGTAAGAAAATTGCCTATACTATTATATGATTAGTGATTATATTTTAATATTTCAACATTTCATGATAATTCGGTTCTAATGACATTTTTAGAACATAAAATTAGAAAAAATTACCTCTCTTAATGAGCTTAATTACGTTATTAAAGAGCGATTCGATTCAAGCAGAATATAAATAGGTTTACGTCAGTATAAACAGCGTAAATTATAATTCATCATTTGTAAATTTTCAATAAATAATTAAAATAGTCATCAATCATTCTAAATTGACTAAAGTGTGAAATTTTTTATTGACGTTAATTAACATATATCAGGTGACAAAATATGTAAATGTCGATTATTGGAAGCAAAACAGAATTGTAGGCTGTATATTTGTTACAAGAGCCAAGAGATTTGAAACTAGAAATATTTAATTTCATTTAATCACTACATTATTTGATATATTCGATATATTATACTACATTTTAAAAGATTACCTTAGTTATATTAATTAATTATCATATACGTCTTTATAATTAAAACTTACAATAAATTTTATAATTCACTCTCATTGAATTATTTATGAACTTTAAATTGAAAATAATAGAAAAATTAATTAATTAATATCGTAAAATGGTAGCCGTAGACGACATCATTGTTCAAAATTAATTAATGGCTTTATAGTCCAAGAACCAAATATTTGTGGAAACGAATATTTTTTAAACATTATTTAATATTTTTTTGATTAAATTTTTAATTAGTTATTGAATGACCTTTCTCAATTGATAAGATTAATTTACGACACAAAAAATATATGTTTAAATTTTTTGGTAAACATGGCCACTAAAGTATTTTTCTTTTTACCATTTTTTATAATTGATTTGTGACTTATTGATTCAGTTTTCGAAAAAAATGCTTCAAATAAAAGTTGTTCATTGTAAATATTCTAACAACTTTTATTCGAAACATTTTTCCAAAAGCCTAATGAATATGGCACAAATCATGCATAAAATTTGAAAAAAGAACGCTACTTTTGTAACCCATAGTATTTAATAGCGTCTATTATCCAATACTTTAACAGTTCTTAATAAAATTATCTAACTTTAAAATTAACTTTAAACTATAAATAGGGAATATATTTTCTTAGAAAAATCTGCCTTTACAAGTATTTTAATTCGAATAATTATTAATAATTACAAATTAATGGTATGAAAAAACTTTAGGAATTAATTAGTATATGAGTATGTCCCCCCACTCAAGTAATAATATGATTGGTTTAAAATACGAGTCGTGTTAAGGCAGGGCCGTTTACTGGCTTTGGGTGTATGTTTTTTAAATTAAATTATTGTTTTTTTACGAAAAAATGGAAAATTATATGAAAATTTTATTAAGTGTAGTGTTTTTAAGTTGTTTTGCAATTCAAAATAGTAAGTACTTTTAAAATTTTATAATATTAAGTAAGTTTTATTTGTTAAGTAGACCAATATTTCGAATTAAATCTAATATAGTAATAAAATAATTATCATTTAAATTATAAGGATTTTAATAGTTTTCAAATTTAGATCTTTTAATTAACAATTTTTTTTAGAATTATTTTAGAAATTTACAATTTTTGTCTTTGTTTTGATGTTTTAACTTTTTTTCATTGAGGTTATGTTTTTATTTCGTAAACACCAACGAGTTTAAATAAGTAGAATGGTATATGCGTTAATTTTACGGTTATGTTAAGAATATGAATTTTAACCTTATTTCGCTTAAATTATTAATAAAATCCGACCTTTGTTATCCGATATTTTTGCAAAAAAACATCCGTTATGTGCCGCCATTAATTTTATCTTATCTTTCATTTAAAGGTTACGCGATAAAATGCTGGGTATGTCGATCTGATGCTGATCCAAAATGTGGAGATCCTTTCGACAACACCACCGTTCCAATTACGGATTGTCGGCAAGAAAAAGGATTAGACCATTTACCAGGTGTTAAAGCAACAATGTGTCGTAAAATAAGACAAAAAGTGCATGGCAGTTGGAGATATTTCAGAAGTTGTGCGTATATGGGTGAACCTGGAATCGGTGGTGATGAACGATTTTGTTTAATGCGAACGGGAACATATAATATTTTTATGGAATACTGCACATGTAACAGTAAAGATGGTTGTAATACTGGATCTTTATTCACTGTATCGACGATATGTATAATTGCTTCTACATTTTTGACATTTATAAGGGTAGCCTTTGGATAAAATAAGATAGTACCTTTTTTTTATAAATACTCCATGCAACAATATTTACGAATATATAGATCTGATTTTTTAAATTTATTTAAAAGCACGCACTGAACAAATTTAGCAATTATCGAATTAAATAATTGCTGTTTTAATTTTATTTCTAGACAATTTAAGAAATTTTAAATTCGAGACTAAAAAACAAGGTTTTGATAATTCCAATAAATATATTTTTTACAAACTTTTATATTTGCGATGGTATAATAATCAAAACTCATTTAGGTAGATTTTAGAAGACTATACACTTAATCTTTCGACTATGTCCGTCCAATTTTGTAAAAAAAATTTTATAAAAGTTTTTTTTAAATAAATTTTCTATTGTTATTTTGTTAACCATGTATGTAAAATATAATATTTTATAAAGTAAGGTAGCGTTAAACACACGTAGTCACGATTGCTTCTTTTATTGAGTCAAAATGTCCCTTCAATTTTGAATTTTACTTGCCATTTCAATTAAATATCCAGATTTACGATGATCTCTGCTTTAACTGTTTTTTAAATGAAATATGGAAAAAGAAAATTCTTTCAGAAGACATATCACTTTTGGCTACGTGTTTTTTCCAAGTACTGTATACATTATTTGTGAAGTACAAAGCAACTTAAATCTTAGTTCTCCGTCCAGGAATTTATTTTGATGATGTAAATATATTTTTTTTATGTAATTTTTAATAAATTTTAATATGAAAACTTTTATTTAAAATGTTTTATTTTTCAACACATTATTTATGTGTTCTTCAATGAAAACCAGATCAAAATCGGTTCAGAAGTTTTGCATCCATGAGGTATCAGGTAACACTAGCATGGGTAGAAAATGCATGTTTGTATTCAAATTGTGCCTATGAAAAACTTTTAATACAACAAAAGTTGTATGCCCTTTAATATTGATTTTTTTTTATAGTTGATATTCCGTAGCTCAGTTAAAAGACCTTAACTTGCAGGTGCAAAATTGCTTCAGCAGTACGAACGTATTAAGTAAAGTCGGTTCATCACGATGCTACGAACGCTAGCTCGAACGTTTGAGACAAGTTCGACAGTTGGTACTGCGAATGATCCTGCTACACGGTGAATCCCCTCCTTACCCAAGTCACTACCTTCATATGAACGACTCGTGTAGCCGTTGAGTCGAACCTTTGAATATTTTCCTTCAATCGTTGGTGGCATTCCTTTGACTCCGTGCAAGAATATCTATATCGATCGGAATATGATCAAATGCAAACGTTCAACATTCGTAGATTTGAACAACGGCCACACGTTGTGATAAACCATCAAATGTCCAACGTTGGAAGATGCTCGTAGTATCGTGTAAAACCGGCTTTAGGAACAGAAATAATGTTAAACAAACTTTCGCATTAAAATGAATGTATTGTATGAATTTCTACTGAGCACATTCTATGCTTAATTTTATATCATTGGTGACTCATTAGCTTTGATTCATTCATTGAGTGAGTCATACCAGAGGTCATACATTCCTTTTGACTGGAAAAAATTACAGATACACAATTTAAATTTTTAGCATTAGAAATGTAATAATAAACTAATTTTGGCGTCTGGAATCCAATTGTTCTCATTTTTATTGCTTTTTAATCGTTTACATGTTTAATAAATAATAACGTTTAAAACTAGTCCATAAGTGTTGCCAACTTCAAATAAAACAAATGACACTCGTAAACAAATATGGCTAAGATTTAGGGTGTGTTTACCTGTTAATTTGTATATGAACGTATTAATTTTGTAATTTTAATTAAAAAAATGACTAAAATGGGAAGTTATTTGTTTATTTCTTATAGTATTTTTATAGTTTTACTATCATATATACCACAAGGTAAGTAAAAAAAAAAATTTTAATATAAAAATTCTACTTTTGTTTACGTATAAAAAAATGTTTGTAGGTGATTCAATAAAATGTTATCAATGCAGCTCCCAACAAGATCCAAAAGATAAAAGTGAAGATAATTGTGGTGCATATAAAAAATTTGACAAAACTCAACAAATTCCCATTGAATGTAATAACGAAGAATCTCATATGCCAGGAACATTTTGTATGAAAGTGACTCAACAAGGTCCCAAAGGTTTTATTTGTAAGTAAAATAAAATGAAAGTTTTATGGGAAAATTCTTTAATTAAATTGTTATTATAAATTAATAGGGGATGGTAGATGGCGTCAAGTAATTCGACGTTGTGCATCTGTCGCTGATACAGGTGTAACAGGTGTTTGTAATTGGGGTGTTTATGAAAATGGTGATTATTGGGAGGAATGCTATTGTTCACAAGACGGTTGTAATGGCGCATATTCTAATATGAATATTCCAATCAAACTTACTGCCATTTGTTTTGGAATGGCAATTGCATCGAAATTTCTTTTTAAGTAGAATTTTACACTTGTTATTAATGCTAGTTTAAAGTACACTAATTTTAGAAATAAAAGACGTAGAATAAATTGTATCTACATGTGTTCGAATCGATAGCAATCAACGTAAAATTATCCGTGAAATGTTTGCTGGTTAGATATTTTAAATGTTTATCTCTTTAAAACGAAAAATTAACTTATCCACCAGGTATTGAACCCTGGATTTCTAGTTATTTTATTATTGTATTATCAATTATGACACACAAAATGTGACTTATGTACAAAGAATCCGTCCATGCCGAGTTTTAATAAAAAAATATTTATATATTTGTTTTTGAATTATATGTATTATGAAATTTTTTAAATAAATGATTTTTTAATAATTTTTGGAGTTTTATTTTCAGTTTTTTACAAAATCCTCAGAGCGAAAGAAATAAGCTTTCATCCTATACTATTAGACGAGCATGTATTTGTCATACTTACCCTGAAAAACGGCTGAAACGTTTTTGATAAAACTCAGTTTAGGAGTTTTTTAGACAAGAAATATTATACATTATAGAAGGATGAATTCTTGCTATTATTTTGGTAAATAGCTACACGGCCAGCTCTTACATTAAAACAATTAAATTTGACTATACAGTTGAAATTAGGTACATGAATGTCTTCATCATTATTACTCCCTATTTCTGATAAATGAAGAATATTAGAATTATGAGCCACATTATCAATGATATCATTTTTATTGGTTCGTAAACTTTGTATATTAATCGTATTATATATTGATAAAATTGTCCTGGTCTTGATAAATTTCACTATGATTCTAATGTAAATAATGTATTTAATCCCAGTCTTTCTAATTTTAACCGAAAAAGTGACGCTGGTTCTGTTCTACCATGATAAAATGTAGAATCATTGGTTTTAGATACAATATTTAACTTTTCTATTGTAGCTTTTTACTGCTATATCATTTTATTACACTTTTGTTTCTTAATAGTAGTGCTAACCTTATTTAATATTATTTTAATAAATTATTTAAAAAGGAATATAACTACTTACGTGCGTACATAAGTACATGCACACTTTTTTTCCAATCGTCGCTTTTTAATGTCATCTAGTTTTATAATAGGTAACTATGGGTATCAGTGCCTAAAAGTATCTACGCCATCTAACGACCACCAAAAAAGCCAAAATTTAATCGAATTTTCAATGTTCTTGCAAAATACGGAGTCACAAACGTTTTTATGAACATATTTGGAATTCACAATCAATTTCTGATTGATTGAATACCTATAAGCCTATGTTAAGTCAATTTTTAATAAATGTTGGCTAAACGGGTGCCCATTATTAACAATTAAATTTACTCAGTAACTATTGAGTCAGAAACAGTCACAGGTCACAGACGATTGAAAAAAAATAAATCAAAAAAGTCATGTTGCCCAAATTCGTGTTGGCTATTCGTACGAGGGTGTCGTAGATTTAGAATCCACTCGAGTGACATACTGACATCTATATATAAAATAAAATACATTTCCATCTGACGGACATGGAAATTATAAAAATTGCATTTTGATAACAATTAATTTATAACAAAAAAGTTTCAACAATAATAATATTCTCTAAATTCATAATTGAGAATTTCCTGTCCTAATTCCAGTCTATTATATACATTTTGCATGTAAAAATAGTTACAATTACAATTGTTTTAAAAAGAACTGAAAAATGTCGTTTAAACGTGATTTAATTTTATTAATACGGCCGTATTATTTAATAAATATTTTTATCAGTTTATCATATATTATTGCAAAACGTTTATCAATTTTATGTTTTTTTATATTTGGTGAGGTCGAATGCGAA
Source organism: Nineta flava (assembly GCA_963920215.1). Classification (NCBI taxonomy): domain Eukaryota; kingdom Metazoa; phylum Arthropoda; class Insecta; order Neuroptera; family Chrysopidae; genus Nineta; species Nineta flava. The sequence continues at coordinate 83,216,185 of OY986043.1, read as the reverse complement.
TTAGATGGGGTAAATATCTTTTAATTACAATTAAGTATATAACCTAACATTTGGTTTTTATTTTTAGCGTGAAACCGAAATTCTCTTCTTTTTATTAATTGTTATAATGATTCGAACTAGAAAAGCGGGAAGTGTAACCATGATAAATTATTTATCATCAAGTTTCATTTATACGAAAATTGCAAACATGATTTTATGGTTCTACGCTGATGTTCGATTAGGGCTCGTTTTCGTCGTGATATTCGTCTGTAAGTATTGGGTTGTATCAGAGACATGAACTGAGAACTCTGTAGAAAGAGATATCTCAAGTGCTAGAGTTCCCACTATGTTAATGAGGTCATTACAGAGACAGCCATTAATGCCGCAGATTCATTTGGTCTCTTCCACACTTTTTCATTCATGTTTTATAGTTTGATACAAAAGGCTTAGTTCGATATTCATAAATTTTCTAAAATTATTGGTATTTGTAGTGTCGGGACTATTCTTACCGGAACCCACCTATTCTGGACCGGAAAACGTGATCTACTTCCGAGGGCCAACTGGTTTGGATGAAGAATTAGTTCGTGATAAACGAGTAACATGGCTTGTAGCATTTTATGCTGTATGGAATCCAGCATGCGTCAATTTTGCACCAGTTTTCTCAAAATTATCGAATGAATATACGCTATCGAATTTAAAATTCGGTAAAGTTGATGTGGGACGATTTCCCGAAGCTGGAAAGACCTACCATGTATCGGATAGTTCAATGAGCAAACAATTACCAACCATAATCTTGTTTAAAGATGGTAAAGAGGTGCTACGACGTCCACATGCTGATTCGAAAGGAAAGTTACAAAAGTTCTTATTTTCTGCGGAAAATATTAAATCTGCATTTGATCTAAATAATTTGTTTAGTGACTGCAAGGGTAAGGTGAAAGAGATGAAAAGCATTCATCCGAAAAAGGATTAAACTCAGATCAGATTATGAAAGGTCATAGCGTACAACGTTATCATTGTATTTATTTTCACTTCAGAGGTCATCCGATTTTAGTTTCGTTAGGTTTTATCATTAAAAGGATGAATGAGACGTTTGAAGTTAGTGTTTTTAAATGTATTTGTGCACACATTGGGCTGTTACGATAAAAGAGCATTTCCTATTGGCCTACTTCATAATTCATTATATTCGCGTGTATTCAGTTTGGCCCTTAATTAGTCCCCTAATTGGGGATTTTATCCCGAGTATGTATATCTCCAAAACGGTTTGAAATATTGGGTTCGCATTTTAGAAGACCCAAAATGAGTGCTAAAGTATACCATGGGTTTATAAACTTCGCTTGTTATTGTTAAAATTATACGTTTTAATTTGTGCTATTTGCTATATTTTGTATTTTCTCGAATGAATGCAGTTTCTACTTTTGTTTTCCATATAAATTGTTTATTATGGCCGTGTTCAGAACAACTAACCCCTTAGTAAACTAAATATATTTAATTTAGTTTTTTGCCAGCACATTTGACAGATACTAAGCAACTTAGAATTTGACGTTATTTTGCTCAGTAAAGGCTGGCCAGACTGGAGGATTTTTTCCCTCGATTTAGTGGATTTAATAAAGTCTAGAAGGAAAACTTGGTTATTTATTCGAGGAATTGTCGTATTTTGTCATCAAGTTATTATTGAATTCATTAAAATAGGGGAAACCCCTAATTTGGCAACACTGCTGACACGTAGTTTAGTAAGGAGTCCTTACTAAGGACTTATTTGTTCTGAACACGATCAATATGTAGTTGCGATAAATTGGAAGCAATTTATAAAATTCAATCAAAAAATGTGCCATTATCGAAACAGTTATAATTTATTAAATATAAAATTTACAATTTTTCGAATAGATGAATGTTTTTAAAAATTTGTTTAGAAATAAAAAAATTATGTTACAAAAAAAAAATTATTTTAGATTTTCGGAACCCACAATCTCTGGTATTCTAGACCAACGTTCTGCCTCTGAGCTACCATACATCAGGGAGTTCAGAGGTAGATCGTTGGTCTAGAATGTAAGACGTCGTGGGTTCGATTCCCCATCCTCTATTTTTCATATCCAGCCTTTGATGTCAAAGAAAGTTATCGATGTTCAGATATATCACTTAAATGTCAAATTAAGTAAAACGCTAGTCACTTCCGTTGGTATAATATAACCGAAAGGCAACTATAATAACAATGGATAAATAGACTCTAGTTAAAAACAATTCAGTTAATCTCATAGAATAAATTCTAGTATCGAATCGGGTACTGAAACATCATTTAACGTTAAATTACATCCATGGCAGAATTCATTGCGTCCCACTCCAACAATTTCCGGTCTTTCATAACTACCATTCGCAATCATTTTTGCACTCTGTTGCGATGCTATACGTGAGAATTCGACAGCATTTAAAGCAGATACTTTTCCACTGGCCGTTAAATTATCGCGTGGTGTTAAACAAAATTTACATATTGCATCCGTTTCTGTTTTATCATTTGTTGTTAACTTATCCGCTGTTCGTATAACTGTATAAATTGTTGATGGGAAATTCTTTTGTAAATCACCAATAAAATTATCCGCTAAATTTTGTATACTTGAATATAAATTTTTGGTATCACCAAATTTTGTTACTTGGATTGATTCTAAATTGTTAATTTTACAAAATTCTGATATTTCTTCGCTACTAAAATCACGCATTGGACGTAAAATTGTTACGAACGGGTCTCGTGTATCACTAAAACCTACATCCATAGTAATATTACTTCCACGACCCAGTGCAAATCCTGCTAGAGTTTTGCTTGCAATATCTATGGAAGTATCCGGATAGAATATAAATTTACAGTTTAAACTTTTGGCTATTTTTAATACAAGCTTTCGTTGAGCCGTATTTAAAAAATCTTGCTGCGCAGATAACGATGATATATTGCTGAGTACATTTTTAATGTCTTCATCGCTTAGAGTCTCCAAAAAATTTGAATTAAACTCATCGAACAATTTTGTTTCATTCCCCACCGAATTTGATATGGATGAAATATAAGCAGGAAATCCATAAGTACGTATTTCCGTATGGATTTTATCAGCTAAAATCTTTCGTGCATCGATAGTTTCATTTAAAATTGCTCCATTTTCCAGATAGAGGATAATTGAATTAAAAACAAATTTTTTATGTCGTTCTTTTCGATTTAAACCATTCGATATAATTCTTAACATGGTACTAATTTCTGCACCACCTTGATGAATTATTAGCACTTTATCTTCATGACGTAATAAACGAGATTTTCCTAGTGTTGATCGAAATTTGTGGTCCATAGCAGCTTGAAAACAATCGATACAGTATGCATCTTTTCCTCGTAAAACAATTGAAGTATCGTCGGTCCCACATTTTAAACAATTTTTACTTTCTGGTTCGATGGTTAACGCTTTCATAAATTTTTCTTCATCATCCAAATCACCATCTAACACTGTACACATGGTTAACCACAAATATTTCGAATTTCTCACGTGATAATAAAACAAATATTTTAAAAATTAGGTTATGTACGAATCACATTTACAAATTTGACATTTATGTGAGGGGTGCGTTCTAATGTTATAAGTATATATCATTGATGCGTTCATTAAACTGGTAGATTGTGTTCTCCCAGTTTATATATTTTCAGGTGGCGAGAGACCTGGAAAATTTTGAAAGTTAGGAAATTCTGAGATTCTGGAAGAGTCACGGTCCACGGAATTTTAATTTTGGCAAATTTAAATAATGCAAAAACCTTAATGTTTGTGTAATACTTTATAAGTTGTAATACTTAAGTGTTAAAGTTGTATTTATAAGTTGATACTTGATGTACTTTTGTATTTCTTGGAAATAATTTGATTAGATCATCGCTTTTATCTGCAGATTACTTTTTGACATAATTAGGCACTGACTTCTTTATTACGTTGCTGAAAGCTGAAAAAACTTTTTCAACCCTACAATATGGGTGTCAAATGAAAAGTCTCACCACGAGAATTACGTAAATATATTCGAAACCGACAACCTCCCCCCCCACCAATTAGGGGTGTATGTACAGTTTTCGGATTTTAAATTATCACTTATTAAATAGATACGTTGACTATACGAAAATAATGGATTAAAAATAAATAAACTCAATTAAAATGGCACTGAAAAATAAAATATTTTTATTCAAATCTTTCTATTGTCAATCAAACACTTACAAATATAAATGCTTATCATTAATATAATAATTAAAAATAAAATTATTTCTTAAACACATTTCGAAAATTCGTAATACATAAGTCGGGTGCAATGTATACATAAACAGGTTCTAACCCCAGGAATCCATTTATACAGAACAGATTTAGATTATTCTTTTTTTATTACATTTCTAAGATCATGTATTTTCAGCGTATACATCAAGCGGAGGTGATGGCCATTACATAGGTATCAGAATGGCTAAGGCTGAACATTATAACGTTCAACGACGTTTCTATTCTCATCGATAGTCAATCAGCAATTAAATCTCTGAATTCGGACAGCTAAACAACTGCCACTGTTAGGAGAAGAAAGAGACGATGACTCACTTTCTCTGTCACTGCCCAACTCTTATTATGAGAGACTCCTATGGATCAACCATTCTTTGACGACCTCTCTGAACGAAAGTCTACCAGAGTCGAAACCCTATAGCTGCACTGAACAGTTTCAAATGGCTTAAGAAGATAGTGGCAAGGATGCACCATTTCGGCACTACAATGGATTTCACGGTCTAAGTGTGTTCCATCCAGAACTGCCGCTACAACCAAACTTAATCTAAGATCCTATATTCAAAAGTTTTATCCTTTAAAAATTAAACGTTCTTGCCAAAATATAGAAGAGAAAGAGACTCCTGGATAAAAAACTGATTGCACCCGACTAAATATTATTATACATGTTTAATATATTAATTTTATATAAGTTGAATCAGAAAAATATCACAAGTAAATACTAATTAATATTATCTTAACAGTCCCCCCTCTCCCCATGTTGGTGTGAATAAAATCATTAACTATCCACTATAAAGATATCTATAGTTAGTAATTAATATTGACAGTTGAAATACTATGCCAATATAAGTTCATCCCGTTATCAGTGTGTTATTAATTATTGAACCCGTATTTGTTTATTTCCTGCTTCCAACTCTGCTGAGTTCCGTATAACAACACCCCACACTAAAACAACCCACAAACTAATTCTTCAACTTGTACAAAATTAAAATTAGTTATCTCAAAAATAAGTAAAATATTCAGTTTTTTGTTTGTTTAATGGGTATTAAGATCATATTGTAAAATTAAAATTAATTATTTTGTTGTTTCCTAATTACATTTTTATGGAATCATTTCATCCATATCAAGACATACATTCACATGAACTTCTAACTCTTCATATGTCTTTAATCGATACCCGCATTTTGGGCATAAAAATTGCATCTGCGGCTGCAACTAAAATATTAAAGTATTTTTTAATTAACATCACTAGTAGTAGTACTGAATCTTAAACTAAATTCAACCTACAGAGTTCATCCATATAAACAGACGAAACACGTAATCGGAGTACATGGTACCATATAATTGGTGCGTTTGATAATTTGGACCTTTAAATCTGAATTGATACAAGTGTCGGTGTATTCGTATGCGAATTGTTGTTTACGGCTATCGTTTTTGTGATTCCTCTTTTCGATTTTTATTTTTTTTAAATAATTATTTTTAGTTTTTATTGTTATATTTGTTGTTGTTATTAGTTTTATTGTTTCCATTCGTAATATTCATATTTATAATAAAATGATATGAATAAAAAATGCAAATGACAGAACAAAGCCGGTCTGTTTTGGCATATGTTCACGTATTCAGTGAATGTATTTGTTATTGTCGATGGACTCTGTAGGTTGAGTTTTAGAAATACTGCACATAAAACTTGGCATGCGAGTAAGCCGTGTGACCTATGGGCCACAAAAGTAGCATATAAATTTTAAGGCTGATTTGTGATTTATTCATTCAGTTTTTAAAAAAGTTTCGAATAAAAGTTGTTAGTATATTTATGGAAATAGCTGTGGAAAGTTTATTTTACAAAATAAGAAGCTTCAAGCATACCAAGTTTTAGGTTTTGTTCCCAAATGGAACGTTACCAGGAGTGGTGAGCGACCTAGCAATGTCAGGGAATTTTTGTCTCAGCCAGAAAACTGTGATAAAAATACGTCCAGAAGCTAAATGTTTCTAAATAAGTGAATGTTTTTAATTTGATGCAACTCTTTATTTCTGAGAAAATAATTAAATTAATTAAGTTATTTCTTTTTCCTTTAGAATAATAATTATTTTTATCTAAGACTACTATTAAGAATAGTACTTATGAGACGTCGAAAATAGTCAGGGAATTTTGGAACAAAATCTCTATGATTTTTTATATTATGAAATGAAACTTAATGAGTCATTTTAAATGATTTGCATTAATGTGGAAAAAAATCGAACTATAAATTATTAGTAAAAGAACAATTGGGTGTACTATGGGCCACAAAAGTAGCCCTCATTTGTCAAAATTTTATGGTCGATTTATTTATTCGATTTTTTAGAAAAATGTTTCGATAAAAGTTGTTAGTATATTTATAGTGGAAAACTTTTATCCGAAGCATTTTCCCTAAAACCGAATGAATACGGTACAAATCGATTATAAAATTTTGTAAAATGAGCATGCTACTTTTGTGGCCCGTAATACACAAAAGTTTTGATGTTTGGTAGTGTATTAAGTTGTGTAGAAAACCACTATGTCTAGATTAAATCCAAATCCTTTTCGTCTAAAAGGAAAGAATACGGTACTCTAGACTGAGACTGATGAGCAAACACCAAGTCTGGGAAGCACAATACATATTTTGGGTCACAGTATATTCGTAATAGTTCATGCAAAAATTTATGAATAAAGATGATATTTGATAAAAATTATTTTAAAGATTTTGTTAAAATTTCAGAAACATGCAAAATTTTTGCAAGTCATTAAAAAAGCCTTTTTTTTTGTAAGCATGAAAAAATTTGAATAAAAATAGTCCTACCAATCCCCCTTTAGTTAACCCCTTTTTTTTTTAATTAGGCAAACATTGATCTAAATGATCTTCAAGAAATCGTAATGTCCTAAACACTTTATTACAAACTGGGCATATAAATGCTGAAGATTGGGTAGTAGATTGCTGTAAAAAATTGAAACAATTCGAATAAAACTACATCAGAATTGATCTCATCATGAGAAAATCTGCTCGAATAATTTTTAGCAAATTGACAAATAATATGCGAGCCATTAGCTAAAAATCATTTGCAGCTAGAAAAGAGTTTTAATTAAATTTTTAAAACAATTCTTACATTTGGAGCCGAAGGTGCCGGTTGAGAAATTGATGATGGTGACGACTCAATACGATTAATTAATGTATTATTGCGTCGTTGCAATAAACGTAAATCTTCAGCAAGACGATTTCGTTCAGTTTCTAATTCAAGTCGAATACCTCTTTCAGCGTTATAATCAGATTGATATAAATCGACCTAAAAACAGAATGAAAAATATTTCCATCATATACTTTTTCTCTCTCGAAATTTACTGATTGTAAACGAATTACGCCTTTAACGACCCCCCACAAATATTAAATTTGGAATCTTACTTGTGCTTTTAAAATAGGTATTGATTCATTTTCCAGTTGTAATCGTGCAACATTTTCCTGTAATTTAGACATTTCATCTGATTTCAATTGTAAAGCGTTATCTTTAATTTTAATTTCATTATTTAAAACACTGATCTCTTCATTTAATTTTGTTAATTCTTGTACATCAACTTTTGGTGCACTATGTTTCATTGATAATTCACGTTTTAATAAGATCATTTGCTCTGACAATTCATCATTTAATTTCAATACTTCAGCAACTTCAGCTTTCGATGCAGCTAAATCTTTTTTATATGATATTATTTGTTTGTTGCTAACGTTTAAATCAACTAACGTGTTGTCCAATTCATGGTGGATATTTTCCAATTCTTGATTTAACATTTTCATATCAAAAAAGATGCTATGGAAATGATTTTGTGCAGTTACAAATTGTTCCCTAAAAACAAAATTATGGATTTACATAGCCAGTTTACATTGGTCGTGTTCAGAATAACCAAGTCCTTAATAAACTATGTTAAATATATCTAACTTAGTTTTTAGCCAGGACACTTGACCAGGGTCGGACTGGGCCGAAAGGGCCCGGGTGGCTCCCTACAAGCCCGGGGCCCGGAACGGGATTATGGAAGATGGGATACTATCGAAAAATATCTCACATTACCATTTTCAAGAGATAGCGACGAAAAAAATTACGTTTTACGAATCAACCGATTATTTTGCAGTTATTCTGCGTTGAACGCAAAAAACCGCATCTTTCTAGCATGTATAGTAGAAAAGTGGTAGTTTTAGGGTTGTTTATCCCATTTGCGAAGGGTTTCGATGGAAAAATTTGTGTTTCTTAAGAATCCTGTTATTTTAAACCTGTTCCACGTCGGATGGAAAAAACTGATCTTTCTAACATGATAAGAAGTGAAAAGGGCAGTTTTAGGGATGTTTTTCACTTTTCGGAAAATTGCAATGTAGGTAATTAAATTTTTCAAAATTTTTTGTTAATTTGACTTTATTTCGGGTCGATTGGTGAAAATCCTATCATTCTAGCATGTATAGAACTGAAAAACGTAATTTTGGGGTGTGTTTTTTCGATTTTCCGGGAGGTTGCAATAAAAAATATTAAGTTTTTCGAATTAACTTCCTAATTTGTAGCTATTTAGCGCCGATTGCAAACAACTGCATCTTTCTAGCATGTATAGGAAAGGGGTAGTTTTACGGGTGTTTTTCTCAACTGCGAAGGGTTGTGATGGAAAAATTTACTTTTTTCTAATAATTCTGTTTTCTTGAACCTGTTCCACGTCGAATGGAAAAGACCCGATCTTTCTATCATAAATAGAAGTGAAAAGGTCAGTTTTAGGGATGTTTTTCCCATTTTCGGTGGGGTTGCGATGTAGGTAAAGAAATTTTTCAAAATATTCTGTAAATTTGACTTTATTTCGGGTAGATTAGTGAAAATCCCATCTTTCTAGCATGTATATAACAGAAAAACGTAATTTTAAAGGATATTTTTCCAATTTTCCGGGGGGGTTGCACTGAAAAAATTGAAGTTTACCGATTGTTCTCGTCGGTTTGAAGCAATTTGGCGTCGAAAGCAAAAAACCGCATCATTCTAGCATGTCTAGAAGTGGGTTAGGTTTTATATAGATGAGTGTCAGTCAGTCAGTCAGCTTCACTTTTAGCATTATAGTATATTAGATTAGGTAAATATAGTTCCAATTACTTTATAACAAATCGAAAGCTAACCAATCAACATTTTTTTTTAAAGAGGAGAAGTTTCAGCTAAGCTGTCGATAACTCGATCGTAAAAGCTGCTATTCTCGTCATCCTTGATAAGATCCGATTTTGTGTTTAATATAATCAACGAATCCAACAGTTCTTGTCCGATCATGTCCATTTCCCTTTTTTATGAAACTTGATCTATTCTGTACGATCTTTGTATTGTGGAAAAAAGAATCAATAAATGAATTATTATTAATTATTATTATTATTAATAGAGAGCAAAGACTCGTTTTAATGCGCTTCAGCGCTGAAAATTGTATCTATATAATGCATCTCTTAAACAATGTCAAATATCGTGTATTATGATACACGTCAAAATCGTTTGATTCGTTCAAAAGTTATCGCCGTTCAGAAATTTCTAAAACAAGTTTTAATTTTTCTGTTTCATTTCTAAGTATGTATGAACTATCTACTTTACATGTAGATCGCAAGAGCCGGGCCCTAGGCTACCGTACTTACCGCTTGGCTTGTGGCAAACCTCGCAAGCCAGGCCCGTAAGGGGCCCGCGCACGCTAGGGCCCGGCTGGCAAACGCCACCTCGACTATATGCCCAGTCCGACGCTGCACTTGACAGATACGAAGCAATTAAATTGTAAGCACTGTCAGATTGAGAGATTTTCCCCCAAATTTAGTGAATTTAATAAAGAGTTTAGTAGAAAATCGTTTTGGAATTGTCGTAATGCCTTATTTAATATTATCAAATCCATTAAATTTGGAAAATATCCTAATTTGGCAACACTGTTAACAAGTTAGGCAACAGAAATGAAATACCTCAGACGAGTTGTGAAAAGAACACGAAGAGACATAATCGGAAATCAATCATTCGAGACTCCCTCAAAGTAGAACCCCTCTTGACTTCTATCCAGACCTCACAACTTTGCTGGTTTGGCTATATGATGCGGATGCCAGACGAAAGATTCCTGAAGTAAACCTATCAATCCAAGATTGACCGTAGAAGATCAAGGAGCACGTGGGAAGAAGTGAGAGAGAAAGAGGAGCTACCTGGAGAAACCTCTTGAGTAGTGTTGCTGACAATTCCAAATGGCGAGCTCCCTTCCAAAACCCTACACCCGCGGTAGAAGGGGTCGGATTAAGAAAGGAAAGGTTGCCAAATTAGTAAGTGTGTCCTGAAAGAACCTTAGATGCTCAAAAATATATTATTTTAGACTGACTGACTTGCGTAGTTTACTAAAGATTTAATTATTCTGAACACGACCATTGTATTGGCTAAACATGACATCGCTTTTATAAATTCTATAACGAGCATAAAATTATTTCTTTTTTGGGGTCCTTACATAATAACTTTATCTGAATCATCTTCCATCTCTTTTTTTAGTCTTTCCAAAATTGTATCAATCTCTTTTTGTGGACCGTTTGATGTTAAAATATTAATAGCAGCTTCCAAACTATTTCGTAGCCGAATTTGTCTAGATAAAAAAGAACAAAGCACGTTAATTTAAAAAAAAATGTAGAAAATTATTGAAAAATATTCTACCGTTGTTTTTGTGAATCAAAAAATCGTTTTAAATTTCGGATATGCTCTTCATATGTAACCGCATTTTCCATTAAACGTTGTCTATGTTTATTTTCTGTTTCTTGGTCAACGCTGTCAATAATTGTGGACGCAACGAATGATTTTAAAGTCTAAATCAAAATAAATTGTATTATAATTATTTCAATAACATAAAATGATATTTTCAAACGGCCCCAAAATGTTAAACACCTCTATAAATTTAAACTTCTAAATCAGACTTGTAAGAAAAATAAATTTTTTTCACATACTTCTTTTTTTGATTCAAATTCCGTAAGTTTGATTTGTGCAGCTAATAGCTGTTCTTTCAATGATAAAGTTTCCGAGCGTAAATTTTCTTGTTCGCGTTGATTATTAATCAGCTCATCACGTCGGGATCTTTCGACTAAACTCAATTGATGTGATAATTGATCAACCAATTCATCCCATTTTTGATCTGGTGACCCTAAAATTCCTCCATCACTACCATTCTTAGCCTCCAACAGTTCAATTTTATTTTTTAATGCTGAATTTTCTACTTCAAGACTTTCATATGTATTTAATTTTCTTTTTAAATTTGCATTTTCTAATCGCAACTGAAAATACAATAAAATTAATAAAAAGAAAATTAGATTTGGATATAGTTTAGTTTACATACATTTGCAATAAATTGTTTGGTTTCGTCAAATTTTTCCTGATGACTTGAATGAACGTGCATTACTTCTTCCTGCCATTTTACCAGCTTATCGAATTGTTCTTTGATTGCAAAATTATTTTGGTTTAGTACCTCTGTTATAAATTGTTAAGAAATAGCATTAAAATTTTCACATTGTACACATTGGACGTAATTTAAAACAAAGTGAAAATAACAACTGACTGAGTTAATTGGTTAAATACCCAGTATATACTGAATTTATGAAAAAAGGTTTCAAACAAGTTTTTTATTAATAATTTTGAAATTTTAAACGAAGTTAGATATTTATATTTTGAGTAATTTATCAAAAGTTCAGACAATTTCGTCGACAACGCGTTTAACACGAAAACTACCTTAAAGTAACACTCTCTGTAATGCTGTCAATATTTTTGGATCACCTTCTTTTAAAAATAACAAATGAAGTAATTTTTTCGATTGCATCATATTAAGCAATATCTGAGTATAATTGAAAATTTTCAAAAACTCACCTTTCAAATACATATTTTCTTGGAGTACAGCACTTAATTTTGTTTCAATTTCATTCGTACTTAACTCCGAATTCGAAGTAAGTTGTGAAGTGTTCATGGCGCATGATGTAATTAACTGTGACTAGAAGCAAAACAAAAAAATAAAGAAATAATACTATTTCAACGATAAAATGAAAGTTACCTGATTTAAATTCGGTATTTTAGGAAATGAATTTGGTGCACTCAAACTAAAATCTTTCGAATTCTGTGAATTGGATCGATTCGATGATGTCGATTGGATAATACCATTTTCTGGCATAATTGACTGCCCCAATACAACAAACGATTCATCCTCAGAGTTTGAGGATAATAAAGAATTTGTCCCGTTCATCTTTTTTGTAACTAGAAAATGGGAATTGCGTATAATTTTTTTTTATAAACAATATGGTACATAAAATTTATTCGAATTCGGAATTGAAACCATAACGATTTTATGAATTATTAATATTATTCTACCTTACACTCTTTGTGAATGATTATAACATTTTTAACAATTACAAAAAAAAAATTAAAAAAAAAAAAAAACATGTAAACTTAACCTTTAAATAGTTTTAAATAATATTATACTTTTGAAATTATTAATATTAATATTAATTAGAAATTTCTACTTACTGTGAGTAATTGTGTATTGTTTTTACTTTAATTAGTACACAAATTTCAAGTAAAGAGTTTGTTTCAAAAGCTTTGTTTATTTAAATGTTTATTTTTAACTTGACAGCTTTGGAACAGATAAAAGAAAACATTACTCATCAGTCATGACTAATAATCATGGAATAATTACGCAAACATAAACAAAAACAATATTGTCGTAGAAGATTGTTGTAGGTTCCCCTAATTCCAAAATTTTTGAAATAATATAAACTTTTGATTTCTTCAATATATCATTCGAGAACAAAAAATGAAATTTTACTCTAAATTTAGAGTTTTTTTAGAGTTAGTACAGTCAATAGAGAATATTGCGCTGCACTAAATTACAGGAGTTATTTTTTTTTCAAATATAGGTTCAGTATCACAAGTTCAGAATGTAAATCATAGAAATGTAAATGAACAAAATCCTTACAAATTTCGACCCCGGAAGTGCCGCCATTTTGAGAAAAACCGTACAAAACTGTAGATATAGGCCAATATCTCCATTACCGTGCACTTTAGGCCAAAAATAGTAATAACCTTTCTTGTAAATAATTGGATTTACTTTTTTTTATATTTTTATTTTATTTGTATAACTTACCTTACGACTTATACGACTATTACTATTTATTTATTGTCTTTTTGACCGATATCTCTTCTAATAGTTGTTTAAACAATAAAATGCCGTATGATACCTGCGCTTTTGTTTTAAAGCTTTTTTTGAGTTTTACATATTTCCAAAAGCTTCAAATATGATTTTTCTCTAAGACTATCAAACCGAATTAGAACATATTTTGCTTGATTCCTTCGATAAGGGTCACACTTAAACGTCCTGTTTCTCAAAGTTAGTTGTATGCTGCCCATAATTTTTCTATCACTATCCAAACGATAAATAGCTTACTGTCTCCGAGAAGAGTCTCGATGTGTCATTTTTGATTTCGATAAACTGGGTACGATTATCCGAGTGCCAGATTACTTACAATGAGTTTTGAAAAATTATTTGTTGCGGGGAAATTTGGAACCATTTTTTTAAACTGAAAATTGAATCTCTATTTTTGGATAACTGAAACTTTTATAAATTGAAATCGTTTTAATTAGAAAAATGTGGAAAATTAATTTTAAGACATAGAAAATCGTTATTCTTATAATGCATTGGAGAAAACCTAGAAAGGGGTTAGGGGTTGCGAAACTACTATTTGTGTTATTAATTAGTTTAATGATGATATCATATCTAATTTAATTAAATCTAATCATTTTCAGAAACATAAATTGTTGGAGTACATAATTATAAATTTTATGTTATAGACTTCAAAATCGATTGATTAGTAAGCCGAATATTAAATTTAGCAAGATAGAATGATAATTCGAAGATGTAAACAAATGATAAGAATTCAAAAATCGTAATAAAAATTTTTGTTTTGTTAACGCATTGTTATATAAGTTATGAGCAAATTTTTGATGATAAGATTAGACTTTACAATTTTTAAATATACAGAGTGTACCATGTAATGTAATTTATGAAGACTTTAGGAATTGGCATTATTTGAAAAATAATTCGACAGTTATGACGTCATTGCTGCTAGCGCTTCATCACATGTTCCAGAATTCATGACAGCAGTACTGTGAAAAAAAATGAAGCCATGAATTTTGACGTAATTTCCTTTTGTGACTGCTGCCGCTGTAAAGGTGAAGCAGTGAAAGCAATGAACATGGTGGCGTACTGTAAGTGTGTACCGCAGCGTGTTTCATGGCGTTAACACTCACAGCGCTGGCAGCATATTTTGGAACATACCTACCCTAAGTAGTAAGTTGTTCCATAGATAAAATATTTAAATATATGAGTTGTTCATAAGAGCGCGATCATGAAACTCGTAGGCCGAAGTGTATGTCACGGGAGTTGGAGTCGGAAACATTGACCTACTAGCTCTAGTTTATAATTTACCGACTAGAGAGTTTTATCCGTTGAAGAATGTGTTCCCAATAGTGGGCTTGGTATTAAAATATCATTTTGACATTACAAACAACAATTAAAATGAACACGCGTCGAATTCGCTAAATTAGCCTAACGTTTTTGAAAATAAAAACGACTATATATTATTCGTTAGGTGTAAACAAGGCTAAATGAGTTTATTTAGCGAAGACATGCGAGTATTCCGAGTATTGACTAGACAAAAAAACGCAATGCGTGTCGCATTTGCTAAATAAGCCCAATTATACAACTTTGTTTCCTACACAATGACGTCACATATATATAAATGATAGAATAGCCAGTAATCTTTGGGTTTATAATTCTTTGGATTTTTCATAAGTACCAAGGTTAATACGCGATGTTTAGTCACACTCGTTGAAAGATATTAAATGAATTTGCTTTTAAATTTATATTTAATTGATTTCCACTAGTTTAAAGGCATGAAAAAATTATGGTTAGTTAAATTAAAAAAATTTATTGGCATATTCTGCCGTTAAATTATAATTTTTAATTATTTTCAAAATCATATAAAAGTCAATTAGTTTTCACCAAAACTAGCTTAGTTTAAAAAAAATTTATATCGATTTATTTTAGACATCAATATATTGAATGGTATTCAAAGTTCAAAGTTTGGGAGCAACGTTCGATAAATGGTACAACCTCTACAAAAATATCTAAACAGTTAAGTGAAAATTTTTTTTCAATCGATAAGCTTTTTCGCACGTGTGAGCCCTATTTTTTTTTTGACATTTCCCCACCGGTATAAAACATAACCTAAGTATCCTTTAAATTCTTAAACATTTCCAGACAAATAGATTCGAATTAAATAATAAATTTGTATTCCACTTTTATTTTTATGAATATAAAATGTCTGCAGTTTATATAATTAATTATTGACCATTGAACGACCTTTTGTGAGGGGCCAACTTCTATTTAAAAACGTCAGACAATAATATGTAGAACAGTGTAAATGGCTTATCAATTTTTTTATTGTTTATGTAAAGTAAACTCGTGTTCGTTGTATTTTTATTAAAATTTTTGATAAATTTAACAAACCATTAAATACATTTCAATAAATGTTAAAATTAATTTTCATAAATTTTCGATATAATTATTATTCACGTGAGGTAACAAAAATTTTCATAATCAATTTTATCGATTAAACAATTTTCTAAGAACTTTTAATTATTTATTGAACAATTTTTATTTTAGTTCACTGCAGAAGAAAATGTCTGATAATTCAGTTCCTATTTTTCTTGCCTTTGGTAATCCATTGTTGGATATAAGTGTTATTTTAGAGCCGGATAATGATAGTATTTTAGCGAAACATAATTTAAATCCAAATGATGAGATTGAAATATCAGAGGAAAGATTAGAATTAATGTTAAAAGATATAAGTAGTTCACTGTGAGTATAATAATTTACCTTCTTGGAAAAAAATGAATACAATAACGATTTTCGAGGTATCAAAAATACAAATATCTTGATACTTAAAATTTGAATATTTTATGGATAAATTCAACCATCTTTTACATGAAAATCGAAATATCCCCAAAGAATGTTTATATTTGAATGTAAATATAGTGTTTAATTTTTAGTAATAAAATTCATTATGTACCTGGTGGATCTGCACAAAATACGACTCGACTTTTAAGATGGCTTCTTGATATACCGAATTCTACATCGTATATTGGATCTGTTGGACGTGACGAGCAAGGGAAAATATTAAAGGCTTGTAATTACGCGGATGGAGTTGATACAAGGTAATTGTAGAGCAATCATTTCATTTTTTTAAAAATATTTACTTTGCGTTTGGAAAATTTAACAAAAAAAGTTTATGTGTCAGTATGGACGCACGTAAGAAGTTATAATTCTTTTTAAATAATTTATTAAAATAATATTAAACAAGGTCAATACTACACTACTATTAAGACACGGAAGTTTAATAAAATGATATAGTAGTGAAAAAGTACAATAGAAAAATTATATATTGTATCTAAAACCAATGATTCTTCAGTAATTAGTGAAATTTATCAAGACCAGGCCAGGTTTATTGTACATTTAATATACAAAGTTCAGGAGCCCATAAAAATGATATCATTGATACTGTGGCTCGTAATTCTAATATTCTTCTTTTATCAGAAACATAAAGTAATAATGATGAAGTCATTCCTGTACCTAATTTCAACTAGTTAAAAAAAACAATTAAAAAATTTAATAAAACTTATTAATTTGACTTGTAGATACATCATACAAGAAGGAAAACCAACTGGCGTGTGTGTAGCTTTTATAAACGGCCCAAATAGATCATTAGCAGCACATTTAGGTGCAGCCGTAGATTTCCAAGTCGAACATTTTGAAAAATGTCAAGAATTAGAAACAAATATAATGAAATCAGTAAAAATGATTTATGTTGAAGGTTTTTTTATAACAAATCGTGTTCAAGTTGTTGAAAATATTTTACAATATTGCAAAACAAACCAAAAACTATTTGTATTTAATTTAAATTCGGAATATTTAATGAACTCGTATGGCGAAAATATGAAACATTTTGCATACGAATGTGATATATTATTTGGTAATGCAGCACAATATTTAACCCTAGCGGAATTATTAGATATGAATGTGGAAAAAAACACGGAAAATATTGCGCTACATATAAATCAACGATCAACGACATCTAGTGGTAATAAAATAGTTATAGTTACAGATGGTACGGAACCCGTGATATGTGTTAGTGGCGATCAACAGATAACTAAATATGAAGTACCGAAAATATCACAGGATGTGGTTATCGATACAACAGGAGCGGGTGATTCATTTGTTGCGGGATTTTTAGCCGGTTTAATAAATGATAAAGATTTAAAAACACGCTTAGCTTGGGGCTGTTGGATGTCTAGACAAATTATACAAGTGATTGGATGTCCCATACCGAAAATCTCACCGAAAGAAATATTTAAAGTCAAACCTTGATATTTAATTGCTATTTATTTGATAGTAATGAGAATAAGATTGAAGGAAAAGTTAAGAGTATGTCGTAAAACGATAGTTTCCTGTCTATCGTATTCTCTTTGATTAGAGTTTTGGTTGTTGAGATTATTTATATACGGTGGTATCACAGTAATTGTAAAACTGAGTAATTACGTATTAATTTATTTGGATCTTTGGTACTCGGTTTTTAGTTACTCGAATTTTTTTATAGATCTTAATTTGTAGAATTTTGTTATTTATAAAATTATTGAACGTAAATTCTGTGTTTTTTTAATTCAAAATTAAATTTGCACGCCTTCAGTGGTTTTTAATATGTTTTTTTGTTATTTTTTTCTCTTTAAGCTGAAATTTAATTATGAATTAAAAACGAAAAAAAATGTTATTTCAATAAACGATTTACAAAGGTTGTTTTGTTGATTATTTTCTTAGTTCACTTATTTAAGGTTTAGGCTATAGGTTTGCTGGTTGGTTACCTCAAACGAAATTCCTATCTACCGGTAAAACTAATATCAAGATTCGTTATTTCGAATTAATCGAGTTGTTAGAATTAGTATATAGTAGGTTGATTAAATCAATGGTTTATTCTCAACGTGTCGGTAATTTATAGGGACTAGTGTCCAGGGTCTTGCCGAGTATATGGCCGCCTGTGTGTTTATGTCCGTCTAAAGATAACGTCAAATAAGATAAAAAAAGGCATTTTTTATTAGAATATTCATAGATTTGTAGTTCATGGGAATTACGTAACCCATAGTTGTCTCGAAATCCAGATAGCGTCACTTTCAGAGCCTGTAGCTCAAAAACTAAGGATTTCTGGAACGTGTGCTCATGATAAGTTTTTATGGGGACAACACAATTAAATTTCATTCAATTTCTAGATAACGCCACTCTCAGAGTCTATAGCTCACAAAATAAGGATTTCTAGGACTTGTGCCAGAAACTACTATCGTATAAAATAAAGAGGACCTTAATTCACGACCATAAAATCAGACCATTTCGATTGAAACAGAATTTAAACGATTTTATAACTGATTAATCACGATGTGTCAGCAATTATTAAGGCGCCAATTTATTAGCGAATTTAAATTTAGATCTAAATTTTATGCCACTAATGAATTATTTACATTTTTAAATCATACAAAGTTTAGAAGAATAATTACCTTTAATTTTAGTGTTAATTCAAGGACGTTCAAAGTTTTTTTGAATATTAAAGTTATTATTAAATGTTAATTAGGGTTCCGTATATTTTTTAATGTCAGCTGAAAATATATAAAATAGTTGAAGGATGGATCTTATAATGAATAATGGGCCTTTGAATGGTCGAAAGTGTGCATCATCTATGGATATTCAAAGATAAGAGTCCATTTTTTGAGAAAATAAGGTCCTTAGAAAAAATTTATCAAAAGTTTTTATATTATGGAAAAAATTGAACCATTTCAAATATTACCCATCCCTCCCTGGAGTCGTAGCATATAATGCGTTATTAAGCTAGCTGATTCGGCAGAGTGTAAATGGTTAGGTAATGCATTAGTTGAAATAATCATATGGTCACTGGAATAATCATAAGAGTCCCCTCATCTTAGATGAATTAAGTTCTAAATTTGTCAGTTTGGGGTTACGTTTTGGTCTGCATATAATTCTTGTTTCTGGATTTATCTTCCATGCGTTCATTTACAAAATCAGGTAATTCTGCTAGTATCTTGAGTAAGGTAGGAATATTGAGTATGGTCGACAGCATTAAGGGTTCAATAATAAGTAGACATAGACGTAATGAAGCAATATAATATCAAGGAAAATATTGCAACATTAAATAATATGAATCATTGATTTGTTAAATGAATGATTCTTAATAATTGATATCAATTTCGTTAGATTTATTTATAAAAGTCAATAAATGAACGATGATTGATAAATTTATATGTATACTGCGGAAAGAATTACACACAGTGTATAAAAATAAAATTTTTGTTAAGTTTACATGAAAAAAACGACAACTTAGATGGTTCAGAACTTTCGAATTACATTTGTTAGTAAATTTATAATGAACAACTTTTATGCGAAGCAGTTTTTTTCGAAAACCGAATGAATAAAAAAAAAAAAAAATACAGACGAATTGAGAACCATCCTCCTTTTTTGAAGTCGGGTTAAAAAAGGCACAAATCAATTATAAAATTTTGAAAAAGAACTCTACTTTTTGTGGATATGTATTCTATGTGAATTGTGTATCATATCTGTAATAAAGTTTGCCTATAAAGCAAGTATTTCTCGTTATATTCCATATAATTATGTAAGTACATAAAAAATATATAAGGGTATTTTAAGTTTAGTCCCGACATAGTAACAGAACATATTGGAGTTGAAACTAAAAACTAATTGGAAAAAATACTACCTGGAAAAAATCCATGCATCCCGCCTCTAGGGTGGAGGAATATGTATTTTTAAAACCATAAGAGATAGGAAAAACATTTAAACACAAAAAATGTTTCTTTTTTAGAAATAAACAACTTTTGTTTGAAACTTTGTTTCATAAACTGAATAGTTTTATAACAATTTCAACTCAAACATGTGTAATTAAAATGTAAAATAAACAATGCTCGCATTGGTAATTAACTCAGTATATACAAGATATTTAATCAATTAACTTAGATGATATTTTCACTTGAATCCAATGTTGCCAAATTAATAAAATTGAACATCATTGTACCGTAATGAACATGACTGTATGGATACAACATCCTATATCACTAAAAACTTAATTTTAATAGTCTTATTGTTTACGTTTTTTTTTATGAAAAATAACATTAATATCTAATAATAAGTCTACGGACCTTCTAAAGAAAAATTCTGTTTATTTAAAAATAAATAATAATATTGTACAAACTAATAATGATGACTGACTCTATACCTAACTTTTCGTAATCAATTATCACAATTTAACACAAAGTGATATATAGATGGATATCTCCAGAAAATAATACTGTTGACGTCATATTCTTAAATGTTTTACGTCTGTTTTCATACAAAATTTACACCTAATCATGCATATTTTTTACTAAAATATTGTATATATATTACGAAAACTTAGTCAATCTATATCAATTCATTTTGAAAATTCATACAGATCGTAACATATAGATCAAGTGAAACATTTATTTTTGTGATATTTCAAATTTATTCAAGAAACAAAAAAAAAACATCTTAAAATGGCTTCAACACAGGTAAATTAATTTATTTCATTTTAAAAATCATTATTAATTAATCATTCAGGGAGAAAAATGTCTTATTTTTAAAAGTTGATTTCTCTTCTAAAGTGTAAACTGATTTCTAGGAAACCTTCAATCATAATTTTGAAGCTATAGAAACTAACTCTTACACTCAATCGTGGTAAAAATTCAATATTTTAATATTTAAAATGCATAGCATATATTGATTAAATATCTAACTCCCAAACCAAAGTACCCGGGTTCGAATCCCACCCCAGCCTATTGGATTTTTTAAATTTTTTTATTTCTAATTTTTGTAATTTTTTTTATTACAGATTGTAAATATGATTGTTCTAATTTTGGCTACTGTCATTATCCAAAGTGACGCATTACCACTTCAAACCTACAACAGTTTACCAATCGTTCCATACAGAGGAACTGTAATGGCTGATAATAGTGATAGTGTTATCAGTACTCAACCAAGATACTTCTTTTATCCACGTATTGTCGATGCTAATAAACCAACGATGGAAAATGCAGCAAAACCTGTGGAAATTGCGGCAATACCAGTGGAGACAGTTGTTCAACAAGATAAAGATTTACTTTTGGTACCATCTATCAAAAAGAATACCGTAGTTACTGCTCCATTGGAGGAAGCTGATTTGGAAGATGGTGATCTTGTAAAGAATTTAGTGAGCTTAGAACAAGTCAATCAAAAAGGAGATTTAATGGATGTTGCTGAAAATAATATTGTGTTTCGTCCATTATTCCATTATCGACAACAATCTGCACAACGTTCAAGATTATCACGAAACCAAGATTATAATTAAGTCGTGTGTGTGTGTGTGATATATTTTGCTAATTTCTTTGTGAGATCAAAAGTCTGATAAATCTGATTTACCCAATTCATGATTTTTATACAAACTATTAATATAATTATTTTTTTGCATTTTAATTTGTTATTTTAATATTTATTTATTTAATTTTATTCTTTGTATCTATAAAAAAATATATAAATTAATAAATTATTTTTTTAAATAAAAATTTTATCGTTTTTATTTCAAGCGAATTTTCTTAAGAAAATTCAGCTATTGCTTTTGTACCGTTAATTTTTATCGGAAACATCAAGCAGATGCCCAAAAATGACTATTGTTAAGATATATTTACAAGGTGTCGCTGGTTTTCAAGGTGTCTCATGTTTTTCACTCAAGGTGTCTCAGGATGTTTCCAAACTTCGATTCCGAGATACAGGCTATCATACCATTATTTACAGTTAATATAAAAAAAAATTTTTACTTGACTGATTTCGATTAAACTTGGCACGTTTTTAGTAATGAGTGGCTTAATTTGATGTAATTATATTTAATTTAATTATTTCAAAGGTGACACTGGGGCATCCAAACTAGATATTTTAAAGAAAAATTTGAGTATTTTAAAGTTTTATATTATATTTAGATTTATTAATTCAAAATACAACTTTTCTCTCTCCAATATTTTCTGCCTGTCTAGCTTACTTCTCGAGAAAAAAATGGAATTTCTCTGGAAAAGTAAATTTAAATAATAAAAATTAAAACCCATGAAATTGTGAACAAAATCCGGATCTCCCGAATCTTCAGCGTCAGCGAAGCAGGTGGCGTAATACGACTAGTAATAAATACAATTTATACGCGCTCTAAAATCCTCAATTTTTTAGACTGATGGGAATGAAATTTTGTATGTGACGTGCAATCTGTACTTGAAAGTTCAAGTTCGTTAATGGGGAGGTTTAAAAGGAGGGAGAAACAGAAAATCTTGAACTGCTCTCTTAATACTGGAAAAATCGAAAAATGTATAAGAAGTAAAGTTGTAGAAAATGAATTTGCTACTACAATTTGATTTCATATCATTTTTTCCTGTTACTCTAACAGTTTTTTGATTTCAAACGGTACATTGTTACTCGTTGACTAAAAATACCCTAAAAGAAAACTATCTGATTGTTTTCTTGTAAGGATGGAACACAATTGTATGACAAGTCGTGAAAGATTCCCACCTCTATTATTTATGGCTGTATCTCAAAATTGGTAGTGATAAGATAAATTTTCTTTGGTTAAAGCCATAAAGGTAACTATGATTTGTAATTTTTATGTCATACAAAGTTTTCGTCACGGGAACAAATTTGTACTGGATTAAATTTGTTCTCATGATTCGATACAATTTTTCCTCCAACTATTTGAGTAATGAGAAAATGCCTTCGGTTGAAAAATATACCATTTCCACAGAAAACCTAGGTTTCAGGAACCTTTGTAGATAATCATAATTGCATGAAAAGTTACATGTGTAAAATAGTCCTAAATTTTAATTATTTGAAGAATGTTTACACCTTACTATCAACTCATTGGACTTTTGGAATTAAAGAACCACTCAAAAAATAAAACTATAGGCAACAGTTTTTTGCACTACTTTTGATTGTATTAAAAAAATTCAGCTGTCGAGATAGAAAAATAAAACGAAATGTGGCTAATTGTACAACGGAAACATATCTCGTCATATCCTGTGCTATTTTCAAAGCTATGCAAAATAATATTGTGCATCGATAATATTTGAAAAACAAGAACAATATCGGTACAGAGAATAATTAAAAATAATTTACAATTAAGTGTCATTTCTATGAGTAATACGCTAATAATTCTATTTTGCATATTTTTTTTCAAGGGAATAATAAATGCATGTATTTACCATCAAGGACGTACATCAGGCCAACGGTTATATTAGCTCTAATTTGATTTAGTTTTTAGTATATGAATCATTGACAATTCTAATCATAAGATCTGGAAAAATTAATAGAAATCATGTGTTTTACCAATTGATTGTTAGATTGCAAAATTTTTCTATATCATAATTTATACTCGAGCATATTGGAAATTATGTGAGCTTAAATTAATAGTCCAAGAGCCAGATTTTATCATCGATATGAGTAGAAATTTCATAAGTATACATAACCGCCCTTCGCAAATAATCGGCTGCCCTAAGTCAATCTTGTGCAAATTAATTTAAACTTAACGTAACTTCCTCATAAAAAATCCGAATGAAATTAACATCGATAGGGAAATATGTGTAGTTTGATAATATATTGGTCACCCTTACCCTTCCTGTGCAAAGTGCCGTGGCGACCTGTTTGAAAGAGTGGTTAATCGAAACCTTACTTCCCTGAACATCGAACATCCTTAAGATTTTTTTTTTTAATGAAAGATTTCATTCTCCAGAACATAAAAATAATGGTAGGACATAGCAAACATTTTGCTAAATATAAGGTCGACTGGTTTGAAAGAGTGGTTAATCGGAACCACTATTTTTCTTTTAAACCAATTGCCCTTATATTTAGCACAAGTTTTGCAATAGGCGACCGGTATTTTCATGTAGGATGGAATCTTTCATTAAAAAGAAAACTTATGGATGTTCGATATGGGGGGGGGGGGGTAAGGTTCCGATTAACTATTCTTTCAAACCGTTAGCCGCGGCACTTTGCATAGGATAGGGTAAGGGCGACCAATATATTATGAAACTACACCTATTTCCCTAATTACTTATTAATTTCCTTATCATATTGATGTTCGATACGGGAGGTAATCCATCCATGGACTCTACTTATAAAATTTAATAACTTGGCATATTAATCCAATTGTGAATTAGTTTTTTTTTCGTTTTGATTCCAAAGGTTATATTTTTAAACCAATTAAACAAAATAAATAAAATATAAATAAATAATTTAAATCAATATATATATCCATCTGTAGAACGAACGTGCATTTATTTTAATTTCAAAATCTAATATTATTATTGATAAATAAAATTAAAATTAAATTTATTGTTATGAATATAATTAATACAAAATAGCAGAAGCAATATATTATTACAATGGATGTTGTTTATTTATTTAAATAATTTTAGATCCATTTACGTTCATAGTATTATTTAGCACCTTTTGTAGATAGATAGATATGAAGAAGACGTCAACGAATAATATTATATAGTTAATTTGTTGTTCTTACGTCAAGGTATCTTATTCAAATTCAACACCGTGTGACCCATTCTATTCTTAAACAAATCTCTTTCTCATTTGCATATAAAAACAGTTCATATGATTTATGAAGATATCAGTTTCAATTTAAAACTCAAATAGCCTTTACTCAACAGTGTGTGATCGTTGGAATTCTAAAAAAATAAAATAAAATATTAAATCAAATTAATTTGGAAATAATAATTGTTTAATTAAAATTAATTAAAGGTAAGAATAATTGCTTTTGTAATTAATTTTTAGGGAATAAATTTATATTTTGTTTTGATTGGATCGTTACTTGACGAAAATCCATTATAATTTATTAAATAAAATTAATTTATCAAAACAAAAATTTTTCATTTCCCGATATAAATTTCGTGGTTTGATAATTTTCCTTTTGGTTTGGTCACTATATCTAACTGCATGCCAAATATCAACTTTTAAGGACTTATGGTCTAGGCTCTGGAATTATGATTATGTTCCCAAAAATTATGGGCGTTTTCAAAAAACTGAATGGTTTCGACACAAATCAACCAGTATAAAAATCGTGGAAAATATGATTTCAGTGGTGTAGCCTCTTTTTTTTTTTCATTTTTGAAAACCAGAAAAAATGTATAGATAAAGAGAAATAATAAATCTTTGTGTAATTATTTTAAGTATTTTAATTAATATTAATTAATTTAATTTGATTTTTCAGATGTCTACTAAATCAATGTCACTTTTTGCTTGTCTAATTATTTCATTTGTTTTATTAACATTTGTTAATACATCACCAATCCCGGATTTGGTTGAAGAAGTATCTGGAAATCATATCATGGATAATTCAGATTTGGAAACAGCAAATAATGGAATTGTATTCCGTCCAGTATTTGCATATCGTCAACAACAATTAAAACGTTTATCAAATATTGGAGATACATGATTTGATGACACAGTAGATGATAATATTTCTTTGGGAAATTTGGATTAATATTTTGTGGCAGGATTCTTTGTGTGGCATGGAATTTATATGGAAAAGAAATTAAATTGAATGATTTTATGAACATTTTAATTTTAATTAGCAAAAATGAATTTGTTTTTATATGATTTTTTATTTTTGAATAAAGTTTTTTAAAGAACATTTTTTTAATAAAGTTTTTTAAAGAAATATGTAATGAATTGTAATAGGTTTCTAAGCTTCTGTACACATGGCCACACAAGTAGCGCTCCTTTTTCAAAATTGTATAATTGATTTGTGCCTAATTCGAAAGTTCATTATAAATATTCTACTTTTAGTGGCTCTTAGTAACTCAATTCATAAAATAGAACACTTATAAAATCACTTTTGTTTCTGATCGTTGGTCAGACAATTGATAGATAGATAGATTGTAGAGGCTGCCCAGGACGGGCTACACTTCGACCATACGGTCCATTGTAATGCCTAAGGATGTGAGTGGAGTGGAAGGAATGTATGTGTATAGACTAGGAATTGGTAGGATATATGCGGCTGCAGCCGACTATGAGAGGAACTATGCCGATATTCATCTGGAATTCGTGAAGGAAACTGCAGAAAACCTTCTCAAGCATAGCCGGTTACTTCGTTCTTGTCCATACGCCGACAGTTTAGTCAATTAACCGCCCTTTTTTTTCATAATAATTGACAAACTGCCGATGTCGGGATTCAAACCCATAACCACCCAGTTTCTAAGTAGGCATACTGCGCAGACAAAACGCTTTAGACCGCTCGGCCACTTAGACTTATTGGTCAGACGATTGAACGAAAGTAAAATAATCCGTGGACATTTTGTTGAGCAATAAAAACTAAAAAATATTTTTTTTTCTATGATATCTTCAGAAAAATAAACCCATAAAAAATTACCTTTTAACCCCATTTAAAATAAAATTTGATTAAACAAATTTTCATACTTTATTTAACAAAGTTCATCATATACTTACATAGCATTTCGAAATTGCTCATGGTGGAAAAATTTTTTCGTGAATGACGCAACTATAATCTTAGCCATTACAGCTGCCGTAAAAGACGAGATATATGGGTTTGACAAAATCTAACTCTATCATCTATATATTATTCGATTTTGGAAACTGAGCTACTGAGCACTCGAATAATTAGTAAACCCAAACTTGGGGGTGACTGGCACAAAAATAATGTTAACATTCTAAAAGTTTACTTTTCGAATCATTGATGAAGAAGGTTCTAGATACGTTCGAATATTTCGAGAAATATACATAAAATAAAAAAGTGTAATAAAAATGGGTTTATCCATTTAAAGTTTCAAAGTAGATGCTCAAGTTTGCCAAAAGAAAATATAGTAGAGACATTTTTAGTATCGTAAACGTTGTCTTTCCAAGATATTAAATAAATTATTTTTTGCGGTTTTTTGATCCAACATTTTTGCATGGAAAGTTTATTGTAAACTTAATAAGTTAATTGATTATGAAGAGCTGAACCTTGATTAATTGCTTTATGATTACAAATACAAAAACTTTAAATGTTTCTGTCAATATACAGCCCGTATTTTAAAATACACCCTATCTAGAAACAATGTATAGTGTATCTATCGCTGTCTATATGTAGTGACTATGATATGGTATCTTTGTTACATATACATGTAGACATTATCACACGATAAGTATATCACGTGATAAGTATAATAGTTATATGTTATAAATACTGATTTTAATGGCACACCATATCATAGTACACTACATATAGACAGCGATAGATACACTATACATTCTTTCCAGATTGGGTGTATTTTAAAATACGGGCTGTATATACAGTTTGACCATCCTCAAACTGTGAGTGCGATAATTCTGGCCATTCGAAACTTGAATTTCATGCTATGCCAAAAGATTATATGCTAGAGAAAATCTTTAAATATAAAATCAAACAACCTTTGTATGAAACATTTTGTCATACAATAAATAATTTAGGCACAATCGAAGTACAAAGCCAGTATGGGCAGCTAGTTTTTGTTAATCTTTAGCTCAAATCACAGTTTATGTGAAAATCCGAGCTTCTGTTACAGCGAAAAACTCACAGATTTTGGAAATACTATTCAAACATTCTACTGAAAAATAAGACCTAACTGTACGGGAAAATTTTGAAAACAAATTTGTTAATAGGTATTAAAAATTTTATTAAAGCAAAATTATAACTAATTATTTTTGAATCGATTCTCTTGTTGCCTTTTGTATGCAAATAACGGACGAAATACAATTCCATCACTAGCTGGTTCTAAATCACTTTGTTGTTTTTGTTCCAGAGGCGTTTTTGATTCGGCTATCACATCTGCATGTACTGCAGGAGAATTTTCATTTGTAACATCTCGTCGAATACGTAATTCTTGATTAGTATCTTGATCAAATATTCTTGCTTGATGCGTAAACGTTAAGCAGAAAATTGCAATTAACATAAAAATAATTGAAGTTTTGAATTGAATTAAAAGCATCTGAAACAGAAAAATACGAAAATTTTATACTAAAACTAACGTTATTTTACAAGTCTTACAAATATTTTCCCGTCATTTTCTTTTAAAAACCAAATTTCATGCTGTTACAAACTAAAAACTAAACGCTTAATATCGTTTGCGAATATTTGATACATGGGTTATCGAAACTTCACGAAGTATTTATAATCTCGGGAAAAAATTGGACAGATACAAATTTTAATCGTTAAACACTTAATACCGTTTGTGAATATTACACGACAGTCCTAGGCTCCGGCTTTCCCTAGTGATTATCCCAATGGCTTCTATTTTACCTATGATCCACGTAAGTTCCTATTCCCGGTATAGGAACCAATTTATTGGAATATACACAGATTTCCTAGTATATTCAACCTAAAATCCTGGTTTATTCAATATAAAATCGTTGCTAATAAAAGCCAATTAAGAGACAATTTATTTGGGTTTAATCAAAACTTTTATTTTGGCTATTTAATAATGAATGTATTGCACTAACGATCTAGTGAAAGTGCACTACAAAGTAAATCAGATCTCTCAAGGGTCTCAAGAAAAATTCTCCCAATAAAAAATCCTGCTAGGCGAATGCTTAGAAGTAATAGGGAATATGCATGCAAATTTTTTTTCACATTTATTTTCAGAATATGAAAATACTGTTAATACTGTAATAATATTTAAAAACGAAATTAAAATCCGACAAATATCAAGAAAGCTATAAGCTTTTATAGATTATTATCTGTCTCTTTCTTGCAAAAATACTAAAAACGGAGTTTTACGTGTATTTTAAATGATGAAAGTGTAATATGACGTCACATAACATATCAAGAGGGCTATCACCCTCTTTGTCTAATCGGGAATTTCAATCATTCATATCTCGCTTATTTTTAAAGTTATTTAAAAAGTAATTTTACCTTGATATTTGTCAAGTAAACATGCTTCAATTTAAGCGAAAAAAAATTTTCATGCATATTCCCTATTGGTAAAAAACTAAGGACTTACCTTGATTTTATGGAAATAATTCACTAACTTTTCTTGAAAATATATATTTGTGAGATTTCGTTTTTTTTTGGCGATTTACTACGAATTTGTTTTGATTAAATAAATGTTGGTCATCACCTTTATATAGTCAAAATATTTGTGTTAGATTATGACGTAAATTACTTCAAAAAGGTGTTAATCTCATTAACTGAAAAAATTTGATGAATAAATAATTAACCTATTATATGCATAGAAATGATTAACTGAAATTTCCACATATTTACACGTGATATCAATTTGAATCTAATATAAACTGATTCAGAAATGTTTACACTAAATTTGCATAATCAAGCGTGGAAAATGTTTATATTTCAATGAAAAATGCATATATTTATCTATTTCAACAAAAATTCATTATATGTTGATTTTTCTAAAAATTTTCTTTGGTCATTATAATAAATTATTTTTCGTTAACTAATAATTTTAGTACACAAGGTACATAAAGTAGCGTTCTGTTTAAAAAATTTTATAATTGGTTTTTGAAAAAATGGGATTAAAGTTATTTATTATAAATATAATAATTCTGCAATTTTTTAAAAACCATGATTGCTTTTCTAAAACCTTAACTTTGCTATAACTTATGAACGGTTTGGAATTTTGAACTTATTATATATATATATATATATATATATATATATATATATATATATATATATATATATATATATATATATATATATATTATTATTATTTCGCTATCTATCGATAGTATTCTCCAAATAACTCGGACAAATACACAACATATTTTCCTTTTATATATAAAAGATTATACTGCACACTAAATTCGGTTTCATTTTTGGCCACCAGACGTCGTGGTCAAATTGGTCAGTTATCAATTGCAAGTTAAGACAAAAAAAAAACCGAACTCAACAATCACACACGTCGGTTTAGTTCGTTATATCATCGGCTGATTTTTTAGCCTATTGTTGCCAAAAAATATGACTAATATTCTGATAGATATCCTCTATAATTGTGCAACGGTTTAGAAGAATCGAATATTTGTATATAGAAAACTTAAAAGTGGTTTTTATCTCATCGTTATCAATCTTCTCTTTTATTTGCCTCGAAAACCGAGTTGCCCGACCATAGTCACCATACTTTGGAAATGAAGTTAAAATTTTTCGAGATAGTTTGTGAAACTTTGTATGTTTGATAAAAACGAAATAAAATTAGTAAT
The DNA here is from genome assembly GCA_963920215.1 of Nineta flava. NCBI lineage: Eukaryota > Metazoa > Arthropoda > Insecta > Neuroptera > Chrysopidae > Nineta > Nineta flava. Next base: position 83,185,528 of record OY986043.1, on the reverse strand, counting down.
TTAAATATAATTTATTTACAAATGCTTTAATAAAGTATAAATATTGAGTAAAATATAAAATGAAAAAATTCTATAAAAATTATTACAAATTGAAATAAATTATAATACAAAAAAATTAAATATAATTTCTAAAAAACATATTCTAGAAGATTCTAACTAATTACATAGAAAAGAGAGAGCCATATTATATTACAAATGATTCATCTTGTCATATTTTTTAATGATGTTCTTGTTAATATTTTCCCATAATTCAAATATATAATTCTTTATTTGGATCATGACAATCCTTTTTCGCTGGTTTGTAGGTTGGTTTATAAGGTTTGTAGTAAGCTGGATAGTAATTAACTGTTGGAGCCTGATATAAAAGAAATTTTACAATTAGTATAAAATACATGATTTGTTAATATACGCAATTAGTTATTACTAAACTATAATAGATATTGTCTATATGGAATATAGAGTAAAATTTAGCAAATATACTAATCATATTATGAGTATGTGATACAAATTGCATAAATTTCATTTTCTAGCTTCATAATAATGCCTGCCAAATAATATATGCAATTTGATACTACTAAACTGTAACAGATGTTGCCTATATTGACCACAATGTAAAATATAGCATTTATACTAAACATAATACGAGTATGTCATACAAAATGCCTATATCAAAAAACAATTAGTAAAAATTACATCATTTGAGTATATTAAACAATGATAAATATTACCAATACGGAATATAAAATGAAATTTAGCAAATATACTAAACATTTTATGAGTATGTCATACAAATTTCATAGATTACATTTTGTAGCATCATAATAATGGCTATCAGCAATATATGCACTCAAGTACTACTAAACTGTAATAAATCTAGCCTATATGGATCACAACATGAAATTATTTATACTGAACATATTTACGAGTATGTCATATGAACTGCCTATATAAAAAAAAATTAAAGCAATTTTTTACCTACAGATTCATAATAACGCCTGTTAGCTTGATTACGACGTTCAGCTGAAATTCTGCGTCGCGAAGCTTGTTGTTGTCTGTATACAAATAATGGACGAAAAACTACACCACTTTCATGATGTTCCAAATCACTGTCATCATGATGATGAGCTTTTTTTGATTTCCTGTCAATTTTTGGAGTTGTTGTAACAGGTTGAGCTGTCGTTGTTTCAGTTTTTCCAGTCAATGTAACAGCTTCTGTAGTTGTTGTTCGTGGTGCTAACGGAAGGACAGGTAAGGGTTCATCGTCATTAATTAGTTCACTTGTTGATGCATGTCTCCGGTATCGTGGATGTTGTCGAGCACGACGTCTTGCCTCTTGTTGTTGGCGATAGACGAACAATGGTCGGAATACAATATTATTTGCAGATGTTTCCATCATTTCCTTTTCCGGTTTTTTATCATTATTCGTTTCAGACATTTTATCATTTATTGGATTTGCAAAAATTACTTGCGAAATGCAAATTAATGCAAAGAAAATCTGAAAAAATTAAACAATTTTTAGATAATTATTCAAAATTCAATAAAAGATGAAGAAAATTTTCGATCTGAACGTATTTTTTTCGATTTGGACGTATTTTTTGGATGTAATTTCAAAATGGCCCTATCGAAACACCAGATATTCTGGCCAAAATAACCATAATTAAATTTAGGAATAAACTATATATTTGAATTTTTCGAAATGGACTAAGAAATAATGAAAAAATTGTACTTACTGTTAAGTTCTGCATTGTTCAAAAAAAATTTATGGATACGGAAGAAGTTTACATCAATGATGATTGATTCCAACTGAATAAATTATCCTAAATTATACGGATTATATATATAGATAGCAAATAAAGGATTTACTACTAACAGTCATCTGTTAACTGTAAAAACCATCATCATTTTACACTTTTGTTTTCCAGAAATGAATCATTTTTATGTCAATAGTTAATTAAAATGGCCGTTCGTTCATTGACCATTGTTATTTAAATGACTTGTAACGATTTTTTATTATACACAGAAAAATTATAACAGTTTTATCATTCTTGCTTCTTGTAAAAACGTGTTTTGTTTTTACGTCTATATACAGAGTATGAAATCGATACTGAGATTTTATCGAACCTAAAAAGTTCGGAATTTAACCATTTCAACAAATTTCTACCGAACTCAATCGATTAAAAAAAAATTTTGAGTATGGGACGTCTTTAAACTTTTATGTCGTATTTACTGTGAGCAATGTTATTGATTGACAAACACGAATTGAAATCTTCTATCTTAACAATGCCGATGATTACCGACTGTCACATCGTTACAAAAAACGTGACATTGTATAATCTGAAATTTTAGCTCACTACAAATATAAAACCTTGTATAGCCTCGCTATAGAGGTTTTCACATTTCAAATTTTTTTTTCTTAGAGCAGCATTTTACCAACGATATTTGAAAACAGTTTAAACAAGTTTATAGACTGTTTACATATTTTATCGTCTTAGTTATTAGGACATTGGGTACTTATTCGGCAACCCGAATGTTGTATACTATTATGAAAAAAAAACTAATTATGTCTGTATATAGAGGATCTGTCGGGTGTTGTTGTAAAAACACACATTTTTGTTTATGTAAATTTCATAGAATGATATTGATTCATTAATTAGAACATATTAAATACATCGGATCTTTACCCAAAATAACAATAAATGTGTAATACAATATTGTTGATTAATGGAATCTATTTTTAAGAACATACGTTATGGATTATTGCAATCCTAACGGCTTTTCTGATTAACAACAAAAAATAACAATGTATATCCAATTACAGTGGCGTATTTATCGAAACTATTCATACAATTTTAGTTAGTTATAATAATATTTTAGTTATTTAGAATCCTGTTGAATTAATATATTTGATCGTTGTATACATGGAGACTACACAAGGAGACCGAACTCAAACGGGAGAATTGACAAAATATGGGAACGTAATGGTAGAAGTTATATTTACTTTTTGTGCCACTTTGTGCGCGTCGCTATTTTTCATTTTGCACCGAAGTGAATACAGTATAATAAATAGGAGTGAAGTATATATTTGTCATTTTGTTAGATTTTTTATTAATAAATAAAAGTTTAATTTAATATCTGATTCAATAATCTTCTCAATTGATTTTAATAATTTTAATATAATTTATTTCTACTTAATTTATTTGCATTTTTACAATTCCAACTTTACAGGTTACTATTTAATTATTCGATGTTTTATAATTATTTTGTTTTTTATGTCTCGATCTTTTTCAGTTCCTTTATTGTGTTCATCAAATAAAAGAACAAACCTAGAAATTTCCTTTCATTATTTTCCAAAGCTAGGTTAAGAAAAACATATTCATTGAATATAAGTTGAGATGTAAATCTCTAAAAGATAGGCAGAAAGCGTGGAAATTGATATTTAAAATAGATAAACCAATTTGCAAACTTTTGAAATAATATTTAAGGTATTTCCAAACTATATCAGCTGGTCGGGTACCCGCACGAAAAGAACTATACTCCTGCGCGTTGTTGAAAGAAGCTGTCCGTTGTCGTCAGTGTTCCCATTCGTCACATAACATATCATACATATACTAGTCATCATACATATACTAGTATATAATTTCAAACGACTTTCAAACAGCGCGCCGGTATTCATGATGCCAACTGAACCATAAAAAATAACCTTCTGCTGCGGACATGAAAAAAATGCACTTTTTTACCCATATTTTATCAAAAAACTTAACAACCGTGACTATATAGAGAGAGTTCGAAATAAAAACAGTCGGAATCGTGCATTTTATTTCACTATGTTTATGAAGATGCATGTTAAATTTCTACAACTTACATAACGATTTTCTCAAAATCGAGGTGATAAATTCTCAAAAAAATTCAACTGATTTCTGAGGATTCATTTTACTAATATTGTGAATTTCGTGAAGTTCTTGACAACGTAATAATAGTTTGGAAATACCTTAATAAAATTATTAATATTTACTTACTAAACCTAAAATATCGAATTTATATACAGTTGCAATTTAATATTGTTGGCGACAAAACTAAATATCAAAATTATTGAAAGTATCAAGTATAAATAATTCACTAAAATCGCTACAAAATAATAAAATATAAAAACACAAAGGCATGTTATATTTATTTAAACATTGGTTATAGATTTAGTGTGTTTATTGGTCACGCGGCGCTACCATCTTAAAATTTTTGGTCTATTTGGTCTATACTGTCGTTGTGATAAATTCCCTATATTTACCACGAGTGCACATATGTACGGGTGTTAGAAGTTATACTTCTTCGGTGTGAGAACTTTTTACATTTATGAAAAAATGGTATTTAGGTTTTTTGAAATTTTAATATATTTAAATAAAATGAATACAAAATTATTGATATTTCCTATAAAGAAAGACACTGACCGAGCATTTGTTTATATCCAAGACACAATCTACCAGACATATACATATTTTAATATCTGTTTTTTACGAGTTTTCTTGTGAATAACTCACATAAAACTTTAATATTTGTTTATGCAAATGCAATAATTTGACATTCAACTTGACATTGATAAGAATTTCTGGAAAAAAAAAACAGTTCCTTAAATTATTGTCAATTATAATATTGTTGCACTGATCATGTCCGTATAAACTTGGATGTTTGTAAAAGTTAACAACAATATTAGTGTTTATTATTAGTGTTTATTTATCATTAAAATTATAAAAGTTCCGTTAACAAAGAAGTTTACTAAATATGCGGAAAAATTAGTTTAATAGTTCAAAAACGGTTCTAATAGAAATTGTTTCATATTATGTAATATTTTATAGTTAGTTGAACTGTAGACGCAAATATTATAGATTTTAAATAACCGTAGGATTTTGGGCCTGCTGAAATAATAATATAATTATAATTTCTGTAAGGTATTAACAAAGCTTGATGACAGGATAAAATTCTATAACAACGAATTTCGCTTTACTACAGTCAAATTTAACCCGAGTTGAGATTGCGATTTCTTAGCTTGTCTATGTCAGAAACAGTGAATTTTTGCCTAATATTTTGAAAAAAAAAACGATTTTTTCTACATATTCTCAAAAAATTATTTTTATACCAGCAAAGTCAAATTTTATCCGATTTTCATAAACTTGGTATGTAATTATACTATATTTGGGCATTATTTTTCAAATTTCAGGAGCACAATACAGATTTTGCTAAAACAGCATCACGAATCATGTATCGCACAATCGGTGAAGGATATCGAAATGTCACTAACAAAAAAATACACAATACGTTCTCAAAATAGTTAGTTTCAAAAAAAAGTTCACCAAAATCGGATAATATTTAGCCAAGATATTAAAAAAAATCATTTTTTGTACTCCGTGTCATCGAATTATATTAAAATTAATTTTGCTCTAGCACAGAGCAATTTTATTCGATTTTTCTAAACCTGGTGTAAATATACTATATTTGGGCTATATTATTCAAATTTCATCTAAAATTTTAGAAATTTCAAAACAGATTTTAAAAATGCAGCCTCATGAACCAAATATTGGACAATCAGTGACAGATATCGAAATGACACTAACAAAAATAGATAATACGTCCTAAAAATAGTCAACTTAAAAAAAAAGTGACGTCATTAAATTATATTAAAATTAAGTTTGTTCGAGCACGGTGCAATTTTATACGATTTTCATAAACTTAGTATGTAAATATACTATATTTGGACTATATTTATCAATTTTCAATTAATATTTGATGTATATTTTCTAGATTTTGATATACAGCGTCATAGACAATCTAATGGAAAATATCTTGAAAATATCCTAAAAGGTAGGCAACTTGTAAGGCATTGGTGTGATGATGCTATGTAAACTCGACAAAAGTAGCTACTTATTTTATATCTGTTCCTAGCAGAGATGAAAAAAATTAATGTTTGTTTAAAATAAACGTTTATTTAGAACAATATTTTACTATTTACATGATAAAAATACAATAATTACATTTTAGTTGATTATATCTTTGAATAATATAATTAATATTTTTGAAATTTTCTATTATTAATTAAATTTGATTTATAATTTATTAAATTTTATATAAAAAAAAAATGTTTTATTTAAACACAAAAACATATATACAAAAGTAGTCTATAAAATAATAATTCGCAATTAGAAACAAAGTAGAAAAAACGTCTGGGTCTGGGATCGATTCAAAAAGTATTCATTCATAAGTTTAAAAAAAAATTCAGTATGTCTGTCCTTTCGAGCTGCTCCGTAAGCTTCAATATTTAACCATAAAAAGAGTTGATATTTGGAAAAAATTTAAATTTATATTCAAATCAAACCTCATTGATCAACGTTTTCAAAAGGAATGTCTATCTCCACCCATCATTTTTATGCCCACTAAAATCTTATTTAGATGTGCAAACAGCTGATACCTACAATTGTTTTTAATTGCGAATCGACTGTTTGCTAATTTCTGAAGAAAAAAACTATCTTAAAACTAACTTAAAAGAAAATTTGTTCATTATGATATGATGTCACGGAGAAAGTTTGCACCAACGAGTATCCAAGTATATCCATCAAACATCATAAATTTGGAAATTTTTTGTCTTAGTTAATTCATATTTTATTCATGGCTAGCTGCCTGCACAGGCTTCGCACTAAAATTGTACCTAACCTATTTGTTGTGTGAAAAAATGTTTTTAATTAGATAGCGTAGCTCTCATGAAATGCAAACTTTTTATAGCCTAAACTTTCCTAAATAAACAGGTTATCTAACGCAATAATTTTTCAAAACGGACTGGGTAGTTCGCGAGATAAGCGTGTATAAACTCTGAGATATAAACCTTTCTATTTTTTGGCGCTTAAAACATCAACTTGAATACTTGTTAGTTAGAAATTTTTCGCCGTGTTTACGAATACTATTTTTTTTCTTATTTAGAGCGAATGAAAAATACAATACTAAATGTCAAAATACTTATATTATTTTAAGTTTAAATATACAATATGCACATTTTTTTTAATTATCCTTACAACTTAAAAATAGTAATTCATGTTTTTTTGTTTGTTATATTTTGCTAAGTACTATTTCAATTGATAAGTACAAATATTTTCTTTTCTTGTATTTTACGAATTTTACAAAATTTGAGACTGAAATTGTTGTGTTGAAAGTGTAAGAGCTTTTTGCAAGTTTGAAAGTTTCTGAAAAAGTACATAATTATAACATTATAATTCGTGTAATATATTACATAATCGTCACAAGCCAATACTAATGTCAAGTTCCATTAAGGTTACGAAGACATAATATGAAAGTACTAGCGTATACTACATATACAACCATGCCATGAATTTTTTATATAAATATTGATATGAAAAATTATCCACCAGGTATCAAACTCTGGACCTCTGGAATTCTAATCATTATAATTCCTTTGTAGATGAAATTGTTTATTAAGAAAAGCAGTATAAAAATGTCGAATGTAGATTTTCCGTAAGCTGAATAGAAAAAGTTTTTACGCTTATTAAACAAGGGGTATTAGCGTTCTACACATCGAAAAGCAGAAGACCTATGGAATCATCTCGGCCTACTTGTCTTAGAAATTGCTATCTTACATCGCATCTTCAAATAAATTTAAATGAAATTATGGATAAAGATAATATGGTATAGATGGTTCAAAGGTTCAAAAATTATGCTATACTGAACATTAACAATTTTTATATATCATTTACTGGATTGATCTGTTTACAACAAAAATATGTGAATAAAACTCGTAGATAATGTTATTTTCTACAAAAAAGCTCTTCAGGAATTTTTTGTGAAAGCTATAGTTTGTAAAATAAACTGATGATGCTCTTATTGTTGAGATGCCAGTCAAATGAGAGAGTCCCTAACCCCAAAAACTCAAATTTAAACATTGTGTCAAAAAAACAAATCGCAGACTACCCAAAGCTCTTTTTTAACACAGGATTTATTGAAGTATTTATCTTTTAGAATTAGACAAATATTCGATTCAATTCAATGGATTTTTTTTAATTACATAAAAATTAAATCAATACCTTTTCACTTTCAACAACTGCGTCAATTAAATTTAAAAAAAAAATTACAATAATTTTTAATATCATTCAATACTTAATAAACTATTTCAAATTAATATAAACGATAGATAATTAATTAATTATAATCAATAAACAATTAGTTATATACAATCACATTAAAATTAATAAAATGATAAAAAAACAACCATTTTATTTAGTACTTAAGTTTAATAGCATTGATACGGCTGCGTTGTTCGCTTAAATCATCTAAACACAAATATTATTATTGTTTTGATATAAAATGAGTAAATATTTATTTAATAATAATAATTATAAAAATAATAGAAAAATAAAATAAAAATATAAAATATATTTAACATAAAAAATTAAATTTATTGTATATATTCGGACTAGAAATTTGTATAACACTGAGAGACGTATCTATTCCTCGTAGATCAAAGTATAGTACTTGTTACTATGTTACATAGTACTCAGTCTACGAACAAAAACACTTTACGGTATGGTGAGATTTTATATACTTATGGAAAGGAGTTCTGCCTTGTCTAGAGATTAATAATAACTATATAGCATAGTAATATGTTCAATAGTTGATTTCCATGGACTGAGTACTATGTACTAGAGTAATAATTACTATAATTTTATTTTCATAAAGTAATATTTACTGTATATTTATCCCCGTGTAATCCGTGATAAGTTTACTTCCTCTCATAAAATACGACGGGAAATTTTTGATTAAATATACTTAAAAATTACAAGTAACTCAGTTCATTGTTTAAACATCTTGTACATACCGAGCTCTAGATCAATTCATGTACTTTTTATTGTACTTCTACATACGCATAAGTGTATAACAGCATGATTTATGTATTATATACAAAGTTACTGTATATGCGCTTGTATTCACATATCATTACATATGTTTGGGCCAAAACGCAAAATTGATAAAGATTATTAAAATAATCAAAGAGAACTGTAGGTTTTTTTGAAATTACATTTCAAATTTTGCTCCTATTCCTAGAACATTTGTTTGTATTTTATAAATACGTATTTCGACTACAATGTAGTCATCATCAGTATAAATTAGCTAATCGTAACTATCTCTGGGATATGGATTCAGAGATATGTTGCTTGTTGCTAATTTGGCTTGTTGCTTGTTGCTCATTGTGAGACACGCACCAAATTAGCAACAAGCAACATATCTCTGAATCCATATCCCAGAGATAGTTACGATTAGCTAATTCATACTGATGATGACTACATTGTAGTCGAAATACGTATTTATAAAATACAAACAAATGTTCTAGGAATAGGGGCAAAATTTGAAATGTAATTTCGCAAAATTGAGGCAAAACTAAAAATATTTCAAACAAAAATTACTTCTATTTCGTATGATTTAAAAGATTTTGGGGATTTTGTGGAGGAAGATTCATATGAATCAATTTTGCCACATTTATGAACAAGGAGTCATTTTTTGGCTCTAGAAATATGAATTACCGTTTTGAGTTATCGAAGTAAACTTAGCATGGGCTTTTTATATTACAATATATTTGTTGAAACCAAATATTTGGAAAGTGGTTTGGATCCAGCCAAACTTTCTAGTGACCACTTTGAAAATATTTAGTTATTTCTAGTGCAAACATATTTACAATAAATTATGATAAGGAAATATATTTACGGTATTCGGCAGATGCGTGTATTTATAGAAATTTAGGCACAAAATATTTTAGGAACTTCATTCGATGATATTTAATCAAAACAAGAATGATTTGGAAATATGATTGGACCGATTTTGATGAGATTTGATTAATATGATTGATTAATACAAAATATTTCAATTAAATAACTCTTTGTATTTGGAAGTTGTTTCAATATCCCACGCATTTAAAAGGTGATACTTGCGTCATTATAATGCATTAGAATATTATTTCATAAAAAAAATTGTTTAAATAAATTTCCACTTCAAACAATCATATGTCTAATACAAAGATTGTGGTTTTTGAGGTATTTAAGTAGAAATATTGTTTAGAAAAATAAATGTTTAATGGAACCACGTGATTCATTTTCATGTGAAAAATCCTTGTAATTAACAAGATAAACACATATGTTTATACTTTTATACTTTTTAAGTGATTGGTTTTATTTTTACATCTGGTAATTTCACGAAACATTGAAAATTTAAGTTAGCGAGATGTCAATAATATATGAAAAATGAAGGTTATTTTTCCGATACACATTATGCTTTCAATGTCAAGCTTAGATAGATAGATAGATACATGTTGGGATCTAAAAAGTATTTTACTTCGACCTTATCGTCCATTGTGCTCCCCCTTCTACGTCAGTCCGAAGAGATTTGCTTCCCCCATATGTTGGCAATAGCCAAGCAAGGAGCTTGCTTATCAAGTCTTCTTGAAGATTCATGTCAAGCTTAAGCATATTATTATAGTGAGAGAAGATTTAGGAGCCGAGTATTTCGAACGATACACCATAAAACTCATAGAATTAAGCCTAATATTGGGCTTGAATGAATTTGGAACGTGGAAAAAGTATCCTCCAATTTAATAGACGTATTTGAATTCTGTAGACATCTATTGGAAGATAGATTGTAGAGGCTGCCCTGGACGGGCTACACTTCGACCATAAGGTCCATTGTGATGCTGAAGGATGTGAGGATGTGAGTGGAGTGGAAGGAATTTGTGAGTAGACTAGGAATTGGTAGGATATGCGGTTGCAGCCGACTATGATAGGAACTATGCCGATATTCATCTGGAGTTCGTGAAGGAAACTGCAGAAAACCTTCCCAAGCATAGCCGGTTACTTCGTTCTTGTCCATACGCCGACTGTTTAGTCAATTAACCGCCCCTTTTTTTTATTTTTATAATTGACAAACTGTCGATGTCGGGATTCGAACCCATAACCTCCCAGTTTCCAAGTACAGCATACTGCATCTCTGGTTTTTAAAGTTGTAGGGGATTTTTCGGTGGATATAGACAGGTCTTAAAAATTTCTAGAGAAGTTCCAAGTCTAGATAGACAGTACAATTGAGTCCTCATTTTTGTAATTATAAAAACCAGTTTGGTAAAAGTTACTGTTATAAATAGAATATTTCGGAACATTTCGTACAACTTGATAAGCATTTTCTAGCGCTTTGTCTAAAGCTTTGCATCGTTTTGTAATGCGACACGATATTATATATCGAAAAGGGAGCAATGTGAAGCACATAGGAAGCTATGCTTTCGATTAAAATAAAAACTCAAATTAAAGCATTGTCGTCAGTATCTTGTTGAAATTTTTTTTAAAGAAAAGTTATCTTCAAACTTTTTGGGCATATTCTAACGGTTCTGAGAATCTTATAGCGATATACGACTACTTTTGTTACTTAATCCACCAATCAACAAAGGATTGTCGAATAATCTACAAAAGGAAGCAAAACAGAATCCTCCTTGGATATTTTCTTTTTTCATAGGTTTTCTTTCCTGCTGGGGGCTGTCTAGGCGGGTGTTTTGGTGTAAATTGTTCCAATTAAACGGTAGATCTCGAATTATAGCAGAAATTTTCTACAATCAATGTATCTGAATTTTGCTATTTTGTTTATCAATTTATCGACCCTGGATACTATACGAAATAAAATAAAAAACATATTTACACCCATAATATGTGGAGTCAAATGTTTGATTAAAGATAAAATTACTGAAGGTCAACGGTTTTTTTTTTCCCCATTAAACTTTTTTTCATGAAGGAGTGGCTTTGTTTACAAATGTTGACGTACTTGGCAAATGTATAGCTAAAGTATATTAGAAATTTTTGTTCAGTATTTTTATGTTAAATATATTGATATTTTTAAAATATTTATGAGAATTTTGTTTGTTACGAAAAGGGCCTTAAAAATATTATAAAATCACTGACAATAACGATTCGTACCCCATAACTTAAATAATCACACAGGTACTCTATTTAGCAGTCGATAACTCGCAGTCCTAATTGTTTTTTTTAAGTTCATATCGCGACTTCATAATCGTTTTTGTTTTCAGTCTTAAGCCATTGCATTACTTGCAGAAATGATTGTTATATTTGGCGTTGGATTCTGTAAGGTAAATGTTTCCTCCTGTTTTTTTTCTTTATGTGGTGAATTTGGTACAGGACTTTCTTGTTCTTCTACTGTTGCGGCCAACGGTTTGTTACCAGTTTCTGGTAAAAATAATACACAAATGCCACCAATTATACCACAAATACCCAATACACCCATTGGAACACGAACATCCATTTCCGACTATAAATGGAAATTTATGGAAATAAATATATGAGCATATTTTTGATGTTTCAAGGGTAAACTTACCAAATTCCATAAATATGGCACCAACATTAAAGCAATTCCCGCTGAAACATTACTTGCCCCAACACCTAAATTCCGTATGACTGTTGGGAATAATTCGGCTGTAAATACAGGCATGACTGCATTACTGGAGCTGACACTAAATTTTCCAATGTGGGCGCAAGCTGTTTTTAACCATTGTATATCAACATCTGATTCAAAATAATCGGCGATTGTTGGGATGATGAAACTTAAGAGACATGCCACACCAGCGAATGCTAATGTTAAACATAAAGGCCATCGGCGACCGCCTCGAATTAATAAGAGAATGCTGACAGCAATTGATGGGATTTCTACGACACCTGACAATATCTAAAATTAGAAAAATTATTGTTTTACTTTTTTTAAATCTTTTCAAATCTTTTCAGTCTTTTTTGGAAAATCTCTTAGAATACGGAAAGTTGGACGTTCAAATGAATCTGATTTTTACAATTTTTGAATCAATTTTGATAGTTTCGCGAGATATGGTTTCATTATTGTCTCGTAGACAGAAGAAGAAAGAAAAAAGAAAAAATCGAAAAGAAAACACAACAAAATTTTAACCAACGATTTGTAACTTACCGAATTAATATACAAATCTCCGCCAATATTGGAAATGTTCAAAACCAGACCATAATAAACCAAATACACTGAAAACCATATGATAAATAGGAAGAAGATATTTTTACGCATTTGACTCGTTCGGAAAAGGTCAGCAACTCCAGCCGATTTTTGCCCCTCTGTTTGTAATGTTGGCACTTCTAATTGTTTATCAATATTATCGGTTAAATCACGACCATTGTATAACGACGCTTCTTGCAAAATCTGTAAGACTTTCATTTTTTTCCCAGTCGCTAACAACCATCGTGGTGATTCTGGTAACACCCAATACAAAGTCATAAATAAGATTCCCGGTAGTGATATCGCTAGTTGTAAGTCACGCCAATCTCGTAATAAATATGCAATTCCAGAAATTGTGATATAACTCAAGGGTACCGGAAATAAATAAGAACATCCAACAATGGTACGCCAATGACCACCAACAATTTCCATCGTCAACACAAAACCACTGAACACAACCGATACCGACATGAATCCCAGACAAGCGCGTAATATTAAATACAGTTCAAACCACGGACAGAATGCAATACAGACACCAAGTATTGTTTGAATTGTTACTGAACCCATTAAAGTCCGTTTACGCCCGTAACGATCCGATATCACACCACTTACTAAACCACCAATTGCCACACCGGCTAAAAACATCATTTCGGCGATATTTATCAATTTTTTTTTATCACACACTAATTCCCACTGTGACACCACTGTTTCAGCATTAATTCCTTCGAATTCCCATTGCGTGCATGGCACTAAACTTGCACCGGCTGTCGAAATCGTTCCATCGATAAAATCTTTCGATGTATAATTGTACCAATTGACATTGTAAATGGAACATGCATCGACCGGTTGAGAAATGTTTATCCATTTGGTGATGGGAACATCGGTGAGATGAATAGGACGACCACACCAATAGTTACGTGGTGCAGCATGAAATGTTGGTGCAAATATGTGCCAGGTGCAGGGGATATTGAATAGGGAGAGTAGAAATGTGAGTTTGAATTGCCATCGGCCAAAATTTCCAATAGCTGCGGAAATTATATCATCTTCTTCGTCATCCGCTTGATGGGCTTGTTTAGCATCTTCAAGTGGTAGTTCCTTGACAGATGATTGGTGCATCTTCATGCTACGATATCCTGTAAAATAAAAAATAGAAAGTTCGTTAGACTTTGAAAAAATATTTCGAGATTTTTATGGAATCTCAAAGAAAAATCAAATATATTGGTTTTATAAATTAGCTTAAATTTTGCTACTTAATTAGCTTAAACTACGGCCAGTTGAGGAGTCATAAGTTTCCAATCATCAGACTGTGAAGATATACAATAATCGACAATTTTATTTTGAATTCTGTTTGCTTATGATATTTGTAATGACAAGTTTGCGAATTGGCAAAATCTGTCAAAGATTTTAGCTCTTAATATTAGTAAAATTGAAAAAAGTAGAAAATATATTTTATTAAAATTTAATACATAACCATAGTTTCTGTAATTTACAGAAATATTTACAATTTGAATGTTCCAATAATTATAATAGTTTATATTACAATTGTCATTATGGTAACTTGATTTCATATTCATAATGATTTCTTCGGTTGCAAAAGTTCGCTCTAGTTTACGTAGCTTCTACATAACGAATTATTTGTAGAAGTAAACTTGATATGACAAATCCAACAAATCTTGCATGGGCGTCGAACACATGGCCTTTTGCTTTCCGGGCTACCGATCATTTGTGGGTTATATAATCGAAATGTAATTTATACTTCATTATTTGATAAACTCTCTGTAAAAGAATGCAAATCGCATGTGTTTATGTTTTAGCTTAGCATTGATTATGTTTTAGCATACCCCATAATCATATTCTGGGCCAGCCCCATACATTTTTATATAATCCTACTAATAATTTTTGCGGTCATGATTTAAAAAGTCACAGGGAAAAAAATTGAAATGGGTTGGTCCACTGTGATACCAATCAAATTGATTTTTTTTTGCAATCAGATAATATATTTCAAATTACCTTCCTTACTTATAACAAAGAGTTTAAGCAAAAAACGTGACTGAATCATTTACTTAAAACAAACCTTGCTTGTGTTAAGGTTAAACGACATAGAAAATCTGAATCAGTTACATTTTTTTATCAGTCATGAATTGCAATAAAAAATTATTACAGCATAAATTTTAATAGCCTAGTTTTACTAATTGCTAAGGATGTTTTGTCCTTCAATAAGATATTAAATTGAATCCTGTTTTGAAAGAAACTATTTCTACACTCTGTATATAGAGTGATAAATTTTAATCTTTAAATCTTCCTAAGCCAAAATCTCGAAATCTAAGCTAGAATGTGAAAAACATTTTCAAATGAATATTGAAATATCTCATAGGGGATAGGAATTGATGCCATAGCAATTTTATTGAGTAATTGTGTTGTTTTTGAAATGAGGATCCCTAACTTTTTTAAATTTCAGATTTGTTTTTTAAATTTTTTGTTCTGAAAAAAAATTTTTTTTTTACATTAATTTTTCATGATTTTCAGCGAACCTAACATAAATTATAGGATTTTCCGGATTACGAAGAGTTTTACAGATAGCCAATCATCTCTTGAATAACATTAACCAAAACAGTGTAAGGATTTGAAAGGAGAATTCGTTTATATATTAAAGTTAATGGTAGTAATTTTGAAAATTGCTACCGATAAAAACTGTATCTGATTTATATGTTATATTTGCAGAAAATCTTTCGTCTGTGAAATTGTCACATTTTACTTAAGATTTCCAGATATTTACCAGGGGAGATTAAAATGAATCACCTCTATGGCCCTCCAAATCTGATTAGCTCATTCGATTTCCCGAAAATAAAATTACCAAAGGAACCAAAATCAGATTTTGTGTTTGTTTCACCTGGTAGGTTATGTATTCGTATTTCATGAAAAAATCTGATTGAACTAACAATATGGTATTCGTCGTGAAGAACGAAGACATGAACATTACATTTGGAGGTCGAAGTGAATTTTTATATTATTTTTAATTATTATTATTAAATAATTTTTCCGATACATTAAGTATTGTTATTTCTGATTGGTTGCTATCCTAAGTACTCATATATATATATATATAAGTATAAAATGTACATTAGTATAAAATATGTATTTGCTAACTATTTATTGAACATATTTATTTTAAGATCAATCAATTGTAATTATTTATTTAAAAAAAATATTATTAATAATATTTACTTTTAAATAAAATTCAACTATTATAGTATATGCATGTACAGTACAGTTAAAATAAAATGAACCAATTAGTAACATTCCAATGGGTACTATATATAATAATATAGTTTAAGGAGGCGTGGCCTTAGAATTTATCAATGTTTAATTGATTATATCTTAAAAAATAAGCGTCATATCGAAAAACTTTATTAAACTTTTTTGTTTGTTTTTTGCAGCTCTATACCGTGGTATAGTTTTCTTGAATGAATTTCAGAACACCTGTATATGGGTGGTGTTATGCAAAAAGCGTTCAACCCAGCGTTCAACATGAAAATTAGAGTTATCTCACCCAAGTGGGAGAAAACGTTGTTCCCTACAATGTGCAAAAATGATTCAAGCCCAATCAGCTGTTCAAACTGATTCAAATAAAAATTCTTAGGTAGTATTACATTTACCAGCTATCATATTACTGATTTTGAAGCCAATTATCTCAAAACCAGCCATCTTTGGGTTAAAACTACAAAATAAACGTTCTTTTTCCAACAATTTTATAATTGATTTGTGCCTTCTCCATTTGATTTTCGAGAAAAATACTTCAGATAAAAATTGTTTACTATAAATGTACCAACAACTTTTATTCGAAACATTTTTCTAAAAGCCGAATGGATTCGTCACAAATCAATTGTAAAGAACACCTCAAACGTGTTGAACAAAAATAACGCTTTCGCTTACTCCATTATAATAGGCAAGTAGGTTCATTTTTTTATGAACAGAAATGTACCATTAAAAATAATGTATTTAGTTTAAAAAAAAAAGTTAATTATTTAGTTACATAAATTAACGTTAATCTGTGAATTTTTTGTTGAATGTTAATGAACAATTTATCGCTTATTGGAAAAATAAAAAATTCCCAAAATGAACACGTATTTAGATGGGCATGGATGACTTTTAGCACCAGAATTAAATAAATCCCAATAAACACCATTTATGATGTCGTTTTCGGTATGAGTAATAAAGAAGAATCCAATTATTTATTTCACATCATCAGAGCAATGTTATTATATTCATTTAATTATAAAGATTGAAAATTTAAATTATATATTATTAGAATTAAATATCAATAATTATATGATCATTATATTAAATACAAGTCTTGTAAATGTTTGATGGCTATTTTATTAAAATTTTATTGTTATAAACAAATAACTTCTGTACGCGTGTTTTTTTTTTTTTAATGGTTCTGTTCAGAACTGCTAATAATAAAAAAAAAATTCGTTACGCAAGAGCTGCGTCAACTTAGCGAATTTCCTTAGAATACATAAATTACTATCTAGCGGTCACAATTATCGTCTTATCAAAATTAAATCTCGTATCTGATATGATTTTGGTATTGACCAATTTTATTAATAAATGGCATTGGTCAACGGGAAAAGGGGGTATAGACTCACATACCAAATTCCATTCCAAACGGAATAAAACTGTGACCGTTAGAGGGTCCACAGACACATAAATGTATATATATGTCAGGAAATATATATATATATATATATATATATATATATATATATATATATATATATATATATATATATATATATATATATATATATACCCGTCCTGTTAACAAATTTTCTTTTTGTCAAAGTGTTTTAAGTATTTTAAATACAAAACTATTTGCAATACTTTTAAATTGTGACAGATTTTATGAACAAATTACTTTTTTGAGTCATTGGAATAAAAAAAAAATTATTTTAATATTATCATCACGTTACTATAAAATAAATATATTATATATAATAATAATTTTAATTACTGTTTGTGAGTACTTAGTTAGGTTTTTTTTACAAAAGATTATTTATTTAAAAAATATTTAAATTTTCAAATTAAACATATATATATATATATATATATTAGTAATTATATGTTTTTGTGTTTTTGTCTCTTGATTGGTAATTAGATGATCCTTGAAATATATTTTTGACTTTAAAATAATACCAAATCGAAAATATTTTATGAAGTAATAAATTTATAAAATATTAAAATGATTTTTTTTCTCTTCATTTTTTCAACATTAAAAACATTAAATTTTGTTATGTAACAAATTTTTATAGTCTTTGTGAGTAGATCTATTATCCTAAACACTTGTTTTTTTTCGATTTCTTGATAAAATATATTTTGATAAAATACTTAGTGTTTATTTCAGTTTATTTTAAAAACAAATTAATAAATTATTATTCGAACAAGGAAATAATATCTATAATTTATATATTATTTAATGTAGAAAAATGTTAATAATTAACATAAATAATTAATTGTTCAACATTGTGTTTGTACGTTCGGGTCTTAATAAATAAAAATATGCAAATCAATTAAATTTTACAAGCGCCATTTTTATCATTTGTACAATAAATAATGACCAAACTATCACATTAATTTTTGATTAGAAGTATATTCGATCCTTATTTATTGATAATTTAAAAAATTTATTATAATCTGTATAGTAGTTAAGGTAGTTCCAGCACTGTGTTATACAATCAGGACAAAAAACCGGTATGCTTTTATTATAGAACAAAAACATATACACTCCTACACAACACATAGATATTATTGACTATTCTTATATACAAATTATTGTAATTTTGAAATAAAAAGTAATTCTAAACTTTTATATTTCGAAAACCAAACGGTAAAACGCGATTTAAAAAAAATTTATTTAATAAATATTTATCATAGATTTTCACAAGCAGCGATTTACAGTCACATAATTTTTTTTTTTTAAATTCTGTCGAGTATTTTTTTAATACAACAGGTAATAGTTGGGCGGGCATGATATTTTACATGGTTCTAAAGAGAGAGAGTGAGTGAGAATGATTACTTTGCTAATAATTATCTCGCGTTCTAAACGGTCAAAAATTCTGAATTTTCGGTAATTATTAGAAACCGTCATTTAGCCTGTGAAAAAATGAGCAAAATCTGTCGAAAAGTGGTTTTATGCTGGACCATCCTTAATATTTTGAAATAGTAATTTTGTTATTTATGTTATTTTGCTTTATTGAAATCAATAGAGCTAATAGGTAGATGTTTCCTGCCCCAACGCATACCCTTTGGTTTACGAGTTTCTTGGTCGCACTCGGGTGAACAGCTTCGGGTAAATACTACACTGTCTTCCAGAGACATTAGTAAACACGCATATATTTATCACTACTACAGGTACCTCATTGTACCAAAATTCATAAATCACTCTTAAGTTCAAGGCTATGCATTATTATGAGTGGCTTACAAACACTTAAATTGACGCAGCTTTAGACAGCCATCACAAATTTTAAGTCTACACAAAGGGTGTCTCAAAATGAGTTGATATTTGAATCGCAAAGAAAAAACGTCCAGCGATGTAACTTTGAACTTTTTTCAATGGGGTAAATCTTGGAGATAAATGGTGTTTTGAAATCAACCATAAGTAGTCAAAAATTCTGAAAGTTCGAGATTTATTAAAAAACGTTATTTTTAGACTGAAAAAAATTGAGCAAAATCTGTCGAAATGTGATTTCATGCTCCCTTAAGTATACACAAACAATAAAATGATAGACTAATAAGTTAATGTTGACTTTAAAGTAATACTGTCAGTGATATGAAAAAATGGTCTCATTTATCGGTATCATCAGTGGTGTAACGGCAGCACTCTGGGCTCGAAACCCAGAGGTTCAGGGTTCGATCACTGGTGGATGGGTTAAATTTTTCATATCTAGAGCACGGTAGTGCGACAGGCCGAATTTCAGGGTTTTTTTTAATATTTAATTAAAAATTCAATAATATGTTTGTCTATACAGGGTGTTCTGAAATTCATTTAAGAAAACTATACCACTGTGTAGAGCTGCAAAAAACAAACAAATAAGTGAAATAAAGTTTTTCGATTTGACGCTTATTTTTTAAGATATCAATTAAAGACAATCAATTAAACATTGATAAATTCAACCAATGACACAGAGCGCATAGTGTAAGAAGGCGTGGCTTCAGCAGTAGAGCGTGACGCTTTACCTTTTAAAGGCTGGCAGATGGTACGAGGTCCCGTCTCCTTACACTATGCGCTCTGTAATTGGTTTAACTTGTCAATGTTTAATTGATTTTATTTAATTGATATCTTAAAAAATAAGCGTCAAATCGAAAAACTTTATAAAACTTTTTTGTTTGTCTTTTGCAGCTCTACACAGTGGTATAGTTTTCTTGAATGAATTTCAGAACACTCTGTATAGTATACGCTAGTTCTTTTTATATTTATGTCTTCCAAACCTTAGTATTGTAATGTGAAGGATAATTATACACAAATAATAATGTGTCAAAATGTCAACTATTTTTGGGACACCTTTATATGGAATATTGTCCAAAAAGAAAAAAGATTACCTCTTAAGGTCTGTCAGAATATTATAATTATATTCATATCCATACATTTTGGTTTGATTTATTTACGCCATTTTTATGAAGAATAAAAATAAAAATATTAAGTTCTCCCAAGGTTGACAATTTTTGTTGAATTTTTTTTCCTTTTTTTTCATACAACTTTTATGGCTACTATAAAGAAAATTATATAAATTTTTTGAATATTTAATATCGAAAAAAACACGCACATTCTTTTGTGGGTAGAAATTACTATGACGTATCACATAAACTTTCTTGTAATTGCCATGAATAAAATATATGTAGCCCTAAAGAAATATAATTTGCATTCGCATGCGGGTTGTACACAGCAGCTATCTTATTGCCTAATTTGCATAGATCTGTTATTAATCCGGGTCTGTGTTACCTGTGCAGAGAAGTTAAAAATAACTTCAAAGGTCATTTACAGTCACTTACTGACATTATGACTGGTTCAATGAATATTAAAATATGTTTTAGAATTTCAAAACCGCAAACTTTTTTTTTTGCTATATATGTTTCAGAAGATGCACACAGGTAAACCTTTCGGTATAAAAAAAAGGCTAGCCATTGTTTTTATTTAAATATATAAAAAATGTGTCTTAATTCTTTGTAAATAAAAATTTATTATATTAAATTTTCCTTCTTCCTACTAAAAAAAAACTAATTAAACTAAACTCTCTAAAGCTCGCGAGAAAATCTCCACATCTTGTAGACCTGGCCCGCCGTCGCTGCTTGTGAAAATCTATGCCTCCTAATAGATATTTCATACATAAATAAATATAGGATTAAATCGAACCTTTTTCGGAATTTTTACCATACCATATTTTTTTTGTAGACCCGCACATTTATAAATTTTGTCGCATTATTAATCATTTTAAATATGCGTAATATGGTATGGAATTTTGCAAACATTAGAAACCAAACTATAATTTTTATATACATAATTGGTTTTCTGCAATTATAAAATTCTTCCATATATTCTACGTATGTATTCTATTAATAATATATTTATACAGAGAATAAATAGCTTATTGTATGTGTAAAATTTTCTAGAAGCTTTTAACTAGAAGAGTCTTAATCAGTGTCGGACGGGCCATAAAGTCAGGATGGCGATTGCTACTCGGGCCCAAACCTGAGTGGGGCTCCCGGATTACTACCGATATTCAAAATCGTTTATACACGGAGAAGAACAGAAATAGATGTGCGAAGAACATTTAGATCAAACACCCACACATTTAATTATCCCGATGGGATTCGGATGTCTGCATACCATGTGCATGTGATCTTTTGTGCCAATATACGTCGCTTATTGTGTAATCCTCACAATCTTGTTTACGTAATTAACTTGCGAGATACGCTTTGACCGCGGTCAAGCGCATTAAGAGAGGCTGCGTTCTTTGCGACGGGACAAAAATTGCTGGACTCGTTGCTAAACATAGAATCGGATCTTATCAAGAATAGGGTCAATAGCAGCTTTTTTTTACGTTTTTTGAAAACAAAAACTTCCAAAGCTGTTGCCTATTTGATTATTATTAACGTTGGGTTTGTTGATTGATCTAATTGTATCATCTACCTCGATTCTAAGTGAATGCCGTTAGTTATAATGCCACCCGGGCCCCTTAGGCCATTCCAACGGTGGTCTTAATATCGCCAAGAAGTGCCTATCGAAATAAATTCAGACATTTTTTGTTGTAACGTCTTCTTTACTTGATATACGAACTTGTAGTGAACTCGCTACTAAATCTCAATTTACTTTTATATTTAGATACGTTTGCGAACACACTACATATGCCCTTTGTTACATCGGTAACTATATATTGTCACTTCAGTCATTATCAACAAACTATTGTGAGATTATTTATCAGGTAAATAAAAAGTTTGGTTTCAATCCTAAATTGCCTTTTAATTAATGTTTCTTATAATAGGATTACAGATCTGATTGGAAACATCTCTTGTACATCAACATTTTGGCGCCCGAGCAGAGACATAATCCTCCCATATAAAAACCATGTTTGAAGAATCCAAATCTTTTAGTAAATACATATTTTTGTTCGCGAACCGTTTAGTGCAAAAACATTTAGCATTGACCATTCTGTCTGTCAATCTTTTCCGAAAAGTAATTAAATGATAATCGAAGAGAAATCCCATATAATATCTCAGTAGGAGATCTCTGCAAATTTTGAAGTATCCAAGGTAAAATTTTGTACCAGTTATTATTTGTTTGACAGTAAGTTAGGGAACTCAGCCATGCGTATATAAAGATTATTGAAATAATCAAAGAGAACTGTATAGGTTTTTCAAATGAAACGAAAATTTACTAAACTAACTTTTTATAAATTTTAATTTCCTTGTTCAAGTTCCAATTTGACTGTTTGACAGTTTGACTGATGATTAAATTCAAAGGTTTTTTTTAACATAATATATAGTAAAAAATTGTAATGAACTATATAGTTATTTATTATTATTTTTTTTTGATAATTTGATGTACAGATGTAAATACATAGTAATTTGGATAAATCTCACAATCGAATACAATTGTCTGACAACAGAATCAAATTCTTGTGATTACTCACTGAATCGATTTGGATTCGAGTTTCAAGATAATTATTGATTCTGTTGCTGACGCATGCATTCGACCGCTCGACTATCCAAAAGTAAGTGAACTCACTTATTGTATTTATCCACCGTCCATTACACCTCTGTTGTTGTCTTCTATGTTGTTTGTTGTTGTCGTCAGTGGTGAATTTTGTTTGTTAAAAAATGTTTTGTAATTTATTTTTTATTTGAGGTATTTTGATGTTAGATAATTTTATGTGGCGAAAAACATTTCGTCACACAAATTTTGAAATTCCTAGGTCTGGGAATTGGGGCAAAATTTGAAATTTAACCATTCATGTATCTTTCATTACTAGAAAAATAAATAATTTATCAAATTTTACACTGAATTGAAAGGTGTGTATTTCGCCTATCGATATTGTATCTTATCAATAATAATTGATAATATTAATTAAAAATTTTATTAAAAACAATTTTGTTAGCTAGTTGAACCAAATTAAATAATACAAAAACAAAATTGAATATTAATTATTTGTTTATTTATAAATATATATATATATATATATATATATATATACATATATACAGGTTGTTCTGAAATTCATTCAGGGTGGGTTTTTCGATTTGACGCTTATTTTTTAAGATATCAATTAAATACAATCACTTAAACATTGATAAATTCAACCAATCACACAGAGCGCATAGTGTAAGGAAGTCCGATTTATTTATTACTGCTCGCATAGGCTTCGCACTGAAATAGTGCCTATTTGTTGTATGAAACATTTTTTCAACATTGAAAAGTTGCTTGTTTTTATTAGTTAGACATTTTTTTATTTTTAAAGATTTTTTTTTATGTCGCACTGTTTAGTTTTCAGGGTAGCAGCCACGTGCGTCACAGATGAATGACCTGAAAACCTTTTATAGCCAATAACCTTCCTCAATAAACGACTACCTAACGCAAAAATCGTACAGGTGGGCTCTTGAGATTCGTGCGTTTAAACGTACAAACTCTCCAGTTTTAAAATATTAGTACCTATAGAGATAATAATATCGTCAATGTGTTGGACAATTCATACATCCAATGTTTTCGTATACAATCTGTATAAAATAATTAATAAACAATAATAATTTAATTATTATTATAAATTGTATATATTAATTAATTACATAATTTATATGAATAAATTAGCCACTTTTTTTTTTATGAAACTTAAGTATGTAGTGATATTGTAATATATGTTTATTGATTAATAATAATAATAATATTTGTACGTAAATAACATTTATAAATCGACCTTATCTTAAATATTTTTTAAACCGTATACAAGAATTTGTGTTTGTAAAATATGAATATGCAAAAAAATATCAAAATACATAATTTTTGTAGAAGGTTAGTATATGCGAAAAACCGGTCATACTAATATTCTATAAATAAGATACAGAAAAATATTTGAATAGAGGGAGCCACCTTTTATATAAGATAATTTTTCCCGCGTCATGGAATTTTAACTTCCTGTTTAATTATGGGTTGCGGCTATATAGGGTGGCGCATAAGTAACGTTATGATTTAATTAGTGAATAAATTTTTTGTTTTCGTATTTCTTTCGATGACAAATACTTTGGATAAAAGATGTTCGTTATAAAAATAATAAAAGTTGGTGTATATTTTTGAAAATAGAATGAATTCGATATAATAATGGAGCGTTTTATATGGAGCTTACTGTACATTCATGGGATATATTCGGAATATATTAGTACGAACGATTGTCCGCCTTTATAACCATTGAGTTTTATCCTTTCGAATAAGACAAGTTTTTGGGATAAGCTGTACTATAATACTATTATCTATTTAATGATTACTAGGAGTGACAAATTTGGTTGTTTATGACTATGTATAAAACAATATAAAACAAATATTTTTGTTTATACATGATACGAGCTGTAATTAAGACATCTTAAGGGAGCGTATAGTGAGTATAACTTCTCCAGTCACACAGTTTAGTCACCATATATATATATATATATATATATATATGGTGACTATATATATACATATAATATATATATACATATAATATATATATATATATATAGTATTAATTATCACGTAATTAAAATATTTTAAATTAACCAATTGCGTTATGAATTTCTCCAGTGGGGAGTGGCCCTTCGAGTGTTACGAAGCGCCATTATTTTCAGCGGACTGGTGAGTTTATAACCGGTCCAACCCGTTTATATGGAAAATATATCAGTTCCAATTTTTTACAAACAACAAACTTTACAGAAAACTACCATAGAGTAGAAAAGTAAAGCTTAAATAAGGAAATGTGAAAGTTAATTGTGTTAATTAAAAAGAAAAATTCTGGGAATATTGCTGATACTTTAAATACTCTATTTATTACGTAGGTACTAACGCAAATGATTGACCTATTTAATTTTAATTAGTCTTGGTTAATTAAGTCAATTAACGTAGTATATATATATATATAATAGAAAGTAGTTACAATGTTTGCAAATTTAATTGCAATATTACAATGTTTTGTAACAAAAATATTTTTATTGATAAAATCATTTAAATATCTCTTAAGTGGTATATTTATGTATATATGTGTGTATGTATGTATGTATGTATGTTGGTAAAACATTTATGATATTTTAACAATCAAAATATAACCATTTACTGTACTTTACAATAATTATTATCGACTTAAATCTCCATAAATTGTGTTTATGGTATCCATTAAATTATATTATAAATGGCATTGTATCGGTGTTAATTGAAATTAATAAAAGATACTTTCACTTAAGGTGACAGTTGCGTAGCTAGGACTTAGATCTTTGTAAAGGGGGAAATAATTAAATATTGATAAGAAAAAATTAACTCGTCAACCAGGAATCGAACCTCGGCCCTCTGGATATCTAGTCCAGCGTGCTTACCGCTACATCAAAGACGACTCTGACGTAAGAGCCAACTTCTTCGTATCATTGACAGTATTACTTCTGTTGTCAAATATCAACATTATTATTCATATATTCGCCAAAGTATACACAAATATAATAAATATTGGGAACGAATTATTGATTGACAGAATTCTCGCAAACAATAATGGGGATTTCAGGTACGTTCACGCTACGTATACGCTTTAGCCGTTGGTCGATTTAAAAACTGAAGAGAAATTTGAAAAAATCGAATATTATGTTTTCTTTTCATTCAAGTTTTTTTAAATACAAATTGAGTAAAAATTCGAGACGTTCGAAGCTACGTAGACTTAGCGAATTTTTCTTAGACGAAGAAATTATAATGACTATCAAATCAAGTTACCATGGTGACATAGTTGTAATATTCATTATTATGGGTATTATGTGAAGTTGTAAAAAATGTGAAGTTGTATAATCTGAAATTTCATTTCTCCCTCCATATAAAATCTTATATAGTCTCGCTATAGATCCTTTTCCATCACAGCTTCACAAAACTCCATCCTGCGATAAGGGTCCTCAGCCAAAATCTCTTGGGTTTTTCCATATTTAAAACATTTGAAATTGTTCCGCTTACAAATATTTGCAACTGTAGAGTTGCTTAGGCCCCGTTCTTCACCAACTTCTCTTGTCGATTTTTTATCGTCAATAAATAATAAACTACAAACTGCTATATCTTTCTCTTTATTTTTTTGTGGGGCTTCATCATCTTTATCTTTGTGGCAGTCTTTGCAACTAGATATACAACCCCATTTTTCAAAACAGCTAATGATATGAGTAACTGTTCGAATGCTTGGCAATTGCCTATCCTCAAATGCCACATTAAATAATCTGACACATTCCTGTGCCGGATGTCCCCCAAAGTACCATTTAATAACTTGCACTTTTTCTACTATTGTATAATAACCCATTGTTGAAATACGGTAATACCATTAAAACACACAACCAAATATTTCCCATGCATTCACATATGTAATGATTAATATTATCAATTAAAATGTGCCACACAACACCCCCACTACCACAAGCCTATAGCCAAATGTATGTATGTATGTGTATAGTTTTATAGTAAATATTTTATTTATTTATTTATTTAACATTGATTCTCTATTGGAAATACTTTTGAAAACGGTCTGTATATCGCCAAAAAATGCCAGTTTGCTATTTTCACTTGTGGTTTTAAGGGCAGTTTTTGACAAGTTTCCAATTTAGCAAAAAAGGCGTTGGTTTTTGGTCTAACAGCGTTCAGACTATTATAAGTAATGTTTATTTTTATGTCAAAGTAATTTCAAAGATTTTTACACTTTGTCATAAAAGTCGCGTCCATTTTTTTCTAAATTTTGTAGTTAATTTTTACTAAATTCGTTCGGTTTTCGAAAAAAATGCTTCAGACAAAAGTTGTTCATTATAAATATACTAACAACTTTTATTCAAAACATTTTCCCAAAAAATGTGAATGAATAAGGCACAACTCAAAGTATAAAATTTCGATAAAAACAACACTACTTTAGTGATCATGTGCATTTTATAAATACACACTAATTAATTAAACGAATGTAATTAAATATTTTATACACGTTGTAATAGAATTAAATTTATTAAAAAAAAAAACCGGAAGAAATCACATTTTTTTCCCTTGAATGCAATTATAACGCTATTTGTTTACAAAAAAAAAAATTGTTTGTACTTCATTTTTTAGTTTGAAGTGTTTTTTTTTTAATTGTAAAGGTAATTTTTATGGTCTTCACAGATATTTTGTGTGGTTTTGAAAATAATATGTTTGAATAATTGGTGTGAAAAGTTTTTTATTATAATGTAAATTAAATTAGCTATAATAAATTTACTAATTATCTCTATTAATTCATTTATTTTATCAAAAATACTTAACGACATTGGGTTGTGGTAAAGTTGTATTAAAAATCTGATGAGAAACACTCATGAACGGCCTCAGTTTAACAAATGGCTTTAACATAATATCATTTAAGGTTTACCGGACAGTACAATACCTTTCATAATAAACAGAAACATTCTTTTTAACAGAAATTAAAAATTTTAATCTGTTAATTGATTAGTTAAATATAGATAGCATCTAATATCACTAGTAATCGGGTTTATGTAATTATTTAATTACTAAAAATAATAAATAATCGTCTATTGACTCTATTCAAGTATGGCGGACGAAAACTTTTGCGAATTTGTTATCTTTTTAATAGTAATGTACGAGATTTAATTTATAAAAGTAGAAGTTTTTTATTTTTAGATCTATGGAAGGTGGGGCAACATTATCGAAAATGTATGCGTTCATTCAATATTTGCTATTTACAACATGTTAAAATTCCACTGTTCAATGATTAAATACATGAAAACCCTTCGTCAGATGTTTTTCAAAAAAGTATTTATACGTATGAGTTAACATATCAAAAATTCAGATTTTTATCTATACATTGCCGATTTTACCTAACCATGTGTCTGATAATAGTTGGGCGGGCATAAAGTTTTATATGCTTCTAATGAGAGAGAATGATTACTTAGTTATTAATTATCTCGCGTTCTAAACGGTCAAAAATTCTGAAATCGGGATTTATTAGAAAACGATATTTTCAGCCTTTGAAAAAAAAATGAGCAAAATCTGTCGAAAAGTGGTTTAAAGCTGGAACATCCTTAAATATATCAAACGTATCAGAATATAAAAATATACTGTCGATTTTTTCGAAATTTTTAAAGTGAATTGTTTTGTCACGAATATTATGGAAAATCATTTTATCGAGTACCTACATTGGAAAAACATATGAAATTTTATTACAAGTATTTAGCCATTTGTTTGAAATATCTTAAAAACAGATATGATCTGGGCAATTAAAAACTCTACAATTAAAAACAAAAATTATAATAAATTAATCATTTAAGATTGTTTTATATTTTCTAAAAATATATTTATGTTGAACGTGATTTCACATCTGCGACCATTAAACCGCCCACAAATATGTAAAAAGAACTAACCGTCTCAAATAAATATTATTAACGGGTTAAGGTCGAACGGATAGTACCTAGTAAATCATAATCAACAGAAACACTCCTTTTAACAGAAATTAAAAATTTTAATCTGTTAATTAATTAGTTAAATATAGATAGCATCTAACATCACTAGTAATCGGATTTATGTCATTATTTAATTACTAAAAATAATAAATAATCGTCTATTGACTCTATTCAAGTATGGCGGACGAAAACTTTCGTGAATTTTTTATCGTTTTAATTAAGATATTTACAAAAACTCTTCGTTATTTTTTTAAATAATTTTATCGTAATGTACGATATTTAATTTATAAAAGTAGAAGTTTTTTTACTTTTTAATCTATAGAAGGTGAAGCAACATTATCGAAAATGTATGCGTTCATTCAACATTTGCTATTCACAACATGTTAAAATTCCACTGTTTAATGATTAATTACCTGAAAACCTTTTGTCAAAAGATTTTTTTCAAAGAATTATTTAGACGTCTGAGTTAGCAATTAATAACATAAAAAATTCAGATTGTTATCTATACATTGCCGATTTTACCTATACATGTGTCCGATCAACCTTAATAAACTCTTAGATCGGATATTGTAATTTTTTTAAATTTTATATTTGTTCCCATTTACAGAAAACAAGTTTTTTTTTTGGTTGAAATTATCTTTATTGATCATCAATAAAAATACATAAAACTTGATTTAAATATCTAAACAAAATTATTTTATTAATCTAGTTTTTTCTATAATAAAAATTTTCTTTATAAAATCTGTGACATATATTGGCAATTTTTGGCCGATCAAACAAAAATTTCGGTCTCTACACCTCAATTCGCTGAAAGAGAATTTGAATCTTCTTTACCAATAAGACTGTGATAAGCCTAAAATTTCTCCCATTTCCCAGGGCCTGGCATTTTAAAATATATGCTCCTGTGTAATTGATACTTTTATAAATTAAAAAGAGACAAACAACGTCATGATCTATTTCATGGTAAACATTTGATTTAGACTGGTGATAAATATTTAATTTATGAATAATTCTCTAGACAAAAAAAAAAGAAGAAATTAAATCATCATAGGAATTTGCAATATAAAGCGCGCTTTATACGGTATATATATTTATAAATTATATACAAGGATGTATTATGTTTAATGCTGACTTTGTAACGGTTGAAAATATTAATCGCAGGAAAAAAATCCTTAGAAAAATAGAAGAAAAAAAACGTGAAAAATATTTTGTCGTCGAATTCAATGATAAACATTTTTCAAGGTAATTTAGACCCAAGCACATCTAAAATCGAGTCCAATGTTTAACCTATCGTTTTTTAAATATACACCTCGTTTTACACCTCGCAGGTGAGCAATATTCCTTAGAAAAATTGAAAAAATCGCGAACAATTTTTTGTCGTCGAATTCAATGATAAACATTTTACAAGGTTATTTAGATCGAAAATCCAGTCTAATTGAATGTTTGACCATTATTTTCTAAAATATAGCCAGTTTTAACCCTTCTAGATAAGTACTTTTGAATTCGAGAACGCTTATAGCTAATTATTTAAAAAACGGTAATTCTGATCATATTTTTAAGCGACTTTTCATAATTTATGGATCAAAATGGACTATAAGAACAAGTTTCAACCAATTCTGAGATAAATATTTTTAGTCAATTTTTCGAGTTTTATAAGGGATACCCCTTAGAAAGATTGAAAAAAATCGAGACAAATTTATTGTTGTCGAATTCAATGATAAACATTTTACAAAGTAATTTGGACTCAAGAACATCGAAAATCTAGTCCAATTTAATGTTTGACCAACAGTTTCTAAAATATAGCCAGTTTTACCCCTTCTAGATAAGTAATTTTGAATTTGAGAACGCTTATAGGTAATTATTTAAAAAACGGTAATTCTGATCATATTTTTAAGCGGCTTTTCATAATTTATGGATCAAAATGGACTATAAACACATGTTTCAACCAATTCTGAGATAATTATTTTTAGTCGATTTTTCCGAATTTTATTAAGGGGTACCCCTTAGAAAAATTGGAAAAAAATCGAGACAAATTTTTTGATGTCGAATTCAATGATAAACATTTTACAAGGTAATTTGGACCCAAGAACATCAAAAATCCAGTCCAATTAAATGTTTGACCAATCGTTTTTTAAATATAGCCTCTTTTACCCCTTCCAAGCGCGTAGTTTTGATTTCGAGAACACGCGGTGATGCTCATGTTCGTATTTGGATAATTGCATACGATATGACATTACCACATTTTAACCATTTTTGTGAAATAGTCCCTGAGAAACAAGCCTGTACAGTCGTGTAGACTCTTAGATGATTGCATAATATTCCGTTTTTCGAAATACAGTTTAAATAGCTGTTTGTGGATCCTTTGTAATTAGTACTTTTATTAGTCAACGATATACTCTATAGCTTCTCTTCAAAGATCTGTTTCCTATTAAAATATCTGATCTAGACCGGTGATAAATATTTAATTAATATTGTTATGAGTAATTTTCTCCGATAAATATTAAATATTTATATAGTTTGGAAATTTAAAAACGTCAAACAGAATATTATTCTAAATTTATGCATTCAACGTAGTATTTATTTGGTTTAAAAAATAATAATATTTCAGGTGTGAGAATATCAAGAAAAAATTAAATTGTATTTGAAAAATGACCGAACAGGCACGAAACGTATGTCAGATATTGTTTTTATTATTAATTAATATAATATAAATAAATATCAGGTGGAATACCGGCAAAGTATTATGTGTTTATTAAAATAATCAAAGAGAGCTCTAGGTTTTTTGAAATTACATTTCAAATTTTGCCCCAATTCCTAGAACGTTTATTTGTATTTTATAAATGCGTATTTCGACTACAATGTTGTCATCATCAGTATGAATTAGCTAATCGTAATTATCTCTGGGATATGGAGTCAGAGATATGTTGCTCGTTGCTAATTTGGTGCGTGTCTCACAATGATATTAAAAAAGTTTTGTCTTTTATATGATCTGACTGAGGATATGATCTGACCTCGGGCATAATATATGGTGTCAGTTGTCAAAACCGTTCGAAAATTTATGTTGGTCAACATCTGAACATCTGGCTCATGTGAAATTTGGGACAACCGAAAAATCGTGAATAGCTGCGCACGTTATTGAGAACCACCACAAAATTGACAAATCGAATTAAAAACTACTGAAAGCGGTACAAAACCCCACAGAATTAGATGAATACGAAATTATCTACATACACAAATTGAGAAAACAGGTAATGAATTTAGACAATGGCCCAATTCCAAATTCCGATTTAATAAAATTAAACCATTTTCAAAATTTAATACCTGAATATCAAGGTTAGCATCGATCAACACCCTCACCTTAGTGACAATAACAACGCAGTATGGTCACAAAAAGATACCGCCAATAAATGGGTGGGATTTTTCATACATTTAATTCTTTAATTGGTCAGTCAACTCAAATAATCCTTTAGGTCAGGTCATACCCTCAGTCAGATCATATAAAAGACAAAACATTTTTAATATCATTGTGAGACACGCACCAAATTAGCAACATATCTCTGACTCCATATCCCAGAGATAGTTACGATTAGTTAATTCATACTGAT
The DNA here is from genome assembly GCA_963920215.1 of Nineta flava. Classification (NCBI taxonomy): domain Eukaryota; kingdom Metazoa; phylum Arthropoda; class Insecta; order Neuroptera; family Chrysopidae; genus Nineta; species Nineta flava. Next base: position 83,152,694 of record OY986043.1, on the reverse strand, counting down.
CATGACTACATTGTAGTCGAAATACGTATTTATAAAATACAAATAAATGTTCTAGGAATTGGGGCAACATTTGAAATGTAAAGTATTGTGTGTTTATTAATTTTTAATTAAATTTATAAAATTAAAACAATACTCTGACAATTTTTTTATATTTTCCACAACCAATTAATTATCTTGCGGTAAGCCACACATATTTCTTCAAAATAAAATTTTCTTGATGAGGTAAAACCCCATTGATTCAATATTGATTTTTTTTTAAAATTAATTGATTGAAAATTAATTCATTTCAGAAGAAAAAAACCCATTACGTTTAATACGTGTCTCGAGTTTGGTGACAATTAATTATATAAAGAGAACATTTCAAAGAATATATTTTTCCTTAAAAATTATTTCGTAGTAGAAAGATCAGAATCACGTAGGTATGATTTATTTGTTACTTGGAAATGTTTTGTTTAATTGATTGATTTAAAATTTGTGGAAAACATCCTGTTGATTAATATTTCTTTATCGTCTACAAAAAATTTTTTTTTGTTTAAAAAAAATATCGATTAATGATATGTTGAACTGAAAAAAATATATTTTTAAGTAGTAAAGCCGCCAGAAACGAAAATTTCTCGCTGCTATACTACTTAAATAACGAAAATTTCTCGAGACGAGATAAAATAATATTCGTAAGAATCGAATGTTAAGATTTTTGGTATCACCTATACTCGAGACAAGGCGAGAAACACATGCCGAGAAACATGAGTCATAAAGAAGGCTCTAATTTAGTACAAATTTTGCTTCTAAAAGTGTGCAAATGATTCGTAAGATATTAAAAAAAATTCGTTACGCAGGAGCTGCTTCAACTTAGCGAATTTCCTTAAAATACATAAATCACTTTCTAGCGGTCACGATTTTAGTCGTAGATGAAATGGCGTATTTGATATGATTTTAGTATTTGCAAGGCCAATTTTATTAATAAATGACATACGTCAAGGGGAAAAGGGGCCATAAAATAGGAAGAAAACACAAAATATAAAATATCTCTCTTAATATTAGAACAATCGAAAAATGCGTAAGAAATAAAATTGTAGAAAATCAACTTTGATACAATTCATCACCTCATCATTTTTGATCAAACTCTAATGTGTACAGGGATATTAAGGAATGTAATTAATAATCTTAAACCGTCAATATTTCTGTAAATATTAGTGTAACAGAAAAAATAATAAAAAACAAAATAATAGTACAACTTAGTACCTACAACTTTACTTCTTATAAATTTTTAGATTTTTCAAATATTAAGGGAGATATGTCAAATTTTGTGTTTCTCCCAAGAAAGAAGTGCTATAATTTTTAGACCCCAAGATGTATCTATGGTGGAGTACAAACATTAAATTACAGAGGGTTTGTTGAAAATCGATGCAATCGTTTCGAGATACGAGATTAAGTAACAAATCTATATCGATTTAGAACACTGTTTCGAATTAAATAATCATTCGTGAAAAATGTGGACAAAGCCTTTTGACCTCAATAAGTTTCAAATCAAGTTCTCAATAACAAAGTTTACAGTTACTAGGATTTAATCACGTTGCTTTTGACACGATCAAATCACGATAATTTCAGTTTCTTTCTAATATTATTATTTATGTTTTGTTAGGCACCCAAGTTAAACAGCGATGCAAGCAAATAAAAATATATGACAACATATATCCCGTCTGTTGAAATAGGTTTCCGGTAAAAATTACAATACGCAGAATTGATGCCTTTTTATGGAAACTATTTTGAAACTTTAAATAAATTGTCACAGTTTTATAGTTGATTAAAACAATAACCTCCTCTATTCTGAAGTGTAAGGTCAAATGCATTTTCACACGATTTTCAATGTTAAAAAACTTGTTTTTCCCTGTTTAAAAACAATTGTAGTTTTTAGTATATTTGAAAATAATTTAAATTTCAAACGAGTACCGAAAAATAAAATTCAAATTAATTGTCAATAGAAAAGATTATCAAATTTTTTAAATGGAATTTGTTTCTCTCCACAATCCGATGCCTGCGATTCATACAAATTCATTTTTTGGGCATTCTAAACGGAGAATGAGACCTCATTTACTCACGACCAAAAGCCAGATAAAAACAAAGGTTTAGTTTAGTATAAATTGGGTTCAAGCTTCTGTGAGATAAGTGGGGTTGGATAACATATACTAATCGTTAAAATATTTTTTAAGTCGATACGATAGATTGATGTAACCCGTATAGCGGTAAACTGCTATCGATCGAAGTGCTGGTAGTGCATTTTGGCATAAACATTTTCCCGGTATTTCAAGTCTTATTAAAAAAATAGGAAATTTTGCTAAAAATTGTTAATAAAATATGATCATAGACTTTTTATCCTTTTTTAGGGTGAAATTAATACAATTTTTATGAAATAAAACAGGAAAACTTACGCTTATATCTATCCATGATTGTGTATAATTTTCTTAACGCAGTTTAAAAAACCAAACTCCAACCCAAAAAAAAACTATCACTAAATATAAAAAGAAAAAAACTCAAAAAATTCTTATAAAACTATCACAAAAAACAAACGTTTTTATCCATATTTTCGCGAAAAAATCTATCAAATCCAAATAGCAAAACAACACGCAATACTTTAACAAAAATATTTTCTCATAATACAGGTAACAAGTTTGAAAGACAACCTCGAAGTGTTTTGTATTGTCCGAGATAAAAACTATTCAAGCATGCGGTTGTTTCTTTTTTTACTATAGTGTAAAAATTTTTTTCAAATCAACATACACAAAAAAATACTCCTCACAAGCACAAATTTTTTTTTTTTTGTGTATAAGATATTTAGCGCCGCGCGTATAGTTAAATGTTTTTATTTAGGTAAATATCTATAGATATTTAATCAATTGAAAATATTAATTCAGTACATGTTTATCGAATGATTATCAAATAGAAACTAAACTTTAATATCTTTATCTCTAAACCGTTGTTTATTTAATTATTTATTTTTTTTAAATAATATAAATTTTTTTTTTATATTATATATTAATGAAAATTCATAAGGCGTCAGTCATATTATAGTGTGTGTGAGTGTGTGTGTTTATGTGAGTAAAAATACACAGGTGGGAGAAGTTACTATAGGAGGCTACCTAAATCCCATGAGAGATTTATATACCTATACATATTTATTTACATATATAATATGTAGGTAATTCACGCGAAACGCGTGTATTATTGTTGTATAAATGAATTTATTTTAATTATTTCATTAGAAAAATTTTTTAATTTATTGGTTGTGCTCTTAGAATATTCAATTTTAATTTAGGGATTTTTTTTTGTCAGGGTAAAACCGAAATTATTATTTCTTTTAAAAGTATTTTATTCCAATAAAATACGTGGTTGTAATATAAATGAGTTAGCGACTGGCACGCGGCTTCGCAACAATGCGGTCTACTTTAGTCTGGCGTCATTTAAAATTTCATATGTTAGTGTTTATCAGTATCAAGTTCTTGCGCGTAAGTGTTCAAATAAGTCATTATTTTTGAAACCGACACTCCCGTTCTTAAATATTGAACCTTAAGTTGTAGAAAATCATGTTTGCTACAAATCATCACCTTATCATTTTTGCTCAAACTCTAATGTGTACAGAGATATTGAGGAATTTAACTTTCAATCTTAAACCATCAATATTTCTGTAAATATTAGGGTAACAGAAAAAATGATAAGAAACAAAACTACAGTAAAATTTAGTACCTACAACTTTGCTTCTTATAAATTTTTCGAATATTAAGGGAGATATGTCAAATTTTGTGTTTCCCTCTCCCTCTAAACCCCCCCTTTCCCCTTGTCCAACCAATTTTACCCATTAACGAACTTGACCTTTTGAATACCAAAAGCGCCTCAAATACCAAATTTCATTCCAAGCAGATCAAAATTGTGACCGCTAGAGTGATTATATATATATACATATATATATATATGTCCATAGATATATATATATATATAAATTTTACAGATGGTAATTTTCGACATCTACTAGGTAGGATCGATGGACATTTGAAGAAATTTTTGCAAAATTTTGAAGTCGGTACGAGACCAATAGCTCTATTTACTTTCAGGAAATTCGCTAAAAAATGAATAATCGTTATTATTTTGCTAAATAGTTAGACCGCCAGTTCTTACAATAGAACAATTCAATTTCACTGTACAGTTGAATTAGGTACAAGAATGTCTTCATCATTATTGCTCCATGTTTCTGATAAAGAAAGATAATTAGAATTACGAGCCACATTATCAATGATATCATTATAAATGTATATATTGATAAATATGACCTGGTTTTGATAAATTTCACTAAATTTAATTCTAATGTAAATAATAGATTTATGCCAGTCTTTCAAACTCTAATTTGAACGTAAGAAGTGGCTATATTTCTATTCTACCATGATAAAATGTAGAATTATTGGTTTTAGATACAATAACATAATTTTTCTATTGTAGTTTTTCACTACTATACCATTTTATTAAACTTTTGTGTCTTAATAGTAGCGTTGACCTTATTTAATATTATTTCAATAAATTATTTACAAAGATGTATAACTTCTTACGTGTGTACATAAGTACATACACACTGTGTTTTTGTGTGCCATAGCCCTGGAATTTTTCTTTCCAAAATGATTTCTTACGTTTTGGATCCTGCTTGCTTGTGAGACTGTCTGCATTTCTGTCCCTAAAATCGTAGATTTACATGAGACGAAAACGACTGAAAATAAAATTATTTATCAATGAATCGTGATAAAAAATATGCGATGTTGTTTTTGTTTAGAATAACGGAACCCGTTTTTTTAAATTTGATGAGAACCATCATGCCTTGACCAATATTTTTTTCTCAATAATATTTTCACATACGTATGTCATACAATTTTATTTAAATATTATGACAGTTTTAAAATACAATATCATCATCTTTTATTATGTTAATTTGCGTAGGTTTAACAAAAAACACAAAAACTGAATAATTAATAATAATATATTGTATACGAGTATATTCTAATACACAGTTTGTAAATTAATGAAGGTAAACAAATTATCTCTCATATCTTAATAATAATCTGAAACAATTCATTTTAATACCCTGTATGTTTGTAAACAAACCAAGAAAATCGATTTTCACTTATCTCTCTAATATTTTCGTATCGATTTAAAACTTATTAAATGATATAAAATCTCAAAAGTAGCGTTCCTTTCTCTTTTAATTTTATAGTTAATTTGTGCGTTGTATATTCGGAAACATTTTCCCAAAAACCGAATGAATCAGGCACAAATAGACTATACAATTTTGAAAAAAGAACACGATTTTTGTGGACCACAGAACGAATGCGAGTTAGAGATTTTGTGTCGGTGCTGGGAAGTATCAGAAATGTGTAACCATTTAATAAACAAATTCAATAACCGCTTGACAGTTTTGTTAGCCTAAATAAAAATGTCTTTTGTAAAAAAATACTTTTATAAATAAGTAACGCATTAAAATGTATAAAATAATTAAAATATTTATTGATTTTTTTCCGTCATATATAATTTTAAGGATCTTTAGGATTGAGAACACTTGTTTTGTATTTAAAACATTTGGGTGGACCTATTGTTCCGTAGTCAGGCGGTTTAATTATCATTATTATTACAAACGGGAAATAATAATATTATTATTTTTCCATTCGATTTTATAAAAATATTTTAAATTTTGATAAAAATATTCTTGAAATATTCTTGATTGTTGAAAACGAATTTTCTGTGCATTTTTATACGATCTTCAAAACTATCAACAATTTGAGAGAATATAAATACAACCTTCCATATTTTAATAACTCTTTGTACTCATAGAATAATATTGTATCAATAAAATGACGCCATATATTATTTAACAGACTAATAGAGGAAAAAAAAAAATTTTTTTTAGAAAGAAAAATTGTTATTGACAAATTATTGTTAATGTTTTTCTTCACCCATTTTTTTTATTGCCTATATATATATATATATAAATATAAGAATGGAAAAAACAAACAACACAGTTTAATAAAGTTTTTCGATTTGACGATTAGTTTTTGAGATATAATTAATTAAACATTAACTCCACCAATCATACAGCGCATAGTGTAAGGAGGTGGGGCCACAGTAGTGGAGTAGGGCGGCCATGCTAGAGTAGCGACACCCACAAAATGTTTGAATTTATTAATGATTAATAATTTATATCTCAAAAACTAAGCGTCAAATCGAAAAACTTTATTTAACTTTTTTGTCTGTTTTTTCTAGCTCTACACTACGGTATTGTTTTCTTGAATGAATTACAGAACATGCTGTATATATATATATATATATATATATATATATATATATATATATATATATATATACATATATATATATATATATATATATATATATATATATATGCGTGTATGTGAAAATGATAATTTTTCATGTAAGATGTCATAAAGGTATGGAAATTGGAATGTTTGAGATGTAATAATTGAAATGTTTATTTCATAGATTATGGTGCGCAAGAATATAAATTATTCATATTTTATGTAAAATAAGAAATTACAATAATAATATGTGCGATGTATTATAAAAATAAAATACATAATTGTTTTTTTTATGTGCACCATGAGTTAAAACAATATAGTTATAATTTCTACCTATAGAGAATTTTTAATTCGAAATAAATCGGGTCAAAAAATGCTGACCTGAAAGACGTTATCTCAGTCATATACAACTACGCGAATTCTCACAGTAAGTAAGATATCATAATAGTCCAAGCGGGGACTATTACAAGTAGGAGGGTGCCCCACCTCCAAATCTGTTATCATGCATAACTTTTTTTTCTATAATAATTGCGAGAAAAACAACATATCAATACTTTTTTTAACAACTTTTGTATGAATTTTGTATACCTATTATAGTTTATAATATCTATATATATTATCTCTGTATATATTATTTATACGTGTCCAGAAAGTATCGCAGGGGATTGAGACGAAAAGTGCTCTACCATTTTTAAACTGACAGGTATTTAGTTATTAATTAAAATAAGTAACCAATCAGATATATATATATATATATATATATATATATATATATGAATTAATGAAGTTTGGAGAGAAAATTGACGTTGTATCTACTGAATTGATTTAGCAATTAATTATTGAAATGTCTATCGATCCCTACTTATATTTATACACGAATATATAATTTAAAAATTAATAAATTTGTTCTTCATTAGTCAATGTTTATATAATATATCCATCGAAATTTCATAAAATTTATTATTAGTAGTAAAATTATATAAAATTTGATTTTAAGTATAATCTTTTATGAGCGCGTGTATGCCATTAAATTAATTCAATAATTTATTTACATTAAAAAAAAACAAACAAATACAAATCATGGATCCAAATTTAGTGTTTTTTTTTTTAGATTTGTTTCGAAAATGTGTTCCATTAAATAACAAAACCTTTGTTTTCATGACTAATAAATACAATGTGTAGATATATAAAACTGAGAAAATAAATATTTACTGGGGGTCCAGAAAGTACCGTAGGGGATTGATTGGGTAGATAGAGAATAAAATTCTGAGACGAAAAGTCCTCTACCCAGGAGGGAAGTGAGAGAGTCAGCACCGAATAAATAATAATATCTAACTCTCCCACTTCCCTGCTTACCGCTATTGCGCGCCTCTGATTGGTTACTTAAGGTCCTTTAAGCGTTATACACCAGATTTTATGTTAAATAAAAGGCCCAGCCTTTACAAAATAGACTAGAAGCTATATATATATATATATATATATATATATATATATATATATATATATATAGGGTGAATCGAACCAGCCGCATAATAGTATACGCCTCCACTTCCTTCCATGATCGTCCCATTTTCTAACAACATCCAATAGTTTCGAATAAAAGTTATTTATTATAAATATACTAACAACTTTTATTCATAACATGTTTTTCTACAACCGATTGTATAAGGCACAAATCAATTATAAAATTTTTGAAAAATGAATGCTAATTTTTCGATCATCTGTCAGGGTACTTGAAATTTTGAGGAGAAGATAAACGCGCCTCAGAGATGAGTAGGTGTAAGGAAATACAATCCATACGTGCGTTTACGAAGTCCACTCAAACGTAATCTTGAATGCACAGATAGTTTTTTTCCATATTTAATTGAATTGATTAACTTGTATAGTATCACATCTGTGTGAAAGACATTATTTCCTTTTACAATTAATCAAACGATCAATCAGTTTAACATAAATTATAATTAATTATCTTACACAATTACTATCTTATTAAATGTTGTTATTATTATTATTAAAAAAAGATTTGTTTTTTCTTCTTTTTAATTTATTAACCTTTCAATAAGAGAAGAAAAAAAAACATTACAATTGTATAATAATATATATATAATTTTTTACCGCTCTCTTTTAACGATTATATTTAGATCCTTGAATAAATATACAACAAGAAATTCATATTTAGCAAGCCCCGTCCGTCTGTCAGTCTTAAGTTTCTGTTGTTTGTTATTGCAAATATTATTATTTTTCTCTTCTGATTTGTTTGTTTTGTGATATTGAATTAAGTCATGGTCGCGAATTATATGTCAGAATATATGTTTTATATGGGTATTGCACATTTGGTGTTAATAATATAATATAATCGTATTATAGACACTGGTTCACATGTGCCGTTTTTTCAAATTCCACTTCGCCTTTTCAGAAAATTATGAGCAAGATGCCATTCGAATCGTAATAGGGAATATGCATGAAAATTTTTTTTCACTTGAATTGAACTATGTTTACTTGACAAATATCAAGGTAAAATTGCTTTTTAAATAACGTTAAAAATAAGCGGGATATGAATGATTGAAATTCCCGATTAGACAAAGAGGGTATTAGCCCTCTTGATATGTTATGTGACGTCATATTACACTTTCACCATTTAAAATACACGTAAAACTCCGTTTTTAGTATTTTTGCAAGAAAGAGACAGATAATAATCTTTAAAAGCTTATAGCTTCTTTGATATTTGTCGGATTTTAATTTCGTTTTTAAATATTATTACAGTATTAACAGTATTTTCGTATTCTGAAAATAAATGTGAAAAAAAATTTTCATGCATATTCCCTATTGCATCTAGAAAGTTTTTGCAAAAGTTGAAGTCCCGCATAAAAAAGTTGCAAAAGTTTTAAACAATTTAGTAAAAAACGGGGGTTTCGTTTTTTTGCAAATATCTCAGAAACTATTGTAGATATCGGAAATCGAAAAAAAGATTCTTAAAGAGCAGGGAATTTCCTTAAAAAAATTTCCACCACCCGGAACTGTACCACTAATATTTATAATTTTACCGTTTGAATTTTTCCGTAATTTCCTCAATGTAATTTCCCACCGCTTCCACAACTTTCTAATATTAATCGACATTTCCAACAAATTTCTATTCTATCGAATACTTTCGAATTCTATCAATATAGAACGATATTGGACTATGTAGCATTGTTACGTGTGCATTTAGAACTAGTCAAAATTTTCACTGTAAGATTTGAACCACACATACTAACAGGTGAAGTTAAATAAAAGCTTGTACAAAAAAATTAAGAAAAGCACATATAATGATTAAAAAATAATATTCGAAAATTCAAAATTTTGATGCCCATATTTTCTATAATTATTTTATTTTATTATTTATTATATTATTTTATATTAATAATAAATTACTGTAGATAAAGGTCGTTTAAGCGTTATACACCAGATTTTATGTCAAATAAAAGGCCCGGCCTTTACAAAATGGATAGAAGCGATAGTAATTATACTTATAATAATCTAGAATGTACGATGTGTGATTACCCAAACTATTTCAAATACTATTAACTATAAGCCATAGAAAGTTGAAATTGTTTATGGATGTAGATCTTATCCCAGTGGTGTATCGTTTCATATATACACTATTGAAAATTCTCCTCGAATTAAACGCGTTTTAGACGTTAGGTTTTTTTGAACGGCTATTTTTTCTATAGGTGATTTAGTAAATTTAACCAAAGAAACCAAATTAATTTATGGCCACAATTCTATAATTTTTTTTACCTACGAAAAGAAGGAGGTACTCAATTCAACCTGTATATTTATTTTTATTTTTCATTTTTTTTTGTAGTGTAAAATTAAAAAATTAAAATTAATTAGTTTTTTCACAACGAAAAAAGCTTAGAAAAAAGAGTATCATGGTGTTTTCAACAGGTTTTTCGTTTATTTATCAATCAATCAATAAAAATAAATAAATATTATGCAAAATTTGACAATGGTATATGTTCTAATTGACATATAAAATGACACACATTATATATACAGTTAAATTAGTTTATCAATTAAAAAAAAAAAAACTGTTATTGATTGACAAGACAAATTGATACAAAAATAGATTTAATTATTATTTTTTAAATGAAATTATAAAACAAAAAGGTATGTAGATTAAAAACAAATGGACCATTGTCACAGATCTCGACCAAAATTATCGAAAATGAATCGTGTCACATATACATACATCAAAAAAGCATTTAAAATTTAAATAAAATTAAAAGGAAAAACTAGAAACCAGAAATAAAACTGTGTAACACACAAAAAATGAAAATTTCCCTGGATTTCATTTTACTTATACAAATTTTACTTAGTCACAGTCTCAAAATTCCCTGATATTACTAGGTTTCCGAGATTTTCCAGGTTGCAAGACAACTTGAAATATTGAAAAAACAATTTATTTAATTTTCTTATCTATTTTAAACATTATTGCATATTTTCTGCTTATAATAAAAAGTTTTTATTGGTCTCTTTCCTTTGATTTTCCATTTACTGGGGACGATCATCTTCCTAAATATAGTTATTATCGATAATATAAGTTTCTGCATTATCAGTTTGGAAGAAAACGGATATGATATCATTATAGTATTTTGTTTTTACAATATTGAAATAAATTGAATGCATAAAATTTATGCGCCGGATTTAAATCAAAAGAATTTGTCATAAACAATAATTTTGTTTACTTCATGCCAATGGTATTTTTGTACAAAAATATCGTAAATATATTAATAAAATAAATAAAATGTAAATTAATATATTTTTGTTAATAAATAGAAAAATATTATTTAAATTAATTTACAATAATAATAATTAATATTTATTACTATAAGGATATTTTGTATTTTTAAATTGAATAAATTATTCATAAACGTGAATATCACATATAAATTTTTATACAAATTTATAATTTAATTTTTCTACATATATATTTTAATTTATAATGACATTTAATTAAACGCCGTGTCTATTAATACAGTAGCGTGCTGACCTAAACATAAAATTGTCAAGAGGATCTAAAATTGATGGTCAACATGATCTAAAATGGTGCAGGGTCTAAATTGTCAACAGAGTGTATTCGAAAAAAAATTATATCTTATAGAAATATACATTATTTTAATTCAAATAACATTCAAGCGATTATAATATGTAATCAAACTTCGACAAAGTACGTCATGTTAGTCTATTTTATTATAGCTATGTCCAATATCATTTAGAATGGAGGAGTTTGGAGTAATATTTGATAAGAAAGGAGTTTTTAAAAGAGATTGTGGAAATTTGAACGTAATTAGGTTCAAACTTCTATAGTTCGGAACGTTGATTTTTTAGCTGGTTATATCTTTTCGTTTTTGATCTATCGTGTTGACGGGCAGGTAGACAAAATGAAGATTGATGAACACCTGTACCGAAGTTTTATTTCTCTCTAATATTTAAGACCGTTAGAAACTTGTGACGAAGCTTATAATACCCCTATATTTATTAAATACTGGCTGTAATCGTGAAGACTAACAATAGGGGTACAGAAATAATAATTGTATATGCCTGTCTCTTTTTCTCTTTGCAAAAATATAACTTATAAACACGGGATAAATATGTGTTTAAAAATACGGTTACTTTGTTGCACAGTGTATATATTGATTTCTTAACAATAAAATTATGATACTAGCGATCAGATATAAATTTTATATACGATTAACTGACACGGTAATTTACGATTAATTACTGACGGTGAATTATTTAGTCACAGTCTATGATATATAAACATGTTTTCAAAGGATCTAAACACGTACCAATCTATCAAAAACACGCCTTTTTCTCAGATTTTCCTCTCCCTCTTATAATTTGTAAATAAGAGAAGCGTGAAATTAATATTAATCATATTTTATTAATATTTAATTATATTCCTATGATAATAAGTTTTTCTTTAATTTATTTTTTGTAAAGATTTATTAATTACATTTTATTAGTAAACATTTAATTGATTTAAAAAACCACAGATATAAATAAACTAGTTATTAAAGTGTTTAAGGACGTTCAAGTGCTACGACGATAGAATCAAATGTAACCTTTTTTTATTTGTCCTAAATATTTTGACCTAAGTGTTTATTGTAAAATATCAGTAAATGTAAATTAAAAATTGATTTGACTTGATTTGACAGATCTGACAATAAACTATGTTTTGTTATGACATGAACGTGTATATGTGTATATGCATGTGTATATTTTAAACTGTGCGCTGTCGCCAGTTTTCAAAACATGGTGGCAAAAACGAACCTAACAAAACAGTTTTAATTTTATTAAATAATTAATTCAAACGTTCGTCAACACCATTTTTTTAATACAATTCTATAAACTGCATATTTAAAAGAATTTTTATAAACATTATTTAGTAGGGTGTCTACTTTAATAATATAGTGATTATAATTTTAAGTGCACACAAATTCTGTTTTCCGTAAGACGCTGTGTTAAAAGTTTGATTTTTAATCGATAATTAGTCTTTGAAATGATCGTCAATAGGTTTTAAATTTTTCAGGGAGGATAACTACATAATTGTTTATCCACTATCAAGCCTCATATGCATTAACGTCCTTAATTTGTTTGTTTTTTCTCTTTGATATCACAATTCTCATTTGATTTATGAACTAAACCATTAATTACTAAGTGTGCATGAAATTGTGATAAATTATTTATTTAATATATTATGTATTGCAAATGGGAAAATTTAATATTTAATTATTTTTCTTGAATAAATTATGAGTGCATATATTGATAATAAGTTCATATTAACTATTGATGAAACATTTATCTAAATGGAATTTTCACCTGGAAAAAAGTAAAGTATCTGATAATTAATATATGGGTATTATCTCAAAATAACAACTGAGTTAATTACTTACATGCCTAGTATATACTGAGTTCATTATCAATCCGTTAACTGTTTTTCCATAATTACAGTTTCTCCATAATTACCATTCTGTGACATCAAATGCCTGATTGGACATCAAATATGAAAAATCATACACATCGCGAGGATTAGAATCAAACCTACGACCTTTTGTCATTCTAGACCAACGCTCTATGTTTGAGCTGAAAATTTGAACAAAAATATATTCATAAAATTAGTTATTTATCAAGAAAATTTATTAGGTTGTAAAATAGATTTTTTATTTAAAATTAAGATACGTGTGAAAATCTAATTTTAATGTTCATAAATTTCTACGCGTGGGATAAATTTATTGGAAAATAAGCTATAAAGAAATATTTATACTATAACGAATGTTAAATTAATTAAATTTTTACAAAATTAAACAACTATACATAAATTTAAGTGTAATATATTAATAAATTATTGCATCCTGAACAAATAGATACCGAAATCTCATAAATATCAATTTAAATCAAAATTTAATTACTCTTTTTATGTATATATAACTAGATGAAAAAGCCGGCGTTGCTCGGATTTCAAAAGATTCTTTTAGAGTACATAGGAAATTTATTTCAAATAATAATTTATTTCTAAATTTTGAGAAATAATTTATTTCCAAAATTTTGTTAATTCTGGTATTTCTATAGAAACTAGAAACTGTATTAGAGATATAACTTTGGAACGGATTGGATTTTTGAACTTCTGATAGTTTTCCTGGAAAATTACCGAGGGTTTTTCTCATCATTATTTCGCTACCTCCCATATTTTTCTCCAAACATTTCAGAGAAACATACACACGCAATATATTTTCCTTTTCTAAGATTAAACGATTTGTGATTGAGATCTCCAAAGCCGTCAAATTGTTTTTTTTATCTACAAAAAAAATAAAATCAAATTTTTTTTGGCTCTCTAAATTAGATTCCTCCCTCAAAGTAAGTGATTACTAAAGCAGATCCTTAATGTCACAAGAAAAGATCGATAATCTGTCCTTAGTTCTTTGTTTTAAAAGCAAATTATATAGGAATATGACGTCATATTCGTCGAAAACAAATGTTACGACAATAAAAAGTAGTAGCAATTAAAAATCATTTACTGAACTGTATTTGACCGCAATAAAATAAATAATAAAATTTACGAACAACAAAAAAAAACCGTTTAAATTATTATATTTCATTCTCAGCAGGAGTTAAATTAATAATTTTTACTATTTATTGATATTAAAGTAATTTTAATTATAAAAATAAATATAATTATCCAGTCGCAGGCACAAAAAAAAGCGACTGCAATTATAAGAATTATATTGAAATAGGTCAAATTCTGTAGCAATAAAACTGAGTTTAATAAATAGTTTTATATTTTCAAATATTTTAGCCGCCTTTTTAATTAGGGGTATTGAAAGACAACACGGACAGGAAATATCAGGTGAAACTCAAGTCAGTTAAGTTGAAACTTAACGATTAGACTACAAATATAATTTGTCTCTAGAGCAGTGATTCTCAAACACTGTGCCGCGGCACTTTTGTGTGCCGCCAAATTTTAGAAATGAATATAGTAAAGTATTAACCAACATAACAACGAAAAAAGATCGAAACTGTTAAATGTGGAAGACGATATGAGAGTAGCATTATCATTTTTACGACCAAATATAAATAGAATTATCAAAAAGCATCAAGCTCAAATTTTTCATTAAAAGTATTCTTCTTATTAACTTGTAATTAATCCCTTAATAAACGTACTGTTGTTTTTGTAGCACATATTTTATTTTACACAGTGTATTATATTTAAGTAAACAACTTTTAAACTTATCTTTTTCTTTGTGCGCTGTCAAATTTTGAAATCGTTCAAAGTGTGCCGCGACAAAAAATAGGTTGAGAATCACTGTTCTAGAGTATTTATTTCTCGGGGATGCAAACTTATTAGATAAAATTAATTTTTTTACATAGCAAACTTTTTAAAATTTGATGACCCCAGAAATCAAATTAATGTCTGATATAATTCAGGAATAAAATAGGTTTGTTCCTTGTTGTAATAAGATTGTAGACAGTAGAGTAAAGGGTACTGTTGATTTTTTGATCAGAGTAAAGGCTTTCCGTCTAATAATAGATTATTAACTAACACTTTCAGTTATTTATACAAACACTTTAAATTGACTTATTGATATAAATGTGAAAAATATGATTCCGTGAGTATTTACGATAAGATACACTTTTTCATGCATTCCTAACTAAGCCACACCTGGTTTTAATAGACTTGTTAAAAAATAGCTGGCAATAAATTAATAATATGTAAATTAGTTTTTTAAATTCTTTAATTATTTCCACATAAACAGTAAAAACAGTATCCTTTAATAGAAAAAAAAACTGTGTAGGCAAGTATAGATATTTGAAAGTATTCCAATTTGCCTATAATAGAGATAAAATCTATTTTTTGTACTTCTCTTTAACTTTTTAAATTACTCTTCATGGTCAAAAATGTGTTTATGCAAATCTATTTATTTTAAAGTATTTTAATTTGCCTATATTAAACAGGATCTAATTTTATAACAGTAAACAAAATTTTATCCGATTTTAATGAAATTTTTCTTAAAACCCAGTACTATTAAAATTGGATTCTTTGAATAAAGTTTAGTGGATTTGGAACAAATATTTTCTACACAAAGAGGATTAAAGAAAAGTGTGAAGAAGTTTATGCAGAAGTATACATTTTTACGTCTTACAAGTTGCTTATAACAAAAGTATAAACATACAAAATTTTTAAGAATATCAACTTTTTATGCAAGGTTCATAACGGTAAGGTATTACAAGTTGCCTAAACAGGTATTAAAAATATCTTACATAATATATTATTATTTTGATTTAACCATCTATGGATACAATTGAAACAATCCATTTATTATATATATGTATTAAATAAATATACATTTATACAAAATATTGTTATAATTTCATTTTAAAACAAAAACAAAATGTCTGGAAAAAAGGAAATTGAATATTTTTATTTAAATAGAATATTTTAATTAAATGTTATGTGTTATGATGCTGAACGAAAGACAATATTTCCATATTGAAATTATAAACAATGCATGGTTATTCTTGTAAAAATTATATATAATATAAATATTATTACTATAATATTTATCTCAATTGCTTTTATGCCATTTTGTGGTTTGAAACTATCCGGTTATATTGTCATTATTCAATGTATATTTTTAATTATATTTTAGTTTTCTAGGAAAAATATTCACCAACAATATTCTAAAATGGAGGAAGCTGTGGTAAAACAACTCAAGTGGGACTTTGCCCTGTCATTCACAATGAGGACGGGTAGGTTCGACAATGAACAGAGAGCTGGAGAAAACGAATTCAGGTATGGTAGAGGATATAGAAGGTTGAGGAGATTGGGTACCTTAGGAGTCGATGAAAAGGCGTAAAAAGAGTTACTTACCAAAACAATCGTTATGAATGCCACACAACCTTTATTTACAGTCTACAGTGTAAACAAAAACAAGATGAAATATTCATTGATATGAAATTTGACCATCGGCTAGAAATGGTAATATTTGACTCCAAAGAGATCCAGTGAAAATTTAACATCGATTTTTGCGGTTCAACACATTATCTCTATAAATTACGTTGCTGGTGTTGATTTTCTGACAGATCTTTACATTTTGGTATTTTCTGATGTCATAAGTGCATTTTCAGACCGTATCTGAATCCGATATCTCGGTATTGCATCTTTTCATCTAAAATTAACACTCCAATTTTTGAGGTTCACCTAAAAAGTGAAATTAAAGACTCTTTTCTCTAGCAAAAACCGTATTATTTATAATAATTTCTTAGAATGTGATCTAAACAGATATGCAATGTAAGTTGCATAATATAATATAATATCAGTTTTGTAATAGATATATCAGTCAATTTCCGGTTTACACGATGTTTTTTTTAAAACAGGAACTATTAATTTATAAATCATTTAATTTTATCTATAATTTGATTAAGACACGCACGTGCGTACCTAATCAGAGCTAATAATTAAATAAGTTTAATAATCACTTAAGTTAAATAACCTTTAAAAGTTTATGTGTTTGTTTATATTCTTATTTCTCATTAACAATCATAATTAAAATGAAATCATAATATAAATATATATTAGATCACATTAGTGTATTATGTATTCATTAGGGTTTTGTACCAAGAAGACAAGGTCCCAAGAGTCTCTTTGTAAATCATAATATAAATATATATTAGATTATATTAATGTATTATGTATTTATTAGGGTTCTGTATCTAGAAGACAAGGAACCCTAGACCCTTTGTATATCATAGCTTCTTATAACGTTATTTTATAAAATTTTAGATTTTTGAAAAATTAATTTTTGTCATACAAATACTATCAATTCTAAACATTAAATATATAAATTTTATCGCCTCCGTGACGCAAATTTATAAATTATGCTCCATTCTCAAATCTTGAACGTTCTGAGTAAGTTACTAAGTATATCTAACTCATATTTTTGTGAGGACACTTGACAGATAGGAAGTAACATAGTTTGAGACTTCATTTTGTTTAGTTCCCAGAATAGGTGATTTTCCTAATAACAAATAATTAATTCAACCGTTCGTCAACACCATTTTTTTGATGCAATTATATAAACTGAATATTTCAAAGAAGATTTATAAACATTATTTATTATGGTGGTTACTTTAATAATATAGTTATTATAATTTTATGTACAGAAAAATTCGGTTCTCCATAAGACGCTGTATTAAAAGTTTGATTTTCAATCGATAATTCATCTTTGTAATGATCGTCAACAGGTTTTAAATTTTTGAAGGAGAATAACTACATAATTGAGTTATTCAATTCACTAAAAAAAATTTTTTTCTACCATCAAGTATCCTGCATGAACGTTCTTAAATCCACTTAATTAGGGGAAACTCTCCCAATTTGACAATACTGCTGATAAGTTAGTAAATTAGTCCTGAGATAAATACACCAATCTTGGTGTAAATTTGTAAATTTTTTTTATCGGCCTACTGTCTAAATCAGTTTACAAAAGACTTAGTTGATCAGACTACGATCTGTGATTGATGTTTTTTATTTGAGTTTGTTTTGTTTTATGGAGCCTTTGATGTATGAGCAATTTCATGCGTTTACGAATTTTGTAGTTCTTTTTTTTGTGTGTGGAATTATTTAATTATTGATAATTAAAAAGATACAAAATAATGTCACGGCCATTGTTAATAACTCCTTATAATTGTACCGTTAAAGTATTTATTAAATATGTGGTCTATTTATAGTAATTTTCTCAAGTTAATTTTATACAATTCTGTGTTTTTTTTTTCACAAATAATAATTAATTTTCAGTGATAAGTAATCAAAGTATAATGTTTTTATCGGTTAGATAATTCTATTTAATTTTAGTTTGATCTAAAAAATATATGTCAATGATGAGAATAATTTTGTGGTTTTAGAATTAAAACGAAAATTATTTATATAGATACGGCCCAGATTATTTTAGCCTACAGATTTAATATCTTTAAATAGATTATATTACCGAAACCGATCATTTGTTCTGAGGAATGAGACATTTAAAGTTCAATTGCATTTTTTACTAATAATTTGTCGTCATATACCAAACTCTTTGAATTTAAGAAGAAGAAAGTAAAATTGTAAGAACTAATGTCGTTTTTACTCCGAAAATCTTTCAATATTTTAAAGAAAACTCTAGTTTATTCAGAAAAAAAAATGACCCACTTCTATCAAAATTGGATTGCTTGAAATGGAAAAAAATAATTTCATCAAAATCAGATAAAAAATGTCTGAAATTCCACTAACAAAATTCAAAAAATCAATTTTTTTACTAGCAAAGGTAAATTTTGTTTCATACTCACTCATTTTTGTGGTGTAATTTCCATTTCCATAATATAAAATTGTCTAGCATTTATCAATTTCGAGATAGAAAAGTCCCAAGTAAAGACCATCTCAGAAACTAATAGAGATATCTCGGGTTTTCTATCAAAATAGAAGTTCTTGACTCAAAATCGGGTAAATAATCTATGAGATGGGCCAAAATCAATCTTTTTGGATTTTGGTGACGTCACCAAATCAATTTTTTGAATAGCACAGCTAAATTTTAGTTATGCCCAAACTCACTATTTTTGGGGCGTTTTTCTATTTCTACAATTTGCAAAATTGTATAGCATTTGAAGGATTTGAAAATTGATGTCAAATTTACAATTTTTGAGTTTTATTTGATACTAAAACTTCTCGTTCGAATAAATAGCTCCATAGACCCATGAAAATATTCGCAGGGTTATCCAACTAACACCTGTATAGTTGTCGCACTAGGATATATATAATGACCTTATTATTATTATTTCATTAAAAAAAATTGTATTATATGGATTTTTGATATTTTAAAATACTAATTTAATTATTGACTCAATATCATACGTGATGAATGTATTAACTTATTAATTTTTATTTTCGACTTGTAATTTCTTTATTTTCCGGAATAGAAAAAAATTAATAAATAATATGACCTTTCATAGTTCCGCTTACAACTAAAAAAACAATTCAATTATATGTGTTTGTTTATTGTGATGTTAAATAGTCGGCACATATTTTTATTAAATCCAAAACGTATTTACTGCGTGATTAAATGAAATGGTTTGTACGTGATTAATCTAAATAACGGTGTTTTTAATAAGATTAAAATAACTTTACATATGCATTTAATTAATAAAAAATATATAGGGTGTCGTACAAACAATTAATCTCAATTCGTTCAAATTGACAAAAACATAAGGTTAATTAAGGTTGATCGGACACATGTATAGATAAAAAATTTTTGTCTGAATTTTTGTTATTCAGTACTCCTCATACGTATAAAATAATTTTTTGAAAAAAATCTGACGAAGGGTTTTTATGTATAATTTATTATTTTAACATGTTGTGAAAATGAATGAACGCATACATTTTCGACAATGTTTCTCCACCTTCTATAGATTAAAAAGTAAAAACTTTGACTTTTATAAATTAAATCTCGTAAATCTCGTACATTACGTTAAAAGCCACCATACTTCAAATAGAGTCAAAAGACGATTATTTATTATTTTTATTAATTAAATAATTACATAAATCCGATTACTAGTGATGTTAGATGCTATCTAAATTTAAATAATTAATTTACAGATTAAAATTTGTAATTTCTGTTAAAAAAAGTGTTTCTGTTTATTATGATTTGCTGCGTACTGTCCGGTGAACCTTAATAATGTTGTTATTCAAATAATAGAATTTAAAACAACATGACTTATTCGTTGAACATGTTATAAGTTTATTTAGTATATTTGAAAATTTATTTTTCGTTGAAGGCTGAATTTTATTTCTATAATGTGTTAAACGGAATTTTCCTACTGACGATGATTACGTTGCAAACGAAATACTGGTATTTAGGCGTTAGTAAATTGTTAATTTTTTTTTTGTAAACTAGCGTATATTTATCCATTGTTAGTAGAATGGTTGTCTTTCGGTTATATTATACCAGCGAAAGTGACTAACGTTTACTTAATTTGATATTGAAGTAATTTGTCTTAACATTGATAACATTCTTTGTCATCAAATGCTTGATATGAAAAATCATACTCATTTATGATGGTAATCGAACACACGACCTTTGGCTCTGATTTTTCATCCCAAGAATTTGTTTCGAGTAATGTATAAAATTTTCTTTCGAGTATTGTGGTATGAGTTTTATTATTTGAATAAATATGTTTCAACTAGAAGTCAACAAAAATTCATTTTATTAGAAGTATATTCATTTGTAAAGAAGTCTCGAATATCGGCACAGTTTGAGTGGATCAGTCTATTTTCAAAATGACGGAAAGGTGAAACATATGAATGTTTCCCCTACTTTTAATCCATTTATCATTTTATTTAAACGTGTGAAATATAACCAGTAAAATAAGTTGCCCTTCTACTTTTAAATAAGTTCCCCTTACGCGCATATAATAGTCAAAACAAATGAATTCAGCTCTACGTTATATTATTTAGAATGGATTACGATTGCCATAAATAGAAGTGATTACTCTTGTCGTGTCCAGTTTTAAGCACACCCATATTTTGTCGGGTCACACTATACATATTACAGTTTCGTTAATTAATAAATTACAGTTGATTGGTTTGAAAGTAAAAGGTATTTATGTTTAATGATGTCTAATAAATTGTACCGCTCTAGAAAACACAAGTAAAATTTTTATTTGTTTTCTTTTGTAAACAAATCATAAATAGAGACAATTAATATTCTAATACGAAAAAATTACCCGTTGAAGATTTAACAGTATACAAAATTGGGAAACTAATTGTCTAGCTATGCATAAACTGGCAATTATCTAGCTAAGTTTTATCTCTATGAAAAATCATTTTTTCCGGTTTTTAAAAAGCAAAGAAATAGCGTGAAACTTTTTGAAAAGTAAACAACTTGTAAAGCATGAATGTGATGATATTGTATAAACTCGTCAAACAGTAGTTACTTACTGGATCTTTTAGAAATCCAATATATAAACAATGGGTTCAATAATATATCTAGGTAGACGCTCGTGTAAAAAGTGAAAACAGAGAAAACTGAAATCTAAGTTTTTTATATTAAACTATTATTTTCCATAATAATTATTGAACGAGTAATATATAATATGTCTTTATGAAAAATCATTTAAATGTGATTTTAGAACACAATTAATCAAAATGCCTAAAATATGGGATCATCTGTCTTTAATTGTTGTAAAACGAAAAGCAGTAACGTGTTTTATTGCCATTATACTCTTTAACCCATGAATTACTGCTTTTTACACGGTTTTTAATATTTATATGTAATATTTCAGGGGATTAAAGCAGTACAATTTTAAAACTACAGCTTTTTTACTTTGAAAAATGAATTTACTGCTTTTATATTTAGGAAATGTAAGCAATTTGAAATATTTGACAAAACTTAAGAAATTATTTTCTTGTTTAAATAACATTATTAATATAATTGATATATGTAGGGAATCGTCGAAAAAATCAATTAGCTTTAAAATAAATAAAAGGCTTTGTTGATTTGTATTTTATATATTCCGCTTTTGGGAAAATGTTTCGAATAAAAGCTGCTTGTGTATTTATAATGGACAACTTTAATTCGAAAACCGACTGATTGAGTCAATTATAAAATTTGTAAAATGATCGCTACTTTTTTGGTTTTATGAACTATATATTGTGTTAAATACATCTCAAACGGCTCATCGAATTTTCAACAAAATGACGTAGGTGTACGATATATATTGTCATTTAATATTCTGTAGGCAAAAAAACTTTATCATGCCTCGGAGGAGAATTATTACAAGAAATCATACACACACAAAAAACATGATTTTTTACAAAAATTTACAAGGTTAATAATAAATCAATATAATATGCAAAACACCTATTTATGGGTTTTGTAATTATATAAAAAATTGCATAAAGTAGAACGTCAATTGAATGAAAAGATGTAATTAATCTCATTATATACAGTAATCAGATTGAAAAGTTATTAATTAGCAATCAAATCAATATTTGTAATTAATTTTATGGTACTTCTGGCTAGATTGCTACTTTAATTTATAGTTTTTTTATAAAAATAAATCTATTTTAATTCGGAAATTGCATATTTAATTAATATTTATTTTTTTAATTAAATATTTCAACATGATTAATAATTCATTTTCTAGGACTTTGTATCTACAAGGTGTTCAAACTGAGCTCTACTGTCAAAACGAGTTCGATAGATTCTTGAAATTAAACCACTTTACGATCAGTGATTTTTATTGAAACATCACCTGATTAATAATTGTTTTTTTCCATTTTGTAATACGTCATAGCCCATATTTGCTATATAAATTCAAGTTTTGTAGTATTTCAGCACGGTTAGAAAATGGCTATATTAGCTGAAACATGTCACATGATGTATAAAAACAAATAAAATAGTGAAATACCACAGAATATTGTTTTTGAATATTTATTTTTCTGCTTTATCATAACTTAGATATACATGCAGTTTACTAAGGACTTAGTTGTTTTAAGTCCTTAAAATTTGTAAACTAAGGACTTAAAACGACCATTTTTAGATAGAACATTTAGAAACATGGTGGTATTCATATCTTAGAACATATTTTAAAATTTAACATTAGCATAAAATAGTTTGTGGAATAAACGTATTAAGATGACAAGGCCTTCCAGGCTGGAATCATTATCGAACTTAGCAAGATAATTATTACATATATTCGATGTATATATATATATATATATATATATATATATATATATATATATATATATATATATATATATATATATATATATATATATATCTATATATATAAAATTATCGTGTCACAATGTTAGTTGCCATACTACTCCGAAACGGCTTGATCTACGTTTATGAAATTTTATATGTATATTCGGTAGGTCTGAGAATCGGTCGTAATCTATTTTTCATACCCCTAAGTGATAAGGGTGGTCCACCCCAAACATTTATTTATTATTTTTTTGAAAATTTAATTATTTTTTTGGCTTAAGATATGTGGCATTAAAAAATACATACAACCCTAAATTTTCACCCTTCTAACACCAACCCCTATTTTTTAATAGCTAGATATCTATTTTTTTATAGATAGATAGATAGATAGATAGATAGAAAGAAAGATAGATAAATAGCGAGATAGATAGATAAATATATAGACAGATAGATGGATAGATGGATAGATAGATAGATAGATAAATAGATAGATAGATAGATAGAAGACTCGGCTAATAACTAAACACAACATTTATTAATTATAAGGCGGTACGAACTAAGCCGGGTCAGCTATATATATATATAATACATACAAGGTATATTAAGTTTAGTACCGACTATATATGGGTTGAAAATATTGATCGCAGAAAAAAACTTTGATATAGGTGTTCATAAAATTACCCATGACCCAATACGAAAAGGCATAACGAGCCGAAATTCTGTTTTTGTGTTCTAGGGCTAAAAAGTAAGGTCACGTTCGCGAATGTGGTTGTTTTCGATTATGTTTAAATTTATATAAAAAAATTATAAAATATCTCTTGCAACAGAACTAACCCTTTTTGCTTTTTTTAAAGCAATCATCAAATTAGCAACGACTAGAGAAAAATTACACTTATCTAATTTATATACTGCAGATGATGACTACTTTGCAATCAAAATACATATTTATATAATTCAAATAATTGGGATTTGAGGCAATTTTTTCAAATAAACTTTATATTTGTGTAGATAGCAGAGATGTTAATTATATCATCCAAGGTGCTTATAATTACACCTGAGAAACATTTCGAAATTCTTTGATTAATGAATGTTAAATTTTTTTTCTACGTCGCTAATGGCATTGAATTCTAGACATGGATGGCATTAAACAAAAAGCTGTTTCATTTAACTATTTTGCATCTACATACAAAAATATTTAATAATTCATTTATATATAACGTTGCACATTATCCTAATGTAAACCTGTTTTTATAAAGCGCAGCTCGAATATTATAATGTGAACAAAAAAAATTGTTATCGATTCACGAGACTGCTTCATTAGTTTTCACTGATTATCAGATAGATGAAAATTCCAAAAATTGTGTTTATTTGACGATTTGATGGTCAATTTTACGAGAGACTGTCTGCGGGTCCTGCAGATTGTGTGGCGAGAGGGAAGAGACATCCAGTCACATCATCTTTAACTGCGAACCTTTAGGTTACAACAGATACAAGATATTCGGTGCATCTCACCCCGACTAGATGAACCTTCAGGAAAACCTAATAAGCAAGCTCCTGGCCATTGCCAAGATATGGGAGAAGCGAATCTCGTCAGCCTGAAGTAGAAGGAGGAGCACAATGGACCATAAGGTCGAAGGTTGAATTTTTGTGTTTTTGGGTTCCAATTTACCGTACAAACTAATTTTTATTTAAAGTAATGACTAACAAATTTTTTGTAATGTTTTCTAAGGGCAGAAAATTGAAAAATAATATATGTTCTGCATTTGGTTAAAATTCACTATAAAATTGCAAATATATTGGAACGAAAATACACAAAAATCGTGTGCATTTGACAATTTGGTGCAGTTTTCAAGTTATCAGCTGAGTTAGCAATTATTTCTACGAAACATAGATCTACAATAAATTAAAACAAATGAAAATATCAACTAACTGAGTTAATTGCTTAAATACCCAGTATATACCCAGAGTTCATTATCAATGCTTATGATATGTTTTTGGATTAAACAGAATTGAATTTAGTCTTCATTATAATATTTGAACTGTAGTACATATCCGTATATATTAATGTTTTTGTGTATACATACTCAGCAGATTAATAATATATTCATAACATTTATGTATTACATTCAACAACATAATGCAAAAAAGCTCTGGGTTGTGTTTTATTTATATAACAAAAATATAATAATAAACCTTTTTTGTTGTTTTAAATAAAACAAATAATATGAACTTCAACTTCAACAACGTTTTTAGAATTCGCTAACAAAATGGTAAATTAAATGTATCAAAATGTTGCTTATTTCAGCAATTACTAATGATATTGACCTAAAAACCACGAAAATTTATTCAAATTTAATGTTAGGCTTGTAGTTTTTAGGATATAGCTTGTAACTCACTTGTCGATTTCATGATTTCGGTTTCGAAAACGTATATAGGTAATTATTTTGAAAACCTTTTAACTAACCAAACTTTTAAGTAAATTTTCATAATTTGTGGATCAAAATGACCTAGAAACACGATATTCAACAGAATCGAAAAGAAAAATTTGTTTTTGATTTCCCCGATTTTTATCAAGGGGTACCCCTTAGCAAAATTCGCAAAAATGGATAAAATTTATTTGTCCTAAAATTAAATGAGAATTATTTTTTTTAAAGTAATTTGAACCCAAGGATAACGAAAATTTAGTCAAATTTAGTGCTAGACTTATAGTTTTCAAGATTTTGCATGTAACTCTCTTGTCGATTCCATGGTGTGGGGTTCGAAAATGGATATAGCTAATTATATTGAAAACCTTATCACTAACCAAATTTTTAAATGAATTTTCACAATTTGTGGATCAAAATAACCTAGAAATACGATTTTCAACAGAATCAAAGACAAAAATTTGGATTGCAAATTTGAAAAAAATCATTATTTAAATAATTTTATGTGACATTGTTTTTGATTTATGGCAAAAAAACATGACCATAACCCCCTCATCTTCTAAGGTTTGTGACCGAAAAAAATTGAAATCATTCAGACTGAGAGATAATCATTGATATTTTATAGAAAAAATAAATTGAAGTTTTCAAATGTAACAGTTTTTGCAGATTTAAAAAAAAAGCTTTTAAAATTTCTATTAAAATTTTGGCTAATGAAAGTACGGAACCCTCGGTGCACGAATCCGATTCACCCTTGACCGATCTTGTTTTGTACTAGATCATTATTACATGTAGTCTCCTATACATGATGCTGTAAAAACAAAAACATTTCATTTTATTATGATTGTAATTCCTCTTGTTACAAGAGATACATACACTCCCGTTCATAAGAATTGAACCAAAAAGTCACATTCAAAGCGTATATATTCGGAGCATCTCACCCCGAATATATGAACCTTCAGGAAAACCTGATAAGCAAGCTCGTCAAAGGAAATTGCCAAATATGGAAGAAGAGAATCTCGTCAAACGAAGCAGAAAGAGGGGCACAGTGGACCATCGAAGAAGACGAAGTGCAATACTTTTTATACCCCAAGATGTATCTATCTATTATTAAATTTTTCAGATCGAGCATGTACACATGGCCACAAAACTAGAGCTTATTGTTC
Source organism: Nineta flava (assembly GCA_963920215.1). NCBI lineage: Eukaryota > Metazoa > Arthropoda > Insecta > Neuroptera > Chrysopidae > Nineta > Nineta flava. The sequence continues at coordinate 83,125,482 of OY986043.1, read as the reverse complement.
AAAATTTTATAATAGGGAATATGAAAATCGTAAAAAAATAATGTTTGTTCGTGATTTGGTGAATCATCAGACCGTGGATATAAATTTATGCGATCATATTTTTTACAACAGAAATCATTGAGCACAACCTATAAATTCTTTTTTACACAAACATCCTCTCTGAACGAAGGCAGGTTGCCATTGAAAACAAAGGCTATATTAATTTGTTTAATTATTTATTAAGGACGTTCATTTGCTACGCTAAAGTCAAATGAGTACTATCTTTAATAAAATTTATTTAGGATTTTAAAAAAGGTGTAAAGTATGTCAATAATCTTACAACGATTTATAACCTTTTTTATTTGTCCTAAATATTTTAAAAGTATTTATTGGAAAATACCAGGAAATTGTAAATTAGAAATTAATTTGACTTAATGTGACAGATATAACAGTAAACTATGTTTTATATTTGTGTGTATATTATTTTAGTGTGTGTGGTCGCCAGTTTTCAAAATATGGTGGCAAAAACAAACCTAACAAAAAAGTTTTAATTTTATTAAATAATTAATTCAAATGTACGGCAACACCATTTTTTTAATGCAATTATATAAACTGCATATTTTAAAGAATATTTATAAACATTATTTATTATCCTGTCTACTTTAATAATACAGTTATTATAATTTTAAGTTCAAAAAAATTCTGTTCTCCATAAGACGCTGTGTTAAAAGTTTGATTTTTAATCGATAATTACTCTTTGAAATGATCGTCAACAGGTGTTAAATTTTTGAAGGAGGATAACTACTGAATTGAGCTATTCAATTCACTAAAAAAAAATTTTTTATCTACTATCAAGCTTCATGGATGAACGTCCTTAAATAACTATATATTATTAATTATTTTTTTACTTCCAAATATTATTTAATCAATTTTTTAACTAAACCGGATAAGAAATGTACATTTATACCAAACAACAGTAAAAAACATTCTTTTTATATTTTTTGGTAATCATGGTAATGACCTTATAGTAAAAAGGTAATTTATGTATTTATTAAGTAATTTAGAAGAAACTGTTTTAAGGTGAGTGTGCCTTTCAAAGTATGTACAAACAAGTTCACATTCAATCAGATATAATGTATATTAATTTTTTTGTTTTGGGTGTGAAATATTATTCGTTTTGAAATTGACCTTCAAAATTTTTTTCATTTTTTTTTACAAGTGCAATTTTAATTCAAATGTTGTGATATATGAAACTTATTATTTTACAAGCTTTTATTTAACTTACAATGTATGTATGTATGTATGTTCGGGTCAAATCTTGGAAGCTGAATTAGAACCACTTCCTCTTATCCAACGGAGTTGAATTTTTACATGTTGGTTCAGTTTCGATGACAATGCATTTTTTATGGTAAGCATGACAAGAATCGACAAGGGGAAGAGGGGGTTTAGAGGGAGGGGGAAACACAAAATTTGGTATATCTCTTTTAATATTGCAATAATCGAAAAACACATAAGAAGTAAAGTTGTAGAAAAATAGTTTTACTATAAAAGTTTTTAAAAATGTTTTTTTAATAGAAACTTATTTAGGTTCAAGATAAAACAGTCACCACATGCAGTTAGCCGTATTTTTTCCATAATGCTCTACAGGTTATGAAGAAGTCAGAAACACTTAACAATAATTTTTGTGGAAAATTTGCTAAATTATGCTTCTATATATTAATTAACAATTTTTCTTTAACATTCTTTGAAATAAAATGTATGATATGAAAAATCATAAACATCTAGGATGGGAATCGAACCCACAATCTCTGGCATTCTAGACCAACGTATATGCCTCTGAGCTACCTGAGATGTTATGGTAGGGGAATGCGTATGATTTCTCACTATCTTGATATCTTGCTGTCAATGTATTATAAATTTGTTTATTAACTATTTGCATATTTTTAATTGTTATTTGTTTGTAAAATAGCGTCTATTTAGCCGATTTACGTCCTAGATTATTCGATTACCTTTCTAGATGTGTATGATTTTTAATATCAAGCATTTGATGTCAAAGAATGTTATGAATGTTCAGACATATTACTTAAATGTCAAATTAAGCAAAAGCTAGTCACTTCCGTTGGTATAATATAACCGAAAGGCAGTCATACTAACAACGTATAAATAGACTAGTTTACAAAAAATCAATTTAAAAACTTTTTTTATATTAAACAGGAAATTTTAAACATTTTTGGATTCCCATCGAAGATGTGAATGTGATGTTCAAATTTTATACATTCGCATATATCTTCGAGATATGCCAAATTTTGTGTTTCCCATCTCATCCCTTTAAACACCAAAGCGCCTTAAATACCAAATTTAACGAATGATGATTAAATTTCAAATAATCCGAAACCCATTTTGAAAATGATTTCGAAACACATTAAAATCCAAATTTTTAAAATTAAATAAAATTCACTAAATCACTTACCCCCAAATTGACAAAATCGATTCGTAGATATTTAAAAAAAAAAAAAATTTCAAAATCGTATTTGCAAAAAAAAAAATTCGTTTTTTGTTTTAAATGTTTGATATCCAATATAAGTAAGGTTGACTGCATAAATCTGGTGTCATTGATATTTAAATGACTGAAATTGTATATTTTATTATTGAGTGTAGTAAGTACATCATATTGTGGGGTCAAAATTAAATACATAATTATTGAGATAATAAGCTACAACACTTTTATCAAACTAGTACACACATTATTCATATTCATATTATATTAATTGAATAGAAAGCCGATTGATCAAACCTAATCAATCAATCAATTACTATAAATAATATTAAAGAGAACTCTAGGATTTTTCAAATTAAATTTCGATTTTTGCCCCAATTTCCTAGATCAAAATTTTTTTTATTTTATATATACCTATTTCGACTACAAAGTAGTCATCATCAGTAGGAATTAGCTAATTAGCTAATTATTCTCTGAGGTGATTCTCCGAGGTGATGGTCTGCACTCCGTCAGACCGTCACTAAATTAGCAACAAGTAATATCTCCCGCATTTTCAGTTTTTTAGAATTTCCCAACTTTCCGGGCAACTTTTCCAATTTTTCTTTCCCTTATAACCTTATTCCCTCATAACATTTCTCTTATTATTATGACGAACATTTTTTTTTAATTAGCCAAATTGGTTCAGCCTTTCTCAAGGGATGCGCTTACCAACCAATTCCTATCCTAGAATACACACCTAGGATCGGAATCCAAACCACGACGTCTGACATTCCAGACCAACGCTTTGCCTCTGAGATGCTACGGTAATGGTAGCATTGATTGTTAAACAACATTTTCTAACACTCGCTCTATGTGCGTGAAAATCTAGGTCTTAAGAAGTATAATCATCGTACAAAGTTTAAAAAAATAGTCGGAATCGTTATTTACAGAATGAATTTCTTTGTTTTAGAAATATACCACTTGAAATTTATTGAAATGATTAATTACTGGATTCCGAAAACACCCGTCGTATCGAGAAGGAATACGAATTCAAACTTGTGCTTGTAAGATGATAAATAATTATATTTGAATCATTAATAATTATAAAACATTTAATAAATTAGAAGACAAGTTGAAAGATATAAATGATCTATCTTTATTGAAAATATAAAATGAATATTGAATTATATTTGTTAATAGTTACCAAGGTAATTTACAATAACAATTACCGTGATAACTTGGGGAGGATATAGTTGAGAAGCAATGGTTTCTAAAAGAAAGCATAATTGTTTTTAGGAGCGTTACCGCTACCTGCTCATGGAAACATTTTTCCAAAGTTTTATCAAAAAGAGTTGAAACCCATTTCCAATATAGAAATTGTAAGCACTTTTCTCCCTAAAAAACAATTTTTCCCCAACATACAATTGGATTCTTGACTCACATGCCAAAAGAAGCTCAAAGAAAAAAAATCGGACGGAAAAATTTATGTATTTTTCTCTAACCCAGCAATAAAATGTTTTACGGCGAAGTAAACTTGTTCAAGGTTCAAGGTTGAACGATGAATTTTTTGTGGAATATTTATATATTCTAGTTGTTTGATAAGTGCAGGAATTGATAAGGATTAGAATGTTTGCATATACGTGATGAACAATTCAAGTAGTGATTTGGTATTTTGAAAAAATATCAACAGAAAGGCTAACTGGTGTTTTAATTAATGTTCCACGATTCCATGCATATATAAAAAAATTTATGATTATTGCCCATAAAATATACATTTTACAAGGTCATTGCTTGCATGTGCCGCTAAAAATTTTACGCAACATCAACTTTTACATAAAAAATGTCAATATTGGTGTCTTTGGGAAATTTCCTACAAAAAAAGGGACTCCAAAACCTTTTTTTGATAAACACTTTTGGTTATAATTCAATGTTTGTTATTCTAAAGGAATTTGCACAAACATCGTTATGTTGACGCGAAATTATACACAAATAAACAAATGTCATTCGATATGTTTTAGGGATAGAATTGATAATGGTAAGAAGAATTTCATTGTATTATAGAAATTTTTGCTAATGGCTCTTCGACTAAAACATACTGATAAATGATAACATGTGATTTGTTGAAAATTTAGTTTGAATATGATTAATTATTCAAAAAACATGCATGACAAAATGCATTACATGAAAATCACATGGCATTAAATTATAGCATTAATTAACTGCAACGACGTGCACAAAAAATACATAATGACCATACTTTTTAAAGAAAATATACAAATTGTTTTCGTCAAGTACATATATATATATATATATATTACGGGTAGCCCGAATTCTGGATAATGCTAAGTTTAGCCGGTTAAAGCTAGGTGTATCCAACGTTTTTTTCGATAAAGTTGATTTGAAAGATAAAATAAGATTAATTTCGGACTTTATCCGTCTAAACTTAGCATTATCCAAATCTCTCTGGATAAAGCTGGAGTTGTAGTTGTAGTAATTTGAATTCCAATAATTTTTGATACTATATCTCAAATAGATAGCGCGCCTTTTCGTGTGGGGCCAAAAACACACAAACCCGACCAACTCGGGATATGACTGATGTGTAATATTAACCGCTGTGTTTTATCCAGCGGTGTTTGGCAAAAGCTAGTATTAGCCGGCTAAAGCCCGATATTTATAATTTTTGTGAAATTTATCCACCTGTTTGGATACAACTAAGTTTAGCCGGATACACCTAGATTTACTCAATATTGGGCTTTACCCGTAACATATATATGTGTATATATATATATATATATACATATATATATATATATATATATATATATATACATATATATATATATATATATATATATATATATATATATATATATATGTATATTTATATACATATATCTATATGTATATATATATATATATATATATTTATTTATAATGCTCAATCTTAAATGACAAACAAACTACCATACGCATATGAGATGACTCTCATTACATGTGTACTGGCTGACTCCGCACAGTAACCACACGGCCTGCCAGTAATAAATAATATTTAACATTGATTCTCTATTGGAAAAGAATTCCAACACAGTCTGTATATATATATGTATATATATATATATATATATATATATATATATATATATATATATATATATATATTTATATATATATATATATATATATATTATAGTTGCATAATATTTATTATTCTTGGATCATGCATGAAAAGTATATAAAAATTTAATATATGCGATGTGAAAATACAATTGGATAATAAATAACATTAACAGCTATAAATTTCTAATAATAATTAATTAATATCCAATGACTTTTACTATAATAAATTACAGTGAAAACTATTCATACAGACGTCGTATTAGTACTATGTGATATATTTGAGTATACTTGATTGTGTGTGTGGAGTTTGGTTACCTCAACATATTATTCATATATGAATGGAAAAAAAGGAAAAGATCTTCATCAATTCCTGACCAGGCATGCATGAGTCAAAATATGTCCAGAATAGTGTCAGATATAACATATAAAAATTGAATAATCCCCTGAAAAATGTTTCCTTTAAAAGAAATCGTTTAGAAACATAAACAAATCGAAATTTTTCCAAACTTTTCGTGAATCACGCGATATGTATTGATTAAAAGTTGTCGAGCATAAACTTTTATAAAATTTCGCAACAGTTTTCCATTCGTCAATTAGGTAGCCTAGTTAGAGCACGTCAAAGTTGCGTCCAAAAAAATGAAAAGCTCGTAAAAAGTAGGCTGATTTTTAAACTCAATATTCCACGTGCTGTACACTCCCGTTCAGAAAAATTGAACCAGTAAGTTACATTATAAGCGTATATATTACTAAATATATGTACAATATGACATACAGTACCACTTAGAATGTTTCAACTGCTTCAATTTTTATGAACGAAAGTGTACTATAATTTCAAAAGAAAAAACAGAAAACAGTCTATACAGTCTAGTCTCAGAATCATCCGTGGTGTAATGGTGAGCAGACTGGGCTAGAAATCAAGAGGTCCAGGGTTCGATCACTGGTAGATGGATTAGATTTTTCATATCAATATTTAATAAAATAATTCAATGATATGATTCTGTATGTAGTATACGCAAGTTCTTTCATACTATATCTTATGTAACCGTAATGGAAATTGACATTAATAATGTGTTGCCTAATTATTCACAAATAATAATTTAAAAACAGTCTACATTATTAATAGCTAAAACGACTAAAACATTGATGGTCTCTTTGTGTGTCGCTATAAACAAGTTTTACTGTATTCTAAATAAAATGTTTGTAAATAAATTTATTGCAAAGTTTTAGAATAATAACTAGATTTACAAAAATTTAAATAAATCATTGAACAAAGGGATATATTAACATAAACAAATATTTCCTTATACTTTATTTTATTTATTATTTACTAAAAATTCTTTAGATTTTCGACAGCTACAAGTTGCCTCGCTTTGGGATACGAGTGCCCATAGAGGGTGCTACTTGAGTGCCTATAGATTTGTAGAATACATGTTGTTTGCATGATTGTTACTCAATCATGTGTTTCTAAACGGATGGACCGATTATCTTGAAACTTTTTTGCAATAATTATTTTGTAACTCTAAACATATTGTAAGAAATATGAAAGTTTCAAATTTAATTATATAAAAAAAATATTTAAAAAAAGATTTTATAATAAGTAGTTTATTTATAAATCTATCTTTGTTTTTATTCTTCTTTATTTTATATCTACTGTATATAATATACAGTAGAACCTGTTTGAGCCAAATTACCTCGATAAATCAAAAACCTCCAAAACTCGAAAAAATGTTTTGTTCCCTTCCTTTCAAGACCCAAAACCTCAATTACTCAAAGTCTCAACCCTCTATAGGTCGAAATAATCAGTGAGTGAAAATCAGTGAAAAAATGAATTGGACCTCTGTATCTCGAATATAGCAATGATTGATTTTACAAAATTAGTTTGATTAAATCTTAACCTTTACAAGTCGAATATTTCCTTACAAAATCCGCCGAAAATCGAAAACCTTCACAAATCGAAAACCCTATAATTAGAATTTTTTGCGTCTCCCTTGAAGTTCGTCTTACAGTGGTTCTACTGTATATATATATATATACATATATATATATATATATACATATATATATATATATATATATATATATATATATATATATATATATATATATATATATATATATATATATATATATATAAATAATACTATACATGATGCTAAGCGTTACTAATTTGTTTAAATATAATTTACTATTTCCTATCCACAATAAAAATACATTTATTTCTCTCTATCCCCTATCAACAAAACTAATCCATCTCCAATATTTATTTCCTAATTATATTTTGCAATATAAAATGTAATGGTAGTAAGATGCAAATATATTGCAATAATATACCACACATTGTAAATTATTCAATCATTTGATACACATATAGGATTTATATACTGTATAGCAGGTGTGGCCAACTTTGGTGCACATAAGATCTACTTTTTATTTTAAAATTGTGTCGCGATCGACCTATTTTTTAGGTAAGAAGGGGATGTTTTTGCAATGTGCTTTTATACCGACGTGCACTTTGGCGAGCTCCATGATTAAGGGGTAAATAATCTACATACATGAGTATTTATTTAATGGGTTAAAAAACTTATGTCCAGAGGAATTAAAACAACATGAGCACTTATTAATAACATTTATTCATTCAAACTTTTTAAATTAATGAGAAACCTGAGTCTGCATTTCCTTTACTAGTGCATCATAATTTGGAGTATATCCTGACAAAGACAATAACAATGAGTCCTCAGTATGAGAATCGGTCAGGACGGAACGAAGTTTAGTTTTAGTCAATTGTAAATATGAAAATGCCGATTCGCACAGATACGTAGATCCAAAGCAAGAATAAATATATTCGCTACATTTGATAATATTGGGATACTTTTCTCGGTTAACATATTTCCAAAAATTTTCTTCAAATTTTCTGGCTTGTAAGATTAAATCAGATTGTAAAATTATAATGTAAAAGTAGCAGCAGCAAAAAAGTTATCTACCGACAAAAGTTTTAAATAGAAAACTGAATTGCAAAAGTGCAAAGAAAAAGAACTTAATAAAACCATTTCAAATGTCAAAACAAACTAATAAAAATAATGATAATATAAAAATTATATCCTTTCTATGAGCTAATCACAGAAAACATTTGAATAAAAAGTATTTGTACTTTTTAAGTTAAAAGTTTTTATGAGATACTTTTCGCAAACCCCGAACTTGCGAGTGATCGACCAAAATTGGTCTCGCGATTGACCGGTCGATCGCGATCGACTTGTTGGCCACCCCTGCTGTATAGCATGTATTTAATATATAAAATCAGAAAAGAGTGAGGGAACCAAATCAAACCCTCCTCTCCTCTCTTAAACATCTCCCTGGAGCTCCTACTTCAAATATTCTTCAATGTTAATCATTCATATGTCCAATAATTTAAGTTACAATCAGAAATAATAATAATTACTATCTAGAGCACGGTAGTGCGGAAGGCCGAGTTTTATACTTTCTATTACTTTCGAGGTGAGCGAATTTTAGGATAATATTCTATATTTTCTGATATATTTTTTGGTTAAACGAATTCAAAGGAGAAGTTAATAAACTATCGAGATCAAGAGGGATTGAGCCCTTATGATATCATACTTATATTTCCATTGGTTTTCATCGAATTCATCAGCGAGGTATCTTTGGTGAACCGCGCCCTACAATTATGTATATAAATTACGATAACCCAACGAGCAGTCTTCGAAAATGCATTAGAAGTTATACATTAACTATTTTATCTTCAGGCGAATATTTTGCAACGTACGAGCTCTTAAAGTCTTTAATAGTGTATCTCATTCATCTATATTTCCAAATATGTGATTTCTAGATATTCACACAAAAATTCTAAAAGATTTCTAGAAAGCCGCATTTTTTAGTCATATCGTCAAACTTAATTAGGAATTGCTACGGAACCCTAAGTTGATGCGAGTTTGCATTGCAGTTTTGGTTGCTTTTTATTAGAAATTTAATTTTGAAACAAAAAGTATCCTTAATAGTTTTACTTAAAATGGCCCGTTTCTGAATTAAAAAACAAAAACTGATAAAAAAAATGCCTTCAATTTGTTATAGAATACCATTTCAATTCGTTTCTATAAAAATTAGGATACGTTAAATTAATGTTAGAAAATGCAATTCGATCCGATAGTAAAAATCGTATATTTTTGGATTTAATGACTACTTAATCGCTACATATTTTCAATGAAAATTTATTTTTCTTGGCAGTTTGAAAATTGCACTTTACAATATTTCAACATGTTTTTTGTTTATTTTTTGTAAAAATAATTTGAATAAATCAAATTGAAATAATAATTTATTTTTAGTCTTAACCTTAATCGAAAATAGTCAATTTTCAGAATCAATAGAAATAGAAATTTTATAGTTTTAGTTCAGATCGATATACAAAAGAAAATATGCCCTTAACTAGGGATCTATCACCACGAAAAGCATGGACGATACATAATCAAAAAAATTTATGAAGAGCGATAGACGATTTTAAAGATTGATATTTTCTTTTTACAATTTTCTACGGTACGGTTATTTATATATTTCAAACTTAGAATCGAATTTTACACCTACGAGAAAATCAAAGAGTAGTTATTATTGATTCTGCCTTGCAAAATCTCAAAAATGAAAATCATATAAATTTTCCCCACACTTTGCTCAGTTGAAATGAGGATTAAATAATAAAACATAAAACATTTTTCGATACAGGTGAAAAATTATCATACTCAAAACGATTTATATACAGTTTATTTTAAGACAATTTTTAGCTTAATTCGAACATTTTAAATATCATAGAATCTAACCCGTAAGAAACTATTCTAAGAAGCAATTCGTCTATGCCTTCGTCTATGCACACATGGCATACTTTTTCAAAATTTTATAATATGCTTCGAAAGAAAGCTAAGTACAACTTTCATTCGACACCTTTTCCCAAAAACAGAATGAATACGGCATAAATCAACTACAAAATTTTGAAAGCTACTCTTGTGATTCATTGTACATATTCACGGGCCTATGACCCGTTAAAATTTTCTTAAACTAGAATTTTCCCATAATATATAAAATTTTCAGACGTTTTTTTGAGAGTAATCTGAGTAGTTTTATAGATGATCCAAAATAACTCTATGGCTAGTATATATTAGGGCATAAACTACGAAATACTCGTCTTAAATAGTGCCCAAAAATATTATTTGTGATTAGCTTCTCAAGCACAGGCTCTTTCATTTGACAAAATATCTAGAGCACGGTAGTGCGCAAGGCCGAGTTTAAGGGACACATTTGGACTTCTCACTACATAAATTCTTAACATCTTATCTGAACTCAGTAAGATTAGATGAGAAACCAAAAAAAAAAGCTACTTCCCGTTCCTTCCACCAAAAAATCTACACATTTTTAAAGACCATCGCACACTACTCTCACTTTATCGCCCGATATTTTAATTGAACTGATAATAATACTTATTACAAAGGAGAACGAAAACTCTCAGCTGTATTTATCAAAAAAAACGTCTTAAAATGTATAAACGAAAATAAATTACTTACAAAATTTATAAAGCTCCACAAGACAAAATAAACCACCACTAAAAACACTGACTACTGCTCTGTAAAGCTGTAAAACCACACACGATTTCACACTTATTTCCAGAAAACCACAAACCTAAAGAATCCTTTCCTCCCGGTATAGTTGATATTTCCAAAAACAGTTTTAAATGCAAAAGTTCGGATATATTATATCAAATCACCCAAAAAATTCAGAAGACAAAATTTATGAATTATTAGACTCAAAACAAACGGACTTTCCGGAATATAAGTACCATAACACACCGACACACACCCTCTGCTATATTCCAATAAAAAACAAAACACTGTATGAGTACAAAAAAAAATAAAAAAATAAAAACGACACAAAACGAAAAATTAAAATAAATTAAATTTGCATTGATAATTATTAACTCACACACTGTAACATTAATTAAAAATATCCTGAATTAAAAATAAAAACAATTAAATTAAATTATTTCCCATTATTTAATAAAACAATAATTTGAATTGTAACCGTTCACCACACATCTAAAGAAGTTTTTCTGAAATAGAGAGATAATTTTTAGTAAAATTGATTGATTGATTAATTGATCAACAAAACAAAACAGAACAAACTAACAACTATCTCTCGGTAACTGATGTGTGATGATGATGATGATGATGATGACAAGAACGACGGTTCGGTACGGTTGACAATATATTTGACGTCGGCACTCTTTATAAAACAAACAAACTTACATTTAAATAGAGCGCGCACAACAGCAGAGAGCTCTCTCAGAACTTCAATAGTGTGGATATGTGTGAAGTGTCGAGTAATATTATGTATGTGTTAGCTAGCACAGAGAAGAGTTTTAAATGATTAAAACTATTTTTGAGAACGTAGTTTTAGGGGAGAACGATTATTAGTTGATTGTTTCAATGTAGGAACGAACGACGAGGTTGTTGTGTGTTACATTTGTAAATGCATTTATCCGAATGAATGTTTGCTATAGGAATTGTTACACTGCTATATATATACATATGAATATGTACATGGAGATATATATATATATATATATATATATATATATATATATATATATATATATATATATATATATATATATATATATATATATATATTATGTACTACTGTATACAATTTACAATGTTAGTAATGTATAAAGTATCAGAGCGAGCTTCCAACTAATGTAGTTATTTTTTTTAAATATTAAATGTACAGTTTAATTAGGTAGAAAGATTTTCAATATACTAACAACGATCATTAAAAAAGACGACACAACTATTCGATTTATACACAAAAAATTAGCTTTTTGAAGTTTACTCCTTAAGAATCGATTTCAATTTAAAGCCCCCTGGTGAGTAGTGAAATCAAGTGTTAAAAAAAAAGCGTTATGTTTTTTTTACAAGCTAATACATTATATACGCTATGATATTCAATTTATGATGTTTTACAATATCTTTTCAGATAGATTTTACATTAAATGTTCCTTTTTTCGTAGGTCATTAATTTCATTTAGGAAAACAAGTATATTAAAATAAATTTTTTATAAAAATTAAAATAATATTTTGAATTGTATATTAAATGTTAGCTTCTAAAAATTATCTATAGAATTATTTCATTAAAATTTTGTTGATTGTCATTTCCACAGAAACTATACTTCGAAAAAATAACTATGAAATTATTTTATCAAACTTTTGTTTCAATTTTGAAATGTCAATTTTAATTGTCATTTTCATAGAAACTATAAACTATACTAGCACACTATAAATCGTTATATGTATAAGTTAGAAATATGTAAATTTGTATTTTGGCTATTAATAAATTTAAATTAAACTTCAAGTAGTCAACTTTACATACTACACTATGAATAAATTAAATAAATATTATTTACTAACGAAGTACTCGTCCAAAACAGGACACCCAACCAATAAGTTTTTTGTTCGAAATTGACTGCAAGTAAATATAAAAAAATTGTCGACTCAAAGAAATAGCCAACAAACATAGATTAATATTTCACACAACTGTAAAAATCAAACCGCAAAGAATTTTATAAAGTTTGATACGATTAGAAAATTTTATTTCGAATAAATTTTACATAGCTTTTGTGGTGGTGTACATTGTTTTACGTAAATGATAAACAGAGATAAATAACTAATTGATGAGATACCATATAGGTGTTTTATATTTACGCATTATTATTACAAAAATAATCTTTAATTATGATTATATTAACAAGAATTTTTGTTGACTTCGCGTTGTGAATATAGTTCTTTAAATAATAAAACTTATACCACAATACTTGAAACAAAAAATTGGCTGTTGTCATATTCGTGTTAATTCATATTAATTTACTACTATAGCCCAAATAATGATAATTGATGTCCTTTTTTAAAATTTTATAATTGATTTTTGTCTTATTGATTCGGTTTTCGAAAATTTTTGTGGCTAAGTGTACCGATATGAGTGTTAATTCAAAACTATCACAATGAAGGATTCTGTATGTCTTATTATAGTTCGTTTAAATTTGATTTTGGAACAAAAAGATCACTCAAGTATGATATTTCGTTACCCGCTAGCTATATAGTGCACGTTTCTTCCACCAAAAATGTACATTTAACGCCCTATTTCCAATAACGCCCTTTTCCCTAGATTTAGGATACCCTAGAGACTTTAAAATTACACTAGATTCAGTTTGCCAAATTTTTGCCACCGGGTCTGATTATTAAAAGAATAGTCGCCACAATATGAAAAAACTTTTTTTAAATGTTTTTTGCTATTTTTACTGTAAATTTGCATCGATAAAGCCATTTGCACCGATTTGTAGTATTTCAGATATTTTTTCTAAATCGTTTCTGAATCAAGGTAGCGAAAAATTATCCATTTGAATTTGTTTCTGTAAAATTAGGATACCTAATTTTATTTAAAAATACATCAGAAAATATAATTAGGTATATTCGACCGATATAATTAGATTCGACATAGAAATAATGATCAATCAACTCACAATTACTTGTTATTTTCAGTAATTTCAATTAAGGACACTAGGACACTAGCATATTTCAATATTATCAAATTCTTAAATGAGTATAAGAATTTGATGAAATGCTATAAAATTTTCTTTTATTGCGGCATACATTAAATAATATTTTTATCAAAATTATACGAATTTATCTTGTGTAATATTCGAATAAAACTTTCCATCAATACCAAGTACCGTTTTGTTTTTAGGAGAATTTAAATTTTTAAATTTAATATATTTATTTATTTATTATGTATTCTAGGATATTTATCTAAATCACATGTTTTAATTAATTAGTCTGAAATGTGTCTAATAATTAATAATTCATGAAATAAAAGCTGTATAATAGCATAACATTCACACATTTTTCATTGATCATTATTGATATTTGTACAAGGTATTTAAAAAGTATGTTCTCTTAAACAGTGTTATAATAAACTCAATTCAATATTATATTTTTACAACCTAACAGTCCAGTCTGTGGACACAACTTTGAAATTTTTCATATCATTGTATACATTTTAGTAAGCAATATTTTTATTCTATTTTTGGCATATCAAAATAGTGGATGGCCAGTTTTTAAAACTGCGTGAAAAATTCCATAAACACAAAACTTTTAGAAAATGAAAAAAAAACTAATTGCATACCTCAGACCAGTGATTCTCAACCTTGTATTCATCGCGGCACACTTTTAACGATTTCAAAATTTGACAGCACACAAAGAAAAAGATAAGTTTAAAAGTTGTTTACTTACCTATAATACACTGTGTAAAATAGTTTATGATCATAATTTTGAATGTAAAATAAAATAATATGTACTACAAAAACAACAGTACGTTTATTAAGGTATTCATTACAAGTTAATAATAAGAATACTTTTAATGAGAAATTTGAGCTTGATGTTTTTTAATAATTTCATTTATATTTGGTCGTAAAAATGACAATGCTACTCTCATATCGTCTTCTACATTTAACAGTCTCGATCTTTTTTACGTTTTTATGTTGGTTAATACTTTACTATATACATTTCTAAAATTTGGCGGCACACAAAAGTGCCGCGGCACAGTGGTTGAGAATCACTGATCTAAAAACTATTTCTACAATTAATTAAATACAGACAGATTTTTGGGATTGAAACCAAACTTTATTTTGCCTAATAAATAATGTCAAAACAGTTTGTTGATACTGAAGTAACAACATGCAGTTACCGAAATAACAAAGGGCATACGTAGTGAGTCCGCAAAGGTATCTAAATATGAGAGTATATTGAGATTTAGTAGCGAGCCTACTACAAGTCTACATATTGACTGTTCGTTGCCATTTTCAAAATGTGATAACATATTTTAGTATTCCAGGAACTGATTGTTGTACTACTAAATTTCATCACTAATTACACGAATTTACACTACTGGCATATCGTGTTTAAGTGGTTTGTATTTCAAAAATGCACGTAACGCGTTACTCTGGTCTATGATAGTATACAATGTCATTTTTCAGCTACATATTGGTTGATTTTCCATTTAACACACTCATGGAGTGTGACACATTGTGTGCAAGCATCAAATAACAACTTCGTATCACACCGTGTGCACACAGAAAGACACTAAAAAAACTTGTGTGTACACAGTACTTTCAATAATTTTCAAAAAATTTATTTTAAACAATCGGTACACTTTGTTTTATAAGTGCAAATTTATAATAATTAATTATGATTATTATTTATTCTTCATAATAATTCTAAATAACTAATAATTATTCAAAGCAATTTAAATATTATTTATTTATTGTTCAAACACTTTGACAGTTTTACGCTTTTAAACAGGTTATGTTGATTTTTCTGTGAAAAATGTTTATGAACTGATTTATGAATATCGTCAATAGATTATGTAAAGTACTAAATTATGTTCCATTTATCACATTTTCCCAAAAACACAGTGTGCACACCGTGTGTCACATAACACTCCGTGGCTGTGTATCTAAATGGAAAGCAACCATTATTAACACTGAGAAAATATTATTGGCATAACCATTTTAGTGAATGAAATAAAAATACATTTGGTAGTTTATATAGAAGATTAAATTATTGAAACGTAATAATGTGATTTTCTCTTAGCTATGAACTAAACTGTGTTCACCGTGGGGGTGATATCTTAAAGCATTTCGTCCATAATACATGCTTGTGTAATCTATAACCTTCACCTTCGTTATGCAAGAATTTATAACAGATACAATTAATAATTAAAACAATAAATTAAGATGAATAGGATATGATAGGAATTACTATTTAAATAATCATTGTTCATTTATTATATAATTGTAATCATATTTTTTAATCTTTGTTCAAACCTTCGGTAAATTCTTAGATTTTCCTCGGTGAAAAAGAATTTTCAAGAAAAACCAACACTGAAAACTGTACGATTCTGTGTACACAACTTTTTAGACACACTGTAAATAAAAATTGCATATTATATTTGTTTTGAAGGTCCAATTGATTTAATAATTTTATAAAATATATCTAATTTTGAAAATAAATATAGGTGATTTATTAGTTCGGTCACAAACTTTGGCAAAAACATGAATGTTGCGATTCAAAGAAAATACTTTATTTTCGAGAAATAGGAATAGTTCGGATATATATACCGAATCTCCGGTTTAAAAAAATCTCAAAGATGGTAACCCTAAATTGTTTTTTGATAAATACTTTTTGTTCACACTATTTTTTAGGAATTTCGTTTGAAAACCAAACATTTTCGCACCCATATTTACATTTTTCTTGGTCAGATAGATTCGCGAGCTAAAAAATCATCCTATATGATTATTAAGATAAAATATAGTAAACAAATGTATGCAATTTTTATTTGGAAGACATTGAGGCTTCTACATCACCTTGGCAAAATGAGGACATCATATTTTAGCTTACGAAACTTGCTTCTTAAAATTAATCACCTGTAAAAAAAACCCACTAAATTAATTTTAATGGGTACATTGACAAAGGTGAATGTAATTGATGTTCTTCGACATGTGCATTCCTGTTCATAATAATTGAACCAATTGAAACCTTCTAAGTATTACAGTATGTAAAATTATACATATATTTAGTAATATATACAAGCTTAGAATGTGATTTACTGGTTCAATTTTTATGAATGGGAGTGTACAAAATTAAGTCAACGATTTTAGAATACTTTGAATTTTTTGGAACATTTGGAAAACATTTTGAGCCGTATAATATTAAAACCCTAGTTATATATTTAAAATAAAATGCCCCTTTTTAAATAATATTTACAAAAATTTCTAAGAAATTTAACCCGAAATTTATCGTCCTGCACTTTGTAAGCGACCTCACTCGATGTAATTTCGGAAATTTTTGGTAACAATAAAAAATCCCCCTTTTTAATACTCAAAAAATTTGAAGTAATTGAACCTACCTTTGTTTGATAATACATATAATTATTTTTATTACATTATTTAAGTATCTAATTGGTAATTATATTCTTTGATTGCAGAAAATTTCCAACAATTTTTGTAATTAGTAGTTTAAAGGAAATACATATACGTTATTGTTTCTAGAAGATGTTTTGGCAAATTTAATAGTATAGAAATCCTTATCTAAATCAATTTGTAAGTTTGTTTCTATTTTATAAGTAATTTATTTAATTACAAACACTTTTAATTACTAAGATTTAATCCGGGTTCACAGTTTGATGGGTTTTGTTATATGAAAATTTCATAGACTATTAACTTTATTGCCATTTTATTGCCCACTATTTCGTCATTGTCGAGTAATTTTTCTTAACTATATCCGTGATATTTGTTAACCCTTAGCTGTGTTCGTAGTCTGAGAACGATTATCATAGGGTTAAATCAGAATTCCGTTTTAAAGTTTCCAATAAAAGATAGTGTAAAATCCTCTTTACAGAGGGAACTATAATTTTCTCACATTGTCAAATTAACTGGATTTTTCTATTTTTTGGGCTCAATAAACTTAAGGATATTCCAGCATAAAACCAATTTTCGACAGATTTTGTTCATTTTATTTTCACAGGCTAAAAATAACGTTTTCTAATAAATCCCGAAGTTTTAGAATTTTTGACCGTTTAGAACGCGAGTTAATTAATAGCAAAATTATCATTCGCTCTCACTCTCTCTCATTAGAAGCAAGTAAAACTTCATGCCCGCCCAACTATTATCTGTTGTATTAAAAAAAATACTCGACAGAATTAAAAAAAAAACTAGAATAGTAATGATAAATATTTATTAAATTCATTTTATTTTAAATCACATTTTACCGTTTTGTTTTCGAAATATAAGTTAAAAATTTTTTTTTTTTCAAAATAACATTATTTTGTAACTCGGCCTTGCACACTTCCGTGCTCTAGATATATGAACAGTGAATTTATCTATGTGTTGCGTATGTGTGTATATGTATTTGTTCTATAATAAAATCAAACCGGTTTTTTGTTCTGATTATATAACACAGTGCTGGAACGTCCTTTAGTATACACAAATACACACGGTAGCACACTGGGCAAGCAATCCAAAAGTCCAGGGTTTGATACCTGATTTTTTTCATATCAATATTTAATTCAATAAACTATTTTTCATTCAAATAGATAATGAAAATTTTTTGTTTCCGTTTTGAATGAAACTTCCAAAACTTTTTAGTTAATTTGTGCCTTATTCATTCGTTTTTCGAAAAAAAACGCTTCGGTTGAATGTTGTTCATTATAACTATTCTTAGAACTTTTATTCGAAACATTTTCGCAAAAATCCGAATGAATATGGGTACAAATCAAATGTGAAATTTTGTAAAATGAACTTTTTGAAAAGAAAATTTTTTGTGATTTTTTCTAAGGGTTGTTATTTGGAAGACAGTGGAGACTATTGGCGGAAGTGATTGCAAAATCAATCATACATATTTCATATTCTGAAAATCAATTCAATTCAAGACCGTCGTCGCCGATATATTGTCAAAATTAATTATTGTCTTGAAACTAGCCACAAGGAAGCACTAAAACTTTGATACTACGCATTTTTGAAATTTAATACGAAATGACGGAAATAACATGTTTTCCAATGTTAATTTTTATATGTCAAAAGTTTTGAATTAATAATTAATAATGTTAATTAAATCTTATTCAAATAGAAAAACCCGTTAAAAAAATCAACAATAACCCTGTTTTTGACTCCATATGGAGACATAACATATCCTATTATCATTTTTGATAAATCGGAGCCCACTTATTATTAACCCGACTTCAAAAAGGAGGATGTTTCTCAATTCGTCTGTATTTTTTTTTTAATGTTTGTTACCTCAGAACTCCGTCATTTAATAACCGTTTTTGTTTTAAAGAGTTTGATTCCCGATTGGTCCCATTGTCACCAAATCCCATTCTGATGAAGGGATCCCCTGGAAATCGAGGAAAACCCTCATTTTATATGTCATAACCGATTTCTGCGAAATTTTTTTTTTTTTGAAAGGATATACTCATTCATAATGGGAAAATAAGAAAATTTTTTTAAAAACCGACTTCAAATAAATTTTTTACAAAAAAAAACCGACCCCAAAAAAAAAAATGTAAATTTAGTGCATTTTTTGTTACAGAATATTTGATTTTTGAAGTCGGGTTTCCATTTTGTCAAAATAGGTTTTATAGATTTATTTATCCATAAAATAAGTCTTTTCCCGCAGGATATATCGTGTTGAAAATGTATTATGCTTTGAGACAAGATCTACGGCCAATGCACGACTTTACCTTTTTATATAGAGGTTTGTAAATATTTTTGGCTGGCTAGAAGACAGAACAGAGGATATTCAAAAACATTATAATATATTAATTAAGATATTATTAATTAATTAATATTAAAAGACGTATCTAAATTCTAATTAGATTTAAAAATAATTTAAATTAAATGATTGATTTACGGAATAATATCATATACATATTTTTAATTAATAATAAAATATTTTAAATATTAGTTTGATTGACAATGACGATCAATTTATAGTTATTTTGAAATGTCTGCCACCTTTATTTTGACTTAAAGCGTTTTCTGTTGACTGCCCTCGTACGCACTGAGAGCACTCTAAGCATAAAATGTACCTATGTTCGATTGACAATTATAGATTGATCGCACTGACTTTTTCGTTTTCGATTGACGATAGAGAGCACTCCTTATGCTCAATAGTGCAGTGCAATATGGCGTCGAAAAACCTACGAATGTTGAAATTATAGGAACTATTATCATCTTCAGAAAGTTCTGATGATGAAGACGCTTGAATTATAATTACAATTACAAATTGCATTGTGTGTTCATTATTACCTGCTTCGTTAATAATAATACAAAGTGGCAAGCCATCAGAATCAATTTTATTTCCATTTTTAACCCGACTTCAAAAAGGTGGATGGTTCTCTATTCGTCTGTTTGTTGCTTTTTTTTTAAATGTTTGTTACCTCAGAACTCCGTCATTTATGAACCGATTTTGAATTTTGTTTTAAAGGGTTTGATTTCCGATTGGTTCCATTCTCACCAATTCGCATTTTGATAAGGGGATCCTCTGGAAATCGAGGAAAATCCTCATTTTATATGTGATTACCGATTTCTGCGAAAATTTTTTGTTTGTTTGAAAGGGCATACCTACTCATTCATAATGGAAAAATGAGAAACTTTTTTTAAAAACCGACTTCAAATAAAAAATTTTTTTACAAAAAATAACAGACCCCAAAAAAAAAATTTTTACAAAAAAAAAAAAACAAAATGCAAAAAACTGAAAATCTGTTATGAAAAAATGCACTAAAAATTAAACAAAAAAAAAAACGGATAAAAAAAAATGCACTAAAAATTAGTAGGTCGTTTAGTAGGTCTACCTATATTCAGGCAAATAAAACCAGTTATAGAAATTCAAAGTCACTAAAAAGCGAGAAATAAAAAAAATTTTGACAAAATGGAAACCCGACTTCAAAAATCAAATATTCTAAAACCAAAAATGCACTAAAAAGTAAAAAAATAATTGCATATTCTTGTGTCAAATTTAGTTCACCTAAGAAAAAAATTTTAAATATATATGTACAATTATTGTTATTTTTGGAGGCGGTATATTTCTTTTACGCACACGGACGGACATATTTAGAAATCAAAGAATATATTATATGTACAGTGCTGAAACTACAGTCTGATAAGTGATCCAAAACAACAGCTAAAATGTTGTTAAGTATTTGACACTGACAGTCAACCTAATAATAAATAATTATAAACACGTTCGATTGAAAGCAAATGGCCGCACAATTATCGAGCAAGAACTGAGGTCGAGCAAGACGTCATCACAGAAATCATATTACAAAAACAATGGTTGTTAAAAAACTAATATCATCATAATGGTATCAGTTCCAGTCGATTATTTTAACATTTTTTGGTTAAAACAAAAAAACAAAACGTCAATTTTTTGTTTTGTTTGGCATAAAGTTGGTATATTTCGAAAGATTGATATTTCGTTATCATATCATTTATTTGTTGTTGCAACCCAAAAAATATTAAAATAATCGACTGGAACTTATGACATCTTCCAAAAAAATATCCAATTAAATATTAAGAAAATTCAGACAACCATGAATTTGTACGCAACATGGACTTTGCATATATATAAAGCGTAACCGTGCTGAGCCGAACTTGCACTGAGAAACCGTGTTTTTATTTAATTATTGTATTTTAAAATTATATTATATTTATTCTTTTAATTTAAATAGGCTTTTTTATAATTAAATAATAGATTTTAAATTTAGAATACTTTTTGTAACGAATTTAGAAAACTTTAGTTTCTAGTTTAGAATAATTTTTAGAATTAGAATTATTTTTTTAAATTTATAAAACACGGTTGCTCAGTTACACCTTGTATTTATATAAGGTTTCAGTGCATATTATTTTACTATTGGTGTTTCTTCCTTAGGACTAAGGTCATCTGGTCGCAATAATAAGAAACAGAGGAATCAGGCTCAACTGTGAAAGGTTACATATGCGTTACTCGGGTTACGTTAGTATTTCAAGAAAAAATTCTTATTTTGTTAATGAAACTTATCTGTTTTTATGAAAAATATAAATAATTGTTGAAATATAGCCTGACTAAAGCCGCCATTTTGGAATATGACTTCATGCGAGTAACTTAATTTGATTATAATCTTTCTAAGTAGTACTTATAGCGCGTAGTGTTTGGATGAAATAAAATTTCTGAATTAAACAAGTGAAAATAACAACTGACGTTATTTGCTTAAACACTCTGTATATACTAAGATCATTCTCAGTGCATGAACTGTTTATTTTACTTCTACAAAGAAATCTTGATGCTAGTTCCTAGCATTAACGTAAATTGATTGAAATGCATAACTTTGATAAATCAATTTTAATATTTCTATAGATCAAACGATTGTAAAGATATACCGTCTGTTTTGGACAGCTTTGCTAATTGAGAATCAATGTTAAATATTATTTACTATAATAATTACACAATGCTTCATAAAGAAATAAAAATATTGGAGGTAATCTGTAGTCTGTAGTGTGTGGGTAATGTAATGAATAATAACATTATAAATTAAGTGGGCATTACTAAATCCCCACTCTTAAATGGCATCAAAGAAACATCAATTTACATCATACCACAAGCAGTCAGGGTAGTGATTCTGTAACAGAAACCTGGTGAAAATACTAAATGTGAGCACTTCTCTCGATTCCGTAACTTTCACCATAGTGAAAATGTGAGCCATCTCACGTGAGTTTGTTCGACAAGGAATTTCATAACGTATAAGTGAATCCAAGAGAGAAAGGAAAGAAGTAGAGAGAGAGAGAGAGACAAATAATCGATGGCTTAAAACAACGAATGGTAATGTCTATGAAGAATAGATAAATATTCTTCATGGTAATGTCAAAGAATGTATATATGTATTCTTTGGTTATCTATCTATCTCGTCCAAAGTCGGGGTCGGCGCGCATGAAATTTAAAAGTATTTGCTTTTGTTTATCAGTCACATTCATGTTGAAAAATTGAAATATTGTAAAATTAAACAATCAAAACAAAGCTGTTTTTTTTACACGGATGCCAATGTCAAACACTACTATATTCATAGAGATAACTACTATATATTATCTATGATCCAAATCATCTCACGCAGTAATTTCGTATTTTCACTACAACCTTACAGAATCAGGCGAGTAAACTCACGTGAGATGAAAATGCGAGAAGTGAGCAATCTCACTTAAAATACAGAATCGGGTACCAGATGTTTGTAAGTATGTGTATGTATGTATGGTTTTATAGTAAATATTTTATTTATTTATTTACTATTAGCAATGCTGTTGAAAACAGACTGTATATGCACGAAATAAACACATTAAAGGTGTCTGTTTTATAGATATGGAGTTGCTGGTAATTATCATGAACTACAATTGGGTACATACTGTTAATGAAACACATAAAACGACCTTGTGAATGTGAAGGTCAAACAAGTAAACTGAAGAAAGGTAAATATAATATTACATATACCTATATTTAAATATTAAAAAATAAATAAAAAACCATCACTCGCTTTTAAAAGACTTTTTTAACATTGAATATCGGTTTAAAAAAATTCACTTGTTATTCTGACAGTGTAAACCTTCAATTTCAAAAAAAAAAATCAGGAAGTATATAGTTCGATGGATCTTAAAGAATTCTACGAATATTTCGACGAAAATCGATAATTATTAAAGCGTAACTAATCTTTGTACATCGTTCCGTGTTTATTTAAACCTTGATTAAAGAGTACTCATTCTGAAAACATTTAGTATTTCCTTCAATTTAGGTAACATAACGAGGTGCGGTTGCCTGTTTTGTCCAAATTAATTAAGTTCAGAGAAAAATGGTCGAAAAAACCTTCTTTGTTTTAGAAATTTGGAATCGATACTATATGCAAAATATGTAATATGAAACGACCATTTACTGTATTTTGTAATACAAATATTAGACGTATCAGAAAGGGTCATTCACTCTTTAAATATTATGGACTGTTAATTATTTATTTATCTTTTTTAAAGATTTTAAACCTTTTCTTTTTCATATTTAACTAATTGGAAAATTAAATTAAAAATGATGACATTATTGAGTGTATATTAATTAACAA